>JAWDJE010000003.1:163196250-166172500 GCA_035047345.1 Bradypodion ventrale | reverse complement strand
TTAAATGAATAGATGTCTCAATCCAAATTCAATCAAGGCATGGTCTTTTTATAGTCATGCTCCTGGGATGGATAACAAATCTGGCAGCTGCAAAACCCACTGGCTCTTTCTTGCCAGATTAGGACCCTCAGGTTACTCTCCCACTGTGAGGAACCATCTTTATAATACTGATAATATTTGTTCACTTATTAGGCATTCATTTGTGACTTTTTAAAAATGGCCTCCTAAAAATGAGCTTTGTTTAATCTGTACACAGAACATGTCATACAGAAAGCCAGCCTATACTCAGATGAAGGAGGAGTAAAAATCAGGTGTAAGAAACATAATCTAAGATATCCTTTGTTTAAAATAATTTATGCCACAAGGAAGAAAACTTGTGAATTTCTGATATACATTTTATTTGTTTGTTTGTTTGTTTGTTTATTGGATTTATATAACCGCCCTTTTCGCCCAAGTGACCCAGGGTGGCTCACAATGTCAGTTAAAACCCATACCCAATGCTGATTAAAACTGAATACTATAGAACTAGCTAAAAACATTTATAAAACCTCCCCAATCCCCTTAAAAAGAAGGACACCCGGGCAGGAGTAAGTAAGAACAACAACGGGCAGGGCTAAATAAGCCAGCAGGACTGGGTTGTGGTACCAGTTGTACCCCACACCTGCTTGCCTTTTAATCTTCATTGTCCTTTGCTTTAAGTATCTTTATTTATCCTGAGTCATAGCCAAGCTTTCAAGCATGTGTTTGAATATTATTAGGATTTTTCTTTAAAAAAAATTAAAAATCCTTTCTGTAGTTTGATATACAGTATTGATATGATTTAAGCTGCCTCATGTCTTCTGTTAAGAACAGAATCTCACAGTGTTAAATAATGAATCGAAACATTTCCCTGATAAGATCATACAAAAATAGATGAACAAATCACTAGTTATCTGAGTCAATGGGCAAGGAGTGAATCTAAAATCCATCAAGCAATTGTTAGGTAGCATAACTTTGGCAGTATGAAATAAGAGATGTTCCTGAAGTACTTTTTGCTGCCAAACAGTAGTCATGACATATTTGCTTGTTGTGTAACATGTCTCAAAATCCAGAAGGTGTCATTTTTTTATGCTGACTATTTTCTGTGATCCGAAACGAAGAAGGATTTTGCAGGGTTTTCTAAAGGAATGAATCCACATATATTATTGCCACCAGAGTTAGTGGTTCCCTGCAGGGCAATGGACGGATGCTGTTTGGGAATTCAGAAGCGTAATGGAGAAGCAGTAAAGAATAGGTTTTGTGTGCTACATTTTCTTCCCTCAACAGATGGCTGGTTAAACTCTGCACACACGGGAAATCAGTTTTAGATTTCTACTCAAGCCTCAGAAAATAAACTGCAGCAGCAAAGCCTCAGGAAAAAAAGTAATTTCTCCCTTCACTTTCCTTTCCCCCCTCAATTTCATAGATAAACATTTCAGCTCTCGTCTCCTCTCTGTCTTTCTCACACATACGCAAATGCACAATACAGAATCTTTCAAAGCTAATTTTTTTAAGATCTTAAGCACCATCTACAAACATACATATGCTTAGTGAGAACATCTTATTTGTAGGTAAAGTGTTTAAAGGGCAACATCCTCTGAACTCCTATCCACAAATACGTTGTGTCTCTTTTAAACTAAAACCCATCATTATGGGTATTTAAAATAATGCCACATTAAAAGCTGTGATAATGTAACATAATTGTAGTTGCATTAAGTCTTTTATTTCAAGTAATTTACTCTGTTTATCCTTTTCTGTTATGCTGCTAAAAGTGGAGAGAGAAGAGGAGTTATTTGAGATTTTCTTGCTTCCCCCTCTAAGACGACATCTTGTAACTCTTCTAAGGTTCTTAGGATTTTAGCAACCTGTATTTACTGAACCTTCAAATATAGAGCTTCCATTGAAAAAACAGTCCTTGGAAATCCTCTTCCATGGGAAATCCTTTAAAGACCTACTTTAAAGTGTTCTAATGCTGTAGCAATCACACATCATGTGGCAGCAAATTTTATATATGTTGTGTCATTATTAATATTATTTCTTTGAAGAAAAACCCTTATAAACCTACATCATTCTGGTTGGGGGAAAAAGGTGTTCCCTTTGAATGACACTTGCTCACAATGTGCAATCATAAGAGACTCCCAGAAATGTCACATTGTACCTCCTACAACATTCTGTTCCTTCTTCTGTATTTCTGTAGACACACATTTCATTACAATATTTCTAAATATACCTGGAGAGAAAAGTAAAAAATATGTACTCTGACAGCAGTCACAACTGGATATACTACATATCAATATTTAAGTATGACATTCAAAATTAGTAAAAAAAATAGTACAATGATCTTGACAATAGTGCTAAAGCAAAAAATATCAAACAAGCCATCCTGTAAAATTATTTGTGCTCAACAGCACAGGTTGATGAGATACAATCCCAAAGGTTTTAATTACTATCTGTGCCAAGAAAATGGTGAGTCTGTCTACCTGATTACATTAATTTCCTCAATGGTCCCTACAAGTTTGACAAAATCATCTCAGACTCCCTTTAAAAGTTTAATTCATTACAGCGTTGGGATTAAATCCAGTTATAAGACTCATTGGAATAGGCCCAATTGACCAGTGGAATTTAACTAGAAGTCAACTTAGCAAAGTTCCTTGATTCGATGGATGGAATCCTGTTGTGCATCTTTATGCTACACAACTGTGATGATGTCATCAGCCATGGCCCAGACCTCTTCCTGACCATCATTCCTGGGGAAGTCTTTGGGAAGTGCAGAACAGGACAGGGAGCTCTTTCATGCCCAAAAAGTTGCTACCACTAATCCCAGAAAAACATTTTGCAGAACACTTCCCCAGAACACCATCTTTGCAGTAAGAGGCCCAGTGGCAGGCAGTTCAAATAAAAAAATTATGTATAGCTGGAATTATAACCTTGGGAAAGCTAATCATATTGATTGCTGGAGATATGCTGCCTGTTACAAAAATGCCTATTCAGATCAACTTCTCCTTTACATTTATTGTGCAAACAGAACAAAAGTTGCCAAGACACCATCTATCTCCTGTATTCAAAGATAATTAAATTTTGAATTTAATTGTTCAAAATGAAATTCAGAAGGCTTGTAAAGGATATACCAAATTCTTTGTTCTCATTGAGTTCAAGATGTACAAGGGGCCTCTTCTCTAGCAGAAGAGCAGGATCTCTCTAATTGGTGCAAGTTAGCTGTGTGAAAAGCTAGTGTCATTTTCCCTCAAAGAAGGAAAGGAGAGGCAAACACAGCAAGCAGAGAATTATTGTCTGACTATTTCTAAAAGATGCAAACAGTTTCTCTCCTACACCTGATCCTGAAAGGACCACACAACTAAACATCAGCCATTGTCACTTCACACAACTAACTTTATTTATTTAAACCCTTGTGCATTTCCCCAATTTTGATTAATTTGAGAGCTGTAACTAATCATTTTGGCAGTCACAACAAATGGCACAATCCCTACCAACTCCACTAAAAGAAATAGGCATGTCCCTCCCCAAAAAAATAAGTATATAATGCCCCCCAAGTCAGTTGAAGCTTATTTTATTTTTAAAAAGGCAAGTGAATAAGGCTTGGAGATGTTGTTTATTTTCAGTGCTCCAATTGTATCACCTCCACATCACAGCACCATCCATATATGGTGCCCATATATGGATTAAGCCAGGGGATTCCACCTTACTCCTGTTCCCTTTTTGGGCAAGTCCCAAATGGTGACAGTCTGCTATCTAATGAAATCCCACTCCCGGCTGACCCACTTGGGTTAAACATGATCAATCACCACCCCCAAGCCTTGGGGCCTTAGATGGGCAGCACCCATCCTGGAACTGAATCTCAGAATCCTGGTATTCCAGATGTTGGACATACTGAGACCTGTTTCCAAGGTGTCCTGGGACCTCACCGATGCTACGATCCTCCTTCACTACCAGCCACTTGTGGCCTATTTAAGATGACCACCACAATTAGCACATACAGACCATAAGACAACAGGGTGGGATAGGCAAAAAGAATCTCCTGCTCCCTTAGGCCAATCAGGAGTAGGTGCAAAAATTCCTATATAGCCCTGAAGCAATCAGTTAGACTCACACTGATCCTGGCATCTTTGCAGCTTGCAAAAATGCCAGGAAAGGGGTAGAGGGAGCAGTATGTTAAGGCTACTACTCCCCCAGGCCAATTGACAAGCTCTAATTGGGGCTAGAATGTGAAGAAATGCCTGGAAATGGGAAAACAAAAATCCCCCACCTGGCCATCAACATCACGAAGGTACCCTAATGCCTGAATAGGGCTCTGCATGGGCCAGGTGCCTAAAGGCCGGTTTCATCAATTCAAAATAATTGATCATATCAATCTGGAATAAAATAACTGAATTGGAAACTCACACTCAACCGGAGATTACAATTTTATCCTACGACTTAATGGAGAAGACATCTCCTTGAGGATAGAATTATTGCTGAAGATTAAAGCAGATTTAAAAAAAAATAACTTACAAACCACTGCAATTAAAAACCTGCTCAAGCAATTAAGAAAGGAACATGTGATGTTCTTGCCTCCAGGAATCTATTTCCATTGAGACCTCAGAGATACTTTTTCTTTCTTTCTTTCTTTTAATTTTCAATTGTGCTAAACAGAATCTTTGAATTATTGAGTTGTCCAGAAACTAAAATGCCTCTTTTACTTCAGGTCTTGAGGAAAACCCTGCAAAACCATTTCAAACACCTTGGAAAGGTTATGCCTGAAAATGATAAAGTTGGATTGTGACTAGGAATCCCAATTTTGTTGTTCAATTACACATTTGTGGTAATACTACAACACTTTGAGGTCTAGCCATCCTGAGTAGTGCTTGTACCAAAAGGCCAGGATATAAATGTGAATAAATAAATAATTTCATGGTTACAATGGTACTAAAGATTTCAGGAGTTATTGCTGCAAAACTTTCCAAAGTGAGAAGGAGAAAAAACAACTGGCACAAGGTTGAAGTGAAAAGGACAATATTTATATTAGGGTGCACAGCACAACTCCAAACTGAGTATGTCAGCTACCAGTTAGAGATAATGTCACAAAACTCAGATTTCACACATATACTACTACTACATTGAAGAGGTCAAGGGTTCATAATAATTAAAAAGTTGTAAAAGTTAAGAACTGATGTCACCAGCTATAGAAGAAACATTGCCATTCATTGTAAGTGCCTGAATATCCATAAGGAAGAGATGACATTTTGAGATGTCTAGCCAATCAGGAGCAGATGTTTGTTCTAGAATAATTCTTTGTATTAACTATTGTGTTATCTAGTTATATATATATGTCTTAGATATATTGTGCTAGTTACATCCTAATACATCATTTTGGAGTAGTTGCAAAGTAGATTAAACATGAAGTCATAGGTAAAGTTAATTTGATTATAGTTAATTAGGTCATGAACTCAGGGTAAAAGTTCATGTTTAGTAATTAGGAAAGCATATATCTAAAGTACTTTATTTAATCACCTGGGCTGTAGAAGTTTTCTTTATTGACTAAATTACTACATTTTACTTCTGTAAATCAATTTGTTAACAGGAGATGTCATTGGCAGCATTAAGATAAAATGGGATAGGAAAAGCTATGGAAAGCTGTGATTTTCTTTCAGATCTTTGGAACTGTATTCTATCTGAATTTTTATTAACATTACAAAAACTTGACATGTTAATAGTCTAATAAATGTTTCTTTCACCGCTTCTCTGTCTGCTTATTTCCTTAAAGCAGAAGCAGTCACTTCAACATGACTTTGGCATAGATTTTAAAGGAATAGAGTTGTTTAGGTATCTGGTTGTGGATCAAGAGGTTCAGCATTCAATAACCCACTGTGCCTTCAAGGAGAAGAACCAGCCTATATAGCCATGGATAGGCTACACAGTCCTATGGTGCCCCCAGAAGGGGGGGAAATGATAGACCACCTCTATGTATTCTATTCCTAGAAAACCTTGAAAGTATCTCATAAATTATTATTGATGCAATGGCACAATTGATTGATTTAAAGGAATACCAAATTTTAGAATTCACAGTTAACATTATTAAACATTATTAAATAGGAAATAATTTTTAAAAAAGTTTCTGACTGAGATGTGTATGGGATTTTCTTCCAAGTTACCTGTAGAAAATACATCCTTAGAATTATTTTGTTCTTTTAGAAATATGCAAGATAAATCTTCCACCCATCGTTAAATGTATCTACTTGCATATTCTTGATGTACTCTTAATCACAATGTGCTATCCAGGATATAAGCACAGTGAATCCATAGATACATCATTGTGCTCCCTGGCTTGCCTTGCTTCCATAGAAACAGAAATAACACTTTTCTACAACAGAACATTTTTGAAATGATTACGTTTCCACTTCCTTTTTAAAAATAGGGAAAATTCAAATGTAAATGGATAGCCTAAGGAAATACAGTAAAACTCCTACTTACAAAAAAAAGTCCATTCCGTAGGCTTTTGCTTAAATCATTTTTTTATGTAACTCAAAGCAAACCCATAGGAAAAATGAATTTTTTATGTAAGTCAAAGCAAACCCATAGGGAAATAAATTTTTACGTAACTCAAAGCAAACCCATAGGAAAAATGAAATTTTTATGTAAGTTGAAGCAAACCCATAGGGAAATAAATTTTTACGTAACTCGAAGCAAACCCATAGGAAAAAGAATCTTTATGTAACTCGAAGCAAACCCATAGGAAATCGTGCAAATCGGGACATGGTTTTAGCACAAAATCATTATGTAAGTCGAATGTTATGTAACTCGAGGCATATGTAAGTTGGGGTTTTACTGTACATAAAACTGCAATTCACTTTTCATCTTGCTGAGCAAGCTCGTCCAAACAGCAGTTTTGAAAGGGGAAAAAAAGGATGGATTAGAGATGTGACAGACAGATAGCCATCACTCATAAAATCCACAGATGCATAACCCTTTCTTCTCATCCACATGGAAACAAATGCCACCATCAAGAGGAACTATGAAAAAATTTCATCAGACTTTGAAGCCTTGGAAACGAAATTCAAGGACTTTGTGGCTCAAACAGTTTTCTCATTCATCTACCAGTTTTTGGAAAAGGAATAGAAAGGGAAACCAAAATAGTTTCATTGAACAACTGGCTGGGAAGGTCAATCCAATGTGAAGGGTTCTGGATTTTTGGGACCACGGGCTATATTTCCTGGAAAATGGACAGCTGATGAAGGATGGGTTGCACTTCACAAAAACCAAGTAATCAGAGGTAAGGAAATATAATGTACAGTGACAGGAGAAAGTATGTACAGTATGGGAAAGAAGAAGAACTGGAAATCGTAGATCAGGAGGATATATACGACTTGATAGGAATAACTGTAATTGGTGGGAGGCTACCTATGACTGAAACACAGCAAGTGAAGGATATAAACTGTTTAAAAAGAACAGAAAGGGCAGAAAGTGGGTGTTATGTCCTTGTGTTTAATTGCTTTTGGTTTTGCAATCAAGTCTTTGCTGCAAAAGGGCACCCTTTTTCCAGGGTGCAAAATGTATGTTGTTTTCAGTATGTTCTGATTGGTTCCCGCCCTTCCTGAGAAGATGGGTAAATGTATCTAGTTCTCCCACTGCTGTTCTGTGTATATAAGTAAGTCACCCCACCCCACCACCCCTTATTCTTTGGTCCGAACTACCCTAGTTATGAGCTGTCAATAAATCACTTATGTTTTGAACTGTTCAAGCTGGTCAGAGTCCTTCCTGCGTTCGGACACAACAGCAGGATAGAGTTGCAATATACAGTATGTCAAGAACACATATCACTGCATAGAAATACAGGAGGATGAGCTTCCTTGTCCCATTGGAAACATACGGATTAATATGATTGGGGGGAGAAACAAAAGGAACATGGTAGTTGGAGTCTGCCCAATCAAAGAGGAGGTATGGATGAAACCTTTCAAAAGAATGTCAAAGCTACACGAATGTCAAAGATACATGATGCTGTAGTAATGGGATATTTCAATTACCGTGAAATCTGTTGGGAGACAGATATTGCCAAATATGACCTTCAAAAAAATCCTGGCTGATATTTTTCTCCTACAAAAAGTAGAGGAAAAAAATAGAGGAGTAGTTATTCTTGACTTGATTCTAACCAATAGAGATTACTTGGTGGAATAATTGACAGCAAAAGGAATTCTGGGGGTTGAGTTCTTGATTTCACAGGAAACAAAAGCAGACTGCAGAGTACTGCATCCATACACTGGACTTTAGCAAAGCCAATTTTTTTAAAAAAACAACTCTGAACAATGGTAGGCAAAGTCTCATGGCAGGCAATCTTATCAAGAAAAGGAGTTAATGATGGGTGGGAATTACTAAAGGAAGTGGAAGGAAGGACAGTTTAAAAAGGAAGAGTACAGTCAAATAGCAAAGAACTGAAGGGAGCCTGCTAGGAAGGCAAAAGCTGAGAACAAGCTAAGGTTAGCAACTGATGTTATAAGCAGCAAGAAAAAGTATTTTTTTCAGATAAGTGGGTAGCAAAAGACTGAAAAGGAACAGTGGTTCAGCTACTCAATGGGGATGGGGAAATGCTAACAGACAACAAAGAAAGGACAGAAATATTCAATTCCTACTGTAGCTTGGTTATTTCCCAAAAGGTACGGTAGTATATGACCTTCTGGGCAAATGTATAGTAGAAAGTGAGGGAGCAGAATTGCTGCTTCAGATTAATATACAAAAATACCTGATGACCCTGAAAGAGTTCAAATTCCTAGGACTGGATGGACTGCTTCTTGGATACTGAAGGTACTGTTTAGAAAGATCTGAAAACCACATTTTCTTGAAATCATGGAGTATGTCATCTACCAATTATGCCTGCTCCTGGACCAGGATTTCTTGCTCATGGTCACTCATGCTCTGGTCACCTCCAGATTGGATTAATGTAATGCGCTCTACATGGTGCTGACCTTGATGAACATTCGAAGGCTTCAGCTGGTCCAGAATGCACCTGCTTGGGTGGTGTTGGGACGGGGGCATTATGCCCATGCCTCACCACTACTTCGGGAGCTGCACTGGTTGCCAGTGTGCCTCTGGGTACAATTCATGGTGCTGGTTTTGACTTTTAAAGCCCTTCATGGCAATGAGCCAAGTTACCTTAGAGAACGCATCTCCCCAAGGTGTCAGACCCGTCCTACGAGGGCAGACCATAGGGGATCGGTTATGGTCCCTTCAGCAAAAGAAGCCCATCTTGCAGGGACCAGGAGGAGGACCCTCTCCATGTCAGCCCCAGCCCTTTGGAACCTCTTACCACTCGAACTACACCTCCAGACGGAGCTGCTCCCATTTAGGAAACAACTGAAAACATGGCTATGCCAGCGGGTATGGGGCATGGATGCATCAACTTCCCTGTCCTGCTGGCTTATTTAGCCAATATTGGGTTTTGTCCTATTCATTTTTTTAACAATGTTGGGTGGGTGGGGATTTTTTAGATGGTTTTAAACGGGATTTTAAATGGGCATGTTAAACTGTTTTTATTGTCTTTGTTTTTATTTTATGTTGTTGAGCCGGTTTGGGTCACTTTTGAGTGAGGGAAGCGGGATAGAAATGTTTTAAATATATAATAAATGAGTGAAGTGCTAGAGAATTGGAGAACTAATATTGTCCTATCTTAATAAAGAGCTAGGGAACTAAAGTCAGTCAGCCTGACGTCTATCCCAGGGAAAATTCAGGAGCAGAGTATAAAGCAGTCACTTTGCAAGCAACTTAAAAACAATGCAGTAATAACTAAAAGCCAACATGGATTTGTCAAAAATAAATCCTGCCAGACCAATCTGATCTCATTTTTCCTGCCAGACCAATCTGATCTCATTTTTCCTGCCAGACCAATCTGATCTCATTTTTCCATCAGATAACTTCTTTGGTAGAAGACAGAAATTATGTGGATGCATACAGTATCTTGATTTCAACAAAGCCTTTTCAAAGTGTTCCATGATATTCTGATTAGCAAGCCAACTAGGTATGATCTACATAGCATGTGTCAGGTGGCTACATGGTTGGTTACAGAACTGTATTCAAAAAGTTATTATTAATGGCTCCTTATCCAACTGAGAGGGGGTAACAAGTGGGTTTCCACAAGACTCAACCCTAGGCTGGTTGCTCGTCAACATTTTCATTAATGACTTGGATGAGTAGTGTATGGAATGCTTATGAAAATTGTAGATTACACAAAATTGGGTGGAATAGCTAATACACTGAATACCAGGACAGAATTGTAAGTGATCTTGATAGGCATGAACCCTGGGCTGAAAACAACAAATTAAAATGTAACAGGAAGAAGTGAAATGTTCTCCACCGGAGAGGGGGTGGATGCACAGTTACAATATGGGGGATACTTGGTTCGGTAATATTATGAACAAGAAGGGTCTTGGAATTGTTAGAAATGAGGATAAACTGAAAGAACTGGACTTATTTAGCCTTGAAAAAGAAGGCTGAGGGGGATATGATAGCACTATCCAAAATACTTAAAAGATAGTAATAAAACCAGATATAGGCTAAATATCAGGTAAAGCATCTTAAATGTTAAAACAATATGACAATGGAACCAGTTACCTTGTGTATCAGTGAGCACTGCAGTGCTAGAGGCACTAAAGAGAATTTTTGATTTGATTCAATTTTTAATTTGTACCCCACCCTACTCAGCTTGTAGGCCGACTCAGGAACAAGTATCAGCCAGCCACTAGCTCCAGCTCCCTCTCATCCAAAAATATACGTTGAAAGGTTTGTTGAGTATTACGTTGAAAGGTTTGTTGAGTATAACTGTCGGGTTGAAATTTTCAACCCGGGGAAAGGAGCCCCCCAGTTGCAAACAAAAAAAGGGAACTTCAATTCCCAATGTTCCTTGCGCTGCGCCACGCCAGAGCCAATCAGGCTGAGTGGCGTGGCAAAAGGAACGTTCGGAAACACGCCACGGGCAATCAAAAAAAAAGCTGCAGGGGAAAAACTGCTGCAGTAAGCAAACATGCGCAGCCAAAACTACAAGCCCCAGCATCCTGTGCGCCATTAGCGCGCAGAACGCTGAGGCAGCCGGCGCGCGAAAACTAAAAGTAAACAAAAAAGGCCTGCCACCGCTGCCCTTCTTCCCCAGGGGCCAGCCAGCATGGCCCATGGGGGAAAAAAGAAACCCCCCCGCCGCCGCTGCCCTTCCGTTCGATGGGCCAGCCGGCGCACAAAAAATAAAAGTTAAAAAAAACCCCGCCCCTGCTGCCCTTCTTCCCCACAGGCCAGCCAGCATGGCCTGTGGGGAAAAAAAAGACACCCCCCCCCGCCACTGCTGCCCTTCCGTCCGATGGGCCAGCCGGCGCGTGAAAAATAAAAGTTAAAAAAAACCTGCCGCCACTGCCCTTCTTCCCCACGGGCCAGCCAGCATGGGTCGGCCTACAAGCTGAGTAGGGCGGGGTAAAAATTAAAAATTGAATGGGCCATGCAGGGGAAAAAAAGAAACCCCCCACCGCCACTGCCCTTCCTTCCCACGGGCCAGCCAGCATGGCCCGTGGGAAAGAAAGCCCCCTCCCCTGCCATTGCCCTTCCTTCCCACGGGCCAGCCAGCATGGCCCATGGGAAAGAAAGCCACCCCCCCTTAAAAAGTACAAAAACACAAACCAAAAACAATCAAAAACACTAAAAAAATCCAAAAAGGGAACACAAAAACAGCCAAAAACAAACAAGAAAAAACACAAAGACCCCCCCCCCAAAAAAAAATCCCAACCACCCCCCACCCCCCCAAAAAACCCAGAGAGCTTACCAAAAGATGTCTTCTATCCATGAGGACCGGAACTCAAATGAGAAAATAAAGAAAAAACTTACCGGAAGCGACACCCAGAGGACAGAAGAGGAAAATTGTAGAGAGGCAGAAAAACTCACCACCCCCACCCAGAGGCCAAAAGAGAAAAAAACATTCAAAAATATTGAAACTAATAAGATTAATTCCAAAATTAATCAAATAAGTTATAAAAACATTCAAAATAATCACACTAATCTCAAAAAATACCAAAAAAAACAGAAATCACTTTTCACTCAAAAAACCCAAAATAAAAATGTGTAAAAATAAAGATTTAAAAAACCAAAATTAAATTTTAAACTAAATAATATTAAATTAAATTAATTAAATTAAAATAAAATTTGCATAAACATAAAACAAAAACCTTCAAAAACCAATTTAAAGAGCCTGGCACTGAGGAAGCCGGCACGCAAAAAAACAAAAAAAAACCCAAAACCACACACACACTGGGAGTGCAAGTCCACCGCAGGCGGACGCAGCGCCTTGAAGCCACAAAATCACAAAACCTTACAACACCATTTAAAACAGCCCAGCACCATTGGTTTAAGAAAAAAAACGAAACCCTTTACTATCCAACACAATTTTAAAAAGCCCGGCACCACTGGGCAAAATATGCTAGTGGGATATATAATTCATCATACCTAGAGGAGCAGCTTAAACTAAGGGGGTACAGAACAGATCTTGTTATAGAGAAGAAAGACTTGGGAAAAAGGACTAGAGAGCTGTCATTGCTATTACCAAAAAGCTATGCCTAAACTGGGCTGCTGTATGCTAAAGACCAACGCTGCTATCAACCTTACTTATGACTTTTGTGACTTGTCATCTATTTCATAACACTCCTAATTTGATGGATCAGACAAACACAAACCAGAAAGTATCTTGGGTTTGTGGGTCACAAGTGCAGAGTTGGATCTGGATCCAAGCATAAAAACACATGATGTGTTGACAACCTAGCCAATGTGTTAAGCTTTGGGCATTGTCTAAAAACTGTCTCATTCTCCACCCTGTTCTAGAGAAATAATCAGGAAAATAAACATTATTACATAAAACAATGTGGAAAAATAAAGATCATGTTTAATTAGTTATAAGTTTTCCTGATAAGTCTATTCTTAACAGTGCAATACCAAATATTTTTTTTATTTAAAGGAATATATTAATAAATTAATCTATCTATATATAACTAAAATCAACCTGTCCTAAGGTTTGTTACCCCTAACCCACCACACTGCGGCCCCCACACCCCCAGAAACCTTGCACCCGCCTACCTGGTGTGCCTGGCCAGGCTGGGGAGAGGAGCGGCAGCCCGTTTGGGGGTTTGTCACCCTGAAAATGGGCCACAAAGACACCCCCTCTGCCAGCCAGCAGACACCAAACAGCAATGGAAGAGTGGCGCCGGTGCATCCTGGGGATCATAGTTCCTTGGGTGGCTGTCCCCTATTGAGAAGAATGGAGAGTGGGACTACAGCTCCCAGCAGCCTTTGCGCTCAAGGACAGCACGCCCCTCCAAGGAGACAGTTGGACAACAGAGTTTAAGGACAGTCCGCTAGGAGCTGTAGTCCTGCTCTCCATTCTTCTCAATGGGAGCCACCCACCCAAGGAACTATGAACCCTAGGATGAACCGGGGCAGCATTTTCTCTCACAGAAATACAAACTCCCAGGAGCGGGAGGCTTCGTAAAGCCAGCCAGGCCTCGGAGGCTTAGTAAAGCCAGCCAGGCCTCCTTCATCTCCTTGGGTTGGAGATGAAGGAGGAGGCGCCCTTGAGGGTTCCTCTCATCAGAGGAGGAGGCGACTGTGCCTCCAGGCCTGTCCGGTGCCACCAGGACCACCACGAGGGCGCTGAGTGCGTGCAGACAGATAAAGCAACAGGGGTAGGGAGCCGGGGGGTCATGCCTGGGTCTCTCCTCATCCCGGGTTGGGCCCCCCACACGGGCAATGCCTGTGGCCTGCCAGGTTGCCGGGGCTGCACTTCCCTCCCTGCCCTGAGCCGTTCCATGCAGCTCCCGCATCTGACCCCTGCCTACGCCGCTGCTCCCACTGGCCCAGGGGTGTGCCACAGCTTCCGCTGCCTGGGACGCCCCAGCCTGGGGCAACGCTGGATATGGCATAGTAGTGGGAAGGCCGGGGAGTGTGTGTGTGTGTTGTGAGTGTGTGATGTGTGTGGCTGTGGTGTGTGTGTTGTGTCTCAGGTGTGCATGTATTGTGTGTCATGTGTTTTGTGCGCATGTGTATTGTGTGTAGGGGTATTGTGTGGGTGTGTTGATTGTGGGGAGGTGTTGTCGTGTGTGTTGTCTGTCTGTGTGTTGTGTGTCGGGTGGGTGTGGTGGGTGTTGGGGGTATTGTGTTGTGTGATTGTGTTGTGTCATGTTTGATGTGTGTGGCTGTGGTACTGGGGGTTGTGTTTCGGGGTTTCTGTGGGTGAATATTGTGTGGGTGTTGCTGTGTGGGTGTGTTGTGTCACGTGTTATGTTTCTGGGTGAGTTGTATGTGTGTTGTGTGTTGGCCCCCACCAACTCCTGCCGCAGCACTAGGTAGCAGCAGTGGGGTGGGATGGCCCCTCCTTTGGCCAGGTTAGGTCCCTCACCTGGGCAACACTGGGTATCCCTGCTAGTACAATACTATCAATAGGTTAATTTTACACAAACACAATACTGTATGTGAAGGCTAATGTTGCACTACAATTACCTTTTTGAATAGAGGAGTTTTGTGCAAATGTACACAAAGTATGGGACTGTGGTGGCTTATTGTTTGAGATGCTGAACTTGATGGCTGGGAGGTCGTAAGGTCAGCAGTTTGAGACCCAAGTGCTGCATGAGGAAGTAAGCTCCCATCTCTTTCCCAACCCCTGCCAACCTAGCAGTTCAAAAGCAAGAAATTGCAAGTAGATAAATAGGCACCACTTTGGTGGGAAAGTAAGCAGTGTTCCGTGCACTCCGGTGTCTAGTCATGCCTGCCATATGTCCATGGAAACATATACAGATAGCACTGGCTCTTTGGCTGTAAACAGAGATTAGCACCAAACCTTAGTGTCAGACACAACTAGCTTTTGAGCAAGGGCGACCTTACACAAAGTAGCAGGAAATTATTTATTTTAAAAATACTTGATAAACTATCAGGAAATTGTCAAACAGAATATGAAGCACCACATGAAATCCTACTAAGATTCACTGTTCTAGCACTGTAACAACAGAAAAGAAAGAAAAGATTGGTGGCAAAGATATTCATGTAGGGTAGTGAAAACCCTAGACTAAACTTTATTATGTTGCAGAAGTTGGCAGACCAAAAAGACAGAATGTCACACCTGTTAACCTTGATGAAGGACTAGGTAGAAGCAACAGGGAATACAGGATTCATTAAAATCTCTCCTGTGGTTTAACAGGGGAAAGAAAATTAAGATTTTACCTGCTACTTTGATACTGAATAACCTTATTAAAACATGGCATACTATGCATGAATGCTTCATCCAGGTATTTCTCCAGTGAAATAAATCCCGGATAATAGTGGATAGCATCCTTATTAAAAGGCTTAGATAAATGGTTTCAACACACACATATATATCATCAGAGCAATCGTATGATTAATAATCCTTTCATTAGCATCTTAAAATGTTGACCTTAGAACCTACACTGCACCCAAAGCTCTGTTGGAGTAGGAGTTGAAGAGAAGTATTATTTTCAGCTCTTTCTGGTTTTACCAACCTCCTTTCTGAGTGAGGTCTCAGCTCAACCAGGCCTGCAGCAAAGGGTTAGGAACATTTTGTATCTTACAGGACTTCTCACACCAAACACTGAGTTCTCTCTCTTTTTTTAAAGAACTTATTTCTATTTATTTACTTATAAAAGAAGCCATATAACATATAACTTGTACAAAAATAAAATAACATAAACAAACATTCACCCAAACCCCTAAACCCCACCTCTGTGCTGTATAAATTGGAGTTTGCATTATTCTCTTCCTTTCATTCCTCTCTTCCTTTCCCCAAAATTTACACGTTTCCAGGCATGGTCTAACCCCATCTTTATTCATCAGTCCATAGTTTACAAAGGGTCTCCATATGTACCAAATCACATTTTTCCTTGACATTTCTTTCTTTATCTTAAACTCTGTTGTTAGTTTATCGTTTAAGGCTAGACGCCAGGCATCCCTGTACCATCTTTCTTTACTTATCACAAATTTATTTTTCCATTCGCCTGCAATTAATTGTCTTGCCACTGATAATAATATAACCAACAGTTCTTTCTTGTTACTGTCTACATTGATGCCATCTGTCTCCTCTAACAGTGCAATTTTTAGATTTAGTTTAACTGTAATCTCCATAATTTTCCCTAGCTCCTTTCTATTTGTCTCCAAAATTTAATTGTGTATTAGCAACTCCACCACATATGTAGGTATGTTCCAATTTCTTTGTTGCATCTCCAACATAAATTTGATCTACCTCTATTCATTTGTTGTAGTCGTATTGGGGTCATGTACCACTTCCACATGATTTTAAAGTTATGTTCCTTTTCCTTGATAGAAAGTGATTTCATCAATTGTTGTTTCCTTTTCCACACATTCTCATTAATGGAGATTCCCAGTTCTTTCTCCAATATTTCCTTTAATATTTGTTGTGGGGTGTTTTTTTTTCATTTTAAACAGAGAGCTCTCTACCCTGCCATTTTCCATTTCTGATATTGCCAGACTAAATCTGATCCAGATAACTTATTTGATAGAAGACAGGAATGCTGTAAATGTGTTGACTTTGGCAAAGACTTTAACAATACGCCCCCATGATATTCTGATTAGCAAGATAACATGTTCTGGGTTGGACGTCACAAGTGTCAGATTGAATACATGCTTGGTTACAGAATTGTACAAGTGATTATCAATTGTTCCTTCTCCATCTGGGAGGAGGTAACAAGGTGCCATCCAGGGTTGGTGCTCTTCAACATTTTTATTAATCATGAATGGAGCCTCATTGGAGTGGAGTTTCTCCAGGAAAAAAAATCATTTCAACCCAGAGTAATCTCTGACATGAAATTATAATGATGATTAAGGAGTGCAAGAAATACTTGCCAAATTTGTGGATAACACAAAATTGGGTGGATTAGCTAATACTGTATCTTGGAAGACAGGGGCAGAATTTCAAAAGTTCTTGATAGGCTTGAACCCTGGGCTGAAAACAACAGAATGAAATTTAAAAGGGATAGATGCAAAAATTCTGCAGGGAGGGTGGGGAACGGAACGTAGAAGTCCACGTTGGGAGTTATTTGGCTTAATACTACTACAAACAAGAAGGCGCTTGGAATTTTTGTAGGGCTAAATATGAATCAACAGTGTGATGTGGATGGAAAAAATACAGATGTGCTTCTCAGTTGCATTAACAGAAGTATAGTCTCCAAAACCTGTGAGGTACTATTATCTCTCTATTTGGAAACAGTCAGAGTACATCTAGAGTACTTTGCCCAGTGATTTGCCCTGTTCTAGACACCACACTTAAAGAAAGATTGCAACAAACTGGAACAAGATCAGAGAAGGGCAGCAAGGATGGTAAAGGAACCAGGATCAAAGCCCTAGAGAAAAGACTCGAGGAATTGGACAGGTTTAGGCTGGGAAAGGGAGAATGAGAGGGGATATGATAGCACGTTTAAAGATGTGAAAGACCATCATAAAAAGGAAGAGCAAGATCATCCAAAAGTTAAGAACTATAATAACAGGCTCAAGTTGCAGGAAACCAAATATAGGCTGAATATCAGGAAAATCATCTTAACTGTTAGAGCAGTATGAGATTGGAACCAATTAACAATATTGGAGGCAACATTGGAGTGCAGATGGAAGGGTGACTTCCATCGGGTGGCTGGTATAGTGCAACTCTGGCCCCCTCGGTCCCTGCACCCGTTTTTAGGAGGAGGGTAGTTTTTAAGCAGTTTTTAATTATGTTTTTATTATGATTGTGAACTGCCCTGAGTTGGCCTTGGCCAAGTGGGCGGTATAGAAATCGAAATAAAAATAAAAAAAATGAAGAGAAAATTGGGCAAGCAGCAGCCCAGCAGAGATCAAAAGACCCATAGTGTTCTGAATCACTCTGAAGGGCTGGTAACACTGAATGCATGGGGTTCACAGAAAGAGTCTCCTCACAGATTGTGGTACAGTAAAACAATGATTTACATAAAAAGTCAATTCCCTAGCTTCTTATGTAAATAGAGGTTTTACGTAAATCAATGTATCTCCATAGGGATGCATTAAAAAAACAGGCTTGAATTTGGTTTTCAATGAATCCCTATGGAGAATCGTGCTTTGTGCCCCTAGTGGTCAAGATGGTAATGACAAGCATTTCTCCCCCACTTTTTTAAGCTGACAAACAGTTGAGCGCTCACCTAGTCCCCGGGGCTCCGAAAAATGCAGCAAAAATTGCCTCCACCGCTGCTGCTGCTTCCACCACCATCACCACCACCACCAAACAAAGTCTTGAGACTTCTGGTGGTGAGGGTGGGTGGCACAGGATGGAATTTGGAATTCTAAGATGGCAGTGTCACCATCTTAAACTTACAAGACAGTGAAACCCCTTACGTAAGTTGACACACATACACCCCGGTAAATTGGGATGCCGATTTACACAAAAACCCTTACATAAGTCATTCCCCCCCCCCCCCCGGTAAATTGGGACGCCGATTTACGCAAAAAAAAACTTACATAAGTCAATTTTTACATACATTGAGGCATATATAAATGGGGTTTTTACAGTATTTTTGAACCAGAATCCACTGTACCCTGATAGCATCAAGCTTGTGTTGCTGGCTAATCTTTTTCACACTGTGTCAGGTGAACGGAACTGCAGAATTAATTGACTAAAAGTCCCTTCATTTTGGCAGTTTCACATCTGGCCTAGAGACATGGATGAAGAAGAACACAGAATGCATGACTGCTTCTTTAAACACATGCAGTAGCTCCCCTGGTGGTGTAGTGGTTAAGGCACTTGGCTTGGAAACCAGAACACAGGTTCGTTTCCCGAGAGCTGCATGTTGGGGGTCATGGAAGGAGACTCATTTAGGAATCCCCTGCAAAAATCATTTCAACCCAGAGTAATCTCTGACATGAAAATGAATGAACACATGCAGAAGCAGTTGCTGATCAATTCACGTGTTTCCAAATTCTTAATATCCATGTTCTTAGAATGAAAACAACAACAACAACACCCAGTCTTAAATGTGTGTGTGTGTGTGGGGGGGGGGGGAATGAGACTGATTTGTGCTGAGCTTAGAACTGTTTAGAGATGTACAGTAGAACTTCACATAACAAAAAAAATCCGTTCCACGGAGATCTTCACTATGGGGTTTTTTCGTTATGCGGTTCCCTATGGGAGATATCCCACATAATGGGAAAAAATGTTCATTAACCAGGGTTCACATTGAGCAGGTAAACCCTGGTTACCAAAGCCCCCACATAACAAACAATTTTTTTCATAATGCGGGGTATCACCCTTGCATAACAAACACTTTGTTATGCACATTTTTTCACTATGTGGTGTGTTAGTTATGTGAGGTACCACTGTACTTGCTATTTAGAACTACCTTGGTGCAAGTAACAATTCAGTTATAATTAATTCCTTCTTTCTATAACTAAGGTACTGAGACATAGAACAATTATGATGTAACATACAATAATTCACTCAATTTGTAATGTTATATAACTCTGAATATTCTCACTACACAATCTTCCTTAATGAAAAACAAACAAATCCCTAAGTGCTACAAGTCAAGTTCTCCTGTACAAGAAAATATTTACTTGATTATGAAGACATAAAATAAATGTGTTAATAATCATGTGTCCTCAAGTCAGAGTTTTCCAGGCAGAGAATATATTCTCTTCTTCTGTGTGTGCCCTGGGACTGTGCAGTTTGCCCAAAGGTCACACAGGATGGGGGCACATTTGTGAATTCAACTCCAAATCTCTGACTCTGCAGCCAGATATCTAAATCACTGAGCTATCCGGCCAATAGAATAAATATAGCAGGAAAGAAACAGTGTTCATTCCAGGATGACTATTTTGCCATTCATATTCACTGTTGCTTATGCTGAAAAATGAAAACAAAACACTTCTAGCTGTATCCTCCCAGTAGGAATCCAACAGACAGTAGCCACTGCTGAGGCAAATGTGGGAACATAACCATGTTTATGTACATAATGACAGAAACTGAAGAAGCAATAGCCTTATAAAATAATGTAATACAAGAACATAATCTATTGTCAGCATGAAAAATGAATGTTGTGGTTTGCTAACAGAGACTACAAACTGCTACCACTGTGTAAATAAATTATTGCAGGATTGTTTTAAAGAGACATAAAGCATAATCCAAAAAGAATGCAGAAGCATTAATCCTACTAAGAACAGGCCCATCATGAACAACACTACTATAGCAAAGGTGTGCATTTTGGCATTTCTGCTACAGAAGCATAGCTGAGAGCACCCATATTTTCAGAGGCAAGAGGAATACAAAAGTACCTTTTGAAATGATTGTTTAAAATTGCTCTGAATTTTATTTTATTTTGTATATCAAAAAGATGGTTGCATATACTTATTAACAATTACCTGGTAATTATTTTCAATTCAAGTCATTTTTTGACATTTTAACCCAGACAGTTTCTCTGATTAGCAGTGAGAATGTCAGCGATCCCCTCCGACGCTCCACAGAAGCTCAGAGGGAGATACTCCATCATGCAGGACCTTCTGCCTGGGCTCTCTTGCACTCGCTCAGTGATAGCCTGGGAAATCCCAAGGTTCAGGTCACAAGCACCCAGGCCTGGGAGATCTGCCCTGGATTGGTATTGGGTTGGACAAACAAGCCCTCCAACTCTCTGAGGATATTCTTGGTTTTAAGCCTCCTCAGTCAAGAGAGCATTAATGAAAAAGGCTTTTTTAAAGCCTGGCAACACTCACCCAATAACCACTATTTGTTTATACAAATACAGAGTTTCATTTATTGACATAAAAATATACCTCAGAGACAAACATTTCCCTTTCCCCAAACAGAAACAAAATCATCTAACATACTCTGCTTCCTACCCCATCTAAAGACTGGGGTAAGCGCTTGTTCCTTCAGCTTCTTCCTACCAACTCAGGCCTTTGCCCACCAACCCCCGGAATAAAGAGACAGAGACAGTGTTGGATTTATTAACTTCATAACAAACTATTTGCTTGCGGCAGGGGCTGAGTAGTGTGGATGTAAGTGATGGAGCCAATGTGATCAACCTAACCTTCTCCACTCACCACCAGGTGAATACCGGCTTACTCGGATCATCCTATTCTACAACAGTCCCCATCCTGGCTCACTATTTGGGTCAAATGGCCCAGTAAGCTGTTCTCAAGCCTCAAGGCTGTAGGCAAACAGCATGTTCCACGATCACTGAACACCTGGAAGCAGAAGTGAACTGTTTTCCATCTTCCGACCGACTGACATGCCCAATGTCATCCCCGAATCATCCTAGGCCTTCACCTACCATTTTAACTACGTGCTACCCACCAAGGGACCAAATTGAACTGCCAAGCCAATTACCCCAATCCGCAACAGTGTGAAGTGGGCAAAAACACCACCATCCCAAAGGCCAATCAGGACATGTGCAAAAATTCCCACTCGGCTCTGAAGCGACCAGCTAATCCCACACTGCTGTTCATGAGGGCGGGTGGGCAGGCTTTCGCTCACCTACCATCTTGCCGAACTGGGTCCGGGTCAGGGAAGCAAAGCAGTATATAATGGTGTAGCCCCCCCTCCCCTGGCCCGGCACACCCCTGGGCATGCCCACCCTCTGTCTCTCCCGGGGGAGGGCGACAAAACCACGCCACGGGACATACGTCCCGTGGCACGTTCCCTTCCCTTCACTACTTTAATAGGGGAAACCAGACCATGACTCAGTTTCTTGACTCCAAGTGCTGGTTCTGTAACGTTCTCCATCTGCTACACCACATCAAGCTTACAAAAAAAATTATCTTAAGGCCCAACACCATTGGGGGGGGGGGTACAATGCCATCACAAATAAATATAAATACTGTCTGCCTGCCTGTTTCTTTACCAGTTTCCTATGCAAGATAAAGGTTGTGCTGCTTGTGCCTGAAGTACAGTATTATCTTTGGCAGGAGCTTCATATCTCTTTTGTTGCTCTTGATAATTTTAGGCTCTGACACTGATCAGTTTCAAACTCTTGCATTAGTCAGTCATGTGTGGGATGTTATACAATCTTTACCAACTGGCCAGTATAAGATCCTGAAATTAATATTTCAAGTACAAGCAGTATGGGACAGTCAGAGCCAATCCTGTGTAGGAAATTAGCAAGAATAGCAAAATAGTTCTGTTTTGAAGCCCATAAAGTCGATATATTTATAAATTCAAAATGCTATGTGATGCAATATAAAGCAATAATATAATAAACATCTGAACCCCACAATGCAGGACCAGTTTTGTTTTTTTGTTTTTTGGGTGGGTGGGTGGGTGGGATCTACACCAGTTTCATTGGATGAGTTTCATTTTGCAAAATTAGGATTACTGCCTTCATTTTTCCCAATTCTGTTCTTAATAAGTATCATAATAGTAATAGTCCTTAATGCCTGATGTTCAAAGGCAATTTGGTTAACATGCCTCAGAGCTCAGTTCTCTCCCCTCTTCTATTTAACATTTACATGAAGCCACTGGGGGAAATCATCCATCCCCACGGGGTGAGGTATCATCAGCATGCTGATGATACTCAACTATACATCTCAGCCCATGGTGATCCCAGCAATGCACTCAGTGTCACTTCCAGGTGCCTTGAGGCTGTTGGGGCCTGGATGGGGAACAACGGGCTACAACTGAATCCCAGCAAGAATGAGTGGCTATGGGTTAGGGACCCCACATTATCTTGAGAGCTACCATCTTTGGTTCTGGATGGAGCTACTTTGCTAATTTGCTATGGTGCATAATCTGGGGGTCCTCCTAGACTCATGTCTACTGCCCGAAAAGCAGGTGGCAGCCATGGCCAGTAGGGCTTTAGCACAACTTCATGTCATATGCCAGGTACACCCGCTCCTAGATAGGGACTCCTTGCTTATGGTCACACATGCTCTAATCCATACCAGTCAAGCGTGGCTCCCAAAAATATGGGGAATTTCTGTGCATGCACGTGCACACACGCAGAACCCATTTGTGCATGCACAGAACCCATTTGTGCATGTGCAGAACATGTTTGTGCATGTGCAAATGGGTTCTGTGCATGCTCACATGCTCAGTAACCTTTCCCTGCTGTTCAAAATACAGGATGGCAACAGGAAAGGGGAGGAACGAGTGCCAAAATACGAGATTTCCCGGCCAATCAGGGACAGGTATAATCTAGTCACCTCCAGATTTGACTACTGCTATACACTCTACATGCGGCTGCCATTGATGACCATTTGAAGACTTCAACTGGTCCAGAATGCGGCTGCTAGGGTGATGATGGGGCGCGGGAAGTATGCCCATGTCTCACCACTGTTTCAGGAGTTGCATTGGTTTGAATTTGGTTTTCAATGAATCCCTATGGAGAATCGTGCTTTGTGCCCCTAGTGGTCAAGATGGTAATGACAAGCATTTCTCCCCCTAAACAAAACCATTATAACTTTAAAACTGGATTTCAGATCAGCACCAAATTCGCCACAGGTGTAGCAGTCTTTCCAACGTCTGTCCCAAATGTGGGGGCATTTGGTGAAAGGGTTTTTGACTTATAAGATAAAAAAAATATAAAACTGGTTTAGAGAATCATTTATCCCTCCTGTTTTTCTTTGTTTGGAAGGACTCCAGGCTGTAGTGGCTGAAATATTGGTGGTGGTGGTGGTGGTGGTGGTGGTGGGGATTCCAAATGAGAGAAACAGTGATTGCTTACAACACTGAGCATGTGTGCTACAGGTTTGCCAGGAGGAAGAATTTTGGCAATGATACTTTGGCAATGATGATTTGTATCTAAGTGGGAAAGTCAAAGAATGGTCACAGATATTTTGAAAGAAATAAAAAATGAGTTTGTATTAAAGAAAATAATAGAGTGCTTCCGAACAGAGATATTTTTCTATGTTTCTTCAGGGAATTAGTACAATTTTCCAAGGCAGATTCAAAGTATTTCTATTAATGTAATATTCTAGGAATATAAACTGTAATAAATTTACAAAAGCACATAGCAATTATCTATATCCCAGTGCTTTCTGTAAACATGTTCTCAGCATTTCTGAGACCAAACAGCCTCTTGATGTAAGTTTCAAAGGGGAAATCAGCTTCAAGTCCATGGCAATCTGAACTTTTGAACCTGTCAATCAGGACCCAATTAGCTGACTCTCATGAGAACATTTAAATTCCTTCTTGCCCAAATAGGCTTTTTGCAAGGGGATTCTGCGTCTGGTTGTAAAAACCCTTCTCTACCTTACAGGGACTTGCATGAGGTGTTTAACCCAGGATGAGCTCTAAACAAAGCACTTGCAAAGAATCAGAGGTGCAGGCTTCTCCAAAAATTGAATTCTGGTTGAGATTCATTCTGCATGGATATCAGCTTACTGAAAACTTGAGAAAAGCACATTTAAAATGGGTTGAAATGATTTTTATTTGGACTTCAATTACCAGAACCCTTAGTCAGCACTCTTGCTGATCAGGGCTTCTGGGAATTGAAGTCCAAGAACACCTGGAGTGCCAAGGTTAGCCATCACTGACCTATACTGTATTGTGCTTGAGGTGCACAATGTTCATAAACATTGGTAGTTGTCAAGATTCCATTATGGGCCAAATTACTATGAATAAAAATAACTTTGCCACAGCTTCAGCAACACCATGAGTTTTTTGCTAAGTTATGCAGCAACAAATACCATCGTTAGCAGATTTAAAAACAACAACAAAGCATCAACTTCTATCTATGGCTTTTCAGTCATCTGTCATGAAATTTAGTGATTACTGATCCAATAAAAGCAATGAACATTAATTACAAATTCCATACAGCCACAGACTCTATGTGATTAGTAGACAACACAGATCTCCCTGAATTGGTGAAAAGATAGGTGGAAAGTCTGTCTGCTCAATTACTCTTGCACAAAGCTCCACAGACAGAAGGGGACCACCATGATGTTCCAATTTTTCATAGTAAGAAGATGACTTTATTCACTATTAGATGTTAGAAAAGGGCTGTCAGCCACTGCCAATTCATATGGGCATTTTTCTAATCAGCTGTAAGATGAGGAGGAGGGCAAAGTCATTTTGAAGTTCTACTAGGAAAATAAAAACATGGAAAAAAATGTCCCAACCTTCACCTTACCCGGTCTGACTTTGTTTAGCAACAGTTTATGCAATTCTGTAACTGAACCACTTTGGGTTGCTTTAGGGCAAGGAAAGTGGTATACAAATACTGATGCAGCAGCAGCAGCAGCAACAGCAACAACAACAACAACAGCAGCAACAACAACAGCAACAACAACAACAACAAATAATCAGGAGCAACTTTCTAATGGATTTCTCCAATCCAGCCCAAACTACCAATGATTGTATACTACTACTGCAATTGATGCAACATTTAAAGATAGCTCTGCCTCAGTTGCAATAGAATTCAGTCACTCATGATCCTTTGGCTGGATTGAGACTGTTTAGTACTTAAGATCATTCTTTTACAGCTAACCACTTCAGCCTTCCCCAAACTGAAGCCTTCTAGGTGAGTTGGACTGCAATTCCTTTTCTAGCTGTGGGATTCTGGGAGTTAATGTCTGGCATATCTAGTTGGCAAAATGTTGAGAGAAATGTCTACATAATTGCTCCATTATTTTTCCTCCTGAAAGACGCCTTTTTCCATTTTTGTTTCAAATTCATCAAATAATATCCTTTTCCTGGTGAGTCCTTATTTTATCTTTCTTACCTACTCCCCCCCTTAATCCAAAGTACTTCATTTTTAATGCATTTAGACAAAGTCTGATCAGAATAATATTCCCTTATTAGTGAGAGCTTATATAACCTCATTTTGACAATTATCTGCTTAAATCAGAACCTGATCATCTCAAACCTAATGTTTAGGCACTGATTATTATTTTGCTAGCTAGTAGCATCACTTAACATGCTATTAAGAAAATCTTTCCATTTTGATAGGTTGATATTACTAATGGCATGCATGCAATCAACTAAGATATGCATGCATATCAAAAACAAGGGATAAGATAGGATCCAGTCTTAGTCGTACTTAGAGTAGACTCACTGAAATCAATGAGATGTATATGAGTCATTCTTTATCCATCCATTGTTTAAATGGTCACATGAAGCCAAACCTTACTTTTTTGTTGTTGCAGCCTTCAAAGTTTAACACACCATTACACCAGTAAAATTGTTTTAGCTGCAATATATGAGTTATCTCTAGCTGCTGGCATGGAAGGTAGTATGACAGAGTGAGTTATCTGGTTATTAGCCAGTGTAGCTCTATGGTATCACTGTAAAAGGTATGGGTCTTATGCTCACTCATTACTATTGGGGGGCGGGGGAGCTGTCCATGCTTTCAATGCCACTTTTCAATGTTCTGTTACCAGACAAAAATGCCTGCAGGGCTTTCTTGATCACTGATTGATTGATAGCAAAGTGAGGAGAAGGACTCACTTTATATTTTTAATCAATTGCCTTCATAATGAAAATTTTGATTCCCACCCTACTGCTTATGATAAAGTGCTCAGTGAATGAGGCTGGAAGGTTTTCTCAGATATTCCTGTTTGGGAGCCATCCTGTTGTGTGCAAGTAATATTGTACTTCATTGTGTAGCCACATAACATTTTACAAACATAATATACATGGCTAGATGTTTGCACAGTTCACACCCATTATCTACATTCCTCCTCCCTAGAGGAAAGATCTGAAGGACTGCTCTAAAACCATTTCAGGCCTATCTAGATCCATCTTGTTATAAACCCATTACAAAATAATATGGACCAGTTAAGACAGTGCACACTGTGTACATTGTGCTTAATCATATTTTAGGAACCTCTACTCTACCTTTGCAAAGAAACATTTTGCTATGCTTTATGACTCCAACAGCTGGATTACAGCCTGATCTCAAACACTGAACTGATTAATCTACCTGCAGTGCCAACATGACATCACTCAAATGGCAACATAACATCCTGTTTTGTGCTTTCCTTCATCCTGAGCACTTATTTGCTGGCACAGCAAGTCTCAGGTTTAAGCTGTTAGCTTGTTTGCAAAATGGATTTGTGAGAAGAAATTGGAAGGAAGAGAATTAGCTTAGTGATACATGGTTGGTGGCATCTCGTCATAATGGAACGCTGATCCTAAGCACATTAGAGAGAAACAAATCTCACTAAGGCAATGGTCCATGCTTTCTAGCCATTTGTTTTGGCTTAGGGTAGTGGTAACAATAAGAATTTGGTAGGTGAAGCTTCTTCTGATATCAAGATACAGAAAGGTTGGAAAGACTTTGCTTTTTTTTAATGTGCTTGTCAAGATAAGGCTAGAAGGGCAATATCCCTAATAACAACATTAAAATTATTCTGAGCAAAGGAGAGCAAGAATGGTTGTGCTTTTTAATGGGTAAATACAGAAATGTGGGTTCCAGTCAAATGTTATGCTCAATTACAGACTGACAGTTTCATTTGTTTATCAATGGCAACCTGAAATTTCATACAATGAGAGCCAGCATATGCTGCATGAAGTCAATGCCTGTCTTTCCATAACATTAGCCAGGGTGTAGGAAGCTGATAATGATGATTCCAAAACATTTCAGCTTTATATAAGATCAACAGGGGAGACAAAAATCTGGCAACTTGCAGGAAATAAAATACTGAATATTGAGACCCTACTTTCCGAAATAAAACCTCAGTGATCTTGACACAAGCTGTTAATCTTCAGTACCCACAGTTAATGATCTGTACTCAAACGTTAATGTTCTGTACCCAAACCTAATTGGTATAACTTAGCAAAACTTGGAAGAGAATCATGTATTTAATGTAAATAATGGTGGTGTCCTACATTCACAAGGATCCACATATCTGCTTTGCAGGCGCACCCACCCAAATAAAGACTCAGACACCGGTATTGGATTAAAGGCATCAGGCCACTTTTATTGAATAATGCCCTAGTCTGAATTATCACTTTCAATTCGTGTATTATCCAATAGTAATTCTTTAAGGCAAGCAGGCCGCAGTAGCACTGGTAAGGTTCCACCCTAAATGCCAATGGAAATTGGCTACATGTATCAATTTGTATCAATTTGTTTGTTTACACAAACAAATTGTTGACCGGAGTCAATATACTATCTACTGACCCCACCCTATGACGTGTATCTGTTCAAATATCAAGGTGATGCAGGCTGTGAAGCTCCTGACATCACCCCTTTCATGGTTCGCCCTTGACCGGCCAATCCTGTTTCCCATGTACCTATCTACATGTTGGCCAGTCAATTGCGAACAAGCCGGATACCTATGGTTCATAAATCTTTACCTTACCCAGTGCTACCCGCCACACGGGGAGGCATCCGTGATGACTCACACACACACCCCCGAGACCGTCAGCTCGGTCACCAGGCCTGCTTGCACATCCTCCAGAAAGAGGTCCATACCTCTGGCCGACAGATGGACCCCATCTCCTGCATATAGGTCAAAATTTTGCAAGCCTATCCCCGGATGTCGAATGGCTGTCCCCAAGCCATTCTCAACAAGGAACCGGGCAACAACCCTGTTCACTGACTGCCGGGCATTGTCCAAACCACGGAGGTCCATGCCTCCTCTATAACACTGTCTCGGCATGATGTCAGAGCATAGCAACCGTGTGTACGGCCATAAATGATGTAAAAACGCCAGGTCGCTGCACACCGATATTTTTAAGGAAAGGCCAGTGATCTGTGCAAGATCATTGCTGCCGAGGTGCAGAATCAGGACATCAGGCAGTCCAGCATCCCTGATGGACATCAGGAATGGCAACAGTTCCCGCCATCTCATGCCACGCATACCATACCAACGCATACGTGCGGCTGCACGCAGCCCGAGAAGGGGTCCCCACTCTGTCGCCGCAGCATATTCTGCCACCCAGTGCACGTAATTGTGGCCCACCAGCCATACTGCCACCGGTGTGCGTAGACACACAGGGTCTGTAAAAGAAGAAAAGGGAAGTAAGGACATAAATGGTACTCATACAGTGAGGGAACGTTCATATAACGTTCACCTACCCATCCTACATATATCAGCCTCAGAGTACCCAAATGCAGCCGCAGTTGAAGTGGCGCCTATCCTGAATGAATGGGTGCCGTAACGAGCCCCAGGGAGGCTGACACTGTGAAGTGCCATACCGGTCACCCTCCAAAACTGAAATTTGGTAAGGGGAGACCCATCCTGGTGGCAGAAAAATGGGCCAGGGTGCGTGCCACGCACTGCCAAAAATGCATGTAGAGCACCAACCGGACAGATGTCAGCAAATGTGCAATGTAGCAGTCTAACACCACTGCCTACTCCGTGCTGATTGGCCTTTGAGGAGCGAATCCTCAACTGAGCCCACTCCTGGTTGATAAAGACATTGTCGAGTTCCAGTGCCCTACGAGACATGTCCCCCTTTGACAATGGGACCAGCTCGCTGATTCGGAGAGCTCCAAAGAAAGCTATGGTGGTAGCTGCATGAAAAAGAGCCTCCTCATACCTATCGTAACACAGTCTATGCCAACCTCGGGCAAGGTGGGTAAGAACACCTGGGGAAACAGGGTGACGTGTGTCCGGGTGGCTGCCATGCTAATGTGTCCACCCTTCCAATACGTGGCGTATGCGGAAGTCATTCATGCAGTCAGTGAAGCCCGGTGCTTTGGCCATGAATGCCAAGGTGGAAAGCCTAGCGGCTATGGTGCGTTGGGCTGACCCCTGATTATGAAGGTGCACCATATACTGTAAAATCTGGTCGACAGGTATCAGCCACATTTCGGGCAAGTGCCTTTGCACACAAAAAGTCCTAAATTGGAGGAGTGTGAGGTGCCAAAGACATGCCGATCGCCCGGTTCACCTCTCCTCGCCAAATGTCCAAATCTCGGCCAGGAGTGGAGAGAGAAGTTCCTCTGCATCTGGAGCCAAGGCACGGACCCGGGAGATCTGCAGGCGGGATAAAGTGTCAGCAATATCATTATTAATGCCTGGCACATGTCTGACCCTGAAGAGCACAATAAGGCGTAAGGACCTCAAAACAAATTGGCGAACTAAGGCCATGACTCTGGGGGATTTGGATGTTTGGGCGTTGACAATGTGCACCACTGCAGCATTGTCACACCAAAAGTGAACTACCGAATTAGCCCACCTATCCCCCCAGAGCATTAGGGCCCTAAAATGGGAAATAATTCCAGAAATGTAAGATCGCGGAAGCGATCCGTGCCTTGCCATGTCTGAAGCCATTGACCATAGGTCCACCGTTCCTCAAAGTAAATTCCATAACTCAGGGAGCTGGAGGCATCCGACTGTACTTGAAAATGAGGGCTGACCATAAGCTCCGATCTCCAAAAGGAGACGCCATTAAAGTCCTGCAGGAATGTGAGCCAAACCACCAGATCTGCTCGTAAACCCTTGGTCAGCCGTACCCTATGGTGTCGTTTTGAAAGGCCCACCATGGTGTCGCACAGACGCCTAGCAAATGCTCTGCCTGGCATCACTACCCTACAGGCGAAGTTGAGGTGACCGTGAAGCACCTGTAACTCTCGGAGGGACACCTTACGCTTGGCAAGCATTGCCAAAATCGCGGCAGAGATCCGAGTCACCTTTTCTATAGGCAACCTGGATGTCTGGGCCATGGTGTTGATTTCAATACCTAAAAAGGTAAGAGTGATGGCTTTTCAGGCTTTTCAGATGCTAGGGGGATGCCCAGTTCACGCATAAGGGCTTGAAATGTGGTGAGCAGATGGGCACACGTGCCCGTAGCATGTCCACCCCCGAACAAAAAATCGTCGAGGTAGTGGGCTACCGATCGGGACCCTGACCTACAAGCAAAAGCCCAGTGGAGGAAGGTGCTATATCATTCAAAGGCCGAACATGATATTGAACAGCGGAAAGGCATGGCCTTGTCCACATAAAACTTGCCCCGAAAACAAAAACCTAACAGCTCTAAGTCATAGGGGTGCACTGGCAATAATCGGAATGCCGATTTGATATCACACTTTGGCAATTGCGCCCCGGGACCACACGAGCGTACCATCTGTAAGGCCTGGTCAAAGGACGTATACCTGACAGAGCAAAGGTCATCCGGTATAGCATCATTGACTGAGGAGCCTGCAGGGTAAGAAAGGTGGTGAATTAGACGGAATTCACCCGGGGACTTCTTCGGGACTAAACCTAGAGGGGATACCTTCAAGTTAGGATATGGGGGGTCATCAAACGGCCCCGCCACCCTCTGTGCCTTAATCTCCTTGGCTGTCTGCTCCGCAGCATTGTCCTCATTACCCCTGAGAGACAGTAGGTTCGGGGCATCCTGAGGTCCACAAACCCCTTTAAAGGGTATGCGGAAGCCAAACTGAAAGCCCTCAAGTAGGGATCTCGCATCATCCTGTCTAAGATAAGCGGGCAGCCATCGTTCAAGCACCGGGACATTAATTGGGGAGGGGGCCTTTTGAATGGGTAGCAACGTCAGAGGGAACTCTGGATGCCCCCTGTCCATCCCTTCCTCTGCCCCTTGACCCACCGGCCCACGGGCACGCGGATGCGGCATGAGAGCCGGAACAAGAAGGGCACTCGTGCCTATATCGACACTGGCGCTTGTTGCACACTCCGTTGGCGGAGAAACTCCAACACAGCAGGCGGGCCGGCTGGCGGGGAGTCTGTGTCGTAGCAGCCCACTGTACGGCATGGCCACAATGGTACCAGTCACCAGGCGCCGGTTGCGTGGGGGTCATATACAGCAGCCACAACTGCTGGCAAGGCTCGTCCCACCTCATCTCAGGATGAAGGGCCACCCTCATCCTAAATTCTTCATCATAGGCCAACCATGACGGTCCAGGGAAATCAACCACAGCCTGGTAAATATTGTCCAGGTACTGGACCATTGGAATGGCCAGATCAGGATGGGCCCTAAGGTATACTGGCATACAAATCAGATAGGCCGGTAACCAATTAGCCCAAGTGCGAGGTGGCTTACAACGACGGGCCAACTCCTTGTCCCTGTCGTCCTGCCCCTCCCTCTCATCCTTCGTAGGTTCACGGTTCAGGAGGGTGAAAATGTCCACGTATTCCCCATGCCAAATCTTTTCCCTCGTAGCCTGGGACAAATGGCCACCCAGGGGCAAGGAGTAACCGGCCGTCGGCAGGGCCGCCGTCAGCACGGATTGAATTGTGGGCGCCCGCAGTGGGCCCTGTAGGACCCCCAGGAAAGCAGGCGTAACCGTAGGGGCGGTCAACCCTGCAATAACCGGGGGATAATTAGGCCACCAGGAATTAACCGGACAGTGCGGGTTAAACTGTCCTCTCACAGTCACTTGTTGAGGCCATGGCCACTGTACCCCCCCCCCCCAGTAGTATTGGCTAGTGTCACTGGTGTACTGACTTGACCAGAATACTCACTCGGCGCACCCCCCTGGGCCGCCCCCACTAGGGGTTCCGGCCCACGGTGGGTGTCAGAGCTCGTGACAGGTATCGAGCTCTGCCTCCCGATTCGCCCCTGCCAGGTAGGGCTGGTAGCCGATGGAAAGCCTTGTTGTGCCAACCCGATGGGGAGCTGCGAGGTGGTCCCGGCCCACACGCTGGCCTCTAGCAGCTCAACCCTATTGGCAGCCCGCTGCACAGCCGTGGCCGGCGTGTGGGCCAGGACTGGAGAGTTGGCAAGCCCACCATCCGAAGGTGGTGGAGCAATGCCCATTGAAGCCTCCAGCACCGAAATGCGGGCAAGGAGAGCATCCACAGTCTCCGACCCACCAGAATAAGGTGGGCCGGATGGGCCAGATGGCCCACAGGGCAATTGCTGAGGGATAAACCCCTGTGGCAATCCCTGGCCAGAATAGGGCCAAGCCCAGTAATCCGGCCCATGAGGGGCCGGAAGGATGGTGGGGTGGAAACCCGCACCGTGCCCAAGTTGGCCGCTATGCCCCGATCCGGGTACAGAAGCAGTGGGGGTAAGAACCCCAGGGGAGCAGGCCTGTGCCACCCCGGCCCAAGTCCTCAGACTGGGCTCATTGGTGGCAGTGGGTACGAAAACCCCACCCCCCTGCAGGGGTGCCATCCGAGCCCTCCAGCCCGGTGGCACCCCCGAAGAAGTGGAGGGGGTGGACCGAGCCCCCCCCTTGATGTGACCGAGGGGCCACCTGAGCCTTGTGCTTGGGCGCCATGGCCCAGCAGTGCTGTTCGGAGGAAGAGAAAAACCTCAGATTCAGATCAGTAAGAGCGAGCCTGTTAAAAAAGAGGCGAGACAAAGAGGGAAGCGTCGGAGCAAACTTCTCCGCTCCATCACTTCGCAAAATGGCAGCCAGGCTGCCTCGTGGCCACCCCTTTTATGGAGGGGTGGCCACGCCCCCTAACTAACCCGGATGTCTGCGTCCGGGGGGGGGGGCTGCAAAGAGCGCTGTGGCCATTTTGGCGCCGCGCTTGCATTAGTTGAAATGTTTCATTTCACTTTTCCTTTACAGAAAGAATAAGACTTGACACATTCTTTTGCTTATGTAGTGCTTGCTGAGTTATTTGTAAACCTTCACATAAGAACAATATATTTAGCAGCCAAAGGCACAGTTCACTTCATTCGCACTTGGCCAGTAGTCACTACTCAGCTAGTTTTACAAAGTCACTGAAACCATTTAAAAAGGGATAATAAGTCATGCAATACTTAACAAAGATCATGTAGAGACAGCCCCAGACTGATGTGGCAACTTGGCTAACTCATTTAAGACTAAATCACATTAACTGATCCACCCATCCACCCCATCAGAACAACCTAAGCAATACTTTTATAGATAAATCTTTATTGTCATTGTCCTGCACAGAACAACGAGATTGCGGGGGGGGGGGGGGACACTTAACAACCCAACAAAACCTAAACAAAATACAACTATACAAAATTATCAACATACTCCCACCCACATATACACATTTAACCCCTAAAAGCTCTAAAACTCTAAAAACTCTAAAACTCTAAAAACTCTAAAACCCTAAAAACTCTAAAAACTATATACAGAAGTTCCCTCATAGACTGCATTGCACTGTATTCAAAGCCAGAACCGCTTTTGGGTAGAAACTATTTCTCAAGCGGCTGGTCCTGCTTTTTATGACTCTATACCTTCTTCTAGAAGGCAGAAGCTGAAAGAGATCATTCCCGGAGTGCGTACTATCTTGTGCAATCTCTACAGCTTTCTTATAACACCTGGTGGCATAGATTTGATCTAGAGTGGGAAGAGTACGCCCAATTATCCGCTCCGCAGTCTTTATGAACCTGGACAGCATTGTTCTTTCCCTAGCTGTACAACTCCCAAACCATACACACAGACCATAGGTTAACACACTCGCTATGGTACAGTGGCAGAATGCCAACAGCAGGTCCTTTGAAAGATTGTTCTTCCTGAGGATTCTCAAGAAGTATAACCTCTGCTGTGCTCTCTTCATCAGAGCTTTGGTGTTTGCTCCCCATGTTAGATCATCCCTCAGCTCCATTCCCAGAAATCGAAACACCGAGACCTGTTCCACACAATTCCCTTCAATAATAAGTGGCTGGATGTTCAATTTGCATTTTCTAAAGTCCACAATGATCTCTTTTGTCTTTTTTACATTGAGGAATAAATTGTTTTCCCTACACCACTCTGTCAGCATCTCAAACTCCTTCCTGTAAGCCGACTCCCCCTCACCAGCAGTAATCAGACCCACCACCATTGTGTCATCTGCAAACTTGATGATCTTATTGCTGGGATAACTGGGACACAATCATATGTGTAAAGCATGTACAGAAGTGGGCTCAGCACACACCCCTGCGGTGTCCCCGTACTTATACTGAGATCTGCAGAGACATGAGAGCCCATCCTGACCCGTTGGGAACGATCTGATAGAAAATCTAGTATCCACCTGCATAAGCATGGCGGAAGCCCCAGATATAATAATTTGGGCACCAGTCTATGCTGAAGAATAGTATTAAAAGCAGAACTAAAATCTACAAATAACAGTCTCACATCAGTCCCTTGTTTCTCCAAATGGGTCAGAACAGCATGTAGGGCCGTAGCCACAGCATCCTCTGTGGATCTCTTTCTCTTATATGCAAATTGACAAGGGTCAAGTCCAACTGGTAAACAAGCCATAATACGGTTCCGCACCAACTTTTCAAAGCATTTCATTATGACAGGTTAAGCGCCACAGGGCGGAAGTCATTCAGACTATCTATGTTAGGCTTTTTAGTCAGAGGTATAATAGTAGAGGATTTCAGGCAAGGTGGGACAATGGCTTGGGCCAAAGACTGATTAAAAATCTTCATAAAAGTTTCTGCCAGCTGTTCTGAGCAGTCTCTCAGTGCCCTACCAGCCACTCCATCAGGACCCATAGACTTGTTCGCATTTATCCCTTTTAATATTCGCCTCACTTCTCCCTCTTCCACCCTGGCAACATTCCCTAAGGGGAGTAATGACGATGACTCTGACAACACTGCTGGATCCACTGCTGGTGTCACCTCAAATCGGGCGAAGAAGGTATTCAGCTCCTCCACCAGAGAAGCACTGCTCTCTACAGGCAATGAATTACTGGGTTTGTAGTCAGTAAGGTGCTGAATCCCCTGCCACACTTGCCTGGTGTCGTGACTACTCAGGTGATCTTCAATTTTCCCTCTATACACAGCTTTTGCCTTCTTTATACCCCTCTTCAGGTTCGCCCTTTCTATACTATACAATACCTGGTCATCATCCAGGGCTTCCTGTTTGGATACATGTTTACATGCTTTTCCCTGGTGACGTTGGCGGTGCAGAATCTAATATAATCCAGGACCGTTGATGTGTAGGTCTCCAGATCTTGATGGTCAAACACATTCCAATTGGTCTCCTGGAAACAGTCCTGCAGCTGTTGAGAGGCTCCATCAGGCCACACAGTAACCGTCCGTGTTTCTATCGGGGCTTGTTTCCTAAGGGGTGTGTATGCTGGTGTCAAAAGCAGGGACACATGATCTGACCTACCAAGGTGTGCCAGGGGCTTAACCTCATATGCCCGTTTAATGTTCGTATACACCTTGTCAAGAGTATTCTCCCCCCTAGTTGCACATTTAATGTGCTGATGAAATTTTGGGAATACTGCCTTCAAGTCTGTATGATTGAAGTCTACTTTACCCATATTGTGAACTGGCTGATGAACTACTTCAGCATGTGGACCAATTAAACACTTTCCCTGCTCCTCTGCAGAGGGGCAAAGCAAGTGTAATTGTTCACCCTCCATTCTGATTTGTAAGAAGGGTGAAATATGTTTTCCATTCTCCCTTTTGATTGATAGTCACCTCCTGTTTTCATGGTTTTAATCTTAATTTTGATTCATCGTCAAGCAGGACATAACATGGAAGAAAGTGGGTCTTCCAATATATGTCGATTCCGTCAGCATTATGGCAACAATTACTTGTAGGAATGGGACCAATTTTATTTATTTATTTATTTAAATAAATATTTGCAAGAATTTTCAAACTACTTAAAATTTAGATGGAAATAATTTGAGATTTTAAAAAATTGAATGTGACCATAGATGAGTAGATAAATATTTGGCATAAAGAGAAAGTTGCTGTCTGGCAGGTTATTCTGCTTTGGCAATAGAGTAGACCATTCTGCCAACAATTCAACACCGATCATCAGACAACGATTAACTAACCTGACAATCTTGAGGACTAATGGCCTTGAATGGCAAAGACCACAGGGAAGGGTAGTGGTCTCCAAGTGGATTAAATCCCACTTGAATCCATTTTGATGGAGGGCAGCAGCTTAATCAATAATGGCCTGGGGCTGAGGAGGACTTTCTGTGTCAAAAGGGCTCAGGACCAGAAAGTGACTTGCAGAACTAGATCAGTAGTAAGGGTGTCATGCTGTGATGTGGAAGGCAAATGGAAAGCCACTGCATTATATTGTTCCCATGACAATCTACATTGCTTATTGCCATGATGATAGCCAATATTCATAATTGGATACATCACTTGAAGATGATGTAAGAGAAAGTGAAGAGAAAGTGAAGTACAATTCATTTATGATCATTAACATTTCATTTAACCCTAATTATATAGATTCCATGAAGTGGTTCAGTTAAGCTCTAGTAATCAATCAATAAATGATAATTGGCTGGGTAGTTTGTCTAGTATTGATAAAGCTGCTGCCCTCCATCAAGATGGTTTTAAGTGGGCTTTAATCCATTTGGGGACCATCATCCTTCTCTGTGGACTTTGCCACCCAAGGCCGTTAGTACTCAGAGTGGTCAGGTTAGTTAACCGCTGCCTAATACTTGGCATTGAGTCACTGGTAGTATGGTCTACTCTATTACCATAGCAGGATAACCTGGCCAGACTAAGGGTCTTGCCTTAACTGAAATTAATTAGAACTAATTCTACTGCAGTGGCTCAAGTCGCTAAGACGCTGACTGGGAAGCGGAAGGTCAGCAGTTCGATTCCCGAGTACTGCAGGACGGAAATGAGCTCCCGTCTTCATCCCAGCTCCTGCCAACCTAGCAGTTTGAAAGCAAGAAATTGCAAGTAGATAAATAGGGACCACTTCGGTGGGAAGGTAACAGTGTTCCGTGCGCTCCGGTGTCTAGTCATGCCTGCCACATGACCATGGAAATGTCTGCAGAAGCAGACAGCGCTGGCTCTTCGGCTTAGAAACAGAGATGAGCACTGCACCCTAGAGTCGGATACGACTGGCTTTCGAGCAAGGGAAACCTTTACCTTTACCTAATTCCTTTTAATTTAGTCAGTGGAATCTGGCAGTGAATAATTAAACTTATGTTACAAAGCATAATGGAAGAGGAAATATTTGTCTGGCATACGTCATACCCTTGACAATTATTTTCCAGTGCTGATGCCTGTTTTCAAGCATTACTGCCTCCTAACTAAGCTCAGATACAGTGGTATTTCATGATATAGAAGAAATAATAACAATACTTCAAGTTTTTTAAATGTCAGCTGTGTTCCAATTGCAGGTGAGAATACCTATGAATTATAAACCATATTAAGTCATACTTTAAAGTATGTGGAGTCCACAAGCATTGGGGAAACTTGCTAAGTCCTCCCCCATTTCCTCTTTAATTACAGAAACAAACCCATTAGAAGGAGAAGCTGTTGAACCCATGTCACTGGTTTGAGTGAGCAAAGCCTTCCTTATCAGAGAGATGGCTCTCATGGAAAGGCTAATTGAATGAAAGTGTTTCTCCCTCTTCAAATAGTCATATTTCCATGGAAGGATGAGACTAGCATGCTGATTGATATGGGCACCACACACTTCAAAGGACTATTAGCTAAGTCTTATATTTCCACTATGGATTATATATAGAATATACCAGGCATTCTCAACCTGCACCCCGTGGGCCGGATGTGGCCCATAGCAGCATTTCATGTGCCCCCCCCCCACAGCCTCCACCACACCAGGAAGTGTCATGTGGTGGAGGAAGGGCAAAATGGCCCACAAAGCTGTCTGAGGGAGCATGACCCGGCCGCTGGCTAAAAAGGTTGAAAACTCCTGGAAGTGTCATGTGGTGGAGGAAGGGCAAAATGGCCCACAAAGCTGTCTGAGGGAGCATGACCCGGCCGCTGGCTAAAAAGGTTGAAAACTCCTGGAATATACTCATCTGCCGCATCTGCACAGCTCCGGAACATATACTGTATTTGCTGGCATATAAGGCACACTGGAATATAAGACACACCTCATTTTTATACACATTTTTAAGGAAAAAATAATTTCTACATTTTTCATTAATTTATTGTACTGATGATGATAATAAATGATTTATTGTACTAATTTTATAGTTATTTATATCTACAAAATGTAACCAGAAAACATTGTAGTATCTTTTAATCTTCATCCTCAAAACCGAGAAATTCATCTCCAGAGCTCTACCTGCCCTCCCATGCTCAGGACCCTTCATGATAGCCTGTAGAAGATGACCTAGGAGAGTCCATCCCTCTTCTTCTCCCCCATTCCTTCCCCTGCATGCAAACATCTGCATGCTCTTGCAGATGTATGGCTGCCAGCCCTCCAGGCATGAAAGGGGCTGGCTGAGGAGAGATTGAAGAGGGAATGAAAACAGGGAGGGGGGATCCAGCAGTGGCCGGATTCAGGTGAAGGGCAGCTTGAAAAAGACCCACTGGCAAGCCCCTCTTTTGCCAAATGAACCAATTCTTGATAATCCATTCCCCATCCCATTGGAGAGCTCACTCAAATTGCTCCAAAATTTCTGCTTTGAGGCTAGAAAGCCTCTTAAAGTTGTCCTTCCCTTCCTTACAAGCCTCCAGAACTACATATAGTGGAACCTCATATAACGAACATCCCCTATAACAACTAAATTACATAACGAATAGGGTTTTTAAGAAAGTTGCATCCCACATAACAATTTTTCCTATGTAAAAATCGTTCAACAAATTTTCAATCGGAAAAACTGCTTAGCAAAAAACAAAACAAACATTGCACATTTTTTTTCCATTAGAAAAATCATGTAACGACAAAATCACATAGTGACCAGACCCATGGAACGAATTAAAATCATTATATGGGGTTTTACTGTATTACCAAAATATCTCACTAGCAGTGAATACCATATTTACCTGCACACAAGGCACACTCCATTTTTCCAGTGTAATTTAAGGTGGAAAGTGGGACTTATTTGTTGGCAACTACGGTAAGAGAAGGCATGCCTCTGGAGATCTACCTGTAGAACAGGGCACTAATGGAGGATATCTACTGTATTCATGCTCTGCTTGTAGAATTTGCAGAGGTATCTTTTTGCAACATCAGTAAACAATGAGCTGAACTAGCTAGGCCATCTTCGGATTGATTCGCCATGATTCTTTTTACCAGGTCATGATCACTGGCAGCTAAATGAGTCAGTGGGCTCTACAGGAACTAATTGCATTGAATGGATGTAAAATAATGGCAGTAGCTGATTGACACACACACATCAATGTTTTAAGCTTCTCACAGACAGAAATGGATTATTAAGTATACAGACAGCATTTTAGTGTGGCAAATATTCAGCAATCTACCTTAAAAAAAAGATAGACTCTGAGGTTGATGACCAGTTAAGATTGAAAGATCAGCAGTTCTAGACCTGAATACTGTGCAACGGAGTGTGCCCCCATCATCTGTGCAGCTCCTGCCCACCTAGTAGTTTGAAAGCAATAAATTGCTAGTAGATATATATAGTGGGAAAGGTAACAACTGTCTGTGTGCTCCTGTGTCTAGTCATGCCTGCCTCATGACCATGGATAGTTTTGCATACTCAGACAGTGAGTCTGCTGTAAATAGAGATGACTACCTCTCCCTAGAGTCAGACATGACTGGCTTTTGAGCCTTTACCTTTGAAAATGAATCTAGAATGAATCTGTTTTGGGATGATACTAATGTCTCCTCTATCTATTTTTTGACATTTCTATGAACATTCTCACAGTACATTTTTAGGAAATTAGCACATAGTTATAATTTATCTGTCTTCCAGGAACTGTAGAGTAATCAGACATCAATGGATTTATGCACTAATAGGCACTTTGAGAGTTAGACAAAAAAATCCTCTCAAATTAACTTCTCTTTATGTTCCTTATGTTCCCTATGATGGTATCATTGACATTCTAATTATCAGAGATTTCATCTACAACATGCAGTATCATATTTTAAGTAGTAAAAAAAATGTTACTGAATGTTTTATGAATGGCAGCACTTCACATTGTAACCTATTTTACTTAAACATTTTCTGTCGAGAACAGTTAAAGAAAAAAAGAACAATCTAGAATAGAATGTCCTAAAATGCAATGGTAACAGGGCCTAAAATAACTATATACTGTATTAATTTTTGCATATATTTGCATTAGTGTGCTTTGGATTCAGAGAAACAGAAATTAAATTAAATTTTAAAAATCCTCTGCTTTATGGACATAGGATGGTGTGCTTCTGTATCCATGATTCAAAACACTAGAAAATGGCTTGATATTTCTGCACGATATTGCACCTTCATTGCCAGCAGGAAAAAAATGTGGAATATCTTCACTATTGCCATTAGTGTTGTGAACATTCAAGTTGGTCTTTGTTATGTAAAACTTGGCATCTTTTTCCTGCAGGCAACGTGGACATGATATTGTGCAACATCAGGCCACTTTTTAGCATTTCGAATCATGGATTCAGAAGCATAACTTCATAAAGTGAAGATTTTTTTAAAAAATGAATTTAACTTCCTGGGAAGATTCAGTATACATACACTATACACAAATTCCAGAAGAAATTTCCCTCACATATAATTACCCAAATTTCAGAAGAAATTTCTCTCACATATAATTACCCAGTGCTTGAGGTTCTGTTCGGGTCTGGATGGGGGACAACAGGCTTCAGCTGAACCCCAGCAAGACTGAGTGGCTGTGGGTATGGGGTCCCATGCTATCCCGGGAACTACCATCTTTGGTTCTGGATGGGGCAGTGTTGCCTCAGACAGATCCTGTGTGCAATTTGTGGGTCCTCTTGGACTCACAGCTACTGCTCGAAGAGCCGGTGGTAGCCATGGCCAGGAGGGCCTTTGCACAGCTTTGAGTCATTCACCAATTGCGCACACTCCTGGATCGGGATGCCTTGCTCATGGTAACTCACGCTCTGGTCACCTCCAGATTGGATTATTGCACTGCGCTCTACATGGGGTTGCCCTTGGAGACCATTCGGAGGCTTCAGCTGGTCCAGAATGCAGCTGCCCGGGCGATGATAGGTTGCGGACAGTATGCCCGTGCCTCACCTCTGCTACGGGAGCTGCACTGGTTACCGATATGCCTCCAGGTGCAATTCAAGGTGCTGGTCTTGACCTTTAAAGCCCTTCATGGCATTGGACCTGGGTACTTAACCCCAAGGTTATCAGCCCATCCAACAAGGGTAGACAGGAGGGGCGCTTTGGTGGTCCCATCAGTAAAAGAAGCTTCTCTTATGAGGACCAGAAGGAGAGCCTTCTCTGTGTCTGCCCCAGCCCACTGGAACCTCCTTCCATCAGAATTGTGCCTCCAGTTGGAGCTACTCCCCTTCAGGAAGATATTGAAAACCTGGCTCTGCCAACTAGTGTGGGGCACATTTGGCTCCACATCTCAAGTCTGTTGGCTTATCTAGCCTGCCTGTTGTGGGATTGAGCCCCCCCTTTCATTCTTTCATTCTCTGATAAACCTGTTTTACTGTGGGTGAAGGGAGGGTTAGGGTAGCTTTTAATGATGATGATGTTGGTTTTTATGTGTTTTAATTTTGCTTTTAGATAAGGTTTTTATGTAATTGTTTTATTGGTAATGGTTTTATCTTTCTTGTATTGTACATATATGTATATTTTTCTGTTGTTGCTGCCCAGAGTGGTGCATTGCACTAGGAGGGTGGGGTAGAAATCTAGAAAATAATAAATAAATAAATAAAATAAGCCCATGATCTGTACTATGATTACGGACTGAAGTAAGAGCAGCAGGAATGTGGCTGTAGTCCCTTTGTGCCATTTTCCCCCCAAACTCCTCTTGGTCTTAATGAAATAGTGAGGAAAAAATATGAGTAAGTGCAACACATACAACAAAGAAACAGAGGGATTCTTTAATTTCTCAGATAAATGAATTTTGCCATGCCCATTCCACAGAATGAAACTATAATGCTAAATTTCCAAACACTTTCCCTGGTTTTGGCAACATAAGGAAGAAAAGCTATATTGAATCCAAGCTCGACAAACATGTGTACATATTTTTAAAAAGAAGTCCCCCGGCCTTTGGAAATAAAAATAAAAGGGAAGTCTGGGAGTGAGTAATCATTGCCTTTTGAGACCAAAATGAAAACTCCTCCATATTATGTAAAAGTAAGATTGGGGGTGGGTAGGGGTGGATTAAGTCATTTAAAATGTGATGTTGAAAATGAGCCTTACAGTTACCATAGACCAGAGATGCCCAGACTATGGCCCACCAGACAGATCTGGCCCCCAACACCAATTCATCCAGCCCATGAAGCCCTTGTTGCTCTCAGAAGTGGAAGCATTTTACCTCTGCTTCTGGGAGCGATGAGGGCTTCATGGGCTGGATGAATTGGTAACAGGACCTGGATCCAGCCCATGAGCCAAAGTGACCAGCCCCCAAACCATGTGACCGTCCCACAGCCCAAAAGGTTTGGGCACCCCTGCCATAGACAGTTGGAATGGAGAAAAAAGTGGGTGCTCAATCAAGTCAAGCCTGAATTTTCACTGGAGTAAGGTAAAGGTTTCCCTTGCTCAAAAGCCAGCCATAGCCAACTCTTGGGTTCAGTGCTATTCTCTGTTTCAAAGCCGAAGAGCGAGCACTGTCTGCTTCTGCAGACATTTCCGTGGTCATGTGGCAGGCTTGACTAGATACCAGAGCTCACGGAATCCTGTTATCTACTTGCAATTTCATGCTTTTGAACTGCTAAGTTGGCAGGAGCTGGGACAAAGACGGGAGCTCATTCCATCTTGCAGTACTCAGGAATTGAACTGCTGACCTTCCACCTCCCAGTCAGCATCTTAGCCACCTGTGCCACTGCAGTTCACTAGAGTAAACATGAGTAAATTAGGCTATCCTATTATGCACATATAATGAAAATACAAAACTGACCAGAAAAGATAATCTTGTTGGGAAAAGTGTGCGAGGAAAAATATCAAAAGAGGAAGATATTAAGGATAGGACATTTTGCAGTTCATTAACTCATATAGTCATTACACATTGGAAGTGACTTGATGGCATATAATATGGTGCCCCCCCCTTAATTATGGGGGGGAGGTAGAAGGACATGGTAACAAGAGAGCTGGAATAGGGACCAAAACTCTGCCAACATCAAATAAGAACATGCCAGCCATCAAGCAAACAAATTCATCTCTCAGCTTAACTGTGTGAGCTTCCGAATATTTGTTCTCTTTACTTTTTGAAATATTTTCCTTTTTAATGCCTGTTTGTCTAGGAAGGAGTTAACAAGCTAATTTGGTCATCAGGCAGGGTCAAAAATTTAGAGGGAACCAGAGTAGTCTTTTTCTTTTTTCGTGTCCCGATCAAACCCTGGACTGCCAAATTGAAGCCACTTTCCTCACTTTGTTGTTGCGCAAACCCAAGTCATCATTGGTGCATGTCTTTGGCAGCAATTGGCAGACCAGTAAGTGAGCTGGATTCTGTGCGTCTCAACATTCATACAGTATGCTGTTATCTGCCAGCAGCCCCTATTTGAGCATGTTGGTCTCGCATTTAGGGGCTCCAACCTATTCAGGGTCCTCCAAATAACCACCTGGCCATGGATTGGTATGAGGCCACAGGCTGTCCTGAACTGGGCCACAGGGGTGGGCGGTGCTGGGAGCGCCGATGGGAGCCATCTGCCCTCAATGTGCTCCACCAGGTCCATCTGGCAAATGGAGCACAGGCTTCAGACACAGTATATACGCAGGTGGCTGGGCCCCTTCTCTACATTGCTTAACTAAGGTGGGGCTCCCCCACACACACACCCGGCCTGTGTGCATTGTGGTACTTCACTGCCTGAGTCAAACACATGGTTGGCAGGTGGCTGGGCCCCTCTTCCTTGTTTTAATGCTTTTAAGAAAGAATGTTGTAGTCTTATGATAGCACCAACACAGTTTAATGCTGTTTAATAGTCCTCTGTGTAGAGAAAAATATCAAAATTAGATTGTAAAAGTTTTTGAGATCTCGGAGGATGTAACTGTGGGTTCTTGTATGCTTGCTTGCTCACTTAGAAATATGAAATATATAAATGTTTCTGCCTTAGTCACTGTGTACGCAATTTCTATCATCTCCACTGTTGATGTCAACTGTACAGAGCCCTCTCCCAGTGTTCAATTCATTTTTCTTCATCAGCCCATGATTAAGCATATTAACTTTTATTTCTTCCTATCTTTTCCAGGTTTACAGAATTGTTCCACTGTCAGGAATATGGCACAGACCATGATTAAGTCACATTCATATGGAGGTTTTCACTGTCACTTTGATCTGAATTGGTTCCTCAACAGTAACACTTGGAACACAAGCTTTATGCACAGTGATAAAGAAACACTTAACTCCCTTCTTTTAAGACATTGTAAGTTCTAGGAAGATGATTCCACTGGATAAAGACCAGAATAGGGAAATATAGTAAAGTAAAATATGAGGCACAAATGAGAACACAAATGAAGGCTTGAAGAGTCAGAGCAGAAACAGACAGGCATGACAGTCTCACAACCAGTAGATATGCAGCAGAATGAAAAATATAAGGATAGGGAATTTTTATATGGGATAGGAAAAAAGGCTCTTTTTCTGAACTATTACATAGAATGGCTTCCGTTTTCCTCCAATTTATTCTTAACCCAGTATTTTCCTCAAATTTTTCCAAATGTCTTTGAATTCTCTTTATGTTATTAACTAGCAAGAGTACCTGGCTTCGCTCGGGGTGGACCCAATCTGAGGCCTACACGCCCGCAGGGACAAAAGAAAAGGCTTGTGTGCGTCCCAACGCTGAAGGCTGCACTGGGGGGGGGGGGACACAGCCTGCAAAAGGTAAGTGTGGTGGGGGTTAGGGAGTGAGGGAAGGAATGGCCCCGGTAAGTACGCCACCCAACCCCACCCTCACCTTGCCCCCCACTCCCTAACCCCCACCACACTTACCTTTTGCCAGCTGGATGTTTCCCCCGGCGCGGTCTTCTGCGTTGGGAGGTGCACCGGCCTTTTCTTTCATCCTTGTGGGCGTGGAAGCCTCGACACTCACAGGAATGAAAGAAAAGGCAGGAGCACCTCCCAAAACAGAAGGCCGCGCTGGGAGGGGGGACACCCAGCCATCAAAAGATAAGTGTGGTGGGGGTTAGGGAGTGGGGGAGGCACGGCCCCGGTAAGTATGCCCCCACCTGCCCCACCACATTGCCCCCCACTCCCAACCCCCCACCACATTTACCTTTTGATGGCTGGCCCTTTCCCCCTGGCATGGCCTTCTGGGAGTCATCACAGAGGATGGGGGAGAGGGAGATCTCTTCCCCCCAACTTTGGTAAGATTGTGTGTGTGTGTGTGTGTGTGTGTGTGTGTGTGTGTGTGTGTGTGTGTGTGTGTGTGTGTGTGTGTGTGTGTGTGTGTGTGTGTGTGTGGTCACCAAGGCTTCCAGGGGGAGGAGGGGGAGAGAGGGGGAGAGAGAGAGAGAGATTGGGTCTTTCATCACTATTAATGTGTCATCTGTGTATAAGCTTATTTAACAGAAATTTCCCAAATTAAGTTTACACAAAGTTTGAAATATCTTGGTATCTATGTTTCACAGGATGTTAAAGAACTACAAAAATACATTTTGATAAAAAGAAAAGAGAATTAATAAATAAAATAGAACAATTTAATAAAATTGAAATTTTCATGGTTTGGTAGAATTAGTGTATGCAAGATGAAGACCAATTAAAGTGAAGAGAAAGAGATCAAGGCAGAACATCAAGTGAAGCTGTCTTATTGACAGCTGAGATGCAGAATTATGTACAGAGGTGCAGTAAGACACATTTACAACCCAGAACCTCAACTGACTGCTATTCTGGGTATTTCCATAACTAATATATCCAACCCTATCTTTCTTTTCATTTTTCAAAGGATATATGGATCAAATTGAAATTTCTTGTTAGACTAAAAAGCTCTTGTGGAAACATTTGGAACTGAATTGTTTCCCCAAGATATCAGTCTATCAAATAAAAGTATTAGCCTGCCACTTGGTATGCAGAGGCGCTGCATCCCTGCATCCCAAGCTAATCTACATTGGACAGGTGGTATATAGATATTCTCAGTAATTCATATTAAATAAATCTATCTGTCATGTTTTTAAGACTTGAGGGTTTTGAGCCAAAGCAGAAAAGACAAATGTGATGTGTAGCATTTTGAGTGGTCATGGACAGAGATATTCAGAAAGCCACTGAATAAGACTGTGGCACTGGCTGTTATCAAAGCTGACAACAGAATAAAAAGGTTTTATCATATTGCATGCTTCTGAATTACATTAATCGGCTTTTTATCTTATTAGCTAACTCAGTTCTTATTAATAATTGTGAAACCCAATATAACATGCTAAAATGTTTAAAGACTTATTTGCATCATTTAAGAGATCAGTGGAGTCCCCCTCACACATTTTACCAAAGAGATTATTGCTCTCAGATTGTATGAAGCCAAACACTTTTCATCTCATATTTGATGACAAGAAATTTATTACAACAAACTACAGGTCTACATATAATTTGCATCATTTGGTCGTGTACACAATTTTATAAAACAACTAGTTTCACCAAAACAAAGAGTGTGATTGCTGTTTTATTCATTTTAATCTCATTTTTTTTTGCTTAAAAAGTAATATCCTTGAATTAACCTTATTATGGCAGTCATGGCAACAGCCTCACTCATGTACTATACTATATTCAATGTGAAATTAAAAATTAATTCAAAAGAGAAAATCAATACCTCTCCAGTGGTTCCCAACCTTTGGTTTTTGGACTTCAATTCCCAGAAGCCTAAGTAAATACATAGGCTGATCAGTGCTTTGAGGAATTGACTTAGGCTTCTGGGAATTGAAGTCCACTGCTCTAGATCCAATCCAATTTTTGCACTCAAAGATTGTCTATTTTCTTCATTCCTATTAGTATTTATCAAAATGTTTCATACAATGGAGCAAGAGAGCTAGGGACAAAGCAAAGCAGACATTGATTCACATATACACATTAATGGATTACTCTCTATATGCATGCATGAGACAACCATTTCAGACCAGATTACACAGATGGAACTTTTGCATTACAGTACACAGTCAATAAAATGGTTTTTTTCCCTGCAGAAAAAATCCCCAAAAGTAATTAGGTTTTATTCTTGAGTTACTGTGTTTCATCCTTGTATTTATTTTCCTACTATTTGGCCATACTGTACAACAAATGCAAGCGCGGCGCCAAAATGGCCGCCGCGCTCTTTGCGGGGCCCCCCCAACCAGACTTGGACATCCAGGTAGTTAGGGGGCGTGGCCAGCACCCTTTAAAAGGGGTGGCCACGAGGCAGCTGCGTTGCCATTTTGCGAAGCGACGGAGAGGAGAAGTTTTTCCCCAATCGCTCCGTCGCTCTTCCTTCAGCTGGGAAGCCTCTTTTGGGCAGCGGTTTCTTCTTCGCTTCTTTTCTTCGGCTTCCCAACGATTTCCAGCAATGCCTTCCAAAAAGAAGGCGATGGCGAACGCGGTTCGCACTGCAAGGAGGCGCCAGTCGGTTCGGAGGACCGCGACTGCGCCCCCTCAGCAGGCCCCCTTTCCGGGGGCGCCCACCGGGACCGGTGGGATGGGGTCGGTTGCTCCCTGGCCCGAGGCTGGGCAGCCTCAGACCGGCCCTGCAGGGGATGCGGCCCCCGGCCCGCAATTTGCGGCCACCGGCCTGGGCCTGGCGCAGAGCCAAGCTGGGCCTTCGGGCCTTGGCATGCAGCTTCCAGCAGTGGGCTTTAACCAAGGGGGTTGGCTGGGTTCCCTTCCCTGGCAGGGCATGCCCCCGGCCCCTCCGGGGCCGGTGGTTGGGGCATGGTCATATTCGGGCCCCGGGGTCCAGAGACCTGGCCCGGCGCCAGCGACTGGTGGGCCGGCCGGCCCTTTGCCCCCCATCAGCGTTGGGGGCTATGTAAACATTGATGGCCTACTGGCCCGCGTAGCGGCCCTGGAGGCATCTTTAGGGGTAGTTAATCCATCCGGGGCACCTTTTGGTTTACAGGTCAACTCAGCGCCTGCCGGTCCTCGGCAGGCGGCCGAAAGGGTTGAGCTGCCTGAGGCAGGTGGGTCGGTGCCAGCCGCGGCCTCGCAGCTCCCCACGCAGCAGATGCCGCCAGCAGGTAGTGGTCAGGCCCCATCTACGAGCTCGGTTGCGGTCGTGAGCTCCGACGCCCGCAGTGGGCCGGAACCCCCGGTGGGGGCGGCCCATGGGGGTGCAACTTGTGAGTATACAGTCCAAGCTAGTGCACCCACACCACAACCCACAACGGGGGGAGGTTTACAGTGGCCGTGGCCTCACCTGGCTGGGACGGCGGGTCAGCCGCCACCGGCCCATCAGGGAACAGCTCCAACACTCCAAGGCCCCTCTTGGGGCGGGGTACCCTGTCCTCCAGGGAACTTACTGGGGGTGGCGGGGCTGGTCCAGGCTCCTTTCATGGTGCCCAGCACTGTCAATGTTCCGGTGTCGGCCTTGCCGACAGCAGGTTATTCATTGCCCCTCGGGGATCACCTGGCCCAGGCCACCAAGGAAAAGATCTGGCGGGGGGAGTATGTGGACATTTTCTCCATCTTGAATAGAGAACCCACCAAAGAGGAGAGGGAGGGGCAGGACGAGAAGGACAAGGAGCAGTCTCGTCGACGTAAGCCGCCACGCACGTGGGCCAACTGGTTACCCGCGTACCTTATATACATGGCGGTGTACCTCAGGGCCCGGCCTGACCTGGCAATTCCGATGGTCCAGTATTTGGACAACATATACGGGGCGATGGTTGATTTCCCTGGCCCGTCGTGGTTGGCTTACGACGAGGAATTTCGTATGAGAGTGCCCCTGCACCCAGAAATGAGGTGGGATGAGCCCTGCCAGAAGCTGTGGCTTCTGTACATGACCCCCACGCGCCCTGCGCCAGGGGAGAGGTACCATTGTGGACATGCGGTCCAGCGAGCTGCTCCAGCCCAGGCACCCCGCCAGGTGGTGGGGCAGGGGGTTTCAGCCCGCCTGCTGTGTTGGAGCTTTTTGGCCAATGGTGCATGCAACAGGAAGCAGTGCCGATACAGGCACGAGTGTCCCTCTTGTTCTGGCCCCCATGCCGCCTCTGCGTGTCCTTGGGCAGGCGGACTGCGGGGAAGAGGTAGAGGTGGACAGGGAGCGGGCAGAACTGCCGCGGAGGGAGCTGGTCAAGCAAAAGGCCCCCTCTCCAATTAATATGGACATGTTGGAGCGTTGGCTCACGATGTACCCGAGGAGGGCAGACGCAGCTTACCTGCTTGAGGGTTTCCAGCCCAAGAAGTCACCGGGGGAGTTCCGTTTGATACACTTGTCTTACCCGGCTGGCCGTTCGGTCAATGATGCTATCCCTGACGACCTTTGTTCGGTCATCTTTTGACCAGGCCCTGCGCATGGTGCGCTCATGTGGCCCGGGTGCACTACTGGCTAAGTGCAACATTAAGTCCGTGTTCCGTCTCCTGCCAGTGCACCCGGGCGACTTTGAGTTGCTGGGTTTCAAGTTCCGGGGTGAATTTTATTTTGACAAAGCCATGCCTTTTGGCTGCTCCATTTCATGCTCGGCATTTGAGCGCTTCAGCACCTTCCTGCAGTGGGCCTTTGTTCGCAGGTCAAGGTCCCGGTCTGTAGCCCACTACCTCGACGATTTCTTATTCGGGGGTGAATGGGGCTGGGACACGTGCACGCGTCTCCTAAATACATTTCAGATGCTAATGAAGGAACTCGGTGTCCCTTTAGCGAACGAAAAGACCGAGGGCCCTTCAACCAAGCTCACATTCCTGGGGGTTGAGATTGACACGGTTGTGCAAGCATCCAGGTTGCCTGTTGATAAGGTTTCCTGGATCGTTGCACTCATTTTGGACCTGCTGGCCAAACGCAAGGTGTCCCTTCGGGAGCTCCAGGTGTTACATGGTCACCTCAATTTCGCTTGCAGGGTCGTCGCACCTGGCAGAGCATTTGCTCGACGCTTGTGCAACGCCATGACTGGCTTGGCCAGGCCCCACCACAGGGTCCGACTGAACAAGGGCATGAGGGCTGATATGCTCATCTGGCTTCAGTTCCTGAGGGAATTCAACGGGGTGTCATTTTGGAGGTCCGACCTTTTGGTTTCCCCTCGTTTTCAGGTTCAGTCGGATGCATCAGGGTCCCTGGGTTATGGGATTTACTTCGAAGGGAAGTGGGCCTACGGCAGATGGCCGCCAGCCTGGTGGGGCACGGATCGTTTGCGCGATCTCATGTACCTGGAATTTTTCCCCATTCTGGGAGCTTTGATGCTATGGGGCGAGGAGTGGGCCAATTCGGTCATCCATTTCTGGTGTGACAATGCGGCAGTTGTCCACATCGTCAACTCACAGACGTCAAAATCTCCCAGGGTTATGGAACTGGTTCGCAAGTTTGTGTTGCGCAGCCTACACCTCAATGTGCTTTTTAGGGCCAGACATGTTCCAGGTATTAAGAACGATATTGCTGACGCTTTGTCTCGCCTGCAGATCCCCCGGTTCCGTGCCTTGGCCCCGGACGCAGAGGAATTTCCCTCGCCGCTCCTGGACGAGATATGGACGCTTGGCAAGGAGAGGTGAACCGGGCGATCGGTATGTCGCTCGCCCCCCGCACGCGTAAGGCGTATAACCATGCATTCAGTTCATTCAGGGCCTTTTGTGCTCAATCACGGCTGCCTGAAAGTTGGCCCATCCCAGTCGCTCACGTCCTCCAATTTATGGTTCACTTACATGCCCAGGGCTTAGCCCCCCGCACCATAGCATCCAGGCTGTCAGCGCTGGCATTCATGGCCAAGGTGGGTGGTTTTGCTGTCAGCACAAATGATTTTCGATACGACATGTTTTGGAAGGGTGGGTGCGGGAACGTGGGCGCAGCCCAGACGACCGTCACCCTATTTCTCCAGGGGTACTTACCCACCTTGCATGGGGTTGGCATGACCTGTGTTTCGACAGGTATGAGGCAACCCTGTTTCACACGGCTACTACGGTGGCCTTTTTTGGAGCGCTCCGCATCAGTGAGCTGGTGCTACTGCCTAAGGCGGATGCGAGTCATAGGGCACTGGAAATCGAAGATGTCTATGTCTCCAATGATTGGGCTCAGCTGAGGATATGCTCCTCTAAGGTTGATCAGCACGGTGTAGGCAGTGGTGTAAGACTGCTACGATGTTCCATGGCTGACATCTGTCCGGTTGGTGCCCTACAGGAGTTCCTTGCACTACGTGGTACGCACCCTGGCCCGTTTTTCTGTCACCAAGATGGGTCTCCCCTTACTAAATTTCAATTTTGGAAGGTGACCGGTAAGGCACTAGCCAGTGTTGGCCTCCCTGGGGCTCGTTACGGCACCCATTCATTCAGGATAGGGGCGGCTTCCACCGCAGCGGCGTTTGGGTACTCTGGGGCTGAAATATGCAACATGGGACGGTGGGGATCATGATGTTTTCAGTTGTATGTTCGCCCTCTTCAACAGTGAGTACCAGTTAAGTCACTGCCCTGTTTCCTTTTTTCCCTGACAGACCCTGGGTGTCCTCTTACACCGGTGACAGTATGGCTGGTGGGCCACAGCTATGTGCACAGGGCAGCGCAGTTTGCTGCGGCGACAGAGTGGGGACCCCGACTGGGACTGGGTGCGTCCGCAAGTCTCAGGTGGTACGGTAAGCGCGGAATGTTATGGCGGGAACTGTTGCCATTCCTTTTCTCCATCAGGGATGCTGACCCGCCTGATGTCCTGATTAGACACCTCGGGGGTAATGATTTGGGACAGGTCACGGGCCTATCACTGAAGCATGCGATTTGCGGTGACCTGGCCTACTTGCATTATGTGTGGCCTGCCACAACCCTACTTTTGTCGGACATGATACCGCGGCACGCTTACAGGGGAGGGTTTAACCTCCAGGCCCTTGATCGGGCTCGGCGCTCGGTGAACAGGGCTATTGCCCGGTTCTTTATGGACAAGGGTTGGGGGCGCGTCATACGACACCCCACCATCATTCTCCAAAATTATGAGCTCTACACAGGGGATGGGGTCCATCTGTCGCCGGGAGGTATGGACCTCTTGTTGGGAGATTGGCGAGCAGGCCTGTTGACCGAGCTGACGGTCTGGGGGGGGAGGTGAGCCTTTATTGAAGCCTCCCCGTGTGGCGGGTAGCACTGGTAAGGTAAACATTTATGACCCACAGGTATCCGGCAGGTTCGCAATTGACTGGACAACACTAGACAGGCACAAGTTGGTTAACGTTGTCCGGTCAACGATGAACCAGGCAATGGGGTGATGGCACGAGCTAGGCAGCATGCATCACCCCGTTATTTTACGGATACGCGTCAGAGGGTGGGGTCAGTAGTTAGATTATTGACTACGGTCAACAATTTGTTTGTTGTCAACAAACAAATTGATACAAATGGATACATTGTAACCAATTGCCGTTGGCAATTTTGGGTGGAACCTTACCAGTGTTACTTCGGCCTGCTTGCCTTAAGAATTATAATTGGTTGAATACCAATAGAAATTTATAATTCGGACTAGGGCATGAATCAATAAATGTGGCCCAATGCCGTTATCCACTTTTACCAGTGTCTGAGTCCTTTATTGGGGGGTGCGCCTGCAATGCAAGTGCGGCGCCAAAATGGCCGCCGCGCTCTTTGCGCCCCCCCCCACCGGACTTGGACATCCGGGTAGTTAGGGGGGCATGGCCAGCACCCTTTAAAAGGGGTGGCCACGAGGCAGCCGTGCTGCCATTTTGCGAAGCGACGGAGAGAAGTTTTTCCCCTCCACCCCCTCCCTAGTTAACAGTGTGATATTTTGGTCGCTTCGGGGCTGGGTGGGAATTTTTGGCTGGGACCTACAATTGGCTTTCGGGTCCTGGCTTTTTTGCCCATCCCACACTGTTGCTATGGTTTGACATAGGGGTTTTTTGCTCTGCTGTTGACTTTGGTCACATGGGCGGGTAGCACTGGTAAGGTAAACATTTATGACCCACAGGTATCCGGCAGGTTCGCAATTGACTGGACAACACTAGACAGGCACAAGTTGGTTAACGTTGTCCGGTCAATGATGAACCAGGCAATGGGGTGATGGCACGAGCTAGGCAGCATGCATCACCCCGTTATTTTACGGATACGCGTCAGAGGGTGGGGTCAGTAGTTAGATTATTGACTACGGTCAACAATTTGTTTGTTGTCAACAAACAAATTGATATAAATGGATACATTGTAACCAATTGCCGTTGGCAATTTTGGGTGGAACCTTACCAGTGTTACTTCGGCCTGCTTGCCTTAAGAATTATAATTGGTTGAATACCAATAGAAATTTATAATTCAGACTAGGGCATGAATCAATAAATGTGGCCCAATGCCGTTATCCACTTTTACCAGTGTCTGAGTCCTTTATTGGGGGGTGCGCCTGCAAAGACAATATATGAGTCAGGACCATCATGTATTTAAAGTTTGTAGTCTCACCAGCAAGTGCTGTTACAGTGGTAAGGACGGGGAAAAACCAGTATGTGATGGTTTTGACCCCAGCAGTTAGTGTTACAAGAAGATACAATTAACAAAAGAAAGATGAAGCTCCTTTCATCTGAACTACTACCTTCAACTAATTATACATCTAACCACCTTTGGGGTTTATTCTCCAAGGTCTTCAGATAAAAGTTTTCCCCATTACCTGCTACTTAATCTTTTCCATTTGAGATATTAAGCCCTTGTGGTGCAATGGCTAAACTGCTATGCTGCAGCCCAAACTCTGCTCACTATCTGAGTTTGATCCTGAAGGGGCTCAAAATTGACTCAGACCTGTTCTGAGGTCAGTAAAATGGCTACACAGCATGTTCAGGTCAAAATGATAATTACCTTGTGAATCATCTATAAAGTGCAGTAAGATCTATAGGCTGGTATATAAGTATAATTGCTAATTGTTAATACCAGCTCATGAATTTAAAATGTTCTGAATACAAAGGATACCATTAAGCAAGATAAAAATTGCTGGCAACAAGCAATACACATTTATCAGCTTTGTGGTTAAATATACCTTTTAGGTCATCTCCAGGAGGAGCTTAATTAAATTGCATTCCTTCAGCCAAGCTCCAAAAATGATGGCTCAGTTTTAGTAACAGTAAAAAATGTTGTGTGTAAATTCACATGGTACTGAAAATTTAGCATAGCTACAATGAAAATTTATTTTCTGCCTCTTTTACTATCATACCTAAAAGTCTCCAATGATATGCAAATGACTTTGATCTGGTTAAATTACTTTGATCAAAGAACACATAATGACATTGATCTGAGAAGTATACCTGTAGTTATTTGTGTCCTTTTAATCCCCAATATTTTATTTATCCCTCATGCAAGAATAGCACATAATGTTCTTGCATAAACTAAGATTGCCTGATTTTATGGCAACTAGTAGGGACCCATGGAGAATATGCCATTCATCTTCACCAAAACGTTAAAATTAATTTCTCATACTTTTCTGTTTCTGATTGGGGGGGGGGGGGGGTTAACAAAAGCTGCCCAAAATGCTCTTGTCTGAAAAGATTGATAATAATTCATTTTGATCAAAACAAATTCAGTTGGTTAACTGTGGTTTCCATGGAAATCAGGTGGCAAAGCAGTTTTTATCAGTTGTAAAACATCATTAGAATTGTCCTGCACTTCTAATTATCAATTGTAGGGCTGGGTTTTTACCCAATGTAGCTAACAGACACACAAAGAGTTGGTGTAAACTTGAAATTCTATTGCCAAGGAATAAAAGAGTTCCAATCTTCTGATCAGAGACAAATTTGTAAACCCTTCCTCCACCCCCACCCAGAAAGATTCTGAACTGGAGAATAGAATAGAATAGAAGCAAGCTAGAGTTGAAGTATAACTACTCCAATAGAACTTTGGGGTATAAACCACAAGATTTATTTTTAAAACAGGTTCTTAATTACCAATAATAAATACTTAGCTTTTTGAAGATAATCACACACTCATGTACGTCATAACCATTAGAACTCCAAAAATATAAGTTTGGGGTGGGGGTGGGAAACAAATTGTCCTTCAGGCAAGACATCCAATGAATTTAAGAGAAAGATAATATTAGGCTAAAAAGACCAGTGAAGGTTCTCAGTGGAATTCCAAGCAATGTTTTTTAGGCAATATAGTTGGAAATTGTTCTTACACTTCACTAATTCACTATTTGTTTGTTTGTTTAAATTTTATGCCACCTATCACATAGGAAACGGACTCAAGGCAGCTCACAAATTATTAAAAATGAAGTGCTAAAACATAATAAATTATTTCTATTAAAGGTAAAGGTTTCTCTTGCTTGAAAGCCAGTCGTATCCATCTCTAGGGTTCAGTGCTCATCTCTGTTTCAAAGCCAAAGAGCCAGTGCTGTCTGCTTCTGCAGATGTTTCCATGGTCATGTGGCGGGCATGACTAGACACCGGAGCACATAATTGTTAAATGACTACTGTATTCTGCAATCACACAAACCAAACCACCAGGTTATACAAATAATCGAGATACATAACTGGAAAAAGAGAGCAGGTGGCAAAGTGTAAGTATGTCTTAAGAAACAGGGGATGTTCAATAAAAATGGAGAACTTTCTAAAGGCTCTCTTTGTGCAATTTCTACCCTTGGCTTTTTGATAGAGCAAATTTGATGCCATTATTGACCTAGAAAACTCAATTTTCACATTTTATTTCATGCTTACTATTAAGGGACACAACAAAGAGATATTGGCCAAATGGTATGGAAATCCAAAGAAGCAAAAAACCGCTCGTGGCTACTGAATGCTGGAAGGTCTTTGACTACGTTAAATTGTAGCTTTGTTCGCAATAGCCAATTCTATGAAGACTGATATTTCATGTATATTTCTTGATGTTGTTTTATTGTTTTAAAAGTTCACCGGTTTGGAACTTTTGAAGATGTAAAACACTTCTCTGTGTAAGAGCATATTATCTATATTTATTGTCCAATGAGGTTTCTATTTTTATGACCTCTAAGACAGCAACTGTGAAATCGTCCGCTGAGTGACCTAATTGTAAATAATGAGCCACTAAGGGGGCATACCTGTCAGCTATCCTGTTTTTCCTGGGAAAACCCCTTATTTTTATCCCTCTTCCCGCCCTCCCGTTTTATTAATTTCCCCGTATTTCCCCTTATTTTTTAAAAAATATCCTGACTGGAGCCCTCACAGGCGAAGCTACAGTATTTTTTTCCAGCCACCAGAGGTCGCTGTGTGGCAGGCTTTTCACTTGTGGAAGGAGAGAGAGAGAGAAAAAAAAGTGTGGGGGGGCCTTCTGTAGTTTTCCCTTTCTCTTTCCCTTCCCTGCCAGCCACATGGTCCTGGAGGCTTCGTTTTGGCTGCTGGGAGCAGTAGTCTACTCTAAGTGAGTGATATATTTCATATATGCAGGGGCAACCTCATGCTTTATTGAGCTGTTTCTGCCCTGCCTCCTGGCCGGAGGATTTCGTTTCTAGAGTTCTAGAGTTAACTTGGGAGGGGGGTTGCTTGATCACTATATGAGAGAGGGGGGGGAATTAATCCCTTTCTCCTCCATCCTAATTTGGGGGGGGGGGTTGTTGCCTGATCACTATATGAGAGAGAGGGGGGTTTCCCTTGCTTGAAAGCCAGTCGTATCCAACTCTAGGGTTCAGTGCTCATCTCTGTTTCAAAGCTGAAGAGCCAGCGTTGTCTGCGTCTGCAGACATTTCCATGGTCATGTGGCAGGCATGACTAGACACCAGAGCACACGAAATGCTGTTACCTTCCCATCAAAGTGGTCCCTATTTATCTACTTGCAATTTCTTGCTTTCGAACTGCTAGGATGGCAGGAGCTGGGACAAAGATGGGAACTCATTCTGTCCTGCAGTACTCGGGAATCGAACTGCTGACCTTCTGCCTCCCAGTCAGCATCTTAGTCACTTAAGCCACTGAGTAAACAAGAAAGAAAACAAAACAAAGGTCCCCAAAGAAAATGGGGAAAGGGTTCTTTGGCCCACACAGCTTTGTGCCCATTGCATCTACAATACCATCTAGCCATCTTATTTTTGGCCACCCCCTTCTTTTGTCCTCCACCTTTCCCAGCATCAAGGCCTTCTCAAGTGAATCCTCTCTTCTCATTTGATCTCCAAAGTACTTTAGCATCATCTTTACTATTTGACCTTTAATGAGCAGTCATTGTTGATTTCTTCTAGGACTGACCTATTTTTAACACCACATTCCAAAGCCATCTATTGTTCTGTGCTCAGCTTTCCTAATGGTCCAGCTCTCACACCCATACATTACCACCGGTAATACCATTGCTTTGACTATGCAATTTTTTGTTTGCAAGGTAATGTCTCTACTTTTAACTATGTTCCCAGGTTTCTCATAGCTTGTTTCCCAAGCATCAGTCGCCTTTTTATTTCATGGCTGCAATCACCATCTGCAGCGATCTTTGATCCTAAGAAAGTAAAATCTGCCTGTCATATCCAACTCTAGGGTGCAGTGCTCATCTCCATTTACAGACAAAGAGCCAGTGCTGTCTGTGTTTGCAGACATTTTCATGGCCATGTGGCAGGCATGACTAGAGCCCAGCAAGTCACATGGCTATATTTGGCCATGCCCACAGATTTGGCCACACCCACAGAGGGGTGTGCCCAAAATTTCCCTTATTTTCAAATCCAAAAGTTGACAGGTATGCAAAGGGGGCCATCTCTATTTTGTTTTTTCCCCATAAGCGATGCTCAATTATCCGAAATTTGAGTGGGCATGTCGATTTTCCCACATACTTGAAAGAACAAGGACATTGCCACAAATACACAATATTTTTTGAATCACAGTTGCTGAGTTCTCTCAACTCTAATTTAAAATTCACCTCTGGAAATTCAATAATTTTTGTCTCCCAAATTTGTTTGCAGTTAATACAATTGTTGCATTTAACGTGCCCTCTTGCACTGGTGGAAGGTGTTGAATGATTTCTCATTATGTCAGATTGTGTTAACATGTTGTGAATTGATGTTGTTTTTCAAAACTCAACCAGCTGTTTTTCTCGACATCCTAGGATGTCTGCTATCAGGTACCAATATTTTTGAATGATTCCTTTGATATGATTCGCTAATGGGGATAATTCTAGGGACCAAAACAGTCTATCTTTGTACGTCTGTGTCTTCCTGGTGAGTAATTTATTTCTGGGGGTGTTGGCTACTTTTTGAAAAGATTTGTCTAGAATCCCTGATGGGTATCCCCTTGAAGACAATTTAGATTTAATAGAGTCGGCAGCTTCGGTGAAGTTACTAGATCGGGTAGTGTTCCTCTTTATGTGAGCAAAGAGGCTAAATGGGATATTGTCCCTAAGAGATCGAGGGTGGAAATAATCATATTTTTGATATACGTTTCGATCTGTAGGCTTATGGTAAAGGGTTACGTGGAGATTTTGAGAGGATGATACATAAACCTGAACATCTGAGAATGGATTCTATAACGGTCTTTGTTTGATGAAAATTTTAGATGTGGATTTAAACATATATTAGGGACACCACGGACTTTATCAACAAAGTGTAGGGCACGCAAGTTCCAGCACAGGTGGGTTTATTAACTCTAGACGTCTCAGCATTATACAGCAACATCCCTCTGGAAGAAGTCTGTACCACCGTTTCTAATCTCTTGAGTAACCGTCAGCAGTCTCCACCAGATCATTTTATTCTGGATTTGTTGGACATTATCCTGGAACAAAATTACTTTAAATTTGAAGAAACTTACTATCTGCAAATTAAGGGAGTAGCAATGGGCTTTTATATATATATATATATATATATATATATATATATATATATATATATATATATATATATATATATATATATATATATATATATATATATATATATATATATAAACCTTTTTAAAAACATATTATACTATGTAAGAGGTTCATAGATGACCTGTTTGTGGTTATGGAAGACTTTGAATATATAGATGGATTTGTGGGATGGGGTAACAGTTTAAATCCACATCTAAAATTTTCATCAAACAAAGACTGTTATAGAATTCCATTCTTAGATGTTCAGGTTTATCTATCATCCTCTCAAAATCTCCACGTAACCCTTTACCATAAACCTACAGATCGAAACGTATATCTAAAATATGATTCTTTCAACCCTTGATCTCTTAGGGATAATATCCCATTTAGCCTCTTTGCTCATGCAAAGAGGAACACTACCCGATATAGTGACTTCACCGAAGCTGCCAATTCTATTAAATCTAAATTGTCTGTGTTTGGAAACATGTTTTATTTAGCAGTAGCAACTTACCTTGTATACCGCTCCATAGTGCTGAGTGCACTCTGTGGATTTCACAAGGTAAATAGCATTTACTCATTTTACCAAACTCAGAAGAATGGAAAGCTGAGTCAGCCTTAATCCCCATCAGGACTGAACTCACAACATGTTGTGTATTCAAGTATATTTGCAAGTTGTGCCAGCAATGCTTTGCAAAAGACAAAATGGTGATTTCCTGCCATCAGAATCAAGAGCAAGGATTGGTGCATATTCTTCCCATCTTGGTGCACTGCTTATGCTAATTAGAGAGCTATGATTGGGTACAGTTTAGGATCCTGTTCCTGATAGGATAAAACTGATGTATCATTGTTATGATTGGTTAGTTAAGGTTATCTGGGAGGGTTACTACAGAGTGACCGCTGCTGAGACACAATATAAGTGCCACGGGTAAACAAGGGTGTGGCCGGGCCGGATTTATGCTTTCCAATATCTCTGCAAGTTAGACCTCAACAGGTTAGCCTTGGGTCCTCTCCATACGCTCACACGCAGGTGTAGCTCAGCATGTACCACAAGGGTACACTTCGGAGAGACTGATTACTTGGGACTTGTATAGCCATCTGTTGTCCGGATATCCTGGAAATTGTGGCCTGCAAGACTCTACAATAAACCGTTGTTCATTGTTCTGTTCATCATTTGTTGGACTGTTCTTTACAAGGGCAGGACACGACACAACATCAATAGTTTGGTCTTCAGTACAATAGATTAACCACTGTAAAGCAAATGTCTATAATTTGCAGCATTGAGCAGCAGCTCCACATGCCAAACTCATGGCCCAGTCACACTTTGCCTGGCCAATATTTTTTTTTACAACAACTCCCAGAAAACACAGGGTATCATGGGATTAGAGATCAAAAAAGTAACTTTTTCCATATCTATTCTACTACGCAGCTGTTTGGGCAGAGTTTTGCAAGGACTATATGTCCCTCCACACACACAACTTTTGAAAATGTTACTACTGTGATTATTTGCATCCACATGTAAAAAGTCATATTTGTGATAGGTTTGTTTTTAAATAAAAAAAGCTTCATGTGTTTCTTCTGTGTGTATATGTATGTAAGAACTTGAAACTCATGGGTTTAAAAATTATCACTCTTTGTATCCAACATCTTCCCAAGAACAGAGTTTCAAAGAAAGAATCTGCACAGACTTATCTAAGTGAGGAAGCACTTAAGGTGAACATATTGGGTGATGCAAATCTACTTGGATCAGAGTCTTAGAAATTTCATGGTCCAAGAAAAATGTTATGCAGACAAAGAAAGAGACTATCAAGTGATATTCCATGGTAACTGGGTATAATGATTATAGTTTTAGTGGAGTTACGATAAGCAATAACTTGTGTGATATAAAAGCATATGATGAAAGGAAAAGAAGAAAATGGCAGATATTGGCTGTCTTAGATTTGGAGAAGATTATAGCTTGGGAATTGATTATTTTTAAATGGGAGCTTCTTGTACAAATAAAAAAAGGAACAGTGGGACAAACAATGTCTGGCTTCCTCTCAAAAATTAAAACAAAAGAGAGAGAGAGAGATAAAACAAGAAAACAGTATGAGATGGGTCAGGAAAAATCTATAAAGGATGATAGAACTTGTTTATCTGTAATTCATTATTCGTTTTCTGAAGTCAAGTTCATTAGGAATCGAAAGCCTATCTGATGATGGTTTACAAGAAGCATACAAAAATTGATTTTGCGGTTTATGTGCAGCTCCTCTAACACAAGTATCAGTTCTTACCAGTATCATCATTTTGTACATGTATTGCATAGGTATGCATATTTTGGCAACACTGGCATCATTGGGATGATATTAATCTGGAGATGAGCACAATGATATGTTAATACACAATATTGTTTTGTTGAAAATAAAATAAGATTGATATTTTTAATGGCTAGGTCAAAGAGCAAAGAAGGTTTTCTGAGTGTTCCAAAGAAGGGGGGGGGGATACCAAACAATTTCACTAAGAAATCTTACTGTCACACTTCTCAATATAGTTGAAAAATATGAAGAGAGAGATAACTCTTGTTGCTGTTTAAAAGACAAACAAAGCTTAATTCACTTTCAGAGAGACACATTTGGAACCACCAACTAAACCACAGGGCAGGTTCTTGTTTAAAAATAGATCTTTTCAGCGACAGTAACAAAATAATGGAACCACACAGGCTATGTGACAATGTCACTGAGGGAAAACAAGATGCAATTAATAGTAAGGGTAATACTTGCTCATTTGGGCTTTGCTTTCATTCTGTGCTAGAAATTTTAGTCATTCACATAGCCAAACCTGACTAGCTGTGTGAAATGCCACTATTACTAAGCAGCACTGAGTTCAAACATCAAAAGTGGTTCATGATGTAACACAGCTGGAATGATATGCACCTGAACATATGTTGGAGTGATGCCATATTTTCTCTGCAGCAACTGCCTCTCCCAAATAAAAGTGAATAAAAAAATAAGAAAGTAGCTTGGTAACAGTTCTGTAATGCGTATATGCACACAAAGTACACATTTTGGAGTTTGGCATTGTTGTTGTTATTCAGTCGCATAGTCAATTCTGGCTCTTTGCGACCCTATGGATCATTGTCCTCCAGGGACCTCTGTCTTCCACCATCCTCCTCAACCTGCCTAGCTCTGTGTCCATTGCATTTACAATACCATCTAGCCATCTCATCTTTGGCATAATGTTAAGTTTAACATAATATTAAGTAATTATTTTAAAAAGATGAAAAGAATTTGTACTATTCCCTTACATATGCCACCAGCAAACTAATGTGGCCAAATTGAGGGAGAGCATTGCTTGTAACATTATCAGCTTTATTAATGCCACCAAGGCACAGAATTGTGCCTTTTGACATTTTATTCCTCAAAATCTAAAAAGGGGAGGAATGAAATGGATGCCGTTGCCAACTTAGCTGTCAATCATCCAAGCACTTTCCCACTCACTGGTGGGGGAAAATAATAATAAAAAGGAAGATTGGTGTAGTTCTCTTTTTAAATGAGCAAACTGCAGGGTATGTTCAATATACTATCTTGTCTGCACATTTCCCCTTGTATTTAAGAAGTTATTGACTTTTCCCTTCTGTTTTGTTTCCATGAAAGCTAACAATGCAGAGAAGAAACCTGATCAAAAGTCATGCTCATCATGTCATTTGTTTGACAGAAAGAGGCTGCACTGGAAACAAATTCTTGACTTCCCTTGTGATTTTTAAGAGCTACATAATTAACAAATTTCATTTAATGTCACAGACGAAATCAGTGAGGAATAAAAGTACAACAATTATAATCACATTACAGCATGAAAAATAAAGCTCTACCTTTTGAGCTCATTGTGTTAATGATAAGATTGCCATTAATATCAACTGGTTCAAGATAGAGCCTTGTAAAAAAATAATGAATGTGATTTCAAAATATCTAAATGAGGCAAATGCATCTGATAAGAATATGTTTTAGCTAACGCATAAAGAAAACAGTATGTTCAAATAAAACTCCTTTCAGAACTCACAATACTTGCTAATGTTATTCCCAGAATCCATATAGTTACGTCAGTGGCTGATGGGAAAATCTACTCGGTGAGGTGGAAGATCAGGGGGACATATTCAACATATATAAATCATAAATGTATTTCTGTCTCGGGATTTAAATAATCTTCATTTTCTAAATTCAAAGCAGCTTGTTTTGGGTTCTCCCAGGACCTAACCCTATTTTATCCCTCCTTCCTTTGTTTATTTTCATCATTTTGTATTGGAGAAAGATTGGCCCCTAAGAGAACAACCCTTTCTACGTACTGAACTAAGAGATAGCAAATGCTGTGACATTCATATATGTGCTTGCATAGCTTTAAACACTGTAGTGCAGTAAAAAAGTTTAGGACAACTGCCTTCCCACCCTCCACCACAACACATCTGTGGTTAAGATTGCAAATACAACAGCTTCCCATTACTTGTAATTGTGAGATGAGAGGATGAAGCATTTGTTATGTTACAAGAGACAAAATTAAAAATGAGCATTGATGTACATGTCTGGCAAAATAGATCAATGAGTGTGCTGCTGAGAGTTCCCCACTGTGTTCAGGTGAAGAGTTAGCCTATGTAGCCTTGGACAAGCTGCACAATCCTGGGCACACCCAGAAGAAGGGAAGAGTAAAGCCCTTCTGAGTACTCTCTATCTAGAAAAAACTAGAAGCCTGGAAAGGGTATTCATAACTCAGAATTAACTTGATGACACATTATTATTGTTTATGTACAGGTGAGAGATTAAGATTATGTAGTACTTCCTAAACAGCTGTTATGTTTAAAATACACGTAAAAAAGCTTCATGTTGACTCAATAGGCCTTAGTACAATTTGAAGAGATGATGGTGTCCAGGCATTAAAACCTACGAGGAAATCAAATTTTATCATACTCTAGCACTGCTTCTCCTGCAATTTGTCTTCCTGCCTAGAGACCTAGGGTAGCACAGCAGTTCCCTGAGCCTTTAGCTGGTATCCTGAGATGCGGCAATCTTTGGTGGCAAAAAGAATAGGCCCAGCCTTGCTGGCAGTTTCTTCACTTTCCGCACACTGGTGATTCACAATAAATAAGTCCTCTAAAAATATGATATCAGGGGAAAAAATATGAGTTACTAGCAGGGGTTGGCCTGCGTTGCCGGGCTTTTTAAAATATTGTTTATTTTTTAGAAAGGAAAAATGAGTCTCTGTAAAGTGTAATAAGTTGTTTATTTTTTACATTTTTTTTTGCAAAACATTTTTTGAAATGGTTTTTTTGTAATTGTAATTGTTTTGTCAGAAATGTGTTTTGTAATTAACTTGTTTGTAAGTTGAAATTGTAATTTTTATAATTTATCTTAGTGTTTTATAGTTAATTTGTCAGAAAAAAATATTATTTTAAGTAAATGCAGTTAAAACGTTTTATGTGAAAGTCAATGTTTTTAAACTGTGTTCAGATGTTTTTTGTGTGTGTGTGTGAAAACTGTAAACATGATTTAATAAATGTTTTAGGAATGTTAGATTATCTCTTAATATTTTTGACTGTTTTTTCTCCTGTGTCCTCTGGGTGGTGCTGTTGCGCTATTTTTATTTGACTTTCTTTCTGGTCTGGGCGTCGCTTATACGTGCCTCATTTCATTTCCAGCTTTCATGCCGTAAGGTCGTTTGGGTAAGTTTGCTTGTTTTATTTCTGTTGGGGGTTTGTATTATTATTATTATTATTATTATTATTATTATTACTATTATTATTATTATTATTATTATTATTATTATTATTATTATTATTAGGGGGGTTCTGTGTGTTTGGTCTTTGTGTTATTTTTGTGTTAGTTTTTGGTTGTTTTTGGTTGTGGTTTTGGTATAACTTTTCACTTTTTTGTTTTGTTTTGTTTTGGGTAAGGGAAGGCACCGTGCGGAGATGCATGCGGTGCCTTTGCTTACTTTGGATGTTTTTCGCTTTCAAGGGGGGGAGGCAATGGTGCCTTCTCCTTCCCTTGTAAGCGAAACAACGGCTTGGGGGGACAGACCCCTGTTGTCCCCCCTAACCTTCCAGACTCATGAGACCCAGGAGAGGGGATCGAATCAAGGCCACCCTCTGATATTAAAAGGGAAATCTCAATTGTGGTTTCCCCTTTAATATCAGTGGGGGGGTTGTGATCCCCCTCTCTGCTGGCTTCCTTGGGTTTTGGAGGGTTGGGTGGACAAAAGGGGTCTGTCTCCCCAACTCTTCCGGACCCAGGATAGCCATCGGAGAGGGGGATTTCCCCCCCACAAACTCCGTTTTTAAAACTCCATTTTTAAAGAGAAGTAATCGCTTGGTTTCTTCTCTTTAATATGGGGCGTGTGTGTGTGTGGGGAGGGGAATCCCCTCTCTGCCAGGTCCCCTGGGGTCAGAAGGGTTGGGGAGACAGACTCCTTTGGTCCCCCCAACCCTCCCAACCCCAGCGGAGTCAGTAGAGAGGGTGAGCACAACACCCCCACACACCCAGTGATATTAAAGGGGAAACTCCAATCGGGAGCTTTAGGCGCCGTTGGGGAGGGGGGCTTTGGTTCCCGCGGCTTGGCGGACTTGCTCTCCCAGTGTTTTTGTTTTTGTTTTATTTTTTGTATGCTGGCTTCCTCAGAGTTCTGCGCGCTCATGGCGCACAGGACACTGGGGCTTGTAGTTATGGGTTTGTGCTTTGTGTTAGTGCTGCGTTTTTTTAAAATGGTTTTAAAATGATTGGCCATGGCACGTTTCCGAACGTTCCTTTGCACCGCGCCGTGCAAGAGCCTCTCAGCCTGATTGGCTCTGGTGTGGCACGGCGCAAGGAATGTTGGGAAGTGAAGTTGTTTCCCTTTTCTCACGTTTGTGGGGCTGTTGCCCCACTGCCGGTTTTCTCAATCCTTCATTGACCTGCGGACCCAGATCGGCTGTGTGCACGAAGGGTAAGTGCAGGCAAGTAGGGCGAGGCATAGCAACCTATAGCCAGTTCCAATGGTTAACCCTTGGTTTTATAGGTTAAGATAGCTATAAATCTGTGCATACAAATCTAGTGTGATCTCATTTTGAGTGAACATTTGACAAATCTGTGCCTGATCAGGTTATTTTTTACATGGACTTAAGTCCTTTTATTGCTAATCCAGTTGTTGTTCAGTCACACAGTTGAGTCCAACCCTTTGTGACTCCATGGACCACGACATGCCAGGCTGCTCTGTCATTTGCCATCCTCTGCAGCCTGCCCAGATCTATGCCCACTGCATCAACAAATCCATCTAACCACTTCATCCTCTGCTGCCCCTTTTTCTTTTGCCTTCAATCTTTCCTATCAATAAGGCCTTCTCAAGTGAATCATCTCTTCTCATTTGGTGGCCAAAGTACTTGAGCTTCAGCTTCAGCATTTGTCCTTCCAATGAGCAGTCAGGATTGATTTCCTTCAGGATTGACTGATTTGATCTCCCTGCAGTTCAGGGGACTCTCAAAAGTCTCATTAAGCACCACAGTTCAGAGGTGTCTATTCTTCTGCGCTCAGCCTTCCTTATGGTCCAGCTCTCACAGCCCTATATTATGGAAGACCATTGCTTTAACTATGTGGACTTTTGTTGGCTGGGTGATGTCTCTACCTTTTTATTATGGTGCCTAGGTTTCTCATAGCTTGCCTCCCAAGAAGTAAGCATCTTTTTATTTCATGGCGGCAGTAACCATCTGCAATGATCTTAGGTCCTAAGAAGGTAAAGTCTGTCACTACTTCCATTTCTTCACCTTCTGTTTGTCAATCCAGTTATAGGACTGCAACTCTTACTAAATGTTTATTTATTTATATTTCAACTTGTATGCCACCCCACTCACAATACGACTCTGGCCGGTTAACAAAGAAGCAGAGTATCACAAATTACAGTTACAAAATATCACATTTCAATAACAATACACATTTCAAAGCAATACACAAGGAGAAGAAAATACATTGCAAAAACAGAGACTTGTCCACTTCCCTCCAGGCTAAATGGCTAAGGAAAGAGTCCAGTGCCAGTGGGAGCAGCAGTGGGAGCAGCAAAGGTGTTCTTCTGGCTAGCTGGCCACACCACACAGCTGCTCTTCATTCCCTCAAGGCTGGGCCAGCTGAGGGAAGAGTCCAGTGGTGGCGGTGGTGGGGCAGCATTGTTATTGCCAGCTGGCAGCGCCACACAGTTGTTCTTCATTCCCTCATGGCTGGGGCCAGCCAAGGGAAGAGTCCAGTGGTGGGGCCAGCATGGGCGGCGTGGGTAGCGTTTTGCCATTTATTGGCAAATGCTAAGAAATGCAGTGCCACACCTGGACATCAGCACTTTTTTGCATCATTATTTCAACACATTTTTCAAAAGGCAGAAGGCAGAGGTAAGTTTCTTCTCCTCTGGTATCACTGCATGTGAGATGCAGTCTTGGAGAAAGAAGAATGAAAATAACACAGCTTTTTACCAGCCAAACCACTTTGGGCTGCAGGCGGAAAGTCTCATGTTTTAACACTTTAATACAGAAAATGAGCAGTTAGCCTTCTTCTTATACCAACCCCCATTAAGAAAACTTTATCTCATGTTTATCTATTTATTTAATTGATTTTATCCCACCTTTTCTCCAGAAACTCAGACCCAAGAGGTACTACAGCGTTTTTAAAGGGATTTTATATATTGAGTTTATAATATTTATTGAGCTTATAATATATATGATGTAATTCAGTCAGCTGTCATATTTAAATGAAGCAAATGATTTAAGAACTTCTCATTTTAAAGGAGATAATTATAATAAACAATATAAAAGTAAAACTCATTTTTAAAAGCTCCTGTCCCTAGCAGTTCATTACTTGGTGAAAGCTTGCCTAACTGGGAGAGTTTTTGTGTCCTGGTAGAAGGAGATCTTTTGATCTCTGAGAGAGACCTGTCAGAAATGGTATAGCCCAAATAAAGTATGTGATTTAGATGTATATGTGGACTAACTTTTACAGTAAGTGTCTTAAGAGCTATTAGGGCTCTTTTTGAGGTCTTATATACTTAATCAAGTGATCTGCCATAAAGATGGCACATGTAAAAGGCATTACAACCACAGGCTTACTCAGAAAGTAGCTAGTGAATTGATCATTTAAACACATCCTCCTGACCCTAGATATATGTGAGAAAATTTCTGAAGCCATGAAGTTGCATCTACTTAAGTAGGCTACAATATGCTGTACACTGACTTCATAATATTACCAGACAGATTGCCTGGTAATATAGATATTCCTGGATAAAAATAGGACATTGTAAAGTGGGGGTGTAGGGGAGGGAGTACAATTTGTTACATATTTCGGGAAGTGTAAAACCCTAACTCAAATCCAAAGTGAGTTTTCTTTTTAATAATCCAGCAGGAGCAGACACTGTAATATTGAACTGCACCTGCATTTGTCCAGAGATTAAGGAGAATGAGTTAAGATGACAGGTTAAAATTCCCTAAGGTAGAAGTGGGGAGTGGGATGTTAAAATTTCATCTGTGATCAAGGCCTCATTTATGTGTACAGGTTTATATATAGTACACATAACTCTATTCCAAAGGAACTGAGAATTGGACTAAATGTAAAGATACATATCTAGTCTTTCAGCCAAGGGGGAAATATATGTTTGGCAATAGCATTGTTGTGAAAGATATGAAGTTATTTAAGAAAGAAATAGGTATATAGAAAGCTGTATCTGAGGAAACAGAAAAGAGATTACAAAGTATGAGTTCCATTATGACTTTGTTTCAAAGTAGTCATCCATTGCAAATATCTTGACCGCTGATCTCAGCAGTCAGTGCATCTCAGATTTAAGAAAGCAAAATTCATTGTTCATTTTAAAAATTTCTAGAAATTCCCATCTATTTGAATTGACCGCAGACTTCTTTGCTATTGAACCAGTTTAATTTGTTTTGTTTAAGCTTTTCCTGAGAGATTCAATAAACTAAGAAGGATATACTTTAAAGTGGGGGTGGGGGGGATTTAAAATACTCCAAACCACACCACTCAGCAATGAGCCCAGAAAACAGTCTTCATGTACATAAAAGCCTCTGTTTTGGTGTAGCATCTAAGACTTGGAATAAACACAACATACTTCCAGTTCAAGATTTTCAAAGCCTTCTTCAACCACTCACAACTCCTATATGCTGAATTCCATTTAGACAGTAGTGGTGCCAAGAACAGCTTGTCTGTATAGCCCAACAGATGAAGAGGATTTCAAGTCAGAAAAGGTAGCATATCCAATGCAAGCTACAAATATATCCATGCTCTAATAGCTGTTCCAAACAGAAGAGTATGATTGTTACTTTTGAGTTGGGCTGCAATATAAATCACTAACTAACTAACTAACTAACTAACTAACTAACTAACTAAAAAAAAACAAACAAACAAATCTGAGAGTCAAATGAGATCAGATAGGGTTGAACTGAGACATGGCTCCATCTCTGCCAAAACCAGGAGACTTAATCTTAAACCAAGACATACTGCTTCATTTTGGACCATTAACTAAAATCTTGTTCTCTGTCTAGTTCTCCCTCATGAAGAAACCACTGCTGTTGTGATTTCAAGTGGTGGCCATTTTAGTGCATGCACACACATATCAAGAATTGCAGCAGCAAGTGTTTGATTATGAGGGAGAAACAGACAGAATGTTATACTAGAGTTTATGCTATGCTTTCAGCCACTGTGGTCCAATCCCTCCACACTACCACCTTCCTACCCAGTTCCAAACTCACCAGCTATCTCCATCTGCACATGGAACATACTTGTGTGTGCTTGCTTTAAAAAAAAATCCTACATTACCAGATGTCCTCATGAAAATGGAATGGAAAAACTTGAGTTTTTAAGGAAAGTGCAAGCTAAACATTGCTGGGGCTAAGAGGATGGGAATCTTTTGAAAAGATGAATTTTTGCTCCTGAAGGGGTGCAGAAGTAAAAATGTTCTCCCCCCCCCCAGAGAAAGCTATTTCTTGTGGGTGGGTGGGTGTCTGATAAGGCCACATAATAATTTTAGAGGTGCTTGTAAAGCGCCTTCATTCTACAGGGTTTTGTGACAAGATGTCTCCTTCATGAATCACAGAGCTAGGGCTCTGTCATGTTCTCATCAGGATTATGGGCCTAATTTATGATGCCCAAAAAAGTCAGGGTCAAGGAGAGGGAGCTGGGTAAAGATCTAGTGAATATATCCATTGGGGTCCATTCTGTCCTTTGGAACAGCACAGGCATATTTACAGTACAGTACCTTCATTCTGAGCCATTGAGTTACTTGGAATGGCTGGAGAAGGGTATCTAGAGTTTAAGCCCACCTTATCTATACCTATAAAAAGAGGGGTTAACCATTGGGTTTGTTCAAAGGCTCTCACACCAGGCCCAACCATCCCTGACCTAGCCTTCCGCACTCACCGTAACCCCTGCCTTCTCAGTGCCGAGTGGTTTGGGCCGTCACCAGTGAGACAGCAGTCCCACAAATGGGAACAAAGGGAAACAACTTCAATTCCTAACGTCCTCTGTGCCGCAGCATACCACAGCCAATCAGGCTGAGAGGTGTGAGCAAAAAGAACATTGGGAACCGCAGTGCGCCCAATTGAAATCGAGCTGCAGGGAAAAAAATGCCACACAAACGCAAACAAAACAAACAAAACTCCAAGTCCCAGCATCCTATGTGCCATGGGTACTTCAGCCAATCAGGCACGCGAAAAATAAAATAAAAACATGCCAGCCTCCCACAACAGGAGCACAAGTCCACCACACGGCCTCACAAACAAACACACACAAACACCCATGCCGAGACCACTGCTGGCCTTCTTTCCCGGAGCAACGGGGAGAAGAGGGATTCCCTCTCCTCCCCGCTACCCAGCCGAAGACACAGCAAAACCACTGCCAGTCTCAAGGTCAGTTGAGCCGGGGTGGAGAAAAAACCCCACCAGCAGGCAGCAGTTCATCAGGCGAAGCACCCTCCCTGCCGGATGACTGGCCTTTGTACTTCCGACGGAGGTAATACAAAAGTAGCAGCCAGCAATCCGCAAGGAAGAGCACCACCCCTTATGGATCGCTGCCTGCCAATCTCCGGTTAGGTAAGCCAGGAGAGAAAGGAGACAGAGAGGAGAGAACCATCATCAGACAGATAGCTTTTCTCTGCCTCCTTCTCTCCCGACCTATCTAACGAACCTTACCGGGGAAAGAGCCAGCTGGCTGCCAGCTCCTCTTTTCCCCCATTGCTGCATCAAAACCAAAATTCGAAGCAGCAATGGGGAGAAGAGGAACTGACAGGCAGCCCGTTCTTCATGCAAAAATACACAACAACAAAACCAAACATTTACCCAAAACGCCAAACACTAAAATAATAAAACACAAATAAATAAATAAACAAACAAACAAACAAACACATTAACCAACAAAACAATAAACAACAAAATCCACAAACAAAACCACCCAAAATATCATGAAAACACAGAAAAAACACCTAACTACAACACAAAAATACCTAGCTCAAACAACAAAAATACCACAAATTAAACAAATAATCACAAAAGAAATCAGAAAAATAAAAAACAACCAGAAATAAACAAAACAATTAAACACATCTAAAACCCAAGAAAACCACAAAAGAAGAAACAGAAACACCTACCAGTCTAACACACACACACAAAAACAGATAAAAAAAACCAGATAACTCACCAGCACGTCCTCCCTCCATGACTCCAGAACAGAAATGAAGAAACAAAGACTACTTACCAGAAGAAGCCCCACCTAGAGGCTGGGAGAGATAAAACAAGTCTAACAAAAAGAGAATCCAACACTAACAGCCCCACCTAGAGGCCAACAAGTCAGAAAAATAAGAAATAAATCCAAATCACAAATAAATCTAATAAAATAGATCAAAAAAGGTCACAAACTACAAATGCAAAACACACCCACCCGAACCTCCCTTAACCCAAAAACAAAAAAGAAAAACACAAATAAAAACTGCGCGGGCACAAATATGCTAGTATACACTAAAATCAAACTATCTTCTACTGAGGTGTTGTCTGCCCTCAGTTATCTGTGTGCTTTGAGATATGAAACACAGTGGTTTCCTAAAATCTCAGCCAATCACCTTTTCAATAACTCATTCAATGAATCTTGGTAGGCACAGCAAATACCATCAGAGAGAAAAAGTACTAGACACATGTAAGGTAAAGGTGAAAGTAAAGGTCGCCCTTGCTCAAAAGCCATTTGTATCTGACTCTAGGGTTTAGTTCTCATCTCTGTTTATAGCCAAAGAGCCAGTGCTGTCTTCATCTGCAGACTTTTCCGTGGACATGTGGCAGGCATGCCTCAACACTGGAGTGCATGGAACACTGTTTACCTTCCCACCAAAGTGGCCCCTATTTATCTACATACATTTTCTTGCTTTCAAACTGCTAGGTCGGTAGGAGTTGGGACTGAGACAGGAGCTCACTCCATCATGGAGTACCTGGGAATTGAACTCTGATCTTCCAGTCAGCGAGTTCAGTGTCTTAACCACTTGAGCCACTGCAGTCCCAGACACAGGTAAAGGCTATTATAATTCCACATATTTTTTTACTTGATTACTGTAACACTTTCTACATGGGACTGCCCTTGAGGCTGGCATGGAGGCTTCAACAGAACAATATGCAGTGGCTATACTAATCACAAGTATTGGATATTTAGACCATATCACCCCAGTCTTAACCAGCTTGGATTGGCTGGCCATTGCTTTCTGTGAAAGGATGAGATGCTTATACTGTTTCAACATATAAAGCCCTTAATGGTTTAGAACCAGGAGAAACATGAAATTCTCAGTCTGAGAATTTTCACATAAAAGATAAATGTTTCTAGGATACAAAAGAACATTATTTGCTACTGTCGGGTGTGATGACAACCTGAATTTATGTCAGCAGCATCTCTAACTCTGAGGGGTGCGTGCTTATTGACAAAAAGTACATACTGTACATTCAAATGCTACCATACAAATAGTGATTTATTTATTTATTTTAAAAAATGTTTGATGACACTATGACCGCCTTGACATTACAATACATCACCCTTCTCAGGGTGATTTCATTCAATTTACCATACTGTACAGAGGAAATAACTTTAAGGCCACTGATTCAGAGATACTTACTGCATTCCTATTTCCTGGCTGGGTTAGTGACATTTAGAAAGAAACAGCTGGAATCTGTATCCTATTTCACACATAAAGGATCAAAATGTTGAAGAGAATTAGAATTTAGCAATACTGTAAGGGTATGAAAAATAAATTTCCCACCATACCCAAACACTTCTAATTGATATATCGAAAGGAGCACTTAAATTTATTGGACATCTTATCCTTTGCTGCAAAAATTTAATAACAAAGTGTATTTTCCCACTAGTACACATTCATTTGTACACATAAAACTCTATAGTAAATGCTACGCAATTCCTTTCAATTCTAAAAGGTTTGCCTCATTCGCAACCTCCCCCCCCCCCGGGGGGGGGGGAAATACTCAGGAGTCACAGGAGGTTAATCTGCTTTTGTGATTTCTGGTTTCTTCCAGAGTCCCTCTATAGTTATTCTCATGTGGGTTTCCTAAGGGCTGTGCAGTGGAGTGGACACAGAAGCAAGCAATCATCTCTCCGAGGCTCCAGCATAAACCTGAAGCAGAATGAGCTTTGGCCATTGCTTCTGCAGCTACATCTGACAATAAAATAATGTGATTGGGTCATAAAGACTTAAACATGAAACTGAATTGTTTTGCGGCAAATACTACTTCCAAGTAATTGGAGCAGGGCAGGGTAAGAGCTCTGACTTATAATATTCCTTACCTGAGAGAATTGGTGGTGGGAGAGGGGTGATTTCTCTCACTCTTTCTCCCCCCACCCTAAAGGTTTATTTTTACTTTGTTTCCACCCTTCCTTTGCTTTCAACCTTACCAAAGCTTCAATAGAGAAGAAAGCAGAGTCATTGTCCTAGAAAAAGCTCCGGAGACAGGAAGAGATTTAAAAATATACATCTACCAATGCATCTTTTAAAATCCAAGCTACATTCCATTTCTATTTTCCTTTTTAAGGTATTCAGTCTCCTTTGCAAGGGCTATAATTACACACCCACAGATTTGTGCCTCTGAATTATTTAGAGTGCACACAGCTTCCATGACACACATAATAACAGCCTAGATGACTTTTGACAGGGGTGGCTAAAATTTAGAGGTGAGACGTCCCTCAGTCCAGGTCCACCAGCCACCCCACAAATAGAGGTCAATGTGAAAATTATTCCTTACACCATGAAAGTTTGGTAATCATTAATAATTTTCTTCAGGGTTTCAGTCACTTCTGCACTGTGCTTGCATGTTAGCATCAGAGAGAAACACACACAGAGAGAGAAACAGAGACAGAGAAAGAGAGAGAAGAGTAATAAGTAATTTAAACAATTCACTTTCCATTTTTGGAGCCGGCAATGTAGCACATTTACCTGAATCTACATGACCCTTCCTTAGATATCACTTCATGTAACCTCAAGATATTAGTGCAATGTTCGTAAAGGAGTTCATATATGAATATTTTAAAACTCACACACACATGAGCTCTATGTGCTATGGGCAAAGCTGTCAGCTTCGCTTTCTCTCACATTTCCATCTTGCTAATTTAGGTAAATTCTGATTTTTTTAAAAAAACAGATTTTTTCATCCATCCCTAGTCTCCCCCTCCACCCATTTTTATTGTAGGGTTAAAATTTAGTTATAATAAGTAATCTTTTGCAAATTGGCAAGCATCTCTGTCACAATACTAGCAGCATGAAAATTTGTTTTAAAGTAAATTATCTATCAAGTTGATGCATGCCAGTTTGAAATGTTATTTTTCTGTGATGCTTTCCTCTTCTAGTCAAATTGGAACCAGATCTAAAACTGGTACTTAAATGTCTAAATATCTCTCTCACATACCTACATATACATGTAGATGCATTCATACATATATAGACATGTTTTGATGTGCAAACCTGTCTACTCTAGAACAGGGGTCCCCAACCTTTTTCACACCATGGATTGATTTCATACTAAACAATTTTTCCACAGACAGGTAAGTGGGGGTGATTCCTCCCATCTGCCAGCCATAGTTTGAATATGCAGTTCCTCTGGTGACTTAGTGGTTAAAATGCTGAGCTGGACACTGGAAGGTGACTTTTCGATACCTGAGGGCTGCACTTGGTGACATGAAAAGAGCCTCATTCAAGCGTTCCCTGAGCGGAATGTCTCCAGCAAAAATCTTTTCAACCCAGAGTCATCTCTGGCACGAAAATATTATAGCTTGAATATGGGCAGTGTGATACCTCATTGCACACAGGTGGTGGGAGGAGCCCTACTGTAGCTCAAAAGCAAGGAGGAGGGACCCAGCCACTTGCCAGCCACACCATTTGACTTGGGCAGTGAGGTATCACACTGCACACAGGGGGTTGAGCCCCACCATAGTTAAGCAATGTAGAGGAGGGGCCCAGCCACCTGCTTATCTGCTCTGTCTGAAAACCGTGCTCTCATTCCATTCACCAGGCAGACCCGGCAGAGCACATTGAGGGCAGAAGGCTGCCATTGGTGCTCCCAGTGCCACTCACACCCATGGCCCAGTTTGGAACAGCCCGTAGCCCCATACCAGTCCATGTCCCAGTTGTTGGGGACCCCTGCCCTAAGTCCTGTGGAGGGCCCTGAATAGGCTGAGGGTTGGAGTCCCTAAATGAAAGACCAATATGTTCAAGAGGGGACTGCTGGCAGACAAGAACACATGGTGTGAATGTTGAGAGACCAACCAACCATATCAAGGTAAATAATAAGCAGAAAAGTTTTTAACAATTTTTAATGATGTTGAGACAATCACCTTGGTAAATTTCTGCTGGTAAATCATTCCACATTGAAGAGAGCCCTGCTGAGAAGTGTGTCTGATCTTCTAGCCTCTTTTGTGGACTTTCTTCAACCCTGCTCTCTAGCCTTCCTCTCTGCCATTTTAGACCACCAAGTTCATTATTGAACCAAGGTTACACTTGGGGTCTCAGATGAAGATGTTTAGGAGTGATCATGTTTGTAGTCTAAGTTGACTTCTCATACCATTTCTTGATTCAGGTATCAATAGGATCAGCAATACATTCAGCTTCAAGCCCCCTTAAGGCCCTCTGGAAACCAACTGGATCCATAGGTCTTCAAGGGTAAACCAACATAATTGGTCCCTTCTTCCTGCAAGGTCAACCATTTCAGGAAAATCTTTAGCATGTAATGAGCTGTTTATGACGAAGGGGTAGACTGCAAGCCCAGTACCCTCAAATCATCTCTCTATCCAGATGAAAACATCAGGTTAAGATTATCACCAGCCTTGTGCTTAGGTCTAATATTGAGACAAACACAAAAAGATCATGAACTTTGTGAACTCTAAAGTTTATCCTGACAGATTCAACTCTGCATTGATGTTGAAGTTCCCCAGCAAGAAAAGGTCAGGGGACCTCAACATCACCATGGAGATGAAGTCAGACAAACATGGAAGTGATGTGATGGAGAATGATACACAAGTGCTATCCTAAATTTGTCTCTGGAACCTGAAACCACATGGAGACACTCTAGTCTAGGTTCTGACAGGGCATAGAATCTGGTAAGTTTGATGTTATTCCTGAATAAAAGACAACCTCCAATTATGTTATCAGGTGTAATCAATATAGTTATTTCAATCTCACCCAATTACAAGGGCTGCTACCAATTAGCAACTGCCATTTGCAGGTGTTATTTTTTATTTGTCATCTAAACACCATTTCATGTTTTATTTTTAAATTTTTTGGAGCTATCCAAGGTCCTAATCTGTGTGAAACCAAATGTGACACATTCAACAACTCCTGTAAGGTACAAACTAAAACCCAGTCAGAGTCAGTACACTCTAAGAATTGTAAGCCACTGGTGTTACTACAGAAATATTTTATTATTTTGTGAAGTTCCCCATCCCAGAGTCTTGCTAGGTCTAACAAATAGAAGAAGGTCAGGTTCAAGATAGATGTAACAGGTATAACAGGCATGATCACCTCCATGCGTGCAGACACACAAACACACACGAATGATAGCATCAGCAGTTGAAGGATCCAGTTAAGCATCATTTTGCCACTGTAAACAGGGCCAAAACTAAAAAGTTTAATAAGATTTGAAAGCCCAATGGTAACTTTTCCCAGACAGCCTCTAAACAGATTTTGAACTATACAGTTTATCACAGAAAATAATGTAAGCTAATTAGCGTCACTGGATATCACAGTTGTATTAATTTCTATAACATATACATGCATAAGATAGTGAGCTGATGATACATAACAGCATAACAGGAAAGCACGGAAATGAGATTAAAAGCCTGCTTAAAAGCAATTCTGGGATTTGGAAGGCAATTTTTAAAATAAATAACAGTGTAGAAGCTGTTGGGACTATATGACAAATAAATGCAATTAAATTACAATAACAGCACAGAAGCCTGTTTTAATTGTTTTCACCTTTATTTGATTATATTGCGGCCAGTTTCTCACAGTCACAAGTGATAGATAAGGTGATAAATTTGTATCTGGCAAATACTCGTTGATCCTTCAGATTGGATTCAATGCAACCTTTTTGCCTGCATTAAAAAAAATGCATGTTACCAGGGAGAAGGATAAGAACTTAGTACTATTCGGCATGTGTAAGTTTGTTCCCATCTACTCTACTCACATTCAGTAATGAAAGGGAATGCAGTTCAATCCAGTCGCAGGTTTACCACCTTTTCTGCTGCTCTTAGCAAAGCAGTCCATATGTAGCAGAACATCTCCTAACCTCAAATGTCACTATTTTTTCCATATGTGCTTTATAATTTAGTGAAGAAACACTATGTACACATTTTATTACCAATAAAGTAATGATAGAATGCAACACTTCGATATAGAGATGATAAGATTTGTCCATTTTATCTTCATTTGGTTATTTAAAAAGTCAACTAAAATCTTGCCACGTCAAACATGAATGAATTTGAGAATTTTGATGGACTAATAAGAAATCCCATGCAGACTCACAACATAATGGTACATACATGAACTATTCACACAATCCAGAATTAATTTATGGAATTTACCTCAGAAAGTCTAGTAGAGTACAGTGATTCCCAATGTGGGAACCCATGATGCACTTCAATTCCCTGAATCCTAAGTCAGTCCATTGGCTGATCAGTGCTTTGGGGAATTGACTTAGGCTTATAAGAACATAAGAACATAAGAACAGCCTTGCTGGAACATGCCACAGCCCATCCAGTCCAGCATTCTGTCTCACACAGTGGCTCACCATTTCCTTCAGGGTATTCCCAAGCAGATGCCTTCACCTGCTTAGGATTCCCTGGAAATGATATTGAGAGATATCCTGCCTATCTCTCCAACCCGGAGGTTGTCCTTAAGTATTCATAATTATAGCCATTGATACTCTTGTACTCCATGAACTTGTCTAATCCTTTCTTAAAGCTGTCAAGACTGACAGCTGTCACCACTTCTTCTGGCAGGGAGTTCCATAGACCAGTAATCCTCTGGGTGAAAAAGTACTTTCTCTTATTTGTTTGAGAACTAGTACCCAAAAGTTTCATGGAGTGTCCCCTAGTTCTAGTGTTATGCGATAGGAAAAACAGTTTTTCCTTATCTACTTTGTCCACACCGTGCATGATTTTATAAACTTCAATCAGGTCACCTCTTAGACGTCATCGTTCAAGAGTGAAAAGGCCCAACCGTTGCAGCCTCAGATGTTAAGGAAGGTGTTCCAGTCCATTCTGGATGCGCTCCTCTGCACCTTTTCCAGCTCCATAATATCCTTCTGGAGGTATGGCAACCAGAACTGTACACAGTATTCCAGATGGGGCCTCACCATAGATTTATAAAGAGGCAAAATGACACTTGCTGACTTATTTTCTATATCCTTCCTAATGATCCCTAGCATTGAGTTTGCTTTTTTCACTGCTGAGGCACACTGGGTTGACACCTTCATTGAGTTGTCCACCAGGACACCAAGGTCCCTTTCCTGGTTTGTCGCAGAGAGTTTAGACCTCATCAGTTTATAAATGTAATTGGGGTTTTTTGCCCCAACATGCATCACTCTGCACTTACTAATGTTGAAGCTCATTTGCCACTGCTTTGCCCACTCCCCCAGTGTCAAGAGATCCCTCTGGAGCTCCTCACAAACTCTCACAGTTTTCACTACCCTGTATAATTTAGTGTCGTCAGCAAATTTGGCTACCTTGCTTTTTACTCCTACCTCTAGATCATTTATGAAGAGGTTGAAAAGCAGGGGTCCCAGTACTGAACCTTGGGGGACCCCACTCTTTACTTCCCTCCACTTGGAGAAGTGTCCATTTAGTGCTACCCTCTGTTTCCTGTCCCTTAGCCAGTTGCTGATCCAGGACAACACCTGTCCCTTTATTCCATGACTGGTAAGTTTATTCAAGAGCCTTTGGTGTGGGACCTTGTCAAAAGCCTTCTGAAAGTCCAGATAAACAATGTCAACTGGATCCCCCTTATCCACATGCTTGTTGACACTCTCAAAAAATTCCAGCAGATTAGTGAGGCATGATTTGCCCTTGCAAAAGCTATGTTGGCTCTCCTTTAGCAGCGCCTTCTCTTCTATGTGCCTATTAATTCTATCTTTTAGGATGGTTTCCATCACTTTACCTGGGACACATGTCAAACTGACAGGTCAGTAATTTCCTGGATCACCCCTGGATCCTCTTTTGAAAATTGGTGTTACATTCGCTACCTTCCAGTCATCAGGCACAAAGCCTGATTTGAGGGAAAGATTATATATTTTGGCTAGGAGATCAGCAATTTCATCTTTAAGTTCCCTGAGAACTCGTGGATGGATGCCATCTGGTCCTGGTGATTTGTTAGCACTTAGTTTAACAAGACATGCAAGGACCTCCTCCCTGGTTATTTCTATCTGGCTTAATTCTTCGGTTTCCCTCCCTATGAAGATAGGCTCTGTTTTGGGCATGTGGCCTCTGTCTTCTTCAGTGAATACTGAAGCAAAGAATTCATTGAGTCTCTCTGCAATCTCTGTTTCCTCTTTAATAACCCCTTGCCTTCCATTGTCATCTAATGGTCCAATGGCCTTCCTAGTTGGGTTCTTACTTCTAATGTACTTAAAGAAGTATTTGTTATTTCTCTGAGTATTTTTAGCTATATGCTCCTCAAAGTCTTGCTTTGCTTTCCTGATTGTTGCCTTGCATTTGTTCTGCCAGAATTTATGTTTCTGCCTGCTGTGCTCATTTGGACAAGCCTTCCATCTTCTAAATGAGCTTTTCTTGCTCTTGATCACCCGAACAGCTCCTGTAAGCCACATCCGAGTCCTCTTGGAACTGGCAGTGCCCTTTTTCCTTTTGGGTATGCATTCCAATTGAGTCTCTGTTATTGTTTTTGTAAACAGCCTCCATGCCTCTTGGAGTGTTTGGACTCTCTCAATTTTCCCTTTCAGCTTCTTTTTTACTAGTTTCCTCAACTTTAGGAAATTTCCTTTTTGAAAATTTAAGGTCTCTGTGTTAGATTTTATCAGTGACTTGCGGTCTATGATCAAGTTAAACATAATTGAGTTGTGGTCACTGTTCCCTATTGGATCAGTCACATTAACATCTTGCACCAGATCCTGAGTATTACTCAGGATCAAGTCAAGGATTCTTCTACCTCTAGTTGGGTCTTCAACCATCTGTCCCAGGGAACAATCATTTAGCATATCTAGGAACTTTATCTCTTTATCATGTGCTGAACAACAGTTCACCCAGTCTATGTGAGGGTAATTGAAGTCCCCCATTATAACCAGGCTTCCCTTCTTGGATGCCTCCTTTACAACATTCTCCAACTGCCAGTCTCCCTCAAGAGTTTGGGTCGGAGGCCGATAGTATATGCCTACTGTTAGACCATCCTTGTGGCCTGCTACTCTTACCCACAGAGCTTCTAATGGTGACTCCAAATCACCCAGATATTCCAATTCATATGATTTTATCACTTCTTTGACATACAAGGCCACACCACCTCCCATTTGCCCCTTCCTATCCTTTCTGTACAGTTTGTAGCCTGGGATAACTGTATCCCATTGGTTATCATCCGTCCACCAGGTTTCAGTGATACCAATAATATCAATATTCTTATCTATTGCTAAGTATTCCAGCTCCCCTATTTTGTTCCGGAGGCTTCTGGCATTTGTATACAAGCATTTATATATGCTTTTCTGACACAGTCTTTTGTGTCCAGTTGCATTGTTAGACTGCCTCTTGCATCCCTCTGCTAGAATGCTAGTGACTAGCTCCTCGCTCTGCTCAGTAATTTTTGCATCCTCCTCACTACTCAAGTACACACTTTCCCAAACCGGATGCTGCCCAGCTCCTGTCGGCTTTCCCCCAGTTATCAGTTTAAAAGCTGCTCTGCAGCCTTTTTGATGTTGAGTGCCAGCAATCTGGTCCCATCATGGTTCAAATGCAACCCATCCCTCCTGAACAGATTTGGCTTGTCCCAAAATGTTCTCCAGTTCCTGACAAATCTGAAACCCTCCTCTCGACACCACCGCCTCATCCACGCATTGAGGCTTCTGAGCTCTGCCTGCCTGGTAGGTCCTGCGCGAGGGACAGGCAGCACTTCTGAAAATGCTACCTTGGAAGTCCGGGACTTCAATCTTCTTCCTAACAACCTGAATTTGGCTTCCAGGACAGACCGCTTGGCCTTCCCAACATCATTAGTACCAACGTGTACCATGACAACTGGCTCATTCCCAGTTCTCTCTAACAATCTATCTAGATTACTTGTGATGTCTGCAACTTTTGCACCTGGCAGGCAAGTCATCATACTGTTATTATGTGCATCACAAATCCATTTCTCTGTATTTCTAATTATTGAATCGCCTAGTACAAGGAGCCTCTCTCCTGCAATCTGTTCATCTACATGCACCTCATCAACCATATTAAGGGAGAGAACCTCAGTTTGTTCCTGTTGTTTATCTTCCTGGATCTTATCAAGTGTGATGAAGGAGAGATCATCAGGTGGAACCAGTTGTTCCTCTGTGTGTTCCTCATCAGGTGTGATGAGGGAAAGAGCCTCAAATTTATTCTGTAATTTCAGACTCTCAGAGTGATCTCCTACTCTTCTCCTCCTTTGAGTCACATTCCTCCAAACATCTCCCTCCTGAGTTAGTGAAGGGCCTTCTCCCTCAGAACTGTGCCCTGTCTCTTCTTTGTCCAGCATAGTCTGCTCCGCTCTGTCCAAGAACAGCTCAAGCTCCTTAATTTGTTGATGGTTAGATATGCGGGCCTCTAGCTGCTGGACCTTCTCTTCTAGTAGTACAACCAGCTTGCTCTTGCTGCAAGTGTAGTTCTCCATATGCATTGGCAAGAACACAAACATGGCACAAGTATTGCAGGTAACTACAACTGTTCCCCCAGAATCCATTTTAACAAGTGCAGTATTCTGGGCCTCAAAAATGTACACGTTTACTACCTTTCTACCTAGTAAGACTATATTCTTCCTTTGTTACTAGTTTGCCTCTAAAGCAGCTCTACTCCAACTGCAAAACTTACCAGTGCTCACTTCCTTTGTTTGGCTCTCCTCAGCAGCAGCTCTGCTTAAGAGCACATGCAGAGTCAAAAGGGCTGACCATGAAAGAGCTCAGAGCTTTTAAAGGCTAGTGTGGCTCCGCCCCTATGAGTCACAGTTCAGGGAAGGGCCAGGTGTGGCTCTGCCCCCTGCTTCTGGAAGCTTCTAACTGCTTTCTCTGTTTGAACAGAGGTGGCTCTCAGCAGTTTAAATTATCAATTTAAATTAGTGGAGGATTGTAAAGCAGCTCTACCCCAACTGCAAAACTTACCAGTGCTCACTTCCTATGTTTGGCTCTCCTCAGCAGCAGCTCTGCTTAAGAGCACATGCCGAGTCAAAAGGCTTCTGGGAACTGAAGTCCAAAAATCAAAGGTTGGGAAACAATGGACTAGTGGCCAGCATAAGTGGAGGCAAAGGAGAGTATGGTCTGATTTGTGAGTCTCTCATGTTTGCATAACTGGGCTGAGTGGAAAATATTTCCATCTCTTTTTCCCTGTCAACATTTCTCACCTCTCTTTCATCTGCCTTCTTGGCTCCCTGGGTAGGGGAAGAAACCAAAATTTCAAATTCTAAGATTCATCCAAATTTGGTCCAGAGGATCCTGTTCTTCTTTCTCCCTCCAAATTCTTCCTTTTGTTCCCTTGTTTTGACACCACAGTAGCTGCAGAATGCTCACAAGCAAAGGAAAAATCAAATCTTCCCCTGCCCAAGATTGTGTTACTGACAAGTATTTACAACACATGTGGCTAGGGAATCACACTCTTTCCAGTGCTAACCTAGGATGCATTCCTGGGGCCAAACAATTATATTCTTAGATACCATCAAAAAGTGTTAAACAAATTCAGAGAGGAGATCAACATCTCATATAACAGATCAGTGGAACTTCTGTTTTCAGAGGGAATACCAGCTCACTAGAACAGGCAATAGAAAAATGCCATCAATTTCACACATGGTTCAGAATCTAACAATGTGCTATCTCTCGGTCCTTCTTCTTCTGCCAGAATCTACAGTCTGGCAGTGTTATTGTTTTTGGATTACAATACAATAATACCTCATACAAAATCCACTTCATACAACATCGAATTTATACAACATCGCCTAATTCCTTGAAAAAAGTTGCCTCATACAAAGTCATGTGACTTTGTATGAGGCATTGGGGGTTTTCCCAGATTGCATTGTGCCTGGGCAGTATAAAAGGCAGGACACATGCGTGCATTGCTCTTGTGGGTTTTGCATGAAGCAAAGAGTGTTTAGGAGTGGTTTTGAGCGCGACTTTGGATTTTTTTGAATTTTTTCATCAGAATTTTTAGAAGCATTCCTGGGATTTTTGCAGCATTCTTCAGGTTCTTGGACAATCATGGTTGTTTGACATGTTTTTGTAATGTATTTAGCCTTTAGAGAATGATTTCTTAAAGTTCTGTCAGTTTCCTGTCTGTTTCCTTGACTTTGCCCTGAAGTCTGTGCTGTTACAGTACAATGAATCTCTATGGAAATGACGTTGTATGAGGCAAGGATTTGGACGTTGTATGAGGCATCGCGGCTAGGATTTTGCATGCCTCATATAAAGTCCAAATCCATATAAAGTCCAAACTTGTGGAACCAAGTTTGGACATTGTATGAGGTATCACTGTACCTGCAATACTGTAGCAGATGGATGTTCTGCTTATGTCCATGCTAGCCAGGACATTCTGAGAGCTATAGTTCAAGTTCTGAAAATAAGCAGTTCTTTTTCCTATAGCAGGAGTTGGGAATAAACCGTACCTATAAATCTACTAGTGTTGGGTACCAAAGTATATAAATGAATCTAGGCCACAACCTCCCTTCCAATTCTTCTCCCTTCTTCTTATCACTTAATTCTGAATCACCTTATCCCTTGTACCTACAATCAATCACTCAATTCTTTATTGCAGCCGATGGCCAGTTACAGTAAAATATTTATATCAAGCAATTGCTAATGAGATACAGCCCAATCAACATTATCATTAAAATCAGGACATATAAAATAATGAGGTAATATCAGAATATTTAAAATACTAACAGTATCTAATTTAAAATATAATTTAAAATTTGACCAGTTAAAAGTTATAAGCAGATATAGTGGCAGTTTTAAAAACAGTAAAATGACAGTATATACAGATACCCTACAACATTTATATGGCATAATGGGGAATAGCTAAAAAATACTGGCAAAGAAGGAACAAATTTTATTGGTTTTGGCCTACCGCTGTAGCTGATTTACCCTTATACTATGAATCCTAGTAGTCCTCTAGGCAAATCTGGCCACTGCTGCCATCAGATCAGTTGATCTGTCAGAAAGCATGTCTCTAAATGAATTGTTGTTCAGCTAAAGCTGGGGAATGTAGCACAAAAATCACATCTGAGGCTGTCATAGAATGGACATTCTAACAGCACGTGCTGAGATGTCTCTACCCTCCCAGCCTGGCAGAGACAAAGATGCTCCTGTATGAGGACTTTCTTAAATAACCCCTCCCTAAAAGCTGTGGGTAACATATTATAATGGACAGTGTAGGATCTCCTATGATCCGGGTTGCTTAAGGTGGATAAGTAAGATAAGGGCCTAGTGATATTAGATAGGGGCATATCAAACAGTGGACTAGTTATTTTACTTGAATCTTGTTGGTGGTGGATATCCAAAATACTTTGCTTGACTATCTTTCTAGCTCGAATTAATCTCAAGGAGATAACAAGGTGCTTTGAAAGGCTATAAGAGGCCAATTTTTCTACAAGAGTGGATATCCATGGAGCATTAAATTCAATAGCCCGCTGGGAAAAAAATAGCAGTTTTAGCCAATAGAACGATGCACAAGTCAACAGCCTAGAGTGAACAGTGTACATACCAGTTTCCAACCTAGCTGTGGCATTAGAGATACTAGCTGGGATCTGAAGTATGATCTCAAAAAATTTGATTGAATTATCTCTAGATTGGTTATGTTCATGCCCGTACAAAAAGGAGCTCCATATGTAATTTGTGCAAGGGGTTTTGGCATAACAAGTTTAAGGGCATCCACAATATTGTGCCTGCCCTTTAAAAAAAACTTCTGGATTGCCCCAGCACTTTTCTGGGTATTAATTGCTAGGTATGCAGTATGGAAATTTCTATGACCATTAGATTGAAATATCACACCAATATATTTATAGTGGTGTACCTGTTCATATGCTGGTGGTTTAAACACCAGATATGCAATTTGGGGTTGTTTGCAAAAACCATCATTTTTGTTTTATAATGGTTAACCTCTGATTGGTTCAATTGGCAATAAGTAGACAATGCCCGCAAGGCTCTACGCATCCCGATGGGAGTTTTTGAGAGTAACACAGCATCATCAGCATATAGCAATAAAGGTATATGTTTACAAGCTAATTTAGGAGTGTGGAAATCCCTATGATGTAAATATTAAACTATGTTGTTAATATAGATAGTGAAGAGGGTAGGTGCGAGCACACAGCCCTATCTGACTCCCCCCCCATTTTGATGCAGCTAGAGAGGTGATCTTGGGCACTACACTTTACCCTGATAGTGGTGTTATCATGGATTACTTGTATCAAGAAAAGGAGGTGTCTATCGATAGTAGTTTTATCCAGTTTTCTCCAGAGTAGTTGTCTGGAGACCGAATCGAATGCATACTTTAGGTCCACAAAAGCAGCATATAAAAATGTTGTAGAATTGGAGGCATATTTACTTATAAAATGCTCAAGTATTACACAGTGGTTTAATGTTAAGTGCCACTCTCTGAACCCACCCGGTTCATCGACTATAAAATTACACTCTTCTAACAAATCCCGAAGTTTCCCCAAGAGATGTGATGCATACAGTTTACTAATAATGCTCAACAGACTTATTGGTCTGTAATTCGCTGGGCTATTCATATTCCCTTTTTTGTGTATCGGGGCAATAATTGACACCTCCCAACCCCTGGGAATTCTTCCAGTTTTGTCAATATTTGTAAATAGATTAGCCAAAACTGGGGCCCACCATTCTGGATTTCATTTAATTAAATCAGGGGGAATTGAATCAAAACCTACTGCCTTACCAGACCTCAGTTTATTTATCAGAATTTTCATCTCTGATATTGAAACAGGGGGCCAGAGAGGTAGGTTGTCTAGGTTTACTAAGGTTCCCTGAATTGATTCCAAAATGTCCAAGGCTGAGTGAACTTCATGGAAATGTTTCTCCCAGACTTCAGGCAGTATAGCTGAAAATATGTAATGCTTATTTGTACAGACTGAAACCAAACTCCAGAATTATGAGGAGTTATTTTGCTTTACTGCTAACCTTAGTTGTTTCCATGCCCTATGGGTGTCCTCTAGCTTTTTATGTTTGGTTAGCACTTTATATTTTGATTTCATTTCCATTAATTCACCTCTGGTAGTAATTGTTGGGTTGAGACAATGTTCCCTATGTTTGGCTCATAGGGCATACTTGGCCTGATGGCATTCTGCGTTAAACCATGACCTGTGCATATTGCATACTGCCTTTTTTTGCATTAACTTTTTTAAAGGTTGCTTGTACTACTTCCACCAGTACCTCAAATAGCTTTATCCCAAAGTCTGAATGTTCACAATCTAAAAAGGCTCTTATAGCCTTGCAAAAAATGTGGGTGTTATACAGATTTCGAATGATCCTCTCCATATTTGCATTCCATGTGAGTCGGCTTAGCTGTAGGTCCGCTAATCCTTTCTATTAACCAAAAGTTGATTGAGAGTACACTAAATAGCAGATTTAATGGGAGATGGCCACTGTCATAGAAGGATGAAACCTTAAATGCACTAATAAATGAAACAAAGTCTTTAGAAACAATAATATAATCTACGACACTCTTCCTATTGCCAGCCCAAATTGTATACTCCACTGGATAATCCCCTCTTACTGAGCCATTTAGCATACATAAATCCAAGCAAGACCGCATTTGAGTGAAGAGTAGACCTGCATGGTTAGATTTCAGGTATTTAGATTGTCTTGCATAGGGTAATACGGAATAGCCTGAGTCTGGATATGTAATTTTATGCTTTGCATATAAGGTCTTGTCGTCCGGTCCCGTTCTTGCATTAAAATCCCCTCCCACAACTACATAGGCTGTTGGGTAGGTATTCGATTGCTCAATTAAGTAAGATTCTAGAGCCTTCCAATCATTATTTACTTTGGTGTACCTACAATCCAGCTCTTTACCTCCACTTGAACCTTTGGTCTCCTGATTCTGTTTCCTCTATGGGACAGAATCTGTTTGCAGAGCAATGATACTGAAGACCTACCATGTATTATCAGCCACAGTGAGACATCAAACCTCTGCAGTTGATTTACTTATTTATATTGCATATACAGTGATACCTTGCTTAAAGAGCATAATGCGTTCCATGGGATTGCTCTTTAAGCAAGTTTGCTCTTTTTGCAAAACACCATTTTAAGTGACTAATTGTGACTTTTGGTGAGGGGATTGGGAACCCTGATTTAGTTGTTAAGTGAGTTTTTGTTTGGTTTTAGTTTTTAATCAAGGTGACCATTCAGAGAAAATTCTGCTCTTTAAGCGAGTTAGTCTCTAAGTGAGGTGCTCTTTATGTGAAGTTTTACTGTACTGCATTTATTTATTTATTTTAGTCATTTTTTTAAACTTGTATGCCGCCCACTCGCAGTGTGACTCTGGGCGGCTGACAAAGAAGTAAAGCATTACAAATCACAGTTACAAAGTCAAAAAGCAAGACAAATTCAAAGCAATACACAATATTTGTTTCAAAATCAAAAGTGATGCACAATTCAAACCTCCTACCACCAGAACTCCATCTCCAGTCGGAAATACTCCCTTTTAGGAAGATGCTTAAGACCTGGCTATGCCAGCAGGTGTGGGGTACGTTTCACTCCACTACCCAGTCCTGCTGGTTTGTCTAGCCTGAGTGAAGGATCTTACCCTTCCTGGGCTTTCTGTTTTATTGTTTTCATGTGGGTGGAGGGAGAGTAGGGGAGGTTTTTAATACTAAGTGTTGGTTTTATGTGTTTTAGCTCTTATTTTAGTTGGGGGATTTTAGTAATGTTTTTACTATTGATGTTTTAACTGCTTTGTGAATTCTGTATTTTGTCTATGTTGTTTTGCCACCCTGAGTGGTGTTTACACAAGGAGGGTAGGATACAAATATATATAAATAAAATAAATAAATAAATAATATACATTTCAAAGCAAACCACAAAAATACACAATAAATAAATTATGGAAATTCAGTTTTAACACATTTTCCCACTAGAGCTTTTGTGTCAGGGGTAGCCCATCAAATATATTCGGCCTATAATTCACATCAGCCTGGACAAACACATTGGGAAAGGCTAGAATTTGCAATCCAGCAATATTTAAAGTTTCACCATGTTTGTCTCAAATGGTGCTGTCTGAAGAAATTGCATTTAAAATGGCAGTTCAACACCTGAGGCAAGCATGCAGATGGGAGCATCAAAAGACAAGTAATTTCAATACACTTAATGAGCGTGTTAAACTGCATTGTCTCCATACACTCTGTCTTTCCTCCCAAATGAAATAACACAATTAAAGCACAACAGACTGTTATTGCATTTTATTCATTTTTAATAAGTGGGCCAAGTTACAGAAGCAAGTTTCAAATTCATCCCACAGATGTAGTACCTAGTACTGTTATGCTAGATAAAATATATACTAGAACCTTTATACAAAGTACATGGAAGAAGGTGTTATTGAAAACTTCTCCTAAAGCAGCTGAATGATAGACGAAATGGTACTTCACGGGACAGCAGCATTGTATCCCCTGATACTGTATGTTACTACAACAAACTGGCATGCCAAAATACTCTACCCTTGCCTTTCACTCACTTTGTGGATAAGGAGTAAATGAACTGGTAGTCTCCAACAATTTTGTCTCATGTAGTATGTAAAGTTAATCATCTCTTTAAATGTAGTATTGATAGACCCTTGTTCTCATGTTAAAATAGTAAGAACTGTGTGGGCCCTTAATCTGGCTCAAGGTTTTGTTAAACCTTTTACAAAATAGTATTTTACTGCAAAAAGGGCACACCCTCAAAATATGTTGTTTACAGTTTTAAATAAAGTACACAATGAATGTATTATAAAATAAATCCAACAAGCACAAAAATAACACATAATATTGTGTTATCTTGCTGCCCTCTTGAAGATAATAAGTGTTTTCTTGGCAAAATTGTAAATGAATAAGTCTCAGTCTGACCCAGCCAATTTCCCAAATCAGACTGAGATAATAACAATAATTTTGTGTCAGAAATTATTCTAGGTTGAAAGGATTTTTGCAGAAGAAACTCCACTAGGGAACGGGCAAATGAGGTTTGTTTCATATCCCCAAGAGCTGGGACAGAGATGAGCGCTCAATTCATCATGCAGCACCTGTGTCTCAAACTGCCGACTTGCCAGCCTTCCAGCTAAGAAGGTGAGCTTCTTAACCACTGAAATGTACATCCACAAACAATAAGAACAATTTATTTATATATGTCTAGATTCAAATTTATATCCCACCCATCTAGTGGAAATTCACTACCCCAGATGGTAAGTAGAATACTAAAAGCACAACCCACCAACAATGAGACCAAATATAAATAAAAACAACATTCATATACATTTACATTATGGTGATTGGGTAAACATAAGAGTCTAGGCTACTCCAATAGCTTGTTCTTTGTGCTATCCCACGGCAGAATATGCTTGTGCTGTATGGTATACATCAGCATATGCCAAACAAGTGTATGTAACTCTTAATGAATACTGCAGGATTATTACCAGCTGGCTGAAATCTACCACCAGTAAAGAAATCTATTGGCAGGCTGGCATTGCCTCTCTGAAATCAGACCAAGAGGTGCTAGCAAATATATATAAAAAATAATGAAACACAACACCAGACCCACCCACTTAATGGACACCAATCCCTTAGCCAGTGGCTAAGATGAAGGAAACATTTTTGCACACTTCTCAAGCAGTAAATATTAAACGAGAACTACCTATGGAGAGAGAGAGAGAAATACCATGCTGAATGGAGGAAGGCAAAAAGGTTTATCCTAGCAGGACAAAAGTCTGGCTGAATCATCTCAAAGTCACTTAATAGACTTTGAAGCAAACTAAGTATATCAAATAATCAAGTAAAATGTGCCTATTTGGATACAGGACTAGTGTTTTGTGAATGTGGCACAATTCAATCAATGAAGCATTTATGTGCATGAAATTTTTGCCCTACTATGAGATAGTAGGGATAACACTTCAGGTAAAAAAATAATCTAATTGTTTTAACATTTTAATTTGTTTTCAATTTTGTTTATATTTTTATATACATCCATTATTTTAAATTGAACAACACTCTGTTACAAATAAATAAATAAATTGGGATCCTGTCCTTGTATACATATGCCACAAACTCTCTTTTCACATGTCAGTTCCACTGACCTAGTCTATAGCATTTTGCAACCTGAGTTGAAATACAAGCTGGTCCACCCAGAATTCTATGCAAGAAGCCAATTAATCTCCACAGTGAAAATGGAACAGGATTCATCACCAACCCAGGTTTCTAGATTAGTGTAGATAAGGTAGTGCTGAGCCAAGTAAACACTCTAATCATCTTCAGGTATTTTAGAAGTATTTTGTAGTCAGAGTAAGTTACAGAAGAAAGTTCATCAAAAATTCAGAAAGCACATCAAAATAAAGAAAGCTGCTCTTTGGGGAAACCCAGGGCCCCCTTCTAGCTAAGGCAATTACATGTTTGCAGCTTTCCCTTAGCTCAAAGCATTGGATTAAGAGAGCATCTTGCCCCTTCCCTGGGTTATCCATATCTCCTCCCTCAGGGTCCACCTCCTTGCCGTTCCCCTAAAGGAATCCATCCAGTGATCACACAGAGTAGCATGTCCATCACACATCAGGTTTCATTTATTCCAACCCATGAGGCCCACATGTTTACACATTCCAATCCCTCTGGTATGTTCTAACAGGTTCTCCCCTGCGTTGAAATCTCCATCTTGGATCAGGCTAAAAACAGGGCATAAATTCTGCCCTGACAACATCTCTGATATATGCAAAGAGAGAGTGAGAGGATTAGTTTCACGGATTAAGATGAATCTGTTTTAAGTGCAAAGAGTCACCTTCAGAATCAGCACAATGTAACTTCTGAAAATGAGGAAGCAGAAAAGTGAGAGAAATGGAGAAAGGGTGGGGGAATGGTTGGAAAGAAGGTAGTGTTATCAGAATAGGTCTGTGATCTAACCAAAATTGTATTGATTGTAATGAAAGTAACTCCATTGCAGCAAAACAGCTACGCTGCAGTTAAGATGTTTGTACCAGGGAGATCCCCCCCCCCCCCCCCAGGATTTATTTATTTAGCATATGGCAACCCTGGATAGGAGAGAACCAGTGAATATAGCCATACAAAACTGTATTTCTTAAAATGTTGGATGTTTAACAATTTTATCATTCGGCAATACTATTATTATTATTCCGAACCATTGTTGCTCAGTTAGCTCATAGAAGATATTTAATGCTTCACCTTTTTATAATATGTTAACAGGTCTTCATTTTACTGCTTTTTCTTTTCTGTCATGCATCTGGAAGGCTTAAGCCAATTACACTTTAAGAAATAATTAAAAATGTATCATATCACCAAATAGCCACAAAAGCAGGAGGATGAGACATTGCTTTGATCCTAACTAAATTGTTATTCTGTGCAGTTGGTACTATTGCACAGAAACAGAGCTGTGTCATGCAATGCGTTACTAGAGACCTAGCTTAGGTGAATGATACTGGCACAACCTTTTTGGCATTGCTCTGCAGTGAATATCCACCAGGCTGACAGTATCTCTTAGATCACAGTAATGAAAATGACTGATCAATTAACCAACCAGTGATTTAAATAGCATCAAATGCTACAAATTAATGCTGAAGAAGTCAGTGCTGATATAATGTTACATTAATACTACTTATGCTTGCTGTCATCTAAATATAGGGTACCTGTCAAATGTTGTATGTAGGGAGCATTATAACAACTTAAAACATGAAACTAATGCCATCCCCTGTAAAGGCTGTAACTGGGGATGAACAGAAATGTCTCAAAACTCGAATTCAGGTGTTTGCTGCAATTATTCTCTTGATTTCTTGGGCCTGCTTCAAATGTACAGTGTTATTATTTATGGTTATCATCTATGAGCCATCCACACAAGTAAGAACTTTAATTACTTTCTATGTACAGCATTTTTGATTTGAAAGCAGTTATTCATTAAGCTGCCTTTTGGTAAAGGTAAAGGCTGCCCTTGACTCTAGGGTGCAGTGCTTATCTCCTTTTACAACCAAATAGTCAGTTCTGTCTGTGTCCTCAGATGTTTCCGTGATCATGGGGCAAGCATGCCTATACACAGAAGTGCACAGAACACTGTTACCTTCCCACCAAAGAAGGACCTATTTATCTACTTGCATTTCTTGCTTTTGAACTGCTAGGTTTGCAGGAGTCACTTTCATTGCATGAATGCTAACCAGAGGCAGAAAAATCAGGTGTCATACAGACAGACATGTCCAATATTTCATAAATTCCCAGAAGGGCAAAACATGTTTGAAACATGCAAACATCTGAAAAATGCACTCATCCCATACATTTCTTAACCATGTACATATACAAACTCTTTTGTGGTCCTTGGAGTCTCCCGTATTTTTGGGACCATAGGACGCACCTGACCATACCATAAGATACACCCAGTTTTCAGAGCAGGAAAACAAAAAATAATAATACTGTATTTGGCACCATCAACCAGTGGTGGCACTGCAGGGGAAATGGGCAGGCAGGCCAATTGCACTGAGGAAGGAAGTGATACTCTAGCCTAGCCTCTTGCTCTCCTTTCAACCAGAAAGCATGTTTTCCCCCTCCATTTTGTCCACGTGGAGTAGAGACAAAGGCATCAAGGTAAGTGAAACCCTTTCTTTTTAAGCACAGGTTTGGTTTCCCACTTAAATGCATTGGGAACATACAAACAGAAAACTTTTGAATACAAGAAATTTATTTCCAATGCATTTAAATGGGAAATTGCTATTTTTGCCCTCTAGTGGCCACTTGTTTTCCATATGTTTTTTTCCCCTGCTCCAGAACAGCTGAGAGATGGCAGTAGTAGTCTTCAGCCAGCTGCGGCTCTTGTAAAATATCATTTTACAACAGCCACAGCTGGCCAAAGACCAGAATTTGGACTATAAGACACACCCTCATTTTCTCCCCACTTTTTGGGGAGAAAAAGTGCGTCTTATGGTCCAAAAAATGTGGTATATGCAAATGCAAATGCATTTTTCTGCGGGGAGCTTGGACTGGGAGAATAGAAGAGCAGAAAGTTAGCAGACATAGATTTGATCTCCCCACCAATGTAAGGATCAGGCTAGAACTATGGACAGTGTGGATTAGCTAAGAGCAGTTGGGAGCTGATATTTGAAGAGCAGTAGGCACTGTTTTGTTGATGGATGAGGAGAAAAGGCCAGTTCTCACATGTGATTCTACCTGCTAACATATTTATCACAACACTTCATGAGTTTCAAATTATTTCTAATTTACCACTTCACGAAGACTTCCAATATGAAAATTGAAAGCCAAGCTGAGAAACCCAGATACTTGTGTTGCAGCAATCGGGGGTAGGGGATGGGGGTGGGGTGGGTGGGGCTCAGCATTCCAGTTGGAAGCCTTTATACCTAGGGCAAAACTGTCCAACTTTTTGATGTGCTTAGCAGCAGCTATAAATGTGGGGGTGGGGTGGGTGGGGGTGGGGCTCAGCATTCCTGTTGGAAGCCTTTATACCTAGGGCAAAACTGTCCAACTTTTTGACGTGCTTACAGCAGCTACACATGTTTGAGATTAGGTAGTAGGGGACTTCTGTATGTCTGCTTCAAAATGCTCGCTATATATACATCAACCAAAGCCCATGCATACATTTCAGACCTTTCAAACAGAAATAAGTTAGTCTCTTCTAAGCGGTTGCCTTTAAAAAAACTGACCAAGAGCAATCTATTCCATCCAGCTGAGTACTACAATAATACACATGCTCCCAGGGCTCAGCTCAAGGGATGGTTCTATGCCATGCCACTAACCACAGCTGTCAGCAAATATATAACAGCAAGGAGGGAAGGGTAAAGGGGTGAACAAAATCATTAATGACATGCAGCATGACCTCAAGACATGTTTCCGTGGCTACACACATTTATGGTTCTAATTTGTGAGCTCTTACTGTTCAGAAGGCAAGGAGGTAAGATACAAGAATGTTTCAAGTGTGACTAATTCAAAGCTGAAGTTGTGTTCCCTTAATCTGTGTAAATTGTTAAAGGCCTGACTCCTCTTCTTGCTGTTATTCTTGTTATTGCTTCCCCCCCTGTACATTTTATATTTATAGATGCTTTTATTTCTTCAACTGGCTTTTCCTTTCTCTTTGTATTTTGGTTGCAAAATTCTACTTCCATTTTGAGAGGGGAAAGTGGATTATATATTTTTCCAAGGAAAAAAAAATAAAAATGAAGGGAAGAAAAGCAAGAATGAAGAAAACTAACTAATGAAATGTAGAAGGTTTACCATAAGCATATTTAGGGTTGCCATATGTCCCGGAAAACCAGGATTATCCTGGATTCAGGGTAAAAAAATTGTCCTGGCTGGTTCAATAAAAATAACGTTAAAGTCCCAAATTTTAAAAAACTTAACAATTGTTTATTATAACACCCAGAGCTGTGTGGCAAGGCACCACAACGCAACACACACACACACACACACACACACACACACACACACACACACACACACACACACACACACACACACACACACACACACACAGCCAGAGAAGGAAGAGAAAGGAAAGAGAGATGGCAGCCACCAAGCTGGAGAGAGCCACCTGTGCCCTGGTCTTGCCTGTGCCTTGCTTTCCATGAGTGCATGCATGGAGGAGTGTGTGTCAACAAGGCTTGATCCTGAGGATTTGACCAAGTTTGGCTCTCGCCAGTGGCACGGCAGTGGCTGGGAATATTTGGGTGAAGGCTATTTTGTAGATAACACACTCATTTTTATGTATTTATTTATTTTATCCCACTTGCACCCCACCCATCTGGGAAGTCATCCCCACTCTGGGCTGCTAACAAACAAAACATTTTTTAAAAAAAAACCTATACACTACTTCTGTCCACGATTTGTAGGAGAGAATTATGGCAACTCTAAGCATATTACCTATTTTTACAGGTGTTCCACCTGTATTCAATGATGTATTTCAATTCATTACACTTTTTCATTTATATAGCAACATCAGACTGTTTGTAGCTTAGTGGCAGAGTACATGTTTTACATGCAGATTGTCATAGGTTCACTTCTTAGGATATGGGGTGCATCAGGGCTCGATGCTCTTGCCTCTCCTATTTAAGATCTGAATGAAGCTTCTGAGGGAGATCATCCATTCCCACGGGGTGAGGTATCATCAATATGCAGATGATACTCAGCTATACATCTCGGCCCATGGTGATCCAAGCGATGCAGTTAAAGATTTATCCAGGTGTCTGGAGGCTGTAAGGGTCTGGATGGGGGACAATGGGCTACAACTGAATTCTGGGAAGACTGAGTGGCTGTGGATCAGGGGTCCCATGTTATCTCAGGAGCTACCATTTTTGTTATGAATGGGGATTTTTTGCCTCAGATAGACCTGGTGTGTAATTTGGGGGTCCTCCTGGACTTGCTACTACTGCTTGATAAGCAGGTGGCAGTTGTGGCCAGGAGGGCGTTTGCACAACTTTATGTCATTCACCAATTACGCCTGCTCCTGGACCAGGACTCCTTGATTACAGTCACACATGCTCTGGCCACCTCCAGACTGGATTATTGTAATGCGCTCTACATGGGGCTGCCCTTGATGACTATTCAGAGGCTGCAGCTGGTTCAGAATGCAGCTGCCCATGTAGTGATGGGGTGCTGGCATTATGCCCACACCTCAACCCTGCTACGGGAGCTGCATGGTTGCCAGTGTGCCTCTGGGTGCAATTCAAGGTGTTGGTAATTACCTTTAAAGCCCTACATGGTAGTGAGCCAGGATACATAAGAGACCACATCTCCCCAAGGACATCTGCCTGTCCCACTAGAGTGGACCAGAAGGGCTCTTTAATAATACCAACTGCTAGAGAGGCTCATACCTGTCAAGTATCCCTTTTTCCTCAGGATAACCCCTTATTTTTACCCCTCTTCCCGCCCCTCCTGTTTAATTAATTTTCCCATAATATCCCTTATTTTTTTTTTAAAAAAAATACTGACTGGAGCCCACACAGGTAAAGCTGCAGTATGTTTTCCGGCCACCAGAGGTCGCTGTGTGGCTTTTCGCTTATGGAAGAGGGGAGAGAGAAAAGGTGGTGGGGGCGTTCTGAAGTGTCTCTTTCATTTCCCTTCCCTGCCACATGGTCATGGAGGCTTCATTTTTGCTGCTGCTGTTCGGAGCCACCATGGGACGGGAGTCTACTGTAGAGGTGAGCGATATTTCATATATGCAAGGGCAAATTAGTGAGAGACTTCTCTCTCACTCTCATGCTTTATTGAGTGTGTTTCTGCCCTGCCTCCTGGCTGTTTCTGTTCTAGAGTTAACTTGGGAGGGGGGATGTTGCTTGATCACTATATGAGAGAGAGAGAGCACCCCACTTTCTAACAAATCATCTAGAGGGAGATTAACTCCTCAGCTGCTGGGTGGCTTGGAAACTACAGAGGTTGCTTTTTACTTTACTAATTTCCTCCCTTAAGCTGGATCTGACATTCTCAGGTGTTGGTGCTTCAACTGGTTGCAGTGAGGAACAAATAGATTGGTTAATTTGGGGGAATTAATCCCTTGCTCCTCCCTAATTGTGTGTGTGTGTGCGCGTGGCTAGTTCATTAAAGCCAAGCTGCTTACAAGCAATTGGTAACCCTAGGGGGCTGGTTTACTATCCTGCACTTTCTTTGCTTCCCAGGAAAAAAAATTAAAAATGAATAAGGTAAAGGTAAAGGTTTCCCTTGCTCGAAAGCCAGTCGTGTCCGACTCTAGGGTTCAGTGCTCATCTCTGTTTCAAAGCCGAAGAGCCAGCATTGTCTGCATCTGCAGACATTTTCATGGTCATGTGGCAGGCATGACTAGACACCAGAGTGCACAGAACGCTGTTACCTTCCCACCAAAGTGGTCCCTATTTATCTACTTGCAATTTCTTGCTTTCGAACTGCTAGGATGGCAGGAGCTGGGACAAAGACAGGAGCTCATTCCGTCCTGCGGTACTCAGGAATTGAACTGCTGACCTTCTGCCTCCCAGTCAGCATCTTAGTCACTTAAGCCACTGAGTAAACAAGAAAGAAAACAAAACAAAAGTCCTCCAAGAAGATGGGGAAAGGTTTTTTTTTGGCCCACACAGCTTTGTGCCCATTGCATCTACAATACCATCTAGCCATCTTATTTTTGGCCACCCCCTTCTTTTGTCCTCCACCTTTCCCAGCATCAAGGTCTTCTCAAGTGAATCCTCTCTTCTCATTTGATGTCCAAAGTACTTTAGCATCATCTTTACCATTTGACCTTTAATGAGCAGTCAGGGTTGATTTCTTCTAGGATCGACCTATTTCTAACACCACATTTCAAAGGCATCTATTTTTCTGTGTTCAGCTTTCCTAATGGTCCAGCTCTCACACCCATACATTACCACCGGAAATACCATTGCTTTGACTATGCAATTTTTTGTTTGCAAGGTGATGCCTCTACTTTTAACTATGTTTCCCAGGTTTCTCATAGCTTGTTTCCCAAGCATCAGCTGCCTTTTTATTTCACAGCTGCAATCACCATCTGCAGAGATCTTTGATCCTAAGAAAGTAAAATTTGCTAGTTGTATCCAACTCTAGGGTGCAGTGCTCATCTCCATTTACAGCCAAAGAGCCAGTGCTGTCTGTGTTTGCAAACATTTTCATGTCCATGTGGCAGGCAGGACTAGAGCCCAGCAAGTCACATGGCTATATTTGGCCATACCCACAGATTTGACCACACCCACAGAGGGGTGTGGCCAAAATTTTCCATATTTTCAAATCTAAAACTTGACAGGTATGGAGAGGCTCGCCTCTCTAACGCTAATAGAAGAGCCTTTTTCGTATCTGCTCCAGCCCTATGGAACCTCCTGCTAGTTGAACTGCATCTTCAGGCAGAGCTGCTGCCCTTTAGGAAAGAGCTGAAAACCTGGCTGGCAGGGCAGGTGTGGGGAGGTGGAGAGGGAGCAACCACCCACCACCCCCAGCTCATTTACAGGAGGATCACTCATACTTTTAATAGTTTTTATCTAGTTTTTAATTGCTGTGGGTGGGAGGTAGTTTTTTAGTGTTGTTTAGGAATTTTAAGGGTCTCTATAGTTTAAACCTTGGGGATTTTACGTATGCCGCCCAGAGTCGTACATCGATTGGGGTGGCTATACAAATTGAATAAATAAATAAATAGACAATTCAAAGCAGAATGTCAGCTGAAGTGGATCAATCATCTAGCTAATTCAATCTAAATTAGCTTTGTATGTCTACATTTGAGGTAGAAATTTTCTTATTTGAGGGTAACAGAATACTCAGCTCATTTTTAAAAAATTGTTTTTAGCATGCTGGTTGAAATCTCATCTCCCTCCCTCCTCAGAACTTTTCCCACAAACCTCTGTTTCTGCCTTTTTTACCTTAAGCTAAAACACTGTGCTTCCCATGCATGTGAAAGAAAGTCAGCATGATACTAAACACTGCAGGAAGATACTTTATTCTGTTTGATTCCAAAGGGAAAAATAAGTCTTGAATACCATCAGTGAAACTAAATAGGTAATAACTGTTTCTAAAATTATGAAATGCAAAACAATAGTTAAGGTCAGTTGTTTACAGTACATCTCTCCTACCCCAAGACAATCTCTCCTCCTCATGAGTCCTTGAATCATATAATTAACCAGAAGTAGGCAAGAAGAGGCTAAAATGAACTCTGTGGTTCCCCATAATTAGACTATATGTTTGTGTTTCTGTGTGCATGCATGTGTGCATAGGAATACACAGATTCTTGGTATGCAGAAAAGTTTTTTCTTTTCTTTTAGAGGTCTTTTCTGGTCTTTTTTTTTAAAGAATAAAAGTAACTCACTTGTGAGTGGGGAGAGAAGGAGATAATTGGGGGATATGCTGTGAACTGTGAACACCCATTACAAACATGGGTGAAATTTCAGAATTGAGAATGCTTTTCATTTTCCCTATTAATAGTTTACAGTTTGAAAGCAAAAAATTGCAAGTAGATAATTGCTTCAGCAGGAAAGGTCACAGCATTCCGTACACTCCAGCATATAGTCATACCTGCCACATGACCACATACATGTCTGCAGACACTGACAACACTGGCTCTTTTGGTGTAAACAGGACAAGCTTTTGAGCAAGGGGACCTTGACGTTCAAGCAGGAAGAATAAACAATATCAATCCTAGTATGTTTCTGTTTCTTGTTGACACCAGAGCAGCAAAGACAAAAAAGGTAGAGAGACAAGAATATGCTTGTATTGTCCCACAGAGAACAGCACACACAACTACACACAACAACAATTACACAGAGAACAGCAATAACAACCACACAACTCAAAGTGTCAATAATTATAAGCCCTATCAGCAACAGAATTTTAATGTTTGTGTATCTTTCATACACATCAACTGTCCTAACTGGAAAGTTTACTTAGGTCATTACTGGCAATAATAATAACGCAGGATGGTCAATGATCAAAGCCATTTGATAATTGCATCTCACATGACCTGAAAGAGCTAGTTATCCATCCACTTACACTACACTTTATCGTAAAAAGAATAAGTGAAGCACTAAGATCTTAAATTACCTATTTTGAAGACTCTTAAATCTAATCTGCTACATTTCTTTTTTAGAGTTCCCAACCTCATATTTTTCAAAATTCAGTTAACTATGCTGCACTAGCGATCTAAAATTATAAACACTGTGTATCAATTTTTTGAGGAGAATCTTTTATTGGAAGTAACATATATATGTTCCTGTTTAAATCAATAGCTGAGCCTAATAAAACTGGTTTCAGCTATAAACCTCTATATGAGAGGTGAGAGGGAGATGAAAAGAGACAGAGAGAGGTGAACTGTCATATAACTTATAAAAATTAATGGCAGGAGCCACTGCAGAGCTGCTGCATTTTCTAATTTCTGGGAATAGTTGAGGATTTTATCTGCCGGCAGCAATTCTTGCAGAAGAAACTAACACAGAAGTCTAATCTAGGCCCCCTTCCAGTAAGAGCTGCACATACAGGAGACCTATTTAGAAGCAGTGACACAATGGTGTCAAGCATGACAGTTAACAGGGCCACCACCACAACTTTGGCTATTAGGCAAAGGAATTGGAATGGCAAAAGGTGAGTCAGAGTTCACAAAGAGGATATCAGATTTGGGTGCTTCACTGCTCAAGCACAGTTATACAATTAATAACCATACTGGTTGCTCAAAAGAGCACTTCCATGCTCCCTGGAGACATACAACTCTCTGAGAAAAAAAGTAGGGTGTCTTAGTAACACTGTGGCTACATCATAGTAAAGTTGTGGCAGATTAATCCATGGAAAACTCTGTTAGCACTTAGGCAAACAAGGAAAATTAGCCGTGAGATCCATATTCAAATTGTAAAGAATGCAAAAGATGCAGGAGGCAGGTGATACCTTTATTGGATCGCTATATGTCTCTGGGTGAAATTCAAGGTGCTGGTTATCACCTTTAAAGTTCTTCATGGTAGCGGACCAGGATACCTCAGAGACCGCATTGTCCCTAGGACATCGACCCGTCCCACGAGAGCAAACCAAGAGGGCACCCTCCATGTACCATCTGTTGGGAGGTGCACCTCTCCTGCATGAGGAAAAGGACCTTCCGAGTTGTAGCCTCCACACTATGGAACCTCCTCCCGGTAGAATTATGCCTCCAGGCCCAGTTGCTACCATTTAGGAAATGGGTCTGGGGGCCGGGATTGTCAACAAGCTCCCCTTTTGGGCTCATCTGAGGTCCCTCCCCTCTTCTATTTGTTTTCTTTTAATGATTTTTGATGGTTTAATTATTATATCATTTTAAATGACATGCTGTTTTTGTACTTGTTTTAAGAGATATTTAAGGCACAGTGGGGGCAGCATTATTATGTTGGAAGGGCTTTTAAGTGTTGCTGAGCAGCCAGTGATGTGTTTGCTGGACTGTACACTGCCCAGAGTCTATCTATACCTATAAAATGGTGCGCTAACTGTTGGAATGTGCCAAAGGATGTTTAGCCAGGCCCTACTAGCCCATAATGGGCCTCCGTTTACTTGCCTGAACCCGGTTCACAGGTAACTGTCGGGTCAAAATTTGCACCAGTGGGGCAGGAAATGCACCGCAGCCAACCAAAATCAAACCCGCAGAAAAAAACCGCTGCACAAGCCAAAAACGCACACGGCAAACTACAAGCCCCAACGTTCTGTGTGCCATGAGCGTGCAGAACGCTGAGGCAGCCAGTGCAGGAAAAAAAATAAAAAAGTCAGGCCGCGATACCCCCACCCCCTGACCACCACATACAGTGGTGATGGGATTCCCGTGGTCCGGCCACCCAGGCCGGCCCATGGAAATACCCCCACCCCAACGCCGCATCAAGCGGCGAGGGGAGTTCCTGTGGTCCAGCCACCCAGGCCGGCCCATGGAAATACCCCCACCCCAACGCCACATCAAGCGGCGAGGGGAATTCCCATGGTCCAGCCCCCCAAGCTGGCCCACGGAAACACCCCCACCCCAATGCTGCATCAAGTGACGAGGGAAATTCCCGTGGTCTGGCCACCCAGGCCAGCCCATGGAAATACCCCCACCCCAACGCCACATGTAAGCGGCGATACAATTTCCATGGTCCAGCCACCCAGGCCGGCCCACGGAAATACCTCCCCCCACACTGCATCAAGCGGAGATGGGATTCCCATGGGCCAGCCACCAAGGCCGGCCCATGAAAAAACCCCACCCCAATGCCGCATGAAGCGGCGATGCAATTTCCGTGGTCCGGCCACCCAGGCCAGACCATGGAAATACCTCCCCCCATGCTGCATCAAGCGGCAAGGGTATTTCCACAGTCCAGCGCCCGAGACCAGACCACGGAAATACCCCCACCCCCAACACAAAACAACACCATCCAAAAACTGTCAAAAATAATCAAAACCAAAATAAAAACAGAAAAAATAAACACAAAACATCCAAAAACACAATCCAAAACAGTAAAAAATAATCAAAACCAAAAATAAAAGACAGAAAAAGAAAACACAAAAATATCCAAAAACAAACAATAAAAAACACACAACACCCCCCCAACCCAAAACAAACCTCCCCAAAAAGTAAAACCAGAGACCTTACCAGAAGACATCCTCACTCCATGACGACCAGAACTAAACTGAGGAAAGAAGGAGACTACTTACCGGAAGAAGTGACACCCAGAGGACAGTAGAGAAAAATTGGAGAATACAAGAAAAGCTCACCAGCCCCACCCAGAGGCCACAAGAGAAAAAACATTCAAAAATATTCAAAATAATAAAAATAATTCCCAAATTACTGAAATAAGTTATCAAAACATTCAAAAACATTCACACTAATCACAAATAATTCAAAAAAAAGAAATAAGTTTTCATCCAAAAAACAAAACAAAACATCTAAACACAGTATAGAAACATTGATTTTAAAAAAACATATTCTTACACATTTTAAAAATTATTATCCCACATATTCTTTGGGATGCAATGAAAGCAGTTATTAGAGGTGATTATATACAAGAGAAGGCAATATTTGAAAAAAAAAAATGAAAAGTCAAGTAATTAAAAGAGATAAAGATATAAAAGAACTAGAAAGGAAGCACGCAGCTACAGGAAGTAACTCAATTTGGAATAAATTACAGGCATTAAAAAAGGAAACAATTGCAGTAGAAGTTGAAAAGGTTAGGGTAGATTTGGCATATTTAAATAGAAATGATTTTGAATTCAATAATAAAGATATGAAAAATTTAGCAAAAAAAGTAAGACAAAAAAAAGTAAGGGATATATAGAGGCTCTAATTAATAAAGAAGGTATAAGGCAGTATAAACTGGAAAATAAATTATCAGTAGCAGAAGAATTCTATACAAAATTATATACAGAACACAGAATTGATGATAATGTACTTCAAGCATATTTGGATAGGAACTTGGCATACCAATTAAAGGAAGAACATGTAAATATAATGGAACAAGATATTAAAGACAAGGAGATTGAAGAGGTAATTAACAACTTTAAAAAGGATAAAACACCAGGAGAGGATGGTATCCCTTCGGAATTTTATAAGGAATGCCGAGAGGTATTAATTCCCAAGTTAAAAAATATATATAATTATATATTGGAAGGGGGGGAGATCCCCAAGTCCTGGAGTAATTCGATAATGGCTCTAATTCCTAAACCTGGAAAGGATAAAGAGAATATAGAAGCATATAGACCAATATCATTATTAAATCAGGATGCAAAAATTTTTACTTCAATAATTAACAATCGGCTTAATAAATTCATAGACACTTATATTGGAGAAGACCAAGTAGGATTTGTTAAAGGAAGACAAATGGATAAATTAATAAATCGGTTAATTAATATTATTGATAAATTAAAAAATAATAAACAAAAAGTATGTATAGTGGCATTAGACATATATAAAGCATTTGATTCAATTCAATGGAAAACAATAAAAGGAATATGTGAGAAATTACAATTCGGCCCTAAATTTAATCATGTGATAGGACAATTGTATAAAGAAAGTAAATCTAAAATTAAAATGAATAATTGTCTGGAGAAAGAAATTGATATAAACGCGGGGACAAGACAAGGATGTCCATTGTCCCCATGTCTATTTATACTGGCAATGGAATTACTAGCAAATGATATAAGGCAAAATGAGAAATTAGTAGGAATAGAAAATAAAAAATAAGTCTATTTGCGGATGATACTCTATTAGTTGTAAAAGATCCCTTAAATAATTTAAACAAAATACAAGAACATTTAAGAGCCTTTGAAGAAGTAACAGGATTAAAAATTAATTGGACGAAAACTGAGGCTATCACATGCAATTTAACCCAGGCGGAAAAGGAAAAAATTGGAGATAGATTTAGTATTACAATAAGAGATGAATTGAAATATTTGGGAATATTCGTGACGAAGGAACCAAAAGACCTATATAATATTAACTTCAATAAATTAAGAAATAAATAGAAACCATTAGTAGAACAGATAAAACGAGCAAAGACTTCATGGTTTGGAAGGATTAATATTTGCAAAATGAAAGTTATACCCAAATTGAATTTTTTGTTTGAAAACTTACCGATTAAAATCAAAGAGTCAGAACTAAATAAATGGCAAAAATTGATAAACGGAATTTGCAATAATAATAAAAGAGCAAGAATTAGTAAAGGATTATGGTACATGAAGAATAAACAGGGAGGGTTAAACATTCCAAACATTAAAGCGTATTTTCAAGCCTTTCATATAACGAAATTAATTAAATTATTAATTCAGCAAAAGGAGGTAATAGGTGAAGGGGATCAAGAAGAATTTAAAAAATTAAAAGGTGAAATATTTCTTGCACAAGTAAATAATAAAACAGAGATTAACTGCTTTTCTATAAAGAATATTTATAACGTATGGAAAGGGGTTAAGAGGAAATTGGCACCAGACATTTCCCCAATTTTAGAAATTTTAGATTTCCAGAGTTGCCCATTATTATCCTCGCAAAAAATAAGACATATTCTATTGCAAGAAAAAGTGTTGTTAATAACAGAGTGGATTAAAAATTGCAATACATATCAGAAAAGGAAGGAGGTATATAATAAATTAAAATTAAATTGGCTACAAGAATTGGGGATGGAGAAATGGGACAAATCGATAAGGGGGATTATAGGAGTACCTAGGGCAAAGACGCCCTTTGAAGAATTGGTCTTGGAAATAAGGAAAGGGAAGATAAGATTACAGGGGTTAGTAGGTAAACTGTACCAAATGCTTATCCCAGGGGAAGGATCACACTATACACTTAAACGAATTTGGGAGGAAGATTTAAATATTAAAATTGAAGAAGAAGAGTGGAGGAAAAAGTGGGGAAACAGAATAACAAAAACTATGTCAATCAAGGAAAAGGAGCATGTTTGTAAGGTACTTTGGAGGTGGTACCTTACCCCAATCAGACTCAAGCAAATGGATATTAATAAATCTGATTTGTGTTGGAGATGCAATGAACAAAAGGGGACATATTTGCATCTGTGGTGGTTTTGTAAGAAAACAAATAAATTTTGGAAAGTGATAGAGAAGGAGATAAACGAGATTCTTGGCATAACAATGATTTTAGAACCCAAACTAGCTATATTAGGAGAAATAGGAAAAATGAGATTAAGTGAGGGTAATAAAGAATTAATTTTGACATTGTTGCTGGTTGCTAGACAGCTGATAGCCCAAGAATGGAAGAGTAACGAAAATCTAAATAAGAATAGGTGGTATAAAGAGGTTTGGCAACTGGCACTAAATGAAAAATTAACTAGCCAAATTCGGTTAAAACAGGGTTTTAAAATCAAAATATAATTTTGGGAAATCTGGAAACCTTTCATACAGCACGCGTTAACAAGTGAAGAAGGAAGTAAGCCTGGCCCTGACATGATTCAATTTTGGAAGATTTAAGTATATTGTGCCAATTGAAATTGCTGCAGAATAGGGTTTTGCATGGATTAAAAGTTGAAAGAATGAAAGAGTGAACAAGATTTTGATATATTGTTGTTATTCCTTTCTCTTTTCTTGGTGTTTTTTTTCCTTTCTTTATTGTTAGTTTTAAGTATTTATATTTTTTATGTTTGTTTGTATTTTATGATTATTAATAAAAAAAATTTAAAAAATTATTATCCAAGGTACAACTATTTAAAAAAATTCACATAGTAACACATTATTTGGTTGAATACAATAATTATAAAAATTATATCATCCTTTCCTCTTTTTAAAAACCAAAAACCAAAAATAAAAAATAAAAAAATCACATTTTATAACAGCCCATGCATAAAAATAAAAAATTTAAAAACCACAATTAAAAACTAACCTCATTTGCATAAACGTAAAACAAAAGCCTTCCAACACAATTTAAAACAGCCCGGCACCGCCGGGCAAAATCTGCTAGTTGATTATAAATATACTGTAAGTGAATAAATAAATAAAGGTATCACCTGCCTCTTGCATCTTTTGCATTCTGTTAGCACAGTCTCTCCACTTTATAAAATCACATAAAGGCCAGACAAAAGAATACTCACACATCAACTTTCTCTCAACAAAAGGACAGAAAACCCTTTTCCTACTGTTAAAAACCATGAGGAAGACTGTAGATGAGGTGATTTTCCCCCCCTCTGGAGCCCAGATTTTTGACAAGAGTATTTATTTTGCATTTTCACTGAACTAAATGTGCCGAGTTGTGAGACTTGTGCTCCAAGTAGAGCTGAATAATAATAATAAGGCTTTTGTCTGTTGGGATCAAGCTCACATCATGAGCAGTTTGGGGCTGCAATACTACAGCTTAACCACTGCACAATGAGGGCCCTTGCAAGTACACAACATATGCAAGCACAGTTAATAACACTTTTGAAGATTTTCATTTTCTGGGATTGACTTAAGCAGGAGCAGGAAGGTGAATGTCATTGATCATACTGTGAAACTTCACCTGCTGCTCTTTTTCTTTCTTTTCTTTGCTTCCTCACTTCTCTTCTTGAGCCTTTCTGACTTATTAGGCTGATTTCCATCATAAAGCAAGGAAATGCCTCCTTTTAACGATTTGCATTTGCTTACTGACCTGTTGTAAACACAAACTAGTAATGAGAGATTCAAATTTACTACAGAAAACACTAAAGCATAAAGTGGATAATTGACCTTTTACACTTTTTAAATCTTGTAAACTGGTCACTAGCAAAAACGAGATGGCTAGATGGTATCATAGATGCAACGGGCACACAGCTGGGTGGTTTGAGGAGGATGGTGGAAAACAGAGGTGCCTGGCGGGCAATGGTCCATGGGGTCGCAAAGGTTCAGAATTGACTGTGCGACTGAACAACAACAAGCTACTGAAAGTCTACTAACATACTCTGCATTTTTTCCCAAACATCAGGGGGATTGATGAGGATTTACATGTGGAAAAAGTTCCCCATTTATATTCTTGCTTTCTCAAGTGTAACAACCCAAACTGGACACATTATTTAAGGTTGTAATTTGCTTTATAAACTATATATGTTTTTAACATCCTGTTTCCTGGCTAACCAACCATTGTTTAGAATTGAAGCTATGTGGAAAGTGGTTTTGTTTTTGTTTTTCTTTTGAATGCCCCATTTGCTGAGTCTTGTTATTCACAGAATCTGCATTGTGTCAATACTAGCAATGCATTATACAATATTCATACATCTGTATTCTTAATATTTATATAGTCATACATGTAAAATAATGTGCATCCCTTAGTAAAGGTAAAGGTCACCCTTGCTTGAAAACCAGACATATCCAACTACAGGGTTCAGTGCTGTGGTATATACTTAGGAGATCTTTGTTCAAAACCCTGCTTGACCATGAAACTCACTGAAAGTAGCAATCTTAAACACTCATTGAACTACTCATACATCTTCTACATCCTTTTAAGCTTGCCATAAATCAGAGGTGACTTGAAAGCATTAAGGAAGAACAGCAACAAATCAAATACGAATAGGGAAAAAGAGGACAGTATTTTCAGTGGACCATTCTATTGAATCTCCAAATAATTTCCAGGAACTTGGTAACTGGTACCTTGGGTAATGGTAAAGGTCACCTTTGCTCGAAAGCCAGTCATATCTGACTCTAGGGTTCAGTGCTCATCTCTGTATATAGCCAAAGAGACAGTGTTGTCTGCATCTGCAGACATTTCTGTAGAAATGTGGCAGGCATGACTAGACACCTGAGTCCATGGAATGCTGTTTACCTTCCCACTGAAGTGGTGTCTATTTATCTATTTGCAATTTCTTACTTTCAAACGGCTAGGTCGGAAGGAGCTGGGACAGAGACAGTAGCTCATGCCATTATGCAGCACTTGGGTCATGAACTGTTGACTTGCTGACCTTCCAGTTGTCAAACTCAGTATCTTAACCACTAAGCTACCACAGTACACTCTTCAATTCTATTATTCTATTATATAAAACTTACTTTTCCCTCAGGGATCTCAAACTATCAGGCTACAGCTCTGAGATGTAAGTCAGGATGAGTGATCATGACTGTCCTAAGGTCATATAAGCAATTTCATGGCTCAATGTCAATGGAGACTCAGATATAGAGTAGATCTCCAGTGCCGTACCCTTCTACAATAGTCTGTTGCCATCAGATGGTGTGATGTAAAATGTTTCTGTTGAAAACATTGAACATTAATTGCCTAGAGAAGGAACGTTTACTGTCTTGCCCTTCACTATACTTAGTGGAAGAACCTTGGCAGGAGCTTGGAGGGCAGGTGTCTATGGAAAGGCAGTTTATGCTATTCTTCATCATAATAGTTTAGTTCTGTTTTTCTGTTTTATTACTGTGAGAATAAAGGATGCTCTGAATGAAGATGGCACTAACTTAGCAAGATTCCAATGCTGGGATTGTTGCAATTCACCCTAAACTATAGCTCTGTTGTAACATTCCCTAATAAAGACAACATGCCAGACCATAAACAGTAAAACCCCGACTGATATCTATACCTTGTTTTATGTAAAATTCGACTTACATATTGATTTTATGCAGAAAACCCATCCCGATTTACATAAATGTCCCAATTTAGATAATGCGATTTCTCCTGAGTTCCTATGGGTTTGCTTTATGTAAAAATTCATTTTTTTCTTTGGGTTTGCTTGGTTTTACGTAAAAATTCATTTTCCTATGGGTTTACTTTGATTTACATAAAAAAATGATTTACGTAAATGGCTATGGAATGGACTTTTTACATAAATCAGGGTTTTACTTTAGTTCCATTTTGTTTCTCAATCATTTTCTGATGGGCTGTGATAAACTCTACATAAGTCCCACAGAAAGATTTCTTTATTTAGTAAAGGTTTCCCTTGCTTGAAAGCCAGTCGTATCCTACTCTAGGGTTCAGTGTTCATCTCCGTTTCAAAGCCAGTACGGTCTGATTTTGCATATGTTTCTGTGGTCATGTGGCAGGCATGACTAGACACCGGAGCACACAGAATGCTGTTACCTTCCCACCAAAGTGGTCCCTATTTATCTACTTGCAATTTCTTGCTTTTGAACTGCTAGGTTGTCAGGAGCTGGAACAAAGATGGGAGCTCATTCCATCCTGCAGTACTTGGGAATCAAACTGCTGACCTTCCGCCTCCCAGTCAGTGTCTTGAGCCACTGTTTATTTATTATATTTATATCCCACCCATCTGGGATAAGTTCTCTCTCTGGGAAATGGAGAAAAGAAGTGGTTGGTGGCAATGGATTACATCTGCCTCACCTCTCACCACAACAGGAAGCATATAGCTGGGTGTATATTCTATTTTATAACCTGGCAATTGGTCCACAGAGAACCAGATGATAGGACAATTTGGCATTCTAACAAAGCAAGAAGCCCTCAAACAGAAATAACACACCACCATGTCAATTTGTGAAATAACAGGGTGCAAAAAATAATAATTGAAATTTATTTTAACTGTAAGACTAACAGTATTATATTTGGCAAAATAAACTTAATCCTATCAAAAAGCAGCCAATAGTCTTAGTTTTCTAACACTCTCCAGGACAGATGTTGAATTGTATTTATTTTATTTACAAGCTACTACCTTATTCTCCAAAGCCTAGTTGAATAATCATGCTTTTTTAAAACTGGCACTGAAATAAGCTTTGTGTAAGTGCCAATGAAGTCTTTCAGGGGAAAGTCTACAGTCAAGAAAGCCTTCCCCCATGTCTCTGCATAGAAGAGTGCTCTCCATAGTGGGAAACAGAAGGGCTCTTCCACGCACAAGCAGATCTTAGTTGCCTTACAATATAGTTTTGTTCTGAAATTGTCCTAGTAGGGGTCGGAATCAGTTTGTAGTCGGAAATCAAATGAAAAATGCTGTCCTGAATATATTATTACCTGATTTCAGTTTAACATTTCAGTCAACAAACAGATCAACCTGCAGATAGTATGTCAATCATGGAAAATCAGATACATTAAATTTACTCTGGTTAAAAATTAAAACTGCCTTGTCTTACAGCCAAACACTGTTATATGTGTCCCATGTATAGTGAAAAAGAGTGCCTCCATGCCTTTCTTACCTTCAGTCTCAGCAACTGCATATCTATCATTACTCTCCTAAGCACTATAATTCCCATTTTTTTTTTAAAAAAAAAGATAAGATGCCTCAAGGTGTATAAGTCTGAATAGTATTGCCTCGATAAAATATTGTAGCTTCCAACCTTTCCTTCTATACCTCCCCTACTGAAATTGATTCATGGTGATTGAAAATGTCCAGTGACTCAATTCTGAAACCAACAAAGTAAGATTGTTTAAGAAAGTGTGTAGATGCAGCAGCAGAACTCAAAATACTTATTTCTTTCTTTACTAAATCAAGATGGGAGTGACGTATTATTCTTTAGAAAAAAGCAACACTTAAGAAGAAGTAAACAACATGTCCCAGCAAATGGTATATTTTTCTGATTTAAGAATGGGACAGAATCAGCCACAATGTCACTAAAATCCTGACTTTTAATTGAAGAACTAAGTATCATTGCAAAGATATTTGGTTTCAGTCAGAACATCACAGTACTGTATATCTCTGTCTCCCATTTCTGTAACTGATCCCTGTGGTGACTTCTTGCCCTGACTTGTGCTGATCTCAAGATCCTAGTCATTAACTCCTCACAATGGTTACTTCTGATTTGTTTTATCCATTGCAAGAGGTTCACTTATAATGTAAAGCTCTCCAAGATTCTATTTTTTTCCTTTCAAAAGAACACCTAAACCTCTCTTTGGTTGCCTAGTTATTGGAATCTTATAAATCCCTTGGGTAGAGATGGTATCATTTTCTTCCTGTGTACAGGTAGGGCTATGTAAGCTTCCCAAATACTGTACCTGAAAGTTACAGAATATGCCGCTGGAAATAGGAACCAGCTTTTTATAATGCCTCACCTTTTCTAACCCAGAGGTAAGCCCTATCTGTCAGGTCAGTAGCATAAAATGAAAATGTGCTGAACTATTATGGAGCCATAACCATGGGTCCAAAAGAAAGTTGCCTTGGGATTTGCAGAGTTAGCAGCCTCTGAGCCATCCTGCTCCAAATCAATAGTTCTGTCTGCCTGTGGAATGAAATTACCTCCATTCAGTTCTGGATCTTATTCAGATGCTGCCATTTAGATCAGGGTTCCTCAAACTTGGTTATCCAGGTGTTTTTGGACTTCAATTACCAGAAGCCAAAGTCAGTACTCCTGCAGATCAAAGCTTCTAGGAATATAGAAGTCCAAGAACATCTGGAGAACAATGTTTGAGGAACCCTGATCTAGATGAAGCATATGTACAAGGAAGGAAAGGGGAGTGTTCTAATCCGGTCTGTCATCCCTCTCCACTTGCAGCAAAATGATACACTGAAGAAGAGAGCCTTCTCTATGCATGAAGATGCTTCACACATATGAGAAGCTTGGGCTCTTGATAACACTGTTAGAAAACAGGCTGTCCTCCTCAGACTAACACTGAATGATAAGAGAGGTGAGGAAGTTAATATGTTCCCTTCCACAAGCATTTATCAGATCTAAACAAAATAGCTTGTTCAGAGCCCTCCTACAGTTCCTTTGCTTCATTGTCAGGAGACCAACTGGACCCCATACACTTCCTGAAAATGTAAGGCCAGGAATCAACCTACTTTCTATTCTGTTTTATCAAATCCCTAGCCTTTTGATTAGTGGATCCCGATGTGGGACTTCAATTACAGAAGCCTAAATCAGTGCTTTGGGGGAATTGGCTTAGGCTTCTGGGAATTGAAGTCCAAAACCCAAAGGTTGGGAAACATTGCTTAATGAAGATCTGTTAAAACAGTGATGACAAACCTTTTAGAGACTGAGTGCCCAAACTGCAACCCAAATCCACTTATTTATTACAGAGTGCCAACATAGCAACAGGGGAGGAAGGGAACACTCCCATTGGGCTGCTGGGCAGAGGGGTGGGGTGAATTCTGTTATGGGGGAAGGGAGGAAGTGCTCCCATTGGGCTGCTGGGCAGAGGGGCAGGGCAAACTCTGTGCTCGGGTGACTGTACGGGTGCCCCCAGAGAGGGTTCTGAGTGCCACCTCTGGCTTGTGTGCCATAGGTTCGTCACCATTGTGTTAAAATGTATGCAGGTAATTCCAGGCACCTGGGCAGCTCAGAGAGTTAATGGACATTTACAAGGCTTGAGCTCCTTGTGACTAGCCAGATCCTGAAAAATAGAATAAATCAGGGCAAACAACAGGGAAAATGCTGGGCTGCATAGCAAATACAATATGCACAAACATAAACATTTAGATTGTATTTTTGCCTAACTTTTAATTATCTGCTCTAAATTTGTTTACTGAGAGATGTGATGAGTTAGAAAAAAGTCACAGTGGTGAACTACACAGTCATTGCAAGCACTGTTTTATAAGTACCAATCTGTTCCCCAGGGGAGCACTCACAAATGTTTCCCAACATAGCTTACAGGTTAACCTTTTACATGTCAGCATCATTTTAACTAAACTAGAAACCAACACCTGGATTGCTAGGCTCCAGAATCTTCTGCTTAATTCTCTGGTGTTCTCATTATCACAGTTCAGGTATTTCTTTCAGCTAAATATTAGTTCATTTACTGGGGAAGCCATTTGCTTTTTGGGTGAGAACTTGCCTTTCATTCTGTAATGAGACTCAACATGGCTCAGACTTCTCACAAACGTGGGAGAAAACAATTTACAGTTATATTAAATAAAAAGAGAATGAAAAACACAATAAACAATTAAGAAATAATTAAATCAATATTTTAAAAAGAAAGAAAGAGAAGCATGTGCCTAAAAAAGTACTGCTATGAAGCCAGTTTTCAACCATTATGCTTATTTTTTACCTGCAAGTCGAAGGGCAAGAAGAAGTGTTGTATATTGTGTAGAGTATGGTACAGACTTAGGAGATCTTCATTCAAATCCCTGCTTGACCATGAAACTCACTGGAAGTAGCAATCTTAAACCACTCGAACTCCTCATACATCTTCTATATCCTTTTAAACTTGCCATAAATCAGAAGTGACTTGAGAGCATTTAGGAGGAACAGCAACAAATCAAAGAAGAACAGGGGGAGAGAGGACAGTATTTTCAGTGGATCATTGTATTGAAATTCCAAATAATTTTCAACAGATTGACAACTGTTAGCCATGCTATTTTACCTTTTGGGTAAAGGTAAAGGTTGCCCCTGCTCGAAAACCAGTTACATCCGACTCTAGGATTCAGTGTTTATATCCGTTTATAGCCAATGGAAGCGTGGCGCCAAAATGGCCGCCGCGCCCTTTGCGGGCCCCCCCCACCGGACGAAACCATCCGGGTAGTTAGGGGCGTGGCCAGCACCTTAATAAAAGGACTGGCCACGAGGCAGCCGTGCTGCCATTTTGGCGAAGCGACGGAGCGGAGAAGTTTTTCCCCTCCACCCCCTCCCTAGTTAACAGTGTGATTTCTTGGTCGCTTCGGGGCCGGGTGGGAATTTTTGGCTGGGACTCGCAATTGGCCCTTGAGTCCTGGCTTTTTTGCCCATCCCACACTGTTGCTATGGTTTGATATAGGGGTTCTGTTCTGTGCTGCTGTTGACTTTGGTCACATGGGCGGGTAGCACTGGTAAGGTAAACATTTATGACCCACAGGTATCCGGCAGGTTCGCAATTGACTGGACAACACTAGATAGGCATAAGTTGTTTAAACGTTGTCCGGTCAACGACGAACCAGGCGAGGGGGTGATGGTTACCACTAGACAGCTGGAATCACCCCCTGATCTCCCACGTCAGAGGGTGGGGTCATTAGATAGATATTGACTACGGTCAACAATTTGTTTGTTGTCAACAAACAAATTGATACAAATAGATACATTGTAACAATTGCTGTTGGCAATTTTGGGTGGTACCTTACCAGTGTTACTTCGGCCTGCTTGCCTTAAGAATTATGATTGGTCGTTTTACCAATAGAAATTTATAATTCGGACTAGGGCATGAATCAATAAATGTGGCCCAATGCCGTTATCCACTTTCATTTGTCTCTGAGTCCATTATTGGGGGGGGGGGGTGCACCTGCAAAGAGCTACTACTGTCTGCGTTTGCAGACATTTCCATAGACATGGAACGCTGTTTACCTTCCCATCAAAGTGGTGCTTATTTATCTGCTTGCAATTTCTTGCTTTTGAACTGCTAGGTTGGCAGGAGCTGGGACAGAGATGGAAGCTCATTACATCATGCAGCACTCAGGTCTTGATGTGCTGACCTGCCAACTTTCCAATTGTCAAGTTCAGCATCTTAACCACTTGAGCCACTGCAGTCCTCACCTTTTGAGTAAACATCCATAATTTTTCTATTGTATTAGATTTAGGCAGATGAGGTTTTCACTGTGTTGAGTGACTACATATGGTAGAGGTACCTTATGGACCTGGATAAGGGATGCCTTATTCCAAAAAATCCGTAAGATGCCTTCTGTTCTAGAAATCAGCTATCCTTGTCTTATAGCCATTCTTTCCAGTGATGGATCATTAAAATCATGTAAGAGAATATTTCAATATGCAAATTAATTATAAACAGCATAGATGCAAAGTCCGAACTGAATTTGAAGAGAAGACTAAAATAATAATTTTGTATCAGAGATTACTCTGGGTTGAAAGGATTTTTGCTGGAGAATCTCTTCTCAGGGGATACCCGAATGAGGCTCCTTTCAGGTCCCCAAATGCAGCCCTTGGGTTTTGAAACCCAACCTTCCAGTTTCAAAGCTCAGCATTTTAAACACTAAGCCACCGGGGGAGATGCAAGACTAAAATTAAAGCAAATTACTAAAAGCCATCTGAGAATTTCTTTGCATCCCACACTGGTTTGCACAAGGATAATTATTTTTTACATTAGAGTAAACAAGAATGCAAAGAGATCAGGATTGTTCCATAGCATCGTAATAGTTTTGGTGTTTGTTTTTGTTGTTTTCTTTTTGGTGATGTTGGTGTTTAGGGGTTATTTTGGTGTGTGCGCACACACACACTGGGCAGGTTTTAAATGTGCAGCCCAGTATGTATGTGCTGCGCCTGGGTGGGTACCTCCGGGAGGCAAAGGCAATGACTGGAGCCCTGTTCGCTGCCTTTGCTTCCTGGGGAATTGGTTCTCTTTCAAGGGGGGGGGGGAGGTACTGGTGCATTCCCCCACCTGAAAGCAAAACACTTCCTCAGGAAGTAAAGGCAGCGACCGGAGCCTCGTTCGCTGCCTTTGCTTCCCAGGGAATTGGTTCGCTTTCAGGGGGGGGGAATGCTCCAGTACCTCCCCCCCTTTCCCCTCTCTGGTTTTTCTGGGTTTTTTTTCACCCCGGCTCAACTTTCCTTGAGGCTGGAGGTGGTCTCGCCATGTCTTCAGTGGGATAGCATAGAGGAGAGGGAGTTCCTCTTCCCCCCGTTGCTCCGGGAACGAAGGATGGTGGGTGTCTCGTGGTGGTGTTTTGTTCCTTTTATTTTGCGTGGCTGTGAGGCACTAAGTCTGCTTGCTGGGGACTTGCACTCCCATTGCTTTTTGTAAGTTTATTTTTCGTGCGCCGGCTTTCTCAGTGTTCTGCGCACTGACGGTGCGCAGGACGCTGATACTTGTAGTTTTGAGTTTATGGTTTGCATTCATGTGGCAGTTTTTTTTTTTAATGCAGCTCGATTTCAATTGGCCGCAATGCGTTTCCCAACGTTCTTTTTGCTTGCACCTCTCAGCCTGATTGGCTGTGGCACGGCGTGGTGCAAGGAAAGTTGGGAAGTGAAGTCTTTTCCTTTTGTTTGCGTTTGTGGGTCTCCTGCCCCACTGGCGCATTTCTCAACCCCCCAGTTACCTCCGTACCCAGCTTGGGCAAGTGCATGAATGCTCGGTACGGGATAGTATGACCGGGTGCGGGATCCTTTGTCAAATTACAACGGTTAACACTCGGATTTATAGGTAAAGATATATATATATATATATATATATATATATATATATATATATATATATATATATATATATATATATATATATATATATATATATATATATATATATATATATATATATATATATATATATATATATATATATATATATATATATAAAATTTTCATATTTTGTGTGTGTGTGTATCTATATTTATATCTATCTATCTATCTATCTATCTACACACACACACACACACACACACACACACACCCCGAATATGAAAATTCTATTATGATGCCAGTGGATGATAGTTTAAATGCACCATTTATACTTTCTACCAGATGGATAGTGAAATTCAGTCCCAGCCTCCATTTAAAGCAGATGTTCTGACAGTTGTTTCTCTGAAACCCCTTGATGCTGTTATGAGAAATGTTTGATTCTCTCCCTACATCACAATAGAAGAAGATAAAGAAACACAAGAGATCCACATTCTGTTCTGGGATTTCTCTCTGATTATTCTATTAAAAACCTGTCACTGCAGATTTTGACATACAGTTTATGGAACAGGTCCACTGTTTCAGTTCCATCAGGTGCTACAGTGATGAAAAGCTTGTTTTTCTAGGTAGCTTAAAAAGGAAGCTAATATGATAATATCATTGTTCAGAAAAGGAGGAGGGAGAATGAGAGACTGGATGCACAGATTTGTGAGCTGTACATGCTGTAGTGCAATTCAGTTGTCTGTGCACTTGAAGAAGGAAGATAGTGTGCAATTAAGCCAACTGCAGATAATGGTGATGAAGAACAGTTATTTCAAACTGTATTGAATATATATATATATATATATATATATATATATATATATATATATATATATATATATATATATATATATATATATATATATATATATATATATATATATATATATATATATATATATATATATATATATATATATATATATATTTTGCAGGTAAGTTTTCCAAAATGTAACTCACACATGTGACCTAAATGGAAATATAAACACACAAAAGGAAGGTAGTATCAAAAGATTCAGCAAACCCCAGTATGTAAAAATCATTGTAGGAGCTTTTTTGTTGTTATTCAGTCACACAGTCAATTCCGACCCTTTGCGACCCTATGGACCTATTGACCTCCAGGCATCCCTGTCCTCCACCATCCTCCTCAGTCTGCCCAGCTCTGTGCCCACTGCATCCACAATACCATCTAACCATCTCATCTTTGGCCACCTCCTTTTTCTTTTGCCCTCCTCCTTTCCCAGCATCAATGTCTCCTCAAGTGAATCCTCTATTCTCATTTGTTTTCCAAAGTACTTTAGCTTCATCTTTACTATTTGTCCTTGTAAGGAGCAGTCAGGGTTGATTTCTTCTTTGTTGTTGTTCAGTCGCACAGTCGATTCCGACCCTTTGCAACCCTATGGACCATTTTCCTTCAGGCGCCTCTGTCTTCCACCATCCCTCTCAACCCTTCCAGTTCTGTGCCCATTGTGTCTACAATACCATCTAGCCATCTCATCTTTGGCCCCCCCTTCTTCTTTTGCCCACCACCTTTCCCAGCGTTAAGGCTTTCTCAAGTGAATCCTCTCTTCTCATTTGATGTCAAAAGTACTTTAGCTTCATCTTCACTATTTTACCTTTTAAGGAGCAGTCAGGATTCATTTCTTCTAAGATTGACCTATTTGTTCTCCTTGCTGTCCAGGGGACTGTCAAAACTCTCCTCCAACACCACATTTCAAAGACATCTATTCTTCTGCATTCAGCTTTCCTAATTGTCCAGCTCTTGCACCCATACATTACCACTGGGAGTACCATTGCTTTGACTATTCTAATTTTTGTTTGCAATGTGATGTCTCTGCTTTTCACTATGTTCCCCAGGTTTCTCATAGGTTGTCCCCCAAGAATCAGTCACCTTTTTATTTCATGGCTGCAATCCCCTTCTGCATTGATCTTTGATCCTAAGAATGTAAAATTGTTGATGTTTCTCCTAGCAATTTTAATCCCATATTGTGATTCCTCTATCCCTGCATTGCACATTATGTGCTCTGTGTATAAGTTGAATAAGCAGGGTGACAAAATGCAGTTCTGTCTTACTCCTTTTCCTATTCCAAACCACTCCGTCATTCCATACTCTGTCGTAACTGTTGCTTCTTGACTCATGTACAGATTTCTCATGTACAGATTTCTCATGGTCCCAATGCCTCTTCTGAACCCAGCCTGCACCTCTGATAGTTCTCTTTCTACGTGTTGCTGCAGTCCTGTATTATCTTGAGCATCACTTTGCTATCTTGTGAGATGAGCGCAATTGTTCGATAATTTGAACATTCTTTGGCATTGCCCTTTTTTTGGATTGGGACATATACTGATCTTTTCCAATCCTGTGGCCACTGTTTGATTTTCCAAATCTGCTTGCATACAGCATGTAATAGCTTGATTCCATCATCTTTTAGGGCTCCTTTTCCTATTCCAAACCACCCCGTCATTCCATATTCTGTCCTAACTGTTGCTTTTTGACTCATGTACAGATTTCTCATGAGGCATATAAGGTGTTCTGGTATTCCCATCTCTCTAAATACTTGCCACATTTTGTTGTGGTCCACACAATCAAAGGCCTTGGTGTAGTCAATGAAGCATAAGTAAACTTGTTTCTGGTATTCATTTGTTTTCTCCATGATCCAATGTATGTTGGCTATGTGGTCTCTGGTCCCCCTGCCTCGTCTGAAACCCGCCTGCACCTCTGGTAGTTCTCTCTCCATGTGCTGCTGAAGTCTATCCTGTATTATCTTGAGCATCACCTTGCTGGCGTGTGGGATGAGCACGACTGCTCGATAATTTGAGCATTCTTTAGCATTACCCTTTTTTGGGATTGGGACGTATACTGATCTTTTCCAATCCTGTGGCCATTGTTTTGTTTTCCAGATCTGCTGGCATATAGAATGCAATAATTTGATTCCGTCATCTTTTAGGGCTTTGAAAAATTCAACTGGGATACCATCATCTGCACTAGCTTTGTTGTTTGCAGTGCTTTTTAAGGCCTTTCTGACTTCACTCTCTAGGATGTCTGGCTCAAGTTCAATTTTCACATCATTGTTATTATCAGGAGTGTTGAGGTCCTTTTTGTAGAGTTCCTCTGTGTACTCTTTCCATCTTTTCTTTATCTCTTCTGCATCAGCTAACTTCTTGCCATCTTGTCCCTTATCATGGTCATTTTTGCGTTAAATGTTCCCTTGATTTCCCCAATTTTTTTGAAAAGATTTCTAGTCCTGCCTCTTGTGTTGTTTTCCCCTATGTCTTTGTGTTGCAATGAGATGCAGGAGGCAGCCGTGTGGTGAAGTCCAGCCCCGACCAGAGTCGGGAGCAAGTATTTATTCCCTGCCTAGGGGCGAAGACACGTATCTAAGATAATTGTGTCATCCCCTGTACAGAAGGCTTGCGTGCATGGCATTTTCCGGTGGTGTGGCTACAACGGTGGCTCTGGACGCTACCCCAAGGTTAATGGACAACCCGCACTTAATTGCCTTGGGCTGGCGAAACCCATTGTTCCTGCCCTAATCCCAGAGCCTAAATGGATTGACCTCAGACACCTAGCTTTGTCCCTTGTTTACCCCTGTCTGCTTGCCTAACTCTATTTGCCCCCAGCCTGAGCCATGGTTTATGCCTAACCTGCCCGCTTATCTCCCAATTTCCTCTCCAGCCGAGCACGGCCCCAACTAATTTGGGGACAGGCATGCGGGTCTGTGGACCCCTTGGGATAGGTTTAATATCCAATTAATGCGAGAAACCCACATCTTTTCACTGTTCATTTATGTAGTTTTCCTTATCTCTCCTTGCTTTTCTTTGAAATTCTGTGTTCAAGTGATTGTATTTTTTCCTTTCTCCTTTGCCTTTTGTGTTCCTTCTTTCCTCTGCTATTTTGAGAGCGTCCACAGACAACCACTTTGCTTTCTTATGCTTCTTTTCTTTTGGTATGGTTTTCCTTGCTGCCTCCTGCATGATGTCCCACACCTCTCTCCATAATTTTTCTGGCACTCTGTCTATCAGGTCCAAACCATTAAATCTGGTCCACACTTCCACCGTGTATTCCTTAGGGATGTTGTCTAGGTCATATCTGTCTGGACTGATTGTTTTCCCTATTTTCTTTAGTCTAAGCCTGAATTTTGTTATCAGTAGGTTGTGATCTGAGCCAAAGTCTGCTCCAGGTCTTGTTTTTGCTGACTGTATGGAGGTTCTCCATCTTTGGCTGCAGAGTATGTAATCAATCTGGTTTCAGTATTGGCCATCTGGCAATGTCCATGTGTAAAGTCGCCTCTTGTGTTGCTTGAAAAGGGTGTTTGCTATGACCAGTGTGTTATCTTAGCAGAACTCTGACAATCTTTGCCCTGCTTCATTCTGTGTGCCAAGACCAAACTTGCCTGTTATTCCATTTACTTTTTATTTCCTATTTTGACATTCCAGTCTCCTATTATAATTTGGACATCATTTCTTGGTGTCTGTTCTGTGAGGTGTTGTAGGTCCTCATAGAACTTTCCACCATAAGAATTCAGTCCCATAAGAATTCAGTGGTATGGAAGGAATTCTGTGTTGTTGTCAACACAGTGAGACTGGGGATAGCATAGAAGGGCTGGGAAAGGAGAGGAGGAGGAAGTGCATAGAAATAAACAGGAAATAAAAATAATCAACCTTTTATCTTGATAGATTATTTCTTGATTATAACTAGAAGCTGTTATGGATAGGATTTTCACAATTCAAGGTTTCCCAGTCTTCATAGCCTGGTGGGAAAACCCCACTATGGGACTATGCTGGGAGGAGGCAAAACAGGCAACTCATCTCCATGCCATTCCTGCACCACTTCTTCAAACCATTAGAAAACTGTCATTCTGTACAGTGGGAATCACAAGTATTTCCTGTGATATGGTGGGACAGGGGAAATGAGCTCCAACAGAGGCTACTTTTGTCACCCTCTTTTCCCAATAAAATCCTTCAGTACCAGGTAAGAGGAAACCAAAGAACTCTGTTTACCCCCCCCCCTCAAAGGGATTGGGTGAAATGTCTCCAAAGTCCTCTCCCTCCCTGCAAAGCATACATATAACAAGCACATTGTTAAGAAACATTTCTTAAAAACCTTAAAAGCAGGAGCCCAATTTATGTCTAGTAATACAGAAGATAATAAGGACAAAAGTCACATGGGGAGACAAAATTAAACTGTTTCTGCACTGCACCTTGTCCCTTCATTATACAAGTTTGTAGGTTTACAAAAAAAGACCACTCACACTCCTTGATTCCACTGTTAAAGCCCTAGCTGTTGTGACCAGTAATATGAGAAGGCAAATAATGTCCTCTCTTTCCTCTCTAAATGGTGTACAACTACTTTGGAAGTTTATCACTGCTACAGAAATACTACAGACAAAGGAGTGTGGCTTAGACTCACCCCACACACACACACACACACAATTGCCACTTGCTGCTTTAAAAAAGCTCAAAATTTGTTTTGCCATAAACTGTATTACAAATGGTTACCATGTTCATTCACCATAGTCTTAGCTGTAAATATCTGATGCTAATTTACAGATATATTCTGAATTTTTGTTGCAATAATTTAAATTGGGATTTTTTGAATTATTATTCATAGTATTATTGTAATTGTTAACATATGTAGTAATCTATTTATAAATAAACATGTGGAACATCAGAAGAAAACAGGCTACAAAAAATAATGTAATGAGAAGCAATTTGCATTTAAAAGAAAATGTTGTATAATTGCAGAAAGGAGCTAGGCAAGATTGTTTTTCAGATTGCACCGCAAGACATTATTATGGCACACAATGATACCAACAACCAAAAACTGTGACACATTTAACATCAAACTTATTTTTAAAACAACTCACACAGTATCTATAATAACACAAACATATTATTGAAATAATTATTTTTAAAATTTCTTCAATGTGAGATAAAGACTATATGGACTTCCTTCAAGCCTATACTCCCTTCATACAGTTGAGTAATGTCCAATTTTTTTGTTTACGCAATGCAACAGTCTGAGTAATGTTTTATGTTGGACATGACACTCCTGTTTAGATGCACCATTGAACTATGGTAAATAGTTATATTTTCTGAGGAAGAGATTAAGCCTTGAGTGCTTCCTGTGCGAGAACAGATTTTGTCAAATTCAACCCTGGATGGGAATAGTCCCCCACTCCCACACATAGCACACAGTAGACACTTGTCGTTACTGTTAAAATCCAGATTCTAGGTTCTTTTCCAAAATCCAAACTTCTCAAAGAATATGTTATGCTCCCAGCCCTTTGCATTAGGTATTTGCAGGCATATATCCTTTTTTACAATTATTGAGAGTCAATAAACTTTGCAAAGGAAATAATCCTTTGAAACATTTATTTAACATGAGCATATATATGGCATAATTAATTATTTCAAAACAAGCTTTATTTATTTATTTATTAAATATGACACTTTCATATTATAGCAAGGGTATAAGAATATATAGGATATATAAGGATATATAGTGTAATTGTTAAATTCACATAATTCTTATAAATGTATAAAATGGGCTAATCTTTCTCATACTTGGACAGGCAAAAGGAACTGCAGAATGAACTCACAAAAGGTGCCTTCATTTTGGCAGTTTCACATCTGGCCTAGACACAGAAGAAGACTTGCTAAATGACATTGACAAACTACATAGTAACAAAGTAGAAAAGAAAACTTGTAACTTCTTTATTGCAGCACATGAGGCAAACCTCAAAGTTGCAAAATTAATCAATAGAAAGATTAGAATATGTTTCTACAAATGGGCAATACTCACACTTGTAGCATTTAAGGCACTTAGTATTATATAGAGAGAAATAACATATAATTCAAGGTAAATATGATATATCAGATTCATCAATACATTTGTACTGAGGTATACTTGATTCTTTATGTTAATGACAGAGAGAGAGAAGGAAAACAGTATGACATCTCAATTAATCTTTATTACTGTCCAAGTACAGCAAGAAGAACAGAAGTTAAAATGATGGTAATTAAAACATATTTTAAAAAGGAGTGTTTCTTGTATTTCTGGCTAAGATCAATTGTACAGTATGACATCTCAAATACATCACTATTAAAATGTGTACTCTCAGTTAGGAAAGTGTTAACACAGCTTCGAGTCACAAGCAAAGCCATAAGGAAGAAGGAATATTCCCGACTGAACAATAAACTAAACTAGAGTAAGGGACTTAATATTTTAAATATTTAAATTATAAAGAAAACATTTGGCTTATTTTAGTTAAAACAGAATGCATCAATATTGTAAAATACATGAGAAAACCAAATCATAGAACAATTAAATGAATTAAAAGTAATGCCAGCTCTGTTTTCAGTGAGACCTCTTGTCTATTGTTTTGGAACACATGATGTAAACATACTCTTTCTTGGTGGATTGCCCAGATGATCAGTGTCTGTAAACACCAGGTCAGGTCTTCACAAAAAACTGGTAAAAGCTAGTCGCTGGGTTTAAACCATAAAGAGCTTTGGATTTATACTTTGAGGGGATGATGTATTTCATCCTGCCCCCTTATCAGTTTACCTGCCTGTGCATAGCTTTGCCAGTTAAGCATCACTTGGCAGGGCTGACTTTGGCTGACATGGACAGTCTCACCCCTCCCTTCATCTGTCATCTCTGTTTTTTTCTAACTGTCTTGCTGAACAGTTTTTTCTGCTTTAGCTGACACATGTACATCCATAAAGCTTCATACATTGCTTTTAAAGAGTAAATGCTTTCATGTCACTTTATTAATTCATGCACTCTGACACCTGTATTTCTAGTGTGGCTTGATGGAAGCACCTGATCTTTGCTTATCTGAATAAATATTGGCTAAAATCTTATTACCTAACTTATAACTGTGGAAGACTAATGATGTCATTCGTAAGGGTAATTATCCAACTCCATAAAAGACCTTTCATAGTGTGTCAGACATGAAAGCTGCATGACAGGTGCACAGAAGCCTAAGATTCATCCTGGATTCTTCCAATAATGCTAAAAATATGATTTAGAATTAAATCCACTGGGTTTATGCAATTAAAATAATAAAGAAAGTGGGCATAATGGGCACAACCAAGGCAGCTTAGAAGCAGTGCTGTACTGCAGCTGGTTCTATCCAGTTCTATAGAACTGGTAGCAAAACTGGCTTGCCATGCCCATCTCCCTCCCACACCATGCCCACCATCTCCTCCACCTCTCCCCGCACTCCGGGCACGGCCGGGGGCTGGGAGAAGGAGGAGGAAGTGTTTGCCCACCTGCTGCCACTTGCCCAGAGCGGCGTGGCTAGGGGGAACACAACATGCCAGGTGTACTTCCTTCTGTATACTTCATGTGCACCTTCTGTATACTTCATGTGCACCACAAGAAGTACGTAGAAGGAAGTGTGCCCGGAATGGTGAGTTCCACCCAGCCACACCGCTATGGGCAAGTGGTGGTGGCAGCAGGTGGGTGCATGCTTACTTCTCCTCCTCGCACAGGATGTACAGAGGCCGGCGGCGGCTTCAGCTCCTCGTCTTGGTCTGCCTGAACTGCACCTTCCTGTGAGTCTCCTCTCTCTCTGGCGGGGAATGGAGGGTGAGGCAGATGCAGGGAAGTGCTGGGCTGCATGGAGGAGGATGCACCACAGGTAAGGCGAGCACTGTGAGTGTGTGTGTGACTAGCCAGCATGTGGGGGGGGGGCTCCATGCAGCCCAGCACGTCTCCCACCACTGTGGCCTGCGTCTCCCCACTGTTGCTCTACTTCCTTCCTCCTCTCGGCTTTGAGCAGTCCTCAGTAGCGCTGAGAGAAGCAGGGAGCCAAAGGCAGGCTTTCACTGTGGAGCATAAAAAAGGGGTGGGTAAGTGAGTGAGTCCACCAGCCAGCCCAACCCCTCCACTTGCAGGCAATGCATAGAGAAGTTCCTGTGTTTCTTTTCTTTTTTTCTTTTCTCTTTTTTTTTGGGGGGGGGGGGATGAGTTTATGCCCACACAGTTGGCCATGCCCATGCCCACAGTTGGCCATGACCAGGACCACAGTTGGCCACACCCACAGAGTGGGTAGTAATTTTTTTGCAGTGCATCATTTCTTAGAAGCATCACACAATGTGGGTGGAGCTCATGATCTTATTGACAGTTCAGAAGTGCTTGCAGAATCTGGCTTTTCAGACCTCAATGCACGTCTCATCTTACTCAAATATATTTGATAAAGCATAACCATACTAATGTACCCTCAGACTGGCAGTCCTTATTACTACACCAAAAATAAGCATAGATCCTTACCTGCTGCAGATGCCTGCAGAAAGTGCACATCCATCATGCCTGGCTTCTCTCCAATTGCAACACATTCTATAGGAGGGCTGAAGTGCATGACTGCTAAAGGGTGACTTGAAAAGTACAATCCTTACACAGAGAGACACAGAGATCATATTCCGAAGTATTGGTCACAAGAATACACGGGGGCTATGGACATTGAAATGGGTGTTGGTTGGGAAGGGTATGGTAAAAGTCTTGGGTCCAAGATTAGTAGCACACACAGTCCAAGCAATCTTTTTGCAACCGTCTACACAGTGAGAAAAGGAATAACACAAACTGAAACAAATGACTTCAGTTCTTCCAACTTTATCCTGCAAGCAACTTTTGGATTCTATCAAACATTAAGAAAAGCAAGGCAGCCCAATTTAATTCTGTCTCTTTCTCTAACCCTTTCTTTCTGAGAAGTTATAGTTACATCGCCTGATCAGCACCAATCCAAGGAAAAGGAAGGACACCACTGAAAAAATAACAGTGGAGATTGAAAACATGGTCAAGATCATTTTCAAGTCTCATTATATTTATGTGCACTATGCAGTAGAGGCTGCTGAGGACATAACACATTTATTGTTAACAGTTCCGAAAAGAAATAATTTCTCATAAACGTAAGGGAGAGAGCGAGGGAAACCCATCAATGTTCTATCGTTTTTTCTCTCAGTATTTGTATTTGTATATGAAGAATGAAGACTTAATCCTTTCTCTGCTATTATTTTGACTGCTTAGATGGCACTAGAGGGGGAGAGAGTGAATGAGCAAGAGAACACCATATTTTTGACACAATTTTACTAGTTACAAATAGCAGAAGGGTGTAAATTGCTATACATGATTTGACTCTACATAATTTGTGATTGTTGCCTAGGCAACCAATAAAAGGCCATATTTGGCAGAGTTTGAAATCTGCACAGTTAATACAGTTAGTATAAACTGGGACAGAATTTGAACTAAAGTATTAAACCCATTGGGTGCAGAGAGAGGACACTCAGACTTTGTTTCTAAAGAAGATTAACAGAATATGCTTACTCCTGGCAGAAACAAAGAAAGATTACATTTTATACTTTTCAGATAGGATGTGGATTGTTCAGAAATATAACATACTTCTGACTACAAGAGTAAGCATCAAAATAATATGTGCATCTATAAATTAGTGTATAGAAATGGATGGTGAGCTGCCAAACAGCACACAACAAACATGTGTATAATATATTTGAAAATTCATCTGAAATTCATTGTAGAATTTCATGAAATCAGCTAAACAATAAAGAGTTAAAGGTCATAGTGTCACAAAATTGTACAGTTGGAGATTTCCACCAAGAGATATCTACCTGTAGTCCAAACACTTGCTAATACAGGAATCATGTCCAAAATATTCAATATCTCTATGCCAACAGAGACCCAGTTGCACAGGAACTAGTGTTTGTAGTCTGGCTGTGCATGTACCGTCTTCAGAGAAAATGGGCAAAAGAGGGCTGAATCAGGAATATTACTGTGATTTTGGAATAACAATGGCTGGATCAAAGAGCTGCTCTTCCTACCATCTCCACAGTGAAACCTTCACACCCCATGCAGCCCAGAGATTAAGAAGATGATCAGCATTTTGAATTGATGAAAGGGGAAATCCAAAATAATGTAGTAGACTGAATTGCTGGTGCTAAAGGCAAAGGGGAGCCAGAATTGAACCCCCCCCCACACACACACACCAGTTCAAGATCTCCACAGGACTCTCCAACCACCACTATTGCAGGCGCACCCCCCCAATAATGGACTCAGACACAAATGAAAGTGGATAACGGCATTGGGCCACATTTATTGATTCATGCCCTAGTCCGAATTATAAATTTCTATTGGTAAAACGACCAATCATAATTCTTAAGGCAAGCAGGCCGAAGTAACACTGGTAAGGTACCACCCAAAATTGCCAACGGCAATTGTTACAATGTATCTATTTGTATCAATTTGTTTGTTGACAACAAACAAATTGTTGACCGTAGTCAATATCTAACTAATGACCCCACCCTCTGACGTGTATCCGTAAAATCAGGGGGTGATGCCAGCTGTCTAGTTGTAACCATCACCCCCTCGCCTGGTTCGTCGTTGACCGGACAACGTTTAAACAACTTATGCCTATCTAGTGTTGTCCAGTCAATTGCGAACCTGCCGGATACCTGTGGGTCATAAAAGTACACCGTTTCCCCTTGCAACCTAGACGTCTGCGCTACTGTGTCAATCTCCCCCCCCCCCAGGAACACTAGCTTAGTAGATGAGCCTTCGGTCTTTTCGGGCGCCAAAGGGACACCAAGTTCCTCCATTAGCATCTGAAATGTGTTGAGGAGACGTGTGCACGTGTCCCAGCCCCGTTCACCCCCGGACAAAAAGTCAACCAGGTAATGGGCTACAGACCGAGACCCTGACCTGCGTACAAATGCCCACTGTAGGAATGTACTGAAACGCTCGAAGGCCGAGCAGGATATGGAAAAGCCGAAATGCACGGTTTCGTCAAAATAATATTCCCCGGAATTTGAAACCCAGCAACTCAAAGTCACCCGGGTGCACCGGCAGGAGACGGGAAGCCGACTTGATGTCGCATTTAGCTGACAGTGCACCCGGGCCACATGAGCGCACCATGCGCAATGCCTGATCAAAGGATGCATACCCGACAGAGCAAAGGTTATCAGGAATAGCATCACTGACCGACCGGCCGGCTGGGTAGGACAAGTGATGAATCAGGCGGAAATCGCCCGGGGACTTCTCGGGCACCAGTCCCAGTGGGGATACTTTAAGGTTGGGAAACGGGGGTGCAGGAAAAGGGCCAGCGACCCCGCCCGCATCAACCTCCTTATTAATGCTGGCGGCAGCCACCTCCTCCCTTCCCCTGAGTGACAAAAGGTTGGGTGCGTCTTGAGGGGACCTATCCCCCGTGAAAGGATACAAAACCCCAGTTGAAAACCATGAAGCAGGTAATCTGCGTCTGCCCTCTTCGGGTACAATGCGAGCCAATGCTCCAGCATGTCCACATTAATTGGGGAGGGGGCCTTTCGGTGGACCTGCTCCCTCAGCTGCGGTCCTACCTGCCCCCTGCCCACCCCTACCCCCGCCCCGAAGTCCTCCCGGCCTGGGACAGGCGGAGGCAGCATGGGGGCCAGAACAAGAGGGACACTCATGCCTGTGCTTGCAATTTTTCCTGTTGCAGGAACCATTGGATGAGAAGGTCCAGCACAGCAGGCGGGCTGGAACCCCCTGCCCCACCACCTGGCGGTGTACCTGTACTGGGGCCGCTCGTTGGACCGCATGTCCACAATGGTATCTCTCCCCAGGCGCCGGGCGCGTGGGGGTCATATACAGAAGCCACAGCTTCTGGTAGGGCTCGTCCCACCTCATCTCTGGGTGCAGTGGAAACTTCATACGGAATTCCTCGTCGTAAGCCAGCCACGACGGACCCGGGAAGTCAACCATTGCCCGGTGAAAGTTGTCCAAATACTGTACCATCGGGATGGCCAGATTCGGCCTGGCCCTGAGGTAAACAGCCATGTAAATTAGGTATGCTGGCAACCAATTTGCCCACGTACGTGGCGGCTTACGACGACGTGCCTGCTCCTTATCCTTCTCGTCCTGCCCTTCCCTCTCCTCCTTGGTAGGCTCCCTGTTAAGAAGGGAGAAGATGTCCACATACTCACCCCTCCAAGTCTTCCCCTTAGTGGACTGGGCCAGATGGTCGCCTAGGGGCAAGGAATACCCTGCTGTCGGCAATGCCGACACCGGCACAGAGGGAACTGCGGGCAAAGCAAAGGGGGCCTGCACCAGCCCGGGGCTCCCCAACACATTCCCTACCACATAGTCAGTTGTGTGGGTGCACTAGCTTGAACTGCATACTCACCCGATGCACCCCCACGGGCCGCCCCCACCGGGGGTTCCGGCCCGCTGGGGGCGTCGGAGCTCACGACTGAAGCTGAGCTCGTCGACGGGGCCAGACCAGCACCAGACTGCTGCACCTGTTGAGTGGGGAGCTGTGAGGCAGTGGCCGCCACCGGCCCGCGCGACTCAGGCAGCTCAACCCGACCCGTCGCCAGCCGCTGTTCGGCAGCCAAAGGGTCTACCTGGAATCCTAGAGACGCCCCTGTTTGATTGGCCCTCGCCAAGGATGCTTCAAGGGCCGCTACACGGGCCAGAAGGGCCTCCACGTTGACATAGGCCCCAGCCCCAACAGGGGGCAAATGGGCAGCCGGCCCATAAGTCACGGGTACCTGTCCAGATCCCTGGGCCCCAGGGGCCAGATAAGGCCAAGAGCCCATGCTCAGCCCTTGTGGAGCCGTGGGCATGCCCTGCCAAGGCAGGGAACCCAACCACCCCCGTGGCTCGCTCCCCCCATGGGGAACTGTGCGCCCGGGCAAGAGGGCCCAGCCGCACAGACCATGGCGGGGGCAGTGGCCATCGTTTGCGGGCCAAGCGCCGAGGCCCCGTCCGGGGCAGCCTATGCACACCGCGCATCGGGCCAAGGGGCCACCGATCCCATCCCACCGGTCCCAGTGAGCTCCGCTAAAGGTGGCTGCTGGGCGGGCGCAGTCACGGTCCTCCGACCCGGCTGACGCCTCCGCGCCGATCGAGCCACGTTCGCAGCTGCCTTCTTCCTAGAGGGCATAGCTGAGTTAGCTAGGAAGCCTAAGAAAAGAAAAAAGCTGCCCGAAAAGGCTTCCCCCGGAAGGACACGAGCGACGGAGGTAAGAGGGAAAAACTTCTCCGCTCCGTCACTTCGCCAAAATGGCAGCACGGCTGCCTCGTGGCCAGCCCTTTTATTAGGGTGCTGGCCACGCCCCTAACTACCCGGATGGCTTCGTCCGGTGGGGGGGGCCCCGCAAAGAGCGCGGCGGCCATTTTGGCGCCACGCTTCCATACTAGAAAGTCACCACATGCCATATGTCTTTTTGCAGCCATTCTCCCAAACATTTCACAGAACTACAAAAGGTAAAGGAAGACCTGTCTCCCTGTCCAGGTTGCTTTTGGAGGATTTTTCAACGTTCATCTTTTTCTCTGTTCCATTCCTATCATCTTGGTTTATTAAAAAAAAAAATGGAAGTCCAGAAAACCACAAATAAAGTCATGTACAACAGGGGGGAAAGATTTGAATATCTCAGTTCATTGGGAAGGATTGGAACAGTGGGGCAGGGCCTATATCCTCAGGACTTTTGTGTATGCATAGGAAACTTAGTTAGCTATGGCACCCAAGCACTAGTCACAGGTGGCCCATAGGCCATGACCTAGGGGGAGGGCTCGGCCCACCCCCTTGACCTCTTTGGGGCAAACACCGGGCCGGAGGCCACAGGCGGCCGCCCCATGGGGGGTGGTGGTGGCAGGGTTACAATTCCCACTGCCACCAATGAGGGTGACCAGGCCTCTGCCTACCCGCCCAGTTGGAGGACTCAGGTGGGGGCTGCGCAGGCCTGCTCCCCTGGGGTTTCTACCCTTATCCAACCTTTGCCCGGCATGGGGCATGGTGGCCCATTTGGGCACGGCTGGGATCGCGCCCCACCATTCCACCGGCCCCCCATGGGCCGGATTATTGGGCATGGCTCTATTCTGGCCAGGGATTGCCACACCGTTTTATCCCTCCGCCCACTCATCAATTGCCCAGCTGGCCGTCCGGCCCATCTGGCCCACCTTATTCTGGTGGGTCTGACACTGTGGATGCTCTCCTTGCCCGCATATCGGCACTCAAGGCATCTATGGGAATTGCTCCACCACCTTCGGATGGTGGGCTTGACAGCTCTTCGGCTCCGGCCCACATGCTGGCCACGGCCGCGCAGCGGACCGCCAACAGGGTTGAGCTGCTGGAGGCCATCAAGCCAGCGCAGGCTGACACCTCGCAGCTCCCCATCAGGCCATTACAGCAGGGCATTCCACTGGAGACCGGTCCTGCTTGGCAGGGACGCACCGTGACACACAGCTCGATGGCCATCGCGAGTTCTGACGGCCACCGTGGGCTGGAACCCCCAGTGGGAGCGGCCCATGGGGGTGCACCGAGTGAGTATCCTGGTCAAGTCAGTACACCGGTGACACTAGCTCATAACATTGGGGGGAGGGGTCCAGTGACCATGGCCGCAACAAGTTACTGTGGGAGGGCAGTTCAATCCACACTACCCTGTTACTTCTTGGGCTCCCAATTACCCCCAGGTTATTACAGGGATGACCGCCCCTATGCTTCAGCCTAACTTCTCGGGGATCCGACAGGGCCCATTATGTGTTCACCTACTTCAATCCGTGCCAATGGCGGCCCTGCCAACAGCCAGTTACTCCCTACCCCTGGGCGACCATTTATCCCAGGCTACTAGGGAGAAGATATGGCGTGGGGAATACGTTGACATTTTCACCCTCCTGAACCGTGAACCCACTAAGGAGGAGAGGGAGGGGCAGGACGACAGGGACAAGGAGTTGTCCCATCGTCATAAGCCACCTCGCACTTGGGCCAATTGGTTACTGGCCAATCTGATATACATGGTAGTATACCTACGGGCCCATCCTGATTTGGCCATCCCAATTGTTCAGTACCTGGATAATATTTACCGGGCCGTGGTTGATTTCCCTGGCCCATCATGGTTGGCCTATGACGAAGAATTTAGGATGAGGGCGGCCCTTCACCCTGAGATGAGGTGGGACGAGCCCTGCCAGCAGTTGTGGCTGCTGTATATGACTCCCACGCGGCCAGCACCTGGTGACTGGTACCACTGTGGCCATGCCATACAGCGGGCTGCTACTACACAGACTCCCCGCCAGCCGGCGGGGCAGGGGGTTCCAGCCTGCCTGCTGTGTTGGAGTTTCTCCACCAACGGAGTGTGCACCAAGCACCAGTGTAGATTCAGGCACGAGTGCCCTTCTTGTTCTGGCCCTCATGCCGCCTCCGCGTGCCCACAGGCCGGTGGGTTACGAGGCAGAGGAAGGGGTTTTCAGGGGGCGGCCAGAGCTACCTCTGACGGTGCTACCCATTCAAAAGGTCCCCTCCCCAATTAATTTCCCGGTGCTTGAACGCTGCCTGCGCGCTTATCCTAGATAGGATGATGCGATCTACCTGCTTGAGGGTTTTCAGTTTGGCTTCCGCATACCTTTTAAAGGTTTTTGTGGGCCTCAGGACACCCCGAACCTACTGTCTCTCAGGGGTAATGAGGACATTGCTGTGGAGAAGATAGCCAAGGAGGTTAGGGAACAGAGGGTGGCGGGGCCATTTAACGACCCCCCATATCCTAATTTGAAGGTATCCCCTCTGGGTTTAGTTCCTAAGAAGTCCCCGGGTGAATTCCGTCTAATTCACCACCTTTCTTACCCTGCGGGTTCCTTGGTCAATGACGCTATACCGGATGACCTTTGCTCTGTCAGGTATACGTCCTTTGACCAGGCCTTACAGATGGTTCGCTTGTGTGGTCCCAGGGCGCTATTGGCAAAGTGTGATATCAAATCGGCATTCCGATTATTTCCAGTGCACCCGGATGACTTTGAGCTGTTAGGTTTTTGTTTTATGTGGATAAGGCCATGTCTTTTGGATGTTCAATTTCGTGTTCGGCCTTCGAACGATTTAGCACCTTCCTCCACTGGGCTTTTGTTTGTAGGTTGGGGTCCCGGTCTGTAGCCCACTACCTCGACGATTTTTTGTTCAGGGGTGGACATGACACGGGCACGTGTGCACACCTGCTCACTACATTTCAGGTGCTTATGGGGGAACTGGGTGTCCCCCTAGCACCTGAAAATACAGAGGGCCCAGCCACCACCCTTACCTTTTTGGGTATTGAAATCGACACCGTCGCTCAGACATCCAGGTTGCCTATGGAAAAGGTGACTCGGATCTCTGATGTGATTTTGGCAATGCTTGCCAAGCGTAAGGTGTCTCTCCGGGAGTTGCAGGTCCTTCACGGCCACCTCAACTTCACCTGCAGGGTAGTGACACCAGGAAGAGCCTTTGCGAGGCGTCTGTGTGTCGCTATGGTGGGCCTTTCTAAACGACACCACAGGGTATGGCTGACTAGGGATTTACGAGCAGACCTTTCGGTTTGGCTCACATTCCTAACAGACTTTAATGGCATATCCTTCTAGAGATCTGAGCTTATGGTCAGCCCCCAGTTTCAAGTACAGTCGGATGCCTCTGGCTCCCTGGGCTATGGGATTTATTTTGAAGGACAGTGGGCCTATGGTCAATGGCCTCAGACATGGCAGGGCATGGATCGCTTACACGATCTTACGTTCCTGGAGTTTTTCCAATTTTGGGGGCCCTTATGCTCTGGGGGGGGACAGGTGGGCTAATTCTGTGGTTCACTTTTGGTGTGACAATGCTACGGTGGTGCACATTGTCAACGCCCAAATGTCTAAATCCCCCAGAGTCATGGTCTTAGTTCGCCAATTTGTTCTTAGTTCCTTGCACCTTAATGTGCTCTTCAGGGCCAGACATGTGCCAGGCATCAATAACGATATTGCTGATGCTTTATCCCACCTGCAGAACTCCTGGTTCCGTGCCTTGGCTCCAGACCCAGAGGAACTTCCCTCTCCACTCCCGGCCGAGATATGGACATTCGGCGAGGAGAGGTGAACCGGGCGATCAGCATGTCTTTGGTACCTCGCACGCATAAGGTGTATCAGCATACACTCCTTCAATTTAGGACCTTTTGTAGGCAAAGGCAGTTGCCTGAAATGTGGCTGATTCCGGTCGACCAGATTTTACAGTATATGGTGCACCTTCATGATCAGGGGTTGGCCCCACACACCATCGCCACCAGGCTTTCGGCCTTGGCATTCATTGCCAAGGCACGGGGCTTTACTGACTGTGTGAATGACTTCCGCATATGCCATGTATTGGAAGGGTGGACACATGAACGTGGCCGCCGCCAAGACACACGTCACCCTGTTTCACCAGGTATTCTGACCCACCTTGCACGAGGTTGGCATAGACTGTGTTATGATAGGTATGAGGAGTCTCTTTTTCATGCATCTACCACCGTAGCTTTCTTTGGAGCTCTGAGAATCAGCGAGCTGGTCCCATTGTCAAGGGGGGACATGTCTCGCAGGGCACTGGAACTCGAAGATGTGTCTATCAACCAGGAGTGGGCTCAGTTGAGGATTTGTTCCTCGAATGCCGATCAGCATGGAGTAGGCAGTGGTGTTAGACTGCTACGATGTACATTTGCCGACATCTGTCCGGTTGGTGCCCTACATGCATTTTTGGCAGTGCGTGGTACGCGCCCTGGCCCATTGTTCTGCCACCAAGATGGGTCTCCCCTTACCAAATTTCAGTTCTGGAGGGTGACCGGTATGGCACTTCACAGTGTGGGCCTCCCTGGGGCTTGTTATGGCACCCATTCATTCAGGATAGGCGCTGGATCAACTGCGGCTGCGTTTGGGTACTCTGAGGCTGATATATGTCAGATGGGCAGGTGGGGGTCCGTGCGTTTTTCCTTATATGTACGTCCCCTCATTGTATGAGTACCTAGTTATGTCCTTAATTCCTTCTCCTTCTTTTACAGACCCTGTGTGTCTACGCACACCGGTGGCAGTGTGGCTGGTGGGCCACAGTTATGTGCATTGGGCGGCACAGTATGCTGCATCGTCGGAGTGGGGACCCCATCTCAGGCTGTGTGCGTCCGCACGTATGCGGTGGTATGGTGTGTGCGGCATGAGATGGCGGGAACTGTTGCCATTCCTGATGTCCATCAGGGATGCTGGACCGCCTGATGTTCTGATTCTGCACCTCGGCGGCAATGATCTCGCACAGATCACTGGCCTTTCCTTAAAAATGTCGGTGTGCAGTGACCTGGTGTTTCTACATCATTTATGGCCGTACACACGGTTGCTATGGTCTGACATCGTGCCAAGACACTGTTATAGAGGAGGCATGGATCTCCGTGGTTTGGACCGTGCCCGGTGGTCAGTGAACAGGGCTGTTGCCCAGTTTCTTCTTGAGAATGGCTTGGGGACAGCCATTCGACACCCGGGGATAGGGTTGCAGGATTTTAGCCTGTATGCAGGAGATGGGGTCCACCTGTCGGCCAGAGGTATGAACCTCTTTCTGGAGGATGTGCAAGCGGGCCTGGCGACCGAGCTGACGGTCTGGGGGGGGGGGGCGGTGAGTCATCATGGACGCCTACCCGTGTGGCGGGTAGCACTGGTAAGGTAAAGATTTATGACCCATAGGTATCCGGCAGGTTCGCAGTTGACTGGCCAACACGTAGATAGGTACAGGGGAAACAGGATTGGCCGGTCAAGGGCGAACCATGAAAGGGGTGATGCTAGGAGCTTCACAGCCTGCATCACCTTGATATTTGGACGGATACACGTCATAGGGTGGGGTCAGTAGATAGTATATTGACTTTGGTCAACAATTTGTTTGTGTCAACAAACAAATTGATACACGTAGCCAATAGCCATTGGCCTTTTTGGGTGGAACCTTACCAGTGCTACTGCGGCCTGCTTGCCTTAAAGAATTACAATTGGATGATACACCAATCGAAAGTGATAATTCGGACTAGGGCATTATTCAATAAAAGTGGCCCAATGCCTTTTATCCAATACCGGTGTCTGAGTCTTTATTTGGGTGGGTGCGCCTGCAAAGCTGCACACATAGTTCTGCCAAGACCTTGATACTGTGGTTCAAACAGGACAAGATGTGCAACCATTGGAAGTTCAATGTCCTGTATTTAAAAGACATTTGCTGATACTAACAAGATTTTTTTTTATTTCCTATATATTGCATATAAGTTTGGCTTTGTTTTATGATTGATTATTGGGGTTTTGATTTACAGATCTAAAATACCTTTTGTACGTCTTACTAAATTATTTATTTGCAATACAACAGGCTGTCTTGAATTTATTAATTCTTGCAAAAATTTATTGCCTCTTCAATTATTAAAATGGAATGAGCCTGGGAATGATGATTAGGGCTTCTACAAAAACACACTATAAAAATGCCCCCCCCCCTTTCTGTTAACCAAAGCACACACATATACAACATGAAACATTGAAGGGCTGGTACAAAATACATAAACAACCCATCCTGTGCTTCTCCTTATACTAAAGCACCATGTACTATACTTTACCTAAGTAAAGTACATCTTGTGCAAAAGTGCACCTGTGCAAAAGTACATCTTGCCAATCTGCAAACTCTTTTTTCAAACTGACAAGAACTATCTCAACTTCTTACAGACAAGGAACATGCGGCGGCAAAATGGCCACCACGCGCTTTGCTGGCCCCGCCCCTGAGGCATGGGCACAGTGCGGGAGAGGGGGTGGCTCGACGATGGCCCCCACTCTTCAAATTTGGCTGGGCCCCGGGCGCGTTTGGCCGTGCCCAGCCGATCCTTGCTGCAGCGCCGCATGCTCGGGAGAGGTCTTGCGGCACTGCCTTTTATTCTCTGAGCCCCTTGGCTCATTTGGCCCTTCACCCGGGAGCGGGCTAGGGCCGTTCTTGCCTCGTGCCAGCCTGTGACTGGGACGGTGCCTCTCCTTGCCTCATCCCCGCTCGTCCAGGAGCAGGGGCCGAGGCGTTGCGAGGCGCGATGGCACCTCGGAAGAAGGCCCCATTGACTGGGCCCTCTGCAAGCCAGCGGCAGCATGCGCCTTCCACTGCACCTCCTCAGCCTCAAGGGGCTCGCTCCCCTGCCGAGCCACAGGGCCTGTCGGGGGCAAACCAGCTCCCGCCTGCCCAGCCTTCTCCCCCTTCAGGGGTTGCTGTGGTGGCACAGGGGCTTGTGCCCCCTCAAGGGCCGACATTGGGGGTTGCCCCTCCTGGGCAGGGGCCTGTGCCCCCTCTGCCATTGTGGGGTGCTCCTTTGGGTCAGGGGCCTGGGCCAGCCCAAGGGGTGTCCTTTGGGGTTACCCATCCTGGGCAGGGGTCTGTGCCACCCCAATCTGCGGTGTGGGGGCCACAGGGTCTGCCGCCCATGGCAATGCCAGGGCCGGTGGGGCCTAGGTCCCTTGAGGACCGCTTTGTGGCCCTGGAAAGGGCCGCCAGCCTACAGTCAGGGGCCACGGCCTATGGCCCATCAACTGCTCCGGGGGCTGTACCTGGGCCTATGCCCCCAGTGTTGGTGGACTGGCAGCTGGCCAGGCTTGAGGCGACTCTGCTGGCCGTGCCCGCAAGCGGCCCACCACCTGCCAGCCTCGGGGCATCCTCACAGGCACCCGGGGCTGCACCTGCATCTGCTGCCACCGCTTCATCTGGGGTGGGAGGAGTGAGCTCAGTTTTGGTCGTGAGCTCCAGCACCCCGATCCGGTCGAAACCCCCGGTGGGGGCGGCCGGGGGGTAGCATCTGGTGAGTATAACGGTCAAGTTAACTCCACAGATGCACCCGCTGGTCCTGCTACGGCTCACTTTCAGTGGTCGTGGCCTGCTCAGCATCCCCCGGCGCCCGTTGTACAGCCGGTGTTACCCACGCCTTCTTATGCCGGGGGTTGGGGGCGTCATTCCCGCCGTTGCCACCTGCCATTTTGCCAGCCGGCCCTTCACTATCTTATTCGGCCTGGCCTTCTGGCCCGCTGGTCAACACCGGCTACCATACAGTCCCTACCGCTGCCTTGCCTACTGCCGGGGTGGTCCTGCCATTGGGCGACCACCTGCTCCCCGCCACCAGGGATAAGATCTGGCACAGGGAGTATGTGGACCTGTTCAGTTTATTGAACAGGGAGCCAACCAAAGAAGAGAAAGACAAGGAGGATGACAGGGACAAGGAGTTGTCCCATCGCCGCAAGCCGCTGCGCACTTGGGCTAACTGGTTGTCCGCTTACCTTATATATGCGGTGGTTACTTTGAGGGCTTGTCCGGATTTGGCCATCCCATTGTTCCAATACCTCAATATTATTTATCGGGCGTACGTGGATTTTCCAGGGCAGGCGTGGTTGGCATACTACGAGGAGTTTCTGACTGAACCTGCACCTGGAAATGCGTTGGGATGAGCCCAACCAGCTTCAGTGGTTGTATTATATGACCCCATCCTGCCCGGCCATGGGTGACCGGTACCATTCCAGCCATGCCGTTCAGTGGCACAGCACGGCACAATCTCCCCACCAGGCGGCGGGGCAGGTGGTTCCAGCCCGCCTGTTGTGTTGGAACTACTCATCCGTGGCCGGGTGCGCCCGCAGACAGTGCAGGTATAGGCACGAGTGCACGATCTGTTCCAGCCCACACCTGGCCACGGTGTGTACCAGGCCCACGGGATCAAGGTGGAGGGGTTGAGGTCAGCAAGGGATCGGCCAGGGTACCGCCGACTCCGGCTCAGAAAGGCCCCCTCCCCAATTAAGCTTGAGTTTTGGAGCGCTGGCTGCGCGTATACCCTAACCAGGCTGATTGATGCTCAGTATATCTGGGCTGGTTTTTCCGAAGGGTTTCACATTCATTTTATGGGGCCGCGCTTGCCACAGGATGCTCCTAATCTGGTTTCGTTGCGGGGCATGGAACATGTGGCCAGGAGTAAGATTTTTAAAGAGGTGCATGAAGGCCGGGTAGCTGGCCCTTTTGATACGCCTCCTTTTCCCAATTTAAAAGTCTTCCCCCTTGGTTTGGTTCCTAAAAAGGTTCCAGGTGAATTCCGTTTGATTCACCATTTATCTTACCCGGCTGGCAAATCTGTGAACGATGCATACCAGATGAGCTGTGTTCCGTCTGGTACACATTGTTTGACCAGGCGCTCAGCATGGTCCGGGCCTGCGGGCCGGGGGCACTCTTAGCCAAGTGTGACATCAAGTCAGCTTTCCGCCTACTACCTGTCCACCCGGACGATTTTGAGTTGCTTGGTTTTCAATTTCAGGGGCAATATTTTGTAGACAAGGCCATGCCCTTTGGGTGTTCCGTTTCTTGTTCGGCATTCGAGTGTTTCAGTTCATTCTTGCATTGGGCCTTCGTCTACCGTTCAGGGGCTAAGTCAGTTGCACAGTACCTGGACGATTTTTTGTTTGGGGCTGCTGCCGACTCGGATGACTGTGCACACCGGTTGGCCATTTTTCAGGAGCTTATGGCAGAATTGGGGGTGCCCTTGGCTCCTGAAAAGACTGAAGGTCCCACCACCACTTTAGTTTTCCTAGGGATCGAGATTGACACTGTGGCCCAGACCTCCAGGTTGCCCATGGACAAGATTGCCCGCATTTCAAAGGCTATTTGGTCTCTGTTGGCCAAACGTAAGGCATCTCTCCACGACCTTCAGATGCTTCATGGGTACCTCAACTTCGCATGTAGGGTCATCGCGCCCAGCCAGGCTTTTGCCAGGCATTTGTGTGACGCCATGGTTGGGTTATCCAGGAAGCACCACAGAGTTCGGTTGACTAAGGGCAACAGGGAGGACCTTAAAATGTGTTTGGGGTTCCTATCAGAATTCAATGGGGTTTCAATGTGGCGTGCTGAGCGCATAGCGGCACCCATTTTCCAGGTTCAGTCAGATGCATCCGGAGCATTTGGCTACGGTCTGTACTTTGACGGTCACTGGTCATACAGCAAGTGGCCTGAGTCTTGGCAGGGCAGGGATGTGCTCACGGATCTTACCTTCTTGGAATTTTTTCCTATATTGGGTGCACTCCTGCTCTGGGGGGAATCATGGGCTAACTCCGTGGTTCATTTTTGGTGTGACAACGCGGCCGTTGTCCACATAGTGAATTCTCAGACGTCCCATTCCCCCTGGGTCATGGCCCCTGTCCGACACTTTGTGTTGTGTGCGTTGCGCCTCAACATACTGTTTAAGGCCAGACACGTCCCGGGTATCAATAATGATATTGCTGATGCTTTATCTCGCTTACAGATAGATCGGTTCCGGACTCTGGCACCGGAGGCCAACAACCTGCCTTTGACACTCCCGGCCGAGATGTGGAGGTTTGGCGTGGAGAGGTGAACCGGGCCATCGATTTGTCGCTGGCTAGCAGCACCCATAAGGTGTACACTTTCACGCACAGGGCCTTTGAGGCGTTTCACCACAAGGCTTCCCTCCCTATTTGTTGGCCCATCCCTGTGGAACATGTCTTACAGTTTATGGTACACCTTCACTCCCAAGGCTTGACACCTAGGACTATTGCGGGACGTCTCTCTGCCTTGGCCTTTTATGCAAAGGTCAATGGCCTTTCTGATGCCACTTCTGATTTTAGGGTCCGCCAGGTTTTGGAGGGATGGGCCCGTGAACGCGGTCCTTGCCCTGACTCTCGATGGCCTATTTCTCCAGCTATTCTCCTGCGCTTGGCCGAGACTTGGCCAGCCATTTGCAGGGATCCATATGAGACTTGCCTGTTTCATGCGGCTGCCACATTGGCATTTTTCGGTGCCCTCAGGATTAGTGCGCTGGTGGTAGGGTCCCATGGTGATGCATTTTGCAGGGCTCTGCAGCTGTCTGATGTGTCCATGGGCCAGGGCTTGGTGCATCTTTCCATCCGTTTTTCCAAGACCAATCAACTCGGCAAGGGCAGCACTCTTACGCTTTACAGGTGTGGTCACCCTCTTTTTTGCACTGTTCGGGCGCTGGGGGCCTGTTTGGCCATTTGTGGCAGCGTGCAGGGGCCTCTTTTCTGTCATCTGGATTCCTCCCCATTGACCAGGTACCAGTTTTGGAGAGTCACTGGTGTGGCATTGGCTAAGTTGGGGCTTGCTGGGGTGTGTTTCGGGACCCATTCCTTCCGCATTGGGGCAGCGTCCACTGTGGCAGCATATGGTTATCCTGTGGAGGCTATCCAGTCCATGGGGAGGTGGGATTCTGATCACTTTTGGTCATATGTACAGCCCCTCTCCCAGTAGCACTTTGCTCATGCACTTTTCTTTTCCTTTCTTTCAGCTCCGGCCCATCCTCGGCTGCCCGTCCGGGTGTGGATTGTCAGACACAGCTATGTGTACTGGGATGCCCACCATGCAGCATCCACGTCGTGGGGCACTCACCTGGGCATCGGTGCAGTGGCACTGCTTCACTGGTTTGGCTTCCGTGGGATGTGCTGGCAGGTGTTGCTTCCATTCCTCAGGTCCATGGGGGACCAGTGTCCGCAACGATTTGGCCCAGTGCACAGGTTTGTACTTGATCTGTGCCATCCGTGGGGACCTTGCCCTGTTGGGTCAGTCCTGGCTACAGGTGCGGATCGTTTGGTCCCAAATGGTCCCACGGGTGGTGTACCGGGGTGGGATTAACTCCCGTGGTGTTGACCGGGCCCACAGGTCGGTCAACAGGGCAGTGGCCCGATTCCTTTATGCCAACGCACTGGGGACAGTGGTCCCACACCCCCTGATCTGCATACAAGACCGCAGTCTGTATCGTGATGATGGGGTGCATTTGTCAGCTGCTGGTATGGATCTTTGATCCTTAACCTTTTGTTAAGTTAGGCCTATTTTGAATTTCAATAAAAGTGGCCCAATTTTCAATCCAATAACTGTGTCCATGTCGTTATTGGGGTGTGGGTACAGCAAGGAACACGCGGTGGAAAAATGGTGCTGCGTGCTTTGCTGGCCCTGCCCCTGAGGCACGGGCACAGCACGGGAGAGGGGTGTGTGGTCGGCCACCCCTTTATAAGGGGTGGCTTGACCAACGGCCCCCGCTCTTCAAATTCGGCTGGGCCCTGGGCATGTTTGCCCATCACCCCCTCCCTTAGGTCACAGTGTAATTTATTTGGTCGCTTCGGGGCCGGGTGGGAATTTTTGCTTGAACCTGATTGGCACCTTGGTTCTTGGCTTTTTCGCCCACCCCACACTGTCTGCCGATGGGTGACTTACGGGGTTTCTCATTGTGACAAGCTTTGGTCACTTTTGGCGGATAGCACTGGTTAGGGGCAACTGCATTACTTAATTAATAGGGCAAATCCACTTGGTTGGCCATAGGGAGGACAAGGTTAGCCAAACTTGTATGCCCAGCCAACTTACATAGCAGCATAACACATAGATTGGGTTGACAACACGCTTCCGCAGAAGCAGGTTGTTGACAGAGGCTCATACCTGTTACCACAGTAACAAGTGGTGATGGGCATAATTAGGGCTTTAATTGGATTTACCTCTTACCAGTGCTATTTCGGCCCGTTTGATCCTTAACCTTTTGTTAAGGTAGGCCTATTTTGAATTTCAATAAAAGTGGCCCAATTTTCAATCCAATAACCATGTCCGTGTCGTTATTGGGGTGTGGGTACAGCAAAGAGACAACTGCAGTATCTTGTTTTTATGATAAGCAAGGGATTAGATCCCTATTATACAGGCATAATGCCTTGTGGAATCCCACTGCCAGAGCAATAATGTACTATAAGCTTCTAAATGCAGAACTTCTGTCTCCTTTAGTTTGACACTGTGTAATCAATCAAGCCAAAACAACAGCTGCATCATGAACAGCAAGACTGTAGCTGAGCCAGAAAGAGCTTTCTGTGTGGGTGAAGGTTGCTGTTAGGTGGGATGTTGGAAAAAATTAGGCCTTTGGCAATCTAGTTTTTTTAAAATAAATAAATAAATAAATAACTGAACACATTGAAGATAGCAAATGTCAACACTTCCTCCAAATCTTCCAATGGCTGCCAAATAGTGTTTTTACCAATGAAGTACTGAAACCTAATTGTGTCCTCATAACATCTTACAGGTAATAGAACTATGTTAAATGTTGGTAACTTGACAAACACAATGTTGTTTTTTTAACTAAATAAGATGTGAACACTTTACAATCACATCATTAGCTAGAGGTCATCTTTGCTCAAAAGCCAGTTGTATCTGACTCTAGGGTTCAATGCTCATCTCTGTTTATAGCCAAAGAGCCAGCACTGTCTGCATCTGCAGAAATTCCCATGGACATGTGGCAGGCATGCCTCAACAACGGAGGGCACTGAATGCTGTTTACTTTCGTACTAAAGTGGTCCTTGTTTATCTACTTGCAATTTCTTGCTTTCGAACTGCTAGGTTGGTAGGAGCTGGGGCAAAGATGGGAGTTCACTCTGTCATGCAGTACCTGGGAATCACATTATTATTGAGTTAATAAATAATAAAAGAATTAGACAATTCTAAGTGATGGATTCTCAAACCAAAAAGCATAGAATCTTTCTTTCTTTCTTTTGAAATCATAAGTCTGTTCATTACATACAGGGACCACTCTATACATCAAGGTAAAATAACAAAATGTTTTATTTGAAAATAAAGTGCTCACCACATCACAGGTTTTTGTTCTTCATTAATATAATGGGAAAATAAAGAAACAGAAAATCAGAAAGGGATAAATATGGTGCATAAAAGCTGTTACCACACTAACTGTTACATTTAAATGTGAGCTTTCTTGGAACAAATCTGTAAGGAATCCCATTACTCATGAGTAGGACTTTGGCCTACACATAGTTGGGATTCCACCTGAATTGCCTCCCTCCAAGCTAAGCAACCCAGGATTTTAGCTTGCTCAAGAGTTAGCACTGATTAAGATGGTTTGCCCATGAAGGCTGCTGGATCCTGTAGATTTCCAAGGCACCTTGGGTGGGTATCTGACTGACCTGGTTGGTGTTCTTGTCAAAGCTCAGGTTCCCAAATAGTACTCAAAGGCAGCCGGAGCTGTAGACACGGTCACTCCTAAATATCCTCTCTTCTGTAGAGCTCATCCATTCCCGTGGTTCACAGAGGAACTCTGAATGATGAAGCAATGAAGTAAAAGTCTACAGAGCAGGTGGATACAGTACACTGAAAACCTTAGTTGGTGAGGCAGGTCACTTCTATTTACCCACAGCATGTAAGGAGGGTGAGGAAGAGCCATAAAGCCATAAAGCTTTCAGTATTCAAAAGGCAGTTAACCAACAAGAAGAATTTTATAAAAACATCCGCAGCCTCACCACAGGTGGACAAGCCTTGGGCCTACTCCAAAATCAACAGTTGTGTGGAATTCACAACCTATTTTAGATAAAAGGTTGAGATAATCTGTCGGGGCCTCAATTCCACAATTGATACAGTAAATCAAGCTGAGATGTCAAGTAAGACTTCCTGTCAGGATTTATGGGATCAGTTTCAGCTTGTGTCATCTGAGGTGGTAGACAAGGCACTTGTACATTGTAAATCCATGACCTCTTGCTTTGACCCTTGCCCATCATGGCTATTAAAATCTGTAAAGGAGTTTGGGGAGTGGCTGAAAAATATAATCAATGCTTCTCTGATCAAGGGTGTTATGCCCTCTGGTCTAAAAGAGACCATTATATGCCTCTCCTTAAAAAAGTCAAATTTAGCTACAGATATCTTTGATAACTATAGGCCTGTAGCTAATATATCTTTCTTGGACAAGATCATTGAGAAGGTCTTGGCTGACCAGATGTAGGTGTTATTTGATGAAACCAACTGCTTGGATCCATTTCAGTTGGGCTTTAGACCTCATCATGGTACTGAAACAGACAAGGGGGCTTTATCTCTACTGGTGCTCCTGGATCTCTCAGCTGATTTTGATACTGTCAGCTGTGGTGTCTTACTGGGATGACTTTTTGGGATGGGGCTTTGAGGCATTGTTCTACAGTGGTTTTGCTCCTTCATTGATGGTCACACCCAGAGAGTCCAGCTTGGGGAGTTTATGTCGGTTTCGTGGACCCTTCAATGAGTCGTTCCTCAGGGGTAATTACCTCCCCATTGTTGTTCAATATCTATGTTAAGCCACAGGGAGGGGTCATCTGGACTTTTGTAGTGTGGTGTCACCAATATGCAGATGACGCTCAACTCTATCTCTCTTTTTTATCTTCTACAGTGGATGTGGTCCAGTGCCCTGATGATTTGCCCAATTAGGTCACCTAGCCACAAGGTTTAATGGAATTGCTCTCTCCCCTAGTGCAGGTACACAATTTAGGGGTCATATTATATCCTCATTTGACCCTTGAAACACAAATTGTGGCAGTGAGCAAAGTCACTTTTTCCAACTGTATCAAATAGCTCAGTTGCATCCCTACTTGGACAGGTGGTCCCTCTTAACCCTAGTTATTTCACTGATAATGTCATGTGTTGATTACTACAATGCTCTCTGCAAGGGGCTTTCTGTGTACCTGATATGGAAGCTTCAAATGGTTGCAAAATCCAGCAGCCAGGCTGATTACTGGAGTGCAAAAATTTGAACATATCTCTCCAACCTGGGCAGGGGTGCATTGGCTTCCCATTCCTTTTCGTATCAGGTACAAGGTGTCAGTTCTAACTTTTACAGCCCTAAAAGGTTTAGGACCTTCCTACCTAGAGGAACATCTTCCCCTCTAAACATTAGCCTGCATTAATCATTCCTCCCAGATGGTGCAGTTCCAGGTGCCAACCCCGAGATTAGCAAGAAAGGCTGTGACTCGGAGAAGAGCCTTCTCGTTGGCAGCACCAACTTTGTGGAACTCTCTACCAGTTGAGCTGTGCCAGGTTCTATCTCTTTCTATTTTTTAAAAACATAAAATTGTTCCTCTTTAAAGAGGCTCAAGTGGTTAAGACACTGACTGGAAGGTAGCAGATCAGTAGTTCAATACCAGAGTACTGCATGACAGAATGAGGTCTCATCCAGCTCTCTTCCAGCTCCTGCCAACCTACCAGTATGAAAGCAAGAAATTGCAAGTAGATAAATAGGGAGCACTTCGGTGGGAAGATAAATGCCATTCCTGCCACATGTCCATGGAAGTGTCTGCAGATGCAGACAGTACTGGCTCTATGGCTATAAACAGAGATGAGCACAGAACCCTAAAGTTGGATACAACTGGCTTTCAAGCAAGGGTGGCCTTTACCTTTACCTAAAGAGGCTTTTAAAGACATACTGCCAATGGTCGTGTAATAGGTTTTGACTAACTTTTATCATTGCCAATATATGTTTCCAGTTGTTGGTTATTTTTTTATTGGGGCATTGATCTTGTTTTTGTTGTTATTTATATATTTATTTGGCTTGTTTATTTTTTATGTTTAATTTTTATTGTAAATATTTTAATGTGTTGTAAGCCACCCAAGTTGGGAAAATGTCCCAGATGGGCAGGATACAAGTGCAATAAATAAATAAGAAAGACATGGCTTCCAAAGACCTGTAAATCCTATGGGAGAATTTAAAAGGGGGGGGGGGAATGGAATGAATAAATAAAATAAATAAAAACTACATTTCATTACACAAAAAAACCTAGTAGATTCACTTTGATGCTAAAGCAGGGAATTGGTCTATTAGAACTATATTAAGCATTAATCGTCATAGTGTAACATAACCTGTAATTTACCACTTAAGATGGGCTAAATGACAAAGGACAAGTCCTTCAAATGCTTCTTGAGCACCATTAAAATTCATTGCACATAAAATCCTGCACAAAATAACTTGGAGTATAGAATAACTTTACTAAAAACACCCATACCCTTAACTTTCTTTTTTAAAGCCTAAACTAAAAAGTAGATCTTAACTTTTCCCTGGAGAAGGGTAATGTAACACTCCTTTACACAGAGCTGCCAAAATAAAAGTAAACTCTGATCCACATATTATCCATTAAGACAGGACTTTGAGGCACTTTCTTCACTTTGGTGGGAAAAAAATCTTTTATTTGTTTGTACAATCTTTCTTCTAATAATGCAACTATTGAATCTGGGGCAGGTCAAGACAAAATATAATTTTTAAAAGGCTGCAAATATGAAAATGAGCAGAGAAAACAGAAGCATGGAGCAAATAACTACTGATTTAAAGGCTTGCTTCAGCAATTTTGGGAGACATGTGACTTCTTCTGTAAAAGCATTCTGTAAAATCCACAGTGATTTCTTCCTGGCAATGACATCATCCCTGTTGCATATGCAGAGGTGGGCAATAGGATTTCAGCCAATGTATGCCAAAGGACTTGGTTTATAATTAAGGCAGAATAAGACCAGGAGAGCCCCTTTGAGGCAGGAGGACTTGTGGACCAGCACTGCAAGCTTCCTCAGATGGATAACTAGAAAAGTCTGTTGTTACTGCCACCAGTTTCTACTCACTCCTTTTGTTTTTAGACTGGTGTCATAAGGAACAAAGAGTGTGATTTGACATTTTCATCTTCTGATACCGAGTACTACAGGACGGAATGAGCTCCCGTCTTTGTCCCAGCTCCTGCCAACCTAGCAGTTCAAAAGCAAGAAATTGAAAGTAGATAAATAGGGACCACTTTGGTGGGAAGGTAACAGCGTTCTGTGTGTTCCGGTGTCTAGTCATGCCTGCCACATGACCACAGAAATGTCTGCAGTGCCGGCTCTTAGGCTTTGAAACAGAGATGAGCATTGAACCTTAGAGTTGAATATGTCTAGCTTTCGAGCAAGATAAACCTTTACATTTACTACGTTCTTCACTCCACACATAGTCTTCTCTCTTTTGTAAAAACATTAAAAATCCAAGCAGGCTAGAAAACAAGTCAAGGTTGGTCTCTTTTCACGTTTCCTCCACATCAACTGCTTTTTTAAAAAGGGGCTATTGTCTCCACACACACACACACACACACACACACACACACACACGAGAACACTAAGAATGGCCAGCTCACAACAATCAGAAGGAATCATATGTTCTGCTCTTATGAATATCAATATACTTGTACAACTTGAGTGGGCAGGTGCTCATTAAAGATCATAAATGGCTTTGGATTTGCTCTGTTATGAGTCTTCTACTAAGGTTGATATTTCTGATGTATAACACGTTTGCCTCTTTTTTTACCCATAATAGTTTCTTTTCATCCCTAATTTCTGCTTTTATTTTTTAAAATGAAAGAAAAGCATGAAAAGAGCATTCAAATGTTTTGCTGAATAGATGAATAGATTTTCATTTTTATAAAAATGAACATTTTAAAGACACTTTCAATAAATACGTTCTAGCTACCTTTTAGATGTCATTGGTAGCACCTATGCTTTTGCTATCGTTTTATAGTACTTTAAGATACATTTTTGTCAGGATTTTTTCAGGTTAATGACATTCTCTTATCAATCCTCAATGGAAGGTTTTGACTTGTTTATTTTTATACATAGGTTCAAGGAGTAATATCAGAACTGGCTGGTAGAGGAATTCAGATAATATTTCCCTCTGTTTTTCTGGCCTATTGGAAATAGTTAATGTTGTGCATATAATCCTGCTCCAAATTACTTATCCTCCAAATCAAACCAATTTGATTCACACCAATTTGTAACCTGCCTGCTCCAATTCATATCTGGTTATTCCAAAACTTTTGTATGTATTTCATGTGTCCAAACATTAAATAGAGGGGGAGGGGATTAAATGAGAAAAACAATAGGCTCTGACCTGGGATGGGAGATGAAATTGCTGCTCTACTAAGTATATATGCAAAGCTCCCTTTTTATATTTCCATCTTCCCTCCCACTCTAATTTAGATAGATTCAGTCCTATTCTTATTGTTAACATGACAATCCAATGATGGCCAACCTTGGCGCTCCAGATGTTCTTGAACCTCAATTCCCAAAAGCCCTGATCAGGTGTGTTGACTTGGGCTTCTGAGAATTGAAGTCCAAGAACAACTGGAGTGTCAAGGTTGGTCATCAATGACCTAATCAATTCAATGGCACAAATGTCACACACAAGGGCACTAAACGGATTGAACTGAGCTGCAGCTACTTTTAAAAAGAGAGAAGAGGGTGAAAGTAGAAGATAATGAGAAAAATAATAGGCTCTGACCTAAACTCTCCCTACCTCATGAACACAAAAATGAGGCCAATAGCAATGTCTCCCTTTTCTCCATCATGCTGCCATTATAAAATGTCTGCCAGTCACACGGGTAGAGAGATACCTTCCTAGGGGATCCACACTTGGGATTTCTAGGAGAGCCTGTACTTTACTGGCACTTCATTAAACGTTTTCTGCTTTGGGTTTCCTGGTTCAGTTACAACATTATTCCCATTTCCCCAATGATTGTGTGTGGATGTGGATGTGTTTTAAATCAGCATTTTAATTCTTGAAGCACCAAAGCAATTTGAGGGCTGCTTTGCTTTGGAAATGGACAGTTAACTCCCCCACCACCAATTTGCTTCAGAATCTGAATACATTCTCAACCTGAAGAACACCCCTAGGAATGCCAATGCAACATATTAATAACACATAGGACAAAAAAAGTTACATGATTGAAGCATGGATGACAATAAAGGCAGTTTGGCTGGCAAGAAACCATGGGTAATATAAGTTCTTTTGAAATGTAAGGATTGAAACTCTGGGACCTGAACAGGTTTCACCCCACCCCTCTTGCTTTGGGATTATGAGTTCCTGCTGCTCTGTCACCCACCATTCTCTTCAACTAGTCTTGCTATCCTGAAGAGCAATGCTTTCTTGGTGGTGTAACTCCTTCCAAGGCAAACCGTGCAGCATTTTTAAGACAAGCTAAGGTTTATCATTTCAAAACTTCTTTTGGGTAAGCTTTTCTCCTGGCAAGCCATTTCCTCAACTATGCATCTGATTGATTTAACTGTAGATTTAAGAGCTGTCCAACAGTGCAATTCTAATGATACCTCCTCAGGCTGAATTTAAAGGGACTTACTCCAAAGTGAGGAAGACCTAAAGAAGCTCCTGATTAGGTTGAAAGAAGAAAGTGCAAAAGCTGGCTTGAGACTCAATATCAAGAAAACCAAGATATGGTAATGGCAACAGGCCCTATCAGGCAACAGGCCCTGGAAAATAGATGGGGAAGAAGTAGAAACAGTGACAGATTTTACTTTCTTAGGATCAAAGATCGCTGCAGGTGGTGACTGGAGCCATGAAATAAAAAGGTGATTGATGCTTGGGAGACAAGCTATGAGAAACCTGGGGAACATAGTTAAAAGTAGAGACATCACCTTGCAAACCAAAATTTGCATAGTCAAAGCAATGGTATTCCGTTGGGGCCCTGTGTATATTTTATGAAATGTAAACCACATTGAGACGCCCCAGGGTGATGAAGGCGGTATATAAATGAATAAATAAATAAATAAAAATGTATGGTTGTGAAAGCTGGATGATTAGGAAAGCTGAGCACAGAAGAATAGATGTCTTTGAGATGTGGTGTTGGAGGGGAGTTTTGAGAGTACCCTGGATAGCGAGGAGAACAAACAGGTCAATCTTAGAAGAAATCAACCCTGACTGCTCCTTAGAACGTAAAATTGTAAAGATGAAGCTGAAGTACTTTGGACATCAAATGAGAAGAGAGGAGTCACTTGAGAAAGCCTTGATGCTGGGAAAGATGGAGGGCAAAAAAAGAAGGGGGAGGCCAAAACTGAGATGGCTAGATGGTATTGTAGATGCAATGGGCACAGAGCTGGGTGGGTTGAGGAGGATGTTGGAGGACAGAGGTGCCTGGAGGGCAGTGGTCCATGGGGTCGTGAAGGGTCAGAATCGACTTTGCAACTGAACAACAACTCCAAGTGTGTTCAGGACTGCAACTTTCACATTGCTTTTATTAATGTTTTCTTTTCCGTTTTATATGTTTGGAATATGGATGAATATGGGTGGGATCAACTACTGTTGTTTACTTTGAAATCCACTTCATAAAATCTTTAGTCACCCCCTTTTTCTTTTGCCCTACACCTTTCCCAGCATCAAGGCCTTCTCAAGTGAATCCTCTCTTCTCATTTGATGTCCAAAGTACTTTAACTTTGTTTCAGTAATGTAGGTAGCTGGGCCATGATGTTTAGGACCAGGATAATATCCCCATCACCACATTCATTCTCTTCCCTGATAATTTTCCTTTTATTTTTTAAATTTCTGATATACCTGAGATTAGCACTAGAGCACCCTATCACTTTATTTTTATCTATGTATTTCCCCATATATGTATTGCAAAAAGGGAGTGGAGAGTGAATAAAGTAATAACAAATTGTTCTTGGTGAGAATTTCCACTCTGACCAAATGTTAAAGAAAGGAAAGTTAGTTTTGCCACCATCTAGAAGGGAGGAGAGGATAATGCAAGCGCGGCGCCAAAATGGCCGCCACGCTCTTTGCGGGGCCCCCCAACGGACGAAGGCATCCGGGTAGTTAGGGGGCGTGGCCAGCTCCCTTATAAAAGGGGTGGCCACGAGGCAGCCGTGCTGCCATTTTGCGAAGCGACGGAGCGGAGAAGTTTTTCCCTCTTACCTCCGTCGCTTTTCTCCTTCACCGGGAAGCCTCTTGGCTGCTGATTTTCCTCCTTTTCGGCTTCCCATCGGTTAGCTGCGATGCCCTCAAAGAAGAAGGCGGCTGCGAGCACGGCTCGTTCTGTGCGGAGGCGCAATCCGGGTCGGAGGACCGCGGCTGTGCCTCCCCAGCAGCCTCTTATGCCCGAGCCCACCGGGACCGGTGGGATGGGGTTAATTCCCCCTTGGCCGGAGGCTGGGGGTCCGCGTACGGGCCCAGTAGGGGCCGCGGCCCTCGGCCCGCAAGCGGTGGCCACTGCTCCTGGCGTGGCCCATTCCGCTGGGCCTTCCTCCGTTGGGGCGCAGCTTACTGCGGGGGTTTCCAGCCTTGGGGGGTGGTGTGGTCCCCTTCCCTGGCAGGGTACTCCATCGGCCCTACCGGGCCCGGGCTTAGGGTCGTGGCCCTATTCGGGCCCCAGGGTACAGGGACCTGTACCGATGCCTGTAGTTAGTGGGCCGGCTGGCCCTTTGCCCCCCCTTGGTTTGGGTGGCTATGTCAGCGTGGAGGGCCTCCTGGCCCGCGTTGCGGCCCTGGAGGCATCCCTGGCCCGGGTTAGTCACCCAGGAGCCCCGTTTGGGGTGCAGTTCGATGCGTCGTCTGCTGGGCAGCGGCAGGTGACGGGACGGGTCGAACTGCCTGAGGCACGTGGCCCGGCGTCGGCCACTGCCTCGCAGCTCCCCAACCAACAGGCCGGTATGGTTCAAGCCCCGTTGACGAGCTCTTCGGTGGTCGTGAGCTCCGACGCCCCCAGTGGGCCGGAACCCCCGGTGGGGGCGGCCCATGGGGGTGCACCATGTGAGTATGCGGTCCAAATTAGTGCACCTACACACATGGCCACGTTGGGGGGGGCTTTTCAATGGCCTTGGCCTCGCACGGGTGGTGCGGTGGTCCAGTCGCCGACGCCCCACCCGGTGACTTCAACTATCATCCAGGGCCCCATGGTGGGGGGTGCTTCTTACCCAGTCGGGAATGTTCTAGGGGTGACCGGGTTAGTCCAGGCTCCTTTCCAGATGCCCCCAGGTTCCACTGTACCTGTGTCGGCTTTGCCGACAGCAGGGTATTCCTTGCCACTGGGGGACCATTTGGCCCAGACCACCAAGGAAAGGATCTGGCGGGGGAGTATGTGGACATCTTCTCCCTCCTTAACAGAGAGCCCACCAAGGAGGAGAGGGAGGGGCAAGATGAGACGGATAAGGAGCAGGCGCGTCGTCGCAAGCCACCACGTACGTGGGCCAACTGGTTGCCGGCCTACCTCATATACATGGCGGTCTACCTCAGGGCCCGGCAGGATTTGGCGATTCCGATGGTCCAGTATTTGGACAACATCTACCGGGCGATGGTTGACTTCCCGGGCCCGTCGTGGTTGGCTTATGACGAGGAATTCCGTATGTGGATTCCCCTGCACCCCGAGATGAGGTGGGACGAGCCCTGCCAGAGGCTGTGGCTTCTGTACATGACTCCCATGCGCCCCGCGCCCGGGGAGAGATACCATTGTGGACATGCAGTCCAGCGAGCGGCCCCAGCACAGGCACCCCGCCAGGTGGCGGGGCAGGGGGTTCCAGCCCGCCTGCTGTGCTGGACTTTCTCATCCAATGGTTCCTGCAATAGGAAGAATTGCAAGTACAGGCATGAGTGTTCCTCCTGTGCTGGCCCCCATGCGGCCTCCGCCTGTCCCAGGCCTGGAGGGATATGGGGCAGAGGGAGGGGCGGACAGGGGGCTGGCAAGACTGCCACAGAGGGAGCTGGTTCACCGAAAGGCCCCCTCCCCAATTAATGTGGACATGTTGGAGCGTTGGCTCGCATTGTACCCGAGGGAGGCGGACGCGGTTTACCTCCTTCAGGGTTTTAGACAGGGGTTCCGTATTCCTTTTGTGGGTGATAGGTACCCACATGATGCCCCCAACCTTTTGTCCCTTAGGGGGAGGGAGGAGGTGGCTGCTGCCAGCATTAATAAGGAGGTCGATGCGGGCAGGGTCGCTGGCCCTTTCCCTACACCCCAGTTTCCCAATCTTAAGGTATCACCCTTGGGCTTAGTGCCCAAAAAGTCACCGGGCGAGTTTCTCCTGATTCATCACTTGTCCTACCCAGCCGGCCGATCGGTCAATGATGCTATCCCTGATGACCTTTGCTCAGTCAGGTATACATCTTTTGACCATGCGCTGCGCATGGTGCGCTCATGTGGCCCGGGTGCGCTGTTGGCTAAGTGCGACATTAAGTCGGCGTTTTGCCTCTTGCCGGTGCACCCGGGCGATTTTGAGTTGCTGGGTTTCAAGTTCCGGGGTGAATATTACTTTGATAAGGCCATGCCTTTTGGCTGTTCCATATCATGCTCGGCCTTCGAGCATTTCAGCACATTCCTACAGAGGGCTTTCGTCCGCAGGTCAGGGTCCCGGTCTGTAGCCCATTACCTGGATGATTTTTTATTCGGGGGTGAACGGGGCTGGGACACGTGCACACATCTCCTCAACACATTTCAGACGCTAATGGAGGAACTCGGTGTCCCTTTAGCGCCCGAAAAGACCGAGGGCCCATCTACCAAGCTAGTATTCCTGGGGGTGGAGATTGACACGGTAGCGCAGGCTTCTAGGTTACCGGGGGATAAGGTGTCAAGGATAGTGGCCCTTATCTCGGACTTGCTTGCTAAACGCAAGGCATCCCTGAGGGAACTGCAGGTGCTACATGGTCACCTCAATTTCACTTGCAGGGTGGTCGCACCGGGCAGGGCATTTGCTCGGCGCTTGTGCGATGCCATGTCAGGCTTATCTAGGCCCCACCATCGGGTTAGACTCACCCGGGGTATCAGGGCAGATATGCTTATCTGGCTCCAGTTCCTGAGGGAGTTCAATGGAGTATCATTTTGGAGGTCTGACCTCCTGGCTTCCCCTCGCTTTCAGATACAGTCCGATGCCTCGGGGTCCCTGGGTTATGGGATGTACTTCAATGGGAAGTGGGCCTATGGTGGGTGGCCACCGGCCTGGGCAGGCACGGGTCGCCTGCGTGATCTCACGTATCTGGAATTTTTCCCTATCCTGGGGGCTTTGATGCTATGGGGCAAGGAGTGGGCCAACTCGGTCGTCCATTTCTGGTGTGACAATGCGGCCGTTGTCCACATTGTCAACTCACAGACTTCCAAATCGCCCAGGGTCATGGACCTAGTGCGCCAGTTTGTGTTGCGCAGCCTGCGCCTCAACATCCTCTTCAGGGCCAGGCATGTCCCGGGGGTCAATAATGATATCGCTGACGCTTTGTCCCGCCTGCAGTTCTCCCGGTTCCGTGCCTTGGCCCCGGATGCGGAGGAATTTCCCTCGCCACTCCCGGACGAGATATGGACCATTGGCAAGGGGAGGTGAACCGGGCGATTGGCTTGTCACTGGCGCCACGCACGCGTAAGGCGTATCAGCATGCATTCAATTCTTTCAGAGCCTTCTGTACCCAATTCCGGCTGCCAGAAACCTGGCCGATCCCAGTGACCCATGTACTTCGGTTCATGGTTTACCTGCATGCCCAGGGCCTTGCACCTCGCACCATAGCATCTAGGCTGTCAGCTTTGGCTTTTATGGCCAAGGTGGGAGGTCATGTGGATAGTACCGCTGACTTCCGTGTGAGACATGTTTTGGAGGGGTGGGTGCGGGAGCGTGGGCGTTGCCCGGACGACCGCCACCCAATTTCCCCAGGGGTTCTTACCCAACTGGCCCGGGGCTGGCATGGCCTCTGTTTTGATAAGTATGAGGCAGCCCTATTTCATGCGGCTACAACGGTGGCCTTTTTTGGAGCGCTCCGCATCAGCGAGCTTGTGATGCTGTCTAAGGCGGATGCAAGTCGTAGGGCACTGGAACTCGAGGATGTCTATGTTGCCAAAGACTGGGTTCAGTTGAGGATACGCTCCTCTAAGACAGATCAGCATGGCGTAGGCAGTGGTGTAAGACTGCTATGGTGTTCTTTGGCAGACATCTGTCCGGTTGGTGCCCTACAGGAGTTTATTGCACTGCGTGGCATGCACCATGGCCCGTTTTTCTGTCACCAGGATGGGTCTCCCCTTACTAAGTTTCAATTTTGGAAGGTGACAGGCAAAGCGCTTGCCAGTGTAGGCCTCCCGGGGGCCCGTTATGGCACCCATTCGTTCAGAATAGGGGCGGCCTCCACTGCTGCTGCTTTTGGGTACTCCGGGGCTGAAATACGCCGTATGGGGAGGTGGGGTTCGCAGTGTTTTCAATTTTATGTCCGCCCTCTCCCACAGTGAGTACCAGCCTAGTCACCACATCTTTTCTCTCCCTCGTTTTTTCCTTGACAGACCCTGGGTGTCGTATTACACCGGTGACAGTATGGCTGGTGGGCCATAGCTACGTGCACAGGGCAGCGTGTTACGCTGCGGCGACAGAGTGGGGACCCCGACTGGGACTGGGTGCATACGCAAGTCTCACATGGTATGGTAAGCCCGGGATGTTATGGAAGGAGCTGTTGCCATTCCTTTTTTCAGGCCGGAATGCTGACCCGCCTGACATTCTGATCATGCACCTTGGGGGCAATGATTTAGGCCAGGTCACCGGCTTATCACTAAAGCATGCGATTTGCGGCGACCTCGCCTACTTGCATTACGTGTGGCCCGCCACCACACTTGTTTGGTCGGACATGGTGCCGCGGCACACGTATAGGGGAGGGTTCGACCTCCCGGCCGTCGACCGGGCTAGACGCATGGTGAACAGGGCTGTGGCCCGGTTCATTGTCAGCAGGGGTTGGGGGCGGGTCAGTCCTCACCCCGCCATTAGTCTGCAAAATTATGACCTTTATGCAGGGGATGGGGCCCATCTGTCGCGAGGAGGTATGGACCTCCTGTTGGGTGATTGGCGAGCAGGCCTGTTGACCGAGCTGACGGTCTGGGGGGGGGGCGTCGAGCCTTCTTTGAAGCCCCTCCGTGTGGCGGGTAGCACTGGTAAGGTAAACATTATGACCCACAGGTATCCGGCAAGTTCGCAATTGACTGGACAACACTAGACAGGCATAAGTTGGTTAAACGTTGTCCGGTCAACGACGAACTAGGCGACGGGGTGATGGCTACAGCTAGACAGCATGCATCACCCCGTGATTTTACGGATACGCGTCAGAGGGTGGGGTCATTAGTTAGATATTGACTACGGTCAACAATTTGTTTGTTGTCAACAAACAAATTGATACAAATAGATACATTGTAACAATTGCCGTTGGCAATTTTGGGTGGTACCTTACCAGTGTTACTTCGGCCTGCTTGCCTTAAGAATTATGATTGGTCAATTACCAATAGAAATTTATAATTCGGACTAGGGCATGAATCAATAAATGTGGCCCAATGCCGTTATCAACTTTCATCAGTGTCTGAGTCCTTTATTGGGGGGTGCGCCTGCAAAGGGTGACTGTTTAGCAGTACCCTAGGAAAAAAGAAAAGAAGGGGAAGTCTGTTGGCTAGAATCACATCCAGTATGAAGAGTAAACTCCTCCACAGCCTCTGTGTAAACACTGGTTGAGACTTCAAATACAATAGCAACTGTGAATCAAACTGCAGCAAAGCCAATTATTGTAATGTAATGTATTGTTTGTAAGCTGCCCTGAGTCGCTATGGCGAGTGGGCAGCAATATTTCATCCCCTTCCAGAATCAATTTTTAAACTCTTGGGTAAATGTTTGCATTTTGATGAAATGCTTGTATCGGTCTCTTCTAACAGGCATATCTTTTTGTCTGCCATTTTCCAGAACATATTCAATTTTTTCCAGACAATTTCCCCTTTCTATGTTCTCTAATGTGTATGTTTGTGTGTGAAATTTCCATTTTTATTTATTTATTGTATGATGATTCTCTACATTAATGTTGATATATACAGCAAGCACAAATTGACCATCTCAAGTTCCTAGGTAGAGTTCCATTGAAGGGCTTCATCTGTGACAATATGCAAGTCCTCCAATGTGCTTCGAAATGCACATAAAGGACACTTGAATATAATGTGGTCCACGGTTTGGTCTTCTTCTTTACAGTGACATTGGGGAGAGGACCTCCATCACCATGTGAACTTTGCATCTGCCACAGCCATTCCTCACTCTGTTCAGCAGCCTCCACTGCCATCTTGGGATGGAAAATCCAGCTGGCCATTTGCATTAGAATAAGATGAGACAGAACTGCCGCATGAGGCCTCCTGGTCAAAAGCTATGCAGAAGAAGATTTTCCATAATGCATGCATTTATGTATATTTCCTTTTTTAAAATGTGCAATGCATCCCAGAATATGGGGAATTGCAAAATCATTGTTTACATATTCCTTTGGGAAGGGGAAATTACAAAGTTCATATAACTAAATGAACCTAATAAATTTCATTCACTCCTAGTTCTCTCAGGAGGTAACATATATCAAAGATTACAATGCAGAGGGGAAGAGCCAAAACATGCCTCAGATTTTGCCAGGTAATCTATAGTTACAGTCTGAATGTCAAGAGATTTTGCCTCATGAGACTAACTTTCACTATAAAACAAATTCTTCACTTACTCACTTATTCATCATGTTATTCATTCTTTCCCACATGAGGGCCCTCCAGACGATTTCAAATATTAATTTGAGCTTATTTAACATTATTTGAGACTGATATTAGAGAAAGCAAAGCATATGGGACAGCTGTAACATGAAAGCATTTCCTGTCACCCTTCAGTTCTTCATGACAATTACTGTCTCATATTGTAGAAATGTAAAGTTGGTATTGAACTGTTCAGATATAACCAGGATTTCAAAATGAAAATGTATTTGTTTAAACATTTATATCTAGCTAGCTTCATCTATATTTGAAAACCATTTGCAGAAAGAATATATCCGGATCTTCAGAATATGTACATATTTATCAACCATGAAATACACACTTTGTGTGTTAAAAGATAATGTTGTATATGGCATTTTCTGGCGATGTTTCCAGTGTTTTTTTTTCCACTGACCGTAAGCTTTCTATTTGTATAAAAGGTTGCTTCTTTTACAGTTCAAATGAGATAGAACTGTTCGGTTTTGCTTCACTATCTCAAAAGTCAGAAGCAAAACTGCTCATTTGTATAAAACAAGAAAGATTTGCCTTACAGCAGAACCACAACAAAAATGTGTAGATGCACACATGCACATGCACATGCACACACACACGCACGCACGCACGCACGCACACACACACGCGCACGCGCGCAGACACACACACACACAGACCAGGTTTTCAGGAAACATAGTTTCTTTTCACATAAGCATACACATGTGGTTATTTTCTTTGATTTTATGAGTGTATCACTTCACACATCAGCTTGATAACTGAAGGCAGATGGAACTATGGTGGAATATTAGGAGCTGCTAAACCACATTCCATGACAGATAGGTGGGCTAGGTGATGCTATAAATTACCATCAGATGCCATTCACAGAAGATAAAAACCTTATTCTAAATGACGGCCATTGATCAGAAGCAGTGCTCAGATACAACCTTTCTTGACATGTGTTGAGGATAAAAGGTTACACTTCACACAGAGATGTAAATTGCAAGGGCACATTTTAATTAAGAAAACATCTCAGAATCAGTTTTAAGATGTCCAGATAGTCCACTCCTTAAAAAGCAAATAACAAAACAAACAAACAAACAAAAACTCTACCAGAGATCTTAAGAAACTGGCAGCTAGGGATGTGAATCTTACATCCTTTCATTTTTTGCCAAAAATAAAGGGTGTGTGTGTGTGTGTCTTTCTTTTCTCCCCTGAGAGAGACTATTCTTTGCTAGATGTTTTTCCTCAAAAGAATTGTGCAATAAATCCCTCAACATTTGTATCTGAATTTTTTTGGTTACTTTTTTTTCTAGAAGAAATGCCAAGGTATGCAGAATTACTATTAGCCTCCCACACAGAATTCAAATTGAAAGGGCAGGATTGACACAATTCCTGCACACAATGGCATCCTTTTTATGCTGGCTCTCACCTGGAAATGAGAGAAGAATGCAAGCGCGGCGCCAAAATGGCCGCCGCGCCCTTTGCGGGCCCCCCCCCCCACAGGACAGAGAATCCGGGTAGTTAGGGGCGTGGCCACCGCCTTGATAAAAGGGGTGGCCACGAGGCAGCCTTGCTGCCATTTTGCCTCAGCGACGGAGCGGAGAAGTTTTTTCCCTGCGTCTCCGTTGCTCGTTGGTGCTACCGGGAAGCCTTTTAGTTCCTTGACTGGCTAGCTTCCCTTTTTTGCTGCGGTGAGATGCCTTCCAAAAAGAAGGCTGCTGCGAATGCAGCTCGGGTGGTGAGGAGGCGTAATCCGGGTCGGAGGACCGCGGGGCCGCCTCCTCAGCAGCCACCTTTGCCATCCCCGGCCGGGGCTGGTGGCATGGGGGCTATCGCTCCTTGGCCCGATCAAAGTGCGGGCGCGGAGGGGGCTCCGGCCCGCGGCCCGCGAGCGGTGGGCACCGCTCATCTTCCTGCTCAACCGGTTGGGCCTATCACTGTAGGGCCGCAGCCTCCCCCGGGGCCCTCTAGCCTTGGGGGGTGGCCCGGCTCCCTGCCTTGGCAGGTTAATGCACCAGCCCTCCCGGGCTTTAGCGTTAGTCAATGGCCATATACGGCCCCTGGGGTGCAGGGACCTGTCCCCGGGCAAGGATCAGGTGGGCCAGCCGGCTCTTTACCCATGGTCAACGTTGACACTTTACTGGCCCGTATCGCGGCCCTGGAGGCGTCTTTGGCACGGGCCAGTCAGGCAGGTGCCCCTTTTGGGGTACCTTTTGAGGCGCTAGCGGCAGCAGGACAACAGCCGGCGGGGAGGGTTGAGCTGCTGCAGGCGGGTGGCGCGGCTACGGCCACTGCCTCGCAGCTCCCCAGCCAGCAACCTGGTGCGGGTCAAGCCCCGGTGATGAGCTCTACATCGGTCGTGAGCTCCGACGCCCCCAGTGGGCCAGAACCCCCGGTGGGGGCGGCCCGCGGGGGTGCAGCATGTGAGTATACGGTGCAAACGAGTACATCTACACATATTCCCAATATAGGGGGGGCCTTTCAGTGGCCTTGGCCTCGCTCGGGTGGGGCGGGGACTACCCCTTTGGTGACCCACCCGGCGACAACGACTGCTACCATGCCCACTGGGGTGGGCCTAGGTTCTTATACTGCTGGAAATGTCCTGGGGGTGGCAGGGTTAGCTCAGGCTCCCTTTACTAGGCCTGTTGTTCCCTTTTCGGCTTTGCCGACGGCAGGGTATTCCTTGCCACTGGGTGATCACTTGGCACAGGCTACCAGAGAAAAGATATGGCGGGGGGAGTATGTAGATATCTTCTCACTCCTGAACAGAGAACCCACCAAGGAGGAAAGGGAGGGTCAGGATGAGAAGGACAAGGAGCAGGCTCGCCGCCGTAAGCCGCCGCGTACCTGGGCTAATTGGCTCCCCGCTTATTTGATATATATGGCGGTATATTTGAGGGCGCGGCCGGATCTGGCTATTCCCATGGTCCAATATTTGGACAACATATATAGGGCGATGGTAGATTTCCCGGGCCCCTCATGGCTAGCATATGATGAGGAATTCCGTATGAGGATTCCTCTCCACCCTGAGATGAGATGGGATGAGCCCTGCCAGAGGCTGTGGCTCTTGTATATGACACCCACACGCCCTGCCCCGGGGGATAGATACCATTGCGGGCATGCGGTCCAGCGAGCAGCTCCAGCGCAGGTTACCCGCCAATCGGCGGGGCAGGGGGTTCCAGCCCGCCTGCTGTGCTGGACTTTCTCGTCAAATGGTTCCTGCAGTCGAAAGAACTGCAGATACAAGCATGAGTGTCCCACGTGTTCCGGTCCCCACGCAGCCTCGGCTTGTCCCAAGCCTGGGGGGGCGCGAGGCAGAGGGAGGGGTGGACAGTGGGCTGGCAAGGCTGCCACGGATGGAGCTAGTTCTCCAAAAGGCACCCTCCCCAATTAAGGTGGACATGCTGGAGCGCTGGCTCGCATCGTACCCAAGGAGGGAGGATAGTGAGTATCTCATTCAAGGTTTCAAGCAGGGATTTCGTATCCCTTTTATGGGTGATAGATCCCCTCAGGATGCTCCCAACCTGTTATCCCTCAGGGGAAGGGAGGAGGTAGCCGCGGCCAGCATTAAAAAGGAATTAGACGCGGGCAGGGTCGCTGGACCTTTTCCTGCACCCCCGTTTCCCAACCTTAAGGTTTCACCATTGGGTTTGGTCCCCAAGAAGTCCCTAGGTGAGTTTCGCCTTATCCACCATTTATCCTACCCAGCCGGCCGATCGGTTAACGATGCTATACCTGATGACCTTTGTTCGGTCAGGTATACATCGTTTGACCATGCGCTGCGCATGGTTCGCTCGTGTGGCCCGGGTGCCTTGCTGGCCAAGTGCGACATTAAGTCAGCTTTTCGCCTCTTGCCGGTGCACCCGGGCGACTTTGAATTGCTGGGTTTTAAATTTAAAGGGGAATATTATTTTGATAAGGCCATGCCCTTCGGCTGCTCTATATCATGCTCGGCTTTCGAGCGTTTTAGTACCTTCCTAGAGTGGGCTTTTGTCCGCAGGTCAGGGTCTCGGTCTGTAGCCCATTACCTGGATGACTTTTTATTCGGGGGTGAACGGGGCTGGGACACGTGTGCACGTCTCCTCAATACATTTCAGACGCTAATGCAGGAACTTGGTGTCCCTTTAGCGCCCGAAAAGACCGAGGGCCCATCGACCAAGTTAGTATTCCTGGGGGTTGAGATTGACACAGTAGCGCAGGCTTCTAGGTTGCCGGGTGATAAGGTGTCCAGGATAGTGACCCTTATCTCGGAATTGCTGGCCAAGCGTAAAGCATCCTTGAGGGAACTGCAGGTGCTACATGGGCACCTTAATTTTGCCTGCAGGGTGGTCGCACCGGGCAGGGCTTTTGCCCGGCGCTTATGCGACGCCATGGCAGGGTTATCCAGGCCCCACCACAGAGTTAGGCTTACCCGGGGTATCAGGGCAGACATGTTTGTCTGGTTGCAGTTCCTGAGGGAGTTTAATGGGGTCTCATTTTGGAGGGCGGACCTCCTGGCATCCCCCAATTTCCAGATCCAGTCTGATGCCTCAGGATCCCTGGGTTATGGGATGTACTTCAATGGGAAGTGGGCCTATGGTGGGTGGCCACCGACATGGGCAGGCACAGGTCGCCTGCGGGATCTCACATACCTGGAATTTTTTCCCATTCTGGGGGCTTTGATGCTATGGGGCGAACAGTGGGCTAATTCGGTGGTTCATTTTTGGTGCGACAATGCTGCCGTGGTACACATTGTCAATGCACAGACGTCTAAATCGCCCAGGGTTATGGATCTAGTGCGCCAATTTGTGCTGCGCTGCCTGCGCCTCAATGTCTTGTTCAGGGCCAGGCATGTCCCAGGGGTTAATAATGATATTGCTGACGCTTTGTCCCGCCTGCAGATCTCCCGGTTCCGCGCCTTGGCCCCGGATGCGGAGGAATTTCCCTCGCCACTCCCGGACGAGATGTGGACTATTGGCAAGGAGAGGTGAACCGGGCGATTGGCCTGTCATTAGCGCCACGCACGCGTAAGGCGTATCAACATGCATTCAATTCATATAGGGCTTTTGCCACTCAATTTCACTTGCCAGAGACCTGGCCTATCCCGGTGGACCACGTTCTGCGGTTCATGGTCCACCTCCACGCACAGGGCCTAGCACCTCGCACCATAGCATCCAAGCTCTCGGCGTTGGCTTTTATGGCCAAAGTAGGGGGTCATGTGGATACCACATCTGACTTCCGTGTGAGACACGTTTTGGAGGGGTGGGTGCGCGAGCGCGGGCGTTGCCCGGACGACCGGCACCCTATTTCCCCAGGGGTTCTTACCCAGTTGGCCCGGGGCTGGCCAGGCCTCTGTTTTGATCATTATGAGGCAGCCCTTTTTCATGCAGCCACAACGGTGGCATTTTTTGGAGCGCTCCGCGTCAGCGAACTCGTGATGCTGTCTAAGGCGGATGCAAGTGGTAGGGCACTGGAACTCGGAGATGTCTATGTTGCCAAAGACTGGGCCCAGTTGAGGATTCGCTCCTCAAAAACAGATCAGCATGGCGTAGGCAGTGGAGTAAGACTGCTACGGTGTTCTTTGGCAGACATCTGTCCGGTTGGTGCCCTACAGGAGTACCTGGCACTGCGTGGCATGCACCACGGCCCGTTTTTCTGTCACCAAGATGGGTCTCCCCTTTCTAAATTTCAGTTTTGGAAGGTGACAGCCATAGCCCTCACCAGGGTGGGGCTACCAGGTGCCCGTTATGGCACACATTCATTCCGTATTGGTGCAGCCTCTACAGCAGCTGCTTTTGGGTACTCGGGGGCTGACATACGCAGCATGGGGAGGTGGGGCTCACAATGTTTTCAGTTTTATGTGCGCCCACTCCCGCCATGAGTACCAATGCAGTCACCTTACCTTCCTTTTTTCTCAATTTTCTTACACACCCTGGGTGTCGTATTACACCGGTGACAGTATGGCTGGTGGGCCACAGCTATGTGCACAGGGCAGCGCGTTACGCTGCGGCGACAGAGTGGGGACCCCGACTGGGACTGGGTGACCACGCCAGTCTCGCATGGCATGGTAAGCCTGGGATGTTATGGCAGGAGCTGAGGCCTTTCCTTTTTTCTGGCCTGGGGGCTGACCCGCCTGACATTCTAATTATCCACCTGGGGGGCAATGATTTGGGCCAAGTCACCGGCTTATCGCTCAAGCATGCGATTTGCGAGGAACTTGCCTACTTGCACTATGTCTGGCCTGCCACAACCCTGGTTTGGTCGGACATTGTTCCGCGCCACTCTTACAGAGGGGGCGTTAACCTCCTGGCGCTTGACCGCGCGAGGCGCGCGGTCAACAAGGCGGTGGCGCGGTTTCTTACCACCAGGGCTTGGGGACGGGTTAGTCATCACCCCGATATTAGTCTGCAAAATTATGACCTGTATGCAGGGGATGGGGCCCATCTGTCGCGAGGAGGTATGGACCTCCTGTTGGGTGATTGGCGAGCAGGCCTGTTGACCGAGCTGACGGTCTGGGGGGGGGCGTCAGGTCTTCTGTGAAGCCCCTCCGTGTGGCGGGTAGCACTGGTAAGGTAAACAGTATGACCCACAAGTATCCGGCAGGTTCGCAATTGACTGGACAACACTAGACAGGAATAAAGTAGTTAAACGTTGTCCGGTCAACGACGAACCAGGCGATGGGGTGATGGTGATTGCTAACCAGCATGCATCACCCCTGTGATTTCACGGATACGCGTCAGAGGGTGGGGTCATGAGTTAGTTATTGACTACGGTCAACAATTTGTTTGTTGTTGACAAACAAATTGATACAAATTGATACATTGTAGCCAATTGCCGTTGGCAATTTTGGGGTGGTACCTTACCAGTGTTACTTCGGCCTGCTTGCCTTAGGAATTATGATTGGTCGTTTTACCAATACAAATTTATAATTCGGACTAGGGCATTGAATCAATAAACGTAGCCCTTTGCTGTTATCCACTTTCAATGTTGTCTGTGTCCGTTATTGGGGGGGTGCGCCTGCAATGCAAGCGCGGTGCCAAAATGGCCGCCGCGCCCTTTGCGGGCCCCCCCCACAGGACAGAGAATCCGGGTAGTTAGGGGCGTGGCCACCGCCTTGATAAAAGGGGTGGCCACGAGGCAGCCTTGCTGCCATTTTGCCTCAGCGACGGAGCGGAGAAGTTTTTTCCCCTCCACCCCCTCCCTAGTTAACAGTGTGATTATGGTCGCTTCGGGGCCGGGTGGGAATTTTTGGTTGGGACCCATATTGGCTTCGGGTCCTGGCTTTTTTGCCCACCCCACACTGTGGCTATGGTTTGATATAGGGGTCTTTCTGCATTACTGTTGACTTTGGTCACATGGGCGGGTAGCACTGGTAAGGTAAACAGTATGACCCACAAGTATCCGGCAGGTTCGCAATTGACTGGACAACACTAGACAGGAATAAAGTAGTTAAACGTTGTCCGGTCAACGACGAACCAGGCGATGGGGTGATGGTGATTGCTAACCAGCATGCATCACCCCTGTGATTTCACGGATACGCGTCAGAGGGTGGGGTCATGAGTTAGTTATTGACTACGGTCAACAATTTGTTTGTTGTTGACAAACAAATTGATACAAATTGATACATTGTAGCCAATTGCCGTTGGCAATTTTGGGGTGGTACCTTACCAGTGTTACTTCGGCCTGCTTGCCTTAGGAATTATGATTGGTCGTTTTACCAATACAAATTTATAATTCGGACTAGGGCATTGAATCAATAAACGTAGCCCTTTGCTGTTATCCACTTTCAATGTTGTCTGTGTCCGTTATTGGGGGGGTGCGCCTGCAAAGGCCCAGCTGTGTAAGACTCTTACAGTTTCTACACTGAAGACATCTTTCCTGTAGAGCAGGGGTCCCAGACTTTGGTTTTTGGACTTCATTTCCCAGAAGCCTAAGTCGGTACATCGGCTGATCAGTGCTTTAGGGAATTGACTTAGGCTTCTGGGAACTGAAGTTCGTAGAAGACTCAATGAAAAAGAATTTGACAGTTATTTGCACTGAACAACTGGTAAAAACCAGATTAAAATAAAAAGGAAAGTGGGTGACAAGATCAGAGTGCATTTCCCCCATCAAGTTTGTAAATCTCACTGCTCTGGGGAAAGTCTTAACCCATAGTCTAGTTGTGGTGATACTCAGAAGTAAGAAATTTTGCAAGTACTTATCACATTCCTACTGATAACAAAACACAGGGCTTTCTATAAAATATGTGTAGTGGTTCAAAAACATTTACAATAGATTAAGTTGAAAAACATGTTTACTGTACAATTTATGTGATATCCATATGATGCATGGTATTGGAATCATGCTGCATATCATCTTTTATCATTCTATTAGGCCACGCTGGTTAAACCCAAGATGTCCCAGCGCTGCACACAGAAATCCTAAGAGGACTGCACCTGTTTCCATGAACCTAGAGATGTCAGTGTTCATACAGTATTGGACACATTGTAAGAGGACCTTATCTGGGAAGCAGACAGAGGAGCTTCATCTTTCCTGGTGTTCTTTAGCCTCTCCACAGCCTTTGATATCAGTGATCACAGTATCCTCCTGGGACACTTATCAGGGATGGGAATCTAGGGCACTGTATTAAAGTGGTTCCATTGTTTCCTTGGTTAGTAGACCCAGAGAGTTCAACTCAGAGAGTTTGTTTTGGCCCCATGGACACTCCAACGGGGTGTTCCACCGGAGCCGCTAATAATAATTTCATGTCAGAGATTAGTCAGGGTTGAAAGGGGGTGCCCTAATGAGGTTCCTTTCATTTCCCCAAGTGCAGCTCTTGGGTATCAAAACCCGACCTTCCATTCTCCAGCTCAGCACCTTAGCCACTAAGCCACCTGGGGAACTGCACAGGAGTTGATCATCTCCTTGTCATTGTTTAACATCTACATGAAAACACTGAGAAAGGTCATTGGGAGATTCCAATATAAGGATGACACACAACTCTATTTCTCCTTTTCATTGCCTGCAGTGGATGCGGTCTGACGTCTTGACGATTGTCTGGACTCAATAATGGAATGGACAAAAGGTTGTTGTTGTTGTTCAGTCGCACAGTCGATTCCGACCCTTTGCGACCCTATGGACCATCGTTCTCCAGGCGCCTCTGTCCTCCACCATCCCCCTCAGTCCTCCCAGCTCTGTGCCCATTGTGTCTACAATACCATCTATCCATCTCATCCTTGGCCTCCCCCTTCTTCTTTTGCCCTCCACCTTTCCCAACATCACGGCCTTCTCAAGTGAATCCTCCCTTCTCATTTGATGCCCAAAGTACTTTAGCCTCATCTTTACTATTTGACCTTCCAATGAGCAGTCAGTGTTGATTTCTTCTAAGATTGACCTATTTGTTCTCCTCGCTGTCCAAGGTACCCTCAAAACTCTCCTCCAACACCACATTTCAAAGGCATCTATTCTTCTGCGTTCAGCTTTCCTAATTGTCCAGCTCTCACATCCGTACATTACCACTGGGAATACCATTGCTTCGACTATTCTAATTTTTGTTTTCAAGGTGATGTCTCTGCTTTTCACTATGTTCCCCAGGTTTCTCATGGCTTGTCTCCCTAGAATCAGCCGCCTCTTTATTTCATGGCTGCAATCTCCATCTGCAGTGATCTTAGATCCTAAGAACGTAAAATCTGTCACTGCTTCTACTTCTTCCCCGTCTATTTTCCAGGAACTGATGGGGCCTGTTGCCATTATCTTGGTTTTCTTGATATTGAGTCTCAAGCCAGCTTTTGCACTCTCTTCCTTCAAACCGATCAGGAGATTCTTTAGGTCTTCCTCACTTTCTGCCATTAGGGTGGTGTCGTCTGCATATCTCAGATTGTTGATGTTTCTCCCAGCAATTTTGATCCCATATTGTGATTCCTCCATCCCTGCATTGCGCATTATGTGCTCTGTGTATAAGTTGAATAAGCAGGGTGACAGAATGCAGCCTTGCCTTACTCCTTTTCCTATTCCAAACCACTCTGTCATTCCGTGTTCTGTCCTAACTGTTGCTTCTTGGTTCATGTACAGATTTCTCAGGAGGCATATGAGGTGCTCTGGTATTCCCATCTCTTTAATCACTTGCCACATCTTGTTGTGATCCACACAATCAAATGCCTTAGTGTAGTCAATAAAGCAAAAATAAACTTGTTTCTGGTATTCCTTTGTTTTCTCCATGATCCAACGTATGTTGGCAATGTGGTCTCTAGTCCCCCTGCCTCTTCTGAAACCTGCCTGCACCTCTGGTAATTCTCTTTCCACATGCTGCTGAAGTCTATCCTGTATTATCTTGAGCATCACCTTGCTGGCGTGTGGGATGAGCGCAATTGTTCGATAATTTGAACATTCTTTGGCATTGCCCTTTTTTGGGATTGGAACATATACTGATCTTTTCCAGTCCTGTGGCCACTGTTTTGTTTTCCAAATCTGCTGGCATATTGAATGCAGTAATTTGATGCCATCATCTTTTAGAGCTTTGAAAAATTCAACTGGGATACCATCATCTCCACTAGCTTTGTTGTTTGCAGTGCTCTTTAGGGCCTTTCTGACTTCACTCTCCAGGATGTCTGGCTCAGGTTCAATTTCTTCATCATTGTGACTATCAGGAGTGTTGAGTTCCTTTTTGTAGAGTTCCTCTGTGTACTCTTTCCATCTTTTCTTAATCTCTTCTGCATCAGCTAGCTCCTTTCCGTCTTTGTCCCTTATCATGTTCATTTTTGCTTTAAATGTTCCCTTGATTTCCCGGATTTTTTTGAAAAGATCTCTGGTTCTGCCTCTTTTGTTGTTTTCTTCCATTTCTTTGCACTGTTCTTTTAGATAGTTTTCCTTATCTCTCCTTGCTTTTCTTTGAAATTCTGTGTTCAAATGATTGTATTTTTTCCTTTCTCCTTTGACTTTTGCGTTCCTTCTTTCCTCTGCTATTTTAAGAGCCTCATCAGACAACCACTTTGCTTTCTTACTCTTCTTTTCTTTTGGTATGGTTTTCTTTGCTGCTTCCTGCATGATGTCCCTCATCTCTGTCCATAATTCTTCTGGCACTCTATCTATTGAGTCTAAGCCATTGAATCTGTTCATCACCTCCACCGTGTATTCTTTAGGGATGCTGTCTAGGTGATATCTGTCTGGTCTCTTTGTTTTCCCTATTTTCTTTAGTCTAAGCCTGAATTTTGCAATCAGTAGGTTGTGATCTGAGCCACAATCTGCTCCAGGTCTTGTTTTTGCTGACTGTATGGAGGTTCTCCATCTTTGGCTGCAGAGTATGTAGTCAATCTGGTTTCGGTGTTGGCCATCTGGTGATGTCCATGTGTAAAGTCGCCTCTTGTGTTGCTGGAAGAGGGTGTTTGCTATGACCAGTGCGTTCTCTTGGCAGAACTCTATCAATCTTTGCCCTGCTTCATTCTGTGTTCCAAGACCGAACACAGGCTGAAACTAAACCCTGACAAGACAGAGGTTTAAGTGCTTGACGGGCTGTCTGCCTGACTAAGAGACCTGGTTCCTACCCTGGGTGGAACTACTCTTACCCCATGGGACCAGGTTTGTAACCTGGGGGTCATTATGGACCCATTAGTCTCCTGTGAACAACAAATAGTGGTGGTGCTTTTTCCCAGCTCTGGTAGATTGCACAGTTATGCTCCTACTTGGACAGATGCTTTCTCATAATGCTGGCCCAATTGTTGGTAATCTTGCAGATTGACTTCTGTAATGCTCTCTTCATGGGGCTGCCTTTATGTCTGATACAGAGATTATAGCCGGTCCAGAATACAGTGGCCATGCTACAGACAGGCATAAAGAAATTTGATCATATTTGCCCAGCCTTAGCAGTCCTGCACTGGTTACCTGTTCCTTACCATGTCAGATGCCAAGTATTGCATTTTATTTTCTGATATACTTATTCAGTAGTTTTATTTTGTTTTGTTATTTGTTTTATCATGTTATTTTGTTATTTGTATGTGCACCACCCAGAGTGGGAAATGTCAGGAAACTAATTCACAAGTAGGACTGCCTGCTCATAAGTGGTTGGTTCCTGCTTCTGAGCTGCTGCCCTATTAGCTAAAAGTATATTGTAATCTGAGTAAATTACAGAAGAAAGTTTATCAAAAGTTCAGAAAGTACATCATAGCAAAGAGAGCTTCTCAAATTGGGTGATCCAAGCCCCCCCCCCTTTTCTGATTTAAGCTCCTACATGTTGTCTCAATTCACAACTCACCCACAGTGAGAAACATCTGATCAAGAGAGTGTCTTGCCCCGTCCCTCTGGGTTTTAGCTCCTCACACATGGTCAACCCCCTTTCCATTCCCATAAAGGAATCCAGCCAATGACCATACAGTATAACATGTTGATCACACATTTGGTTTCATTTCTTCTAACCTACAAGGCTAGCATGTTTTTAAATTTCAATCCTTCTCAGGAATGTGTTACAGGTGTCCCCCCCGAAATAAACAAACAAACAAACAAACAAACAAATAAATAAATAAATATCTGTTTGAAGCAGGGTCTTATTCCTATTTCCACATCTACATTGGATGGCCTGTTATGGATCAATAATGGGAGAGGGGTGTATTATTGTCCAGAATTAGTTATATATTGTTGTTGATATATTTAATTAGTCTCAAGTTAGAGGTTGTAGTTTTTCTGTCATTTTCTCTTTTAGTTGTGTTGTTTCTAAGTACCCATATCCCCTCACACCTTCCATGTCTATCTCTCACAAATAACTCTGACACAAAGGGAGTAACACAACTCCCTATTTTTATGAACTATCTACCCAAAACTCAATACAGCAGTCATCCTTTCACTACTACACACAATATTCTTATGGTGTAATATCATTTCAGTATTTTTTTACCATTTATATATACCATTTATGTACAATTCCTCTTTCCGCTAATCTGCAGAGTAATTTTGTGATTTGCGCATAAACTCTTGTCATCCGGTCCTGTTTTGCATTAAAATCCCCTCTTTTATTGTATCTGGCCATCAGCCGCAATAAAGAATTGATTGATTGAATCTGCAGAGTTAAAGGGCAAAAAGAAGGACTTGGGATGCTGTTCAGATAGCCTTTTTCTATTCTAATATTACTTTTCTTGTTTGTTCTCTCATTTAGCATTTTTGTTTAGTCATGTTTTGCAAAATGACTGGAAGAAAAATTGTAGGAGTGGGAGTGTATATAGGTTAGCTAAACAAACTGAAGTAATATTTCAATGGTGTGTGTGTGTGTTGAGTTTTTGGTCAATAATAATAACAACTGTATTTGATGAAGTCAGTTCTGACTTCTGGAGTGTTTTTTAGGTAAAGAATACACAGATGTGTCCTACCATCCCCTTCTTCTTGGATTGTACAGCATACCCATAAATCCACAGATTGGCTCTTCTTCTGGGAGGCATAGTGGGGAATTGTATTCCCAATGTCTATCTAAATCGCTAAGCTATCCAGCCAGTCAATAGGTCACACAAATAAGGAGTTTTGTAGCATTCCCTGGGCCAGAGCCATTTGTGGGACCTGGCAGGGATGAGGAAACAGGTATTCAGAATGTATTCAGAAGCAACCTACTACAAGACTGCCCTCCTCCAAAATAAATTCATAGAAAACCAAGTGCATGCTGTTCTGTGACTTCTGTCTGAGAAAAAAATCTTGAGCATTATTGAACCCTATTGTCACAGTTTAATAGAAATTGCAATTTCACCTTTCCTCAATTCAAATTCATATTTTTTAACATTGGGAATGCTGAATGCAAAGAGGGCCACTCCACCGGCCACTCCACTGGCCGGCGTTCTTTGGGCCCTGCCCTCCCCCTGGACTTAAAAGGCGAGGGGTGCCCGGGTGAACTACCGCCGCCACCACATGTGTTCTGCCCCGGTGGGGGCGAAGAGGCCACTCTATTGGCCGACGTTCTTGGGCCCCACCCTCCCCCTCACATTTGGACTTGGAGGACTCTAAAGGCAGGGGTTTTCATGGGTGGTCTTGGATCTTTCCTGTTATTTATTGTTGTTAATTGTATCTTTAATATTGTATTTTTTTATTATATTGTTGTTATGCTGTATTTTTTGAGTTTTGTGTCTTTGATATTGTGTTTTTGAATTTTCTGTAAGCCACTTCAAGTCATCCATTGGATTGAGGGAAGCAGGATATAAATAAAACATTATTATTATTATTATTATTATTATTATTATTATTATTATTATTATTATTATTATTATTATTATTATTATTATTATTATTATTATTATTATTATTATTATTATTATTAATGTGTTATGAGTGATGCTTGTAGTATGTCTCTTCTTTGGTGGTAAACAGGCTCCAAAGCATGTATTATCCTCAGAATTGCTCGAATATGGATTAGGTACATATTTCCACACGGCGTATGCCTCCTACAGAACATTCTAATCCAACCATTCACTGGTCTCTTCTATCTAATGGAGAAAGTGGGATTATGGGCCCCACATCCAAAATACTCTGACAGTCTTCTGGAGTGAATTTGTATGCAAACTTTTTCGACTGTTGAAGGCTAAAACTATATCACATTATTCTTAATAGTAGCAGCAATAGTAGTAATAGTAGTAGTTACATATCTACTCCTCTGTGGACACATACACACACACACACTCACACACACACACACCATGCTCATTCTTTCCAACAAATATGAAATCCTCAGGCTGGTTCTCTAGGTCTTTAACAGCAATTAGAGAGAACTACTACTGGGAAGCTGACAGCCTTACAATCTTCATAGTCATTTTAAGATTAACATTTAGCAGAAGATCGGCAACCTAGCCAACCACTCCTCCTCCTACAACACACACACCGTAGCCTAGGGTGACCTCAATCCAAGCTAACACTTCATTTTGTGATTACTGCACTGTCAGATGTTAAGCAAACTACAGGATATATAGGCCGATAGTGCTTAATAGCTTTAACTATGTAAATATTTTTCTCATCATAATGTCACTTGTCAGAATTAGGACTCAATCCTGCTGGAAGTAGCCATATATGTGGTAAAATCCATCACCACAGGAGACCAACTATGCCAGCTTATTTTTCTTAAATAGAAGTGATGAGGCCCAAACCTTTATAACATGTTTGAAAATGGAGAGATTATGCAAACCAGCTGTCCCCCTCCTGTTGAGCAGCAGATCAGATTTCCTCTCTTGTTTGCATCTCCCCTTCATAAGTGAAGTTATTTTAAACTTTCAATACCCAATGAGAGGTAGTGGTAGATGGAAGGAAGAACAATTGCCAGTGAACATCACAATTGCAGACTAGCCACTGATATAGTGTTGTACATTTTGTTGTTTAAAATTGTTGTGTGTGTGTCATGAAAAGGAAACTCTCAGTTCGTCTTAAATATCATGTTGATGTCTGGCTATAATAAATAAATTTCATGTCAGAAATTACTCTGGGTTGAAAGGATTTTTGCTGGAGAAATGCCACTCAGGGGGCGCCCACTCCTTTTATGTCCCCAAGACCCATCGTACAGCACTCGGATATCGAACCCTGATCTTCTAGTCTTCAAGCTGAGTGTCATAACCATTAAACCGCCACAGGGCTGCTGATTAGCTATCACGGTGTATGGCCAGTTGCCTCCTGAGTCTCTTTGCTATGCCAGTCCAAAAAACAGCAAGCTCATTAGAAGGGCCAGAAGATCTAAGAAAACCATGGATGAACAGTACTGCAGCTATGGCTCTCTCTGGAATCACAGGCCTGTTAAAAGAGGGCTTCTGCTACTTGGAAGAAAACAAAGCGAAGTGCGGTGGCAACAATATGGCCGTCGTGCTCTTTGCCAGCCCCACCCCCTAAGAACCAGGCACCTGAGGCTGAACCTGCATTGGCCCCTTGGTTCTTGGCATTTTCGCCCATCCCACACTGTTGCTAATGGTAGAGATATAGGGTAACATTTTTAGTTTTACAGGTCACTTTGGTGGGTAGCACTGGTAAGGAGAAAGTGGATGACCCATAGGTATCCGGCAGGTACGCAGTTGATTGGCCATCCGAAGGACAAGGTACAGGGAAACTGGGGCTGGCCAATCAAGGGCGGACCACGAACAGGGTGATGCCATGATCTATGCAGCCTGCATCACCTTGATATTTTACCAGATATACGTCAGATGCTGGAGTCAACAAGTAGCATCCTGACTTGGGTCAACAATTTGTTTCATCAGTAAACAAATTGCTACAATTGGATAAAAAGTAGCCAAATGTGATTGGCAATTAAGGTTGGTTCCTTACCAGTGCTATTGCGGCCCGTTTGCCTTAACAGGGTTAAGGAAAGTTTAAAGTTCTAAGTTTTAAGATAAAAGTTATAATCAATGAAGTGGCCCAAAATTTTAAATCCATTACTGGTGTCCGTGTCTTTATTGGGGAAGTGGGCCGGCAAGGGGGCTTATAGAAATGAAAAGGGTCTCCAGGTAGAAAATGAGGCTGGATGCTAGCACATATTTTATCTGTAGATGTGAATAAATCTTGGCAAGTTCATGTTCCATAGAATCAGATAATTTTAGGCCTAGGTTCTTAATTTTTGCCAAAGCAGGAAATCCACAGCTAACACATCTATGACAAGTGGCCCTCTAACCTCAGTTTAAAAAGCCTCCAAATGAGGTAGAATCAACCACTTCCCTTACATTGCCAAATGAGTTTTATGTCAAGTCTTTCTAGTACAGAATTTAGGCAAAATCTTCTCAAAGCAACAAGCTCTCTGCAATTTTCCAGCCTCCTCAAGAATTCTCATCTGCAGCATGTGAATGATAAAACATATACTTTATGCCACCATTCTTTTTGCTTTGTGCAGAATTCAGCAGCACAAAACTAGTGCCTTTTTTTTTGAAGCATGCACGATTAGAGAAGTAGAAAGGCAAGCCAACTGATAAACAAGAAATAAACCCCATCATATTCCACTACCTTTGCCACTTCATGGGAGAAGACAACATTTACAACAATTTCTGATACTGCGGTTAAATCAAACACCAGGAATGGAAATACACAGAAACCTCTTTCAAATTGTTTCAGTCTACCTGGGCACTCTGCACAAGATTTAAAGGTTACCATTCTGGAACAGAAAAATTACAAGACAAAGATTCATAGAGCGACAACAGAGATAAAGTACATAGTATGCTGGACACCCATCTCAAAGGTTTGAATATAAGTCAAGAGTTAATGGAACATTATCAAATTTTAAATACAACTAACAGGATGATGTATGCTGTAATTTGCCCACACCACCTTTACAGAACAAACTTTAGGACACTTCACAGAACAAGGTAGGTAATTGCCCTCTGGCTAGGTCACTCACACCATCCTCAATTGACTCATTAGCAGATGTGTAATGCCACAATGTTTATTTTGCATCCATCTACTAACAATTTACAACTCAACAGAACCAAACTTCATGGCTATAAATCTGAACCCAAAACAGGAATCTTCTGTTATGACTGGTTGTAAATAGTCACACTGATTTGCAAACTAATCTACAGAGGAGGCATTATGTCAGCCAACCATTATATACCTCTGTGCTCGCTATATATAAATTAATGCCATGAAGTCTCACTCTAATCTCTGATGAAGTGATCCACAAAGGCTAATATTAAAATACAGGAGTTAGTATTTAAGGTAAGAAACTATTTTTCATCTTGTTTGTTTTGTTTACTCTCTGATATGTGTAAAAAAAAAACACCATCACATATGCTCAATATTTTACTGAGATAAATAAAAATATTCCTGTTGGGCACCGAGGGAAAAAGAAATCTAGTGGTTCCTTTTATTCCCTAAATGAAGACAAAAAAAAAACGGGTTTTACATCACTAGTGTTTTTTTTTCGTGTTTCTCTTATTTGAGGTTTCAGTACAAGGGAGTAATAGATTTGCAGGGTAGGTGGGCCTTCGGGAATTACAAAGTATGGTGTAATTGACTTATATTTGGGATCTTGTGAAAAGTGTACAGGACTAGTCAAAAGAAAAACAACTTTAGGAGCAGTGGACAGAGGATTGGAAGGGGAAGATAAGCAGAAGGGGGGAGTTGTCCTCCTTTGCCTTTCCGTTCACTTGTCTACAAAGTTTCTAGAAGTTTGGGTGGGAAACCTCTCAAATCACACAATGATGTTTGAGAATACTACCTCAGTGATGAGAGGAGGATAGTCTATCAGGATTTGATCCTGGATGAAGAAGTTGAGCTCCTGTATGTTACAGATATGTGGTTGCCAAGTAACATTTATCTAAGTTCTATCCAATAGGATTCTCCTTATAGCACCTAGAAGAAGAAAAGGGCAGGGAAGTAGAGTTTCTTTAGTCCAGAATTTTCAAACTTTTTTATGTGTGTTGCGACCACCTTTTATAATAGCCAAGTAACCTGCAACCCACCGAATTTGCATAAAAGGCCTTATGAAAAGTAAAGAAAACACACTAAAAGCATTTTTAATCTGTGGATGCTTCACCATACAACCCAACTCAAAAAATACTGGTGTCTCTCTAAACTATACACACACACACGCACGCACGCACGCACGCATGCATGCATGCACGCACGCACGCACACACGCACAGCCAAGAACACACACACACCTGAAAAAAAATTGCCATCCCCTTGAGAGTGGTGACCCACAGGTTGAGAACCCATGATTTAGTCTAATTATAATGAGTAATCTCATTCTGGATATTTATTTCATGAAGATGCTGTTGTGGTCCCATCTGCTTGGTGTCCAACAACGTTTCCACCCAAGGTAGCAGAGGAGCGCAAGAGAATGTCCAAATAGCCTTGATTCTGAACAAGCAAAAAACAGGGCCCTGAAATACAATAGTTGCATAAAATAGTCTAGATGCAAAAAAAAAAAAAGGTGCTAGAAACCAGTGAGCACTATTTCCATTCTCTGAAATTGCATGAAATCTAGTAACAGACATGGCTTTACAGGTTTTTTTTTACGGAAACTCAGACTGACAGCATCATGTTTTTTAAAAAAAAATACACACACAAAATCATTTAACAGTATATGTTATTGATATTTTGTTCTCCATCTGAGTTTCAGAGTAATAGAACTGTAGTCTAATTTTATATATAGTACCATTTTGAGATGGGAAAGCATATGCCAGGAAATAGATTTCTGCATATCCTGGGGGAACGTTCAATTTCATTAAAGCTTTTTATTAATGCACCGCTTGTTAGCTATATCTACACATGCTGGGTTAGTGATCATATTCAATGTAATGGGATGCCTACCATAGGGAATTTGTGGGGAGTCAAAATGAGTCAGAAGGCACAGAAATCACTAACTAGTAGCTACACCTTCTGGGCACATGCTAATAAAGAAACAAAATGTTTTAGGGAGGTTTTGATGGGGTGGTGGTGGATGAAAAAGCCCTGTACATTGCATGCATTTGTAAGAAAAATGTTGTGTGTGTGTGTGTGTGTGTGCGTGTGTGCGTGTGTGTGTGTGCGTGTGTGTGTGTGTGTGCCCTTTTCATGTTCTACACAAATAATTGATCATGTACTCAGGGCAACATTCGGTCTCTTTTAAGAGGCCATTGATTTAAATGGGAAGGGTTTCAGCAAATACTTTTGTGTTTCAACACTTGGCTGGGATCCAATAAACCTTTGCAGAACAATCAACTCTGAATAGACATTATCCTGTTTTTTTTAATTACCTCCTTTTAAAAAACTGAAATCTTGTCAGCTGGCTGGTTGACAAAAGAAAGAAATAGGATATGTCCTTTATTCCTAGGTAGGGGTAGAAATTCTGATTGGATTTTCCTTTGGCAAGGCAGGCATTCACCTGCACAAATTGTGCCAGCAGAATGCCATTTGCCAATCTCGATCCAGGGAAGGAAATCAGACAGCCAGAAAGGGAAATCAGAGAAGTATGGGATGTGTGGGTGTGGCTCAAAGTTAACATATATAACTGTTGTTTTCTCCACAGCTTTGTGAGTCATTTTCAGGCTACACAGTGATCCTCCCATCTGTCACAATGAGATTTAGCTGTTTGCTTCAGGGCTGGACAGGAATTTGATTCACACCTAGATTGGCCTTTTTCACCTGTTCCATTATGCATGGAAGGGGATTTGGGTTTTTGGCTGTGATCGGGTTTTTTTTTTTTAGGTCACCTTGGCAAGTAGTGTAGTCAATAGGGTCCCCTAAGGGCCCAGGGTTAAGCACTGGACTTCTTTTATTTTGAACAAACTGTCCCAGAGTGGGGTTTACATCTGGGGATGTGGGCTGCCTCTTTCAGGCCATGTGTTGGCTGGATGGTCAGCAGCAGAAGGGAGGGGAGTCCAGAAAGGGACTTGGCCCTCTGGGTCCAGGGAAGGGGTACATTGTGCAGAAGGACAACCGAGACCGCACTTCAATGACTCCTGCCAAAGATCCACTTGATTAGAACAGCTGTTTGTTTCCAGAGTTCTATCTATACCTATAAAGAAGGGGTGTGGCTGTGCAAGTGTGGAATGCGTTTCCACACCCGTCCAGCCTATCCCGTAATGCACCATGCACACCTACCTTTTGTCCCCAAGATCAGTGCCATGAGGGTCCGGGGGCCGAGGGTGGGGCGTTTGCCCCACGAACGTGAAACAAAACATTGGGCTACGAGTCCCAGCATCATCCACGGCATGCCTCAGCCAATCAGGCAGAAGGACCTGAGCATGGAGGAGGCGGGACAGCCGGCGTGTGTAGGCAAAAAAGAAAACCAACCACCCTGTGCATGTGCAATTAACGGTAAGGGGCTGTGCGTCCAGCATGAGAGCCTCAATGTGTATGCACCCCTCGCTGTTCACCCACCACACAAAATGCTGCCACTGCCAAGTTGCGCCCCACACCATCGACGGAGGAAGAGGAACAAGTGACCGAGGTGAGACCCTCCCTCCTTCCCCCATTGCTTTCTTCCTTCCATCCATCCCTCTTTCTTTCCCTCCCTTCCACCGCCCCCCTTCATTCCTCCCTTTCCTACTGCCTTCTTTCCAGGCTGCTTCCCACCCGGGAACGCGCCACACCGGACAGAAAGCAGCCTGTAAGCTTCCCCTTCCACCTCACTGTTTCGAGCCTGGCTTTGAAACAGTGAGACAGAGAGGTAAGTTGACAGACAGGCTGCTTCCCACCTGGGAACGTGCCGCACCGGATGGAAAGCAGCCTGTAAGCTCCCCCCCCCCCCGCCTTGCTGTTTTGAGCCTGGCTTCGAAACAGCGAGATGGAGAGGTAAGTTGACACACAGGCTACTTCCCACCTGGGAATGCGCCACACCGAATGAAAAATGGCCTGTCAGCTACCATCTCCACCTCGCTGTTTCGAGCCTGGGACAGCTTTGAAACAGCGAGACAGAGAGGAAAGTTGGCAGGCAGGCTGCTTCCTGCCTGGGAATATGCCACCCCAGATGGAAAGCGACCTGTCAGCTACCCCCTCTGCCTCGCTGTGTTGAGCCCTGCAGGAAGTCACGTGTGGGTGTGGGTTTGGTTGTGCCTGAATATATATGAGAGGGAGAGAGAGAGAGACCCTCCCCAAGCTACCTCCACCCTACGGGTTGAGCCTCCCCCCCCAAAAAAAATCATTAAAGACGGGCACCTATGCTAACATTAAATAAAGGTGGCCCTAGATTTAAACCAACACTGGTGTCTGAGTCCTCTTTGGAGCGCAGAGGCAAGAACTGTCTAAAATGTATGAACTTCCTCACAAAGATATTGAGGTTTTTTTAAAAAAAATCACTGTAATAGAAAGTAGAACTGACACATTTGTTCATCAATACCTGTCCATATTTTCAAGAAAACAAGACTGGAAGGATGTCATCTTTGTGAAAAGTGATTATATGTGTTGAGTGGCTACATGAAAAAACTCCTGTATCTTTTAAAACTGTGCAGAAGAAGTAATTTCCAAGAATTGCATGACAAGATACACCTATAGAACCCTTTCTTCTACTCAACTATTAGAGGTACAGGAGCCTTAGCAGTCTAAAGATATAATCGCAGGAACTGTCTTCCTCATGTACATGAAGCAGTAATGTGAAGTAGCATTTGATAGAATACTTTTGATTTCCATAGTAGATGATGATGATGATTATAGTTGCACTTATGCCCCACCTCTCTAGGGAGAATGAATCCCTACACGAGGTGGTTAACAACATAAAATCCCCCATGCAACAAACAGACATTTTAAAAGAACTCCCCCTGTCAATAAAATTATAATAAAAATAAGCCAAAATATAGCAGACCCATGTCATAAGCTGCTGAACTGAAAAAGTATAATGTTCAATGGCTGAAATAAATGTTATGTAGTTGGACAAGTGGGGTAACTTTTAAAAGCAAAATCCTGTGCATTATGACATTTCTGTAGTTATTATCATTCTGTAGTCCACTGCAGTGGCTTAAGTGGCTAAGACACTGACTAGCAGAAATTGCAAGTAGATAGATAGGGACCACTTTGGTGGGAAGGTAACAGCATTCCGTGCAGAAGCAGACAGTGCTGGCTCTTTGGCTTTGAAACAGAGATGAGCACTGAAACCTAGAGTCGGATATGGCTGGCTTTTGGGCAAGGGAAACCTTTACCTTTATCTTTAGTTCCATGAGTGACCCTAGTTGTTATGCAACAGCTAAATCTGTGGATTATACCAATTCATCTATAATTATTTATTACACATCAGAAGTTAAAACAATATTTTGAAGTTTTTCTGATTAATGTGGAACCGCATGCAAAGAAAGGAATTTTACTACAACTGTTTTTGGTTATTTCTTATTGAAACTTGATAAATGATCTATTGTGCTGATATCTAATACATATTAGAATACTTATAATTGTCTACTTAATATTCATCTTGGAGCTAAATTCCTATTATTTATTGAACCAATTTTTATACTGCCCATCTGGATATTGTATCCACTGTGGGCAGTTTATAAAATAAAACCCATACATACAACAAAATAAAGTAATACAAACCCCACCTTGTGGCAGTATAATAAAAAAATCATAACCCGTCTTGATTAAAAATAATAATTCCTACCACCGCACATCAAAGAAAACAAAGTAGACTTGGAAAAATAAAAAAGTTTAACTAATACTTAAATAACATATTAAGCTGACATGAGAAACATTAATTAGTTGCAGGGAATTGATCTTTAAAAGCCTCCTGGTACAGGATTGTTTTCAGATGTTTTTTAAATGTCTTCAGGGATGGGGCCTGGCACAGTTCTGCAGGTAAAGTGTTTCACAGTGATGGTGCCACCACTGAGAAGGTTTGATTCTTTGTTGAAGACTTTTTGTCATTCTCAATGTTTGCATCAGGAGCTGCACAGTTTGAGAACAGTGATCAATATGGGCAGTCATTATTTGGGAGAGATACTCTGTTAGATAACAAGGTTTAAACCTTAAAGAGCTTTATATGTCAACATTAATACCTTGTACCTGATATGGAAGGGAACTGGTAACCAGTATAACTGGCCCTAGGCCGTGGTCATATAATTGAATTTATCCACCCTGGAAATCAATCTGGCTGCAGTGTTCAAGACCCACTCTAATCTCCATACCATGTCTGATTGTAACAAGGTCTCATTGCCTAATTTTAAATAATCCTTGTTAAAAAAATATTGTGAAATAGCTGTGGCACTCCTTAAATCTGATTGAGAAGATTCACTTTTTTCCCTCTTTGCTTTTTGGGAACTTACATAATTTTTACTAGGAAAACATGAGGGAGGCTTAGAGAACCCTCTTTCCCCAGGAAGATAGGGTGACTACACACTGATAGGAATGCCAATCCACTCACTTTGAAGTTGCACTAGAAAATTTGGGTTTCCCAGTAACTCCTCCAATTAACTAGCCACATAGACTGAGGGGGAAATGGCTATGTAAGCTGTGGGCTGGCATACATAGCCAAAATCCTTTTGCCTTATGATAGGCCAAATGAAATCAACGGGGATCAAATAAGTGAACTCCTCTGTGTGTTCTATTGATTCAAACAGACGACTTACTCTAAGTGTAACCTACTAAGCTAAAGTAAGTTGCAGTTAGAGTAGGCCACTAGGAATCAAAGCAAATTAAAGAGGAGCTAACTAACTAAATCCCCACTGATTCAATGGGTCTATGGTACTGCAATTTACTACAATAAACAACAGGATTTTGACCATAATTTTGTTATCGCTGGTTTATCTAACATACCACATTGGCATATCTAATTACCCCACTTTCCTTAAAGAGGTGTATACAAGGAATTTTATAAAGCACGACACTCTACATTTAGCAAAAATCTGGGTTTCAAACACCTAATACAACTAGTCATACCTGTCAAGTGCGGCTCTGGACAATACGGGACCTGCACAGAACCGTTCTCCGCAGGTCCCTTCTACGCATGCGTAGAAACTTTCTACGCATCCCCTTCTGCACAGAATCCTTCTATGCATGCGTAGAAGCCTTCTACACATCCCCTTCTGCGCATTACCCTTCTATGCATGCATAGAAGGCTTCTACGCATATGTAGAAGGCTTCTACGCATGCGTAGAAGGGACCTGCACAGAAGGGAATGTACAGTAACCTTTTCCCACCACCACCAAATTATGGGATGGCAGCAGCTCCAGGAGGAAAAGGAAGAAAAGTGCTGCAAAATTACAGGAAATCCCAGCCAATACGGGATACTTGACAGGTATACAACTAGTGGAACATGGTGTTAAAATAGCACTCCTTCATTTTATGATAATGTTTAAACACTATTAAAAATGTGAAAGGGTGTGCATATATTTGTGTGCGCACAGACACTCATATAGGAAATGGGTTTATCCTAAATCTATGCTGAAAATTTTGCCCAACTAGAACAGGGGGGAGGGAACCCATCCTTCTTCAATGTTAGAGATTACTTTCCTCAACAGTTATTAAAATGTATCAGTGTTAAGTCTTATATTATTCATCAGCTCTGCCCTATGTTTTCCTTCTGGATTAGATGTCTTTATCCATATTGCAAAATGTGGAAGAAGAATTTTGCTGGAACTGTCATGTGGGTACAGAAATATTACCAGATGCAGAGTGAGAGATCCCTTAATGCTCTTCATAATAGTGACACAAATCCTTCCTGTATCACATCTTTTTTAGTGTGTAACCTGGAATTTCTCAGATCTAAGCTCTGATGTGCTATACTTGAACCAGGAAACTGATGGTGGCTTGACACTAACTTTAACATGATAGATGCCTAATATCAAACTGTGTAACTGTCAACCAGCAAGGTTTATGACCAGTATAGTGGGCACCGCCCTGACATTTTGGGATGAGGTGCTCCCTATTCCAGTCCACAAGACATTCTGGATAGACAGCAATGTGGCTCTGTAAAGGTAGGAAGCCCAGCCTTCTCCTACTGTATGTGAATGTAACAGTTCCTTTTGTTATTAGGCCAACATTCCTTCACTTGAGGCATCAGCTTCTTTTATTCAGCTAAATCATAACACTTATATGCTCATGAGGTGAAAGCTGAAGATTCAGAGCTAGGATTTGCAAGTCAAATTGTCTTAAATGAAGGCATTCAGGATTAATTTAGCTCAAGTCATAAAGTGATGGATGGGTGGACAAAAATCTAGGCTTTCTTTGTTATAAGACTCCCAAGCCGAGTGTAAAATAATTTGTGCACATTGAATGAAGTAGGTCTTGCACAAGATTGCACTGCACATGTCAGTTATGCTCAGGAATCCATTTGATCCCAAAATCTGCACTCCTTCATCCAAAGGTCTTCTTACCTTCTAATGATGGCCTTAGGTGAAGCCAAACAAAATATATGAAGGAAAATAGGTAGAAGCAAGACAGAACTTGTACTGGTCTGTAATGTTGTTTTGGCACTTGGCAGCTGTGGATACTACAGACTTGTCAAGTGTCATGTATTGGGGGGTACTGCACCATTTTTCACCTCTCTGTCCCGCCAGCATCACATATTCATATTTTTCTGTAAATGTACCATTTTTCTGCCTGCTGATCAAAGGAGAGCCATAAAATGTGGATAAAAGTGCTCAGAAGATTTGGATGAGCTTAAAATATTTGTGTGTTTTTGTTGCTGTTCCTACTGCTATCTTTCGATGTTTGGAGGTTTCTTGTTTTTTTGAGAAATGGGGAGAAAGACGGATGGATGGAGAAGGGAGGTGGAGGAACGGGGGTGGGGCGGGGGGTGCAGTGGCGATGTCATGGAAGTGCGACGCGTACTGGAGATGGAGAGAGTCGAATAGGGGGTCTGTGTTTCATCGTTACAGTGAGTACCATTGGAGAATTGGTATTGCTGGTGGGGAGGGGATTGACTTTTTTTAGATGGTGGTCAAGAGTAGACTCAGGGGAGTTAACTTGGAGTGGTAAAGTGAAAGAGCTTGAACTTTGTTTTCTTTTTTCCTTTCTCGCCTCGTGTGTGTGTGAGAGAGAGGGAGAGAGGATGGGAATCCTTTTGTGCTGGACTGCTGTGAAAGAAACAGGAACAAGGTCAGAAATGAAAAGCAGGTAGTAGTAATCCTAAACACAATGAGAACACCTGTTAATTCAGGTCTGTTTGAGAACAGCCTCTATTCAGATCACTTAAAAACTGAGCTTATTCTACCTAATGTGCAGTAACAAGTGATCATCTTTCATCCAGATTCTACTGTGCTGAAGCTGAAGTCATGGTGTGATGTTATGGAATAGTTATGAAAATCTGAGCGACTACTGTAGAAAGCAGAGGGCAAAAAAGGGTTCATGTGCCCATTTCTTTGGCATCTAGTCATGTCTGCCACATGACCCCAGAAACATTTGCAAATGCAGACAGCACGGGCTCATTGAGTGTAAACAGAGATGAGCACGACACTAGTCGAGTTGGACATGACTAGCTTTTGAGCAAGGGAGAACTTTACCTTACCTTACTCTAGTTACACAAAGGTTACCTCATGGATGCATTTATTATAACTGTAAACAAACTTAAGAAAATTTTGTTACTGGCCACAACATTTTTGTCTTTTTGTTTTCTTTACATCCTGATATGCTTGAAACACATACTAAGATGGCTAACATTCCAAAAGTTTTATTCTGTGCAAGCATATCAGAGAGTTAAGACAAGAAAAAAACAAAAATGTTGTGGCACCTTGAAGACTAACTGGTGTATTTTAATGTGAGCCCACCAGTTTGGCCACACCCACCGATTTGGCCACACCCACTGATTTGGCCATGCCCACTGATTTTGCCACAACCACCAATTTGGTCACATCCACCTAATTGGCCATGCCCACAAAATGTCCCTTATTTTCAAAACCAAAACTTGACAAGTATGGGGTACTATCTGGCTGAATCTCTTGCTAAGTGATGGGTTAATTAGTGTGTGTGATTCCCAAACAAATATCTCTACTGTGTACTGTGGTATGGGAGATGGCTCCTGTAATTGCCCATATAACCACTGGTGCAGTGGTAAATTTTGATGTGCAGACACTCATTATGTCAGACCCCACAAACAGTTCTCCCTGAAAGAAGAGTCCAAAAGTGCACACAAACTGCATATGTCCATATCAATAAATGCAGAATGGGTCTTCTGTATAGTTACTGACTTTTATTTATATAATACTAGCATATTTGTGCCCGGCCAACCGAGCAGTTTTTATTTGTGTGTGTTTTTTGTCTTTTGTTTTTGATTAAGAGTGGTTTGGGTGGGTGTGTTTTGCATTTGTGGTTTGTGACTTTTTTATCTATTTTATTAGATTTATATGTGATTTGGATTTATTTCCTATTTTTCTGACTTGTTTTTATTCCTTGTGGGCTCTAGGTGGGGCTGTTAGTAATAGTGTTGGATTCTCTTTTTGTTTGACTTGTTTTTTCTCTCCTGGCCTCTAGGTGGGGCTTTTTCCGGTAAGTAGTCTTTGTTTCTTCATTTCTGTTCTGGAGTCATGAAGGGAGGACATGCTGGTGAGTTCTCTGGTTTTTTTTAATCTGGGTTTTGTTTTCTGTTTTGTTTTTTGGTGTTGGACTGGTAAGTGTTTCTGTTTCTTCTTTTGTGGTTTTTTGGGGTTTTAGATGTATTTAATTGTTTTGTTTATTTCTGGTTGTTTTTTATGTTTCTGATTTCTTTTGTGATTATTTGTTTAATTTGTGGTATTTTTGGTGTTTAAGTTAGGTATTTTCGTGTTGTAGTTAGGTGTTTTTTCTGTGCTTTCATGGTATTTTGGGTGATTTTGTTTGTGGATTTTGTTGTTTATTGTTTTGTTGGTTAATGTGTTTATTTATTTATTTGTGTTTTATTATTTTTGGTGTTTGACGTTTTGGGTAAATGTTTGGTTTTGCTGTTGTTGTGTATTTGTGCATGAAGAACGGGATGCCTGTTGGTTTCTCTTTTCCCCATTGTTGCTTCAAATTTTGGTTTCAATGCAGCAATGGGGAAAAGGAGGAGCCGGCAGTCAGCCCGCTCTTCCCCCTGGAAGGTTCGTTAGGTAGCTATCTGTGGACAGGCTCCTTGCAGATGTTCGTGCCACTACATGTCCTCTGGACCCCTGTCCCACCTGGTTGGTGAAAGCATCCAGGGGGGTAACAAGGGGCTGGGTTGGGGGGATAGTAAATGCTTCTTTACGGGAGGGGGTATTTCCTGCACAGCTAAAACATGCTTTGGTGCGCCCCCTCCTGAAGAAAATGTCCCTCGACCCAGCTGTCCTTAACAACTACAGGCCGGTTTCCAACCTGCCCTTTCTGGGTAAGGTTTTGGAGAAGGCGGTGGCGCGCCAGCTGCAGAGTGTCCTGGAGGAAGCGGATTATCTAGACCCCTTTCAATCGGGATTCAGGCCCGGATATGGAACGGAGACGGCATTGGTCGCACTGATGGATGATCTCTGGCGGGAGCGGGACGGGGGTTGTCCATCCGTCCTTGCTCTTCTTGACCTCTCAGCGGCCTTCGATACCGTCGACCACGGTATCCTGCTGGAACGGCTCGAAGGATTGGGGATCCAGGGCACTGTGTTGTCCTGGTTTTCCTCATTTCTGGAGGGCCGTACCCAGTCGGTGTGGTTAGAGAGTGAGAGGTCCAGCCCTAGGCTTCTCAAATATGGGGTGCCTCAGGGATCTGTGCTCTCTCCTCTCTTATTTAACATCTACATGAAGCCGCTGGGTGAGATCATTCGTTCCCACGGGGTGCGGTACCATCAGTACGCGGATGATACTCAATTGTACATCTCGGCCCGTGGGGACCCCAGTGATGCTGTTGAAATCCTATCCGGATGCCTGGAGGCCATTGGGGTCTGGATGGGGGCCAATGGGCTTCGGCTGAACCCCAGCAAGACAGAGTGGCTGTGGATAAGGGGCCCCACGTTATCCAAGGAGTTACCATCTTTGGTACTGGATGGGGCTGTTTTGCCCCAGACAGACCCAGTGCGCAACTTGGGGGTCCTTCTGGACTCACGGCTCCTGCTGGAAGAACAAGTGGCAGCTGTGACCAGGGGGGCTTTTGCCCAACTTCGGGTGATTCGCCAACTGTGCACGCTCCTGGACCGGGGCTCCTTGCTTATGGTCACTCATGCTCTGGTTACTTCCCGACTAGATTATTGTAATGCGCTCTACATGGGGCTGCCCTTGACGACCATTCGGAGGCTGCAGCTGGTCCAGAATGCGGCGGCCCGGGTGGTGATGGGGTGTGGGCGATATGCCCATGCCTCACCGCTGCTTCGGGAGCTGCACTGGTTACCAGTTTGTCTCCGGGTGCAATTTAAGGTGCTGGTTTTGACCTTTAAAGCCCTATATGGCAGGGGGCCAGGATACCTTAGAGACCGCATCGTCCCAAGAGTGACTGCCCGTCCAACCAGAGCGGACCGGAAAGGCTCTCTAATGGTGCCATCAACGAGGGGTGCACATTTGTCTAGCACCCGAAGGAGGGCCTTCTCCGTGTCCGCACCAACCCTCTGGAACCTCCTACCAACAGATCTAAGACTTCAAAGTGAATTGCTGCCCTTCAGGAAAGGAGTAAAGACCTGGCTGGCAGGGCAGGTGTGGGGCCCGAACGGGACTATGGCCCCCACCGGCTGGCTTTTATAAGACTCTCTCTCTTTCCCTCTGTGTGGTAGGTGGGACGGGTGAGTGGGATATGGGTTTTAAATGGGGGTGGATGTCGGATTTTTTATTGGGTGGGTTTTTAATTGGGTGGGTTTTATAAGGTTTTACAATGTTTTTATGTATTTTTTGGAGTTGTTGTAATGCCGCCCTGAGTCGGGTTCTGCCTGAGTGGGCGGCATTTACAAATGTGAATGATAAATAAATAAATAAATAAATAAAATCTGCCTGACAATGGTTCTCTCCTCTCTGTCTCCTTTCTCTCCTGGCTTACCTAACTGGAGATCAGCAGGTAGCAATCCATAAGGGGTGGTGCTTTTGTATTACCTCTGTCAGTAGTACAAAGGCAGCAGCCAGTCATTCACCAGGGAGTGTGCTTCCCCTGACAAACTGGTGCCTGCTGGTGGTATTTTTTTCCACCCCAGCTCAACTGACCTTGAGGTTGGTGATGCTCTCGCTGTGTCTTCGGCGGGGTAGTGTGGAGGAGAGGGAGTCACTCTTCTCTCCATTGCTCCGGGAAAGAAGGCCGGTGGTGGTCTCGCCGTGGTTGTCTGTGTGTGTTTGTTTGTGACGCAGTGAGGCACTGCATCAGGCTGTGGCGGACTTGCGCTCCCATTGTGGGAGGCCGGCATGTTTTTATTTTATTTTTCGTGTGCTGGGTTTTTCAGCATTCTGGGTGCTTGCGCCCTTCAGCCTGACTGTCTGAAGTGCTCATGGCAAGTAGGACGCTGCGACTTGGAGTTTTGTTTGTTTTGTTTGCGTTCATGCGCTGTTTTTTTTCCTGCAGCCCAATTTCAATTGGGCGTGCCATGGTTCCCAACATTCCTTTTGGTTGTGCCTCTCAGACTGATTGGCTGAGGTGTGCCGCAGCGCAGGCGATGTTGGGAATTGAAGTTGTTTCCCTTTGTTTGCGTTTGTAGGGCTGCCCCACTGGCGATGACCAAAACCCCACTGCGCTGAGAAGGCAGGGATTATGGTGAGTGCGGAAGGCTAGGTCAGGGATGGTTGGCTCTGGTGTAGGAGCCTTTGAACGAACCCAACGGTTAAGGCCTCTTTTTATAGGTATAGATATTCAGAAGTAACCATCATCAAAAATTGCATTATAACAAGGACAACTACAACTGTATGTCATTCCTGGGAAAGCCTATTCATTCATTCATTCATTTAAATTGCAGTTCAGCTCAGAAACATGGGGTAGGGGATGGCAACAGCTGATGTCATACTCCTACTCAGAAAGTCCCAGGGCTTCACTTGCAAGCCCACACTTGACTATGATATTGTATACACTGCAATGTAGCTCAGAGCGCTACCATTTCCACCTGCTAAAACAACTCTACGTTGTGTATGGGCCAGTAGAAAGGCCTGACATCCCAGACAAACATATCGTCAAGCCACACATTGCAGGCGCACCCCCCAATAAAGGACTCAGACACAAATGAAAGTGGATAACGGCATTGGGCCACATTTATTGATTCATGCCCTAGTCCGAATTATAAATTTCTATTGGTAATTGACCAATCATAATTCTTAAGGCAAGCAGGCCGAAGTAACACTGGTAAGGTACCACCCAAAATTGCCAACGGCAATTGTTACAATGTATCTATTTGTATCAATTTGTTTGTTGACAACAAACAAATTGTTGACCGTAGTCAATATCTAACTAATGACCCCACCCTCTGACGTGTATCCGTAAAATCAGGGGGTGATGCATGCTGTCTAGCTGTAGCCATCACCCCATCGCCTGGTTCGTCATTGACCGGACAACGTTTAAACAACTTATGCCTATCTAGTGTTGTCCAGTCAATTGCGAACCTGCCGGATACCTGTGGGTCATAAATGTTTACCTTACCAGTGCTACCCGCCACCCGGAGAGGCTTCAATAAAGGCTCGACGCCCCCCCCAAGACCGTCAGCTCGGTCGACAGGCCTGCTCGCCAATCACCCAACAGGAGGTCCATACCTCCTCGCGACAGATGGACCCCATCCCCTGCATAAAGCCCATAATTTTGCATACTAATGGCGGGATGACGACTGACCCGCCCCCAGCCCTTGGTCAAAAGGAATCGGGCCACAGCCCTGTTCACCATGCGCCTAGCGCGGTCCAGGGCCTGAAGGTCAAAGCCTCCCCTATAAGCGTGCCCTGGGACCATATCTGACCAAACAAGGGTTGTGGCGGGCCATACGTAATGTAAGTAGGCGAGGTCACCGCAAATCGCATGCTTCAGCGATAAGCCAGTGACCTGTCCCAAATCATTACCCCCAAGGTGTATGATCAGAATGTCAGGCAGGTCAGCATTCCTTCCCGAAAAGAGGAATGGCAAGAGCTCCCGCCACAACATACCGGGCTTACCGTACCATGTGAGACTTGCGTATGCACCCAGTCCCAGTCGGGGTCCCCAATCTGTCGCCGCAGCGTAACGCGCTGCCCTGTGCACGTAGCTATGGCCCACCAGCCATACTGTCACCGGTGTGATACGACACCCAGGGTCTGTCAAGGAAAAACAGGGAAGGAAGAAATATGCGGTGACTAAACCGGTACTCACGGCAGGAGTGGGCGAACATAAAACTGGAAACACTGAGAGCCCCACCTCCCCATGCTGTGTATGTCAGCCCCGGAGTACCCATAAGCAGCCGCAGTAGAGGCCGCCCCAATTCTAAATGAATGGGTGCCGTAACGGGCCCCAGGGAGGCCCACACTAGCCAGTGCCTTCCCAGTCACTTTCCAAAATTGAAATTTAGTGAGGGGAGACCCATCTTGGTGACAGAAAAATGGGCCATGGTGCGTGCCACGCAGTGCAAGGAACTCCTGTAGGGCACCAACTGGACAGATGTCTGCCAAGGAACATCGTAGCAGTCTTACTCCACTGCCTACGCCGTGCTGATCTGTTTTAGAGGAGCGTATCCTCAACTGAGCCCAATCATTGCAAACATAGACATCTTCGAGTTCCAGTGCCCTACGACTTGCATCCGCCTTAGACAGCATCACAAGCTCGCTGATGCGGAGCGCTCCAAAAAAGGCCACCGTTGTAGCCGCATGAAACAGGGCTGCCTCATACCTATCGAAACATAGGTCATGCCAGCCCCGTGCCAGTTGGGTAAGGACCCCAGGGGAAATTGGGTGGCGGTCGTCCAGGCTACGCCCACGTTCCCGCACCCACCCCTCCAAAACGTGTCTCACACGGAAATCAGCGGTACTATCCGCATGACCTCCCACCTTGACCATAAAAGCCAGCGCTGACAACCTGGATGCTATGGTGCGGGGTGCAAGGCCCTGGGCATGCAGGAAAACCATGAAACGGAGGACGTGGGCCACTGGGATTGGCCAGGTATCTGGCAGTCGAGATTGGGTACAAAATGTCCGAAAGGAAACTAACGCATGGTGATACGCCTTACGCGTGCGTGGCGCCAGCGACATGCCGATCGCCCGGTTCACCTCTCCTTGCCAAAGGTCCATATCTCCTCCGGGAGTGGCGAGGGAAATTCCTCCGCATCCGGGGCCAAGGCGCGGAACCGGGAGATCTGCAGGCGGGACAAAGCGTCAGCAATATCGTTATTGACCCCCGGAACATGCCTGGCCCTGAACAATACATTGAGGCGCAGGCTGCGCAATACAAACTGGCGCACTAGTTCCATGACCCTGGGAGATTTAGAAGTCTGTGAGTTGACAATGTGGACAACGGCCGCATTGTCACACCAGAAATGCACCACCGAGTTGGCCCACTCCTCACCCCATAGCATCAAAGCCCCCAGTATGGGAAAAAATTCCAAATATGTGAGATCCCTCAGGCGACCCGTGCCTGACCAGGCTGGTGGCCATCCACCATAGGCCCACTTCCCGTTGAAGTACATCCCATAACCCATGGATCCCGAGGCATCAGACTGTATCTGAAAGCGAGGTGAAGCCAGGAGGTCAGACCTCCAAAATGAGACCCCATTGAACTCCCTCAGGAACTGGAGCCATATGTGCATATCTGCCCTGATGCCCCGTGTCAGTCTCACCCTGTGATGGGGCCTGGATAAGCCTGACATGGCGTCGCACAAGCGCCAAGCAAATGCCCTGCCAGGTGCGACCACCCTGCAAGCGAAGTTAAGGTGACCATGTAACACCTGTAATTCCCGAAGGGATGCCTTATACTTAGCCAGCAATCCCGAAATGAGGGCCGCTATCCTGGCCACCTTTTCCCCTGGCAACCTAGACGCCTGCGCTACTGTGTCAATCTCCACCCCCAGGAATACTAGCTTAGTGGATGGGCCTTCGGTCTTTTCGGGCGCCAAAGGGACACCGAGTTCCTCCATTAGCGTCTGAAATGTGTTGAGGAGACGTGTGCACGTGTCCCAGCCCCGTTCACCCCCGAACAAAAAGTCATCCAGGTAATGGGCTACAGACCGAGACCCTGACCTACGGACAAATGCCCACTGCAGGAATGTACTAAAACGCTCGAAGGCCGAGCAGGAAATGGAACAGCCGAAAGGCATGGCTTTGTCAAAATAATATTCACCCCTGAATTTGAAACCCAGCAACTCAAAGTCACCCGGGTGCACCGGCAGGAGACGAAAAGCCGACTTAATGTCGCACTTAGCTAACAGTGCACCCGGGCCACATGAGCGCACCATGCGCAATGCCTGGTCAAAGGATGTATACCTGACCGAGCAAAGGTCATCAGGGATAGCATCATTGACCGAGCGACCGGCTGGGTAGGACAAGTGATGAATCAGGCGGAACTCGCCCGGGGACTTCTTGGGCACTAGTCCCAGTGGGGATACTTTAAGGTTGGGGAACGGGGGCGCGGGAAAAGGGCCAGCGACCCTGCCCGCATCAACCTCCTTATTAATGCTGGCAGCAGCCACCTCCTCCCTTCCTCTAAGTGACAAAAGGTTGGGTGCGTCTTGAGGAGACCTATCCCCCGTGAAAGGAATGCAAAACCCCAGTTGAAAACCATGAAGCAGGTACACTGCGTCTGCCCTCCTCGGGTACACTGCGAGCCAACGCTCCAGCATGTCCACATTAATTGGGGAGGGGGCCTTTCGGTGGACCCGCTCCCTCAGCAGCAGTCCTACCTGCCCCTTGTCCACCCCTACCCCTGCCCCTGAATCCTCCCGGCCTGGGACAGGCGGAGGCAGCATGGGGGCCAGAACAAGAGGGACACTCATGCCTGTACTTGCAATTCTTTCTGTTGCAAGAACCATTGGACGAGAAGGTCCAGCACAGCAGGCGGGCTGGAACCCCCTGCCCCGCCACTTGGCGGGGAACCTGTACTGGGGCCGCTCGTTGGACTGCATGTCCACAATGATATCTCTCCCCGGGCGCCGGGCGCGTGGGGTCATATACAGAAGCCACAGCTTCTGGCAGGGCTCGTCCCACCTCATCTCTGGGTGCAGTGGAATCCTCATGCGGAATTCCTCATCGTAAGCCAGCCACGACGGACCCGGGAAGTCGACCATAGCCCGGTAAATGTTGTCCAAATACTGGACCATAGGGATGGCCAGATCCGGCCTGGCCCTGGGGTAAACAGCCATGTAAATTAGGTACGCTGGCAACCAATTTGCCCATGTACGTGGCGGCTTACGACGACGTGCCTGCTCCTTATCCTTCTCATCCTGCCCTTCCCTCTCTTCCTTGGTGGGCTCCCTGTTGAGAAGATGTCCACATACTCGCCCCTCCAGATCTTTTCCTTGGTGGACTGGGCCAGATGGTCCCCTAGGGGCAAGGAATACCCCGCTGTCGGCAATGCCGACACCGGCACAGAGGGAAGTGCGGGCAAAGCAAAGGGGGCCTGTACCAACCCGGACACCCCCAACACATTCCCTACCGCATAGGGGGCGCCACCCCAACCCGGGCCCTGGGTCAGGGATGAAGTCGCCGGGTGGGCCGGAGGTGGCTGCACCGCCGCACCACCCGTGCGAGGCCATGGCCACTGAAAAGCCCCCCCCAGGGAAGTCAGTTGTGTGGGTGCACTAGCTTGAACTGCATACTCACCCGATGCACCCCCACGGGCCGCCCCCACCGGGGGTTCCGGCCCGCTGGGGGCGTCGGAGCTCACGACCGAAGCTGAGCCCGTCGACGGGGCCAGATCAGCACAAGTCTGCTGCGCCTGCTGAGTGGGGAGCTGCGAGGCAGTGGCCGCCACCGGCCCGCGCGCCTCAGGCAGCTCGACCCGACCCGTCGCCTGCCGCTGCCCGGCAGCCAAAGGATCAACCTGGAACCCGAAAGACGCCCCCGCTTGGTTGGCCCCAGTGATGCCTCGAGGGCCGCTACGCGGGCCAGAAGGGCCTCCACGTTAACATAGCCCCCAGCCCCGACAGGGGGCAAAGGGCCAGCCGGCCCACAAGTAACAGGCACCTGTCCAGGTCCCTGTGCCCCAGGGGCCGTATACGGCCAAGAGCCCATGCTCGGCCCTTGAGGGGCCGTGGGCATGCCCTGCCAAGGCAGGGAACCCAACCACCCCCCATGGCTCGATCCCCCCATGGGGAACTGTGCACCCAGGGAAGAAGGCCCAGCCGCACGGACCATGCCAGGGGCAGTGGCCATCGTTTGCGGGCCAAGGGCCGAGGCCCCAGCAGGGGCAGCCTGCGCGCGCCGCGCATCGGGCCAAGGGGCCACCGATCCCATCCCACCGGTCCCGGTGGGCTCCGCCAAAGATGGCTGCTGGGCGGGCGCAGTCGCGGTCCTCCGACCCGGCTGACGCCTCCGCGCAGATCGAGCCACGTTCGCAGCTGCCTTCTTCTTAGAGGGCATAGCTGGTCTAGCTGGGAAGCCAAAGAAAGGAAAAACTGCACCGAAAAAGGCTTCCCCTGAAAGGACACAAGCGACGGAGGTAAGAGGGAAAAACTTCTCCGCTCCGTCGCTTCGCAAAATGGCAACTCGGCTGCCTCGTGGCCAGCCCTTTTATTAGGGTGCTGGCCACGCCCCTAACTACCCGGATGCCTTCGTCCGGTGGGGGGGGCACGCAAAGAGCGCGGCGGCCATTTTGGCACCACACTTGCATTATCTACAAACAAATATAATCATTCAGAAATTATTGACACTGTTTTCTTCTTGTCAATAACTACTGATGGTGCCCCTCAGTCATTTTTGTATGGTGTCCATTACATTCATGTTGATTACTAAATCATCAGAAAATTATCATGCCAGCCTGCAGGACTTTCTGTCACTGCCTATATAGTATTAAAATGTCATTACCAAGTTCCCAACTTTTTACCTTGCTTTAATATTATTCTCTGTTGATCGATTGCCTGAGCTGAAATTTAAAACTGTCACTCCTTGCAGAAGTGATTCAGCTCCATTTATAAGGAGAGCAAAATTAAATATTCATTCAAGGACTACATTTCAAGTTCAAACTAACGGATGCTGCTTAAGGCAAAAATGTATTTAATTTTGCATCAAGATCTCCCCCCCCCCCCCATTTTTTTTAAAGGGGAAAGTCTTTAACAAATTCACAACGTCTGTTTGTTAGGATTGAGCAAACAGTTGTAAAATGCATTTACTCCAAGCCTTAGAACAGAATGTTTTCCCTTGGCTTTTCAACACGATTTTCCTTGATGCTTTTGACTTAACTGCTGCTTTGAATATAATTTTCACATATTAACATGAGAGCAATTTTTAAAATCACGTTCTATTGGTCACAGCACACAGTTATTTACAGATATGTGCTGGGTATGATTTGTGCCCAAACTCACCAGAGCTCAGTTTTATATTTTAAAAATGAAACTATCCTGACTACATGGAGAGTGTGTTTCTCTACCATTGAGTCCAACAGACCATACAAATCAGTGATTATGCAGAACTGTTTCTCAATTAGAAAACACTGAACTTAGTGGATTCTCTCCAAGTCACGTGTCATCTAGTTTATTAGAATAAATGGCAAACATCTGTCATATTAGAGAGTACAGTCAAACCTTGAGATACAAATGTAATTCATTCCTTGAGGTTGATTGTAGCTTGAAAAATTCGTATCTCAAAACACAGTGAAATCACATTGCATTGCTAGAAGTGACCAGAAGAGGTCATCATATACTTTTTTCATATCTCAAAAAAATCCTATTAAAAATTCGTATCTTGAAACACACACACACACAAGATTTCCATTTGTGTCGTGAGTTTTTCATAAGTAGAACCGATTGTATCTCGAGGTTCCACTGTAAACAAAACAAAACAAAAAGGACAAAAACAATGTTGTGGCACCTTAAAGACTAACTACTATATTTTAATGTTAGCTTTCAGGGATCAAGTCCACTTCATCAGAAATAAGAGTCACTATGTACCACAACATCTTTTTTTTGTTTTATATACTCTTTGATTTGCTTGCACAGACTACTATCATTTCAAAAACATTTATCAGACACTCCAATCAATCTTCTTGTGTTTTTTCAACAGCAACCAAAAATGGACAATATGGCTAAATGTATATTTCTGTTCCATTTTTTTTAAACTCTCCAGAACAAGTCTGAACAAGTTGCAATGAAATAGGATGAACCCAGCCTCTCAGCTATATACTTTGGCCTGCCGGATGGTTTGTCATGCCTTGGCTTTTTGGAATGGCAGACTGATGGCAAAAAAACCAACAAAATAAAAGAGGACATGGAAGGGAGGGCATCTGAAGCAAGCCTTTTGTGAGCCATGATGCATAAATTGGCAAGTTACATTTGGCTCGGTGAGTAACATAATGCATAGAGGCAGCCTACAGCCATACTGGATGTGATACTACACTTCACTCCAAACAGCCCCGAGGTCTATTTGTTTATATCAATAACAGCAGGCATGAGACGGTCTGATTATCTTTTGGAGTAAAGCATTCGGAGACAGGAGTTTAACCTTTCTCTTCTGAACCCCGCCCCCCTCTCTCTCTCTCTCTCTCACACACACACACACACACACACACACACGAGTTGCTAGCTTCAGAAAAAAAACCAGTTTCCCTATAACATTCTTGCTTTCTGATAAGCTCCATTTGTTACTGGATGATCTCATATCATACTCCATTGTGGGTTTTTCTAATTCCCAGCTCTTCTTCTTCCCTCCACACTCCTCACATTTCCCCCAAGTCCTACATGCCAGCTTCACTTATAAATTATTCAAAGCTTTATCCAGTCTTTCTAAAACCCAGTTACAAGGGAGAAACTAACCCCACCCCTCCCTCATCGCTCATGAGAACAGTGGTGAGTCTGAAGAGGAGTGGCTCCTGCTCTACACAAGAGTAAGAACCTATATTTTCAAGGCTTCATGTGTCAAGACTACATTGGAGCAGCAGCCTATTTTTCACTCTTGTTGGTCCTTAAATGAATGGAGCAATATGGGAGAGGGTGCAATTGCCTCCCTTCTCTAACTATGTTAACAGTTCTGGATTACACAACACTTTAATGGGATGTTGTGTTCTGTAAAGCTGTGCCTTTAACAATGTACCTAGCCATGTGGTAACAATGTAACCTTTCTGTGTGCAACATTATAACCTTCACATATTACTGTAACCCTTATAAGAGGACGCGAGCTAGTGACCACTAGATGGCAATAGCGAGCGTCCAGCTCTCATGGCTCAGATTCACCTGGATCAGCAGCGCGGGAAGATTCCCCGCCACCTCTTCACCTGGACAAGAAGGGCGTGACCGTCTATGACGTCACGCAGGCAGCAACCAATAGGCTGTCAACAAGCCACATTCAAATGTATAGCCAGCTGTATATATTGAGCTACCCATCCGCCATTACCACATGTTCCTCCGGATCATCATGCAATAAACCTGTGTTAAGCCAACCTTTCGGCTGTTTCATTGTCTTCGGTCCCATACACTAAATTGGCGACGAAGGTGGGATATGGCTGCCCACGGGACCAAGACATGCGCCGGTTTCGAAATCAGGAAACCGGGAGACTGGGAGATCTTCGAAATGGACTTCCAGGGAGTACTGGTCGAATCCAAAGTCACGGATGAGGCAAAGAAAAGGGCCATCTTCACCAGGATGCTTGGACAAGAAACCAAAAGAACCTTGGTGGACCTGATCGCACCGAAGAGGGTGAGCGATTTCAAGGCCAAAGATCTCCTACAGATGCTGCGCGAGTATTTCCGGCCCTCGACAGCGATGTTTCCCGCTCGGAGCGCGTTCTGGAGGCGAGTCCAAGCGCCCGGGGAGACGGTCGCCGCATTCGTGGTGGCCCTGCGACTGGCTGCCGGCCCGTGTAAATGGGAGAACGCCGAAATCACCCTCAGGGACTGCGTGCTATGCGGCCTGAACGACGCCGAAACTCAGCGCACGTTGATGAACCAAGAGCCACCCCCCACGTTGCAGGAGGTCCTGAAAGCGGCGCAGGCCGCGGAAGCCACAAAGGCTGGGGTGCAAGAGCTCCAGGACTGGCGGCCGAAGACGAGCAAGGCAGAGACATCAGTGCATGCAGCCCGGCGAACTTCGAAATCGTCCGCGGAGAGCAGCGACGATGAGGACGTCCGGAAGGTCCGGAAAGAGGGCCGGCGGTGCGACGGCTGTGGAGCGGCCCACGACCGCGCCAAATGCCCGTTCAGAAAGGCCGAGTGTCACAACTGCGGCCGCCACGGGCACATCGCCAAGGTATGCAGAAAAAGGCGCGAGGCCCGGAGGAGCTCGACAGACCGTGCAGCGGGACAAGACCGCTCGACAAGACCCAAAGACGGCGCCCAGGCCACGAGAAAGCGGGACGGCGTGGGCCGCATCTCCGACGGCAGCGAGGACGACGCCCCAGTGTTCAGCGTGTCCGCGGGACACCCCTGTTACTTTGTTGAGGTACTAGTGCAAGGGGTCCCCATTAGAATGGAAATTGACTCGGGTTCCACATATTCAATTATTTCCCAGAGGGAGTTTTTGAGAATTGCCCCCCACATGCGACCCAAGCTCAAAGCGTTGAGGTCCACGCTACGGGACGTGCAAGGGATCAGTATTCCAGTGTTGGGGGTTGGAGAATTTCAGGTCAAATTTAAGAAGCACGCCGCGACTCTCTCCCTAGTTGTGCTTAAAGGGGGGAATTGCAGCCTCCTCGGAACTCAATGGTTTCAGCCCCTGGGTTTGTTTATTGGGGGGGTGCACGCCGTTGGGACTGGGGTGCACGCCGTTGGGACTGACCCGATACAGGAGGTGTGCGACGCGCACCCAGAAGTTTTCAAAAAAGGACTGGGGAAATACAAGGGGCCCCCAGTGACATTCGACCTAGACCCGGAGGTCCGCCCAATACGACTCAAACCGCGCCGGGTGCCATTTGCACTCAAGGACAAAATAGAGGCGGAACTGGACAAGTTGGTGGGCCAGGGGATCCTTGTTCCTGTTGATTCTGCGGAGTGGGAAACTCCAATTGTAACAGCACTAAAGGCCAATGGGGAGGTCCGCATATACGCTGATTACAAGTGCACCATCAATAAGGCGATCCGCCCTAATGCGTATCCGGTGCCGGTAGTCAGCCATCTGCTTGCCAGGTTGCACGGGGGAAAGTGTTTCGCTAAGCTCGACTTAGCACAGGCCTACCAGCAGCTTTCGGTGTCCCCTGCCGCAGCTGCTGCGCAGACCATAGTCACCCATAAGGGAGCGTTCCAGGTGACGCGCCTTCAATTTGGCGTAAATTCGGCGCCTGGAATTTTCCAGTCACTTGTGGAACGCCTCCTGAAGGGGCTAGAGGGGGTGTTGCCTTATTTTGATGACGTGTTGATAACGGGGGGGAGTCGGGCTGAACTGGCCAAGAGATTGGGAAAGGTTCTGGCAATATTCGAAAAGGCGGGGTTGAGACTGCGAAAAGACAAATGCGTCTTCTTCGCGACCGAGGTTGAGTTCCTAGGGTTTCGTGTGACTCCTGAGGGGATAAAACCTTCCAAATCTAAGGTGGCCACCATCAAGAAGGCCCCTCGCCCCACCTCCAAGCCCGAGCTGCAGTCGTTCCTTGGGCTGCTCAACTTCTACCACTCCTTCCTCCCCCGGAAGGCAGCAGTGGCTGAACCGCTACACAAACTGCTTAAAAAGGACGAGGCATGGAAGTGGGGTGATGACCAAGAGAGGGCATTTAGTGAACTGAAACATCTCCTGGCGTCTGATGCCATACTGACTCATTTCAACCCCAAACGCCCGGTGGTCCTGATCTGTGATGCATCCCCGGTGGGGGTGGGGGCGGTGCTGTGCCACGTGCTGGAAAACGGAAGGGAGGCCCCGATAGCATTCTACTCCAGGTCCCTGTCCCAAGCGGAGAGAAATTACGCACAGACAGACAGGGAAGCGCTAGCGATAATTGCGGGGACGAAAAAATTTCACGATTTTCTGTATGGCCGCCCGTTCACCATCGTGACGGACCACAAACCCCTGCTAGGCATTTTCACCGCAGATAAGCCCACGCCACAGATCCTGTCCCCGAGGATGCTTAGGTGGGCCATTTTCCTCAACGCGTATCAGCACACGTTGGTGTACAGGCCCAGGAGGGAAATTAGCCATGCGGACGCCCTGTCGAGATCCCCCCTTCCCCAGGATAGCTGCCACGTTGGCGGGGAGGAGCCAGACCACCAGGTACTGATGATAGAGGTCCTAGACTCACCCCCAATATTGCCCGCCGACATCGCCAAAGCGACCGGCAAGGACAATACCTTGGCGAAGGTTAGCTCATGGGTGCAGAAAGGGTGGCCCGCGTCTTCCCCGGCAGCGGAATTCGACCCGTTCTTCCGGAAAAAACTAGAGTTGTCCCTAGAGAGGGGGTGCCTTCTGTGGGGCCAGCGGGTGGTGATCCCCACGTCCCTACAACCGCGGGTGCTCAAACTGCTGCATGTCAGCCACCCCGGAATTGTGCGCTCCAAAGCGCTGGCCCGTAGTTATTTCTGGTGGCCCCAGTTAGACGCTGACATCGAGCACATGGTCGGCACTTGTGAGAGTTGCCAATGCTCCAGACCAGAGGAGGCCCGTCTTCCCCACAGGGAGTGGGACGCGGCTAAGGGGCCGTGGTCCCGGATACACATAGATTTCACGGGCCCGTTCCGAGGGACTCTGTTTCTCCTTGTTGTGGACGCTTTCTCCAAGTGGTTGGAGGTTATCCCAGTCACGAGCACCTCCTCGGCCATGACGATTAAACATTTGCGGAGAATTTTTTCCACGTTCGGCATACCCGACACCCTAATTAGCGATAACGCTAGTTGTTTCACGTCCGCTGAGTTCAGGGCATTCACGGAGATTAACGCCATCCGGCACATCACCTCCGCCCCTTTCCACCCAGCCACCAATGGCCAAGTAGAGCGCCTCGTCCGCACCACGAAGGACGCGCTGCGGCGCATGGGCCCCGGGGACCTCAACCTACAAGTGTGTCAGTTTCTGCTAGGATACAGGGTGACCCCGTTGGCGTCAGGATACTCCCCCGCAGAGCTCTTAATGCGCAGGAAACTGACCACCATCCTCACTAGGCTAGACCCCACGAGAGTAGAAGACAAGGGAAGGAACATCGGGCTAGAGGCCACAAAGAGTTTCAGCGTAGGCGCCCCCGTGCATTGCAGGAACTACGCCAGCGCGGGCCCTGCCTGGGTGCCGGGCGTTGTCGTGGAGCAAACCGGCCCCGTTTCGTACCGCGTGGAGACCAGCACAGGTCTACTGTGGAGGCGGCACGCGGACCAGCTCCGGCGCAGGGTCCCCGATGAGCAGGGTGCAGACCGAAAGGGACAAAAATCAGCGTTAGGGTTCTCCCCCACCCGTTCAGCCCAAGGGGGAGGAGAAGGGGGCCGCGGGTCCCCACCAAGGGGGGAGGAAGAAAGGGAGGATGTTCTCATAGATATCTTGGGGGATCTTTCGGAGGAGGAGGAACCCGACCCCATACATATCTCGCGGAATTCCCCCACAAATACGGATACCCCAACTGAGTTAGAATTTGATTTTCAGAACCGGGGGAGTTTTTCGGAGTGGTCCCCCACCCGTCCAAGCGAGAAGAGGGGTTTTTCGTTAGCCCCGAGTGCCCCCGGTCTACCCACAATGGAGTTTTTTCCCTTCCCCTAAGGCCGCCAAACCGCGGCAAGCCGCTAACAAGTCTCCCTCTCCCGTTACAGGACAAGGGACCAGGGAACAAAGAAGCAGTAGCGCCCCCGGGGCAGGTCAGCCCACATCACGGCCCAAACGCACATGCAATAAGCCATCTTGGCTGAGAGACTTCGTCTCATCCTAGGGGGGAGGGATGTTGTGTTCTGTAAAGCTGTGCCTTTAACAATGTACCTAGCCATGTGGTAACAATGTAACCTTTCTGTGTGCAACATTATAACCTTCAGCTGTATCACTGTAACCCTTATAAGAGGACGCGAGCTAGTGACCACTAGATGGCAATAGCGAGCGTCCAGCTCTCATGGCTCAGATTCACCTGGATCAGCAGCGCGGGAAGATTCCCCGCCACCTCTTCACCTGGACAAGAAGGGCGTGACCGTCTATGACGTCACGCAGGCAGCAACCAATAGGCTGTCAACGAGCCACATTCAAATGTATAGCCAGCTGTATATATTGAGCTACCCATCCGCCATTACCACATGTTCCTCCGGATCATCATGCAATAAACCTGTGTTAAGCCAACCTTTCGGCTGTTTCATTGTCTTCGGTCCCATACACTAAATGGGCTGAGCTTCTTTTCTCATTCTCTTTGCAAGGCAGAACTTGGAAGGTTTCTAGTTCTCTATCTTTCAACTACTTGGCCAGTCAGAACTAATAAAAAAGTTTTTTATATGATGTTCCATTTGAACATCATATTCCTAAGCTGATCTCATCCAACCCCAACCCCACCTGCAAATGGAATACACAAAAAACCAGGCACTTTACAATTAAAGCCAAAACTCAAACATTTCTAGATGAGGTGGGTAGTTTATGAGGCTTGAGTCCCTGAAAACAAACCTCATAGGACAATATAGGCGAACCTATGGCACGCATGCCAGAGGTGGCACACACCCTCTAATCTATGGGCATACACATCATCACAGGCAAATCCCGCCTCATGCTGCCAGCACCAGTAACAATGCTGCTTACCCACCCACCCCCAATATGGAGGGGAGGGGAGGCTGAAATCGTGCCTGGGAGGCAGTGGCAGGCATGAGATGAGGTGGCCAGATACTACCCACCCCTCTTATGTGGTGAGGAGGTAGCAGTGGCACATGCACAGGGAAGGCATCAACACCCACAGGGGGCTGTGTGCACATGCCCATGTGATATCACCACATGCTGTCTCTTCCTCGGACACTCCATCTCTAAAAGGTTCACCATCACTGTCATAGGTGAAAATACAGCTTATAAGGGCCAGAGCAGTGAAATCAGCACAAATGGCAACTAGAAAACCCCACATATATGCAAGCACCCCAAATGAAATAGGAAAAAGAACATATCAAATTATCATATCACTTTTCAATTCAAGCACAATCAAATTCCATTACAATTTTGGCTGCCATTAATCTTCAGCTTTGCTTTTCACATTTTCTATTCATGGTACATTTTCAAAACCCTTAGAATGCCAGAAATATTTCTACACTCGTGCTCTTTTCAAGGGGGAAAAACAATTTTCTTCTCTCCAGCCTGTCTTTCTACATGAAAGCTTAAGTCTTTGCCTGATACCTTGTTTCATCATAAATGTGCCTATATTGTAAAATTACTTGCTGATTAAACTTGTCTTCTGCATAAATAACTGCCATACCTGAACCATGAAAACCAGGAATTAGGAAACTAATTCAGATCACACATTATTTTAATCTCAATTTATTTCAAATGATAATTCTAGCAAGACGTAATTATTGTTTAATTATGTTTACCAAAACATAGACAAAAACTATAATTTACCAAGGATGCATCCTGGTATTAACTGATTCAGAGAACACAAACCACAAAGATATAAAGGCAAAATGTCTGAGGGAAAAAAAGCCCATATCATTTTTAACATGTTGCTATTAATTACTATAGCAATCAATAACTGTTTCTATTGATCAAACTTCTTATTTTGTAAGTCTGAAACAAAACAAAATGCACATACAAAAGCCAGTGCCATTCACTTCTTCCCAGCTTCCTGAGGGTTTTTGAGCACAGTGGTTATAGGCATCCAGAAGATGAAAATGAAACATTTCTATATCATCCCTACAGGCCACCCATCACTAGAAAGGAAGAGTTTTATACAGCAAAGCTTCCCCTATCTGCCTATGTGTACACTTGTCTGATTGAACATGCTAACACATACTTTTTCAGGCACGTGGAGGATGATTTTTTTTAAAAAAAGACTACTCTAATAATAATAATATATTTCCCAGTATTGCATTGCGTATGTTGGGAATGGAGAAAATCACATAACTTTCCCTCCCTATCACAGTGATGGTGAACCTTTTAGAGACCGAGTGCCCAAACTGCAACCCAAAACCCACTTATTTATTGCAAAGTGTCAACATAGCAACAGGGGATGAAGGAAAGGCTCCAATTGGGCTGCTGGGAGGTGGGGAGGAAGTGGTCCCATTGGGCTGCTGGGTAAAGGGGTGTGGTGGACTCTATGCTGGGGGAGGGCGGAAGCATTCCCATTGGGCTGCTGTACAGAGGGGTGGGGCAAAATCTGTGCTGAGTGACTGCATGGGTGCCCACAGAAAGGGCTCCGAGTGCCACCTCTGGCATGCGTGCCATAGGTTCACCATCACTGCCGTATCACATGTCCATTCTCACAATGGTTGCAAAATTGGTTGCACAATTAGTTGCATGATAGGAAGCCTGCCAGAGCTTCTATACTTTTCTTCCATCTCATAGTCAGACAATGAGATAGTGACCATTGCTTTTCCCACATAAGAGAGTAGTCACTATATCATTGCAAACAGAAGTAAGTAGAGTTACTATCAGGGGCCACAGCAGCTTAGTGGTTAAGACACTAAGTTTGGTGACTGGAAGGTTGGCAGGTCAGCAGTTTGGGAACCGAGTGCTGCCTGATGGAGTCAGTTCCCATCATCTGTCCCAGCTCCTGCCAAACTAAGTTCGAAAGTAAGAAATTGCAAGTAGATAAATGGGCACTGCTTTGGCAGGAAAAGTAACATTGTTCTGTGCACTTCAGCATCTAGTCATGCCTGCAACATGACCACAGAAACATCTCCAGATGCAGCTAGCTGTTTGGCTGTAAATGGAGATAAGCACTGCACTTAAGAGTCGAATACATCTAGCTTTTGAGTAAGGGAGACCTTGGCATTTACCTTTAGGGTTGTTTTTTTTTTTTTTAATCATGTCAGAAGCACACAAAGATGCTTTCTGGGTTGAGAGGATTTTTGCTGGAGGAACTCTGCTCAGGCGGTGCCCGAATGAGGATCCTTTCATGTCCCCAAGATCTTTTCCCAATTAAGTTGTCCCTGTTTATCTACTTGCAATTTCTTGTTTTTGAACTGCTAAGTCAGCAGGAGCTGGGACAGAGACAGGAGCTCATTCCGTTATGCAGCACTTGGGTCTTGAACTGCTGACTTACTGAACTTTCAGCTAAAAAGGCAAGCTTTTAAACCCCTGAGCTACTGCAGTCCCTTTAGGCATATCTCACAGAACTCTATGGAGTTTATTGCATTTGCATGACCTCACCCTGGATTTAATTTAATTTCCCAGTACTGTATTACCACAAATTACTAGTATTATTAAGATATAGTAGAATTTGTGGAATCACCTTAGAGAGCAATGATGCAGTGTGATAAAGGTGATTTTAGGTAGGCCTGCCCTTCTCTCCTAATTGTGCCTGATATATTTTTTTAGGTGCAGGACATTGGCCTTCCTACCTAGTACCTTCAATTGTGTAACATACTGATAAAAACAGGAAGTCCCTCAAGGCCTTCTAATGGTGAATGATTTGAAATGCTATTCACTTGCAGTTGTTATGATTTGTAATATGAATATACACATGGAGAAATTCTGGAATTTACATTGTAAGACATCGGGAGAGCACTAGGTAAAGGAAATTGGACTGTTTGTTTTTCCCCTTGCATCAACGTTTCTTTGGTTTTCTTCACTAGTCAGTCATCTTACACTTACAAAATACATTTGCTGATAAAACATACAACAGTTTAGCTACAGGCAGCTGTAATGTAAACAGGGGCGGGGGGCACCAGTCTGGCCTCCTCACTCCCTGAGGGAGAGTGACCTGGTCCCCGACTTAAAAAGGTTGGCGACCCCTGCTTTAGAGTGTATGATGACAAGGTGGCCCTGCTTGCCTGACATGATTTGTGTGCATCTGTTGGGCCTACAAGGCACACCGTGAGACATCTAGTGGGTACGTCCAATATTCATTCACATGAATAGAGTTGGAAATTACATCAAAGTTGTCTCACTGACTAGCAGCAGTCTGGCCAGTAGTTGACAAATATCAGCACTGTGCCGGGGCATGGAGTCACCTATATGGACTACAGAGGGGTAGATTAGCTTTCCCTGCTCTGGTACCAGGTGTATCACTAATAGGCCCAACTACAGGGTAAAATGTTTTCAATAAAATTGTGGTCCAATCCTTTAGACCAAAATGAACATGGGTGGGAAGGGAATTTCATCCCTACACCACATATTTTATGTATTTCAGTATGTTATCTGAGTAAAGCCCCCCCCCCCCCTTCACCCACAACACTGCCAGGTTCTGCACGGCAGCGTGTAAGAGCAGAGGAACAATCCTGGCAGGTCCTTAGTTAAATAAATTTTCAGCACAACATCATAGGCTTAGTAGTACTTGCAATATTAGTAATCTTAAGTACTAATTTATTACTCTGTAACTCAGAGCAGAAATGCACCTTTTATGTACCCTCTTCTCAACTTCTGTTTCTACTGTACAATGCTGATCTTAGACTGTAGTAAAGATTTGATTTGAGTATGAGTATAAATCAGTGTGATACAAATTTTGGGGCAGAGAGAGACCCAAGTTTTTAAAAATGAAACTTATTCAAAGAAATGTAAAATAGACAAAACTGATTAAATATTGCATTATCTTCAAACTTTCTTGTACTGAGTTACCCAGTAAAAGTGAAATGGAATAAAAATATTTATACTTCTCACACTAAAACTAAGCAAACAAGAGAACTGACTTGGACCCATTAATAGTAATTAGTGTGTTGTCACATTGTAAAGTACAGCATTTCCACTTGCTACTTTAGAGTTGAATAGGTTGGGAATTTTTTTTTACAACTGGAAAGTATGCTCAGATTCCATAAATCTACAATGATATAAAGAGGCAGTAAAAATGTGCATGTATTCCCCAATGCAGCTGGTACAGAATTTCATTGTGTCTTTATTATTTTAGGTACATGATATAGGTCAGGGGTTTACAACCTATGGCCTGTGGGCTGGCCCTGGCCCCTGACACAATTCTATCCAGCCTGCAGTGATGACCCCAGAAGTGGAAGTGGACACATTTATGACAGCCACAAAAGCACCTGCACATGTGCAAACCATACTTGTCAAGTTTTGGACTTGAAAATAAGGAAAATTTTTGGCAATTCCCCCACCCACGCCCCCTCCCCACCAGGCCATGCCCCCTCCTCTGCACAATCCAGGCACATCCAAGAGCCTAGAAGAGGAGGAGTGTTGGGCTCCCCCGGGTGGAGGAGGAAGCACCCAGAAAAAGGGGCAAAATATGGTAATTTCCCGGCCAAAATGGGAGACTTGATAGCTATGATGCAAACATGTCCGCATCTGCACAAATGTGCACACCATGTTTTAGGGCAGTGTTTGTGGCAGGAGAAAACCACATGTCCAGCCCACAGCAAGGTCAAAGGGGGAGTTGTCCAGCCCATGGTGTGGTAAGGATGAGAACCTCTGATATACAGGGCAATTCTAAAAATGGGGAGCATTCCTAATGTAAAGCTTATATCTATGAAAATGGATTAGGATTAACAACAATTTGTCATACGTCTAGCAGATCATTTAATCATACTCTGCACCAAATTTTGGGGAAGTTTTGAATATGGGCTTTCAAGCTATGAGTTTTTAAAAGTAAAATTTTTTTTACTCCCCATTCAGAAATAGGCAACCCCAAATGGCCCTAGATTTGAAACAGATCAAATCAACTGGAAATACCAATATTGCTTATATTGGTTGACTCCATCTTCTTTTTTATTTGGAAAGAATCCAGACCGCCTAGGCTGAAGTATTGATTCTCAAAAAAGGCCTTTAAGAGGGAAAACCAGCCACTTTGTTATTAGATTGAACATGAGTGGTACAGGCTTTCCAGTAGGATCTTCACAAAATGAAGCATTGTAAGCATTGTATCACTCCTGCCACCTGTGTAACCTTCAACATGATTGGTAACAGCAGAGGTGCTGCTATTTTATGCCTGGACAACTCTACAAGGGTCACCATATATCAAAAACACATCATGCTATATAATTATTAGCTATACCTATAAAGCAAAGGTGTGGGTATACATGACCGGTATAGAAATCTACATTCCTTCACTGATCCCTCCCAAATTTGGGACTCACATACCAGCCATTTTGGAATCCAACATCGTCTGGGTCTCTGGGCCCAAGGTGGGCTGTGCACCCCACCAACAACGAAAAAAGGTGTGCTCATGCGCACAAGTCCTGGAGCTGAATGTTCACATGCACAGAGAGTGGTGGCTCCTCCCTGCATGCAGAAAACAAACTAACTGACAGTTGCAGGGAACTTTGTGGTGGATGGATGAGGTGCAGCTGAGAGAGAGGGCAGCAAAGACACAACCAGAGGATGAGGCCTCGCCATGGGCAGAGACTGTCAGGCCTCGCAGAGAGCCTATTTGGCAGGAGTCACGGAGGAGGGAGACCCTCCATCGACTCCGCAGGCAACCATCACCAATGCAACATAGTAACCAATGCCGGCCCTGAAGAAACCTCATCGCTGTCAGAACCAGCAGCAGAGAAGGAGGGCTGCGCAGATGAGGCAGCACTGGCCAACATGCACACAAAACCTCCAGCTTACCTCGTGGCCTCAGCCCCCTAGCCACAGCCACTGCCAGGCCTGCAAACTCCCATGGAGCACCACAGTAAGTGGGGCACCCTGTGAGGGGTGGGGATTTGGATGTGGATGGTGGGCGGAGAACCAGCATACCAGGCCCCAAAACCCCTCCGGCGGTGACTGAGCAATGAAGGGGCAAGGCCACGCCAAGGCCCGGGAGCCACCATGACCCAAAGTGGGACTTCCCACCCACCCAAACTGCACCCTCACATCCAGGGACAAAGCCAAAAACCCAAGAAAGGGATGTAACGGAAAATGGGAGCAAGCGTGGCTGCAAAGGTGGCGCCAGCTGCTGTTACAGGCCTAATCCAGGCTATTCTTCCCCCTCCTCCTACTCCTTCCCCTCTACTCAACATGCATCACAGGTCCCAACAATCTCAAACACACTATGTCACAATCTCTCTAAAGCTCTCTCTGTGTGTATGTGTGTGTGTGTGTGAGAGAGAGAGAGAGAGAGAGAGAGGAGGAGGAGGTCGGGGGCGAGGGAAACAAAAACAAGTACTGCATTACACCCAAAATTCCAGAGCCAAGCTCTTTCTGTCTCTCTCTCTCTGTCTGTGTGTGTGTGTGTGCGCGCGCACACGCACATGCATGTGCGCATATGTGCCAACTAGCCGAGTATTCTCCTAAGGCCGGGATGAAAAACACCTGGAATTCCCAACCCAACAGCAAGAAACCCACCCAAGCGCAGCCGGGCACTCGGCTAGTTATTGATAAGGAAGACCAATATGAAAGAGACAGCTCATTCTTGCTACATTATCTCACTTACCACATCTTATAACTGGCTAAAACATGTATACTTTTTAAAAAAATCTTACCATGCTCATGTTCATGAAACAATCTTACCATGTTCATGGCAAAAAAAAAACACTTGAGAGAAATAACAGGAAATAAAGGGTGATCCCTGAGTTTGCAGATGTTCTGAAGACTTGGGGGACATTCTGTGGGTGATAGATATTAATTTCATTTCAATTTTTTTTTATCAGAATTTGCCAACATTCACAAAAATCAAATGTGGGAGAACTTGAAATAGATTTTGCCCATTTTATTTCAACATATTTTTAATCATTTGTAGTCAGAATATTCAAATGTTGGTGAAAACAAATATGATAGATTAGTAATTCTGAAGGTGTTAGGCTCCATAAGCAGCACTGAAAGGCAGGGAACACCGAGAGATAAGGGGCATGATCACTTGGTTGGAAGGGCTTGGAATGAAGTGATTTCAAAGAGAAGAGCCAGGAAGAGAGTCATGGATATATAATAGATTGAAAGAACCATCATTTTATCTGGACAAAATACTTACTGGTTCATTGCTGAAAAGTCATTTTTATGTGATTCCTGCAATGGAATTTAGAACTGTCAATAGAAATGAAATAGAGAAATCCAAGATCTTCAACTTTTCTGGGACTAAACACAACTACATCCACTTGTGGGTGCACAAGCAGGGAGGGAATGGAATACTGAACATGTTTATGGGCAGATAATAGTAAATGACCCAGTAGTAGTAGTAGTAAATCCTGATGTGAAGGGAACTAGAAGGGATCAGCAGAAATTTTGTTGCAATGTTCCATTTCTTACATTCACACTATAGAGTGCAGTATCCCTTTCTTCCCTTATGCCCACCAGTAGGACAGTAAAGTAACATCTGACAGGTCATTGTCGGCTGCAACTCATATCTGAGAATGCATTTTCCCCTGAAGCAGGAAAAATGCCATTGACATGAATTTGTTTAAGGTGGATCCCAGCTTGCCATGAAGGGACCCACACACTATGATCATGGAGCCATCTCCTGTGTCAGGTATGAAAAGAGACACACAACAATTATCTGACAGGTGATAATTGGTAACAGAGCGATTTCTGCAAACAACAGGTGCATAGTGATGGTTCTTAAAAAGTTATGCAAGTCAATTAATAGAAGAAAGTTCTATTGATTGAATTTAAGTTGAGATTGATTTCTGCCACCTTCTTCAAACTCACGGTGAGTTGTAGTCCCAAGGAGGCTAGGAAAATCTAAATGCAGCTTTTAAGTATGACCACAACTTTGCATGCACATTAAAAGGTATAACAGCTGCAAGTGGATACCTCTTTCAGTCACTCACATTGAAAATTTTCACTCTGTCAGAACTGTGTGTATATATCAGTGTGCCACAAATAATTTTGAGTCATTTTCTCCATAATATTGACCATACAAGGAGTCAGCCACAGGAATACAAAATTTATTAAGGGACTATCAGGGACAAAAGAAATTGTTTGTTACAAAAGTATGAAAAAATAATGTGCAAGCAATTCTACAAGACTTTACCTAACTTCCAGATTTTTTTGCACCAACGTTTTGTATTTTTAGAGTGGTGATTAATATTGTAAATTCCATTTTTGGAGATTATGTGAATTTGGAATATTTTCTTCTTCAATGATAAAGAATAGTACCTCTTAACGTCATCTTAAAAGCAGGCATCTAACCTTATAGCAGAGTCACTAGCACAATCGTGGCTGTGTGGATTAAAGATGCCATGAGTTTTGCAATGCCTTCTTAAGCATTTACCAAGATTTATTGTACAACTCTGAAAATAATTTGGTTATAAACTGCTCAACAGAGAAATTTTAGAAGGTTTTAAAGAAACAATATTCTTTGCTTTGTACAAATAAAAAGCCACTGCCAGATGCAATGCTTTTCTTATAAACTGACAAATAAGGAGTCCAAACCATGACAAATAGGCAGAGCAAGCAGCATTAAACCATGGTACTGTGTTAAGGCTCCCAATATTTCTCATATATATAGACTTTCAAAATATGAGACAAGGAGACATCTCTCTGGAAATCATGCAGCAGGAAGCAAAAGCTGGCAAAAGTTCTTTCATTACCTTCCCTGTCAAAACGTGAAGAATTTTAATTTCTTCCACCTCCGATAAATCAGTAAAATTTTAGTGATTTGTCTGCTCTTCTTATACTGACTGACAAGTCTGGAAACTACATTTATTTTAATTATTTTCTTCTTCTTCACACAGATCTCCAAGGCCTGTGTCTTGTTTCTTAAAGCCTGATGCAAGGTCTATCCCTCCTGTCACTGAATATAGAGTATCAACACATACTATCTCATCAGTGCTCTGTGAATGCATTTCAGTTAGACAAATGCAAAATCTGGCTCAGGGTCACGCCTGGACTGTGAAGGGTTATGTTCCAAGACTATTGATGGAAAGTGGCCTCCTAGCTAGGAAAGCCAGCATCACCTCCCAGAGGCTGGAACAGTTTGGTTGCACTAAAAACTGGATTTTACAAGGCAGCAGATACTATTCTACTGACTGCATAACTTGTAGGAGATTTTCACAGACTTAAATATGGACAAATATGCCATTCTAAGGTGTGGGTGACACCTTCAAAAGACAAGAGCTGCATACAGTTATGAGTCTGGACTAGAATAGACCAAGAGTATCTGAAAATTGGGTTGCTTATCACTTAATAACCATTGATTTTGTCTAGCATGGACTAAGAACTGGATAAGACCAAGATCTCACATATTTTTTAACCTTAAATAAATAAATTTTGTGTCAGAAATTGCTCTGGGTTGAAAGGATTTTTGCTGGAGAAACTCTGCTCAGGGGATGCCCAAATGAGGCTCCTTTCACATCCCCACTATCCATTGTGCAGCACTCGGGTATCGAAACCCAACCTTCCAGTCTCCAAGCTTAGCATCTTAATCACTAAACTCAGTGATTAAGAAGTTAGCCTTGTTAGCTGGAAGGCTGGCAAGTCAGCATTTTGAGACCTGGGTACTGTATGACGTTTTGAGCACCTGTCTTTGTCCCAGTTCCTGCCAACCTAGCAGTTCAAAAGCAAGAATTGCAAGTTAATAAATAGGAACCACTTTGGTGGGGAAAGATCTTGGGGACATGAAAGGAGTCTCATTCAGGCATCCCCTGAGTGAAGTTTCTCCAGAAAAAAACCTTTCAACCTAGAATAATTTCTGACACAAAATTATTTTAACCTTAAACTGTTACTTTTCAAATCCATATGGAAAGCATATAGTAAATTTAACTGTAGCTATCTTGATTCTTCTTTGCAAAATTCAGCATATATGTTTAGAAGCATAACTGGATCTTATAATTGTTAAAAAAAATTCTTAGCATGTTGTTATTGCACTAATATTTCTTTATCAAGAAGTACTTCTGGAGGTTGGGGAGTCTGAACTTTATTTTAAGAGCATTGAGAGTCAAAGTCATATTTTAAGATGGCATTTAATTTATAACTATCAGTGTAGTGGATAAAGTAAGAGACTCAAACTTAGGAAACCTGGGTTCAAATCCCTGTTTGACCAGGAAAACCCACTGTAGGGTGACACTGATAAAGTTACCTCTTAAATACTTCCCATACCTTGAAAAATGTATTATTGTCATTATAATTCAGATTCAACTTGTCAGCAAGTGCAATAAATGTTTAATTTATACATAAAGAACACACAAAGCCAGAAATAGTTAGGAATAAAATATGTGCTGCAGAGCATGTAAACCATGGCTAGAATCCTATTGCATATGTTTCCTAACCAACAGAATAAATCAGTTGAACAAACTTTCACTAGTTAAAAGGTTGGTACTTGTATTTATTGTCATGCACTAAATTATGTAACTTGTGTACACCAAGGAATATGTTTTGAACTCTTAACAAGCCACAATTTATTACAGCAATTTCTGCTGTTTGACTTATTCCATCATAAAGCTATTTATATTGTGTTTCATATCAAGTCTCCCAATAACCCTTTCAAGAACTCTGCAAGATGCACCAGGGGTAATATTCTCACAGTGTTATTTCTGTTTAAATACTATTGATATAGCAAGGGAAGCAAGGATAATACAGTCCCTGGCAGATCTGTAGGAACCAAAGAGGCACGCAACACCATCTTCAAACCTGTTATTATCTGTTATTTGTTTGTACACTGCCCAGAGTGGGATACCATCCCATTGGGTGGAATAGAAGTGCAATCAATCAATCAATCAATCCCCACTAACATTTATTTGTCATATGTCAACACTCCATTCTGTATGGTAAACCTCACTTCTTTCAGGAGTTTTCAGGGCCATTTCATGGTCATGAATCTTGCATAGGGAGGAAAATATAAAAGTCTCCCAGACAAATATCTGCAGTATTTGGTGATATGAAGGTCATCAATTTGAACATTCAGTATCCAATGAGCTACCTGAGGTGAGCCTAATATCTTAGATGTATGAAATACATTTTAAACATTTATTTTGGATGAATACGGCAAACTTCACAGAAAATCCCTTCCCGTATCAAATGATGTTTGTACACAGCAAAAGCAGAATTTCTGCTTGATAACTACAACAGGTCAAACCGCTGTGAGGCACACAAAACTGTTTTGCCCTTTGGGTCTTGGTCAATTTCCTTAGCATTACCATCTATCAACCTGAAGGCACTGAGCAGCTATAGCCAAGATGATTAAAATGCTCCCAAACCTGCATGCAGATGGTGTGAGATATGAACAATCAATATTAAAACTCTACCATCAAAACTATGGGACTGTAGTGGCTAAGATGCTGACTGGGAGGCAGAAGGTCAGCAGTTCAATTCCCGAGTACTGCGGGACGGAATGAGCTCCCATCTCTGTCTCAGCTCCTGCCAACCTAGCAGTTCGAAAGCAAAAAATTGCAAGTAGATAAATAGGGACCACTTCAGTGGAAAGGTAACAGCACTCCGTGCGCTCTGGTGTCTAGTCATACCTGCCACATGACCACGGAAACATCTGCAGAAGCAGACAGCGCTGGTCTTCGGCTTTGAAACAGAGATGAACACTGCACCCTAGAGTCGGATACGACTGGCTTTCGAGCAAAGGTGACCTTTACCTTTACTATCATCAAAACTACATTTTAGGAACATTTTTCTTCCCCAAACATACTTAAACTTTGATCCCCTTTATTCAGTGTTAACAGCAGCCTCAGTTATATTTGAATTTTCATGTTCCAAATATGTAAACTTACTTGTCATAAATGAAATCATTAGAGTTAGAAGAAAAGTCTTATCCTTGTAGTTAGAACAAAATGCACATAATATTTCTGAATTTAACTGTTTCATAGAAAATTGTGAAATAGTTTATTTCTTTAAAAAATGGGCATGAGTGGATATGACACCATTTGTAGCTATGGCAAAGGCATTTAATGGTACTTACCTACTGAGAAAGAATATGACATTGGGAGAGTTATTGTTTTTACCTATTATTCTGTTTTAATGTTGTGAACCACCCCAAGTGGGGAACTTTTGTTTTCCAAAAGAGCAGTAAACAATCAAACAAAAACAAATGAATATTTTCTTCTTTTTCAGTAATGGACAGTTTATGCATAATTTATTTTAATGTTTTATATGTTTTGCTTTCACTTCGTGCTTTATACCTGGTTAACTAACACCAGGTATCCTTTCTTTGTACATATTGTCAAATGCTATAAATATTATAAACACAATCCATTTCTATTTGTACAACTGTTCTGATCAACTCCGAATATAGGAAGGATGAATGAGAGGCCAGGTTCTTTGTCTGAAGGGAAAGACTGCAGGAACTCTTCCACATTCCAGATCTGTTGAAGTTAATTCACTGCCAGGCACTATTGTCAAACACCTAAATTTAATTCCTAAGTGTATAAAGAGAGAGGATACAGCCAGACACATAGCACTTGAAAAAGTTCTGAAAGAGCAATGTGGTTGAGATAATTGTTTGTTCAGTCTGTGCACTCATGAAAGGTACATGAATTGGACCTGAAAATCATGTTGTGGAATGGACTGGGTGAAAGAAATGTAAATAAAGCATACCTCTGACCTTCTGTAAGACTTTTGTTTGGCCTTCATCATTGAAAAAACTAACTATCTTATTAGTATCTACAATGATGTCCAAACACCTATTTACTCCCTAATGCAAGAACCAGCTGTTGTACAAGTTTGTCCAGACTAAGGCAGCAAGCTTATAACACTTACTTGGGAGTACATCTCATTGGACTCAGTAGGTTTGACTTCTGCCTGGATATATTAGTGTGATGCTGCATGTCAGACAAATTTTAATCATACTGAAATGAATGGAATATATTAGTCACTACTTTGATTTCTTGCTAGTCCCATTGATTTCTGTGGGAAATTTCAACTAGCTTAGATCTGATTTATAGCCTTGAAATCCAGTTGCCTTTTCAATGAATATTAATAAGGGCACTGGCTGCATATCTAAAATCACAGGATAGTCATCAACTCAATTTACAGCACTTCTGTATTGAAATGGAAAAAATTGTTTTGTAGCCTGGCAAAAAGAATATGTATACAACATTGACAGTTAAGACAAATGCATATATTCATATGAGAAAACACATTATTATTATTATTATTATTATTATTATTATTATTATTATTATTATTATTATTATTATTATTATTATTATTATTATTATTATTATTATTATTATTATGGGAGGTTGTGATTACAAGATGTACAGATGGAGTTCAACCAAAAGAAGTGCTTTATTTTAATTGATTATATAAATAAGCAAATATTTCATCTTGTTAAACATATCATAAAGCTTTACTTAATGTTTCCATTTCAATACACATAGGTACATTAAGCAGTGATAATAAAATGCTTTATTGCATTGGCAATCCTTGTCCTACTCTACCTGAACTTAAATATCCCTGTCCTTTAAACAAATTGGTTCGGGAATATGCATTCTGATGCCATAGCTCTTTGATTTAGACTCGTGGTTCCCAACATGGAGCACATGCCCCACAAGGGGGCAATTTGATTTTTAAGTTGGGCAATTTGAGAATGAGTTATTGACCATTAATGGCCTTCTTCCACGTGAATAGGAGCTCACTTTTGAATGATAAGAGTTATATATGACAGGAGCGGGGGGGGGGGGGCATCAGGATTTTAGAGATGCTTAGGTGAGGCATAGCCCTAAAAGGGCTGGGAACCACTGGTTTAGACACAAGATAGGTTGGAAGTAAATACTAGAAACTCAAGACATCACTCAAAAGCAGTGCAGTCAGCATCAAGCCTAATAATGAAACCTATAGTTTCATAATTCATTTCCCACAGGTTGAGGGACATGTTTTAAAAAAAATCCTTATATTTTTTAGAAAGCTAATGATTTCTGGGTTGCTCCTTCTACTTTCTTTAATTAAAACAACAGAAACAAAGAAAAGAGGCAATGTGCAAATGATGTGAAGTCTTCCTCTTGAAAATAGTCTGCAAAGCTATTATACATCTCTTCAGTCCCCACTTCACAACAGGTGTAAAAGAGAACCGAGAGAACAGAATAAATTTCTACTGATATCCAGTGGTGATATACAATGTTCCAACAAAAGTTGACTGAAGAGAAGTATCTCTTGCCTTTAACATTTACAATATTACCCAATTAAGCAATAATCGGTAATTGACAAAATACAGCTCATTACTGTACTTGCCTACATACATCAACAGGTTTCCGCAATAAAATGAGAGCATCAGTAATCAGATATGCAAATACTCTTTTAAAATAACCTTTTAAAAAACCCTTTAACCAAGTTCAAACTACAGCTGTGCTATATAGTTGTAAATAGGGAATAGGGACATACCATGGAATCAGTTCCCTGTTGTTTTTATAATATGTGAAAAACCTGATTAATAATGTATTGTTTATTGTTATAAAACTAACAGTATTCCTTTCCTAACTTCTTCCTACCACACAGTCAAACACTACAGCTAACTAGTGGTGTAACTCCTGTTTGTCTCATTTTTGCAAGAGAAAATTAAAAAAAATGCTGTATTCTTCTCTTGGCAAATAAGGATGGTGAGTTATTTGCAAGTGTTCTCAATTCTGTTATTACATTAACAGATATGGTATTTTTGCTAATTATTCAGAAATTATTTTTAAAGGAAAATTATGTATGGAGGTTTTGAGTGAAGGAGGTAATACAGTACAGTACATTGATTTAAATTGTATGTGTGCTGCACTGGTTGTTTGAACTGGCCAACCACATCTAACCATAAAACATGCAGGACAGTCATAACCCAGATGCTGTCTCTCAGTATGATGTAAGCAACATGGCAGTTGTGAGAATAAAAGGGAGTCATACATAAGCTCCAACCATGGGCTTCTCATTGATAGGATAGGGGCGCATATTAGGGGTTACAGTCCTCTTATCACAAGCTTTTACTAGCTCCAGCGAAGAAACATATTTTAGATATCAAGGGATGTCAGAGAGCTATCCCATTCTGATCCCGTCTCTGCAGAAGTCCATAAAAAGACATTTTTGCGCAAAAGGAAATTAATACAAAAAAATGTTGCCTAATAAAAAAGATAGGCATGGCTGATGGATCATATCTGTGCTCTGAAATCTCCTGTAGTGCTTTTCTTCAAAACTCCAGGTTCAAATCCTAAAATTTGTTTAGAACAGGGGATTTTGTGTGTACAAAATATATGTGCTAGCATATAGAAACAACCTTATCCTCACAAGATCAAGTGATTCTCTAAGGCAAGAACATCACACCCTGACTCTCAACCTTTTACCTTGACGGAAGTAGGTAGTAAACAAAGCAGAAATGTTAGGGTAGAGAGAAAGAAAAATCTGCTACATATTTTAGATTTAAATCTGTTGGGAAAAGATCTTGCATGCTTATATTTCAAACACTGATTAACAGTGGGAAGGATATTTTAAAGACCTAGAAAGATTCTCCTTTCACACTAATCTGAGGCAAGCCACACTTGAACCCTGGTGGTGCAGTGGTGAAACTGCTTCACTGTGACCAAAGGTTGTGAGTTCAATTCTGACTAAAGCTCACGGTTGACTCAGCCTTCCATCCTTCTGAGGTCGGTAACTTGAGTACCCAGCATGTTGGGGGCAAAATGTTAATTAACTTGTGAACTGCCCAGAAAGTGCACTAAGCGCTATGGGGTGGTATATTAGTGTGATTGCTTCCTCTTCTAATTTGTTCTTCATGTCTCTTCCTTATTTAGGCCCTCTGCCTACACCTGTTAACTTATAGTAGGTACTAACAACATGTGGATAGACTATTTTTAATTTTTATTCCTCTGTTTGCAATGACTAAAGCTCACTGTAAGTAAAGATCTTTTTTAAATTGAGTAGCTTTTAGAGTAATTTTGCTGTATAAAGTGCTAATTACTTTGAAAAGTGACAGTGGTAATGTTAAGCATTTGTGCTATTCTTCTTATGCGTTTCTCCATTCAAATATTGTTTAGTACCATATACACTGATAACTAAAAGAGAACAATCACATTTCAAGCTATGTATTCCAACAAAAACTTGGTGAAATGTTGAGTCTGTGTGGTAGTGTGACAGAGTAAGACTCAACAGACCTGGTTTTAAATGCCCACTTGGTCATTAAAACTCACTAGATGTGTATGTGTGGACTGCAAAATCATTCCTTAAATATCTTACATAATCTTAAAACTGTTTTAATGTTACCCTGAATTGTATGAGATGTGATGGCGCACAACTGAAGTAAGTAGAGATGAACAGATGTGTTCAATTCTGATCCACATGCTATTTTACTGCATTTGCACATAATTTTGATCTATATTTACATTAGTCATTTTATAATCAGTCCCCATAATAAAATTAAAATTATATTTATCATCTATGCCAAGACTTTAGAGAAACTGGTCCTGCACTCGTCCACTTCCATTGAGTTGGACGTGGCATTGATACAACTCGCCAGGGCCTGCTCACATCTGAAAGAGATCCACTGTTTCTGTGTGGTGGGCCAAGGGGTGGAGGAGGCCTTTTGGCACCATTGTCTGCATCTGGAAAACTACACTGTTATGATAATAAAGATTGGGTGCAAGGGACAACTTTCATGTAGGGCTACGAAAAGAGTCCAACCTGTTAGCCGAAAGACCAGCTTCTAGTCAGAGTGGCCAATCTTCTGTACAATAGTCTGGGCAGTTCACAAATATCCTGCTAAGAAACCAAAGAAGCAGACTAGTTTTCAATGTGTTTCCTTCTAGTATTCTCTCTCTCTCTCTCTCCTTCCCTCTCTCATTCTAAAATTTACACCATTTCTTAATTATCCGAGCATCTTCTCTTTAGGTATGAGAGTAACAAGTTACCAAATACAGTCATAATAGACACATGTGGCAGAATGGGGGTATGTTCAACTGTATTTTTAAGAGTTTTTAATGTTGATGGTTTTAAATGATTTTATTGTCATGGAATGTTTTTATATCTTCATCTGTTAGCTGCTCAGAGTTGCTTTGGCGAGGGGGCAGCGGTACAAATGTGAACAATAAATAAATAATAAACAAACAAACAAACATTTCCTCTCAAAATGGCATTTAAATCTGTGTGTCCTTTCAAAACACATGATTAATTGCATCTGATATGCCTGAACTGTCAAACACTTTTTGCAATATGCAGAAAAATTTGAAATATGTTGGATAATTCAGTATCATTCTACACCTTAAATCAAGATTTAGGCCAGATTCCTTGAGCAATCCAAATATCAAGTAAGAATCTTCTCTGTGTGTGTCTTTCTCTTTCCAATACATTTGTCAGTCTCACTGGAATTCCAGCTTGGAAGTCCTTCTTCCTCAAATTTCAGTGAAGGCAGAGGATGGGCAAAGTGAAACCCATATGTAGTCTCCGATGCCATTTCCATGGGTACTTTTTTTCCCCTCCCATGGCAGGTCCCAATTTATTGGTGGGAGAAGGTATGTGAACTGTGATTCACTTTTGAAGAAGGTTGCAGCCACCTTGAACAACTCAACAGAAGATAAACACTGATTTTGTAAAGCCAGAAGTAACTCTCCAGCCACTTCCCCCTTTATTCTGTGTGAAATGGAGCATTGGGGTGGGGGTGGGAAATCTATGTAATCTCAGAAGTCCAAGGGGGCAGAAAATTGCCTACTCTTGCATGAGGGAAAATTTGGCAGTGACATGAGAGCACACTTCTGCTGCTGTTGCTTTCCCTTCCCTCTGCTTTTTGTCACTGTAAGAGATCTTAATCCACTGAGATTTGTTTAAAACTGGCTGACTGCCTGATGCATCACCTACTCCAATTTATGTAAACTCCTCTGGACACTTTGCTGATGCAGCTTCAAGGAGCCTCAACTATACATATTAAAGTGTCTTTCAGAAGATAGAAACAACTTTTTGTAATGTGACTGATCTGTGGCAGCCCCATTAAAACAAGAGATATGCTTCCACATTATCCTGACAAGGAGCTACATTAAATAAAATGTTTTTGACTGACATGGGTTTCCTATTACTCAGTTTGTCCTTTGCTGCCAGAACAGCAACACAAATAGAGCACATTAGCTAGGAAGCTCATCCCCAAGCTCTTTCAGGATATCTAGGCAATCGTGTGCTGCTCAGCTGTTCAGGAGACTTTGTGATCTTTATAATTTAGGTTGCCCTTCCTTATGTAAGAACTACAGTATCACTCAACATAACTGTCAAGGGATAAACAGCATTGATATTAGGGGTGCTCTTCCAGTATCTCTAGAAAGCACGGTATCATTTATGCAGCACTTATGACCACGTCCCATTATTTCTGTCTGAAAATAGCATGCTTGAAAGCACAATCACAATTCAGTGTACATAAACTACTGACATCTTTCAAAAATGTTAGGGTCGCTTTTTTCCCCATGGAGCTTTATTTGATTTGGAAATAACCTAATCTAAAAGCAGTAAAAAAAAGAGCACACAGAGCAATACAATTGGAACATCAAAGGAATAGAGAAACTCATTATATTTTTTGCTTACCACAAATACTGTACGCTAGCGGAACAGGTAGATTAAGACTAAACATCCCCATCCATCTTTGGGAATCTGGAGTTCCAAAATGGGCTGTTATGTCATGAAGGGCTATTAACACTCAATGAGCAATGTCATGACGAAAGGTTCCCCGAGAGAGGTACTGCTGTCTGCATCTCACTTTATTCTGTTTAAGCAATCTCTGCTAGAAGAAAATTGTTTACATGAATTATCATTGGACTACTTCAGATGCAATAGCATTCTTTGCCTTCATATACACTCCCACCACCACCACCATGTGTGACCACCCTCCATTTGTCACTCCGATCAAGAACAACATCTAAATCACTGACTCATGCTGAGAAAGAGGGTTTGGTGCATCTTCTGAAGGTGGCCCAATCTCACACATGCTGCAAGAACTTTGGCTGCAGTGAAATGTGACTCCCATATTAATTCAGAGATATATGGCTCAGAAGCTTGAGAAGGGTCGTAGAAGGTTATAGGCCTCAGAATAGCAATAAGGCTTTTATACAATGTTTCCTGACACAGCGCTATCTGAGAGTCCTCAACAAAGTCTTCCTGAAAGGGTCACCTAGCTTATTACTAAATTGAGGTTAGAATAATAGCTTGATCTCTCTATATAATGTAGAGACTAGGTAAAGGTAAAGGTCACCCTTGTTCAAAAGCCAGTTGTATCTGACTCTAGGGTTCATTGCTCATTTCTGTTTATATCCGAAGAGCCAGCACTGTCTGCATTTGCAGACGTTTCTGTGGACATGTGGCAGGCATGCCTAGAATGCACATAATGATGTTTACCTTCCCACCGAAGTGGTCCCTATTTATCTACTTGCAATTTCTTTCCTTCAAACTTCTAGGATGGCAGAAGCAGGGACAGAGATGGGAGCTCACTCCATCATGCAGTACCCGGGTATCAAACTGCTGACCTGCCACCTTCCAGCCAGCCTCTTAACCACTTGAGCCACTGCAGTTCCTATAATGTAGAGACTTCCATCAATTATATTTCATATTAATAATTTGATGTTAGAAATTATTCTGGGTTGAAAGGATTTTTGTGGAAGAAGCTTCACTTAGGGAATGCTCAAATGAGGCTCCTTTCATGTCCCCAAGAGCTGGGACACAGATGGGAGTTCACTCCATCATGCAGTACCGGGGTCTCAAACTGCTGCCTTGCCAGCCTTCCAGCTAATTAGGCGGGTTTCTTAACCACTGAGCCAGCACAGCCCCTATATTTCATATTGGGCAGGGACTATCCTTTTAGAAGTAGACTAGCCAGTATTTGGTGTAGAATGGAACAACATTTATATATATATATTTAATTAGCAAATTGCTTTGCTCATGCATTTTCCTTCATTGAAATTTGTTGTAGCAAAAAAAAAGAGGTCCCTGTCATAGCTGTTTCAACTGAAAGAATGTTTTTATAGGGATTTCTTCACCCAACCCTGAATGGAATTGAAGGCTGATTATTTTGTAATCACAATATTTTTTACCTTTAGAGTTAATTGTTATCTTTTATAAAATTGACACAAAATGTTCTATTCTGCTGAGACAAAGATGTAAAGGTATTTTCACATGTAGAGCAGCTATAATTTTGAACTTGATTCTCAAAACCTTTTACTAACTTCAGGCATCTTAATATATCAGATATCTTTATTCCTTCCTTACCCCATAGTCAGAAAATTATGCTACTGAGAGGTGATGGAAGATGTCTTATTTTCTTATTTATAACTAGTATTTTTTGCCCGGCCCTGCCGGGCAGGTATAACGTGGTTGGGGTGGTTTTGAGGGGTTACACACACACACACAACATAACCATACATGCAACGCAATGCAATGCAACACAACACAACACAATGCAACCACACACACACACACACACACACACACACACACACACCAACAACAACAACACACACAACATAACCACACAATTCAATACACAGACACACAACACAACCACACACACACACTCTCAATACACACACAACACAACCACACACAACACACACCATAGCTCCGTGGGGAGAGGAGGGGCTCTTCCTCCCCCCGAAGCCTTGGCGAGGACACACACACACACACACACACACACACACACACACACACACACACACACACACAAAAACATACACACACACACACACACACGGTAGCTCCATGGGGGAGAGGAGGGGCTCTTCCTCATCCCCCCGAAGCCTCAGCGAGGACACACACACACACCGTAGCTCCGTGGTGAGAGGAGGGGCTCTTACCCCCCCCAAAGCCTTGGTGAGGAGACACACACACACACACACACACACAAACCTCGTAGCTCCGTAAGGAGAAGAGGGCACTTCCTCCTCCCCCCGAAGCCTCGGTAAGGACACACACATGCACACACCGTAGCTCTGTGGGGAGAGGAGGGGCTCTTCCTTCTCCCGCCAAAGTCTTGTTGAGCACACACACACACACACACATGCCGAAGCTTTGCAGGGGGAGGAGGGGCTCTTCCTCCTCCCCAGAAGCCTCAGCGAGGACACCCAGGAGACCTTTGCTGGCCAGCCGTGTCATTTGCCGGGTGGGCCAGCTGCTTTTGTTGGCCCCCGCCCGCCTGACCAAGTCCTCGGCACTGGCGGTGAGGGAGGAAAGGCTGTGTCACGGAGGCACAGAAGGTGAGCGGCCCAACGCAGAAGGCTGCACCGGAGAGGCACAGAGTACGAAAGGCCCAACCGGCAACAGGTAAGTGGGGTGGGTGAGAGGGACTGGGGGGAGGGAGCAGGTTTATTCTCCCCCTTTTTTTCTTCTAGAACTGGGTGGGTGGCATGCTCCATGGGCCCGATCCCCCCGACCCTCTCCCCTGCTCCAATTACCTGTTGCCAGTTGGGCTTTTCATACTCTGTGCCTCCCCGGCACAGCCTTCTGCATTGGGCTGCTCACCTTCCATGCTTGCATGGTGCGGCCTTTTCTCCCTCACTGCTGGTGCTGAGGCCTTTGCTGTTCGGGTGGGGGCCACCAAAAGCAGGTAACCCAGCAGGCAACCGATGTGGCTGCCTGCCGGCCGTGGTATGCTGTGGACAGCTTCATTCCGGGAAACAAAGTGTCTCTTGGAGGGAAGTTGTCGGCACATTGGCAGTTTTTTTATGTACAGCATTTTTCCAGCCTCCTCTGCGCTCGCGTCCCTCAGCCTGATTGGCTGAGGGGTGGCACGGCGCAGAGGATGCTGGGCCTTATAGTTTCTTTTTTTGGTTTGCCTTTGTGGGGCGGTTGTCCCACTCGCGGCTGGCGGACCCTTGCGGCAATGCTCGCAGGGTCTAAAGGTAAATGTTGGCGGCTCGGTATGGGATAGTAGGGATGGGTGTGGATGTGCATGCCGGACACGCATGGTTAATGCACCTTCTTATAGGTAAAGATTTTTGACCCATAAACCTCCAAACAACATAAATGCAAGCTACCTGAAAAAAACACATCTCTCTTTATGAGCCTGGACAAGTTTTGTTGTTGTTCAGTCGCACAGTTGATTCCAACCCTTTGCGACCCCATGGACCATTGCCCCCCAGGCACCCCTGTCCTCCACCATCCTCCTCAGCCCGGCCAGCTTCATGATGATTTAAAATCATCATATTGCTCCTGCCTCCATCTACAAGTAAATTTGGTGAGGACATGAGAGAAAGCCTTTTCTGTTGCCGCTCCCAATCTGTGGAAATTCCTCCTATGAGAAGCCACACTAGTTCCTTCTTTTCCATCCTTCCATAAGCAAGCAAAGACCTTCCTCCTCAATCTTTTTCTTAGTAACAGGCTGCCTAAGAGGAGGTTCCTAGAAATGGTGCAATAGCCTTTTTTAAAGTTTTTAATTTTTAAAAAAACCTATAGTAACCTACCTTGGATCCTCTTGAGGAGAAAGGTCGGTTATAAGTATTTTACGTAAATAGATAATGGATTAAGTGTTTTTTTTCCTTCACTGACTTTGACTGCTTTCTGAAACAAGATGTCTACCCTAAAGTAAAAGACCACTCTGTGTGTGTTTTACAATGACAAATATGGGCCACTGCCAATGGATGATGCTTGCTTGCCAGAGAGTACTTGCAGTGGCTTGGTAAACCTTCTGTGCTAAAAGAAAACTAGTAAAGAAAACAACAAATGCCCATTGGATTGCATATACAGTGGTACCTCGCTTTACAAATGTAATGTGTTCCCCAGGATGTTTTGTACTATGAAAAATTTGTAAAGTGAAACACAATGCAGACACACAGTATTACCAGAAGTGTCCGCTAGAGGCCACTGTATGCCATGTAATGTATAAAGAAACTTACTTCGTATTGCAAAAAAAAGTGAAGTGAGTAATTATTTTCAATGGATTTTCATTCATAAAGCAATTTTTTTCTTAAACGAAGCATTTATAAAGCAAGGTACCACTGTAGTCCAATTAATCACAAGTCATACATACCTGGACACAGTTATCATGAATTAAATTGCTGGCACTCATTGAAAAGGAAAAAGTAGTTACTCTGTCATTTACTGATTCTTTTCTTCCTTATTTTCTCTTGGGGTGGGGGGTGAACTACAGAACTAATACCCATAAAGGATTGCAGATTGTTCACTTTCATCCAATACTATAACTGAAAATTCCTGTCCTGTGAATTCTACTTTTTTAAAAACCTCTGTAACCTGTCAATTGCACTGCTAACAATTGCATATCACAGAATGCCACTTTCTATGGCACACTTTACTAGAAAACAAAGAATGAAGCTTACATATTTCATGGTTCTGTATACCATCTCCTATGCAATGTATCTCACAAGATCATAGAAGAATTGCAAAATGCTTGAAGTTGTATAAACACAGATCTTATGAACATTGGGGACCAGAAACAAAAGACTTGACATATTATTTTAAACCAGTAACTTCAGAAGGGGCCACAATGGCTTAGTGGTTTAGACGTTGAGCTTGACGACTGGGACTCAAGTGATGTGTGATGGAGTAAGCACCGATTCTCTGATCCAGCTCCTGCCAACCTAGCAGTTCAAAAACAAGAAATTGCAAGAAGATGAATAGGCTTTGGCAGGAAAGGTAATAGTGTCCCGTGTGTTCCAGTGTCTAATCATGCCTGCCACATGACCATGGAAACATCTGCAGATGCAACAGCACTGCCTCTTTGGTTGTAAACCGAGATGAACAGACAACTGGCTTTTTAGCAAGGGAGACCTTTACTAAGTAACTTCAACAGGCATCTCCCCTGTCTGCCCACTATTTGTGGAAGGACTTCCCCACCACACCTTTTGCTATGCTCTTATTCACCTGGCCCAGGTCTAACTTTTTGGCTGTGAACCTGTTCTTTAATTGGATGTGGCTCCACTTACCATGAATGTGCAATCTTTTTGGTCAAATTGCATCTAAGGCAGTGGTTCTCAACTCTTTTTTGGCATGTCCCACCTACTCATCTTTATAATTCTGACGCACACACCCCCCCAGTGACACATAATTCTTATTATTCCAAAAGTGAATTCCTATTCATGTGGAGGAAGCCTAAAATGCCATTAGCTGTTAATAACTCATTCTCGAATTGCCCCACTGTTGTGTCCAAAGCCTAATTCAGGTTTAAAAGACAAACCACGCCAAAGCGGGAGAGCAGACATGCACCATTTCTAAAGGCGCAAAATTCAAATGTGTGTCAAAGCGGGAAATGTTGAACTTTGTTTGTCCTCCGGAAGCCCGCCAAAATGTATCTTGTTTTGTAATGGTCAAATCACTGTATATATAGAGGCCATCCTTGTACATAGTCCCGAGTCCAAGTTATGAGCTGAATAAAGAATTATTGAGTTTAACCCGGTCCTGCTGGTTAGAGTACTTCTTGCACCGGACTTAACACCCAGTTAAAAAATCAAATTACCCCCCTTATGGGAAACACAGCTCTAAGGGGACAGAGATTTTCCCCTGCTCCTACTGTAGCTGGAACTGCTGTGATTAAGACCGTTTTCATACACAGCATGTTCTTTGCCACTGGTACACATCCCAACCTCCAGAACTGATGAGCCAAATAAAATATTATAATTAGGCCTAACTTATCTAGAGCCTATTGCCAAATGATGTTCAACACTTGAAACCAAATGCTGCCATCTAGCCATCTCAAACTCTCCCTGCAATATTGTCTCCAGTGATATAGTTTGCATAAACACTGAGCAGAATGCAAAATATTATGTAAGAAGAATTTAGAAGAGCACAGCAAGTTTCAGGTTTTTGCAGCCAGTGAACCTCTTTTGCACTTGGAAAGCATCTTTTGTAAGACTTTGAGAGATTAATGAGCAATCAATTTTACGTTTAACAGAGAACCACCATTGGAAACCTTTCCCCCTTCAAAACTGACATTCCTAGACTGGATGTGAGTTACACTAAGCAAAGCTGAAGTAGATCTCTTCCACATCCTGAGGAATGCTATTAGCCCTGAGGGGGTAGGAAAATTGTTTCTGAAACATTTCTCTCACATTTTTTTTGTCAATTTTTTTTGAGCAATTTGAAAGGAAATGGCCCGTGATGAGCTTTGCAGTTTCTGTGGCAGGCTTCTGAATATATTTGTTGGCTCTTCATGCAGACACTGTCCTTTCTGAAGTCTGAACATCTATATTTCATGTCAGAAATATTCTAATTTGTCACAAGCAAACAAGATGCAATGGTAGCAAAATCACACGTTGAGGCTGACAATGCTATTAGAACCTTCCCCAGTCTTGTACATTTCTCTTAACTGGACAGTCTCTTGTTTTTGAACTGCTAGGTTGGCAGGAGCTGGGATAAAGACAGGAACTCACTCTGTCATGCAGTACTCAGGTCTCAAACTGCTGCCCAGCTGAACTTCCAGTCATCAACTTCAGTGTCTTAACCACTAAGCCACCGCAGTCCCTTCCCTTAATATTACACTATTTTAAATTGAGTCATAGAGAACATATACCGGAGCACACGGAAAGCTGTTACCTTCCCACCAAAGTAGTCCCTGTTTATCTACTTGAAATTTCTTGCTTTCCAACTGCTGGGTTGGCATGATCACAGAATTGTCTGCAGAACCAGACAATGCTGGCTCTTCGGCTTTGAAACAGAGATGAGCACTGCACCCTAGAGTCAGATACGACTGATTTTTGAGCAAGGGAAACCTTTACCTTTACTAGAACATAACCCTGCTAAGTAAAAACTTGCAGCTGTTGATATTAATATTAATGCTTTTTCCCCATTTCTGTTGTTACAAAAATCACAGTTTGTCATCTTTTGCTGGAATCAGAAATTGTGAAATATATTTGTTCTAATGTAAGCATATAACCCACATGTAATTTCTATCTGTGCATACATCTGGCAGACACTGAAAGGTTTTAAGCACCATTTAAATTTACAGAAGTTCTTTCTGCCTTTCTCCCATAAAATACAGGCATTACATAGGATATACAGGTATGAAATAGGTTTTTACATGTCATGTGTCCTGTCTAATGCTATCCTTTAAATAATTTCCAATTTGGACTAATGGAGATACCTACTTTATTTGGATCTAAACCAACATTTTAAGTTTGACTACATCTTTTTGTATAAACCAAAAAAATCAACATTGACTTCTCCCTAGAAGGTCAAATAGTGAAGATGAAGCTAAAGTACTTTGGACATCAAATGAGAAGAGAGGATTCACTTGAGAAAGCCTTGATGCTGGGAAAGGTGGGCAAAAGAAGAAGGGGCGGCCAAAAAATGAGATGGCTAGATGCTAATGTAGATGCAATGGGCACAGAGCTGGGTGGGTTGAGGAGGATGGTGGAGGACAAGGGTACCAGTCGGGCAATGGTCCATGGGGTCGCAAAGGGATGGAATCGAATGTGTGACTGAACAACAAAAAACATACTGCAAAGTTACACAAGCATGCCTGAGAAGATGTCCCAACGAACTATTCAATAGACATGTACAGAATTGCACAATATATGCACCATATTTTGATACCGCTTTGCAATTCTGTGTCCCAATTTTGAATTCTCTGAATTCATCCCAGATATCAATATTGCCCATTGTTTGTTTTTTAAAAAATCTTCACTTTTGTTATAACTTATTGGCAAGATCAGATGACATAGGCAGATTCAGACACAGCTAGCTTGCACACCAAAGCTGTACAGCCAAGCCATACGTTCTTGCTTTCGTAAGATTTAGACCTATCCAGAGAATGTACCTAGGACTCCATAGACCGGCATAATATAACCTTACATTTATGTTCCTGGGAAGATGACTGACAACTGTTCTAATGGCACATTTTGTTACTAAACATCAAGATTCTCTTTGTGATGCTACACCAGCAAATAATTTACCCCATTGTAGTATAGGACTTCAGTGTATAAACAAGAAAAAAGAAGTGGAAATGAGGAACAGATCACAATGAGTTCTCACTGCCTTTGTCATGATGAATGCTCATCTTATTTTATCACCATCTTGCCAAGATGGCAAGATTAGCCAGTTAAATTCACATAAATGGAAAGTAGTGGAAAATGGGGGGGGGGGGGGGGGGTTGTAAGAGATGCAAAATGCCCATGACATTTCTCAGGAGTTTAATAAACACTGATGTCGCACATTGCTATTAATTTCCTTGGTAGGCTGTGGGACCTTTTTATCAGCAGCACAAATCAGATGGAGAATCTTACATGTTTATTATGTTATTTCTTTCATGAGTAACTAACTGAAAAGAAAGGAAGGAAGGAAGGAAGGAAGAAAGAAATGAAGATCTGGTTTGTTATTATGGTTGAGGAGGTTGGTGGAGAATAGGGGTGCTTGGCATGTGGTGGTCCATGGGGTCGCGAAGGGTCGGAATCGACTGTGCGACTGAACAACAACAACTGAGAAAGCACAATCACATAAAAGTCTCTGCGCTGCAAGATGCTGATGTGTTGGCTTTTTGTTAGAGAAGACTTTGGTGTTTATTAGATAGATTGCTGTGCATTTCTCTAAATACTCAAAAGTTAAAACTACAGTAGCTTCTGTCTTGAAAAGATTATTAAAATTAGAAGCATTAAAAGGCTCTTTGAACAAACATCCTGGCTGTTTGTTGTATGTGTGTCCTTGAACACAATAAGCTTTGCAATGGGAACAAACATTTAGCACAAAATTGTAAGAATCCCTTTAAGTCATACAGTATTACCATGCTACACTTTTCAGTCATTACTATGATGTTTGGTCATGCAGAAGTTGAAAAGGAAGCAATGTGTCCATATTAAGCTGATCGGTTGCTTTGACTGAAAAGAATTAGTGGGAATTCAAAAGTTGAGGTTCAATCTGAATTATTATTTAAAAAAAAAAAGACAAAATTTCCCTAAAAAGAAACTGGAGAGCCAGAGTGCAGAATGCTGAATGTGCTAGAATCTTAACAATGCATTAATTCATTTAACCTGAAAATTTGCAATGATTTATTTAAAACCGACCATGAGATAGAGAGAGAATGAAAGAGAGAAAGAGACTATGGGACTTTGGCTTTTAATTGCTGTGATATCACTTGTCTGGGTTTGTACAATTAATTATTTTTCTTAATAAGAAGAGTTGAACAAATGGACCAGCACAGGGAGTAAATACCCCCTTGTGCTGGCTTTGCCTGCTTTTCTCCTCACCCTTGGGAAGAGATGGGGATGTTCTTGCAAGCCTGCCTGCCTGGTGTGATACGGAGCAGCCAAGAAGCCTCTATAGGTGGTGGCTACTTCTTTCTGCCTCCTCACCCTCTTTAACTGCTTGGCATTGGAGAAACAAATTTGTCTCCCTCTGGAGGCCTTGTTCCTTTGGTGGTGCGGTGGTGCCTCATGGCCCCAGCCTGGTGAGTAGTTGTTCAATCTAAGCCCACTGCTCATTAAATGTTGGGTTGCCAAAGGGCCCCAAGTGGATCCGGCCTCTTTGAATTAGCAAGGGAAAAACTAATTTTCTCCCTTGCTGGGCCTTTTTCTGCGAGAGCAGTTTTGCTTTCACTTTGCTTGCTTACACTGGCCGGGGTCTTTCCTTGGGTGGGGTCCACCCTTGGGATATCAGTGAATCAACTGCCCTACTGCTACCCAAGGATTATGAGTTCTATTCTTGACCATGGGTTGGGTTTATTTGGCCTTCCTTCCTTCCTAATATGATAACATTGGTTAAACTGCTGTCCTGCACCTGTTGGGTTGTGAGTTCCCTCCATCCAGGATTCAGGTTGACTCAGCCTTCCATCCTTCAGTAGGGGTAATCTGAGTACCCAGTATATGGAGCATGATGTTAATTAATTAATTAATTGCCCTCAGAATGCACTAGTACTATGGGAAAATACATATGTGTGATTGTGTTGCATTGATTTAAGTCTGCTATTAGCACTTAGAATCACCTTTCCCCAGTGTTTTCATGCAGATATAGTCTCCTCTGGCATCCCAGGGGTCTCAATGTCCCTATGGCATGGCCCTGCCCCGGGCTCAGCACATGCCTGGGATTTAGTGTCTCCCTTGAGTCTCCGGGTTGGCTCCACTTCTCAGCCTCGGGGTGGGTGACATGAGTGTGCACTATCAATCTCCGCTGCTCCGCTCACTGCTTCCCCTGAACCCTGACTCCATGTGCCTGTATAATTCTGTAGGTTTTTTTAATGGTACATACCCTCTCCCCCCAATGTGTGGGTAGTTCCTACTGGTGCCTTCTCTCCTCCTTCAGGTCCCCGACTCTTCTTTTTTTATATAAAATTTTTAATACTTGAAAACATACAAAAGCAAACAAAAGAAAAACATCAGTACAAAATATAAAGTAACATAGAGATACAGATTACAAAAATAGAAAATTAAAAACTAAATCACATAAATCACATAAATCTTAAGATGCGGTTCCTGTCATTTCCACAGCCTACTGTGTCGCAGTTTCATCCCACAGTGATTCTGCTATGGGCATGCATCTCGGCTGTGAGAGGGCACAATTTTCCTCCTTTTCCACTCACTGCTGAGCATCTCACAGCGAAGATGGTGCAGTTCTTTCTTGCTGATCTTCATATTGAACATTTTACTGTGTGTGCATCTCATAGGTGGGATGGCACATTTTGTTTTGAAAACACAAAGGTGGTGCCTGCACTGGTGGACCTCCTTCCATGCGATGGACTGAGGTGCCCCTACCCCCGTTCTTCTGTTTTCCTTGTGTTGCATCTGCAGGTGGTGTTTATCTCATAGGTGGGATGGCACATTTCCAAAGTCATGAAGGCAAGGCCTGCACTGGTGGACCTCCTTCCATGCGATGAACTGAGGTGCCTCCCTTGCCTCCATTCTTTTCCTCTCATACCTGACAGCCCCGGCCTGGTCTTCTTTTGCTATGCTACGTGCCCAATTCTACTGTTCCAGAGGCTAGGGCGTCCAGCCACTCCATAGGTTCATTGCCTTTTTACCCCAATTTGCCCTTTCCATTGTAGGTCGGTCTGGGGTGGGTTGGGGTTCAACTGTTGGCCATACCCCATGTGGCAGGTAGTGCGGGTGATTTTAATCAGAATAGCCTGTTTAGTTATTTGGTTGGGGTTCTGGGTAATTTGGAACCTCAGAGAGCACTCACTTGGGGTGTCTCACGGCTGTTGAATGGCCGCAGACCTAGGACAGCTGATCATGAAGATTTGCCAGCTTCTTGGTTGCATGGCTTGGTCCTACTGTTGGGCACAGTGCTGGCCTGCCTGCAGAGCTTTTCTGCTGCCCCTATTATTTGGTATCCAAATTCTCTAGTTTTTTTAAAAATAATAATAATTATTAATTTTTTTAACAAATAAAATACAAAACACAATACAAGAGAAAAAATAACATCATACTAAAGAAACAAATAAATCAATATACACAAACAATGAAAAAAATATACACACCTATCCTAATACATTTTTATACCTATCTTTTTAAAATCAAAATCTTAACACCATCCGAAAATAATAATAATAATAATTAAAAAATCTCTTAAATTATGACTTAATTGTTATTCTCTAACATTAGCTAATGTTCCAATACTCATTTCCCCAAAACGTCATAATATGCAGTTATAGATATGATGGGAGAAACAAAGGAAAAAAATACAATAATACAATTATAAATAGTCATCACCCAGTGTTTATTTACATTGCCCTGGAGAGCTCAGAATATCTCATTATTTTATTTCCAAAATTCACTTTGTTCAGGTACAGATCTGTTTCTATCCTCCCCCATAAGGGAATGATCCACAAAAGGTTTCCAAATATTCCAAGATCTATTCACTTTTAAATTATCCCTTTTTTCTTAATCTCCCAAGTCAATTTATCGTTCAATGCTAAATTCCACATTTCTTTATACCATTCTTCAGTTTGTATAGTTACATCATTTTTCCAATTTCTAGCAATACATTGTCTAGCCGTCGTAAGCATTATTTCTAATAATTCTTTCTCATCCTTATTTAAATTAATACCATCCACATTTGTTAACAGAGTGGTACCCGGATCCAGTTTAATTGTCTTACCCAATATTTCTCCAATCTCTTTTTCAATTCTTTTCCAAAAATCTTTTACCACGCTACACCCCCACCAAATTCTCTGGTTTTGATCTGAGTTATTATCATGCACCTGCACTACTTAGTCCCTAGTGCAATAGTTTGCAACAACTTATTTTGGCTTATTAAAGTGGCCCATGTTTGAACCCATGACATGTGTCCGTCTCTTCACTCAGGGTGGCGGGCAATGCAGTGAATGAAAACTTTCTAAGAACATGGAAGCTATGCCACCCAATCTTGTTTTTCATTCTTAAAGTGCAGGAAAAACCATTAATGTTTTCAGAACCATTCCTTTTGGGGCAGTTTTATATCTGAATTGACCCCACCATTTAATTTAAACAAGACAACTATACACAGGAGGTACAAAATATTTAGAGAGCTCTGGCCACCTGTTCTGCATATTCTATCTTTGGCCACTGCCAGCTGGTGTTCCTTCTGAACACTATTATCTTAGGAAATGTGACCCTCAGTATTTTTATACTGCTACTGATGCTTCCATCCTTTATATTTTACAATAGATGGATCCTGAGGTAGACACAGCAATTCAGGACAGAAGGCAGCTAGAGGTGAGCTTGGGGCAATCAAATAAGAAAACTGAGTATTTGGTTTCAAAATAACTCCCATTGTACAATGGCCTCGAGGTCATTACAGTATATGGAAATACAAGGTACTGTATGCTTAATTCATTGCTTAGGATTTAGATAACTTTAAATACTGCAGGGTGACCAAGCAAGTTTAAATTATGGTGAAACATGGACTCAGTCTGGACTTGCTCAAAATAGGAACATGGGAAAAGCCAAAACCCGATTACACTGTACTCCTCTGGGACAGTTAGAGAGTGTGTCACTTCTCTAAATGGTGAGGTAGGGAGACATATCACATGGTTCAAGTGCTGTTTTCTGTTCTACCTTGTGCTGCTGCCACATGTGCCCTGTTGGGGATGATCATCATCAATCTTTATTGTACATGACCATAAACCTTTACAAAATAAAGCAGAATTTAAAACATTTCATAAAATTCTATAATAATAGCAGGAATAATCTATACCTATAAATCCAAGTGTTAACCGTTGAAATTTGACAAAGGCTATCCCGTACCGAGCCTCCTGCACTCGCCCGAACCCGGTACAGAGGTAACTGTAGGGTTGAGAAATGTGCCAGTGGGGCAAGAGCCCCACAAACGTGAACAAAGGGAAACAACTTCAATTCCCAACATTCTTTGCTCCGTGCTTTGCCACAGCCAATCAGGCTGAGAGGCACGAGCAAAAAAAACATTGGGAAATGCGGCACGGCCAATTGAATTCGAGCCGCAGGAAAAAAACACCACACGAAAGCAAACCACAAATGCAAAACTACAAGTCCCAGCGTCCTGCGCACCATGAGCGTGCAGAATGCTGAGAAAGCTGGCGCACGAAAAATAAACTTACAAAAAGCAACGGGAGCGCAAGTCCCCAGCAGGCAGACTCAGCGCCTCACAGCCATGCAAAACAAAAAGCACAAAACGCCACCAAAAAACACCACCGGCCTCAAGTAAAGTTGAGCTGGGGTGGAACCCCCCCCAAAAAAACAACAACATCATGCAGCAGTTCATCAGGGGAAGCACCCTCCCTGGCGGATGACTGGCTGATGCCTTTGTTCTTCTGATTACAAAAGCAGCAGCCAGCAATCCACAAGGAAGAGCCCCACCCCTTACTGCTGACTGCTGACTGCTGATCTCCGGTTAGGTAAGCCAGGAGAAAAAGGAGACAGAGAGGAGAGAACCATCGTTAGGCAGAGAAAGCTCTTATCTGCCTCCTCCTTCTTCCCCGATCTACCTAATGAACCTTCCCGGGAGAAGAACGGGCTGACTGCCTCCTCCTTCTTTCCCCTATTGCTGCATCTAAACCAAAATTCAAAGCAGCAATGGGGAAAAGAGAAACCCACAGGCAGCCCGTTCTTCAAGCTAAAGTAACCACCAAAAACAAACACCAAAATTATTAAAAATAATAAGACAAAAATAAATCAATAATTAAAAAACATTAATAAACAAAAAATAAACCTCAAAATACACAAACAAAAACATCCACAATGACACAAAACCACATACAAAACACTTAACTACATCATGAAAAACCCACAAATTACACAAACAAACAACAATTACACAAATAAACAACAAAATAAGAAAAATTAAACAAAATCAGAAATAACCAAACCAATTAAACAAACCTAAAACTCAACCAAAACAAAAAAGAACAAACAGAAACATCTCCCAGCCCACCATCACAAAAACAAAACAAAGAAAAACCCCAGAAGAAAGAAAACCAGACAACTCACCAGCACGTCCTCCCTCCACAACGACCGGAACAGAAATGAAGAAACAAAGAGACTACTTACTGGAAGAAGCCCCACCCAGAGGCCAGGAGAGAAAAAACAGTGAAACTAAAACAGAACCACTAGCAGCCCCACCTGCAGGGCAGAATAGTAAAAACAACTCAAAAATACACAATAGCCACACCTAGAGGCCACAAGAGTAAAAATAAGTCAAAAACATAACAATAAATCACAATTTTACACAAATCATAAACATATGTCAAAAAAATGAAATAAAAAGATTTATAACATCCTGTGTTGAGTTTTAACTCAACTAAAACACAGTTTAAAAATACTGAATGTAAAAAACATGTTCTTTCACATTTTAAAAAAAATATTACCTACAGTACAACTATTTAAAAAAACCCACAAACTAAAACATTATTTGGTTAAATAAAACAATTTGAAAAAATTATATCATCCTTTGTTCTTTTTTTAATCCACAAACCCCCACCCCCAACACCCAAAAAAAGCTCATCACAGTTTATAACAGCCTGGCATCGCCGGGCAAACTATGCTAGTATTCACTAAAACAACTCAGATCCTTTGACATCTTACTAAAAACTATTCAGTAGTATGATGACCTTTGATAAAACAGGATTGCAGTTTCCTAGCTGCCAAAACGAATTGAACAACATCATATGTAATAAAAACCTGATTATCAGCTAGTAGATGGACCACTATTGAAGCTGTGATACCTGTGAGAAAACTGAGTCTGTTGACGATGGTGCAATGGTAATATGGACAGGCAGTTTGTTTTCTATCACAAACCAACAACTTGTTGCTTTTAGGAGGCAGTGTTTAAAGCAATGAAAAGTAACATACAGTTACTTCTGAAAAAGGTGGAAGTTGAGTTATCTTTTAAAAATATAATAAGGGATTCAAAGCTTCAATCAGATGTTAACACTTGTGAGAAATTTGCAGCACAGTTTGAACTCAAGATTGAAGCCATCTGAAGCATCTTTAACTTCTCTGTTGGGACAATAAATCATGGAGATATCTAATGCAACATCTTTTCTGGCTGTGTTGGGTCAATTTCAGCTTGTGTTGACTGATGATGTGGACAAAGTATTTGAATGATGTAAAGCCACAACCTTTTCACTTGGCCCTACCTCTTCTTCATTTTTGAAAACTGCCAAGGAGGTAATGGTAGGATGGGCTACTTAAATCATTAATTCCTCTCTGCAAGAGAGAATCTGCCTTCCTGCTTGAAGGAAACAATAATACAGTCTGTTCCTAAAAAATCCAACGTGAAAACTGCAAGCCAGTCACTAACTTTCTGTTCATTAGCAAGTTGGTGGAAAGAGTGATGGAGAGATCAGTTGCAAGCATTTTTGGAACATACTAATACTCTTGATCCATTTCAATTGTGTTCAAGCCTTTATTTGGGACTGAGATAGCATAGTATGTCCTTGGTGGTCCTCCTGTTCTCTGTAGTTTTCAATATAATAAACCATGGTATCCTCCTGGACATGTTATCATGGTTGGGAATTCAAACTTCAGTCTTGGGTTGGTTGTGTTCCTTCCTTGATTACCATGTTGAGAGAGTTAAGCTCAGGGAAGTGGTTTCAGTCCCAATAAGTATAATGATAAGAAGTGCCTTAGGGCTCAACCATCTCTCTGATGCTTTTTAACTTCTATATGAAGCTGCAGATGATGTCATTTAGAAATCTGGAGTGTGTTTATTGTCAGTATGCTGATGACAGACAACTCTATCTCTCCTTTGCCTCGTCAGCAGTGGATATTGTTTGAGTCCTAGATTGTTGCCTGGCTGCAGTAATGGATTGAAGGTGGGTTAACAAATTGGGGTTCAAACCAAAGAAGATGACAATCTTGTTGCTAAGAGGTTTTTCTGGCAATTTGGGTGTATATATCCTCATCTGAATGGGTTTATCCTAAAGGACCAGATTTGGGATCTGGGAGTTATTCTGGATCTAACTATCTGCTGTGGCTAGAGCTGCCTTTTTTCCTAATCCAGATAGCCCAGATCTATTAATTCCTTGATACACAGTCCCTGATAAAATTGGATCTTCTTCTGGTAATCTCCAGAATTGTGTACTGTAATGCACTCCATGTGGGATCACCTTTGAAGATGGTACATAAGCTGCAGCAAGGTCAGAATGTGTCCATTTGTCTAGTGGTGGGATACAGAAGTTTTGAGAGATTTCTCCAACTCTGGAACAGTTGGACTAGTTATTTGTAGGTTTCCATGCTTGACTCAAGGTTCTTATATTAACATTGGGCCTAACGGCAAAATGAGCAGAATAGGAACTCTGATTCCCAATGGTCGTGGGGGTGGAAAAGGCCATGCCAGATGGACTGGCTGTGAAGGCACACCTTGTTCATATCCTCAAGATTGCGGCAGTCCATTGCAGTCCCGGTGTTGAATCCTGCATGTCTCATTTTATGTGTGCCACAGGAGATGGCTCCATCATTATAGTGTGTGGGCCACTTCATGGCAAGCTTCTTGACCTCTCAGCGGCCTTCGATACTGTTGACCATGGTATCCTTCTGGAACGGCTCAAAGGATTGGAGATCCAGGTTACTGTGTTATCCTGGTTTTCCTCATTTCTGGAGGGCCGGACCTAGTCGGTGTGGTTGGAGAGTGAGAGGTCAAGCCCTAGACCCCTACGTTATGGGGTGCCTCAGGGCTCGGTGCTCTCTCCTCTCCTATTCAACATCTACATGAAGCCGCTGGGCGAGATTATCCGTTCCAATGGGGTGAGGTATCATCAGTATGCTGATGATACCCAGCTGTATATCTCGGCCCGTGGGGACCCCAGTGATGTGGTCAATGTCCTATGCAGATGTCTGGAAGCTGTCGGGGTCTGGATGGGGGACAACGGGCTACAATTGAATCCCTCCAAGACTGAGTGGCTATGGACAGGGGCCCCCACATTATCCAGGGAGCTGCCAACTTTGTTCTTGGATGGGGCTGCTTTGCCCCAGACAGACCCAGTACGCAACTTAGGGGTCCTCCTGGATTCAGGACTGCTACTTATAGATCAGGTGGCAGCTGTGGCCAGGAGGGCTTTCGCACAGCTTTGCGTCATCCGTCAGTTGTGTTCGCTCCTGGACCGGGACTCCCTGCTCATGGTCACACATGCTCTGGTGACCTCCAGGCTAGATTATTGCAATGCGCTCTAGTTGGGGCTGCCCTTGACGACCATTTGGACGCTACAGCTGGTGCAGAATGCAGCAGCCCAGGTGGTGATGGGGTGCGGGTGTTATGCTCGTGCCTCAATATTGCTTCGGGAGCTGCACTGGTTACCAGTTTGTCTCCGGGTGCAATTCAAGGTGCTGGTTTTGACCTTTAAAGCCCTACATGGTAGTGGGCCAGGATACCTAAGAGACCGTATCGTCCCAAGAGTGTCTGTCCATCCAACCAGAGTGGACTGGAGGGGCTGTCTAATTGTTCCATCTGCCAGAGGGGCTTGCCTCTCTGGCACACGAAGGAGGGCCTTTTCTGTGTCTGTACCGGCCTTGTGGAACCTCCTGCCAGTAGAGTTGCGGGAGCAGACAGAGCTGCTGACTTTCAGAAGAGAATTAAAAACCTGGTTGGCAGGGCAGGTGTGGGGCCCGGATGGCAGAGTGGCCCCCGCCTGTTGGCTTATAAAATGAAACCTCCCCAGCTTTTTAATGTGGGCAGTTTTAATGTGGGCAGTTTTAATAGGTGGGTGGGTATGTTGGGGTTTTAATTGTTTTTAATATGTATGTTTTAATCCTGTTGTGAGCCGCCCTGAGTCGGGTTCGCCTGTTTGGGCGGCATAGAAATTTGAGCAATAAATAAATAAATTTGAGCAATAAATAAATAAGCTGGGATCCACCTTAAACAAAATCACGCCCATGACATTTTTCCTGCTTCAGGAAAGAATGAATTCTCGAATACGAGTTGCAGTCAACAACAGCAAAAAAAAAAGCCCTACTCCAAGGGTTCTCAATTTTTTCAAGTTTGGGGCTGGGTCACACTCCCTCAAACAGTTGGCAGACTGGACTGGTGTTGGAATCGGCCATGGATTCATATACAGACATTGTAAATGTGTTTACAACAGCCGTAAATGAGTCGACTGCCAATTCTGGTAGCAGTGGTGACTGGAGCAAGGGTGGTGGTGGATTATTTGGCACCATGGGCTGTAGGTTGAGGACCCCTGCCATAATCCAATTAGGAGCTCAGTATCTGGTGAAGCACCTCTCTCTGATGAATTGAGTGCAGACAACCAGATCCTCCCAAGCCAGGAGCTGCAGGTGCCCAAACTGATACAGGGCAGAAAGAGATCAATCAGAAATCAAGACTTTTTAATGATGACGCTGTCATTTTGGAATAATCTTCCAACACATGACCGCCAGGCTCCCACTCTTTTGATGTTGCATAAACTTGTTAAAGTAGAGCTTTACAAGGAGGCATTGGTAACATTTTTCCTTTGCGTCTCTTCACAAACTTTTTACCGTGTTTCCCCGAATATAAGACACTGTCTTATATTTTTTTTAAAATTCCAAAATTAGTACAAGGTCTTATTTTCGGGGATGTCTTATTTTTCCCAGCTGGGGGTGTGGTCTGGTCTGGGCCGGAGGCCACGCAGCCGCGGCGGTAGCTGGCCTTCTTCCTGCCGCGGCCCAGCTCCTCCTCACCCTGGCTGGGGGTGTGGTTTCCAGGTCTGGGTGGCCCACGCCTGGCTCCGGACTGCAGCCATGGCGGTAGCTGGCCTTCCTTCCTGCCGCGGCCCAGCTCCTCCTCACCCCCAGCTGGAGGTGTGGTCTCTGGGTCCGGGCGGCCCATGCCCGGCTCCAGACCGTGGCTGTGGCAGTAGTTGGCCTTCCTTCCCGTCATGGCCCAGCTCCTCCTCACCCCCGACTGGGGGTGTGGTCTCCAGGTTCAGCCGGGGGTGAGGAGGAGCTGGGCCGTGGCGGGAAGGAAGGCCAGCTACCGCCACGGCTGCGTAGCCTCCGTCTGGAGCCGGGCGGGTGCCACCCAGACCTGGAGACCACACCCCCAGCCATGGGTGAGGAGATGGGCTGCAGTGGGAAGGAAAGCCAGCTACCGCCGTGGCCACATGGCCTCCATCTGGAGCCGAGCAGGAGGTAAGGGGGTCTTATTTTTGGGTGGGGTCTTATATTTCAAAGGCAGGGGGAAAAGGGGAGTGTCTTATTATGGGAGGAGGTCCTATAATTGGGGAAACACGGTACTTTACCTGTGGTTTCTGCCATCATTTTTTGTTCTTATATTCTCATTGCAGTCTATGTTTGGCTGTTGTATGTGATTTGATAAGCCAATCAGAGTGGTGTTCTCCCAGATGAGCAGGGTATGTATGTGTGTGTGTGTGTGTATGCATGGAGATAGAGTGCTAGACCGATAGATTGACAGATCGATAGATACTTCTAATAATAACTTCCCAAATTCTGAAAGCCGCTTAAAAGCATTGGTAAGAATAACATGTCCCTGAACTGTTTCAAACTATTATTATAACTACTACACAACATCTCACTGGAAAACCTCACATTTTGATGAGATCTGATTTTTCATTATTATTCAAGTAAATATATCTGCACCTGATGAATTTGTAACTATTTGTTTCATGCTTCTTAATGAAAGAGACATTTAAGAACTCATTAACCAAGAACAGTAATTGCAAATGCAGACTGTCCCCCAAACACCCATTATAGCCAGTTTCCTTCTGTCTCCCTTCCTGCGTCCCTCCTACCCATAACACTTTAATTTATCTTTGCCAAGCTTTTTTTAGCTCCCGTTGAGAATACTGAAATGGACTCTTTCTTCTAAGAGAATTTCTTCTGGCAGTTCCATCAATTCCACAATCTCCTGGCTCTCACAGAAAAGAGGAGATTCAAAGCTACCCTGCAGTTACTCATATTAATTCTTCAGAGAAATGGTGAAGTCAGCTGGCATGGTACTGCCAAGGCCTGAGTGACATCACTCCTGTTTCAGCTCAATCGGGTTCATGTGGGGAATGATTGCTACTACAGTACTGAGGAATGCTTCTGTTAATCTCCTCTAACTGCTGCAGCCATCCTTTCCAAGCTATATAATAAATCAAGTCGGGGTTTTTTACAGAAAAAAATGAAGCAATTACTCAGTGAATCCAACGGCTAATTGCACTCCAAAACCTCTGGGAGATATGGGACAAATCCATGTCAGGTTTCAAAAGAGCAGAAAAGGGATTCATGAAGTTAATAACACTTCAAAATAGTGACAGCTTAAAGAGGCTCTAAGAAAAACACAGCATTTATTGCAGCAAACTTATTCCATGCTTTCTATCAGGAAAGTCTACCAGTGTATATAAAACTCACAGCTATATACGTAGTGAAAATCTGCCATCTTAAGGAGGATCCCAACATATGTCATTTAAATCACAATGTCACATACAGTACAACTATCTGAGGATACTGGCTACACAGAAAGCTATCTCAGGTTATATCAGGCTAAATAGGGTCAATTCCAATGGTGCTCTGATAATTAAACAGATCTTTTTGCTCATATGTCAGATCCAGGGGCATGCTGGCTATGCTAAAAGGGCACTGGACAGTGAGGTAGGGGGTGCACCTATGGGGTGGGTGGGTACACCATTACATTATGCATTGATCACCCACCTTGGGTCCCAGCTCCTACCACCTACATTACAAGTAGATCAATAGGGACCACATCTGTGGGAAAAGATCCTGGGGACATTCACCCTCCTCACAGAGGGGGAGAGAGAGTAATGTATGGAGGGGAACCAGAGAGAAAGGCACTTCCATCACCTTCCTCTCACCCCACCTCCGCCAGACAATTGGAAGTGGCAGAAAGAAGGAAGAGGTGGCACCAGGCAGAGAGAGAGAGAGAGAGACCTTTAATTTGCTTCAGCTGCCTCTCCCATCAACTCCCTTTTCTCCCCGGCACTTTGGTTCAGGCGCGGCAGACCCTGACTGCTTGGATTTCATTTCATTTTCATTTCATTTCATGTTTAATTTATATACCCCTTTACTCTACCCACTTGGGATGAGGCCTCCGACTCCTGCCCCCTACCTTCTCCCTCGGAATCTAACCCGTTGCTGTTGCCACTGCTGCAAGCCACGAAGAAACCCAGTGGGTCTTTCCCATCCACCGAGGCCATGAGGGGGCAGAGCTGGTTGGTGCATGGTGGATATCACTGTGCACCAACCAGCCCTGCCCCCCATGGCTTCAGCAGATGGGAAAGACCCACTGGGCTTCTTCGCAGCTTGCAGCGGCAGCACCTGGTCAAATTGATTGGTGCACAGTGATAACCAACATGCACCAATCAGCTATGGCAGGGGGCAGGGCTGGTTGGTGCATGGCAATACCCGCCCCACGGAAACAGTGCCCCACTACCTGGAAGGTTCTGGCTTGGTGGAGAACTGTGGTGGAAATCTAGTGTAGCCACCAGGTGACATACTTCTCCCTGCCTCTGTGGGCGCTAGTCACTGGGGAACATTGGGACTTGTCCCTGTGTCCCAAATGGTCAGCAAGGGCCTGGTCAAAGCTGCTTTGATTTGGATTCCTGCATTGAGCAGCGAGTTGGACCCGATGGCATTAAAGGCCCCTCGCAACTCAGTTATTCTATGAATTGATCAGCCCCAGAAATCAGCCTGGCCACCATGTTTTGGACTTGCTGAACTTTAGGTACTATATTCCAGGTCACTCCTATATATACAGCATTACAGTAGTCTATTTTTGAGATTATCAATGTGCAAGCCAGTTTTATTTAGCATTTCTTGCACAACAAGCAATCAACTTTTTCTTCTTTCTTCTTCTGTATCTAGACCAGTCATGAAACTGCCAAAATAAAGGCACTTTTTGGGGTTCATTTTGCAGTTCCACTTGTCTGATCTAGTGTGAGAAAGATTAGCCAGTAACCGAAGGCTGCTGCTACCAGAGTACACCTGATTGTGGTTCAAAAATACCACAATCTTCGAGGAGACTCTGTGCAATCAACTGAAATTGATAAAAGGCACTCCTGGCCATGGACAATATTTGAGCCGCCATAGAAAGTGCTGAATTTAGGAGACCCCAAGCTCCAAGATCCAATGTTTCAAGGAGACTGTAACCCCATCCAGGACAAGTTAATTTCTCCCAAGCCATTCAGATGACAATCCTAACACCAAGATCTCCATCTTACCTGGATTCAGTTTCAATTTATTGGCCCATGTCCAGTCCATTATAGGTGTCAGGCAATACACAAGGACCCAAATAGTATCATCCACAGATGAAGTAAAGGAGAGAGCTTCATGTTACCAGCACACTGGTGACAATGAACTACAAAACTCCAAATGACTTCTCCTGGTGGCTTCATTTAGACGTACTTTTTGAGATGTTGTCGTTCTATATACATACATAGAGGGAACATAAAAAAAATCCATGTTCCTACAGTGTACATCAGGGGTTCTCAACCTATGGTGTGTGGGCCACATCCATCCCATGGTGCCAAATAATCCGACCCCCACCCTCACTCCCACCGCCACTGCTGCCACCAGAATCAGCCACGGACTCATTTACAGCCATCGTAAACATGTTTACAACAGCCATGGACTCATTTACAGCCATTGTAAACACATTTACGACAACTGTGGGCTCATTTACGGCCATTGTAAATGCATTTACAACAGCTGCAGACTCATTTATAGCTATTGTAAACACGTTTACAACAGCCATAAATGAGTCCATGGCCGATTCTGGTGGCAATGGCTGAACCATCAGTCTGGCTCGACAACTGTTTGAAGGAGCGTGACCCAGCCCCTGACTTGAAAAAGTTGAGAACTCTTGGGCTACATACTGTGAGGTTCACACCCTTGCTCCTTGGTGGCTTTCAGGTCCAAAGGGGAAATGAGAACCCACCTGGATACCTTCCTTAGGACAGACAAGCCAGGATTTAGCTTACCCCCAACACAATCTGACATCAGTCAGTCTGCAGGGCTGGTAGAAAACCAGGAACCAAAATAAACACACTCCAGTCACTTCGTCACATTTCGAAATATATTGTAGAAATTTGGTTACATTCCAGGTTACAAAAATAAAAAGGCTTCTTCAGCAAGGAGGAACATATTCAAAGCGAGAGTGTAGAAAATAAGACACCTTTCTAACTGGGAACCAGAAGGGCCCAACTCCCCTAAACTCTGATACAGGATTCCATATTGCTAACTTTGGAGCCAGCTAGAGAACCAGAAATAAGCAGAATTCAGCAGAGAGAGTAAACCATCGCAGTAGCAGAATACATGCCTCATTCTTCACTCATAAACCTATCATCCCTTCTCGGATTGCCACTCACAGATGTGAACTAATCATTAACTTCATATGGAAATCAATGGGTCATTCCCTTCTAGGATTTTGGCCCTTCCCAGGATTCTCCCTCCCTCCTTTACCCCCTCCCTTTAAAATGCCAGGGGAGGGCGAGAGATCAGGCTGGTGTAGGGAGACCGATTAACTCCCTTATTATGGTGCAAACCTGCACCTATCTTGAAAGATGTGACATTACTTTCCCCTTTCACTCCTGATGAGAGGCTTCCCCCTTCTTTCCCAAGGAAGAGACATGGCCAAGACACATCCATTTTGACGTCTCACTCTGCCTTTACACATACTATTTTTAAATCCATGTTAGTTTGACTCCACATATTGGGAAAACGCAAGAGGGGATGAAATATTGTGATACTTCAGAGACTATCAATTTTGTTTCCACTCATCCAAAGAAGTGGATTTTAGGATATGAACGCTGACAGTGACACAGATTTATTAGTCTCAAAACTGCCACAATATTTCCCCCTCTTTCCCCGCTTTCTCCCTTTAATTCTGCCAACACTGCAGAACATATGCAAATGCAATTTTTTAAAAAAACCAAAACCAAAATCCACATTCAGATTCAAGCCCTTGGAAATAACAATACAGTAGTTGCAAAGCTATCAATTTAATTCTGTTCTTATTAAAATGTGGTTGCCATAGACTAAAACTTCTCTATGTGCTTTGCACAAGCCATTTGAGGCTATTTTTAATTATGGACCAATTTGTACTTGCCAATAAAAGGTAATTGCCCCAAAGGGGCTTCTAAGTGTCCTTAAACAATTTGGATTTAAATGCCCAAGTCATTTTGAATTACTATGGACTTTTACTTGGTGAATTCTAATCATACTACAAGGATAGCTGGTTTCCCTCCTCCTTCCTGTACCTTTTGGGTTAGTCTTTTTTTTAATTTTCCAAGACAATGGCTATGTGGCCTAAAAAGCCTAGGATATTTAAAAACAAATTACACTACATACATTTAAAAGAGCCTGTGGGGCATTCCTTTCCTGGAGCTTGCAGCTGGAGGGGACAGATAAAAGGTGAAGTCAATTAGATTCTGCTGAAAGCAAAAAAAAAAAACAAAAAAACAAATAATCCAAGTTGTGTCTTTTCTCTTCCATTAACTTGTGGATAACAAAAGGGATCAAATAACTTTAAATAAATAATGGTGTATGTATACATGCAGAAACTCCCTTTCTGTTGTGATGCTCATACTCTCCCTCTCAGATTAAACAACTATACAATGAAATGTTGTTGTTTTTTAAAAAAATACTGAGTGTTGTCATTGATACAGGGACTTAACTCCATTGTAGTCCCAAGGAAGTGGCACTCTGGGGAAAGTGCATAGCACACTCTTCTAAAAGACATCGCTAACTTGTTCCGTTTTGAAGCATTTCTGTGAAAACAAAGTCTTAGAATTTCTTTCTTCATACCTTTCCCTTCAGGCCCCTTAACACTTTTTTTAAAAAAATTTGCTTTGTCCCTGCTTATTAACATGTAAGCCGTGTCCTGTTCTCCTTTATAAAGGACATCTTTGAATCACGGAAGAACTTGAAATGAAAAAAACTCAACTCTTGTCTTAAACTGAACTCTGCGTCCTTTTTGAACCTCTTTTGTCTCAAATTCCCAGCATGTTGGAGGTTTTAGGCTTAGGTGGTGATAAAACATTGATTTCTAGAGATGAGAAGACACTAGGTTTGACCCACAAAAGATAAACCAGAAATGTCAATAGAAGGCTGTTCTACTTCTGCATCCTTTGAAAGAGACAATTGGGTGCACTTCCATCTCTCTGTTAGGACACCTGAAAATAAAGGTCCTTGTCCTCTAATTAATCTTAGATAGATTGCCTTATTAAATTCTTTCAAAGTTTTATATATGGAAAATGTTAGGCAATTGTTAAATGTTGATTGTAACCAGATAGCAGGAAGGCACATAGTAAGATTTATTAAATGTTGATTGTAACCAGATAGCAGGAAGGCACATAGTAAGATTGAAACATCACAGGGAATAGAAGGGAGAAAGAACAAGAGGGATAGAGGTAGCCCAGGTGGTGCAGTGGTTAAACTGCTGTACTGCTGCCAAAATGTTGTGAGTTTGACATTTCCATCCTTCCAAGGTCAGTAAAATGAGTACCCAGCATGTTGGGGGCAAAATGCTAATTAACTTGTGAACCACTCAGAGAATGTACTAAGCGCTATGGGGGTGGTATATAAGTGCAAATGTATATTGTTTAAGCACAGTATCTAAGGTTTAGTCTCCAAGAGTTCCGATTAGAAGAACTTTAGAATAGAAGAGCCGCAAAGAACATTTGCCTTCTACCTTGCAGTCACTGTCCATTGCTGTATACAGCATTCTCGCTAGAAAGAATCAGGATGAGGGAACTGCACCAACTGCTCTGAGGCTGACTCATTCAATAGTATTTTTCAGATTATTATTTAATATACTTAACATGTAGTCCGGTTTATTTAACCCATTGGTATAAAAGTCCTTTCTGTGAACTGCTGAAGAGTTCATTTTGTTACTCCTCTAGGAGGGGTTTTCAGATATTATGAACATTGGCTCCAAGCTATTGAATAGCTTTGGAAAAAGAAAATAAAATTGGATCAATATTGATCTGCATTTTCTGGGGCAATAGGTTTTGCTCCATTATCTTTATTTTAAACTTGTTAACATTTCTGGGCCTTGGATAATGAGGTGATAAAATCTTCTCCAGGAAGAGCATTTGACTGTTAAATGACTACTTGCTTTCAAATTAGAATTTCTACATACTCTACTAAGGCAATGCTGCTATCAATGTACCTCATGAATTATGTTGCATTATTTTCTCTAGTAATGTTCAACAGAACATAACAAAAAAATAAAGTTGTTTGTGTGAGAGGGTTTTTTGTTGTTGTTTTTTGTTTTTGTTCTTTTGTTGTTGTTGTTGTTGTTGCTGCTGCTGTTTTTGCAACCTCACATGATGCCTGTAGTTGGAGTGACTGGGAGGTGCTTTTTTTGAGCTGAGGTGAATGTCTATTTAGGTAAAGGTGAAGGTTGCCCTTGCTCGAAAGCAAGTCATATCTGACTCTAATGTTCAGTGCTCATCTCTGTTTATAGCCAAAGAGCCAGTGCTGTCTGCATTTTGCACACATTTCCATGGACATGTGGCAGACAAAACTTGACACCAGAGTGCACTAAATGCTGTTTAACTTTCCACCAAATGAATACCTATTTATCTACTTGTAATTTCTTGCTTTCAAACTGCTAGGTTGGCAGGAGTTGGGCCAGAGATGGGTGCTCACTCCCGGGGTGTGCTGGGCACCTTGGGAGGGCAGTGGCCAGGAAGTGATGGGGTGTCTATTGGGTGGGTTAGGGGGGAGAAATCCCATACATTCCCATTACCTCTGCCTGCCTCTGGGGGGTGTCAGTTGCTGGGGCGCACATGGATGAGTCCCTGTATCCCTGTGGACCAGCACACCACTGGCTCATTCCGTTGTGCAGTACTTGGGTCTTGAACTGCTGGCCTGCCAACCTTCCAGTTATCAACTAAGCCACCACAGTCCCGAATATAAATTTATCCAGCACCAATTAATCATTCCTTCCCACCTCTGAATTAAAAGAGAGCCCACCTGAGATCTTTCTCTCTCTTTGTAATCTGGTGTCAGTTTTTGTTGCTGTTGATCTGTTTGGTTGGTTGTCAGCATATATGCAGTTAAGAAATCAGCATGCACACATATACAATTCCAGGTTACTGTAAGTAACATTTTAAAAATTCTTTCTCCAGCAAACATCTCAGAGTGAGTACTGAGACTTTGAGATCCAGTGATAAAGGACTGGTAGCTATTCTCCTCTGTGGGTCTCTGTACTTCTACTGCTCAACTAAATGGAATGTTACCACAAATTAAAAAAGTCTGCAGAAATGTAGTTCTTACAGAATGTAAAAGCAAGGGCAGGTGATACCTTTTTAGAACAATAAAAAAGAAAAAGAAAGAAAAGAAATGCTAGCTTTGAGCCAATATACATCAAAAGCTAGCATTTTTTTTAAAAAAAAGACAGGGTTTAATGCAAAAAGATAAAAGATGAGACATACATCAGCTTCTCCATTATGGCCATGATTTTGAGTCACCAGCTACTTTACATGCTCCTATAGAAAAACATTCTAAGGAAAGAGGAATGTGAGGAATACTTATAAATGCTTAATTCACAGCATATTTCAATGAGACTTCCCCATGGTTTTATGAGATTTTACAGGTTCCAGCGAAAGCAACAACCCAGCTTCATCCCACCCACCCCCCTTTTAAACCTCTTCCACGTTTTGCGCATTGTTCTAGGCAGGAAATTGCCAATTAATATCACTTTATGAAAATAATACACAAGAAAGATATCATTCTGTGCAGAAATCTTAACTATCTTGCACAACATTCTTTCTTCTGTCCTTTCCAATTGAATCATGGGTAGAAAATATGTCATTTTGTGCAGAAATTGTAAGAATGAGTGCCTCTAATTCTCCAAAAAGTCAGAATGACACCATAACTGTTTTGCACATTTGCTGAATAAACTTGAAATGTTAAAATAGGATCAATGAAATTCCTATCCCTGTGCTGCCTACCTATGGCTTCTGATATGTTCCTTGTTCCAAAGATATATCTAATGTTTGTTTAACTCAATTGTGCTGCCATAATTATACATGAGTAAACCTGCAAGAAAGTGCCTCTGAGAAGGTGGATGATATTCCAAATAAAACAGCTTGGGATAAACTGAAGCCTACTAGAAACTGAAGCCTACTAATATTTCAGAAGGCCTTCAGAACTAAATAATCCTTTGTGTTATGCACTGTTAAATCAGAATCAATTTATAGTGACCCTAATAGCAATACCAGTTATGTATATATACTTAGTGCACTCTCTGAGCAGTGCACAAGGCAATTGCCATTTTTGCCCCCAATGTGCTGGGTACTCATTTTACCAATCTCAAAAGGATGGAAGGCTGAATCAACCTGGTGTCTATTGAGATTGAATTCACATTTTGGCTGCAGTACAGCAGATTTGCCACTATGCCATGAGAGCTCACCAGTAGTGCTTTCATGAGAAGTGAGTTATTTAAGGAGCAGTCTTAAAAGTTCCACCATAACCCATTTTTGTGTGTGGCTAAGCAGGAATTTGGACCAAGGTCTTAGTCTTAGTCTGTCACTCTATTCACCATCTCACACTGAGTAGTTCCTGGAAAAGTAATCATATTTGGAAATAAAGTTCACATCCAAAGGACAAATTACAAAACAAAGTAAATATTAAACTATATACTTTAAAAATATATTGTTCTTGTGTGTGTGTGTGTGTGTGTGTGTGTGTTCACCTTGACCCAGTCAGCACTGTAAGACCAAATGTATTGTTTCTTTTCCCCCTCACATTTGAAAGAAGGAAGGAAATAAAGCTAATTTGTAGATTGCTATCTGTGACACATAATTTGGCTAAGAGTTCAAGGTGACATGAGATTATTATTTTCTGTTGAAAAATAATAATACAGCTAGACCCTTGGAAACTTTTGAGCAACCTGCTTCAGAGGAGCATATGGAGCTCAAATGAGCAAAATATTTCATACCTACAGGGTAAGACTATCTCTCCCAGGCTTTGTCCATTTGTATTGTTTGTGCCCTGAACTGATCTGGCTGTCCCCAATTCAGCTGGCCATATTGTTAGGCCGTGACTCAGTGTTCACAGTTGCAGCCACTGGGAAGGTTTAATATCATCAATACAACCTTCGTGACAGATGGGATGTCTGCATGTGCCGTGCTTTCTTATATTGCCAGCCTGGCTGGCCATTTGGAGCCAGATCTGTTGCTCTGTCCTTTAGGAAATATCAGGCAAAAAACTGTATCTGAACTGTTCTTCTTCCAATGTTACTGGGGTCCATGCCTGAGTCCTATCTTGCTAAGGAGGAACCTTTGGCTGGATAGAAACCCTGGACTGTAAGGATCCCAGGCAGGGAGAATGAGCCAAAAACCAGGGAGGCAGAGACTTGGTCAGAAATCCTTTTAGGCATGCAAATAAATGACAAGAAGCTTATGTTGTAGCAAATTAAGTATGGCAAACTGATATAATACTGAATACAAATCCCTGTACAACAGAAGCCATGTTCTTTAACCTGATTTGTGTTCTATTAGCATAACAACAAGCACAATACCAGTCTCTCTGGCCAAAGCTCAGCTTCTTCTTCCTTCCTAGTCAGCACCTCTGGCTTTATCGCAAATGATATCAGATTGAGTAAATATTAAACTCTATGCTTTAAAACCCAGGTGGATGTTTAACTTTTATGCAGAGGCTATGGGGGACTGAATGCCCTGCATCGTCTTTTGCTTACATTAATTAAAAGTTACCATTTATTCTTATACTAGATATGCATACTGTGTAAAGATTAAACTATAAGATATTGGAGCAGGTATTTTAATTACAATAAATAAATGTTTTAGTCTGAATCTCTTTGATCATTTCCTTGTTAACAAACTGGGAAACAATGAGGCCTTTGAAATGAGAGACATACTGGGATTTGTGCAGCTACAGTAGCGATGTCCAGGCTAGAACTAAAGATCCAATAATCTAAAGCAGCTTCTTTTTCCATTTGTGTGGGGTTTCTTTTATTCAGTTTTATCTTAAACGTAAATGTTACCCAGCACCATCAATACCTTTTAAAGTTCTTTGTAGTGAATTGCCACTGTCAAAGGCTAATCTGCTTCCCCTTTCATCACAGTTTTCTTTTCTCCCATTCTGCCTGACAAAGGAACAGGTCGGCTTTGTTTATGGAAAGGTGCAACAAAATGAGTTGGTTGTTCCTGCTCATTAGAGTCACCCTTCTTGTCAGGCACAAACAGTTTTCAAGTATGCACAGGAGTCTTTCCATTCTAATGACACAAGAACACTCAACAGAAGTGTGCCTTTTATCAGGTTCAACCCTTTCTACTATTCCCTCATAAAAATGTTGGATAGGAGGAGACAGCAACAAACAAGTATCTCCTCATGAAAGCATCAATTTTGCAAGAAGGTTTTTTCTTTCTTTCACCCCATCACTGGGAGCTTATGGCTTTGTCTTCATCGGTGCATACATTTTGTTAGCAAACATTTTGGGATCACAAGACAAATTCTTTGTCATGTTCTTCCTCACATGGAGTTCAGAGCGGTGTCTTTTCAGTTACTACAGATGTGTTAGTATGGGCAAAACAGAAGCTTCTAATCAAACAAAGCATCTCTTTTCAAGTGCTTTCCCCCCTGAAAAACAAACAGTGGTGCCATTGAGGAAATACTTTAGGGCAAATGTGTTGAATCCCCATCCAATGGAACATCTGGGAGAGCTCCCAAACATGCCATTGCTGGCTTGCTGACATTTCAAGTAAATTAAGTTGTATACATACACCTCATATCCCTCATGAGAAATCTGTTCACGAATCAAGAAGCAACAGTTAGGACAGAACACTGAGTGATAGAGTGGTTTGGAATAGGAAAAGGAGTAAGACAAGGCTGTATTTTGTCACCCTGTTTATTCAACCTATACACAGAGCACATAATACGCAATGCAGGGATGGAGGAATCACAATATGGGATCAAAATTGCTGGGAGAAACATCAACAATTTGAGATATGCAGATGATACCACCCTAATGGCAGAAAGTGAGGAAGACCTAAAAAACCTCTTGATTGGATTGAAAGAAGAGAGTGCAAAAGCTGGATTGAGACTCAATATCAAGAAAACCAAGATAATGGCAACAGGCCCTATCAGTCCCTGGAAAATTGATGGGGAAGAAGTAGAAGCAGTGACAGATTTTACTTTCCTTGGATCTAAGATCACTGCAGATGGAGACTGCAGCCATGAAATAAAAAGATGACTGATTCTGGGGAGACAAACAGTATCTGCTTTGCTATGGGCTGACATGTACTTTCTGTTACACACACAGAAATAAGAATGCTGATGAAAATGATTTATGGTTTACATGACATGACAATATCATATATTAATAACTGATTGGCTGATGTCATTATTATAATTATTCATGTAATTACTTGTGGATACGTGGAAGTCACCTTGTTTATTTGATGCTATATAAGGAAGGCCTGAAAGTCTGTTCTGGGTTCAAAGATCTCACTTGAGAAAGTGAGACCTGCACAATAAAACTCTGATATCTGCTTTAACCATGGAATGCTGTTTGTCTTGTTTCCGTTCCACAACAGTAATGTATGGTTGTTAGAGCTGGACCATTAGGAAAGCTGAGCACAGAAGAATAGATGCCTTTGAGATATGGTGTTGGAGGAGAGTCCTGAAAGTCCCTTGTACAGCAAAAAGAACAAATAGGTCAATTTTAGAAGAAATCAACCCTGACTGCTCATTGGAAGGGCAAATAGTAAAGATGAAGCTTAAGTACTTTGGGCATCAAATGAGAAGGGAGGATTCACTTGAGAAGGCCTTGATGCTGGGAAAGGTGGAGGGCAAAAGAAGAAGTGGGTGGCCAAAGATGAGATGGCTAGATGGTATTGTAGACACAATGGGCACAGAGCTAGGCGGGCTGAGGAGGATGGTGGAGGACAGAGGTGCCTGGAGGGCAATGGTCCATGGGGTCGCAAAGGGTCAGAATCGACGGTGCGACTGAACAACAACATCCAAAGGAAAGAATCCAGAGCACCTGAATACAGCAGAACCCCATAAAATGAATGCCTCTTACAGCGAAAAAAATTGTACAGCAGAGAGTATTTGGAAAAACCAGTGTGCCCCGTATAATGAACATTTTCAATATACAATGCAATGCATCTCTACGGGGAAAATTGTACAACAAAAATCTCTACGGGAAAATCGTACAAAGTAATTTTTTTCATTGTAAGATTTTTTTTTCTATAGAAATTTTCATTTTGGAGAAAAAAGTGGAGTTATATACACAGCTGAACTTAAATTGGTTACAGGTATTACAGGTAAATAAATGGAATAGTGTCTATTTGGAAGAAAATAGTTTGGAAAGAGATACCACTGATTTTGAGGAAATATTATTGAAAATTAGAAGAGGGGAAGTGGATATAAAGGGTTTGGTGAGCAAAATTTACAGGATTTTAAACAAAGATATCAACTCACAAGAAACATTGAAGAAAATATGGGAGCAAGATCTTAATGTTAGCATCACAGATTTCGATTGGAAAAAGAAATAGAATAAAAGAATCATGAGAGCTATGTCTGTCAGAATAAAAGAACATAATTTTAAAATTTTGTGGATATGGTATTTGACCCCAGTGCGGTTGCACCAGATAGATAAAAATAAAAGTCAAATGTGTTGGAGATGTAAAAACAAACTGGGAACTTATCAGCATTTGTGGTGGAGTTGTAGGATAGTAACGGAATTTTGGGAGCAAATAAGAAAAGAAATTCTCAGTATTATGGGGGTAAACATCAATCTGGGGCCAAACTTAGCCTTACTGACAGACACAGGAAAAGTATATTTAGATAAGGAAAAAAGAACTGTTGTCTATATGTATGACAATGGCGAGGCAATGTATAGCGAGGAATTGGAAAAATGACTTAACATTAAAGATCGAAGAATGGTATAGGGAAATGTGGCAGTTAGCTCTGAATGATAAATTAACATGGTAATAGAATAAGAAAAAGGGAATAGTAAAAGATAACAGATTTTTGCGAATTTGGCAACCCTTTGTCGATTATGGTAAAAATAATGATGATGGGAGCAGACCAGTGCCTGAACATTCCAGTTTTTGGAAATAATATAAATGTGTGTCCTACCGCACCCTCCTGGCCCTTGTATAGTCACTTAGGGTGATAAAGCACTTGAATTTTATTGTACTTTATTGGAAAGTCTGTATCTTTGCTTCAAGGAAAAGATCTCTAATGATTGCTTGAAAAATAAATTAGTTTAATTATAGAAACTCTTAATCAAGTAGAAATCAATTAAATGATTTAGGATGAATTTGATTGTCTATACTTAATCAAGTGCAGCTTTATCCTTACTTTATGAGTATGTTAGTGTTGACTTTTTTTCTCTTTCTATATATGTCGATCTCCTTTTTTTCTAATGTATATATATTTTGTTTTTGTTTTTTCTTCTTCATATATATCCTTTGTTGTTGTTTTTTATATGTTAAAAAATCAATAAAAATTATTATTATTATTTTTAAAAAAGAAATTTTCATTTTACAATTTTCCCATAGGGATTTTCGTTGTATGTTGCATGCATCGTATAACGGAAAAAAAATCATATAACAAAGTGTCTCGTAGAATGAATTTTTTTCGTTATATGGAGTTCTATTGTATTTAACAATTCCATTGGGAAAGAGAGATGCCAGGAAAGGGGGAACTTGAAACAGGAGTACAAATTCATGGAAGTGGTGGGGAGAGTAGAGAGAGACTGGGCAACCTGGTGTGTAACTTTTCTGTGATCCAAACTGGATCCATACCATTTGTTTTGATGGTATGGCTCTTCACCCCCACCATGAGCCCAATTTAGATAATATTCAACTGGCCCACCTGAAAATGAGAACTTCCCATCCACCCTGCATATAAACTTACAGGAGACTCAGTGTAATAAAGACTTCATGATGGAGAACAGCTAAACCCATTCTGAACGCCTTGCTAATATCTAAATCCAGAGCAGGTTCAGATCAGATGCGTACATTCCTGCCCTAACTACTGCTGAAAGAAAAATCCCTCACTACAAGGAAGCCAAATATCATTTGTAACAAGTCTGTTTTGTATTACACACATAGTATTTAATTGTAAAGGAATGTGTTGTGCAAACCTAACCCTATGAGCCTTGTGCATTACAGAAGTCAAATGCAGCCTCCACAGGAACTTACACATTTTGTATCAGCCAGGCTTTGGTTATCTCTGCCAATATCATGTTGCATAGTTCTGCTGTACAACAGTAAATGATGTCACTGACAGTGGCAACTTGGCGACTATGAAAGAGACCCTGCTTCACTCAGTGTATGTGTGATGCATACAATTCAATAATGTCACACATAGCATGAAACTGAACTAGAACTCTTTAACCAGTGGCAATCTCCTCTCCAACTGAATTTATTTCCATTGTGCAAGTGGAGCCACACAAGAGACCACTGGCCCTTGTTTCAAAGCCCAGGTGAAGAGCAGATCTGCTCCAACTCACTAGCTGTTCCAGACAATAAAGGAAGAAGGTCTTAGAAAGGGACTTGACAGGTTTACTCTTCCCTGAGACTAACAAGAAGAGCTTTACCATTGTGCTATATTTGTGAGTAGCCAGAGGCATTGGGCATCCCAGGTATCATGAACATAATGCTGGCCATTAGTTCTTACAACATTAGTTCCTACATTCTTACTATAAAAGCAAATGCAATTTGAAAACATTGGCCAAGATTGTGTTCCTGGAAACAGGAACAAATATCATGACAGGTTTAAAAAAACAGTAAGAAAACAAATGCAGCCAACAGGTCCAACACTTATTATTGTCAAGAACCCTGGCAGGTTAGGGCAAAATTCCTGGCAGGCTATGTTTGCAAAGTTGGTAATTTCAACTGGAAATTAAATTTGACCTGAACTACATATCAAGCTGTCAGTTTCATTCACCTAAATTAAATGTAACTTGTACTGCCTGAACAATGAAAATCAGCAAATTAGTTATTAGGCATTTCTTACACAGTAACTAAAGCACTTTTGGAAAACTCTTGAGGCTAATCTGATATGGAAAGCCAGAAGGGCATTCATTTAAAAGTATATGTGCAGTGACTACACAGAGGACAGTTGTCAACAAAGGCAGCAGGGGGGTCTGAGAACTTTAAATACTTTTCACCTTGGCAAAAGCAATTAATCTCTATTCCCATAAGAGCAACACTAAGGAGACAAAGGAACACTGGACTCCCCTTGGAGGAGGCGGAGGAGGCAAAATAACTGCAGCACACATTAAATATGCAAAAGGCCATTAGGTGTGATTAAAGATTAATTCTTTGTCAAAAGACAGGCCTTGGGATCATTAAAGGTCATTACTTTAGCATTAATCGTTTGGCTTATTGTTTTTATTTAATTAGCTTCGTTTAATGAGTCTTAGGTTATTGATGTCTGGGTCACTGGAATATTAACCAAGAGGCTCACGGCCAGATTTTGGGCCTACTAACAATAGAGAGATACAACAGAGAAGATGAAACACAAAGTACCTAATAGCAATGTGGGATATCTCTTCGTCAGATAGGCTAAAAATATTTTTTTCTTAAAATCATATATCAATAATAACAAAGGTTCTTGTGGTACATTTGAGATATATAAGGCACTGAACAGTCCAAAAGTCGACTCATACACAATCTTTATTCAGCTTGAGCCACTGTGGATTTTGTCCACTTCTTCAGATGCCCAAAGTGGGCCACCGTCTACAAATCTTTTGTCATATAATACTTGCTCATCTTTAAGGTGACACAAAATTATATTGTTTTTTGTTTCTCCCTCAACAGACCAATATAACTGTCCTCATGGAAATGAATAGTAAAGGTAAAGGGTTCCCTTGCTCGAAAGGCTGTCGTATCTGACTCTAGGGTTCAGTGGTCATCTCAGTTTCAAAGCTGAAGAGCTAGTGCTGTCTGCTTCTGCAGACATTTTTGTGGTCATGTGGCATGCATGACTAGACACTGGAGCACACGGAACACTGTTTACTTTCCCACCAAAGTGGTCCCTATTTATCTACTTGCAATTTATTGCTTTCAAACTGCTAGGTTGGCAGGAGCTGGGTCAAAGACAGGAACTCATCCCATCCTGCAGTACTCGGGAATCGAACTGCTGACCTGCCACCTTCCAGTCAGAGTCTTAGTCACTTGAGCCACTGCAGCCCTTGAAATAAATACTGATGTGATAATCTCACATCATCAGAATTCTAGAGGCACAAAACATCCTGGCAAATATTTCAGGACATTTTAAAAAGCATAATACTATAGCTATAATACTTCCCATTTCTATAGACATGTTCCAAAATGTGCTTGCTGTTTTTGCCTTGTTTTTAAAGTCGAACATTTAGGGTTTGGTCAAGTTAAATGGGCAAATAAAATTTCTCTCTCTCCAAATTTTGAGAATGGTACACCTATAATTCATGGGTGGATTTGATCTCACTTTCCCACCTTATGGAGCAAAGACACTTGTGAAATAGTAGTGAAAGAATTAAGATATTAAGATAATATTAATTCTGGTTTAAAAGTAAAAATTATTTTCTCAGTACTCTGTAAAGTTAAACAGATCAGATTGACCTATCATATAGAACTGATGATGATGATAAAGTAAACAGAAGGCCTTGTGTCCACAAGCTCAGCACACTTTGTACAGCTGACAGGGAAGCATAATGCTGAATAATATTTGTGTGACATGACATGAACAAATCTGAATGTTCTAACCTGAACTCCATGAAAATGTCAGAAGATTAATTAATAATTTTGGCTTATCCCATAGTGATGAAATGTGTAGAAATTTCCAAATTTTATGCTATAAAAAGATGGCTCTGAAAATGTATATTCATTCAGGGACTATTAGCTTGGTAAAGCGTTCCTGAATCTGTTTGGCCAAATAATGATAATAAAAACTCCTAAATCTGTCTTAGCGTGTGGAATGTGATTTTGTCTAGTTCAGTATTCCATAACACTTGACAGCGCATGGTTACATAACACAGCAAATTTTGTCTTAGCAAAGTGTACACACATTTGGCATGTCCTGCTTCCATTCTCTTTCCAGGATTTCCCACCCTTTCTCCCTAACTTTCAGTGCTGCTTATTTAGGTTGACGTCATAGCCATGTTAGTCTATGCAAGCATTTCCGAAGCTCTCCTGGGCCCCCACCATCGGCTCAGGATGGGAGCCACCTGCGGTCACCGGCCCCGCCTCCCTCCTGCCTTGCCTTGACCGGAAGGATAAGAGGACGCTGCGCCACAGCCGGGGACGCCGCACCGAAGCTCTCCTGGGCCGCCGCCATCAGCCCAGGATGGGAGCCACCTGTGGTCACCAGCCCCGCCTCCCGCTGGCCCTGCCTTGACCGGAGGGATAAGAGGACGCCGCACCGCAGCCGGGACACCGCACTGAAGCTCTCCTGGGCCCCTGCCATCGGCCCAGGATGGGAGCCACCTGCGGTCACCGGCCCCGCCTCCCTCCGGCCCTGCCTTGACTGGAGGGATAAGAGGACACCGCGCCGCAGCCAGGGACGCTGCGCCGAAGCTCTCCTGGGCCCCCGCCATCGGCCCAGGATGGGAGCTATCTGCGGCTCTCTCCCTGGGCCAAGTCGGTCAGGGGAGATGGGAGCATTGGTGCAGCTGTGCCTTGTTCTTGGCGGGGACTTTGGAAGCTGCTGCCACCGAGACACTGAAGCCAACACACCACCTCGGTTCTCTCCCCTGGTCTGTGGTGAGAGTGGAGGGAGGGAGGGAGACAGAGGGACTGAGGCTGATGTTTGCCGCAGCTGAGGAAGTTGGGCTGGGCACTATATGGGATGTGAGCTGTGCTTCAGCCCTTGGGGATTTTGTTAATATTGATTATTTCTGATGCTTTGTACTAATGTATTATGTGATGTATTGATATTGTGTTTTTTCCCCTGAATTTCTTTTGATGTAATTGAACTGCATTATTATGTGTCATTGTATTATTATATTGTATTTATTGTCCGCCATGTAAACCGCCCTGAGTTGGGTTGCACCCGAGTGGGCGGTATATAAGCGCAAAAATTAAATTAAAATTAAATTAAATTAAATTAAACAAAACAGAACAGCAAAAAAGACAAAAAAAGTTGTGACACATTAAAGACTAACTCATGTATTTAATTGTTGAAGTGATAGCTATGTTAGTTTGTGCAAACATACCAGAGAGTAAACCAAAAGAAAAAAGAAAAAAAATAAGAAGACAAAAAATGCTATGGCATCTTAAAGACTAACTCCTGTATTTAAATGTGAATTTTCTTCATCAGACATACAGTAAGAGTGAGAGTAAAGGTTTCCCTTGTTCGAAAGCCAGTTGTATCCGACTCTAGGGTTCAGTGCTCATCTCTGTTTCAAAGCCAAAGAGCCAGCACTGTCTACTTCTGCAGACGTTTCTGTGGTCATGTGGCAGGCATGACTAGACACCTGAGCACATGGAACGCTGTTACCTTCCCACCAAAGTGGTCCCTATTTATCTATTTGCAATTTCTTGCTTTTGAACTGCTAGGTTGGCAGTTACTTATGTCTGATGAAGTGGACCTGGTCCATTAAAGCTCTCATTTAAATACAGGTGTTAGTCTTTAAGGTGCCACATCATTTGTTTTTTGTTTGTTTGTTTGTTCAATCTCAGATATGTTTATTTAGGCTGGCTAGACACTTCTTGGTTTGTCCTGAGAGGATGCAAGAGTTGCCTGCTTGGAGAAAATCAATTTATCTACTTAGCCATGTTTGCAACAATTGTTTGTGATGTAGGCAACTGGGGAGAAGACACAGCACCAATAGCAATAGCAATTAAATGCATATACCCCTCCAAAGAGCTTAGTGCACTCTCTGGGTGGTTCACAAGATAATTAGCATTTTACTGACCTCAGAAGGATCGAAAGCTGAGTCAACCTTGAGCCTTGGTCAGGATTAAACTCACAGAGTTTTTGCTGCAGTACATCAATTTAACCAGTGCACCACCAGGGCTCTTGAGACTCCTGGGTGCGATGAGGATACTAACCTGCCTAGTTGTCCTTATTAGGTGGGAGAGTTCCATTATTAGATGGGACAGCATGCGCCAATCAGCTCCTATTTTACTGGCATGATACACTTTTATAGTAAACAGAGAGATGTGAATTATTGTCACAGTAACAACTCCCCTGTTAATCTACCATTTTTTTCTACTAATTTTCCTACCTCTGTAAAAGGGCAGTCTGCCATCAGCATCGTGAGTGGAGGATTCCCAAAGGGGTGGCTACATATATGTCTTCCAGAGTGTGCTCGCTTTCACCTTACGTTCCTTATGGCCTTTTATTATTTCCCATTGTTATTTGTTGTTTTTTCTCCAGTGATGGGCAAACAACAAGCATGCAGAAATGAGCCCACAATCCGGAGTGTGATTATTGGGTGGAAGGAAGGTTTAACCTTTTCTTCTTGAGACATTTTCTTGATAAATATCATTCTCTCCAACCTGGAATTTGCTCCACTACTAAAACATAATGTACACAGACTGGAAGCCTGTACTTTTGCTCTCACAAAACAATAATTAGATGAGTGCTGACATGAATATGTTCCTACTTTCTCTGAGAAAATGGATGGGGATTTAAATTTTCTACTTGCATTTGGATTGAGCCTCCCATGGCTTTTACAAATAAGGAAAATAAGACAAGGGAAAACCAAACACAATCCCCTGTTGTGCTGTTAAGCTTGATTCTTGGAAAATTAGTTATTCCATTGAACAAAACATCCTCCTTCCATAGGCGTACCTGTACAAAACTCAGAATACTCTCAATGTGGAAGTACTTCCATTGAATGATGCCAAGTGTACCTTTTTCAAAAATACAAAGCTGACAACAAAATGTACCAACAAGTTTTGTTTTGTTTTTGTTTTTGCATGCAACTGATTGACTGTGTGGACCACAACAAAATGTGGCAAGTACTTAAAGAGATGGGAATACCAGAACACCTCATATTCCTCATGAGAAATTTGTACATGAATCAAGAAGCAACAGTTAGGACAGAACACGGAATGACAGAGTGGTTTGGAATAGGAAGAGGACTAAGACAAAGTTGCATTCTGTCACCCTACTTATTCAATCTATACATAGAACACATAATGCACAAGGCAGGGATGGAGGAATCACAATATGGGATCAAAATTGCTGGGAGGAACATCAACAATTTGAGATATGCAGATGATACCACCCTAATGGCAGAAAGTGAGGAAGACCTAAATAATCTTTTCATTGGGCTGAAAGAGGAGAGTGCAAAAGCTGGCTTGAGACTCAATATCAAAAAAACCAAGATAATGGTAACAGGCCCTATCAGGACCTGGAAAATAGATGGGGAAGAAGTAGAAGCAGTGACAGATTTCACCTTCCTAGGAGCTAAGATCACGGCAGATGGTGACTGCAGCCATGAAATAAAAAAACGATTAACTCCGGGGAGACAAGCTATGAGAAATCTGGGGAACATATTAAAAAGTAGAGACATCACCTTAAAAACAAAAATCCATATAGTCAAAGCAATGGTATTCCCGGTGGTGATGTATGGATATGAGAGTTGGACCATTAGGAAAGCTGAGCGTAGAAGAATAGATTCCTTTGAGATGTGGTGTTGTTGGAGGAGAGTTTTGAGAGTCCCCTGGACAGCAAAAAGAACAAGAAGGTCAAATAGTGAAGATGAAGCTTAAATACTTTGGACATCAAATGAGAAGGAAGGACACACTTGAAAGGGCCTTGATGCTGGTAAAGGTGGAGGGCAAAAGAAGGAGGGGGCGTCCAAAGATGGGATGGATGGATGGTGTGGTAGACACAGTGGGCACAGAGCTGGGCGGGCTGAGGAGGATTGTGGAGGACAGATGTGCCTGGAGGGCAACGGTCCATAGGGTCGCAAAGGGTCAGAATTGACTGTGCGACTGAACAACAACAACAAACTGATTGAGATGAACATTTCCCATGTCAAGGCATTATGCACCTCTAGAATAAAACTGATTGGAACCTAGATCTTGAATATACAATGGCTCTTTAATTTGTATCTAGGTGTTTCTCCTTGCAAAAGTTTCTCTAGTCTCATCCTTATATTCCATTTCTGTAAGCCTTTGCCTCACTTTAAAAACACAGCTGGTGACAGGCAAGTATCTCATGTCACTTCTTTTATTAAAATATAGATATATTGTACTTGATGTATAATATATAAGTAATACATTATACAGCAGTTTATCTCATATTGATATCTCAGAATCAAAATAGCAATACCTAGCCTTGTCAGTATTTCTCAGTTATCCTAACTCTGCTTTGAAAACTAGCTTATTAAAGACCTGGTGATGAGTTTCAAATAAAAATATCAAACTGGATTCTCGTTTCATTACTGGAAGACAAGGACATATGAATTTCAGAGAATAGTTATACATTCATGAAATCAGGAAACTTAATAGGTATTCATATAACAGTGATGGTATGCATACCTCTTTTTAAAGTATAGAACCCAAGAAATAACTATCTCAAAATGTGTCAGCCTGCAATGTGGTGATGAAAGATGGCAAGTTTACCTTAGACTAAATATTTGCTTACTGCAAATACTGTGTGCATGTAGGATCTTCTATAGCCACATACACATACTGAAAATTGTTGACACATTGGACCATATGATCTAGCTAATATTGCTTGTTTTTATTTTCTCCCCACAGGCAGACTAACAAGGAAAGAATGAAACCAAACATCAAAATATTGTAGAAAGCTTAAAAACTGGGAATTAGCTATGAAATATCTTTGATCAATAACAGGAATTTCATGGCTAATTCAGAGCACAGAACTGACACTAACCCATGTTTTCTTTCAAATGGTTTTTAAAACTGGACATGCTGTCCAAAAGCCTTGGTTAGATGTTGTTCTGGTTAATATCCAATACCATGATGAACTTTAACTGAGAATTGAAGTGTTCACCAAACTTTGGTCTATTCCCCAAAGCACTGATCAGCCAATGTACTGACTTAGGATTCTAGGAATTGAAGTCCACCAGTGTTCCACAGAACATATTCTGGGAAATGCTGGAGTAGTGTATTACTGCTAAAAATCCATTAACTCTTTCAGCAACTTGAAGAACTCACAGCAGTGGATGTCCAGAAATAACACTCATTCAAAAACTACTAAAGGTCCAGCAAAAGGTAGCTAGCATCCTTAAACACCCTCCAACACACCTATCTGGGCCTGTTGTGGATGCCCATCCTCAACTACTCTTTCATGTCTTCCAGATCTGAGCAACTGGTTGTTGCTACCATTTTAATTGCAATGCCCTTGAGCACTATTTATTTATATTTATTTATTTATTCCATTTATACCCCACTCATCTAGGAGGTATTCCTACTTTGGGCAGCTAACAAAATGAACTAGCATATCAAATACATATTAAGCACACACATTAAAAATACAAAAATACAAAAACCCTATTGGCAGCAGGGAGAGGTCAAATAAGAAACCTAGTGCTGAACCATTATTGACACCTTCTCAAAGGTGTCCCTTTTGATGCACTTATTCTTAACATGTGGAGTCCCATGGAACCCAGAACCCTAGGTAGTAAGGGACAGTGTTATTGGGAAGCCTATTGGATTGCCAATTCCATTGCAGACACTGTGCTCTGTGCTTCATGTCCAATTATTCATATGAAAGTTTGTTCTCTCCGTGAAGGCAGTGACCCAAATAATGGCTATGTGCAAAGTAGAACAAAGTGGAATATTTTATTTACAATAATAAAGGTAAAACTCAATGCAAACACCAAGCTAATATGCCACCATGGTGTTTTCACACAGCTTTGATGGGTTTCTTAGAAATAAAAGAAGAGAATAGCAACTAAATCTACCAATTAGTAAGTTGCAAGTATCTATCTTTCACCAATCAATAAGCAACATTTAGACAGTTACTCAATAGGGGAGGTTTAGCCGTTGTGGTTTTTAGACATGTAGGCAGGAGGTAAAGAAACAGTTGCTGTCTAACTGTGCAAGTCATGGGATCTTGAGTAAGTTCTTGAGCAAAGATCAATTGTCACAAGACAGGCAGGTTGGAAACAGTATAAGAAAGCATGCAAATGTATTTACTAGACCAGGGATTCTCAACCTATGGCCTGCAGGCTGGATCCAGCCCATGCAGTGGTGGGCTCCCAAAAAATTACTATCACACTATGGGCATGGTATGGTGGGTGTGGCCAGGGACACAGCCTTGTGTTGCACCCAAATTAAGACTACTTTATTTCAAAACTTGGACAGGGAAGGCCAGCCAGAATTTCTGCTACCAGTTCTGGCAAACTGGTGTGAACCTGCTGATGCCCACTATTGAGCCCATGGCACTAGATCATTTGGCTCATGCCCTCCCTCCAGCCACCACTTCTGCTGCTTCAGGCGAGTTCTCAGTATCTATGGACAAATTCCTGGAGGCTGCAGGGGTTTTTCCAGCAGTTGGGGATGCATTTCTGGTGGCTTCAGATACATACCTGGTGGTCAATGACATGTTTGTGGTGGCTGCAGACACATTCCTGCTTGCCACGGAGGTGTTTCCGGCAGCCACAGAGGCATTCCTGGCAGTTGCCGAGGTGTCCCAGGTGGCCACAGATGAGTTCCCACTGGCTGCAGGTTTTTTTGCCTCACCCAAACTACACAGCTCCTCTAGGCCAGTAAGCAGGGGAGTGGTGTAGGGAGAAGGGGATTTTTGGAGTGTGGCAGGGTTGGGATGGTCCCACCCCTTCTGCCACCATTGTTAGTCCACAAACAATCTGAGGGGGCATGATCCGCCCACCGGCTTCAAAAAGTTGAGAACCCCTGTACTAAGCTAAAAGGCATATAGTAAAAGCACTAAAGTACAGAGAAATATAAACCATAAAGGGATATTATAGATTAAAATGAATCAAATATTAAAATTTCTCCAAGAGATACCACGAGTAGCTCCTTTTTCCTTCCCATGTCATCATTTTAACATGCTGACTTGGGCATTCTGTTCATACAGCTACTGCAATCCTGGCTAGGATAGGAAATAATATTGCAAAAAACCAATTTTTGACACCTCTGGCTCACTTCATGAATTTGCAGCGTTCTTCCACAGTGCCACATTCTCCAGTGAGTATCCATGTGATTTGAACCCATGACCCTTGAGTTTTAATTTATCACTGTACCCACTAGGCTGCCCTTTCTTGAAAGCCAGACATATCCAACTCTAGAGTTTAGTGTCCATCTCCATTTATAGCCAAAGAGTCAATACTGTCTGCATCTGCAGATGTTTCTGTGGACAAGTGGCAGGCATGACTAGACACCAAATGCATGGAATGCTGTTTACCTCCCCACCGAAGTGGTACTTATTTATCTACTTGCAATTTCTTGCATTCAAACTGCTACGTTTAGTGCTGGATTAAGCCGGTGTGGGGCCTGTAGCAAATCATGTCAAGGGGCCCTTTGCTTAGATTTAGAATTTAGGAGACCTATAAAATAAAACACCATCAGTAAAAACAAACTTTTCTCGATTGAATCTAAATGTAATATCAAAGGTACAGTACATAAAATAATATGTATTAATAAAGGTGTGGCTGCATTATACAACAGCATTCAATTTAAACCAAATTTTGATTTTAAATAAAATTATATCTCTTTAATATTAAAAAAAATCACTTTAGATATAAAACTTCTTAAAATTCAAAAATCAAAACTGTAAAACATTAATGTTACTGCTAGGCTGGCCAATCATTGTGTGCCTGTGTAACTGCTGTGTATAAATTGAAGCCATGAGGCCTCACTCTAATATCTGAAGTGGATTTGATCCATGAAAGCCCACATTTAAATATAGGAGTCAGTCTTTAAGGGGCCATGATATTTTTGTCTTTTTTTCTGTTTTGTTTACTGTTTTTATTTTGGTTACTCTGATATGCTCAAAAAAGAAGGGTCCATTTCTCCTGCCTCTCCTGTTCGTTTACTTTCATGTAAGAGGTTTGGGTGGCACTAACATTAAAATAAAGGTAAAGGTCACCCTTGCTCAAAAGCCAGTAGTATCTGACTCTAGGGTTCAGTGCTTATTTCTGTTTATTAGCTAAAGATCCAGCGCTGTCTCCATCTGCAGACATTAATGTGGACATCTGTCAGGCATGCCTCAACACCAAATACTCTTTACCTTTCCACTGAAGTGGTTCCATGAGGACGGAAGAAATGGAGGAAGGGAAGAACAGAATCGAGAATGCTTAAAAGTGGGGGGGGGGCTTTTCCCCTTTAAATGTATTGGCTTGCTTTTGGGGGAGGAGGTGTCTTCTCTCCCTCCTCCTTCTCTGTCTCGGGAGGGGGGGCAATGGGCTCCCTCCCCTCAGAATCCTCAGGATGAGGAGCCGGGATTGGCACCGCCCAGAGCCCGTCCTGGAGGCAGGTAAAGGTGAGTGCCTGGGTTAACGGTGTGGCACGGGGCCCGCCAGAGGCACAGGGCCCATAGCATTTGCTACTTCTGCTATATTGCTAATCCTGCACTGACTACGTTGGTAGGAGCTGGGAAAGAGACTGGGGCTCACACCGTCGTGCAGTACTTGGGTCTTGAACTGCTGACCTGCCAAACTTCTAGCCATCAAGTTCAGCATCTTAACCACTGAGCCACCGCAGTTCCCCCACTGTACCCACTACACCACAGTAGTTCTTTGTATCCTCTTAATATCTGTTTCCATTAACATTCACAGCCATCTCTCTCCCTGATCTGCATGCAGCATGAATCCTTCCTGACTCTTGCCTTTTGTACTAGAGGGGTGTAAGTCATAGTCTTTCCCTTAAATCTCCTGTGCATCAGTTGCTGTCCTGCGCGAACACCGAGTAGGTCCAAGGAGCTGACATGGCTGTCAGAACAAAATCACTACAACAGAAAGAGATCTATGAAGGAAAAAGAAGTATTTCTTCTTTTATTAACTGTTTACATGCTGCTTTAAAAGGGATGAAGATTTTGTCACACAGTTTTGCCTAACCATTCTGTGTTGTAGTTATTTAAGGGAGGGTGTCTGTTCACCATTACATTAGGGAAATAACATTATTATACCCGTGACTTTTAGGTGGCATTTTTGCAAAGCCTAGTCCATTAATACCATTCATTAATACAATTCACAAATAATCCTGCACAATTAGCTTTGCACATTCCATGAGGACACATTGAAAATTTAACACTCTGACCTTACTTACTAGATCTTGTTATTTATGTAGGGCAAAATGAATTAAGTTCATTCTGAAATTATCTTTAAACACCTAGCGCCAGGGCTTATGCCAGATTTACTAAATCTCAAGCCAATTATTTTCTACAATAATCAGTGCTAGATCACAATGAGATTGGGCCAGATGATCAGATACACAGCAAATTTCAGTGAATTGAAATGTTAGAACAGCTATCCTTCCTTTACACGAAGTGCTTCACCCAGCTTCTAGTGGCCAGGTAAAGGTAAAGTTCACCCTTGCTCGAAAGCCAGTCATATCTGACTCTAGGGTTCAGTGCTCATCTCTGTTTATAGCTGAAAAGCAAGTGCTGTCTGCATCTGCAGACACTTCCGTGGACATGTGGCAGTGCACAGAACACTGTTTACCTTCCCACCAAAGTGATCCCTATTTATCTATTTGCAATTTCTTGCTTTCAAACTGCTAGATTGGCAGGAGCTGGGACAGAGACAGGTGCTCATTCCATCGTGCAGCATTCAAGTACTGAACTGCTGACCACTTTCCAGTCAGCATCTTAATCACTTGAGCCACTGCAGTCCCAGTGGCAAACATAATCTTTAAAATAGTTTGCAGGTGTCTTGAAAGCATGGGAAATGGTGACCAAAGCTTGAAAATATCTAACCTCTATAGCCCGAGACAAGAGAAGGTTGGGTTGAGTGAAAACTTGAAACAATAGAGAAGTATCAAAGGAAGGAAGGAAGGAATTTAATTTCAGAAATAAATAGCTCTTGCAGAATTATTCATATTTGTGTACAATAAGTCAAAAGAATCCTTAAAAAAGGTGTTTGGTAAGATAATACCTACAGAATTTCACCTCTCAGTTGATAAGTTAAATTTACTAATGTATTCAAAACTCCAGATGATTTTTCACTTATCTCTGCAGCTTAGTGGCAATTCTAGCATCTTGGGTGTCCCAGAGTGACTTCAGAGCTTCTAGCACAGGCAAGTGGGCCATTAAAAGGATGAATTGACCTGTGAAGGCAGAAACTTGATGAACAAACTGAACAGCTTGTAAACTGGCTTCTTGCATCTCCCAGCTTCAGTTATCACATGCACAAATGGCAAGAACCACCCATATAATTAAGTATAGAATTCTTCTCTGCACAAATATGGAATATGTACAACTGAAGTATTTAACTCTCATCCACAAGAATAAGGGTGTACATTGCATTAATTATGCAATGCTTTCTGACTCCATTAGCAGTCCAAAGTTCTGAAGCGATCCAGGAGAAAAAAAATTGTTAGGAAAGCTAGCAGTGTAATTTGTACATATGGCGTACATTTTCTTAGATCTTTTCTAATAATAAGTCGATTTATCTTCCATAGTTAAAGCAGGTTGAATGACAAACAGGCTGAAATTGATTCCTTCTGTTTGTCATTTCACAATAAGAAGTGCACAATAAGAAATGGGCAACCCCTCATTTCAAAGTTGCTACCAAGTTCTTCCTATATTTTTAAGCCATTGCCTAACCTTACTAACACCCATAAAATTATAGAAAATAAACATTTGTGTTAAGGTTTTACTGGGAAAAAATTCTGTAGTAACATCATAAAGAACATTCTGCAAGGAAAAGGAGAGGGAGGCAAAATAACAGCAGCAAAAATAGAAGCCTTTAAAGAATCCATATGTGCGTTAATTATGTATTAGGCACAACAGGCAGAATGGTTTTGGTGCAATTACCGAGCACCTTAGGTGGTGCTAAAATGCATACATTTCCAGGCAAACTACTGATAGAGATTGAAACATGGCATTTTGTAGGGATTCCCACTACACCATATAAATAATTATTTGTACTTGTTCCAGATCATCAGATGTTGTGGTATCTATCTTGGTTTACAATTTACCAAATTTGTCTCAGATATTCTCATACAGTGGGGAATAAGTGCAAAGTAGTAGTGTCCCTTCAGAATATATTAACAAATTAAAACTGCACATCTAAATATTTTCTTGTCTCAGTCTCATGGACAAGAACGAGTAATGCTTATGTTCTTCTTCTCACCTATAAGAATAGGTCAAGAATTACATCTGCTCTCAAGCTGCCCTTGCAACTTTGAAGACTTTTTTGTATACATGAAGCCCAGCAAATTGCCCCAATCAAGAAGACCACTTTTTAGTTCTAGGAACATTGGACAATTCAAAGCCTTGAGAGGTTTTTATTTGGCATCTTTCTTGCAATCAACCCATCTATCTGTGCTCATTGTGTGCATGCTTTGCCACTGCTCAACAAAATCTCGAACCTTTAAATTCATTTTTTAAAATAAAAGAACACATAATTTCACTCTTATCAGGAGATAAGGATTATTTGCCAAACAAAAAAATTTCTTGAGCATGTCGTCCGGTAGTATTAACATTCCAAATCAAAACTACTAAGAACCATCACTATGTCTAGGGAAGAAAATAACACTCCAACCGGTCTCTTGTTCCTCCCATGAAGTGTTCCATTTGCAGCTATCTTACTAAAAACTAGATAATGTCCTTTAATATAGCGGATTGGCTGGCAACCTTAACATCCTGGCATTGGGGTTATTATTGATGCATGATAGTGCAGCAAATGATATTATTGGGCAGACCAAATCAACATTCAGCAAGGGAATTTGCAAAAAGGGAGTACTCTAACTCACAAAATTATAACTATTAAACTGGGCTATAGATCTGCACAGTAGGAATAGACAGTCTGATACTGTTCGGTGCCTAATTTGGGTAAATACATTTATGGGTTTTTAAGTGTAGATCATCACCCCATTCAGACACAAATATCTATCAGCAGATAAGAAACCTCATAGGGATGGCCAGATTTTTTGATGCTGAAGGCTGCATCTGGCCCATGGGCTGTAGTTTGAGGAACCTTGTACTAATGCAACCTGATTACTTTGTTTATTGAGAATATTTTGTAAAACCTCTTTCTGGTCAACTCTTCGGCAGTAATCTGTATGTAGCTAAATACTAGGCTTTATTTAGCATATTTTAGTCCTTTTTGTCTATGACTCCAGAACAATTGCCAGCCATGTGTAACAATTCACAGAGAGGGAGAAGAGGGTATCTGGAGAAAGAGTATGGCAGAAGAAGCACATCGTCTTCTGTCTTTTAGCCGCCACCTGCCTCTCACCAGAGCACAGCCACTTCTTTATGAGGTATATGACTAATGCCTAGACTCAAGATTTTCCGAAGCCCAGGCATTACAGCAGGAGTTATCAACCATTTTTAAGCTGGTGCCGGCTCCCATTCCCTCAGACAGCTTTGGGGGCCGGATGGCCATTTTGCCCTTCCTCCACCAAATGGCACTTCCTGGTGTGGTGGAGGCAGTGGGGCAGCACATGAAATCGTGCTACATGCCACATCCATCCCACAGGCCGCAGGTTGAGAATCCCTGCATTACCTGGATGGGTGACCAGAAAATTGTTCACATAGCCATCCAAGATGTGATAATGCTGCAGAGGTAGACAGAGGACCACTGGAAAAAGTTGAATATCTCTAGCAGTAGAATGTGAGTGTTAGTAGTGGTTCTACCACCTCTCCCAGTTCTTTTTTCATGTCACAATCAAACCCTACACTGCCAAAATGAAGCCACTTTCTTGACTTTGTCATTGGCCAAACTTATGTCCTCATCAGCAAATGTACCTTTCCCAGTACTATGGGTGCATGTACTTGCACATCTCCCAGTACTGTACTATGTTGTCCTGAGTTCCCACTGTATCCTAGCTAGATGCTAAGTCAGGCCTGTTTCTTATTTTTTTTATGCCACCAATGAGCCATTGCCTCCATCTGTAAAGATTTGTGCATGCAACAATGAAAATGTAGCATCAGCTGAGCATTTTTTAAATGTTCTACAACCTCTATGTCAAAGTTTCCCAGGCTATCATTTTGACACACTGCCTGACCATTTTATTCCAAATTCCTGCTATGAGATAAAAATATAACATTTACTGTGACAAAATTTCTATCAGCAGCATTTACAGTTTGATAACAAACAGTGGCTGAAACCCTGTTGCTTACAGTGCTGATTAGGACTATTGAATCAATGAGAATTAGTAGTTTTTGAAGTGCATATTAGACAACAAACAATTTAATTTTAATTTAATTTATTTTTTTAAAAATTATGCTGCCCACTCAGGCGAACCCAACTCTAAGTGCCTTACAGCAAATAAAAAACATATAAAACAGATTTGAAACCCCAACACTTTTTGCTTCTTTAATATTTTTCCTTTACTTTTGTGTTGTTTCATCTCTACTGGGGATTTGGTGAGTTAACTTTTCATAAATTGCTAATGCTCCAAACCAATTCAATTGTCACCGCCATCCCTTAAACTGCTGGTACCTATTATGATTATGTCTCAAGAACACTCTATCATCATCATATTTGACAAGCAAATGATATATACCTCTGAACCCCTCCAGTATCTGAGTTTTAACAGACTGTTAATGGAAATGTTTTTAGAGAAAAGCATCATCCCTTTATCTGTCTGTTGCTTCTTATACCCACCAGGAGAGCCTAAAGCCATAAGAGGCTCTTGTTTCAAGAAGCCAATTCTAGATAGTCCATGTTGTTGAGTCAGGACATTGTTCACTTGTCTCTGCCTTAATTTCCAGGAATCAAAGGCCATGTGTTCTTGCACTTGCACTTTCCACATGAGCCTGTATACACACTGACAAATGATATTCACATCATCTTTACAATTCCATGGTAATAAGTAGGTTATTTATTGTCTTGTGTAGTGGATAATAATAATTTTGAATTGAAAATAGCCATTCCCATATGCCAGAGAATAGAATGGGTGAGACAGCTGGAATACAGTAATAATCAAGTAAATAACCATGTCTGTCATCTTTCTGAAAGAGAAGGAGAATGACAAATGTGCCAGGAATAGCTGGAATAAAGACAACTCATTTCAATGTAAAATTCAATATATATCCAGTCCTTATGTGTGAGTAACAAGTCCATTTGTCATTGAGTTGTCAATGTATTGATACAATACTCTAGTACACATGGACAAAATCTGCATTAAAATTATATCTAGGTAGAATAGAGTGGTCAGTTCTAAGATGCTAAAGCAGAGCTTACAGGAGTGAAGGTTTTGGAAGCATTAACAGAGCCTGGTGTAGCCTGGTGAAAGTCATCTTTATAGTAGGGAAACAACCTGGCCCCTTTTAGTACAGACTAATCAACTGGCACATTCCACTAGCCAACACAGCATATTTTACAATTTTCTGAACCTCCCAGCATACTGGCCAAATGTGATGTGTAACAAAATTCTCCACATATTTTATGTGTCCATGAGATCTCATGGATATATTCACACCATGGTAAATTATTGCTTGGCAAGTAGTTGTTTTCTTACCTGCCTATGTCCTGGCATAATAAATTGAGGCATTAAACTGAACATAAACATTTCAGATGAATCAATTTTATTCCTTTCAGTCTAGATTTCATATCAGTATGAACCAAATACTGTACGTTAAATGACCTTGGCTTTACTGTCCAAGAACTCATCTTCATACTAGTTTTTTTTTCCTACTTCCTTCATAGGAAACTTACTGAATCTTTATAAATTTCAGACCTTATCTGGCTGAAGTCTTCCTTTGGATTGGCAACTGAATATTTACTTTAGATTGACAACTGATATATATTTTAACAAATTTTATTTCTTCACAGCCAACCAACCCAACACCCCCCCCCCCAAAAAAAAAACCACACACCAAAAAACAAAAAAAAACTCTCCAGCTTCCTAAGAATCTAAACTTCTGGCATCTTTTTTTCCACAGGACTCTCTTTCCTTCAGTGCAGTGATTCTCACAGAAGAGGTAAGAGTAACTCTTGTGAAGACTTTTTTCAAAGTTATTTTTAGGCCAACTGTTGAGAGCCCTGAGCGAATCTCCCAAAATATGGGAAGGAATTGAGAAGTTTTGCCAGGATTGTTAACAATTTCAGGACTTTGATCAGCTGTATTTGAAACAACAGAAAGCCTATTAAAAACAACCTTCTTAATGACTATGGATAGTGTCCCTGGTTGAGAAATTGTGCTGTAAAGATAGTGTCTTAGATGGTTGTGTAGGAAGTGTATGTATACATATGTTGTAGAGCTGTAAATCCTTAGTTACTATGCACTTGCATGTGAAAATGAGGAATTGCAGCATACCTGTCAGGTATCCCGTTTTCCCAAGGAAACCCCTTATTTTTACCCCTCTTCCCACCCCCTCCCGTCTTATTAATTTCCCTATAATATCCCTTACTTTTTTAAAAAAAATCCTGACCGCAGCCCTCACAGGCGAAGCAGCATTATGTTTTCCTGCCACCAGAGGTTGCTGTGGCTTTTCACTTGTGGAAGGGGAGAGAGAAAGAGAAGGGGGGGGGGCTCCTTCTGTTTCATTTCCCTGCCACATGGTCATGGAGGCTTTAGTTTTGCTGCTGCTGGTCGGAGCGACCATGAGACGGGAGTCTACTCTAGGTGAGCAATATTTCATATATGCAGGGGCAAATCAGCTCTTGGTCTGGGGCAGAGACTTCTCTCTCACTCTCATGGTTTATTGAGCTGTTTCTGCCCTGCCTTCTAGAGGCTTTCGTTTCTGTTCTAGAGTTAACTTGAGAAAGGGGATGTTGCTTGATCACTATATGAGAGAGAGAGAGAGAGAGCTGAGGTTTATTTTGCTTGCAGTTGCCTGGCTGGGTCTATTTTACAGTAGGAAAAGCTGCTGCCGAAGGTTTCCCCACCCTGCCCAACAGGCACCCCACCTTCTAACAAACCATCTGGAGGGAGATTAAATCCTCAGCTGCTGGGAGGCTTGGAAACTACAGAGGTTGCTTTTTTACTTTACTAATTCCTGTCCTTAAGGTGGATCCAACATTCTCAGGTGTTGTGCTTCAATTGGTTGTAGTGAGAAACAAATAGATTGGTTAATTTGGGGAAATTAATACCTTGCTCCTCCACCCTAATTGGGGTGGGGTGTCTGGCCATGTGCAGGGCTAGTTCATTAAAGCCAAGCTGCTTACAAGTAGTTGGTAACCCTAGGGGGCTGGTTTACTATTCTGCACTTTGCTTCCTAGGAATTTTTTTAAATTAAAAATGAGTAAACAAGAAAGAAAACAAAACAAAAGTCCCCCAAGAAGATGGGAAAAGGGTTCTTTGGCCCACACAGCTTTGTGCCCATTGCATCTACAATACCATCTAACCATCTTATTTTTGGCCACCCCCTTCTTTTGTCCTCCACCTTTCCCAGTATCAAGGCTTTCTCAAGTGAATCCTCTCTTCTCATTTGATGTCCAAAATACTTTAGCGTCGTTTTTACTATTTGACCTTTAATGAGCAGTCATTGTTGATTTCTTCTAGGATCGACCTATTTCTAACACCACATTTCAAAGGCATCTATTTTTCTGCGCTCAGCTTTCCTAATGGTCCAGCTCTCACACCCATACATTACCACGGGGAATACCATTGCTTTGACTATGCAATTTTTTGTTTGCAAGTTGATGTCTCTACTTTTAACTATGTTCCCCAGGTTTCTCATAGCTTGTTTCCCAAGCACCAGTCGCCTTTTTATTTCATGGCTGCAATCACCATCTGCAGAGATCTTTGATCCTAAGAAAGTAAAATCTGCCAGTCATATCCAACTCTAGGGTGCAGTGCTCATCTCCATTTACAGCCAAAGAGCCAGTGCTGTCTGTGTTTGCAAACATTTTCATGGCCATGTGGCAGGCATGACTAGAGCCCAGCAAGTCACATGGCTATATTTGGCCACACCCACAGATTTGGCCATACCCACAGAGGGGTGTGGCCAAAATTTCCCTTATTTGCAAATCCAAAACTTGACAGGTGTGAATTGGAGTAGTCTTCTCACTTGCAAAAACAGCAAAATACTTCAAGGTGCTATCAAAGATTGTTTTCATATTGGTGAAAATGTTTTTTACAAACACACACATATTCCTTTGTGATTATAGAAAGGGATATATGTTTCATTCTTATAGATAAAGACAGAGAACCACATTTTTTTTCCTGCTCGTCAGCAAGAAGGCAATATTTTATTTTCCTCCTGCTGCTATCGGTGACATAACTAGGATAGTTCTTCCTTTGCTTCATGGACTTTCCAGACTCAGAAATGCCAGATGGTTTGTTTATATCTCTTTGAACAATAACTCTGTCTTATCATTACTAAGTGAGCATGTGTTGCTTCTTAACAGGAAACTACACTAGCAAATTATAAAACCTCAGCATTGTTCAGTTGTCTGCTAATTGAGTTCCATTGGTTAGAAGGGAACAACTAGCTCTCCCTTGTTGCTCTCCCCATGCAGCCAAGGAAGAGGCTGAAAAGCAGAAGTTTCCTTTGCTTCTAGGCACTATGTATGAACAAAACCCCTAGGAAATCTAGGCTCTTGCCTATGTGGTGCTTGTACACATGAGCCAGAATTCTTCTCTTCATGTAGGCTGAAAAGGGAAGAAGAGATGCTAGTGGCTTCTCTCTAACCTTGTTGACAAAGCTGGGTCAGAGAAGAGCCAGCATAAGGCTCTGGTCTTTTGCTTGTGCTTGAGGGAAATCCAGGCATTCCCAAACTACAGCCCATGGCCTAATCTATCCCACAGAGCTCATTAATCTGGCCTGTGGTGGCCACCCGGGCACCTTTAGAACCGCCCCCAACCACCGGGAGTTAAAATACATCACTTACCACAGTGGCGGTGGCAGTGGGAATTGCACCACTTTAGCGTCTTCTTGCACAGCCTCTACCGCTTCATAGGGCAGTGGGAGGCTTTTTGGAGCATATTCACTCTCTTTTGGGATTGTTTTCACTGCTTCTCCACTGCGCTTCAGCAGCCAAACTGTGGCAGTTGGTGACTTCCCATACTGGGCAGAGCTTACGTCAGCTCCTGGGTTCCCAGCGCGGAACCAGGAAGTCGCCAACCACCATGTTTTGGCTGCTGAAGCACAGTGGAGAAGTGGCAAAAATAATTCAAAATGGAACAAACATGCTGCAACAAGCCTCCCGCCACTCTGGGAAGTGGCAGAGGCTGTGCAAGAAGATGCTAAAATTGTGCAATTCCCACCACCGCCACCAACAACAATGATGACAACAACAAAAATATAAGCGGTGGGTGCAGCCATGCCTCCAGCCTGCACAGCGGGAACTGGCCCCCTGCAGGAAAACATTGGGAACCCCTGCCTTAGGCTGATCATATCTGGAACACAAGGCACCACAAAGAAGGACATTGGCTAGGAGCAAAGGAACCATGATGGTACAAGATGTGGAAAACAAGCCTTTTAAGTGACAGCTAGGGAAATGAGTAATGTTTAAGTAGGAACAAACTGAGAGAGGATACAATTTGAAAGGCTGAAAATGCAAAAGACCAAGCAATTTTCTTTTCTGTGGTTCTAAAGATTAGGACATCATATAATGGATTAAAACTAAGAGATTTTGACTAAAGATTAAGAAGAATTTCTAGACAGAACTCTTTGGCAGTGGCATGGACTGGTTCAAAGTGTGATAGACTTCATTGGTGGGTTTTTAAGGAGAGGTTGGATGGTCATATGTTGGAGATGTTTTAGCTGTCCATCTCTTGCTTTGCTAGGAGTTGGACTTGAAGAATCTTGGATTGTCTCCTGTTCTATAATTATATCATAACATGATATGCATGAACATTATTGAGTAGCCCTGATGATACAGTGTTTAAACTGTTGTACTGAAGCCAAAACATTGTGAATTCAATCCTGATGGGGATCAAGTTTGACTTAGCCTTCCAACTTTAAGTGGTTGGTAAAATGAGTAACCAGCTTTTTGGGGACAAACTGCTAATTAACCTGTGAACCACCCAGAGAGTGCACTAAGCGCTATGGTGTGGTATAGAAGTGTAATTGCTGTTGTTAACATTCAGTTTAACCATAACCCATTCTGTTTCACTTAAAGCATGTGCTGCTACTCATGCATAAACATAGATTTTTTGCTTAACTACTCAAAATTACTCATTCAAAAATGCAGCTAGTTTAATTTTGCTCAATCTTAATTCTGCATATTTCTCAATGGGAAAAAAATCAGAACTAAGCAATATAATGTCTGTCTGAATGTTTGTACCACAACTGCCTTAACTTTATAAAAATAGGAGAAATGATGGGAAATGATGGTAACCATAGCCCATAGGAAACGTAAAGAAAAAAACAACATGAATTGAGCTTTATTTTGGATTTTCTACTTCTTTGATATGTTTGTCTCAAAATAATGCTTGCAAGGTTAGCACTTAAATAAATTCTGTATAATTTTTCCAGAGGTTGAACAACTCACATTTTACTTATAAATATTGTATGCATGAAATATTTTTCAACTAATGTGATCTTACTCATCTTCATAATATTTAGCTCCCTACTGTTTTCCCACTACCCATACACATTTATAAAACCTGTTAACTGATTTTGTTTTCAGCAGGCATGGGTGTGTGTGTGTGGAATTCTGATAACAGATTGTGTTTCATTCTGTTCTCTCAACTACATGTACAGTGCTTACAAAATCAGATAAAGAAAAATGGAAAAAATACCCACCCACAATACACACATAGTACAAGGATCTCAGTCACATAAATGAGAATATCTAAACTCTGAATGACCTGGAAAACACCAACTCCATGTTGTTGTTGTTGTTGTTCAGTCGCACAGTCGATTCCGACCCTTTGCGACCCTATGGACCATTGTTCTCCAGGCGCCTCTGTCCTCCACCATCCCCCTCAGTCCTCCCAGCTCTGTGCCCATTGTGTCTACAATACCATCTATCCATCTCATCCTTGGCCTCCCCCTTCTTCTTTTGCCCTCCACCTTTCCCAACATCACGGCCTTCTCAAGTGAATCCTCCCTTCTCATTTGATGCCCAAAGTACTTTAGCCTCATCTTTACTATTTGACCTTCCAATGAGCAGTCAGTGTTGATTTCTTCTAAGATTGACCTATTTGTTCTCCTCGCTGTCCAAGGTACCCTCAAAACTCTCCTCCAACACCACATTTCAAAGGCATCTATTCTTCTGCGTTCAGCTTTCCTAATTGTCCAGCTCTCACATCCGTACATTACCACTGGGAATACCATTGCTTCGACTATTCTAATTTTTGTTTTCAAGGTGATGTCTCTGCTTTTCACTATGTTCCCCAGGTTTCTCATGGCTTGTCTCCCTAGAATCAGCCGCCTCTTTATTTCATGGCTGCAATCTCCATCTGCAGTGATCTTAGATCCTAAGAACGTAAAATCTGTCACTGCTTCTACTTCTTCCCCGTCTATTTTCCAGGAACTGATCGGGCCTGTTGCCATTATCTTGGTTTTCTTGATATTGAGTTTCAAGCCAGCTTTTGCACTCTCTTCCTTCAAACCGATCAGGAGATTCTTTAGATCTTCCTCACTTTCTGCCATTAGGGTGGTGTCGTCTGCATATCTCAGATTGTTGATGTTTCTCCCAGCAATTTTGATCCCATATTGTGATTCCTCCATCCCTGCATTGCGCATTATGTGCTCTGTGTATAAGTTGAATAAGCAGGGTGACAGAATGCAGCCTTGCCTTACTCCTTTTCCTATTCCAAACCACTCTGTCATTCCGTGTTCTGTCCTAACTGTTGCTTCTTGGTTCCTGTACAGATTTCTCAGGAGGCATGTGAGGTGCTCTGGTATTCCCATCTCTTTAATCACTTGCCACATCTTGTTGTGATCCACACAATCAAATGCCTTAGTGTAGTCAATAAAGCAAAGATAAACTTGTTTCTGGTATTCCTTTGTTTTCTCCATGATCCAACGTATGTTGACAATGTGGTCTCTAGTCCCCCTGCCTCTTCTGAAACCAGCCTGCACCTCTGGTAATTCTCTTTCCACATGCTGCTGAAGTCTATCCTGTATTATCTTGAGCATCACCTTGCTGGCGTGTGGGATGAGCGCAATTGTTCGATAATTTGAACATTCTTTGGCATTGCCCTTTTTTGGGATTGGAACATATACTGATCTTTTCCAGTCCTGTGGCCACTGTTTTGTTTTCCAAATCTGCTGGCATATTGAATGCAGTAATTTGATGCCATCATCTTTTAGAGCTTTGAAAAATTCAACTGGGATACCATCATCTCCACTAGCTTTGTTGTTTGCAGTGCTCTTTAGGGCCTTTCTGACTTCACTCTCCAGGATGTCTGGCTCAGGTTCAATTTCTTCATCATTGTGATTGTCAGGAGTGTTGAGTTCCTTTTTGTAGAGTTCCTCTGTGTACTCTTTCCATCTTTTCTTAATCTCTTCTGCATCAGCTAGCTCCTTTCCGTCTTTGTCCCTTATCATGTTCATTTTTGCTTTAAATGTTCCCTTGATTTCCCGGATTTTTTTGAAAAGATCTCTGGTTCTGCCTCTTTTGTTGTTTTCTTCCATTTCTTTGCACTGTTCTTTTAGATAGTTTTCCTTATCTCTCCTTGCTTTTCTTTGAAATTCTGTGTTCAAATGATTGTATTTTTTCCTTTCTCCTTTGACTTTTGCGTTCCTTCTTTCCTCTACTATTTTAAGAGCCTCATCAGACAACCACTTTGCTTTCTTACTCTTCTTTTCTTTTGGTATGGTTTTCTTTGCTGCTTCCTGCATGATGTCCCTCATCTCTGTCCATAATTCTTCTGGCACTCTATCTATTGAGTCTAAGCCATTGAATCTGTTCATCACCTCCACCGTGTATTCTTTAGGGATGCTGTCTAGATGATATCTGTCTGGTCTCTTTGTATTCCCTATTTTCTTTAGTCTAAGCCTGAATTTTGCAATCAGTAGGTTGTGATCTGAGCCACAATCTGCTCCAGGTCTTGTTTTTGCTGACTGTATGGAGGTTCTCCATCTTTGGCTGCAGAGTATGTAGTCAATCTGGTTTCGGTGTTGGCCATCTGGTGATGTCCATGTGTAAAGTCGCCTCTTGTGTTGCTGAAAGAGGGTGTTTGCTATGACCAGTGCGTTCTCTTGGCAGAACGCTATCAATCTTTGCCCTGCTTCATTCTGTGTTCCAAGACCGAACCTGCCTGTTATTCCCTCCACTTTTTGATTGCCTACTTTGGCATTCCAGTCTCCTAGAATAATTTGAACATCATTTTTTGGTGTTTGTTCTATGAGGTGTTGTAAGTCCTCATAGAACTGGTCCACTGTGGCTTCATCTGCACCCGTGGTTGGTGCGTATATTTGGATCACAGTAACATTGAAGGGTTTGCCCTGAATTCTTACTGACATCATTCTGTCATTTTTGAGGTTGTATCCCATTACTGCTCTTCTCACTCTTTTATTGACAATTATGGCTACTCCATGTCTTCTAAGGTTTTCTTGTCCACAGTAGTAGATGTGATGGTTTCCAGAGCTGAATTCGCCCATCCCTGTCCATTTGAGCTCACTGATGCCCAAGATGTCAATGCTTATTCTTTCCATCTCATTTTTTACCACTTCCAGTTTACCTTGGTTCATTGATCTCACATTCCATGTCCCTATACAGTATTGCTCCTTACAACATTGCATTTCCCCTCCCCCTTTCCTGTCCCTCCCCTTTCTCCCCTCTGAGGTGTTAAGCATCCTGTATCACCTAGCCTGCCCTTTTGTTTTGCCTTTTGTTTTGGTCCATAGGGTTCTCTTGGCAAGCTTTGTGGCGTGGTTTGCCGGTTTCTACGCCATTTTTTCCCTCGCATCATACATCATATCACAGTTTTAAAAGTTTAAAACAGTTTACACAACATATTATCATGCATAATTATCACACTCTAAAACACAGTCTCTATGTTAATTGCTATATTAAGTCAGTATGAAGTCTCTATGTCAGTCGCTATATTAATTCAGCTACATTTTTCACATCAGCTACTTATCCTTGTGTCCTCACTCCCCAGGTGGGGTTGTTGTCTCTGGGTCCCTTGCTCCAGGGGCATCGCAGTGGCGGGCAGTGGATGTTTTCCCTGTGTCTCAGCTGTTCCTCTTCCTCTGCCTCCGGCTGCAGTGGTGGATGGTGACCTTCTCCCTCCAAGGCCTCTGGATGGTGACTGGGCAGTTGGGGCCTGGTCTTTCTCTGCCTCTTTCTTCCTTACACCCAGGTTTTAGGATGGGGTGAAAGGGAGGGGCCGATTCTTCACTCACCTCCCTCCAAGGCCTCTGGATGGTTTCTGGGCAGTTGGGGCCTGTGTCCTTCTCTGCCTCTTTCTTCCTTACACCCAGGTTTTAGGATGGGGTGGGAGGGAGGGGCCGATTCTTCACTCACCTCCCTTCAAGGACTCTGGATGGTTTCTGGGCAGTTGGGGCCTGGTCTTTCTCTGCCTCTTTCCTCCTTGCACCCAGGTTTTAGGATGGGGTGGGAGGGAGGGGCCGATTCTTCACTCACCTCCCACCAAGGTCTCTGGATGGCTTCTGGGCAGTTGGGGCCTGGTCTTTCTCTGCCTCTTTCTTCCTTACACCCAGGTTTTAGGATGGGGTGGGAGGGAGGGGCCGATTCTTCACTCACCTCCCACCAAGGTCTCTGGATGGCTTCTGGGCAGTTGGGGCCTGGTCTTTCTCTGCCTCTTTCCTCCTTACACCCAGGTTTTAGGATGGGGTGGGAGGGAGGGGCTGATTCTTCACTCACCTCCCACCAAGGTCTCTGGATGGTTTCTGGGCAGTTGGGGCCTGGTCTTTCTCTGCCTCTTTCCTCCTTACACCCAGGTTTTAGGATGGGGTGGGAGGGAGGGGCCGATTCTTCACTCACCTCCCACCAAGGTCTCTGGATGGCTTCTGGGCAGTTGGGGCCTGGTCTTTCTCTGCCTCTTTCCTCCTTACACCCAGGTTTTAGGATGGGGTGGGAGGGAGGGGCTGATTCTTCACTCACCTCCCACCAAGGTCTCTGGATGGCTTCTGGGCAGTTGGGGCCTGGTCTTTCTCTGCCTCTTTCCTCCTTACACCCAGGTTTTAGGATGGTACTAAATGACAATTCAACAATAATTTCTTGGACACTCTCTGTGGTATAATGGTATGAGTGACAAACTAGGACTATAGAGGCCTGGATTTGAATCCTCACTCAGCCATGGAAACTCACTGGGTGGGAGTGGGCACTGGTAAAACTATTCATGAAGTTTCATGTTTGCCTTGAAAATCTTAGCAGGGTCACTCTAAATCAGATGTAACTCGATGGCACATAAAACACAAAGTAGTGGGTTTTTTTATTTGCCCTATTTCCTACTAGATTTTTTCCAAATTTCCTAGAGTCATAAGCCATCTCTACATGTGTGTCTTGCCTATTTCAATAAAACTAACCCATCCCAAAAGACAGGTTTTCTCCTGAGCAGCCATCGTGTTTAAAACAAATAAAATAATAAGGATGGGCAGACTGCCACAAAAGAGATCCCATGCCAAACATCATTCAACCTTTCAGGAACCAGAATTTGCATTGAATCTACAAAGGGTGTAAAAATATTGACTTTACTTCAGTGATGGGATTCAAAAAGTTTTACTACCTACTCCGTGGGCGTGGTATGGTGAGCGTGGCCAGGGGGAAAGTCCTGTGTTGCACCTGAATTAGGACTACTTTATTTTAAAACTTGGGTGGGTGTGGCCAGTCAGAATTTCTGCTACTGGTTCTGGCTAACTGGGGCAAACCTGCAGAATCCCACCGCTTCTTTACTTCCAAAAGATTATCAAGAAAAAACAATCATATCTGCCAATCCTTCGTAACAATCTTAAGACTTTTTTCATGCATTAATCGTATGTTGTTTACTCGTATGTTAAAGAGGTGAGATCAGCTTTCCCTGCAGGGGTAGACAGAAACAGCCTCCTCAAAGACTGGCATATTGAACCACAATCGCAATCATGCTGTGCTGGCTAATCTTTCTCACACTAGTTGGGCAAAAGGAGCTACAGAATGAATTCACCGAAAGGTGTCTTCATTTTGGCAGTTTAAAGTCTGACCTAGACATGAAAGAAGAAGCAGCAGGTTTTTCTGCAAACTCAATATGTATATCTGAAAATGTCCATGTGAAACAGATCACCAGTGCTGAAGCAGGTGCTCCTGTGTTAGGATACATGAATTCACAAGCACCTGATGTCATGTAATTCTTTTATATAAGCAGCAGAGGATTTCCTCTTCAGATATTTACATTCAATCCATGGATATGATTGGATAAGGTCAGACCAGACATATGTAATTGAGATTAGGGCCAATAGTACAGCCCTGTTCCTTCTGTGACTCAGAAGAATGTCATACTTTTACATTGCACAAATAGAGTTATGGTTGCTACCCTTTAAAACAGGAGTTCTCAACTTTTTTAAAGTTGGGGGATGGGTCATGCTCCCTCAGACAGATTTGGGGGCCGGATGGCCATTTTGCCCTTCCTCCACCACATGGCACTTCCTGGTGTGGTGGAGGTGGTGGGGGCCCACATGAAATGGTGCTGTGGGCTGCATCCGGCCCACTGGCACAGATTGAGAATCCCTGCTTTACAAGAATGCCAAGTACAGATGAGGGATTTATGATAGTTCTATTTTTGTGGGTACAATACAGTAAGAGGATGGGATTTAGGATGGCACCATTTAGACTGATCATTAGTTTAAAAAAATCAAGTATATGCAAGGCAACTATCCCCAACACACTGGAGAGCAGCTAGTTCTGACCTTATTTTTCAGATATGAATTGCAGTCGACAATAAGCACTTATGAATGTTTCCTTGATTCAATGTATCTACTCTAGTTGTAACTAACATTTGGATTTCATCCATGTTACCCAAAGTTGCCCATGTAATTTTGGGAAAAGGTGGCAGAAAATGCTACATATACCTTTCATCTCATTAGCAGCAAAAATACCACCGCTGCTTCTGCTATTGCTGTCGTTACTGCTACTGCTACTATAACTCAGCACTTTCGTCCTTTTTGTTGTATTCAGAAGGTGGACAACCTATTGACAACTTATTGACTAGGCCTGTCCTGCTGTTGCTTAGATCTTCAATTGTCATTTCTCTCTATGTTTTCGTTAACACAGAATAATCTGTTCACTTTCATACTGGAAACATTACAGAAGTGAAAATAGCTGCTACACAAAGAATTTGCACACTGATTTCTTATTATTTAGTAATTGCCCATTGTAACACTATGCAAAAGATATCCACAGCTTTTTGTTTGCATGTGTGCACATGTTTATTTTTCTGTGTGTAATAAAACACCATTTCAAATTTCTGCTTTATTGTAAAAGAAGATAGTGTTGCTTCTGGGCAATCTCTTCTCCCCTCCAGTTTTTAACTAGCTAAACAATTTTAAGGTTTTCAACACACTAAGTGTGACGAAACTCTAGAGATGAGTAGTAAACAAAGTCAAGAGGACATTTCTAACTCTGAAGCAGTTAGTCTAGGATAGAGGACAAACAACACAATGTGTTTGTTCTCACATTGAACTGTACTTTGGGGCCTTAATAACCTTTCTTGTGATGTTGCACTAACTGCTAATCAATAGCATTTATTTTCTTCACTATAGAAACAAGATTTCATTAACCCCTTGAGCGTATTATCCTTCTGGTACAGGGCATGCTATAAAGAAAAGTCAGCCCTTCAGGAAAACATGACACAAGCCATAACATAAGAAAGTCCAAATTTTCCCAGGGATGCTCATAAAGGAAAGTTATATAGCAGGCCATTGATATTTGACAGTACAGCCTTTATTTGCCCTCAGCTATACTGCCATCATCTTTAATTGGCAAATAGCAAACCATTCTTGTGAAGGTTTAAATGACATACACATGGGAATTCTTTTTAGTTGGTAATATTTAAAACTAGGAATTTAATAAGATTAAAGCTAAAGGTTTCCCTTGCTCAAAAACCAGTCGTATCTGACTCTAGGGTTCAGTGCTCATCTCTGTTTCAAAGCCGAAGAGCCAGTGCTGTCTGCTTCTGCAGACATTTCCATGGTTAATAGGGTTATATATTTTCCTCAAGTAAATGAGCTTATACAACCATTAAACTTTTTAAAAATACACATGCCATCACTGATTATCTTGGAGATCACATTGTCTAGCTCATCATACTCCTCCCTCAAGCTCAGAGAAAGATACAGGTTGGAAGGAAACAGTTTTGTGGGATTTACTATCCACCATTCATACAACTTTTCAGGCCAAAATATGTGGCTTATTAGACTCCATGGGCTGAAGAAACACACTTGCATTGCAGTACAGTGATACCTCATACAACGTCCAAACTTGGTTCCACAAGTTTGGACTTTATACGGATTTGGACTTTGTATGAGGCATGCAAAATCCTAGCCGCGATGCCTCGTACAATGTCCAAATCCTTGCCACGATGCCTCGTACAACGTTGTTTCCATAGAGATACATTGTACTGTAACTGCACAGACTTCAGGGAAAAGTCAAGGAAACAGACAGGAAACTGACAGAACTTTAAGAAATCATTGTCTAAAGGCTAAATACATTACAAAAACATGTCAAACAACCATGATTGTCCAAGAACCTGAAGAATGCTGCAAAAAACCTAGGAATGCTTCTAAAAATTCTGACGAAAAAATTAAAAAATCCAAAATTGCGCTCAAAACCACTCCTAAACACTCTTCGCCTTGTGCAAAACCCACAAGAGCAATGCACGCATGTGTCCTGCCTTTTATACTGCCCAGGCACAATGCAACCTGGGAAAACCCCAATGCCTCATACAAAATCAAGCGACTTTGTATGAGGTGACTTTTTTTCAAGAAATTAGGCGATGTATGAATTTGATGTTATGCGAAGCGGACTTTGTATGAGGTATTACTGTACTTTAGTTATCCTGACAATATACAAGTCAACAGAGGCAGAGCCAAGCAACAGCCCTTTAAGGGAGCAGACAGTTGCTTAGAAAGCCCCAGAAAGCATCAGAAAACAGCACCAAGTTAGCACTTTCCATCATGGTCTCTCCAAGAGTTTTCCTTGCCTGAGGAGACATTTATCTATCATTGCCACTGCAATGTGTTTCACTTGTGCAATAGGACACTGCCTCCTAACAGCATGCTGGTTGCTGCTGCTGTTGCCTCATTCCTGGATGAATCATATAAACCCACCTGCCTACGTTGGGAGGGATCATACACAATATGTTGACCTCACAGTAGCTTACAACTAGCCAAGTTTGATTGTATGATTACAGAAAAGAAAGTCATGAAAATGAAGAAGGGAGGATTTTGACAAGGAAGACAGAAGAAGAATCAGTGTTGAAGGTGGTTTTCAGCATTGTTCCCGATATAGGATGAAACAAATGAAGTACCACTGATGATAATAGCCATGATACCTAAGAGACTGCATCGTCCCAAGAGTGTCTGTCCATCCAACCAGAGCAGACCGGAGGGGCTCTCTAATTGTTCCATTTGCCAGAGGGGCTCGCCTCTCTGGAACATGAAGGAGGGCCTTTTCCGTGTCCGCACTGGCCTTGTGGAACCTCCTGCCAGTAAAGTTGTGGGTGTATACAGAGCTGCTGCCTTTCAGAAAAGATCTAAAAAACTGGTTGGTGGGGCAGGTGTGGGGTCCGGATGGAACAGTGGCCCCTGCCTGTTGGCTTATAAAATAAAGCCTCCCCACTTTTTAATGCGGGTAGTTTTAATGTGGTTAGTTTAAAAAAAAACATGAATGGGGGGGGGGGGGTAGGTGGGGGAGATAATTTAGGGGTTTTAATTGTTTTTTATATGTTTTAACCTGCTGTAAGCCGTCCTGAGTCGGATTCGCCTGATTGGGCAGCATAGAAAATTGAATTATAAATAAATAAATAAATTATCTGTGTCAGTTCAAATTGTACCATCACTAGACTTTTGTTTCCTCAGTTTTAGCAACTCAGTATAATCAGAGCTTGGAAACATGTCTTGATTGGGCTAAATCTCCTAGAATACCCCTAGAGGGAAAAAGTAACACTTCCAAGCACTCAGTATGTCACCTGTTATAACACTGGGCAAGACAGAAGATACCGTAGAGCATGATAGCAACATCTAGTGAAATTTATGCTGGCTTTGCAGGAGTGCTGCTTCCATGTTGAATATTAAAATTTCAACTCTAATATTTAGGTTTTTGAGATATAAAGATAAAATCAATGAGAAAGTTACATAAAATGTTTTTAAATAGGTACAGTTGGTTACTGTAAATTCTAGTTTGCTTCTTCGTTACACTGTAATTTGCTTCTAAGAATCTAGTGGATAATGGGAATCTTACTACTAATAGTGATTGTGTCAGGGTTTGTTTGTTTTTTGTCTTTTTCTTTTATGCTATCAAAGTTGTTGGAAATTAAATCTACTTAAAAATTTACAATCTCTTTTAGAGATTCATTAGTCATTTATCACAATATGTCACCATATGGGAATAAATTAAAGAACAAAATGTATTAATTTGATGGGTGGGAAAGGCAACATAATGAGCTTCTGTTTGGAACAATATAACTCTGAATAAAATATTTCAAAGGGATGCCAATTGTGATAGTTATGGAATAGGAACATGCATACAACAAAAGCTGGTATATTTTTACAAAGCCATTTTGATCAAATAAATTATATGCCTTTGCAATGTTGTCTTGAAAAGATATTTATGTGGAAAGTGTCTAACGATAACAAACCACTCTCTTTCTATATATTTGTAACTATGCTCTAATATCTGCAACAAAAAGCTCTCTTATGCTTTACTTATGTGTATAGAACTCATATGTTGAAACAGAAGTGGACCTGCACTGCTGCTTCTATCCACCAACTGGTATCTCTACAATTGACCCATTCCTGATATCAATATACTGTGTGCAGCCATCTGAAAATTACCCACTAAACCCGGGCAACTACTTACATAGAGAGGGAATACATGGCTGAGGCAGCAGCAGAAGGGTTGGTTACCTACCATAAACATAGTTCTCTGAGTGGTCCTGTGAACATTCATACTAACGGGTTTCCCATCCATGCATGTGCGGTAGTCGGCTCTTCCAAGCTTAGCTTTCAAAAGAAAGTGCCATCCCTGCATACCTAGCATCAGAGACCTGGCCTGTTCCCTCAGTTCCATTTGCATAGCCACTGAATGGGCAGTATCTACAATGAAAGATGGGAGGTAGGGAAGGATGTATGAATGCTCACAAGACCACTCAGAGAACTATGTTTACAGTAGGTAACCTACCCTTCTCCTTCATGGTCCGTGAGCATCCATACTAATGAATGATTCCCAAGCTGACTTACCAAGATGGAGGGCATCATTGGAGAACCGCACCCAGGACTCTCTAGCCTAATGTTGCATGGCGGGATTCACTCACATCCAACCGGTAATGCCTCATGAAAGTGGAAGGCTGAGCCCATGTCACTGCCTGACAGATGTCCTGAATTGTGACACCGTGGGTGAAAGTGACAGATGTTGATACAGCTCATGTAGAATGGGCACATGGAGCCATGGGAGGATCTTGATGTGCCAAGTTATAAGCCAGAGTGATGGTCTCTGCAACCCACTTGGAAAGGCGTTGAAAGGAGACCTGCAGACCCTTGTTTGGTCCGGCATGGCAGACTAAGAGACATTGTGTTTTCCTAAAACTTCTAGTCCTCTCTAAATAAAAAGCCAATGCACTTTTCACATCCAATGTGTGAAGCTTTCTTTCTAAGTCTGACAATGGGGATGGGAAGAAAGTAGGCAAAACAATAGGCTACTGTAAATGAAAAGCCGAGGCAACTTTTGGCACAAAAGAGACATCCTGGTGGAGCACCACTTTGTCAGCAAAGAATTTGATGAATGGTTTATCAGACCTGAGGGCTGAGAGTTCACTCACCCTTCTGCCTGAGGTCATTGCCAGTAAAAAGGCAGTTTTATAAGTGAGCAAGTACAATGGTGTGGTAGCCATCAGCTCAAACGTTTTGTCAGTCAGTCTATCAAACACCAGGGAAAGTGACCACAGGGGAGTTGGTCTATGTACATCAGGATAGGTGTTACCTCATCACTTAAGGAATTTCTTAACTCTACGGTTTCAAAAGAGCAACTTTGACTCTGAATGAGAGGGCTGGTAGGCAATAATAGCAGCCAAATAAACTTTGAGGGATGACACAGAGAGACCCAATTTTTTCAAGTGCAGGAGGAATTGAAGTACAGTAGAGAGACATGGCGACATGGCAGCCTTACCAATCAACAGAACGAATTGCTGAAATTTAGCCCATTTATAGGAGTAAACCTTATTGGTGGAAGGGTTCTTGGAGTCATTAATAATAGCCATTAAAGGAGGAGAATTTTCCACGCTGTCAAGCGAAGGGCTTCGAGGTCTGGATAGAGAACCTGTTAAAAGCCCAAAAGCAGGTGATCTGGGCTGATACTCCCAAGTTATGTCTTTGAGTGTGGGGAACCAGGTTTGTCTGGGCCACCATGGGACTATCGGTATGGTGTTGACCCTCGAGGACGCTAGAAGGGATACTACCCTGTGAAGCATGCCTTGAGTCCAATCCAACATGAACATGTCACCTAGGGAGGTCCTGTCGAGTCCCGCCCTGGATGCAAATAGTGGAAGCTTCACATTTGAATGTGTGGTGAAAAGGTCTATCGCTGGGGTCCCCCAGTGCCGAGTTAGGCTCAAACACCTGAGAATGCAGTTCCCACTTGTATTGTGAATGCCTGCCAGGTGAATGGCAAAAAGGAAAATTTGCCTGGGGATACACCAATCCCAAAGTCTCATGGCCAGAGTGAGGAGAGATTGTGAGTGTGTTCTGCTCTGGTTGTTGATATAATGGACTGTGGTTGTACTGTCAGAAACAACTTGGATGACCTTGTTCGATAGAGAGGGTTGGAAAGCTTCCAAGGCTTTGAACACTGCCAGAAGCTCCAACCGGTTGATATGCCATTGGCATTTGTGGGGGAACCAAACCCTGTTGATGCATAATGAGCCCATGTGGGATCCTGGAAGGGATGACCCTGGCTTAAGTTGTTGTTGTCCAACCACCACTTGAGTTGAGATCTCAGGTGTGGAGGGAGACAGAGTCGCTTGGATTGAGGCTCATCTAGTCCATTGTACATGGACAAAAACCAGTGCTGTAGGGGTCTGGAGCACAGTTTGCCATGCCTGAGGACTGTCATAGTAGAGGCCATTAAGCCCAAGAGGGTTTGTACATGTAAGGCCATTAGTCTTGAGGTGGAATGCACCTCCATTGTTGTCTTGTAAATATCCTGTTTGCGCTTGGTAGGGAGTAACACTTGCACAGTTTTGGAGTCTAGGATCATCCCTATAAACTGGACAGACTGACTCAGAGTGAGACAGGCCTTTTTCTTATTCACCTTGAGTCCAAGGTGGTTGAGAAGGGAGAGAACCTGTGAGATATTTTGTAGTGCCTCCGATCTGGACCTGGATACAATGATCCACTCATCTATGTATGGATATGCATGAATCCCCATGGTGCACAAATGAGCCACTACTGGGGCCACAGTTTTTGTAAATGCACTCGGAACCATGGCAGGCCAAAGGGTAAACTGTTGCATTCGTAAGTCTGGACGGAAAGTACAGATCTGAGATATTTCTTGTGACACTCCCGAATTGCAATGTGGAAATATGCATCGGTCAAGTTGATGGCGGTAAACCATGTGCTGTGGAACAGAAAAAGAAGAATGGATTGGAGGATGGCCATTTGAAACTTTCCCTTGGCAGTGAAGGAATTGAGGTCTCTTAAGTCCATGATAGGACGCAGGCCTCTGCCTTTTTTGGGAACCGCAAAATAGCAGGAATAAAATCCCTTTGCTGTGATAAGGGGGAGGCTTCCCTGATCGCATCCTTGGTGAGGAGGGGGTTGACCTCCTGTACCAGGACTGGAGTTGGCTAAGTCACTTTGATAAAGCCAAGAGGAGGGTATTGTGAGCTGCGCCTCCCCGCCCCTTCCACTGGCGGGGAAGGTAAAGGAGCCCAGCTGGGGCCAAAGACGCTGTTCATGAGCTGTGCCTCCCCGCCCCTTCCACCGGTGGGGAAGGTAAAAGGAGCCTAGCTGGGGCTGAAGATGTGTCGTGAGCCGTGCCTCTCCGCCCTTTCCACCGGCGGGGAAGGTAAAAGGAGCCCAGCTGGGGCCAAAGACGCTTTCGTGAGCTGCGCCTCCCCACCCCTTCCACTGGCGGGGAAGGTAAAAGGAGCCCAGCTGGGGCCAAAGATGCACTGTGAGCCATGCCTCCCCACCCTTTCCACTGGCAGGGAAGGTAAAAGGAGCCCAGCTGAGGCCAAAGACGCTGTTCATGAGCTGTGCCTCCCTGCCCCTTCCACTGGTGGGGAAGGTAAAAGGAGCCCAGCTGGGGCCAAAGACGCTGTTCGTGAGCTGCGCCTCCCCGCCCCTTCCACCGGCGGGTGCTGTACTTGGTTTTTTTTCTGCTTTGTATGGGAGAGACTAAGGGTAGTTTGTTATTGTAATATATTGTATCCTTATTGATTTCATTGTGTTATGTATCGATTATTATTATTTTGTATTATCTCGTTTATTGTACCTACATTGTACTTATTTTCTATGGATTTAGGGATTGTTTATTATATTGTTATGTATATTGTACCTTAAACTTGTTGTAAGCCGCCCAGAGTCGGCCATGTGCTGAGTGGGGTGGGATATAAAATTAAAGTTTATTATTATTATTATTATTATTATTATTATTATTATTATTATTATTATTATTATTATTATTATTATTATTATTATTGTGCGAATTCTATTGCATAACCCACTAAAATATTTTTAGCTCCCAGGAGTCTGTGGTAATTCTGTGCCACTCTTGGAAGTCTGGTGCCAGAGTGGTAACAGGATGGAGCCATAATCGGTTGGCTCCTAGACTGTAATTTTCAGAATCTCTTGCCGGACTGTTTGTCCTGATGAAAGGAAGGCTGCCTCTGTCTCTGAAAGAAATTCCTTTGCATATTGGGATCACCAGTTTGGGGTCATTGTGTCTGGAAATAATTATAAGGCTGATATGGTTCGTAGTTCTGCTAGTGGTACTGGGTTGGACGTTTACAGTGTTGCCTGCAATAATGGAATTGAGGCTGAGAGGTCTGTTTTGCTGACTTTTGGCCCATGGTAAACCCGTTTGGCTGTAAGACATTTCTTTGTCAGATCGTCAATAGAAAGCAATTTAGAACTAAGTGTCACCCACATACTGATGACATCTATAATCACATGTCCTGTTGATTTCTTGCAGCAGTTTTATAAAATACACACACAGGAACAGATGGAACCTTGAGACTTCTTAAAAGTCCAGACACCATGCAATGGACCAGATATCTCCTACCATGATTTTCTGGGTCAATCTAGGAAGGATTTGAGCATCTGCTCATTCTATGTGTCTAAGTTTCACTCTGAATAATGATGCTGTGATAGCAATCTTAGCTAGTATTGTTTAGCTTCAGTCTTGGTTTGGAAATGAGGATACAATCTGAATCAGTCCAAGACATTTAGCTTTCTAAGGCCACACACTAAATGATATTCTGCAGCTACTCAAATCATAGTGTGTTGCACCCAAAGCCTTAAGGTATAAGAGACCAGACAACCCATAAACCCTTTTCCTTATCCATAGCAAGAAAAATACAATAACTGCCAATTAAATAGCCATTCCTAACCTTTCTTGGCACTCATAATCTGCAACTTGAGGCAGCCATCAAATTCTTCCTAATGGTACAGATGACCTTGGATACAGTCACAGTATACAGAGTTAAATGGTGGTTGTAAGGCTTACAGAGATAAAGTGTAAGAAATGTTTACAACATTCAGAATTGCTTTGTAAAGGGGAGTTGTTCTTAAAGTGTCTTCCAGAAGCAAAGTAAGGCTTGTGTGTAGATGAGCATATTAACGCAGTGGAGGAGAAGAGGGAACTTTTACATAGCTATTCGTAATTCAAAAGCAGTTTCATTACTTTTTTTGCAGGGGAAGTTGGTATGTTTATAAATGTTGATTAGGTGCATTATAACACAGGGAATACTTGGATAGTTATCAATACAAATATTTCTGCCTTTCTGCTTTAGCAGATTAAAATACATGCACACCTCTATTCATGATCACATAGCTAGGCAGAAAGAAGCAAAGTATGCCACAAAAACCTGGAGGACATGCTTGCACTGCCAAAGCTAGCATCTGTTCTGGACGGCAGAGCTAGGAAGCAGTATTTGAAAAACTTGCCTGCCGGATGCCATGTGGCAGCCTGACAGCATTCCATAATAGACCTATTATGGGGGGAAAGCAGGGCAGGCAAGCAGCCTGATGGTATGATCTGAAAACTTATGGTGCCAGCAAATTAGTAGCAGACTCAACATCTCTGCCATGCTATATTCCATGATTTCATCTCAGAATCAGAGGGACATCACCTGAAACACAGATGTTTTAGAATGCAGATTATATTCACTAGTTATAGATCTATAAAACTATATTCTTTATATGGTTGGTGATCACAACAAATGCAACACAGTCTGATTTAAGGGAGTAAGATAAATAGAAGAAACAGAAAGAATCATGATGAGTTGTACTATGTCACTTTTTACTGGGGACTTGTTCATTGAGTGAACTACTCCTTGATTAAAAAAAGTGGTGTGCCAACATCTGGTCTCCAAAGTTTACATTTTAATGTCTTGTTCTCTGTTTTTGGAATGTCTTTTGGTGATATTTTAGAGATGTCTGTTTTATTGGTGTGAGTGTCTGGTAATTCAGTGTTGGTTTTTTTCTCTTTCTCTTTCATTTACATATTTTCCAACTGCTCAGATGGCTTCCCAGCTGTTGCTGCTCCTGCAGCTGAAAAACCACACAGGAACAACCATTTCAACAACTCTTTCCCCTAGGTGGGAAGCCAGGAAGGCTGCAGAACACCAGAGGTGCCTGAAATAGAAAGGAATTTAATCTGGATTTCAGGGTGGGATCAGATGGTGCTTTATTCCTCAGCATGATCAATTTTGAGAACAGAATGGTTTGTTTCATTTTCCAGTGACCACACAACCTACCGGCAATCAAAGACCATTCTAACCCTTATCCATGCCTACCTGCACCTTTTAGATAATAATAATAATAATAATAATAATAATAATAATAATAATAATAATAATAATAATAATAATAATAATAATAATAATAATAATAATAATAGTAGTAGTAGTAGTAGTAGTAGTAGTAGTAGTTGTTGTTGTTGTTGTTGTTGTTGTTGTTGTGAGGGCAGGATCACCCCATTTTGATTCAGTTCTGGCATATGTGGTTGCTAGCATCAAACCAAAGCAGGTTATTTAGTTGTCTCTGCTTAAGCTGTTGCAGGATCTAAACTTCATGCAGATGGAAAAGATGCCACTTACTAATGAATTTAAAGCAGAAAGGGAGATGGAAGAAGTGGACACCATTCCGTTGGGCCGACGGCAATGACCCCGGAAGAAGACGTGGATGCATTTATGACAGCCATAAACGTGCCCGCGCATAAGCAAACACACCCATGCATGTGCAAACACAGTTGCCATTGTTTATGACAGTGTTTGCGGCAGGGGAAACCACATGTCTGGCCCACTCTGCTGTCTGAGGGGGCACGAAATGGTTGAGAACCCGATACAGATTGAAGTCAGATGGCTGAGTAGATCTGACATGGAATGGGTATATCCTGAGTCTTTGATATTGGATTACCTAGACTCTTAATACACTGTTGAGCTGCAGATTCACTAACAGAAAACAGATCAGGATTGTAGCTTCTGTGCGACAAGTCACTATTAAATGAACTGAGTAGTTTAGGAGCATGTATAAAGCATATTAGATGGGATTCAGCCTATTTTATAAAGGCTTTGCAATTTTCATTATCATGTTTATAGCACAAAATATAGTTATGGCTGTTGAAATCACTAACAAGAAATTACAGTGGAACCTCAGTTACCAAATTTAATGCATTCTCCGGGACCTTTTGTACTACAAAAAAATTGTAAAGCAAATTTCCCATAGGAATGCAGTGAATGCAATTCCCCATAAGAATGCATTGAAAACCAAAATTTGTTAACCAAAACACAGTTTCCCATAGGAATGCATTGAAAACCAATTAATCCGTTCTGGAAAAAATTGTTAACCGAGCCACTATTTTCTATGAATTTCCTTTTGTCATGCGATTTTTGTGTTCACTGAGCCATTTGTTAAGCTAGGTTCCACTGTATTCTGTTTTTCCATATTAGACAGCTTCTTAAAGCAGAGTGGTATATTAAAGTGGTTTATAAATTGATATTACTATACAGCAGCAAGTTCAACCATCAAGATTTCTATGTTGCTCTCTTCAGTATAGTCAATTGAGAGGAGTACAATGCCTGCCTTACAACTGGCACTTTCATATTTTATGTAGGTTATCTCAGCAAGTAGGCACATCCCCAGAAACTTTGGTTAACACAGATCAGTTCTTCTGTGAAATTCTTGTATACAAAGAATATCACATTTTCATTCACATTAAAGCAAAGCTAAGGGTTCTTTTTTTTTTTACAAAGAGATGTTATCTATAATTATATTTGCCTTTGTTTTAAAAAACGGGACTCCTATAAAAGGGAGTTATGGTAAGAAGGGAAGTATCTTTGTGTACTTTTTAAAGCCTTTTTTGGTTCTTGACCAACACTTAGATCATAACTGTTTTTTCTTTTAGCTTAGCAGCCCTCATCTGTACCAAATTTAATGTATTTCTGCCAGGAAATCAATTTTAGTATATCATAGGAATTGAGAAATTTTTACAGTGATATATACCGTCAATAAGCAATGCAACCATTGTCCAATTCTCTCACTTACCCAATCAATTGTAAAGAAATTGCTTGCTATTGGAAAGATTGCAATTTTACTGTAATAATTAAGGAAGATCCATATTAATGTATCCCTAAGATAAAAAAATAAACAGTTTGTGAATTGAGTGCTGATTGACACTGTTCTTTTTTTTGCTTTAATTTTGTACCTGTTATTAGAAATAAAAGTTTCAGTAAGACAAATAAAATTATTATCTTTAGCACCTGTTAACACAAACTGGTATTTTAAGCCATTTAAATATATATATATTGTAGTGTAATGGAAAATGTGTAAATTAAAGATAATCTAGGCCTGGTTCCTACATTGACACTTTTCCTTTACTATAACCACAATGTAAAGCATGATGGGAGCTAATTGAGATTTGATGTTTTAATTCATGAATGGGCAAATTTTACCATTTGAAATAGGACATTACATGCCTAAATTCAATCTGGAGAATCATGCATTCACTTTTCAGAAAGTTATGGAGGGAAGAAGTGCATCCTACTTCCTTATAATGAAGACGGGATGTTCAGCACAGCCAAGCATCTGAACTAGGCCACATAATTATTTTTACAAGCCATTTTGGTTCCCTGTATTGAGTTAAAGATGGAGGGCATTAAACAAACACACAAGAACAACAACAGTCAGGAAATGTTTCTAAATGACTTGGTTACAAAAGGCAAGAGTGAGTGATTCCTTTATATGACCACTGAAAAAAAAATCAGAAACATAAGCTTGCTATTAATATTTTCATCATGGGAGCCAGAGAGCCAAGAGTGAAGTCAAGTAAGAGAAACTCAAAAGCTCCTAAATCATGAACCGATCTTCAGACCAGGCTTTTCAGTTAAAAATAAAGTTTCAAAATGAGTGATACAGGCTCAGGTTAGAGACATAAGTTTTGGATACTACCTCTTGTGGTGTAAAATGGACTATCACTCAATCTTGTTAGACAAAGTGTTGCTGATCCAACACCATCACCCTTCACAAACCCATTGGAATGCAAAAATTGAGGGTGGGGTGGGAATTTACATGATTGGAAGCGACATGACAATATGTACCAGCAGAAGTGAAACATGAAACCTACACCTGTGACCTGAGTCTGCAGCACTCATGTTGGAACCTAGCCAATAGATCTGGCCATGTTTTTTGAAACTTGTGTGCTTTTTCTGCACCATTCCCAGTTTAATGTTTCATAGCCTGATGAAGACTAATGCAGAGTCAAAAGCCAACTAATGTTTGTGATTTTAATGACTTAATAAAGGCATACTCACCCTTTCAATCACATTAAAAGAACTACATAGCTCTCTTCCCTCCCATTCTTTTGAATAAGAAAAAAATAGAGATGTAATATGCCATTCTATTCCTAGCCTGTCATATTTTACATGTTTGCTTGTGAGCCAATTCTCATGTTTTTCAATTAATCTGCAATAAAATGGTTAATGCACATAACCTGGAACTCCACATTTAATTATGTATTCTGAACTTATCTCAAAATGTACATTGTAAATGCTTTCAATATTTTTTAAACCAAGTATCACAATAGGAAATGTAGGGAATGTAAAAGCCAGTGGATAGCAAAGTTTGATCTACCTATTAGTTTAGGATCCAGAGATCTGGTCAGTTCATTCCACTATTAACCATGTCAGGAGGTTTCATTATCTTCCTCTCTGTGTTATTCTGTTAGAAGAGGAAATCATTCCTCACAGTGACAGAAGTCAATGGATCTTCTACTGATTTATTTTAAAACTAGTATTTTTTTGCCCGGCCAAGCCGGGCAGGTATATTTTGTGTTGTTGTTGTTGGTTGTTTTTGGGTGGTGTGTGTGTGAGCGCATTCGTACATGCACACACACATGCACACACACACACACACAGGGAGAGAAAGCTGTGCGGGGAGAGGAGGGGCTCCTCCTCCCCCTGAAGCCACGGCGAGACCGGTGCCAGCCTTCGGGGCAGTGGGGAGACAATGGGCTCTCCCCGCTACCCCGCTGAAGCCATGCAGGGAGAGGAGGGGTTCCCCCTCCTCCCCCATGAAACCACGGCTAGGCTGGTGCCGGCCTTCAGGTCAGCAGGAAGATGATGGGATCTCCCCGCTACCCTGCTGAAGCCACACGGGGAGAGGAGGGCCCCCTCTTCCCCTCAAAGCCACAGTGAGGCTGGTGCTGGCCTTCGGGGCAGTGGGGAGATGATAGGCTCTCCTCGCTACCCCGCCAAAGCCGCACAGGAAGAGAAGGGGCTTCCCCTCCCCCAAAGTCACAGAGAGGCCGGAGCCAGCCATCAAGGCAGCGGGGAGATGATGTGCTCTCCCTGCTACTCCACCGAAGCCATGTGGGGAAAGGAAGGGCTCCCCCTCCTCCCCCAGAGCCACAGCGAGGCCCGCGCCAGTCTTCATCACCGGGGCTGTGGGGATGGATTCCCTCCAGTAGTTGAATTCCAAGAATGGCACTCCGTTCTCAGCCTTCCTCTCCTGGATGGAAGCCATCACCTTCCATGAATTGCTGTGGCCGAAGGTTTTGGCATCTGCTCTTTGTGGAAGGTGATGGCTTCGCTCCGGGAGTCAAAGGCCAAGAACGGAGTGCCGTTCTCGTCCTTCATCTCCCGGAGGGAAGCGGTTCATTTTCCTCAGTGGGCGGGGGCCAAAGCTTTTAGCCCCCGCCCTCCTTGGAAGGTGATGGCTTACCTCTTGGAGTCGAAGGCTGAGAACGGAGCACCATTCTTTGCCTTTGTCTTCCGGACACGTTGGCCATTTTTTTAAAAGTGTGTGCTGCTTGCCACACCTCCTCTGCATTCGCGTCCTTCAGCCTGATTGGCTGAGGGGTGGTGCGGCGCAGAGGATGCTGGGAGGCATAGGGTTTTTTTGTGATGGTTTGTGGGATGGTTGCCCCACTCTCAGCTGTCGGACCCTTGCAGTGATGCTTGCAGGGTCAAAAGGTAAGTGTGGCTGGCTCAGTACAGGATGGTTGGGCCGGGTGTGGCCACACATGCTGGACACGCACGACCCAATCCCCTTCTTATAGGTAAAGATTGGATCTATTATCCCTATGCCACCTTAAGGGATGTCTGCCTTGTTTTTGTCTTCACTTCATCATTTGAAAGCTTAACACAAATTAAACATTCACTAAAAATCCATTAATGAACACATTAAAATGTTTGGTAGCAAATCCAGCAAACAAAACAGCCAAGTACTCACAATCTTAATTATTTAAGAATACAGAACACACTCAGTTAATTCCAGGTGTGACACCCTCATTTTTTTGGCATACATATTCCGAACACTTTTCAAAGCAGACACTGGTTTTCATATATAAGCAAGTGTAAATGATTTCCAGTTGTAGCTGTGTCGTACCTCAACATTATTCACATGCCTATTCATATGAAAGATTTCAATTTCAATTTATACCCCGCCCTACTCAGCAGACGACCGACTCAGGGCAGCATTACAACATATTAAGGGTACAGTATACAATAAAAATACAATAAACAATCCATATATCCATACAGCAAGACAATATAAGTACAATATAACAATATAATACAAAAGTAATAATAAATACACATTGCAATGAGATCAATAGAATACAGTATCTTACAAACAAAAATATGGTACTAAACAAATGCAGCAAATATCATCGTAAATAACACAGTACAATGGCATAACAAGAGAGAAAATAACAAAATATCAGACCACACTACGAAGGCAGCAGAGTGTCCATGGTGATGGTGGCAGTCCCAAAGCCAAGCTCCCACCGCAGCCACAAGTGACCACCAGTCTGCAAAGGTGGGGGTCTGGTGAGTCCGGCAATGGCAAAGTCTTATAGCCGTGCCGGTCACCCAACAGCTGGGGGCCAGTCTCTCTCACAGCTGGGGCCAGTCGCTCTCCCCGCTCTTGCTCCCACCAAGGGCAAGGGTCAAGCGAGTCCCAAAACCTTGGAGAGTAAAGCTCGGAGGGCAGAGGTGCACAGCTGTCTCTCATCCCTGGCCAGTGACGAGGGCTCTGGGGAGAGAGGAGAAGCAGAGGGTCCCAGCGGTGACCCAACAATATCTGTGTTTTTCTCTAGCAAATGCTGGGTTTCCACATTTATGTTAGTGAACAGGTGATGATAATTAACTCTTTCATGCCTAGTATAGTACTGTGGATTCAAACTGCTTTATTAATATCAGAAGAGCTTTTGTTTTTGTTTTTAACTGTATGGAAAATGTTACACACAAAAATGTCCCCCCGAACTATTGATTATGAAACACATGCTGGAGAGGTAGGAGGAGAGGCACATGGTTGAGGGAGGGAGTTGTTTAGTGAAAAACATTGACAAGATGAGCCATAGAATAATTAATTGCTGAACAGCAAATATGTCAAATATTGACTCTGAACAACTCTAACAAATGTTTTAGCAACCTATAGAAACTGAGGCATTGCACAGGAAACCACAGAAAAATATAGCGTCTGGAGTTTTTCAGTTCTAAAACTTGAATATTTGCTAAAAGGACAAAATTCAATAGTCTGTTCTTCATTACAATATTCAACACAGGGGGTAAAAAAAATTCACATCTGACTCTCAATAACTTTAAATCCTGATTTTGCTTTCCTAATGATAAAAAAGAATACAGAATTAAATACCTCTGAAAAGAATAGAATATCTTGCTTATCTTGCTTATGGAATATTCATCAGGAAATACATCTTCCCTATATAGACTCAGCAAAAAATAGCAGCCCTAATTATCTGAAATTCAACACTTTCAAGTACACATTTGATTATGTTTCATCCACTTTTAAGCTAAGTATCATTCTTTTATATGAATGGCACTAATTACTTGAAAGCTACCATTCAACAAGAATAAAGGTTTGAATGGGGAGAAAAGCTGCTAGACCTTATTGAGTATGAAAAAGCTATTGATGAAATAACTGCACATTTTATTTCAAAAGAATTATTTTCTTTTTTTTGTGTGTGAAGAGGTATAATCTTCCATGTGTTTCTTCAGAAATAAATCACACTGAATTAAGTGGGTCTTATTTCTAGATAAGTAGGGACAGGATTGCAGCCTTTACTAAAGACTGATTCTTTAAATATGACTTGCTTAAAGAGAGTGAAAAACTGAATAAAAAATAAATAAAAGATAACATAGATGTTAGCTACTGCAGAAGTCTCTAAATTACTTGACAAAATCAGAAGAAAATGTACAGAAAATAACAGAAATGTTTTGCTATTGAAAGCACAATAGAATAGCTCTTCAGAGACCACCAAAGTGGGAATTGTTGAAAGAGAGTTTTGTGCAGTCAGTTATAGAAATAATTTCATCTCTCCCTTTCAAGACTACAAAATAGACCTAGAGATGATGAAAGTGCTGGTTGAGCTTTTGGTAAGGATGAAAAGAGGTACAGATGTCTAGGTCCAATATTCTGTAAAAGAGAGGATGAGAAAAAAAATAAGGTACATGAACATATGAACACAGTTTAATTTGCAGATTTTTATTTGTGTGACACTGTAGGCATAACTTTTAAGAAATCTGATAATAGCAAAGAATGTGTGGAAATTTTCGTGTTCAGTGAATGAAGAAGCAGACGAGTGAAGTAGTGAAACTCAGCTCTTTAATAGTGGGGTTTGAACACAGTTTGGATGGGGCAAAACTTGGATTTATATACACAATAAACAGTAACAGTAACAATAATACAACAAGCCCATTGGCTAACAGAGTGCACATTTTCAATCCACTTATTTGCATAAGAACAGATACATGAGAAAAGATACATTCCGCTCCTGTCAGAAAACACAGTTAACATACATAACAGGAATGGAATTGTGTGCTAGCCTGTTCCCTTATTTTATAATTTGTGTGGAATTATGGGTAGAATGATAGTCTAGGAGACTTGGGTTTGAATCCCCACTTCACCATAGGCATTCATAGGGGATATAAGCAACCAGCCTTGTGCTGTGCCTTGCCTAAGGACTTCTACAATCTCCAGCTTTTGACTATTTCCCTGTCTGCACTGTGGGAAACCCAGAGACTCTGACACAGTTAAGCTTCTTGCCTGTCCAGCCCAAGGCTGCAAGTTACCCAGGGACTTATCTGCTTGACAGAGAAAAAAAAAAGAATATTGGAGAGATTAATTATGTTGTGTAAAAGGTAGCATGAGGTGAACAATGGCTTCTAGCAGCTCCTACCTCACCCCCTTTCAAGAAGCAAATGATGGTTGATTAATTAAAAGGTTCTTTATTGTTCACTAAACATATTGAAACAATTAATAGTTCTTCCTCCTGAATACATAAACTCAGCATTCAGAAAATCTCTAATCAAGATTTTCAAAACATAATAAATAATTATTGTAATGCAGGAAAAAAGCCTAGAATTGCTAAGATTTTTTGGTACTTATCTCAGAAAGAAGGAGGATTGGGAATACCTAATTTAAGGAATTATTATAGAGCTTTTCAAATTAAGAATATTATAAAACTTTTAGCAAGGGAGAAGGTTGTCTGGGAAGAAATAGAGATGAAGGAGTTAAAATGGGTAAAGGGGTATTTCTAGGTGACAAGAAAGGGAAAATCAGTGTTAAAAATAGAATGATGAAAACAATGTTGGATGTTTGGAACAAGGTCAAAAAGAAATTGAGTCCAGAACTATCTCCTATAATAGAATTAGATGATATTAAAAGTTTTCCGATACAATTAGTTTAGTGTATGGGACCAAAGACAACGAACAGCCGAAAGGTTGGCTTAACACAGGTTTATTGCATGATGATCCAGGGGGAACATGAGGTAATGGCGGATGGGTAGCTCAATATATACAGTGGCTATACATTTGAATGTGGCTCCTCGACAGTCTATTGGTTACTGTCCGCGTGACGTCACGGACGGTCACGCCCTTCTTGTCCAGGTGTAGGTGATGGCGGGAATCTTCCCGCGCTGTTGTTTGCTGGTGAGTCTGGGCCAGGAGAGCTTGAACGCTCGCTGTTGCCACCAGGTGGTCATTAGCTCGCGTCCTATTGCAAGGGCTACAATTAAGCAGCTGCTGGTTATAATGTTACACAAGCATGGTTACATTGGATACACGTGAATGAATACATTGTAAAAGGTACAGTCATAGAACACAACATCCCTCCCCCCTAGGATGGTACGAAGTCCCTCAGCCAAGATGGCTTATTGCAAACGTGTTTGGGCCGCGATGTGGGCTGCCCCCCCCAGGGGCGCTACTGCTTCCTCGTTCCCTGGTCCCTTGTCCTGAAACGGGAGAGGGAGACTTGTTAGAGGCTTGCCGTGGTTTGGCAGTTTTGGGGGAAGGGAAAAACTCCATTGTGGGCAGACCGGAGACACTCGGAGCTAACGAAAAACCCCTCTTCTTGCTTGGACGGGTGGGGGACCACTCCGCAAAACTTCCCCAGTTCTGGAAATCAAAATCTAACTCTGCTGGGGTATCCGTATTTGTGGGGAGATCCCACGGGATATCTATGGGATCGGTTTCCCTTCTCTCTGCTGACCGATCCCGCAAGGTATCTATGAGGACAAATTCCCTTTCCTCCCCCCTTGGTGGGGACCCATGGCCCCCCTTTCCTCCCCCTTGGGCTGAACGGGTGGGGGAGAACCCTAACGCTGAGTCTTGTGTCCCGCGGTCCGTGCCCTGTTCGCCGGGGATCCTGCGCTGGAGCTGGTCTGCGTGCCGCCTCCAGAGTAGACCTGTGTCGGTCTCGACGCGGTACGAGACGGGGCCGGTCTGCTTAGGATGACGCCCGGTACCCAGGCCGGACCCGCGCTGGCATAGTTCCTGCAATACACGGGGGCACCCACGTCGAAACTCTTTGTGCCCTCTATCCCAATGTTCCTCCCCTTTTCCTCTACTCTCGTGGGGTCTAGCCTAGTTAGTATGGTGGTCAGCTTCCTGCGCATCAGCAGCTCTGCGGGGGAGTATCCTGATGCTAGGGGAGTCACTCGGTAGCCTAGCAGAAACTGGCACACTTGGTGGTTCAGGTCCCCGGGCCCCATGCGCCGCAGCGCGTCCTTGGTGGTGTGCACAAGGCGCTCTACTTGGCCGTTTGTGGCAGGGTGAAAGGGAGCGGAGGTGATGTGCCGAATGGCGTTGATTTCTGTGAATGCCCTGAATTCTGAGGACGTGAAGCAACTTGCGTTGTCGCTTACGAGGGTGTCGGGTAAACCGAACGTGGAAAAGACCCTCCGCAAATGCTTTATGGTTGTGGCCGTGGACATGCTTGTAACCGGAATGACCTCCAGCCACTTGGAGAAGGCATCCACCACAAGGAGAAACAGCGTCCCACGAAACGGGCCAGCAAAGTCTACATGAACTCGGGACCACGGGCCCTTCGCCGCGTCCCACTCCCTGTGAGGCAGGCGGGCTTCTTCTGGTCTGGAACTTTGGCAGGGTTCACAAGTGCCGACCATGTGCTCGATGTCGGCGTCTAGCTGGGGCCACCAGAAATAGCTCCGCGCCAGGGCTTTGGAGCGCACAATCCCCGGGTGACTGACGTGCAGGAGTTTGAGTACCCTCGGCCGCAAGGACGCCGGGATCACCACTCGCTGGCCCCACAGAAGGCACCCCCTCTCAAGGGACAATTCTAACTTCTTTCGGAAAAATGGGTCGAACTCCGCTGCCGGGGAGGACGCTGGCCACCCTTTCTGCACCCAGGAGCTAACCCTTGCTAAAATGTTGTCCTTTCCGGTCGCCTTGGCGATGTCGGCGGGCAGTATTGGGGGCGAGTCGAGGACTTCTATCATCAGTACCTGATGGTCTGGCTCCTGCCCACCCACGTGGCTGTTCTCTTGGGGAAGGGGGGACCTCAATAGAGCGTCCGCATGGCTGATCTCCCTCCCGGGCCTGTACACTAACGCGTGCTGATACGCATTGAGAAAAATTGCCCACCTAAGCATCCTGGGGGACAGGATCTGTGGCGTGGGCTTATCTGCGGTAAAAATGCCTAGCAGGGGCTTGTGATCGGTCACGATTGTGAAGGGGCGGCCATACAGAAAGTCGTGGAACTTTTTTGTTCCCGCAATTATCGCTAATGCTTCCCTGTCTGTCTGGGCGTAGTTTCTCTCCGCTTGGGACAGGGACCTGGAATAGAACGCTATCGGGGCCTCCCTTCCGTTTTCCAGCACGTGGCACAGCACCGCCCCCACCCCCACCGGGGATGCATCACAGATCAGGACCACTGGCCACTTGGGGTTGAAATGGGTGAGGATGGCGTCAGACACCAGAAGTTGCTTTAGCTCGTTAAATGCCCTCTCTTGCTGGTCGCCCCACTTCCATGCCTCGTCCTTTTTGAGCAGCCTATGCAACGGCTCGGCCACGGCTGCCTTCCGGGGAAGGAAGGAGTGGTAAAAGTTCAGCAGCCCTAGGAACGACTGCAACTCGGGCTTGGAGGTGGGGCGAGGGGCTTGTTTGATGGCGGCTACCTTAGACTTGGACGGCCTTATTCCCTCGGGAGTGACACGGAACCCTAGGAATTCGACCTCGGTCGCGAAGAAGACGCATTTGTCTTTTCGCATTCTCAACCCCGCCTTTTCGAAAGTCGCCAGGACCTTGCCCAACCTCTTTGCCAATTCGGCCCGACTCCCCCCCGTTATCAATACGTCATCAAAATAAGGTAACACCCCCTCGAGCCCCTTCAGGAGGCGTTCCACGAGTGACTGGAAAATTCCAGGCGCCGAGTTTACGCCGAATTGAAGGCGCGTCACCTGGAACGCCCCCTTATGGGTGACTATAGTTTGGGCAGCAGCGGCGGCTGGGGTCACCGAGAGCTGCTGGTAGGCTTGTGCTAAGTCGAGCTTAGCGAAACACTTCCCCCCATGTAACCTGGCCAGCAAATGGCTGACTACCGGCACCGGATACGCATTAGGGCGAATTGCCTTGTTGATGGTGCACTTGTAATCAGCGCATATGCGCACCTCTCCGTTGGCCTTTAGTGCTGTTACAATTGGAGTTTCCCACTCCGCAGAATCAACAGGAACAAGAATCCCCTGGCCCACCAATTTGTCCAGTTCTGCCTCTATTTTGTCCTTGAGCGCGAAAGGCACCCGGCGCGGTTTGAGTCTTATTGGGCGGACCTCAGGGTCTAGGTCGAAGGCTACTGGGGGTCCCTTAAATTTCCCAAGTCCCTTTTTGAAGACTTCGGGGTGTGCGTCGCACACCTCCTGGATCGGGTCAGTCCCCACGACAACGGCATGCACCCCCCTATGAACAAACCCAGGGGTTGGAACCATTGAGTCCCGAGGAGGCTGCAATTCCCCCCTTTGAGAACAACTAGGGGAAGAGTTGCGGTGTGTTTCTTGAATTGGACCTGAAACCTTCCAGCCCCCAACACCGGAATGCAGTTCCCTTGCACGTCCCGTAGTGTGGACCTCAAAGCTTTGAGTTTGGGCCGCACGTGGGGGGCAATTCTCAGAAATTCCTTCTGGGGAATGATGGAGTATGAGGACCCCGAGTCAATCTCCATCCTAATGGGGGCCCCTTGTACTAGTACCTCAACAAAGTAACGGGGGTGTCCTGCGGACACGCTGAACACCGGTGCGTCGTCCTCGCTGTCGTCGGCGATGTGGCCCACGCCGTCCCGCTTCCTCGTGGCTTGGCCGCCGTCCTTGGGTCCCGCCGCGCGGTCTCTCGAGCTCTTCCGGGCCTCTCGCCGTTTCCTGCAGACCTTGGCGATGTGCCCGCGGCGGCCGCAGTTGTGACACTCGGCCTTTCTGAAGGGGCATTTGGCGCGGTCGTGGTTCGCTCCGCAGCCGTCGCAACGCCGCCCTTCTTTCCGTACATTCCTGACGTCCTCGTCGTCGCTGCTCTCCGCGGGCGACTTCGAAACTCGCCGGGCCGCGTGCACCGAAACGTGCACTGAAGCCTCCGCCTTGCCCGTCTTTGGCCGCCAGTCCTGGAGCTCCTGGACCCCGGCCTTCGTAGCTTCCGCGGCTTGTGCCTCCTTTAGGACCTCCTGCAACGTGGGGGGTGGCTCGCGGTTCATCAATGTGTGCTGAGTTTCGGCATCGCTCAGGCCGCACAGCACGCAGTCTCGTAGTGTGATTTCTACATTCTCCCATTTGCATGGGCCGGCCGCCAGTCGCAGGGCCGCTGCGAAGTCGGCGACCGTCTCCCCGGGCGCTTGGACTCGCCTCCAAAACGCGCTCCGAGCGGGGAACATCGCCGTCAAGGGCCGGAAGTACTCGCGCAGCATGTGCATGAGCTCTTTCACCTTGAATTCACTCGCCCTCCTCGGTGCGATCAGGTCCACCAAGACCCTCTTGGTGTCTGGCCCCAGCATCCGGGTGAAGATGGCCCTTTTCTTTGCCTCATCCGTGACTTCGGATTCCACCAGGGCTCCCTGGAAGTCCATCTCGAAGATGTCCCAGTCTGCCGGTCTCCTGATTTCGAAACCGGCGCATGTCTTGGTCCCGTGGGCAGCCATATCCCACCTTCGTCGCCAATTTAGTGTATGGGACCAAAGACAACGAACAGCCGAAAGGTTGGCTTAACACAGGTTTATTGCATGATGATCCAGGGGGAACATGAGGTAATGGCGGATGGGTAGCTCAATATATACAGTGGCTATACATTTGAATGTGGCTCCTCGACAGTCTATTGGTTACTGTCCGCGTGACGTCACGGACGGTCACGCCCTTCTTGTCCAGGTGTAGGTGATGGCGGGAATCTTCCCGCGCTGTTGTTTGCTGGTGAGTCTGGGCCAGGAGAGCTTGAATGCTCGCTGTTGCCACCAGGTGGTCATTAGCTCGCGTCCTATTGCAAGGGCTACAATTAAGCAGCTGCTGGTTATAATGTTACACAAGCATGGTTACATTGGATACACGTGAATGAATACATTGTAAAAGGTACAGTCATAGAACACAACAATTAGATAATAGTTTAAAGATGGTACTGGAAAGGAAAAATGTTTCTTTGTTGAAGGACTGGGTTCGTGCCTGTAAAGATAGTGAGAATAAAGCAGTAATTTATTCACAGTTGAATCTGAACTGGCTTCAGAAGGTAATGTTGGATAGATGGACTGATAAATACAAAGAAGAAAGTAGTTTAGAGAGGGATAAAACAGAATTTGAGCAACTGTTGTTAAAAATACGAAAAGGAGATATGGGATTAAAGGGTATAGTAAGCAGGATTTATAAAATTTTAAATAATGAAGGTAATCCACAAGAAACTTTGAAGTCATGCTGGGAACAGGATTTGAACATAAAAATTCAGGGAAAAATTTGGAAAGATAAGTGGGGAAAAAGATATATGAGAACTATGTCGGTAAGAATGAAAGAGCATAATTACAAAATGTTATGGAAGTGGTATTTGACTCCTGAGAGATTATTTCAAATGGACAATGCTAAAAGTAAAATGTGTTGGAGATGTAAAAACTCTTTAGGGACATATGAACATATGTGGTGGAACTGTAAAGTGGTAAAAGAGTATTGGGGGAAAATTGAGAAGGAAATATGTGATATTATGGGGGTAGAATGTGAATTGAATTTAAATATGGTGCTGTTAACAGATGTGGAGAATTTGAAAGTAAATGAAGACAATAAGGAACTAATAGCTATTATGCTGATATCAGCTAGAATGTGTATAGCAAGGAGCTGGAAACTTGATAGAGTTCTAAAAGTAGAGGAATGGTATAAAGAGATGTGGGATCTTGCATTGAATGACAAACTGACATGGGAAATAAACAAATATAAGGGAAAAATTAAAGAAAATAGATTTTGGAAAATTTGGCAACCTTTTGTGGAATACTCACTGAATGGAGATCAGAGCAATAGCCTTGTACCAGAATATATATATATTTGGAAATGGTAAAAAAGGCAATATCCCGCAGGCTCTTATAACTTGTAAATACACAGGGTGATTATTAGTGTTTATGTTATGTTTAATGTAATTGGATTTGATAAAAATTGAATATGTTTTTTTTTAAAATTACGTGTTTTCTTTTCTGTATTTTCTTCTTCTTTGTAATGTTTATCTTTTTATATTCAATAAAAATTTATTATCAAAAAAAGAAAAAAAGAAAATCTCTAATCAAAAAGAGAATTTAAGAAAATAGTACCTAGGCATTTTCCCCTCAAAACAAAGGAAACCTGGCTAAGCTAGGTGATAATTCTGAGTATATCCAAGACTTAACTTGGCCCTTAGGCCACCACTCTCCCTCTCTCCTGACTGGAACCAAATGTCCCTCTCTTCCAACTGAAAACCAACTGTCACTCTCCTCAAACTGAAAACCAACTGCCACTTGTGACTCAGAAACTCCTCCCACACGAGGAATTTTTTTTCTTGGCCTACCTAATTTGCATATAGCCAATCAGAATCCAGGTAGCCATACCCAATCCAAGCACAGTTTTAAATCACCAAAGAGAATCCACGTCGAATAACTTGGTCCTAACCTTTTCAGAGGAGATAGAATTTTTTTAAAAAAATCCTTAAATATTTCACTCATATATTTTGGACCTTTTAGAGTTATTTGTTTATGTTCTGTCAAGTTGGAATTGATTTATAGTTATCTTATCAGAGATTTCAAGGTAAGAGAGATATTTAAGGAGGGGTTTTTATTAATTCCACTCTCCCAGTGAGTTTCCATGGCTGACTGGGTACTTGTAGGGTTGGTGTAAGTCAATGTCAACTTGATGGCATATACATAGGGCTGCCACTTGGGTGTAGGGGGCATTCAGCAGTGCATGATCTACCCACATTCTGTGTGGAATAGTTGTGATATCATGGTCAAAATTGGTTCATGAGTTCCACACATACATTTATGGTGGGAGTGCAAAGAGGTGTACAATATATTGGGAAAAAAGCTTTTGATGAAATTAATGAGGTATTGTCTTTAAAAATATACATGTTTCCCAAGATCACATTGGTAATGGATCTAAAGAATGTAATGATAGATAAATATAAGAAAGAATTGACTATAATTATGATAACAGCAATGAGATTGTTGATAGCAAAGAATTGGAAAGGTTGCATCTCCATAGATTTGGAGGAGTGGTATAAAGAAATTTGGAACATAGCACTGAATGATATGCTGATATGCAAACTAAAAATTAAAAAGTGGATGGCAAAGAACAACAAATTCTTGCATATATAGAGAGACTTTATGAAATATGTTTTCCAAAAATCTAAGGGATCCAATCCAGATCAACAAGCATTTGTTGTTGTTCAATTGCACAGTCAATTCCAACCTTTCATGACCTCATGGAACACCACACATCAGGCACCCCTATCCTCCACCATCCTCCTCAACCCGCCTTCTGGAAATAGGGAATGGTATAATAATCAAATTAATGAATTAAGATATGAATTAAGATACGTGGAAAGGTAAGGAAGGTCCCAAGGGTAGAGGGTGCATTTGTTAAATGTATATGTTTTATGTTGAGTAAGGTTAATTAATGTGGTTGTGATAGTTATATACCAAACAGTGTGATTTTTGTTATCGGTATGTATTGTTGTTTTTCATATCGTCATCATTTTTTTCTTATTACTTTTTGTGTGGGTGTCTTTATGTGTGTGTTTTAAATATATATATTTTTGTAAAAAAAATTCCACATTCACTCATGAGCCACCCTTAATCACTATCATCTGACATGATATATGTGAAAACACTTCATGGAGAAATATTTATGTCTAGATATGTAGATATTAAGACCACCCCTACATATACCTCTCTAGATATAATCTCCTAACTTTATAGATAGATCCCTTATCATAACTCAGTTGGTTTGTAATAATGACAAGGGGGAAATGAGGAAAAGTTTGAGGATAATACCAGCAGAAAAAGTGAGAAAAGTTTCAGAAAGAAGTGGATTCTAAGAAGCTTGACTATAAGGAGGATAGTATGAAGTGTATTGTCCAGTCAAATCAAGTAAAAGTGAAACCCAAGAAGTTCTCTTGCCATGAGTGGGCTCTGGATACCCACTACTATAGAATCACCCAGTACATTTTGGAATTTCTTCTGTGTTGTTGAAAATTTCACTGCAATTAGTAATAGATTTGGATGGTCAAACAATCAGACATATTTCATTGATACATCTTCTAAAATATTAGTTGTCTCACTGATAATCTCACTTATTAATTACTGTAATGCTCTCTATGTGGCGCTTTCCCTGTCCCTGATATAGAGGCTTCAATGGGTTCAAAATCCAGCAGCCAGGCTGATTACTGGAATGAGAAAATTTGAGATATTTCCCCATCTTGGCAGGGCTGCACTGGCTACCCGTTCCTTTCCATATCAGGTACAATGTGTCAGTTCTAACTTTTAAGGCCCTAAACAATTTTGGATCATCCTATTTGGTGGAACATCTTCCCCTCAGGACATCTTCTCCACATCACTCATTCATCTCAGACAGCACAGCTCCAGGTGCTGACCCCAAGATTAGCAAGGAAGGCCATGACTCAGAGAAGAGCCTTCTTAGTTGCAGGACCAATATTGTGGAACTCTCTTCCAGTTGAGCTACACCAGATCCCATCCTTGCCTACGTTTAAAAAAACAACTGAAAACATTTCTTTTTAAAGAAGCTTTTGAGAATATTATACCAACGGCTGGTCCTTAGGGATTTCACTCTATCACCAAAAGGTTTTTCTTTTAGGGTTTCTTGTTTCTGATGCATACATATGTAAGTTTTTTTAAATGTGTGACTGTTTTTAATATTTGAGTTTTATTTATTTATTTATCAAATTTCTAACGCCACCCCACTCGCTGAGGCGACTCTTGGCGACTTACAGTAAAACAGTGAAATTCACCAACATTAAAACAAATTAAAATATTTTTAAAAATTCTTTAACATTTCTGTTAAAAATACCCACTAAAGCCACGTCTCAATGTTCAGGGGACCGCTACTCAGACTAGACAGCCCACAGTGGCTATTCCCCTGGCTGCCCCCACATCTGCTGCGCCAGCCAGGTCTTCACGCCCCTAAGAAAGGGTAAAAGTTTTGCCTGGAGACAAGTTTCCACAGGGCCGGAGCAGACACAGAGAAGGCCCTCTTTCTTGTACTTGGGAGGCGAGCCTCTCTAGCTGATGGAACTATCAGAGAGCCCCTCCGGTCCGCTCTAGTGAGACGGGCAGATATCATTGGGGTGATGCGGTCTCTTATGTATCCTGCCCCACTACCATATAGCGCTTTAAAGGTAATCACCAGCACCTTGAATTGCACCCGGAGGCACACCAACAACCAGTGCAGCTCCCAAAGCAGTGGTGAGGCATGGGCATAGCGCCCACACCCCATCACCACCTGAACCACTGCATTCTGGACCAGTTGCAGCCTCCGAATGGTCATCAGGGGCAGCCCCATGTAAAGTGCATTATGTTGTTAGCCACCCAGAATAGGATATTTTCCTGAAGGGGTGGGGTATAAGTAAAATAAATAAATATTGTGTTCCACTGGGAACAATTATAAAATTAATTTAGCACCACCAGAGTGGGGGAAGTATTTATGCAAATGGTTAATTGCTCTCAGTGTAGAAGGGAATGGTTGAAGTGCAAATAATAGGATCAGTTTAGAAAATAAATCATTACAATATGTGTGTGTTGATATATGTATCAGTCAAGCATGTGCTGTACAGATATAGACAGATACATGCACAGATGCATATATTTGTATATAATGTTCATGATCCAAATTAAGATTGTTTATAGAAACACCATAGAAATCATGCTCAGAATTAGAATGAAATTTGCAGTTACAGTCTCAGCATCTGTGACTCATTAACAGAAAACACTAATCAGCTCTTGCTTTCCATCATACATGCCTACATAGAGGCAGCTAGATGAAAACTGCAAAGTAATCTGTTCCATTTTTTAAATCATAATTATATATTGACGAGTTAAGCTCTGAGACGGAAATGAAGATTTAGCCTACAATGTGAATATTTCCCAGAACTCAAAAAGAAAGCTTGCAATTTTTTTTTGTAGAAGCCCATACTACCATTCAATTTTGCATTTTTTAAAAAATAATATGATATCCTGGGAGGTAAAGCAACTTTGGAGATTTAAAGTGCACCTTTATAGTGACAGATCACTCTTCGTCAAGTCCTGCTCACATCCCAGTTAAAAGTGGCATTTAGTGACAAAACTCTGAATAGCAAGTGATAAAACTTCAAACATGTAGGATCCAATACAGGGATTTATAAGTAAAACAAAGCATGTTGAACTGAATACACAAATGGACAGGTAGCCAGTGGATTAGTTCTAACAGGTGACTCCCTGGAACTGACCTCAGTCAACAGTCTGTCTGCAGTAGTTGGATCAGGTGAAGCTTCCAGACACTCTTGAAAGGACCCCCTCAAGTACAGCATGTTGCAGTGATCACCGGCCACCCCACCTGGCCAGCATTTTTTGGGCCCCGCCCTCCCCCTCAGACTCAAAAGGTGAGGGGGTGTCAGGCGAGCTGCTGCCACCACTGGGCCTCCTTGGCCCTGGTGGGGGTGAAGAGGACACTCCACCGGCCACCCCATCTGGCCAGCGTTTTGTGGGGCCCGCCCTCACCCTCGGACTCAAAAGTGAGGGGGCATCGGGCGAGCTACCACAGCCACCGAGCATCCTGGCCCCGGTGGGGATGAAGAGGCCACTCCACCAGCCACCCCACCTCACCAGTGTTTTTGGGCCCCACCATCCCCCTCAGATTCAAAAGGTGAGGGGGCGTTGGGTGAGCTGCCGCCGCCGCCGCCGAGTGTTCTGGTCCTGGTGCGGGTGAAGAGCCCACTCCACCGGCCACCCCACTTGGCCGGTGTTCTTCGGCTCTGCACTCCCCCTCCCCCTCAAAATACTAAAGGTGGAGGGGATTTTGTGGGTGGTCTTGGATATTTATTGTTGTTTATTGTTGTTAATGGGTTTATTTCTTGATGTGATATTTTGTATTCAAATTTGACCTTTCAAATTGTACTGCACTGCTTTTTGAATTGTACTGTGTTATATTGTATTGATTAATTTATGTTTATTATTGACTATTGATTATTATATCAAATTTACATTTCATGCTTTTTTATCATTGTATTGTATGGTACATACATGTTGTAATGGTCGCCTTGAGTTGGCTTCGGCTGAGAAAGTGTGGGATATAAATTAAAATGTATTATTCTTATTCTTATTGACAAAATTAATAATATTAATTTTAAAGATTTAAAAAATCTATATAGACGTCTCTCACACATACACAGACAGAGACACTTTGAAAAAGAGTAGGCAAGTGAGCTATCCAAAGGCAATACAATAATTTTATATAATACTGGTTTATTTTTTAATAGACTTTCATGCCTCAGTCTGAGTATCTTAGATATGGAATGCAAGGAATCAAGAATCATGCGCAGTACAAGGGAAGGGACACTTTAAAAAAAAAACAGGGATTGATCAATCAACTATTTTCACACAGAATACCACTTGTAATTGAATGCCACTCTTTCTCCAGAACAGTAAACCTCTTCACTGGTAGTTTCTCACCAGAAGAGGTATCAACACAGAGATATACCTAAAACACTGTTGCATAAATACAAACATAATGAAGCCACTCTTCAGTCGGTTGCTCAGATCATGGCCTTTTCTTTGCAAAATACTGTTTGTTTGTTTCCCTTGGAGGCATCAAAGATACCTCCTCAAGGCCTACATTTCATTTCATTTTCATTTCATTTTAAATTTATATACCACTTTTTTTTTGGCCTGAAGGCGACTCAGAGCAGTTCCCCAACATATTAAAGCAACAATACAATAGTGACTATACAATAATAATAAAAAACAATATAAATACTAATTATAATTGCATACAATGCAAATATAAAATACAGTACAAGAATACCAAAATATCAAAATACAATACAGTATGCTATAATAGAACAACTATCTATCCCTATCCGAGCACAGAAATCCAGCCTGCCCCCACCTTTTAAGTCTTGGGGGGGGGGGGGCAAGAGTGGAGTGGAGTGGCAGGTGGAGTGGCCGGGGAGGGCCTCTTTGCCCCAGCTGGGGCCAGGAACTGTGCCGGCAGCCAGTGGCCAGCCTGCCCCCACCATTTAAGTCTGAGGGGGTGGGGCCCGAGAGTCCCAGCAGGTGGAGTGGCCAGGGAGAGCCTCTTCGCCCCAGCCAGGGCCAGGATCTGTGGCGTGAGTGACGTCCGGCATCCAGCCTTCCCCCACCTTTTAAGTCTGTGGAGTGGGGCATGAGAGTCCTGGCAGGTGGAGTGGCCAGGGAGGGCCTCTTCACCCCAGCCAGGGCCAGGATCCATGACAGTGGCAGCGGTGGCATCCAGCCTGCCCCCACCTTTTTAAGTCCGAGGAAGGTGGGGCCTGAGAGTCCCAGCAGGTGGAGTGGTCGGGAAGGGCCTTGGATCTGCTGCAGCAGTGTCATCCAGTGTCCAGCCGGCCCCCTGCCTTTTAAGTCTGATGGGGCGGGGTCCAAGTGTCCCGGCAGGTGGAGTTGGCTGGGAAGGGCCTCTTCGCCCCAGCTGGGGCCAGTATTCGCAGCAGTAGCAGCGGTGGTGTCCGGCATCCAGCCTGCCCCCGCCTTTTAAGTCTGAGGGGGGGAGAGTTCCCACAGGTGGAGTGGCCAGGGAGGGCCTGTTCGCCCCAGCCGGGGACAGGATCTGCGGTGGTGGCGGCATCCAACATCCTGCATGCCCCCCACCTTTTAAGTTCGAGGTGGGCGGGAGAGTCCCAGCAGGTAGAGTGGCAAGGCAGGGCTTCTTCACGCCAGCCGGGGCCAGGATCCATGGTGGCATCCAGCCTGCCCCCACCTTTTAAGTCTGAGGGGGCCCCCGAGAGTCCTGGCAGGTGGAGTGGCCAGGAAGGGCCTCTTCTCCCCTGCCGGGGCCAGGATCCACGGCAACACTGCCTCCTACAGAAGGGGTACCAAAACCTTTTGGGCCATGGGCCAGTCACATGGTTCAGTGATAGTCACTATGGCCTGTGGGCCACATCTGGCCCCCGATGCCAATTCATCCAGCCCACAAAGCCCTCATTGCTCCCGGAAGCGGAAGTAAAACGCACCCATATGGCACCCCTGGCCTACAGTCTACAAAAACAAAACTTAGCTGGGTGGTCTTGCATTTCTCATGACTGTCATGTATGTATGCATTTTAAGATTCTATTTTTTGAACTGCATAGAAAGTGCAGGCTTGCAAAGAGCTACACGTGGGCACAACTCATTTTGTTCACTTAGGCTTTGTTCTAATGTGTAACAATAGTTAGAACTGAAGCCTAAGATAAAAGAGTGCAGAGTGATTGACTTGAGAAATTGGTTGCAAATAATGGGTAGTCAGACACCCATTTCCTCAAGAGTACATGGTGTAAAAAGATTTTTACTAATGAATCAATTTAACATGACTCAGCTGTCACAGAGGGTTGGTTCTGATGTTATATTTTGTTCCAGGCCAGTGCTTCAGAAATAATTTCCTTTATTGTTGAAGAAACTGCAGTAGCAAGGATATTCTGGATGCCCCCCCCCCCCCGAAATATGCTTGAGTGGGACAGCAAATGCCTTGTGTGCCTGTTATAAATATCTTCTTTAAATATACTCGGGAACTTTATCTTCAGTGGCATGTTTCCACATAATTTTCTCATAGCTTTTTCAGAAGCATCTCTTTACAGAGGACATTACAAGGAAGACATATGAAATGTCACCAAAATTGGAAGTTAAAATCCAATCAGTCTATTCTTCTTTAAACCTTGAGAAAGTTGAGGCTCTCTAGCCCAACACTGCCTCCTAAAATGGCCAATCATACGCTCCCGAAAGCTTACAAAACCAGGCAGGGAAGGTCACTTCTGATTTCTCCCTGTATCTATTAATCAGAGGTACTGCGTCAAAACATGGACACTGTGTTTGATAGAAATATAAATTTGAGTACTCTTTTCCTGTTAAAATCCTGTAAACTAGAGGTAATATGGTAATGATCACCATATGTTAAGAATGTTTTCTTCTAAGGGCTTATGACATATGGCTCCTCTGTTATGTTGATGAAAGATAATGAAGGGAACACCTTCCCATATGTATAGTGCAGAAAGCTTTGATGTGCATATGATCTTGCCTCTGTTCTTCCTGTATTACATTCTTCTTCATCCACCTCCTGTTCCCCCATTTCCTATTCCACTTTTTTTCTTTAGGTTTTGGTTTGGGAGAACAAACAACTTCATTTTCTTTTTCCTCCAAAGGATTTCTTTTAATGTTTACATTTTCATCCCAGACTTTCCTCCATTCACCCCTACTTTACTCTCATGGTAAAAGAGAGTGGCTTCCAAAATGTTACCCTTTCAGGAGAAAACCAAGGTCAGGTCAAGGGTGGGAAGGAGAGGGTTAAAACCTCTTTCTCCATTAAACCTGCTTTATATGATAAAATAATGCTCCTCAAGCAAAAAAATCTGGATGATATATGATATGAATTTTTGTTATGACAGTAAAGTTAAAGGTTCTCAAGAATTTGCATAAAGAGCCACAGTAGTTCCAAAGGATTGATCTGTAGAAGAAATTAACTACCTATAGAAAGAATTTGGTTCCATTAGCAAAGAACTGAAGCTTTATCTTATTATCTATATACTAAATTGGTCAAATCAATAATACTGTATGCCCAAAGGCAGTAAGGCAAGAAAGAAACATTGAACCATGTAGTCTTGGAATTTTGCCAGATAGATGGATGATTTTAAAATGAAGCTTCCTTCAGCTGTGTTATGCATATACAGTACTATACCTGTATTTAATAACTGCCTGATCCAGGAGACAGGCTGTGCTCTCGAGCCCAGCTCTGAGGATACACATTTGTTACATTTCTTAGTACTTATGTGTATAGGGTGACCCATAAGTCCCAGAAAGAATTGCACATAGGCAGTTTATATGCTTAAATGTTTCCATACACTATGGAAGCTGTAGTTCTGGGTTTAGATAAAAGGTAAGGGTAAAGGTCACCCTTGCTCGAAAGCCAGTTGTATCTGACTCTAGGCTTCAGTGCTCATCTCTGTTTCATAGCCAAAGAGCCCGCACTCTCTGCTTCTGCAGATGTTTCCGTGGTCATGTGGCAGGCATGGCTAGACACCGGAGTGTACGGAACTCTGTTTACCTTTTCACCAAAGTGGTCCCTATTGATCTACTTGCAGTTTCTTGCTTTCAAACTGCTAGGTTGGCAGGAGCTTGGACAAGGATGGGAGCTCATTCTGTCCTGCAGTATTTGTGTATTGAACTGCTGACCTGCTGCCTTCCAGTCAGTGTCTTAGCCACTTGAGCCACTGCAGTTTATTGATAATCTAAAACCTTTCACTTGCAAAATGGTACACACAAGAGTTCACCTACTCTAGACTTGTGTATTATATGCACAGCTAAGAGGTAGGATAAACTGAAGCACACAATATTAGGGTGGGTTTAGTTATTATGGCCTTGCTTCCTTCTCATACACTGTTTGCTAATTTCTATTTATGCTTTTATCATTTATGAGAACTATTTCATTATGCATTTGCATATTTCTCATCCATCTAAGGGTTGTTTGAACTGTGATGTGGATTTTTCTGGGTGTCTTCAAACAGAAGAATAACAGAGAAGCAAAAATGAAAATAAATAAGTAAGACTAATAAAGGGGAAATAAAAAATGCTTTCAGAGATGAGGAGTATGGACTACAGGCTTCAAACCACTGGAGTTTGTGTAGACTGTTCTACCTTAATTATTGATTTCTAAAATGGGAGAGGGCAAGACTATCTGATCTAGACTGCTAGCCCAAACATGTTTCCTGGAAAATCATTTCCACTGATTTGGCTTTCTAGAGCTGTTTTTCATATTTAAGGTGTATGAACCAGTTCAGGTTATTTAAGAGTTTTCATTCATTCATTCATTTGTCCACTCACTAACTCACTCTACTTGTATACCACTCTCTGGGCATTTTACGGCAATAAATCCAGTGGAATAAATTATTCAAACAATATACAAATGATATTAATTAGTCCAAAGCCCACATGAGTGAAAAGATGGTTTCACATTTCTAGATAACTGTGAGGGGAGGGGAGGAGCCTGGAAGCTTGTTCCAAACCAAACGTGGCCACAACTTGTCCTCAGTCTTCTGGTCTCCCTCAGTGTCACAATTCTTAACAGCATGAACAAAGAAGAATGGGTGTGATGATGGATAAGTTATTTTCTAGGAGAGGCATTCTGACAAGTATTGAGGTCCTAAACAATTAAGATATTAACCAGTATTTAGATTTGCACAATAACTGACGGACTCAGAACTGGAGATATATGTTAAAATTTATTAATCCCAATCATCAGTCTGGCCACCACATTTTGGACCTTCTGACGTTTTCATGTTGCCTTTATGGGCAGCCCTACTTAGAAACCACTGTAAAAGTCTGTTCTGGAGTTTATCAATGCATTAACCACTATTGTTAGGTTTCCCCCCCGGTGGGTTGCATTTGGGCAATCAAACAGCTATTAAAAGACACTCCTAGTCATGGAAGATATTTACATCTCCAAAGAGAGGGTCACATCCAGAAGTAATCCCAAACTGCAAACCTGATCCTTCAAGCAGAGTGAAAAAATTATTTACAAGTTAATATTTACTTGTTTACTCAAGTGTTGCTATACCTCGTTTCATTTCAAAAAAGGAATTTATCATATTGCAGATTAAAACCTACAATATTCAATAAGATCAGGTTTTTGAAAATAAACAGAACTCTATGTCCTTTCCCTGCTAACCTTCTGTATGTTGGCAAAGGCCCTGAGGAAAGGGCCTTTGGATGGTGGATTTTGAACTTTCTCTCTCTTCCTGTATTTTGGTGCTTGTTTCTTTGGAATAACATGTTTAATTCTGTTTTACATTACAGGTTATGTGTTTATCTGTTTTTAAACCATGTTGTGAAACACCTTATGTGCTCCATAAAATAATGACCAAAATCCTCTTCCATAGTTCTGCTGGTGGAAGAAAAATAGTGTAATTTCCAATTACTAATTAGCAGGTACTGGCCATGTGCTATGCTACCTACCTAGTATATCACAAGGAATCCACGTGGAAATTTCTAATTAGTGACAATTAACCTTTGTGAGTTAATCCACTTCATTTATTCTACACAAGATAATTTTGGACAATAATTTAAATTGTTTGTTTTGCATGTTTACAGTAGAATTATCTGCACACTCATCTGGTCTGGAAATGGGAGATTCAGGATTACTTCTCAGTAGACATACTGAGATGTATTACTACTGTGCCAGACATATCATGGCAGCACACAGAAAGATGCAACAATCTTGGAAAACTAAACAAGCAGGTCCCATATTTCATTCAAACATAATAAACAATGTTAAATTTTGCATTAAAACACTGGTTCAATTACTAGTGTGCAAAATATACAGATAATAAAGGGTTCTATATGTTAAAAAAGAGCATAAATGTAGTCTAGGTTTTTAATGCATGGATTTGTAATTATGATAGTCTAGGTTTTAAATGCATGGATTTGTAATTATGATGTTATTAATGAATGAATTTGCAACTTTCCCCCCAAAACATTCCTGCAAAATTTCCTCAATCAGAATAAACAATGTTTTCATGTAATGACAATTATAATTCATTAAAGGTTAAAGGTAAAGGTTTCCCTTGCTCGAAAGCCAGTCGTATCCGACTCTAGGGTGCAGTGCTCATCTCTGTTTCTAAGCCGAAGAGCCAGTGCTGTCTGCTTCTGCAGACATTTCCATGGTCATGTGGCAGGCATGACTAGACACCGGAGCGCACGGAACACTGTTACCTTCCCACCGAAGTGGTCCCTATTTATCTACTTGCAATTTCTTGCTTTCGAACTGCTAGGTTGGCAGGAGCTGGGATGAAGACGGGAGCTCATTTCCGTCTTGCAGTACTCGGGAATCGAACTGCTGACCTTCTGCTTCCCAGTCAACGTCTTAGCGACTTGAGCCACTGCAGTACTTCATTACTTGTATGCAATTTCAAGGTGATGTAACTTTTAATAGCTTTTTTTTTTAGAGATCTGAAATTTCCATAATGATAAAACAGAGGAAAAATCTTAGCTGCAGTTTCACTGATTGTGAACTTCATCGTGGTTTACCTTTAGAACCCACAAAGCACAGTACAGTATACAGGTGTAACTAAGTGTTATCTAAAACCTATGTTCCTCCATAACAACTGACAAAGAAGCCACTTGCTTCAGAAAGACATAATTATTTCCACACCTAATTACACCATACTATTCCACAGTTCTACTGAGTTCTACTGAATAAGTTACTACTATTTTAAGTGGGAGGAGTTGGGAAGGATTATCAGAGTTTTTAACATATGTGCCCTCTTCATTGCTTTTACTCCCTCTCCTAATAGCATTCTTTCTGTGAAGATTATACAAAATACTGACCAAATTGTACATCCAGGTCTCATATAAGGAAAATACAGCCATCCAAATGGATATTCTTATTCACAGCACAGTAGTTATTTACATATCAGTATCTTGTCTGTGTTAGCAAAGTCAGAAATATGTTCTTCCATTCCATTTGCTAACTGAATCATCCAATCACCAAAGAAAATCAGTCAATATCCATTGTATCCATAGCTGACACATTCATCCTGATAAACTGAAGGTCACACACACATTGTGTGGAGTAGATTATTTACAACTGTGAAGCAGCAAGTGCCCTGTTGACAGACATGCAGAATTGTGAGGGCAGTTGTATTCCTTAAGAATGCCCCAAGTGAAGGATAGACAATTGTAATGGAATTTGTGAGTGCATTTGACATATTGTTGGGCTGCTGCAAGATGAACATAGGATCCTGACATTAATGTTTGCAATGTTTCTGGAACCAACAGAATTGGGCCTAAGTCACTATTGATCTTTTCCCTCACCACCAGTGGCAAATCCTTCCTTCCTTGCTAACTACTACTCAATGGCCATTCATTTCTACATCAATCTTCCTTGCAGGAAACAACATTTGTCACTAAGTGTAGGCATTTGCAAAAGTGAAGCATCTCTTCCCCCAAGCTACTCATGTTTCATACTTGTGGGTTTAATCTTACCCACAAAACATCCCTCTCTCCTCTGAATTTCATGGTACTGACAGAAATTAAAAATAAGAGTATTGCAAAATGGGATGAAAAGAAAGTATCCAGCCATAAAGTAATTAATCACAGTTTATATACTGGCATGTGTAGTAAATACTGTAAATGAAAGACTGCTCTAAAGCTATTAGTTTTAAATCAATATAAGACATTTTACATGAGGAGGGGAATGCAGATTAAACTTAGATGCTGTGTCATTATTAGTAGTATAGTCATGTGTATTGTTATTTATTATTAGTGAATTACAACCTGGTATCATTCCCCCCCCCCCATGCTGATGTCAAACATTTCTGCTTCTTCCACAGTCAGCACGCACGTGCCTCTTTGATGTTATTTAGCTTGCTGCTGTTCAGCTTAATAGAGTACTATAATGTGGACTTAATGCAAAGTTGCACAGCAGCACCAGCCTGCTACAGGATGTTAGCCTTCAGTGGATGGCTTTCATGTTAGGCAGATATCATCCTGAATGATTGCTCCTCTTAATAGCAAGGGAGTAGTCACCTCTTGAGCTTTACTTTGTTCATGGCAAGCCTCCAGAACTCTACAGTTCAATCAGAATTAAGTAGCCTTAATATGTTTGATGTTAAACATTTTCTGAAGCTACAAATTACATCGACAGCCTCCACCTTGCAAACTTTCGAATGAAGCCTTCATCAGTTGCTTTATCTTTCATTCTTTATGCAGAATATGTCTGTAAGTGCAAATAATGTCTCAGATCCCTACTGCCTGGATAGGGGCTTGGAGGGCTTGCCAAATTAACACATTTTCTTGAAAGTGATCATTCCCACCTTCACCTCTCTCAATTACTCTGCAGTCTTTGAACTGTATTTTTTTCTATTCATATATGGAGTGTTAACAAATGAGCTTATATAACAAGTCACTCAATGATGTCAGAAATGCAGCCATTCATTCATTAATTCATTTAGTGCAGGGAAAAAAGACAGAAACATACCTTTTAGATTAAATCATGGATCCAATTTCAGGATGAGTGTCATGAGTAACTAACATAATGAACACTTATGTAATATCTGAACTAGCTGGTTGGATAGTTCAATGAGTTAGGCCTCTGACTATGTAGCTTGAGATTGGGAGGTTGATTCCCAACTTTATCAATAATGCCTCAAATGTTGAAGGACTCATCACCTCATGAGATAATTGGTTCCACTGTTATACTACTCTAACAATTAGGACGTTTTTCTTCATATTCAACAGAAATCTTGCTTCCTGTAACTTGAACATGTCCTGCACTCTTACATGATTGAGAACAAATCTTATCTTTTCTCCATATGACAACCTTCAATGTTTTGAAGAGTGCTATCATGATGTGTTTTTCTCAAGGCTAAACATGTCCAGTTCTTTCAGTTTTTCATCATAGGGCTTGGTTTCTAGTCCCTGATCATCCTTGTTGCCCTCCTCTGAACTTGATTCATTTTGTTGCCATCCTTCTTAAAGTGTGATATCCAGAACTGAACACAGTTCTGAAGTGAAGTCTAATCAGTGTCGAATAAAGGTGAACTAGTACTTCATGTGAGTTAGAGACTCTATTTCTGTGAATGCACCCTAAAACATAATTTGCCCCTTTTCTGTAACCACAGCTCATTTTTGGCTCATACTCGGCTTGTAATCTACAACAATTCCAAAATCCTTCTTGCATGTAGTATTATGAGACAAACACCCCTCATCTTGTAACTGCATTTGATTTCTTTTTTTCTGTACTTATCACTGTTAAATGTCCTTCTGCTGTTTTCAGCCTAAGATCTCTTGAATTTTGCCTCTATCATCCAGGGTATCAGCTATTGGTCTCAATTTTGTGTCTTCTACATATCTGATAAGGATTTCCTGCAATCCTTCATCCAAGACATTCATAAATATATTGAAGAGTACTGGACCCATGTCAGAACCTTGTGGTATCCTACTTGTTATCTACTTCCAATTTGAGAAGAAGCTACTGATAAGCACTCTCTGAGTACTGTTCTGTAACCAACTGTGCATCCACCTGATATTTGTGCTATCCAGCCACCTAGTTAGTTTACTAATCAGAATATCATGGGTCATTCTGTCAGAAGCTCTGCGAATGACAAAATACCTTCAGCATTCTTACTGATTATGGTATTGAAAAAATAATACAACATGTTGCTATGAAAATAACCAGAATAGTTCTTCTTCTGTGTCGATATCAAAGTTTGAGCTGCCAAAATGAAGACACTTTCTTAGCTTTGTCATTGGCCAAAATTTCGTAATTGGTAGTGTTTCTGGTAGTAATCAAAAGACTAGCAGATGAGCTGGATTCTACATCTCTCCGCAGTCACAAAGTGTATCGTTATTTGCCAGCAGCCCCAACTTGAGCATGTTGGTCTTACATTTAGGCACTCTGACCCTCAGCCTATTCAGTGTCCTCCAAGTGATATGGGGAAGGTCACATTCCTTAGCTATATTCTCCTTTAATGTTATTCCTTGTTCAGTGAGCTCCTTCCTCCATCTTCTAATTTGATTTTGCTCTTGTGTACCCTCAATAATGTTTGTTTTGCCAGAAAGCTCTTCCTGGATCTAAGTCAGTGAACTTGAGGCACATATCCATTTAAAGGATTTTGAGGGTCATTCTCTTGCTTTGTTATCTTGGTGTCTACTGCTTCTTCTCTCTTTATCTTAGATGGAGCCAAATAGTTATCAGTGTAACAGAATTAGAAGTAATCTATTTTGAGAGGAAGTAAACAGAAATTAATGTTTATTCTGAGAGATACATGGTCAAAGCAAGATAAGATAGCATTCTGCACTAATAGACAGAGAAGGCTGGGGCCTCTAGGGTCAGGTTTACTCTGAACTTCACAACAACAATCAGTGTTACTGAACCCTATCCCTTAAAAAAATTCAGCACCTTGCAGAACTCCTTTAATATTCAGATGAAAACCTGTAGCAGATTCATTGCCTCCCTGTGATAGCAAACCAATTAGCCTCTACGAATCAGACTATAGCTAATGGTTTTTACAACAGTGCAGTCCTCTTATTCCAAACACATTGATATAAATTCTTTCTGCCCAGTGTGAGAGGCCTTTAAAAATTGTGTTCAGAAAATGTCTGCCTGTTCAAGAGATCTATGGTATTAATAGTAGAACACCTGATTGCATTGTTGGGGAAAAGGGCCTGCCTCTCAGTAGTAATGAGAGACTCAGATCTATTTAGAAATAAAACCACAGGACCATACATAATACTCCTGGCCACTACCAGCCATAGCAGAGAAGTAAAACACTGGAATTAGACTATATCTCACCCTTGCTTTGCTTTGAAAAAAGCTACAATTTGAGGTATGTGAATATTTGCACCACAGAGTATTTGCTTTAACTATCTTTTTGCATGCAATTGCTCTCAGTAAAGAAGCACATTTCCAGCTGTGAGCATGCATATGGCTTTTGCAACTCTTCATCCTAGGGCTGTTTGGAACAGGAGCCAAAAGAATATGATGGTGTAATAAGCAAGAGGCAAACAGAGAAGCAACGTTTCACATTTCCCCTGTTGTTAGGTGCCAACGGCTGAAAACAGTAATCCCAACCTGGCATCTAAATTACACTCTCTATAGACAGCAACACATTACACTGACATTGGGTAGCTTAACTTGTAGGCTGCTAACAGAACCCCAGAGATCCTTTTTAATTATATATAAAACTAACACAGATGACCTATAAACCACTGCCAAGACAATCAAGAACATGAATAACTTGGACGTGAGGAAAGCATGCTCACTACTCTACTTTTAGCACACAGCAAGTTCACTACAAGGATGGAGCTGAATGACTCAGTGTGTTGAACCACAAAGCTAAATGTATGGTCCCCATATGTTGAAAAGACTATGTGGGGCTGGAAGGTGGGAATATTTTGGAGTTGCAAAGAAGAGAGCATTATATATGTCCTTGCACACAGACAAACACACACCCTATCACCCCCATACCAAATAAGTAATGACAAAAAAAATCATTCTCATGCTTGACATAATTTCCCTGTGGCATTGTGCCACCTTCTCAAAGACATCCATAACTCTTCTGCTGCTTGAAACAATCTCTAACATGCCAGTCTCTTTAATGACACAGGTACCTCCCGACGGTGCTTAACATTAAAGAGTGCTGGAGCACCACGCTCACCCAAACAACCTTTTCCCATTTACTGTACCTCAAAGGCCTTCTAATTTTTCTTCAGAGACAGAAATCCTTTAAGCCCATTGTATCCTTAGGCTACAAATTTACTGAGATTTAGGTTTCCAATAAGAGCGTTGAGATGAATGCCACCTTCTCATTTATGAATCAATTTTTGCCCATCGGCTTTTCAGCGTTATTACTTTTTATTTTATTTTTCACTCAAAGGGCCAAACTTCAGGAATATACAGTATATATTTAAAAAACCACAAGAGGACAAATTTGAAGTGTGTAGTAAAGGAAATACGTGACCTATTTTCTCTTCAATATCTATATGCAGACATCTTACCAAATATGTTATCTTCATTAGAATCCTTCTTCCATATATACAGCATTCATCTTTTATTGTCAGCATTCCACCACAACTGAAAATATGTGTTTTGTTTCTTAGCAATGCTATGTACCACATATAACACCATTATAATAATAAATAAATTTAAAAGTGCTTTCTTTAGCTGTAACTCAAGCAACAGCATTAGCTGACACATTTAATTATTTTTAGGGAGGACTAGCTGATTGCCCGGCCTTGCTGGGGGGGGGGTGTTAAATTTTTTATTAATTGTGGGAAGGTATCTCCCTTCTTATATGTTTATCTGGTTTGTGTGTGTGTGTGTGTGTATTTGGAATGCAGATTCAGAATTTGACGTGTGCTCTAAGCCGAAGAGCCAGCCTCCCCCCACACACACTGTTTGTGATGCCCCCTGGCTCTCAGTAAAGGAACCTGGGCAGACTCACCCCAGCGTGATGATGAGGGAGGGATGGTAAGTATTGAGGGGAAAATTTAGGAGGCAAGGAAGACGGGAGGGTAAGAAGGAGGGAGGGAAAGAAGGAAGGAAGGGAAGAAAAACGGCTGGAGGTAGGAAAGGATGGATGAGAACTAATTGTATGTATAGGTTTTTCGGACCCTGATACACCCCAACACACAGAGTCAGTCTCTCTCTCTCTCTCTCTCTCTCTCTCTCATATTCAGGCACACCCACACCCACAAGTGACTGATCCCACTGTCTTGTGCATTGTCTTGCACACACACAGACACATTTCCCTGTTTCTCTCTGTCTCTCACACAGCATTGATGTACATTGAAAGTGTCTCATTCCAGGGCTGTAGAGGCTTACATGGAATGGGTTTGTTCCATCTGCATCAGGACGTTGCCCCATCAGTCATTCACTCTCAAGTTCAACCAATTGCAGTTCAACATGCAAATCAGCTCTCTCCAACATTCTGTTTCCAGGCTTTACCCTCACAGCAATGGTCCAAGTTTGGCAAGGTAAGTGTGTCCAACTCATTACGGGATATGCTGGACAGGTGCGGACATACATTCCGGACACGCACCACAACATCCCTTTCTTATAGGTTAAGATTCAGTTTTAATGAAGACGGCTTTGCAGCTGGCAAAGCCAAGTAATAAAGTTTTAGTCCTTGAATACAAACAAATGTTTTTGGACTGAAAAGGTTACAAATCTCCATATTCTGAGAACTGGTCCTTTATTCAGAAATATTTTGATAAATAAATTAATACTATACACAGTTCAGTTCTTAAACAGAGCCAAGTTTTCTATAAGAACATACAGTTCAGGGGCTGTAAAGTGATAGGTGTAGATGCTTTCCTACATGTAAGTTGAAAAGAAAAGGGGGAATATCTTTCATTACAGTATACATATAAGATGACAATATTATAACACTGGCTTCCCATGGTTAGCATAGATGTGTTGGGCAGTGTTTATCTATTCAATAGACACACACACCCCATTGGTATAGACATCAGCATTCCCTACAAGTGATCAACTACATAGATCCTCTTTGTCCTAATTGTGCACTAGTGCCATTTGTGGACTCATTACTTGGAGAGAGTTTTAGAGACATGGGCTTCAAATGTCATATTCCTCTTGTCAAGCCGCTCCTGAAAAACAAACAATGTCAGAAGTGTCTTACCTGGGCTAAAGAAAAAAAACTGGTCTGTTGCTCAGTGGTCCAAAGTCCTCTCTTCTGATGAGAGCAACTTTTGCATCTCATTTGGGAACCAAGGATCCAGAGTCTGGAGGAAGAATGGAGAGGCACACAATGCAAGATGCTTGAAGTCCAATGTGAATTTTCCACAGTCTGTGTTGATTTGGGGAGCCATGTCATCTGCTGGTGTTGGTCTACTGTGCTTCATTATGTCCAGGGTCAATGTAGCCATCTACCAGGAGATTTTGGAGCACTTTATGCTTCCTTCCATAAATGACCTTTATGGGGATGCTGGCTTCATTTTCCAGCAGGACCTGGCACCTGCCCACACTGCCAAAAGTACCAAAAGTACTTGATTCACCAGCAAACTCATCTGACATGAACCCCATAGAGAATCTATGGGGCTTTGCCAAGAGGAAGATGAGAGAAATGTGACCGAACAATTCAGTGGAGCTGAAGGCCACTATTGAAACATCCTGGTCTTCCACAACACCTCAGCAGTGTCACAGGCTGATAGCATCCATGCCATGTCTCATTGAAGCAGTAATTGATGCAAAAGGGACCCAAACCAAGTACAGTGGTACCTCGGATAAAGTCCGATTCAGATAAAGTCCAATTCAGATAAAGTCACGATTTTCATGCACACATGATGCATCACATAAAGTCCAAAACCGCTAAAAATGGACGTTATCCAAGGTATTTCGTATAGGAACCTCGGATAAAGTCCAGTTTTGGATGTTGTCTGGTGCATCACCCATCTGATTCAGATAAAGTCCAAAATCGGATAAAGTCCAAAATTGTGGAACGGAGTTTAGACTTTATCCGAGGTTCTACTGTACTGAGTACATATGCATGATTATACTTTTCAGAGGTCCGATATTGTTCTGTTTCCAATCCTTGTGTTAATGATTTTATGTAATATTCTAACTTTCTGAGATTGTGAATTCGGGGGTTTCATAAGCTGTACCCCATAATCATCACAATTATAACAAAGTAAGACTTGATATTTCTCGCTTTGCATGTAATGAGTTTATCTCATATATTTGTCTCACCTTTAAAGTTGCATTAATGAAATGAATGAGCATTTGCACAATATTCTAATTTTTCGAGTTTCACCTGCACCAGCATATTAAAAGGTATAAAATTCATCTTGTCCATATTCTTTAGCTTGCCATCAATAAAGATCTACACACAAGCAACATTTACAGATAAGGAGAGATGCACACTTTCACTGTCTTTTTAAAGCTTGGTTAAGCAGTTAAGCTTCATTGCAGTACATTGTCTTTCCTAATGGAAAGAAATATGGGGATTTATATTTTCTCATTTCAGATTCATATTACTGAAATATTACAGATTGCAAGCATATATGTAGGAAAAGAAAAAAATATATATCTGAAAGAGGTGATCACCTATGGTACCTGATTAATTTGAGGCAGAAGGGAGTATTGATGCAACAAGGATGACCAGAGGACTGGAAACCAAGCATTATAGTCATAAAGAGAAGGAGCAGGATCTGTTCTCAATCCTCCCATAGTACAGGATAGATAATAATGGACACCAGACACAGGCTGAATATCAGATTTTTTTAAAAAATTAACTATTAGAGCAGCATAACAATGGAAACAATTACCTTGGGAGGTGGTGAGGTATTCAAGATAAAATTGGACAACTATCCATCATATTTAATTTAATTTGGATTTCTGCATCGAATAGGGAGTTGGACCTGAAAGTTTCATTGGTTCCTTTCAACTCAGTTATGCTATATTTTTGTGTTGTGGGACATTTACAAGTGATCATTCATTCTTCTAGAGCAGGGATGGCAAACCTTGGCACTCCAGCTGTTCTTGGACTTCAATTACCAGAATCTCAAGTCAGCACTCCTGCTGATCAGGACTTCTGGTAATTGAAGTTCAAGAACAGCTGGAGTGCCAAGGTTTGCCATCACTGTATTGGTTTCCAAAATTGGGAGGGATGGCATTGAGAAACTGGAGTGATTTCTAGCGGGGCACAAGATCATGAGATACTTCATATTTCACATTGTTGTTATGTGCCTTCAAATGGGAACCAAATTACAGTATAGCAACCCAAAGTTTAACCAGTTCCAGCTCTCTAGTGAGTTTCCATAGCAGAGCCAGTATTCAAACGTGTGTCTCTTGAGTCATAATTTGTAATGCTTTTTTGCTACTTTACACTGGGTATCCCACACTTCATATTAGATATGCTTTATTCTTTTTGTTTCTTAAGGCAAATTACACTTTAACTTTTTTTGTCAAAATACCTATTTTTGCTTATATTTAATTTTTAATTTGTGTATGTTTACTTCAAGTGTTAAAGGCTATACAGAATTTTTTGGTTAAAGTGGGCTTGGCTGATAGTAAATGAGATTTAGGAGGTACAGTATCACCATTTCTTGATTTCTTTCTTTTTAAAGCCTGAAGTGAAAACCTTGGGAATCACTGTTCTTGAACAAAAAAGAGATACAGTATGCCACTTTTTGGCTTGTATGAAGGCAACTGCAGTGGCTCAAGTAGCTAAGACGCTGACTGGGAAGCGGAAGGTCAGCAGTTCGATTCCCGAGTACTGCAGGACGGAATAAGCTCCCGTCTTTGTCCCAACCTGCCAACCTAGCAGTTCAAAAGCAAGAAATTGCAAGTAGATAAATAGGGACCACTTCGGTGGGAAGGTAACAGCGTTCCGTGCGCTCCGGTGTCTAGTCATGCCTGCCACATGACCACGGAAATGTCTGCAGAAGCAGATAGCGCTGGCTCTTCGGCTTACAAACAGAGATGAGCACTGCACCTAGAGTCGGATACAACTGGCTTTCGAGCAAGGGGAACCTTTACCTTTACTTTACTATGAAGGCAACAAGTATTGCTTGACTCCCTCTCCCCTCCTTTCTGTTTGTCTTTTCACCTTGTATAAGAAAGCAGTTGTGAAGAAAGGACAATTTTGAGAAGGAAGGCAAAGGATGGGGCAATCTCTTCAAGTACAACTTCCCAAACAAGACAATGGCACATCATATTTAGTCTGGCTCTATTCATTATTAAGCTCCAGGAAGTTCAGTGGAACCTACTTTCAGGTATGCATATTCACTAGTACTGCAGCCTTAGGCCTCATAATACTGTACCTTTGCAATGACAACGTAGAGTTCAGACCATCCTCTAGATAAGAATGTGAGTTAGGACTTAGATGAGCAAAAGGCAAAAATATCTAGGCTGCCAAAGCCTGCATCATGGAACACATGTGTTGCATAGTAAACAGGAGAAAGAGCCATTTTCAAAGGTTATCAGAAAGCATGTTAAATAGTTGACTGTTCAGTGAAGCAAAAAATAGATCCAGTAGATGAAATAATAAAACTCCAGGGACAACAGATCCACACACTATTTAGCAGGGAATGAGCTTCCACATAAAAGGCAACAGAAGCAATGTTTCCTATGGTACTTATGGAAAATGATTGCATGCAAGCAAAGACTAGCGGAACATTAAACCATTCAGCAACAGCTGTTTAGAGCTATTCCTTTGGAAATGCACACAGCTGCATTTCAGGCTGGTAATGCATCTCAAAGCACTTTTCTGTGCAGGATTTCAGAGGAAAATATGCCCACTTGAAAAAATATATTAAAGTTCCATTCTAGGATGTTGTTTTGTTAAAATGTGCACTCCCGTATGATTTAATGAACTATGTTCACAGCACTTTGTACATTTAGAAACATACCACTTAACATTCAAAATGGGGTTTGTGTGCATGTGTGGACATATATAAGCAGATAAACTACTTAGAATGATAATTTATTATAAACTTGTACATGGTAAATCTATAAGTTTCCCTGCCTTTCCATCAGCATAGGAAAATTTAACTTAATCTCTCATTCACTCGTCTGCAATAAGCAGATAGTAAGTCTTCCTCAATTACAGTTACATACTTAAAATAATGCCATTGTCAAGTGCCACCTCAGCAAGCTAGAAAATTACATGCTGCCACACATTTCATGTAGCTTTTGAGATACTAATATTTTGATTTTATTTTATGACATAAAGCATTTTTATGACAAGTATTGGGGGAGGAATCCTAGAAAATATATGTACTAAACTGAGTTTTGCTGATAAATAACCCTGAAACATGAAAAAGAGTAGAATTTTACTCTTTCAAATATTTTTGTAGAATTTGGGGAAATGTAATGCAAGCTGTATAGAACCTGCACTGAAATTATACAAAATAAAGATGTCACAGAATTATGGCAGACTGACCATTTAGAATGTCAACCTTGTATCATTTTCCAGAAATTGATAGGGCTTTTTCACAGTGAAGAATGAAAATGTTCCACTGAAAAGCTCTCCAAGACTGCAGCCATTCCTGGCCTGTGCTAAGTGTCGATGAAGAGAATGGCTGATCATAACTCACCTTCATGTTCACATTTTGTAGAAGCAGAAATAAATATGTGTATCTTAAAAACAACAACAGAAGAAAAAAAATTGGAAGCAGTTCCATGCAGTTTTGCAGTATGAACAAGTAAAATCTGTCCAAAGGGAAAATTCAGAAAATTGAACTGTGTTTCTCATTCCCCATTAAATAGTTTTTTTAAAAACCTCTAGTTTATGAATGAGGAATTCTTGGAAGATGGCAAAGAAAAAAGATTGCAAACTTTACATAGTGAAGGACATCCTGAATGTTGCCAACACAAGGCCGTAGCCAGGGCAGGCATCGCCCACCCTGAGTTAGCAGTTTGCCCACCCTCAAACTCCCAGCTACTTATATATATACTAGCATATTTGTGCCCGGCCAGCCGGGCAGTTTTTTTTGTTTGTTTTTTTTGTTTGTTTTGTTAAGGGTGGTTTGGGTGGGGGTATTTTGCATATGTAGTTTGTGACTTTTTTAATCTATTTTATTAGATTTATTTGTGATTTGGATTTATTTCTTATTTTTCTGACTTGTTTTTACTCTTGTGGCCTCTAAGTGGGGCTGTTACTAATAGTGTTGGATTCTCTTTTTGTTTGACTTGTTTTTTCTCTCCCAGCCTCTAGGTGGGGCTTCTTTCGGTAAGTAGTCTTTGTTTCTTCATGGAGAAGGAGTCATGGAGTCATGGAGGGAGGACATGCTGGTGAGTTCTCTGGTTTTTTTTAATCTGGGTTTTGTTTTTTGTTTTGTCCTTTTGGTGTTGGACTGGTAGGTGTTTCTGTTTCTTCTTTTGTGTTTTTTTTTGGGGGGTTAGATGTGTTTAATTGTTTTGTTTATTTCTGGTAGTTTTTTTATGTTTCTGATTTCTTTTGTGATTATTTGTTTAATTTGTGGTATTTTTGTGTTGTAGTTAGGTGTTTTTTCTGTGCTTTCATGGTATTTTGGGTGTTTTTGTTTGTGGATTTTGTTGTTTATTGTTTTGTTGGTTAATGTGTTTGTTTATTTATTTATTTATTTGTGTTTTATTATTTTTGGTGTTTGGCATTTTGGGTAAATGTTTGGTTTTGTTGTTGTGTATTTTTGCATGAAGAACGGGCTGCCTGTCGGTTCCTCTTTTCCCCATTGCTGCTTTGAATTTTGGTTTCAATGCAGCAATGGGGAAAAGGAGGAGCCGGCAGTCAGCCTGCTCTTCCCCTGGTAAGGTTCATTATGTAGGTCGGGTGAAAAGGAGGCAGAGAAGAGCTATCTGGCTGATGATGGTTCTCTCCTCTCTGTCTCCTTTTTCTCCTGGTTTACCAGCAGGCAACAATCCGTAAGGGGTGGTGCTCTTCCTTGCGGATTGCTGGCTGCTGCTTTTGTATTACATCCATCGGAAGTACAAAGGCAGCAGCCAGTTATCCGCCAGGGAGGGTGCTTCCCCTGACGAACTGCTGCCTGCTGCTGTTGTTTTTTCCCCCCACACTGGTCAACTTTCCTTGAGGCCAGCGGTGGTCTCGCTGTGTCTTCGGCAGGGTAGCGGGGAGGAGAGGAAGTCCCTCTTCTCCCCATTGCTCTGGGAAAGAAGGCCGGCAGTGGTCTCGCCATGGTTGTTTGTGTGTGTTTGTTTGCGAAGCTGTGAGGCGCTGTGTCGGGCTGTGGCAGACTTGCGCTCCCATTGCGGGAGGCCAGTGTTTTGTTTTTTTTTTTTGTTTTTTGCACACCGGCTTTCTCAGCATTCTGTGTGCTCACACCCTTCAGCCTGATTGGCTGAAGTGCTCTTGGCGCGTAGGATGCTAGGACTTGGAGTTTTGTTTGTTTTGTTAGCGTTCGTGCAGTGGTTTTTTTCCTGCGGCTTGATTTCAATTGGGCATGCCACGGTTCCCAATGTTCTTTTTGCTTGCACCTCTCAGCCTGATTGGTTGAGGTGCGGCATGGCGCAGAGGATGTTGGGAATTGAAATTGTTTCCCTTTGTTCCGATTCATGGGGCTGTTACCCCACTGGCGGCTTCAGCAATGTTACGACACTCTGCGGTCTGGGTTCAGGTTAGTGCAGACGGCTCGGTACGGGATACGATAGCTGGATGCAGGCTTGTATACGGAGTCCAATGGTTAACCCCTCTCTTTTTAGGTTAAGATGACATTGTTGCCCATCCAGAAAAAATATTCATCTACCCACATCTAGAATCCTGGCTACAGCCCTGTACCAACACCAATGCCAGCCAGTCAGGATGGTCTAGAGCAGTGATGACAGACCTTGGCACTCCAGCTCTTCTTGAACTTCAATTCCCAGAAGCCCTGATCAGCGGGAGTGCTGACTTGGACTTCTGGTAATTGAAGTCCAAGAACACCTGGAATTGCCAAGGTTCACCATCATGGGTCTAGAGGATACATTCTTGTGCTTACTACCATTCACAAAGAGACACCAAGCAGAGGAAATCCCAGAACCTGCCTCCTTTTTACATCAGTTAATCACTTCTTACCCAAACATAAACCGAATGCCCTGATATAGTATTATTTGTTTGTTTGGGCTGCCCACATTTTAAAATTGCCTTATAGAATGTTGATTTACTCTGCCACACAATATTGTGCACCTCTTTCTGACATTAAAGTAAGCAGAGATAGCCAGCTCCTCTACTCTTGGGTGGTGTATTCATTTCCAGACAATGACCTTGGAAGCATATTTTGCCTACACAAAGTGACCCATTCATGATAGTTGGACCCTATAATTTAATTTTAATTTTTCTAGGAATAAGGGTTTCACTGCTGTGATAGGCATAAACTGAAGTAGATTTGGAGCAACATGAAAGCATGCCATGTTTTAAAAGATGAAGTAACTCTATTTGTTAGGAGTGAGAAAAAACCAGAAACTCCTGATTTCTTGAACACTTTTGATCTAGTGGGTATGGTTAATTGCAAATGGTATCCATTATCTGATAGTAATAGAAAGAGCACCACATGTGCCCTAATTTAGTTGAAAGTGATTTGGACCATATTTAATTAAGTTCAGGATTCTGATTGAAATTGGTTCAGTCATTCTGATCACTGCCCTTTGCACTTTCAAATTGCATTGGAAAACCGAAGCACCTATAATTTTTGGTAGTTTCCCTTCACTTTGTTTGTGTTTTGTATGAAATTTAAAGACATGATAGAGCCTAAAGAGGGAGTGAATTCACCACAACAAGCTTCAAGTGTTTGCATTCTAGATATCTGTTTTTTTTTAAATATTATCTTTATGTCAGAGGCACAATGTTTGACTTTCTGCCACTCACTTCAGATTCACCAATTTAGTCATATTTGTTTAGGACCTTCCATTTCGCTCTGGTATGAAATCTGGCCATTCTGTTTCAGTATCTATCTTCCTTGAATCTCAACTCAACTAAAACAGATATGGAGCCTCATTAATAATGATGACATTTCTCCAGTCTTCCTTAAGTGAAACAGTGATCAAGCTTTTTTCCCCCAATTAAAATCTGACACAGACCAACGGGACTAGAGGCTATGACTTCAGATACTGTCCATTAGCCAAACCCAATTTATAGGAAACAAGCTTTGTCAAATGCAGCTGATTTTAAAATGTGATCATGGATAGTAAAGAAATTATCTGGTGGGAAAGGGTACAGCAGTTTTACAGACTGCAATGGGAAACTACATAAGAACGTTATGGGGACCTGGATGAGGGAAACCAAACACAAGGTTGCAAGATGGGAGGATACTATAAAATACTATAATACTATAAAAAAAGAATGTTCTCATAATTTTTTGTAGATCACAAGCAGAACATGTGTCAATAGTGCAACGTGAATGCAAAAAAGAAAGAAAAGAAAAGGTCAATGCTATTTTAGGCTGCATTAACAGATATATAGTTTCCAAACTCCATGAGGTACTAGTCTCTTATTTGGCACTAGTTAAGCCTCATCTGGAGTACTGTCTCCAATTCTGGATGGCACAGTTTAAAAAGGATGTTAAAGGTAAAGGTTTCTCTTGCTCAAAAGCAAGTCGTATCTGACTCTATGGTTCAGTGCTCATCTCTGTTTCAAAGCCGAAGAGCCAGTGCTGTCTGCTTCTGCAGACAGTTCTGTGGTCATGTGGCAGGCATGACTAGATACCGGATTGCACGGAACGCTGTTTACCTTCCCACCGAAGTGGTCCCTATTTCGAACTGCTAGGTTGGCAGGAGCTGGGACAAAGATCTCATTCTGCCCTGCAGTACTTGGGAATCAAACTGCTGAGTTCCCACCTTCCAGTCATCATCCTAGCCACTTGAGCCACTGCAGTCCCTTCAAAAAGGATGTTAATCAGCTGGAAAATGGTAATAGGAGGGTAACAAGGATGGTCAGGAGCCTGGAAACCAAGCCCCATGAGGAAAGACTGAAAGAAGTGGACAATAGCCTTGGGAAAAGGAAACTGGGGGGGGGGGGGGAATAACACTCCATAAATAATTGAAAGAATCAGAATAGGGAGAGGTAAGATCTATTCTTGATCATCCCAAAGTTCAGGAAATGTAATAATGGGCCCAAGTTACAGGAAGCTAGATAGAGGCTGAATATTAAAAAAAAAAACCTTCTTAACTGTTAGATCTGTATGATAATAGAACCAATAATTTCTGGAGGCAGTGAGCACTCCGATGGTGGAGGCATTCACGAGAAAATCCAGTCTACTTTGATTTGGATTCCTGCATTGAACAGGAGATTTGACTTGATGGCTTCATTGACTCCTTCAAACTCAATTATTCCATGATTATATGATTATTTATACTGCCTGAAATGGGCTACAAAGGAAATAAAAAATATTAATGTTGCTTAGATTTCATCAATTTGAGCTATCCTAACATTCCCTTTGTTTCTTCCAATATGTGGGGCTTACACAAATATTGCTTTTAAAATTCTTTCCCACTTCCCCTTGTTTGTTTTCAAATTGGTATAACACTACTAATAAAGATTATGGTGTCATTCCAGTTATTTGAACATAGACAATGGAACAGATGCCTCAGACAGCACCAGCCCTTGATCCCAGGGTTAACTTCTTTCCTCATTTATCCAGTAAATGTAATTTCTTGAATTCTATTATTGACAGTTTCATAAAGGAGTTGGTGAGCCAGAGAAACTTCTAGGTAGCTGTCAATTCCAAATTTTGAACCTTGCTTCCCCCCATCTCTTGCAATAAATCAACCCTTTTGACAGTAGCTATTTTCTTCAAGCAAGAAGAAAGAAGGGTAGTGTGGGCCCGATAAATTGGTGTTTGGGGCAGGATCTGGCCCATGGGCACCCCTGCTTAAATTTATGGAAATCTTGGTCAACATATTGCAAAATCAGTAGATTAGCCTTGTCAGCACATTGACAAGCCTTGAAGCCAAAATGCATGTAAAACAAAGAAAAGTAAATTTGACTGCCTGCAAAGCCTATATGGCCCCGAGTCAGATTTTTGTGGTCATGGTCCCTTCCCCAAAGCCTGGAACCCTAAAATGAGTGAAAATTAAACCAAACAACCAACAAGCATTTTTACAAAAGTAGAAGTGGCTAATCCCAGAATTGTTTCATTTTGTTTCCATTCCCTCACTCAAGATACATTTTACTGGGTCAATGTGATCTATGGTGACTCCTAGGTGTGGAAAAGGAGACCTAACCCACTGCTGATCTACAGAAGAGAAGCAAAAGGCTTACAGGATAGATCAGGATATTTGTAGAGGACTAAGGTCCTGATTTGCATTATGATCATTAGCACATTAAATTTGTAGTGTAAAGGAGTGAGCCATTTGAAAGTAAACATCAAAACACATGAAGGGGTAATTATGATGTCATCGCTTTTTACAAATAAGAAACATCTGCCCATCCTTCCTTTGGTTTCAAAATTACATATGCTCAAGCAAGTTACATCCTTAGGAAGAACATATTTTAGCACTGAAACCCCCTTGGTTCTGGCTGCACCCAATATTGGCTCAGCCCAGTGGTGGGCATCAGTAGGTTCACACCAGTTTGCCAGAATTGGTAGCAGAAATTCTGGCTTGCCCCGCCCACCCAAGTTTTGAAATAAAGTAGTCCAAATTCAAGTGCTACGCAGGGCTTCCCCCAGCCATACACACCATACCACGCCCACAGTGTGGCAGTAATTTTTTTTGGAGCCCACCACTGGCTCTGGCTCTGCTCAGCTTTGGCTCCTGGTTTTCAATATTTGTCACATTAATCATGGCCTTTATAGGGGGGAAAAGGCTCCACAAGGTATAATATACCACACTTAATATTTTTCTTTCAATTTGCATTTCAGTTTACTTATTTTTTCAAGCTTTGCTGAAAACAGAACTGCAGGTGAAGATAAAGTTTGTGCTTGACCATTGGAGAACATTCTTACTCTATGAACAAATTTGCATCCTAATGCTTCTGTGTCCAAATTACATTTCACTTAATTTCAAATTTCCCCCTCTGCTTTGAAAAAGAAGCAGACGTTGAGCTGGTACTTGAAGTAGAAATGTAGATTTGCCTTACTTGTGTATACCAAATATGATTCCAATACCTTCATTTCAAACTGAGTCATTATGTTGCAAATAAAGATATTTATGAATGAAATGCCAAGTGAGTTAAATGAAAACATGTCACTAGACAAAACCAAAAAGCTTTCCACTAAAAAATGATTTTAAAAACCTGTTTTTGGGCTACTTTGGTCTAAGTAAAGTATATGCAATGATAATAAAATAAGTAGACCTAGTTTTTAGACTGAGGTCAGAACTAGAGTGATCACCAAAATTTTGAGTGAAAGCTAAGAACAACTTGGATACATCCCAGATTTAAAGCTAACCAGTGAATTCTATGTAGGAATGCATACCTCAAGGGAGGTCTAGTTTCATAAACATTGGAAATAACCCTTTGTGTTGTTTTTTTTTTTTTTGTTTTTTTGGCGGGGGGGGGGGACAGATTCTTACTTCAGCTGCAAATTGAAAAACATTAGGTCAAAAAGAAAAAGAAATCCATTAGGAGGCTGATAGGTATTTTTAAAGTTCATGTAAAACTGAGACATGACTAGGACCAGTAAGTATTATTTTGCAAGGTGCCTTAATAAACAAGTTTAATTTATTTATGTAAGTTATTGTGGGACCAGATGCTTGCCCTTCAGCCAAAGAGTAAATAAAACATAATAACGGTAAGGTACTTTGGCAGTTACAGTACCCCTTATTATTTATTAAAGACTTTCATTACTTAGCTAACTTGTTTTTCCATATAGGAAAATGTTTCTTAGACATGAAAAGAATGTCTATTAGCAAAATGGCACAAAGATAAAAGCGAGTTACATGATAAAATATACCTCTCCATCTAAAGACAGCAATGCACAAATTGGCCAGCAATTCTTTATGACTTATTTTACCAATGTTCTTGTTTTTTAGTGACAGAGAACATCTGATTTTCCAGATTTTGTAGGGCTGCAACCTACATAATCTAGAGGTGTTGAGTGCAAGTTTTGAGCAGAAAAGTGTGATATAAAATTCAAATCTCTGATTGTACTGCTGATGCAGCAAGATACATAAACAGGTATTTAGAGATAGAGGAAATCTTTTCTTAAAAAAAGAAAAAATACTGATAGTAGAGGGGCAAGACAAGAGATATTTCTCAACCCCCTAATGCTGATTTCAAAATTTGATTCCCCAAATATTCTTGGACTATAAATCTAACCAGCAGAACCAGTGCTCATGATTTTTGAAAGCTGTTGTCCCAAAAAAGTATGAGACCTCAGATATGGAAACCACTGACCCTTGTTGCATCTGGAACTCAGTAACAACTTAGCCTTTCTACATTCATATTGGAGAACTATTGTAATGATGGTCAGACCATCATTCCTAGGAAAATCTTGGTCTGAGCTCGTACCAGACCAGGATGCTTTTAACTGCAAAGTCTAGCCTGGATTTTTCACTAGACAAACATTGGGATCTTCAATAGCTCCATCCTAGCCTGCCTTGAAAAATTACAGCCTGCCCTCTTCCCAGGGTTAGCTACTAACCAGTGTTTCAGCCTATTCTTGGTAGCATCTACAAACAAACTCCTCTTTACTTGTGTAAGGAAACACAAGGGCTTGAATTATTTAAAAGGTTTATTTAACACAACTGAGGTGTTTACAAACAACAACCATCAGATTTCAAAAAGGGGTAGAACACGAAAGGCAGCTTTATCAAATACTTTAAAAAAAAACACTTCAAGCAAGACAGTCCCACACATTGGCAAAATAATAAACATCTAGGGAAGTCTTATTATCCCTACTCAGCTGGGTGATTCCTGGACAGCAGCCAGTTTCAAATCCCCTTAATTTTCATTTCTGTAATTCTCGTCAACGGGATCATCTCTTCTTTGCGGCCCCTTTTCTTATTTTATCTCAGGGTTCTCTGGAACCTTCTCTATCAATCATTCACTCTCAACCAATCATAGTCCTTTATGCAAATTAACTCATCTCAACATTCAGTTTCTACCCCGTGCTGTTAATCTTCCCCAGTTTTGCCTGCCCTATTTTTACCAAGGCTACTTTCTATCCATTCGTACCCAACACTAAGCAAGTTCCATAATTCATCTTATTGCTTTAGGAAAATTCTTGGAATATGCACACCTATTCCTGTGGTGCTTGGATGCTGTGTGTTTTACTGAAGATGACAAAAAATCCAATGTATAGTTTAATGGCACAAACATATGCTACTTGGTAAAAACCCTCATAGATTGCAGACTACTTCCTCAGGTCCAATGCTCTTGGGTCAACAAACTATAGAATATCATAGCTACTCTTTTGAAAATTAATAAAGGTTGTCTCTGTGAGCAAGTATTTTATGATACTACCTCAACTTTAAATCAAGGTCTCATCAAGAATGGCAGAGAAATCTAGTTTATATACAAACACTTTAAAATCTTAACACAGTCATACAAATACAGTACATAGCATAACAGATGTTGATAGTCTCACTCAATCACCAAATCTGATCTGCTTTTCTGTGTCATAGTCTAAGCAAAAAACCAAAAGTGATGCTATCCTAACAACGTCTAAGTTGTAGACTTTTTCATTACTTTCAAATTATGTTTCTGACACTTTTGTTAAAAAGGAACAGGATGGCCTGATTCACTAATAAATTAGCACAGCACGATGCTGAAAGAAACTATGGACCTTAACTTTTAATTTCATAAGCTAACCTTGAAATGACTTTAAAATACCTGGTAACACTGAAATCCAACTAGCCACCTACACATTTTTTATTGAAAGACTGCCGCTACAATCCATTAGTTAATGACTAAGCTGTGCTTGCCAGATCACATTCACACTCCCAGTGACTGGAAAGTGGCTAGATTTCAAGGTCTTTGCAGTCTATAATTATCAAGCCAGCCTCCTTTTGTTCTGTGTTTGCAAAACCAATATGTTTTTTTTAAAAAAAAAACACTTGAATTTTATTGGCTCCTCTATTGAGAATGCAAGCCTTATCTTTTAAGGCCATTGCTTTGTCACAGTAATTTTATTTCCTTTCTTCTGAAGTGGATTGTGCATATTGCATTCAATTCTTCCCCAAACAAGGCTTTAACTTGGCGACTACTGCTAACTTAAGAATTTGTTCAAGATAAAAATCAATTAAGAACATACCAGCAGTAGATTTATTATTTCAGCTGCCAGGTAAGAGAAAAAAACTATTACTCACTTAAAGCCTAAATGTCAAAACTAGTCAATTATTCCAAATCGGTGCAGTCATAGCTGTGTTCTACTGCCAAGGGTCCATTAAAAAATTAGTTACAGAAAAGCAAGAAAACAGAGAATACAGAAGAAAAATGAAATTCCCCATTTTACACACCCATGGCCTGCTGGAACTGTGACTTACTAAATATTTTGATGGTACCATATAAAATGCACATTCCATCTTCATAGAACAAGTGGAATAATGTTATATTTTGAAACATATACCTGTAATTCCTCATTGAAACAGCTGTGCCACCAACCAGAATCCAAAATTGCAAGCAGATTGGTAGATCCATGTAATAATGCAAGCGCGGCGCCAAAATGGCCGCCGCGCTCTTTGCGGGCCCCCCCCCACAGGACAGAGAATCCGGGTAGTTAGGGGCGTGGCCAGCTCCCTTATAAAAGGGGTGGCCACGAGGCAGCCGAGCTGCCATTTTACCTCAGCGACGGAGCGGAGAAGTCTTTTCCCCTGTGTCTCCGTCGCTCCTTAGCTTACCGGGAAGCCTTTTGGTAGCGGTTCTTCCTTTTCGGCTTCCCTTTGCTTCAGTAGAGATGCCTTCGAAGAAGAAGGCAGCTTCGAGTGCGGCTCGCGCTGTTAGGAGGCGCAACCCAGGTCGGAGGACCGCGGTGCCGCCTCCTCAGCAGCCGCCCTCGCAGGCCCCGGTTGGGGCTGGCGGAATGGGGTCTATTGCCCCTTGGCCCGGAGTGGGCGAACAGAATGCGGGCGCGGAAGGGGTTCCGGCCCGCGGCCCGCGAGCGGTGGACACCACTCCTGCACCTGCCCACCCTGTTGGGCCTGCTGCTCTGGGGTCGCAGCCTCCCCCTGGGCCCTCTAGCCTTGGGGGGTGGTGCGGCCCCCTGCCTTGGCAGGTTTCTCCACCGACCCTGCCGGGCTTCGGTGCTGGCCAATGGCCATATTCGGGTCCTGGGGTACAGGGACCTGTACCCACGCCTGGACCGGGCGGGCCGGCCGGCCCTTGGCCCCAGGTCGACGTGGCAGCCTTACTGGCCCGTATTGCGGCCCTGGAAGCGTCGTTGGCTCGGGCCAGTCAGGCGGGAGCCCCCTTTGGGGTCCCTTTTGCGGCGCTGTCGGCAGGAGGACAACAGCCGACAGGGAGGGTTGAGCTGCTGCAGGCGCGTGGCGCGGTTTCGGCCACTGCCTCGCAGCTCCCCAGTCAGCAGCCAGGTGCGGGTCAGGCCCCGGTGATGAGCTCTACGTCGGTCGTGAGCTCCGACGCCCCCAGTGGGCCGGAACCCCCGGTGGGGGCGGCCCGCGGGGGTGCAGCATGTGAGTATACGGTGCAAGCGAGTACACCCACACACATTCCCAATATGGGGGGGCTTTTCAATGGCCTTGGCCTCGCGCGGGTGATGCGGGGGCCACGCTGTCGGCACCCCACCCGCGACGACGACTGCCACCCTGGGCACTGGGGTGGGTACTTGTTCTTACACTGCGGGGAATGTTCTGGGGGTGGCTGGGCTAGCTCAGGCCCCTTTTCCTATGGCTGCGGTGCCTTTTTCGGCTTTGCCGACGGCGGGGTATTCCTTGCCACTGGGTGATCACTTGGCACAGACTACCAGAGAAAAGATATGGCGGGGGGAGTATGTAGATATCTTCTCACTCCTGAACAGAGAGCCCACCAAGGAAGAAAGGGAGGGACAGGATGAGAAGGACAAGGAGCAGGCACGTCGCCGTAAGCCGCCACGTACCTGGGCCAACTGGCTCCCTGCTTATTTAATATACATGGCGGTGTACTTGAGGGCGCGGCCGGATTTGGCTATTCCCATGGTCCAATATTTGGACAACATATATAGGGCGATGGTTGATTTCCCGGGTCCCTCGTGGTTGGCCTATGACGAGGAATTCCGTATGAGGATTCCCCTTCACCCCGAGATGAGATGGGATGAGCCGTGCCAGAGGCTTTGGCTTTTGTACATGACGCCCACACGCCCCGCCCCGGGAGACAGATACCATTGTGGACTTGCGGTTCAGCGAGCAGCTCCAGCGCAGGTTACCCGCCAAGCGGCGGGGCAGGGGGTTCCAGCCCGCCTGCTGTGCTGGACTTTCTCGTCCAATGGTTCCTGTAATAGGAAGAATTGCAAGTACAGGCATGAGTGTCCCACATGTGCGGGCCCCCACGCAGCCTCCGCCTGTCCCAGGCCTGGAGGGACAAGGGGCAGAGGGAGGGGCGGACAGTGGGCTGGCAAGACTGCCACGGATGGAGCTGGTTCTCCAAAAGGCCCCCTCCCCAATTAATGTGGACATGCTGGAGCGTTGGCTCGCATCGTACCCGAAGGGGGAGGATGGGGAGTATCTCCTTCAGGGTTTTAAGCAGGGATTCCGTATCCCTTTCATGGGTGATAGGTCCCCTCAGGATGCCTCTAACCTTTTATCCCTCAGAGGGAGGGAGGACGTGGCTGCGGCCAGCATTAAAAAAGAGTTAGATGCGGGCAGGGTCGCTGGACCTTTCCCTGCACCCCCGTTTCCCAATCTTAAGGTGTCGCCACTGGGCTTGGTCCCCAAAAAGTCCCTAGGCGAGTTTCGCCTTATTCATCATTTGTCCTACCCAGCCGGCCGATCGGTCAATGATGCTATCCCTGATGACCTTTGTTCAGTCAGGTATACATCGTTCGACCATGCGCTGCGCATGGTGCGCTCGTGTGGCCCGGGTGCCCTGCTGGCCAAGTGCGACATCAAGTCGGCTTTTCGCCTTTTGCCAGTGCATCCGGGTGACTTTGAGTTGCTGGGTTTCAAATTTAAGGGTGAATATTATTTTGATAAGGCCATACCTTTTGGCTGTTCCATATCATGCTCGGCCTTCAAGCGTTTCAGTACTTTCCTAGAGTGGGCTTTCGTCCGCAGGTCAGGGTCTCGGTCTGTAGCCCATTACCTGGATGACTTTTTATTCGGGGGTGAACGGGGCTGGGACACGTGCACACGTCTCCTCAACACATTTCAGACGCTAATGGAGGAACTCGGTGTCCCTTTAGCGCCCGAAAAGACCGAGGGCCCATCTACCAAGCTAGTATTCCTGGGGGTGGAGATTGACACAGTAGCGCAGGCTTCTAGGTTACCGGGCGATAAGGTGTCCAGAATAGTGGCCCTTATCTCGGATTTGCTAGCCAAACGCAAGGCATCACTGAGGGAACTGCAGGTGCTACATGGTCACCTCAATTTCGCTTGCAGGGTGGTCGCACCGGGCAGAGCTTTTGCCCGGCGCTTATGCGACGCCAGGGCAGGGTTATCCAGGCCCCACCATAGAGTTAGGCTTACCCGGGGTATCAGGGCAGACATGTTTGTCTGGTTGCAATTCCTGAGGGAGTTCAATGGGGTCTCATTTTGGAGGTCTGACCTCCTGGCATCCCCCAATTTTCAGATCCAGTCTGATGCCTCAGGATCCCTGGGTTATGGGATGTACTTCAATGGGAAGTGGGCCTATGGTGGGTGGCCACCGGCCTGGGCAGGCACGGGTCGCCTGCGGGATCTCACATACCTGGAATTTTTCCCTATTCTGGGGGCTTTGATGCTATGGGGCGAGCAGTGGGCTAATTCGGTTGTGCATTTCTGGTGTGACAATGCTGCTGTTGTACACATTGTCAATGCACAGACTTCCAAATCGCCCAGGGTTATGGAACTAGTGCGCCATTTTGTGTTGCGCTGACTGCGCCTCAATGTCTTGTTCAGGGCCAGGCATGTTCCAGGGATTAATAATGATATTGCTGACGCTTTGTCCCGCCTGCAGATCTCCCGGTTCCGCGCCTTGGCCCCGGATGCGGAGGAATTTCCCTCGCCACTCCCGGACGAGATGTGGACTATTGGCAAGGAGAGGTGAACCGGGCGATTGGCCTGTCACTAGCGCCACGCACGCGTAAGGCGTATCAACAAGCGTTCAATTCTTACAGAGCATTTTCTGCTCAATTTCACCTGCCAGAGACCTGGCCTATCCCGGTGGACCATGTTCTGCGGTTCATGGTTCACCTGCATGCACAGGGTCTCGCACCTCGCACAATAGCATCCAAGCTCTCGGCGTTGGCTTTTATGGCCAAAGTGGGAGGTCATGAGGACAGCACCTCTGACTTCCGTGTGAGACATGTTTTGGAGGGGTGGGTGCGCGAGCGCGGGCGTTGCCCGGACGACCGGCACCCCATTTCCCCAGGGGTTCTTACCCAGTTGGCCCGGGGCTGGCCAGGCCTCTGTTTTGATCATTATGAGGCAGCCCTTTTCCATGCAGCCACAACGGTGGCATTTTTTGGAGCGCTCCGCATCAGCGAACTTGTGATGCTGTCTAAGGCGGATGCAAGTTGTAGGGCACTGGAACTCGAAGATGTCTATGTTGCCAAAGACTGGGCCCAGTTGAGGATACGCTCCTCTAAAACAGATCAGCATGGCGTAGGCAGTGGTGTAAGACTGCTACGGTGTTCTTTGGCAGACATCTGTCCGGTTGGTGCCCTACAGGAATACCTGGCACTGCGTGGCATGCACCACGGCCCGTTTTTCTGTCACCAAGATGGGTCTCCCCTTACTAAATTTCAGTTTTGGAAGGTGACAGGCAGAGCCCTCACCAGGGTGGGTCTACCAGGTGCCCGTTATGGCACACATTCATTCCGTATTGGTGCAGCCTCTACAGCAGCTGCTTTTGGGTACTCTGGGGCTGACATACGTAGCATGGGGAGGTGGGGCTCGCAATGTTTTCAGTTTTATGTGCGCCCACTCCCGCCATGAGTACCAATCCAGTCACCTTACCGCCTTTTTTCTCAATTTTCTTACAGTTCCTGGGTGTCGTATTACACCGGTGACAGTATGGCTGGTGGGCCACAGCTATGTGCACAGGGCAGCGCGTTACGCTGCGGCGACAGAGTGGGGACCCCGACTGGGACTGGGTGAACACGCCAGTCTCACATGGCATGGTAAGCCTGGGATGTTATGGCGGGAGCTGCGGCCTTTCTTTTTTTCTGGCCTGGGTGCTGACCCGCCTGACATTTTCATCATCCACCTGGGGGGCAATGATTTGGGCCAGGTCACCGGCTTATCGCTCAAGCATGCGATTTGCGAGGACCTCGCCTACTTGCATTATGTCTGGCCTGCCACAACCCTGGTTTGGTCGGACATTGTCCCGCGACATTCTTATAGAGGGGGCGTTAACCTCCTGGCCCTTGACCGCGCTAGGCGCACGGTCAATAGGGCGGTGGCGCGGTTTCTTGCCGACAGGGCTTGGGGACGGGTCAGTCATCACCCCGCTATTAGCCTACAAAATTATGACTTGTACGCAGGGGATGGGGTCCATCTGTCGCGAGGAGGTATGGACCTCCTGTTGGGTGATTGGCGAGCAGGCCTGTTGACCGAGCTGACGGTCTGGGGGGGGGCGTCAGGCCTTCTTTGAAGCCCCTCCGTGTGGCGGGTAGCACTGGTAAGGTAAACAGTATGACCCACAGGTATCCGGCAGGTTCGCAATTGACTGGACAACACTAGACAGGAATAAATTAGTTAAACGTTGTCCGGTCAACGATGAACCAGGCGACGGGGTGATGACGATAGCTAACCAGCATGCATCACCCCGTGATTTCACGGATACGCATCAGAGGGTGGGGTCATGAGTTAGATATTGACTACGGTCAACAATTTGTTTGTTGTCAACAAACAAATTGATACAAATTGATACATTGTAGCCAACTGCCGTTGGCAATTTTGGGGTGGTACCTTACCAGTGTTACGTCGGCCTGCTTGCCTTAAGAATTATGATTGGTCGTTTTACCAATACAAATTTATAATTCGGACTAGGGCATTGAATCAATAAATGTGGCCCGATGCTGTTATCCACTTTCAATGTTGTCTGTGTCCGTTATTGGGGGGGGGGGGGTGCGCCTGCAAAATCAGTGCTAGTGACTAGCAGAAGTAGATTCTTTGGAAAGCTAATGGCTTGTCATTGCTCATCAAAGCTCAAAACCCAACAAACTACACCATACCAATCTAATTTGCACTGAAACAAGGTTAGCTCACTACAGTATACTATTGTTGGAACCATTTTCTTACATACAGTGAGGACTGCAAAGAAGCTCAGAGGGGACAAGAACTACAAATGGGGTCATCATTTCTGCTGTTCAAAAAGCCTCCACGTTCTGATTCCATGACTATATGGAAATTCAGAGCACACATAATCCCTAGCACTCCATTCAAGTTTTAATCCAGGATTTCTCAATGGTTTACAACAATGGCTTGCAAAAAGCAACCAGATATTTGACAATGCACTGTACTTAAAGATATTCCCCGCCTCTTCTGCCTGAAGCAGACTGTCTCACTCTTCATAATGATATGACTATTTATCCTAGCCAACAGCTTGGAACTCACATTTGACTAGTTTTCTTTGTTTGTTTTATCTTTATTTTTTAATGCTACATTTCTTTGCCTCAATCCCAAAAATAATCAAGTATAAATGGGACTAAGGTTTTCATAATAGTTGGATTGCAGTGAGCACTTGGGCAGATTTAGCTAGCCTCATAAAGCCAGACTAGGTGCACCAGTTGAACTTTGTTTTCCTTAAACTTTTTAGATGAGGGGTTTTCAGCCATTTCATGTGGCCCATGCCCTCGCTGCAACCTCCACCTCCACCTCAATCTTTCCCCCCTCCATTTGCCATGACATTTTATTAAGTGCAGAGTGATGCACGTTGGGGCAAAAAAACAACAACACAATTACATTTATAAACTAATGGGGTCTGAACTCTCTGTGACAAACCAGGAAAGGGACCTTGGTGTCCTGGTGGACAGCTCAATGAAGGTGTCAACCCAGTGTGCTTCAGCAGTGAAAAAAGCAAACTCAATGCTAGGGATAATTAGGAAGGGTATAGAAAATAAGTCAGCAAGTGTCATTTTGCCTCTATATAAATCTATGGTGAGGCCCCATCTAGAATACTGTGTACAGTTCTGGTCGCCATACCTCCAGAAGGATATTATGGAGTTGGAGAAAGTACAGAGGAGGGCAACCAGAATGATTAGGGGACTGGAACACCTTCCTTACCATCTGAGGCTGCAACGGTTGGGCCTCTTCACTTTTGAACGACGGCGTCTAAGAGGTGACCTGATTGAAGTTATAAAATAATGCACGGTGTGGACAAAGTAGATAAGGAAAAACTATTTTCCCTATCGCATAACACTAGAACTAGGGGCACTCCATGAAACTTTTGGGTACTAGTTCTCAAACAAGTAAGAGAAAGTACTTTTTCACCCAGAGGATGACTGGTCTATGGAACTCCCTGCCAGAAGAAGTGGTGACAGCTGTCAGTCTTGACAGCTTTAAGAAAGGATTAGACAAGTTCATGGAGGACAAAGCTATAATTTGACTATAATTATGGATACCTAATGACAACCTCCAGGTTGGAGAGATAGGCAGGTTATCTCTCAATGCCATTTCCATGGAATCCTAAGCAGGTGAAGGCATCTGCTTGAGAATACCGTGAAGCAAATAGTGAGCCACTCTGTGAGACAGAATGCTGGACTGGATGGGCTATGGCCTGTTACAACAAGGCTGTTCTTATGTTCTTATTTATTTATTTTTGTGATTTATATTGCTGCCCAACTCAAAAGACTCTGGGTGGCACAAAAAGAATAAAAAACAGCGTCAAAGTTAAAAACTCCAAAACCTATTAAAACCCTGTTAAAAACAAATATGAAAAATTACCCCAACCCTTACCGATTAAAAGAGAGAGAGCATTCTTCCTAGATCAGCCAGCAGGCAGTGGTCACCACATCACTGATACCCCACACCTGCTTTGCCAGCCAGGTTTTTAGGCCTTTCCTGAAGGGCAGCAACTCTGTCTGGAGGCACAACTCAATTGGCAGGAGGTTCCATAGGGTCAATTGACAGGAGGTTCCATAGGGTCGGAGCAGACACTGAGAAGGCACTTTTCTGGTGAGGCCCTTTCCTGCTAGAGAGACACGCCTCTCTAGCATATGGAACAATTAGATAGTCTCTCCGGTCTGCTCTGGTGGGATGGACAGATGTTCTTGGCATGGCGTGGTCTCTTAGGTATCCTGGCCGACTAGCATGTAGGGCTTTAAAGGTAATTATCAGTACCTTGAACTGCACCCAGAGGCACACTGGCAACCAAATCAGCTCCCAAAGCAGTGGTGAGGCATGGGCATACCACCTGCACCCCTGAGCAGCCGCATTCTGGACCAGTTGCAGCCTCCGAATCAAGGGCAGCACCATGTAGAGTGCATTGCAGTAGTCAAGTCTGGAGGTGACCAGAGCATGCGTGACTATGAACAAGGAGTCCTGATCTAGGAGCAGGCATAACTGGCATATAACACGAAGTTGTGCAAAAGCCCTCCTGGCCACGACTGCCACCTGCTCTTCGAGCAGGAGTCATGAGTCCAGGAGGACCCCAGATTACACACCGGGTCTGTTTGGAGTAAAATAGCCCCATCCAGGACCAAAGATGGTAGCTCCTGAGATAACTCAGGGCCCCTGATCCATAGCCACTCAGTCTTGCCAGGATTCAGTTGTAGCCTCCTTAATGGCACTCCATAGCAAGGGTGAATGTTGTAAGTCTTACAATATCCACCCTGCTATGGATCACCATTAGGGACATGCCAAGCCAAGCAGAGGGGGAAAGGATTGAGGCAACAGAAGCAGAAGTGGCGGACACATGCAGATGCCCATGTCTTTGCCAAGGGCCACTCTGGCTGAGCATGGGTGAGGAGAGCCTGGACTCCACCATTCAGCTCCTCCAGGCAGGTAAGCAGGGAAGCAGTGAGTGGGAGGGGGAGGCTCAGGTTGTTCCTGCAATCAGCCAGTTTTCTCTGTGCCCAATTGAGCTGCACATGATGACAGGACAGAAGAAGTGGGTGCAAAGGCTATTAGCCACCATCACCTTCTTCCCTCACCGCCATCTCAATTGGGTGTGGAGAAAACCAGCATCTCCCAAGATGCAGCAGGAAAGGAGTTTGCTCCATGTCTGATTGTGATGGTGGTGACGGAAGAAGGAGGTGGCAGCAGTAGTGGGATGTGTGTGTGTGTCCCGGCCTGCCAACATTCTGAGGGGCATGGTCCAGCCCATGGCTTTAAAAGGTTGAGAACCCCTGGTTTAGACTAAAATAATCCTGTTCTCATCTGAATCCAGAAATCATTATCTCTGTACCCACCACCCCATGTGCTCTGAGACCACCCTCATTATCTCTTCTTTTTTCTAAATCAAGGGTTCCCAACATAAGGCCTGCAGACTGGATATGTCAAATGGTGCCATTTCATGTTGCTCCCCACCCCTCCAAAGGCATTGAGAAACATAATGGCCACCCCTTTCAAGCTGTTGGGACAACATGGTATAGGCAGAGCAAAATGGCCATCCAGCCCTCAAAGCTGACTTAGAGAGCATGACCAATTTGAAAAGGTTGAGAACCCCTGGTCTAGAATATTCCAATATGAGCTTCTTCAATAAAAAAAATTTTCTTTACTTTTCAGCCTGACTGAAAAACTTTGTGGATGCTTTCAAAAGTTTTCCAGCATTAGCAACATTGTGAACTTAATGTGTGGGTGCAGCTGCATCTTGATGTTAGATAAATCTTGAAAGCATATTCCAAATAGGCATGAGTTCAGCTATAGTATTTAGTTTGTTATATAACCTTTCTCTACCAAGATCATATATATACCCAGCCATAAATATAGTAATATATCCAGAATATTTAAACAAACAGCAGCATTGCTGATATTTTTATGATTAAAAATATCTACATAAAAGAGGAGCAGTTTTGTACTAGCTGACTATTAAGGAAATCACTTAGGGGACTGCCATGAAAGTGACAGGCCATGCAGTGCAAGAGAAATAAACTTCTCTTCATCTTGCTTGACTAGTTAAGCAGATTCTGATGTTCTGAATATGATCTATAATAAATAAACAGTCTTCTTCAGTTTCCTTCCCAGTTCTTTTGCATTTCATCATGATTTGTTTGGTTGTTGTTTTTTGGTTGTTGTTTTGTAATGTTTTGGCTTTAGAGACTGTGGCATGGCTCTTCCTCCTCCTCTTCCTCCTCTCTTTGTCTTCTTCTAGTTTTATGCAAGCAATACTGGAGTTGCTACTCCAGTGCCACCCATACCTGTCAACTCGCGGCTCCGGAAAAACGGGACCTGCGCACATCGCTTGTGCGCAGGTCACTTTCCACACATGCATGGAAGGGTTTTACCCCTCCCATGCATGTGCGGAAGTGCTACGCCGCTTGTGCAGCCCCTATGCAAGCAACGTAGTGCTTCCGCGCATGCGCGGAAGGGGTAAAACCCTTCCACGCATGCGTGGAAAGCATTCCCCCCCGCTGCCAAATTACGGGCTTTTGGCAGCGCGGGGCGGGTTATGACGCCAATCAACGTCAAATTACAGGGTTTTCCCGACCAAATAGGGATGGTTGACAGGTATGTTGCCACTACTGGTTCTGCGCATAAGGGAGACAGCAATGCCCACAACACTATATGAAGGCTAGCCTTCACTTCCTACTTCTGATGGCAGGAGAATTTATGCTGCTTCTGCTAAAAGCACTGTCGTGTGCTGCTTGACCTATTCCATGTTGCCTCCTTCTGACTGAGTCCTGCAAGCTCTCCCCACCTTTTCCTTGAAGACAATATGGGAAAGTAAGCAGAGAATTTATTGTGACTGGGGGAGACCTTTTTTTACAGACCCCATTCCATGAAGAAGCTCCTTCACTACGCATGGACTCTTTGCCTAACCTACCAGCAGGATAAGAGAAAATAACCTTGGTCCTGCAGTTTTTGCACAACGGGCAGTAAATAAATCCATTTTCAAAGAAGTAACTGTTTTTAGGGAAAACAAAACAGATAAAGTAACCAACCAAAGGAGGAAATGAACAGAAGACAACTACAATGGAACTTTATACAACAATCGCACCGTAGAGCAATGAAATCGCATAACAATTAGGTTTTGGAAAAAATTGTGTCCCACATAATTTTCCCTATGGAAAAAAATTGTAGAACAATTTCTCAATGGGAAAAACCACTTAGCAAGAAAATGTTGTATGATGCATCCCATAGGGAAAATCGCTATATAATGCATGTATTGTATAGCAATTGTTTTGTACAGCAATGAGCCCCATGGAACGGATTAAAATCATTGTAAGAGGTACCAATGTATCTGTGTATGCAGTGTATACTTTGCTCAGTTGTAGAGTAGGGTGAGGACTCTTCCTCTTGCCAGAGGATTGGCAAAATGTCTTTCTTCAGAAAACTGCTCTCCTGCAGCTGAAGATGCAAGTTAATAACATGGCACAATAACTCTGAAATTGGCAAAGGTCAAAATCATGTTCATCGGGTCCACAGGGCTTTTTTGGGCTGATTTAAACTCACTGGCCCCAAGGACACCATTTCCTCACTCAGCGATTCAGGTACCTCCACTTGTTTCCCTCCAAATCCATGCTTTTGGAGGCAAAAGGGAGCAGCAAGCCTCTGGCTGAGGCATGTTCCTTGCAGCAAATGCTTGTATAAACAGGTGAAAGAAAGCAAACACTACAGCTTGTGGAGGAATAGGAGCTGTTTTAGAAGAAGGAAGGGGTTCGCAACATGCAAAAGAGAGAATCCCCAACAGCTTTTCTCCTTTGGTGCAGAAACCTTCTCAGTTGGCAACAGTCTCTTTCCACACTCTGTCTCTTCATCTGATATGGACAACCCACTCCTGGCTAAGATATGTTCTTTTATACATATCTCCCTGCCCTTACTCAGCTGTCTTTCATTATGAGGTTCTAGTTGGGTCAGCTTGTTCAGGCAGGCAGCAGCCTCATCTTCCTCAAGCCCCAACCCCTTCTTACAACGTTGCACTGCAATGGTTTTACAGAGTGCATAGAAATTACCATGACTACTAAAGTAAATCTTGTATGTTTCCATTTCATACAAAATCCAGTAAAATACTGTCTGTTTATTTTAGGACCCTTCCTTTCAAGCTTCTCTAAATGCTCTGACCCCATTAATATTTCCATCATAATTGACATTGTCACATAGAGCATGTGATCAGAAGTCTGAATAAAAGACTGGATATTATTATCACTGATATTTAAAATATTCTCATTTGAACATATGTGACAAGTAAAGTGGCATGGTATTGGTACTGATCATAGACTTATTTAAAGAATAATGAAAAGAAATATCAGAGTTACCACTGCTCAGAAGTGGGCATCTGGATTGGGAGACTTGTTTACTTCATTAAGCCAAGAACTCGTGATGCATCATATTTCCAGGTTTGCATTTTTAGACCAGTTTATAAAGGTTGATAGTGGCACAAAGTAAAGCTGCAGGACTCTCTTCTCCTTCATAGGTCTGGGATACTTCCATTAACATAACTGCATATAGAACAGCAACACTGGTACACTAGTAGTTATAGGCTGCCAGAATCAGATTTGATCTTAACCTGTTCAGGGAGTTTGAGATCCATTTCCCTTTCTATGTAATTTACTTAAATATATTATACTTATTCATTTAAATGGAAAGTGCTTGTCTGCCGCTAGAACTTTAGAGAGCAAATAAAAGTTAATATCAGGGAAGTTAAAATTAAGGATAGATCTTGGTGTAATGCACTACATAGTTATAGCAGTTTGATGCTACTCTATATGTAATTCCTGCATCCTGTGTGATGTTTGGCAAGTTATTTAAAATACTATGGCCAAAATCTAGAGCTAGGGTATGGCCCACTGAATGAATAGAAATTTGATGAGTATACTCCTTTGTAAGTTCCTTTGATGCAATGGACTTATTATGGCATAATGAATCATAGACTAGGCTAGGGCCTTTTGAATCAATAGAGGTTATGGAGAACTTGATTAATCAAATCTTCACTAGAAGCATTCAAGAGAATTAGACAGCCATCTGTCAGATCTTCTTTGATTTGGATTACTGCCTTGAGCAAGGTGTTGGACCCAATGGCCTTAAAGTTATTCTATGATCCTATGATTCACATCATTGGAATTGTGCTACTTAGATCTACTGTTAGGACAGAAACGTTAGGAGGGACAAAGTCTCCCACTCAGAAGTCTAGGAAAGAACAATCTCATTACTGTGCACTTGGTTTGTGGAAAAGTCTTCACATTCCACTGCTATGCATGTTGGTACTGTTTGTAGATCTCATGATTGCATTGTCAGATCTGTTACTTGCTTGGTACTCATCTGCCATGCTGTTGACTTTTGTTTTTGTTTTCCCACATAAGGAAGCTGTGTGAATGTTGCTATTCTTCACACTGTGTTCTTATCTGTCCAGTTTATGTCACAAAGAATTGAAAACTGCATCCAAGAGCAAATGACAGTCTAGAAAACATGTTTTAGAATTGAAAGGTGCACTATCTTGCATTTATCTTCCTTGTCTTCTTCATCACAGTGTCTATCACAGTGTCTAAGTGCTTATCTGACAAAATTTGTGAGACTAGACTATGTTTCACTGCAGCAATGGATGCCCCCCAAAATAAATGAGAGAAAGGGAAAAGCAAAACAAAGAAGGGAACCAGCTAGTACCAGAATCTAGAAGAACACATTCAGTTGTGACATAAAAGGTAACATTGATGTGGCACATTCTTCCTCAGTGTAAGTCTTTGAGATTGGATTTCTGTCAAAACTAAAATGTTCAGGCTCAACAAAAAGTTATGTCAGTATAAAAGCATTAGCAAGAAAGAATCTATAGCTTGCATTTGAGTTCAAACTAAATCACCGTTAAAAGGAAGAAAACTGCACTCCAAAGCAGGCTCACAAAAGGAGGATGGACACAGAACACTTTTAATCCTGCAACCCAGTGTGATGTACTTTGACTTCCCTCTTTGTGATCACGAGGACACCAGGACTGGACTGTCAGATTAAAAGTGCCTTGGGTGTTTATCATTGCTGTACACTAATGTAATGTTTTCCCCACTTTCTGTTCATTACTTGGAAGCTAAACAGAGGCAGAAATCTGTTGCTTGGTGTAGTAAGTCACAGACTAGACCTACTAAATCAGTGGGGATTTGGTGAGTCAATTTCTCAGTAAGTTTTATGGATTCAAGTGTCCACTCTAGTTATGACTTACTATCTAAACCACAGGATTTCACCCATAGCTATGTGACCCTTTTCAGAAGCAAGTATGTCCCTGCTGGTGCGACTGGCCTCCTGGCTGGAAAGAGTAGGGACAAAGTTCTCCTACTCAGCAGCATTGCACTAGGTAGATGATGCCTTTATTTTACTGTTTATGTATTCTTGTTTTCTTTGAAGTTGTGAGTTATTTTGCTTTTTCTGTGTTTGCCAGTTATACTTTGATTTTAATCCTATTGTAAGCCACCCAGAATAGTGGCTTCACTAATCAGGCAGGATATAAAAACAAACAAATGCTATTTTTTATTCTTGCTTTTTAAAGGTTCTCTATTCTGATCCTTTTTTCTTTTCTTTTCTTTTTTTTTAAAAAAATAATTAGTCACCTTGGCAGCTGAGATCTAATTTTTAGACTGACTGGCTCTACAGGACGGCCCGCACAGAGAGCAGAAAAGGACGCCATCGCCCGCCACCTCGAGCAGCTCCCTGTCTCACCCTGGGAGCCCACGCCACCGGCCCTGCTAGGGAGAGACAGGTGGGAGCCATTGCCGCTGCCGACACAGCTGCCCTCGCTCTCCGGGACGGCCCGCCTGGAGACCAGAAAAGTACGCCATCGCCCGCCACCTCGAGCAGCTCCCTGTCTTGCCCCAGGAGCCCACGCCACTGGCCCCGCTGGGGAGAGACAGGTGGGAGCCATTGCCGCTGCCGACGCAGCTGCCCTCACAGACGTTGAACCATGGGTGCCTTTGTAGCTGCTGGGTGGTTGAGGTTGATTCTTTGTGTAATTTCTCATTGTGACATTGCTTAATTCTTTATTTATATTTTGTATTGTATTTTTGCATATTCTGATGTTTTGATTGTATTAATTTTGTATTGCCTTTTGTATTTTATTGTATAACTTGCTCTGTTAATTGTATTTATATATGTTGTAAGCCACTTTGAGTGGCACTTGTGCTAGGAAAGCGGGATAGAAATAAAACTTAATAATAATAATAATAATAATAATAATAATAATAATAATAATAATAATAATAATAATAATAATAATAATAATAATAATAATAATAATAATAATAATAATAATAATAATAATCCAAAATGCAGCAAGGTTCACAAGAAGGGAAATTATTCAATAGAGCCTCTGCTCTATTGAAATCACTAAAGCAACATATATGCTCTGAAAACACATCCATCTTCCCCCTTCTTACACCTTTGTGTAAGAAGGACACTAACACATCATACAGTACTGTATATGGTAAAATAGGGGAACTTGAGGTAACACGGTAAAATCTGGGAACATGCAGTGTCATTGCAAGGGAAGTGTGAAAGACCCACCACACACTTTGCAGAAAACACTTCTGCATCTACACATAATTTATAATATAAGATGGCAAGGAAGGGAGAAACGTGAACTGGGAAAATGGATGTTTCAGAAATACTTTAACTACACTTTTTGGCATATTGGGTTAGATGGAATATTTGTTTAACTCCTTTGAATTCTAAAACTTTTTTTTGATCTTTCCTAAATCAAAGTACAACTGGGTTTTTCATATGACTGGTCATTCCTATGAGAACCATTATGTGTTTATTCTACTGCATACACATACATGTTGCTTCTCTATCCTTTGTGAAAATTTCATAAACATTTACTTATCAGCGTATTCAAATGTTGATGGGCATAACTGTACTGGTTTTTACATCAGTGGAACTATTACCTATATTAATCTGCTATGGATATGACAAGTCTTCCTAAAGCAGTTCCTACACTCTCTTAAATATATGCTATTTCTCTTTATCTCTTTGTTGAAGAATGAATCACATCTGCTGCTTGCAGCAATCAAAATGTAGTTCCATCAAGCTGACTCATGAATGTTCACATTTCCTCAAGTCTACACTAGGAGGCAAGTTCTTCCCACACACCAGTCTACCACACTTTTACCTGTATTGTGTGTAACAAATTGTCACACATTGGCAAAGGAGAAACATCAATGCTGCTCAGGTTGTACTGAAACTATGATACAAAATGTAGAGAAGAAAAGAAAAGTTTCTCATCTGAAAATGCATTATCCCAGACACATTTGAATAGTGCTGACTTTACAAACATTAATATTCCTCCAGCAGACATAGATGTGGACAAGTATTTAAAGATAGTAAGTGAAACAGGAATAAGATTATTCTTGCCTTCATGCTTAGGTGTTACCTATGAAGACATTCATTTAAATCAATTTACTCTCATTCATTCCTCAGACAGCAGAATGTTATTTAAAAACAATGAGTACTGTAGTTTATTACTTTTTAAAATAAAAAGGAACCCGATTCACCATAAACATTTTATTCAGTTTAGTAAATACATAAGAATATCACCTGTTGTTGCATTATTATTAATATTATTATTATTATTTAAAAAACATGGTTATTCACTTTTTACCACCCCAAATATTGTTACAGTGAAAACATCTACTGGAAATGTTTTGTTGTACCATGATTCATTTCTCACAGTGACTGCAGCTATTTAATTTGTATTAGAATGGGGGATAATGGCACATCTATGGCCTTTATCATATTTTTATCTTATTGTTACCCAGCAAAATTACTATACTTGTAATTTTTTTTTTAAAAAAATCTCAGAATGTTTTCTGAAAATTTAACGGTGCAACCATGAGAACTATAATAACTGAAAATCAATTCATTGTGGAGCTCTCTTTATATATATAAGGAATGTCCCAGATAAAATAAATTGTATCTCTTTCTAGCATCCTTGGCAGTAAAATAGAACAATTCTGTCTTCTCCACATTAGATCATAAACACAATATGAAGCTGCAAGTTGTAGAACAGATGCAATAAAGTCATGTTGTCAGTGAGCAATTAATCATAGAATGTCGAGCTATTTGCTAAGGCAGTTAATATTTTATGCAATTTTGAACATGCAAATTTGAGATAGTGGAAGGTAATGTACAACATTAGTCAAACTTCTGAGAACATTTCCCCCATTAAGATCTTTACAACAAATATAACCAGAAATAACGTTCATATAATCAGATTCACAATTTAGGAAAACTGAAGAAGAACTCCAGGAAGAACCCATCACATCTACTGATCTTACATGGGATCCCAGAAGACTGAACACCACAAAGAAAGTCCCTGATTTTTTTTTTAAAAAAATACCCTTTATTATGTGACATATTAAGGAAATCCAATGCTGAAAGGCTGTAGCATGAGTACAACACTCCTTTAAGTGCAGGGTCAGGTTGAGTAAGGCAAGGAAGCATTAACATGCAAAGTGTAGGTCACCAAATCAAATCTCCTATCACTAATGATATCTTTATGGCAGTGGTGGCACTAACATAGAACAGGATACCTGGATTGCATGTATTTAGCAAAACCACTAGGGTAAGATAAATAACTATAGATCAGGGGATGGGCAAAGAGCAGTTACAAGGCTCCATGGAACCCAGAAAGGCTGATTTTCTAGGCTTCTGGCATTTTCCAAGAACCCTTTTCCCCAGAACAACAACTGTGACTACTACATCAAATAGCTGTCTCAGAAAGGCTGCAGGAAGAGTAAAAGGTAAAGGTCACCCTTGCTTGAAAGCCAGTCATATCCCACTCTAGGGTTCAATGCTCACCTGCTTTACAGAGTGCATCTGGAAAGAAGCTCTTAAATAGCCTTCAGCCAAGTTTTCCAATATTGGAATAGTTTCTTTTCAGATTGAAGCATTTTGTCTTCTGTTGGTGATAATCCACTGCTCTTGTAGAACACATGTTTTAAACATACTGTAGACACTTCCCAGATTCAAACACAATAGTGTACCAGATTTCTTCCTCAGACCACTGCCAGTCAGAGCAGACAAGGGTGGCCTAGATCAGGACAAACTACCTCCATAAGCTCTGAAATTGTGGACAACCATGGGTTCACTCCACATGATCAGGAGCCAAACACCACTAGAAACCCACACACACCTTTTAGAAACAAAAATTGTATTGTTACTTAATTACCCCTCCAAATTCCTAGGAGGCAACACAAGGAAATTTTGTACCCCATTTCATTTCTAAAACAAGAAAAAAATGAGTCACGGAAGGGTACATGTTGCCCATTATTGGGGTTAACAATTAGACATATTCTGTTACTCACATCCTCTGAATGCTCTGCAATGCCTAGCTTGAAGAAGAGTCCTACAGGACTCCAAAGATTGCTCGTTTCTGTTGTGTACCTAGTCTAGTATATGTATTACCTATCCTTGTTGTGAAACTTTTTTCCTATGGATCTTTGTTTCAGTGGAACCAATTTATGTGAGAGTGCAACACATTGTTAACCTACAATAGGACAAAGTAAAGTCAGCTAACAATCTCCAGAGTTGTTTGTGGAATTGGAGGGAAAAGTAGAAAGGCCCCGAAGAAGCAAGTAGTTCTTTGGAATGGCAACTTCCCCTTCAAGCAAGAGTTTTAATTTTCAGGAAACATGTCCCCACAAATTCCTGACTCTTATAGGTGATTTATAGGATTGAGGAAAAGACCATGCATAGGTGGATCACAGTTCAAGTAAAAGCATGTTCTGAAATCAAGAAGAGGAGCTGGGAATGTTTCAATTAAGAAAAGTTAATAATGTGCAAAAAGCCATATATAGTTTAGCAATGGTAGGAAGATACTCTGAATGCACATATAGTCTGTTGCAGAATTAGGAACCCTGTGGTATAAGCTCCTGAATGCAGTGTTCCCCTTGTACTTTGTTGCCACATTCAGCCCAAAGCAATTATATTTCCTTTGCTGACTTTCCACACCAAGAGAGGAAAAAAATGTAATTGGAATGGCTAGACCCTAGCACTTCCCTGCTTTTCTCAACAACTGAAAATTCTGATTCTTGAATAGTACTAATTATCTGATTGACTTCTTAGCAGAGATAGAGCCCTATATTTCATATTTCTGATTTTCTTGGAACTGTTTATTTCCCTTTGCAAGTTCATGAATGAAAAAGACAAGAAAACTGTGGAATCAGTGTTCCAAAGAATGTCATCCCTCTCTGCCTTACAGAAGGAATTCTTCTATATAATACCCACCTAGACAACTGCAACATGTACCAGGATAGATGTTGGGAAGGAAACCATGGAATAAAGGAACAAAGACATGGTTTCAAATTGCCATCAACATCAGTAGTCCTACTCATACACTCAGTGGTGGAGAAGTTTTAGACCAAGGTGAACTTCTCCCCTATCTGCATACCTGCACCAATAATTTTCATGGTGAAAAAAGAGTCCACAAAAAATCTACATGTGCAGTCATGAGGAGTTGGATATATGTTTGCTTGATGTGTTTGACTTTTGTTTCTTCCAATAACAATCAATGCCATTTGATTGGGGAATCAATAATATTTCATTAATTGGGCCATCACACAAACAGTTTTTTTCTTTGGGATCTCCATATCCCATGCAATGATATTTGCGAGTGAAGAAGAGGGAGTTATGCCATGAACAGAATAAATTTCACCGCTGTGATGATTACAGGTACATTGGTAAAGTGGTTCCCAAAGTGGGCCCTATGCCCCACAGGGGACTTCAATTCCCAGAAGCCTAAGTCAGTATATTGGCTGATCAGTGCTATGAGGAATTGACTTAGGCTTCTGGAAAATTGAGTCCAAGAACCAAAATTTGGGAAACACTGCCAGGTTATATACAATTTATTGTCAAAGCTGATGCCATGCAGTTACCAGGGACATTATCAATGAAATACACTAATGTGTAATTATTTTAGAAACAAAGGTAAGTACGAATTGTATCTTAATAAACAAGACAGCAGTGTGTGAATAATAAAGCTAATGATGAAAATCTCTCTCACTCTCTTGCTCAGCATGAATGATTGCTGGCTTTAAGATTAGCTGGATGAATTTTGTCTCACTGTGGATGCCTTTTCATTAGGCTAGAATAATTATATAACTCTCTTGTCTCTTTGGAGGCTGGCAACACTTGGAAAATTTAACAATGCATCTCTAGTGCACTGGTTCATTAAGTCTGGAGAACATTTAACTCATTCTAGAACACAGTAGGCTTTTGAAAACCCAAATATTAAATGTAAATTCAGCAGTGAGACACCAATATCAGGAAGTGTCAGCAACTGGACGGTACACAAAATAAGCCAATTATTATTGTGAACCTGAAAACCACTGCCCAAATTGCTCTCGTCATGGAGCAAAACACTTAAATCAAGAAGAACATTGCCAATACAATACAAGAAAGTGAGGTTCCATGAAAGTCAGCTTTTAAAAGGCAGACACAGTCCTAGTTTGCCTGTGTGTGTGTGTGTGTGTGTGTGTGTGCGCATGCACACATGTTTATATGTGTGCGTGCTTGCATGCCTGCGTAGGTACGTGCGTACGCATACCATTCTTTGCTCCAGGATTCACATGTCAGGAGATAAATGTGAAAAGAATGTTCCCAGTGTGTGGAATATCCCCATGGAACCAGAAGTCCTGATTTTTTCCAAATTGTTTCCTCACATGTGGAGGGACCACTTGTCTCTTCAGAACTCAGACCACCCCACCTGCTCTCTCTGCTATTGGTTTATGGCTAATTATTTTGCTAAACACTAGAATAGGGATAACATATAATTCAATTGTAGCACTGTGAAGGTATTGGTGTGACAGAATGGACATTTATGATCAGTAAATAGAATTAACACCTATGACAATAGGATTTCCACATACAGCAAAAGCTAGATTCTAATGGAAGCTTAGGACCAATGGGTGGTGCTGTCAAATAAAATTTTGCTATATTACTTATGTTTAAAACCTGAAGATTCCAGGGAGCCCAAAGGGGGCTGGTCAGAGAAGCAACAATGTTGAGAATATGCAAAACACTGAAGAGGGGGAGATAATTTAATGTCCTTCTTACAGTAAGAAAGTTGATCCAAATAAGCTTACTTTTCCCTTTCAGTTGAATTCACTGTGAGCAACATGGTGTGAATTGGTGACAAGCTGGCAGTTTACACAAGAAAGGCTGCAACTTCACAGCAACTATGTAGCTGTGGTAATTTTGCAGTACAGTAAAACCCCAGGTTACGATGGAGGTTTGTTCAAACAGCCTCCGTTGTAACCCAAAAAAATTGTAACCCGAAACATCCATAGAGATGCATTGAAAAATTAAAAAAAAATGGTCCTGAATTGATCCTTGTAAACCGAAACAAATACATTAAAAATTTGTAAATCAGGACAGCATTTCCATAGAATTTGCCATTGTAAACTGGAGCAAACTTAAACCAAGGTGGTTGTAACCCGGAGTTTTACTGTATCTAAAAAGGAATCCCCCACCTCCACCTCTTCCAGATTTGCCATTAAACAGATACCTGCTTGATTTTGGAATACTACTACAAGAGCACACCCAATTTAGTCAGTAATTTCAAATTTCAGAAAAATATAAACAGATTTCTGAAAATGACTTTCATTTTTCAATGCTGTTGTACTAAAATGTTTACATTGGAGTGAGAACAGGATTTGATTTTTAGCTTTCATTAGCTTGCACCGTGGCAAAGAAATTGCTGAGGGAATCTTCTTGGACATATTGATTTACTGCATGCAATCCCTGTAATTCATGCAAGGAAGGCTTGACCTATTATTCAGATAGTTTGGATGACAACCAAGAGAAATATGTCAGTAAGGTCAATGTAGAAGAAAAAAATGCCACAAACTCCCAGCCCATAGAGAATGTCAAATTTCCGGGCATGTGATGCAGCAGCATACCCAAGAACACCAACAGTTCTCATTTTCTAAGCTATATGCATTCTTGTGTGGTTCAAAAGCATATGTCCATTCAGATTAGTCTTTTAAAATAGTCTCTATTAGCAAGGAGTCTATCATTTTGATGAATATTACATGTCTGATTCATTTTATATGGCACATTTGGTATCTTTTCACTAATGCAGAAGCACTCACTTTTAATACCTTCGCAAAATACGACAGTAATGGAGATCATTCCTTTCAAAGAAAGATAATGTTTGTTCTGGATTTGTCACAGTATTCAAAGCAGCAGTCAGTGTTCTGCCTTGATAAGCAATGCCAAAATATATTACAGGTATTTAATTTCCATCTACCTTGCCTCCAGCAACTGAAAAGAAATACTGAATAGCTCAACACAAGGCCCATAAGTAGGCAAGATAGTTTGTAGGTCAAGGTTGTCATAGATTTCTCTTCTACATAGCACTGTAGCAATGTAACTGTTACCACCATTTTAAGATACTACTGTCATTTACATACATTATTATTATCTTATGTATTTATGTCTTTTACAAACCTCTAGAACAAAAATGGATTATTTCAGAGTTGGAGCAGACATTTTGTTCACCATGAAGATCAATATCTGTGCCAATCCCTGCCTTTTCATTCTCTCCTCCTGCCCCTAAATATAACACCTGAAATAGAATACATATTATTTTGCAGCAAAACCTTTGGCCATCTGATTTTCTTTCTTGGAAAAATAGTGCCCTTTTCCCATGGGATAATCTGATAAAAGAATGAACTACAAACAAGACACTCTGTTCTTCTCCAGTCTCGGCCATCTATTTTAGCATATACTTTTCTACAAACCTATCAAGTGAAGAATGTTATTTGAAATTCAACAGCATGACACTGAAGCATGTTTTATCAAATTAGAACAGAACTGAATTCAATCAGATTTATTTATTGCTTGTGGCTGAAGCCTTAGGGAAGAAAATCAGTGTTATTTACTAGAATGATAACCCAGATGCTATGTATCTGTCCATCAAAGGCCAAATCTGTATAACAGAAGACAACTTCAGCCATTCAAATTTGACAGCTACATTTTTCGGGCTATGCTCCATAATCTCAAAGACTCTAAGAACTACCTCAGGCACAGTAGGAAGTGGCTTTTTTTAACCCAAGCTTCTTCATATGTGACTGGGGGTAAAATTAAAAGCAAGCCTCTGGTGCAACAAGGAGCATATCTGAATTTGTAAAAAGAAATTGGAGAATAATAATGAGGACAGAGGAGCAATTGCCCATGGCCTGAAGCATTCTGGGATCTTCTACAGCAATCTAGGTGGTATCATATAAATGCCACTGGGCTGTATTTTAGCTACTGAGACTCTCTACAATTTTGATACATGAAGATGATTTTGGATTCTACTAAAAGCAACAGTTTACACAAACAGTCTATTAATAAACAGAAAAATAAATCTCCAGAGTTTGGGAATATGTTCCAGTCAGTTCCAGTCAACCTTCTTACCCCAGGTATTTCATACAGGTATGTAGTGAATTGATCTTGTATGCATTAACAAGATCAGTCTTCCTCTATAACTACAATGGAATGAATAAAGGACAAAGATCATAAAAAGTTTTGGTGGGTAGAGGAGTAAAAGTAAAAGCATAACTTACCAGAGTTGGGGTCAGAGTTGCCATCAGCTTCGGTCCTCTTGTCCGGTGAGGCCTGATCGTAGAATTCGTCCTGTGGCTGAACCAGAGGGAGAGGGTGTGAGATCAGGGTTCCACTACCCACAGGCTCATGATCTCCTAGACCACTGTCACTGCAGCTTTCTTGGGAGCCATCAGGGAGGTGAAACGTAACACGACGCTGGGACTACAAAGAAGAGCACAGGATATGCTGGATTAGTGCTCTTCTTGTCTCTATAATCATGCTCTCTTAATAGATATAGCTGTTCTTTGCTATAATCATTTTGAGGCTTACTCTTCCCACAAAACATCATCTCTTTGTTGTGACTGAAGAAAGCAATAGGTCATCAAGGGTTTTCTGTCTGTCTGTCTTTCCATCTGCCTGTCTAATTTGAGAAGTATGTACTGGTATTGATAATACATAATACCTATTATATAGGTACAGTACCACTTAGTTATTTGTAGATACATTTGTTGCTATTGTGTACTTAACTTGAACTTACTGACATATTGTTTGTCAGTCATATTCGTTACAGGACATAGTATTCCTGGGAAAGATACCCTACTTTACACAGTTTAGCAGCACCAGCCACATGAATAACAGCCACAAGTGAGTAACCCCTAACCTACAATACTGGCAGACAAGGGAAACATGCATAATGATAACCTGTTTTCCATGGTACGTTCTACTGAAAAATAGGTTGGGAATATGAGACATGTGCCAAAGGATGTAACATCCTGGCCATATCTTCTCAACATAACCATTTTACCAGGCACTCACCAAAGAACGTCTTACTACTTTGTAATGTATGAATGAGAAAACATAAAAGTGTTGGTTACAGCTTTAGTTTATAATTCATATATTTTCTATAAAAAACATGGTAAATAAAATTGTTGGACTATAGGAAATCATGACAAGACCCTAGGAAATCACAACCTAGTTAATTCTCTCATGCTAAATGTGAAAAAAATGGGGGGGGGGGGGGTCCTCATGGTGAGCATAGGATTTGTGTGTTTTTTGTTTGAAAAGAGTGCAATTATGCAAAGCTGAAAATGTAATAACTGCTGTTGTACGGACTTTTAAAGAATAGTTTTAAGTGAAGTAGACATTTTATTCTGTGCAATATCAGATTTTTAAAAATGAGACAAACTTCAAGGTGTCACAACATTTCTGCTTCTTGATATTTTGTTTTGTTTTTTGTATGATAGTTTTGAAGACTATCCCCCCCCCCCTTTTCAGGGAAGTGTTTAATTTTATTGGATGAGAAAATATACAAGTGTTGGTTACATCCTTAGTTTATAATTTGTAGTCTTTGTAGGCAGTCAGTCTGTCCTTCTGTGCTTGTCTGATCTTTCTTTATTCCTCTAGCTGTATGCTCACATGTAAGTTTTATTGAAGAAAAGGGATACATGCTAGAAACCTGTTACACAAAATGTGCAAACCTCAGTGGGAAAGTAGTGCTTGGTATCTGGAGGCACAGACTTGAGAACTGTTGACTGACTGTCTTATTGTGTCTTGACAGCCTGACCTAGATATGAATGATGTGTTTCTTCCAGAACCCTACCACAGGATGGACACCATATCACGTTAACCATAGTTTGCATGCAGTCTGCTGTTTATCCTTGCTAATACATAAAATGACTCTAAGAAGTACCATATCATTAGAAGATCTTTCCAAAAAAGCCCCTCTTAGTTATTGCCCTGCTGCAGAAAAAAATATTATGTGTATTTAAAAATAAATGAGAATTGAGATGTTTATTTTAGTTTATTTTCTTCTCTTCCTCCTGGTACATTTGGAGGGATTAAAGGATTGCAGAGGAAAATGTGTCCCTATCTGTGTCTATATACACATACATCTACACACATGCATGTGTACATAGAACTCCACACATATTATTAAGGTTTCCAATTTAACTCTCTTACCACATGGGGCAAAAAATAATAATAGCATAGGCACAATAAGCTTTACAAGCTTTATTGTTTTGTACACTGTGCCAGTATGCACTGCAGTGCATCATGCCGGATCTGCAGTTATAAGAGGAAAATGATGATGACAATGACAACAGCAGCAACAACAATGATAATGAAATATCTATTGTTTTCTGACTGCATATTTTATTTAACTGCCAGGTAATGTCTTGATTCTATTTGTTGAACTTTGGGAGATGCGAAAGCTGGCAGATAACAAAGCTCTGTCCATACATTAATTGTGAATGTCACTCATCATAATACAGTTCAGAAGATAATTCATAGAGACTGAGAATCGAATTACACATTGCACATAAAGAGCAGTATACAGACGTACATATGCTGCATGAGAAGTGACGAAGATGACTAGGAAGAAAACAGACTTCCTGTACCTGCCTGCTCTAATCCTGATCTGGGATGTCATATATTTATTGCATCATGTAGTTTCACCCTGACTTTATGAAAATAGTTTACAGTTAGAAGTGGCAACATAGTAGCCTGGAAAGGGCTGATGGATTGTGATGGGCAGTGTGACAAAGACATTGGGTCTTCTGGGAATCCTTAGAAGAAGAATCAAAAAATAAAATAGCCAATATTACGTATTTGTATAAAGACAATATGATATTTGCTGTTTGTGGACCACATCCCACAATTTTGGTTTCAAGATGCAGGGACCAGAAAGAAGTGAAAACTATCCCAAGTATCCCTATATCTTGAAACAAAAATTGCAGAATGTGGTCCACACACAACTTTTAAAATGCTACTGGGGGTAGCACACCACCTTTACAATCAAAGGCTGCAATGTTGAGTTTTTTTGTCATCATCGTCAGCTGCTATTCATATCCAAGCACACATTTTTCCTGGAGGCCATTTTCTCAGCTGGTGAATGTGTCTGTGGTGACTCCACAAACTGATCCTGGCATGGAACATGTGACCACACACAGTACACTGAATAGATGGTGGAGGATGCAGTTGGGTTTGATGAAGCTTCCATGCTTGTTGCGTAGCCTCTTCATGTCTGTGGTGTTCCCTTTTGAAGTGATCGGTAGCAGCAGAGATGGTTTGGCACCAAAATGGGGGATCTTCAGCTGTTGTCTCCCAGGTTTGTGAGTTTATACCTGACACCTTTATGGTTTGTTTCAGCTGGTCCTTATAGCACTTCAAAGGAGCTCTGTGAGGTCTTGTACCAGAGATAAGTTCCCTGTAAAGTATTTGGCGAGGAAGCCTGGAACGATCCATATGGCAGACATGCCATATCCATCTAAAATGATGGCCTATGATGTAAGCTTTTGTGCTGTTTACATTCACTTTCTTGAGAACTGCAATGTTGGTGACATAGTCATCATGTATGTTAACTGTGCTTAAACTGTCAAGGCAATTCAAACCACCATGTTCCCACACTTTCCTAAACGGTCAAACATCGTCCCTGTTTGACAGCTACAAAATCTTGCCAGACAGCATAATCTCGTGAGATTTCATTATGGTGTGCAAATTAGAATCTGACAGGAGCGGAATGTATCTTTTCTCATGTATCTATTATTATGCAAATAAGTGGATCAAAAATGTGCACACTCTGTTAACCAATGGGCTTTTGTTATTGTTATTACTGTTTATCGTGTATATAAGTCCGAGTTTTGCCCCATCCAAACTGTGTTCAAACCCCATTAATAAAGAGCTGAATTTCACTACTTCATTCGTCTGCTTCTCCATTCCTTGAACATGAAACTGGCGACGAGGATGGGATGGCGTCTTCACATGGCAGCAACATCGGCCCATTCAACCCAGCTAGTCCAGAGAAATGGGCAACATACGAACACCGGTTCCGCCATGCAATGGCCTCGCAGAAGATCACCGACGAAGACCAGAAGTGCTCCTGCTTCCTCACACAGTGCGGATCTGAGACGTTTGAGCTGGCAATCCACCTCGTTCTTCCATGGGATGTGGATGTGGTGCCGCTCACAGAGATCATGTCCACACTGAGGAGGCACCTGCAGCCAGAGGTCTCGATCTTCCCGGTCAGGGTGGCCTTCCACAGAAGGCAGCAGCAACCCGGTGAATCCATTGTTGCCTACGCCGCCACCCTGCGCATTGCTGCCGCCCCGTGCAAGTGGGACAACATCAAAGTAGCACTCCGGGACCGTCTGCTGGCTGGCATGAGGGATGAAGATGCTCAATGTTGTCTCCTGATCAGGAAGATGCTAACCTTCAAGGCTGTCCTAGAAGAGGCAGTAGTGTCTGAGGCCGCACAGTCCGGGATAAAGCTTTACCGGCATCACCACTCCACCACCAATGCCACCGACTCAGCTGTACAAGCTCAGCAGAATTCATCTTCATCCTCCTTGGCATCGCCTGGTTCCACCTCTTCATTGGAGTCCAGCGATGCAGAGGGAGAAGTCTGAGTGGTCCGACGAAAGCACTGAGAGCACTGTGATGATCGGGAGAAGAAATTCCTTTGCAAGTGTGATGGCTGCGGAACTCGGCATGACCACAGGAAGTGCCCCTTCTGCACTACGGAATGCCACAACTGCGGGCAAAGAGGGCACATTGCTAAGGTATGCCAGCAGCGGAAGCGGAGACCTCCAGCACCTGAGGCCAAGAAGAGTCATCACCACAACACGGCCATCACCAAAGTGTCACCTGAGCCTGAGCCATGCCAAGTGGGCATCATCAGCGAGCATTTCTTCGCAGACCTGAGCCTTCAGGACATCCCCTTCAAGATGGAGGTGGATTCAGGTATTACCTTTTCCATAATTCCACAGCGGGAGTTTTTAAGGATTCCCCCTGCCTCTCGGCTCAAGCTTAAATCCCTTAAGACTTCCCTCCGGGATGTGCAAGGTTGCCAGATTCCAGTCCTGGGGGTGGGTAAATTCTTGGTTAAATTCAAAAACATTTGCATTTCCTTGCCATTGGTTGTAGTTAAGCAGGGCACAAACTGTCTTATTGGGACCCAATGGATTAAGCCCCTGGGAATCCGGCTTTCTGGCATTCACAGAATAGACTCTGACCCAATCCGGGACGTTTGTGCTGCACATCCTGAGGTGTTTAAAAATGGTTTAGGCTTATACAAAGGACTCCCTGTTGACTTTGAATTTGACCCTACCATCCGGCCCATCCGGATGAAGCCACGCCAGGTACCCTTTGCTTTAAAGAAGAAGATATAAACTGAGCTGGACAAACTGGTGGGGCATGGCATCCTTGTGCCGGTGGACTCCACAGAGTGGGAGACACCAATTGTGGTTGCTTTGAAAAGTAACGGGGAGGTCAGGATATGCACAGACTATAGGTGTATCATCAATAAAGCTATTCACCCAAACGCATATCCTGTGCCCGTGGTAAGCCACCTGCTTGCCTCCTTGCATGGAGGAAATTGCTTCGCAAAACTTGACCTTGCCCAGGCTTACCAACAATTAACTGTGTCTCCTGCTGCTGCCATAGCCCAGACCATAGTAATGCAAATGGGGGCATTTAAGGTAACCAGACTACAATTCAGGGTGAATGCGGCCCCTGGAATATTTCAATCTCTTGTAGAACATATTTTAAAAGGGTTGATCAGTGACCTGCCATATTTTGATGATGTGCTGATCACCGCTAAGGACACCATCGAACTAGTGGCCAGGCTCAATCAAGTCCTGTCATGTTTCAAGCAGGCTGGTCAGAAGAGACAAATGTGTGTTTTTGGCATGGGAAGTGGAGTTCTTGGGGTACCGGTTTACACCCCAAGGTATCGTGCACTCTGACTCCAAGGTGAAGGCCGTGCGGAAAGCACCCAGGCCAAAATGTAATGCCGAATTGCAATCATTCCTAGGATTGTTAAACTTCTATCATGCTTGTATCCATCGCAAAGCATCAGTTGCCGAACCATTACATCGGCTTCTTAAGAAAGATATTATTTGGCCCTGGGGCCATTGCCAGGAGAAAGTGTTCCTAGAATTTAAGAGGCTGCTATCTTTGGATGCTGTATTAACTCACTTTGATCCTAACAAAGAAGTTGTACTTGTGTGTGATGCATCCCCTGTGGGGGTGGGAGCTGTGTTATGCCATGTACTAAGTGATGGGAGGGAAGCCCCTGTAGCATTCTATTCCCGTTCGCTCTCAAAGCCTGAGAAAAATTACACTCAGACAGACAGGGAGGCATTGGCAATCGTGGCAGGCACTAAGAAATTCCATGATTACCTTTATGGAAGACCTTTTACCATCGTAACTGACCACAAGCCCCTCGTTGGAATCTTTGTGAACAGGAAGCCCACACCTCAAATTCTGTCCTCAAGGATGTTGCGTTGGGCAATTTTCCTAAATGCATATGATTTTACTTTGGTGCACAAAGAAGATGGTGATGATTGTGGCATTCTTAAGGTCATCAGACAGTTTACCAGTTTTCCAAATCAAGAGAATGAGTGTGAAAAGCCTTACAGTGAACCCCCGACTAATGATGCATTCGAATAGCATCATTTTTGATTAACAACGCTATCGATGCACCCCACATGATCTAACGCACAACAACAAAAAAACGTTATTGTGTGAATTTTGACAGTTTTTAAAACATCGTTGTGCGAATAATGACTTTTTTGTCATTCTGTGGGAGATCTCCAATAGGAAACCACATAACAACATTTTTTGCATAACAATGCTACTTGGGGAACCAAGTAACGTCATTATGTGAGGGTCTACTGTATTTTTAAAGGCACCCCTCTCTTCTGGATTAAATCCAGAGGGATGGTATCAGGCGTGGGAGTCTTTCTGAGTTTCAGCTTATTCAGAGCCTCACAAAATTCCTGGTATGTCATTGGAATTGCCATCTGTGGCTAATGGGGATACTGTGACACTGCTTGAAGAAAATCCTTGGCAGCAGTAGAGTTTCAGTTTAAAAGCATGCAAAAGTGTGTTCTTTCTAGTGCTCCAGGATTTTCTGGCTATCTGTAAAGATTGTAGCATTGTCAGCTGTTGTCAGAGTGCCTGATGAAGAATGAGATGGTCCATATAGTTCTTTTATGCCATCATAAAATTTCCTAAGATCACATGCATCAGACAGTCTTTGGAGTTCCTGAGCTTTTTGTTGCTACCAGTTGTTCATTTCTCTTATTTGTGCCGGGAATTTTTCACTTTAGTTCTTGGAAATGAGCTTTCTTCATGTTGGAGGATGGATCTTGGTGAAGGGATAGATATGCTTCCCGTTTGGCATTGATGAGGCATGAGATTTCATCATTGTTGTCATCAAACCCGTCTTGCCTCCTCTTTTTCATGTAGACAATGTTTTTTAGCTTAGGGTTGAAAGCAAGTAGATGATGCAAGGTTGAAATCTTTGCAGTCAGGCATAGCATGGATAAAACAGTGTGGTCATGTTTCCTCCCATCTCTCTTAGCACTAATATGGTTATCCAAATGAAACAACATGAAATGGTAGGAGATTGAGAACACGTTGATGGAAATATGTCTACACACTAGAACCAAAATTCTGTTGTGCAATTATGGGTACAAAACTCAAGCACAGAAGTGGAAGCAATGCCCCTGAAGTATATTGTACAATCACTTGGGCTGGGAATGCAGGGTTGGTTGCATAACTGGACAACACAAGGCTTTGTTACCAGGTATAATGCATAATGATGTTATGCTGGCATGAACAGGATACAGGGCAATGTGTTACTTGAGGCATGGGGTTTGCCACCCCCAAGTACAATGATAGGTGGTCACCATCACAAGTGACTTTAAAAGGGAATTAGACAACTACACAAAGGATGATGGCTATCAACAGCAATGATTTACAGACCAGCATAGTTCTGATGTTCTCACTTCAGCCATTTGAGACCTAGAGAGTTTTCATCATGCTCAGACTTTCAAAGAGAGACAGAAACTCTGGCATAACTGGATTTTTAATTAAAATGAGGAAATATAACTATAGTACTATGAGTCAAAATCCTGTATGAGACTAGTGGAACAGTCTTTCATTCATCTCCCAAATGCCAGTGTCTTCTAATCTTAGCACTTTTCAGAAATACTATTTCTTCCTCAGAGAACTCTCCTAGCTTTGTTCAAACAGGGAGCCATTATGCCCTACTTCTCACAGCAGATGAGATTTCAGGAAAATGCCGGTTTTATTATTAGCTATTATAAATATTTAAAAAGCTGCTCCTTAACTTATCTTTCCTGACATGCAGTATTTTCTTAGAGCTATGTCACCCTCATTGCCTGCACGTGTAGTAATAAAATAACATATAGATCATTTTATGCATTGTATTATCCAGTCTTTTTCACTACACTTTAAAGTTACAGAAACCTTCACAAGTTACAGAAGCCAATTATGATATAATATATCCACTGCTAAGATATTCAGACTTGTTGTTTCTGCAAAAACCATGTCAAAGTAACACATTATTTCTGCACATGGTATTAATCTCTGGGCCTCTGCACACTCACTATGTGTAGACTCACTGATATCAAGTGGGACTGTGAAAAATGCTCATTTACAAACTTTGTGTTGTCTTTATAAAAGGACACTACCCAGGATGTTTGTTTACAGATTTTTAGTTACTGTTCATTCAGTGAGCAATCTGTACTGTGTGCAATAACCTTTAAGACCTAATTTACAAAATAAAAGATAAGTGCAGCAAAAGTAGCTCCCCCGGTGGTTTCGTGGTTAAGGCGCTGAGCTGGAGACTGTAAGGTTGGGTTTTGACACCTGAGAGCTGCACTTGGGGACATGAAAGGAGCCTCATTCTGGCATCCCTAAAAACTAATAAGCCTTCGGCAGGTGAGATTGCTCTCAACCTAAAGCCTCCATTCTTATATTGTTTTTAGCCAAGTCATTATAATGGGCCAATCTAGAGGAAGCCCCGGACCTTGAAAAACACTGCGACAAAAGGAAACAGGGCAGGTTGTGTACTAACCTGTGAACCCTTAGTCAATCATGGATTTTGTCAGGGCACTGCACTTCCTTAACCTAACTATCTGATTGCTTCTGGACATTAATAACATGCTATGTTGGCAAACAATCTCGGTGCAATATTTTTATTTGTTTGTTTGTTTATATCCCACCCATCTGGGATATTCTTCCACTCTGAGCAGCAATACAACAAATTAAAATATTTTGATAAGTAATAATATAAAATTCAACACAAATGATATATCAAACAAAATAAATTATGGTCAAAAACAATAAATAATAATAAAAAACAACCCTAACACAAGTCAGTTAATCCTATTGAAGACATCAGATTTAGATGAGTTATAATCCCCAAACCTATCAATTAATATTATCAATTCTGATAGGGATGCTCTGGACTACCAGAAATAAAAACAAATTATCCCTGGAGGTAAAAATGATGAAATTGAGTCTGTCCTACTTTGGCCCTATCATGAGAAGAGAAGATTCTCTGGAAAAGACAATAATGTTGGTGTTGTGTTCTAATGGTTTCATCTTCCTCATGGATTACAATGTATCTGAACCAATGTAACCTTGCCTATAGTAACAATGTAACCTTCAGCTGTATCTCATGAACCCTGTAATAGGACGCGAGCTAATGACCACCAGCTGGCAGCAGCGAGCGTCCAAGCTCTCTTGGTCCAAACTCATCAAAGGCAACAGCGCGGGAAGTTTTCCCGCCACCACCTACACCTGGACAAGAAGGGCGTGACCAGCAATGACGTCACGCAGATAGTAGCCAATGGGCTATCATGGAACCACGTTCAAATGTATTACCACTGTATATAAAGAGCTATCGATCCGCCATTACCTCATGTTCCCTCTGACCACCATGCAATAAACCTGAGTTAACCCAGCCCGAGGCTGTGTCCTGTGTCTTGGTTTTCATACACCAAATTGGCGACGAAGGTGGGATAATGGATCCCCAAGGAGCAGCCAGGGCACAGAACGGGTTCAACATCACCAAACCGCAAGACTGGGAGCTTTTTGAAATGGACTTCCAGGCGGCGCTGGTGGAACTCAAAGTCAAAGAAGACGATGAGGAGAGAAAGAGGGCCATCCTCACCAGAATGCTTGGGATGGATACCAAGCGAACGCTGGTGGGCATCATTGCACCGAAGAAGGTGAGCGAATTCAAAGCAGACGACATCATGAAGCTGCTGCGTGAGCGTTTCCGTCCCTCGAGGGCAATGTTTCCCGCTCGGAGCGCGTTTTGGAGGCGAGTCCAAGCGCCGGACGAGTCGGTTGAGGCATTCGTAACAGCCATGAGGATAGCCGCCGGCCCCTGCAGATGGGACGACCTAGAGACGGCCCTCAGGGACGGAGTGCTGTGTGGCCTGAAGGACAAGGAGGTGCAGCGCAGCTTGATGAACAAGGAGCCACCACCCACGCTGGCAGAGGTTGTAGAGGCCGCGGAAGCCGCGGAGTCCACGAATGCTGGAGTGGACGAAATGCACCAGTGGCGTGAGTGGCGTCCTAGAGCCGGTAAAGCGGAGAATTCGGTGCACGGGAGGTCCGGACAGTCGGTGCACGCAACTCGACGGGCCTCAAAGTCGTCTACGGAAGGGAGCGACGGCGAGGAGGTCCAAAAGGTCCGAAAAGGGGGGCGCCGCTGCGATGGTTGCGGAGCGGCCCATGAGCGCGCGAGGTGCCCATTCAGAAAGGCCGAGTGTTACACCTGCGGCCGTCGGGGGCACATCGCCAAGGCATGCAGAAAACGGAAGGAGGGCCGGAGGCAGTCGCAAGACCGTTCGACCAGGCCGGACCGTCCAGCGAGGTCCAAAGATGGCGCCCAGACCACGAGGAGGCAGGACGGCGTGGGCCGCGTCTCGGACAACAGCGAGGACGACGCTCCAGTGTTCAGCGTGTCCGCGGGACAGTCCCATTACTTCGTTGAGGTACTAGTACCAGGGGCCCCCATCAGAATGGAAATTGACTCGGGGTCCTCCTATTCGATAATTCCCCAGAAAGAGTTCTTGAAAATCGACCCCCACGTGCGGCCCAAACTTAAAACGTTGAGGTCCACGCTACAAGATGTACAGGGGAACAGCATTCCAGTGTTGGGGGTCGGGAAATTTCGGGTTAGTTTTAAGAGACATTCTGCGGAACTGCCCCTAGTTGTCCTTAAGGGGGGAAGTTGTAGCCTCCTAGGGACGCAGTGGTTTCAGCCCTTAGGCTTGTTCATAGGGGGAGTACATACAGTGGGGGTGGATCCAATACAAGCGGTGTGCGACGCGCATCCCGCCGTTTTTAAAAAAGGACTTGGAAAGTTCACGGGACCCCCTGTAGCCTTCGACCTAGACCCGGAGGTCCGCCCGATAAGACTCAAACCGCGCAGGGTGCCGTTCGCACTCAAGGACAAGATAGAGGCGGAACTGGACAAACTGGTGAGCCAGGGGATTCTCATTCCTGTTGATTCCGCGGAGTGGGAAACTCCAATTGTAACAGCTCTAAAGGCTAACGGGGAGGTGCGCATTTGCGCTGATTATAAGTGTACAATTAACAAGGCGATCCGCCCTAATGCATACCCGGTGCCGGTGATCAGCCACCTTTTGGCCAGGCTGAATGGGGGAAAGTGTTTCGCTAAACTCGATTTGGCACAAGCCTATCAGCAACTCCCCGTAACTCCCGCCACGGCCGCGGCACAAACGATAATCACACATAAAGGGGCGTTCCAGGTGTCGCGTTTACAGTTCGGCGTGAACTCGGCACCCGGCCTTTTTCAGTCGCTTGTGGAACGCCTCCTGAAGGGGCTGGAGGGGGTGTTGCCTTATTTTGATGACGTATTGATAACAGGGGGGAGTGAGGCCGAACTGGCAAAGAGATTGGATAAAGTACTAACTGTGTTCGAGAAAGCGGGGCTGAGATTGAGGAAAGACAAATGTGTCTTCTTCGAAACTGAGGTCGAGTTTTTAGGGTTCCGGATCACACCCGAGGGGATTAAGCCGTCCAAATCCAAAGTAGCGGCCATCAAGAAGGCCCCTCGCCCCACATCCAAAACCGAGCTACAGTCATTCCTGGGGCTCCTAAATTTTTACCATACATTCCTCCCGCGGAAGGCGTCCGTGGCCGAACCGCTCCATCGGTTGCTTAAAAAGGAGGAGACATGGATGTGGGGTGACGAGCACGAGAGGGCGTTCAGAGAACTAAAGCAGCTCTTAACATCTGAGGCAATCCTGACGCATTTCGACCCCAAACGGCCAGTGGTCTTAGTCTGTGATGCATCCCCGGTGGGGGTGGGGGCGGTGCTTTGCCACGTGTTGGATGACGGAAGGGAGGCCCCGGTAGCGTTTTATTCAAGGTCCCTGTCCCAAGCAGAGCGAAATTACGCACAAACCGACAGGGAGGCATTAGCGATAGTAGCGGGAACCAAAAAATTTCACGATTTTCTGTATGGCCGCCCGTTCAAAATCGTGACTGATCACAAGCCCCTGTTAGGGATTTTCACAGCAAGTAAGCCCACACCGCAGATCCTGTCCCCGAGAATGCTGCGATGGGCTATTTTTCTCAACGCATACCAACACGAGTTGGAGTACCGGCCCGGAAAGGAGATCAGCCATGCTGATGCACTTTTGAGATCTCCTTTGCCCTTGTCGGACGACCAAAAGGCAAGAGTAGAAAGAGACCGCCAGGTATTGCTAATTGAGGTCTTAGACACACCCCCAATAGTACCAGCCGACATTGCTTGGGCGACAGGCAAGGACAGAACGCTGGAGAAAGTTAGCTCATGGGTACAGAAGGGGTGGCCGGCATCGTCCCCAAGCACGGAATTCGACCCATTTTTTCGGAAAAAGCTAGAGTTGTCCCTAGAAAGGGGGTGCCTTTTGTGGGGCCAACGGGTGGTGGTCCCTACGTCCCTGCGTCCGAGGGTGCTCAAACTGCTGCACGTCAGCCACCCGGGCATCGTTCGTTCAAAGGCGTTGGCCCGGAGTTACTTTTGGTGGCCACAGCTGGACGCGGACATTGAACACATGATCGGCACTTGTGAGGCATGCCAGGGATCCCGACCAGAAGCAGCCCGTCTCCCGCATAGGGAATGGGACACAGCAAGGGGGCCATGGTCCAGGGTGCACGTAGACTTCGCTGGCCCCTTCCGAGGAACAATGTTTCTCCTGGTGGTGGATGCATTCTCCAAGTGGTTGGAGGTTATCCCAGTAAAGAGTACGTCCTCCGCCACCACAATTAGCCAGTTAAGGAGGGTCTTTTCCACGTTCGGTTTACCCGACACTTTAGTCAGCGATAACGCTAGTTGTTTCACCTCCGCTGAATTCAAGGCATTCATGGAGGCAAACGCCATTCGGCATGTCACATCCGCACCGTTTCACCCCGCCACGAATGGCCAAGTGGAACGGCTGGTGCGTACAACAAAGGATGCGCTGCGGCGCATGGGCCCGGGGGACCTAAATCACCAAGTATGTCAGTTCTTATTAGCGTATAGGGTGACCCCCTTAGCGTCAGGTTACTCGCCGGCAGAGCTCTTGATGCGGCGAAAACTGACCACGCTCCTGTCCAGGCTAGACCCGACGAGAGTCGAGGACAAAGGGAAAAACGTAGGGTTGGCAGTCTCGAAAGGTTTCGCTGCCGGCGACCCGGTTCACTGCAGGAACTATGCCAGCGCAGGTCCAGCCTGGGTACCGGGGACGGTTGTAGAACAGACGGGGCCAGTGTCGTACCGGGTCGAGACTAACACCGGCCTCCTCTGGAGGAGGCACGCGGACCAACTGAGGCACCGAGTGAGTGGGGGGCCAGTCAGTGGGGCTCAGCAACAGGATTCAGCGTTAGGGTCCTCCCCCACCCGTTTAGCCCAAGGGGGAGACAGCAGCGGACAACGGTCCCAAACAAGGGGGGAAGGCAGAAGCAGCGGCCCCGACTCATACCCTTTTGATACGCCAGTTCTATCAGAGGCCGGGGAAGGGGGAGAGGAGTTCGCGACCGCTGCCCCCGAATTTAATTCTGATTTTGATTTTGCGAGCCGGGGGGGTTTTCAGGAGTGTCCCCCCACCCATCCAAGCGAGAAGAGGGGTTTTTCGTTAGCCCCCAGTGCCCCCGGTTCTTCCCTAAGAAAGAGCACACCTCCCAACAACGCCGCGGAGCCGCGGCAAGGCACTAACGAGTCTCCCTCTCCAATTACAGGACAGGAAACCAGGGGACAAAGAGAAGGTAGCAAACCCGGGGAAAGGCAGCCCGCATCGAGACCCCAGCGTGTTCGAAATAAGCCATCTTGGCTGAGAGACTTTGTCTCCTAGGGGGGGGGGGGATTGTGAGTAAAGTGTGGGCTCGAGACTTCGTCTCATCCTAGGGGGGAGGGGTGTTGTGTTCTAATGGTTTCATCTTCCTCATGGATTACAATGTATCTGAACCAATGTAACCTTGCCTATAGTAACAATGTAACCTTCAGCTGTATCTCATGAACCCTGTAATAGGACGCGAGCTAATGACCACCAGCTGGCAGCAGCGAGCGTCCAAGCTCTCTTGGTCCAAACTCATCAAAGGCAACAGCGCGGGAAGTTTTCCCGCCACCACCTACACCTGGACAAGAAGGGCGTGACCAGCAATGACGTCACGCAGATAGTAGCCAATGGGCTATCATGGAACCACGTTCAAATGTATTACCACTGTATATAAAGAGCTATCGATCCGCCATTACCTCATGTTCCCTCTGACCACCATGCAATAAACCTGAGTTAACCCAGCCCGAGGCTGTGTCCTGTGTCTTGGTTTTCATACACCAAAGTTGGGAAAGGTTGACAGTAACAGGAAAAGAAGAAGACCAAAAGTGAGATGAATATACTTCCTAAAGAAGGAGTTCTTAGCCTTTTAAAGCTGGGAGCCACATCACGCTCCCTCAGATGGCCATTTTGCTCTTCACCCACCACGTGACACTTCCTGGTGTGGTGGGGGCCCACTTAAAATTGTGCCATGGGCCACATCCGGCCTATGGGCTGCAGGTTGAGAATCCCTGCCCTAAACAAAACCAGAGGCTTGAGCTTATAAAAATAGAGCAGGGCTGTTGAAATCAAAAGATTCTGGAGGTCACCACTTCAAAGGGCTGCCACAAGTTAGAAGAGAATAGATGGCATGTAACAGCAATACTTAACCAACTTCTAATTGAAGTCACAGAAATCACAGAGGAAAGGTGGCACTCAGTAAGAGATAGGACAGGATGTAATTCTACACTACTGTATATCTTATTTTACTGTAGCTATTCAATTAGCAGAAAGTCATCTTTTTCTTCTTCATAATAAGCACCCTGTATCTAGCTGCACTTGCCTCAATTGCAAAGTGAAATAAATTTCCCTCTAACAAGCAAATAAAGTGGTGCAATTTAATCTAATCTAACACCTAGTTTTATCTTATTCAACAGGGAGTCAGTTAATGCTAATAATTTCTACATTTTAGCAATTTAAAACAAGAATTAGTTTGTCTGAAGGTTAGGAAATCAATTCCAGTTTTATGTTTAGGTTAAATTGCCATTAGGTAAAAGATAGTCAGATCTTTACCATTTGCACCAGCTAAAGGAAAACTGGGAATTTAATAGAATACCACAGGTTGTTCCGATTTATTTTAAAGTTGTCTCATTTAATAGGTGATAATCCTTAGCAGAATTTTGCTGTTTTTCCCCAGTTGCACAATTATGTTCTTGTGGTCACTGGGAATTATCCTTTTGGTGCCACTATTTCTGATCCAGTTCTACAATTTTTGTGCAGTTACCGCTGCAAATGTTCAGCCAACTAGTTGTATATTTGGCTGCACAGCACTGCAAAACTGAAAACTGTATTGATTTCCCCTTCTTCTGCAACATTCAGAACTAGGTGTCTGCATGCAACATCCTTTGCACTGTCTGACAATAGGACAGTTGGATATATGATAATATTCAGAGAGAGTTTTTAGATCCTTAGTAAAAAGGCTTCCATGTGAATCTAAACATTAAGCTCAGCAGACGTATTGAATCAACTGTTGGTTGATAAGCCAATACTTATGTAAATGCTATTCCCTCAGTGACCCTGCTCTAGCTAGAATGAGCAGGAGCTTTTGCACCCTGCTGTACAGAGTAAAGCAACTTTCTTAGGTAACACCTTGAGAGACAATACAAAAGGGCAAGAACTTTTGATGTTAACACCAGGGTTGGGCCAGAACACTTTGTTGCTTGTGGTAGCGTAGCCAATGATGCCAAGATTCAAAGTAATTTTAAAATTCATATTATCCTAAAATATCCAAGTCACTTTGTCCTCTCTTCCTCTCTGGCAGTAAAAATAAAATACCGTATTTTTCGGACCATAAGATGCACTTTCCCCAAAATATGTGGGGGGGGGGGGGGTGTTTGAGGGTGTGTCTTATAGTCCGAATGCTGTCCAGCAAGGCTGTTGTAAAAGGATATTTTACAACAGCCGCGGCTGGCCAAATACCTCCACTGCTGCCGCCACAGCTGTTCCGGGGATGGGGAAAGAAGTGCCAGGGAAAGAAAAAACATATGTTCGGCAGGCCGTTACCACAGGTGATACTACATGAACTTTCTTGGAAATACTATTTACCTGAAACATTGAAGGATCCATACATATATTTTTATTGAAGAAAAATACTATTTGTTGTTGGACATTTTGAAACATTGAAAAGTAATTAAAGAAATATTAAGCCAGTAAATAATTTTTTGTGACTCAACAATTTTCAGTTGTTTTTATTAGAGTACGTAAGGTTTTTCCCACATTAGTGAACAGAGTTATTGTGCAATCATTACCACAGGTAGTCACAAGAGGGCACAAATCACAATTTCCCATTTAAATACATTGGAAATCAATTTCTTGTACAGTAGTCTAAATCTTTTCTGTTTGTATGTTCCCAATGTATTTCAGTGAGAAATCAAACCTGTGCATAAAAAGAAAGGGTTTCATTTACCTTTCTTGCCTTTGTCCCTGCTCCATGTGGTCAAAATGGAGGGGGTAGCCATGCTTTCTGGTTGCAGGGAGAGCAAGAGGCTAAGCTAGAGCATCACTTCCTGCTTCAGTGCAATTGGCTTGCCGCCCATTTCCCCTGCAGCACCACCACTGGTTGGTGGTGCAAATACAGTACTATTTGGGTCAGAATATTTTTTTCTTGTTTTCCTGCTTTTAAAACTGGGTGTGTCTTATGGTCAGGTGCATCTTATGGTCTGACAAATATGGTAATAATAACATAATAGCTAGTAATTTGAAGATATTTCAAGATATCAAAAACTTGTAGCCCATGGTAGCTGTGGCTATTTAATGGTAAAGGTGACCCTATACAATATTGTTTGGTCTTTTTTTCAGGCAGCAAACATTTGCTTAACTATCCCACTAACATTAAAGTGACTCAAATCCATTAAGTGTTTATGAATTATGACCAACCTCTTCTTCACCTTGGAAATATCCATGAATGATAAACCCAAAATACAAAACAGATCATGAAGTATACAGCAGAAAACATCAGATTTAATATCCAATTGAAATAACATGGAAATCCATTTAAATTCTTCAAAGTCTTCTATTTTGACCAACAATGGCATGTATAATCCAAATGAATATATGTCATAATTTGATTTGATTAACTGAGAAGTATAAAGCCAATGTTTTAGTTGTGGTTAAACACTAAAATGATAATTAAAAAGAAAAGATAGTTTCATCCCTTAATGAATATTTGTGGGTTAAAAGGAAGAAATGCAAAAAAGGCCATTCCATTTTGGGTTAGACATAAGTTGGATGTAGTTTGCTAAACATCTTATTCTGTGTCATTAAATGACACAATATATAGATCACAGCATTCTTGTAATGACAGTCATATTTATCAGTACCAATTGTGGCAATAACTCACAAAGGAAAATTGCAAATCCTGAGTGAAGCAACAATAAACACAGTTCACAATCACCTTTCCCACTCCCTGGCCTTCTCAGTGCAGTAACGACAGTTGCTGGGGTGTCCTTGTGTATTTTCAGGCTTCCTATTACAGAAGAAGTCGCTGCTGTGTCTTGCTTGAGTGAGAGAACCATCAAACTGCTTGTGCTACAGTCCCTTTGACTGAACAGAATCTTCTCAGTCAATGTAAATAACTAACCATCTGCTGCCCTTCCATGGCATCCAAAATCAACTGCCTGCAGTGCCTGCACTGTTCTGACTAATGATAGGGACAACCCTGTGAGCTTTCTCCTCCCTTCCCCTACTCATTCCTCAGATTCTCTCCCTCTGACACACACTGTCCCCAAGCCCCTCCCCCCACTTCCAAGGGCTGTACTTCATATTTCTTGATAAGAATGAATGAAAATGGTCTCTTGTGCACATAATAAGTCCAGGGCATTAATGACCCTTATTACATGACCCGAGCAACCTTGGTCATTAAGCCTCAAACATATGCCAATCTATATAGCTCCATCCAACATTTTGTTTTTCAGTCACTTGAAAGCATGGCAGACTATTAGGAGATGATGTTCAGATTTAGAAGATACAGGATGATCTTCTGTGGCCACACCTTAGCAAGGGTGCTCATGGCAACAGATTTTCTTATTTGTTTGTTGTTGTTGGAAATTAGTATTACAGTAATTATGATGTCTTGGTGCCACCCTGTTGGGCAGAGATGAAGATTCATATGAGATAAGGAGGCAGGAAATTTCCCATTGATCCTTAATGGAGGAAAAATAAAGCAGCCAGTGGCATTCCCTTTAGTATTTTGTTCTGTTGGCTTTCTTTAACAGAGCATCTGACCTTAGCAATCTAGGAGGCCACAGCCCTTGTGTAAACGTAGCAGACATTTAATCTAATGGGATGTGGCTCTCCCTGTATGTTATGATTAACCTCTGGTTTCAGACACTTGACTTACAAAATTGTTCACTTAAAGAGAGGTGTTTCTCTTTCTGAGTGTTTGAAACTTTTGAAACAGACAGATTCAACAGAGCCAAGATCAGAGCCAGCCAGCAGAGAACTCTGTGACACTACAGGGGAAAATACAAACTCATCAGCCAAACCAAACAGACTAATTGCTTGGACTCCATAAGGAAGCCTCTAGCACACTAGCCAGCATTTGTTGGTTCCAAATTCCTTCCAGTATGAAGATAATTAGTAGCTGGTTAAAAGGCCCAAACAGTGAAGCAGAAGGTATTTATTCAAAACTTTCTTCAGCGCTAAAAGTACCAGGATGCTTTTGTCACTTAAATATCATCTCCCTATGTGTAGCAATAATACAACCCACCTATCAGGTTTATTGTGTGGATTACAAAGACAATGAAAGTGCGGTGCCAAAATGGCCGCCACGCTCTTTGCACCCCCCCACCCGGACTCAGACATCCGGGTGAGTTAGGGGGCATGGCCACCCCTCTATAAAAGAGCCCTGGCTCGCCTTTTGGGTTACCTTTTCAACTGCCTAGTGGGCTGTCTGGCCCACCCGGCCCGCCTTATGCCGGGGGCTCTGTGGCAGTGGATGCTCTGTTAGCACGGTTAGCAGTGCTGGAAGCATTCTTGGGCATTGCACAGCCTCCTGCGGAGGGGGGTGCTACTCTTTCCACTGGGGCACCTTCGTTGGCCCCGGCTACCTCGATGGCCGCAACGCTTCAACGGGCGGCCAGCCGGGTTGAGCTGCCTGAGACGCTCCGGCCGGCACCAGCTGGTGTCTCGCAGCTCCCCGTTCATCCCGATGTGCAGACTGGGAGTAGTCAGGTGTGGTCCCAGAGCTCGAATCCGGTCGCGAGCTCCGACGCCCGCTGTGGGTCGGAACCCCCGGTGGGGGCGGCTCACGGGGGTGCACCTAGTGAGTATCAGGTTCAATTTAGTGCACCTACATCACAGCCCACTTACAGTGGTGGGGTTCAGTGGCCCTGGCCTCGTCAAGTTGAGGCGAGTGGGCATCAGTTACCAGCCTATCCCAGTGCCCCATGGTTTCAAAATGGCCCCTCGTTAAGGGTGGGGGTTTCCGCCCCTGGGGCAGTGTCGAGCATCGCAGGGGCTGTCCAGGTCCCGCTGCGTATGCCCTCTATACAGAATGTGCCGATGACGGCTTTGCCGATGGCTGGTTATTCCTTGCCCCTGGGTGATCATTTGTCACAGGTCACGAGGGAGAAGATTTGGCAAGGGGAGTACGTGGATATATTCTCCCTATTGAACCATGAGCCCACTAAGGAAGAGAGAGAGGGACAGGACGACAGAGACAAGGAGCTGTCTCGTCGTCGTAAGCCACCGCGCACCTGGGCCAACTGGTTGCCGGCATATCTTATTTATATGGCGGTATACCTTAGGGCCCGGCCTGATCTGGCCATTCCTATGGTCCAATACTTGGACAATATTTACAGGGCAATGGTTGATTTCCCTGGCCCATCGTGCTTGGCTTACGATGAGGAATTTAAAATGAGGGTGGCCCTACACCCGGAGATGAGATGGGATGAGCCCTGCCAGAAATTGTGGCTCTTGTACATGACCCCTACGCGTCCGGCGCCTGGGGAGAGGTACCACTGTGGCCATGTTGTGCAGCGAGCTGCTCCAACACACGCTCCCCACCAGCCGGCGGGGCAGGGGGTTCCAGCCAGCTTGCTGTGTTGGAGCTTCTCAGCTAATGGCGTGTGCAACAAGCGACAGTGTCGATACAAACATGAGTGTCCCTCTTGCGCTGGCCCCCACACCGCCTCCGCGTGCCCGCGGGCTGGTGGGTCACGGGGCAGAGGTAGAGGTGGACAAGGAGCGGGCAGGGCTTCCGCTGATGGAGCTAGCCAGTCAAAAGGCCCCCTCCCCAGTTAATGTGTATATGTTGGAGCGATGGCTCTCAACTTATCCAAGAAGGAAGGATGCGAGGTACCTCCTGGAGGGTTTCCAGTGGGGCTTTCGTATCCCATTCAAAGGGGTGCGGGGACCCCAAGATGCCCCCAATTTGGTTTCCCTGAAGGGTAAGGAGGGGGTAGCTGCCCTGAGTATTGCCAAAGAAGTGGAGGCCAGGAGGGTAGCGGGCCCCTTTTCCGAACCACCTTTCCCTAACCTGAAGGTCTCCCCTCTGGGGCTAGTACCTAAAAAGACCCCGGGTGAATTCTGTTTAATCCACCATCTATCGTACCCGGTGGGTTCTTCTGTCAATGATGCTATTCCTGATGACCTTTGTTCGGTCAGATATACTTCGTTTGACCAAGCCCTACGGATGGTGCGCTCTTGTGGTCCCGGTGCCCTCCTGGCAAAATGTGACATTAAATCGGCATTCCGATTGCTGCCAGTGCACCCTGGGGACTTTGAGCTATTGGGTTTTAGATTCCAAGGGAAGTTCTATGTAGATAACGCCATGCCTTTTGGCTGCTCTATTTCATGTTTGGCATTCGAACATTTTAGCACTTTTCTTCAGTGGGCCTTTGTTCGCAGGTCCGGGTCTCGGTCTGTAGCCCATTACCTCGATGACTTTTTGTTCGGGGGTGAACGGGGCTCGGAAACATGCACGCGTCTCCTCACTACATTTCAGATGCTAATGCGGGAACTGGGTGTCCCTTTAGCGCCTGAAAAGACCAAGGGCCCATCTACTACACTCACATTTCTGGGTATTAAAATTGACACGGTCGCACAGCCTTCCCGGTTACCCATTGAGAAGGTGACCCGGATCTCCGCGATGATTTTGGCATTGCTGGCCAAACGTAAAGTGTCACTTCGTGAGCTTCAGGTACTTCATGGGCATCTTAACTTTGCCTGCCGGGTGGTGACACCCGGCAGAGCATTTGCCCGGCGCCTATGTGACGCCATGTCTGGCCTGTCAAAGCGCCACCATAGGGTCCGACTGACCAGGGGTATGCAGGCTGACCTTTTGGTTTGGCTCACATTCCTACGGGAATTTAACGGGGTCTCTTTCTGGAGATCAGACCTTTTGGTTTCCCCTAGATTCCAAGTACAGTCGGATGCCTCCGGCTCCCTGGGATATGGGATTTATTTTGAGGGGAGGTGGACTTATGGCCAATGGCCTCCCGCATGGCTGGGCACGGATCGCCTCCGCGATCTTACCTTTCTTGAGTTCCTTCCAATCCTGGGAGCTTTGATGCTATGGGGCGAGGAGTGAGCTGAGTCAGTGGTCCATTTTTGGTGTGACAATGCGGCAGTGGTGCACATTGTCAACGCTCAGACGTCTAAATCACCTAGGGTGATGGCGTTGGTTCGCCAGTTTGTGTTACGAAGCCTATGCCTAAATGTGCTGTTTAAGGCCAGACATGTCCCAGGCATTAATAATGATATTGCTGATGCTTTATCCCGCCTGCAGATCCCCCGGTTCCGTGCCTTGGCTCCGGAAGCAGAGGAATTCCCCTCGCCACTACCGGCCGAGATTTGGACATTTGGCGAGGAGAGGTGAACCGGGCGATCGGCACGTCTTTGGCACCCCGCACACGTAAGGCGTATCAACATGCTTTTATACAATTTAGAATTTTTTGTGTACAACTACAGTTGCCCGAAGTGTGGCCCATTCCAGTGGAACAGGTTTTACAATTTATGGTTTATCTACACAGTCAGGGTTTGGCTCCTTGTACTATAGCATCCAGGCTGTCAGCACTGGCATTTATCGCCAAAGTGCGGGGTTTTGCTGACGGCGTTAATGACTTCCGCATACGTCATGTTTTGGAGGGGTGGACACGGGAACGTGGCCACCGCCCGGACACTCGACACCCAATTTCACCAGAGGTACTGACCCACCTTGCACGAGGCTGGCATAACTTGTGCTATGATAGGTACGAGGTGGCTCTTTTTCACGCGGCTACCACGGTGGCTTTCTTTGGAGCGCTCCGCATCAGTGAGTTGGTACTACTGTCTAAGGCGGATGCGACTCGTAGGGCACTGGAACTCGACGATGTCTATGTCACTAATGAGTGGGCTCAGTTGAGGATACGGTCCTCAAAAGTTGATCAGCATGGCGTAGACAGTGGAGTTAGACTACTACGATGTTCCATTGCAGACATCTGTCTGGTTGGTGCCCTACATGAGTTCTTGGCAGTGCGTGGCGCGCACCCTGGCCCGTTTTTCTGCCACCAGGATGAGTCTCCCCTTACTAAATTCAAAGTTTGGAAGGTGAACGGTATGGCACTATCCAGTGTTGGCCTCCCCGGGGCTCGTTACGGCACCCATTCACTTAGGATAGGTGCTGCATCCACTGCGGCTGCATTTGGGTACTCTGAGGCTGATATACGATGGATGGGGAGATGGGGATGCATGCGTTTTGCATTGTATGTTTGCCCACTTCAGGCATGAGTACCAGTTAAGTCATTATTCTCTTTTCTTCTTTTACAGACTCTGTGTGTCCCCGCACACCGGTGGCAGTATGGCTGGTGGGCCACAGTTACGTGCACTGGGCAGCGCAGTATGCTGCGGCAACAGAGTGGGGATCCCAGCTTGGACTACGTGCAACCACACATATACGTTGGTAGGTAAGCGCGGAATGAGATGGCGGGAACTGTTGCAATTCCTGTTTTCCATCAGGGATGCTGAACTGCCTGATGTCCTTGTACTGCACTTCGGGGGCAATGACCTTGCCCAGGTCACTGGCCTTTCCTTAAAATTCACGATCTGCAGTGACCTAGCTTATTTGCATTATGTGTGGCCGTCCACAAGGCTGCTATGGTTGGACATCGTACCGCGTCATACATACAGGGGAGGTATTGACCTCCGTGCCCTTGACTGCGCTCACCGCTCAGTGAACAGGGCAGTTGCCCGGTTCTTGTCAGACAAGGGTTTGGGGATGGTCATCCGGCATCCCATGATTAGTTTGCAAAATTACGATCTCTATGCAGGGGATGGGGTCCACCTGTCGGCTAGAGGTATGAACCTCTTTCTTGAAGATTTTCAAGCAGGCCTGGTGACCAAGCTGACAGTCTGGGGAGGGGGCAGTGAGTCTTCATAGACGCCTCCCCATGTGGCGGGTAGCACTGGTAAGGTAAAGATTGATGACCCATAGGTATCTGGCAGGTTCGCAATTGACTGGCCAACACTTAGACAGGTACAGGTGTAATCGCTTTGGCCGGTCAACGACGAACCAGGCAAGGGGTGATGGCAGGAGCTTTACAGCATGCATCACCTCGTGATTTGACAGATACACGTCATAGGGTGGGGTCAGTAGATAGTTTATTGACTCCGGTCATCAATTTGTTTGTGTCAACAAACAAATTGATACAAATGGTTACATTGTAGCCAATTATCATTGGCATTTTGGGAGGAACCTTACCAGTGTTACTGCGGCCTGCTTGCCTTAAGAATTACAATTAGATGAATATACCAATTGAAAGTTATAATTCGGACTAGGGCATTATTCAATAAAAGTGGCCCAATGCCTTTATCCATATATCGGTGTCTGAGTCTTTCTTTGGGGGGTGCGCCTGCAAAGTGTGTCTGAAGTAGTCTGAAGTAGTCTGAATTGACAAAAGTATCATATTAATGCCAGATTTGAGAAGACTGATTTGGACAAGAGACTGCTGCAACACGAATCTATATTCATAGATTCGACTCAATCTCACCAGATGGTCTCAATTAGAAGATAGAATTTTCTTGCTATTTGTGAAGGGCTCCTTTTGTGATTTTTCAGGTATTACGGTATTAGTCATGGTGCTCAACAATGTGATAGACAACAGATGCGGGGCATTTGAGAATATATATATATTGTTCTAGTTCTCTTTTGAGTTTTAACGTCCCTACGCACCTTAAGAACTTACACAAGGAAGCAGTGGATGCAATGAAATAAATAACATTTGGGATTAGATACTTCCTAATATGCTTTGAGGTGGTTTATTAAACTTGTTACTACAACTAAGAAATTATTTATATACATGAATATGTCTTTCTATGTTTCATGAGATTATCTATTACTTCTTATGTATTTCTTCCTTGTAGAATTCCTGAGGAAGGAAAATTTGTTTTTCTGAAAAGCCTTATTAATTAGTACCGGAAAGGATTCGAATTTGGACTTTGGAATTTGGATGTGGACAATATTGTACTTCAGTTTTGAAATATTTACATTTGGATAAGTACTTCATTGATTTTTGGATAGTGACTTTGAAACTTTTCTAATTTGGATTTTTACTCTGATGTTAAGAATTGTTTTGTTGATATAAATATTTTGCTCATACACGTTTTTGAATATCTTTATTGATTTAATAAAAACTTTCAATTTACAATTTTGGACTATACCTTTTGTGATTGGTTTTTTCAAAGTATTTGACTCTGCACCATTCAGCTCATACTTTTACGTAGTCTCAACAATCAACATAATGTCAATTAAAAATTAAATCAGAGTGTGCTACAGAAAGCTGAATGTATGTCTGCTTTATTATCAATTTTTTTGTCCTAAGATATACTCAAAGAAGCCACCATTAAAGCTTGTTTTGTCAGTAACAACAAAGGAAACAAACTATTTTGTTGTAGAAGAGATTTTCACTTTTAAGTTCATTAGCTATCAAAAATATTTTTTAAAAAGAAAGAAAAGCAGGTTTGTATTTTTATAAGAATGTTTAAAATTGAAGGGGGGAAACATGCAAAAAATGTAGATTTTAATTTGTAAATTCTAAATAATTTTTCCAGCAAGAAAACTCATTAAGGTAAAAGTTATTGGGAAGGATAGATATTTGGTAAAAGCTTCAGGATTAATTCATAGGGTGAACATTATTATGGAAATTAATAATTAACTAAGCATTTATGCTATGAACAGTATATGTGTATTTTAGCACTTTTAGTGTTTTGGTAATTAGCAGGAATACCAATGATGTGGAGGAGATATCTGGTGTATATTTTTTATTATTCCCATGTTAATTGCTATACAGCAAAACTCCGGATAATGACAGTACCAGATAACACCAAATTCGGATAACAACGGTAATTTTTGAGAAAAGATTTGCACCGGATAACACCATTTATTGTTATCCAATGCATCGTGTTTGATCTCCTACCTTTTCATGCTGTTTTTTTTTTTTGGGGGGGGGAATAACAATCATCATCAGGTACATGTTTCCCGCTCTCTGCCTCCCCAGTAGCCTCTGGGAGGTTGAGAAGACCTTTTCTGCACTATTCCTGCCTTTCTAGGGCATCCTTGGGCCACACAACAGCTGAAAAAAGTTGTGTCTGCCATTTTGTTTAAAAACAAAATGGTGGCCACAACTTTTTTCAGCTGTTGTGTGGCCCAGAGATGTCCTAGTAAGACAGGAATAGCGCTGAAAAGGTCCTCCCACCTTCCCAAAGGCTGCTGGGGAGTCGGAAAGCCGGAAAAATGGACCTTTACTGTCCTATTCCCACCTTCCTAGGACACCCCTGGGTCACACAAAAGCTGAAAAAAGTTGTGGCCACCATTTTGTTTAAAAATAAAATGGCAGCCATAACTTTTTTCAGGTGTTGTGCAGCCCAGAGATGTCCTAGGAAGGCAGGAATATTGCAGAAAAGGTCATCCCACCCTCCCAGAGGCTGCTGGGGAGGCATAGAGCTGGAAACATAACCCAATGATGGTGACTTTTTTGGCCCCAAACAGTGTAAAAAAGTAGGCGATCATGTCGTCCTTTTTGTGGGGTTGGGCAGCCGGCATACAGGTGCTCCGTTGAGCACCTGCCTTCTGGAGAAGGCAGCTGGGCTTATTTTAAAGCGTTATCCAATGCATGCATCGGATAATGCTAAAAATCGGATAACGCTAAGACTTGTGGAGCCAAGTTTTGGCATTATCCGGAGTATTACTGTATCTCATTACTATATCTTTTTGGCTCAATGTATATTTTTATTTCTTGTAGCCTCAGTTTTCAAACTGCACAGTAACAGTTCATCATTCACGAATCTCCCTTATGTTACCTGTATAATGACTCTGTGTGAACCAAGAGATGGTAGAAATATATACAAACATAAGAATCAAACACAGGAATGCAAACCTCTGTACTTGGATTTAATGAGATACAATCAAGCAACAAAGTAAGTGAAAGATATATGTGTTTACACAATCCCTTGTGAAAGAACTCTCCTACAGCAGTGTCTCAATTGAAGGCTGCTGGAGGGGGAATAGCACATTAGAAAATTGCCTGTTGCACACAAGTACTAGCGCATGTAATGGATATCCTTCACTGACACCTCACTGGGTTACAATTAATTCTGAGTCATCAGTCATGCCTTCTCTTGAGAGCACAAAAAAGTATCAGCAGCATCAGAACTGCCCTTTGTGGATAAGGTTCTGTAACATGCTATGATTTTAGTAGGCAGTCATACATCTACTAATACCACAGACACCACAGCTGTCAGCTTAGATAAATGGAGCCAACATGGAAAAACAGAAAGTGGACACGGATTGTCAAAGATAATATGGCTAACTTAGTACATCATGTGCTACATACAGCTTACCAAGCTCCCTCACATATGTTAAGTCCATTATTCGAAACTTTTGCAATCCATGGACTCTAGATACAATGATCATTATTTTGGAGGCTTCCCAGAATCTTAAGCTAAGTTTATTTGAGAACAAAAGCACAGGAATGGGAACATTTCTCAGCACTGTCTTGGTTTCTGTAGAGAAAAGGTTCTCTTGACACAGCAAGACAGTCTTTTGTTGATTTTCCAAACACCACAAGGATTCTCACTTTCAGGGTAAGATAACAAGTGTTGTGTGTTGTGTTCTGTTGTTGGTGGGTGTTTTTCCCCCCATCATGCTTGTTAGGAATATTCAGGGAGTCAGATGTTCAAACAGATTAGTTTCCAATTTTAGTTTGTTACATGAGGTAGTGGTCTGATTTCTCTCACCTTCAGTGGTGCCGTAACCAGTGTCTCATTTCCCCCTTTAAACAGTGTTTCCCAACCTTTTGTTTTTGGACTTCAATTTGCAGAAACCTAATTGGCTGATCAGTGCTTTGGGGAATTGAAGTTCAAAAACCAAAGGTTGGGAAACACTGCTTTAGAAGTAAACAATAACCATTTGTCCGTATAGAAAACAATAGGGATGTTTGTTGCCATAAAGATAAAATCTACCTCCATTTCTGAGATTGGGTGATCCTATCTCAGTGAATGGTTCTTGTGAGCATAACTCACACCCAGAATAAGAGATATTCGAGGTCCTTCTGGACTCACAACTACTGCTCGAAGAGCAGGTGGCAGTCGTGGCCAGGAGGGCTTTTGCACAACATTGTGTAATTTACCAGTTGTGCCTGCTCCTGGACCGAGACTCCTTGCTCATGATCACACATGCTCTGGTCACCTCCAGACTAGATTACTGTAATGCGCTCTACATGGGGCTGCCCTTGATGACCATTCGGAGGCTGCAGCTGGTCCAGAATGCGGCTGCCCGGGTGGTGATGGGGTGCAGACATTATGCCCATGCCTCGCCACTGCTTCGGGAGTTGTACTGGTTACCAGTTTGCCTCTGGGTGCAATTCAAGATGCTGGTGATGACCTTTAAAGCCCTACATGGTAGTAGGAAAGGATACTTAAGAGACTGTGTCTCTCCAAGATTGTCTGTCCATCCAACCAGAGGGACTCTCTAATTGTACCATCAGCTAGAGGGGTCAGTCTCTAGCACAAGGAGGAGGGCCTTCTCCATGTCCACTCTAGCCCTATGGAACCTCCTGCCGATGGAGTTACAGCTGCAGATGGAATTGATGCCCTTTAGGAGAAATCTTAAAACCTGGCTGGTGGGGCAGGTGTGGGGGGTTGATGGAAAGGTGACATCCACCTACTGACTTGTCTAAAAAGATTCCCCCTCTCCTTTGGGGATGGGGTGGGTGGGTTTTTAATGCTGACAATGTTTTAAATATTTTATTGGAGTTTTTTGTACAAGTTGTTTAGGTTTTATAGCTTCTATTTGTTAGCCACCCGGAGTCATTGCAGCGAGGGGGCGGCAGTATAAATATGACTAATAAATAAATTGTTTTTCTGTATCAATAATTTTAAATGCAAGAAAATGGCCCAATTACATTGCAACACAAAAAATAAAATATTGTCTGCTACTTGGTCTAATCCATGTGTCCTATGCTAAATCATGTGTGTTGAATCCAAATCTGAAGTCCGATTCTGCCAAGGACGTCAGAATCTTAAGATAGCAAATCTCACCCTCTTGGTTAGGTTCTTGCATTGATCACACAGGGTATTTTTGCCACAAATGTAGCAAAAAATTGTCTGGTTTATAAACACAGCTGCATCTACTCATCTTTAGCTCAAAACAGACTCACTATGCCCTAGCTGTACTATCCAATAAGATGGTTTCACACTAGAAACAAGCCCTTGGTCAATCTCTCCTTATATACCCATTTCTGATAGCTCACTGACTTGCCCAGACACGCCCAGACAATGCTAGAACATGCATGCCACCACGGGATGTGATTCAGCTGAGATGAAAGCTGGCATAATGGTAGCTGCAACTGTTATAATGTTCCCATGTAAATATACATTACCCAATTACCAACCATTTGAACAGCTATAGCACACCTTAAAATCTGTATGTGATAGGCAAAATCTGAGTTCAGATTTGGAATCAGCACACTCGATATCATGTAAATCACATCTGTTATTGCTAGTAGCAAAATTGTTGCTGTGCAGTGTTATTATTGTTGCATAATATCATGCCCACATTGCCAGCTTGGAATCCCTTTTCCTACTGGCAACAAGAGCACAATACTGTGCAGCTATATTCAGCTATTTCTTGGTATTTTAAATCATGGGTACAGGAGAACAATATCCCAAATATATAAACCAAAGGTTTTTTAAAAAAAAAAATGAATTGAATTTCCTGGATATTTAAAAGAAGAGTTTAGCTGTAAATGCAATACACACAAATTCCAACAGAAACTTTCCTCATGTAGAATTACTGGATGCTAGTGGATCCCAGGAAATGAGCACTGATCTACACTATGGTTTCTGTGAGAGGACAGAAGCAAGGACAATTTCAATGTGGCTGTAGTCCTTCTGTGCCATAATATATTGAAGGGTTGTTTTGGACTTAATGAATTGATGAAGCAACAATGCAACACAGGCAACAAAGTCACAAGTAAGCCCTTTAAACACTCTTGTAAACTAATATTGCCATGCCCACTTTGCAGAATGCAGATTGGAAAGCTATCTTCCAGTTTCTAAACTGTTTCTTTCGGATAAGCAACCTGAAGAAGAAAAGCTATATTAGACCAAAACATCTACAAATATATTGTTTGTATGTTTTCCAAAAGATGTCCCCTAGCATTTTGAAATTCAAAGTGGGGGATGTGTGGTAATAGTGGGAATTAGCAAAGATTGTACCTGGAGACCAAGATCAAAATAATCCATACTATGTACGGTAAAAGTAAGAAAAAGTAAGACAGGGAATAAAGACACGGGGTGGGGGTGGGGTGGGGGTGGCACAGCTCATTTGAAATATGGCTTTGTAAAATAAAATAAAATAAAGCTTTACAGATACTACAGGGAGCTACAAAAGCAGAACAGCATGTGTTCAATCAAGTCAAACCAGAACTTTCACGAGGGCAAAGATGAGTAAATTAAGCAATCCTACTACGCACATCTAATGAAAAGAGAGACCTGATCAGAAAAGACAATATTGCTGGGGGAAAGGAGGGAACAGTAGGAAAAGTAAAAGATCTAACATTAGATGGGTTCACTCATTAGAGGAAGTCATACCTTTTTGTTTGCCAGACCTGAGCAAAACTTATTGGAAAAGACAATATTGCTTGGGCGGAGGAGGCGTAGAAAGAGAGAACCATCTAATATGAGATGTTGTTGGTTTGCAAGATCTAAGCAGAGCTGTTAATGATAGGACATTTTAGAGGTCATTAACTCATATAGTCACCACATATTAGAAATGACTTGATGGCACATAGCATCTTTGGAGTTTTTTTCTTCATTACGAGACAATTATATAGTGACAAGGAATGTGGAATAGGCACCAAAGCACTGTTAACATTTTGAAGATCCACAGCCACAAGGCAAAAAACAGTAATGTCACACCTTAAATGAGTGAGTATCTGAATTATTTTTATCTAACTTTTAAAAATAGGTTGTTTAACATTTTTATGATGAAAAACAAAATCTGTTTTTGACTACTTCTTTCTACACGGGGGGGGGGGGGGGGCATTTTTACTTTTTAAAAAAATCATACTCTTTGCCCCAACTTTTGCAAATTTGGTAGAGAGCAAGAGCAAGCTGTATGCTATATATATGACAAAGCTTAGTTTCAAAGGTACTTTTTTTTGTTTGGGAATGCCCCTATTTATAGAATTGCCTTTTAGAATGTCATTTTGCTCTGCCATCAAAATATCATCACTACACTCCCATGCTCTGCAGCCAGATTCTGTGGATTTCTTTGTCATACACTGGGTTTCCACCCTGTTACAATGACAGGGATTGTGACTGATGTGATGCATATTACCCAGCCATTTAAACACATACAGACCAGTGGGGAGATGTAGGAGTGAAATCAAAGACTGGGAATATTACATGTATGACCATGTACAAAAGTTTCATGCAGGGGCTCAACCAAGGTCTACACATTGCATTACCAGACATTTGTGTGGTAATGTGGCAGGCCTGACTACACACTGGAGTGCATGGAACGCTGTTACCTTCCCACCGAAGTGGTGCGTGCATGAGCATGCACGCGCACACACACACATCTTGAACACTCCACACAATGTGTGTATGTGTGCGTGTGGCTTCATTAAAGAAGAGAGACTCCTGACTATGCCTTCCTGAAAAAGAATCCTATGTTGTTTTCCTTTAGAAGTGCAAGAAGGGGGGACTGCCAAGATATTTTAAAGCAAATTGCATCAACTTAACTTCAAGACGATGAAATCAAATATTTTTCATATCACTAAGATTTCCCATCCACAACATGTCTTAGGTTGACAGATGGAAGCAAATAAAATGACGATACTCTGAGACTTAAAGGTTTTATCTCTCTGTGGAATATATCATAGAACCTAATGTTTGTAGAAGTCATCTTATCTCAGACTTCACAGGTTGACAACGTACATAGAGAAGGCAGTCAGGCAGCCGGTTTGATCTTTTGACTTTGACAGATCACAGATATGAGAAGCAGAATGATTTTCCACAGAGCCTGTAGGCAGGATGATAAGTGACGATGAAAAGGAGCAGGTATCCATTGCCTACTGAAGAAGAAGGAACCCATGAGTAGGAGCTTCTTTTCCACACAAGAGGAAGAAGTTGAAGTTGTTCATATCTCACAGACCACAATTACACAATCAAGGTTTAAACAGTTGACATCATTTCAGGGGGAAAAGAATACAGACTTCACTAGAATGTATTTGAAACCTTCCATTTGAAACCTAGATAAATGTACAGTAGTATGAGCACCTTCATCCCTGCCACAGAGCCCCCTGAGCCCCTCTCCTCAGCCAGTTGGAGGGGAGTGGAATCGACGGTTGCTCTGTGGCAGGAGGACATTTTCCACCTTCATCCCTGCCACAGAGCCCCCTGAACTCCTCCCCTCAGCCAGTTGGAGGGGAGTGGGAATGACCATTGCTCTGTGGGAGGAGGACATTTTCCACCTTCGTCCCTGCCACAGAGCCCCCTGAGCTCCTCCCCTCAGTCGGTTGGAGGGGAGTGGCAGCAGCTGTTACCCATGACATGGGCCTTAAGATGCCCGAGGATGTTGCAGAGGATGTTGAGTACCAGGCTCCGTCATTGACATTGAGCCTGGATGCCATCTCTTAGGTTCCCTCAGATATTCAGCCACAATGTTTAATTGTATTTCAAGTTTTATGTAATTTACCATTTTTGTTTGTCTGTAAACTGCTTTGGGTCACCAATAGGTGAGGAAAGCGGTATAAAAATATACTAAATAAATATGATAGAGGGATGGAGATTTACTTACAGAAAGCTAGGATTTGTGTGTGTGTGTGTGTGTGTGTGTGTGTGTGTGTGTGTGTGTGTAAGTGTAAGTGAAAAGACCAGATGTCCATAACATTACCATAACTGAATTAATGTGCGGTACGAAGTACAGTAAAACCTCTACTTACGTAAAAAGTCTGTTCCGTAGGCTTTTATGTAAATCGTGTTTTTACTTAACTCAAAGCAAACCCATAGGAAAAATGATATTTTTTTACTTAACTCACAGCAAACCCATAGGAAAATGATATTTATGTAAATCGAAGCAACCCCATAGGAAAAAATGAATCTTTGTGTAACTCGAAGCAAACCCATAGGAAATTACTACTACTACTACTTACTTTATTACGGACATTGTGTTATGTAAATTGGGACAAGGTTTTAGTGCAAAATTCATTATGCCTTTCCAAAGTGTTCAGAAGCTACAACTGCTGCAAAATATGGCAGTGTGACTATTGTCCGATACGTGCTTTAGGAACCATGTAACTTCCATCTAGAATAAATTTGCTTCTGAGCTCAGTTCAAATTGCTGTTTTTGACATAAAGTTCTTAATTAGTTTAGTGGAAGCTATCAGACAAGCCAACTCCTTCTGTATAGACCTGTCTAGAGTTTGAGATCTTGTACAGAGTCCGTGTTGTATGTTCTTCATGAAGATGGACTGAATTCCATCTAAAATGACATTTTGATCATGCAACTTACTGTAGTTTACTACCAAAAGCCCAAGAGAAATGGAGCCTGCCTAAATGTCACTTGGGAAGGATCAAGATGTCCTTTTAGATGGAGTTAAGTTCTACCACTTGGAGACAATACAACAAGGACTTCCAACGAGGCTCTTCGCGTCTCTCCGGGGCCCCTGCCATCAGCCCGGGATGGAAGATTTGGCTCAGCTGGGGCTGCCGGCACTCCTTTCCCTCCTGGCCCCGCCCGCCAGGAGGGCTTCAAAAGAAAGCTGGAGCCGTTGCAACTGTTTCAAGGCCAGGCTTTCCCTGCTCCTCTGAGGACTTTGAGCCATGGGGCTCAGTCACGATTGTTTGAGCATGGGTTCTGTTATGGACACTAGGTGGCCAAGGACATTGCGGTACTTATTTTTTATTTCATTATAATTTGTATTGCATAATTTGTTGCTACTATATTTGTCTTATATTGTACTATAGAATTTGTATTTTTTGAAATAGTATTGTATTATATATTGTATTGTGTTATGTATTTATTTCTGTTGTATGGCCACCTTGAGTCGCACTTGTGCGAGTAAGGCGGGATAAAAATCTATAAATAAATAAATAAATAACAAGCACAACAGGACAAGCTGATTGTGTAAGGTAAAGGTAAAGTATGCCCTTGCTCGAAAGTCAGTTGTATCCAACTCTAGGGTTTGGTTCTAATCTCTGTTTACAGCCAAAGAGCCAGTGCTGTCTGTGTCTGCAGATGTTTCCGTGGTCATGTGGCAAGCAAGACTAGACACTGGAGCACATGGAACACTTTACCTTCTCACCAAAGTGGTACCTATTTATCTACTTGCAATTTCTTGCTTTTGAACTGCTGGGTTGGCAGGAGCTGGAACAGAGATGGGAGCTCACTCTTTTGTGCAGCACTCAGGTCTCAAATGTCTGACCTGCTGGCCTTCCAGTCATCAAGTTCAATGTCTTAACCACTAAGCCACTGGAGTCCCCTCATGTGGACTCTCCCTGATTGTGTACAAAGAAGTAAAAAAAACCAAAAGGTTTTCATTTTTAAAAAAGTCCAAGTTAATAGTTGTGAAATTGCAAGAAAAAAAGGTGTCTCATATAAAGAAATTTCTCCAAAATAATTGTAAAAGCCTTTTCATTGTGAGGAGAAAGGAAAATGTGTAATTTCCTATTACTCATGAAGATGAGCCATCTCCTAAATACAAAATGAGGCTGGAGTCGACCTGCTTGTAACAGAGGATATACAGTAAATTAAGGTCTCATTCAAAATCTCAGTGAAATTGGAACATAATCCATCTGACAGCCATAATTTGTATGAACTTCTATGAATTTTCCATATTTTGGTACTTTAGTAATAAGATATTTCTTCATGTTTGTTAGTCATGATATCTCATTAGAAATTAAACAGATGGAATGTTCAACTGCTGAAAAGTTTAGCAAATTGTTCCATTGAATAAAATAAGCCTATATTGCCATGGACCGGGTATTACAACATTGCAACACTGCCAAATAGGGGATATTTATTAGGCTACACTTAATGATCACTAGGCATTAGTGCCCTCCAGTCCATCATCATATTTAATTTACAGATTTAATTAAAAGGCTGTGACTAGATAAATTAGCATGATTACACTTGTAACCTTTCTGATGGACAACTTTTCTTCCTTTTAAAAAAAAACTTTTTGGGCCACTTTACAATGGAACTGTAGTTTATGGGCTGCAAATTCATCATGTGCATCACAGCTTTTCGGTCAGTGATGGTGAACCTTGGCACTCCAGGTGTTCTTGAACTTCAACTCCCAGAAGCCCTGATTAGCAGGAGTGCTGACTTGGGCTTCTAGTAATTGAAGTCCAAGAGCACCTGGAGTGCCAAGGTTCACCATGTAGGTTGCGCATGAGCCATGCTTGATTCAGATATTTGGATAAGGAATAAAATAATAGGAAATAATCCCTGGGCTGAAATGTATATCAGCAATGCTAAATCTAGTTCTGCACGGAGTTTGCCTGTTCTGTGTTCCCTTCTGCATGTGGAGGCATAGCTGGAGGTGACATACATGACTGGACTCACACTCAGTGGTGGGCATCAGCAGGTTCGCACCAGTTTGCCAGAACTGGTAGCAGAAATTCTGCATTGCCCCACCCATCCAGGTTTTGAAATAAAGTAGTCCTAATTCTGGTGCAACACAGGGTTTCCCCCTGGCCACGCTCACCATACTACACCCACAGTGTGGTAGTAAAGATTTTTGGAGCCCACCACTGCTCACATTCATACATTAGCAAATACTGTTGGGTGAGTTTATGCCCTCCCAGAAGCAAACTATCTGTGTGGTCGAAAGTTTGACATTCTGGATCAAAGCCCCACCTTATGTATGAATGGCCTCTTGTGTTCATGCAGACACATGGAACTTTGTTTTGGATATTGTTTAGAGCATTAGCTTCTCCTCATCACATCCAGTCCCCTTCCTCCCCAAAAAAATGAAACAATCTTGCTGATTGTTTTAAATCAGACAAAACAAACCATCAGGTTTCAAACAAGCAAATAAATGAACCATCAAGCAACGTTCTAGAATATGTTCAGCTACTTCGGCTCCAAGCTGTTTTTGCTGGCACACTTGCATACACTACTGAAGTCAAGGTCCCCATGTCTCTGGACCTTACCATTGCATCTGAATTCACCCATGAAATGCTTGGAACTTGACTGGTTGAAAAATGTGACACTCTCAAAAACAAAATAAAATGCAGGAATCATGGCATTCTTGTAATATGCAACTGTATGAGATAACTCATATCTCTGAGTCAAGAGAGATACCTGTCTCTGTGTGAGAGAAGGTAAAGACAGTTGCTCTACTATGGAATGAATTCAGCAAAAAGTAGCTTTGTTTTGGCTGTTGAACATATGACCTAGGCAGAAGAAGAAAGAAAGAAAGAAAGAAAGAAATAAGAAGAAGAAAGAAGAAGAAGAAAAGCTGCTCTGGCACTGAGCTAGCAGATAAAATGAGTGGCCCTATGCTTAATGAGGCCTCTTCCCAGTGGGAATTATAGCATTTTTCAGAATTCATTGGAACATACAGAATTTGCTATCAGTCAGCCTTGGATTTATTCAAACCTGCACTGTCCTAATAAACATCTCTAGGATATATAAACCAAATAGAAATTAAAGCCTACAATCATTCATACAATTACCAAAGGTTTAAGACCCATAGATCTCAATGGGGCTTATGTCTTAGTGGATACATATGGTATGGTGTGTCAGTTACTTAGGGCAAAATTATACAATTTCATTTGAGGAGTCCTTCAAAAACCATCCCAGCACATTCTCCAGCCCAATCCATTCTCTTTGTTTTAAAACAGACTCCTGTGATTAAAAACCTCCAGTAACAATTAATTAAATGCAAATTAACTGCTTTGACATTTGTGTCAAATGCTCCCTATTGTATTAGCTGCTCTGGATAACTACTGGTTTATGGTCTCTCCACAGTGATAAAGCAAAACATTGGCCCAAAGATACTCTGAATAAATTAAAATATATCTAGATCATTTATGGTGTACACCTTGAAGGGAGAACACATTTCTAAATGATGTGCATTTTGCTCCACCTCTCATGTGCACACACCGAAAGATCCCACCTCTCTTCCATTCAGTCTATTTTTGCCCAATATTTTCCCACTGACATAGAAGAAAAGATGTTTTCTTTACTGCCACTTCATGGAGCAGGGTATTACATTTCTTGGAGGAGACCACTCACTTTTCCTTGTCTTTGACTAATAGTTAAAGTTTGGAAGGAACATGTCACAAATAAGAAGTTACAAAACCCTAGTCACCTGTAATTAATTTATTTCCCTGATAGCAAGGTCATAATTGCATTGGATGGTGCTTGTATCATAATGTGGGACAACCTCACCTCTTTTGTGGTGTCACTGTGATATTTTAGAAGTGGTAGCCATGTTAGTCTGTGTAAGCATATCAGAGAGTAAATAAAACAAAACAAAACAAAATAAAAAAGCTGTGACACCTTAAAGACTAACTCCTGTATTTTAAAGCTAGCTTTCATGGATCGAGTCCACTTCATCAGACGTAAGAGTGATATCATGGAATACATTTATACATTTCTGGTATTGGAGAAGGATATAGGTGAGAGATTTGTTTTGTATTGCATGTCAATGCCTCGTAGTACATTGGCACCTCGCTTAAAGAGCATAATGCATTCCACGGGATTGCTCTTTAAGCGAAACACTTGGAAAAAGTCTCTTAAAAAGGTGCTCTTTATGTGAGGTTTTACTATATTGGGATTCTTTAAAAAGTATAATGAGCTATATAATTTTTTGAGCATTAGTTTCTTTCAAAAATGATAACTGTAACAGTAACTACTTGACAGGCTCCAAACTACAACTGAAATTAATTTTACAAGGTAACTTTTCAAGTTCTGCTCTAAATAGCCCACACCAAAGTCTGTCCTCTCCTCATTCAAAAGCTCTCACACTAAGATTGCATACACTGTATAAAAGGCAAACCACACTTCCACCTTCACTCTATCAAAATGCTTGTTCTTAAATAACAATTTCCTTATGATTTATATAGAAATTTTCATGAATGTCTAGAAGTTTTCAGATTTTCTAAGCAGTGAATAATCTTACCATTCATACTGGAGCCATATATATGCAAACTCAACCAGAAAGCAAATATAATTTTTAAGCAGTTGGCTAAATCTTTTGGGTTACTCACAACTTTCCCTCTGTATTATAACTTCCAGCGACCCCCATTTTTAGAAACCAAAATTGCAATATAGTAATACCTCATACAAAGTCCGCTTCATACAACATCGAATTCATACATCACCTAATTTCTTGAAAAAAGTTACCTCATACAAAGTCGCTCAACTTTATATGAGGCATTCAGTTTTTCCCAGGTTGCATTGTGTCTGAGCAGTATAAAAGACAGGACACATGCGTGCATTGCTCTTGTGGGTTTTACACAAGGCAGAGTGTTTAGGAGTGGTTTTGAGGGTGATTTTGGATTTTTTTGAATTTTTCATCAGAATTTTTAGAAGCATTCCTGGGATTTTTGCAGCTTTCTTCAGGTTCTTGGACAATCAGGGTTGTTTGACATGTTTTTGTAATGTATTTAGCCTTTAGACAATGTTTTCTTAAAGTTCTGTCAGTTTCCTGTCTGTTTCCTTGACTTTGCCCTGAAGTCTGTGCTGTTACAGTACAATGTATCTCTGTGGAAACGACGTTGTATGAAGCATCGCAGCAAGGATTTGGACGTTGTATGAGGCATCACGGCTAGGATTTTGCATGCCTCATACAAAGTCCAAATCCGTATAAAGTCCAAACTTGTGGAACCAAGTTTGGGCGTTGTATGAGGTATCACTGTAATACCGTGGGACAAGTGTTCTTCTTCTTTTGTGTCCCAATCACACCTTGGACTGCCAAAATGAAGACAGTTTCTTGGTAATGTCATTGGCCAAACCTAAGTCTTCATTGGTGCATGTTTCTTGCAGTACTATAATTGGCAGACCAGTAAATGAGCCAGATTCTGTATCTCTCCACATTCACAAAGTGTGTTGTTGTCCTCCAGCAGCTCCCAGTTGAACATGTTGGCATTTAGGGACTCCAACCCTCAGCCTATTTTATTTATTTATTTATTTGAATTTCTATTGCCGCCCCCTTGCCAAAGCGGCTCAAAATCACCATAAAAACATTCAATATAAAACATCCCCACACAATAAAATCATAAAAGCATTTAACATTTAAAAACCATTAAAATACTCTCCCAGCCACAATAGATTAAAAATCAGAGAAACCCAAAAGGACTTCATATAAGCCAGAAGGAGGGAGGCTGCCCCACCGGCAGCACTCCATACCCGCTGTGCCAGCCAGATCTTTAGACCTTTTCTGAAGGTCAGAAGCTCTGCCTGGAGGCACAGCTCAGTCGGCAGGAGGTTCCATAGGGCCGGAGCAGATGCCAAAAAGGCCGTCCTTCTAGTGCTAGTGAGCCTCTCTAGCCAATGAAACCATTAGGGAGCCCCTCCAGTTTGCTCTGGTGGGAGGGGCAGATGTCCTTGTGGTAACACAATCACTTAAGTAACCTGGTCCACTACCATGTAGGGCTTTAAAGGCAATCACCAGCACCTTGAATTGCACCCAGAGCCACAATGGCAGCCAATGCAGCTCCTGCAAGAGGGGTAAGCATGGGCATAACACCCTCACCCGATCACCATGTGGGCAGCCGCATTTTGCACCACTTGCAGCCTCCAAATGGGCATCAAGGGCAGCCTGTTCAGGGTCTTCCAAGTGACATAGGGAACTTTAGTTCCTCAGCTATATTTTCCTTTAGTGTTATTCCTTGTCCAGTGAGCTCCTTCCTCCATTTTCTAATTTGGTTTTGCTCTTTTATGTTCTCAGGAGTGTTTGTTTTTGCCATAAAGTTTTTCCTGGATCTGGGCCGGTGGACTTGAGTCTCATATCCATTCAGAGGATGTTGAGGGCCATTCCCTTGTTTAGTTATCTCACTATCTATACACAGAAAAAGCCTCCTTGAAGATTGTGAATACAATCAAGTGTACCCTGGGAGGCAACCTTGCTGGCAAATCTTCTAACACCAGATCAAACCAAAAGGACAAGCATTAAAGATGCATAATTAATTGTGTTTTCTCTGGAATGCATTTTCTTTCCTTAAATGTTCATATTTGCTACATTTGTATGCCCAATAGGTAGCATTCAAAAGAAAATAAGCAATCAAGAAAACCAGGGGAAAGGTAAGAAAGAATTAAAAGAGAGCATAATCTCTGAAGCCCAGGACAGCTCCTGATCCTGCCAGTCACTGTAGGGACAATAATGGACAAGTTGGCAGTCATGACTGATTTCAGGTGAGAGGACCTCAAGACATGGGAAATTACTTATTTTGACTACAGCTCACAGACTCCTTGGAACTGCCTGTCACACATTTTTTTTGTGTATTCTCTTGTTCCCTATAGCTTTACTCTGAGCTTTTCTCAACCACCAAGCTACCATGAACAAGTAGAATGCAAGCGCAGCGCCAAAATGGCCGCCGCGCTCTTTGCGGGGGCCCCCGACCAGGACTCATACATCCGGGTTAGTCAGGGGGCGTGGCCATCCAACTATAAAAGGGGTGGCCATGAGGCAGCCTCACTGCCATTTTAAAGAGAAGCGACGGAGCGGAGAAGTTCGCTCCGACGCTGCTCCCTTAGGCTTTCTTGCCTTTTTCCTTTTCAATTCTCATTGGAGGATATCTCTCCTCTGATCAGTGCTGCAGCGCTTGGGTGGCCATGGCACCCAAGCAAAAGTCTCAGGTGGCCCCGAGGCCGCGTCCTAGGGGGAGGGTTCGGCCTACCCCCTCGACCTCCTCCTTGGGACCGCCACCGGGCCGGAGGGCTCGGGCGGCCACCCCACGGGGGGTGGCAGGGTTACAATTCCCACTGCCACCAATGAGGGTGACCATGCCTCTGCTTACCCGCCCAGTCACAGGACTTGGGCAGGGGCTGCGCGGGCCTGCTCTCCGGGGGTTTCTACCGCTATCCAACCTTTGCCCGGAATGGGGCATAGCAGCCCATTCGGGTGCAGCGCGGGATCGTGCCCCGCCGTTCCTCCGGCCCCTCATGGGCCGGATTATTGGGCCTGGCCCTATTCTGGCCAGGGATTGCCACACAGTTTCCCCCCTCCGCCCGCTCATCAATTGCCCGGCGGGCTGTCCGGCCCACCATGCCCACCTTATTCTGGTGGGTCTGACACTGTGGATGCTCTCCTTGCCCGCATATCGGCACTCGAGGCATCCATGGGAATTGCTCCACCACCTTCGGAGGGTGGGCTTGGCAGCTCCTCGGCTGCGGCCCACATGCCTGCCACTGCCGCGCAGCGGGCCATCAACAGGGTTGAGCTGCTGGAGGCCATTAGGCCAGCGCAAGCTAGCGCTTCGCAGCTCCCCATCAGGCCATTTCAGCAGGGCATTCCACCAGGGACCGGTCCTGCTTGGCAGGGACGCATGGAGACACAGAGCTCGATGGCCATCGCGAGCTCCAATGCCTACCACGGGCCGGAACAGCCAGTGGGGGCGGCCCATGGTGGTGCACCGAGTGAGTATCCTGGTCAAGTCAGTAACCGGTGACACTAGCTCAGAAGACTGGGGGGGTGTCCAGTGGCCATGGCCGCAACAAGCTACTGCAGGAGGGCAGTTCAATCCACACTACCCTGATACCTCCTGGGCTCCCAATTACCCTCAGGTTCTTACAGGGGTGACCGCCACTATGCTTCCGCCTAACTTCTCGGGGGTCCGACAGGGCCCATTATGTGTTTCCCCACTTCAATCCGTGCCAACAGTGGCCCTGCCGACGGCTGGTTATTCCCTACCCCTGGGCGACCATTTATCCCAGGCTACTAGGGAGAAGATATGGCGTGGGGAATATATCGACATTTTCAACCTTCTGAACCGTGAACCCACTAAGGAGGAGAGGGAGGGGCAGGACGACAGGGACAAGGAGTTGTCCCGTCATCGTAAGCCGCCTCGCACTTGGGCCAATTGGTTACCGGCCTATCTGATATACATGGCAGTATACCTAAGGGCCCGTCCTGATTTGGCCATCCCAATGGTCCAGTACCTGGACAATATTTACTGGGCCGTGGTTGATTTCTCTGGCTTGTCATGGTTGGCCTATAATGAAGAATTTAGGATGAGGGCGGCCCTTCACCCTGAGATGAGGTGGGATGAGCCCAGCCAGCAATTGTGGCTACTGTATTTGTGGACCCCTACGCGGCCAGCGCCTGGTGGCACTCTGGCCATGCCGTACAGCGGGCTGCTACTACACAGAATCCCTGCCAGCCGTCGGGGCAGGGGGTTCCAGCCCACCTGCTGTGTTGGAGTTTCTCTGCCAATGGAGTGTGCACCAGGTGCCAGTGTAGATTCAGGCACAAGTGCCCTCCTTGTTCCGGCCCTCATGCCGCCTCCGCGTGCCCACGGGCCGGTGGGTCACGAGGCAGAGGAAGGGGTTTTCAGGGGGCAGCCAGAGCTCCCTCCGATGGTGCTACCCATTGAAAACTCCCCCTCCCCAATTAATTTCCCGGTTCTTGAATGCTGGCTGCGCACTTATCCTAGACAGGATGATGCGATCTACCTCCTTGAGGGTTTTCAGTTTGGCTTCCGCATCCCATTTAAAGGTGTTCGTGGGCCTCAGGACGCCCCGAACCTACTGTCTCTCAGGGGTAATGAGGACATTGCTGTGGAGAAGATAGCCAAGGAGGTTAGAGAACAGAGGGTGGCGGGGCCATTTAACGACCCCCCATATCCTAACTTGAAGGTATCCCCTCTCAGTTTAGTTCCTAAGAATTCCCCAGGTGAATTCCGTCTAATTCACCACCTTTCTTATCCTGCGGGTTCCTCGGTCAATGACACTATACCGGATGACCTTTGCTCTGTCAGGTATGGCAGGGGGCCAGGATACCTTAGAGACCGCATCGTCCCAAGAGTGACTGCCCGTCCAACCAGAGTGGACCGGAGAGGCTCTCTGGTGGTGCCATCAACGAGGGGTGCACATTTGACTAGCACCCGAAGGAGGGCCTTCTCCGTGTCCGCACCAACCCTCTGGAACCTCCTACCAACAGATCTAAGACTTCAAAGTGAATTGCTGCCCTTCAGGAAAGGAGTAAAGACCTGGCTGGCAGGGCAGGTGTGGGGCCCGAACGGGACTATGGCCCCCGCCGGCTGGCTTTTATAAGACTCTCTCTCTTTCCCTCTGTGTGGTAGGTGGGACGGGTGAGTGGGATATGGGTTTTAAATGGGGGTGGATGTCGGATTTTTTTATTGGGTGGGTTTTTTATTGGGTGGGTTTTATAATGTTTTTATGTATTTTTGGAGTTGTTGTAATGCCGCCCTGAGTCGGGTTCTGCCTGAGTGGGCGGCATTTACAAATGTGAATGATAAATAAATAAATAAATAAATAAATACAAGTCAGGCAAGCGGGCCTGGTGACTGAGCTGTCGGTCGGGGGGGGGGGGGGCGGTGAGTCATCATGGACGCCTCCCCGTGTGGTTGGTAGCACTGGTAAGGTAAAGATTTATGACCCATACGTATCCGGCAGGTTCGCAATTGACTGGCCAACACGTAGATAGGTACAGGCGAAACAGGATTGGCCGGTCAAGGGCGAACCATGAATGGGGTGATGCTAGGAGCTTCACAGCCTGCATTACCTTGATATTTGGACGGATACACGTCAAAGGGTGGGGTCAGTAGATAGTATATTGACTTTGGTCAACAATTTGTTTGTGTCAACAAACAAATTGATACATGTAGCCAATAGCCATTGGCATTTTGGGTGGAACCTTACCAGTGCTACTGCGGCCTGCTTGCCTTAAAGAATTACAATTGGATGATACACCAATTGAAAGTGATAATTCGGACTAGGGCGTTATTCAATAAAAGTGGCCCAATGCCTTTAATCCAATACCGGTGTCTGAGTCTTTATTTGGGTGGGCGCACCTGCAAAGCTTATGTAATGGTGATTTGTATTAAACAAGCTGATTTCACTTTGCAAACCACAGTTAGAAAAGAAAGAAAAAAGTATGCATGGAAATGTAAGCAGCACATGGTTAATTTCATAACGAAGAAGCCAAATGTTTATATGTAATGGAGGAGAAAACATGATCAAGGGTATGGCCTGAACTGACAGATGGGAGGAAAGAGGAAGACAGATGTGTTCTGCTTTCTTGATTTAAAAAAAAAATCTGAGACATAACTGGCATGCAAGGATTAAACACTGTCTGAAGATAGACATCACAGCAATAATGTAGATTTTTACACACCCACCTTAGTTTTTACTCACTCTTGCAGTTTGACATAGAACTCTGTAACAAGTAAAATGCCCAATAGCTGATACTTGGGCTGGAAAAAGTAGAATATCAAACAGATTCAACATGTACCTCTCTTGAACTAAGCAAGACCATATGGGAATGCTACCCTGAATCTTAACAATGGAAATCAAGGGCCAGGTCAGACAAGTAGCACTTTTCAAAAATTTATGATGCTGAGTTTCTAAGCTAAATCGAAAATGGCAGTCGAGTTAACAAAAGGTGGAAGTATAAATGTCTGTCCAGCTTCTTTCCCCTGCTGAAATAAAGGTGATTGTGGGATTAAAGTGCAAGGCCGGGCATTGAGAATCTGAAGTTACAGTTGTGGTTTCATTAAAAAAAGAAAAAGAAAAATTATTGAATGACAATAAGTAAGCTTTGGCTATAGACAATTGCTGACTTCATTCAAATCAAACATAAAACACGCCTGGATTTAAAATTCACTACTTTATTACTAGCTTTGAATAAAGGACATCGGAGACCAGCATGAGATTAAACAGGGTCTTTGTTAATGACCAAAATATTCTAGGAGGCCATTTTGTTGTTAATCTCTGATGTGAATCCAAGCTGCTTTTTTACAACTAACTCACTTATTATTGCAATGGGCACAAGTGAACAGGGTTCCACTTTCTCTATTCGTGTCAGATGTACCAACCATTTAATAACATACAAAGCTAAAATTAACATATCTAAAAACAAAATAGAATTAAAAAGGGATTGGTGACATCCACCCAATATCAGGCCACATTAACATTTCCTCTTGCCAACATAATGTCCTCCACAGTGCACATTGAGGAGCATCATGGGAGATAGTTTGCACTTCTCCACATTCACACAGACTGTCATCTACAGGGAAACCCCACTTTCTCAGATTAGCCCACTTTCTCAGATTAGCCCTTGATCTTCCTACCCCTGAAGACAGTCTATTTAAAGCTTTCCACACAGGCCATGGTTGTTCTTGGCCAGGAGGAAGAAAGTCATGTGGTTCTGCCCAGTTGTCTAGTAGCTCCTTGCTCGCCTTCCATAGTTCTAAGGTGGTCTGTGAGGGTTGATTGTTCAGAGGGGCAGATGTTGTGAGGAAGCTATGCCTTGATGTCAGTCTCTGCTTTGGTGGTTGGTGATCAAATAGCAAGTGTGTTTCTGAGGAACTTGCTTTGGCCCACTCTTTCTAAGCAGCCCTTTCTCAATGGAATTTTGATGGAGGGATGCTAGGCAAGTAATGCACTTTTTGTATCAGGGTTGGTTTTAGGTTGGTGTTCCACTAGGGGAAGGTCACAGAATCAGAAACCTACTCAATAGCTTTCTGTGTCCTCCCTTTCATCCACACCTGCTACTTCCCAATCACTTTTAAGCAGTCCTGTTGGTGTTGCATTCTTACTTGATATAGTGTAAATATATTCAAAGGCTGGTATGTGTGTTTTAATGAAAATGCATAAAGACATGAAACAAGGGCTCCATGCAAGTATCTTTAAATCATGAGTAGATTAATGTATGGAACCGGTCCCCAACCTCCAGGTATTCAAGGTCCCATTTGTACGCCAAACATCCACCAGGTTCAGTATGCAGTCAGCATCCTTTTATTTTGCACAGTAGAAACATGATATATGATAACCTATATTCAATGTAGATATGTGTATAAACTGCAATTTTCATTTATATGTTCATGTGCCATTCACATACAGGGCAAAGGTAAAGGTTGCCCTTGCTCGAAAGCCAGTCATATCTGACTATAGTGTTCAGTGCTCATCTACATTTACAGCCAAAGAACCACTGTTGTATGCATCTGCAGACATTTCTGTGGACATGTGGCAGACATGACTAGACACAGAATGCTGTTTACCTTCTCATATGTTCCCATACCTATTTATCAACTTGCAATTTCTTGCTTTGAATTTTTAGGTTGGTCACTCATGTAAGAGAGAGAAAATACGTGTGGTTCTTGTCTTAGCTCTCTACACATACTGGTTGCCCCTCATATTTACAGAGGATGCATTCCAATATCTTCCATGGATACCTGAAACTGTGGAAAGCAGAAAATCCCATATTACAGCCCATATACCTGTGTCATATAAATGAGAGTTGCTGCAAATAGCCTCTGACAATCCTTTAAGTTCACTCAGGAATTGAATTCCCTAGAAACAGTCTGTTCCTTCTTAACATTACATTTGAGAGAGTAACCTCTAGTGGCCAGCTCCGGTTATGTACCTTAATATTTTTGGACCCTTGGATAACTGAAGCTGTGGATATTGAACCCACTGATATAGAGGTTGACCTATATATAAATGATGATGGCTGATGTTTTCTGATGGTATCACCAGAGACCAAGTCAACAACACCAAATTTGCTATTCAGCCTTTTCCTTTGAACCATCTGATTATACCTTGTATTTCCATTCTGTTTTGGGGTATTGCAGATTAAGAGGGCAGTGGTCCATCTGAACAAACAGCAGTGTCCTCTATGCACAAAAACACAAATTCAGTTCAATGTGGTCTGAATGTCTTGGACAAAAAAGGCCCTCATAATCAGGGGTTAAAGAATCTGTACAACAGTTTTGCATCTGGAAAGTAGTAAATAGAGAAGATGCCACTAATGACAAAGGCAGCTAGCATCCCTTTCCTCCAGAAAAATTGTCTCATTGCTTCCTCTTCAGTAGCAAAAGCAGATGTGACAAATGTTTGTGCTGAGTTGTTCCTCTGCTATATAAATTCTTCACCACTGTACAAATGGCAAGTGTTGGTGGCATCAAACAAACATCCTGAGTGTGTTTCCTTGCGATTGCTTTTAATTTCATATTGCAGCAATTAATCAGAGCAAATGTCTTTATTTTCTGCTGTTTTAACTACAAGGAATGATCGCTTCAGTTTTTATCCTATTATAAGGATTGTTGCAAAAATGAGAAACAATTAACATTGCGTTTAATGTGCAAGGGCTATAGAGCTGAAGTAATTGCGCTCAAGCTCTGCTAACTTTGTAATCAGGCATTCGGTTGCAAGCTGCTCATGAATGATTCTCAGAAAAGAACTAAGACACTCGGAGGAGGAAGGCAGGTGTGCCAGAAAAGCAGACATGTTGGCAAAACAAATTAAGACTCTGAAGGGGAAAAGAAGCAGAAATTAAAGAACATTCTCATCAGGAATCCACTGGCTGAGCTCTGACTGCTGCTGATGAAAAGCAAGGCTTTTCTATAGTGTGGGGCTGCACACACAATTGTGTAAATTTGTACTGAGTACATAAATCAAAATCCTCTTCCACACACACCTTCTAAGATATTAATTTAAAATGAACAAAGTTTATATAACAAATGCCTTCTAAATATATATGGCTTGCCAGCTGTCAAGGAAAGGAAATAGACAATACATGGTGGTTGACCCAGTTAGTTAAAGGTCAACCTTGCTTGAAAGCCAGTCATATCCAACTCTAGGGTTCAGTGCTCACCTTCATTTATAGAAAAGAGCCAGTGCTGTCTGCATCTGCAGACATTTCTGTGGTCATATGACAAGCATGACTAGACACAGAAAACTATTACCTTCCCACCAAAGTGATACCTGTTTACCTACTTGAAATTTATTGCTTTATAACTGCTAGGTTGACAGGATCTGGGACATTGACGGGAGCTTGCTCCATTGTGCAGTACTTGGGTCTTGAACTGCTAACCTGCCAACCAGGATGAGGATCTGCTTGGAGACAAGGTCTTCAACTATACACCCCAAAAAGACTCTTGGACCAACATCATGGTGGAGCTGATTCTCTTGCACAGCTGCCATCTTAGACCAGATAGCTATCTGATGTCACTGGGGATGACCATGCTCTATCATCAAACTAACTCTGTCCCTAATACAGAAGTGGCATCAGTGGTGTCTTCAGAAGGGTTCTGAAGGGCATGTAACATCATGAATGTTTGTTGGTATAAGCCATCTTTGAGAGAAGTAACTTTTCAGCTTAGACTGCAGTTTAGAGAGTGCCACCCCTGGTGGAGTCAATTGGTGACTAAACTGTGATGAATCTATAATACCCAGACTGTGGACCTGGATCCGACAAGGAATAGCAACCTCTGCCAAGGTAGGGGCCAGATCACACATTTAGGATACAAATGGCCCTCAACAACAGGGCATCTGTTTTATCAGGATTCAGTTTCAACTTGTTTGTTCTTATCAATTCCATAATCAAAGCCTTGTACTCCTCCAAGCACTGAACAGCATTAACTGCTGAAGATGTAAAGAAGAATTAGAGCTGTGTGTCATTGGCATATTGATGACATTACACCACAAGTCTCCAGATGACACCTCCAAGTAGCTTTACATAAATGCTAAATAACATTGGGGGGAAATTGATCCCCAGGGCACCCCACATCAGAGTGCCTATCTCTCTGAGTTGAATTATGTGAGTACAGCTGTCAAACAAGGATTAGAACCACTACAAAAACAGTAACTCCAATTCCAAATCCTGACAGCCACTCTAAAAGGATATCATGGACAATGGTATCAAGGGCAATGGATCCAAGAGCATCAGGAAGGACAATATCCTCCTATTAGCTTCCCAGATAAGGCCATCTTGCAGAGTGACCAAAGCAGTCTCATTGTCATGGCAAGGCCTGAACCCCTAACTGAAATGGGTCCAAGCAATCAACTTGCAATTTGTCTGTCACCATCCTCTCAACTACCTTGCCCATCAAAGCCAAATTGGCCAAAGGTCTATATTTCTTCAAATCATCCATATTTCTGTTTGCCTTTTTTTTTGGGGGGGGGGGGGATTTATTTTAGGTAAGAGGTCATAATGTCATCTTGCAATGCTGGATTAATAATGTGGAATATCCATTCCAGAGTCACTCCATTGGCAGCTTTTACTAGCCAAGATGTGCAAGGATGAAATAAGGAGGTGGTGGCCGTACAACATGAATGTGCCTTCTCTACTTCCTCAGATTTCACAAGTTGAAACTGTTTCCATGAACGAGGCCAGACAGTGCACTGGATGTCTCAGTCTGACCTACTTTGGTGTATGAAGACCAAGACACAGGACACAGCCTCGGGCTGGGTTAACTCAGGTTTATTGCATTGTGGACAGAGGGAACATGAGGTGATGGCGGATCGATAGCTCTTTTTATACAGCAGTAATACATTTGAACGTGGTGCCATGGTAGCCCATTGGCTACTGCCTGCGTGACGTCATTGCGAGTCACGCCCTTCTTGTCCAGGTGTAGGTAGTGGCGGGAAAGCTTCCCGCGCTGTTGCCTTTGATGAGTTCGGACCAAGAGAGCTTGGACGCTCGCTGCTGCCAGCTGGTGGTCATTAGCTCGCGTCCTATTACAGGGTTTATATGATACAGCTGAAGGTTACATTGTTGCTATAGGCAAGGTTACATTGGCTCCGATACATTGTAATCCATGTGGAAGGAAAACCATTAGAACACAACACCCCTCCCCCCTAGGATGAGACAAAGTCTCGAGCCCCCACTCAAACACACTCCCCCCCTAGGAGACAAAGTCTCTCAGCCAAGATGGCTTATTTCGAACACGCTGGGGTCTCGATGCGGGCTGCCTTTGCCCGGGTTTGCTACCTTCTCTTTGTCCCCTGGTTTCCTGCCCTGTAATTGGAGAGGGAGACTCGTTAGTGACTTGCCGCGGCTCCGCGGCGTTGTTGGGAGGTGTGCTCTCTCTTAGGGAAGAACCGGGGGCACTGGGGACTAACGAAAAACCCCTCTTCTCGCTTGGATGGGTGGGGGAACACTCCTGAAAACCCCCCCGGCTCGCAAAACCAAAACCAAAATTACATTCGGGGGCAGCGGTCGCTAATTCCTCTCCCCCTTCCCCGGCCTCTGATGGAACTGGTTTATCAAAAGGATATGAGTCGGGGCCGCTGCTTCTTCCTTCCCCCCTTGCTTGGGACCGTTGTCCGCTGATGTCTCCCCCTTGGGCTAAGCGGGTGGGGGAGAACCCTAACGCTGAATCCTGTTGATGAGCCCCACTGTCTGGTACGCTCACTCGGTGCCTCAGCTGGTCCGCGTGCCTCCTCCAGAGGAGACCTGTGCTGGTCTCGACCCGGTACGACACTGGCCCCGTCTGTTCTACTACCGTCCCCGGCACCCAGGCTGGCCCTGCGCTGGCATAGTTTCTACAGTGAACAGGGTCGCCGGCGGCGAATCCTTTCGAGACTGCCAGCCCTATGTTTTTTCCCTTCTCCTCGACTCTCGTCGGGTCTAGCCTGGACAGAATCGTGGTCAGTTTTCGCCGCATCAAGAGCTCTGCCGGCGAGTAACCTGACGCTAAGGGGGTCACCCTATACGCTAATAAGAACTGACATACTTGGTGATTTAGGTCCCCCTGGCCCATGCGCCGAAGCGCATCCTTTGTTGTACGCACCAACCGTTCCACTTGGCCATTCGTGGCCGGGTGAAACGGTGCGGATGTGACATGCCGAATTGCGTTTGCCGCCATGAATGCTCCGAACTCCGAGGAGGTGAAGCAACTCGCGTTATCGCTGACTAACGTGTCGGGTAAACCGAACGTGGAAAAGACTCTCCGTAGCTGGCTAATTGTCGTAGCGGAGGACGTGCTCTTTACTGGGATAACCTCCAGCCACTTGGAGAACGCATCCACCACCAGGAGAAACATGGTTCCTCGGAATGGGCCAGCGAAATCTATGTGTACTCTGGACCACGGCCCCCTTGCTGCGTCCCATTCCCTATGCGGGAGGCGAGCCTCCTCTGGACGGGATCCCTGACATGCCTCACAAGTGCCGACCATGTGCTCAATGTCCGCGTCCAGTTGTGGCCACCAAAAATAACTGCGGGCCAGCGCTTTCGAACGAACGATCCCCGGGTGGCTGACGTGCAGCAGTTTGAGCACCCTCGGCCGCATGGATGTAGGGACCACCACCCGTTGGCCCCACAACAGGCACCCCCTTTCTAGGGACAGCTCTAGCTTTTTCCGAAAGAATGTGTCGAATTCCGTGCTCGGGGACGATGCCGGCCACCCCTTCTGTACCCATGAGCTAACTTTTTCCAGCGTTTTGTCCTTGCCTGTCGCCCTAGCAATATCGGCTGGTACTAGTGGGGGTGTGTCTAAGACCTCGATTAGCAACACCTGGCGGTCTCTTTCTACTCTAGCCTTTTGGTCATCCGACAGGGGCAAAGGGGATCTCGAAAGTGCATCAGCATGGCTGATCTCCTTTCCGGGCCGGTACTCCAACTCGTGTTGGTATGCGTTGAGAAAGATAGCCCAACGCAGCATTCTCGGGGATAGGATCTGCGGCGTGGGCTTGCTTGCCGTGAAGATCCCTAACAGGGGCTTGTGATCCGTTACAATTTTAAACGGGCGGCCATACAGAAAATCGTGGAACTTTTTGGTCCCCGCTACTATGGCTAATGCCTCCCTGTCGGTTTGTGCGTAATTTCGCTCTGCTTGGGACAGGGACCTTGAATAAAACGCAATCGGGGCCTCCCTTCCGTCATCCAACACGTGGCAAAGCACCGCCCCCACCCCCACCGGTGATGCATCGCAGACTAATACCACCGGCCGTTTGGGGTCGAAATGCGTTAGAATTGCGTCAGAGGTCAAGAGTTGCTTTAGCTCTTTGAATGCCCTCTCGTGCTCGTCACCCCACATCCATGTCTCCTCCTTTTTAAGCAACCGATGAAGCGGTTCGGCTACGGACGCTTTCCGCGGAAGGAATGTATGGTAAAAATTGAGGAGCCCCAGGAATGACTGCAGCTCGGTTTTGGATGTGGGGCGAGGGGCCTTCTTGATGGCTGCCACTTTGGATTTGGATGGCCTAATACCCTCGGGTGTGATTCGGAACCCTAAAAACTCGACCTCGGTTTCGAAAAAGACACATTTGTCCTTCCTCAGTCTCAGCCCCGCTTTCTCGAACACAGTTAGTACTTTGTCCAATCTTTTTGCCAGTTCGGCCTCACTCCCCCCTGTTATCAACACGTCATCAAAATAAGGCAACACCCCCTCCAGCCCCTTCAGGAGGCGTTCCACAAGCGACTGAAAAAGGCCGGGTGCCGAGTTCACGCCGAACTGTAAACGCGACACCTGGAACGCTCCTTTATGTGTGACTATCGTTTGGGCCGCGGCCGTGGCGGGAGTTACGGGGAGTTGCTGATAGGCTTGTGCTAGATCGAGCTTAGCGAAACACTTTCCCCCATTTAGCCTGGCCAAAAGGTGGCTGACCACCGGCACCGGGTATGCATTAGGGCGGATCGCCTTGTTAATTGTACACTTATAATCAGCGCAAATGCGCACCTCCCCGTTAGCCTTCAGAGCTGTTACAATTGGAGTTTCCCACTCCGCGGAATCAACAGGAATAAGAATCCCCTGGCCCACCAATTTGTCCAGTTCCGCCTCTATTTTGTCCTTTAGTGCGAAGGGCACCCTGCGCGGTTTGAGTCTTATCGGGCGGACCTCCGGGTCTAAGTCGAAGGCTACAGGAGGTCCCTTGAATTTTCCCAGTCCTTTTTTAAAAACGTCGGGATGCGCGTCGCACACCGCTTGTATTGGATCCCCCCCCACCGAATGTACTCCCCCTATGAACAGGCCTAAAGGCTGAAACCACTGTGTCCCAAGGAGGCTACAACTTCCCCCCTTGAGGACAACTAGGGGCAGTTCCGCAGAATGTCTCTTGAAATTAACCCGAAATTTCCCGACCCCCAATACCGGAATGCTGTTTCCCTGTACATCTCGTAGCGTGGACCTCAATGTTTTAAGTTTGGGCCGCACGTGGGGGTCGATTTTCAAGAACTCTTTCTGGGGGATTATGGAATAGGAGGACCCTGAGTCAATTTCCATCCTGATAGGGGCCCCTTGTATTAGTACCTCAACGAAGTAATGGGACTGTCCCGTGGACACGCTGAACACCGGGGCGTCATCTTCGCTGCCGTCCGAGACGCGGCCCACGCCGTCCTTCTTCCTCGTGGTCTGGGCGCCATCTTTGGGCCTCGCGGGACGGTCCGGTCTGGTCGAACGGTCTGGTGACTGCCTCCGGCCCTCCTTTCTTTTTCTGCATGCCTTGGCAATGTGCCCCCGACGGCCGCAGGTGTAACATTCAGCCTTTCTAAATGGGCATCTCGCGCGTTCGTGGGCCGCCCCGCAACCATCGCAGCGGCGCCCCCCTTTTCGGACCTTCTGGACCTCCTCGGCGTCGCTGCCTTCCGAGGACGATTTTGAGGCCCGCCGAGTTGCGTGCACCGATTGTCCGGACTTCCCGTGCACCGAATTTTCTGCTTTGCCGGCCCTGGGACGCCACTCACGCCACTGGTGCATCTCGTCTACTCCCGCATTCGTGGACTCCGCGGCTTCGGCGGCCTCGACGACCTCTGCCAGCGTGGGTGGCGGCTCCTTGTTCATCAAGCTGCGCTGCACCTCCTTGTCTTTCAGGCCACACAGCACGCCATCCCTGAGGGCCATGTCTAGAATGTCGCCCCATTTGCAGGGGACGGCGGCTACCCTCATGGCGGCCACGAATGCCTCAACCGACTCGTCCGGCGCTTGGACTCGCCTCCAAAACGCGCTCCGAGCGGGAAACATCGCCCTCGAGGGTTGGAAGCGCTCCCGTAGCAGCTTCATGATGTCGTCCGCCTTAAATTGGCTCACCTTCTTCGGAGCGATGATGCCCACCAGCGTCCGCTTGGTTTCCACCCCGAGCATTCTGGTGAGGATGGCCCTCTTCCGCTCCTCATCGTCTTCCTTGACTTTGAGTTCCACCAGCGCCGCCTGGAAGTCCATCTCCAACAGCTCCCAGTCTTGCGGTTTGGTGATGTTGAACCCGCTCTGTGCCCTGGCTGCTCCTTGGGGATCCATGATCCCACCTTCGTCGCCAATTTGGTGTATGAAGACCAAGACACAGGACACAGCCTCGGGCTGGGTTAACTCAGGTTTATTGCATTGTGGACAGAGGGAACATGAGGTGATGGCGGATCGATAGCTCTTTTTATACAGCAGTAATACATTTGAACGTGGTGCCATGGTAGCCCATTGGCTACTGCCTGCGTGACGTCATTGCGAGTCACGCCCTTCTTGTCCAGGTGTAGGTAGTGGCGGGAAAGCTTCCCGCGCTGTTGCCTTTGATGAGTTCGGACCAAGAGAGCTTGGACGCTCGCTGCTGCCAGCTGGTGGTCATTAGCTCGCGTCCTATTACAGGGTTTATATGATACAGCTGAAGGTTACATTGTTGCTATAGGCAAGGTTACATTGGCTCCGATACATTGTAATCCATGTGGAAGGAAAACCATTAGAACACAACACCTACAGTATTAAATGAGGAGTCAAGGTCCCTTCAGACGGGCTCAGCTTTAGTTCTAAAATGTATCACAAAGTTTTCACATGTTGACAAATCATGTTGAGGCTCACCTGACAGACCAGCTTTGAGTAGGCTACACATTATATGATACAACTCTGTTTGTTGATTCATAGTCTCATTGATCCATTGGGGATTATAATTTTTCTTAGCTAGCTGGATCTATTGTATATATTTGCTGATCACTGCTCGAACTTGTGCCAGGTTGTAATTGAAGGAAGCTTGCCTCCATTGGCTCTGCTCCTACAACATTCATCAAAGCTTTATTCTAATTTGATTTTCTTGTTGGTCCAAAAGCTAACAGGTCACTCAATGTCATGCACAGACTCAGCAGGCACCCTTTAAGAAAACTATAACAATCTATCTGCTCTGTGTAGCACTGTAAAAACAAAATATTAAGCTTTCATACTAAATTTCTGAAAATTATATTTCATATTCAATTGGAAGTTTGATACCACTTCTCTCTATAATTCACACTGACAGATGTAGGAAAAATAGTTGCATTTACTATACACTTTCAAATAAAATAGTCTTGGGTACATTTCCTTTCCCCAAAACAAAACAAAGGTTTTCACTGGTGAATAAAAGTATTGATATCTAGTCTTGCTAGTTCACTTCAACTCTTCTCATTAAAGCTGGCAGAAAGGAATTATGGTGGTGTTATATTCATCCATAATTTCATACTCCCGCACCCTTGCAAACAGGAGACAAAACTCAAGGGATTTCTCTATAGTAAAACAAGTTTAATTAGTAAATAATCCTAGAGCTTCACATTCAGAGCAAATCCTACTTAAGCATGCCACCGTGGAACTTTCATTCAAAGTGTTTTCTGATTTATCAATGACTCACTGAAAGCTGCCTTCCCAGAAGGATTTTGTTTTCTTCTCCTAAAAGAGTTAATAGGACTAGATCAGGCCAATGTAACATACAGCTCAGTGACCTCACCATGTCCCATAAGAAGGGCCACTGAATAGCCATGTATTGTGTTCTACCAGATGTTTCTGGTACTCTCTTTATTTCGGACACAGTTATGTAGTCTTTCTGTTGCAGACTCACATAGGTGACAAAATAGGAAGATTGAGTCCCCCTGATGAAACACTGCACGTGGTTAATGTCTTGTGTTTTCCTTGGTGGACTACTGGTGGTGTTAATAGATGCTGCAAGAATTAAACCAGTGTGGGTTGTTTTACAAAATGTCATGTTCTGTGCTTCTCAGGGTCAACAAATATCTTAAGGACATCTTGTCATTAGAAATGAGTCACAAGTTATTCAATATGGAGTCTCTTTGGTTTTTAAACTGTCTTAGAATGTAGCTTTGCTTCTTTGCAAAGGCCTCATAATTCTTTCTAAGCAGATGTGCTTAGAAGAAGCTTCTCAAAGCTTCAGGCTTATGTTTTGTCTTTTCGTCAACATCCCGAGCCTCGGAACACCAGTCATTTGTTGTGGGAACAAGGGTGTGTTTATACAATCCCTGGGCCCTAATTGGCTGTATGCTAATTAGGAGAACCAAGCTCATGTTTTTTTTTCTTTTCTTTGAGACACATAGGTTTTGGGAGGAGATTCGAGTTTGGGGGTTTCTGAGAGTTACACCTCAGAAGGGAGAGAGGGGCTCTAACACTGAGTCCTTACTCCAACCCAAGCTTAGTAATGATTACCTAGATTAGTCAGTTTTCCTTTTAGTTCTGAGGGAAGGCTTGAGTGTGGATTTTCCTACCTGTACTTTTTGATTAGTATTTTTTTCCTGCTGTATTTGTGTATCCTAAACCAGTGAATGAACTGTTATTTCTGCAATATGATTTGGGAAAAATAAACATCTTTAATTCAGCAACAACATCTGTTCTTTGGAAGAGGGGGAAAGACAAGAGTTAAGCCTTAAAACACAAACTACCACACATACCACATAATACTCTCCACAATACTTGCTGGGCTCTGTTAATACAGGTAAGCCCCAGGTTGCTGCAAGGTATTGAAGGACAACATTAAGGCCTCCTGTACTTGGAGTCTTGGGGAGTTCCACAGAGCTGTCCGATCTTGGAAGCTCGGAAGGAACAGGGAGAGTCTCTGGATGTCACTAATTCATAGGATCTCTATAAACCATAATCAGCTTGACAGCATGTAATAACAGCAATAATTTGGTAAAAATGACTTTGGTATATATGAATTTTTACCAGAAGTATGCATTTAGATAGTTACAAAAAGCCTGCTCAAATGAGTATTTAATGAGTTTTTTAAAAATGGAATATATTAAGAAACAACTAGAATCAGAACAGTGTTACGGGTAAATCTTTGAGAATCTGTGCAAACCTGAAACAAATCTACCATTTTCTTCCTGGAAATCATCTTACAGTGTTGAACTGTCACAAACTAGATGTTGAAATGCTGTGAGTTCAATGGAAGGACTACAGCAGGGGTGCCCAAACTTTTTGGGCTGCAGGCCAGTCACATGGTTCAGAGGTGCCCAAACTATGGCTGGATACGAATCCTGACACCAATTCATCTGGCCCGTGCCACCCTTGTCGCTCCCAGAAGCGGAAGTAAAACAGACACATACATGCACATTTTACTTCCACTTCTGGGAGAGACAAGGGTGGCACGGGCCGGATGAATTGGTGTCAGGGGCTGGATCTGGGCCCCAGGCCATAGTTTGGGGGGCCCTGGACTACAGAATCCACAGGTACTGAATATGAAAGTGCACTACATAGCTCATCAAAACTACCCAAATAGAAACAACAAAATCAGAATATGCAGTTCAATCTCCCATCAGAAGCATGCACTGAAGAAATAACATGGGACTTTTCCCCCAATGAGATGGAGGCAAGTAAATTTGTTACTATGGGGGTCCTTTGAAGGTGAGAAATGTGATTTAAACTGCTTTTTGTGCGTATGCTTGGGCTACTCAGCTGTCTTTTCAATCAACTCCATTTATGCCTTCAGCGTGAAGAAACACACAGCTCTCCCCTCGCCCTCCCCCCAAAGCTTGATAAAATTTTGCACAGCTCAAAGGGAATTGATTTTAGAGTCTTATTAGGTACCAGAAGGAACATGTCTACTTAGCCTGGTAAAAGCCATCTCAGCAGTATTATTTGGATTTCAATGGGATTTTTAGTTGTCAGCCTAATCATTTTATTTCCTTTCTTCACCTTTCCTGGATTGTTGCTCCAAAATGAGATTGTTATGAAAGTCCCAAATGGTCAAGCTGTATGTCTGAATGTGTGTGAGAGAACAGAGATAAATGTGACCGATGGCAATATTGAGAATGGGTCACTGAAATTTATTGTGTGAGGCAAGGGAGGCAGAGAGGCCCACAGGGGAGGTGAGTAAAGGATCCTGCCCCTCCCTCCCCATCCAAAGACCTGGGCCTGGAGAGGAAGAAAAAGGAATCAGCAAGGTCCAGCTCTACTGCTCATTCCATGCAGAGAGGCCCACAGGGGAGGTGAGTAAAGGATCCTGCCCCTCCCTCCCCATCCAAAGACCTGAGCCTGGAGAGGAAGAAAAAGAAATCAGCAAGGTCCAGCTCTACTGCTCATTCCATGCAGAGAGGCCCACAGGGGCGGTGAGTAAAGGATCCTGCCCCTCCCTCCCCATCCAAAGACCTGGGCCTGGAGAGGAAGAAAAGGCTTCAGGAAGGCCCAGCTCTACTGCCCATTTGCCAGCCAGAGAGGCCCAAGGGGGAGGTGAGTAAAGGATCCTGCCCATCCCTCCCCATCCAAAGACCTGAGCCTGGAGAGGAAGAAAAGGCTTCAGGAAGGCCCAGCTCTACTGCCCATTTGCCATCCAGAGAGGCCCAAGGGGGAGGTGAATAAAGGATCTTGCCCCTCCCTCCCCATCCAAAGACCTGGGGCCAGAGAGAAGGACACTTCCGGAGACCCCCGACCACCCCCAGGAGATACCATCCACAACCACCATCACAGCGAGGCCCAAGCCGGCGCCTTTGACCGACTCCATGCGGCCGAAGAGAGGCAAGAGCTGCTATGTGCATTCAAAGGATAAGTAATCAAACTGAAATAATATAGTTGACTAAACATAGATGGCTTATGGCAACTGACATAGTGACTGTACAAGAAACTGACTTACATAGAGACTTGATATAGTGGACTTTTTCTTTCTTTCTTTCTTTCCCTTTCATTAATTAGTTCAACTTTTACTTTGATACTATGTGATAAACTGTGATATTGTGCATGATAATACTTTGTTTTAAAACTGTTTAAACTGTGATAACATGTGTGATAACATGTGTGATGGGAAAAGACTGGCGTAGAGACCAGCAAGGCACACCACAAAGTTTGCCAAGAGAACCCTATGGACCAAAACAAAAGGCAAAACAAGGGGATGCTCAGCACAGCAGATCTGAAAAGGGGGAGGGATACAAAAGGGGGAGGAGAAATACAGTGTTGCAGGGAACAATACTGCATAGGGACATGGAATGTGAGGTCTATGAATCAAGGAAAACTGGAAGTGGTAAAAAACGAGATGGAAAGAATAAGCATTGACATCTTGGGCATCAGTGAGCTCAAATGGACAGGGATGGGCGAATTCAGCTCTGGAAACCATCATATCTACTACTGCGGGCAAGAAAACCTTAGAAGAAATGGAGTAGCCATAATTGTCAATAAAAGAGTGAGAAAAGCAGTAATGGGATACAATCTCAAAAATGACAGAATGATGTCAGTCACATTTCAAGGCAAACCTTTCAATGTCACTGTGATCCAAATATACGCACCAACCACTGGTGCAGATGTAGCCACAATGGACCAGTTCTATGAGGACTTACAACACCTCATAGAACAGACACCAAGAAATGATGTCCAAATTATATTAGGAGACTGGAATGCCAAAGTAGGAAATCAAAAAGTGGAGGGAATAACAGGCAAATTTGGTCTTGGAACACAGAATGAAGCAGGGCAAAGATTGATAGAGTTCTGCCAAGAGAACGCACTGGTCATAGCAAACATTCTCTTCCAGCAACACAAGAGGCGACTTTACACATGGACATCACCAGATGGCCAACACCGAAACCAGATTGACTACATACTCTGCAGCCAAAAATGGAGAACCTCCATACAGTCAGCAAAAACAAGACCTGGAGCAGACTGTGGCTCAGATCACAACCTACTGATCGCAAAATTCAGGCTTAGACTAAAGAAAATAGGGAAAACACGGAGACCAGAAAGATATCACCTAGACAGCATCCCTAAAGAATACACGGTGGAGGTGATGAACAGATTTAATGGCTTAGACTCGGTAGGCAGAGTACCGGAAGAATTATGGACGGAGATGAGGGACATCATGCAGGAAGCAGCAAAGAAAACCATACCAAAAGAAAAGAAGAGTAAGAAAGCAAAGTGGTTGTCTGATGAGGCTCTTAAAATAGCAGAGGAAAGAAGGAACGCAAAAGTCAAAGGAGAAAGGAAAAACTACAACCATTTGAACACAGAATTTCAAAGAAAAGCAAGGAGAGATAAGGAAAACTACCTAAAAGAACAGTGCAGAGAAATGGAGGAAAACAACAAAAGAGGCAGAACCAGAGATCTTTTCAAAAAAATTGGGGAAATCAAGGGAACATTTAAAGCAAAAATGACCATGATAAGGGACAAAGACAGAAAGGAGCTAGCTGATGCAGAAGAAATTAAGAAAAGATGGAAAGAGTACACAGAGGAACTTTACAAAAAGGACCTCAACACTCCTGATAATCACAATGATGAAGAAATTGAACTTGAGCCAGACATCCTGGAGAGCGAAGTCATAAAGGCCCTAAAGAGCACTGCAAACAACAAAGCTAGTGGAGATGATGGTATCCCAGTTGAATTTTTCAAAGCGCTAAAAGATGATGGCGTCAAATTACTGCATTCAATATGCCAGCAGATTTGGAAAACAAAACAGTGGCCACAGGATTGGAAAAGATCAGTATACGTCCCAATCCCAAAAAAGGGCAATGCCAAAGAATGTTCAAATTATCGAACAATCGCGCTCATCCCACATGCCAGCAAGGTGATACTCAAGATAATACAGGACAGACTTCAGCAGCATGTGGAGAGAGAATTACCAGAGGTGCAAGCTGGTTTCAGAAGAGGCAGGGGGACTAGAGACCACATCGCCAACATACGCTGGATCATGGAGAAAACAAAGGAATACCAGAAACAAGTTTACTTTTGTTTTATTGAATACACTAAGGCATTTGACTGTGTGGACCACAACAAGATGTGGCAAGTAATTAAAGAGATGGGAATACCAGAGCACCTCATATGCCTCCTGAGAAATCTGTACATGAACCAAGAAGCAACAGTTAGGACAGAACATGGAATAACAGAGTGGTTTGGAATAGGAAAAGGAGTAAGACAAGGCTGCATTTTGTCACCATGCTTATTCAACCTATACACAGAGCACATAATGCGCAGTGCAGGGATGGAGGAATCACAATATGGGATTAAAATCGCTGGGAGAAACATCAATAATCTGAGATATGCAGACGATACCACCCTAATGGCAGAAAGTGAGGAAGACCTAAAGAATCTCTTGATTGGGCTGAAGGAGGAGAGTGCAAAAGCTGGCTTGAGACTCAATATCAAGAAAACCAAGATAATGGCAACAGGCCCCATCAGTTCCTGGAAAATAGACGGGGAAGAAGTAGAAGCAGTGACAGATTTTACTTTCTTAGGATCAAAGATCACTGCAGATGGGGATTGCAGCCATGAAATAAAAAGGCGACTGATTCTTGGGAGACAAGCGGTGAGAAACCTGGGGAACATAGTGAAAAGCAGAGACATTACATTGCAAACAAAAATTAGAATAGTCAAAGCAATGGTTTTCCCAGTAGTAATGTATGGATGTGAGAGCTGGACAATTAGGAAGGCTGAACGCAGAAGAATAGATGCCTTTGAAATGTGGTGTTGGAGGAGGGTTTTGAGAGTCCCCTGGACAGCGAGGAGAACAAATAGGTCAATCTTAGAAGAAATTAACCCTGACTGCTCATTGGAAGGTCAAATAGTAAAGATGAAGCTAAAATACTTTGGACATCAAATGAGAAGGGAGGATTCACTTGAGAAGGCATTGATGTTGGGAAAGGTGGAGGGCAAAAGAAGAAGGGGGAGGCCAAGGATGAGATGGCTAGATGGTATTATAGACACAATGGGCACAGAGCTGGGAGGGCTGAGGGGGATGGTAGAGGACAGAGGCGCCTGGAGGAAAATGGTCCATGGGGTCGCAAAGGGTCGGAGTCGACTGTGCAACTGAACAACAACAAGGGAGGCAGTTGAGACCCTGGGCTGTTAGAGGTTTGGTGGGCTATGCACCAGAATTAAACTATTCTTTTTTTACTGCTCTTAAATTGTCATCAGTTATAATCTCCTATATTCATTTGTCTTGTATGTGGTGTGAAAACCCTGGGAGGCCCAGGCAATTTGCTTTCATTAGGTTCTTTGCAGCCACAATAAATCAAGAATACTGTCATGATGTAATTGATAGAACTACTCTGCTGTTGACAATGATCATGATGTTAGTTTGCTCTCTAAGTGGCATTCTTTCTATATGATCTGGACTGTTGGTAGACAAAAAGTACATGTTTGGCTTTTAAGACTGGTTTTAAAAATATGTTTCAGATATTTTATGATACAATGTTTCAGATGGCAGAAAAACAATTAATAAATAAATCACCACCTCCACCACAATGAACAATAAGCAGTCTTCCATACAAAACAACAACAACAACAAGAAAACCACCAGATACAGCAATTCAAGGTGTTGATAATTACCTTTAAAGCCCTACATGGTAGTGGGCCAGGTTACTTAAGAGACCATGTCACCCCAAGGACATCTGCCCGCCCCAGTTGAACTGCATCTCCAGAAGGAGCTGCTGCCCTTCAGGAAAGAGCTGAAGACCTAGCTGACAGGGCAGGTGTGGGGAGATGGAGAGGGAGCAACTACCACCCCCTGCTGGCTTATTTAGAGTAGGAATCACTCATGCTTTTTAATTGGTGCGGGTGGGGATGGATTGAAATTCTATGATGGTGGTTGGGATATTTGCTGTAATGTTTCTGAAACGCTTATGACTTGATATTTTGTACTCTAATTGTGATATTGTGTTTTTCTTTGTTAGCCGCCCAGTGTCGCTCTGAAAGTGGGGTGGCATACAAATTGAAAAAAATAAATTAAATATTATGCTATTCTTTCCTTGGAATTGCTACTCACTGGAATTGCAACTATCAACATAATTCTATTACTTCATTTCAGAACCTACAGTCCAGCAAATGTGTGATTATAAGTGCACCATCAGGGGGTCAAAAGGAATAAATTTTGACAGCTGTGTTATTTAAGTTGATGTGCAGTTGTGCTGGGCATGTGAGCAGTAGGGTAGATATGTATCTATTTGTAAAGGTAAAGGTTTCCCTTGCTTGAAAGCCAGTCATATCCGACTCTAGGGGTCAGTGCTTATCTCTGTTACAAAGCCGAAGAGCCAGTACTGTCTGCATCTGCAGACGTTTCCGTGGTCATGTGGCAGGCATGGTTAGACACTGGAGCACACGGAACACTTGTTTACCTTCCCACCGAAGTGGTTCCTATTTACCTACTTGCAATTTCTTGGTTTCGAACTGCTAGGTTGGCAGGAGACTTACTACCTACAGTATTTAGCTTTTCCATAAGTTCAAACATATGGCCAGATTAGGGCACAGGTGATGATCAAACGTTTCAACTACTACACCAGAACTCACTAGCTGTCATATATCACTTATCAGCTCCCCTCTCCTCTTCCTGAATTTAAGGAACTAAAGACCTGGTACCATTTACTGATGTAGAATATGCCACAGTACAGGAAATATGTGCCTGTTTAAATCTCACAAACTGCCAGGAATTTAAACTTTGTTGGAATTAAGTCTACACAGCTGTGTACACAATTGTACTTTTAATTTTATGCACTGTATGCAAGAAAACTTCATTGATTTATAGGTCCTGAAGGCACTGCCCATCCTATACTACACAGTAAGGAAGAAAAATAAAATTTATTTGCTTATAGTTTTGACAATATTATCAATTTTGAGTTGTCTCCCCACAACTTTCTGTAAACTATTTTTTTCCATGTATATAGCTGCTGCTTTTCACCACCACCGCTGCTATATTTCTGGAATTTTCAAGCCCAGAAGAAACTTATGAAGATGCTCAGTTTATTGATTGAGCAGGAAAACTGACATTCCTCAAGTCCTGTAAGCATGTTGGAGAAAATATGTTTGAACATTAGATTTGTTGTTGTTCAGTCATACAGTCGATTCCAACCCTTTGCGACCCCATGGACCATTTTCCTCCAGGCACCTCTTTCCTCCACCATCCTCCTCAGCCCGCCCAGCTCTGTGCCCATTATGTCCACAATACCATCTAGCTATCTCATGTTTGGATGCCCCCTTCTTCTCTTGCCCTCCAGCATTAAAGCCTTCTCAAGTGAGTCCTCCCTTCTCATTTGATGTCCAAAGTACTTTAGCTTCATCTTCACTATTTGTCACTCCAATGAACAGTCAGGGTTGATTTCTTCGAATACTGATCTATTTGTTCTCTTTGCTGTCCAGGGGACTCTCAGGACTCTCCTCCAACACCACATTTCAAAGGCATCTATTCTTCTGCGCTCAGCTTTCCTAATGGTCCAGCTCTCACACCCATACATTACCACCGGGAATACCATTGCTTTGACTATACAAATTAAATATATTTAGAAAACAAATTGTTGCCACTGCTCAATAGATATAGTTGGCAGCTATGCTTTCAGTTCATATGTTTCAGTTCATATATAAGTGCACATAGTGGATATAATTACATGAGTAGGATATAAAACAGAATTACTAGTGCAAAATAAAAATAGTTGGTTTTATTATTAGTTTTTAACCTGTCCCCGCTGTAGCTGCTTCTCCCTAATACTACATACTCTGGTAGCTCTCCAGGCAAATCTGGCAACAGCTGCTGTCAGGTCAGTGGATCTACAGGTATCTGAGAACATGTCTCTAAACATATGATTATTCAACTCAATCTGAGGGAAGGCAAAAATGAGGTCATGTCTAAGGTTGTCATAAAACTGGCATTCTAGGAACACACGTTCAGATGTCTCCACCTTCCCAGTCTGACAGATACATAAGCACTCCTGAACAAGAACATTCTTAAATAACCTCACTCTGAATACTGATGGTAACATGTTAAAACACAAAAGAGTGTATAATCTCCTATGCTCTGGTTACTTAAACTGGATATGAGAATATGGGTGGGGGCATTTCAAAGAGCAGACTATTTATTTTATTTAAATCATGTTGCCGATGGATATCCAATATCATTTGTTTTATTGTCTCTTTTGGGATGTTAATTTAGTGACTAGCTATTGTAATGGACAAGATTAGAGTACTGTATTTTCTGGCGTATAAGACTAATTTTTAACCCCAAAAAATCTGTGCCAAAGTCGGGGGTCGTCTTATAGGACAGGTACTTAACTGCAGCTTGTTTCCCCTTGCTTCATATGTCCGGCGCATATGGTGGGGGGTGCCGCGGCTGAGTCCCTGCTCTGTGCGGGGAGTATGAAGCAAGGGGAAGCAAGCTGCACACATCTTCCTGTACCTCGAGGAGGAGAACGTGAGCGTGGATTGGCTCTCCACCAGAACCTGCCCATTCGACTCGGAGGGCTGCGCGTCGTCGGGTTGAGTGTGGGTTAATTTTTATTTGGTGTGCATTGGAAGAGAGGTAGTCTTATATGGCAAGTATATTCCAAACTCTATATTTTAACTGGAAAATTTGGGGTCGTCTTATACACCCAGTCGTCTTATACGCCGGAAAATACGGTAAATGGTGTTCTGTTAGTTCTGGATGGTGTCAGTAATACAGAAGAAAGTTTAAATATGGAGTCTTAACATGGCAAGACTCAGAAAATCACAAAGAATGAGAAAGCTAGTGAGTAATCATCACATCTTAAGGGTTACATTGTCCTTGGTGTGTAGTTTTGGAATGTTCCACAACACACCTATGTGCTGGAAGTGCAGGTCATTTTTCTGTCTTTTTAGCAGCTTAGACAGATGCCCCAGTTATAGATGCTACCTCCTCAGGAAAAATTAACTTCAATTAGCCATGCCCAGGGGGAGGCATATTTGAAGGTAGTAATAAAAAGTAATCATAGCTTCAAGATTTCTTCCTGGAACTGGGTGATAAGAACATATCCCACTATGCAACCTCAGCTTTGCTGGCTCCCAAATTTTTACAATTTGCAATTAGTGCACTAAAAAAAAATCACTCATACCCATTTGCATCCACACACATAGTAGTCAACCTTCAGACTACTGATTTTGAAAGTTCATTTTCCCCTTGGATTCATGTCAACTCAGTGTTAGACAAACACTACATTACCTGCTTTGCATCCTTTTCTTCCTGGTATATGGCTTTTTGTCTATGCAGACTTTTCCCCTGAGATTTCATGGGTTCTCACTTAAGAAACCTTTAAAAATCTATTTTTTTATTTATTGTGAGATCAGTTGTTACAGGGCAGAATATGAACATTTTAAAATAAATATAGCTGCAATTTTAAAAAATCATCTCAAAATATTTATTTAATTGCAATGCCCTTGATAAGAATTTAACTGCTTAAGTTCTCCTAGAATTCATACTTTAAATAGTAATTTCTCTCCTTAAATTGAGCATTTTGTCTTAAACTTGACATTCAAATGCATAGCTCGAATTGTTTAAGCTATGTTACAAACTTTACAAAAGCAGAATACACTCAGTTTTTTTTTTAAAAAAAAAAACACTACTGATCAAATCAACAAATTTCATACATGGATTTGGAAAGATCCAATTCCTCAAGAACACCTATCCTGGAGAAAACAATTACTTATAGTCTCAAAATGCATAGGAAGCAGAAGAAAGCAGACGGGCGCTCAGTCCTCCATGCAGTACCCAGGTCTCAAACTGCCGACTTGCCAGCCTTCCAGCTAACAAGTTAAGCTTCTTAACCATGGAGCCACTGCAGCCCCGTAATTTTTTAATTGTTCCTCCTGGAAGAAGAGTCAGCCTGTGTGGTTGCAGGCAAGCTACATAAATGCCTCCATAAGAAGAGAATGGCTAACCCACTTCTGTATATTCTCTACATAGAAAACCCTGGAAAGTGTCACCCTAAATCAGAATTGACTTGATGACACATAATTATTATTCTAGCCTTGCACAGCTTGTGACACCCACAGCCGAAAACACTCTTGCTAAAGTGTAAAATGCCAGATGAACTTTTTTGGGGAACAGGGGTGGGATGAGATGGTATGGGATTAGAAAAACAAAGAAGTGAGCAGGCATCTGGCAGTATGTTTTGCAAAGTTTAATCCTCTTTACATTGTCCAGGCCTGATGTATGTTGTGCTTGCAAGAGCATGCCCACCCACTTAGGTGACCATGTGTTACTTTACATTCTGCCCAAAGGGATACCAAGGAATATTCTGTGTTTGAAAGGCAGTCCAGTTCAAGTCTAATCTAAGATAAATAATCACTGAAAGGGAATGCCTTGTACAAGTTCAGACAACAATCAGGTTCTGTTTATACATTTCCTCCTATATACATAGAAGTATATGCAAATGCTATAAAATCAATTGCAAAAATCATATATTATAGTGGCTTTAAATCTCTGTGCTCATGTGCAAATATTAGCAGTGCGCACTTTCTATTATATTGTGCAGGGAGGGCTTCTCCAACATCTATAGTCCTCTAAATTTTGTTTCTAGCTTTGTAACGAGAACCTTTTTAAAAACCTGTAGGCTACAACCATGAAATGATACCGTATTGTTAATAATAATCACTTGTTAGCTGTAATACCAGTTGAAAAGCTTTCTGCAGCTTATTAAATGAGTCCTTCCCTCACCTTTCCTCCCCTGCCTGGTTAGTGCCTACCAGCGACTAACAGTCTACAGCAGGGAGACTCTAATTACTGGCACACCAAAGGTCAACTAATCCCAGGCAATGCAAATACCCTAATTACATTGTTTCTTAAAGACTCTTCCAGGGAAGTGTCAATCAATAAAGGCAGCAAAAGAAGCAGAGGTAACACTCATCGAACATATCTCCAGAGAGCTCAAGCAACAAAAAAGACACCACATGAAATAGGCTGATATGGAATTTAATTATTGTGGTTTATAATGGACCTGCTATAGAGGGCTCAACGTATTAAAAGGCAAATAGTTTATAGAAAGCTTTTTTAAAATAGTTTATTGCTTCTTAATTATGAACAATATACCATAGCTATGTGTAAAGATACTTGGGAATCGTGACCCTTTCCTCTCTTTAGATGTACTATAGTTATACATACCATATATACTCGAGTATAAGTCGGGGGGTTTTTAGCCCCCAAAATGAGGTCCAAAAATGGGACTTAACTTATACTCAGGTCAATGTAAACACTCAAAAACATACCCACACATATGTCTAAATTAATTAATTTTACCGTATTTTCATGTATTTTAATTATTGAAACTCACTAGCAGCTGCTGCATTTTCCATCCCTAACTTATACTCTGGTCAATCTATTTTCCTAGTTTGGGTGGTCCAAATTAGGTATCTCGACATATTCGGGATGACTTATAGTCGGGTATATACGGCAATAATAGTTTGGAATCTACTCTCTTTTTACACTCATTCGAAAGTGAATGCTCTAAATGGAGTAACATTTCTGAAGGCTATTTTAAATCTTTAAAGGAGAAAAAGGCAACATAAATTTTGTCATGTTCACTGATCTAACTAAAGACCTCTTAATAAGGCAGAATTATGAAGTCAACTGGCTTTTTACATTATGAAAAAGCAGCAAATTATTTGTCAAAATCTTGTTAATTGCATCATTTTAGCAATGGGCTGCCTCAAGTTAAGAATTTCATGTAGACAATACTTGTTGTAAACTGAGTCACATATCACAGACATCTATTATGATTTCTTAATTAGAGGACATTTGTCTCTAAATGTTTCACCATCTGTGTTATGCTAGCATACACCCCAATAGGATTTTGGCCATTATTTACTTGTTCAATCATTACTGTATTTTTACAGCCAGAGAGGAGGCATGTTAATGGAGTTTCCAGTCTGTGGTGCTCAAATAACTTGATAAACTTTTGGTGGTGTACATGGTCTGGACATCAGTAGCGTGTTAATGTTTAGTCCGTACAGAACTCAAGAAATAAACCAGTTAAAATGATCCAATGCTTGCTTCCACCCTTTCTAACAGGTTATTTTCACAGCTGTAGCCTCCATGGTTGCCTATGCATTTAACAAATTCATTCCAGGGATGCAAAGTAACACTCCCATTGATCAGATACTAAGTCAGGCTGGATGCATCAAAATGGTTCCTGCAGACCCCTTGAGAGATCTAATGGCCAGTGTGTGAGCATTGTGTGCATTTTCCCCCTGTGTAGTTTCTGCAAATAAAAAAATACATACTTTGCATAGAACCTTTTATCTATACAAAGTGGATGTCTTCTTCTCTTTGTGAAGCTAAGCACACACAAGAGTGAGAACGAATGCAACAAGATAGGCTGAGTCATCACAGAGAAACAAACCACCCACTGTTGCATATAGTTTACATTCTGTGCAGAAACCCAACAATTATTCCTGTTTTCTGACACTGCACAGTTTACAGAAATGTGCAAAACTCAATCTCACTTTGTCTTGATGAAGAGATTTTAATTTGTTTTATTTGCATTGTATTGCTTCCTGATGAATCAAGTCATCAATTATAGTCCTGATTGACAGACTATTAAAATTTGTGGTTTGCATATGGGAGGAGGACACACACATCCTAAGCAGCTGAAGAAAGTTTGGCACTAAATTTTGGGCACATAGTTGCCAGGTTGGAAGCATGTAACAAATTGTGTAGGTCTGAGTCAGGTAGAAATACTTAGACTAATCAGAGGTCATTTGTCCTTTTCCCTAGGTTTCCCTATTATCAAATGCTTCAAAAGAAACTACATCTGAGATTAATGGGACCACAGATGTGGCTTTCTATTTCTCTTGTTGAAAGGTTGCAGTGTGAATTTAACTAGATAACATGAGAGGGAAAGTAGATTTCGTATCATTTTCTGAAAATAGAGCTAAGTAAGATGGGAGAAAGTTACATGTGGATGTTATACATGAACACTCCAGTATAAATAAACAGATGGTGGCAAAGAATTTGCCAACAAAATAATCAGCTTAACTCTCACACAATGCAATACAACATAGCAATGTGTTTGGTCCAAAACCAGGAACCAATATGGTTCCAGAGAAACTGCATAAGCTGTTATGATGAATCTACAAGACACTTCCAATTTGTTTGGGAACTAAAGCCCACCAGGCACTCTCCATCTGCCAGCTTGAAAACCAGTTTAGTCCAGACACAATGTCAATTTACATGGTTAAACTGACAAGTTATGCTTGTTGCTAGTCATTAACTCCTGTTCTCTGTGACACTATACAATACCCTCTTGGATATATCTAGCAAGATAAGTGTAACAGTGACACATACACACATTCCAGATGAACAAAAAAAGGCAAGGATAATATCATGTGCAACACTGTGTAATTTGAATCACATAACAACACGTAGATTCATACATGGCCTCTCCTGGTAGTTAACAGTCCTTCACGCTCATGTACACACAGAGAGAGTGTAATGGCTAGAGATGCAAATCTTGATTCTTTCCTTCAGGTGGAAATGAAACATATTTTTTTCTTCCCACTGGCCAAGACTATGAGAGTACTTCTGAAGTTTTCATTTTCCATATTTTTTCTACACAAAACCCCTTCCTTTTTTATTTATGTGTGAGTTAATGCTGTTACAGGTGGGGTTCTATGCCTGAGAGAAAAATCTTGCAGCACTTGAGAGTTTTCTGAATCGTATGGAATCCTTTTCATCAGGGATGACAAAAACTACAAGTATTCAGTACATTCTTAGCAATAACTCCCCCTAGCACAACACATCCTTCCCACCCCCCACCCCCATAAAAATGGCAGTCTTACAAATGGCAGTGATGGGAGAAAATAAAGAGACATACTTTGGGATACCTACTCTGCCTAAATTCAGGATACCAAAAATCCTCAATGGCCTTGGACCACCTGTTCTGAGCTTATTCCAGGTGTCATGCTTAGTGTACTTTGTGTCACCAGACAGAGCTATGAAGCAAACCTTTCCTATTCCAGAGCTGAAGTCATTTGATCCCCAGTAGCTGTCATCCAGCCCCAGTTTATTAGTACAGAGGGCTACAGGGCCTTGGCTTAAGCACTCTGAAGTCCCACTGATTTAAGCATATCCTTAACTCACCAAATCAAAATGAATGGATCTTTTAAAAGTAGTTTAAAACTTGAGCTTGAAGGGCTGTTTTGGGTCCTTTTGTTTTAATTGGACCCATGAACAAATTTGCCTGGGTACCACCTTGGATTCCACTTCTTGGCAATAATTAAGAGCAGGCATTTCTTTTAATATATATGATAATTATTTCCAAAGTTGAAAACTCTGCCTCATTAGTGTTTGTAGTTTAAGCAGGAAAAAGGATCTCCTCTACCACCATTGGGAGGGAAAGCAAGTGACACAACCTCATCATTCTGACTGATGGGGAAAATGACTTTTTCCAGCTTTGTGCAGTCACTTACAGTATTCTCACCTGTGCCAAAGTGTACTGGAGTGGAGAATATGAGCAAGTTGCAAAATGTTACTTTCATTTTCTATTTAGTGATCTCAAAATCAACTATAAGAGAAGCAACAATTAATTTCAGTAGGTCAAATTTGCTTTTTATTGATAAACAGAACTTTAAAAATAATTAATGGCAGCAATCTGTTACTTCAATCTATATTACAGATATCCATTTAAAACAGACTAGTCCATTGGAAAACTGGCTAAAAAGGAAACAATAGCTGAAATTCAATAGTAAGGCACAGTTTAAGTAGGCCAGATAAATCAATGGTGCATGACGTGTTGGCCCTGCAATAGTCTGATTCTAGATAGTTTCTCTTCCTGTACCATTTTCAAATAAGAAGATTTGAACAACACCCTGCAAAGCCTGATCTCTGCCAATGACTTTATATGTGTGTATGTATTCCGTATGTATTGTACAGGCTAGGGACTGCAGTGGCTAAAGTGGCTATGATGCTGACTGGAATTTTGGCAGGTCAGCAGTTCGATACCAAAATACTGCAAGATGGAGTGAGCTCCCGTCTCTGTCTCAGCTCCTGCCAACCTAGCAGTTCGAAAACAAGATATTACAAGTAAATAAATAGGGACCACTTGGGTGGGAAGGTAAACAATGTTCCATGCGCTCCGGTGTCTAGTCATGCCTGCCACATGACCATGGAAACATCTGCAAAAGCAGCACTGGTTATTTGGCTATGAAACAGAGATGAGCACTGAATCCTAGAGTCGGATACGACTGGCTTTCGAGCAAAGGAGACCTTTAACTTTACTATTGTGCAGAGATACTGGTGAAAATGAGAACCTGTCTAGAAGTGAAGCTATAGAGGCCACAGTCCATGAACAGAAAGGGTTAAATAAGGGGGAGGGGGGCAATGCCTTGCTGGTGAATTTCATATGAGCTTCCAAGAAAGAGGGGGAAAATGCAGGAAAATTTAATTGTGAAAAATATAATTCAATGGAGCCTGCCAGAACAAAGAAGAGTGTAACCAGTGAGACATAAGTTATGAGTATCTTCCAGATAAAGAGTTGGTTACAGCAGGAAATCCCACTAAGAAATCTCCTGTTTATCAACCCAAAGTGACCAGAACTCCTGGCGGGGACCCAGTGGATAACTGGGAGTGTTCTACAGTTTGCCGACACACTGTGCAAGGTTAGGTTCAAGTCATAACTGTTTGAGAAAGAGGATCATCATCATCATGAGAAGGTGTAGGTATGACTCACAAGGGAGTCCTGTCACTGCAGCAAGTCACCCCAAGAGTTTGGCAAAAGAGCACATGAAGGCCTTATTTATTCATTCAGGCATGGGCCTGAATGCTGTTTCCATCTCCTTCTGAAGCACCACCAACATTGCTTTGATTTGACTTCATTAAAGGCCAGGAGTTATTTAGAGGGCAAGCCTAACTGAAATTCTTTCATGGCTCATCCAGAATCCAACATTTAGGCAAAGAGTCTTGTTAGCCTATATATCTCTTTGATTCCTGGTTGTAGCATAGCTTGTTAGGCCTGTTCTTCCTTAAAATTTCTGTCCAAGAGTTCCTTTTGCTCCATTGCTCTGTCTGGGTCTGTGCTGGCTCAGTGGTTAAGAAGCTCTCCTTTTTAGCTGGAAAGCCGGCAAGTCGGCAGTTCGAGACCTGGGTAATGCATGGAGGACTGAGCGCCCGTCTCTGGCCCAGCTCTTGGGAACAGGAAAAGAGCCCCATTTGGGCATTCCCTGAGCAGAATTTCTCCCGCAAAAATCCTTTCAACCCAGAAAAATTTCTGACATGGAATTATTATTATTGCTCTAACTGCATTGCTCCATTGCTCTCCAAGGGAGTTTAATTTCTGTCACTCTTGAATTGGTGGCTCCTCAAATCCCCAAAATGTGGGCAGGAAGAGATCTTTGTTATTCCATCCCACTTCAGACCTCTTCCTTTCTCTTTTAGTCTGCAGGCAGCAGCCCTATGAGCTTTGTGAGTTTTGTCTCCTGTTTCCCCATTATTTCTAAACACTTTCTGCTGCTATATTGTAACATTTGCTAATCTAGCAATAGCAATTACACTTAGTGCACTCTCTGGGTGGTTCACAAGTTAATTAGCATTTTGTCCCCAACATGCTTGGTACTCATTTTACCAACCTTGGAAGTATGGAAGGCTGAGTCAAACTTGATCTCTGGTCAGGATCAAACTCACAACATCCTGGCTGCAGTACAGCAGTTTAAACACTGCACCACGAGGGCTCCTCCAACACAATTACTGTACAGTACAGTGATACCTCATACAACATCCAAACTTGGTTCCACACGTTTGGACTTTATATGGATTTGGACTTTGTATGAGGCATGCAAAATCCTAGCCATGATGCCTCATACAATGTCCAAATCCTTGCCACGATGCCTCGTACAACATCGTTTCCATAGAGATACATTGTACTGTAACAGCACAGACTTCAGGGCAAAGTGAAGGAAACAGACAGGAAACTGACAGAACTTTAAGAAATCATTGTCTAAAGGATAAAAACATTACAAAAACATGTCAAACAACCCTGATTGTCCAAGAACCTGAAGAATTCTGCAAAAATCCCAGGAATGCTTCTAAAAATTCTGATGAAAAAATTCAAAAAAAATCCAAAATCGCGCTCAAAATCACTCCTAAACACTCTTTGCCTTGTGCAAAACCCACAAGAGCAATGCACGCATGTATCCTGCCTTTTATACTGCCCAGGCAGAATGCAACCTAGGAAAGCCCCCAATGCCTCATACAAAGTCGCATAACTTTGTATGAGGCAACTTTTTTCAAGGAATTAGGTGATGTTGTATGGATCTGATGTTGTACGAAGCGGACTTTGTATGAGGTATTACTGTATATATTTTAATTCTTGCCAGTGTTCAGTAAAACTCCTATGATTAATACTTATGTTTGAATGTGACGTACTCAGCCTAATCAAGGTGCTGCTATGGTACAAATTTCCACTGCAAGTGTGCAACATCTCTGAGTTAATGCATATACTCTGAGCGCATACCAGGTAGCACCATTACAAAAAAGTTCCTGAGAATATTATGAAAGAACACTGCTGTCTTATTCTACAGATTCAATTCCTAAGGGATTTTAGTACAACTTAATCTGCAAATGTGATCTACATTTTGTGAAGATAGCTTCAGAGTAGTTAGGATATTTGTAAACATTCCGTAATACCTTAGAAGCCAATAAGGAGGAATGGAGGAGTATTCCAAAAAACCACCGCTGCTTGAATGCTAGGGCTTTTGTTTTTCAATGGCTGAAATCCTGCTAGTGCAGATAATATCATCAGCCACAGACTTTTATCACTAAGTTTCCTATTCTTTCCCATACTCTGAAGTGCCTTTAGCAATCTTTGTCCTATTGGAGCATCAGGATAGGGAGGAGGAAATCCTTAATGTAGAAAAATTGACACTACTGGGATTAGGGATGCTACTATTGATTTGGGGGCATGAAAAATGTCTACCCCCATCTTGATACCTCCCGAAACTCTCCACAACAAAATGGATTCCTAGGGAGCCTCACAGCATGTGAGAGGAGTTCATAACCTTTTAATGACTTGCAGAAAGGTGTGCGGAAGGGATCACTAGTCTGGGGCATGGAGCTGGGCCAGCAGGCTTTCAGGCACTGAGGTTTACTATAGGTAAGGGTTTCCCTTGCTCAAAAAAAAAGCCAGCCATATCCAACTCTAGGGTTCAGTGCTCATCTCTGTTTCTAAGCCGAAGAGCCAGCACTGTCTGCTTCAGCAGACATTTCCGTGGTCATGTGGCAGGCATGACTAGACGCCGGAGCGCATGGAACACTGTTTTCTTTCCCACCAAAGTGGTTCCTATTTATCTACTTGCAATTTCTTGCTTTTGAACTGCTTGTTTGGCAGGAGCTGGAACAAAGATGGGGGCTCATCTCGTCCTGCAGTATAGATTCACTACACTTATTTCTACTTTGGCAAAATCATTATCTACAGTATTTCTTCCATCTAGAGATGTTTCTACATAATCAACCTCCAAATGAAGTCCATGAGTACTTGACAAAGCCACCAATCAACAACAAGCTAATTTAAACTTCTGAAGCAATATAAACCTCATGCTAAGATAATGAGATATCCTTCATCTCTTTAGAGCAGGTTGTTTCTGACTGTAAAGATGTCACCTCATTTAATCTGACTGTCAATATGTGATTTACAGTGCAGGTTAAACTAGAGACAAAACAAACATAAGTCCAGATAATAATGCATAGAGTGTTTTGGCCCTGGCCTACTAGCATATACAGGTGTATTAGGTGACTTACTGGCACACTCAAAACCCACATCTAGAGCTGACATAAATTTACACTTGGATTCTTTGAAAATCCAGCCATAGCAAAAAGCTGTTTGTTAAAAGAAGACCAAACAGTCTATTCTAAATACACAGGAGTCTGGAAGTAGTTTCAACTCTGCTGATCCCTTCCTCAAGGTTCCACAGTCTTGCTTATATGTATTGAAGACAAATCTTTGACCAGAAAAGTAGCACATAAATAAATGAACTAGTACTCCCATAAAAATTTTGTAAGAATCACAGGATTGCTATCAAAGGCCAGGGAGATCAAAGGGAGGCATTGGTTCTCTGAAGTGTTTTCTGCCTTGCATCTTTGAACTGCTTTCAGCTTCTAGTCCAGAATGCAGTATGGCTTCATTTGGAATGCCAGGAGCTGCCCTAAAGGCCATTGCCTTGGGTGAAGGGGTTTGTAGGCATACAGGAAAAAAAAAGAGAGAAAAATTTAGAGACAATACCACCCAAATGTTGCCAGAAACACCTAACTCTATCCTTTGACAAGATTTCTTGGACTTACGAGCAGGTAGAGACCATCATGGAAAATCATATATCTTTACTGCATTCTCTCTACTCTTTAAGCTCCAGTTCATCATTAGTTACTACAATGGAGACTTGCAAGAAAATGTAAGAGTCGTCGTTGACTGCAACTTGTATCCGAGAATGCATTCCCCCCCCCCCCTGAAGCAGGAATAAATGCCACTGGCATGGATTAGTTTAAGGTGGATTCCATCTTGCCATTAAGTGACCCACACACTATGATCTCGGCGCCATCACCCATGGCACACATGAAGCACGACATGCAGGATTTAACAGGGGACTGCAATGGACTGCCACAGCCTTGAGCATATGGACAAGCTATGCCTTCACAGCCAGTCCATCTGGCATGGCCTCTTCCTGCCTAAATTAAAGTGAGGATTCAAACCCACCATCACTTTCAAGCAGTGAAGTTTATTCCTCCCCACCATTTTTATCTTTTAATGAGACCTTTGCATCCTGTAGCTATTGAGCATACTCAGAGGGCTACTTAGGGTTGGTGGAAGGTTTCCTTTGTTGTTGTTATTGTTGTTATATTGGCAGCAATATAAATTTGACTAATAAATAAATAAATACTATTTGCTTTTCAGCATTGCTGGTACAGGGGAAAAAAATTAGATGTGAGGTGACATGCTTGCAGAATCACTCTTATTTTTTAGTTACAGGAAGCAATTTAGCAGCTGTTGTCAATTATTTAAAATTAGTAGCCAACTGGTTCTATTTTGAGATAACTTAAATTACTGATGGTTGTTTGGGGATGAGGACAATCTGACCTCCCTTCCATATTGTTTTAATTTCTTGCCTTAATTTTTAGAATTTTGCATTATCTGTTCTTTCTGTGCTTCTGAGTTTTCTTGTTGATACAAATACAATATGATTTATTCCCCCCACCCCACCCCCCAAAAAGAAAATCTCGTCTACTTCAGTGAGGTCATGATCTATGTTTCTCAGCCTTCTTCTTGCTAGGGTGGCCACTTAACACAGTACCCAAAGATTACTAAGACAACAACAGAAAGTACAGAAAAATGCACAAATTTGCATCAAATAGCATATGCTGATTCATAAGTATAGATACAAAATTAGAAACATGTTTATAGTTTATACAGAATTATAACACTTCTCAGCCAAGTGGGGAAGTTTTTGCTCAAGTGGGTTGCATGCCATTGGAATCCAACTGTAGGTGGACAAATTTAGTCTGATCCTCTACTTTATTATTATTTAACTTTAAACCATACTTGATAATACACACCCTTCAAATTAAGGGCATTTTCAAAAGGAAGATTGTACTCCACCAGTCCTGAAAATAGGGGACTGTTTTCCTAAAAGGAAGACATGTGAGCACCATAAAGGTAAAGGTTACCCTTGCTCGAAAGCCAGTCATATCTTACTCTAGGGTTCAGTGCTAATCTCTTTTTATAGCCAAAGAGCCAGCACTGTCTGCTTCTGTAGACATTTCCATGGTCATGTGACAGGCATGACTAGACACCAGAGCACACAGAATGCTGTTTACCTTCCCAACGAAGTGGTCCCTATTTATCTATTTGCAATTGTTTGCTTTCGAACTGCTAGGTTGGCAGAAGCTGGGACAAAGACGGGAGCTCATTCTGTCCTGCAGTATTTGGTTATCGAACTGCTGACCTTCCGCCTTCCAGTCAGTGTCTTAGCCACTTGAGCCACTGCAGTCCCTGTGGGCACCATGCTTCTATCCAAAATGATCTGCCTATAGTATATTGCACCAACAGCTGAATTTTCACTTCCATAGAACTGCCTACTCCCTGGAAATTGCTGATGGAAGGAGGCAAGGCCCGAATGAGAATGGAGCCTTGTGGCATCTTATTCAAGAGTTCCCAAATATTCCTTATTATAAATAAGTTCTTCTAACTTCAAAAACTGAACCATCAATGTCTTATTTTACACATCAGTGACAGACATACTCATTGTAGGTCATATGTTGTGAAACTAACAGTTAAGTACCATTAAACCTGTCTGTGCAAAGCAATTAGACTCTCACTCAGTACCATTTCTTTGAGGAAATGCATTTATGTTGGCAGAGCTTTCAAGGAAGGGCAGAATGGGAAAGTTATTATGTGTAAAAGATGCCAAACATTCTCACTATTAAAGCTACAAATTGTGTTAGCGAAGGCCACAGATGTATGCAACATAAATAACAGATGACAAAACTATTCTATAATGTAACATTATTTTTTAAATAGACCAAATCTTATTGATTATGTTTGCAGCACAAAATTCTACCAGGAAAATGGACCCTTATTCACAGACTTCTACAGCCCTCTAGTGTTCTAAATCCAATTGAAAACATCTTGAAATGTTTTCATTCTTTCGTAAATGGCCTGTTATCTCATGACCAATGTACCCTTCTTCCAAATGAATATTTCTAATAATAAGTAAATGAGGGAAGGGACTCTTTTGATTCCAAAGTCACATTTGTTCAATAATTAATGCTTTTGGATGAATAATTATTGCTTTTTGGATGACCCAGCCCCCACCAACAGCTGGGGATAAGAGCCCTGCGTACGACTAAAGACACCGCACTGACCCAGCCCCCACCAGTGGCTGGGGATAAGAGTCCTGTGGACGGCCAAAGACACTGCATAAACCCAGCCCCCACCAACGGCTGGGTATAAGAGCCCCGCAGCCCAGCCAATGATTTTGGCTGTGGCACCGTGGTTGCAGTTCATGTTGGGACTGTTATTTTTGCTACTACGGGACTTTTAAGTGAATGAGTTTATTCCTTCTTTGCTGTAATATTTTATGATGGTTTCTGATGTTTGATTTATATTGTGATTTATTGCTGTTATGCTTTGTTGTTTTTGTGAGCCGCCCAGAATCGCGTTGTGCGAGTGGGCGGCATATAAATGGTGGTGGTGGTGGTGGTAGTGGTGGTGGTGGTGGTGGTGGTGATGGTGGTGATGCTGCTGCTGCTGCTGCTGATGATGATGATGATGATGATGATGATGATGATAATAATAATAATAATAATAATAATAATAATAATAATAATAATAATAATAATAATAATAATAATAATAATAATAATAATAATAATAATAATAATAATAATAATATCTATGCCACATAATTGGGGACAGACACCCCAAATAAGGTATTCAATTATAATTCCATTTAGGGATAAGATGTGCGACAACAAAATGTGTGATTACTTTCCCCACATTTTCAGCTCTTTCACTATTCAGAAAGGAGAAAATGTACAAAGTGATCTCCACTGATTGCATTCATCCTTTCCATCCAAGTATGTTTAAGTATCTGCATGACTGTGATTCACAAAGGCATACACCAAATAATACTTACTAGGGTCAAACTATACACTTTGGAGAATACATATTTAGCAATGGCAATTCCTTAAGTATGAAAAGCTATAAGGACTTTCTCATTTTCTAAAACTTGCAAATTAGCTTGCTTTATTTTGTGATTGGTCATCAAGGATTAAACAGTGACCTACAGTGCATTTTGACTTTTTAGAACTGACACCCTGTCCCCAGAGGGGATTGTATAGCTCAAACACTAATGTGTTCTTAGTCTAACTCTCTGCTAACTAAAGTGACTGACACTTAGTTTTTGTGATATAACAAGGCTTTTTGTTGGTTTTGATGGAAGAGATTAAATTAAGAGTGCAAAGTCCTAGTACCTTCACTTCACTTTAATGGAAGTTACAAAGTCAATGTATACATTAGCCAAAATCCTATTGCTCTGTTTGAACTAATGGAACTTATAGTGGAGTCAACATGTCTGGTTCAGATAGAATGGACATGATGTGCCATCCTTTTTATGTTCTCTAAAGCTGTATGGATTTTGGGTGTTTCCAGACTCATGTCTATAGAAAGAAGTTAGCAAAGGAAAGGATAAGCACCTTATTTTGTCTCACCTCTTATGCAAGTTATATCACTGCATCCTAAGGATACTTCCCTCAGGAGAAGGGTTGAGTGCCCTTCAAAGTACTGTCTCAACTGTGTTTCAGCTGCTGGTGTTCAGAATACCTTTAAGCAAAGAGAGGCAGTTGTTCCCTGAATTTTGAGCACAATATAAAGCTCCTATTTAGGAGGATTACAATAGGATCGAAGGCTCACCATGTGTACTTGTTTATATTACCATTTAGTGGAACTGCAGACCTATTGCTGTGCAGTCTGACTGCTGAAGCACAACAGTTTATTTTGCACTTGAAATTTCTGATATCTGTTGCCGGGGGATCTCTACAGGGAGCTAACAGAAGACCAGCTGTTATACTTACTAGTGAGGAGGTTCATTCCATGTCCTTTGGATAATTCTGTTACAGTTATCAGGTTAAAAAATGAACTCAGCAAGGCAGGCAGGAGAGGGAAAAATGCCAAGCATACTGCACGATGTATATGCATGTTTTATGCACAAAAAGGCTATAGAATAGGGGTTACTCTACACATTATGTGTAGTGTTTTGTGCAGTGAATATTATTGTAGAAATCAGACACATCCATTTTTGTCTCAGACCCTGGTCACTGAACCTCATCTCCTCTTCATTATGGGCCTTTGTTAGTACAGCCATATTGAAGATAGTTCTCCAAGACAGACAATATTCTTTTTGTTATTTCCATCAATCCCAATAAGGGACCAAGAAAAGAATAATCCTATAAAATCAGCGGGGTAAATAGACTGTTACTTGGCTTTGAGGAAGGCAGTACCTGCAGCCCAGATCCAGAGATGAAAAAAGACACATATTATGCAGGCAAAAACTACCCATGGACATTTTGCCCAGCTCATATTTGATATGCATAGAGAGGCTCTCTATGCATAACAATGGCTGGAAAGCCTCACCACTCCAGCACTAGACGGAGGGCCTTTTCAGTATCTGCTCTGGCTCTTTGGAACCTCCTGCTGACTGACCTCCACCTCCAACCAGAATTTTTGGCCTTTAGAAAAGATTTAAAGATATAGTTGGCCCAGTGGGTATGGGGTGCTTCTAATGGACACACACACACCCCTGGCTGGCTCATATGATTATTGGTAAACTCCACCATCTGGTTTTTAGTTATTTAGATTGAGATTTTAAGTTTTTAAACTTTTAAGATTTTAAAGATTTTAGATTTTTAGGATGTTTTATTTAGGTGCGTTGTGTGTTAAAGTGTTTTTATGTCAGTGTGGTTTCTTTTCCATTAATATTTCCAGATTATAAATAAAAAGAACATTGAAATGTGAATTTTTCAGCTTCAGAGAGAAAGAAGACAGTGGGCCAGTAAGTATTTGTGTTGTTAAATGAAATTATTATAAAGGTTATCTTGATCTTACACAGGAACCCATACCGCTGGTATGATAACTATAAGTCAGACCATTCATTTCTTCTACCACACCTTAAAGCAGAGGTGACCAACCTATGGCCTGTGAGCTGGACCTGGCCCACGGCACCATTTCATGTGGCCCGATGCTGCCCTCACCGCTAGTAGAAGTGGATGCATTTACGACAAACATAAAACATGCCCACACCTGCTGTAATCATGGCTGTGCCTGCTGTAAACGCTGCTATAAATTTACCTTCTGCTGGCATAAATGCATTTACAACAGCCATGGATGCGTTTTACAGCAGCATTTAGGTAGGAGAAACCAAGTGACCAGCCTTCTCAGCTATCCAGAGGGTGTGGTCTGGCCCATGGGGTGAAAAGTTTGGGAACCCCTGTCTTAAAGCAAACACAGTTCTTGGGAAACAAAACAAAAAGTTTTGAAATCTAACAGATTTCACCTTAATAACTAAGACACAACACATTGAAGGGTGTGATTAATAGGGTAAAATTTAACAGAACAAAACATTTTCCAAACAGGCTTGTATGAAACGCTTAGATTTTGAATTTCTAAATTTTACAGAGCAGTACCTACTGTTCCAAAATCACACACACACCACCAGCCCCAGAGTATATCCATGCTCCTCTGCTTTGTAATTTTCCATTACTAGAGTGGGAAAATATCCCAGATGTGTGGAAATCTGTGTAGATGTATGGAAATCGCATTGAGTTGCCCCTTGGGCAGAGAATTGTGGTATATAAATTAAAATGTGAATGTAATTAAAAATATTTTTTTAAAAACTATCTGTAGTAAAAGTGAAAGCAAAAGTGGGGAAAATGTATGAGTATTCTGAGCTAGATGAGAAGTCTCAGAAAACAGGCAGGAATCTTTTACCAGAAATGCAATGGGAAGTTCACAAACACCAAATAAATGTCAAACTGACATGAAGACAGTTATTTTACAAATAACTGTTCATATAGAGCCAATGGAGAGTCAATAGCTTAATGTCTATTAAAATTTGAAATTCACTGTTCTGGGAATCAGCCCTATCACAAAATACTATGAAAAAAACTCTTTCAAACAGTACTATGAGGTGAAACAAATGGAAGCAAGAACGGTGCGCTATCAAATATTTGACCTTGGAGGATGAGAGGTTTGAATTATATGGATCTGAGCCATCTTTGACTGACCTTGACGTTAAATGCCATTAAATATAAGTCCAATGATACACACTACAAATATCTAGCTGGAGAATTGCAAGAAAAATATCAGATGTCAAAGTTAACAGAAAAACAACATGAAGAAATTAAAGTCCAGGTGAAAGATACTGTGCAAGAAAGGTGGGAGGAATACTGTGTTGGAGTTTAAGGGATTTGCCTGGAGAAATTTAAAAACAAGGAGATAAAGACAATATCTTTGGTCGTACAAATTGTTAGAGCATAGTAAAGGAAAAGTAGTTTACAAAAGGTGCAAAGACAGACAAAAAAGTAATTTTTTTTTAAAAAACAGAATCCTTTAGTATAGTCCAGTGATGGCAAATCTTTTAGAGAGCAAATGCTAAAGGAGGAAGAGGTGGCATGCAGGCAGACACCCCGTGTGCCCACACACACATGTGATGTGGCTGGTGCACTTCTGGCAATGTCACATGGATGTGTGCACATGCCCCCTATGGGTGTGCATGCCTTCCTGTGGGTGCGCATCTGCTGCTGCTGCCTCCTAGGAGTGATGGGGGGTGTCTGGTCACCTCACTTCATCCCCACTGCCACCTCATGAGCAGGATCTCAGCCTCCCCTCTCACCTCCCCATTGGTAGAGGGAGAGGGGTGGGTGGGGAAGCAGTGCTGCCATTGGTGCCAGTGGTGTGGGGCTTGCCCACGATGGCACATGTGGCCATAGAGAAGGCTCTGCATGCCACTTTTGTTATGGGTGCCATAGATTTGCCTACACTGGAATAGTCTCTCTTAATGTAAGATATGAAAATATAAAAGAAGTTGGATTGCAAAGTCTCCATCCCACCATCCTCAAAGGTACATTTTGTGAAAGCTGTGTTAACAAGATGCATACAACTCTGCTTAGTCAATTTCATCCTCTTTCCCGGGTGTCCAGTTAACACAAATTAACCCAGGAAAACCCAAACTGTGAAGTGTACTTCACATTTTTCTTATTGTGTAGTTACACCCTTTGTCTACATGCCCGTGTACCAGTTGTCACTAGAATACACAAATCATTAGTAGGTTAATTTTGAATATGTCTGCAAAGTAACTCAGTTTAATGGTGATGCCTGTTAAATCTAAAGCTCAGATAAGCTCTGATGTACATACTGTACAGGACATTATACTTAAGCTGAGCCTAAGTAATTTGTAAAAATGTTGTAAAGCTTTGCCCTTTTGAATTGCAATTGCTTGGTAGATGGATGCAATACAAACATTGTGGCATTATAAATTTGCTAATGAGTTTACCCTTCAGGCCTAGCATCTATTGTGTAGTTGTTGTTTTTACATAAACTACTTCAGTAGAATTCTCATCCAAAGCCTTAGACTACATCTCAGAACAAAGGAAGAACTTTGTGCTTGGCCTGGGCCATTCACCCAATAGATGCTAGGCAAACGTATAATGCCACAATGCTTGTCTTGCATCCATCTACCAACCATTTACAATTCAAAAGGGTGAAGCTTCACAACTAATCTGAATAACAGGTTTTACCAGTTGTAAAAAAGAAAAAACCCTCATTGACTTGTATACTTAACTGATATGCTAACCATTCTGAACCTCTGTATCTGATGTGTATAAATTGATATCTGAAGAAGTGGGTTTGATCCACAAAAGTTAACATTAAAATATAGCAATTAGTCTTTAAAGTGCCATAATACATTTTGTATTTTTGTTTTGTTTACTCTCAGGTATTAACAAGACAGATGTCTGATAAAGTAGAAGAGCCACAAAGTGAACGGTACAAATAACAATGGAGAATGAATAATAACAACAGCAGCAATAAATGGGAAAAATTCTATGGACCATCTTATATGAGTGTGTCATTTTTATTGCTCTATTCAATTGTACACAAAGGCATTGGCTCAAACAATTGTTCACTGTGTTCATGAAATGACATCAATAACATAAAAAGGGTTTATTGTTTACCAGCTCATACATGGCCCAGACTACACATGAATAAGAATGCTGTATCCTGAATGAAGTAATCAAAGGCTGCATGAGCCATTGCTAAGATTATTTGCTTGAGTATTTCCAGCCATAGGAGATTGATCTTAAACAAGGAAGTTCATAGAATGTGTACAAGAGCTCTGTTAGCCAATGTGTCTGTTTCATCACATATACCTTTTCTTTCACTTAACAAAATATTTCTAGTTAGAAAAGGAAAGGTCCCAGCAAGCAAAAGCTGAAAACAAATGCAGATGGCTTTTGTTTAGCTTTCTAGGGTTTCCTTCCCTTCCTTTTGGCAGTCTATTATATAAAGACAGGGAGTGCAGTGTCTTAGTGGTTAAGATGCTGAACTTGATGACTGGAAGGTTGGCAGGTCAGCAGTTCAAGACCCGAGTACTGCAAAATGGAGTGAGCTCCCATCTTTGTCCCAGCTCTTGCCAACCTAGCAGTTCGAAAGCAAGAAATTGCAAGTAGATAAATAGGTACCAGTTCGGTGGGAAGGTAAACAGCATTCCATGCCATGTGTTCATGGAAACATCTGCAAACGCAGACAGCACTGGCTCTTTGGCTATAAAAAGAGATGAACATTGAACCTTAGAGTCTGATACGACTGGCTTTTGAGCAAGGGCGACCTATATAAAGACATGAAACTATGTTATAAGTGGTCAGCCTCAAGAATAAAAAGGTAAACCTTCCAAAATTCCATTAAACACTTTGGTTTTGACTAAATTAATAATACTTTCATTCTCTTGAAATCAAAACAAATGAAGTCCTTAGTGCTTGTGACCAATCCTTTCACTGATTTCACTGTAAAGTAGGAGTTGCACTATTGAAACCTGACTACTTCTTAACTCTTCCATTCAACCAGTAATTTAAACAAATTATTTCCTCATCTTCTTTCACAATTTTGTGCTTGTCAGCTTCCTTTGTTATATCCCGATCCCCAGTTATTTCCAGTTTAGTCTGTTATGGTGCAATTACCTGGACACATTTCAGGATAACTATAGATTGGCAACTTCACATTAATGATGCAGTGTCTTTTGACTGGCAGCACCGGAGTCATCTGGCTGGACACCCAATTTCTGTATATTTCCATCACTTTCCAGTTCAAAGAGTTGCTAATGATATCCTTTCTTATGGGGGCACTGACCTTATGGGTTTACTCTCTCACACTTCTTTTTCTTGTATCTCAGTTCATCTCCTCTCTTTTCTGAGTGCTTGAGAGATGAACTTCTTAGTCTGCAGGTGAATCTCACTTTTTTTAAAAAAAGTACATACAAAACTCATTTATTTGGGATATTATGTAAAATATATAAATTCGGAAGACATTACTCAATATTACCTTTCTTCAAATCAGTGATTGTGTGTCATGTATCGCATTTCTTTTTTCAGCTATGAGATGCACACATTTTCATCAAAAACACTAATTAGCAATAAATACATATTGGTTCTGGACAGAATACACTCTGCAGGATTGTATGGAATAATATTCACAGATTGAATTAAATACTGCATTTTCTCTGTTCAAAGATGAAAATGTTTTATTTGATTATTCTGCTTTATATTCTACAATCCTGGCTTTTTATTCCACAAATATTTCCCATTAGTTGTCCATTCTGTTTTAAATGGGTTAAGTGCTAGACGTTCTACTACATCCTTGGCAAGTCACTGCACATTTTACCCAGTGGTGGGATTCAATTTTTTTTACTACCTACTCTGTGGGTGTGGTATGGTGGTCATGGCCAGGGGGGAAAGCCCATTGTTGCACCCGAATTAGGACTACTTTATTTCAAAACTTGGATGGACGAGTGTGGAGAAATTCTAGCCAGAAGGTGGCTACAGAAAAGGAGATCAGGTCAAAGATTGACCAAGCACTTATTGAGAATCCAGCTCAACAAGGGTGTAAGCATAAAGTCAGAAGAAACTGAAACAGCAGTCAGAGTTAAAGGTGCGCAAGAAAGAGAGCGAAGTGCTCCGGCACCGGGGAGCAAGTTTTTATTGAAAAATACACAGGTTCCACAGGATGTATTACGACAGCATACACAGGATGTATACGCAAGCATAGGTGCAGTGGTATTCAGCCAATAATATGACATTCTCTATAGCATAACCATATATGGCATGACCTATATCTCTTACTAGTACATGCGCAGTAGCTTATATCCTGCCAGACTAGGCCAAAGCCTATTCTCTGTGGCGGTACCCTTGCAAAAGCTGTTACCTGTATATTCAGCAGTAGCTACGATCTAACTTCAGCTGGAAAAGGCTAATACCAAAAGCATATATATGAAGATTACATAGAGACGCTTTTCTGCATCAAACCAGCTCTGCATAAAGGTAGAGGCAGGAAGCGCTTATTGATGCAGGAAGTAGCTAACCTCAGCTCTTTTTTGTGGTCAGCGCAAGAAAGGCTAACCACAATTGCCAGCTATATGCCACACATGTTTAAGCTAAAAGTTTCCAGCTAAAATGTTCTAAGCTAAAAGTATAATGAACTCCCACATTTCCACTTCTTAAATTTATTTTTTTCTGCGGGACATCGTTTGCCAATTATACACACGCTGGAATTCAATCTCGCTATCTGATTCTGAGTTAACATCTTCATATTCCACGTTATTTGTTGGCAAACAATATACATATTCCCCATCATCATAGTTCTCCTCTGCCACACGGGGAACGGCTCGATAATTACCCTGACAGATCTCATTCTGATAGCGAGCTTGATAGATGTGGTTTTGAGTAAACCCTGCGGATCTTCCTGATGCATGAAAACAGTTCTTACTCACAGCCATAAGATTTGGTACACATTGAATGCAACAACATAACATAATGCAGCTTACTATAAAAACACCTATGGCAATTAGTATTTGTCTTAACCACCTTGCTCCTGGCAAGCAGGACCATAATGCATCCTACCATGCTGGCAAGGCATTCTGTAAAACAGCACATATTCTGAACTGCTCACAACCTGAGGCTTCCTTTCTATTCAGTAGATACATCATTATGCACATTATTAGTCACAATCTCCTACAGATCCTGAAGTTCTTTCTCAATCTGGCCTAAAACCAATCAGGGTCAAAATTTATCTAAACAATATCTGGCTTTCAAATAAATTGACTATCTATGTCAGGTGATGAAAGATGAGCATCTTCATCCATAGTAGAAAACATTTTTAACACCATAAAGTTGCAAGAGGGAGTCAAGAGGCCCACCTACAGGGCAACCAGCTCCTCTAAGAAACATGAACATGCTATGTTTGATGACCAGTGCCATGTTATTACAACCCTCTCCACAAGAGATTGCACCATGGAACTAGACATGAAACATGCCTGACATATCGAATAACACCATTGCAATATAACAAACTCAGTTACATATGTAGGGTTACAGTGAAAAACTCTTCCAGGCATTTTCATAATTGTATTACAAGTACAGCAAAGTCCCAAAATACATTCCAGTAAAAGATCAAAAACACATAGTTAAAGCAGTCTGTTGTGGGGGGGGAGGAAGAAGGCTGGTCGCCCCCCCCTTTCCAAGAGACTACATTTTGGCTGTTTGCCAGCCAGCTTTTCAAGAGCGACTCCTTGAATGTGTGAGGGTCTCCTCCTCTCGGACAAGACCCGTCCCATCAGGATCCTCCCTTTGACCCTCCTCCTTAGGGTTTACCCCCATGGACCTTCCAACAAGAAGACATGTCAATCACACACCAGGTTCCATCCCCTCTTCCCCAAGTCTGCCATGTGGCCATGGCTCCCAGGTGTCACCATCTTGCAGAGGCATCTCCCCCCCCCCCTTTCCAGGAGGCAGGAAACATGGAATGAGCAGGACATTCATTCCACGACAACCCCCTCATTAGGGTGACAAAAACCATGATCATCTTGTAAAATCATGCTTTTTGTCATAGTTCACTGTATGCATTTTTAAAACAGGCAAGCACATTTCTTTTCTTCCTTACAAGAAAGTTTCTCTAACAATTCTAGCAAACAAACTACACATATCATTTTAACAACATTTCCTACCAGAACGCATTTAGACAATTTTAAAGAGGTTTTCAGGTTTTATAATGCAAACAAGGCCAATTCATCTTTGGAATCCACACAAACTTTTTAGTCCAAATTAAAATGTCCAAATTAAGAGTCCAAATGTTGATTGAAGATCTCTTCAGACTAGAATTTAAACACCATCTTCCCTCCAGCACAGTTCTTGGTCACAAAACAACCAGGCAACCCTCCGCCCTCCAAACAAGCACATTTTTCAGCTTTTCAGCTACTCACTCAGTCCTTCACTCTCCAGGCACATCCATCTGTATTTCAGCAAGTAGAAAATGCAAGAACCCAAAAGAACAGCTTCTCCAGAATTTGCAAGTAACTTAGCCAAAAACTGGAATATATCTTCTCCCACCTTGTATTTTGGCAGAAACCTGCCATCCATAGAGGAAGGATCCATGCCACGTTTTCTCTGGGCTTCTTTCAGTTGCAGTATTTGAATCTTAACCAAGTGAAAAACTGTCATGTTGGATTTGCGAGAAGACCCCTTTCTGATTTTGGGTTTTCTGCTCTCCCCCTCTGGTTCATCCTTCCAATTCCTGCCCCCAAGTGAGGAATCAAGCTTATCACTCCGCTTCTCCTGCTTGGTCCTCTTCTCCACCTTTCGTGATGGGGGGCACTTCAGGGATGAGCCAAGGTCCTCTGTGCTGCCCTCAGAACCCTCTCTGCCTGCCATTCTGCATGCAGTAATAGCTTCTATCTGCGATGAGGTGGCAGGGAGGGCTAGAGCATTTGCAACTATTGAGGCACGGCTGATGATTGGAAATGTAATAGCAGCCTCCAAGTCCAGAACAGCCACAGTTAAAGCAGCAGAGAACGGGGTAACAGTACTTGATTGCTGCAAAGCAGGATAAAACGTTCCACCTTCATCAGGGGGTTTCGGAGGCAATTGTGGCCCATATGGCGGGGGTGCTGTTGGGGATAGAGGATCTCCAGTAGCAGGTGGCAGTATTTGTGGCATGGAGGTGGTCAGGCTTTGAGCCAAAAAAATGTTCTTCGGTTGTTTATTATTCAGATCAGGAGGATCTGGTGGGGTGGCATATGGTGGTGGTGCCGTAGGATCAGAGACCCGTTTTAAGTCCGGTCTTTGTAACGGACATGGCAGCAGAATCTGTGGCAGAGGCACTGTCACTACTTGCGCCAACAAAATATTTTTCGGGGTGAGATTTTGCAAGCAGATTCGTACTTTGCACCACAGGAGTTGTACAGTTACACTGACTCTGGGGGGTTTTTGAAATTGAGTCCCAATTTTGTCCCACACTTGTAACTTTAAAGTCCCGTTTTCTGGGACCCATGGACAAAAATCGTAAATTGCCTTAACGAGTTGCTCTATTTCATTGATTGATACTGTTTGTCCATTTTTCTGCAGGAGGTGTTTAAGATCCTGACAATACTTTTGTTGCAGAGAAGAGAGACCACTGCCCATGTTGTCTTGTCTTGTCTTGTCTAAGTACTCTAACTTGACTGTGTCACTCACCCGGGATCCTTACACGGATGACGAGGGACGTCCTGGACCTAGCCGGTCGTGGGTGAGGACTGTGGGGCCGCAGCGCTGAAGTCGTGAGCGTGGTCGAAGTGAAGGGAGATTGTAATCTGGATCCGGTAGATTACAATCTGATTTGCCTCACACTGGGGGCACCAGATGTGGAGAAATTCTAGCCAGAAGGTGGCTACAGAAAAGGAGATCAGGTCAAAGATTGACCAAGCACTTATTGAGAATCCAGCTCAACAAGGGTGTAAGCATAAAGTCAGAAGAAACTGAAACAGCAGTCAGAGTTAAAGGTGCGCAAGAAAGAGAGCGAAGTGCTCCGGCACCGGGGAGCAAGTTTTTATTGAAAAATACACAGGTTCCACAGGATGTATTACGACAGCATACACAGGATGTATACGCAAGCATAGGTGCAGTGGTATTCAGCCAATAATATGACATTCTCTATAGCATAACCATATATGGCATGACCTATATCTCTTACTAGTACATGCGCAGTAGCTTATATCCTGCCAGACTAGGCCAAAGCCTATTCTCTGTGGCGGTACCCTTGCAAAAGCTGTTACCTGTATATTCAGCAGTAGCTACGATCTAACTTCAGCTGGAAAAGGCTAATACCAAAAGCATATATATGAAGATTACATAGAGACGCTTTTCTGCATCAAACCAGCTCTGCATAAAGGTAGAGGCAGGAAGCGCTTATTGATGCAGGAAGTAGCTAACCTCAGCTCTTTTTTGTGGTCAGCGCAAGAAAGGCTAACCACAATTGCCAGCTATATGCCACACATGTTTAAGCTAAAAGTTTCCAGCTAAAATGTTCTAAGCTAAAAGTATAATGAACTCCCACAGACGAGGGCAGCCATAATTTCTGCTACCTGTTCTGGTGAACTGATGCGAACCTGCTGATGCCCACCACTGATTTTAACCAATCTTAACATTCACAATCTTGTCTTTATACAGCCAAGACAGTCTGCCTTTGGTTAATTTCATTCTGCAGGCCAAGTTATTCAACTTCAACTACCAACAATTTCTCTTGTCTGGCAGTTCATACTGCCTACTAGAAAGAAGGCTATTGATATGACCCATCCATCAGAAGGAACACTTATTATTTATACAGTACTACAATTGGGACACTAACCAGTTTCTCACCAGGGGCTCTGGGACTATTCCTTCAATTTGGTTCACACATACATGGATATCAATTGCTTAACTAATACTCAATGGCTCTGTTTTGGGCATTTTGAAATTGGTTACCTGAAAAGAGTGAAAAGCAGAAGCAAGGCAGTCTAAATTCTTCTTGTTTATTTTTGCCAGTCTCTATATGTGAAAGGTGGCATTCCTCACCACTTTGTAAGCCTGCCATTAGAGTCTGCTCTTCTTACAGAGCTGTTACTTATCTGAAGTACTATATAAATAATGAATATTATTATCATAACAGGCTTACTGGACAAAAGCCTCAAATGATTGTGATAATATGGTGAGGGCAATGATAGTGGTAATGTGGGGAGTAGCTAATGTGTTTCCTCTTATCAAATATTTAGGTTGCCCACTTTTATAATGCAATCTAACTGCTGACTACTAATTGTATGAACACGCATATGTCAACAGGGAAATAACCTGTGATCTCTCTATATTCATGTTGTATTATCATTCCACTCATTTACTGAACAAAAATTTGTCGTTCCTCTCTTATGTGTGTATGATTACATTCATTTGAATATTTCAGCAGTTTCCAAATCTGCAAATAAAATTGGTGTAGTAAGGAATAAACGCTTACTAAATCTAAAAACCTTGCTAAGCCATTCATTAAGAATCCCTAGGGCTATTTCTTCCATTTGAGAATTATAACAGCAACCAGCAAAATCTATGCCTGTATCTCTCATGGTAAATAGAAAACATCAGTCAAGGTACACAACACTTCAAATTGTTAACCAAAGCCATCCCATTAGAAGAACATAAGAATAAGTCTATTATCCGGATTCCTTTCACCTGTCAGCAGGCTCCGCTTCCCTCCGATAGAGGTTCTGCAGGCTACGGCACAAGCAGAGGCCCCAAATTGGCTAGCAGTCTGAAAGGGTGGCTTCCTCAAGGCTTGGCAGAGGAAGGCTTGGTCCAGATAATTCTGGCTCATAGGTTCATAGAGAAATGATGATCCGGGACAAACTACGCAGGGGAAATTGAGCTGCAAAGCCCACTGGGATGTAAACGCCACTTTCCCCATATGAAAAACACACATATCTTGCTTCTGGGGAACTTTCAGCCTTGGCAGTGTGAAAGGTGTGAGTAACTCTACCTCTACAGCAACTCGCTGGATCCCGGGGTGTGGGGTGAAGTTTCTTCTCCTGGGCAACAGACTCTACGAAGTTGATACAAAATAGACACAGTCCTCCTTTCCAGAATAAGGCCTTATTATTAAAGTTCCCTTTCTCCAATTTGCTCCATTGGCAGTGGGAGCAAAAAGGAGTAAGCTTGACAAACCAAAGTCCGTTTTGTCAATTTTATTTGAAAAATAGCAAAGTTCCAATAAATGCGGAAAATGAAGAATAATTCTAACTAAACTAAAAACATAACTTGCCCTATGAAAGTAATGAAAGCTATAGGCTACCACTTGCCTCTGGTAATCAGCGGCAGTCTTGGCCGCCCCATCCTAGATGGAATGGATGGGTTCCCATTGAGATAACGAACAACAAGGGTTCTCCCAATAATGGAGAAGAGCTCCCTCAGTGAAGAAATTTGGTAGTTTTTTATACATTTCTCCATGAGAAACTGTCCTGGAAAAGTGCTAATTGACTTCTCAAAGTGACAGCTTCACACATAGCTCAAAGATACCAGCTGGCTGGTTATCAGAGATCTCATCTCTTCTCGTGAGAGAAGTCCACCTCTTTGGGCCACTTCCCAGACCTTGGCCTTGAGAAAAGAACAAGAGGTGATTTCCCAGTTAAAGGGTAAAATGGTGGAGTGTGCTTTTTAAAATGGCTTCAGTTAGGCTAAGTGGCATAACTCATAGAGATAAAAGAAAGACAGTGCTAGCATCACTTCTTAAAATCCTAGTTAACTAACAGGTAAATAACATAAAAAGATCTCATCCCACATAGAATCTTTACACCTATCTGAGTACACCAAAACACTATTTAGTTCATCATTCTGTGTGCAAATAATAGCCTGCTAGATGTCTCTGATGTTACGCCTATGAAGGCAATACCATATCTGTGTTGTTCCTATATTCTGATAAGTTATTCAATGCAAATTACTGCTAAATATGGAGTCTTACATCGGAAGTGTGGATTCATTCAGAATTTGATATAAAGTAAACCAAGAAGGCATATTGTAGAACAATTTTGTATTGTTTTGTATTTATTCTTCTACTTACAGCATAAAAAACATTAAACAAAAGCGCTGTGACATAGCACTCAGTTGTTCCAACAGTTTAAATGCTACCCACTAATAACTACTGTAGAACAATGTCTGTCTCTGTTTATAAGCAATGGTCCTTTGATACAGTCTGAATGTTTTAAAAGGAAAGCTCTTTGACATTCCCTACCATATCAGGGTCTGGCACCTGCACTACAGATGCTCGTCGTAGCACTCTGTCAACAGGGATGAAATCATCGCCCACTGCTACACCGTAATTAGGCTGGATAAAAGGGCTGTCAAAACAAAGGCAATCTGGTCTATTCTCCAAATAGGCTTTTGATGCAACAACAGGAAATAACATGCAACAGCCATGTTTTCTTTTTTTTACTATTGTAGCACTTGCACTTTATGGGTCAAGCTCAGGTCTGACTGGTTTTTATAATTTCTGGGCCTATTCTGGAGATAGCTGGAGGATTCTAATGCAGGAAAGGGATGTATCTTTTCTTCCTTTCTGACTAAAATATCTTGGAGTATAGAACAGGGTTTAGACCCATCTATCACAGAAAGTCTGCTATATAGCAAGAAAATGATGCTTTATCAACCACTGGGCTTTCCACTCAGCAAGTCCACAATGTATGAAGAGGTTGACACAGATACTCATCCTTCACTTCATTGAAGAGCTATGAAGTACATCCAGAGAGGCTTTTTGAAAAAGGTTTAAATAAGCAATATTTCAGGATCAAACCCTATACAACTCACACAGCCCATGGACCACATCAGTAATATATGGTCTGGCTATTAAAATGAGAGAATGAAAAAATAGAACAAAAGAGGAGCATCATCTCTAAAATAAGAGTCAAAACTGCAGAGGAGGCAAGGCCTATTGTTTTCTCAATCAAAAGAAGAGATGGTGCCCCACAATTCCATGTTGAATTTTCTGAATATGTCAGCTTCCCAACAAATAGCTGTTTTTAAGATGTCAAATGAATTCCCTCATGATTTAATTACAAACTCTGAGCTAAACATTAATCATTGCCAATGCTTGCAAAATGGAGGCAATAACTAAAAAAATATAACAACATAATAATAACTAAACAATAATAACAGTCTATCATCAAGTCAATTCTCTATTATTATTATTATTATTATTATTATTATTATTATTATTATTATTATTATTAGTTTTATTTATATCCCACTTCCCTCAGCCCAAAGGCGACTCAAAGCGGCAAACAACAGTAACCATAACAATACAATAAGTATACAAAATACAAAATAAATAAATACACAATGATACAAAAATAAAACATTACAATATAATCAATGCAGTATCAATAACAAGCAAAAAAGCAAAAAGTACAATATAATATACAAAAATATAATACAATCCATATTAAAACACCAAGAGAACAAAAATACAATATAGCAGAATTCTGAGCGGTGGCCAGCAACAAACAAAAGTCCTTATGGCTGCGGGGTACCTTATGCTGCGGGGTGCCTTATGGTGACCCTTTCCAGGGTTTTCTAGATAGAGAATATACAGAAGTGGTTTACCATTCCCTTCTTCTGGGAACATTCTGGGACTGTGCTGCTTGTCCATGATTATACAGGCTAGCTCTTCTCCCAGGAGGAATAGTGGGGAATCAAACTCCCAACATCTGGTTCCATCTCATTGAATTCATTAACTCTTATTTAAATGTGCTAATATAAAACTAGTTATTTTAAAATTAATCATCTCTTAAACCATTAATTTTACTTCTCTGCACCAAAATTTGTTCAGCACTTCTTATTGCTAACTTAAAATTATTGATATTTCAAAGACACACAGCTGCTAACAGTACTTACATATTCCTGACAAGGTCTGAACATAGGTGGTGTGGGAATAGAAGAGGCATGTTCATTGGGTTCTCTACTTCCATACTCCTCTAAAACATCTAAAGTCAAATCTTTATGTCTACATTTCCATGTATCACTGTATTATGAAGATGAATGGACATGAGAAGGCAGCAGTGCAGAAGCACTCCCATTATGTCTGAATTGTTCCCACATGTATCTTGAAAAACTGTAAGAAGGCAGTGATATGTGAAAAACCTATATCAAAGTCCCTTTCTTTCTTTTTTAAAATGTCCTTTTGTTTGTCCCTCATATCAATATATTTTCCTAATTCTTTTTGGCAATAACTAGAAAATACCACTGAAAGGAATTGTTTTGCTAACTTTTTTATATTTGCTAAGCATATATCAGGTATGTTGATAGTGGAAATCAAGAAATAATGAAGGAATCTCTTTTTCATGCCTCAAATTGCCCTCAACGATGGTTCACTCAATAATTTTGCCATTTAGCCAACTTCAATTAGTTGCATCGAGACAACAGATGCAAACCTGTCAAGTTTTGGATTTGAAGATAAGGGAAATTTTGGTCACACCCCTCTGTGGGTGTGGCCAAATCTGTGGGCGTGGCCAAATATAGCCATGTGACTTGCTGGGCTCTAGTCATGCCTGCCACATGGCCATGAAAATGTCTGCAAACAGACAGCACTGGCTCTTTGGCTGTAAATGGAGATGAGCACTGCACCCTAGAGTTGGATACGACTGGCAGATTTTACTTTCTTAGGATCAAAGATCTTTGCAGATGGTGATTGCAGCCGTGAAATAAAAAGGCGACTGATGCTTGGGAAACAAGCTATGAGAAACCTGGGGATCATAGTTAAAAGCAGAGGCATCACCTTGCAAACAAAAAATTGCATAGTCAAAGCAATGGTATTCCCGGTGGTAATGTATTTTTTTTAAATGATTTTTATTAAATTTTTTTAAACAGACATACAGAAAAAAAAAGAAAACAATAACATTACAATACAATAATAACTCAAAGATAACCTCAATACAATATTAACTCACATTCATAGAGGCTAGCACATAACAGTACTTATACTGATTGTCTACCATTTAACCACAATATTAGATACCACAATATAAAATATTACTCAATCAAACAATAAAAGTTTTCTAAGCTACCTCTATAATAATTTTTTAATAATTACAAATCACCCTGTGAATATATACAATGCCCGGAGAGTTTAGTTGCTATTTCAACTCCAAAAACCTCTTTGCGATGGTGCAGGTCCTGAACTATCATTTACCATAAGAGAATGATCCACAAACGGTTTCCATATATTCCAAAACTTATTCTCTTTTAAATTATCTCGTTTCACTTTGATCTCCCATGTCAATTTGTCATTCAATGCTAGGCTCCACATTTCCTTGTACCATTCTCCGATCTGTATATCTACATCATTTTTCCAATTTCTAGCTATACATTGTCTACCTGTGGTCAACACAATTTCCAATAATTCTTTTTCCTCCTTATTCAAACCCATACCTTCCACATTTGTTAAAAGAATGGTACCTGACACCAACTTGACCTTTTTACCCAATATTTCACCGAACTCCCCTTCTATTCTTCCCCAAAAATCCCTTATTTTTTTACAACTCCACCACATGTGTTCATATGTTCCATCTGTTTCTTTACATCTCCAACATAATTTATCTCTTTTATTATCCATCTGATAAAGCCTTAGTGGTGTCAAGTACCATTGCCACAACATTTTAAAATTATGTTCTTTAATTCTTACAGACATTGTTCTCATGATCCTCTTTTTCCATTTGTTTCTCCATTCAACCTCCCCAATTTTTATATTCAAATTTTGTTCCCACTTCCACTTCAAGTCTTCCTGTGGATCATTACCCTTGTTCAATATAGTATAAAGTTTGCTTACAAGACCCTTAATGCCTCTTTCCCCTTTTCTAATCTTTATTACCAAATCCTCAAATTCCGTCTTATTTCTATCTAACCCTGCTTCTCTTTTATATTTTTTATTCCAGTTATCCGCCTTCAATTTCTGAAACCAGTCCAAATTTAACTTCTCAAATATTTTTTTCCTCTTAGTATCATCATCACACACTTTTAACCAATCCTTCAATAAAAGCGCCCCATTTTTTCCTTATCTATTTTTATTGGGAAACACCCCATATCCGTCAATTCCAAAATTGGAGAGAGATTTGGGACTATATCTTTCTTTACTTTCTTCCACACTTCCATGAGACTTCTCATCATAGTATTATTTGACCTTTTCACCTTGTCCTTTATTCCCAAAAAAATCATACTACCAATGTCTCTATATTCTTTCATCTCCAGTTGCTCCCAAATTGTCTTTTCTCTTGCCAAGATCTTCACAACATTCTTAATTTGAAATGCTCGATAGTATGCTAACAAATTTGGCATACCCAAACCCCCTTTTTTCTGAGACAAGTACCATAGTTTCTTTGGAAGTCTAGATTTTTTACCACCATTACAAAAGCCATTGAACATCTTTTGAAACTCATTAATTTCCTTCTCCTTCAGATGGATCGCTAGTGCATCAAATAAAAAAATAATCTTTGGCAACAATATCATTTTACAAATAGCGATCCTTCCGAACCATGACAGCTTTAACTTCTGAAACTCTTGTATTTTATTCTTAAATTCCACTCTCAAGCTGTCATAGTTCAATCGTTTAAGTTCTTCTAATTTATTTGAGATAATTATCCCCAAATACTTCAGCTTATCTTTAATTTGTATATTAAGTGTCTCCACAATCCTGCCCATCTCACTTGATCCCAAATTACACAACATCAATTCTGATTTATCCCAATTTATCATTAATCCAGTTATAGCTTCAAATACCTCTAAGTGATCTTTGATCCTGTCCATTACCAGCTCCGGGTGTTTCACGATAAGCAATGTATCATCCGCATACATGCTCACTTTGTTACCCATAATCCCTTCTATATTTAAATCATCCCTTATATTTTTAGCTAGAATCTCCATTGCCATAATAAACAAGATAGGGGATAATGGACAGCCCTGCCTAGTACCAGCCTCTAAGTTTACCACATCAGTAAGCTCGTCATTTACTCTAACCCTAGCGTTCCCTTTTTGATATAATAAATCTATTACCCTATTGAATCTATCCCCAAACCCATATTTTTTAACTATTTCTTTAATTGAAGACCACTGTAATGAGTCGAATGCCTTAAAAATATCTAGTGATAATAAGCCCACCTTTTCCTTAGTTTGGTTAACATTATCAATTAAATCTAATACCCTCCTAGTCAAATCTGCCATATGCCGACCTTTTAGGAACCCAACTTGATCTACATTTATGTATTCCCCCATAAAACTGTTTAATCGATTAGCCAATATTGCTGTGAAGATCTTAGCATCCTGATTTATAAGTGAAATTGGTCTGTACGATTCCACTCTTTCGAGATTCTTGCCAGGCTTTGGCAGTAGAACGATTGTGGTGTTATACCATGAAGTCGGAATTGATCCTCCATCTAAGATATAATTATATAGCTTCACCAATTTTGGAACCACTACCTCCTTAAATTCTTTGTAAAACTCTGTCGATAATCCATCATCCCCCGGAGCTTTCCCCGTCTTCAACCCACTGATAACCTCCTTAACCTCTTTATCATTAATCTTTTCCTCCATTTTCTCCCTATGTTCTTATTTTATTCCATTCCCTAACTGTCTCTCCAATATCTTTTTAAGCTTCTCCAGGTCTACTTCCTTTTGTGCATATAATAGCTGATAAAATTCCCTGACAATTTTACATTTATTTCCGTTCTTATTACACCTTGAACCTTGCTTATCAACCAATACCCCTATTTCTCTTTTTTCCCTTTTAGCCTTAGCTGCTCTTGCTAATAATTTTGAACTTCTATTACTGAATTCAAAATATTCTCTATTTAAATAAATCAAATCTCGTTTAACTTTATCAATATCCTTACCCATTAATTCTGCTTTAAGCCTTTGTAATTTCGTAAAAAAAATTTTATCTTTACTTTTCGCATGATCCTCCTGTAATTGTTTTATTTCTCTTTCTTTTTCTATCTGTTCTGCTTTATATTTTTTATATTTAAAACTTGCCAATTTTAAACTTTCCCCTCTAAAGACCGACTTCATGGTATCCCATACCACATTAAAATTAACCTCATTATTATCGTTCCACTGCCAACTTTCTTTCCATCTTCCCATAATCTGCTCTTTACATTTCTGATCTTTAAACAAATTAGGATCGTACCTCCAATTTCTAATTCTTCGAGTATCTTTTTGTACTTTCAATTCCAAATATACTTTAGCATGATCCGATTCCTTGATAATCCCAATTTCCATTCCTTGTATGTCTTTAATCAAATTTTCTGTAAGAAAAACATAATCTATTCTTGAGTAGGTCCCATGAACATGTGAAAAAAAAAAGAATATGCCCTTTCAGAGCCCTTAAACTCTCTCCAAGAATCCTTCAGACCCATAACATCCATCCATTTATCCAGAACCTTCCCTTTCAAGCCAATTCCACTTCTTGATATATTTGTACAATCTAACCCTGACCTTATCAAATTAAAATCTCCAGCCACAATAGTTTTTGCAACGTTCTCTGATTCCACTATTTTCCGAATTTTTTCAAGGAACTCCGCTTGATGATCGTTTGGAGCATAAATATTTACCAACATGATTTCCTCATCCTCCAATTTTCCTCTTACTATCAAATATCTACCCTCTTGGTCAACAACCCTTTTTGTAATCTCAAATCCTAATTTTTTAGAAATCATGATTGCCACCCCTCTTGCTTTTGATGCTCCAAACGCCATCTCATAATGTTGCATCCATCCTAAAAAAAGTCTATTCGTATCTTTTGACTTCTGATGGGTTTCCTGTAAAAACAAAATATCTGGTCTATCTTTCTTCAATGCCAATTCCAGTCTCCGTCTCTTAAGAACAGAACCTGTACCATTCACTTTCCATGATATTATTTTAATACTTCCCATAACCTACTTCCTTTCCAAGCTCTAAACTCTCCATCGGGCGTGCCACCAACCACCCCTTACCCCTATAACATACAAACCTACGTAGAACACACACTATCTCTCTCCCCACTTTCTTACAAAAAAAGCCGCCTTTGACAACCAAAGAGGGGAGAGGGGGGACATGCAAGATGTGCCTTCCTACCTGTGCTACGCACTATTCACCATTCTATATCGATTAAGTGCTTTAAATTGTTATAATCTGATTCTCATTGCTCCTTACTTGTCTCCTCCTCCACCATGATCAACAACAGCTCCTCCTCCTCCTCCCTTCACTGCGGTGTTCCACCTGTTGCCCCACCAGCCTCCTCCCTCCCGTATTCCCTCCCCAATGCTCCCGATTCCATCAATTCCTTCTTAAGATTTATCCATTCTTCCGAATCTACTTTTACCAGTTCCAACAAGCTCAAATACTCCAATGGATTGGTCCCTTCATCAATTACTTGCATTCTTTTATCATAAAAGAAGCGCAGTTGCTGCGGAAATCTCCAGTTGTACCTTATATTTTTACTCATCAATAATTTAGTTACAGGCCTCATCTTATACCTCCAGGTTCTTTCTTTCAATGAAATATCATTGTAAACTTCTACGTCAGAGCCATCAAATTTCAAAGCATCAGGACCAGCGCGTTTCAAATGGGCCATTACTTTTAGCTTGTCTGCCCAATTTGCGAATTTTACCAACACATTTCTTTGAACCACCCTTCCTCTTCTTGGGCCCACCCGGAATACACTTACAAAATCTTCCTGGACAAATTCTTTTCCCATATTCAAACCATTTAACCACTGAACCACTCTTTCCCTTAACAAGTCCGGAGTTCGTTCCATGACCTGACGGATCACAATATTCTGCTTTCTCATCATATCTTCCACAGCATCAATCCTTCTCTCTTGTTCCTCCAATTTCAGCTTATTCTCCCGCACAGCCTCCTGAGTCCCTTTTATTTCCTTTTTTATGGCAGTTACCTCAGTTTGAACCAATTTCACATTTCCCTCAATTTTTTTCAAACTTAAGTCCACCTTTTTTGAAAAATCTGCAACAGATGATACCACCTTATCTTGCTTTTTCATCATTTCATTTCTATCTTTCACCCTTGAATCCTCATTCTTCTCCAATTTCTGAAACAGCTTGCCAATTTCCACCATAATTTGGGTTTGATCGTAGGGCACTGTGGGCGGGGATGAAGACTGAGGGGCTTCCTCCATTGGTACTTTTTCCTTCTTCTTAGGCTTAACAGCTGGATCTTCTTCCTTTGCTTTCCCTCTTGTAGCTTTATCCATAATAGTATTAAATCCCAAAGTTGCAGATCGTTGTAAAAATTAGTCAAACAAATAAGCCTATAACGCTGCAACCCCTGGTTCCACAAGTCCAACAGGGAAACTTATATTAAGCAGAAGTCCAAAGAGTTATTGTAATCCACAAAAAAGGGCAGAAGGAACCAATACTCCCAACAGGCAGCTGAGAAGAAAAAAAGAAGGGCAAAAAAGAAAATAATAATCCACAGCGGGTCCGTTTCCCCAAAGCAATCAGTCCAGCCAGTCGTCTTCCACACTGCAATGTAAGTGCTCCAAGGAAACGGTCACCCAAAACTTCTCCTTTAAATCCAAGCCGCCGATAAGTAAAAAGAAAAAAAAGGGAGGGGAGACTGGAGGGAGAAAAAGCTCAAAATCCAAACAGGAAAGCAGGAGAAGTGAGAAGCAATATTTTCCAAAAAAATTAAATATTTATAATCCACACGGTGAAGGAGCAAAAAAAAGCCCAATTAATCCTTCTCTTGAAGCGGACAAGTCAAAATGCCATTTTCCAGCGGCTGCTTTAACTTCTGGGTAAAAGCCCCCCTTCTTCTTCTGTGGAACGGCAAACTTTTTCCAAACACTTTGAGCTGGGAAATTCACTGTTACCTTCCAATATTATAGCCCAGACAAGTATTTTTTCAAACCACTTTGTTATCGTCAAAACACAGCATGGTCCTTCTGGTGTGTGAAAAAAACATAAACCCAAACACGATCACTTTCGTTTTCCAGAATCACCGCCATTAACGAAACAATCACTTGTTTTCATCTACTTCCACCCATTTCCATTTCAAAGCCCGGGCTCATTAAACAGGATCTCCAGCTGAGTTTAACCTTTAGTACTCCATTCATGCACTTACATGCAGCTGTTTTCGTGCCAAACAACTTCTTGCCAGCTCCAAAGCTTCTCTCGCAGTCTCGCTGGTCCCGTTCTCGGCTCCTTGGCAGAAAAGCCGCGACTGCCGTCGCAGGCCTCACTCACCCAGGAGAACCTCCCAAACTTCGACCATCCAACTTCAAAAGCTCCCAAAATTTTCCAAAAAGACAAGCAAGATTCTTATCTACAGAAGTTGCCACTTTAAAAGTTTCCCATTTCATTCCAACACATTAATTACCACTTTGTTAAGCGCAAGCATCCGAATCAAGATGTTACTCGTCGGCCATCTTAGCCATGCCCCCCGTCTGGTGGTAATGTATGGGTGTGAGAGCTGTACCATTAGGAAAGCTGAACACAGAAAAATAGATGCCTTTGAAATGTGGTGTTAGAAATAGGTCAATCCTAGAAGAAATCAACCATGACTGCTCATTAAAGGTCAAATAGTAAAGATGACGCTAAAGTACTTTGGACATCAAATGAGAAGAGAGGATTCACTTGAGAAGGCCTTGATGCTGGGAAAGGTGGAGGACAAAAGAAGGGGGTGGCCATAAATAAGATGGCTAGATGATATTGTAGATGCAATGGGCAAAAAGCTGTGTGGACGAAAGAACCCTTTCCCCATCTTCTTGGGGGATTTTCTTTTTTACTCAGTGGCTTAAGTGACTAAGATGCTGACTGGGAGGCAGAAGGTCAGCAGTTTGATTCCCAAGTACTGCAGGACGGAATGAGCTCCCATCTTTGTCCCAGCTCCTGCCATCCTAGCAGTTCGAAAGCAAGAAATTGCAAGTAAATAAATAGGGACCACTTTGGTGGGAAGGTAACAGTGTTCCATGCGTTCTGGTGTCTAGTCATGCCTGCCACATGACCATGGAAACTTCTCCAGATGCAGACAATGCTGGCTCTTCGGCTTTGAAACAGAGATGCGCACTGAATCCTAGAGTTGGATACGACTGGCTTTTGAGCAAGGGAAACCTTTACCTTACTCATTTTTAATTATTATTTTCCCTGGGAAGCAAAGAAAGTGCAGAATAGTAAACCAGCCCCCTAGGGTTACCAACTGCTTGTACGCAGTTTGGCTTTAATGAACTAGCCCTGCACATGGCTAGACACTCCACCACCACCCCATTATGCTGGAGGAGCAAGGGATTAATCCATCCCCCAAATTAACCAACCTATTTGCTCCTCACTACAACCAATTGAAGCACCAACACCTGAGAATGTCGGATCCAAGCTTAAGGAAGGGAATTAGTAAAGAAGTAAAAAGCAAACTCTGTAGTTTCCAAGCCTCCCAGCAGCTGAGGAGTTAATCTCCCTCCAGATGGTTTGTTAGAAGTTGGGGTGCTCTCTCTCTCTCTTAAGCAACATCAAGCAACATCCCCCACATACCCTACCAAGTTAACTCTAGAACAGAACCGAAGCCTCCAGCCAGGAGGCAGGGCAGAAACAGCTCAATAAAGCATAAGAGAAAGAGATAAGTCTCTCACTGATTTGCCCTTGCATATATGAAATATCGCTCACCTCTAGAGTAGACTCCTGTCCCATGGTGGCTCTAAACAGCAGCAGCAAAAATGAAGCCTCCATGACCATGTGGCAGGGAAGGGAAATGAAAGAGAAACTACAGAACGCCCCCACCACCTTCTCTCTCTCCCCTTCCACAAGCAAAAAGCCATACAGCGACCTCTGTTGGCCGGAAAAACATACTGCAGCTTCGCCTGTGAGGGCTCCGGTCAGGATTTTTTTAAAAAAATAAGGGATATTACAGGGAAATTAATAAAATGGGAGGGAGCCGGGAAGAGGGATAAAAATAAGGGGTTTCCCCAGGAAAAACAGGATACTTGACAGGTATGCAGATGGTAGATCTGCTGCCAAATATCACCTAAATAAAAATCTGAAGATAATTTGGATATTTTGGAAAGAAACACACAAGGAATTTTGAGGGAAGCCAGCTTTGATATAGGCAGCCACAGTTCTCCTGAGTGTTTCATGCCATATTTTACCATAAAATTGTACCCAAAGAAAAATTTCGAATGGGCTTGAAGGTTTCTACATCTGAAGAAATTCAGAAAATATCTTTAGAAGCCATAAAGGTAGTAGAATGTCACAGGACAGTTTTACATAATTCTAAACCACTACCACTACCATTAATTTTTACTTTCTCCATCAGAAATCAATTGCCTTCAATTTATTTCAACTGCTTAGTAAAGAATTAGTTATCTCATTTGTGAAGGACAGCATGCACTGTTGATTATTTTGAAATGTTTTTTTAAAAAAAACCTCAAAATGGTATTGACCTGAGTAAATTAATAAAAGGAAATTAAGAAAACAGAACAAACTTAATCATTTAAACTGGCAGATAGCATTTGCTAAGCTACATTATATTGTTTGCCGAGCACAAAGTTTGGAGGTCCTCTTTAAAATGAAATCTCTTAATAATTTAAGAAAAAGTAATTTTGAAGTTGTCACTAGAAGGTATGTGAAATGAAATGTGATCCTCATTGGGAAAAGTATGTTAAGAATTTGAAAAGAAATCCAAAGAGTTTTGACAGGGCTAATGAAATTTCTTTCTTTTTCTTTTTGTTCAGTCACACAGTCGGCTCCAACTCTTTGTGACCCCATGGACCATTGCTCTCCCAGGCACCCCTGTCCTCCACCATCCTCCTCAGTCCACACAGCCCCGTGCCCATTGTGTCTACAATACCATCTAGCCATCTCATCTTTGGATGTCCCCTTATTCTTTTGCCCTCCACCTTCCCCAGCATCAAGGCCTTCTCAAGTGAATCTTCTCTTCTCATTTGATGTCCAAAATACTTCAGCTTCATCTTTGTTATTTGTCCTTCTAAGGAGCAGTCAGGGCTAATCTCTCCTAATATTGACCTATTTGTTCTCCTCACTGTCCAGGGTACTCAAAACTCTCCTCCAGCACCACATCTCAAAGGCATCTATTTTTCTGCGCTCAGCCTTTCTAATGGTCTAGCTCTCACAACCATACATTACCACTGGGAATACCATTGCTTTGACTATGTGGACCTTTGTTTGCAGTGAGATGTTTCTACTTTTCACTATGTTCCCCAGGTTTCTCATAGCTTGTCTCCCAAGAATCAGTTGCCTTTTTATTTCATGGCTGCAATCTCCATCTGCAGTGATCTTAGATCCTAAGAAAGTAAAATCTGTCACTGCTTCTACTTCTTCCCCATCTATTTTCCAGGGACTGATATGGTCTATTGCCATTATCTTGGTTTTCTTGATATTGAGTCTCAGGCCAGCTTTTGCACTCTCTTCTTTCAATCTAATCAGGAGCTTCTTTAGGTCTTCTTCCTCACTTTCTGCTTTTGCACTCTCTTCTTTTAACCTAATCAGGAGCTTCTTTAGGTCTTCTTCCTCACTTTCTGCTTTTGCACTCTCTTCTTTCAACCTAATCAGGAGCTTCTTTAGGTCTTCTTCCTCACTTTCTGCCATTAGGGTGGTATCATCTGCATATCTCAAATTGTTGATGTTTCTCCCAGCAATTTTGATCCCATATTGTGATTCCTCCATCCCTGCATTGCACATTATGTGCTCTGTGTATAAGTTGAATAAGTAGGGTGACAAGATGCAGCCTTGTCTTACTCCTTTTCCTATTCCAAACCACTCCATCATTCCATACTCTGTCCTAACTGTTGCTTCTTGACACATGTACAGATTTCTCATGAGGCATATAAGGTGTTCTGGTATTTCCATCTCTTTAATTACTTGCCACATTTTGTTGTTGTCCACACAATCAAATGCCTTGGTGTAGTCAATGAAGCAGAAGTAAACTTGTTTCTGATATTCCTTTGTTTTCTTCATGATCCAACGTATGTTGGCAATGTGGTCTCTGGTTCCCCTGCCTCTTCTCTAAACCAGCCTGCACCTCTGGTAGTTCTCTCTCTACATGCTGCTGTAGTCTATCCTGTATTATCTGGAGCATCACTTTGCTAGCTTGTGGGATGAGCACAATTGTTCGATAATTTGAACATTATTTGGCATTGCCCCTTTTTTTCAAATTCCACAAGTAGTTCAATGAACCAAGTTCCCTCCCAATGAAAGACCATGATTTAAAATCAAATGTGAAAAATTTTCTGGTCTTGACAGTGTTCAGCATTACTGCTTTTATTTGATTTTTGAACTACAAAAGGAAAAGGAAGGCCTTGTTTTTGTGTCATTCTCTGAAAAAGAAAACGGGAGTTGTGTTTGACCTTGTACCTATTTTTGTAACAATCCACAACACAACATGAGAAGGATGCTATGTTTGTCAAGTACAAAGTTATGCTTTCAGCATAAAATAGGTAAGTGTAATCATCTGCAAAGATAAATGTCTATCACTTGCTGTTCATTCAGTAATGCAGTAATAGACAGCATCAGTTCATCCTTCAGGCTCTTATACTTTATTATTCTATGTGTATGTGAGTGTGTGTGTGTGTGTTTTAAACAAGAAAAAGATATAATTGATGTTCAAGCCAATAGTAAGCATTCTTCCAAAAATCATTCTATCTATTCAACTGGAAAAGGAATAATAGAAATTGAAATTGATTTGAGTGCAATGGAAAGAATAAAACTACTCTATAAATATCCCACATACCTTGAAAAACATATTTGGGACACTGTAAATCTGAGGTAGCTTGATTGCATATCATAACAACATCAATGTTCTGCTTTTATTTTCTTAAACAAGTGCTGTACTCTTGGAATATTTTTAAAATTTGACAAAAATACAATGACAGGTGAAAATGATCTTAAAATTTTCCACCTTATTTATGGTCACCAAAATTTGGAGTAGTGTGTCGTATTTATGCTTAGAAAACAATAATCCAGCAAGGGGATATAAAAAGATTTAAATTGTTTCCTTCTTTTTGGAACATTGTTTATGGCAGCAAGCTAACCACAGCAGCATGGATATTCAGCAAGATGTTCCATTTCTGCCAAAATCAAATTGATAAACTTACCAGGTTCCTGTGCACTTTTAAGTCTGAGAACAAAACCAAGAGAGCAAGCTTGGGTTTCTATATTCTGCCACTGAAACCATGTGTAAGGGGAGGGGGGCTGTGATGGCTCGGTGATTAAGAAGCTCACCTTGTTAGCTGGAAGGCTGGCAAGTCAGCAGTTCGAGACGGATTGAGTGCCCATCTCTCTCCCAGCTCTTGCCAACCTAACTGATCAACAGGAAGAAATTGTAAGTAGGTAAATAGTGATCACTTCTGTGAGAAATGTCTTGGGGACATGAAAGAAGTCTCATTCAGGCATCCCCTGAGCATAGTTTCTCCAGCAAAAAATCCTTTCAACCCAGAATAATTTCTGACACAAAATTATTATTATTAAACATGTAAGGGTGAAACATCACAGCCCCTGTCACTGAGACACCCTACCACATCACTCTGTCTGCCCTCCAGCAGCCTGTACCGCCTGGAGAAGTCCACACACACCTTTTAGTGTGACTCCTGGATACTCTCTTCCGGGCTTTAGGCTATCATGACTGTGGTAGATATCACCCACTGGCTGTTTGAGCTTGCAAACCAGCCAGCCCAGGTAGGACAGGCAGTCCTAAAGCAAAATAGTGTCAGTTGCTTATGGTAGCATTCCCAAGGCACTAGATCCCTTCTCCAACACAGCTTCTACACACCAGACACAATGGTTCTGGGTTCAAATCATCATTTATTAGTGCACAGATATTAAGTCTCAAAAGATTAAAGCAGAGGAACATAATTTGCAAACTACCCATCCCACACATGAAAATAAAAAGCCTTTCTAGCTTTCCAAACTTTGGCTTGGCTTATTTACTTAGAAACTACATTTTGCCAGTTTAGTACTCACAAACCCCTATTTGATGCAAAGTGATCCAAAGCATTCCTAAACATCATGGCAATTTAAATTTAATTTAATAGTCACATTTATACGCCTCCCACTCAGGTAAAACCCGACTCAGGGTGGCATTACAACAATTTTAAAAACATATAAATACACATAAAACCCCTAGTTATCCCACCCACCCTCCCACCCACTGTAAAAAAGAGACAGAGAGGGCTCCTGATTGTTATCTTGCTGTGAGACAGCAGGCGGGGACCATATTCCCATTAGGGCCCCAGACCTGCCCTGCCAGCCAGGTCTTCAAAACTTTCCTGAAGGGCAGCAGTTCTGTTTGTAGTCTTAGATCTGTTGGCAGGAGGTTCCAGAGGACTGGTGTGGACACGGAGAAGGCCCTCTTTCAAGTTTAGAAAGATAGATGTGCCCCTCTAGTTGATGGCATAACTAGAGAGCCCCTCCGGTCCTCTGTAGTTGGACAGGCAGACACTCTTGGGGTGATGCGGTCTCTAAGGTATCCTGGCCCACTACCATATAGGGTGTTAAAGGTCAAAACCAGCACCTTGAATTGCATCTGGAGGCAAACTGATAGCCAGTGCAGCTCCCAAAGTGGCGGCGAGGCACGGGCATATCGTCCGCACCCCATCACCACCCGAGCCGCCGCATTCTGGACCAGCTGCAGCCACTGAATGGTCGTCAAGGGCAGCCCCATGTAGAGCGCATTACAGCCCCATGTAGAGCACATTAAATTCTCTCTCCTTCTCCTCTCCTCCCATATCAGAACACATTTTCCCACCCTTAGTCCTCCTTCTGAAGGGTTTCAACCAATTACAACACAGAATAAAATGCCCATCAAGCTATGTTCAGTTCTCACAGAATACATTATGTTTTGTCTACACACTGTCTTTCCACCCAGCTGCTGTTTTGAAGGCCACATTTCCTTCTCTGCCCAGGGAGCACAAAATCAGAAATCTACTGTTTTTAAAAAGCAAGCACCTCATTCTATTTCTTTACAGTAGCTAGCTGCCAGTAACTTCTACACTGCCTAGGAGTAGACTTCCAGACCATTATGGAGAATAAGGGAAAGGTGACTGCAGAGGAACGATAAAAATCAGCTAGAATACTTTGTGAAAAATTGTTTCAGTTATTCAAGGACCCTTGAAAAGAAAAGAGGAGTAAACCAGCTGTGTCAGCTCTAGAAAAATATACATTAACCCGCTCTCTTTTTTGGGGTGTACAATTCTATCAAATTATGCCCACCACATAAGGCAGAGGAAGTTTATCAGCTGCAATGATTTTTCTGAAAGGAAAAAATTGTGCTCCCCCTTCCTCCAAAAGGGCCAAGGTTCCCATGGGATTTGTAACATCATGAGGAAGTTATGGGAATTGGGTTGAGGGCTGGGGGAAGGTACTTATTTTAAAAAATCACGATAGTGATGTGTGCGCACGCATGTGCATGCATGTGTTTGCAGCATAGCTTCTGGCAACATTTCAGCAATTGGGTGAAGTTTATTTTTTGAAGAGTAGGGTTTTATTTCTTGACATTTCTTTATTTCTTTTTTGCAAGTAAATGATATAGCAAATGTCAAAAATGTTTTGACATCAATACGAAGTGCATTCACATTTTGTTTGAGTTCCATATAGTAAAATGTTAAGTTTGTACCAGCTGCATGTAAGTAATAAAACCCTAATGAATAAAAAAAAACACAGAGATGTATTTTGGTATTAAGCATTTTTTTTTTAAAAAAAGGATAGAGATAATATGGGAAAATATGTATAAGAGGAAGAGATTGAGGAGATTATAAAGAATTTAAAATGGGGCAAACCCCCAGAATGGATATGTTAAGCACAGAATGTTATAAAGTTAATAACAAGTTATTAATTCCAAAGTTAAAGATTTTAGTTAGTAAAATTTTAGAAAGAGGGGAAATCCAACCATCTTGGAATCATTCCTTTATTGTACTAATATTAAAGCCAAATAAAGAATCTTCCAATATGGACACCTAGCCTACCGAATGTTTCACCGATGTTCTAACTTGCATATGTTGGGATGAGGGTATATCCAATCAATTCTCTAATTGCTTCATGTATAAAATTTTATAATTATAACTGTTTTATTTTTCCCCCCATACTTAACAAATCTTAACATTTCTATAACTTCTTTGTAGTAATATCCGATAACAGAGGATATGAGAGCAAATCAAAATGCAGTGGTACCTCACTTTACAAAATTAATGTGTTCTCTTGGACATTTTGTATTATGAAAAATTTATAAACTGAAATGCGGGTTCCCATAGGAATGCATTGAAAACCAATTAGTCTGTTCCGGAGGTCAGAAAAAAAGTAAAAAACAAAAAAATGCAGAACATACAATAAAAGGTTTGATGAAGCTCAGTTCCCTACCTTTCCCAAAGTCCCAAAACCTCTGCAAAAAATTCCAGAATGGCTCCAAAACTTGATGCAAAAACCACTTCAACACCTCCAACACCTCCACACACGACACCATGTGCTACCCACAGACTCCTGCATGCACCGGGGGAGGGGGCTATAAACAATGCATACTGGGGAAACTATTTTGTATTGCAAAAAAAAATCATAAAGTGAGGCATTATTTTCAATGGATTATCATTTGTAAAGCGAAAATTATGTTAACTGAAGTGTTTGTAAAGTGAGGTACCACTGTAGATTTAAAATTTAGAACATGTTAATTTGTGTCCTGCAATATGGTTGTATATGATGCTTTCTTCTGATGCTGTTTAATAACTTCAGATTCATGAAGTCAGTAAGAAGCAGTCCATGTGAGGACACCCTCCTTTCTCGGTCTTACTCCTATCAGAGAGTAAACAAAACAAAATAAAAAGACAAAAAACATTGTGGCACTTTAAAGACTTAATACTGTATTTTAGCTTTCATGGATCAAGTCCACTTTGTCAGACAGAAGAGTGAGGCTTCAGGTACATCAGGTATAGGGGTATAGAATGATTAGCATAACAGATGAGTATACAAATCAATGTAGTTTTTTTTTTTTTACAACTAGAAACACCTGTTCTTTGGATTAGTTGTGGAGCTTTGCCCTTTTGAATTGCAAATGGTTAATAAGTGGATGCATGACAGACATTTTGGCATTACACATTTGCTAATGAGCGTACTCTTCAGGCTAGCATCTATTTTGTAAGTGGCCCAGGCCCAAGAGTTACACAAAAGAACAATATTACAAATGGGAGAGTTCCTTCACTTAGATATCCAATAGATGGACTGTATAAAAAGAATTAATGACTGTTAAGCATAAAAAAGTGCTGTGTGTGTGTGTATGTGTGTAGTACTGATGTTTACAAATGATACATATGAAAAGATGAGTTTGGATTAAATTTATCATGTGGCTCCTGTGTTAGGAGCAGGTGAGAATGCCACCTGTTCACAGGAACTTTGTGGTGTGTTAATGAAATTCGCAGATGACACTCAAATTAGAAAGTGATAAAATAGCAGCAAGGGGCACAGTCAGCCTAGAAATATGAACCAAACAACATAATGAGATTAGATTTCAAAAATGCACCTTATTCCATCTTGAAGGGAAAAGACTTTGGAACATAACTTGTCACCAGTGAGATGGAACAGGTTTACAAACAAACAAAACAAAACAAACTTTGTTTTGAAATTCTCTGTCTGTGTGCACGCACTAGTTTTATCCTAATAACTGGGAAAAGTGAAACCCATATCACAGGAAGAATACTTCTTCTAAAGGAAAATGAATAGACTGTAAATAATAATAAAAATTATTATTATTATTATTATTATTATTATTATTATTATTATTATTATTATTATTATTATTATTATTATTATTATTATTATTATTATTGTTTCTTGTACTTATATCCCACCCACTTGCCCTAAGGCAACCCAGGGCGGCTCACAACACACAAACACTATACATACACCCCTAAAAATCCAAGTTAAAATAATAAAAATACATTAAAAACTCTATTAAAAACATCCCCAATTTAAAATACCCCTCCCTCCCCCACCTATCAGTAAAGGGAACAATCCACTAATAGAGCCAATGAGGAAGAGCAACCACCCCGTTGGTCCCCCATATTTGCCCTGCCAGCCAGGTTTTCAACCCTTTCCTAATGGGCAGAATACTGGATCAAAACTTGGTTTTGATTTTTTTTAAAAAAAATGAAATGTTTAAATTGTGGTAAAATTACTTGTTGTTTTAATACAAGGGTTCCCAAACCTTTCAGGCCATGGGCCAGTCACATGGTTTTGTGGGCAGGCCATGTGGCTAATCCCACAGACGCAGAAGTAAAACGCACATGTGCAGAACACTGCTGTAAATGAGCTGTGGCTGTTGTAAACACGTTTACGACAGCCATGGGTCATTTACAGCACCTGCCACCCCTCTTCCATGCCCCACCCAGACGGGGAGTTGGAAAAGTGCCGGAGCCACCACGGATGCGGGACTCTATGTGCCTCTCGCCGGGCCCAGTCCATCAGCCCCAGGATGAGAGGCAGGTGCACCTGCTGCCCCTCTCCCATGCCCCATCCAGGCAGGGATTTGGAAAAGTGCCAGAGCTGCCATGGATGCGGGACTATCTGTGCATCTCCCGGGGCCCAGTACATCAGCCCCAGGATGGGATGCAGGTGCACCTGCCATCCCTCTCCCATGCCCCATTCAGGCAGGGAGCTCAAAAGGATGCCAGAGCCACTGCCATCTCAACCGCAACCGGATTTCGGAGCTTCCCGGGGCCAGGGTACAGGAAAAGAAAATTATAGCAAGGAAATGCTTAAATCCTCCATCCTTGCAACAACCATTCACAAACACAAAAAAGCCAAAGAGAAGCTGCATCCTAGCAGCTCAGAAGACCAGGTGGATGAGTTTTTCAAGATGGATTCTGCAGAGGACTGTGATGGGGGTGAAATATTAACCATGGGGTAGGGAGGCCAGGGCAGTGTTGTGCTATGATATTGTATATGTTATTGTACATGACTATTTATATGTCTTTATTTTGTAGATTGTTTTTTCTTGTTTTTGTATTGACCTATTGTTATTGAATTGATTACAATCCTATTGCATAGTTATTTTATTGTATTGCTATTCGCTGTTATATTTGGATTATTGTATCTTACTGTATTTATTGTATGCTTTGTATTCATACGTAATTTAGTTGTGTTTTTTGAATTTTTCTTATGTATTTATGGTAGTGCTTTTTGCTTTGTTTTGTTATTTTTATATTGTAATTTTCATGCTATACTGTATTTTTATGTTTTTTATTCTATATTTGATGATTGTGTATTTACTTAAGCTTATACTTATGGTTGCTTGCTGTTTTATGAATATGTTGTTAACCATTTTGAGTTTGTCATTGACAAAGGAAAGGGGTATATAAGTTCAATAATAATAATAATAATAATAATAATAATAATAATAATAATAATAATAATAATAATAATAATAATGCATGGGCATGCTATGCGCCCACGCACGTGCATTTTACTTCCACTTCTGGGAGCAGAGAGGGCAGCATGAGACGGATGAATTGGCATCAGGAGCCAGACCCGGATCATGGGCCGTAGTTTGGTCATCCCTGTTTTAATATCTATTGAATTGTATTTTAATGTTATACCTGTTTCTAATTTTAGGTATAAAAGTTCTTTAATAACAATGTAAATTGCTTTGAGTCCAAATAAAGGCCAAATATAAATGGAATAAAACAGAACAGAATAGTCAAGGTGAAAGCATGTTAAAGATTGATATGTCTTATTGGAGTTTGCAAACCACTATAAAACATATGTGCTTTAGTTCTACGGGGTTTACACCATAATAAGCATTTTAGTACTGATGCCTGTGCTGCAGAAGATACTTCTGTCAGCAAAACAAGATGTAAATGTGTCAAGCTCCAGTTACTAATAGTTTGCTTCTAATGCAGCTGTACTTGCACCTGTGCTGCAGAAATAAAATTGTCATTTTTTAAAAAATAGACAAACAGGTATGAATGGAAGAGACTATCTACAAAGACCTGGGATAGTATTCCAGTAGCTGCCTGTGAGTAGTTCTGTAGCTCACATTGACATTCATCTGTCTGCTTATAAATAGCTGTCCACAAAGACAACACATAATGCAAGCAAAGTAAGACACATATTTTCCTTTCAGTTTATGTCTTCTTCCCAAGTGCAACCATTTTTTCATTTCATGAAGTCATGATCCTGAGATGCTTAATGCAGTGCCTTGCTGCATCTTTCTTCAGGTGTGTGTATGCTTTGAATTAGCTTGCTTAGAATTAAGTTAGCTGTCTAGATTTTAAGTAGAAAATTTTAATTTAGCTGATAGAAATGTATTCTTTAAGCTAGCTGTTAAGAGTTTAGTTAAGAAGAAATATTAATTACTTAATTATAAGTTTAACTTACCTTAGAGTTAGAAGATAGAATTGTGTTTAGTTCACTTGCTTAGGAGCAAAGTAAAATGTTTAGTTAAGTTGATAGAAATAATTTACCGTATTTTCCGGCGTATAAGACGACTGGGCGTATAAGACAACCCCCAACTTTTCCAGTTAAAATATAGAGTTTGGAATATACTTGCCGTATAAGACTACCTCTCATCCAATGCACACCAAATAAAAATTAACCCACACTTAACTCGAAGACTCGCAGCCCTCCGAGTGGAATGGGCAGGTTCTGGTGGAGAGCCAATCCACGCTCACGTTCTCCTCCTCGAGGTACAAGAAGATGTGTGCACCTTGCTTCCCCTTGCTTCATACTCCCCGCACAGAGCAGGAACTCGGCCGCGGCAACCCCCACCATATGCGCCGGACATATGAAGCAAGGGGAAACAAACTGCAGTTAAGTACCTGTCCTATAAGACGACCCCCGACTTTGGCACAGATTTTTCGGGGTTAAAAAGTAGTCTTATATGCCAGAAAATACAGTAGTCGTTTTCATGTATTCAAAAAGGTTGAGAGTCAGCCTGAGCTGGAATAAAAAGACCAGCTTCTCTGAGTGCATACCTCAGACATATCAGAAAGATGGCATCAGTGAGAGTGAGCCTCGAAGTCTCTCTAGCTCATGGTATACTATTGGCTGGGTTCCATGACCTTTAGTGGTTACATGCCTTCAAGATTAGGTAATCAGTAGTGCCCTAATTTAACACTCCATCCAGGAGGTTTTGAGGTGGAAGGGAACTTTTAACACTTTTTCTGACCATGTTCTTTCTGGCCCTTGATCTGTTACATCATAGGTCCAAGGCAGAGGGGGAAAGGTTAGCTCCCAGACACCTTTGGGAAGACACCTGTGAGAACAGGGACTTTCCCATGACATAAACACATTCAATTCCCATTGGAGTCCAGGTGCTTTCCCATGAGGTAAACACATTCCATTTCCATGGGGGGCCAGCTGCTTCCACATGAGGTAAACCCTATTACCTAATGCATTCCTAGGGAGGGAGAAAGCCCTCATTTCCCTTTAAAAGGGGCACCTTTTGAGCCCTAAAACTAGTTTTCTAACAGAGGACTGCAAGGTTCTTGTTGGCTAAACAATATTCCCTGGAGGGAACACCCCAAAGAGAGGATGTAGCCCAAGGGGACTAATTGGACCAAGCTGCCATGGTGAAAGCTTGGAGATTATCGGAACCATTTCCAGTATAGCAGATGACACTTTCATCACTCCTCATCTTTAGAGTATCTGTCTACAGGGTGTGGGCAATCCTAGCTTGACCCTGATGGGTAAACCAGCTTGGTTTGTTTTGCTTCTTAACTGTACAAGCCCCCTCGTCTTTAACAGCAATCTAAAATATTGAAATTAAGAATGTGGTACTACCTTCACATAAAAATAAAGGTAAAATGTTAGGTTAAGGTTCACCAGAAATATTATCCAATCAAAATGAATCCAATCACAAACTGAATTCTAGTAAATGGCCAAGATAACACTATTGAACTAGCTTGCTTCTCGTCAAAACCAGTCTAATAATTTTAACCTTGTTAATTTATTTGAATTTTATCTATATTTCATGTGCGACCATAATTTTAAATTGTGCAATGCTCTAATATGAAAACAGGGAGAAAGAAAGAAAAATGAATGATGTGTGATTTCTTAGTGATCCAATCCTGTTCAAGAGGGCCCCAGGGGTGGTGGTGTTAAAGAAAGAAAGGACAAGTGTCCTTGTCTTCTTTTATGAGTCTTTCAATCCATCAGACCATCTATCAGAGCAAAGGTTCTTTTCTCAGATTCTGCAATCAGTGGGGCAGGAATACCTGCCCATTTATCACCAGTTAAATCAAATTTATCCTTCCATAATGATAAGGATTGAATCACACAATCACAAACTTTAATTGTGTGGCCTTGCTAATTTAGGGGAATGTTTCAAGATTTAAAGGTTTTCTATGCCATCAAAGCCTAAATCCTCTCTAAGACTTTATCTCTAATGATATTATTAACAGACCTAATCATCTTAATAGTGTGTTAGAATCTTAACAAAAGCCAGTTAGAAAAGAAGATTTGTATCTTCAGGGTACAGCACCATGAATGTTTAATGTCAACTGTGGGGATGAGGACAGGCAAAAATCCTTATGACATAAGTAAGTTTATTCTTAGTTTTAGCTTATTTTCATAGCAAGGTGGAAATGAATCATTGTCTTTTATTTGAAAAAGTAACAATATATTAGAACCTGGCTTGCCTTTTCACATGAATGATATACCACTAGTGGAAAAGAAACAAAATTTTCACATTAGCTGTAAAAACAAGTAAACAAACTCCTCACTCACACTTAAAACTTTCTGTTTCAATTAGGCCTGGCAACTAGGATCAGCATCACTGGGCATCTCCCAAAAGACTAGGTCAATATGGGGACACACTACCTGTACTGAACCCTCATGCCATCCTCATCCCCTTGCCATAATTGCATCCCTAACACCATACTTTAACCAAAAGCATCAAAGAGAACAATAGGTCATGAGAAGGTTATATCCTCTTGTCTTCTTTGCTGGGGGTGCTATTCTGTTTTCGTTGAACGTCAACAGAGATTAAATTCTATTCAGATGGATAGCAAATAATGTACAATGAGCATGGGTGGAAGAACATGCTCATACTATAAACTTTGAGCCCAGTCTAGCAATGCAATTGCATGGCTATCTTTTTTTAATAGGTCAGTCCCTATTTTGTTGTTCTAGTCCCTTTTAAATTAGTGCCTATATCCCCACATCCTCTTTTTTGAGCTATTGTTGGTTTCTTATTAATCTTTAAAGAGGGATTCTGGAATGTGAAGTTCAAAAAAAAAATCATATCATATCATAGCTTTTATTTTTATTCCGCTTCCCTCAGCCCGAAGGTGACTCAAAGCGGCAAACAACAATAGCAAAACAATACAATAGGTACACAATACAGTCATGCAAAAAGAAAATAAATAATACAATATCAACAATACATATCAAAAGTATCAACAATATATCAGTGAAACAGTATATCAGTAAACAATATATCAGCAAAACAATAATAACTTACTATTTGGTTTTACACTAGGCAATTGCTGGAGCAGACCAATTTGCCAAGAGAGGGTCCCAACCCATATTTTTTTTCAACCATATTCAGGGGATCCTGCTATTTTGGTGTGTTTGAGTTGACAATGTTCCAAGTCTGTGTGCTGATGGTTAGTTTTTGCACCTAAATGGAGCTATCAGTAGTGTCATCAGGTGATAATCTATGACATATGCAATGAGTCATGACGTTAAAATGGAAGATAGGGAAACCCCTTCCTCAATTTTCATCTTCTCTATAATTTTTTAAATATTTGCCTAACTGATGTAGCACAATATAACTATACAATATAATATGTGTACCATTTTAGGCAGATACCTTGCACTATGTTAATTTTTCGAAAGTAAAAATTAACTAGTTTTTCCACAGGTATCTTTAACCAGTTTATTCAAAAATAGGGGGGGGGAGGAGCAACAGCTACAGAGTACAGTGAAGGCACAGCAAGCTCATGATGTTACCAGTGCAGCTGCAGCATCAAAAGCATCAAACGAGAGCTGAAGAGCACAAAGGAAGTTGGCAGCATGGTGATAAAAGCAGGGTTATTTATTAATTTATTTATTTTATTCACATTTGTATTGCCACCCACTCAGCAAGCAACTCTGTGTGGCTCACAGAAATAGGGTTACCTAGGGGTGCCCAGGAGCAATGGAGCATCATGTGGGAGAAGTCAAGCCCAGCAAAAAAGTTAGTCTGGGGACCATCTCTCTCTCTCTCTCTCTCTCTCTCATTCACACACACACACACACACACACACACACACACACACACACACACACACACACACACACACACACACACACACACACCATTGCATCAGAGAATGCATTGCAGCTAGAAAAAAATCCCAAAAGGAAGAAGGCACAAATATAATAAACAAAACTTTAATTCAAGCTCCTCACCCTTCCCTTCTAGATTGCACTAGAGATAAGTTGTTCAGCATGTATAAAGCCACTTCAAAATCTTCCGTGTGTCTAGGCTCTTTGAGTGAGCATGGCTGTATTTTAGGGCTTGGATCCCTGCACAGGAAAGTTGTGGCAGCAATCCTAACCACGTTTACTAGAATGTAAAATTCACTGAATATGGTGGCATTTTCCTCTGATGAACGGCCACAGCATCCCATTAGTTAGTTTAGTTTAGTTTATTAGATTTACACCCCACCCTACTCAGTGCAGGCTGACTCAGGGCGGGATAGCAACATATGTAAATACAAATACAATGAAGCAAAAATGAAAATACAATAAGTACCAGTATACAAAATAAATAAATACATAATAAATCAGAGATACAGCATATAATATATAATATCAATATCGAGGACACACCATACACAATAATATCCATCAGGAAAAGCCACATGCAAACCAAGTCCTCTTGGCCATGCCAGCCGCCCCACAACTGGAGCCAGTCTCTCTCCCCGCCCTTGCTCTCACCGAAGGCAGGTGAACCAGAGTCTGCCCTCGGAAAATTCCATCCTTGAGTAGGTGGATAAATGAATGCTTTTCTTCATATATGGATGCACTTGAACAGTTAATAGTACCACAGCCTGTCATTTTGCCTATAACAGCTGCAAACCAGTATTTAGAACTGTTGGTACCACACCATAGGACAATTATATATTTCTAGTGTATTTTTCAGCAAAAACAAAACCCAGTGTTTGGGCACATAGATCACTGAAATACACAATTATTGCAAAATAAATGAATATAGCATACAGTCATACCAGCCTTCTGAATTGTGTAATGATGAGGAAAGTGAGGTTAAGAAATTAGGAGTAGTTGTCACAATTTAGAAGTCTATTCCCATTCTAATATTATGACAGTTGTTGCAAAAGCAAACAAAGTCCATCATACCTAGGCACGGGATCCTCTTAATGTTTCCATACCTGTCAACCCGCGGCCCTGGAAAAACAGGACCTGCGCACATTGCTTGTGCGCAGGTCGCTTTCCACGCATGTGTGGAAGGGTTTTACCCCTTCCACGCATGCGCGGAAGCACTACGCCACTTGCGTAGGGGCTGCACAAGCGGCGTAGCGCTTCCATGCATGCACAGAAAGCGTTTCCCCCGCTGCCAAATTACGGGGTTTTGGCAGCGTGGGGCGGGTTATGACGTCAATCGACGTCGAATTGCGGGGTTTTCCCGGCCAAATCGTGATGGTTGACAGGTATTAATGTTTTTATTTAGTCAAGTAAAATCTGCATTATCAGGCTATGAGTGGTGGCACATGTGATCAAAGATGGAACTAGCATGAGGACCATTTCCCACCACCTATCTTTCCTTCTGGTCACCCTTAATTCTGACAAGTGGAATTGAAAATACAGATTAGAGAGACACTGACAAGGATCTGGAGGGATTTTCTTCTATTATGACATTATAAAGATAGGAAAACAAGAGCTGATAAGAACTCTGCCATTGGAAGAAAATGAATCTGATTTTTCATTGCTCCTTCACTGCTTACTAGCTCAAATGCTGGCAGATGTACTCTTAGGAGGTTGAAGTCCTCCACTTGTTCAGTATAGCAACTATAGGAGAAATTTGATTTTGTGTTTAAAAGGAATGGCTTAACTTTTGAATACAGTACTTCCATAGCTACAGGATGGATTTGCTCAAATAAAAAATATGGCTATGGTAATTAATATAATTTTTAGATTAAAAATGTTGTTAGAAATACATTTTTAAAGTGCAGGTTTAAAGGTTAAAATGGGGGCTGCTTTTAAAAAAAAATGCTTTATAGAATTTGGACTTGCTGCACCATAGAATATCATCACTGTTATGCAGTGATAATAAATAAATTAGTGTGTTAGAAAGTACTTTGTTTTAAATACCAACACCATATTATTTTTTTACTAGATTTGAGAATATGTTTGCATCCTACCAAAGTGAAAATACAGAAGGGAAAAACCAACCACCACTAGTGTGTGTAATTGTAGTGTAAAAACAACCCCATAGATTTTCACCTTGTGTTTCTAGATACACCAGGGGTGCACTTAACTAATGCACATTTTAGCCTCTTATAACAAATAATATATACTTAAAGAAGGAAGGGGAAGCTTTTTGCTGTGCCTATTTTCTTTCTATTTTTTAAAAACAAATTTTCATTAAACATGACCTTCTGCAAAGTAGCAGTGTTTAAAAATAATGACCTTCCAAAACTTTGATTAGAAAACAACTCTGTTTTTAATGCTTTCATTTTAAAATAAAAGTTTTACTTTGGTGTAAATTGTTAGCAGGGATGGATGTGGCTAGACAGACCTCAGAGAGGATAGTGATCTCTCAACTTGGATGTTCAATACATGTTGTTGTTGATTGATTTGACATTGTCAGTTGTCTTTCTGTGATGGCTATTATGTCCTGGGATAGAGATGGGGAAACTATGTTCCTTTGGCTGCTCATTGACCTGAGTTTTCAGTCTCTCAGAGCATTGCCTCAGACTGATTGCAGCAGGAATCCAACAGTATTTGAGTGACCACAGAGCCCCCCATGACTATCCTAAAAGATAGGACTGTTTAACTCAGGGGTTCTCAACCATTTTTAAGTCAGGGGCTGGGTCAAGATCTCACAGACTGTTCTAGGGGGGCGGACTATTTTTTAAAAAATATAATTTTTATTTATTTATTTCCCACTCTGTGTGGTTGTTATGTCCGGCCCTTATAAGCACCAGTCCAGACAACGATGAACAAAACAGCAACAAGTCTTTATTCAACAGTCTTTTAGAGATGAGATTACAGGGTACTCCGGACACAGAGATGGCTATACAATCCCAATGGAATCAGTCCCTCCGGATACTTGCCATGTAGGAGGCAAAGGCTAGCTACCATAAAAGTGTAGCATAATGCAGGAGACCCAGGCTTAGCACGTTGCTGGCTACCTGTATGGAGTGGGAAGTGTAGATCCGGCCTGGCCCCACCCTTGTTTACTTGTGGGGCTTATATAGTGTCTCCTCAGTGGTGGCTCCTTGATACAAAGTAGCAACCCGCCAGATAACCATAACTAACCAATCATAACAGGGTATACATGTAATTAACCAATGGAGAACAGGATCCAAAACTGTAACCATTCACAGGGCTTGGATTAGCATCATGAGCATGCCCTGTGTATGGGTTTTTTGCGCAACTTTAGGCTCCTAATTTGGATGGCAGGAAACCACCATTTTCCTCTTGCAAGGCACTGCCTGCGCTATTTGCAAATGTGCCTTAATACACAACAGTGGTGTACACACAATATCAGATAATACAACAAACACAACAAATAAAAACAGAACAACCAAACAAATACTATCCCCCCCTTCCCCTCCCTAAATACACATAAACAACAGAAATTGCACTCACACAAAGCAACAACATAATGAATTCAACACTGGTGTCTCTATTTTTGAATGAAAAGCTTTCTGGTTCTTTGCAAAAATGGAATGCACTCACCAGAAAGTTGCATGCACCTTAAGAAATAACTCCCTTTTTTAAAAAAATACTCTCCCTTGCCCACACAGAGGTAAACAAATGCAAGTGCGGTGCCAAAATGGCCGCCGCGCTCTTTGCGGGGCCCCCCACCGGATGAAGGCATCCGGGTAGTTAGGGGGCGTGGCCAGCACCCTTATAAAAGGGGTGGCCACGAGGCAGCCGAGCTGCCATTTTGCGAAGCGACGGAGCGGAGAAGTTTTTCCAATTGCTCCGTCGCTCTCTCTCCTTCCTAGAGGCAAGACCTTAGAAGGAGTCGCTGCAAGATTTGCTTTAGAAGCGACGGGGCAGAGGAATTTGCTCCGTCGCTTCCTCCTTTGTTAGCCTCTGTTGAGGCTCCCTTTCTGCAAGCTGCTGGATAGCTCAGTGCTTTAAGTCTTTGTCTTTGGGGACAAAGGTTGGGAGTTCAATTCCCCACTTTTCCTTTGCATCTTTGCGAGGGGATTAATTAGGTCAGCAGTTTGATACCTAGGTCTTTGGCCTCTCATTTATGCCTTCTTGAAAGAAGGCTTAGGCGGGCAGTGGTCGGGTCGGAGGACCGCGACTGCACCCCCTCGATAGGACCTCCAACCGGAGGCTCCCACCGGGATTGGTGGGGTAGGGCAGCTCAGGCTGTGGCCCGCGGCCCTCCGCCCTCAGACCGGCCCTGCAGGGGCTTCGGCCCTCGGCCCTCAATCCCTGGCCACGGGTGTGGAGCAGTGGGGTGGGCCGGGCGCGGTTGCACAGCAGGACTTCCCCGGCCCTGCATGGGCCAGAGTTTGGGCATGGCCGTTTTAGGGCCTGGCTCTCAAGTAGGGACCCTGGACCATGCCAGGTGGGCCGTCCGGCCCACCTGGCCCCACTTATGCAGGGGGTTGGCAGGCATTACTGGCCCACGTGGTGGTGCTAGAGGCAACCCTAGGGATTGGCCATTCAGAGGATTCGGCACACGCCTGCCGGCTACGGGCCGGAACAATTGGGAGGGTGCCTGGCGCAGCCTCACAGCGCGTTTTGCCCGTTAGGGGCCGGGTTTCGGACAGGGCCCTATTCTAGCCCAGGTTCTCAAACTGGGGGCCTCTGACGCTATACCGAGCGGGCCGTCCGGCCCACCTGGCCCACCTACTAGGGGTTTTTTCGTGGCAGGCCCCTTTCCAAACGTCGGAGCCCCTTTGTGTCTGCCGGCTACTTTGATCGCGGCCACTCTCCACAAGGCGGCCGGCTGGGCTGTGCTTCTCATGACACGCCGGCCTGTGCCCGCCGCTTTCTCGCGGCTTCCCGTTTGTCTGGATCTGCGGCGGGAGTGTATTGGAGGTCGCCTCAGAGCTCGATTTCGGTCGCGAGCTCTGACGCCCACCGTGGGCCGGAACCCCCGGTGGGGGCGGCTCACGGGGGTGCAACTTGTGAGTATTACATTCAAGTTGAATGCACACACATCACAGTCCATTCCCGGTGGGGGCAGTGCTCTTGGCCTTGCCTATTTGAGGCTGGGGGGCATCACTCGCCATCCTATACCAGTGCCCCTTGGTTGCATTCTGGCACGACGTTTGGGGGTGGGGGTTTACGCTCCCGGGGCGGCACGTGGCATCACAGGGGCTGTCCAGGTCCCGCTGTGCATGCCCGCTGTACATCATGCTTCAGCATGGGCACTGCCGTCAACTGGTTATTCATGCCCCCCCCCTAGTGATCATCTGCTCCAGATCGGGAGGGAAAAGATTTGGTGGGGGGGGGAGTACGTGGATATATATTACCCCTATGAACTGAGACCCGAATGGGGATGGGGGGTACGGGCTGGACGATAGAGACAGCGTTTGGTCCCCCGTAGTAAGCCACCATGCACTGAGGCGTCCGCCCTCGGAGCGGTGTGGGGCATCATGGGGGCTGTCTGGATCCTGCTGCGTAGGCCCCGTTACACAGGACGTCCCGTAGAGGGCCTGGCTGAGGATCGGCTACTACTGGCCCCGGTTGATTATTGGCCGCAGGCCATCAGGGGCAGGGGCCATAGGGGGACATGTGGATTTTCTCCCTATTGAACCGCGAGCCCACTGGCAGGAGAGAGACGGATGGGACGGTTGAGGCAAAGAGATGTCCCACTGTCGTTAGCCACCGAGCACCTTGGGGCCCACTATCCTGGTTGATCGGATGGGCCCATTACAGTTGGCTCATTGTGGGGGATGTGGACGAGGGTGGCTATAGATATCCCGAGAGAGGAGGGACGAGTTCTGTCACCAAGGGTGCTCGTGTACATCAGTTCCACGGAACGGTGCCTGGTGATGGGCACCATGGTGGTCATGCTGAGCAGCGGGCTTTTCAGACACTGGCCCCAAGCAAACTGGTCGGGCGGGGGGTTGCGGCCCGCCTACTGTGTTCGGCCTGCTCAGCTGACAATGTGTGTACTAAGCATCATGGTCGTGACCGACTTGTGCGCAGGGGCGATCAGAGCTCCCTCTGAACCACATATTCTTGTTGTTAGGCCCCCCCGCCCCTATTATAGTCAGCCTGGGGGGATGTCACTCTGTCTCCCAAGAAGCGAGGGGGCGGGAAACCTGCTGGGGGGTTTTCAATGGGGTTTTTTGTATCCATTCGGGGTACTGGGGGGCCCAGGATGCTACTAATCTGGTTCCCTTCCAGGGTAACGGGGAGGGGGCTCCACTGTCCACAGTTATGGAAGTTGGGGGCTATGAGAGTAGCGGGGGCCCTTCTTGGAACCACCTTTCCTTAGTCGAAGGTATCCCCCATGAAGCTCATACTGAGCTAGAAAAAGGGTGAATGTAATATAATCCTCCATTCAACTTACCCTGTGGGTGCTCCATTCAGGGATGACCTTCCTGATGACCTTGTTCGGTCAGGTACTCGTAGTTGCCTCGGCTACTATGGGTGGCGTGCTCACGCAATTCTGGTCCTGTTTTGGCACAGTGTGATATGCACTCGGCTTCCAGCTTTTTGCCAGTGCACCCCATTATTTAGACCTATCAGGTTTTTAGGTTTTGAGGGGGATTTTAATTAGATAAGGCCAATCCCTTTCTGAATGCGTTAATTCAGGTTCAGCACCCGACCGATGTCGGACTTTCATTCAGTGGGCATTTGCTCACAGGTTGGGGTCTCGGTCTCCAGCCCATTACCTTGACAACTTTTGGGTCCGAGGTTAAACGGGGCTTGGACACGTGTACGCGTCTCCTCATCACAATTCAGACACTCAGGTGGGACCTGGGTGTCCCCTTGGTGCCTGAATAGACCGAGGCCCCATCTTCTAACCTCACATTTCTGCCTTTGGCATTGGTTGCCAAACATATAGTATGCCCCTTCTTATTCGGGGGTCACTTGGTGGGATCGGACCTAGTGGTCCGCCGTAAGATATCTGGCGCGGTCGGATGCCGCCGGCCTCTCACTTATGGGGTTTACTCTACTGGTGGGTGCCCGGATTGCCCCCGTGATCACAGTGATAGTGCTTTTCACCTGTTTTGGGGAGCACTGCACCTATGGTGCAAGGAGTGGGCCTACTCAGTGGTCCAGTTGCTGCGTGGCAATGCGGCAGTGTTGCGCATTGTCAACGCCCTGAAATGCTAATCCCTGGGCCCTGACTGTAGTTTGTCTATTCGTTTGCGAAGCCTACGCCGAAATGTGCTGTTCCAGGCCAGACGTGTCCTGGGTGTGAATAATGACCTTACTGTGCCTTTTCCCCACCAGCGGATCGCCCGTTCCCGTGCTTTTATCCAGGAGCGGAGGAATTCCACTTGCCACTTTGGCCAATAGCTGGAAGTTAGGCGAGCTGAAGGGGACCGGACATGTCATTGGCACATCGCACACGTAAGGTGTATCACTATGAGTTCATGTGTCATGTCAGGGGCGGGTGGACGCGAGAACGTGCCCGCTGCCCCGGCACGCGTCACTTTTCTGCCCAGCATTTCGACCCACCTCGCACGAGGTGGCATACCCATGTACAGATAGGTAGGAGGTGGCTCTTAGCCACGCGGCTACTATGGTAGCATTGGGGAGCGCTCCGCATCATTGAGAGGGTCCCAGAGTTGGTACCACATGTGTAAGGTGGAGGTGTCTCGTAGGGCACTGGAACTCGACGATGTCTCTGGCACATGAGTGGGCTCGAGTGGGGATGCAGTCCTCACGGGTTTTTTCAGCACGGTAGGCGGTCGTGTATACTGCTACAAGACATTTGAGACATCGGTCCGGTTGGTGCCCTACAGGAGTTGCTTGCACTGCGTGGCACGCACCATGGCCCGTTTTTCTGTCACCAAGATGGGTCTCCCCTTACTAAATTTCAATTTTGGAAGGTGACCGGTAAAGCACTAGACAGTGTTGGCCTCCCTGGGGCTCATTACGGCACCCATTCTTTCAGGATAGGGGCGGCTTCTACTGCGGCTGCTTTTGGGTACTCCGGGGCGGAAAGACGCTGCATGGGAAGGTGGGGATCACAATGTTTTCAGTTTTGTGTTTGCCCTCTTCAACCGTGAGTACCAGTTTAGTCACTGCACTGTTTCTCCCCCCCCTTTTTTTCCTTGACAGACCCTGGGTGTCGTATTACACCGGTGACAGTATGGCTGGTGGGCCATAGCCACGTGCACAGGGCAGCGCGTTACGCTGCACAGGGCAGCGCGTTACGCTGCACAGGGCAGCGTGTTACGCTGCACAGGGCAGCGCATTGCGCTGCGGCGACAGAGTGGGGACCCCGACTGGGACTGGGTGCATCCGCACGTCTCAGGTGGCATGGTAAGCGCGGCATGTTATGGCGGGAACTGTTGCCATTCCTTTTCTACATCAGGGATGCTGACTCGCCTGATGTCCTGGTTATGTACCTTGGGGGCAATGGCTTGGGACAGGTCACTGGCCTATCGCGGAAGCTTGCGATTTGCAGTGACCTGCCCTACTCACATTATGTGTGGCCTGCCACAACCCTCAATTGGTCGGACATGATACCGCGGTATGCTTACAGGGGGGCGTTCGGCCTCAAGGCTCTTGACCGAGCCGACGCTCCGTGAACGGGGCTATTGCCCGGTTCCTTTTCGACAAAGGTGGAGGACGCGTCATTCGCCTCCCCGCCATCAGTCTGCAAAATTACGAGCTTTACTCAGGGGATGGGGCCCATCTGTCGCAGGGAGGTATGGACCTCTTGTTAGTGGACTGGCGAGCAGGCCTGTTGACCGAGCTGATGGTCTTAGGGGGGGCGGTGAGCCTTTTTGGAAGCCTCCCCGTGTGGCGGGTAGCACTGGTAAGGTAAACATTTATGACCCACAGGTATCCGGCAGGTTCGCAATTGACTGGACAACACTAGACAGGCATAAGTTGGTTAAACGTTGTCCGGTCAACGACGAACCAGGCGACGGGGTGATGGCTACAGCTAGACAGCATGCATCACCCCGTGATTTTACGGATACGCGTCAGAGGGTGGGGTCATTAGTTAGATATTGACTACGGTCAACAATTTGTTTGTTGTCAACAAACAAATTGATACAAATAGATACATTGTAACAATTGCCGTTGGCAATTTTGGGTGGCACCTTACCAGTGTTACTTCGGCCTGCTTGCCTTAAGAATTTTAATTGGTCAAATACCAATAGAAATTTATAATTCGGACTAGGGCATGAATCAATAAATGTGGCCCAATGCCGTTATCCACTTTCACCAGTGTCTGAGTCCTTTATTGGGGGGTGTGCCTGCAATGCAAGCGCGGCGCCAAAATGGCCGCCATGCTCTTTGCGGGCCCCCCCCCGGACGAAGGCATCCGGGTAGTTAGGGGGCGTGGCCAGCACCCTTATAAAAGGGGTGGCCACGAGGCAGCCGAGCTGCCATTTTGCGAAGCGACGGAGCGGAGAAGTATTTCCCCTCCACCCCCTCCCTAGTTAACAGTGTGATATTTTGGTCGCTTCGGGGCCGGGTGGGAATTTTTGGCTGGGACTCACAATTGGCTCTCGGGTCCTGGCTTTTTCGCCCATCCCACACTGTTGCTATGGTTTGATATAGGGGTTTCTGTTGCTGCTGTTGACTTTGGTCACATGGGCGGGTAGCACTGGTAAGGTAAACATTTATGACCCACAGGTAACCGGCAGGTTCGCAATTGACTGGACAACACTAGACAGGCATAAGTTGGTTAAACGTTGTCCGGTCAACGACGAACCAGGCGACGGGGTGATGGCTACAGCTAGACAGCATGCATCACCCCGTGATTTTACGGATACGCGTCAGAGGGTGGGGTCATTAGTTAGATATTGACTACGGTCAACAATTTGTTTGTTGTCAACAAACAAATTGATACAAATAGATACATTGTAACAATTGCCGTTGGCAATTTTGGGTGGCACCTTACCAGTGTTACTTCGGCCTGCTTGCCTTAAGAATTATAATTGGTCAAATACCAATAGAAATTTATAATTCGGACTAGGGCATGAATCAATAAATGTGGCCCAATGCCTTTATCCACTTTCACCAGTGTTTGAGTCCTTTATTGGGGTGTGTGCCTGCAAAGGAGCCTTCCTACCTCGCCTACCTCAGCTTGCCCCTGACTCTAGTTTTTTATTTTCTTTTTCTTAGAACATGAAATTGGTTTTCAATTTATTCCTATGGGAAACTGCACTTTGCACCCTCTAGTAGCCATCTCTGGTAATGACCCAAAAAAAGCTGTTCCTCCCCCCCCCCCAAAAAAAAAAGAGAAGAAGTGCCCTAGGCTGTGAGGGCTGGATGAAATGGTGTCGGAGGACAAGTCTGGCCTGAGGGCCATAGGTTGCAAATGTTTGGTTTAACTCTTTGCTTCAGGATCGAATCCAAAATTTTGACTTTATACAGTACAAGCCTGGGGTGGGCTTGAATCAATCAACAGGGAACTTTTTGGCAAATCTCAGAGTTAATTTCCTTGTAAATCAAAAGGAGCAAGGGATAAATTTGTAGAGGATTAGATGAAGACAGCTGGTCAAGGAGTGTATTCTTCTTTGCATCTGCCTTACTCTTCCTTCAGAACTAAGTAAAATATCATGGCCATGAACTTGGAGCCTCGGTGCAAATCTTGAAAAACTTGCTTTTACAAATACTATAACTCTCATATCTCTCAGCCAACACTTGCTAAGTGGGAGGTTCTGGGAATTATGTTCTTTAAAAAGTGATTGTTTCCTAACCAATGTTTCTAGGCTTTTAAAAATGGCAGTCCTTTAACTTACTGTTATTTTTAAAGTCCCCTCAGAGCAATGCTATGTCATAACACCATGTAGTTGTCAGGGGATTTTCTTTATAGGTCTAGAGATATAAGAGTATCTAAACTAGAAAAAATACATATGTACTGTAATTGGAATAGATCTACCAGCTTTTTCCAGTTCTTTCAGGTTTCTTGAGTTCTCTTCTGATTGATGCTCTAATTGATGTGTGACCTTGTTGGCTACTACAGGGTTCTAATTTCTATCTGAAGCCTATTGTGAAAGGCATTTAAAGTCACTTACAGAATAAAAGTTGCATTTGTCAAGATTAATTTGTAAAGAGCTACTAGGACAAATTTAATTAGTTCAAAGCAAAGCAGATTGTAGAGGACAAGCTTCAAGTTTACCATGGTGGATTTAGGAGATCCATATATTGAGTAGTGGATTGTGTGCATGCCCACTTCAATATTAATAATTGTGTGATATCAAGTTGATCCTTTCCAGGAATTTCTAGGTAGAGAATACCAAGTAATTTACCATCCCCCTTTTCTGGGTGAGTCACTTCATGGCAAGATGGGATCCACCTTAAACTAATTCATGCCAGTGACATTTTTCCTGCTTCAGGAAAAAATGCATTCTTGGATACTGTTATGTCTAAGTGTTAATTGCTTTGGTTTTGCAATCAAGTCTTTGCTGCAAATGTGCACCCTTTTTGTAAGGTGCAAACTGCATGTTGTTTTCATTAAGTTCTGATTGGCTCCCGCCTTTTCTGAGAAGCTGGGTAAATGTATATAGTTAGCCAACAGTTATTCTGTGTGTATATAAGCAAGCCACCTCACCCTCATTGCCCTGGTCTGAACCACCCCAGTTATGAGCTGTTAATAAATCACTTATGTTTGAACTGTTCCTTGCTGGTCAGAGTATTTCCTGCATTCAGACACAACATTGGTGACGAGGATGGGATCTCGCTCTCCTGCCTTCACTCTGTTCTGCATCACAGAGCCAGAGAAGTGGCGGCTCTATGAGATCCAGTTCAAGAACTTCTTAGTCACGCAGGACATCAATGAGGAGAAAAAGAAGGCGTTTTTCCTTGCCAATTGTGGGATGGCAACTCAGGAGCTGGCATCCAACCTGCTGCTTCCGATGGACATTGAGGTTGCATCGTTGAAGAATATCCTGGATGCACTACGGGCACAATTCAGACCCACTGTGTCCATTTTCCCTGCATGCTTAGCATTTCACTGGCGGGACCAGCAACCAGATGAGTCGGTTGCAGACTATGCGGCGGCGCTCCAGTTGGCAGCCGTTCCCTGCAAATGGGAGGACCTAGAGGTTGCCCTCCATGATTGTCTTCTGGCAGGTTTGCGAGATGAGGCATCTCAGAAACAATTGCTTAAAAGAGAGACTCTGACATCTGCTCAAGTGCTGAGAGAGGCACTAGCATCTAAGGCCACAGATTCCAGGGTAAAAACCTTTAAAAGGCTGCTTAAGTCAACCCCCCAAAAGTGCAACCTGTTGTTCCAGCTCAGAAGGAGGCAGCCGTCCAGAGGTTGTACCACTCAAGTTCATCAGTGTCTTCCGGCGACTCCGATACAGAGGGTGACGTCCATTAGGTTAAACCCAGTCACTCTAAAAGCACCATCCAGCTGTGCAAGGGTTGTGGGGAACGTCACCTCCATGCCCGTTGCCTGTTTAAGTCTGCTGAATGCCACATCTGCGGGGAAAGGGGGCACATCGCCAAGGTGTGCCGGCAGCATTCCGAGAAGTCCTCCAGGGACAAGGATCATTGGGAGCAGGAGCATGCAATCTCAAGGATCTCCGCCAGTCAAGGCTCCAGGCCAAGTTCCAGTGCTTGTGTGGTAGCAGACCATCTGGTCACCGATGCCTATCTTCAAGGTCAGCCTTGCCGCATGGAGGTTGACTCAGGATCGTCTTACTCCATGATTGCCCATTAGCAATTCTTCCAAATTCCTCCGGCTGACTGGCCCAAGTTGTGGGTTCTGCAGGTCCAGCTGGCAGATGTGCAAGGTTGGCACATCCCAGTGCTAGGTGTTGGTACCTTTGCTGTACAGTTCAATGGCAGGTCTGTCAAACTCCCGCTGGTTGTGGTCAAAGAGGGTAAGCACAATCTGTTGGGTATGCTGTGGTTTGGGCCCCGGGTATTGTTTTTGCGAAGATTGGGAAACCTGAGACTGGTTCCCCTAAGACTGGTTTCCCACGTGCTGAGCGTGGACATTCCCCAGAGAAACTTTGCCCGGGACTGAGAGATGTTAATTGCTTTGGTTTTGCAATCAAGTCTTTGCTGCAAAAGTGCACCCTTTTTGTTAGGTGCAAACTGCATTTTGTTTTCATTATGTTCTGATTGGTTCCCGCCTTTTCTGAGAATCTGGGTAAATGTATCTAGTTAGCTAACTGTTATTCTCTGTTTATATAAGCAAGCCACCTCACCCTCATTGCCCTGGTCTGAACCACCCCAGTTATGAGCTGTTAATAAATCACTTATGTCTGAACTGTTCCTTGCTGGTCAGAGTATTTCCTGCGTTCGGACACAACAGATACGAGTTGCAGTCAAAGACGCCGACCCTGGGAATGTGCAGCTTGGCCAGACTGACTCTTCTTCGAGGAGACACAGTGGGAAATCAAATTTCCAACCTCTGATGCCACAGTCAGATATCTAAACCAATGAACTACATAGTTGTAAACCACTCGCTATTATAAATACTCAGCCTCCAGAATCTTCTTATCTCAAGAAACACATCTAACTATTCAGGAAGGACTAACACAAGAAATCTCTCTCACTCATTCACTATCTTTTAGATATAGACACAGAAAGAGATTGAAGCAGTTTCAGTAAATCATAAAGGACATAGGGTTGCATTTGTGAGATAATGGAGCAGGGCTGTTAATAATAGGACATTTAGAGTGTAGACAGCCTCCATAAGTTGCCAGGAACTTGATAGCACATAAGAAGTTTCAGTAGAATCATTCTCTCTACTGTTGTCTAGTGACAGTCTCAGTAACCACTGAAAACAAAACTGTCACCGTTATTCCAGGCCTAAAAGTATCACCTGTATGTATGACAGGATCCTTTCATAAGTCTGCCTAAAGCAAACAATAAGCCATCTGGAGATTTCTTCTAGCAATGCCAAGGGAAGAGTTAATTAATTCACTGAGGGTTACAAAAGCATCTTACAGACTTTGAGGGGCAACGATTGATGTCTCTGGCCAACTGTTCTTGCTTGTCCCCTAAGAACAAACAATATGAGAAATGGATCCTAAAGGTGGGGAAAGCCCCAAATTCTCCGTACTGTTTTAGAACATGGAAAGAGTTGCAGAAGAAAAATAGAGAGTGTCTTAAGCTCACACCATACCAAATGCAAGGCTAGGCTTTCTGTTCAAGGCCAGCCTGGGCTCATTCCTCAGTGTTGGTACAGATTACTCAAAATGACAGCAGTTGAACTTTTTGAAAACAACCGAAGTCTCAATGTTTTCCCCTAGCAAGCAAGATGACATTTGAGATTTGTTTATTAGAAAAGAGGGATAAAAATGTGCTGGGTATAAGATTTCATTTCCTAATATATCTAACCCACGTTTGATTTTATTGTCTATCTCCAGCCTCATAAATATTTCCAGCTGCTGACTGAGAACCAGAACAGATCTGCATGGTGCTGGGTTTTAATTTATTCCGTTTTGATTATTTCCATCACTTTTGGGAGGATTGTGAAACAGTCCCTACTATAATTAACTAAATATATAAACAAATATTCTGTGGTCTTGATCAGATTCTGTCAGCTAATACTGGCAAAAGTGAATTATAGCAAAAGTGTAGCATTATAATACAGAGATAAATCATAGTGGTTCAAAAATGAGGGGGAAATGGTTCAAGCACTATAAAATATCTGACTTGTGGAGCAGAAAAAACACCTCATTAGTTACTTGTACTAAACAAAGTAGGTGAAACACAACTTGATCCCCAAACCCCTGATAGCTTTAGTTGTGCAATGCAATCCTATAGAGATCAATTTAAGATGTTCCATTTAGGTCAATGAATGTTACAGATAAGCTGTTACAGAATTCCCTAAAGTGCCTGAGAAAACAGTGGAACATTTTCTCACCCAATGTAATTTTCAAATTAGCTTGTTTTGTATTGTGAGTTGTCCACAGGACTTGGGCATGGAATTCACTTCGAAGTCTAGTTTATCAAACACAAAAGATTGTGCAGTGGTTACAGTTACCTGAATATAAGTTCCATGGGGGTGAGTTACACAGTGGAGATGGTAGACTTCCTTATAGCATCTGTACAAGATATTGAATTAGACAAAACATTGATCTTCTCTGGATGAACTTTTCCTATGTTCTTAAAGTGGTACAGCTTCTTTTCATGACATTCCCAAATGAATGAGTTGGCTATTTCATTCATTTCAATTGAATAAACCCTAATACTGCATTCATGTCTCACAAACAGATAACAAAGGAATCAGGCCATTGGCTTACTTAGACCAGTATTGTCAATTCTGACTAACAGCCAGGAAATATTTTTGATGATACCTGATACTATCTGGTGCTCTCCCATCAATTAACCTGGTTCAACACTATTTAGCTTCTGAAATTAGATGAGGTTGGTGCATTTGATGTGGTATATTGAGGCAGAAGAAAGAAACCACAATTCACCCTAATGCCAATTACATTTATGAGAAGTTTTGTATTGGCATAATGATGCTCATGTGATCTAGCTGTCTCACTTGAATGGAAATCAGGAATAGCTGAATTGTGTCATAAGACATCATAGATAGTGGCAACTATGCCATTCTAGCAAACTTCACAGACAATAATTTATTAGTGCAGTCATGTTCAGAAGTTACTTTCAGTACAAAGATCTAGTCAGAGCCATTAACATCAGGAATGTTAGGGGTGGACCTAATTATTACTCGGCCATTACTGCCATGTATGAACATGCAGGGGGATAACATCAGAAATATATTCATTTTTCAGTAAGTTGAACAGAATGTAGAAAACAAGGCCAATTAAAAGGAATTCAGTTTCCACTGGCATCCACAAACTATTTTGAGCATTATATCTGGGGGTACCAATGAGGGTCATAGGATTCCCAGTGTGGCATAGTGGACAGAGTGATGGACTAGGACTTGGGAGGCCTGCGTTCAAATCCCCACTTAGCCATGGCAATTCCCTGGGAATGTGGAACTGAGTAAAGCTATTCTTTAAACATTTATTACCTTGAAAGCCCTATTAGTGTCAGTATAAGTCAGTTATAACAAAAAATATTTTCACTTGGGAAACAAAAATATATTTTCTCAATCATATTTATCTGTTATCTGCTGTGTCTTGCTTTCTCCTATACCACTCACACTCAAATTGGTAGTTACACATTAAATATAATTATTTCCACATTAATATTCTACTTTTTCACTTTTTTAAGTTACGTGATTATATAGTATAACTGATAGTGACACCTAAAATGTTACAGAGGTTAGACTATTATTTTATTCATTACTTTTTGACAGCCAGGTCGCCTTTATCGTTATAGCTGTTCCAACTGTTTGAGTAATTCCCTTTGTTCTGCAATATGAAAGTATTGCACTGTCCTTTCCAGGAGGCATAAATAATACAGACAAATACTTACAGGGGCCCCCTAGTAGTCAATTTTGATGCCATAGCTTGCAAAATAGAAAAACAAAAGACAATGCAAAATATTGCTTATCTGGACCTTAGAAATTAAAAATGAATGATTTAAAAATTTACTGTCAAACCACCCTTAAAATGATCTGGAAAATTGTCCAGTTCAGTGAAATTCTTTCCTCTTTTAGAAAGAAGTAATTTCAGCACACCACCTAGATATAGTCAATGTTAATTCATCTCTTCCTTCTGTTTTCCATATAGTTGTTAACAGTAAACCAGTTACAATAGGATTTTTTCCTAGCAGGAAGCCTGTGATTAAAATAGCTTTCTCTTTAATAGAATTAATGCATCATTTCTACTGCCAGGGTTATAATTTGTTTATCCTCAGTCACTCAGATAGTATAAATGCAAAATGGAAACTGATTTGTGTCCATGTATGCAGTAAAATATATATTTTTTGCATAATAGAAGATTCACGCTAGAGACAGCACCCTCCATTCCCTCTACATCATATTTTATTTTTAGTACAAATAATTCCATTTCCATGAAAATACCTGTTGTGTATTTAAGGAAATGTGTTTGCCATTTTGTCTTGTGGTGAAAGAGTTTAATATGTATTTGCTTTACTATGGTCCGAAGTCTCACGAGACTTCGGGAGGGTTCTGAACGATAACAGAGCTGTCAACTGTTCTAACATTTTTTTCCAACTGTCAGTTCTGGTCAGAGATAGCTAAGGAATGTGAAGGTGTGTTGTTAGCTCTGGCCACCTATTCTTATTCCAAATAAAGTTGTGTGTTAGGCCTGTATTGCTGGCTGCTGCCTATTATTTCCAGAACACTAAAATACTCATTTACTGTTTTCATCTCTCCTTTTTTATTTTCTCCTAAGCAAAATGTTCCAGTTCCTGAAATTCAGTGGCAACTCAGGACTACCTATTAATGCCAATATACGGGTTTTCCAATGTAATCACTTTTGAAAAAATTATTCCTACTCTGTGACAGAGGAACCTCAGTACAGAAAAAGACCAAGCTGATGATTCTTCATTGTGAATTCCAGCTAAGATATTGTTGACTGAGGCAGAGTCAGCAATTGTGTTTGACAAATGGTAGATGAGGAATCCTCCAGTATATTCACATTACACACTAGACTGCAACTACACAGGGTTATGCTGCAACTACACAGACAAGCCAAACTGAAGTGACTCATCTTTGCTGCAGTTTGATTTGAGGCCTGTTTGTTTCTATTAAGATTAGGTAATAATAATTTTGTGTCAGAATCAGAAATTATTCTGGGTTGAAAGGATTTTTGCTGGAGAAACTCCATTCAGGGGATGCCCAAATGAGGCTCCTTTCATGTCCCCAAGAGCTGGGACAGAGATGGGCACTCAATCCGTCATGCAGTACCCAGGTTTCAAACTGCCCACTTGCCAGCCTTCTAGCTAACAAGGCGAGCTTCTTAACCAATGAGCCACGACAGCCCCTTTATTAAGATTAGGTGATCACACTAAGTCTACAGATTGTTTCAGTATAGAAAGTATAGAATACTCCAACTTGCTCTGCAAGGAAAGATCCCTGGAAAGAGAGGCCGTGGATGTAGATGGACTTCATGGCTGAAGAACCTGAGAGACTGGTGTGGCATGTCCTAGGAAGAACTGTTCTGAGGAGTTAAGAACAGGAATACTATTGCCATAGCCAATATCTGGAATGGATACGACAGCTGAAGAAGAAGAAGTAGAGTGTCTACACTTGACCCTAAAACCCATGCTGCCTGAGCTGCACTGAAATAGGGGTGAAAGAATTCTAATATTAATTCTGGTTTAAAAAGTAAAAAATATTTTCTCAGTACTCTGTAAAGTTAAACAGATCAGATTGACCTATCATATAGAACTGATGACGAGGCTAAAGTAAACAGAAGGCTTTGTGTCCACAAGCTCAGCACAGTTTGTACAGCTGACAGGGAACCGTAAATAATATTTGTGTGAAATGACATGATGTGACATGTGACATGTTTCTTATATGACATGATCTAAATAACAGTTACTGAATGTTCTGACCTGATATGAATGAAAATGTCAGAAGGTTAATTAATAATTTTGGCTTATCCCATAGTGATGTAATGTGTAGAAATTTCCAAATTTTATGCTATAAAAAGATGGCTCTGAAAATGTATATTCATTCAGGGTGATAATTAGCTTGTTAAAGCCCCTCTGAATCTGTTTGACCAAATAAAACTCCTAAATCTGTCTTAGCGTGTGGAATGTGATTTTGTCTAGTTCAGTATTCCATAACAGCACTACAGCCCTACTTTGATCCTACTCTCTGTCAATCACCAGCTCTTCTTTATGGTTCACTGTAAAGGCAGTGGGAAAATAAATAATACTTTAGATTGCTTGGGAGAAAGATTTTGGAGGTGGGTATTTCTGCTGTTCAAAAAAAAAAAAGTCTCACACAGCTTAGTACCTCTTCAGAATACCACCCATAGCCATGCCTCCCGTCCTTTGGAGAAAGAAATAATTGATGATATAGAGAAAAGTCCATTTGAATTATTCTTGCTTGAAAAAAGGAGAAGCCCTCAGCAGCAGAGGAGAAGAAAAACCTTAATATCGTAATAAAAAGGGCCAGACTAATTCAAATTGGTTTTTGCCTCATGTGAACATGGAAACATTTCAATTCATCTGTTTTATATCCACAGCAAATCCCACAATACTTGACCATATTGTCATAGCATTAGTCTGAAAAGCAATGCCTTAGTACTCTCAAAGCAAAGCAAGCACATCTCATAAAGTGAATCAGATCAGCCAATGTGGGTTTGGGAAAGACCCTTCAAGGCACTCATCAGAAGCATAATGTCATGCATACTTCCTGACAAACTTCTTATCTGTCACAGTACTTTAAAGTACACTTGATTCTGATCTTTTACAGGATGTAGAAAACAACAGAAACATTGATTCCAGTTCCACCTATTTAAAATGTTTGTGTGTTACTAGGAATTAGAACAGGGATAAATTAGGTCAACTAATGGAAATGAAGTGGGTACAAATGTTCCTGGGTGCTTTTAATGCCATTGTTGATTTTCACAGAAAAGCTGAAGACATGATAAGTACAGTCTCCTTCTCTTTCTCTCTTAGCTTTCTGGCTAGAGGCACTCCAGGAGTTAAGAGGACATTGCAGCCAAAGGGCTTTGTTCTATTTTCCTTCCTCTCAAAAAGGACTGAAAAGCCAAATTGCCTTTTAAAATGCAGAGAACATCAGTCTCCATTTTATTTGCCTCTTTCAGCTTTCCAGTCTATTTCAGAGCAATAGGTTATTTCCTCAGCTTTCCTACCATACTTTAATGCAATATACTGAACCTTGGCACAGAATCCACTGGAATATGGACAGACCAAGAAAGGGATTTAAAAAAACCACACACACAGCCCCGACACCACCATTCCCAGCCGGGGGGGGGGGGGGTGAAGAAGAGGAGGACCAGCCAGGTGGCGAGAGGCCAGCCATTGCCCCGCCGCGAGCCCTCCCAAGCCCCGGACACCACCATTCCCAGCCAGGGAGTGAAGAGGAGGAGGACCAGCCAGGTGGCGAGAGGCCAGCCATTGCCCCGCCACGAGCCCTCCCAAGCCCCGGACACCACCATCCCCAGCCGGGGGGTGAAGAGGAGGAGGACCAGCCTGGTGGTGGGAGGCCGGCCATTGCCCCACCACGTGCCCTCACAAGCCCCGGACACCACCATTCCCAGCTGCGGGGTGAAGAGGAGGAGGACCAGCCGGGCGGCGGGAGAGCGGCCATTGTCCCACCGCGAGCCCTCCCAAGCCCTGGACATCACCATCACCAGCCTCCAGGCACCAACCGAGCGCCGAAGGAGAGGACCAATTGGCAGAAGGGAAGAAGGCAGAGGAGGAAAACTAGGGGGCGAGACTCAGAGCCCCATGCAAAGGATAAGTAGCTGATATGCAGAAATGTAGATGACTTAATATAGTAACTCACATAAAGACTTTATACTGACTTAATATAGCAACTTATATAGAGACTTTATACTGACTTAATATAGCAACTGACATAGAGACTGTGTTTTAAAGTATGATAACATGCATGTTAATATGTTTTTTAAAATGTCCTAACTTTTAAAACTGTGATAAAGTGTATGAGGGGAGAAAAATGGCGTAGAAACCGGCAAACCACGCCATAATGCTTGCCAAGAGAACCCTATTGATCAAAACAAAAGACGAAACAAAGGCTCAGGCTAGATGATACAGGATGCTTAGCAGCACAGAGTAGAGTAAGGGGTGGAACAGGAAAGGGGGAGGAGAAATACAGTGTTGCAAGGAACATTACTGCATAGGGACATGGAATGTGAGATCAATGAACCAAGGTAAACTGTAAGTGGTAAAAAATGAGATGGAAAGAATAAGCATTGACATCTTGGGCATCAGTGAGCTAAAATGGACAGGGATAGGTGAATTCAGCTCTGGAAACCATCATATCTACTATTGTGGACAAGAAACCCTTAGAAGAAATGGAGTAGCCATAATTGTCAATAAAAGAGTGAGAAAAGCAGTAATGGGATACAATCTCAAAAATGACAGAATGATGTCAGTCAGAATTCAAGGCAAACCTTTCAATGTCACTGTGATCCAAATATACGCACCAACCACTTGTGCAGATGAAGCCACAGTGGATCAGTTCTATGAGGACCTAGAACACCTCATAGAACAGACACCAAGAAATGATGTCCAAATTATATTAGGAGACTGGAATGCCAAAGTAGGAAATCAAAAAGTGGAGGGAATAACAGGCAAGTTCAGTCTTGGGGTACAGAATGAAGCAGGACAAAGATTGATAGAGTTCTGCCAAGAGAACGCACTGGTCATAGCAAACACTCTCTTCCAGCAACACAAGAGGTGACTTTACACATGAACATCACCAGATGGCCAACACTGAAACCAGATTGACTACATACTCTGCAGCCAAAGATGGAGAACCTCCATACAGTTAGCAAAAACAAGACCTGGAGCAGACTGTGGCTCAGATCACAACCTACTGATCACAAAACTCAGGCTTAGACTAAAGAAAATAGGGAAAACAAGGAGACCAGACAGATATCACCTAGACAGTATCCCTAAAGAATACACGGTGGAGGTCATGAACAGATATAATGGCCTAGACTCAATAGACAGAGTGCCAGAAGAATTATGGACAGAGATGAGGGACATCATGCAGGAAGCAGCAAAGAAAACCATACCAAAAGAAAAGAAGCGTAAGAAAACAAAATGGTTGTCTGATGAGGCGCTTAAAATAGCAGAGGAAAGAAGGAATGCAAAAGTCAAAAGAGAAAGGAAAAATACAATCATTTGAACACAGAATTTCAAAGAAAAGCAGGGAGAGATAAGGAAAACTACCTAAAAGAACAGTGCAAAGAAATGGAGGAAAACAACAAAAGAGGCAGAACTAGAGATCTTTTCAAAAAAATTGGGAGAAATCAAGGGAACATTTAAAGCAAAAATGACCATGATAAGAGACAAAGACAGAAAAGAGCTAGCTGATGCAGAAGAGATTAAGAAAAGATGGAAAGAGTATACAGAGGAACTCTACAAAAAGGACCTCAACACTCCTGATAGTCACAATGATGAAGAAATTGAACTTGAGCCAGACATCCTGGAGAGTGAAGTCAGAAAGGCCCTAAAGAGCACTGCAAACAACAAAGCTAGTGGAGATGATGGTATCCCAGTGGAATTTTTCAAAGCTCTAAAACATGATGGCGTCAAATTACTGCATTCAATATGCCAGCAGATTTGGAAAACAAAACAGTGGCCACAGGATTGGAAAAGATCAGTATACGTCCCAATCCCAAAAAAGGGCAATGCCAAAGAATGTTCAAATTACCAAACAATTGCACTCATCCCACACGCCAGCAGGGTGATGCTCAAGATAATACAGGATAGACTTTAGCAGCATGTGGAGAGAGAATTACCAGAGGTGCAGGATGGTTTCAGAAGAGGCAGGGGGACTAGAGACCACATTGCCAACATATGTTGGATCATGGAGAAAACAAAGGAATACCAGAAACAAGTTTACTTTTGTTTTATTAACTACACTAAGGCATTTGACTGTGTGGACCACAACAAGATGTGGCAAGTAATTAAAGAGATGGGAATACCAGAGCACCTCATATGCCTCCTGAGAAATCTGTACATGAATCAAGAATCAACAGTTAGGACAGAACATGGAATGGCAGAATGGTTTGGAATAGGAAAAGGAGTAAGACAAGGCTGCATTTTGTCACCCTGCTTATTCAACTTTTACACAGAGCACATAATGTGCAATACAGGGATGGAGGAATCAAAATATGGGATTAAAATTGCTGGGAGAAACACCAACAATCTGAGATATGCAGACGACACCACCGTAATGGCAGAAAGTGAGGAAGACCTAAAAAATCTCTTGATTCGGCTGAAGGAGGAGAGTGCAAAAGCTGGCTTGAGACACAATATCAAGAAAACCAAGATAATGGCAACAGGTCCGATCAGTTCCTGGAAAATAGATGGGGAAGAAGTAGAAGCAGTGACAGATTTTACATTCTTAGGATCAAAGATCACTGCAGATGGGGATTGCAGCCATGAAATAAAAAGGTGAATGATTCTTGGGAGACAAGCCATGAGAAACCTGGGGAACATAGTGAAAAGCAGAGACATCACACTGCAAACAAAAATTAGAATAGTCAAAGCAATGGTATTCCCAGTGGTAATGCAAGAGCTGGACAATTAGGAAAGCTGAATGTAGAATAATAGATGCCTTTGAAATGTGGTTTTGGAGGAGAGTTATGAGAGTACCCTGGACAGCGAGGAGAACAAATAGGTCAATCTTAGAAGAAATCAACCCTGACTGCTCATTGGAACGTCAAATAGTAAAGACGAAGCTAAAGTACTTTGGACATCAAATGAGAAGGGAGGATTCACTTGAGAAGGCCTTGATGTTGGGAAATGTGGATGGCAAAAGAAGAAGGGGGAGGCCAAGGATGAGATGGCTGGATGGTATTGTAGACACAGTGGGCACAGAACTGGGAGTGCTGAGGGGGATGGTGGATGACAGAGGCGCCTGGAGAACAATGGTCCATAGTGTCGCAAAGGGTCGGAATCGACTGTGCGACTTGAACAACAAAAGCAAAGATGATCAGCAGGGCTGGAACAGACATCGTGTGCTGAAAGGATGAAATGGTGGAATGATGTAATAGATATGAATACTATGAACAACGGGTAGAGACAGGTTAAAACTCCTATGAAGAGGAGAATAAATTTTTTGAGTGTTATCAGAAGTGTCAAAAGATCCCTCTCCCATCCCCTTCTAATGGGGGGGACCTGAAAATTGATTTTTGGGGAGAAAGGTGAAAATATTATTTTTTAGAAAGTATTATTTTTCACCTCAAGAAAAGACTTCCCATGCATCCCTAGTTGATTATGGCCACCAATGTGGCCAATACTGTTCTCCTTCAGAATGAATTTACCTCACCATTGGTAAATCAACGTTGAGTTAATCAGTCAATTCTGATTGATGACATAGCACTGTGACATAATCACAATCATTAACTTGAATACTGGGGATATTTTAAGAAAAATTGATTTTAAAAAGCATACTGAAGTTGTAATCTTGTAATAGAGATATTGCACAAAGTAGGTGTTATTCATTCTACAGAATGCAGTTTCTTTAACATTATTTAAATCCAATAGCTAGTTTCCTGTCCTCATTAACCCCTTTCTTCACATTATCAGCAATATACCTGAAGAGAAAGTGTCAGCTTTTGTGTAAACTAAGCTCACAAGAAATAATCCAAGTTTTCCAGGGTTTTTGCTCATGTTTACAGCCTACAGGAATGTCTCCTCTTCAGGCTCATTGTAGCTCATAATAATATGGGGGCGGGAAGGGGCAGGTTTAGTTGCTCCCCTATAAGAATCTTAATGTAACTGCATTCTATCTATACCTATAAATCTGTGCGTTAACCGTTGGAATGTGACAAAGGATGTTTAGCCAGGCCCCAGTAGCCCCGTCCAAGCCTCTGTGCACTTGCCCGACCGGGGTTCACAGGTAACTGTCGGGTTGAATTTTGCGCCAGTGGGGCAGGAGCTCCCCGGACGCAAACAGAAAAAGGGAACTTCAATTCCCAATGTTCCTTGAGCTAAAAGCTTACTTCATACTGAACACATGAAGGACCAAAGATCCCACCATGGGAAACATATTACACAATTCTGAGTACTGTAAACTTTTGAAAAGGAACCTCAGTTGATTTCTCATCCAGCTAGGACACATAAATGAGAAATACATAACTTAGAGCTTTTAGTAGTGATCCCTAGTTCAGCAAGAACTAGGTCTCCTAAGCATTGTATTCTTATTACTAATAGTAGTAGAGAATAATGAAGTCTTTATAGTGTCAAGCCAAAGGGGCCTCCTACCTGCTCATGGTCTGGATGTGCTAATACTTTGGAGAGTCATATACATAGTTTAAAGCTTCTTGACAGGAATGAAATTTATGTGCAATAAATGAATTTTTCATGCAAATCCCTGAGAGTTGTTCACATATTTATTTAATGAGAAAAGGCCATTAAAGGTTTACACCTTTATCCCTCAGCTGTGATGTCCATCTGTATTAGGTTACAATCAGCAGCAGCAACTGTGGCTGGAACAATGCCACCTATTCAGTAAAAACTAAATGGCTTCAATGTGCAAGAAGTTTCCACATTAGCCTTCAGAAAACAATGAGGAGATATGATATGCATCCACAACTTTAACCATTCTATGTTGAAATAACCAGAACAACAGGCTTGATTTCAGCAGCTGTTAAGACCAGCAGGCTTATTTCATCTTTGCACCAATACACTTGGCCAACCTTTTTCAGAAAGGTGCAAACACATCAAGCAATTCACCACAGAAGTTCTGCCTACAGTATTCTAGTCCTAGGCTAAACAATGATTAATTCTATTGAGAAACAGCAGTCAACTGTTCACTTCCCTTGTGTGTGCATGCATCTTGAGAAGACTGTAATAAGTGAGACAAGCAGTGATGCACTGCAGCAGCAGGTTCTGTCAGGTTCTGCAGAACCGGTAGCGGAAATTCCCCCAGGCCATGCCCACTTGGTTGGCCACACCCACCTCCATAGCCCATAATGCATGATGTTTGGCCACACCAACAGGTTTGGCCCCACCCACAGATTTGGCCAGCCCACAGAGCAGGTAGTAATTTTTTTTGCAGTGCAGCACTGGAGACAAGTCAGAAAAGCCACCACTGATGCTGGTTAAACCATTTTAAGAAAGAAAAGGGGGAAATGGTTATCAAGACCAGATCTACACGAAAGTACTACACAGTGGAACCTCATACAACAATTGCCCCGTATAATAATGAAATCGCATAAGGAATGGTGTCCTGCATAACAATTTTCCCTAAAGAAAAAATCATGCAACAATTTTTCAATGGGAAAAACCACTTAGCAAAAAAAAAATCGTTGTACAATGCATCCCATAGGGAAAATCGCTATACGATGCATGTATTGCATAGCAATTGTTTCGTACAACAACAAGCCCCGTGGAATAGATTAAAATCATTGTATGAGGTCCCACTGTATTTAATACACAGTCTTATAGCTCAGCTTCAAAACTATGATAGAAGTGCATAGTCTTGATATGAGCCCTGCTTCACTTGGTTCAAATAGGATCATGTAAACTATTAATGAATAAGGCAGCCATTTGCTGAACTTTTGTGCCATTAAATCACCTTTGACTTATTGTGACCATATGAATGTGACATCTCCAAAGTGTCCCATCATCAACAGCCATACTCAGTTCTTGTAAACTCAAGCCTTGTGGCTTCCTTCATGGAATCAATCCATCTCATATTTGACCTTACTATTTTCCTGATGCATTCAACTGCAACCACCATCATTGTTTTTTCAGCAACTCTTATCTTCTCATAATGTGTTCAAAATATGATAGCCTGAGTTTCATTGTTTCTACCTCCAGAGATAGCTCAGACTTGATTTGCCCTAGGACAGTGGTGGCAAACTTATGGCACATGTGCCAGAGGTGGCATGCAGAGGTCTTTCTGCAGGCATGTGCATCATTGAAGGGAAGCACCACCCTGCCCAGCCTGGCCAGCAACCTTTCCCTACCACCCCTCTCCTCCACCAAAGGAGAGGCTGAAAACTTGGCCAGTATGCTGTGGCTGGGTGAGGTAAGGTGACTCGACACCCCCACCCACCTCTCCTAGGAGTTGGTGCACATGGGGGGGGGATGAGGAGTGCCTACAGTGGTGTGGGGAACACCATTGGGGGTGTGGGGAGTGCTTGTGGGGAGTGCCCACAGGGGGTGGGGGTGGGGAGTACCAAGAGTGAGTAGGGGGTGGGAAGCACCCATGTGGAGGGAACCTGCAGGAGGAGCACCAATGGGGAGTAGGAAGCACCTATGGGGTCGGGAGTGCTTACAGGGGGTGGGGATCAGCCATGGGGGAGACCACCTGTACACCTCAAGTGGCACCCATGGCCTGTGAAATACCCACATGGCTTCGCCGGAGGCATGCTGGTGACATCACATGGATATGTGGGCACTTGCAGTGCCTGTCCACATGCTTCCTCCTCCTCCTTGGGCACTTAGTCTCTAAAAGGTTTGCCATCACTGCTCTAGGACCTACTTATTCATCTTCCAGGCAGCTCTCGTCCAGCTAAATATGAGTTGTTCAACTGTTTTTTAATTAAATATTTCATTTTAACAAAACATCACATCTGGCTATGAGCATTTGATTTTTTTTTTCAGTATTCATTTATTACCATAAAATGAATACAGTAATTCCTTACCCCATCCTGCAGAAAAAGGGGATATGGTGTAAAGAGTGAATGCCTTGCAGGTTGGAGTACTACAGGAATTGAGAAAAGTGTTGTAATCAACTGCTAGAGACTATGTTGTATTCAAGGTGCTTGCAGAGTGTTATGTATGCATGTTCACTGTACTGGAAAGATAAGAATGTAACCACTCCAAATACAATGTATCTCAGCTGTAAAGGAACGCGAGCAAGCAGCCCATAGAGGGCAGCTGCGAGCGTTCAGTCTCACATGGTTCACATTGCTCAATCACGGACAGCCGCGGGAAAACCTTCCCCATATTAATCAGGAGGAGAAAGAACTACTGAAGAGAGGCGTGCCTGGGCGAGGCCACGCCGGTAGCAGCCAATGAGCTACCGTGCTACAAGATTCAAATGTATAATGCTACTGTATATATTGAGACGTATCACCGCCATTACCTCATGTTCCACCGGATCATCATGCAATAAACCTGTGTTAAGCCAACCCTTAGGCTGTTCTGTTGTCTTTGGTCCCATACACTAAACTGGCGACGAAGGTGGGATGATGGCTGCCCACGGGACCAAGACATGCGCCGGCTACGAGATCAAGAAGCCGGGAGACTTGGAGCTGTTTGAGATAGACTTCAATGGAGCGCTGGTGGAGCTCGAAGTTTCAGATGAGGACAAGAAGAGGGCCATCTTCGTCCGCATGCTCGGGCACGAGACCAAGAGGACCTTGGTGGACCTGATCACGCCGAGGAGGGTGAGCGACTTCAAAGCTAAGGAGCTCCTGGCGGTGCTGCGCGCCCACCTCCGGCCCGCGATAGCGATGTTCCCCGCTCGGAGCGCGTTCTGGAGGCGAGTCCAAGCGCCCGGGGAATCGGTCGCCGAGTTCGCAGCGGCCCTGCGACTGGCCGCCGGCCCATGCAAGTGGGAGACCCCAGAAGTCACCCTCCGGGACTGCCTGCTCTGCGGCCTGAGGGACACCGAAACTCAGCGCGCGCTGATGAAACAGGAGCCGCCCCCCACGCTGCAACAAGTCCTAGACGCGGCACAGGCCGCGGAAGCCACAACGGCCGGGGTGCAAGAGCTCCAGGACTGGCGCCCGAAAGCTGCCAAGGCAGAGAGCTCGGTGCGCGCGGCCCGGCGAGTTTCAAACTCGTCCACGGAAAGCGGCGACGACGAGGACGTCCGGAGGGTCCAGAAGGAAGGCCGGCGCTGCGACGGCTGCGGCGCCACCCACGCCCGCGCCAAATGCCCGTTCCGCAAGGCCGAGTGCCACAACTGCGGCCGGCGCGGGCACATCGCCAAGGTCTGCAGGAAACGGCGCGAGACCAGGAGGAGTTTGCCAGACCGCTCGGCGAGGCAGAGCCGCACCACAAGGCCCAAGGACGAGAGCCACACCACGAGGCCCAAGGATGGCACCCGGACCACGTGGAGGCAGGACGGCGTAGGGCGCATCTCCGACAACAGCGAGGACGACGCCCCGGTGTTCAGCGTGTCCGCGGGACACCCCCGATACTTCGTTGAGGTAGCAATCCAAGGGGCCCCTGTTAGGATGGAGGTGGACTCGGGTTCTTCTTACTCTATCATCTCCCAGGGGGAGTTCCTGAAAATTGCCCCCCACGTGCGGCCCAAACTCAAAGCGTTGAGGTCCACGCTGAAGGACGTGCAAGGGAACCACATTCCGGTGTTGGGGGTTGGGAAGTTCCAGGTCCGATTCAAAAAGCACGCCGCAACGCTCCCCCTAGTCGTCCTCAAGGGAGGTAATTGCAGCCTCCTCGGGACTCAATGGTTCCAGCCCCTGGGTTTATTCATTGGGGGGGGGTGTGCACACCGTTGGGGTACACGCCACCGGGACTGATCCAATACAGAGCGTGTGTGACGCGCACCCCGAGGTTTTCAAAAAGGGACTGGGGAAATTCAAGGGCCCCCCAGTGACTTTCGACCTGGACCCGGGAGTACGACCAATCAGGCTAAAGCCGCACAGAGTGCCTTTCGCACTAAAGGACAAGATAGAGGCGGAGCAGGACAAATTGGTGGGCCAGGGGATTCTTGTTCCTGTTGATTCCGCGGAGTGGGAAACTCCAATTGTAACAGCGCTCAAGGCCAACGGGGAGGTCCGCATATGCGCTGATTACAAGTGCACCATCAATAAGGCGATTCGCCCTAATGCGTATCCGGTGCCGGTAGTCAGCCACTTACTGGCCAGGTTACATGGGGGGAGGTGTTTCGCTAAACTCGACCTGGCCCAAGCCTACCAGCAACTCCCGGTGACCCCCGCCGCAGCTGCTGCACAGACCATAGTCACCCACAAAGGGGCGTTCCAGGTGACGCGCCTCCAGTTCGGCGTGAATTCGGCACCCGGGATCTTCCAGTCACTCGTGGAACGCCTCCTGAAGGGGTTGGAGGGGGTGTTACCCTATTTTGATGACGTATTGATAACAGGGGGGAGCCGGGCCGAATTGGCAAAAAGGTTGGGAAAGGTCCTGACAATATTCGAAAAGGCGGGGTTGCGGTTGCGGAAAGACAAATGCGTTTTCTTTGCAACTGAGGTTGAGTTCCTAGGGTTCCGTGTTACTCCCGAGGGAATAAGGCCGTCCCAATCCAAGGTGGCCGCCATCAAGAAGGCCCCTCGCCCCACCTCCAAGCCCGAGCTGCAGTCGTTCCTCGGACTGCTCAACTTCTACCACTCCTTCCTTCCTCGGAAGGCAGCCGTGGCAGAACCGCTACACAAATTGTTAAAGAAGGACGAGGCATGGAAGTGGGGCGACGACCATGAGAAGGCTTTCAATGACCTGAAACGACTCCTGGCATCCGATGACGTACTGACCCACTTCAATCCCAAACGCCCGGTGGTCCTGATATGCGATGCATCCCCGGTGGGGGCGGTGTTATGCCACGTGCTGGAAAACGGGAGGGAGGCCCCGATAGCGTTCTACTCCAGGTCCTTGTCCCAAGCGGAGAGAAACTACGCCCAGACAGACAGGGAAGCGCTAGCGATAATTGCGGGCACCAAGAAATTTCATGATTTTGTGTATGGCCGCCCCTTCACCATAGTGACCGACCATAAGCCCTTACTAGGCATTTTCACCGCAGTTACTTTTGGTGGCCCCAGCTAGACGCCGACATCGAGCACATGGTCGGCACTTGCGAAGCGTGCCAAAGCTCCAGGCCGGAAGAGGCTCGTTTACCACATAGGGAGTGGGACGCAGCAAGGGGGCCCTGGTCCCGGGTACACGTACACTTTGCTGGCCCGTTCAGGGGAGCACTTTTCCTCCTTGTGGTGGATGCGTTCTCCAAGTGGTTGGAGGTCATTCCAGTCTCGAGCACCTCCTCGGCCACAACAATTAAACAGTTACGGAGGGTCTTTTCCACGTTCGGTTTACCCGACACCCTCGTCAGCGATAACGCTAGCTGTTTCACGTCCACCGAGTTCAGGGCATTCATGGATCTCAACGCCATTCGGCACATCACCTCCGCCCCGTTCCACCCAGCCACCAACGGCCAAGTAGAGCGCCTCGTGCGCACCACAAAGGACGCGCTGCGGCGCATGGGTCCCGGGGATCTCGACCTACAAGTGTGCCAATTCCTGCTAGGGTACAGGGTCACCCCATTGGCGTCAGGGTACTCCCCCGCGGAACTGTTAATGCGCAGGAAGCTGGCCACGGTAATCTCCAGACTAGACCCCACGAGGGTAGAGGACAAAGGGCGGAACGTAGGGATGGAACCCACAAAGAGCTTCAGCGTAGGTGCCCCCGTGCATTGCAGGTACTACGCCAGCGCGGGGCCAGCCTGGGTGCCGGGCACTGTAATAGAACAAACCGGCCCCGTTTCATACCGCGTGGAGACCAGTACAGGCCTCCTGTGGAGGCGACACGCGGACCAGCTCAGGCGCAGGGTCCCCGGAGAGGAGGACGCGAACGGAGGAAACCACGATTCAACGTTAGGGTACTCCCCCACCCGTTTAGCCCAAGGGGGAGGGAAAAGGGGCCATGGGTCCCCACCGAGGGGGGAGGAAAGGGAATCTGTCCTTGCAGATATCATGCGGGAGTTCTCGGCGGAAGGAAAGGGCCCCGAACTCATACATATCTCGAGGAATCTTCCCCCAGACTCAGATCCCCCAAGCGAATTAGATTTTGATTTTCCGTACCAGGGGGAGTTAGCGGAGTGGTCCCCCACCCGTCCTAGCGAAAAGAGGGGTTTCAGTTCAGCCCCTGGTACGTCCAGTCCCAACCCCTGCGAGTTAGAGTGTAACATAGCGCCAGCTCCCCGGAGACCAACACCCCCAAGACAGGAGGCGAAGGCAAATCCGCCCACCACAGTCTCAAGATCCCCCGAACGGATAGCAGGAGGCAGCGGGACCACGAGGGCATCCTCGTCGGTCCCGAGATTCGTAATGGGAGGGTCCCCAGGGTCCGCAGGCAACAGGCATGGGTTCACTTCCCAGCTGTTCATTCCCTTCCCATCCCCCAGCGCAAGGCAGGCACGGACGCCCCACGGAGCCACTAACGAATCCCCGTCTTCCGTTGCAGGACAAGCACCCATGGAGCCAGGGGTCACAGGCTCTCCTGTACTAGGTCAGGCGCATGCACGCCCCAAGCGCACGTGCGGCAAGCCACAATGGTTGCGGGACTTCGTCCCATCCTAGGGGGGAGGGATGTTATGTATGCATGTTCACTGTACTGGAAAGATAAGAATGTAACCATTCCAAATACAATGTATCTCAGCTGTAAAGGAACGCGAGCAAGCAGCCCATAGAGGGCAGCTGCGAGCGTTCAGTCTCACATGGTTCACATTGCTCAATCACGGACAGCCGCGGGAAAACCTTCCCCACATTAATCAGGAGGAGAAAGAACTACTGAAGAGAGGCGTGCCTGGGCGAGGCCACGCCGGTAGCAGCCAATGAGCTACCGTGCTACAAGATTCAAATGTATAATGCTACTGTATATATTGAGACGTATCACCGCCATTACCTCATGTTCCACCGGATCATCATGCAATAAACCTGTGTTAAGCCAACCCTTCGGCTGTTCTGTTGTCTTTGGTCCCATACACTAAACAGAGTGACTGCTTTTTAACACTGCACAACAACAATTTTGCTACTGGGAAAAACACGTGATTTACATGATATCAAGTGTGCTGATTCCAAATCTGAACTCAGAATTTGCCTATCATGTACTGATTTTAAGTTATAGGCATGTTATAGCTGTTTAAATGGTTGGGAAATGGGTAATGTATTTTTACATGGGAACATTATAACAGTAGCAGCTACCACTATGCCTGCTGTATCACATCCCCTGGTGGCATGTATGTTTCAGCAGCAGCCAGGCATGTCTGGGCAAGTCAGTGAGCTGATGTCAGAAATAGGTATATAAGGTGAGATGGACCAAGGGTGCAAAACCATCTTATTGGATAGTACAGCTAGGCCATAGTGAGTTTGTTTTGAGCTAAAGATGAGTAGGTACAGCTGTGTTAATAAACCAGAAATTTTTTGCTACATTTGTGGCAAATATACCCCACATGATCAAGGTAAGAACCTAACCAAGAGGGTGAGATTTGCTAACTTAACATCCTGATGTCATAGGCAGAATCAGATTTCAGATTTGAATTCAGCACACTTGATTTAGTATAGGAGACATGGATTATACCAAGTAGCAGACAATATTTATTTATTTTGTGATGCAGTGTAATCTGCCTCAGAATTTCCCCTGATATTGCCATTGGGCTGAGTGTTCTCTAGTTCTCCAGTTCTTCTTTTTACCCTTTTTGAACTTTAGCAGCTTTAGCCCTCCTCCAATAACCTTGCTCTTCACCTATCTCCATGATTTAAAAAACATGATAGACAGCGTTTCTGAGATCTCTTTAGCCAGTTTCTTCAATATTCTTGATATAGTTCATCCTTCCTGGGGTTTTAAACACATTCAAAGTAGTAAGGTATTCTTTGACTAATTGTTTATTAATTTCAAGCTGCATCCTGTCCTATTTCTTTCTATTTCTCCTTTATTTGGAGGGTCATAGATATTTATTTTTACAGACCGAGTTAAAGTGGGAATTGATCACTTTTGCCTTTTCTCTGCCATTTGTTATCATTTTCCCATCTTCACTGAGCAGCTGAGCCACTGTTTCATTTCTCTGTCTTTTGTGATACATATATAGTCTCTGGCTAGCCTCAGTTCATTCTCAGATTTTCCTTTTCCTAACACCATCCCTGCAATTATTTGCTACTTGTCTGTACCTTTCCTTTGTAGCCTGTCCTTCTTTTTTTACTTCCTATATGCATCCTTTTTTGTTTACTCTGAGCTTTTCTTGTGAAGCCACATGGGTTTTTATGGCAGAGTTTCAACTTTTTTCTTGTTAAAATTGTTTGGAGTATGACCTTCACAATGACTTCATTGTGCCTCCATACTGTCAGCAGTACCCAGCAACTAAGGAAGAATGAATGGCAGCAACTCTAGGCATCAGCCCCTAAGAAGTGGGTTTTCCATAGGTGCTGTTAGATATCCGTTCTGACAGGTGTGATCACTGCTATCTGGAGATGTCTACATTTGCAGTGACTCATTTCTCTCCTGCTGTGTGAAATGGACTGTGGTGCCACTACATTCTGTGCAGTGCCCTCCATTACGTCTGAAATGCAACACAAGTGTTAATTTCACCACATGACCACAGCTTAGGATGTTGATGCTCTAGCAATGCTGATTTTTAATGAGCACAATAATAGTGGCCCACTGTTCAGCATTGTGGTCTATGTTAGTCATCTAGAACAGATAGTCCTTAAAGCATCAGGTTCCTCCCCTTCGTATCCTAGTTAATTTGGTGCTTAAAATCTGCTTAAGTCATTACTGTATCCTCATCAGTATAATCAGTACCCTCAGGCTGCCCTGCGATTGAAGATTCACAGTCCTCATTTGGCTGCTCCCTTCAGTGCTTTGGGGGGCACAGATCAGCAAGCTCTCTTTCGACTTTGATGTGCATGCTCTGCGCCAACAATTGCAAAAGACGCAGGTCTAATGAATTGGCTTTAATGGCCCTCTTACCCACTTAAATTGCTTTGTTTTAATTGGCAGCGCTACCCTGTGTCCAGAACTACATTGGAAAGTTCACGGCATACATGCTAATGGTCCCTTTCTAATTACTGCATAGTGCACAAAGGTCTGACTGAGCAATTTCAGAGGTTAGGTTCCATCATTAGTAATTCATTTTATATTCAGTTTGACAAAAGTCACTACAATCTTGCACAATAAATGCAACAGGAACAATACACAAGTGCACATACACATATATAATGGTAGCTTTACTGTTTTTTTTTTAAAGAGCTGTTTTTTCTTTTTTCTTTCTTGATTTATCCACATCCAGCTGCAAACTCAGCTCCTCATACAATCCCATAAGTGTACTTAAATTCCATGGATCACCTCTCTGGGGTTGAACTTAGCTGATTTCCTACCTTCATTTACCGGATGAAAAGAGTAACGGCTGTGCCACTTACCAGCAAACATAGAAGCAGGGTTCCATCCATGAGTAAAAGGAATGGGAATGAAAACAAAATAGTGAACTAGAATTATTGACTACAGGAGACTTTTTATGTTTCTGCTGTTCTTCTAATTTGATTCAGTGATGTCATTCATAGCCAGTAGTGCAAAATAATGTGACTCACATCCCAAAAGAGATAAGCCACAGGGAACATTTCATTCCTATTTTGACTCAAATGCACTACTTTTTACCTGTTAGCTTATGATGCTGTTAAACAACCTGCATACCTTGTGGGACACATGAACTTTAATTTATAGGGTTGATTAATATTGAACCCCAATGATTTTCATAGTGTTAAATCAATCTAAACTACACTGAACAAGACCATTGGTACATCTCAATGGTCAAAAGCCAACTGAAGAAAAAACATAAATGGAATGCATTTGTACAAATTGCTTGTTTCCTAGGGTTCTTGTTGTGGCAGTGGCCAGTCAATTGACTGCACAATCTGGGGGAGACTAAGCACACAACGGACAGTCTAGGAAACAGTAACTGCTTTTCTATTAAGACTCTTAAAGAGATTGTATATGGCAGTAAGCTTCCAGCCAACACATTCAAGCCACAAGATAACCATTCTACGGAACCTTAAGGAAAGATTTCTTTCAAGCCTGCTACTGAAGTAACTTTTCAATTTAAAATGTTAGGGACTAAATTAGGAATCCTATGCTTGTAAACCCTGTTCTCTGCCTCTAACCTGAGGCTTAAATTTAGAAGAATTCCAAGTCAGCATAAAGAAGTTCAGTAGGATTATTAAATAGGAGTATTTTGCATGATCCACATTGTTTTCTTTGGGATAATATGATAATAGTTGGGAAGAAAGAAGCAGACTTAGATGTGTGTAGCAAGTGATCCACAATGATTTTATGGTGTTTTATATGCTCTGAAATTTAAAAATAAACAGATATGATCCAGAGTCAACCTGTACTTAAGCTAATATATGAATTAATTTAAATTGGATTCCATTTTTAAAAATTTACACACACATGCATGCACATATACACATATCTTGGAAATTCCATAAATAGTGTTTTGATTCAATTGCGGAAGAAAATTTCCAGAGATCAGCAACTATTAAAGAAAAAGTAAAAAGATCCCACTTTTATTAATTACATCATCCTTTAAAAAACCCCCACACATCTATATAAAGCTGTTTGCAACAAAATGTGTTTACATCTTGATTTCTCCTCCCTTTCTCTTTGTTTCATCAAAGCTCTTTAGTCCCCTAATACACAATCTCTCAATTGTATGTAATGGCTATCTTGAGTTACATTAATTCAGGCTTTCAATCCCAAATTCCACTGCTGAATTCCAGGGTGAACCGCATTCAGCAGTAATAGTAATATTTGCCTCTAATCTTCATTCTCAGAGGGCTTTCATTCTGCCTCCCCAGCCAGAATTTATATTGCATTGTGCTGGTAATGAGTGCCATCTTCATTAAAGCATCAATCGGCAATCAAACAAACAAGAACATTGTAAGCACCATTCCCTAACCTGCAGGGTTCCAGTAAAGGAAATAATAAAGTGAAATATGAAGAATAAATTTCTTCTTTTAGAGGAAGAGGTCTAATTAAAACAGGACTTAACCACTCTGTGGATTAATTGGGAGCCAGCTGAGAAAATTAGACCCTTGGGAGTAAGATTACACCCAACACACAGCATTTCTACTCACAAGTACATACTGTATACTTAACACTTTGATTTTTTTGGAGCCAAAATGCATAGGATGGAACCTTAAGGAAAGTATTGCTCCTTGTTGAAGTAAATTTCTGAGATCAATATATTTTTTAAAACATACACATTTGGGAGATATTTTTTTATATCTAATTTTTCAAAAAAAATGCTCAGGAGAGAATAACAGTGGCTCTTAAAATCATCAAAGGCCACTACCAATGTTAAATGTACATTTCTGCTTGATGCTCATCACTGTGTCAACTGGGCTCTGGGAAGAGCAGACCCCCAGAGGAAGGTTGCTAGTTATCAAAGCTCTTTAAGCTCTTTTTGAAATTCCTCAGATGCTGTGCCTAAGCAGTCACCTCCACATTCACCTTTAAATTTCACTTTAGGCAAAATTCAGCAAAGGTGCCATTAAAAAAAACCACCCATGAAAGAATTATTTCCAAGACAATTCTTGACAATAGTTTGGATACAGATTGTGTTACTAACCTTACAAGAACACAGTTTGACCTATGTATTCAGTAAAGTTATTCTGCACATTAGCAGTTCATATGAAGATGCAAATTATAGTTTAAATTTTGTGTTATCTTTACTATGCCTTATTGCCCTTTGCTGTACAAATATCTTTGGATGTTGTACCTTACAACATTAAAAATCAACAACAACTCCTTTGAGGATGCTAAAACATTGGAACTATCGCAGATACAGGTGAAACTCAAAAAATTAGAATATCGTACAAATGTTCATTCATTTCAGCAATACATCTTTAAAGGTGAAACAAATATGTGAGATAGACTCATTACATAGATATGTCAAGCCTTGCTTTGTTATAATTGTGATGATTATGGAGTACAGATTATAAAAACCCCAAATTCACAATCTCAGAAAATTAGAATTTTACATGAAATCATTAACACAAGGATTGGAAACTGAACAAAATTGGACCTCTGAAAAGTATAAGCATGCATATGTACTCAGTACTTGGTTTGCATCAATTACTTCCTCAATGCGGGGTGGCATGGATGCTATCAGTCTGTGGCACTGCTGAGGTGTTATGGAAGACCAGGATGCTTCAATAGTGGCCTTCAGCTCCGCTGCATTGTTTGGTCTCATGTCTCTCATCTTCCTCTTGGCAATGTCCCATAGATTATCTATGGGGTTCAGGTCAGGTGATTTTTCTGGTCAATCAAGCACAGTAATCCCATGGTCATTGAAACAGGTTTAGGTACTTTTGGCAGTGTGGGCAGGTGCCAAGTCCTGCTGGAAAATGAAGTCAGCATCCCCATAAAGCTCGTCTGTGGAAGGAAGCATGAAGTGCTCCAAAATCTCCTGGTAGACGGCTGCATTGATCATGGACTTAATGATGCAAAGTGGACCAACACCAGCAGATGACATGGCTTCCCAAATCAACACAGACTGGGAACTTCACACTGGACTTCAAGCATCTTGCATTGTGTGCCTCTCCATTCTTCCTCTAGACACTGGGTCCTTGGTTTCCAAATGAGATGCAAAAGTTGCTCTCATCAGAAATGAGGACTTTGGACCACTGAGCAACAGATCAGTTCTTTTTTCCTTTCGCCCAGGTAAGACACTTCTGATGTTGTCTGTTGTTCAGGAGTGATTTGACAAGAGGAATACGACATTTGAAGCCCATGTCCAGGATCCGTCTGTGCATGGTGGCTCTTGATACACTAACTCCAGCCTCAGTCCACTCCTTGTAAATGTCCTGAACACCTTTGAATGGCCTTTTTATAACAATCCTCTCCAGGCTGTTGTCATCCCTGCTGCTTGTGCACCTTTTTCTTCCACACTTTCCCCTTCCACATAACTTTCTATTAATGTGCTTTTAACTGCACTTTGGGAACATCCAGCTTCTTTTGCAATTACCTTTTGGGGCTTTTCCTCCTCATAGAGGGTTGTCAATGAAGGTTTTCTGCACAACTGTCAGGTCAGCAGTCTTTCCCATGATTGTGATTCCTACTGAACCAGTCTGAGATTGGAAAAAAGAGCTACGGTTGCAGACAGAATTGCTGCCCATTAGGAAAAGTCATAAATCCTGGCTGGTCAGGCAGGGGTGGGGCCCTTATGGAAATGTGGCCCCTGACTGCTGGTTGGCATAATAATTCAAGATCCTCCCTCTTCTATGAATGGGATGGGTGGGCTTTTAATGGGGGTGTTTTTTATCTGTTTTTATATATATATTTTTACGTTTTTATTGGCTGTGTTGGTTTTCTGTTATTTATGATTGTGTATTTATTGTTTTTGCCTACCTGTGATGTGAGCTGCCCTGAATCAAGTTTCCTGAGTGGCTGGCATATAAGTACAAAAATTAAATTAAATTAAATTAAATTAAATTTAAAGGCTCAGGAACCCTTTGCAGGTGCTATGGATTCACTAGCTGGTTAGAGTGGGAAACTTTGAGCCTAGAATATTGAACCTTTCTAACTATTCTAATTTTCTGAGATTGTGAATTTGGGGTTTTCATAAGCTGTACCCCATAATTATCACAATTATAATGAAGTAAGGCTTGACATATCATATATTTGTTTCACCTTTAAAGATGCATTACTGAAATGAATGAACGTTTGCATGATATTCTAATTTTTCGAGTTTCACCTGTAGTAATACCTTGGGAAACAATTTAAAATCCACTCCATTTATCAAGGACTCTGTTATTAAAAATACTGAGTTAGTGTGCAGGATGGAAAATGTTTGGTGCATTAGTAAATGACTGTGGAAAATGTGGTTCTGAGGCCACAAGGAGTCCACAAGATTTTTTTTAAATATGATCTCCAGTCTCTCCTGGTTCCCTCTTTTTCCATGGCAAGAGAAAGGAGATGAACTACAGAAGTCTCCATTCATGGTGGTTAACCTTTTTAATGTACAGTAATGATGAGGCCCCTGCACTGTTCAATATACCCTAATATCCAGCTTTCCAAACCTGAAAGTTAACCATTTCCTTTTTACCAATTCTGAAGGACATTTTGGTCATCTGTGCAGCCCTAAGAGTGCTTGAATGTGCAAGGATAGAAAACTAGTCCTAAGATCCAATGAGATGACCACTCCTGTATTAGGAGGAGAGCCATGGCTTCCTCAAAATACTATATTTTCTTAACCTACAACAGTTCTCTCCAGGTATTTAAACACTACAGATAATGAATACAGGGAGAGGTAGGGGGACTCATCAATCCCTGAGGTGTTAGATAGAGTCCAGGGTCCTATAAAAAGAACTCTCAACTCTACTTACTGAAGGCTCTCTGCATGTTGTTAGCGCCCCTGAGATGAACTTCTGTGCATCTTAGGGGTATATCTATGTACCTTTCTACATAACCTCCAACGAACTTGTGTGGATTGAGAATGTAATCTATACAGTACTTTCATCAAGCAAATAATTAGCAAATTATGTAATCTTATGAGGGCCTGTACCTCTATGAGAGACCTTGTCATGATAAGCCTCTTTTGGTGTATTTGCCAACTTCTTTGGCAACAGCTACTTAAGGTGCCCTTCTTCATCTTTACATTTAGAAGAAGATGAGTGATACAAGACTGTACTAATTCTTTCCTTGTATTGAAACATCAATACAATTTCAATACATATAATATTTTGGACTGATGTGGACTGAACTTTTACTGGTGGCTTTATATGTACTCTAACTGGGTGTCCAAAATTTAGTACAGCTCAACATATTATTTATTTATTTATTTAATCACATTTCTACCACCACCACCTCACCAAGGTGACTCCGGACAGCTCACACCTTAACAATAAAAACTCCACAGAAAACATTTAAAAATGTTAAAATATACCTTAAGTTAAAAATCGTAAAAAATTATTTAAAAAATCCTTTTAAAATGTCATTCAATACTACACAACAAAGCTGCCAGAAACTGGCAGCCCGGGCAATGCCTAGACAAGCCAACCCAAGGTGGCTGTCCCCCCAGCCACCCCCCACACCTGGCACAAGCCAGGTCTTAAGGCCATTGTGGAAGGGAAAAAGCTCTGCCTGAAGGTGAAGTTCAGTTGGTTCCACAGGGCTGGAGAAGACACAGAGAAGGCTCTCCTTCTTGTGCTAGAGCCTCTCTAGAAGATCTTTACCTATAAGAAGGCCTGTTAACCGTGCGTGTCTGGCATGCACGGCCACACCAAGACCAACCATCCCGAACCATGCTGCCTTTACTTACCTAGAGACCCTACGAGCATTGCCACAAGGGTCCACCAGCCACGAGTGGGGCAACTACCCCACGAATGCAACCAAAAAAACCTACAAGGCCCAGCATCCTCCGTGTCATGCCACCCATCAGCCAATCAGGCTGAAGGGCGCGGGTGTGTAGAATGCTGGGAAAGCTGGCATGTGCGGGGAAAAAACACCGAAGTGCTGCGCCGGCAAACAACTTCCCTCCGGAAGACACTTCGTCTCTCAGAAGGAAGCCGGCCCTGCCAGCCCGGCGAGCGAGGCCACCGCTGGCCTCACAGCCACTTTGGTGGGGTTACGGAAAGGAAGGGTAGACTCTCATGTTCCTGTGACCCTGGTGAGTGAGGTTGGCACTGGCCTCCCAGCCACTTCGGTGGGGCACACCTGGAAAACCAGCCCCGCCAAATACACGGCAAGGCCACCGCCATCCTTCTTCCCCGAAGCAATGGGGAGAAGAGGGACTCCCCCTCTCCCCGCTACCCCACTGAAGACGTGACAAGGATGCCGCCAGCATCAAGGTAAGTTGAGGGTGGGGGGAAGCAGCAGTCAACACTTTATCAGAGGAGGCGCTCTCCCTGGGAGAGCACCTGCACTCACAAATAGCTGCCTGCTGCCTTTGTTTTTCCCCAACTAACTGCCTTTTTGTTCTAAAAATGTATATGTTTGGGGGAAGCAATTTTATCTGAAATCAGTTAGCATAGGTAGATTTAGACCTTTCTATGGCTCTTTCTCACATCTTAATTAGACATTTGTCCCTCTGATGGGGATAAAAAAATGGAGGAAATTCTATTAAGTGCCATGGGTTTTCCTCTTTTTCCCCAGTCATACTTGAGAGAACAATGTGCAATAAGAAAATTATTAGGGTGAGGAAGTTTTGAGTAACTCTTTTGCATGTGCAATGGTCCCAATACAGATCAGGAACCAAAAACACTTGCATGGAAATGAAAAGACAGTGAAGTTCAGCTGCTCACATTGTATTGAATGTAGTGTCCTGATTTTTCTTAAGAGAATCAGATGCCTGGCTTTTGTTACTGATGGACAACAAAGAAAAATGTACCACTGTGTTTTCTAGTTCTTTAGGTTTTAGATGGTGAACCTCTCTTGGCTGCCCCTCTGCACACAAAAAGGTGAGTTTATACTAATTTCCCAGTTATATGCAGTCTTACTGATGTCTTTTGATTGTGCTGCAAATAAGTAAATTTTGTCTCAAACATTTTAATGGCAGTGTGATTCAAGAAGTAGTAACTATTGTTTTTTTTCTGTACTACATTTTTAGATTCTTTATTAAGACTACTTCAACAATTTTTACAAAGCTATGAAAATAAGCTGGAGAATAACTGGAATGGTGGAATAATATGGATTTATGCACAAACCTCCTGTAAATTAATCTTTTTCTATCATCATTTATATAGCTTTCCCCCAGAGCACTTGAGTCATTTACCTCCTTGTGGAATGAAAGCTATCTGTATATTCAGTTTATTATGGGATCTAGTGCATCCTCACCTGGGCTCTCCCAGTATGATTGGGGATATGTGACTATGACAAGATGAAAATGTGGTTGATTTGAGAAGATAGCCAGCAACATTGTCTAAGAAGATGAAATGTGCAATAGTGCTTGGAATTTAAATTTGAGTAGAAAAGGGACTAAGGATCAATGTTCTAAAATATGCTCCAGAAAAATATGTGCCAATAATTACTCATAGCTAGAGAGAACTAAAACAGCCATAATTTCCTTCCAATTTTGGCTCACATGCTTAATATATGAAGCAGTTCTATTTATCAGGCTAAGTCAAGTACCAGGGACATGGGCATTGTTCAGCTCTATGGTTACTGCATAAATCTGTCCAGGGAATGCATCAATACACCAAGTGACGCACTGTTGTTCATGCACAAACACTAAGACATGAACTATATTCAGCACTAGTTTACTCACTGGGTCTCAATTCTGTTGTGTATAATTACTTACCTTTACTTATCTTAATACTGTATTCCTATTTATAAAGCCTTATCTATAGCACTTTGGTTAACAACATAGGCATAAATCTGTAGCTAGATCTGAAATTAATACTGGCAGGTGATATTTTTTTTGTTAGTTGTCATTCTGCCAAGGAACTGCAGATGGCACAGGATTGTGTGGATTTTTGTCTTAATTTTGAAGGTCCTAGGGCAGTGATGGTGAAACTTTTAGAGACTGAATGCCCAAGAAGGAGGAGGCGGTGCATGGATAGGTATGTGCGTGTGCACACACACATGTGATGTTGTCAGTGCACCTCTGGCAATGTCACGTGAGTGTGTGTGCTGCTCAAGGAAGGGTATATGTAAAGGAGGGTTCATCTCATCTCGTCCCCACCCCCACTGCCACCTCCTAGGTGGGATTTCAGCTTCCCCTCTCACCTCCCCATTGGCAGAGGGAGAAGTGTGGCTGGGGAAGCAGCGCTGACATTTTCACCGGTGGTGTGGGGCAGGGTTTGCTCATGACAGTGCACATGCTGACAAGAAGGGCTCTGTGTGTCACCTCTGGCACCTCTGTGCAACAGGTTCACCTACATTGTCTGGGTGGTGGTAAAAAAATCTTAATAATTCTGAAGGACCATTTCAAAAATGTTAATAGCATCAATATTTCCATATCCATACTTGGGCTTGTTGGATCAAGTCACAGAACTGAACTATTCTGTACATATGCAAACTAATGTAAAGTAGTAATGCAGAAATAGTGCTATTATCATTCCCCCCACTTTAAACCTATGTAAATTATCATGCAGGACAAGACATTTTTTTAAAGAAAGAACTTCTGTTATCCATTACTCTGCAGTAGCCAGATGATGATGACTGTCACATTCATCGAGGGGGGGGGGCATGACCCTATTATGTTTCATGTTATTAACACATTGCACTGTCCATTCCCACATGTCAGACGAATATAGACAAGTAATTCTTTGGTTGCTTCTACTGGCCAACATTGACATTACAACTGGAAAATACACTATACTACAGTAAGCACAATTGGTGGTAAGGGATTCTAACAGTTGGAGGGCACCTGTTTCATTTCACACATTCCTATGGTGGGAAAACAAACAAACTTAAAACTACAGTAAAGGGTTGTTTATGTTGTCATCATGTTGTCATTTCCATGTGTGTATGAATTAGATTTACATAGTCAAACAAATCTAAATCTAATTATCTAATGTAGCATAGGAGCTTCCCTTTTTGATCCACTATAGACTGTCTAGTTCAAAAAAGGGTATAATCCCGGAACATGTTTTTTAAAAATAAAACATTATTATCAAATAGCCTTGGGAAAAAATAGTACACTGAGCAGTGAAGGAGGAAGGGGACACCTACCTAACTAGCCAGATTATCAATAGCAATCAATGAAGTGACTGATGCCACAGCCTGGTTACCCTCATATCTGACCTATTACTAGATTTATTTTTGCTTATAGATGAGACTGGGCATGTTCAGGGTGGTATGGTCATAGGCAATGTAGAAAGACAATGCCCCTGTGGACAGGGGTGTGCTGGCTACACTAAAAGGGCACTGGACAGGGAGGGAGGGGTGGTGCCTATGGGGGTACTAGATGGCATCATGGATTGTAGCTGTCAGGTAATATACTTCTGCCCACCTCTGGGAGGTCACCAGTCAACTGGGGTGCACCGGGACTTGTCCCTGTGTCCCAAATGGCCAGCACGAGACTTCCCTGTGACACCAGAGAAATAAATACCATAGAACACATTTTCTGCATCTGCCCTTTTTATAGAGGCATCTAGAACAAATTCATATCTCCGCTGCTCTGCAAGTATCCTGGCCAGTCAAACAGCACATACACCCACTGGCTGCTATCTGATGAAAGCCCCACCTTCACCCATAACACTGCCTGGTTCTGTGCCACAACATGTAAGATCAGAAGAACAATTCTGGCAGGTATGTAGCTAAATAAGCACAACATCATAGGCTTCATAGTAGTTGTAATATTAGTAATCATAAGTACTAATTTTATTACTCCTTAAGTCTGAGCAGAAATGTTCCTTAAATTGTTTTCTGTACCCTCTTCTCAACTTCTGTTTCTGCTGTACTATGCTGGTCATAGACTGTAATAAAGATTTGATATTGCTTATAGAGTATATTTGGTGACTCAATCAATCAATCAAACTTTATTGCAGTCAATGACTAGTGTAGTAAAAAGGGTTTAAGTGCATGAAATACCATCAAAATGCACCCCCACAAACACATTCATTTGAATTAAAACAAAATAGAATAAAATCAGTTTTTAAATTTATGCTACATTTGGGACAGGTGACTGGTTTAAAAAGAATAAAACAGCACATAAAACAGTTTAAAAGTTATAGTTACAGTTATAAAATAAGGATAAAAAGTCTATATATAAGTGCACATAGTGGATATAATTACATAAGTAGGATATGAAACAGAATTATTAGTGCAAAATAAAAATCATTATTGTTGGTTTTTAACCTGTCCTCACTGTAGCTGGTTCTCCCTAATGCTACGTACCCTGGTAGCCCTCCAAGCAGATCTGGCAACAGTGGCCATCAGGTCAGTGGTTCTATCTGAGAGCATGTCTATAAACATATGGTTATTCAAATCAATCTGAGGGATGGCAGCAATGACATCACATCTAAGGTTCTATAAAGTTGGCTAGCATTAAAAATAAACAGAGAAAAAACAAACAAGAAAATGAAAAAGAGATTAAACAGTTACAAGAGGATTATATAAAAACAAAAGATAGAAGGATTTATGATAAGATGCAAAGACTAAAAGTGAAATTGGTAGGAAAGGATATTGAAAAAATGAAGAGAGACTTGGTTTATTTAAAAAGGAAGTACTTTGAGTATAGTAATAGAAATTCAAAATTATTAGCAAGAGCAGCTAAAGAAAAGAGAAGTAAAAGAGAAATTGGAATTTTGATTGATAAAAATGGAATAAGATGTAATAAGACTAAAGATAAATGTAAGATAGTCAAAGAGTTTTATCAGGATTTTTACTCTAAAAAGAACATAAACCTGGAAAAATAAAAGATCACTTGGAGAAGCAAAGCAATAATAAGATAAATCAGGAACATAGAGATAGAATGGAAGAGCCAATAACCGAGAAATAAATAAAAGAGATGATACCCAACTTGAAGATGGATAAATCTCCTGGGGAAGATGGGCTGCCAGCAGAGTCTTATAAAGAATTTAAAGATATTGTGATCCCAAAATTATTTAAGTTATATAATTATATATTAGATGGAGGACAGATGCCGACTTCATGGTATAGAACTATAATTGTCCTATTGCCAAAACCTGGGAAAGACATAGTAAAAGTGGAATCATATAGACCCATCTCTCTGACAAATCAAGATGCAAAAATTTTTACAGCTATAAAGGCAAATAGATTAAATATTTTTATGGGTAATTATATAAACAAAAATCAGGATGGTTTTTTGAAAGGTAGACACATGGCAGAGTGTATAAGGAGAGTATTAGATTTAATATTACAGGACAAACCAAAGAAAAAGTTAGGTTACTGTCATTGGATATTTTAAAGCATTTGGTTAATTGCAATGAATAACAATTAATGGGATAATTAAAATTTATGGATTTGGTGATAAATTTAGAGGAATGATTGAACAATTATATCAACACGGATGTTTTCACAGAAGAAATAAGACTTGAAGTGGGAACAAGACAGGGTTGCCCCTTATCACCAATACTATTCATTGTGGCAATGGAATTTCTAGTGAATGCCATAAGGAAAGACAAAAATATTGAAGGAGTTTCAGGAAACAAAAGTATGCTGATGATACTTTGATAATTATGAAACATCCTAGGAAGACATTGGAAAAATCCAAGGACATTTAAATGAATTTGAACAGATGACTGGATTGAAAATAAATTGGGATAAATCTGAAATGATATTATGTAATATAGATAAAAAACAAAAGAAAATAAAAGGCAAATTTAAATTACAGATTAGAGAAAGTTTGAAATATCTGGGAATAAATATCACAAGTAAATTTGTTGATCTAAAGAGGTGAAATTATGGGGGGGGGAGAGAAATATTTACCTATAAGGATGTACATTAACCATTGGAATCTGGTATACATGCCCACACCCATCCATACTATCCCATACCGAGCCCCGTACACTTCCCTTTATGCTGACCGACCATCGCCGCAAGGGTCCAGCAGCCACCAGTGGGGCAGCCGCCCCATGAACGCAGACAGAAAAATCAAAATACAACTTCAAGTGTCCTCCACGCCGCAACCACTTCAGCCACTCAGCCTGAAGGGCACGAGTTCGTAGAACATTGAAAAAGCCGACACGTGAAAAATAAAATAAAATAATGCCTCATGCAATGGGAATGCAAGGCCGCCACAGGCTGCCGCAGTGCCTCACGCAATTGGAGTGCAAGGCCGCCACAGGTGGGTGCAGCATCTCACAGCCTCGCTAACCCAAACCCACAAAAAACCATGGTGAGACAACCACCGACCTTCTTTCCTGGAGCAACGGGGAGAAGAGGAACTCCCTCTCCTCCCCAGTACCCCGCCAAAGACATGGCGAGACCACCGCTGGCTTCAAGGTAAGTTGAACCTGGGGGGGGGTGAACCAGCAGCAGGCAGCAGTTTGTCAGGGGAAGCACACACCCTGGTGAATGACTGGATGCTGCCTTTGTACTACCCACACCACAAAACTGGTGGAGGTAATCGAAAAGCAGCAGCCAGCAATCCGCAAGGAAGAGCACCACCCCTTATGGATCGTTGCCTGCCAATCTCCCATTACTTAAGCCAGGGAAAAAGGAGGCTGAGAGGAGAGAACCATTGCCTCCTTCTCCCGACTTAATGAACCTTACTGGACGAAGAGCGAGCTGACTGCTGGGTCTTCCTTTTCCCCATCATTGCATCGAAACCTAATTTCAAAACAGCAATGGGGAAAAGAGGAAATGACCCACTAAAACACGCATCTACAACATAACAACATGAAAATACCTAAACAAATGGAAAAAATAAAAAGAAATAACAACCAAAAATATCCAAAACAATAAAACACATCTAAAATCCAGAAAAAATACAAAAAAACAAGCAAAAACACTTCTTTGTTTTTTTTTAAGCCGAAACACTCTACTTAAGCCCCCAGCCCAGCACCCCAAAATCCAAACAAAATAAAAATAAAATAATAAATCAAGAGCACTTATGAAAAACATCCTCCCTCCATGCCTCCACAGCAGAACTGAAGAAATAAAGACAATCTGAGTACTCTTAATCACAGCCCCACCTAGAGGCTGGAAGAGTATAAAACAGTCAAAAAAACTATTTTAAAAAATTCAAATTAAAAAATTGAATAAATTAAAAAACCACAAATTCAAATCACCACCACCCAAACCACACCTAACCAAAAAAAACCCCAAAAAACACACACACAAGAACTGCCCGGCAAGGCTGGGCAAAATATACTAGTTAAAGATAAAATTCAGCAATATAAAAATTTGAAGTTGTCATGGCTTGGTAGGATTGCATTCTGCAAGATGATGTTATTGCCGAGAATTATTTTTTTGTTTGATGCCCTGCCAATCCAGCTCAATGATAAAGAAATTAAGGAATATCAAAATTTATTAAATAATTATTGTAACAGTGGACGTAAAGCTAGAATAGCAAAGAATTTGTGGTATCTATCCTAAAAGGAAGGGGGATTAGGATTGATAAATGTGAGGAATTATCATAGAGCTTTTCAAATTAAAAATGTTGTGAAGGTTTTAATGAAGGAGACAGTGATATGGGAAGAAATTGAAATGAAGGAATTAACTAAATTGGGTAAAACAGTATTTTTAGGTAGGGAAACAGGAAAAATATCCATTAAAAATAAAATGATGAAAAGAATGTGGGAAGTATGGAAGAAAGTTAAGAAGGAACTAGTTCCGGATATATCTCCAATAATAGAAATTGAGGATATGAAAAACTTCCCAAAAATTGATAAGGGAATGAAAGAAGTTCTTTTTAGAAACAATGTTTTCTTACTGAAAAACAGGATAGGGAGAAGAAATTAGAGTTATATGCACAGATGAGATTGAAATGGTTCCAGATAGCACTGGTAAATAAGTGGAATAGTAGCTACATGCGGGAACTTAGTTTGGAAAGAGGTAGGACCGAATTTGAGGAATTTATATGGAAATTAAGAAAGGGTGAAATTGGAATTAAGGGTATGGTTAGTAAAATACCGTATTTATTCGAGTATAACGCGCACTCGTGTATAACGCGCACCCCTAATTTTCCATGAAAAAAACATTTATTGACAACGTAAACTGGTGTAAGTCTCTTGAGTCGCGCGGCGCGGGAGCGCGGGTGGCTGGCGTTAGCGCCTCCCCCTTACCGTTCCGGCGGGTGCGTGTGGGTGAGTGGCGGCAGTGGGACCTGGGCGCCTGCCGCCGCCCGGGGAGGAGGGCCGTGGCGTGCTCCGTGCCTACCCGGCGCCGGCTCTTGAGTCGCGCGGCCCGGGAGCGCGGGTGGCTGGCGGTAGCGCCTCCCCCTTACCGTTACGGCGGGTGCGTGCGGGTGAGTGGCGGCAGCGGGACCTGGGCGCCTGCCGCCGCCCGGGGAGGAGGGCCGTGGCGTGCTCCGTGCCTACCCGGCGCCGGCTCTTGAGTCGCGCGGCCCGGGAGCTCGGGTGGCTGGCGGTAGCGCCTCCCCCGGAGGGTTCCCTTCTCGTCCCGGCGGGTGCGTGCGGGTGAGTAAAAGAGGCTCATTTATAACGCGCACCCAGTCCTCGTGTATAACGCGCACCCAAACTTTGATTTCTTTTTTTGGTATAAAATTTTGCGTGTTATACACGAATAAATACGGTATATAAAATATTAAAGAAGGTAATCCACAAGATGCTTTGAAAAATATTTGGGAGCAAGATTTGAATATAAAGATCATGGAAAACGCTTCAAAAATAAGTTGAAGAAAAGGATCATGAGATCTAAGTCTGTTAGGGTAAAAGAACATAATTTTAAAATGTTGTGGAAATGGTACTTGACTCCAATTAGGCTGCACCAGATGGACATTAATAGAAATAAAATGTGTTGGAGATGCAAGGATATATTGGGTACATATGAACATATGTGGTGGAGTTGTAAAGTGGTAAATGATTTCTGGGTGGAAATTGAGAAAGAGATTTGTAATATCATGGGGATGCAGCTTAAATTGGATCCAGGTAACATTTTGCTGACGGATGTAGATAATATGGTCTTAAATGAAGTTTAAAAAGAGTTATTGTAAATAATGCTTTTAATGGGAAGACTATGTATTGCAAGAAATTGGAAAAATGAAACAACTTTAAAAATAGAAGATTGGTACAAGGAGATGTGGGATCTTGCATTGAACGATAAATTAACATAGGAATTAAATATGAAAAAGGGTATAATTAAAGAAAATAGATACTGAAAAAAATTGGCAATCATTTGTGGATTACTCATTGATGGAGGGTGAGGCAAGCCAGTACCGGATCATATAAGTTTTTGGAACTAGAAAGATTAATGTGATATTCTCTAGGACATTGTATAATAACACATTGTAATGTGTTTATGATTTGCTAGCCGTAAAACAGTAATGCAATAACACAATATAGTTTTTGATATGTTAAATATGGTGATGGAACAATTGAATATAAGATTTGTATTTGAACATGTAAGTTAAGCTAACCATATGGGTTTTATAACGTATAGAATTATAACCAAAAGTGATTATAGAAGTGTAAAAAATGGAAGGTGTTGCATTGCTAAATCTGTATTTTGAATGTAATTTTTTCTATATATATTTTTGGTTTTGAGCTTTGTAATTGTATTGTATTTAGAAATGTATTTTGTATCTTTTTAAAGTTGTTTTTTACTTATGTTATGTTTAAAAACTTAATAAAAATATAAAAAACTTCTAAGGTTGTCATAAAATTGGCATTCTAGGAGCACGTGTTCCGATGTCTCCACCTTCCATATTTGGTGATTCAATTATTTTGTGCAAATCAACTGCTTTGCCTATAGTGATTGAGTTGTGATGCTTCAATCATGCTTCCGATTTATTGTTATAGTTATTTGTGAACCACTTTATCATTAAATCTTTGGGCAAAACTAAGAAACAAGTGGGATGAATTACATTCTACTAAACAAAAATTGTATATTAAGAAACCAAACATAATGTATTCACCTTGATTATTACATTCATATTTGAGACAGGATCAAAAAGGGTTCTACTAAACATGAAGGCAGACTCTTTTAATTGCTCTGTTTGTCATACCTAAATTTTCCCTAATTTAATTTCAGACTAGTATTATATTCAAATGAATACCTTGAAAAAAGGATATTGTAAACATTAGTTAGTGCACTCCAGTCCTTACATGAACAACGGAGGCAGCTTTTCTTTTTTTTTTTTGAGGCGCAGGCCAAACATGGATTGCATCCAATTTTTAATCAGCTATACAGATGGGTTTATTTCACAAATACACTCAGCTGCACAGATGGAGGTTCCTGAATGCATGACAAGGTGTAAAAACTGTTACTGAGATTACAAAGGAACAAAAAAGAAAAAGAAAAAAGGAAGCCATGGAAAATTGTAATTAGCAGAGATTCTGTCTCTCAAGGGCTTATTAGTTCAGAACTTGAGTTTTGTCCTTGGTTTACATAAAACAGTTTACAGAGAAATAAAAGGAAAGAAAAGAAAGACATATCAGATTAAGTCTGAAAATGAGTTGTGAGTCCCTCAAGATCATATGCAATCTTGCAGGTATCGCACTCATTATGATAGTTGATATAACTCCCCTTGAAACCAGCCAAACGCGTGATATATCACATTCATCTATCCAACTACAGAACAAAATGCAATGTTTTCTGAAGGAATTTGAAAAGGAAGGATCAACAGAGGTTAATCCACAGGTACAAAAATTGAAGGTACCCATTAAACAAAAGCAGCATAATCTTAGAAAGTGCAGATAACCTTCAATCCCCTGTATTTGTAGTTCTCAGCAGGCATCTGAAACTCCAAAGTGCTTATGCCTAAAAAGTTGGCTTTTTTTGGTGTGTTGGACATCTTTCTTGGGTACAATGCACTGTTTATTGGTTTAACAATAAAGTAAAATAGACTGCCACAAAGCAGTTTCTTTAATATACCTGAAGAGCCCAAGCCACATGGTCCGGTCTCACAACATTTCTTGGAGGGAGAAATGGATAGAAAAGTGTCACTAAAGCTGGGGCAGTGCAGGATAAGAAAGGTGAATTAACTGATGAGTAGTATTAGAGTGAGGGAGGAAAACAAGCTCTTCCATATTTCTTCATTCTGCCAGTTTCTTTCAAGAGAAGGGTGCAGTTTAAGCCACGAGTACTACACAGTGGAGTGAGCTCCCATCTCTGTCCCAGCTCCTGCTAACCTAGCAGTTGAAAAGCAAGAAATTACAAGTAGATAAATGGGTACCATTTCAATGAGAAGATGCTTCGGGATCTAGTCATGCCTGCCATATGACGACATAAACATCTGCAGATGCAGATAGTGCTGGCTTTTTTGCTGTGAATGGAGATGAGAAGCATCCCCTACTGGCTTTCGAGCAAGGGAGACTTTTATGTAATGAGGATTGCACATACTGTAGGGGGACTGACATGTTTGCCTCATTAGTGGAGATGGAAAAATCTGTCAAGCTGATTTTATCCCTAATTCATATCTTCTACATTTCAAGTTCCTCCTCCCCAGAATATGAAGACATTTGCAAACTGTGTTTTTAAAGAAAATTTAAAACATTTGAAATTAGTGATCTACTAGTAACTATTACATGGTCAAATCAGTGATGCACTGCAGCAGGTTCTGTCAGGTTCTGCAGAACCGGTAGCAGAAATTTCCCCACGCCACACCCACTTGGTTGGCCACGCCAACCCCCATAGCCCATAATACAGGATGTTTGGCCACGCCCACACATTTGGCCCTGCTCACAGATTTGGGCCCGCCCACAGAGTAGGTAGTAAAAAACTTTGCAGTACATCACTGGGTCAAATTGATTTTAATGGCATATTTTATTGTGTTTTAATTCTGTGAACATGTGCACACCCTCTCTTACAACCCTTAGTTCTACCAAAAAAGTCACTTCCCTAAATGTAAAAGACAATTAATTTTATAAAAATCAGTAAATGCCGTATTAATAATAATAAAAATTGCACACTATCATTTCTGAATTATGGTGACCTATTTGAGGGCTTTCTAGGTAAAGAATACAGAGAAGTGGTTTATTCCTCCCTTGTTTTGGGGGCACCTGGGACTGTGCAGCTTTCCCTGGTTACACTGGGTCAGGGCCATAGCCAGGATTCTAGATTGGGGGGGGGGGAGGGAGAGATTTCAGGAAGGGTACCAATGTCACACTCACACATATAACATTGGCACCACAGGGTGGGTTTGAGGGTGGGGTGGGCTGTTAGCTCAGGAGGTTTTCTGCCCTCCCCTGCCCTCCCCTGGCACTGGCTCTTCTGGAATGCACAATGGAGACTTGAACTCCCAACGTCTGACTCCACAGCCAGATGCCCAACTCACTGAGCTATCCAGCCAGTGTAAATGCCATGTTAGAAATGGTTAAATAAGTGAAACAGATTGCCTATAAATGTTCAATTCTTTGTTCAGTGCTCATCTCTGTTTATAGCCAAAGAGCCAGCACTGTCTGTGTTTGCAGACATTTCCATGGACATGTGGCAGGCTTGACTAGACACCAGAGTGCACAGAACACTATTTACCTTCCAAATGAAATGGTACTTATCTACAGGTACTTGCAATTTCTTGCTTTCAAACTGCTAGGTTGGCAGAGCTGGAACAGAGATGGAAGCTCACTCCATCATGCAGCACTTGGGTCTTGACCTGCTGACCTTCCAGTCGTCAAGTTCAGCATCTTAACCTCTAAGCCACCACAGCATCTTCACCATTAAGCCCCGTAAGACAACACCATATTTTGTTTCCCTAAAGTCCTCTCCCCAAGATTGTCCGATCCAAACAAAACAAAACAGTTGTTGGATTAGGTGGAGTAGTACAATCTGGGTCATAGCCTCATTTTAATGCAATCATTCATTTATTGCTTTATCTTTTTGCCTTGTGCCCCCCTTTCACCATTTGTAGGTGACAGCAAAATAAGTTTTTATTTTTGTGGATCATATGAAGTTGATTTCTGGCTTCATAACTTACTTCCACCCGTTCTAAAAATAAACAGGTATTTCATAATTTGAAAACAGGCAAGAAAAACAAGATAGGAATTCAATTTCATTTGGAAAGAATTGCACAGTGAAGTTTTGCCATCTGGTGGTGTCCGATTATTGAAGAGCTATTTTTGCTGGCTTCTGGAAAGTGCTGCCATGGTCAAGGAAGTAGATTAAATATTTTAGAACTTTAAAAAAGCAAAATTGGCTGTTGGAAATAGCAGAGGGTCTAAAGCAAATTTGTTCCTTACATTTGTTTTTACACCATTATGAATTCTCTGATGGTCCTTATAAGTCTCTAAACCTGACTAATCATTAATTGCATTTGAAATATGTATTCAGTGAACACCTGATTAACTTCATGCTATTCCTAAGGCAGTAGAACTTTGTGATTTAATGCAAAGAACAGTATAAAAAGAAACTAAAATAAAATGTGTATGTTACTATCCAAAATCTAATGAATGCTGGCATACCAAATACTTCAGTTATCATCAGGTAGGTTTCCATTTTCAACATGTAAATGGAAACATTCATCCACATGTCATTTTAGAGCCATGAACACTGCAATTGCTGAAAGTGGGCTTTCATAATGAACAATGAACTGACATCTGAGCAGGTGTGAGCTCATCAAATCAAGAAGGAAAATATTTTATTTATGCTCTCTCATTATTTGAGGTTGCTTGGAAACATAGCCTAATTTAACACCAACTCTCCCCAAAGCAAAAGTTAAAAAAGTAATCTGATATTTTAAATGGCAATCATGTGGCCATAAAGAATAAATCTAAAGATGTATAAATGGGCAGCATTTAGATTTTTGAGATTGTTCTGGTGCCACTCTGCTGGAAATACCCTTTAAAACAATGTGCAGCCCCACTCCCTTGAAGCTTGAAAACAAGGTGCAGTCTAACTTCTTCTGCATCTTGTCTTACCAAAAAAGCAGGTGGGCTGTGAAAACATGAGTGGATTTCTGGTTCATTCTGGGGGGCTGCAATGGGATTGGTAAGATCTGTGAACCTTCACACTCTGCACAAAACTAGTCTCTTCCCTTCAAAGTTGTACGTAATCACATAGCAATAGAACAGTCTGACCAATCAAAAAGATAAAATCCAATACTTTACCAATTCATGCAACAAGGCAAGATTTTTCAGTAATGCACATCTTACAAAATACTGCAAAAAGCATTCACAACTTTATACAACTTTTCTTTCAGTTTAAACCTGCCCCTCACCTGCCATTTCACACATCTTGTGTTGAAGAGGACAATGAGGTTTCCCACTCACAAAGACAAATCAAATCAGGATTACCATTTTACTCTGACAGGCCAAAACCTGCCTCCTTGACCCAAGCACCCTGTTGTAGAGGTCCAAATTGCATCTGATATGGCTCCTAACTTCCCTGCCATCATTCTCATTTCTCTACCTGAAAGGATTTTGAGACAAACTCTACCTCCCAATTTTAATGGGTAAAACGTAGATACCATGGTTGGTGCTGGCTGAGAACTGAGGGTCCCAAGCACTGAAGAAAGTTAGGACAGGTTACAGTCCATAACACAATTACGGTCTAGAAGCTAACCAACATGTGAGATACTATAAAATATCCATTCTTTAATCTACAACACCACTTAGAGTATTAAGTACATAAATAATCAAGACTCATCTTTTATGCATACATAAATAATCATGACTTTTATTTCCTGCATACTTAGACAGATTTTGTATTTATGAGTTCATGTCTGTGAAAGAAAAACCTGTCCTCCAGGACAGCTTCGCATTGTGCCATTAACACAATGATGTTTGCATATTTAGAGGTGTCACTCTCTCCATGAAGGATGCAAATCTCACCACTTCTGTCACACAAAGAAGTTGCACAGAATTTGTCAGTCTCCTACATACAACAATGGGTGAAAGCAATAACAAATAATAAAGGTAAACAGGGCAAGGCCCATTTCCATGGCTAGCTAGAAAACCTGTCTGGTGCCAATGAAAGTCTCAGCAGGCAGCCTTGGCATGGTGGGACTCAGAAAATCACCAAAAATGAGTTTTGTGAGTAATCATCATATCCCTACATGCTGTCATTTATTCCATTAGGCATATTTGCTTTGTATATTGAACATAAGCAGGGGGATAAAAAGCATGTCATGGGCTATGGCTTAGATTATGGGAAAAGAAAAGCTAACAGAAATTCACCAGTTACAAGTCAATTCAAGGGTAATCTGACCTTATTTCCAACATGGCAGGCGTTGGATGGACTTCTTTCAAATCAATCTAAATACATCAGCTGTGGCCTGCCATTAAGCAGGTGACACAATTAAGGCTGTCAATGTAGCCTTATATTTTTACACAGTATTATTTTACACAGCAGCATCTGCTCTGTGTTTAAGGTCTACAACGCCAGCTGCTGGAAACAATACTTTTTTGCAGATAAGGAACAAGCCATCCATTAATTTAATTTAAATTCTACCGGCAATGTTGGCTTGCTAATTAGATAGCCTTGCAAATGGATTTACTCTGCACTGAAAAAAGAAAACTTTCTGCCTAAGTTACTTATTAGCCTTTAAAAGGGTTTCATTCGCATCCATTAAGGCCCAAACAAATTTTACAAGTGCAGCTACCTTTGTTTATTTATTTATCTATTCACATTTGTATTGCTGTCCACTCGGCAAGCGACTCTGGGCGGCTCACAGAAATCAGACGTCACCCAAATAAAAATTACTGACCTTAAAAACTTGTGTGTTCTGATCACAATGGTGCATGCTTCTCTGTGTGAATGAATGACAACGTGTGTGAGATTAAGATTAAAGGATGGGTTGAGAGATTGATCAGGAGAGGGCAAAACAGAAAAGAGGTAAAAGTTTTTTAAGCAAATGGAGCAGATGGTGATTTTGAGTGTGGGCATGTGTCGATTAGACAGAGTAATATTATGAGCACTAACTAACCTATACCGTCACCAATATGTATATATTTTGGATGGGCATTCTTATTGCCTTTTGTTGTTACCCATAATTTTATCTGGTTTGGTTTATTCTTGTAGAAAAATATCTGTTGTGGCAGAATATTTCAGATGGGCAAGATATAAATGAAATAAATAAATACTATGCACAAGACAACTTGAAAGGTGGCAAAGGAATCACACACACACACACACACACACACACACACACACACACACACACACACACACACACACACACACTTCTGTCCTATTCCACTTTGTAAGACGGAACCCACAAACAAAGGAAAATGAGAAATATATTTAAAGACTGCAGGTTGGCATACATAATATCTTGGTCATATGAACTAGCCTAGAATAGTAGCATTTAAAGTACAGTAATACCTCATACAAAGTCCGCTTCATACAACATCGGATTCATACAACATCACCTAATTCTTTGAAAAAAGTTGCCTCATATAAAGGCGTGCGACTTTGTATGAGGCATCGTGGTTTTCCCAGGTTGCATTTGGCCTGGGCAGTATGAAAGGCAGGACACATGCGTGCATTGCTCTTGTGGGTTTTGCATGAGGTGAAGAGTGTTTAGGAGTGGTTTTGAGCACGATTTTGGATTTTTTGAATTTTTTCATCAGAATTTTTAGAAGCATTCCTGGGATTTTTGCAGCATTCTTCAGGTTCTTGGACAATCAGGGTTGTTTGACATGTTTTTGTAATGTTTTTAGCCTTTAGACAATGATTTCTTAAAGTTCTGTCAGTTTCCTGTCTGTTTCCTTGACTTTGCCCTGAAATCTGTGCTATTACAGTACAATGTATCTCTATGGAAATGACGTTGTATGAGGCATCGCGGCAAGGATGTGGACGTTGTATGAGGCATCGTGGCTAGGATTTTGCATGCCTCATACAAAGTCCAAATCTGTATAAAGTCCAAACTTGTGGAACCAAGTTTGGACATTGTATGAGGTATCACTGTAATGGCCATAAACTTACAGCCTACGTGCCTAATTCAGTTGAATGAATACCCAGATGTTTGTTGCCTACCAACAAATATTCAGAGAGAAAGGAAATTCCTGCTGGGTCTGTCTGGGGCAAAAAAAGTACCATCCAGCACCAAAGATGGTACCACCCGGAATAATGTGGGGCCCCAATCCCACAGCCGCTCAGTCTTGCCAGGATTCAGCTGAAGCCCATTGTCCCACATCCAGACCCTCACAGCCTACAGGCACCTGGATAGGACTTCAACTGCATCACATGAGGACTCAGCTTCAAGCATTACAAAGGAGAAGTAGAGCAGTAGCTCATGTTGTATGTGTATTTCTTCCTTTTTGTCACATATTAAAGGAACACAAGATAGGGGGAGGGAGGAAAGTGGGGAAGGGAGCTGATGGAGGAAGAAACATTCAGGAAGAAATATGCCAGGGCATCTGTACTTCCTGGAGAATAGTGGTTTGGATTGCCCTACGGCTGCAGTGTGCGTCTGCGTTATAGTCATTCCTGTCTCTGAGAAACTAAACAAAAATCACAGCTGTTGGGCGACTTGCCTCTGACTCAGAAATGAAAGGTTTCCAAGTCAGTTAGCATTTTCAAAACATTTGTAGACCTTCACGTTACCCAAGGGAATGGATAGAAATATGCAATGCAGCCAATGGATAATAAACACGCACACTCACGCATTCCACTATATACACTTTTACTGAGGAGCTCCTTACAATAGCTTTGTTTCCCAGCAAGATGGTGCCTGCTATCAAGGATTTTTCCCCCCTTCTAGGACATTCTTCACTGTCCCAGCTGCAAAATGAATTTAATTTTAAGTCCTAATTTTCTACTTAATGTTGTGATTTCCATAAACAATAGTGCTTCCCTTAAACCTAAAGAAATCTTACCAGATGCTTGTAGCAAAAGGCTTAGCAACCTATTTCTAATCAGTATATGAATGTAAACCTTCTACACCTCTACAATTTGCATATATGTTTTGAACTGCAGTGGCTCAAGTGGCTGAGATGCAGACTGGAAGGCGAAAGATCAGCAGTTAGATACCCGAATACTGCAGGACGGCATGAGCTCCCGTCTTTGTCCCAGCTCCTGCCAACCTAGCAGTTCAAAACAAATTGCAAGTAGAGAAATAGGGACCACTTCTGTGGAAAGGTAAACAGTGTTCCGTGCGCTCCAGTGTCTAGTCATGCCTGCCACGTGATCACAGAAACGTCTGCAGAAGCAGACAGAGCTGGCTCTTCGGCTATGAAACAGAGATGAGCACTGAACCCTAGAGTCAGATACAACTGGTTTTCGAGCAAAGGTGACCTTTACTTTTATCTATGCTTCTCTCATCAATTTCTCTGTCAGTTCTACTAACATTTTGGTAAACATTTACCAGCCACCTTGGGCCCTTTTTAAGTAGAAAGGCAAAATAAAAGTATTATAAATGAATAAAATAAGTAAACACCCATTCTCACTCATTGTCACCTTTCTCAGGCTCTTTTTTGACCTCCTAACATCCTTCTGCCTGGTTTGCCTCTTGCTAAGATGAGAGATAATAAGTAAACTAATACTGTACTGGACAAGATTTGTTTACCAGTTTTTAAATCCACAGTCTAGCAAAGTGTTAATATGTAAGATTATTTTGCTTGAGATTACTGTTGCTGTTGTATTGCTTTTAAACGGCTGACCTACAGTCACAATTTTTGGCTTTGTTACCATACATTTATCTTGGCATCTCACTCTCAAAATAACCAAACAAACATTTACCAGTAACTATGCACATCTACAAATATGACATTGGTATATGCACACAGGTAGCAAAAGCAATAGTAATTACACTTATATACCACCCATAGAACTTAGAGCAAAGATTCTAAACCTGTGGCCCATGGGCCGGATGTGGCCCACAACACCATTTCATGTGGCTCCCCCCCACACACACACACACCTTCACCACACCAGGAAGTGCCATGCAGTGGAGGAAGGGCAAAATGGCTGTCCGGTTCCCGAAGTTGAGGGAGCATGACCCGGCCTCCAGCTTTAAAAGGTTGAGAACTCCTGATTTAGAGCAATCTGTGGGTGGTTCATAAGGTAAGTAGCATGTTGCCCCCAACATTATGGGTACTAGGTTTACCAACTGTAGGCAAGGATGGTAGGCAGAGTCAATCTTGAGCCCAGCAGGATCAAACTCACAACATGAACAGTTATGTCTGAAGTACTGCAACTTAAACACTGTGGGACAATGGCTCTGTATGCTTTAGTTAATGAAAGATTATGAATAATAGCTCATTGGTTATGAAAATAATTCAAATACTGCACACTTTAGGAAAGATGTCCATGAAAATATAACACAAATGTAGTGAAGGAATTAAAACTTGGATGAGACAAAAACAACAGGAGCGATTCTGAGAAACACACTGCAAATGAAGGGGAGATAGTTTTACTTCTTGAGTTCAAAGCATTAGTAGCCAGGGATTTTTCTACCTGCCTATTTCTCATGACACAAGGGCAGTTTCATCAACCCCTGTTTAATCACCACCATAAAATCTCTAGCACATATAGAAGTATTTTTGTGCAGGCAAGTTAATGTAGTGTTTCCGTTATTGTGCTACTCCTTAGTGCTTCTATGAGGTTATTTTGTTTGTTAAGTCTACACAGCTGAACAGCTTTCCCAGTTGCAGCTAACCATCAATTTCCCACCTGGCCCAATTCACTCCCAGTTTGAATAGGCATAGAAGGCTATTACAGTAGCTCTGCCAAGTCAGCTTGTATACACTATTAAAGCATTTGTGCAGTTTTTGAGGGAGGAAAATGGCAAAATGAGTTGCTTCTGTCATATGCATCACTCTGTCATAGCACAGAAATGTAACATCAATGCAACATATCATTACAACAGGAATACTACCTACAGCCCTAGCTTCACTCTCTATAAGACAACGTACTGCAGCTGGCCTGCAACTTTCTTAGCTGAAGATTGTTGACAATGTAGGGAGTTAGCTTTAACACAAATTAGGGTTGTTGCTGAGTCACAAGCAATTTATGGACCACATTTACCCCTTGAAGTATGCAAGAGACCAAATCCGTATCCAGATTTGATGCAAACCAAGCAATGGTTGTAGTACCAAACTCCGTACAGTTATCTTTATGAGTTTGCAACCTTGAGGGAAAAACTGTATAGGGACATATTGGCATTTTTAGTGGCCCTGCTCAATTATGATTTATTTTTGGCCCTTTGTTATTTCAGAGAATGCCTTTATTACTGGAACCAGATTTTATATGGACCCAGCTTTATGTTTTCAGAGGAAACAATTTAAAAGTGTTTTCAAAGGCATGTATCATCTACTTGTTGGTGGCAGGATGCCTTTTCACTGCACAGGGTTATAAAGATGCACCTGTAGCCACCAAGGAAGCTTTGTTACAGAAGGCTAAAGATATTGCTACCCTTGAGAAGCTTACACATCATCTACATGTTTTACACAGTGAGATCAACACTGAAAATTCTGCTTCTGTGTGCCATAAGAAGTGGTGACAGCTGTCAGTCTTGACAGCTTTAAGAAAGGATTAGACAAATTCATGGAAGACAAGGGTATCAATGGCTATAATTATGGATACCTAAAGACAACCTCTGGGTTGGAGAGAGAGGCAGGAATGTCTCTCAATGCCATTTCCAGGGAATCCTAAGCAGGTGAAGGCATCACCTTGGGAATCCCCTGAAGCAAATGGTGAGCCACTGTGTGAAACAGAATGCTGGACTGGATGGGCTGTGGCCTGTTCCAGCAAGGCTGTTCTAATGTTCTTATGTGGTGGATTTTTATGCTACAGTTAAACAATCCTCCCTCCTCTGTTTGCCTCCCTGCTCTGTTACTTTCCTTGGGAGTGTGAATTCATTTTGTACCATTTGTATTTCAAAATACATTTTAAAATAAACTGGAAGCCAGCAAGCCACTCAGTTCATCAGTCAGAACTTTTGAGAACAGAACAACTACAATCTTGAAATTGAGCTAATTGCTGTTTCCCTGCCTTCTCAGTGTTGAACCTGGATCATCCTTGCCATACAAAAGTTGTTCTACACATGCACACAGGTCCATGGAGTAATTCTACAGTGAGCTACTAGAAAAGCCTAAAGCAGTGGTGGTGAACCTATGGCACACATGCCAAATGTGGCACTCACAGCCATTTCTGTTGGCATGCACAAAGTATGCCCTGCTCCTTTGCCCAGCAGCCCGATGGGAGTGCTTCCTTTCTCCCCCAGCACAGAGTTTGTCCCATCCATCTGCCCAGCAGCCTAATGGGAGCACTTCCTCCTTTCCCCCAGCACATAGTTCGCCCCACCCCTCTGTTTGGACACTTGTTCTCTAAACGTTTGCCATCGCTGGCCTAAAGCAACAATAAATCTAGGTTTCTGAATTTTGTGGCAGTCCTCCATACCAGGGTAACTCAGGCCAATCCATACTGTTAGCCACTGTGATACAACTAATATTTCTCTAAAATATTTCCATGCAATATAGTTAGCATAAACTTCATCTTCTGTGGTGAAGGGTGCAGTATTTGCCGGCATACAAGACACATTAGTGTATAGGACACACCCCATTATCACCAAAATAGGCCACTATATACAGTACAAGACACACTCTATTTTCCCATGTATTTTAAGGTGGGGAGTGAGTGAAACACCAGCAAATATGGTTTATAACACAGAGATCTCCAAGTTGGCAGCAAAACCAATAGCTTGGTTTTGTGGTGTCTGAACTTTGTCCCATTGCACAATGCACAAATGACTGTAGAAGCAAAGGTCAGCAATCCTAAACAAATTTACAAGAGGGGGAGAGGAGGGAAAAAGAAGAGGAAAATCATATTCTCCACTAAATAAGGAAAGACATATTTTGAAGTAAAATGCATAGGATTATATTGCCTATATCTAACTAGAAGATAGTCAAATAAGACTGTTCATCAATGACAGTATTCTAGCATGAATAATTCTATCTAGTTAATAGAACATATCTATGTTAAAACAGACCATAAATGTTATAATCTTATTTCAATACAATTGTGCTAATAAAAGAGGAAAATAGTTTGACACTTTGTCTTAACTATTTTATGGGAATTCTACCTAAGTTTGCTAACCTATAATATCCACATTCCTTTCCATAAATGTTAATTTTCTTTCCCACTTCTCTCCTGAAAATCTTTCTGCTTGCTCATGCCAAAGGAGCAACCATTCAAGTTTCCTAATTATCTGCTCACATTTTCACCAAAGCACTTAACTAGCTTTGTTTGTCATAGGATAACTAGATTTGTCTACACTCCCACACAGTCAAACCCATTGGTTCTACAGAGACGTAGGCCTGTGTTACACATCATGCAGGAATACACCTGGGTGAACTGGGCAGAGTAAGCAGGCTTCCTAATTGAAGTGATTAGCCTGACATGTTCCATTTCTTTAACCACAGTGTGATCCGTATACACCAGCAGATGAAGCTTTTTGCAGAATGGAAATAAACATAGCTGCTAATAATGCATGTTTGACAGACAGAACAAAAACAACATGCATCTAAAGTGGAGAATTCACCAACTGCAAAATGGCAGCAATATCAAAAGGTGTATATGCTACAACAGGGGTACCAAACTACGGCCCATGGGTCAGATCCAGCCCCGATGCTAATTCATCCATCCTGTGCCTACCCTCGTCACTCACAGAAGCAGATGTAAAACGTGCTCATATGGGGAAGCATTGGGACCAGAGTTCAAGCCCAGGTATCCTCAGCTGAAAAAATGGTGGGTGAGGCAGTGAGAGGGCACAGACTGAACAAGGTCTCCTTCCGGCTACAACAGCATCCCAGGCAGGGAGCGGCACAGACAGCTTGCATGTATCGTTGTCCCTCAGTGGTAGAAACCATTTGCTGCTAGTGGACTACAGCAGGGGTGCTCAAACTATGGCCTGTAGTCCAGATCCAGCCTCTGACACCAATTCATCTTGCCTGCATCACCTGCATCGCTCCCGGAAGCAGAAGTAAAATGTGCCCGTACAGGTGCACTTTACTTCCCCTTCTGGGAGTGACGAGGGCAACACAGGCCAGATGAATTGGTGTTGGGGGCTGGATCTGGCCCATGGGCTGTAGCTTGGGTACCTCTGGTTTAAGCAGAGAAAATGGCATCTCATTCTTTTGCAAAACAGATTGAAGGCACATTTTACTTCTGCTTTCAGTGGGAGGAACCATGTGACAACGTGATGGCCCATGGCCAGGAAAAGTTTGGGCACCCCTGTGCTAGTCATTTAATACCTCTTTACCAGGCACAACTCCATCTGACTAAATCCTTGGATTTGTAACTAATAAGACACTTAGCATTCCCTACTAGAGAGTTCTACTGCTGCACATTCAAAAGAGTGACCTGCCACAACAAATTAGAAATCCAAGGATTCTTTTGAATGATACCATTGCAGTTAAAATGATAGCTAACTATTATAACTGTGGTAATGTCAGTTAAGGATGTAAAAACATTTCACAGCAAAAGAACTGAACCATCAAGATGACCCACAGAAATAAATGTCAACTGCTATAAATTTTCAGCGCCTCCATATCAGCAAAAAAGACCAACACTGTTTTTATGAGCTGCACCATTAGAAAAAAATATATTGCAAAACAAAAGAAGAACAATATCTAGTAATTCAGAATTTGTGTTTTGTTTACAACACTGTAATCCCACAATATGATACATTTTTGCAAAAAAATCTTTGCGTTGTGTGGAAGAAAAATTGTAAAAATCAACAAAACCTCTTCTCATCTTACCTGAGTGAAGAGAAAACTTTGGAATGTGGGAATGAAACAAGCAAAGATTGGTATCCCTTATATTGATACACACTTAGTTGTGCTACAACAGAAAAAGTAGCCCTGGGGCTCTTTAAAAGGAAACAAAAAAAATTAAAGCACATATTTCCAGGGACAATAGTTCAGTTAGTCAGATGGATGCAGTATTAACCCAGAATGTGTTAAAGTGTAATTGCATGTTAAAAATGTAATTACAGCTATAAATATCTGGCCCCAGATATCACTGCTCTAAGGTTTTCCTTTCCAAACCCTCTAAAGAACATGGCTTTACTAAATCACAAAGCCAAAGTTATCTTGCCCCTGCTCTCAAGTCATAGCAAGTAATATCCAAAGTCATCCCATCTTTAGGGGGTATGTGAGGAAATCTTGCTAAACTACTCATTTTCATCAGGACAGGGCATTATGCCACATTGATACAGTACATCAATAGCTCATTAACCCCTGAAAGCTTTTATTTATTTCTCCAATAGAAGATTGAAATAATAAATGTTTTTGTTGAAATAGCCAGAATTAATGCAAAATGTCTCTACACAAAGCTACACACAAGACAAGCACAAAAGGATTGACTGATTGATCAAAAAGATGTCAGCAATCCATGTGGTGCTTCCAAAAATACATAGAACAAGATAACTGTTACCATAATTTAGCTGTATGATTTGCATAATCTGTGCAATTTGCATGATTTATGGAAACAATTCTCACAAATGTGAAAAATCTGTCATTCGTACAGGAGAGGAGAACAATCTGCATTTTCACAAAACAGAATTTACAACCTTATCCACAAGAATAAAATAGACTGGCCTGAATCCAGTTAAATATTTGCACCAGTGTAAATGCAACATAATAACCTGAAGTGCTAAATAGCTCCTAGTCCTTGAATCCCTGATTGAATTCCCAGTTGTGCTCCAGTTGCATGATCTTGAAGATGACTGAGAATTCAATCAAGGGTTTATTAATCTCTCTCTCTCTCTCTCTCACACACACACACACACAGAACAAATAAAACAGTGAAACAAATAAATTTTTTGTAAAAATGTGGATCACAATGCTATTTAACTTATTACATCCCTAACCTGCAGTGCCACCTAGAGTAGTGTATATAATCTGGTGCCAGAGCAGATGCCCCCTCCTTCTTGACTCTTCTCTTGCTCAAAAAGGTGAGTCCCTAACCCAGTGATTCCCAATCTTTTTCTGGCCATGCCCCACCTAAGCATCCCTAAAATCCTGACCACCCCCACCCCCGGGACATATAATTCTCATTATTCATAAAGTGAACTCCTACTCACATGGAGGAAACCTAAAAAGCAATTAACATCACCTAAACAAGCTTCCAATTGCCCCCCTTACAAATAAAATGTCCCCTAGTCTCTATGTGGTGTTGTGCCTCAGCAGCCCTGCCCAGATCAGCTCCACTGGGGAAGCCCCCCCCCCAGTTGGGTGTACTGCCAAGCTGCCTCACGATGCCCCCTGCATGTACATCTGATTCACATGAATTTTTGACACATCCCCAGAGGCCACCTCATCAAATGATGCCCAAAGGGACTCAGCACTACCACCCTAACACGGCACTACCTGTACAAAGAAATAGTGTGATCTATTTACTGCAAAACCTCCTCCAGATCTACACTGCCCCTTAGGAATCAAGTGGGATAGGTGGAAATTATTCAGGAACATGTTTTTAATGTTATCATTCAGGATGTCCAAGGCCAAAATTCCTATCCAGCCCACTTGGGACCCCTGCCTCATTCTGGCATACAGAGCAGGCAGATGGGGCTGTTCAGGCTTAAATAACCTATTTCTCCATCCCCAAATTCTCCTTGCAGCAACCCTTTTGCATCAACCACTCTTCCCAACTCATTCCTGCCAAGAGGAGAAAGCTCCCCATTCTTTCAAGCCCATTAGTGGTGGAATCTCAAAGGAGGCTTTAGTGCTTATTCATTGCTCTGAGTTTTCTGACTGTATTTGTACCAGCATAAATTTTAATTTGGATTCTGCCCGTCATCAAAGTAAATGGAATAATGAACCATTTGTCACCACAGCCTCATGACACAAAAAACCAAAGCATCTGCCCGAATGGAACATCTCAGTTTCCTAATAGGAGGACCTGTTCTGGACAATTAACCGTATATATATGACCTTCCTAAAAATACTTTCTTGTATATGCCGCACAATTTTTCTTCCCTGTTTCAAAATCTCAAATTTCCCCCACACTCTGTTTATATAAATGGTGCTTTTACCTTGCAATTCTCAAAGATGCATTTTAAAAACTTTTTAAAAACCCACAGGTAATTTTGTAGCAACTAAAAGACTAACAAAGCCTGGTCATCACTTGGCAAGCCAAATGCCTTGGGCCTGAAATATGTGCTAAATGACAGATGGTTGTGAAGGTATAGAGAGTTCATGGCAGGAGGTGCTGTGAAAAACAACACATTAGCAGCAAGCAAGTATTAACAAACACCACAGCTTTCAAGGCCACCTGTGGGCAATTGACCTACTTCAACTAAGTCCACCTACAGTGAAGCAAGTGGCTCCTTCCCCCAGCAGGTAGTAATCTTTCAAGAGAGCCTGCTGAGAACTGCACACTCTCTATGTGCTGATTTCTCAAATAGATGCTTGGTATGGCTGAGCAACAGGGTCCCACCTTGTAGGACTTCTGCCATTTCTTAATCTTCTCCCTCCTCCTCCATTGTCTTCTGTCAACCCGACAGAGATTCCTTTCCGTGACAGGTAAGCAGTCAGGGGAGACGAGAACTGGCCCTTCCTTTAAAAACATTGCTGTGCCAAACATCTCTTCCTTGAAATAAATTGAAGCTTTTGCTCTTATGAGCTCAAATTGACCAGCGTGGTGGTGTAGCGGGGAGCCTGACAGCCTGACATTTTCAGCCATTGGCTTTTTGATTCATATTAGCTGACAGCCCTGCCACCAAGCAGGCATTGCTACAGAAACATCTCTCAGTCACGCACCTTTCAAGGCAATGCAGTTTGACTGCAGAGTCTGATTTTGTGAAGCTATGGTTCAAAGTGACACATTTGCCAAATGGCTTCAAGGACCAGATGTGAAAAAGCACACAGCCTCTGAACGTTGACTGGGTCATAAGAGAACAGTAGTTTTCAATCTTTTTTTAGAGCCAGGACTCAATTCAACAGGGTAGCAGCATTCTTATTTCCCTTCCTGCCCACTCTCTTAGCCAGTGTTTTCCAACCTTTGGTTTTTGGACTTCAATTCCCAGAAGCTTAAGTCAATTCCCCAAAGCACTGATCAGCCAAGGTACTGTCTTAGGCTTCTGGGAATTGAAATCCCCCTGTGGGGCATGTGCCCCACATTGGAAACCACTGCTCAAAGCCTTTTACCTTCTCTTTGAGAGCTACAGTGGCTTGTGGCAAACTAAACTAAACATCAAGTCTCTTGAATTAAACCATAATTGCTTATGCAACTAAGATGTTTTGCATGGTGAGTTTGTCATGTTCAGACAATGTTGCAAAGATTATTCTATAATGCCTGTTGGCTTATAAAATGAAGCCTCCCCCATCTTTTTAACGCGGGCATTTTTATTGTGGTTAGTTTTAATAGGCGGGTGGGTATGTTGGGGTTTTAATTGTTTTTAATATGTATGTTTTAATCCTGTTGTGAGCCGCTCTGAGTCGGGTTCGCCTGATTGGGTGGCATAGAAATATGAGAAATAAATAAATAAGTAAAGTGCTTCTATTCTGTTTTGCATCTGATCACCCTACGGTAGGGGTGGCCAACCAAGTGCCCAGGTGTTCTTGGACTTCAATTACCAGAAACCCAAGGTTGGCTACCCCTGCCCTATGGCATGAGGGGGAAACATCACCTAATCCTCTCTCTGCTGCAGTCCCCTCCAAAAGAGAAAATTATGGAGAAATCACTTCTTATGATCCATGTTCAGTTGAAAAAACAGTATGATGCCGCAGTCATAAGTAGTGTTCAAAATAGAATTTCAGTAGATGCAGCTTTTCTTACTCCTCTCCAGCATGATAAGCCACACCTGCATAAATCCTCTCTTCTTCAAAACTCTCCTCACTGGGACTCAAAATAAACCTCATTCTTTGGCATGAGTTATCAATACCTAGTGCAGAAAATCTCACTGATGTTTCGTTAGAAGAGGTAGGTGGCACACAGACATTTTCCTTCGGTTCTTTCAGAGAGTGGGAGTGGCACACCTATGGACGAGACATTCCCTGGTCTCTTTTTATAGCAACAGTTCCAAGCTACTTTGGATCATGAATTCAGGGGAAATTGTTAGAAAGACAATGGATTTTGCCAGTGGATATCTAGTGCTTTGGTATCTATAAAACAGCTGCAAGAAAACCAAGAGAGTTTTCAGCAAATCTCTGTAGGTACAGTAATTGCATCAACTAAAACAGAGAACCCTTTATTCTACACACTAAATTCCCAACCCTGACTGGACATCCTTTGGGGCATGGGGAAGAAAGATGTAGTTGCTAGATTTGTCCTAAGAATATTTTTTTTTGCTTTGACCCTGAGTTTTTAGAAAGTATCACTGAATCAGATCAGATTTTTGCCCAGATGATACCACAAGTTTCAAATTTTCATATGTTCAACCTGATAAAATATGAAATAGATACCAAGGAAATAGGCACAAAACAGACCCGTATTCTGCCTTCCAACAATGTTGTGAATTAACTATTTGCTACAGAATAAGAAAAACACATTGGGGGGGGGGGGGAAGAGAATAGAAAACAAAGACAGAGAAAGCAAATTAGTATGTCTGTAAATAGATTTCATAGTCTCCAGTAAGGTAAAATGGGCAGAGTGATAGATTACGACAGTGATGGCTAATCTCAGCACTCCAGCTATTCTTCGACTTCAATTCCCAGAAGCCCTGATCAACAGGAGTGCTGATTTGGGCTTCTGGTAATTGAAATCCAAGAACAGCTGGAGTGCCAAGGTTAGCCACCAGGGGACTAGGACCTGGGAGACATTGGTCCAAATCCCCATCCAGCCATGGAAACTCATTGGGGTAGTGGAATTGGAAAATTCCTTAAGTACCTCACTAACCCTGAAATCTCTATTAGGGTCACAATAAGTAACTTCAAACTTGATGACATATAAAAAATTGATTTAACAAAGCATGTCCAATTCAGGTGGGGCTGCAGTCCAGAGAGCAGACAATTTGGCTCAGATAAGTTTTAGGACTGATTACTGCAATTATTCTTAAGTAGGAGCCCTGGTGGAGTAGTGGTTAAACTGCTATACTGCAATCAAAGGGTTGTGAGTTTGATCCTGAATAGCACACAAGATTGGCTCAGCCTTCCATCCTTCTGAGGTCAGTAAAATGAGTACCTAGCATGTTGGGGGTAAAATGCTAAGGGGCTCCATGTTATCCAGGGAGCTACCATCTTTGGTACTGGATGGGGATGTTTTACCCCAGACTGACCCAGTTCACAACTTGGGGGTCCTTCTGGACTCGCGGCTGCTGCTAGAAGAACAGGTAGCGGCTGTGGCCAGGAGGGCTTTTGCCCAACTTCAGGTGATTCGCCAGTTGCGCACACTCCTGGACCGGGGCTCCTTACTTATGGTCACCCACGCTCTGGTCACTTCCCGACTAGATTATTGTAATGCGCTCTACATGGGGCTGCCCTTGATGACCATTCGGAGGCTGCAGCTGGTCCAGAATGCGGCAGCCCGGGTGGTGATGGGATGCGGACGATATGCCCACGCCTCACCGCTACTTCGGGAGCTGCACTGGTTACCAGTTTGTCTCCGGGTGCAATTCAAGGTGCTGGTTTTGACTTTTAAAGCCCTATATGGCAGTGGGCCAGGATACCTTAGAGACCGCATCATCCCAAGTGTGTCTGCCCGTCCAACCAGAGTGGACCGGAGAGGCTCTCTAATAGTGCCATCAGCTAGGGGTGCACATCTATCCAGCACCCGAAGGAGGGCCTTCTCCGTGTCCACACCAACCCTCTGGAACCTCCTGCCAACAGATCTAAGACTTCAAAGAGAATTGTTGCCCTTCAGGAAAGGATTGAAGACCTGGCTGGCAGGGCAGGTGTGGAGCCCTAATGGGAACATGGTCCCCGCCTGCTGGCTTATGTAAACAATTAAGAACTCTCTCTTCTTCTTTTTATAGTGGATGGGATGGGTGGGTGGGATATGGGTCTTTTAAAGTGGGTGGGATATGGGTCTTTTAAAGTGTTTTATGTGTTTTTAGAACTTATTGTAATGCCGCCCTGAGTTGGGTTCTGCCTGAGTGGGCGGCATATTTAAATATGGCTATTAAATTAAATTAAATTAAATTAAATTAAATTAAATTTGCATTGTAACAAATTTTGATCTAAAAACACAATGAAGTTTACAATAGCTGCAAGTACTGTGTGCATTAGCACTTTGTTGCACATTAATGAATTACTCCTTCTGACCAATTGTTATGCAAATTGCTCCCATGTCAGAGTTTATAATAATATTTTGCTGCATATAAAATGCATTAACATTTAAAATTAAAAACAAAATAAGGCTCCCACAACAGAGCAAATTAATCAACTGAGCTGAGTGCACAGTTTACAATTATTAAATTAGTGATTTCCATCCTGATTTTACACAGCAAGACTCTGTATTTATTGTCTTAATAACAGAAGAAAAGATGAAATAATAGATCTTTAAAGTGTAACAGGGATTTGTGCTACTTTCAGCATTATAGATCCCATCTGCTTCTTTCATTTTTAAATTTGAGAAAAGTTGTTATGTGGACCTCAAAAAGTTTAAATCCACTTCTCACTAATACCTGTTAATGTCACCATTGCCTTTTCTCAACAGAGAATGCAAATATTAAGGCTAGTACAACTTTTGCACCTTTGAATAAGAATTTCTACCCCTTTGTTTTGGTTTGAAAAGCAAACGGCAATCCTCCCCCCTATCAACCCCTGTTACATTTCATAATACTAAAGGCCAAAGATGCTATTTTGGCCCAGGAGGCAAGAAATGTCATGTGGATTCTTTATCTGCAGTATTAAGGATGGAAGAAAATCAAATAACACTCTTTTGCCCTTTCAGTATACCCAACACCTCTAGCCTGAATTGGTCACCTCTTGTTACCTAATGGGAGGACCAGCATACAACATACTGCTGTATGCACATAGAACACATTGCAAAGTAGAACTTCGAGGACTCCCACACAACCATCATTACCGTACTCTGTATCCTCTCATGTCTGGTGTGCCACTTATCAAACTATCTTGTTGTTCAATTTAAAGCAACTGTGTGTTGTCTAACACCATATGCCTACACTTTCCTCTTCTACCACTGGAAGCAGTGCTGCAGGCTGGGGACAAGTGAGCATCCAAGCTCAAAGATGAGTATTGAAAGAGTTTCAGCTGTTAAATAAATGTATCTCACTAGGAAATACATGGACTCCTCATGGCAGAAGCAGCGAGGGTTAATGAGATCAGTTATCATCACCTGGTTTGAAATACTTATTTATCTAACTCAGGAGTTCTCAACCTTTTAAAGCCGGGGACTGGGTCATGGTCCCTTAGCTTCGGGGGCTGGAGGGCCATTTTGCCCTTCTTCCACCACATGGCACTTCTTGGTGTAGTGGAGGCAGTGAAATGCCATGGGCCACAGGTTGAGCATCCCTGATCTAGCTGGTAATGATCAAGTGTAACATAAATTGAATATTCATTGTCTCCAAACATTCTTCTACTGCTTGTCACATAAATTGATTCTGTGCATATACACAGAATGTTTTCAGGTATTTTCTCCCCATGTACTAGAAGACTAAAGGTAAAATCCAGTGCATGCTGTCTTGGAAATCACACTGATCTTAACAGGCCTTTTCCTTTGAGTATTTTGCAAACAATGACATAGTAAATCACAATTCAGGAAGAGCTAAGCAAACATCTCTAAAATATGCAGAGCTCAGGAAGATTTGGAATAAAGGAACTCTGCAATATCTAGCCATTTCTGATCAAGCTTCCCAAACTCTAAGCCAGGGGTTCTCAATGTTTTTTCAGCTGTGGGCTGACCACACCCACTCAGACAGCAGAGTGGGCCAGACTGGTGGTTCCCCTCACCATAAACACTACCATAAAACATGTCCACGGCTGTCATAAACATGTTTACGCCAGCCATGGAGTCATTTATGACTGTAGTAAATGCATTTACGATGACCGTAAATGAGTCCATGGGCAATTCTGGCAGCAGTGGCAGTGGTGGCTAGAGCAAGGTGATGGCCCACATTATTTGGCATCATGGGCCAGATCTGGCCCCACGGGCCATAGGTTGTAAACCCCTGCCCTAAAGCTATGTTTGCATGGTCTTTTTATACTGTTTTTGTTTTTACACACCTGATCCTCAACCTTGCTTATCATCTGTTAGGCCAGGGGTGCCCAAATTTTTCCCACCAGGGGCCTGACAATGCCCCCTCAGTCAGTTGTGTGGTCTGGTCATGTGGTTCCCCCTGATGATGGCAGCGGTGGCAGCAGCGTGTGAAATTGTGCCATGTTTCTGGGTGTTTTTTCCCTCCTTCAATGCTTCTCTTGGAGGACAGAGCATCGGGGGAGCATATTTGCACCCTTTTTAAAATTTTCAGTGCTTTTTCACTGCATTTTAGTGCAAAAACATGCCATTTCAGCACTTCTGGTGATGTCAGAGAACTTCTGGCATTGGTGGCAATCCAGCCTGCAGATGGTAACATCCCGTGTGTCAGACCCATCCCACCAGCTATTGTTGGGTGTGTGTGTCCTGTGTTAGGAATTCTATTACATTTTTAATGAGAACACCATGGCATTTTTAGTAGTAGTAGTAGTAGCAGCAGCAGCAGCATTAGTAACACAATAACTAATAATTGCAGTATTTAATTATAAATTTTAATGAGTAATGTTCACTTATTATTTATAGAGACTTTGGCTGGAGGGGTAATTTTATGGAATGTTTAGGTTTTGTTGGAAAAATATCTATACTGGACTAGGCACTAACAACAGGCATAGATTTTGTCTGTATGTTTCCATGAAAAAGAAACACAGAAGAGGATCTTTTTTCCCCTTTCATGTTCTTCTGTTGATTCCTAAAATAAGGCCTCTATGATTTCTATTTATGAAAGAAAAGGACACAAAAGTTGTGTGTTGTTTGTCTCTTTTGTTTAATCTTTATTTCTCAGTTAAATTGTCAAGGGAAACTTTTTCATCCAATGGCATCACCATACCTGCGGCTCTGGAAAAATGGGACCTGCGCACATCGCTTGCGCGCAGGTCGCGTTCCACGCATGCGTGGAAAGGTTTTACCCTTTTCACGCATGCGCGGAAGCGCTACACCGCTTGTGCAGCCCTTACGCAAGTGACATAGCACTTTCACGCATGCGTGGAAGGGGTAAAACCCTTCCGCGCATGTGCGGAAAGCGTTTCCCCCGCTGCCAAATTACGGGGTTTTCGCAGCGGGGGCCAGGTTATGACGTCAATCGACGTCAATTTACGGGGTAATCCCGGCCAAATCGGGAAGGTTGACAGGTATGGGCATCACATGGGCTGCTGTTAGTCAAAAAGAATGCCCAAAGAGGGGCACAGAACATTTGAATCTGTAAAAGGGTCTAGATTGGTTAGTGAGAAGGTGTGCTCTTTGCTTCATAAGCTTTCCAAGTATGTTGAATTTCCTGCTGAGCTTTCCTGTGGTAGCCTCCATCTTGGAATGTTTGCTTTCTGCTGCTTGCAGGACTCAGAGAAGAAAAGAAGGCAACAACTGTCATTGGGGAAAGAGACGTCTCCCCATCCTTTAGTAATTTTGGTTTGGGAAGGGGTTTGGTTTTAATTTTTAAAATTTATTTGTTTGCATGTTTTGTTTTGGATTTTGGAAGAGTAGGCTCTCTCTGTGTAAATTCCCCCCCTAAAATGTTGTTTGCTTAATTTACTGATTGGAATCCTGTTTGCACAACTCCATATATGTAAGGCTGATGATTTCAGAAGCCACTGACTTTAAATGATGTTTCCTACACCATTTCTCCCATTCCTCCCCACCCCGTTCTGTGGCTCCTTAAGATCACTTTCAATCTGGAGATGCATTTGGGTGTCTCGGGATGGTGGGAAGCCTTTAATGTCTGAAGATTTCTGCTGCAGGTCCTGGTCCCATTTATGCTGGTGACATAAAACTGATTATTTCTCCCATTGCTACACTTGGTTTCATTATCTTTTCTCTGCTATTTTCAAAAATAATAAACAGCATTTATAAACAAAACATTTATTCAAAACACACATACCAACAAGAATATGGTTTAATATTACAGCTGTCAAGCTTTTACCATACAACTGAAGTCTCTTTTATATTGTTTCACTTTAGATTTATTTTATCTTATAGTTTAAACATGAAGAGTTTCATCTATGCATTTGTTCATCTGTCTATCTATCTGTCACCCTTCAACACAGATATTAACCTCACAACTCTCACTCTTTTCATTCTAGCCTCTCTCAGATTCTGCCTTCACTCTAAAAACCTAGATCGGAACTCCCACCTTTTTCATAACTCCTTCTGTATCTTCTTCTTCTGTGTCTAGGCAAAATATGTAACTGCCAAAATGAAGTCACCTTTTGGTAAGTTCATTCTGCAGTTCATTTCACCTCCTCCTCCTTCTTTGTCTAGGGCAGATTTGAAAATGCCTAAATGAAGGCACCTTTTAGTGAGTTCATTCTGCAGTTCTTGTTGCCTGACCTAGTGTGAGAAAGATTTGCTGGTAACACAAGGTTACCATTACCAGAGTACGCCCGATTTTGGTTCAAAAATGCCACAAACTTCAAGGAGGCTGTTTCTGTGTATCCCTCCTTCTGTATCTAATACAAACCAAAACATAATTACTTTATCTATCACCCACACATCCCCTATGTATCAAACCACATCCGTACAACCAGGCAACATAATAGCCAATCAACACACAGCTCCATTCACTCACATTCTATCCCCACTTCTGGCAAACATCCTTCTTAGCAATGGGACTCACCATGCATTTGTATGTATAAAAATGCATGATGAGTGACTCCATATGTAATGTGGACTCTCCATATATAATGTGAAGTTATCACAGGGACACAAAGATTTCCCGAAAAATAATAAGAACAAAAGAGGCATGGCACCTATTTATTTCAGTGAGAACATTCCTGAACTGTAATCCACTTCTTCAGCTGCATTTGTATAGTCAATCTGTTACTTGTCTCTCACTGTATAATTCTGATGGTTTATAATTATCAAGGCAACTTTTATAGTTGTGCATAAGAATCAACTCCAAATTCAATGTGAAGTCAACGACACTTCTACTGAACAAACAAATATGTGTTAATATTGGACTATAGTTAAACATGTCAACATTTTTAGAGCACAGTACAATCAAAGCAGATATATACAATCATAGAATAATAGAATAACCAAATCGAAGAGTCCTATGAGGCCATCAAGTCTTACCCCCTCCTCAATGCAGGAATCCAAATCAACGGAATATCTCAAAAGATGGCCAAACAGTATATAAATCCAAGCGAACCAAGAAAACCGTTTGTGGAAGCTCAATAATCAAAGTTATATATGTAGATATCTCTCCAGCTGTTTATTTTTGTGGTGTTTCAAGCCAAATATTCAGACAGACTTTTAATGTTACAGGCACATTTTGAAATTCACTTGGAGGCCTTGATGCTTGGAAGAGAAAATGAAAAGAAAAGAAAAACCAGAATACTGTATGTGTTAAAGGACATTTACTTACCTTAAAAACAGGTATGGAGGGAATTTAGGAGATTATATTAAATGTGTGATGTGTTTAACTAGAGGAGTGGGGATAGAACACAGGCATTATATAACTGTAACTTGGAGTTTTAATGAAGGTAATCGTAAGGAATGATTTCTGCTTGAAGAAGCTAGATAGAATATATATTATATTATGTGTTTAGCTAGATACATAAGGATAGAGGAAAGATACCTTGTAAGTATTATTTGGCGTTTCAATGTATGTAATTATAATGAATGATTTATGCATGAATAATGTTTATTGTTATGTTTATCTCCATGGGATTGCCGAGTCACTTTGGGGTCATGAAAATATTAGAAAAAATATATTTAAGATATGTACAATTATTATTATTTTGTAGAAATTCCTGAGGAATACTTTGGTTGAAAGACCAGAATTTACCGGAATGGTCTTGAAAATTGATTTGGAAATTTAATTGAATATTTGGCTTGAAACACCACAAAAATAAACAGCTGGAGAGATTCCTACATATATGGCTTTGATTATTGAGCTTCCGCAAAAGGTTTTCTTTGTATGCTTGGAATCCAAATAAAAGCCGATCTGATAGATGGCTGTTCAATTTTCTCATGGGTGCACAATGAGTTGTTTGTTGCTTTCTTTTCACCAGACCATAACTAATTCTCAATTCTCCTATATATATTTTTATGGACATGTGATGTCCCAATCTTTAAACAAGAGAGATAATACATTTCTTTTATTGTTTTAATTTTTTTATATTCTTCTTTAAAAGACCATCAAAAACAACACCCACATCCAGATAGGAAGCTGTTAATGTACTGGATCAAACTACTCAACTTTCAAGCCTTCTCTGTGCAATCTAACTGGGAAAATCTTCTTGGGAACTTGATCCCAGGGCTGGCCCGAGACATTTTGGTGCCTGAGAATACACAGAGCCCCTGGTCATTTCTGTGGTCATGTGGCAGGTATGCCTAGACACCGGAGCACATGGAATGCTGTTTACCTTCCCACCGAAGAGGTCCCTATTTATCTACTTGCAATTTCTTGTTTTCGAACTGCTAGGTTGGCAGGAGCTGGGACAAAGACGGGAGGGGGGGGAGTTCATTCCCTCCTGCAGTATTCGGGTATTGAACTGCTGACCTGCCACCTTCTAGTCAGCATCTTAGTCACTTGAGCCATTGCTGGTGATGTTGGGAAGTGTGTCTGGGATGCTTTTTTCTCTTTCTTTTGTATTCGGCTTTATTATACTCAGCCACCATAATAACCATAAATAAAACAGCAATCAAAATAAAGAATTCACCAGAGCGTAAGCATGCAAAATTTCCTATTTACTGTCAATCTTTTGATACCAAGCAGCAGGAGGTGGTTTTATTTTAAGCTTCCTTTGCTGTTTGACCCCCCCCCCATGTATTTAAAATTTGATTACCACAATGGTTTTTCATGTGCATATTACAAAGGGCTGTGGGGATTGTTCTGAACAGATAATATTAGAGATTAATTTGAATCAGGGAGTATTTCCTTGTGCCAGCTGGGTAAGGATAGATCAAGAGAGATCCCCCCCCCCAACACTACCTGGGAAATTGTGGTGTCTAATCTTCCTGTTGCCCTGACTTGTAATATAATTCCACACAAATGTGAATTCCCTTTCCATCTGACTGCAGCAGGCCTGCTGTTTGGTGATTTGAGCAATTTACCAGGTATAATAACCAGTTGATTGTAGCTCACTAGGTGCCAGAACCATCTCTTATTTTATTCCCCTTCCTGTTGGCCTGAGACCTTCATCTGACAAACCACCCTAGAAAAATCTTACCACCTGCCCAGTTCAAATCCACAGGTTTCTATTGGAACAGGATCTTTTGGCAGAAACACCATTCTGCAAGGAAGCCAGCTCTTTCTGCAGAGTTTAATTATTAGGCTGGGATGAATAGTCTTTAGATTTTGACAATCTCCTAAACATTAGCACATTTAATGCAGTCAAATATTTTCCTAATGTCACTGAGCATTTGTTCAGCATCTGATTCTAGGCTATATGTGACCATTTTACACCCTTGGCTGCTTTTTGGTGCTATCTGCCTTCTTCTCTTGCTCTCATTCTAGTCCACTGCATTTGTTACAACCTGGCAGTTGGCAACAGCCTTGGGCCCTTTTAAACCCACTGGAGGGAGGGGGCAGATAAAATAACTCCTTGAACATTTCACATGCCTAAAAAATCCTAACAAGACACACCATAACTTCAAAGAAACTTGATAGCACAGACCAAAAACAGAGAGACCACAGTCACAAGCCTAAACCGTACCACATTTAGGCTGTGACTGTGATCTCTCTGGTTTTGTTTTGCACCATCAAGTTGCTTCCTATTTATTGTAAATGGATTAGGTTTTTGATATATGTGAGTCATTCAAAGAGTGGGTTTCCATGGCAAGAATTTGAACTCGACCCTCTTAAGTCTTAGTTCAGCATTTTATCCCATCACAGTAGACCTTTGCATAACGACATTACTTGGTTCCCCAAGTAGCGTTGCTAAGCGTTTTTTGTTGTTATGCAGGTTTCTATGGAGTTTACCGCATAACAACATTTTTAGCATCGTTGTCCGAATATTTTAGCGTTGTTGTATGAACAACAACACTAAAAACATGTAGCACACCATTAAGTTTAGTCAGGCAACTTCATGAAACAAGCAAGGATTTTTATTTTCTTTGAAATGGCTAGACTGCAAAGTCTTATTCCTATGCTATAATTTTAGAAACTTTATATTAAAGCATGTTTGGAAAGCAGAACCTAAGCTGAAACCCAGGCCCAGGTCTAATGCTACCACTGAAGTATTTTTAAAAGAGTCCTACACATACATGCTAACCGATGAGCCAAGCAGAGTACAGGGGAGCAAAAGGGGTGCTGCCCCACACTGAAGGATACAGGCTGCTGTTGGCTAAATGGGTAGAAAGACATGATGTGGAAAGGGTTAGAGGTGTTGGCCTTCCCATGCAGAGTTGGGCCAAACCTAAATCTACAAACCTTGTAGAAGGATCACTTGAAGGGAATAAATGAACTAGCTCATAAAAATAAATAAATAAATAAAAAGCAGAAAGTTGATTTTATAAATTATATTTTCTTCCATGACATCACAGCCAAATGTTCCAACTGCATGGAAGGAGTTATGGCCAGCCGCGGCAGAGCCCCTGTCAGCTCTGGGCCCTATACAGCAGTACTGGTAGTACTGCCATGATGGTGGCCCTGTCGTTCATGCTGTTTCCACAACCTCCATTGCTTTGCTTTGCAGCAGCAGTGTGTTCTAGACATGGTCGCTTTGGTTTTGGGCTTTTTTGGATGTCTGTTGGTGGCACTGCAGCAGGGGAAAGCAAGCTGTTCTGCAGCTTCCGGGTGTCATGCTGGTGATGTCACTAGTGCAACACTGCCTGCATCACCAGTGCAACACCCAGAAGCTGCAGAACAGCTTGCTTTCCCCTGCTGCAGCACCACCAATGGGCATCCAAAAACCCAAAAACAAAGTGACCATGTCCAGCACACACTGCTGCTGCAAAGGAAAGCAAGAGAGGCTGTGGAAAGAGTCTTCAAACAGGCACGATCGCCACTGCCACCACCGATGATGTCAAAATGGTAGGCACCAGGAGCAACCCACCTCTTTGCAGGCGCACCCCCCCAATAATGGACTCAGACACAAATGAAAGTGGATAACGGCATGGGCCACATTTATTGATTCAAGCCCTAGTCCGAATTATAAATTTCTATTGGTAAAACGACCAATCATAATTCTTAAGGCAAGCAGGCCGAAGTAACACTGGTAAGGTACCACACAAAATTGCCAACGGCAATTGTTACAATGTATCTATTTGTATCAATTTGTTTGTTGACAACAAACAAATTGTTGACCGTAGTCAATATCTAACTAATGACCCCACCCTCTGACGTGTATCCGTAAAATCAGGGGGTGATTCCAGCTGTCTAGTGGTAACCATCACCCCCTTGCCTGGTTCGTCGTTGACCGGACAACGTTTAAACAACTTATGCCTATCTAGTGTTGTCCAGTCAATTGCGAACCTGCCGGATACCTGTGGGTCATAAATGTTTATCTTACCAGTGCTACCCGCCACCCGGAGAGGCTTCAATAAAGGCTCGACGCCCCCCCCAAGACCGTCACCTCGGTCGACAGGCCTGCTCGCCAATCACCCAGCAGGAGGTCCATACCTCCTCGCGACAGATGGACCCCATCACCTGAATAAAGCCCATAATTTTGCAGGCTAATGGCGGGATGATGACTGACCCGCCCCCAGCCCTTGGTAGAAAGGAATCGGGCCACCGCCCTGTTCACCATGCGCCGAGCGCGGTCCAGGGCCTGGAGGTCGAAGCCTCCCCAATAAGCGTGCCGTGGGACCATATCTGACCAAACAAGGGTTGTGGCGGGCCATACGTAATGTAAGTAGGCAAGGTCCGCGCAAATCGCATGCTTCAGCGATAAGCCAGTGACCTGACCCAAGTCATTACCCCCAAGGTGTATGATCAGAATGTCGGGCGGGTCGGCACTCCTCGATGAAAAGAGGAATGGCAAAAGCTCCCGCCACAACATACCGGGCTTACCGTGCCATGTGAAATGTGCGTATGCACCCAGTCCCAGTTGGGGTCCCCAATCTGTCGCCGCAGCGTAACGCGCTGCCCTGTGCACGTAGCTGTGGCCCACCAGCCATACTGTCACCGGTGTGATACGACACCCAGGGTCTGTCAAGGGAAAAAACAGGGAAGGAAAGATACATGGTGACTCATAAGGTACTCACGGTGGGAGTGGGCGAACATAAAACCGGAAACAGTGTGAGTCCCACCTCCCCATGCTGCGTATGTCAGCCCCGGAGTACCCATAAGCAGCCGCAGTAGAGGCCGCCCCAATTCTAAATGAATGGGTGCCGTAACGTGCCCCAGGGAGGCCAACTCTGGCCAGTGCCTTCCCTGTCACCTTCCAAAACTGAAATTTAGTGAGGGGAGACCCATCTTGGTGACAGAAAAACGGGCCATGGTGCGTGCCACGCAGTGCAAGGAACTCCTGTAGGGCACCAACCGGACAGATGTCTGCCAATGAACATTGTAGCAGTCTTATTCCACTGCCTACGCCATGCTGATCTGTTTTAGAGGAGCGTATCCTCAACTGAGCCCAATCATTGCAAACATAGACATCTTCGAGTTCCAGTGCCCTACGACTTGCATCCGCCTTAGACAGCATCACAAGCTCGCTGATGCGGAGCGCTCCAAAAAGGGCCACCGTTGTAGCCGCACGAAACAGGGCTGCCTCATACCTATCGAAACATAGGTCATGCCAGCCTCGTGCCAGTTGGGTAAGTACCCCAGGGGAAATTGGGTGACGGTCGTCCAGGCAACGCCCACGTTCCCGCACCCACCCCTCCAAAACATGTCTCACACGGAAATCAGCGGTGCTGTCCGCATGACCTCCCACCTTGGCCATAAAGGCCAGCGCTGATAGCCTAGATGCTATGGTGCGTGGTGCCAAGCCCTGGGCATGCAGGTAAACCATAAAACGGAGGATGTGGGCCACTGGGATCGGCCAGGTATCTGGCAAGCAATATTGGGAACAAAAAGTCCGAAATGAAAACAACGCGTGGTGATACGCCTTACGCGTGCGTGGCGCCAGTGACATGCCTATCGCCCGGTTCACCTCTCCTTGCCAATTGTCCATATCTCCTGCGGTAGTGGCGAGGGAAATTCCTCCGCATCTGGAGCCAAGGCACGGAACCGGGAGATCTGCAGGCGGGACAAAGCGTGGGCAATATCATTATTCACCCCCGGGACATGCCTGGCTCTGAACAGTACATTGAGGCGCAGGCTGCGCAATACAAACTGGCGCACAAGATCCATGACCCTGGGAGATTTAGAGGTCTGCGAGTTGACAATGTGGACAACAGCCGCGTTGTCACACCAGAAATGCACCACAGAGTTGGCCCACTCCTCACCCCATAGGATCAAGGCCCCCAGTATGGGAAAAAATTCCAAATATGTGAGATCCCTCAGGCGGCCCGTGCCTGACCAGGCTGGTGGCCATCCACCATATGCCCACTTCCCATTGAAGTACATCCCATAACCCAGGGATCCCGAGGCATCAGACTGAATTTGAAAGTGGGGCGAAGCCAGGAGGTCAGACCTCCAAAATGAGACCCCATTGAACTCTCTCAAGAACTGGAGCCATACGTGCAGATCTGCCCTGATGCCCCGTGTCAGTCTCGCCCTATGATGGGGCCTGGATAAGCCTGCCATGGCGTCGCACAAGCGCCGAGCAAAGGCCCTGCCAGGTGCGACCACCCTGCAAGCGAAATTGAGGTGGCCATGTAGCACCTGCAATTCCCGAAGGGATGCCTTGCGCTTAGCCAGCAAGTCCGATATAAGGGCAACTATCCGTGCCACCTTGTCTGCGGGCAACCTAGAAGCCTGCGCTACCGTGTCAATTTCCACCCCCAGGAATATTAACTTATCAGACGGGCCTTCGGTCTTTTCGGGCGCTAAAGGGACACCGAGTTCCTCCATTAGCGTCTTAAATGTATTGAGGAGACGTGTACACGTGTCCCAGCCCCGTTCACCCCCGAATAAAAAGTCATCCAGGTAATGGGCTACAGACCGAGACCCTGACCTACGGACAAATGCCCACTGCAGGAAGGTACTGAAACGCTCGAAAGCCGAGCAGGATATGGAACAGCCGAATGGCATGGCTTTGTCAAAATAATATTCACCCCGGAATTTGAAACCCAGCAACTCGAAGTCACCCGGGTGCACGGGTAAGAGGCGAAATGCCGACTTAATGTCACACTTAGCCAACATTGCACCCGGGCCACATGAGCGCACCATGCGCAATGCCTGGTCAAAGGATGTATACCTGACAGAACAAAGGTCATCAGGGATAGCATCATTGACCGAATGGCCGGCTGGATAGGACAAATGGTGAATCAGGCGAAACTCGCCCGGGGACTTCTTGGGCACTAGTCCTAGCGGAGACACTTTAAGGTTGGGGAACGGGGGTGCGGGGAAAGGGCCGGCGACCCTGCCCCCAGCAATCTCCTTATTAATGCTGGCGGCAGCCACCTCCTCCCTTCCCCTAAGTGACAAAAGGTTAGGCGCATCCTGCGGTGACCTATCCCCTGTGAAAGGAATACGAAAACCCAGTTGAAAACCCTGAAGGAGGTACACAGCGTCTGCCCTCCTCGGGTACGATGCAAGCCAACGCTCCAGCATGTCGACATTAATTGGGGAGGGGGCCTTTTGGTGAACCCGCTCCCTCCATGGCAGCCTTGCCTGCCCCTTGTCCGCCCCTACCCCTGCCCCTGTATCCTCCTGGCCTGGGACAGGCGGAGGCAGCATGGGGGCCAGAACAAGAGGGGCACTCATGCTTGTACTTGCAATTTTTCCTGTTGCAAGAACCACTGGACGAGAAGGTCCAGCACAGCAGGCGGGCTGGAACCCCCTGCCCCGCCGCTTGGCGGGGTACCTGTACTGGGGCCGCTCGTTGGACCGCATGTCCACAATGGTATCTCTCCCCAGGCGCCGGGCGCGTGGGGGTCATATACAGAAGCCACAGCTTCTGGCAGGGCTCATCCCACCTCATCTCTGGGTGCAGCGGAATTCTCATGCGGAACTCTTCGTCGTAAGCCAGCCATGACGGGCCCGGGAAGTCAACCATAGCCCGGTAAATATTGTCCAGATATTGGACCATGGGAATAGCCAAATCCGGCCTAGCCCTGAGATAAACGGCCATGTAAATCAGGTACGCTGGCAGCCAATTTGCCCACGTGCGTGGCGGCTTACGACGACCTGCCTGCTCCTTATCCTTCTCGTCCAGCCCTTCCCTCTCCTCCTTGGTCGGCTCCCTATTTAGAAGTGAGAAGATATCTACGTACTTGCCCCTCCAAATCTTTTCCTTGGTAGACTGGGCCAAATGGTCCCCCAAGGGCAAGGAATACCCTGCTGTTGGTAAAGCCGACACCGGCACCGAGGGAACTACGGGTAAGGTAAATTGAGCCTGAGCCAGCCCGGGGATCCCCAACACATTTCCCAGCACATTGGGGGCAGCACCCCGCCCCAAGCCCGGTGTCGCGGGTAGAGTCGCTGGGTGGGCCGGGGGCCATTGGGCCGCCGTGCCACCCGAGCGAGGCCAAGGCCATTGAACAGCCCCTCCCGATGAAGTCAGTTGTGTGGGTGCATTAATTTGGACTGCATACTCACCCGCTGCACCCCCGCGGGCCGCCCCCACTGGGGGTTCCGGCCCGCTGGGGGCGTCGGAGCTCACGACCGAAGTTGAGCTCGTTGACGGAGCCAGACCAGCACCAGACTGTTGCACCTGTGGGGTGGGGAGCTGCGAGGCAGTGGCCGCCACCGGCCCACACACCTCAGGCGGCTCAACCCGACCCATCACCGGCCGTTGTTCGGCGGCCAAAGGAGGAACCTGGAAACCTAGAGGTACCCCTACTTGGTTGGCCCTCGCCAAGGACGCTTCAAGGGCCGCAACCCGAGCGAGAAGGGCCTCCACGTCGACGTAGGGCCCGGCCCCGACAGGGGGCAATTGGGCAACCGGCCCAAAATTCACGGGTACCTGACCAGGTCCCTGAGCCCCAGGGGCCAGATAAGGCCAAGAGCCCATGCTCAGCCCCTGGGGAGTCGTAGGAACGCCCTGCAAGGGCAGGGAACCCAACCACCCTCCGTGGCTCGCACCCCCCATGGGGAACTGCGTACCCGGGCAAGAAGGCCCTACCGGACGAACCATGGCAGGAGCCGTGGTCGTCGTTTGCGGGCCAAGGGCCGAGGCCCCGTCCGGGGCTGCGGGTATGCTCCGCGCGTCAGGCCAAGGAGCTACCGATCCCATCCCACCGTTCCCGGTGGGATCCGCTAGAGGTGGCTGCGGAACGGGCGCAGTCGCGGTCCTCCGACCCGGCTGACGCCTCCGCGCCTCCGCGCCACGTTCGCGGCTGCCTTCTTCTTCGAGGGCATGGCCAATGCAGCTAAGAGTCTAAATAAAAGAGAAAGCTGCCCGAAAAGGCTTCCCTCAAGAAAACACGATCGACGGAGGTAAGGCGGAAAAACTTCTCCGCTCCGTCGGTTCGCCAAAATGGCAGCACGGCTGCCTCGTGGCCAGCCCTTTTATTAGGGTGCTGGCCACGCCCCTAACTACCCGGATGGTTTCGTCCGGTGGGGGGGGGGGGCGCAAAGAGCGCGGCGGCCATTTTGGCGCCGCACTTCCATTAGCTGCGTACTGGGGGCGGGACTGGCCCACTTGAAAAAAAGTTTGGGTGCCATTGACTTAGACCATATAAACAACTCAGGAGTAGGAATGGAGGAGGAGGAGAATTATGATTTGTCAGTGGAGTCATACTTGCTGTTTTCTTAATATTTTTGTTAGTTTAAAATCTGGATTAGAAGATGCAAATGCATCCATAATGATAATGGATTACCACCACTTAAGTTTTTGCATTTCATCTGCAAAGAGCAAGCGAGCAGGCCAGCTCCCATTGTTATCTCAATTAATATTGTCATCAATGTACTGATGAGTCTTGACTTTCTTTGGTATTCTATTGAGGAGTCTCTTGAACATTAAGAGCTATTATTGTTATTACTTATCATTAAATTAAAATAAATAAAGGATTCCTGTTAGGCCAGGAGACCCATTACAGCTACCTGTATAATCATGAATTCTAGTAAGTGTGGTACTTCATATCTCCCTCACCTGTTCAAGCCGCAAGTCTGCCTTAAAGGGGAGATTTAGGGAAGTTGTTGGGTTCTCTGCGGTCTCAGAGAAATAACGTTGACTGGCTTATTAACCAGTATTTCCACATCCCAAAACCCCCAGTTTCAAATGTCCTGTATGGAAGCAAGCTGTTTCCTTTGGAAATCTGTATCACATTGTCATCTTGTCTTCAAATCATTATTCAGTGTCATCACTCTTTAGTATCTTTCCCTTCACAACCCTTTATCCTTCCTTCTGCATTTTTTTTCCTGTCATCCATACAGCACTTTACATCTGTCTTTAATAAATCTTATCTTATTGCTTCCAGGCAATTCTCCAATCTATCAAGATTATTCTTGATTCTAATCCTATCTGCTGAAGTGATTGAAATCCTCCCCCACCCCACCCCTACCAACTGTCCCAATTGCTTTGCATCAACATCTTCAGCAAGCGTTTTCTCCCCTGCCTCCTTTTTTTGGACTTATATATAATACAGATCGTATAACGTCTTTTCCTCCCTCTTTCCATTTTGCACACATTAAAAACTGCAGTACCCGTTAAAACAGGATCTATTAATGTTGATTCAAAGCCATTGAAAATATATGACTGTGTGTATGTGGTATACATCCAAACCCCCCCCCCCCCAACATACCTCTATGTACATTGTTACAAACTCACAAAATATAATTTAAACTTCATAATATGTCTAAAACTAAAAATAAATAAATCAGTAGGGTTTCTATAATCACAGCAGTCTGGATCAAAAGATAAAATAAAAGTCTACTATATAAAATTGTTTAGATTTAACGTACATGAAATTGTAACATACGGTATCACTTGTGCAAAATGCAATGTGAGTGTGAAGTCTGCTTCTAAGGCGAAGCATCTAAATATGGATGTTTACACAATCTCTTACCCCAAGCTAAAGGAATATTGAGTCATACTTATGATAGCACAGAATAGCTCTAATGCCACATGTTTGACACTTTCGTTGTGGCATCGAGCAACAAAAAGTAAGAGGTTCTCCGCACATCATAATATACATGTATAGATCTCCTCCCTAACAAGAAGGATCCCTGCTGCAGTGAACAATTCATTGCACATACATCTGAGGATGTCGTGAGGTCTTTTCTGCCATGCGAACTCATGAAAAACAGAGCAGTATTTCCACTGTACACAATAAGTAGGAAAGTTCTAGCTCACAGTGTAGAACAGCAGAAGGGTGGGCCTAGGTCCTAACCCCACACCCCACACTTTCTCATCATGTTATTTCAGTGCATATAATGGTAAGTCACCAATTTAAATTGAGAGAAGAGAAGGAAATAGAGTTTGTAAGCAACCTGAGCAAAAGTTACTTTGCCTCTCAGAATATTGTTTTTTGTAATTCATGTAAATAACCCCCCACCCACTCTCTCTCCAGATTTACACATTTATTTGATTCCTTTCTCTATGTAAAGTTGTTCCTTTTATTTCATATTTTATCACTCTCAGAATAAAATGGCTGCTGTTGGGACTTTTGCTTATATGCAGGTACAATAACTCCAGAGCAAAGAGGAAAGTATGTGTTTTACACTGTCAATTTGGAAGCCCCCTAATCCCCTTTGACATGCAATTTTTTCCTGATTTCCCCTAATCCTCTTCTTCAGTACTATGATGAATATTTAGGTAATTTCAGTATTATCATTGCAGGCGCACCCACCCAAATAAAGACTCAGACACCGGTATTGGATTAAAGGCATCGGGCCACTTTTATTGAATAATGCCCTAGTCTGAATTATCATTTTCAATTGGTGTATCATCCAATTGTAATTCTTTAAGGCAAGCAGGCCGCAGTAGCACTGGTAAGGTTCCACCCTAAATGCCAATGGCAATTGGCTACATGTATCAATTTGTATCAATTTGTTTGTTGACACAAACAAATTGATGACCGGAGTCAATATACTATCTACTGACCCCACCCTATGACGTGTATCTGTTCAAATATCAAGGTGATGCAGGCTGTGAAGCTCCTGACACCACCCCTTTCATAGTTTGCCTTTGACCGGCCAAACCTGTACCTATCTACGTGTTGGCCAGTCAATGCGAACCTGCCGGATACCTATGTGTCATAAACCAAAACTTCTCCGCTCCATCGCTTCGCAAAATGGCAGCCAGGCTGCCTCGTGGCCACCCCTTTTATGGAGGGGTGGCCACGCCTCCTAACTAACCCGGATGTCCGAGTCCGGGTGGGTGGCCCCCCCACAAAGAGCACAGTGGCCATTTTGGCGCCGCGCTTGCATTCTTGTCATAGTTTTTCCTTTCTTTTTTAATTAAAAAAATCCTAATTTGAGCCTTTTGAGTTGATTTTACATCTCACATTGTAATCCATGGATACCTGTAAACAAACCTAATGGGTTTTGGGAGGGCAGATAACTAGAAATGAGAGATCTCCAGGTGCTGTGTGTGTGTGTGTGTGTGTGTGTGTGTGTGTGTGTGTGTGTGTGTGTGTGTGTGTGAGAGAGAGAGAGAGAGAGAGAGAGAGAGAGAGAGAGAGAGAGAGAGAGAGAGATCATTTGGCTTCATGGTATTCAAATCACATTTTAATTCTGGTGCAGTGCAAACATTTTGTGAGAGTGTCCTAATATTGATTTGAAATCTGAGATTTAGGATTGCTCTGAGTAACATTATATGAAATGTGATCGATAAATGTGAAGAATAAAAAAGACTGATTAAAATTCTGTTTTGCAGCTCCACCTGAGCAACAGGAATGATGTTACTTACCATCAGCAATAAGAAATCACCAATAATGAAAGGTTTTCCTTTGCAATTCGTGACTCAAGCATAATGTGATGAAGTTTCATGCACCCCAAAATCAGAAAAGGAAGCCTTTTATGATGGCATTTTGTCATTGCTGGTGATGTCATTCTCGCTGTACAAGCAGAGCTGCACAACAGGATTTCAGCCAACAGTTAATCATAATCACAAGGTACCACCTTTCACAATAAGTATCTGTCATTCACTCTGTCTGCTGTGTGTTCATAGAGAGGATGGGTTGTCATAATGAGAAGGATTTTATGCATGCATTTGCTAAGATAACAAGTAATCTTGCAGCTTTTGCCTCTCTTACCTGTTTTAATGCCCTGAAATGTCTTATTTTGCTACTTTTCCACCCTCCCTGTATGCAGAAGTGGATTACCAGTCCCTCCTTCTGGTCATGCTCTGGTACTTCTTTTTGTCTCTGGCTTTGTCAACAATTCTTTTCCTGATCCTTTTGCCTCATCAGTCACATAAACCACCACTGCTTAAACCTATAGCTCATATATCAAAGAAAAAGAATGACTAACATTGCCATGCTAGGTATGTCTACTCATAAGTAAGCTCTTTTCATTACAGTAGGATTTACTTCCTGGGATTCTGTTTTGTATTGAGGTTACTGATGCATTAGCGTGCCTTGCAAAAGAGGCGCCAATTTGGCAGCAGCTGATTCGCTAATGTTTTCCCGCTTCCCCGGAAGTCTTGGGTAAATGTAACAACGATGTTCTGTATATAAGATGTTATCCCTGCACCTGCTCCCTGTTCTTTGCTTCTTGCAATAAACCAATGTTGTTGTTTGAGCCAGCTCTGTCTGAGTAATCCCTCCTGGGTTCAGACACAACAGATTCATACTGGAGATGTAGTGGACAGAGTGATGGACTAGGACTCAGGAGGTCTCAGTGCAAATCCCCACTCACCATGGAAACACTTTTGGGGGAATGGAACTTGCAAAACCATTCCTTGAACATCTGATTACTTTAAATCCCCTATTGGACTTAGTATAAGTTGGTTCGGACTTGATGGCACAAAACAACAACAGTTGATTACAGCACATAAATATCCTACCTGAAGATGAACAGAATAATCCTATTACCCTGTTTTTTGTAGACATCTTTTGTTCTTTTCTCTGTGTTTGCCCCTCTTACAATTCTTGGACTAATCTTTGCTAAATTTTGCCAGCTAGGTTTATCAGTCAGCTCTTCTGTAGCTAGGAAGCTTATTTTGCTTGTGCTAATCCATAGAGTAAGATACACAGTGTAACATAATGGGCCTGAGTTCAAATTCTCACTAAGCTATTGAATCTCAGTAGGGTTATGAAGCTGATAAAATCACTCCTTAAATATTTCACCTACCTTGAACACTGTATTAGTATTGCTATCCATTGGTTCTAACTTTATTTCACCTACCTTGAAAACTCTATTAGTATGTTGTCCATTGGTTCTAACTTTATGGCACATAACAACAACTATCCACAAAGTGCCATTTTTTATCATCATCAGCTCAGACATGTGATACAGCAACTCAACCAGCAAAGGAACCTGGGTTTGTGGCAAATAGCTTGGTAAAATTGTTGTCCTAATGTTTGGTAGTAGGGGGGAAATGGTAAGTTGCATAATTGGCATAATTAGAAAGGTAATTGGAGTTAAATTGTTAGTGTCATAGCACCCTTCCAAAAAGCATTGTGTAACCATCTCTAGAACATTGTGTTCCAGTCACCTCATCACAAACCATAACAAACCCAAAAAGGGATATAGCAAATCCCAAAAGAGGAAAGATTACATCAGTTTGGGTCTGTTTAGCCTAGAAGATAGATGTGTAAAGAGAAATATGAAGGAGTTGTATGAAATTATGCATGGTACAAACACTGTAGAAAAGCCCAACCTTTTCTTCCTGCCATAAGAGTAGACACAGGCTCATCTACTAAAGCTGAATGGTGCGAGATTCAAGGCAAATGAATAACTTCTTTTCACACCCTTGACACAAAATGTAGTGATGGCTGCCAGTTTGAATTGCATTTTAAAAGGATTCAATAACATTGTGGAGGCAATGCCAATCAAAAAGTGGTAGTCTGAAGGGCTATAGATCCATCCAATATTTAAGGCAACATGTCTATGTATATCAGATGCTGGGGAACATGAGTTGGAGGGTGTTGCCACATGGATGATCTGCTGGTGGGCTTCCCACATGCAAGTGGATAGTCCACCATTTGAACTAGATACTGATCTGTATCAGTGCTTGGTCTGGATCGAGTAATGATCTTCATAAGCCAAAGTGTGGAGAGAGAGAGTCATCTCGTGCCTTTGGACAACATAAAAGTGTGGCTGTAACAGTGCTCTGTGAGGTTTTGTATAATAAAAGGTAAAAGAAACAGTCATTAGACAAGGTGACATATGACAGCTGTTTCTCTTGCTCTAATTTCTCTTGTTTAAAACAGTTGAAAACCCATGCAAACACAATCCAATTTACTGGAAATATTAATGTGTAAGCCCTCTTCATAAAACATCAATCTAATTTGCCTGAGATATGAACTACAGTGCCTACATTAGGAGAATGTAAATTAGAATTGAGGGACTTTTTAAATGCCAATAAATGTTCATCTGTATTTTAAAATATCTTCTTAAATGTTTTTCCTTAGCTCAAACAATTTCAAGGAGATGCTTTTTAAATAGAACTCACAAACAATTGCATATATGTAAACAGTCTTGGAAAATGGTTGGGCACCATCACTATATATTAAATGTTTTAGTTTCTTATCCTGCTCCACATCAAACAAATTCAGAACACAATGCAAATTTCAAAGTCCAACTCAAATGTGCAAAAATATAACAGACACTATTGATCCTCCAATATCTAATAAACAAATAAGTAAATAAAACCAGATAATAATAGATTAAACACCAGTTTTCTCCGGTTGATGGTGGTGTATCTATGAGAAATCCAGGGCTTCATGTGGGCTTTATATTTATGTGTAAGTGAGCAATTTATAAATATGAAAGCCTTTGTTTATAAGACACAGTATCAATGAAGAAATATATGAGGACATGATAAGCAAACCCACAGAACTAGACTCCTAAAGAAACCATTAAAAATGCATGCAACTTCTTACGGATTTGGGGGTTGAGAGAACAAACATGACTTTTCATTTAAAGTTGAAAACTGACCTTAATTTCACCCTAGTCAAGAATGACCCTTTTGGTCAATAATTCCTTGTGTGTTCTTCAACAGAAATCCTGATTAAAAGAAACATCTAAATGAGCTGGCACCATTTACAGTTGAAACACATTTTTTATTCTAGTCAACCTCTACTTTCATGCTTATTTGCACTATAATGTCATGTTTTGATTCAGCTTTTGGCCTTTCAAACAATTTCAGTTCGTCATTTAAAACAGAATTTATAATATGCTATGCTTTGTAAATTTCCTTAATTTGTATCTGGCTGACTCCTACGGGGCTTTATCTTTTTCTAAAACAAATTTAATATGAAGGGGATGGGCAATGCTCTGCTTCATTGATCCTAGTGAATTATCAAGAATCAGAATATCCATGTTTACTTGGAAATGGAGAACTTGGAAAAGTCACTTTTTCTGGATTACAGCCCTCCATCTCCTATCTTGATTTGTCCCAAAGAGTGACCAGCAAATTTAAGATACACCTTTAGAAAAGTTAAATTACCATCGTGACAAAAGACAGCTCAATCCTGTACAAGTTAATTGGAAACTGTATAAAGGAGTACAGCATCAACACCAATGAACATGTACCTAATCTATTATGACTTGCAATTGTATAGAATTCTTTACTAATAGGATGAAACTTAATATTTATTTATTTATTCATTATATTTATACCCTGCCCTATTGATGCAAGCACCACTCAGGGCAGCTTACAGTGTGAAGCAAATAGAATAAACATCTATGACAGATCCTGGGCTCAACGTCCATGACGGAGCCCAGGGCTCAACGTCCATGACAAAGCCTGGGGTGTCAATGTCCATGATGGAGCCCAGGACTCAACGTCCATGATGGAGCCCGGGGCTCAGTGTCCATGATGGAGCCCGGGGCTCAACGTCTCTGGAGCAACGTCCTAGCAGCTCCACCCTCCAGCCATTGGTGGGGGCTTGAGGGAGGCAATGAAGTCTTCTGTCAAGTCCATGGCAGCTCCTCCCTCCAGACATTGATGGGGGCTTGAGGGAGGTGACGAAGTCTTCTGTCAGGGCCAGTAACTGGAATAACTTTTTCTTTCACAAGGACAGTATATTTACTTTAGAATGGCAACCATGCCATCTTCCTTTTTTACACTTCCCCATTGCATTTTAAAGAAAACTAATGGAAGAGCACCATGTGTAAGCAACAACCAAGCCCTGAGATAGTATAATGGAGAAAATGCAAGCGCGGCGCCAAAATGGCCGCTGCGCCCTTTGCGGGGGCCCCCCCACAGGACAGAGAATCCGGGTAGTTAGGGGCGTGGCCAGCTCCCTTATAAAAGGGGTGGCCACGAGGCAGCCGAGCTGCCATTTTACCTCAGCGACGGAGCGGAGAAGTTTTTCCCCTGTGTCTCCGTCGCTCGTTAGCTTACCGGGAAGCCTTTTGGTAGCGATTCTGCCTTGCCGGCTTCCCTTTTCTGCTTCGGAGGAGATGCCTTCGAAGAAGAAGGCGGCTTCGAGTTCAGCTCGCGCTGTTAGGAGGCGCAACCCAGGTCGGAGGACCGCGGTGCCGCCTCCTCAGCAGCCACCTTTGCTAGCCCCAGCCGGGGCCAGCGGAATGGGGTCTATTGCCCCTTGGCCCGGAGTGGGCGATCAGAGTACGGGCGCGGAAGGGGTTCCGGCCCGCGGCCCACGAGCGGTGGACACCGCTCCTGCTCCTGCCCACTCTGTCGGGCCTACTCCTCTTGGGCCGCAGCCTCTCCCCGGGCCCTCTAGCCTTGGGGGGTGGTGCGGCCCCCTGCCTTGGCATGTTTCTCCACCAACCCTGCCGGGCTTCGGTGCTGGCCAATGGCCATATGTGGGTCCCGGGGTACAGGGACCTGTACCCATGCCTGGACCAGGCGGGCCGGCCGGCCCTTTGCCCATGGTCAACGTGGACACCTTGCTGGCCCGCATTGCGGCCCTGGAAGCCTCGTTGGCTCAGGCCAGTCAGGCGGGCGCCCCCTTCGGGGTTCCTCTTGAGGTGCTGTCGGCAGGAGGACAACAGCCGGCGGGGAGGGTCGAGCTGCTGCAGGCGCGTGGCCCGGTTTCGGCCACTGCCTCGCAGCTCCCCAGCCAGCAATCAAGTGCGGGTCAAGCCCCGGTGATGAGCTCTACATCGGTCGTGAGCTCCGACGCCCCCAGTGGGCCGGAACCCCCGGTGGGGGCGGCCCGCGGGGGTGCAGCATGTGAGTATACGGTGCAAGTGAGTACATCCACACACATTCCCAATCAAGGGGGGGCCTTTCAATGGCCTTGGCCTCGCGCGGGTGGTGCGGGGGCCACGCTGTCGGCGACCCACCCGGTGACGACGACTGCCACCTTGGGCACTGGGGTGGGCATTGGTCCTTACACTGCAGGGAATGTTCTGGGGGTGGCTGGGTTAGCTCAGGCCCCTTTTGCCAGGCCGGCTGTCCCCTTTTCGGCTTTGCCGACGGCAGGGTATTCCTTGCCATTGGGTGATCACCTGGCATAGGCTACCAGGGAAAAGATATGGCGAGGGGAGTACGTGGATATCTTCTCACTCCTGAACAGAGAGCCCACCAAGGAGGAAAGGGAGGGTCAGGATGAGAAGGACAAGGAGCAGGCACGCCGCCGTAAGCCGCCGCGTACCTGGGCCAACTGGCTCCCCGCGTATTGAATATACATGGCGGTATATTTGAGGGCGCGGCCGGATTTAGCTATTCCCATGGTCCAATATTTGGACAACATATACAGGGCGATGGTTGATTTCCCGGGCCCCTCATGGCTAGCATATGATGAGGAATTCCGTATGAGGATTCCCCTCCACCCCGAGATGAGATGGGATGAGCCGTGCCAGAGGCTCTGGCTTTTGTATATGACACCCACACGCCCTGCCCCGGGGGATAGATATCATTGCGGACATGCGGTCCAGCGAGCGGCTCCAGCGCAGGTTACCCGCCAGGCGGCGGGGCAGGGGGTTCCAGCCCGCCTGCTGTGCTGGACTTTCTCGTCAAATGGTTCCTGCAATCGAAAGAACTGCAGGTATAAGCATGAGTGTCCCACATGTTCTGGCCCCCACGCAGCCTCTGCTTGTCCCAGGCCTGGGGGGGCGCGAGGCAGAGGGAGGGGTGGACAGTGGGCTGGCAAGGCTGCCACGGATGGAGCTAGTTCTCCAAAAGGCCCCCTCCCCAATTAAGGTGGACATGCTGGAGCGCTGGCTCGCATCGTACCCGAAGGGGGAGGACGGGGAGTATCTCCTTCAAGGTTTTAAGCAGGGATTTCGTATCCCTTTTATGGGTGATAGGTCCCCTCAGGATGCTCCCAACCTTTTATCCCTCAGAGGTAGGGAGGAGGTTGCTGCGGCCAGCATTAAAAAGGAGTTAGACGCGGGCAGGGTCGCTGGACCTTTCCCCGCACCCCCGTTTCCCAATCTTAAGGTCTCGCCACTGGGTTTGGTCCCCAAAAAGTCCCTAGGTGAGTTTCGCCTTATTCATCATTTGTCCTACCCAGCCGGCCGATCGGTCAATGATGCTATCCCTGATGACCTTTGTTCAGTCAGGTATACATCGTTTGACCATGCGCTGCGCATGGTGCGCTCGTGTGGCCCGGGTGCCCTGCTGGCCAAGTGTGACATTAAGTCAGCTTTTCGCCTCTTGCCAGTGCACCCGGGCGACTTTGAGTTGCTGGGTTTTAAATTTAAGGGGGAATATTATTTTGATAAGGCCATGCCTTTTGGCTGCTCCATATCATGCTCGGCTTTCGAGCGTTTTAGTACCTTCCTAGAGTGGGCTTTCGTCCGCAGGTCAGGGTCCCAGTCTGTAGCCCATTACCTGGATGACTTTTTATTCGGGGGTAAACGGGGCTGGGACACGTGCGCACGTCTCCTCAACACATTTCAGACGCTAATGGAGGAACTTGGTGTCCCTTTAGCGCCCGAAAAGACCGAGGGCCCATCGACCAAGCTAGTATTCCTGGGGGTTGAGATTGACACAGTAGTGCAGGCTTCTAGGTTGCCGGGTGATAAGGTGTCCAGGATAGTGGCCCTTATCTCGGAATTGCTGGCCAAGCGTAAGGCATCCCTGAGGGAACTGCAGGTGCTACATGGGCACCTTAATTTTGCTTGCAGGGTGGTCGCACCGGGCAGGGCTTTTGCCCGGCGCTTATGCGACGCCATGGCAGGGTTATCCAGGCCCCACCACAGAGTCAGGCTTACCCGGGGTATCAGGGCAGACATGTTCGTCTGGTTGCAATTCCTGAGGGAGTTTAATGGGGTCTCATTTTGGAGGTCTGACCTCCTGGCATCCCCCAATTTCCAGATCCAGTCTGATGCCTCAGGATCCCTGGGTTATGGGATGTACTTCAATGGGAAGTGGGCCTATGGTGGGTGGCCACCGGCATGGGCAGGCACAGGTCGCCTGCGGGATCTCACATACCTGGAATTTTTTCCCATTCTGGGGGCTTTGATGCTATGGGGCGAACAGTGGGCTAATTCGGTGGTGCATTTCTGGTGTGACAATGCGGCTGTTGTACACATTGTCAATGCACAGACTTCCAAATCGCCCAGGGTCATGGATCTAGTGCGCCATTTTGTGCTGCGCTGCCTGCGCCTCAACGTCTTGTTCAGGGCCAGGCATGTCCCAGGGATTAATAATGATATTGCTGACGCTTTGTCCCGCCTGCAGATCTCCCGGTTCCGCGCCTTGGCCCCGGATGCGGAGGAATTTCCCTCGCCACTCCCGGACGAGATGTGGACTATTGGCAAGGAGAGGTGAACCGGGCGATTGGCCTGTCACTAGCGCCACGCACGCGTAAGGCGTATCAACAAGCATTCAATTCGTACAGGGCATTTGCTAATCAATTTCTCTTGCCAGAGACCTGGCCTATCCCGGTGGACCATGTTCTGCGGTTCATGGTTCACCTGCATGCACAGGGCCTCGCACCTCGCACCATAGCATCCAAGCTCTCGGCCAAAGTGGGGGGTCATGTGGATACCACCTCTGACTTCCGGGTGAGACATGTTTTGGAGGGGTGGGTGCGCGAGCGCGGGCGTTGCCTGGACGACCGGCACCCTATTTCCCCAGGGGTTCTTACCCAGTTGGCCCGGGGCTGGCCAGGCCTCTGTTTTGATCATTATGAGGCAGCCCTTTTTCATGCAGCCACAACGGTGGCATTTTTTGGAGCGCTCCGCGTCAGCGAACTCGTGATGCTGTCTAAGGCGGATGCAAGTGGTAGGGCACTGGAACTCGAAGATGTCTATGTTGCCAAAGACTGGGCCCAGTTGAGGATACGCTCCTCTAAAACAGATCAGCATGGCGTAGGCAGTGGTGTAAGACTGCTACGTTGTTCTTTGGCAGACATCTGTCCGGTTGGTGCCCTACAGGAGTACCTGGCACTGCGTGGCATGCACCACGGCCCGTTTTTCTGTCACCAAGATGGGTCTCCCCTTACTAAATTTCAGTTTTGGAAGGTGACGGCCAGAGCCCTCACCAGGGTGGGCCTACCAGGTGCCCGTTATGGCACACATTCGTTCCGTATTGGTGCAGCCTCTACAGCAGCTGCTTTTGGGTACTCTGGGGCTGACATACGCAGCATGGGGAGGTGGGGCTCGCAATGTTTTCAGTTTTATGTGCGCCCACTCCCGCCATGAGTACCAATCCAGTCACCTTACCGCCTTTTTTCTCAATTTTCTTACAGACCCTGGGTGTCGTATTACACCGGTGACAGTATGGCTGGTGGGCCACAGCTATGTGCACAGGGCAGCGCGTTACGCTGCGGCGACAGAGTGGGGACCCCGACTGGGACTGGGTGACCACGCCAGTCTCGCATGGCATGGTAAGCCTGGGATGTTATGGCGGGAGCTGCGGCCTTTCCTTTTTTCTGGCCTGGGTGCTGACCCGCCTGACATTCTAATCATCCACCTGGGGGGCAATGATTTGGGCCAGGTCACCGGCTTATCGCTCAAGCATGCGATTTGCGAGGAACTCGCCTACTTGCATTATGTCTGGCCTGCCACAACCCTGGTTTGGTCGGACATTGTTCCGCGCCATTCTTACAGAGGGGGCGTTAACCTCCTGGCTCTTGACCGCGCTAGGCGCGCGGTCAATAAGGCAGTGGCGCGGTTTCTTACCACCAGGGCTTGGGGACGGGTTAGTCATCACCCCGATATTAGTCTACAAAATTATGACTTGTACGCAGGGGATGGGGTCCATCTGTCGCGAGGAGGTATGGACCTCCTGTTGGGTGATTGGCGAGCAGGCCTGTTGACCGAGCTGACGGTCTGGGGGGGGGGCGTCAGGTCTTCTTTGAAGCCCCTCCGTGTGGCGGGTAGCACTGGTAAGGTAAACAGTATGACCCACAAGTATCCGGCAGGTTCGCAATTGACTGGACAACACTAGACAGGAATAAATTAGTTAAACGTTGTCCGGTCGACGACGAACCAGGCGATGGGGTGATGATGATTGCTAACCAGCATGCATCACCCCTGTGATTTCACGGATACGCGTCAGAGGGTGGGGTCATAAGTTAGTTATTGACTACGGTCAACAATTTGTGTGTTGTCAACAAACAAATTGATACAAATTGATACATTGTAACCAATTGCCGTTGGCAATTTTGGGGTGGTACCTTACCAGTGTTACTTCGGCCTGCTTGCCTTAGGAATTATGATTGGTCGTTTTACCAATACACATTTATAATTCGGACTAGGGCATTGAATCAATAAATGTGGCCCTATGCTGTTATCCACTCTCAATGTTGTCTGTGTCCGTTATTGGGGGGGTGCGCCTGCAATGCAAGCGCAGCGCCAAAATGGCCGCCGCGCCCTTTGCGGCCCCCCCCCACAGGACAGAGAATCCGGGTAGTTAGGGGCGTGGCCAGCTCCCTTATAAAAGGGGTGGCCACGAGGCAGCCGAGCTGCCATTTTACCTCAGCGACGGAGCGGAGAAGTTTTTTCCCCTCCACCCCCTCCCTAGTTAACAGTGTGATATTATGGTCGCTTCGGGGCCGGGTGGGAATTTTTGGTTGGGACCCATATTGGCTCCGGGTCCTGGCTTTTTTGCCCATCCCACACTGTTGCTATGGTTTGATATAGGGGTCTTTCTGTGTTCCTACTGTTGACTTTGGTCACATTGGCGGGTAGCACTGGTAAGGTAAACAGTATGACCCACAAGTATCCGGCAGGTTCGCAATTGACTGGACAACACTAGACAGGAATAAATTAGTTAAACGTTGTCCGGTCAACGACGAACCAGGCGATGGGGTGATGATGATTGCTAACCAGCATGCATCACCCCTGTGATTTCACGGATACGCGTCAGAGGGTGGGGTCATAAGTTAGTTATTGACTACGGTCAACAATTTGTGTGTTGTCAACAAACAAATTGATACAAATTGATACATTGTAACCAATTGCCGTTGGCAATTTTGGGGTGGTACCTTACCAGTGTTACTTCGGCCTGCTTGCCTTAGGAATTATGATTGGTCGTTTTACCAATACAAATTTATAATTCGGACTAGGGCATTGAATCAATAAATGTGGCCCTATGCTGTTATCCACTCTCAATGTTGTCTGTGTCCGTTATTGGGGGGGTGCGCCTGCAAAGTGCCAAAGGGTTGTTGAACGTTTGATGCTGAGCCCCATACTAGCATCTTGGATAGGTAAGACATAGATTGTAACTTCCTACCGTCATATACATAAGTGTAAAGTGTCACCTTACTATGGCTACATGTTTGGAAAGAAAGAATCAGAAGTAGTGAAATACAGTAAAACCTCACATAAAGAACACCTCGCTTAGAGACTAACGTGCTTAAAGAGCAGGATTTTCTCTGAATGGTTGCCTCACTTAACAACTAAAACCAACCAAAAACTCGCTTAACAACTAAATTGGGTTTCACAATCCCCCCCCCCCCCCGCCAGAAGTCATAATTGGTCACTTACAATGGTGTTTTGCTTAAAGAGCAAACTCACTTAAAGAGCAATTTCGTGGAATGCATTATGCTCTTTAAGCAAGGTACCACTGTACAATGTTTGCTGGCATATAAAACCCACTTCCTTCTTTAAAGGTAAAGGTTGCCCTTGCTTGAAAGCCAGTTGAATCTGACTCTAGGGTTCAGTGCTCATCTCTGTTTATAGCTAAAGAGCCAGCACTGTCTGCATATGAAGATGTTTCCATGGACATGTGGCAGGCCTGACTAGACACCAGAGTGCATGGAATACTGTTTACCTTCCCACCGAAGTGGTACCTATTTTCTTGCATTTTATTGCTTTCAAACTGCTAGGTTGGCAGGAGCTGGGACACAGATGGGAGCTCAATCCATTGTGCAGTACTGAAGAATTGAACAATTGAACTCTGGCCTTCCAGTCGTCGAGTTCAGTGTCTTAACCACTTGAGCCTCCACAAAATTGAGTGTATCTTGTATTGTATATAGTGGGCAATAGTGGGCTATTTTGGTAATAACGGGGTGCATCTTATACTCCAGTGCATCTTAGATGCCGGCAAATACGGTAACTGCCATAGCAGAAATACTCTCAGATTCAGGTACTGCACATGACTGGATACTCACTTGAGCTGCTGCTGGGTCTGCTTTACATCTGAAATCCCTCAATGTCCCCCTTTTTTAATGGGGGAGACAGCTTGTTTTTTCTGTTAGCCAGAGAATTCTGACACACTCCCAACAAGAAATGAACAAATGAATAGCAGCTGGAATACTGAAGAGAGAGAAAAGCTCAGGCTTATGATCCTTTTGCCTCACAGATAACCATGAAAAGCAAAGTATTTTTATTTATATTGTTATTTATTCTTAGTGCAAAAAAGGAACCATCTGGTGTCAAAGTAAATAACAAAAAGAATCCACAGTGTGTAGTCGTAAGTTCTTTGAGAAGGAAATGAAGACATTTCAAAATGTCTAAAGTTATGAAATACATATCAGAACAAAAAAACTTCAAATTCCACTTGTGTCCTGTAATATTAACTCTCTGTACCATAATATCCAGGTTGCAAAGCAATGTAACATGAACCAAATGCACAAAATAAAAAGATAAAACTGTAGGAAAGTGAATAATGAAAATGGAAGTCAGGTTTATCCAAGAACAAGCCTCGTTCTGTTCATTTTGTTGTTGTTGTTGTTTTGTTTTCAGGTTTAAGAAAGAACAAAGTGGAAGAAAACACCCCCTCTTGATTTGAAGACACTGCTAGTGATTTAGCACTAGCCTACCACTGTGGTGCAGGGTGCCTTATGGAATTAACATAATAAGCATCTTTACCTATAAGAAGGTGGTTGTGTCGTGCGTATCCAGCATACACAGCCACACCCGGTCCAAACATCCCGTACCGAACCGCCCACACTTACCTTTAGACCCTGCGAGCATCGCCGCAAGGGTCCGGTCGCCAAGAATGTGGCAACTGCCCCACGAAGACAAACAAAAAAAACCTACAAGGCCCAGCGTCCTCCATGTCACTGCCATGCCACCCCTCAGCCAATCAGGCTGAGGGACGCAAGTGTGGAGGAGGCCAGGAAAGTGCTGCATGTGGGGGGAAACTGCTGCCGCGTCAAGGCCCCGGCACCAAAGGCCAGAGCTGGCCGCACCAGGACTTTGGCGGGGTTGCAGAGAGAAGAGGGAGGCCCTCTTCTCTCCATGGCCCTGGTGCCAGCCCCACCGTGACTTCACCGGGGTTGCAGCAAAAAGCTTCCCTCCATGGCCCCAGCAAAAAGCTTCCCTCCGGGACATGGAGCCCGAGAATGGCACTCCATTCTCAGCCTCCATCTCCCAGAGGGAAGACAACACCTTCCACCAAGGGCAAGGGCCAAAAGCTTTGGCCCACACCCACCGAGGAAAATGAACAGCTTCCCTCTGGGAGATGGAAGCCGTGAACGGAGCACTGTTGTCTGCATCCATCTCCCAGAGGGAAAACCATCCGGAGCTCCCCTCCCCTCATGTGTGTGTTGTGTGTGTGTGTGTGTGTGTGTGTCCTTGCCTAGGCTACGGGGAGAGGAAAGGGAATCCTCTCATCTCCCTGTGCAGTTTCAGCATGTATGTGTGTGTGTGTGTGCACCCCAAAACGATCCCTACCACCAACACCCAAAATAAACCTGCCCGACAAAAAATGCTAGTTTCTTATAAGAACTTAAGAACAGCCTTGCTGGAACAGGTCACAGCCCATCCTGTCCAGCATTCTGTCTCACACAGTGGCTTACCATTTGCTTCAGAGTATTCCCAAGCAGATGCTTTCACCTGCTTAGGATTCCCTGGAAATGGCATTGAGATATATCCTCCCTCTCTCTCCAACCCAGAGGTTGTCCTTAGGTATCCATAATTATAGCCATTGATATCCTTGTCCTCCATGAACTTGTCTAATCCTTTCTTAAAGCTGTCAAGACTGACAGCTGTCACCACTTCTTCTGGCAGGGAGTTCCATAGATCAGTGATCCTCTTTGTGAGAGAACTTACATCCAAAAGTTTCATGTATTGTGCGATAGGGAAAACAGTTTTTACTTATCTAATTTGTCCACACTGTGTGTGATTTTATAAACTTCAATCAGGTCACCTCTTAGACGCTGTCATTCAAGAGTGAAGAGGCCGAACCATTGCAGCCTCAGGGACAAAGAAAGAGAGATGATCAAACAAACCAAAAGCCTTATTCTCCTTCCATTTTTCTGCACTAGCATCACAACCATCAATGCCTGCAAGTAAGCAAAGGAAAGGCTCAGTTTACTGTTTTGGCAAGTTGGTGGAGAAGGCAGTGGGTGGCAGAGAGAGCTCTGGAGAGAAGGAACATATTTTTTCCAGCTTAGATTTTTGGGAAGGGGGGAAGTCCCACCTCTTCTGTTGATGTAGGCTAGTGGAGTGCCCTGGCAGAGGTATGCCACGTGTGTTTGTGCAAGGTTCTTGGATTAATGCTGGCACAAAGAAACTTTTGAGTGCAAAAAGAAAAACTGTTTACTCACAGGGTGAAGGAAAGGCTTCAACTATATACAGCAGAATAATAACATAAACCAGATAAAGTCTCTTGGAAACACACAGTTAGGTTCATGGTTGCCTTTAGTCCATTATGTACAAGTCCAATACTCAACAGTTCAATGAGCACAGTTGGCATAAAGGTAAGGTTGCTTTTCTCTCCTCTGTAATGGTAACTGCACAGTCAGTTCTGAGGGTGCCCAATGCAGCAGTCAAACAGCATGATCTTCAGCATGATCCTGTGTCCAGCAGTCAGCACAACAGGAACAATGGCTTCCAGCACAAAGCCTGTGAGCATACTGCTTGGTGAGCATATAGCTGAAGGTGCAATGGTCAATGCCTTACTTATACAGAAGATTACTGGGAGAATGGTCAGCACCTGTGCTCCCTGCATACATTAGCTTAATATAACAGTACAATAAAATTTGTCATACAACCTAAGTTAGGGAGCAAAGACCTATGCCATAACATCTTCTTTGACATAGACTTTTCAGAGCCCAAGATGTTTAAGACTTTACTTTTCCCACAGAAGTGAACTGATAGATCAGTTCACTTGCCTTGTGTGGAAAACTAAGCTTCCGAGTTCAGCTGCTGATGAACAAACTATTTTACCTCAGTTTCCCCAGCCTTGTTTCCAAGTTTTCCCCCAAAAAAATTCAATCCCACAATACCTGGGCATGCCAGCTAGAGCTGATGGCAAATGGCATCAAAAACATCAGGATGCCAAGTTGTGGTTTTTGCATTACCATTTTTCATTCTCCTAACCTGGTCATATCTTGGGTGATGTTTGACAGGATGTCAAAAACTGGCAGGAAGGGAGACATTAAATATAAGTTAGACAAGTTATCTTCCCTTAGTAGCAGGTAGTGTTTGCCATATCCAAGAAAAATTATTACAGGTTTATTAGAAATATTATTTAGGATAATTAAGAGAAGCAGTAGGCTCTGATTTCAAAATATGTCCTCATATTTCCAAAATAATTAAAATTAAAAGCTCTGTAAACAAAACAAAACAAAACACACAGCACACACCAATATTTAGCACAATAACATTGTAAATTAGAAAATAATTAAATAGAAAAATTCAGAGCTACTACGGGAGCCTGCAGACACAGCTTGAATTTATGGTAACAATAATTCTGATTTCAATTAGACCCTACTAGCTCCCTTGTGCCTTTTTTTTTAAAAAAAGAGAAGAAATTAAGTGAGGTGTCTCTGATAATCTCCTAGAGGCACCTTCTCTGAGCTGGATGAAGCGTCTGCTATATGGGTGAAAATAATTGTCATAAAGTATCTACTAATGAGGCCCCTGTAGGAGCACTATGAGAAGGATTGTTGCCACATTTGTCAATCTCTCCTTTCTCCTCACATTCAGAGGAAATATAGAGGGATGGAGGGTGTCTCCACCTATGACGGAGAACCAAAGATAGGCAAGATTCCCTGTGCATACTTGCTGGTTCCCATTGGTACAGAAGGAGGAAGAGGCTGAATCAGCTACCCACTTCCCAGCAAAATCTGACAATCTACATACTGAGTGAAGTATCTCTTCTCTGCATGATTGTAAGGACTTGCTCTTCAACTCAAAACATTAAAGTATGGGTTTTCCAGAAGATTGATTCCTGAGTGCCTCAGCAGGCAATTTTCACAGCAGTCTTTCCCTCAGCTCCTTTGAATCAAGAAGAAACCCACAGGCTAGAATTGGAGAAAACACTTATTTTATATTGTATCAACTTTTGCTGACCACCAAAGCCTCCTCTTTCTCCTCTGGTAGTAGTACCAAGTAATGTGCACTTGCTCTTTCGTTCCCACTGATGAACAAATATGGATGCAGCTGCCATTGACAATCACTGGTGCTGCCTCTCATAATTTCCCCAAACTAAAACTCATATACTGCTATTTCCTTCTTGTCTTTGTCCTGAGGGGGGTGACAGTGCTGCTTCCTTCTCCCCTCCAGTGGCCTGCATTTCATTTGCTGCCACTTCTAGCAATGGAAAGGGAAATTTCCCTCTGCCCTGAAGCATTACAGCATGCATGGATTGGGGAACAGGGAATAGAACTGCTTCTGGCTTCAAGCAATAAAACAGCTTAGCCCATTCCAGGAACATATGAAAGCGTCACATGAGGTAATTATTATAACAGGGGACTGATGGGTTCTCAGCCTAACTTTTATTGTATTATTTTACTATTATTTTGATTGGTTGCCTAGTCTCCAACTGACCTGTCAAAATCAATGCGGATGGGATGGGGAGTTCTTGGTATTTATTTCCTTTGTCCCACCTTAAATAATATGCTCAGTACATGTCATAATATGAAACATATTTCAAGGAATATATTCCACAGACATAGATCCATATGTGTTTGCAAATATCTGCAGGTAGAAATAACTATAAAATCAATCTTAACTTCACTTGCTGTCTTCCAGACTGGAATTTGATCTTGTAATACAACTGTTTGCCTACAGTGTTTATGAGTTACAGCTGTCTATCTTCAGGCATAATTTGACACTTCGTTAAAAAAAAAAACCACCATCCAAAGCCTCCATAGATTTCACACCAGTATTCAGAGTTTCAAGGTTTCCATTTAAAATAATGCCCTGATGCATTCTCTGAAGTGTGTGTGTGTGTGTGTGTGTGTGTGTGTGTGTGTGTGTGTGTGTGTGTGTGTGTGTGTGAGAGAGAGAGAGAGAGAGAGAGAGAGAGAGAGAGAGAGAATGAGAATGAACATCATGTAAGATGAATTGTACAACCAACACAAACTAGAGACATTTTGAAATTAATACAAACTGGTGATATTTCAAGAAACAATGAAGTTCTATATGAAATAGAACCCACAGTGTACATAAATTTGTACCAAATGAATAGTCCAATGTAGGTCAAGGAAAAACAATCCTCACATTAGATCAAGAGAATAGCAAAAGCATCCGCAAATGGAGCTCTGCACTGCACACACATAAATTGTAAATAAGATAAGGGCCATGAACTTTAGGGACCTACAATTGCATTTGGTTTTTTTAAGTTTCAGTCATTCGTGACGTTAGATAAAAATATTCTGCCTTTTGGAACTTCTAACTAAACTTAGGTAACCTGCAGTTATCATGGGAAGTATGGCTTTTTTTCCTCAAAGGAGATGGGGATTTTTTTTTTTTTTGCCAAAAAGGCTATATGGGGACATAGTCTGCTTAAAACTTTCTCTATTCTCAATTGTTGTTGGAAGATTACTATTTAGTGAACAACTTCACACATGCAAATAAGCTGGGCCAATGCTCTTAACCGAGCAGGAGTTAGATTCAAATGCATTGAGAGCGGTGGTTAATTTTTGTCTGTATGTCTCACTTTGTATTCAACAAATATTTCAGTGGCCATTGGTGTTCTAACAATGGCATCGTTTAATCAGTTAGGTCACCCTTGCCCGAAAGCCAGACGTATCCGACTCTAGGGTTCAATGCTCATCTCTCTTTCATAGCCAAAGAGCCAGCACTGTCTGCTTCTGCAGACATTTCCGTTGTCATGTGGCAGGCATGACTATACACCAGAGCACATGGAACACCGTTTACCTTCCCACCGAAGTGGTCCCTATTTATCTACTTGCAATTTCTTGCTTTTGAACTGCTAGGTTGGCAGGAGCTGGGACAAAGATGGGAGCTCACTCTGTCCTGCAGTATTCGGATATCGAACTGCTGAACTCCCGCCTTCCAGTCAGTGTCTTAGCCACTTGAGCCGCTGCTGTCCAATTGGGGACACAAAATGGTATCACAGCAGCAGGACCTCACTGAAAAAGCCAAACAGTTTCTAAAAATTTGAATGGAATTAGCATCCTCTTCAGACACTTGCACACTCCTTGTTTGATATTTGTGGGATTGTAAAGATTGAAGGCAAAAGGAGAAGGGGGTGGCAGAGGATGAGGTGGCTGGATGGAATCATTGGCACAGTGGGCATAGATATGGCTGGGCTGCAGAGGATGACAGGTGACAGAGGAGCCAGGCATACGGTGGTCTATGGGGTTGCAAAGGGTCAGAATCGACTGTGTGTGACTGAACAACAACAAAATGATAATGTATGGCAATTTGTGGTGATGCAAAAAGCAGATTAATTATCTGCATGGCTACTGTTAGATAGCTTGGTACTCTGTGATCTGACTACAGGCTGCAGAAATAGGTGGAGTGTGTATGTTGAAATAACAATAGCTAGCATGAAAATGTGAGTGGCAATTTGGAATCAAATCAAAGCTGCTGACTCTTTTTTTAAAAAAAAACAGTGCAGCTGTCTAGGCTTTGGTCAACTGCTCATTGATTTTCTCAAACAGAATTTCATCAAAGTAACAAATTAAAAATAAAATAAGAATAAAAAGAAACAAGACTGATAGCAGGTTCTGCAAATTGAAAAGTGTAAAAATGAACCGCTGGCAAATGCTCTTGGCAGCCTTCATCTCAAGCATAGATTCCCCACTACTAGGACTGGAGCTGGGAAAGAACGAGATTTTCTACAATCAAATACCAAAGATGTTTAGTCAGTAGCTTACTCCCAAGTAACTGTGCTTTGCCATTAAAATATATGAAACATGCACAATATTTATTTCTGATAGACCAAAACAGTAACACACACATACCCAAAATCACTTATACTGTACAAAAAAGGCCAGTCATTTCGGGGAAATAGAGATTTATATTGTCCAGTTTCAGAACTATTCAATGCCACTTCAACAAAGTGAGTAAGGTGCTACCTGCTTCTCCACAATGAATAAGCTGCCAAAACCCTGGAATTGGCAGTGGGGGGAAAGAGGTACTGCACATCCCTTCTGCGCAAGTCGTGTTCTACAGATGCGTAGAAGGCTTTTACGCTTGTGTAGAATGCGACTTGTGCAGAACTGTTGTGCGCAGGTCCCGGATTGTCCGGAGCTGCGGTTGACAGATATGGTAAAGGGGTGGTGGCTCAGTGGGAAGGGGAATGTGGTCCGCACAGGCCCAGAGACCAGGAAGGGGGAGGCAAGGTTCTCTAAGGTCCTTGCAGAGTGGTGGCCCAGAAAGAGCGTGACTGGGGGGGGTCTCGCCTTTCAAGGCGCAGCACTCCATGGGGAACTCAGAGTGGTGGTGACCACAGAGCTCTGCCGACCTAAGGGGAACATCAGCAGGACTGGCCCAGAGACAGTGTGTGTGCCATGGTGTCAAGGGAAGGCAGGAGAAACGACCATGCCAATCCTCTGTCCAATGTCATCATGGCCATTTCTGCCCTTTCTGCCTTCCTCTGAGGAAGGTGAGGGCACTCGACCAATAAACGCTCACAACCATTTTCAGGGCTGCAGCTGAAAATGAGTGTCTGGGGGAGGGATGCATTTTCGGAAGTAGCATGACACAGGGACCTCGGAGGACCAGTCTCATTATTTCCGGGCCTGTACTCTGCAAGGAACTCACCCCCCATCTCCTGGCCAGTCTGGCCACCATTCAGCATTGGTCCCTGCCCCTTTGAGGTCCCTGCAGAGCACTGTACCTTGAAAGGTGAGACCCCCCACCCCAACCTCACTCTTTCCAGTCCAGTGCTCTGCAAGGACCTTGCTCCCCATCTCCTGGCCAGTCCAGCCACCATTCAATTTTGGTCCCCACTGCTTCGATTTCCGTGCGGAGTGCTGCACCTTGAAAGGTGAGGGAACCCCCCCCCCATCTCACTCTTTCCAGGCCAGTGCTCCGCAAGGACCTTGGAGGGCCTTGACCACCCCCATCTCTGGGACAGTGTGGGCCACATTCCCCGTCCCACTGAGCCACCACCCCTTTGCAGTCCCTTTGGAGCACATCCCTGCTCCTGTCTCTACTCTTTGCAGTCCCTTCAGAGCCCCCCCCCCCAGTGCCCCTGCTCATATCCTTGCTCTTCACTTCGGCTGAAAAAGTGAGGCTTATTATTAGGAAATTCTAGTTGTAACAAAGTAGCAGATCCACTGCACTCTTTAGTCAGTTCACACAGTAATTAGCATTTTGCTCCCAACATGCTAGGTACTCATTTTGCTGGCCTTGGAAGGATGGAAGGCAGAGTCAACCTTGATCACCATCAGGATCAAACTCACAAGGTCAAAAGTGTTGGCTTTACCACTCTGTACCCTCCATGGCTCCACTTGTGGCTTCTCTCTGCTACTAATCTCCAACCTCCCTTTGCCATATCAGTATCTAGGTCAGTGATGGTGAACCTTGGCAGGAGTGCAGACTTGGGCTTCTGGTAATTGAAGTCCAAGAATACCTGGAGGGCCAAGATTCCCCATCACAGATCTAGGTAATAGTTTCTTCAAATCACTCCATTAATAAATATGTTATATTCAGTAACTTTCACTTAACTCCTTTCTTCCTCTTTTCTACTGCCACCAACTTTCAATTTACCCTATGTGTGTGTAGATGTCCCTTCACTCAAGCCTTTACAACACTCTTGAACACTCAAGTATCAAACTTAGGAGCACTCAACTTGAATAGCAGAAATAAGGTTTTATTAAAATAATGGTGTTAAAAGATCAAAGAGCAATTAAAATTCTTCTTCCTCCAGTATCAATTGCTCTGAGATTTGCCTCATACTTGGAGACTTGATGAAGTGTAGTCATTTACTTCAGCCAGATCCCTCAGATTTGGCAACTCTACTTCCCACACCTTTGTTTGTTTTGGTGGAGAGAAAGAGGGACATTAGTCATGCAATCCTATGAATCTCTTCATCAGTAGCAAATTCACATCAGGTTTATTTGAATTGACTTATAACCAGCCATGCTGACCAATCAATAGCATGCACCATTAAAATAAAGTGATGTGGTTGTAATAGCAGTCTTTTCATAATGCCGGTTCTCTTCAGACTGGTATCTTTTTCACCCTTTTGTTATATAAAAAATGCCCCTATTTCCCAATTACCAAATTTGCACAGATATTCAGGTGTGCTTCAGTGCAAAGGATGACCCAGGTTTATTTTACCATCTTCACAGGGGTGAGAAGAACAAGAATACCATTTCCAGAAGGGTTGCATGTCAAAGAACTCCCCAAGGCCCTTTCATTCTGCCGTGCACTGTCATAAAAGAAAACTGCTCCAATAAATTGAAGCTTACTCCCCTTTATTTGCAGCTACATATGTGGCCGGACAGTGTACACTACTTAGTTCCCCAGGAGTTAAAGAGAAAATGAACTGCCAGCTTTCAAAACAAGGCACCTCTCTGTGACTATCATCGCACAAACAGGGTGGTCAATGCAGCTGGTTTACAAAAGATTGATTTTTTTATTTTTTTATTTCTTTTTGGACAATGAGAACACTTTTCAGGGCATAAAACTATTTCTCTTGTTTCCTCCTCCCTGAAAGTGCACAAACTGCTTGTCCAGGACTATGGCAAGGATTATGGAATAACTTCTAGAAGCTGATGGAGTGGGGTGGGTAAAACACCCAACACAAGTGCTGCAAAATAGAGATACTTTTGCCAAATGAAAGACTTGTTTAGCACATTCCTTGGTTTTAAAGGCAAACAAGAAAAATAAATAAACCATGATAGCACCCTTCTGCTTTGTCTGAGAAGGATAATGTAGTTCTTAACACAGGGGTTCTCCACATTTTTAAGCTGTGGGCCAGACCACGCCCCACCCCCCTGACAGCTGAGCAGGCCAGACTGGTTCCCCCCCCCCCCCAGCTGTAAATGTTGCCATAAAAGCTGTTTGTGGCTGTATTAAATGTGTTTATGATGGCTACGGACTCATATATGACTGTAGTAAATGTGTTTTCAATGACCACGGACTCATTTACGTAAATGAGTCCATGGCTTATTCTGGTGGTGGTGGTGGTGGCGGCGCCGGCGCTGGTGGCAGTAGCAGGTGGAGTGAGGTCAGGAGCCGGATTATTTGATGCCATTGGCCGGATCTGGCCTGCAGGCCATAGGTTGAGAACCTCTGTCTTAACAGGTTAGATAGAGAGAGGTAAGTGTCCCCTGATGGCTTCCTGGAACGTTAGGCAATCTACAGTTTTCTTTTTGCTATATTTATTTAATAAGATAATAAGAACCATATTATGTTAGCAATTAGATAAAGAACTTTCTCCATTGGAGCATGTGATTTGTAGAACACCCTAAAATGACACAACATTTACTTTGCTGTTTAAACTGGTCAAACTGTTTTATATGGATTTTAAGCCCCTTTATGGTTTTCTGCTATCATTTTATATAGGTATTCACTACTTCTTACCCTAATACTTTATTTGTTTCTTACATTTATATCCTACTTTCCACCAAGAAAGGCATTCAAGGCACATGACAGTAATAAAATTCAAATTAAAAATAAATGGATGTAAAAGTATGTAATGTAAAATAGCACTGTATAAATATACCAGAAACCACAATTAGAAGTATTTTAATGTCAATGCTAAGAAATTGCTTAAGTAACTCCTAGCTTGTTCATATCTTTTGATTAGAGTTGGGAAACAACTTATTACTAGTAAATCATGTTATATAATTACATACTTTTAGCGGTAACAAGAGGGTGATGAAATTATATTTCCAAAGTAATATTACTAATGCGAACTAAGTTGATTTCACAGTTACTTTTTAAGGCATTTGCAGATACATTTTGACAGTAATTTTTCAATTTTTAAGCTCTTATCATTCCTAATTTCCTTGAAAGTAATGGAAAATTAGTAGAAAAATAAGAAGCAGAACAAAAAAGGAGGAAACAGTGTAGCAATAATGAATTTTTAAAAATGTTATAGTCGAAATCTAGTGGTAATTTGTAATAAGATTATGATCAATGAATCAAGATAAATTACAGGAGAATAGGTTAATTGAAATACCCACTAATTAAATGGGCTATCTCCAGTTGTGACTTCCTGCTGAATTTCAACTTGTAATGTATGACAGTGTTTTAACCTTCCTTTTAAAAAAGTAATCTGCTTGTATTCCTGCTTAGTAAACTCTGGAAAGGTCCAGGTGGATAGGAATATACAGAAAGACATTTGGTTAAGAGATTTAATTGAAGTAATATTTCTAAGAAATATCTATATAACTGCAGTTAGCCTGCCAATTTCATTATGCACTGAAATGCAAACCCATTCCCAAGCAGCAAAGAAATGGAGAGGTGTTCCAAGACATCTGACGGCCATAGAAATATGATTTATAAATAAATATAAATAAATAAATATGTTTTATGTTGTACACTACTGTACTTCTGTAAGCTTTTTGGACTGCATTTTTGAAATGGGCCACTAGAGGCAGAAGGTGCTTTTCTGTAGTTTTCTAGTGCCAAGAGTAGGTGCAAAACAGTTGTGACACTAAGTTACAAGAACTCAGCCAATATGTTCCTTTTAGAACCAACATTCCTAACTCTTCTGTGAACTCTTCATAAAGACTGCGGAGGGGATAATCGGGCGTACTCTTCCCACTCTTGATCAAATCTATGCCACCAGGTGTTATAAGAAAGCTGTAGAGATTGTGCAGGATAGTATACACCCCAGAAACGATCTCTTTCAGCTTCTGCCTTCTAGGAGAAGGTATAGGGTCATAAAGACCAGGACCAGCCGCTTGAGAAATAGTTTCTACTCAAAAGCGGTTCTGGCATTGAATGCAGTGAAATGCAGTCTATGAGGGAGCTTCTATATTTAGTTTTTAGAGTTTTAGAGTTTTAGTTCTTAGAGCCTTAGAGTTTTAGGGCTTTTAAATGTGTATATGTGGGGTGGGAATATGTTGATAATTTTGTATAGTTGTATTTTGTTTAGGTTTTGTTGAGTCAATAAGTGGTTTTTCAATCTCGTTGTTCTGTGCAGGACAACAACAATAAAGATTTATCTATCTATCTATCTATCTAACTATCTATCTAATATGTTTTGAAGGGAAATTTATAACTATAAATGAATAGGTAGACAAAATAAGGAAGGAAATTTCAGGTTAGGCAAGGCTGACTACATCATGACCAAAATGGTGATGCAAATATCTGAAAAACTGACAATTTTCCTTGCCAAAAATATCAATTGATGGATGCCACCTTTTCATGCTTAACGTTTAGTCTTGTCCTTGACAACTGGAAGGCTGGCAGGTCAAATTTTTGAGATCCGAGTGCTGCATGACAGACTGAGCCCCCGTCGTCTGTCCCAGCTCCTGCCAACCTAGCAGTTCAAAAGCAAGCAATTGCAAGTAAATAAATATGTACCACTTAAGTGGGAAAGTAACAGTATTATGTGTGCTCTGACGTCTGAGTCATTCCTTTTAAATGACCATGGAAACATCTGCAGATGCAGATGTTGCTGGCTCTTTGGCTGAAAACGGAGATGAGCACTGAATCCTATAGCTGTATATGACTGGCTTTCGAGCAACAACATTTGCTTGGGGAGGTATCATGCAATATTGTTCCGTACATCCTGCATTCATCCTATGCTCATTTAATTTATTTGAGCTTAAGCTGGCCCATCACTAAAACAATTCTCATAATACTCCTTTTAGTCCCTTTAATTGGAGAAAGGCAAGATATAAATGATATGAAATAAAATAAAAGCACAACTGGGCCCACAGGATTCCCTACATTTTATGAGAATTGCTTTGCTAAATGAGGAGAATGCCACAGTCCATTTCTTCAAACAACCCCATCAGCCATGGCTTGTTATATAACATGGTCCCTCATCCATCCAGTTTGCTCTCAGCAAAAGCCCAGAAATGTTCTCTGTTCCAGCAGCTGGATTTACTACCATATTATGTAAGCTTGGTTTATTCTCTATATTAATACCTACTGTGGTGTACTATATGGAGCATGAGTTCTCAACCTATGGCCTGTGGGCTGGATCCATCCCATGGTAGCATTTCATGTGGCCCATTGCCCTCGATCCCACCGCTGCTGTCTTAAATGTGTTTTATACATTTATGGCTGTCGTAAACATGTAACACATTTACAACAGCCACGGATGTGGTTTACGGCAGCATTTATGGTGGAGGGAACCACCAGTCCAGCCCACTCAACTATCTGAGGGAGCCTGACCCAGCCTGTGGCTTAAAAAGGTTGAGAACCCCTAATATAGAGTGATGGACTATGATTCAGGTTGCCTGCATTCTAATTCCTGTTTTGCCATGGAAAATCACTGAGGAAAAGGAATAGGTAAAACCACTCCTTAAATATCTCACTTATCTTAAACTATCTTTTATGATTGCTCTAATTCTGTTCTGACTTGATGGCGCAGAACTACACCATATTCTATATTATCAATTTTCAATGCATTTTCTTATAATGTGCATGACGATGCAGAATCATTAGTTCACCTAAAATTATTGTTTTAGACCTCACTTGCCATCCTAGGATAGATTTAAATAGACGGTGATCACTTTTGGGATTGTATTTATTATAAATATAGATTTCCAAACTCTGTGATGTTTACATGGAGAATGTTTGGTAGTATTATAAACAAACAGAGGTGGAGAAGGACTTGTTTAGCTAATAGTTCCAAGCAGTTTGGATCCCTCTGTTTTAATAGCATAAGAAAGAGCAATAAATTAGACTGATGCTTGACATTAATGTTTTGTTAAAGATAATAGGCAGAAGTGTTGTTTCTTTGTTGTGGTAATGAGTTGTGCAAGATGACATTGATTCATATATGCGGAATTGAAATGTTTGGCAAGAAGAAAGCTGGGTGCTTAGGGAGGAAGACAAATCTTGACGAAATGGAGCATCTGTGTATGCTTTGCTTGTGATTGTTTTATAATGATGGGAGCATGTAAATGGATTGGTGTGGAGCAGCAAGAATACTGGAGGCATCAGCATCTGCTATCAAGTTAAGGGAACACAGCTCAATCCTGCTCTCTCAGTGTCCTTTTCTCTTAAAGTGAAGCTGTTACACCTGTATCTTAGTTGCTTTGCCTCATGTTACTGCATCAACCCTTACTCTGAGCTCCATAGCCATCAGGGCCACTGGTCTCAAAAAGTATGCAGTTCACAGGGGCAGCTCACTATGAGCTTCATCACTGCTTAATTTCAGTCACATGATTTCATCTCTGCTGTAAAAGCATGGGAGCCAGTTGTGTTTTTCTTTTTCTTTTCTTTTTAAATGCAGTTAGTGATTTCTGAATGGTTCTGTTTGTTCTAGCATTTTAATTGTTTTATTAGGCTGTGTAATGTTTTAACTCTCAGTCAGACTGAAGGTATAAATCTACTAACTGGATAAACAGAAAAACAATTTTATGGGTTCCTAATATTATCAGAACAAAGTACTATTCTGCCACAAGAAGAAAGCAAAATGAAATATTAAAAAAAAAAAAAACCATTTATCAAAATGTTCCAGCTGGACATTCAGCAACAGTCCTGCCTAAGACATTAGTCATGTAATTCAGACTCAAATCGATTTTTCAATATACAATTAAACAGTAACACACAAGGAAAAGTGTTGGATGGACACTGAGACTCCTTATTACTAAAGATGCTTTCTCATTACAAAAGTGGGGCAAGGTTTAATGGACAACAACCTACTTTGGCAAATGTTTGAATTAATCCTGGAAAAACTAGATGAAGAAGGTGACAAGGGTTGTTTGATAATGCTGAAGTTATACAGATGATTATAATATGCAAAGATCACAATTTAAGGTTAATACAGTAAAGCTTCTGGATCACTGTCTCAGATTCTGACTTCTCTAAAAAGAGTGAATGTGACATCAGCAACATTGAGACCATGGAGTATAACAATTCTGCACTAGCAAGAAACATTTTATACTCCAAAGAGACAGGTTTTATTTATTCATTTGTTATATTTACACCAGTGTTTCTCTACCTTTGTTTTATAAACTTCAGTTCCCAGAAGCCAAAGTAATTTCCCCAAAGCAGAGTTGAGCCAATGTACTAACTTAGTCCTCTGGGAATTGAAGTTCCCCTGTGAGGTGTGGGGCCCACATTGCGGCCACTAGACTGGCCACTAGAGGCAACTGTCTGCAATGTAAAATATAGGGGTCACTATTATCCGTAATTTCTGGTGTCCGCAGTAGGTCTGGGAATAGGGTTGCCATAAGCCCCGTTTTTCCTGGATTTTCCTGGATTTCAAGGAAAAACATGTAAAAGTCCCAGTTCAAGGAAAAACATGTAAAAAGCAAGAAATGCCAATGTTTACAGAGTATTCCTTCTTCACATGATTGCAAAGGGTTAAATGCATAGAATCAGCATTCCTAAAGAGGAAGGGAACACTGTGGATAGGAAGTGAAGAGTTGTTTCTCACTTCCTATCCACAGTGTTCCCTTCCTCTCTAGGTATGATGACTCTACGTGTTTAACAAAGGACCTCTTCCAAAATAAGTTCCTTCCCTTTCTCCTTCCGGAGGGAAACAGGGACTCCAAGGGCTGCATTCCCATTCCAGACCTCTTTTTAGAGCTTTCTTCCAAGGGATCCTCATGTCGGGTTTGAAGGTGAGTGCAACTCAATGGTGTGGTGGTGGTGGTGAAGGGTAGGGTAGGGGTGACCTCAGGGAGAGGAAGGGCAATTTCAAGAGTGGTCCAATAAATGTTTATTCAAAAATAAAAGAACAGCCTCTTGACTACAGTTTATTGTAAACTGACGGAGGCTGTCTGCCCTGGTCAGGGATTCTGCGGGGTCTTAGAGTTTGAAGAATGCAATGACGTCGCATAGCAGTCCCAGCTTTGGGAGATAGAATTATGGCAGCTCTAGCTGGGAATGAACCATCTATGGAATGGTGAGACTATCTGTGTATAATCGGACTGGCATCATAACCATGTGCCTAAAACTAGTTAATGAGAGAGCACACCTACTCTGTCTTTCCACTGATGGGGTGCTTGAAACCAAAAATTCTCTATCTCACAAACTTGTTCCTCTTTGTGACAAAATGCAGAATAAGGCCTCTGATGATGAACACAATTGATAGGAAAGTTCATTTAGACTAAGAGCACCTTGAACTGGGTGTGGAAATGAACTGGGAGCCAAGTGATTTTTGATTCAGAGAAAAAGAAAGCAACAGAGGAAGAAAGACATACACACTCACATACATACACTCTCACACATGCTTCATGTCAAGTGAAATCAAACACATATGCACACATATATTCTTTCTGTGGAAATTTACTGTACATTCAAGTTGATGTTCAACATATTTAATTAATCCCCAGTTAAAGGTAAATGTGTCCCTTGCTCGAAAGCCAGTCGTACCCAACTTTAGGGTTCAGTGCTCATATTTGTTTCATAGCCAAAGAGCTATTGCTGCCTGTGTTTTCAGATATCTCCATGGTCATGTGGCAGGCATGACTAGACACCAGAGCACACAGAACACTATTTACTCCCCACCCAAGTGGTCCCTATTTATCTACTTGCAATATCTTGCTTTCGAACTGGTAGGTTGGCAAGAGCTTGGACAGAGATGGGAGTTCACTCCATCCTGCAGTATTCGGGTATCGAACTGCTGACCTGCCACATTCGAGTCAGCATCTTAGCTACTTGAGCCACTGTAGTCCCATACATACATCCCCAGTAACACACATGAAAAAACACAGTTCGCACTCATATGAGTAGGTTGTGATGAACACATTCTGCAATTACCAGTGCTACTTAGCTTTAATCCACTCAATACATTTTACTACTTCATCCTACTTCATCAAACTGAGTGGATAATTGTGGGATTTACTGAGACTAGCCAGGTACCGACAGTATATCAACATCAGCATTCCTTTGTGGCATTTTATTTAACCTGAATTATTTAATAGCATTAATTTTAATAGACTAGTTTATGCCTCTTGCTTAATGTTTATACCAGTTAAAAATAAACAAACACTTTTGATTTTATAACTAATAGGGAGGGGAATTATCATGACTACATTAATTGCCTTCCACTAAGGACTACTTCATATGCAATGTTTTCTCACAAGGATATCACATCCTAATAACTGTTGGCCCTAAATAAGAAAAGCACGTGCAAAATACCAAAAAAACATGGACAGACTCTTTTTGGTAACATGCATTTTCTTGTTGTGATGGATATGCACTGTCAAGGTTGAACCTAGCAGAGCTTTCAAGGGAAGTGTGATATTTAAGTCATAGTCCATCACTCTATTCACCACACCATACTGGATAACACACATAAAGCTTAGTATACTGTTGTCATACTAAATGTATCATATATAAATTGCAAAATGGAAGGCTTAGTATGACCTAAGCCTTTTGAGGTGATTTGTCAAAGCCATTTAGCCTTGAGAAGAAATGTGTGACAGAGAAATGAATGGAGAGCTTTTTTGAAGATTTGATGGCAAGCATGGAGAAGAAAAAGGAGGAGGAGGTGGTCAAGCCTAAAAGATTGGAACAAAGAAAAGAAGAAAAGAAGGAAGAGAGGAAAGAGAAGGCCACAGTGGAGACATCAACAGTTGGAGGGACAGACCCGGACTCAGTGGATCCAGTGCAAATATTGGTGGAACTGGGGAAACTGATGAAAAAGATTGATAAGATGGAGGAGGCAAATGCAAAGGGGTTTCGTGAAATCAGAGAAATGAGGGGGAAAGTTAAGGAAGAAATAATGGGATGTCATAAAAAGTTATCTTCTCAATTAACTGATTTTACCATAAAGGTAGAAGCTAATTATCAGAGAATGGATAAAGCCTTGAATGTAGTTCAAAAGGATTTGAAAGTGGTACAGGAGGATATGAGAGGATTACAGGAGGATGAAAGAGAAGTTAAAATAAAGGTGCAATCACAGGTGAAGAGATTGGATCTAGTTGAAGAGGTTATGAGAAAACAGAACATGGTCATTCGTAATTTGTTGGGGAAAATGCCAGATAAGCTGAAAGAAAGAATAGTTGATTGGCTGAACAATTTGAACATGGGGATAAATTTTGTAAGTGAAGATATTGTCAGCTGTTTCAGACTGGGTGCAAGAAAAGGGAAAAAAGCAAATAGAAATGTTTTAGTTAAATTTGCAAATTGGGCTGATAAATTAAAGGTGATGAGTTTTTTAAAACAAGCTGGATCTGTCATTGTGAAAATTGAGGGATGCGATATAGAGGTGTATAATGTCATCTGTAGAAGAATGGGTATGGAGGTTCAAGATGAAACCTGTGACAAAATTGCTCAGGGAACGATCGATTGATTATCACTGGAAATTCCCCAAACAGCTCAGATTTTTTTATGATAAAAAAATGCACATGTTGGATGAAGAAATGGATTGTTTGGAATATTTATGTCAAATGGGTTTGGTTAAGGCATCATCCCGTGAATGGAGAGGTTTAAGAAAAGCACTGGTGGAATCAGGGGGAATGAGAAGAGAACATGCAGGTGAGGCAGAGAGAGGGGCAACAGGAGGAAATGAGACAGAATTGGAAGTGCAGGTGGTGGCAGAAGAGGGTTGAATCGGAATGAATTTAAAAGGAGAGAGACGATGTATATAGAGGAGGGAAAAAGATATGCTGAAATAATATTTCTTTATTTTATCTTTTATTATTATTTTTTACTATTTTTTACATTAGTGGGTTGGTGCTAGAGCCATAGGGACTTTGGTTGTTTTTTTTTTACATCTCCCCCCCCCCCCCTCTTTGGGTGACAAGGGCTGCTTTCTGGAAGGAAGAGTGGGGAGGGTAGTCTAAATTATGTACATGTTAATTGTAATGTAATTTTGTATTTGAATGTTAGTCAGTATAGGGTGAAGGAGAAGGCACAAGTAGGAGTCCGGGGAGGTCAGAAGGGAAGAATGCTAATTAAAGAATGAGGGAGTTTAAAATATTGACGTGGAATGTGAAAGGTACTGGCTGTCAAGTGAAGAGGAAGAGGATAGAATCTGCTTTGCGTAAGGATAAAGCTGATATAGTCTTTCTTCAGGAGACCCATCAAAAATCAGGAGATACTAATAAGCTATTTTTGGGATGGATGGAGTTATATGAAAAGTCATATGGTACTTCAAAAGCAAGGGGGGTGGTGGTCCTGATTTCAAAGAGACTTGGCTTTGAGATGTTAAAAAGTATTTCTGATCCAGAAGGTAGATACTTGATCATTATAGGGAAAATAGATGATGAAGAAATAACCTTAGTTAATATATATGCTCCAAATGATCATCAACAAGAATTTTTAAACAAAGTGTTGGAAATATTAGAAAAAGAGAGAACATTGAAAATGATTGTAGCAGGTGATTTTAATTTAATAAGGGCAAAGGAGGATAGTTCCAATGTATTAAGGTCTGGAAAGGGGGTTAATATGAAGATTTTGGATAAATGGATGAAGGCCCTATGTTTGAAGGACGCTTGGCAGGAGATTAAAGGAACAGAGAGAGCATATACCTATTTTTCACAGGTCCACAACACCTATTCCAGAATAGATTATATTTTCATAACAGAAAATATGGTTAGAAATTTAGAAGATGCAGAGATTGGAATTTTTAAAGAATCAGATCATGCGAAATTTTGTTTAGAAGTAAAAATTGAAGGTGCAAAGAGATATAGGAGAAATTGGAGATTTGACAACAAATTGTTTCATGATCAGAAAGGTAAAGAACAGAAAATGGGAAAATGGAGTGAGTGTTGGGATTGGAATGATACGGGTGAGGTTAATTACACCGTAGTGTGGGATGCCATGAAGTCGGTGTTTAGAGGGGAATGTATTAAGTTGGCTAGTGTTAAAAACAAACACTTTAGGGATAAACAGAATGAGTTTGAGAATGAGATTAAATGCTTGCAGGAAGAGCATGTAAAGACAAAAAGTAAAGAGGTTTTTGAGAAAATGCAAAGGTTAAAAAAGGAATTGATAGGGAAAATATACAAAAAGTTAAAAAAGATTTAGTGTATTTACAGAGGGATTATTTTGAGTTTAGTAATAGAAATTCGAAGTTCCTGGCAAGAGCAGCTAAAGAAAAAAGAATTAAAAGAGAGATTGGAATACTGGTGGATGAAACAGGTAGGAGGTGTAATAAAAGTAAGGAAAAGATTAAGATAGTGGAAAATTTTTATCAGGAGCTATATTCTAAAAGAGAAGTGAATATAGAGAAATTGAGAGAACAACTGGAAAAGCGAGTACAAAAATAAATAAATTCAGAGCACAAAAATAGAATGGAAGAGAAAATAATGGAAAAGGAGGTAAGAGACACAATAGCCAGCTTGATGACAGGAAAATCACCAGGTGATGATGGGTTAACAGCGGGATTTTATAAGGAATTTAAAGATTATGTAGTTCCAAGATTGGTGAAGTTGTTTAATTATATAATGGATGGAGGGATGATACCGTCATCATGGTATAGGACTATAATTGTTTTGCTGCCGAAACCTAGAAAGGATTTAGAAAAAACAGAATCCTACAGGCCTATCTCTTTGATAAATCAGGACGCCAAGATATTTACAGCAATAGTCGCAAACAGATTGAATGGAATTATGGTTAAATATATAAATGAGGACCAAGCTGGATTCTTGAAAGGAAGACATATGACAGATTTGACAAGGAGGGTCTTGGATTTATTAGATATTGCAGGTAATACAAAAGAAAAAGTTGGTTTATTATCATTGGACATTTTCAAGGCTTTTGATTCATTGCAGTGGGTGACAATTAAGGAAATTATTAGATTTTATGGGTTTGGAGATAAATTTTGTAGCATGATTGGACAATTGTATCAATTTGGACTAGCCAAGGTTAAGGTAAATGATGAGTTCACGGATGAAATAAGGTTGGAAGCTGGCACTAGGCAAGGTCGTCCACTGTCCCCAATATTATTCATAACGGCGATGGAATTGTTAGCTGAAGCTATTAGAGGAGATAGTGGAATAGAAGGGGTCTCAGAAAATAAAATGTCTTTATGCGGATGATACATTAGTAATTATGAAACATCCAAGAAAAGCGCTAGAAAAAATTCAAGGTCATTTAAAAGAATTTGAGGAGGCAACTGGACTGAGAATAAATTGGGATAAATCTGAGATGATATTTTGCAATGTTGATAAACAGGAACAAAAGAAGATTAGAGATAAATTTAAAATGCAAGTTAAAAATAATTTGAGATACTTAGGAGTTGAAATATGTCATAAATTTGAGGATCTCAAACGACTGAATTAGGAAAAACAAAAAAAGGAAATTAAAGATAAAATTAAGCAATTTAAAAAGATTAAATTATCCTGGTTTGGCAGGATAGCATTGTGTAAAATGATGTTGCTGCCAAAAATCAATTTCTTGTTTCATGCATTACCAATTTATCTAAATGATAAAGAAATTAAGGACTTTCAAAATATATTAAATAATTATTGTAATGGTGGAAGGAAACCCAGAATAGCGAAGATTTTTTGGTATTTACCACAGAAAGAGGGAGGATTGGGAATACCTAATCTGAGAAATTATTATAGAGCTTTCCAAATTAAGAGCATTATGAAGATATTAGCAAGAGAAAGAGTAATATGGGAAGAATTGGAAATGAAGGAGTTAGATCGAACGGGTAAAGGAATATTTTTGGATATTAATGATGGAAGAATTAAAGTTAAAAATAAGGTAATGAAGACATTGTTAGGGGTATGGAGAAAGGTCAAAAAGAAATTAAGCCCAGATCTGTCACCTATTGTGGAGTTGGAAGACCTTGGAAGTTTTCCGATAAAAATTGATGAAAGGAGAAGGGAGGTATTAGAAAAGAATGATGTTTCTCTGCTGAAGGACTGGGTAAGAGTGTGTAAAGATTGTAGGAAAAAAGTGGAAATATGTGCACAGTTGAACTTAAATTGGCTACAGAGAGCGTCGATAGATAAATGGAATGGTCAATTTTTGGGACAAATAAGTTTAGAAAGAGGTAAAACTTAATTTGAGGAATTGATATTGAAAATGAGAAAGGGAATTGTGGGAATAAAGGGAATAGTGAGTAGAGTATATAGAATATTAAATAAAGAAGGAAACCCGCAAGAAATATTGAAATCATGTTGGGAGCAAGATTTGAACATAGCAATATCAAAAAGAAATTGGAAAAATAAGTGGAGAAAACGATTTATGAGAACCATGTCAGTTAGAATAAAGGAACATAATTTTAAGATCTTGTGGAAATGGTATTTGACTCCAGAGAGATTGTTTCAAATGGATAATACAAAAAGTAAAAAGTGTTGGAGATGTAAAAATTCTTTGGGAACTTATGAACACATGTGGTGGGAATGTACTGTGGTAAAAGAATTTTGGAGGAAATTGAAAAAGAGGTAGGGGAGATATTAGAGATCGAATATGAACTAGATGCAGGTATGGTATTACTAACAGATGTTGAAAAATTAGAACTGAATGAGGATAAAAAGGAATTACTATCCTTAATGGTGGTAATGGGTAGAATGTGTATTGCAAGCAATTGGAAATCAGAGGGGAGTTTGAAAATAGAAGAATGGTATAAGGAGATGTGGGATCTTGCATTGAACGACAAACTGACATGGGAAATAAATAAATATAAAGGCAAAATTAAAGAAAATAGATTTTTGAAAATTTGGCAGCCATTCGTTGACCATTCGATGAAAAGTGAACAGGAGGACAGCCGGGCACCGGATAAGGCATATTTTTGGAAAAGGTGAGAAGAAATGTGAAATCCTGCAGGCTCCTACAAGATGTAAATACACAGGGTGTTTAAAGTGATTATATGTTAGTATATTATTTTTTCAAATTATTTTATTATATATGTGTTCTTAGAATATTATGGAATAAATGAGGATTGGGGATGCTGCCGTTTGAAGGGTATGCCACCCATGGATGGGTGGTGGAATAATTATAAGGTACTAGAAAGTATTGGCAATATCTTTGATGGATGTTAACATTGAATAATGTTATTGTGTTATAATATATCATGTTTTATTTGTTTTATATTGTAATAATAATTAAAATTAAATAAACATTAAAAAAAGAGAAATTAATGGAAAGTGAGTTGTTACCAGCAGTAACTCATCCCTTGATAGTCTGGTCAATCAAGGAATTTAGCCATTGAACAGTTCCCAGGAATAAAACTCCTAAGGCACCTGATTTTTACCTAATTCATGATATTTGCCTGATATCCCCCCCCCCAAACCTATCTGATCAATTGATTTGAATAAAGGACTTGATTGTTTGATTTTTTTGAAGCAGAATTATATACGGTGCCTCATCAACTGCCTGATGGTGCACTATAGATGAAGCCTCTAGTGGTCAGCTATGATAATGCACCATAGAAATACATACATTTTAGGATTTTTAATTGATATATTTTTTTAGAACTATGGATAACTGAAACTGTGGCTACTGAGCCCATGGATATGGAGGTGGGACAACCTGCATGTTGTGAACTGTTGGATAGTTTTCCTTCTTTTGGCATTCTTTGTACTTCAAGCCAATCCAGTTGAATGTGCCATTCTCTTAATTTCAGATTTCCTCAACCTCATAATTTCCACCTGCAGGAGGTGACCCAGGAGGTGGGCTTTTTCATAATCTCATCTAACTTTCTGCATGCAGTGAGTCAGCAGACTGTGGCTCTTTCATGCACTTAGTGATGCAGAACTGACTAATGTCAGTATTTCCAATGTACTCCCCTTATTGGCTGTCTTTGGAATTAGTAATCACAAATTAGCTGGCTTTCTTCTGACCAGGTCATTCAGAAATGCTGACCACTAATAAAATGCCAAATAATTCTTTCTGTATCATCTATGCATACATTAGATAACAAAGAATAGCTGAAATTCTTAATCTCAGGGGCCAAATTATTTTAACCCATTCCTTTTCTAAACAGTTTTCATTTAGAGTAGGTTGGTTCCAATTCTTGCAAGTGCATTTTTCTTGAATATTCAGCACAACTAGATAATTCATAATAGGAATCATCTTCTAAATTTCCCTTCTGAGAGCTCATACAATATGTAATAGTTTTTGTAATGAGATCTATATATCTTTCTGTATAAATATCTATATGAATATATATGCAAATATGCATGGATAGATAGCTGTAGAGACATTAATAGTTATACAGACAAATTTAGAAGGTATAGATTGTTCTGCCTCTGGGAAACAACTCAGAAGACATGGCCTACATATGCAAGTGGTCTCCCCGTCTTCCATCCCTCTCTGGGGACAAGTGAAAAGCAAAATGAGTATATCTTTAAACAGTAGTTAATGTCCTGAATTGTGCCCCCAGGGCCCAAAAGAGCAGGAGCTTGACTTAACCATCCTGAGTTGTTGCCAGTATCTGACAAACTGACTCAGGAGGGAACAGCATATAGAGAGCTCCTTTTCAAGCACAAATGTGAGAACACGTGAGAGTTTTTCCAACGATTTCTGTCAATCTCTTTTTGACACCTCTTGTCTGAGTCTCCTCTTTTCTTTTCTTAAAGGATCAAAACTAGGAATAATCTGGGCCTTTAAACATGTAACACAAGAAGGCATTAAAAATGTACATATTTTAATGCTAATCACAGGAATCAAAGACAGGGGGAAAGTTGCAGAACTTGTGACTTTTTCCCAGCACTGAAGACTCTGAAGCAGAGATGACAGATATCAAATGAACACCAATCAAAACTCAAAGAAATAGAAATGTTTATTAAAACCATGGGAAAGCTCTTCACTACCCTTAAGAGTTATACAGATTGTCTCATTTAAACAGATACATCATGTAATTTGTATTCACTGTGTATGATTACAACAATGGCCTGTGCACTTTCGATGACAGGAGATAAAATTATGAATATATTCAGTGAATGGCAAAATCCCAAATGAGCCTTGTAATGTGTACTAATGGAGGGAATGTTAAGGACTGGCATATTGCCTTGATTGTCTAGAGGTTTTCCTCAACTCAACTTGCTCAGTCAGGCCTTTCATATATATACTGGACTGCATAACAAGAGACAAGAAGTTCTCAAGAAAAAGATAAACTTTAGGGTAGGGTAATGCATTTGCTTGAAAGAAGAGAAGTAGTTGTATTTCTCTCTATCAACCTATATTTATGTGTGTGTGTGTGTGTGTGTGTGTGTGAGAGAGAGAGAGAGAGGGGGGGGGGGTTGGATTCTGTCTATTAGAACATCCAGCATATTGAATTGCAGAAGTGGGCAAATTTAACAGGTCTACAACTGTACTTCGGAAAAATCAGCATCTGCTGACATCATCAACCCTATGCAGTTTACCTCCATGAGCAGGATTTTGACCAGCATCTTGAGGAAATAGAGGGAATGACTTGAGAAAAGTAAAAACAAGTAAATGAAAGGGGGGGGAAGCTGTAGGGGAAAGCTTATATAGATGTTTCATGCACTCAACCTGCACAGGACAAAGGATATGGGAGGAACCTATGCACATTCATATAGTTGGGATGGTGTGATTCCATGCCCATCATCAGCCATACCACACATATGTATTTAATTCCTCTCTATAGGTCCCTGAAAGACCACAGAGGCTATATGCAATTTATCATGAAGAAGGAATATGGCAGTTCTGAGCACAGTAAATCAGGTACTTACCAACTAGAACAGAAACCTAGACACTTAAGGCTGTTTTATATTACCTCTAGAAAATAAAGTTATACACTTGAACAATGCCATTGACTGAGTTGAGGAAACCTCTGAAGGAAAGCTGTCCAAGTAAATTTCCACTAGAGTTTGTGAAAATCTGACATGATAGTTTTTAATAGAACCAGCCTGCCTTACAAAGCACCTCCATGAAAGTCTAATTGAATTAACTCCCAAAGGTAGCTAATAGAATAGGAAAATGCACTTGCCCAGTCTGTTTTTATCTCACTTTCCTTCCAACTTCTCTCCATCCCTGTGGCCTATAGCTCAAGTGTCTCCCTTGCATTACACTAAATCTCTACTTGGCGTTATGGTCCTATATGTATGTGGTACCTGCAAATACACTCCTTCTATCTGCCTTTTAGCTGCTAGGATAAACAACCACAAAGTAACAGCAAATCACTTTTCTTTTCACAATTGTAGGACATCCTTTTATACATATGCTGCTTTGCATACATTCATGATACATTTGTCTCATGACAAACATAAAATGGTTAAATTCACTATCAATTACAGGTTGGAACAAGTTTGATTTCAATTACAACAGGAGAGCAAAACAGCTGGGAAATCCCCAAGGAGGGGTGCGGGAACCAAGGGGGTGAACAGTTCATTAAACAGTACTAATTAGGGAAAGATGAACTTGAGATATAAAACACATCTTGTTGCACTGCCTCCCTCACTAAGTTTCTGAACAGCACCTAGTTGGACAGAATTTCCATATAATTACTACCTTGTTTGGAGCTTTAACAACTGGCCTCACTTTCAAAACGCAACAGAAAGCAAATTAGTGCTTTTCTAGTTGCCTAAATTACATTCAAATTAAACAGCTGCTTATAAGGCTAACAGACTCTGAGTCAAAGTAATGCAGAAGTTCAGAAATTTTGCTTATAATAGGCTAATAGTATGTCATGGGGAAGTGGAGACACTTTTAGATTAGCTCTATTACATAATTTGAAATCTATTTGAAACAATTACTTTCATAAAATTAGAAGCTATGTTTACTTCTATGGATGAAAGGGAAATGTCACAATCACAAAATACAGAAGTATCCCTCCAGTTCAACATGCTGAAGGAGTCCTACCCATGAGTTGCCTCAGATCAAAAAAGAACACTGAGCTGATTCAGTGGTAAGGTCTGAAAATGTAAATTTTCCAGTGGGATGGGTCTGTCTGTCTGTGCAGATATCTGGTCCCTAATAAAAATCTTAAGATATTCAGAATGTTACATACATTTCAAAACACAAGAATACACACAGCAATAAATCCCACATGCAATTATTTACCCACACAACACAGTGTCCCTGGTATCTGGGGAAGTTCAAGCTATACTCTAAGATACACTTACTCAAGAGTAAAAGCCACTGAGCTCAGTGTAATTTCCAAGTAAACAAATTAATGAGGATAAGGCTACATGAAGGCAGATCATCCTTTTTGGGACTCTGCTACATTTGAGAACTGTATCTTATTTATTTTACAGATTTTTCTTTTTTCCAGAGTAGATACTACTCTGCATTGTATAAACATTTTATAGTTGAATTATTGAAAACTTTATCGGCTAAATCGCCAACTAGACCCATCAAATTTAGCGCCAACTAGACCCATCAAATTAATGACAAATATTAAGTCAATCCTGATATAAATATCCATCATGATTCAATGAGCTAGTTCAGTCCATGCAAAAAACTGAATTTAGTCCAGTAAATGTATTGCAGCAAATAAATCACTTTGACAGAACTTTGTAACAAAACATTGTAGATCCCAAGTTAAGCCATAGAGTATATTAAGACAAATTTGATTTAAATAAAACAATAAAGAAATTATTGCATAAAAGACATGGACAGCTGATTTCACATGTATAGTTTCCTTGCAATAAAAAGGGGGAAATGTCTTTTTCGTTAAATAGTTGTGTGTATGTAGGGGCGGAGAACAAAGAGAGACAGAGACTTCTATTCAATGTGTGTACATGTGTGTGTGACACATCCACCCAGTAAAATAGAGTTGTTTTGAGTCCCTTTAACTTCATTGGAAGCATTAAAATATGCTTAATTCTTGTATCCCCCACCATCCCCTGAATTGAATGGCTAGATTGCTTTGCTAGATTGTGCTGTGATACAAATCATTTCATATTTTATTTTTAGCTAAATGTGAAACTGGAAGGAATGATTACTTCAAACATGTCCATGATTACAGATAGAATGTTCTTGATAGAAGGATTAATATCTAACATAGTATTGGCTTCTGTATTTTAGAAACTATAAGCACTTCTAATGTGCATTCAAACTTTCCTGGAGTGTATGAGGGCAATACTCAACCATACATTTTAGAAATCCTTCACTCTAAGAAGATGTGAGATTTCAGGATTTGAATCAGGTGACATAGACCTAATCCTATGGCTGTGACCTGTTAGGTACAAGGAACTAACTCATCCTGAGAACATGGACTTCTTCATGCAGAACAGGGAATGGGAGTGTAAAACTTCCGTGCCCAAGGGGAGCCACCTGGAAACCTCCATTCTGATCTAGCCTGTCTTTTCCATCTTAGAATAAAAGCATGAACATTTTACTTTTGAGGTTCTCTCTGTTTTCACCTCAAGTCACTGAGCCCTGAGACGGTGACTTGGAAGGAAGTGATCCTGATATATCTACCCAGGATGCAGAACAGGCTTTTGTAGTAGGGTTCAAATGAAACCAGAAACTCAGCAACAAAATGGTATCGTGTAGCATGTGTGACAGAAGCATGGTGCATCTATAACATTTATCAAAGAATGCATGATATCTTCAGATAATTAGAAACAGACAGCAAATGTGTATTGTTTGTTTGAAAATGCATTTCACATAAGCATCTTAAATACAACAGGGAGACTATTCATAGAAATTGTTTTGAGCTCTGAATATTGAAAAGGAGTGTTTCACTGTAGTGTTGTGCACTGTGTGTTGCTAATGTGCCACTGAATTGTCCTGTTTTCTCCTAGCATAAATAAATGGAAATCTGTGTTCTGGGGCAGGGGGATCAAATACTTATTTTCTAGAAATCTAGCAGCATTTCTCTCTCTGTGTGTGTGAGGCTCACAATAACAAGGATGATAATTAGTAGTTTTGCATATGTTTAGAGTCTCCACACAGTGAGTAGAGCACACTATTCTAATGCCCTCTGTCGTCACTTGCAACATATGAAAAGAAGAGACTGAAGAGGGGTAAGCTGCGTTTTCTGGTTAGCTTCTCCATCTTTGCCAGAACTGTGATATATCGTCTACTGCATGTTAAAAGCAACAAAGTGTAGAGCTAATGCATTCCCCTTCAGCATTTAGAACAGGGGTTCCCAACCTATGGTCCATGGGCCCGGCCCAGCCATTGGCACCATTCCATCCAGCCAACCACCACCGCGCCCAGAAGTGGAAGCGGACGTGTATATGTCAGCCATAAAATGTGCCCGCACATGTGTAAATGTGCCCATGGCTGTCGTAAATGCGGAAGTGGGAGCATTTACAACTGCCATAAATGTGCTTGCTTTCACTTCCAAGGGGTGTGGTCGGGCCCACTCAGCTGTCTGGGGGATGTGATCAGGCCCAGGGCATAAAAAAGGTTGGCCACCCCTGACATAGAAGCTCCACGCTTTTAGGTATTGACTGAGTAGAGGTTTTATGTTTGCGTAAATATGAATCATCGTTATACTACGATGATTTCTCCAATCTATGAGAAATGTTGTGTTGATTAATGAACTGTACTCCCAGTGCTTGAGCATTGATTTCAATGGTAAACTGGGCCCACAATACTTGAAATGAAAAATAAACTGTTCCTTTTTGTGTAAACAGTTCTGATATCTTACCACCCATGGTTTGTCAGGTACCCAAATCTCCCACAAGTACTTCGGCATATCTCCAAAATTCAGTGCCTAAAAAGCAAGTAATATTTCAATAAAAAAGTTTGTCACAATTACTCCACCTACAGATATTTTTCCAACACCACCCAGATTCTGGCACAGCCCAAACTAAAGGGTAATTAAAAGTTTCTGATCTGATTTCTTTTATGTCATTTGGAATTCCCTCCCATGAGACACATCCTATGATACATAACAATCTCTTTTTAGAGACAGGCACCTTCTGTTTCTCAGGAGCATTAAGGGAAGAATCACATAATTTTTTAGGGGATTAAAGTCCCCACATAAGTTCTACTGAATTCTCCATTTTGGGGGTTCCAATGAGGAGTGCAAGCTGTTCCCTGCACATACAGTGTCGGAAATATCATTTAGATACTTTGCTATTTGGATGTCACTGCTTGTGTGAGAGCATTCTATATTACTCTAATGATATATGAAATGAGGGGGGGGATCACACAACAAACTGAATCATATGGGAAACTCACCGCCTAGAATTTTCTGTCCCTCAACAGAAGAATAGCTAGTAGTCGGAAAGGAAGAATTTCCCATAAGTTGACTCCTCCCCATGTTACTTCTCTTTCATTCCAACACATGGTACAGATACAAACAAGGGGAAAACACATGACCTCTGTACCTTGTAAATTGTTCCTGTTATTAATGACATACCACAGAACAATGTATAGACCTTGAAAATGTTTTGTAGTTTATACATCTTGAGCATACATTCTTGCATTGCTCCATCCTACCCCACCAAGAATGACCAAGAATCAAATATATTTTATTATATTTTATCTTAAATATAGATTGGTTTAGCATGGGATATTGGATCTCTCTGTTAAAATGCACTGTTTCTGCTTTTCAAACTAATATAATTCATGTTCTGGCAGAGAATGCCATTGGCTTCCACAACTACATAAGAAAGACTCATTGCAGCAGTGGAAACAATGATAAAAACATTGCAGATAGAAATAACCTCTAATTAAAAGATTCTGCAAATAAAGACAAAACTACTAAAATGTCAGTTATCTTTTCCATAACATTTTTGTTATACCTGCCTAATCAACATTGGCACATATTTTACCAAACCACTGACATACATACAAATGCTGTTTTAAAGATATCTATCATAAACATATATCTGCTCAGATTTTCTGTTTATTTATTTTTCATAGTATGTCTCTCTCAGGACACCTTGTTAATATCAGACGTTTCTCCACATGTAGAACAAACACATATTGGATGGAGCAGATTTAAAACTCCAAGCACTACCATCAAACTAGAAGATGCCAGCACAGACAGGTGTTCACATAATTAGGAACACCAGAAGCACAGGATTCTGGACTTCATGGAAATGTATTCACAAGGAGTATTAAATGAGCCCTCCTTCTCCTGAATTTTCCATGTCCAGATATCACTGGATGTTCAAAGACCAGAAGTCAAACTATGCTGGTTTCTGTCTGGCTCAGATGGAACATGCACTAAATCTCCAGGTCCTTAATGGGGAAAGCCCAGGGGACTCCTCAGCAGAGTTTACATACTGGGCCAGAGCCGTAAAAAGTATCATATGATAGTGTCTAATAATATGCTCAAGTGGATAGATTGGCTTGAGGTCAACCCGTGCATGGACAGCAAAAAATTTCCACTCTGTCTACTTCTGAAATCATTTTAATTTAATTTAATTTAATAGTCATATTTATATATGCCGCCCACTCAGGCAGAACCCGACTCAGGGCGGCATTACAACAAGTTCTAAAAACACATAAAAACACTTTAAAAGACCCACATCCCACCCACTTTAAAAGACCCATATCCCACCCACCCACTATAAAAAGAAGAAGAAGAAGAAAGAGTTCTTAATTGTTTACATAAGCCAGCAGGCGGGGACCGTGTTTCCATTTGGGCCCCACACCTGCCCTGCCAGCCAGGTCTTCAATCCTTTCCTGAAGGGCAACAATTCTCTTTGAAGTCTTAGATCTGTTGGGAGGAGGTTCCAGAGAGTTGGTGCGGACACGGAGAAGGCCCTCCTTCAGGTGCTGTATAGATGTGCACCCCTAGTTGATGGCACTATTAGAGAGCCCCTCCGGTCCACTCTGGTTGGACGGGCAGACACTCTTGGGACGATGCGGTCTCTAAGGTATCCTGGCCCACTGCCATTAAGGGCTTTAAAGGTCAAAACCAGCACCTTGAATTGCACCCGGAGACAAACTGGTAACCAGTGCAGCTCCCGAAGTAGCGGTGAGGCATGGGCATATTGCCCACATCCCATCACCACCCGGGCTGCCGCATTCTGGACCATCTGCAGCCTCCAAATGGCCGTCAAGGGCAGCCCCATGTAGAGCGCATTACAATAATCTAGTCGGGAAGTGACCAGAGCATGGGTGACCATAAGCAAGGAGCCCCGGTCCAGGAGCGTGCGCAACTGGCGAATCACCCGAAGTTGGGCAAAAGCCCTCCTGGCCACAGCCGCTACCTCTTCTTCTAGCAGCAGCCGCGAGTCCAGAAGGACCCCCAAATTGCGCACTGGGTCTGTCTGGGGCAAAACATCCAGTACCAAAGATGGTAACTCCCTGGATAACACGGAGCCCCTTATCCACAGCCACTCTGTCTTGCTGGGATTCAGCCAAAGACCATTGGCCCCCATCCAGACCCCAATGGCCTCCAGGCATCCGGATAGGATTTCAACAGCATCACTGGGGTCCCCACGGGCCGAGATGTACAACTGGGTGTCATCCGCGTACTGATGGTACTGCACCCCGTGGGAACGAATGATCTCACCCAGTGGCTTCATGTAGATGTTAAATAGGAGAGGAGGGAGCACCGAACCCTGAGGCACCCCTTGAGAAGCCTAGGGCTGGACCTCTCACTCTCTAACCACGGCCCTCCAGAAAAGAGGAAAACCAGGACAACACAGTGCCCTGGATCCCCAGTCCTTTGAGCCGTTCCAGAAGGATACCGTGGTCGATGGTATTGAAGGGCGCTGAGAGATCAAGAAGAGCAAGGACGGATGGATAACCCCCGTCCCGCTCCCGCCAGAGATCATCCATCAGTGCGACCAATGCCGTCTCCGTACCATACCCGGGCCTGAATCCTGATTGAAAGTGGTCTAGATAATCCGCTTCCTCCAGGACACTCTGCAGCTGGCGCGCCACGCCTTCTCCAAAACCTTACCCAGAAAGGGCAGGTTGGAAACCGACCTGTAGTTGTTAAGGACAGCTGGGTCAAGGGACATTTTCTTCAGGAGGGGGTGCACCAAAGCATGTTTTAGCAGTCCAGGAAATACCCCCTCCTGTAATGATGCATTTATTATCGCCCCGACCCAGCCACCTGTCACCACCTTGGAGGCTTTCACCAACCAGGTGGGACAGGGGTCCAAAGGTCATGTAGTGGCACGCACAGCTACTTTCTGCACTTAAGAGAGAGGAATAAACTGGAACTAACTCAGAGGGCACAGGGCTCCGGTGTGAAGTGGTCTTAAGCTATGGACGGCAGGATGAAATCACTTCTGGACTCTGAACAGTACCACAAAGGGCCACTGATATTATCTCAGAGGCGGACCCAAAAGGGCTTTTAGCTCATTACGATTAACTTGTTGCAGACATGAACAAACATCTTACTTTCAAACCTGATGAAAGGTCACAACAAAATAACCCCTGGTCTAAGCTCTGGTTCAACAAAGAATACATTTCGGCCAACAAAGATGGATCACCCAATTTAAAGCTTACAAGGAAAGTCCCAATCCTCCCTTGCCACAAGCTCTTTTGGAAGCAAAGAAGTGTTATAAGAAGTTGATAGCCAAGAAAAAAAATGAGGGCACCAAGTTAACATGAAAGTGTCTTATACACACAGTCAAAGAAGGCTGTTCTGCAATATTTTGGCATATCACGGCAAGCCTCTCGGCAGTAAGATCATCATAAGGTGATCATGAATGTAGCATTCCACCTGAGACATGGGAAAATTATTTTCGGTCTTTATACAGTGAGACTGAACCCCAGTTCCCATAGAGGTTAAGTGGGAGGAATTGCTCCCCTGGCCACCAGTATCAGAGAAAGAAATTAATGATCTGATTGCCCAACTTAAATGTAGTAAGGCACCAGGTATTGATTGTATATTTTCCCCAGAGTTAATTAAAAACGTTGGTTGGTGGGCACCAGTTCTAGCCTCACTATTTACTATTACGGATAGGACAGGGTATGTTCCCCAGAACTGGGGGATGGCAGTTATTGACCCCATTTTTAACAAAGGGCAAAGAAATGACCCATCCAATTACAGACCTATAAGTCTTCTTAGTGTATTTAGCAAGCTCTACACAAGATATCTTTACTGGAAGCTAAAATATTGTGTTGATCAGGAAGGTATTTTGGCTGAGGAACAGGCTGGGTTCAGGACAAGAACATCGGTCATGGACACTTGCCTAATCCTACAACACCTTTGTGAGAAGTATCCGAGTTCACTATATGCCACCTTTATAGATTTAAGATTTGCTTTTGATTCTATTTCATGGATGAAATTGTGGAAGAAACTAAAAGCCACCTCGATTGATCGCCACCTCTTGGCCTTGATCTCTGCGGTGCATGAGAACTCAGCTTTGAAGGTGCACTGTTCTCATTGGGGTCATTTGTCCTCTGCAGTTTCCACCCAGAAAGGTGTGCAACAGGGATGTATATTGGCCCCAATACTGTTTAATTTCTATATCAATGACTTGGTCAATCATTTGGCAGATCTAAACTTCCATCCACCAAAGTTAGCAGAGAGGCATATCAATTCATTGCTTTATGCTGACGATACCCTCATTTTGGCAAGATCACCGTTGAGCCTTAGACGGGCACTCGGAGCACTAGTCGCCTCTTGTAAGGAAAATCACCTTAATATCAATTACGCCAAAACAAAAATCATGGTCTTTGGCAGGAAACACAAACTTCACATTTGGAAAATCGAGGGCCACCCCATCCAGGAGGTCTCTAGCTTTAACTATTGGGGGGGGGGAATCCTCTTTCATCCTTCAGGCTCTAGGAAGACACGGATTGATCATGTGGTTCAGAATGTGTACAATTCATTGTGCTAGTTTTAACCTATAAAGTCCTAAACGGATTGGGATCAAGCTATTCTAAAGTCTGTATCTCCTTTTATGAGCCTACCCGGGTTTTAAGATTAGCAGGAGAGGTCTGTCTCTTGGTCCCATCTCCCTCAAATGTGTGTTTAGCGAGGACATAGGGAAGAGAGGGATATATTAATTGATTAAATACCGGTTGCATTGCAGGTCAGTGCTCAATTGGCCATAGATAGTGTCTTGTTAATGCTAGTCATAAATTCCATGTGATTCTGGCCATAGACAGTGGTGTCTTCTTGTCCTAGGAAGGGAGAGTAGTGAGGAAATTTTTTCCCCTGTATTGTTCTCTCATCTGCTACATGACCTATAAATTGGTTTGGCTAGTTTGGGTATATGTCATCCATGGGGAGATGTGCAAGTCAAAACTCTTAATGCATTAGGGGCATTATATATATACTATTTCTTTTCAGTACTTGAAGCCACTTTGAGTCTTTTTAGGCAAAATGTGTGTTATAAATATTTTTTAAATAATTCAATATTTTCCCCATAGAAACAAGATAAAAGGAAATTTCTAGGAGCAAAATAAACTTAAATAGAGGCTGCTGGTGGGGTGTGGAAGTGATTGCAAGCTACAGCAACACACCTGAGAACCATATGCAACCCATGAGTTGTACCTTGTCTGCTCCTCTGCTTCTGAAATAGAGATTTTCAGTCACTGTGTTTGAATTCTACTTTGTCTTTCTCTTCCACCATTCTGACATGCAGCCTGACTGAACACAGTGGAAACCAATGGATCCCCTCCTCCCCAAGACACACACAAATTGTTTTCTCCAGATTATAATGTAACCTCATATATTGCAATTCTGAGTTTTTTGGGGTAAATTTCTGTTTTCTGACCGCAGTGGCCACAATCTAGAAAGGTGACTCCTAAATATATTAACTAAAGCAAAAATGGGTAAGGCATAACAAAGTGGTGTGCTGAATATTGTAATAGGTATATTAAGGGCAGGATTGTGTGAGAGAAGGGAATGGAGGGAATGTTCCTAAGAGATTGCCTAGGGGTAATCTAGATAAAGGGCATATCAGAAGAAACACTGTTGTACAAGTGGCTGAACAAGTGCTTAATGAACATAGCCTTCAAACACTTATAACTAATAGTTGAAACCCCCACTGGTTTAAAAAAAGCTTAGGGTTCACAGTCAAAGATCTACTGTGGCTCTTTTTCTTGATTACATTGTAATCAAGCCACAAAATGTCAAGAGAGCAGAATTTTTATTGTTCAGTTTGTTGAACTTTCACCTGCCTTGTTGAGAAAATAAACTTCCTTTTAATTTAATGTGCTGTTGGAGTATAATAAATCAACCCTAGCTCTGTAAAATAACAGCAAATAATTACAACAGCAGCTACAATTGTGTTTAATGTGGAAACACTCATAGTTGTTCATATTCTGTCACTAAAGGTAGAATATGACTATTATTAAATTCCAGTCTGTGACAAAGTATTATCAGCTTCCACTCAAAAATAATTCTATAGATCAAAATAAAAAAAAATCAATTAATGGACCATAAAGAACAGAAACAAACAAGTAGACAAATTTCTCTCCACTGTGAGTTGACACTTTTCCTATTCTGGTCTTGAAGAAATTTTGACCATTTTCAAAATGAGTATTACTGCAAAATGTGATTAAGGGTTGCTTTCAGGCATGAACTAGCAAATGTAGTAGCATCAGATGGGTATCTAGGTTTGTTTGATCAACCATTCAGTCCTGTAATGATCACTATGCATGCTCAGAGAACAGGCACTAGTTTTGCCTGATGTACACTGCAAATATTGTGATAAAAATGATGGTGGGAGAAGCATTTATGGACTTGTTCTCACATTGCAGGTGAGAACTTTGATGATGGTTATAGAATCTTTTACAGGCTATGTTGATACAGACTGTCTTGACCAAAATCAAAGTAATAGCAAGATTCCCTCCCCACAAACACACACACACACATATATAGCAGCATAACAAATACTCTGTTCCTTATTCTTCCAATCAAAACAACATTCTGGTCCTTCTGAGTCTCCTTCACAAATGGCCACAGTCAACCATGATACATTCTGTACCATTTCTCTGTTGGTTGCAGATATGAACTAATTGTAAAAAACAAGCTCTGTTCTATGCCATGTTCAGTTTATCAAATTCTCCATATTCTTTGACCTTTGCATTGCTAATGATAATGGTAGTAGAAAGAAGGTAGTACCAGTAACAATTACTTAACTTTGGACTTCCCCCCAATGAAATCAACTTACAAGCCCAAAGAATGTTCAGCAGTTTGTATGGGAAGTGACAGGATGCCAGGGCAGGCAATCGGAACCAAAGATAAGGTAACTATATTTGACACCCTTCTTGTAAAAGCCATTTAGATGGATTGTGAGAGTGCAGGTCTTGTTTATTCCATTAGACTGTTTGTCTGAGTAGCAATAGCCAAGCTTCCAACTTTTAAGAAAGTAAGAAGGACCTTGCCACATTAGACAGTATTATATGAGAACAGCTGTGACCAGACAAATGGTCCTAGCAGGCTAATGGGCAGAACATTTAAAAAAAAAGAAGAGAACAAACGACAATGACAACAACAACAACCATCTCATTGTTCATCATAGCCACTATATTCTACTCTGACTAGGAAACAGAACAGGGTTCCTGTACCTTTAATATCTATGTTGAATAGGACTTTTCAGTAAGTGACAATGTACAGGGTGCCCGTAAGTCCCTACCCATCCATATGTTATTATGTTATATTAAGTTATGCATGTATTATTAATTTCCCCCCAGAGAAATATGGCTGATTTAAGCTATGTTGATGGTAATGTCTCACAGAACATGGTGATGCTTAATATAAAGCAGTGAGAATGAGGGACAACACACAGATACACTGGATACATAAGCTATATGGGCGGGTAGGGACTTCTGGGCCACCCTTTATATCTCAGTTTCCCCTTTTACACAGTTATTAACAATATGAAAGCCCTCTCTACACTCTAAAATGTCCATCTACTCATGATCTTCAGAATAACATTTTGATCTCTTCTTATCTTCCAGAATCTTCTTTTTCTTCAGCCATGTTTTACATGTCCAGCATCTTTTAAACAACACTTTTAGTGAAATTTATTTATTAAACAAATGTATTTTATGCTCCCTAATCACACAGCAGATGTAGCTTTAAGATTAAGATTGTCATAATTGGTATTCTTAATCTAAAAGCTATATCTGTGTTGGGCACATTTTGCTTTGTGAAAAGAAACTAGCTTTTTCATTCTTTTATCATTGTTCAGTCAGCAAAAGAGGAAACAGCATAATTTTCACATTAAACTTCATTGTAAGTTCGATGGAAAATTTTCCCTGTTCTAGTATTTTGCCAGCAAATCTGTCCAATAATTTATCATACTTACCTAGTGTGATCTTGCGGAGGTACATCACAGCTGGTTTCTCTAAAAACTGATATTGAAAGGAGCTTCTGACTTTTTATACTCACTGAAAACACTTCTCTAACTAAATTGGACAATTTCTTTTCCCAATTGGTATCTTACTTAAAGGGGCTGTGGTGGCTTAGTGGTTAAGATGCTAAGCCTGATGACCAGAAGGTCAGCAAATCAACAGTTTGAGACCCTAGAACTGCACTATGCAATGAGCTCCCATTGCTTGTCCCAGCTCCTGCCAATCTAGAAGTTCAAAAGCAAGGAATTGCAAGTAGATTAATAGATACTGCTTTGGCGTGAAAGGTAACAGCATTCTGTGCACTCCAGCATCCAGTCATGCTTTCCACAAGACCATGGAAATGCCTGCAGACACAGATAGAATGGCTCTGTGGCTGTAAATGGAGATGAACACCAGGAGTGTGCAGGGGACCACAGGAAGGTGCTGGACAGGGAGTGGTGGGGACATCTATTTGGTGGGTTGGGGGAAAATCCCATACATTGCTATTGGCACCCCAGGACACCAGAGGCAAGGGCAGGGTGGGTCAAAGCCTGATTGTCCAATATCCCACCACACACCTGATGAGCACCACCCCCTAGAGTCAGACACAACTGATTTTTGAGCAAGGGAGACTTTTACTACTCTATTTCCAAGAGACGCTTCCCTCAAAACAACAAAACACTCATATTTGTTCCTTCAGTTCTTTTGAATCAAGGCTCCAAGGATATTAGCAGTTGAAATTCAGCAAAAAGACAAGTTGACCTCCATATAAACATTATTCTTTCTATTTTACCTGCACTCTACTAATCTTATAGTGCTGGAGTTTAAAATGAGGGAAATATATATTTTTTCCCTCCAGCCATTTACCTCCAGATAGAATTAACCATATATAATGTGGAAAAGATTTAGAATGGAAAATCCATCACATTCTTCTGTGAGTCTTCCTGGTGAAACTACAGCTACATAGATGTGATTCTGTGTGTTTTTCTTCAGCAGTACACTAGTCCAGCAATCAAATGATTTTCTGATTATTGCCCAAATGCTACATATGGGACAAATCCTTAACGTATTTTCCCCTCCTTGTTTGATTAGGGAGGCATACAAATTTAGTGAGTCTCAACTACAGCATCCTTAATTTCTCTCTGTCGTGCATCCTGCTGGAAGATGTGTTGTATGTAAACCAAGAATTCTGTTACTGACTCATTCAATCTGACAAGTCAACAGTGCATAGCTGTCAAGTATCCCTTATTGGCTGGGAAAACCCCTTATTTTACCCTCTTTCCTGCTGTCATCCCTTATTAATTAGACTGCAATGCCCTATTGCCACCATTGGAGGGCAGCACAGGATAAGCATAGCTGTCAAGTAGCCCGTATTTGCCAGGAAATTTCCCTTATTTCCAAATCCAAAACTTGACAGGTATGCAACAGTGTGACATGGCTGCAAAAAAGGCCAATGCTGTTTTAGGCTGCATTAACAGAATTATAGTCTCTAAAACCCATGAAGTACTAGACTTCCTCATTTCAGCACTACTTAAACCACATCTAGAGGAAAATATCTGAGATGGTAAAGGTAATCAATCAATCCTATGCCCAATTATGGGCACTGCACTTTAAGAAAGATGCAAACAAATTAGAGCAGGTGCAGAGATGGGCAACAAGGATGATCTGGAAACCAAGCCATGTGAGGAAAGACTGAAGTAACTGGGCATGTTTAGTCTTGAGAAAAGGAGACTGAGAGGGGATGTGATGGCACTCCTCAAATACCTGAAGGATGAACAATAAAGAGGAAGGGCAACATCTGCTCTTGTTCATTCCAGAGTAGAGGACATGTAATAATGCTCAAACTACAAGAAGCCAGACAGGATGAATATCAGGGGAAAAGTCTTAACAGTTAGAACAGTATGGCAATGGGACCAACTGCCTCAAGAGGCAGGCACGTGCTGGTATACTGGGAAATCGGGCTTTGTCTCAACCCACCCTTGCCTCTGGCATCCTGGGTGCCAATAGCAACGTATGGGATTCCCCCCTACCCTCCCCCCAAATAGGTGTCCCCACCACTCCCTGTCCAGTGCCTTCCCATGATGCCCTGCACAACCCTGTCAAGAGGTGGTGAGTGCTCCAACACTGGAAGAGAGAGTGGGACAACCATCTGCCAGATCTAGTTTGACTTGGATTCCTGCATTGAGTGAGGGTTTGGACTCAATGGCCTAAAAGGTCTCTTCCAACTCAGTTCATCTATGATTCTAAATTTTAATCCTGAGAAAGAGTTCTGGATAACTTGAAAAATGTTTGAGCTGGTTCTGCTACAAGTATATTCTATGAGGGGATGTGGAAACATAAATCAAAGAATTTAAGTCTTGACTCATGATATAATTACAAACGTGCTACACCTGAATACTGAATTTACTTATTTTGAATGTTGGTAGCATATATATGAACATAAAGCCCACAGGATACATGCAGTGCTTGACTGCACATTTCAGACTGCAGGTGGGTGAACATTTGAATACTTCCTCACACAAAGGAATCCTTTACAGGTACAAAATTAGGATGCAATGGAAAAAACTAACTCAAATCTTTCTTCCTAACAGCTGACTGTGTAGGAAATATTCAGTCATTAGATTTCCCACACCTGCACACCAAAAAAGAGTTATATCCCAGTAGCAGGTAAATCACACCAGGCTTCTGTTTGCATGTTTTGCTCTTATTTTTCTTCTTCTCACTTTGAGAGATGAAAAAAGAAACTGACAAAAGTAAAATATGAAATCCTTGAAAAATACATGACTTTACTGATTAAAGTTGGCTCTATTGAAGTGACTATCAAGTACATTCTGCAAACTAGAAGACGAGTTATGTAAAATCCACCAATTTTATTATTATTTAATCAACTTATATACTGCATATCATATCAAAAACAGTACCTCAAAGTAGTGATTTTCCACTAGTCTTGCGGCAACTCATTTAAGCCCGCTTAAAATTCCTCTAGTGTTGTGCCCACATTCATCACATTTTAAAATGTATGTTATGTATGCAGGCATGTATTTTGCTTTAAGCAAGATCTGGAGACTATGTCTCTCTTGGACTAAAATAAATGAAAAATCCTTAAAGGGAGAAGGTAATCACTCCATATATTTCAGTTTCAGGATTGCTGAGTGGAGAAGGAGCCCAACATCAGCAGTTCTTTCTTCCACCTAAGAGTCTAAAAATCAGCTTAACTGAAGATACTTTAGATCCAAATTTGACCCTTAATCTTCAAATAGTTAGTGTCAGTATGTAAGGCTTTCTTTTTCAATTCCGTCAAGTTGCACAAATGCTTCCTTTTTTGGACATTACCTTCATTGGTAATATCACAAATTGACTACTGTAATGTTTTTGACGTGGGGCTGCCCTTGTCCCTGATACCGAAACTGCAATAATTCCAAAATGCAGCTGACAGGCTGGTAAAGGGAACAAAGAAATTTGAGCACAACTCTCCCGGCTTGGCAAATCTGCACTGGCTCCCTGTTCCTTTCTGTATCAGGTAACATACAAAGTTTGTATGCTACAGTTTAGGGCAGGGGTGCCCAAACTATGGCCCATGGGCCAGATCCTGCCCACAGTGCCAAATCATACAGACTGGCCCACCCTCGCCACTCCTGAAAGTGGAAGTGACGACACTACTCTTTAAAGAGACATTCAGGGACATCCTCCCCATCCTAATCAGTAAGTTCAGTTTGCATTTATTTTTTGCTTCAGATGTTGCCATTGCATATTGATTTGTTTGGGTCACATGTTGTTATATTTGTATAAATATCTACCATTGTACACCTCACAGAGTGGGAAATAACCCTGGTGGGCAGTACAGTGGAACCTCGTATAACAAATATCTCAGCAAAAAATAAAAAATAAAAACTCGCACATTGAAAAGAGATTGAAAAACACAGCGTCTGGCATAATGATTTTTTTCTATGCAAGAATAGTGCTTCCTAAGGTAAAAACTCTTATAACAAAAATTTCTATGGAAAAACTCGCATAGGAATTTTTGTTATTAAAAAGAATCATGTAAAATTGTATAGGGAACAGCCTCATAGAAGGATTTTTTATCATTATACATGGTTCCATTGTATATTAGGTATCCTGGTCCACTGTCTACATGGCAGTGGACCAGGATACCTAAGGGACCACATCACCCTGAGGCATTCTACCCGTCCTATAAGGGCAGGCCACAGAGGCTCTTTGGTGGTCCCGCCCACTAAAGAGGCACATATGGTGGGGACCAGAAGAAGAGCCTTTTCTGTGTTTGCTGTGTCCCTGTGGAACCTCTTACCATCTGAACTGCACCTCCAGACACAGCTGCTCCCCTTCAGGAAGGCCCTTAAGACCTGGCTGTGCCAGCGGGTATGGGGTCCGTCAGCTGTAACGGCCCAGCCCCGCTGGCTGGTTTGATGGCCTGTTGTAACACACCTGTCTGTTTTTTAATCACACCTGTCTGTTTTTATCTTCCCCCATCCCCTGTCCTTCCCCCTCCCTTTTTAAAAAGCTTTTTAACTTCTTAACACTATTTTAATATGGCATTGTTTAATTCTTTTTTAACAGTTTTTAAATTTTGTTTATCTACATTTTTTCTTAAGGGGTTAGGGTGGGTGGGTGTGGATGTTGTTGTTTTAGACCTGTATGTATTTCAACTGCCATGTAAGCTACCTTGGGTCATCCATGGATGAGGAAGGCGGGGTAGAATTTTAATAAATAAATAAATAAATAATGTAACATATAAATAAAATATTGTAAAGCCTCTTGGCTAAGAACTAGAGATCTGTTTGTTAATCTTTGGGACTGTGTTGGCTTAGTGGTTAAGATGCTGAACTTGACAAGTGGAAGGTCAGCAGGTGAGCAGTTCAAGACCTGAGTGCTGTGTGACAGAATGAGCTCCCATCTCTGTCCCAGTTCCTGCCAACCTAGCAGTTAGAAAGCAAGAAATTGCAAGTAGATAAATAGGTATCACTTCAGTGGGAAAGTAAACAGCATTCCATGCACTCCAGTGTCTAGTCATGTCTGCCACATGTCCACAGAAACATCTGCAGCTACAGACAGCATTGGCTCTTTGGCTATAAATGGAGAGGAGTACTGAACCCTAGAGTCGGATACGACTGGCTTTAGAGCAAGGACAACCTTTACCTTCACCTTGCTAATCTTTCTCCACCTTTGCTTATGTTTGTGTCTCAGACAGTGACACCAGCAAAACCTTATAAAACAAATACAGCTGATCCATCCATTTAATTTGGTATTCTCCCTCCAAAAAGAGGAGGGAACTGTGTGAATGTCTGAAAAGGATAGTATGTGGGAGAGGTAGTAGAGAAGTACATGAAATTAAGCAGGTTGGGTGACAGATAGCAATCCTGAAGTAAAGGAGATAAGAACTGGGAGCCCAGACAATTGCTCTCTTCTCCAAATAAATAAAAGCAGACTGAGATATCGACCAGCACACAGGGAAATGGTTTGCTGCAATGTTGGTTTCTGGATTAAAGCAAAATAAAGGTCAGACAGCTTTCCTCTTGGTAGGTGACAGCTTTTCAGCTGACTAATGCAATCAATTGGAATTTTTTTTTGTACACTTTAATTAATCAGACTACTTTAACAGGCATTGAAGAACATGTTCTTTTGGTATTGGAACTGGAAAAGTAGTAAGTTATAAAGATGAAAGAGGGAGAGAAAGGGAGAGAAAAGTATACTAAAACACCCATTCTATGCATAAATGGGGTAGCCAATGGGCTGATGCACCTATAACCTTTTTGTACACAAGATCATGTCCAGATTGTTTCCTTATGGGTTCCCTTATTTTCAGGTTGCTTGAGGAAATTTAGCCTGCTCCTCATGTGCAAGCACCAGAAGTGACCTTTGACCTTATGGTAAAGTGGCCACCTCACCATATAGGCAAATAAAACAGTTCCCCTGCTCATATGCAGTACTATTTTCTGGTTGTACTGTATAATATTGCTGACCAAACAAACAAGTCTTTCTTGAACTGATATGAAAAGTCAGAAATAAATTGGCTGAAGGTCATTATGGATTTCTTGTTGAAAACCTATATACTTCTGGAGACTTGAGTGTGCCATTCTCTCCTCTGTGACTTAATATTATTGTAGACTACAGATGTGAAGAATTTTCACCCGGTTCATTGTTTTATCCCTTTGTGCTGTCTTAACATCCTTCCTCCCCAATATCCTTTAGCCTGCAGTATAAGAGCAAGACAATAAGCACTTTTCATCTTTGCCCAGGTTTCTGCAGTTTAAACATTGGGCAAAATCCTGTTGATGTAAAGTTATGCTGCTGTAAGCCAGATCCACTGCCATAAATAACTAATTTAAACAAACTGAAAGCATCTGACCCTCCTCTGTCATGTTTCAAGGCTCCACAGGGCCCTGTGGATGCTTTGAAGTATCTCAGGAGTGGGGTAGAAGGCTTTCATAGTCCAAAATTGTGACAAGTCATACTTTCTCAATCTCAGTGGTAGCAATCCAGTGGCAATTTTTTCTATTCGGGCAAAAGGGAGCCCCAAGGAACCTCAGAACATGAAAGGGGACACCATATGAAACTTTTAATTCATTTAAATTACTTATTCAAGTTGAAGCCAGTTTAACTTTACTCAAAAGAATTTTGCCCGTACTGTGTGTTTCAGTCTGTGCAAATATACTACAATTTCACACATTATAGCACAAACACAGTCCATGCTAATTCTAAAAAAAAATGTAAACAACCTATCCAAATGGAACAACCACTTCAAAATATTTGCCTATTGTACATTTTTGCATAATTGGGGCCTCATTGTTGTCTCACATCCAGGTATGCAATTTATAGAGGAAAATGTTATGCTATTACTAGAAAATATTTAATTCTGCCCACAGATGTGGGTCCTTCCCTACAAATCCCCATCCAAACCTTTACCTTTACCTAACCTACAAGAATGAGAGAAATGGGAATTTACATGCCTACTGGGGACATGTTTACCTTCCCACTGAAGTAGTCCCTATTCATCTAATTGCAATATATTGCTTTCAGACTGCTAGGTTGGCAGGAGCTGGGTCTGTAACAATCTGCTTAATCCCAGGTAGGAAGAAAACAATGGCTAGATGGTGGGTAATCACCAATACACAAGCAGAAATCCATCTAAATAAATTCCTTTACTTCAGGTCATGGAAATATACAACAATTCCTTAAGTCAGGTAGTATGAATTAGCAGAAAACCAAAGCTATCTGGTGTACAGCTTTTTGAATACTTCAACTGGGTTTTCTATAACAATACAAAGTAACAATCAATACATATGCACTAAACAGATAATATATACAATATTAGATACATGTATTTACATTTCTTATCTCAGTCCAGAAAACACGCTTAACTTTATCAATCAGTTCTTAAATGTATGTTCAATATTAATTCATAATAAATTCATTCATGGTTCTACTGCGTCATGGCCTCTTAGTTTTTTCATGTGTGCCTCGACGTTGTATGTTAGCTTAAACTAGTGATTTAAATACACTAAGCACATGGTACAGGTGTAGCAATTAACACCAGTAGTGCACATTCTAAAAGCTACAGTCCTCATTTATAAGAAGCAACTGAGGTCTTGGTCAGCATTTAGACCATGTGGTATTAAAGAATTGAAAAGATGAATGTAGTAAGCTTCTTTGCGCAATAGAGCATTGTTCATGTCAATTGTTTCATAAAAAAATTATTCCCTAAAAATATGAAACAACAACAACAACAGTTTATTTGTACCCCGCTCTTCTAGTGCACGCACTACTCAGAGCGGCTTTCAACAATAAATAAGAAGCACTATACAATACAACATAATAAGAATACAATACATATAAGCATAATATCATACATACAATTACAATTCAAAAAAATCATATCAAGAAAATAACACATACATTATTAAAAAATTACAAAAATTAACCTCAACCCCCAGCAGCCACAAAGGCGCCCCATGGTTCAAATGTCTGAGAGGGCAGCTGCATCGGCGGCATGCGTAGAAGCCTTCTTTGCATCTCCTTCTGTGCAGAACCCTTCTACGCATGCATAAAAGGGTTCTAAACATGCATAGAATGGACCTACACAGAAGGGATGCACAGTAACTACTTTTTCCCCACACCAAATTATGGGATGGTGACGGCTCCGGGTGGGAAATGAAGAAAAGTTGCACAAAATTACGGGAAATCCCAGCCAATATGGGATACTTGACAGGTATGGTGAGATTTTTTTATATATAAAAAATTGCCTATGTGGAATAACATCAGGTATAATCATATGTTAGTAGACGATGAACACAGCCAGTTGGTCAAACTGTGATCTAAACTCTGTTGTGTAAAAATGTGTGAAAACATGCAAGAAATAGCAAAAAATAAAGATCTACTGCAGTCAAGCCCAAAAGACTGCAAGAAAATATAATTAGAATGCAAGAAAACTGTTTCCAGTTGCACCTTGACAGATTTCACACACACACACACACACACACACACACACACACACACACACACACACACACACACACACACACACACACACACACACACACACACGTCCCTGCACGATAAACTCTTAATTTGGGGGGGGGAGGGGGAACCAGACATGTCTTTTGCCGATGTCTTCTGTTTCTATCTTTGCCACCTGGCACTGCCTATTTTGTCTTCATAATGCTCTTGCCGTCAGCTTGTCTTTATTTCTGGCCTGCTTTTAAAAACTCGAATGGAACTAAAGAGTGAAATAAAAGTAGTTTACCAAAGGTGGGGGATGCTCACCCAGGCAAGATCACTCGCAATCTCATCCGCTTTTCCTCCGTGACTCCTGATGGCCAACGGCGGTGGGATTGGCTGGGCAAGAGGCTTCCAAAGGAGCTCTCTTGTCCAACTTATCCCGCCCTCCCCACCTCCATGATAAAAGCATGTATGTTTCATGAAACATGAATAATTTTAAGGAATAGTTTTAAAGAGTATTCACTGTTGACAAGACTAACATATTTTTTTTCAGATATCCACTTGATTGTCAATTTTAGTTTTGGAGGATAACCATTGTAGCTTCAGTAGAACTAGTAAAATTAGAAAGGAGAGAATTAAATCTATAGTTACCAGGCCACAGTGTCTTGACAGAAGTCTCAGGAAATTTGATTATTGTATTTTAATGCCTAGGTGTCCCAGCTAGCACTGACATTTGGTGTCTCAGTGTGTATGTGGTGAAGCTATTGCTCCAAATGGCATGAGAGGCTGAGTATATGCATTAATTATCTCCCCAGTGCTCTGGATTTTTTTACTCTGATATTGGCCTGGCTGCTTTAGAGCAAAGCAGGGAATGACTTCTGAAATACCTACTAACCCTAAAGAGGAGTGGCACAAAACATGGAAAAAAGTTGCCTTCAACATTTTCTGCTCCATTTCTGTGACTTCACAAAGGATTGCCCTCTGGTCTTAGGTTTTGGCCCTGAGATCTCACAATGTTGATCTGTTTGAGAGATGTGCTTGGGAGATATGTGAAAGTGTAAGATAAAACATTCTTCAAAGTGTACAATTTAAAATTTCTGAAGGACATCTACTTTTCATTTCATATTTTTCCTAATAAAATGAGGACTGTCCCTTCTGTAAAGTTTTTTTTAAAGGAACTGCATGTGTGAAAGACTGTCCTAGTCAATAATTTATGTTTCCCTTTCTTGCAGATATCATTAGAGTCTTCCCTGATCTTTTCTAAATACCACACATTCTACACTACCATTTGTAATGATAGCAGTGCTTCAATAATAGGAGCGGGGTAAGGATTGTTCTTTAGTTTTATAGCCTTCATATTTAATAACATAGCCAATAAAGCTGGCCCACTTAATCAGTCAAATGCTTCTCTATGGTGGACAGTTTTAGGTCATCTATAGAGACCCTCATCAAAATAGATTTACCCATTATTTCTAACCCTGTGAAGCAGATGGAAAGGACAGTTAACACTTTCCAATATTGGTTGCATAAATATCTACTAACAAAGCACTAGTATTTGCAGCAGACCCTGATCACATTACTCTTAACCTCCAAGGCAATGCATATGAACAGAGTAATACTTGAGTTTAAATCTTGAAATAATGACATTTTAACCATCTTACTATTAAGAGACAGCTACTATTTCCCTGCCAGTTGAGGGAAAATGTGTGAAGAATTCTAAAGGAATTCAGAAAACATAGGTCCTTTCATATACAATTTGCACTTGTCAAATGACTTCCATATGATATATTTAGATAGAAAGTGTAGGCTTTAATACGGTTGCATTTGCAAAATCCAGTGTAACAAATGGATGGTCATGCCATTGGGGTCCTCCCTACCACACTGGAAGAAGCTAGGGTAGGCATGGCAGAAGTGAGTTGTAACAGGAGTGGGGGAAAACAACCTTCTGTTTTATCTCCATCCACATTTCACAAAGTCAGTTGTCAGTTGATTAGAGGTACAAAACACTTGGGCGAGATACAACAGTCACAATGAAAGAAGTTATTCTGCACTTCGCAAGACTTGCTGTAAACATTAGCACACCTCAATTTGCAAATCCACACATTTATGAAGCTTATGGACCACTTGAGAAAAATTAAAGGCACAAAAAAGTCACAAAATGAAAATGGCTTAAAATGCAAACAGTTAAATGCACAGCAACACACCTCAGTTCATGGAGGAAAATGTTCAGCATAATAAAAAAAATCATGTGCATTGGGGGGGGGGAGAAATGCATTAAAATTCATTAAATTCCTGGAGAGAGAAAACCAGAATAATCTTGGAACACAATACAAAAAAGGACAGGAAAAACATACAGGAAGAATTCAGAGCAATTTTCATACCTATAGCCATGCTTAGGGTGGCACAAAACTTTCTTGTTTCTATGGTTTGTCTGATCATAAATATACCACTCTAAAAACAGCATTCCATGCACATGCCTACCACATGTCCATGGAAACGCCTGCAGACACAGACAGCACTGGCTCTTTGGCTGTATACAGAGATGAGCACTGAACCCTAGAGTTGGATATGACTAGCTTTTGAGCAAGGGCAACCTTTACATTTACATAAAAACTAAGAAGATACTGCCAAGTAAGGAAAAACTAACATAGTGCTCACCAATTCAGATGGTGAGGTCATGTTTCAATATTGAGTGACACAAGGCATGAACAAAACATGGAGAATTTAAAAGCAGACTATATTGGCTAAAACACAATAGTGAGAATGTTTATAAGCTTTGGATTCCTGTCAGTGATTACAAGAGTCTAATGCCATCTGCTATGGCAATATTATCACAAATGGTTCAACCTGCCTTGCTTTCATTCCTTTGCATTAGTCTAAGAAGCATATTGTTAATATGCCATCAAACATCACTGTGAACTCTTGAGTCTTGACAGCCTCCCAAAAACAGAATCACACAGTTTTCCTCAGATCCAGATTTTCTGTAGAAAACATGTTGTTAGTAGTACATTTGCTCAAAAGGCTGGATAAGGGACAATCCTGATTGACAGCCAATAAGCCTCTGTAGTCTTTCTGTCTTTGCAATGCGTGAGGTTGTTAGCTCTTTTCTTACACATTTCTTTTATAGGGAAACAAATTTGTTACAGCATAAATGTGAGGGCTCTTTCTCAAACAAGATATTAGATGGATTTTGACAGATGTGGAAAGCATCTCTATCATTGTAGTAAAATTAATGATATGGTTCTACACATCCATATTCTAAGTGTGATGATGTCTTAAGTGCTGTTTCTTAAGTGCTTTCTCAGTCCCATTACCCAAGGATTTACTAAAACTCATTTTTTTCATCCTGTCCAGTTCTTTGTGCACTTTGTCCCAGCATTCATCCCTATATTTACCTGTGAATTTTTCCTCTGGTGAAGATTGGTGGGGACTCCAGAAAGAGATCATCTACTACACAACTTACAGTTTTTTCTAAACTTTTAGACTTTAAAAGTGAAGAGCTCAGTCTCTATGACCAGTGTGTTTGATAATCTGGATGTATGATGGAAGAACCTTAAACGAACACTGTTCCACTACACTGAGGGTTCATCTATACTTACACAAAGTCTTACACAAAGTCCTACAGATGATCTATAGAACCTTTTCAGCTGGAGCTAAGTCACTTTGAATAAATACTTTGGAATGGATGTTCATACTGAATCAAACAACACTTGACCTGAAATCGAGTTGATAAAACCCCAGTTTTGACACTACTTTTTTACAGTGTAACTGTGCCCTGAGAAAAACTTATTTTTCTTTTAATCTTTGACTAGATCAAGAACTTGGACATATCACTGTAATGTGTGTACAAGTATATGGTATCATAGTTTATAGATTTTTCATCTATACTTGACACATATTTGTAAATGTTATAGTGTTATAAACATATGTTTATAAAGCCATATGATAAATAAGCAAACAAACAAAAATAAATGAATGAATGAATAAATAAATAAATAAAAATTTACTCCATGTAACAGAGCCTGCTTTTCAAAAGAATGGAAAGCAAAGAGAAAACATTACTGCCAGGACAATCATCACTAAGAGATATTTATCATTTCCTTCTTTCTCCCTTAGCAATAATTCCAGCTTTCAGAGACCCCTATAATCTTGTCACAATTCCACTTGTTCAAGCAATTCAGCTTACTTTAAGGTGATGAGGTTCCGGTGGTGGTTGTGGTGGTAGAATTAACTGAAGAGTTATTAAAAATGCATATTATAGCTCTAATAGTTACAGATGTGGCTTAGAAACTGAATGAGGAATCACAGGTGGTCTATGACAATGGTAAGGGATGACCCTCAAGACGAGCCCCTCCTCACTTGGTTCATAAGTCATTCCCTGAATGAAAAATTCCATACAGCATAAGTCATTATGCAAAGAAAAACTTTTCCCTGCTATTATGGGATGCCAATTCTCAAAAAGACATGCAAGTACCCAGAAAGTGCTTGGCATTCTTCTTTCAGAATCCTTTTCCATTTATAACTCAGACAACATGTATTATTTATACGGGCACTTTTAACTATAGAAAGCCTACGCATGAAATGCACTGCAGCAATGTTCTTTTGTAATTCGCTGAATCCAGGAGCAATCATATTATTCCAATTAAATTATTTTAAGGCTGATGTACCTAAGATGAATTAAACTGATCCTTAACTGAACCTTTATATATCTTACATTTACCATATTATGGGGCAAATAGAATGGTAATTTTTTAAACTCTTTAAAGATAGAGATCAATGCATCTAAGCTGAAGAGCTGCCACAGAATTTTTTTCCTTTCCAGCTTGGCAAGTATGACTGGCTAGACTGGCAACAGCTAGCTGGGTTGAAACACCCTTGTTCCAAATGAGTCTGCATCCTTCTGTTCCCACAAAGCATCTCTCAGGCCTGCTGTAACTTAATACTTATCATAAACATGCTACCTTTTTCCCAGCTCCTGCCAACCTAGCACTTCGAAAGCAAGGCGTTGCAAGTAGATAAATAGGGACCACTTCGATGGGAAGGTAAATAGTGTTCCATGCACTCTGGTGTCTAGTCATGTCTGCCACATTGAGCACGGTTATGTCTGCAGACACACACAATGCTGGCTTTTCAGATTTGAAACAGAGATGAGCACTGAACTCTAGAGTGAGATATGACTGGATTTCAAGCAAGGGTGACCTTTACCTTTAGCTTAGCTTAGGGGTTAAGATGCTGAGCTTGATAACTGGAAGGTTGGCAGGTCAGAAGTTTGAGATGCGAATGCTGTGTGACAGAGCAATCCTACATTGTCTTCCCCAGGTACTGCCAACCTAGCACTGCCCCCTAAAGTCAGACATGACTGGCTTTCAAGCAAGAGACACATTTATCTGCCAGAAGAAGTGGTGACAGCTGTCAGTCTTGACAGCTTTAAGAAAGGATTTAGACAAGTTCATGGAGGACAAGGGTATCAATGGCTATAATTATGGATACTTAAGGACAACCTCCGGGTTGGAGAGATAGGCAGGATATCTCTCAATGCCATTTCCAGGGAATCGTAAGCAGGTGAAGGCATCTGCTTGGGAATACCCTGAAGGAAATGGTGAGCCACTGTGTGAGACAGAATGCTGGACTGGATGGGCTGTGGCCTGTTCCAGCAAGGCTGTTCTTATGTTCTTATGTTCACCCAGAATATCTGTGTTCTGGTTGTTTGTTGCAAGGACAAAGAGAAAAATCTATTTCAAGGCTGTTACTGCCTTCAAGCATTATTCACAGTATATAATTCCATCCCCTTTCTGTGATCATCTGCATTTAAAGAAACAGACAAAAGGTATACTTTGGAAAATATATAAATACACATTTTCACCCAAAATATAAATTTAAGTGCTCACACACACAAACACCTGCCAAAAAGTAATAGTCCATGAAAGGCATTGGTCAGCTAAAACTTCCCTCAGATCTATTTTCAAATGTTTGATAGTCAAATCTGATGGAATGTGTTGTGCCCGGCCCTTGTAAAGAATAGTCCTGCAAACGACAAACAGAACAATGAACCACGGTTTATTGTAAAGTCTTGCAGGCCACTATTACAAGGAATATCCGGACATCAGATGGCTACACATGTCCCAAGTAATCGGTCTCTCTGGAATCTACCGTTGTGGCATAACTAAGCTACACCTGCGGGTATGCGTATAAAGAAGACCCAAGGCTAGCCTGGTGAGGTTTAACCTGCGGGAAAACGGGAAGCATAGAGCCGGCCCAGCCACACCCTTGTTTACCCGTGGCACTTATATAGTGTCTCGGCGGCAGTTATTCTATGATACAATGTAGTAACCCACCGGACAACCTTAATTAACCAATCATAATATGATACATGAGTTTTAACCAATCAGGAACAGGATCCAAAGTTGCACCAAATCATAGAACTTTAATTAACATAAGGAGCACGCCAAGAAGGGAAAGAATACACGTCGAACCTTGCTCTTAATTCCAATGGTGGGAAATTGCCATATTGTCTAGCAAAGCGTTGCTGGAGCAACTTGCAATTTTACTTGAATACACAACAGAATGGTAGCCAGGAGACAAAAAACCTGGACAGGGATAAGGGTGGGGAGGGGAGGCAGAGAAAAAGCAGATATCTTTTGGGGAGCCTGAGGGAAAGAGCAAAGCAATCACACTGATATATCACCCCATAGCACATAGTGCATTCTCTGAGCAGTTCACAAGTTAATAAGCATTTTGCTTCCAACATGATGGGTACTCATTTTACTGACCTTGGAAGGATGGAAGGCTGAGTCAACCTTGACCCCCATCAGGATCAAACTCACAACCTTTTGGTTGCAGTACAGTAGTTTCACCACTGTGCTGCCAGGATTCACATTTCACAATTGTGAGAGTGCTGGCTACTTCAGAAGCTTCTCCTTTTAAGACTCCATTCCCTTCTTGTTTCCTTTGTAGAAGTTAATGTCCTCCTTTCCCAAAATGGTAATGAATTTCATGCAGTTTTTCATGTAGTCTGAAGGCTCCCTTTCTTTTATATGTATCTCTCCCTTTTGATTTCTTTCCACCATGTGCTGTAGTTTAAATTGAACCTGGATTAAGGAAGGAAGATTACCGCTGCTATGGAAAAAGCACCAACAGAACCTGATTTTAAAAGTATTGGAGGAGGTAGGAGAAATCACCTTACCTTACTCACACGATTTATCACAAGAGTGGAAACTACCTCCATTAACTTCAAAATCTAAGAATGAGACTACAAAAATGTCACACAGGGATGGGAAAATCTTTCAGTTTCACTTTTTTCGGCATTCAAAATTTGCAAATCACCCCACCCCCAACAAAACACATACACCTCTGTATGTCTCCACTGTGTGATGTGTAAATTACGATAAATATGTCAGAAATAAATTAATGCATTTTTCTCCCATCTGCACTCGCCAAATTAAACTGACACGTATCCCCATTATAGAGAAGCCTCTGTTGTACTTGCCAACAAAGATGGAGCACAGGGGGAACAGTTAATTAGAAAAAAATAAAAATAAAATAAAATAAACTATGGCCCACAAAAAAAAAGTTTGGGCACCACTGGTGTAGATAGTGAAATCCAGACTTTAAGATTTCAGTTTTAGATCTTGGACGTATTAATCTGTCAATTTCAGCTTTTCTCTCAGCCAAAATGTTTCTACTCTCGATCCCTGTCCATTCCATATATGAAGAAACCTATGAATTTTGGGAAATGCTTATACAAAATAAATATTATCCCAAATCCTCAAGTTTTTTCCCCTGAAATGTTCTGATTTTTTTCCTGGACCTTCACATCTCTAGGTAAACCTTCACTGAACTTTTCTTAACATGAAAGCTTTATGAAGTGACAGTCCAAAATAAAACAAAGATAGTGCTGGAAGATGAGATATTATTTGGGAAGAATGCGTAAAATATATAATTGCTATTGTCAAAAGTAAAGAAGAACCTAGATGGAGGATGGAAGAAACATTTAATATTGTAAAGGACAGGAAAGAAGCAAAAGTAGAAAGTTATAGAAATAGGATCAGAACAATAAGTGAGTTCTAGTACAGATAAAGCCTAAACTATTTCTGAAGGCAAAAATGATACTATTGAGACACACAATTTACTTCAGGCACATCATAAAAATACAATATTCTCTGGAAAAGATTATAATGTTGGGAAAGATTGACCACAGAAGGAAAATAGGAAGACCAAATATAGGATGGACTCCCTAAGGCCCAAACCTTTCGGTCCATGGGCCAGTCATGTAGTTCTGGGGGCCAGTCACTGTGGCCCATGGGCCAGATCCAGCCACTGACACCAATTCATCTGGCCCACGAAGCTCTCGTTGCTTCTGGAAGTGGAAGTAAAATGTGCCCAGACAGGCATGTTGTACTTCCGCTTCCAGGAGCAATGAGGACTTTTTGGGCCAGATGAATTGGCATCAGGGGCTGGATCTGGCCCACAGGCTGTAGTTTGGGCACCCCTTCCCTAAGGGAACTAAAGGCTTGAGTTTACAAGAACTGAACAGGGCTGATGGAGATAGGACAGTTTAATGAGCTCTCATTCATATGGTCACCATAAGTCAAAAGCTACTTGACGGACATAACATTAACAACAGTATTAAATACATTATTACTGTGTAGTTTGATCTTATTGTGCAGGTGCAAGGCCATGTTCAGATTAGTGATAGTAAGAAATCAGCAGCTGTTAGAGGTGCCACTTTGGCTAACCTAAATTAAATTATGAAGCCAGTGTGGGATATTTTCAGATGTCAATGGAATAATCTCAACAAACCTAAAGTTTCAGTTGATGAACAGACAAAATCTCTCAGGAAGATTCTGCTCATCTTTGAGTTGTCATTTGATCACAGCTGAAACAGACCTGGCAGTTCTTCCTCAGGAGATACAGGTGAGGAAATGTAAGAAAAGTCCAAACATGATCAAGAAAATGAGCCTTCTCAGAGGCCCTTGAACATTCTAGCTAGCCATCTTGAAGTGTTCTAAATGAAAACATGTTTTCCAATTTTCACTAAACTTTTGAAGTTGACTTGTTCTTGCCCCTGCAGGATTTGGGGAGTTCAAAGACACAAAACCAGAAGGCAAGCTTTCGCAAATAGCTTTCAAAACATAAATGGTACCGACTTTATCCCATAAATTCATTGAGAAATTCTTCTTCCTCAAAAGATCAGACTTCAAAAACTCTAATACAGAATTGTGTGACACCTTAATGACTAACATATTTATTACAGCACAAACCTTGATGGCCACCTTTTGGAAACTACCACAATAATTGGACACAGACTTGTCATGACAGTTATATATCCCACCCGACCAATGCAATAAAATATGAGCTAGTTATGAAATGCCCCCTCCCCAAAAATCTTCATTTCAAACTCACCTCATACCAATGAAGCAAGAATTTGAAAAAGCTCTTTGCAAAGCTTTAAAGCTCACGAATAGCAGGTGAATTCACAACCCTAATCCTAACTTTCAGGAGAAAAGCCTTTGGAAGTTTATCCCCCAAGCTGTTTAAATGCCTTGACAGAGGTCTGGTTTTATTGGTTTTCCTCTGTGTGTGTGAAAAATGAACTTTTAGGATAAACTGCTGTGTGGAAGATAAGCTGGAGTAATGCATACATAGCAAATTCTTGGGCATTTCATTTTTGTTATGGGCAAAACTGAACCACAACAGCTAAACAGCCATCCTGGAGGTAGAGCCTTCTGCAGTGCAGTTATGGGGGGAGAGCTAATGTTTTCCTCCCCTCAAAGAACAAGTGTACATTTTCTGCTGTTGTTTATCTCTTAGGGGAAATCACTAGCACTTGCACTGGGAGGTTATACCTGCTCAGACTAGTCCAGAGACTTAAGAAGGCAGAATTTGCTTCAAATGAGGGCACAGAAGTTGAGCATGATCCAGCTGAAGTTCATCCCTTCCCAATTTCTCATCCCAACTGCAATTAATGAGATATAGACAATTCTGTCTCAGCAAGACAAAACAACAAATATAAAATCTCATCATAAACATATATAGTTGTTTTATACTGCCAGATAGTTGCTGTATCTAGGCCAGCTCATTACTGGCTGTAGTTCTTAATGACCTCAGCAAATATATCATTGTAACTTGAGATCCTTTTAATTGGATATGCTGGCAATTAAACCAGTACATGCAAATCCAGTCTTTATCCAATGAGATAGGATTTCCTTGTTTTACCCACTCATTTGTTTCTTTAGTGTGCCACTTTCCCCCCTATGTGGGAATCAAAGTGAATCATGATCAATTAAAATAATGTAGTAAACACAAAGAAAAACACATTAGATATAGTATTAAAGCAATTATACAAATAACAATATTTTTTTAAAACTTGTAAAAACATTTTACAATCTGCCTTGATTTGATAAATGCAGTTTCCCATAATGGCCCCTACCTGTCCAAGTAAATTAAAAGTCTGCCTTAATGAGAGAGTCTTTGTCTGTGGCTACAAGGTGAAGAGGGGAGGCCAACCTGGCTTCCCATGGAAGTTACTTTTAGTTTCTGACATTCTTTTTCAGAACATAACCTGCCACACAGAAAAAGAAAGTTCATACAATTCCTTGGAGAGTTTCAACAAGAGTTATATTAAACTTATGATTGTTGAATTCATTTATTTCTTCTGTTGGCCCAAAAGATATGTTCCTTCATAAAGGAAGCTACATTGAACAAATTCCCTACCCTTGCGTTTGAAATGGAAGGAAATGACTAAAGGCTTGCTTTCCTGTTTATTGAGCAATTTTACTATTTTATTAGATCACAATAACAACAACATATGGGTAGAATGATTTTATTTTAGAAACCACATTTGCTAGGAGATATCACATTTAAAGAGATGACAGATGAATAGATAAGACATTTTCTCTGAGAACCTTTTGGAAGGACACAAAACTTTTTGCTTTTAAAGGAGTGCTGAAAGAACCATAATGCCTTATCTAGATCCTGGAATAAATTCCAAGTTATAGTATTTCAAATCCCTGGTAAATTACATTGGTTATTTGGTTACATTATTATCCTGTTTTAATAAGGCAGCCATAAACTACCTTGAACATTCATGGTTCTCCACCCCACTCCAAGCCTTAATCCACTGCTATAACATATGTATCACATTGATGAAAGACTGACTTCTGCCATCACCCTTGAAGAGAAACTCTGCCAGTAGCAATATATCTAACATAGAGTTAGAAACTATCAAATTTTCAGACTATAATTTTTAGGATGTCCTAGCCAACATGGTCACTTTTTAGAAGACTGCAGTTGAGAAGTAAATCCCCCCTCCCCCCCAGCTCTGGTTAGGCACATTACCAAGTTGAAATGGACACAACTTTGGGCCAAAGAATTCATCTTGTGTCATCATATAGATCACTCAACAATCACCTTTTGGCTGCAACATTTGTACATATCCTGTACACACCATTAGGGATTTCAAAAACCACAGCTTTGGGTGAGTGGCTGGAAGAAGATGCTGGATGTTCCAGCATCCAACATATGTGTTTTTTTTTTTGGGGGAGCAGACCAATTCACCCTCCAAATGCTCCAGAGAACAGACTAAATGCCTGTCTGGACAGGCTATTTGTTCCTTTTAATGATATGGACTTCTACAAGAAAGTACTGAGACAGTTGCCCATCAACAATTTAGAAGTACAGTAAAACCCCATTTTACGGACGGCTCTTATTGCAGGCGCACCCCCCCAATAACGGACACAGACAACATTGAAAGTGGATAACAGCATCGGGCCACATTTATTGATTCAATGCCCTAGTCTGAATTATAAATTTGTATTGGTAAAACGACCAATCATAATTCTTAAGGCAAGCAGGCCGAAGTAACACTGGTAAGGTACCACCCCAAAATTGCCAACGGCAATTGGTTACAATGTATCAATTTGTATCAATTTGTTTGTTGACGACAAACAAATTGTTGACCGTAGTCAATATCTAACTCATGACCCCACCCTCTGACGCGTATCCGTGAAATCACGGGGTGATGCATGCTGGTTAGCTATCGTCATCACCCCGTCGCCTGGTTCGTCGTTGACCGGACAACGTTTAACTAATTTATTCCTGTCTAGTGTTGTCCAGTCAATTGCGAACCTGCCGGATACCTGTGGGTCATACTGTTTACCTTACCAGTGCTACCCGCCAATGTGACCAAAGTCAACATTAGGAACATAAGAAAGACCCCTATATCAAACCATAGCAACAGTGTGGGATGGGCAAAAAAGCCAGGACCCGGAAGCCAATGTGGGTCCCAGCCAAAAATTCCCACCCGGCCCCGAAGCGACCAAAATATCACACTGTTAACTAGGGAGGGGGTGGAGGGGAAAAGACTTCTCTGCTCCGTCGCTGAGGTAAAATGGCAGCTCGGCTGCCTCGTGGCCACCCCTTTTATAAGGGAGCTGGCCACGCCCCTAACTACCCGGATTCTCTGTCCTGTGGGGGGGGGGCCCGCAAAGAGCGCGGCGGCCATTTTGGCGCCGCGCTTGCATTGCAGGCGCACCCCCCCAATAACGGACACAGACAACATTGAAAGTGGATAACAGCATCGGGCCACATTTATTGATTCAATGCCCTAGTCCGAATTATAAATTTGTATTGGTAAAACGACCAATCATAATTCTTAAGGCAAGCAGGCCGAAGTAACACTGGTAAGGTACCACCCCAAAATTGCCAATGGCAATTGGTTACAATGTATCAATTTGTATCAATTTGTTTGTTGACGACAAACAAATTGTTGACCGTAGTCAATATCTAACTCATGACCCCACCCTCTGACGCGTATCCGTGAAATCACGGGGTGATGCATGCTGGTTAGCTATCGTCATCACCCCGTCGCCTGGTTCGTCGTTGACCGGACAACGTTTAACTAATTTATTCCTGTCTAGTGTTGTCCAGTCAATTGCGAACCTGCCGGATACCTGTGGGTCATACTGTTTACCTTACCAGTGCTACCCGCCACACGGAGGGGCTTCAAAGAAGGCCTGACGCCCCCCCCCCAGACCGTCAGCTCGGTCAACAGGCCTGCTCGCCAATCACCCAACAGGAGGTCCATACCTCCTCGCGACAGATGGACCCCATCCCCTACGTACAAGTCATAATTTTGTAGGCTAACAGCGGGGTGATGACTGACCCGCCCCAAGCCCCATCGGCAAGAAACCGCGCCACCGCCCTGTTGACCGTGCGCCTAGCGCGGTCAAGGGCCCGGAGGTTAACGCCCCCTCTATAAGAATGGCGCGGGACAATGTCCGACCAAACCAGGGTTGTGGCAGGCCAGACATAATGCAAGTAGGCGAGGTCCTTGCAAATCGCATGCTTAAGCGATAAGCCGGTGACCTGGCCCAAATCATTGCCCCCCAGGTGGATGATGAGAATGTCAGGCGGGTCAGCACCCAGGCCAGAAAAAAGGAAAGGCCGCAGCTCCCGCCATAACATCCCAGGCTTACCATGCCATGTGAGACTGGCGTGTTCACCCAGTCCCAGTCGGGGTCCCCACTCTGTCGCCGCAGCGTAACGCGCTGCCCTGTGCACATAGCTGTGGCCCGGCAGCCATACTGTCACCAGTGTAATACGACACCCAGGGTCTGTAAGAAAATTGAGAAAAATTGAGAAAAAGACGGGAAGGTGACTGGATTGGTACTCATGGTGGAAGTGGGCGCACATAAAACTGAAAACATTGCGAGCCCCACCTCCCCATGCTGCGTATGTCAGCCCCAGAGTCCCCAAAAGCAGCTGCTGTAGAGGCTGCACCAGTACGAAATGAATGTGTGCCATAACGGGCACCTGTTAGGCCCTACCCTGGTGAGGGCACTGCCTGTCACCTTCCAAAACTGAAATTTAGTAAGGGGAGACCCATCTTGGTGACAGAAAAACGGGCCGTGGTGCATGCCACGCAGTGCCAGGAACTCCTGTAGGATGTCTGCCAAAGAACTCCGTAGCAGTCTTACACCACTGCCTACGCCATGCTGATCTGTCTTAGAGGAGCGTATCCTCAACTGGGCCCAGTCTTTGGCAACATAGACATCCTCGAGTTCCAGTGCCCTACAACTTGCATCCGCCTTATACAGCATCTCAAGCTCGCTGGTGCGGAGCGCTCCAAAAAGGCCACCGTTGTAGCCGCATGAAGTGGGCTGCCTCATTTCCAAAACAGAGGCCAGGCCAGCCCCGGGCCAATTGGGTAAAACCCTGGGGAAATCTTGCATCCGCCTTACTCAGCATCTCAAGCTCGCCGATGCGGAGGGCTCCAAAAAGGCCACCGTTGTAGCCGCATGAAGTGGGCTGCCTCATTTATCAAAACTGAGGCCAGGCCAGCCCCGGGCCAATTGGGTAAAAACCCTGGGAAAATCTTGCATCCGCCTTACTCAGCATCTCAAGCTCGCCGATGCGGAGGGCTCCAAAAAGGCCACCGTTGTAGCCGCATGAAGTGGGCTGCCTCATCTATCAAAACAGAGGCCAGGCCAGCCCCGGGCCAACTGGGTAAAAACCCCTGGGTAAATGGGGTGGCGGTCGGCCGGGAAACGCCCGCGCACGCGCACCCACCCCTCCCAAACATGTCTCACCCGGAAGTCATTGGTGCTGTCCACACGACCTCCCACTTTGGCCATAAAAGCCAACCCGACAGCTGAGATGCTATGGTGCGTGGTGCAAGGCCCTGGGCATACAGGTAAACCATGAACCGCAGAACATGGGCTACTGGGATCGGCCAGGTTCCTGGCAGTCGGAATCGGGTACATAATACTCTGAAGGAACTAAATGCGTGGTGATACGCCTTACTCATGCATGGCGCTAGTGACAGGCCAATCGCCCAGTTCACCTCTCCTTGCCAACGTTCCATCTCTCGTCCAGGAGTGGCGAGGGAAATTCCTCCGCATCCGGGGGCCGAGGCACGGAACCGGGAGATCTGCAGGCGGGACAAAGCAGCAGCAATATCATTATCAACCCTTGGGACATGCCTAGCCCTGTAGGGAACGTTGAGGCACAGGTTGCATAACACAAACCAACGCACTAGCTCCATAACCCCGGGCGATTTGGAAATCTGTGCAGTGACGATGCGGACAACAGCCGCGTTGCCATGCCAAAATTGCACAACCGAGTTGGCCCACTCCTTGCCCCATAGCATCAAAGCACCCATGATAGGGAAACATTCCAGATACGTGAGACCATGCAGGCGACCCTTGCCTGCCCAGGATGGTGGCCACCCACCATAGGCCCACTTCCAATTGAAGTACATCCCGTAAACCCAGGAATCCTGAGGCATCGGACTGCATCTGAAAGCAAGGGGGAGCCAGGAGATCAGACCCCAAAATGACACCCCGTTGAACTACCTCTGGATCTATGGCCAGACAAGCACGTCTGCCCCGATACCCCGGGTAAATCTGAGCCTGTGGTGGGGCCTGGAGAATCCCGTCATGGCATCGCACCAGCGCAGAGCAAATGCCCTGCCCGGTGCGACGACCCTGCCAGCTAAACTGGGGTGACCATGTAGCACCAAAAGTTCCCTCAGTGATGCCATGCGCTCGGCCAGCAAGACCGAGACAAGGGCCACTAGCCTTGAGACCTTATCCCACTGCAACCTAGAATCCTGCGCTACCGTGTTACGCCCCACCCCAGGAATACTAGCTGTGGAGATGGGCCCTCAGTCTTTTCGGGCGCTAAAGGGACACCCAGTTCCTCCATTAGCATCTGAAATGTGTTGAGGAGACGTGTGTACGTGTCCCAGCCCCGTTCAGCCCCGAATAAAACCATCCAGGGAATGGGCTACAGACCGGGACCCTGACCTGCGGACAAAAGCGCAATCTAGGAAAGTGGTGAAACGCTCGAATACCGAGCCCCAATGGAATAGCCAAAAGGCATGGCATCATTGAAATAATATGCTCCCCGGGACGGGGGTGCAGGGACAGGGCCAGCGACCCTGCCCGCATAGACCCTATTGTCAAAGCTAGCAGCAGCCACCTCCTCCCTCCCCTTAAGGGATAAAAGATTGGGGGCATCTTGAGGGGACCTATTACCCATGAAAGGGATCCGGAACCCCTGCCTATCACCCTGAAGGAGAGAACCCACATCCTCTCCCTTCAGGTACCATGTGAGCCACGCTCCAACATGTCCACCTCAAATGGGGAGGGAGCCCTTCGGTGAACTAGATCCATCTGCGGCAGTCTTGCCAGCCCCCTGTCTGCCCCACCCTCTGCCCCGCATCCTTCTAGGCCTGGGACAGGCAGAGGCCGCATGGGGGCCAACACAGTTGGGATACTTCTGTCTGTATTGCAAGTCTCCCCATTAGAGGAACCATTGGACAAGAAAGTCCAGCACAGCAGGCGGGCTGGAACTCCCCGCCCCGCCCCCTGGCAGGTGACCTATGCTGGGGCCGCCTGCTGAACCGCATGCCCACAATGGTATATCTCCCCGGGCGCAGGGCGCGTGGGCGTCACGTACAAAAGCCGCAGCCTCTGGCCTGGCTCATCCCGCCTAATCTCGGGGTGCGGGGAAATCCGCCTACGGCATTCCCCGTCACAAGCCAACCACGCTGGGCCCGGAAAGTAAACCATCGCCCGGTAGAAGTTGTCCAAATACTGGACCATCGGAATTGCCAGATCCGGCCGGGTCCTAAGGTACACCGCCATGCATATGATGCAGGCCGGCAACCATTTGGCCCACATACTTGGTGGCTTGCGACAACGTGCCTGCCACTATCCTTCTCATTCTGCCCCTCCCTCTCTCCTTGATGGGCACCCTGTTTAGGAGCGCAAAGATATCCACGCACTCCCCCCGCCAAATTTACTCTCTGGCGGCCTGTGCCAAGCGGTCACTCAGCGGTAAGGAATAGGGGCTTGGACCAACCCGGCCACCCAAAACATTCCCCTCAGGGTAGGGAACACCCCCCACCATGGGGCCCTGGGTGTTAGCTGTCATCGCCGGGTGAGGCGTCAGCGGGTGCACCGCCGCACCACCCGCGCGAGGCCAAGGCCATTGAAACCCCCCCCATATTGGGAATGTGTGTGGATGTACTCGCTTACACCGTATACTCACATGCTGCACCCCCGCGGGCCGCCCCCACCGGGGGTTCCGGCCCACTGGGGGTGTCAGAGCTCACGACCGACGTAGAGCTCATCACCGGGGCCTGACCTGCACCTGGCTGCTGGCTGGGGAGCTGCGAGGCAGTGGGCGAAACCGCGCCACGCGCCTGCAGCAGCTCAACCCTCCCTGTCGGCTGTTGTCCTCCTGCCGGCAGCGCCTCAAAAGGAACCCCAAAGGGGGGCCCCTGCCTGACTGGCCCGAGCCAACGACGCTTCAAGGGCCGCCAGGCGGGCCAGTAAGGCTTCCACGTTGACCTGGGGCCAAGGGCCGGCCGGCCCGCACGGTCCAAGGCGTGGGTACAGGTCCCTGTACCCCAGGACCCGAATATGGCCATTGGCCAACACCGAAGCCCGGCAGGGTCGGTGGAGAAACCTGCCAAGGCAGGGGGCCGCACCACCCCCCAAGGCTAGAGGGCCCCGGGAGAGGCTGCGACCCAAGAGCAGCAGGCCCAGCCTGGTGGGCGGGTGCAGGAGCGGTGTCCACCGCTCGCGGGCCGCGGGCCGGAGCCCCTACCGCGCCCGCAATCTGTTCGCCCGCTCCGGGCCAAGGGGCGATAGACCCCATTCCGCCGGTCCCGGCAGGGGCCTGCAAAGGCGGCTGCTGGGGAGGCGGCACCGTGGTCCTCCGACCCGGGTTGCGCCTCCTAACAGCGCGAGCCGCACTCGAAGCTGCCTTCTTCTTCGAAGGCATCTCCACCGGAGTGAAGGGAAGCCAAAAAGGAAAAATCGCTGCCAAAAGGCTTCCCGATAAGTTAAAGAGCGACGGAGACACAGGGGAAAAGACTTCTCCGCTCCGTCGCTGAGGTAAAATGGCAGCTCGGCTGCCTCGTGGCCACCCCTTTTATAAGGGAGCTGGCCACGCCCCTAACTACCCGGATTCTCTGTCCTGTGGGGGGGGGGGGCCGCAAAGAGTGCGGCGGCCATTTTGGCGCCGCGCTTGCATTATGGAAGTCCCATTTTACGGAAGGAAATTATGGGGAAATCACTTCCCGTTTTCTGGGGGGGGGGGATATCAATTTATGGAATGGGTTTCTGAAGAGTTCCTTCTGTCTGGGAGAGTCTAAAATTGTGGCCCCACCATTTTAGACTGTAAAATGGTGGCCCAGTGCCATTTTAGACTAAACAATTGCACCCCACACCACCAGCCCCCACCGCCGGAAGCCACAAGACATCACTTCCCATGGCAGCAGCGGAGGCAGAAGCAGCAGCAATGGCAGCAGCAGCGGCGAAGGTGATTGCAGCAGTTTTGCTGCACTTTCCATAGTCCCCACTGCTTCTACCAGCACTGGGAGAGTATGTGGGGCATATCTGCTCCATTCTGCTTTTTGTCCAAGGTCCCTCTGCAGTGTGCTTTAGCCGGTAACACATGTCAGATGAAGACTGCTCCATTCCGGTCTTCATCCAACATGCATTCCTGGCTCAATTGTGCCGCAGAGGGACCTTGGACAAAGAGTGGAATGGAGTGGATATGCACCCCACACTCTTCCAATGTTGGTAGAAGCAGTGGGGAGAGCATGGCAGCAGCAGCAGTGCTGGTGGCGGCGGCAGCTCCAACTCCCCCGATGGCTGGTCACACTATTCAGGAAGCAGCAACAACATGGAAAAGGTAGGGTGATCACTTCATCATTCAATCCCCTTTGTGCTCTGTTTTTCCCCCCTTTTTTATCTCACACCTCCACACATAGGTGCGGGATAAAAAAGGGAAATGCTCTAATAACATCCTCTCTTCTCCACCCCTGCTGCTTACCAGCTGCTGAGATGATCAGGGTGTGGGAGAGAGTCGTATCTGCCATTTTTGTGATTTTTTGGATTATTTTTGGTCCGATCAAAATTGTTTTATTTTTCATTACATCCCTATGGGAAATCATGCTTCATTTTAAGGAAAAATCAATTTTTGGGAAAAGTTACAGGAGGACTTTTTCCATAAAATGGGGTTTCACTGTATCAATTGTTTACGACTTGCTGTGCAATATATTGAGGAGCAAAGCTTCTATGCAAAAGGACAAAAAAAATTAACAGAAAAACAAAGAAAAATGCCTAAGTCCAAATCTTGTGGGTAGGGACCCTGTAAGCCTAATGAGATTCTATCCTTCCTCACTCCCACTGTTGCTCTTACTCAGGTTAGAACATTAGCTTTCAATTTTTATTGTAGAAAAAGCAAACAACAATTTAATGGATATTTCTTGGAACATCTAGTCAGCTGCTAGCTATATCTGAATCATAAATGAGATGAGGGAAAGGTCTTGATAGTAAGAGATGATGACATACCAACATGCATGTGTGTGTGTGCACGTGCACACCCACCTCACAGATGCTATTGATAAATGTTATGGCACAAATTTAATATGTTTAGAACTGTGATGAAATGCTTATCATCTCCCTACATTGCCCAGAGAATCTGTTGATCCCAGGCTGCACAGTACATCCTGATAATGAAATGAAATAACATAGTCTCGGGACCAGAAAAATAAAACTCATTTCATTACTATTCAAGGTATCACTTTCTTTTATTCTAAGACTGATGGCCTAGAGACATAAAGATCAGCTTTTGCAGAATTCATCTGATTCCCCCCCAAGCCATAATTTTGTGTGTCACACAAAGGGATAACCTGGTATTGACAAGAATTTAGAACAAAGTAATTCAGTTTAAGGGTGCAACGTATACTGCAGCAAAACCTAGAAACTGAAGCCTGTCTATGTATCATGACTGTCAGTCATTTTCCTTCCACAATACTGAGCTGGAATATTATTTCTGCTTGGGTCAGGATTATTCTTTGCCTTCACTGGACTGTTCTCCTACAGCAAATCTTAGGGGAACCTTTCCACATCCTCCACTTTAGCTGTATGGGGTTCTAGATGGTTTTGTTGTTGTTGTTTTTTTATTAAGGTAAAGAAAACCCAGAAAAGGAAGATGGAACATCTCCACTCTGCATCATGAGATTATAAGTATGTCCAGCACTCAAAATCATTTCCTTCTATTTCTACCTCTGGTCAAGAGCGTTTTCATTCTCTTGCTGGAGTCAGACTTAGATCAGTCTTGTGTTTTATGAGGGTGACATATTGTGAGGAGGAGTTTTAGAAAACAGCCAAAGTCTCAATAAAAGTTATAGGAGATAAATGTGGTGGGTTCTTTTATTTTTGCATGTGCTATGATTTTTAAAGGTATTTCATACATCAATGTTAATTAGTTGAGGCATGTGTATATTAATATACCTGTTAGAAAAATGAGTGCAAAAATATTAACAATTTCCCCCCTCTTCAAATGTCTGAAGAGAACCAACAAACAAACTGGTAGGCAAGGAAAATGAAAGTCTGCAGAAACTGGGAGAAGATTTTTTAATCACTTTAGGATGGAAAGGTAGTAAATAACATTCAGCCCACATACCCTGTCCAAGCACCCAAAGTGATCTTACCGTCTTTGCCCATTTGGAGAAGTGGTCGATGAGACATTTCTCCTTATGGCAAATAAAACACATTCCTCATCCCTGCAGAGGCACAGGTAAAGTGTAATTGATTTTGACCCTCTTATCAAATTGTTGTAATCCTGCATCAGTTAGAAGATTTTAATAATATTTTTTCTTAAATTTTCCTTGTATCGCCAATCAAGAAACTGCTCACAGTTGCAGTTTTGACTGGTGAGACAAGAAAAAATAACCAGAAAAACATATTTTTACCCTCCTAACCAATGCAGCTCTATAAAAACTGGCTAGAAGGGGGAAAATAAAACCATACTTTTCCCTGTCCCTCTGCAGAGAAACTGGGGAAGTATTTAATTCCAACATCAGATATGCTGAAGGGGCTGATCTGCCCCTTCAACATACCAGATATTTACAGCAGAATGCAAGCGCGGCGCCAAAATGGCCGCCACGCTCTTTGCGGGCCCCCCCATCGGACGAAGGCATCCGGGTAGTTAGGGGCGTGGCCAGCTCCCTTATAAAAGGGGTGGCCACGAGGCAGCCACGCTGCCATTTTGCGAAGCGACGGAGCGGAGAAGTTTTTCCCCTCCACCCCCTCCCTAGTTAACAGTGTGATATTTTGGTCGCTTCGGGGCCGGGTGGGAATTTTTGGCTGGGACCCACATTGGCTCTCGGGTCCTGGCTTTTTTGCCCATCCCACACTGTTGCTATGGTTTGATATAGGGGTTTCTGTTGCTGCTGTTGACTTTGGTCACATGGGCGGGTAGCACTGGTAAGGTAAACATTTATGACCCACAGGTATCCGGCAGGTTCGCAATTGACTGGACAACACTAGACAGGCATAAGTTGGTTAAACGTTGTCCGGTCAACGACGAACTAGGCGACGGGGTGATGGCTATAGCTAGACAGCATGCATCACCCCGTGATTTCACGGATACGAGTCAGAGGGTGGGGTCATTAGTTAGATATTGACTACGGTCAACAATTTGTTTGTTGTCAACAAACAAATTGATACAAATAGATACATTGTAACCAATTGCCGTTGGCAATTTTGGGTGGTACCTTACCAGTGTTACTTCGGCCTGCTTGCCTTAAGAATTATGATTGGTCATTTTACCAATAGAAATTTATAATTCGGACTAGGGCTTGAATCAATAAATGTGGCCCAATGCCGTTATCCACTTTCATTATTGTCTGAGTCCTTTATTGGGGGGTGCGCCTGCAAACAGCTTTTGACAAGTACAAGCCTCCCTTATACACCTTTCTCAGTATCAACAGGTTCTGGGAACAGCATACATGAGATCATTTTTTTTTAAAGTAGCATCCTCTGTCAGGGCTCAAATAGAAGTTCTTGAGAGGAGGTTGCTATACTTCAATGTCTACAAACCCTGGATGCTGGAAGCCAGGACCAACCCCCAAAGAGCTCCTAAGAGCAGGTTAAATACTGTCTAGACTTTCTTGGATTTGCTCACCCATAATTTCTACAGTAAGGAGCATCTTTGTCTATAACAAGCTAGCATGCATTGTCCACAGATAATAGCTGATGCATACATATACCAGTAGTAAGGCTGAAGATATAACAATAAACAACCGCCACTTTTTAAAGTAGTACCAAAAAGGATACAGCTACAGCTAGTCCTCCAGCTGGAGAATGAAAATGAATTGTTTGTACAAAGTGAGGCTGGGAGCTCTTCCCTTGGAAACAATTTTGCCAAGAAGCCTACTGTCCTCAATGTCATATGCATTGATCATGTTACATTCATTAGTACATCTTTCAGATTTTCTGTGCGATTGAACTCAATCTCAAGGGCACTTTTTTAAAAACACACTGTAGATGTTTCATTTCCTTTACAGAATCATTCATGAACTCACCTCACTTTCTGATGGCTTTCAGCAGCAGCCAGAAAAGAGGTTCTTAACCGTGCAGAGGAAATGCAGGCTAACTGATTCATGTCACTGATTGCCTTCCTTTCCCTTTGATGAGCTATGCTAGCTTTAGAATGGTTATCAATAACCACTGCAGCCTCCAGCCATAATCGAGTGTTGATAGCCATAAAGCACAGAAGTGTTCAGCAAGCGACTCAAGTAAATACGTATTATTCTGAGCTTTATGGAGAAAGTCTTGGTTACTGTGAAGCTAAGTAACTCTGAGCCTAACCCACCACTGCACAAGTTAGTTACAGGATTTATTGGGTCTTGTTTAAACCAGGCATATCTCTCTATACACTTTACCATTTTTGTTTTTCTTCATCACTGAGCAGCCTGTAATACATTTTTTTTCTGGGGGTTATCACCCAACTTCTGTCTCTTCCATTTTAGGAGTCATTTGTCAAGCTCTTCAAGGTCACAGGGGAGCCATGGTTTGGACATATTAGGGTTGACTGATTGGTCTTCCTATGCTCATGGCTGGCACTGCGGCAACTAAATTTGTGTTAGGGCTTTTTTCTTAATGCAACAATGCAAATGTAGGTGATGGAGAAGGCAAATCAAAGCAGAAATTACGTTTGCGAATTCAGAATTCAAGAATTGGGGATGTCTCATCTGCAGAGGGGTAATACCTGGTTTCCTCTGTTTGTGGAATTGGATTGATATCAGATCCAGCGTACTGTCTTTTTCCCAACTCACTTCTAACAAACCTTTAGGATTCTTATTGATAATTTCCCTGCACTATCCACATGAAATTGATAAATGTCTGAAGAAGTGATCTTGAATCACAAAATCTCCTGTATTTTTTGTTTTTTGTTTGTTTTAGTGATTCAATAAAGTTATCACCTTTCTCCTGCAGTTTCATTTAGCACCAGTTATAATTCAGGTTGTAATATTGCAAAATCCTTCATGCCTAAGCATATATATTAATATTTAGCATTTATAAATAGTACTCCATTAAGTCCCGCATAATTCTTGTACATTATCTATGTATCCTCAAAACAAATCTGATATATACCCTCATTTTTAGATCAAACAAATATGAACTTGGAGCCCCATGAAAAGTCTTAAAATATTTTACCATTAATTGATAATTGTGAAATGCAGTTGGAAGTGGTCTTAAAATTCAATTTGAGCTATGATGGTTGGTTTTAGCGACTAGAACAGAGCAATGGGCATGTGCTGTTTTGTTTTGTTCTTTAAAGCCCATATGGCTTCAGTCCGGGGAATCTGAAAGACCTCTCCTCACCAAATAATCTTTCCTGCCCCCACCTCCCACCCCACATCTCTCAGATCTTTGGATAAAGGTGGTTTCTTGCTCCTGTTGCACTGACAAGGACTTGACAGAGGACATTTTCAGCTACTGCTCACTGTCTATGGAATCATAGACAAATGCATTAATTTAAAATATATATTTAATATATTTATAGCTCTTTGGCTATAAACAGAGATGAGCACTGAACCGTAGAGTCAGATACAACTGGCTTTTGAGCAATGGTGACTTTTACCTTTACCTTACTATGATTGGAAGCAGAATCTCTCTCTGTTTTTCTCTCACACACACACACATACTCCCTGTTCCAAATAACTTGTTATTTGCTTGCTAGCAGACTCAACAAACAGATAAGTATGCCCAACAAACATATCTATCTATCTATGGAATCACCTCCCATATAAGGTTACAAACCTTCCATTGGCAAAGACTTTCCTTTTTAACCTGACCTTTGATCAGTGAGTTTAGCAGATGATTGTTTTTTAATACTAAGAACCTGATTCATTGTGATTTTAAATATATGCATAGTTTAGCTATTGTATACCACCATGAGTCCCTTCACGGGTATAAAATGAATGTAAACAAAACAAGCAAGCAATCAAAGCCACCCTTCCACTTTTCCTTCCTGCCATGCCCCAGCTGCAGAAAAGATTCAAATACTGTGAGCATTTAAACAGGCAGTGTTTATAACCAAGTGTCTCCCTATCATCACCATTGTTTTCTCCTGCTCTAGTCTCACTCTGACTCCCCAGATTCTATGTCCTGCTTTCGCACATGTCTTCTCCCCACCCCCACCAGGACTCTTGCCCTCTCCTGATTCTTAAAGGGCTTTTTACATTGTACTTTGCTTAAGCTCCAATTTTATAATGAGTGTGCATTCCCATTCTGCCATGATCCCACTGAAATTCTTGACACTAATTTGTACCCTATTTGTTCCAAAAATGAAACAAATATTTCAAAGGAACACAAATTCCACATTCACTTCCTGTTATACAGATAGCAGGTTGATCATCCAAGTACAGTTGAACAGTCCATCTGTGTTTATGCGATCTTCACAATCAGACTATTGTTTGGGTGGGAAAATAATTTAGGAGTCAGATCTTTGGAGGGTAGTGAAATATTTATTTCTTACTGGTACTCATGTGAGTAGTGTAATTCTGAAGCTGTGAACTCAGCACAGTAAATGGACAGGCAGAAATATATCTTTGCCAGCTTACAATGGATGAGGGTCAACTGAAGAGCAACATACTGAACATGTGACCCTGTGTAAAGAACGTCATTAAGGAGCCCATCAAAGCAAAGCATTTGGACTGACCTGCTCTGAAGAGCTGCACTCGAAATAACTTTCCACTGAGTATGTGATTCTTCTCTCTTGCTCTGAAAGTGATTCCTAGAAGAAATCAACAGTGGCCAGCAATGATGGGAGATAGCAGATGGTAAAGATAGGAAAGGAGAGTCACAGTTGTACAACCAGTAGATATGTTGACATCTGTTCTTCTGCCTCAGAATGGCAGCACAGCTTGTGTTATTAGATTCACTATTCTAGCTACCAGAAATTTAATTGTGTATTTTTATCAGCCCTAGCAACTTCTGTGGAATTTTGCCAGTGAAATCTAAGCACACCCATAGTGTCTGACCCAACATATGAAATCTATGTGAGCTCTACAGCAGCCATATTAACAAAACTAATAATTAACAAAAAAACCTAACAAAACTTATAAAGCTTCTGGTTTTGTTACCTGTTGGGTGTGGTCAAGCACCTGCCTAGCTACAATGTACAGTTGATATGTCACAATTTGGTATGTGTACTCTCAGGTAAACAGCATTCTGTGTCTAGTCATGCCTGCCACATGTCCATAGAAATGTCTGCAGATGCAGACAACACTGGCTCTTTAGCTATAAACAGAGATGAGCTCTGAACCGTAGAGTCAGATACAACTGGCTTTTGAACAACGGCAACTTTTACCTTTACCTTACTCTCAGTAAATGGTCTGATTGGAAGCAGAATCTCTCTGATTCTCTTTCTCTGTCACAAATACATACTCCCTGTTCCAAATAACTTGCTATTTGCTTGCTAGCAGACTCAACAAACAGATAGGTATGCCAAACAAACAGATTGCATCTCTTACATCCAGAGGCAGTCATTTAATTTCACAGAAAGGATAGTGCTGCTAGCTTCAGGCTACAGCCAATGCCAATAAGCTGTAGATTATCATACTATCTTCAATAAAAGATCATAGATAAAAACAAAACAAAGCCTTGGGGGAAAAGAAAGCAGGGTCAGAACAGACTTCCTCTTGATGTTATATGGGCAGTACTCATGAGTCTGTAGCATAAATTTCAGCCTCTATCCCACTTCTGCAGGAATTAAGGGTATTTTTTCATGCAAAACAACACTCAAATTAACATGTCCACATGCTCCAGAGAGAGAAGGAGAAGAACTACTATACACATGGACATCTATATTTAAACCGTCTTCTTCAAAATATGTCAGCTAGGAATAGAAGCAGAAAATGCAGAACATTTGTCTTATTCTTTTCCAGCTCCAGAGAGTGATGAAGTGTGATATTTATCAAGAATGAGCAATAAGCTCATTGTCATAAGTCTGTCCACCATTCTGAATCTGCACAGTTACCAAGGAGGCAAGAAGCAGAGAGAGTGACAGGGAAGAAGCTTTCAATTCACATGATCCACTTCTCCCAGGTTTGGGAAGCTCTCATTAGGTACCAAAGCTGAGCGCAGAAGAATAGATGCCTTTGAGATGTGGTGCTGGAGAAGAATTTTGAGAGTATCCTGTATAGCGAGGAGAACAAATAGGTTGATCTTAAAAGAAATCAACATCAACTGCTCCTTGGAAGGTTAAACATTGAAGATGAAGTTAAAGTACTTTGGACATCAAATGAGAGGAAAGGATTCACTCTTAATGCTGGGAAAGTTTGAGGGGAAAAGAAGAAGAAGGCAGCAGAAAATGAGATGGCTAGATGGCATTGATGTGCAATGGGCACAACACTGAGTGGGCTAAGGAGGATGGTGGAGGATAGGTGTGCCTGGCATGTGGTGGTCCACGGGGTCGTGAAGGGTCAGAATTGACTGCACGATTGAACAACAACATTAGGTACCATGGGAGCATAAATTTGAACTCCCTCAATATCCAATATCAGAATGTGTTATGGCTGCAGCAGTGAACAATATTCTGAGAAACAAGTCTCACTACATTCCTACTTGAGTTTTGCTATGATAGCCCAATGTGTACAGAATTGCTGCATGTAATTTTGGCCGACTGTAATACAGATACATTCTGGACCAACAGAGAGGTGCAAGATAACTCACAATATTCAGGATGTTATCTATTGTTAAGGAAAGTGTTTGTTTAATATGATTCTCATCATATCTCTTTATGCTTCAACCCTAGAACTAAAATATGCTTACAAAACACATGTCCATCTTGAGCCCCACCAATCAGTTTGCCCCTGTGCTAAGACTGTCAGCTAGAAATTAATTAACCAAGCAATCCACCAATTGATTATTTGACTCAGTTAACCAATTCATTAATTAAGCTGACAAAAGACTGTGGTACTTAAAAAGAAAACTTTACAGACATTAGTGCTCACTTCTCTAAGTAGAAACTTTTCCTCTCTAAATTTATAATTACTACACATACTGCCTAAGTAAGTATCTTTTACCTTCACCTTCACAATACGAAAGTTACTATCTCCTTTCTTTGTTTCCTAAGAAATATATTGTAGAGTACAGAAATACCTCATAAAAAGTCCGCTTCGTACAACATCAGATTCATACAACATCACCTAATTCCTTGAAAAAAGTTGCCTCATACAAAGTCGCTGCAACTTTGTATGAGACATTGGGGTTTTCCCCAGGTTGCATTGTGCCTGGGCAGTATAAAAGGCAGGATGCATGCATGCATTGCTCTTGTGGGTTTTACACAAGGTGAAGAGTGTTTAGGAGTGGTTTTGAGCACAATTTTTGAATTTTTTAAAATTTTTCATCAGAAATTTTGGAAGCATTCCTGGGATTTTTGCAGCATTCTTCAGGTTCTTGGACCATTTTTTGGCACAGTGGAAAGGTAGGTAAATGAGGTTTTCTGTTTCCAATTGGCTTGGGGTGAGGAGGTGGATGGAGGAGGGCAATTTTTGGTGGGGTAGGCAATTGTTTGGTGTTTGCTGTTGTTTGGATGATTAACACTGTGCTGTATGATGGGACATGTTGGCATCCATTTTGTCCTTGCTTCCATCCAGTAATTGTTTACAGTAGCTTGTACAAAATGAATGATTGGCTGCATGACTGCAGATTAACACTGTGCTGCATGATGGGACATGTTAACTTTTAAACCTGCACTTCATAAAGTTTTCAAAAGTTTAAAACTTGTATGGTTTGTCCCCTAAAATCAGGGTTGTTTGACATGTTTTTGTAATGTATTTAGCTTTTAAGCAATGATTTCTTAAAGTTCTGTCAGTTTCCTGTCTGTTTCCTTGACTTTTCCCTGAAGTCTGTGCTGTTACAGTACAATGTATCTCTATGGAAATGACGTTGTACAAGGCATCACAGCAAGGATTTAGACGTTGTATGAGGCATTGCGGCTAGGATTTTGCATGCCTCATACAAAGTTCAAATCCATATAAAGTCCAAACTAGTGGAACCAAGTTTGGACGTTGTATGAGGTATCACTGTATCTTACATCACTCAGGTATGCTTTGTACCAGATCTTTTTCAAACTTGTGTTTGCTTCCTGACACACATCCTTTTTTTTATAAAAAAAAAAGTCTATGGGCATGAAAACAATTGCCTGAAAGCCATGACTATTTCTGCATTACTTCCAAAAGGAAACCCCTAGGCTTGCATGTCGCAAGATTACATTCCAGCTTTTGTACCAAATTCGTGCAAGGCAAAGCTTGCTTCCATTTTTGCAACTCTCTCCTTCACACTGTTTTATGTCTACAGTGTGATTCCCTAAATTCTGAAGCCTACCTTTTTTATTTTCTACTTTGGTTGTTTATGATCACTCAGAACTGCTCCAGTTCAAGGCATGGGAACTGTCACTTGGGGGGGGGGAGATCCTCCTCCACCTCTCCCATCCTTTCTCTCAATATGCCATTCACTTCATGAACACTTGGATCTCAGCTGTCAGCATGAATGGCAAAAAAGTCCTTAACTGATAAGGCTATGCCTGTGGCACAGAGAGTTTCTCCGAACAGCTAATTAGCAATAGGTAGGCCACTGCAAGGCTCAATGCTGTCCTTCATGTGGGCTGCCAACACCGACACCGTCAAATGAACTGTCATATTTTGCTCCTCACTTGAGGAAACAGGTGAAATTGGAGAGAACTGTGGAAAGATGGTAGCACCCAAGTGTGGGGAAAAAATACAGAAGACAAGATCAGAGGGTGCACCAATCTTTCCTGAAAGCAGGTACACCCAATTATAAAGTAACATTTTAAAATAGCTAGAAAACAATCCAATGTCATTGGCAAAGCCAGGTAAGTGTCTAGCAGGTATAATGCAAGTGCGGCGCCAAAATGGCCGCCGCGCTCTTTGCGGGCCCCCCCCACTGGACTTGGACATCCGGGTAGTTAGGGGGCGTGGCCAGCACCCTTTAAAAGGGGTGGCCACGAGGCAGCCGCGCTGCCATTTCACGAAGCGACGGAGAGGAGAAGTTTTTCCCCTTTTGCTCCGTCGCTCTTCCCTTCAGCTGGGAAGCCTTTTCTGGGCAGCGGTTCCTTCTTAGCTTCTTTCTTCGGCTTCCCAACGACTGCAGCCATGCCTTCCAAAAAGAAGGCGATGGCGAACGCGGTTCGCTCTTCGCGGAGGCGCCAGCCGGGTCGGAGGACCGCGACTGCGCCCCCTCAGCAGGCCCCCTTTCCGGGGGTGCCCACCGGGACCGGCGGGATGGGGGCGATTGCTCCCTGGCCTGAGGCTGGGCAGCCTCAGGCCGGCCCTGCGGGGGATTCGGCCCCCGGCCCGCAATTAGAGGCCACTGGCCCGGGCCTGGCGCATAGCCAGGCTGGGCCTTCGGGCCTTGGCATCCAGCTTCCAGCGGTGGGCTGCAATCAAGGGGGTTGGCTGGGTTCCCTTCCCTGGCAGGGCATGCTCCCCGCCCCGCAGGGACAGGTGGTTGGGGCATGGCCATATTCGGGCCCTGGGGTCCAAAGACTTGGCCCAGCGCCGGCGACCGGTGGGCCGGCCGGCCCTTTGCCACCCATTTGTATTGGGGGCTATGTAAATGTTGATGCCCTACTGGCCCGCGTCGCGGCTCTGGAGGCATCCTTAGGGGTAGTTAATCCATCCGGGGCACCGTTTGGTTTACAGGTCAACTCAGCGCTTGCCGGTCCTCGGCAGGTGGCCGACAGGGTTGAGCTGCCTGAGGCGAATAGGTCGGCCTCGGCCGCGGCCTCGCAGCTCCCCACGCAGCAGATCCTGCCAGCAGGTAGTGGTCAGGTCCCATCTTCGAGCTCGGTTGCAGTCGCGAGCTCCGACGCCTGCAGTGGGCCGGAACCCCCGGTGGGGGCGGCCCACGGGGGTGCAACTTGTGAGTATATGGTCCAATCTAGTGCACCCATGACACAACCCACAATGGGGGGAGGCTTGCAGTGGCCGTGGCCTCATCTGGCTGGGGCGGCGGGTCAGTCGCCGCCGGCCCATCTTGGAACGGCTCCCGCACTCCAGGGCCCCTCTTGGGGCGGGGTACCCTGTCCCGCGGGGAACTTACTGGGGGTGGCGGGGCTGGTCCAGGCTCCTTTCAGGGTGCCCAGTACTGTCAATGTTCCGGTGTCGGCTTTGCCGACGGCAGGTTATTCGTTGCCCCTCGGGGACCACCTGGCCCAGGCCACCAAGGAAAAGATATGGCGGGGGGAGTACATGGACATTTTCTCCCTCTTGAATAGAGAGTCCACCAAGGAGGAGAGGGAGGGGCAGGACGAGAAGGACAAGGAGCAGGCTCGTCGACGTAAGCCGCCACGTACATGGGCCAACTGGTTACCCGCGTACCTTATATACATGGCGGTGTACCTCAGGGCCCGGCCTGACCTGGCAATTCCGATGGTCCAGTATTTGGACAACATATACCGGGCGATGGTTGATTTCCCTGGCCCGTCGTGGTTGGCTTACGACGAGGAATTCCGTATGAGAGTGCCCCTACACCCAGAGATGAGGTGGGATGAGCCCTGCCAGAAGCTGTGGCTTCTGTATATGACCCCCACGCGCCCGGCGCCAGGGGAGAGGTACCATTGTGGACATGCGGTCCAGCAAGCTGCTCCAGCCCAGGCACCCTGCCAGGTGGCGGGACAGGGGGTTCCAGCCCGCCTGCTGTGTTGGAGCTTCTCGGCCAATGGTGCGTGTAACAGGAAGCAGTGCCGATACAGGCACGAGTGTCCCTCTTGTGCTGGCCCCCATGCCGCCTCTGCGTGTCCTAAGGCAGAGACTGCGGGGCAGAGGTAGAGTTGGACAGGGAGCGGGCAGAACTGCTGCAGAGGGAGCTGGTCAGGCAAAAGGCCCCCTCCCCAATTAATGTGGACATGTTGGAGCGTTGGCTCACGATGTACCCGAGGAGGGCAGACGCAGCTTACCTGCTTGAGGCTTTTCAGCAGGGGTTTCACATTCCTTTCACGGGGGTCAGGTCCCCTCAAGATGCACCCAACCTGTTATCACTCAGGGGAAGGGAGGAGGTGGCTGCCATGAGCATTGCTAAGGAGGTTGCTGCTGGCAGGGTTGCCGGCCCTTTCCCTCTTCCGCCATTCCCCAACCTCAAGGTTTCCCCTTTGGGGTTGGTGCCCAAGAAGTCGCCGGGGAAGTTCCGTTTGATACACCACTTGTCTTACCCGGCTGGCCGTTCGGTCAACGATGCTATCCCTGACGACCTTTGTTCGGTCCGGTATACATCTTTTGACCAGGCCCTGCGCATGGTGCGCTTATGTGGCCCGGGTGCACTACTCGCTAAGTGCGACATTAAGTCAGCGTTCCGTCTCCTGCCAGTGCACCCGGGCGACTTTGAGTTGCTGGGTTTCAAGTTCCGGGGTGAATTTTATTTCGACAAAGCCATGCCTTTTGGCTGCTCCATTTCATGCTCGGCATTTGAGCGCTTCAGCACCTTCCTCCAATGGGCCTTTGTTCGCAGGTCAGGGTCCCGGTCTGTAGCCCACTACCTTGATGATTTCTTATTCGGGGGTGAACGGGGCTGGGACACGTGCACGCGTCTCCTTAACACATTTCAGACACTAATGAAGGAACTCGGTGTCCCTTTAGCGCCCGAAAAGACCGAGGGCCCTTCAACCAAGCTCACTTTCCTGGGGGTGGAGATTGACACGGTTGTGCAAGCATCCAGGTTACCTGCTGATAAGGTTTCACGGATCGTTGCACTCATTTTGGACTTGCTGGCAAAACGCAAGGTGTCCCTTCGGGAGCTACAGGTGTTACATGGTCACCTTAATTTCGCTTGCAGGGTCGTCGCACCTGGCAGAGCATTTGCTCGACGATTGTGCGATGCCATGACTGGCTTGGCCAGGCCCCACCACAGGGTCCGACTGAACAAGGGCATGAGGGAGGATATGCTCATTTGGCTCCAGTTCCTGAGGGAATTCAATGGGGTGTCCTTTTGGAGGTCTGACCTTTTAGTTTCCCCTCGTTTTCAGGTTCAGTCGGATGCATCGGGGTCCCTGGGTTATGGGATTTACTTCGCAGGGAAGTGGGCCTACGGCAGATGGCCGCCAGACTGGTGGGGCACGGATCGCTTGCGAGATCTCACGTATCTGGAATTTTCCCCATTCTGGGAGCTTTGATGCTATGGGGTGAGGAGTGGGCCAATTCGGTTGTACATTTTTGGTGTGACAATGCGGCGGTGGTTCACATTGTCAACGCACAGACGTCTAAATCTCCAAGGGTTATGGAACTGGTTCGCCAGTTCGTGTTGCGCAGCCTACGCCTCAATGTGCTTTTTTGGGATAGACATGTTCCAGGTATTTATAACGATATTGCTGACGCTTTGTCCCGCCTGCAGATCCCCCGGTTCCGTGCCTTGGCCCCGGATGCAGAGGAATTTCCCTCGCAGCTCCCGGACGAGATATGGACACTTGGCAAGGAGAGGTGAACCGGGCGATCGGCATGTCGCTCGCCCCTCGCACGCGTAAGGTGTATAACCATGCATTCAGTTCGTTCAGGGCCTTTTGTGCCCAATCCCGGCTGCTGGAAAGTTGGCCCATCCCAGTGGCTCATATCCTCCAATTTATGGTTTATTTACATGCCCAGGGCTTAGCCCCCCGCACCATAGCATCCAGGCTGTCAGCGCTGGCATTCTTGGCCAAGGTGGGTGGTTTTGCTGACAGCACAAGTGATTTTCGCATACGACATGTTTTGGAAGGGTGGGCGCGGGAACGTGGGCGCAGCCCGGACGACCGCCACCCTATTTCCCCAGGGGTACTTACCCAACTTGCACGGGGTTGGCATGACCTGTGTTTTGACAGGTATGAGGCAACCCTGTTTCACGCGGCCACTACGGTGGCCTTTTTTGGAGCGCTCCGCATCAGTGAGCTGGTGCTACTGTCTAAGGCGGATGCGAGTCGTAGGGCACTGGAACTCGAAGATGTCTATGTTTCCAATGATTGGGCTCAGCTGAGGATACGCTCCTCTAAGGTTGATCAGCACGGTGTAGGCAGTGGTGTAAGACTGCTACGATGTTCCATGGCTGACATCTGTCCGGTTGGTGCCCTACAGGAGTCCCTTGCACTACGTGGTACGCACCATGGCCCGTTTTTCTGTCACCAAGATGGGTCTTCCTTACTAACTTTCAATTTTGGAAGGTGACCGGTAAGGCACTAGCCAGTTTTGGCCCCCCTGGGGCTCGCTCCCGCACCCATTCATTCAGGATAGGGGCGGCTTCCGCCGCAGCGGCGTTTGGGTACTCTGGGGCTGAGATATGCACCATAGGAAGGTGGGGATCACGATGTTTTTGGTCGTATGTTCGCCCTCTTCAACAGTGAGTACCAGTTAAGTCACTGCCCTGTTTCCTTTTTTCCTTGACAGACCCTGGGTGTCGTTTTACACCGGTGACAGTATGGCTAGTGGGCCACAGCTATGTGCACAGGGCAGCGCAGTTTGCTGTGGCGACAGAATGGGGACCCCTGCTGGGACTGGGTGCATCCGCAAGTCCCAGGTGGTACAGTAAGCGCGGAATGTTATGGCTGGAACTGTTGCCATTCCTTTTCTCCATCAGGAATGCTGACCCGCCTGATGTCCTGATTATACACCTTGGGGGTAATGATTTGGGACAGGTCACGGACCTATCGCTGAAGCATGCGATTTGCGGTGACCTGGCCTACTTGCAATATGTGTGGCCTGCCACAGCCCTGCTTTGGTCGGACATGATACCGCGGCACGCTTACAGGGGAGGGTTGACCCTCCAGGCCCTTGATCGGGCTTAGTGCTCGGTGAACAGGGCTATTGCCCGGTTCTTTCTGGACAAGGGTTGGGGGCACGTCATACGACACCCCACTATCAGTCTACAAAATTATGCTCTGTACTCAGGGGATGGGGCCCATCTGTCGCAGGGAGGTATGGACCTCCTGTTGTGAGATTGGTGAGCAGGCCTGTTGACTGAGCTGACGGTCTGGGGGGGGGGGGGCGGTGAGCCTTTTGTTGAAGCCTCCCCGTGTGGCGGGTAGCACTGGTAAGGTAAACATTTATGACCCACAGGTATCCGGCAGGTTCGCAATTGACTGGACAACACTAGACAGGCACAAGTTGATTAACGTTGTCCGGTCAACGATGAACCAGGCAATGGGGTGATGGCACGAGCTAGGCAGCAGGCATCACCCCGTTATTTTATGGATACGCGTCAGAGGGTGGGGTCAGTAGTTAGATTATTGACTACGGTCAACAATTTGTTTGTTGTCAACAAACAAATTGATACAAATGGATACATTGTAACCAATTGCCGTTGGCAATTTTGGGTGGAACCTTACCAGTGTTACTTCGGCCTGCTTGCCTTAAGAATTATAATTGGTTGAATACCAATAGAAATTTATAATTTGGACTAGGGCATGAATCAATAAATGTGGCCCAATGCCGTTATCCACTTTTACCAGTGTCTGAGTCCTTTATTGGGGGGTGCGCCTGCAAAGCCAAGTAAGTTAGTGACTTTGCCAGAGATGGGAAACATCATTTTGTTTGGGGAGGGGGAGGACATGTAGATGCCCACGTCACATACTGCTGTATACAAAGCACATGGTAAAGATATAGACCAGTATTCCATGGAGCCTCCCCTGAATTGAATGTCCCGCCAGTGACTTGAATTAGTATATTGCTACTTACACAAGTGTTTCTATAAGGAGCAATCACCATACTGTCTTCTGATTCTACCAGAATTCTGGTGTGAGTGCCACATTCCCACATTAATATGCCAGTGGGCCTTCCTGTTTACTTATAGTTTACTTATGGTTACATTTCAAGTCTACTCAAACACATCATTGCCTAAGCTATTTCACTGTCCATTTTATATGGCTCTCCTTTCTTGACCCTTTAAGCCAAGGGTTCTCAACCTACAGCCCATGGCCTGGCCTCGGCCCACAGCACTATCTCATGTGGCCCACATCATCACCACCACTGCTGGAAGTGGACACATTTATGACAGCCATAAATGCATTTACGATAGCCATAAATGTATTTACAATGACCATAAATGTATTTACGACAGCCATAAATGTGCCAGCAGCTGTCGTAAAATAAGATAAACTAATATTGTGGGGAACACATTTACAACAGGACATGTTTTATGGCAGTGTTTATGGCGTGTGTGTGTGTGTGTGGGGGGGGCAGACCACCACCCCTGCCTACTCAGCTGTTTCAGGGAGTGTGGTCCGGCCCATGGTTTAAAAAGGTTGAGAAGCCCTGCCTTAAGCAAAGACACTTGTCAATTACATCAGTTGTAGAAATCTGTGCTTATAAGACAGGCAGTAACATGAATGTGGTTTCCACATACAGGATGTTGAACATATTTTCCCCACTGTGACATAAAATAAACCTAATATTATGGGGGGAAACAGATATCTCACTTATGTTTCTTCAGGGAGCATGCCAAAAATACTATTCAACTACGCTATGTTATGTCCATAAACCCCTCAAATGCATTAATGGCATCCTGAAATATATAGGTATATACAATAAAGTTCCTACCTCTCCTTTAAATGGGTTTATTTATTTAATATGGCACCTTTCTCTTCATAGGGAAATCACAGCACATTAAAAACAATATTGATGCAGAATAATGACCCAGGCTTGCTGTCACCTCTATTTTGCTCCCCGAAGCAAACATTATTTGCTAAATTATCCATATAACATTGTTCTATAAATGTTTTCCTTTTTACATCCTTAATGATCCATCAGATCCTGTGCCCTCACACTTCCCACAAAACTAAAGATATTCACCCAGACCAGGAGAAGGTTAGTATCCAGATGGTAACCTTTTTTTCTTGTGTTTTTTAGAACTGCAATTCCATCAATCCCCAGTTCTGTACTCGGTCAGAGGCTTTTCCCCCTTCCACAATGGAGATTTGTGTGCATGATTGTGCATTTGTGTGCATGCTTGTGCATTGTGTGCATGCTTGTGCATTTCTCCCCCAAACATACACCTTTAGATGCATATTTTAATGAATGTATAAAATTTCCCCATCTTTTTACTAAGGACTAATGCAAGATCATATACCTCCCTACCCACTTTCACTCATGTACACTCTTCAAATGTATACACTGGTTTGTTCATTTTTTTCTTTGCCAAAATGCATCATGAACCTCAGAAATATACTGTCTTATGAGGGAAAATGTGTTTCATCCCATTACCAGTTTCCTGAGGTGTGAAATGAATATTTTCCAGCAGAAGTGCCATCCCAGCAAAAAATAAATAAAAAAAATCAGTCCATAAGTGCAATATAACTATTTTCTGGTACTCCATCTTTATTGCCTACAATTACACTGATAATCCTTCGATTAACAACATATTGGATAAAGAGTTGTAAGAAGGATCCATTAAAATACTTCTACCTATTTCCAAATGAATGGTTTAGCAGTCAAAGCCCTGTTTGTTTCTGTAGCAAAAAATACTCTACAACCGTTACAGCTCACAATTTTTCTTCCTTCTTATTTTGTATATTATTTTATTTGTATGAAAAATCAAAAACCAGACTTTCAGGAATTGTGGGTTTATTTCAGACAAATTGCATATGACTAATTTAAACATTCATCACTACCTTCTAAATATGATGTATAATGGGCCTCCAGTGGGATTAGGAAGTATTCTGATTTTAGACAAATAATGTAAACTATGTGGAAATGTAGATAAATATACTGCTATTAGCTACAGTAAACCCTATATAATGAAAATAATTTGTTCTGCAGGGCTTTTCGTTATACGATTTTTTTGTTATACGATGCATGCTTCACATAATGAAAATCTGTATGGAATGCATCGGACAATGAAAATCTCTATAGGAAAAATTGTGCAACAAAATTTTTTCGTTGTATGATTTTTCCCATGGAGATTTTCATTGTACAATTTTCCCTATAGAGCTGCATTGCATCGTATAAAATGATATGCAGTGGCCTAATTGGGCCCGTGGGCTGTAGTTTGGGCACCCCTACCCTAGATCCACATTTTTCATGAAGTTCATTAAAAGTCATAGCTATTTGAATAGAAGCAATTAAGTCCAGTAATTTTCTTATTCAGATGTAATTGAAATGTAGTTATCATCCACTTTCACAAAGGTGCAAGCAAGAACTTAATTTCCTATATTTGTCTTTCCTAGCAAAGTTGCTTCTTTTAAATCCAGGTGAATGGTTGGCTGGGGGAGAGTGAATGAGCTTATTTTCCATTCTTCAAAATGTTACTTTTTTTTCTTTTGGAGTTCTCATTTATTTTAGTCCAACAACTTCAATGTATCTGAACCTGCCACCTGTGACCATGAAATCTTCAATCTTCCAGTGTTCTAATGACAATGTCTAAAAGTCACACTCATTTTGACACACACCTTCCAATTCCAGAAAAACTGAGAGCTTAGATTCACATCTGGTGTTGATTTTAGGATTAACAAATCTTATCACACAAATGCATGAACACTGGTAAAAAATGTTCTCAGCTCAGGCATCCAAGGCAACAAAGTGATACCAGAGATGCATTGTGGAGTTTACTATCAAGCACGGTAAGTATGTCAACTAAAAGTGTCCTTTTGATGAACTCAGTAAATGCTACATAAGAGGGCATTTCAAGGATAACTTTGAGTTTCCATCCTAAAAAATAGCTGCATTTCCTTAATAGAGGGGAAAGTGTTTCATTTTTCCATGCTGGAACAAGATTTTAAAAATTCTCACTTTCTTTGTCTCTGAAAATCATTTTCTAAAAAGCTTAATGTGTTTTTCATCTTGAATATAAAACAGATTCTTATGAAGTACTTTTTAAATTTTGGTAAAACTTAACAGCACATAATTGTCACTTGCTCAACTTGGAATCCGCATTAAACGGATTGGGGACATTAAACAATCTAGCTATATGAAGTATATCATCCAGTGGAGCTATATGAAGTATATCATCTGCTTTCCTATATCAATGATTACTTTATTAAAGGTTAATGGTCAGGTTATAAGAATTTCTGAATGGATATAACAACTAAAGCATTTAATGGGAAGGGGAGGGAGAAGTAGGTACAATAGGTTTAGGAAAAAATAGTCAAAGCATTCCACAAATCACTTCACTGTCAAAAATGTTGATAGATAGATAGATAGATTAGATAGATAGATAGATAGATAGATAGATTCACATCCACATGGTAAATCACATCTCTAACCATCTAAATTGAGTTGTAAAATACTGAGGGTGCAAGCTAGATTTCTGTTTATGTCTATGTGGTTTGTGTATGTCTTTCTATAAGGGCTTATCCTCTCTGATGTCCAATGAAACAATTTGTAATTTATTTTAAGCTACAGTTGCCTCTTGTAATTACAAGAGGCAACTGTAGTTTAAAAGAAATTACAAATTTCTCTTCTATGAAGCTCTGGTTTGATCTAGTATCTTCACTAGCAAAGTTCATCTTCATTTTCCCATCAGCCAATAATATTGACTGGGAAGGTTTAAAAGAATAAACATTCAGTGACACACCATGTAATGATAACCAGAAGAAAAGCACACTGTCATTAAAAAGAGAGAGTTTGAGTGCTGATTTTTAATTTTCTAAATGAGGAAAATATGGGAGATAGGAATGCAGGCTAATGAAACAAATAACACCATATTTTTTGCTTTTCAAAATCTTATGGCAGGTGGAAAAGAATCAATATATTGTTTCCCTGTGATGTCATTAAGGTAGCCCCTTGTTTATTTGTGTGTCTAATTGCCCTCCTAACTCTATCACATGCATAACATCTGCACAAGCTCTTCTAGCTGTTGTATCTAATGTCCACATTTCAAAAAATCATCCACATCCAGTTCCAGCTTCCTTGTAGCCATAAGCTTAAGATGTGTAGTGTACCTACATGCTGCTTGTAGACACACTACCATATTAGTAATAGTGGCTAATACAAGTCTTACATCCAATGGCCCATCAATACTTCCAACTAGCCCTTAAAATACTTCAGTTATTTCTCAAATCTTGATGCCAGAGAAGTATACTGGCCCATAAAAGCTAACAAAGTACAGATAAGAACATTCTGTCAGTCTGCTCAATATCCTAACTTATCTGCCACTCATAATATTTCCATCAGATTTATGAGACAGAGATGTGGAGGATCTAGTCCTCAAAGTCCTAGTGGTGCTGATCTGAATTTAGGCCTAACATTTTCCATCCAACACTCTCCTGAATCCCAAAGACATTAAGGATGAATTGTAGCAACTATAGGATATTACAGCAGCTGGAGAGCCCCCTTCCTCCGAGCCATTTGGTCCTGAAAAAAATTATAAAACCAATTCAAATAATCCAGACATGATCCATTTCTCAAATTTAAGAAAATTATTTTGGTTATTGATAGTACAGTACTGTAGTTGTATATATGTTTTTGCAGGCGCACCCCCCCAATAACGGACACAGACAACATTGAAAGTGGATAACAGCATAGGGCCACATTTATTGATTCAATGCCCTAGTCCGAATTATAAATTTGTATTGGTAAAACGACCAATCATAATTCCTAAGGCAAGCAGGCCGAAGTAACACTGGTAAGGTACCACCCCAAAATTGCCAACGGCAATTGGTTACAATGTATCAATTTGTATCAATTTGTTTGTTGACAACAAACAAATTGTTGACCGTAGTCAATAACTAACTTATGACCCCACCCTCTGACGCGTATCCGTGAAATCACAGGGGTGATGCATGCTGGTTAGCAATCGTCATCACCCCATCGCCTGGTTCGTCGTTGACCGGACAACGTTTAACTAATTTATTCCTGTCTAGTGTTGTCCAGTCAATTGCGAACCTGCCGGATACTTGTGGGTCATACTGTTTACCTTACCAGTGCTACCCGCCACACGGAGGGGCTTCGAAGAAGACCTGACGCCCCCCCCCCAGACCGTCAGCTCGGTCAACAGGCCTGCTCGCCAATCACCCAACAGGAGGTCCATACCTCCTCGTGACAGATGGACCCCATCCCCTGCGTACAAGTCATAATTTTGTAGACTAATATCGGGGTGATGACTAACCCGTCCCCAAGCCCTGGTGGCAAGAAACCGCGCCACTGCCTTATTGACCGCGCGCCTAGCGCGGTCAAGGGCCAGGAGGTTAACGCCCCCTCTGTAAGAATGGCGCGGAACAATGTCCGACCAAACCAGGGTTGTGGCAGGCCAGACATAATGCAAGTAGGCGAGTTCCTCGCAAATCGCATGCTTGAGCGATAAGCCGGTGACCTGGCCCAATTCATTGCCCCCCAGGTGGATGATGAGAATGTCAGGCGGGTCAGCACCCAGGCCAGAAAAAAGGAAAGGCCGCAGCTCCCGCCATAACATCCCAGGCTTACCATGCCATGCGAGACTGGCGTGTTCACCCAGTCCCAGTCGGGGTCCACTCTGTCGCCGCAGCGTAACGCGCTGCCCTGTGCACATAGCTGTGGCCCACCAGCCATACTGTCACCGGTGTAATACGACACCCAGGGTCTGTAAGAAAATTGAGAAAAAAGGCGGTAAGGTGACTGGATTGGTACTCATGGCGGGAGTGGGCGCACATAAAACTGAAAACATTGCGAGCCCCACCTCCCCATGCTGCGTATGTCAGCCCCAGAGTACCCAAAAGCAGCTGCTGTAGAGGCTGCACCAATACGGAATGAATGTGTGCCATAACGGGCACCTGGTAGGCCCACCCTGGTGAGGGCTCTGGCTGTCACCTTCCAAAACTGAAATTTAGTAAGGGGAGACCCATCTTGGTGACAGAAAAACGGGCCGTGGTGCATGCCACGCAGTGCCAGGAATTCCTGTAGGGCACCAACCGGACAGATGTCTGCCAAAGAACACCGTAGCAGTCTTACACCACTGCCTACGCCATGCTGATCTGTCTTAGAGGAGTGTATCCTCAACTGGGCCCAGTCCTTGGCAACATAGACATCCTCGAGTTCCAGTGCCCTACACTTGCATCCGCCTTATACAGCATCTCAAGCTCGCTGTCGCGGAGCGCTCCAAAAAGGCCACCGTTGTAGCCGCATGAAGTGGGCTGCCTCATTTCCAAAACAGAGGCCAGGCCAGCCCCGGGCCAATTGGGTAAAAACCCTGGGAAAATCTTGCATCCGCCTTACTCAGCATCTCAAGCTCGCCGATGCGGAGGGCTCCAAAAAGGCCACCGTTGTAGCCGCATAAAGTGGGCTGCCTCATTTATCAAAACTGAGGCCAGGCCAGCCCCGGGCCAATTGGGTAAAAACCCTGGGAAACTCTTGCATCCGCCTTACTCAGCATCTCAAGCTCGCCGACGCGGAGGGCTCCAAAAAGGCCACCGTTGTAGCCGCATGAAGTGGGCTGCCTCATCTATCAAAACAGAGGCCAGGCCAGCCCCGGGCCAACTGGGTCAAAAACCCCCTGGGTAAATGGGGTGGCGGTCGCCCGGGAAACGCCCGGGCACGCGCACCCACCCCTCCCAACATGTCTCACCCGGAAGTCATTGGTGCTGTCCACACGACCTCCCACTTTGGCCATAAAAGCCAACCCGACAGCTGAGATGCTATGGTGCGTGGTGCAAGGCTCTGGGGATACAGGTAAATCGTGAACCGCAGAACATGGGCTACTGGAAAAGGCCAGGTTCCTGGCAGTCGGAATCGTGTACATAATACTCTAAAGGAACTAAATGCGTGGTGATACGCCTTACTCATGCATGGCACTAGTGACAGGCCAATCGCCCGGTTCACCTCTCCTTGCCAACGGTCCATCTCACATCCGGGAGTGGCGAGGGAAATTCCTCCGCATCCGGGGGCCGAGGCACGGAACCGGGAGATCTGCAGGCGGGACAAAGCAGCAGCAATATCATTAACAACCCCTGGGACATGCCTGGCCCTGAAGGGAACATTGAGGCACAGGTTGCATAACACAAACCAACTAACTAGCTCCATAACCCCGGGCGATTTGGAATTCTGTGCAGTGACGATGCGGAAAACAGCCGCGTTGCCATGCCAGAGTTGCACAACCGACTTGGCCCACCCCTTGCCCCATAGCATCAAAGCACCCAGGATATGGAAACATTCCAGATACGTGAGACCATGCAGGCAACCCTTGCCTGCCCAGGATGGTGGCCACCCACCATAGGCCCACTTCCAATTGAAGTACATCCCAGAAACCCAGGAATCGTGAGGCATCGGACCGCATCTGAAAGCAAGGGGGAGCCAGGAAATCAGACCCCAAAATGACACCCCGTTGAACTACCTCTGGATCTATGGCCAGACAAGCACGTCTGCCCCGATACCCCGGGTAAATCTGAGCCTGTGATGGGGCCGGGATAATCCCGCCATGGCGTCGCACCAGCGCAGAGCAAATGCCCTGCCCGGTGCGACGACCCTGCCAGCGAAACTGGGGTGACCATGTAGCACCAGAAGTTCCTTCAGTGATGCCATGCGCCCGGCCAGCAAGACCGAGACAAGGGCCACTAGCCTTGACACCTTATCCTGCTGCAACCTAGAATCCTGCGCTATCGTGCTACTCTCCACCCCAGGAATACTAGCTGTGGAGATGGGCCCTCGGTCTTTTCGGGCGCTAAAGGGACACCAAGTTCCTCCATTAGCGTCTGAAATGTGTTGAGGAGACGTGTGTACGTGTCCCAGCCCCGTTCAGCCCCGAATGAAACCATCCAGGGAATGGGCTAGAGACCGGGACCCTGACCTGCGGACAAAAGCGCAATCTAGGAAAAAGGTGAAACGCTCGAATACCGAGCCCCAACGGAATAGCCAAAAGGCATGGCATCATTGAATAATATGCTCTCCAGGACGGGGGTGCGGGACAATGCCAACGACCCTGCCCGCATAGACCCTTTTGTCAAAGCTGGCAGCAGCCACCTCCTCCCTCCCCTTAAGGGATAAAAGACTGGGGGCATCCTGAGGGGACCTATTACCCATGAAAGGGATCCAGAACCCCTGCCTAGAACCCTGAAGGAGATACCCGCATCCTCACCCTTCGGGCACCATGTGAGCCAACGCTCCAACACGTCCACCTTAAATGGGGAGGGAGCCCTTCGGTGAACTAGATCCATCTGCGGCAGTCTTGCAAGCCCCTGTCTGTCCCACCCTCTGCCCCGCCTCCGTCTAGGCCTGGGACAGGCAGAGGCCGCATGGGGGCCAACACAGGTGGGACACTCCTGTCTGTATTTGCAAGTCTTCCCATTAGAGGAGCCATTGGACAAAAAAGTCCAGCACAGCAGGCGGGCTGGAACCCCCCGCCCCGCCCCCTGGCAGGTGACCTGTGCTGGGGCCGCCCGCTGAACCGCATGCCCACAATGGTATATCTCCCCGGGTGCAGGGCGCGTGGGCGTCACGTACAAAAGCCCAGCCTCTGGCCTGGCTCATCCCGCCTAATCTCGGGGTGCGGGGAAATCCGCCTACGGCATCCCTCGTCACAAGCCAACCACGCTGAGCCCGGAAAGTAAATCATCGCCCGGTAGGCGTTGTCCAAATACTGGACCATCGGAATTGCCAAATCCGGCCATGCCCTAAGGTACACCGCCATGCATACGATGCAGGCCGGCAACCATTTGGCCCACATACTTGGTGGCTTGCGACAACGTGCCTGCCACTATCCTTCTCATTCTGCCCCTCCCTCTCTCCTTGGTGGGCACACTGTTTAGGAATGAGAAGATATCCACGTACTCCCCCCACCAAATTTACTCTCTGGCGGCCTGTGCCAAGTGGTCACTCATCGGTAAGGAATAGGGGCTTGGACCAACCCGGCCACCCAAAACATTCCCCTAAGGGTAGGGAACACCCCCCACCACGGGGCCCTGGGTGTTGGCTGTCATCGCCGGGTGAGGCGTCAGCGGGCGCACCGCCGCACCACCCGCGCGAGGCCAAGGCGATTGGAAAGCCCCTCCCCCATATTGGGAATGTGTGTGGATGTACTCGCTTACACCGTATACTCACATGCTGCACCCCCGCGGGCCGCCCCCACCGGGGGTTCCGGCCCACTGGGGGCGTCGGAGCTCACGACCGACGTAGAGCTCATCACCGGGGAACCTGCACCTGGCTGCTGGCTGGGGAGCTGCGAGGCAGTGGCCGAAACCGCGCCACGCGCCTGCAGCAGCTCAACCCTCCCTGTCGGCTGTTGTCCTCCTGCCGACAGCGCCTCAAAAGGAACCCCAAAGGAGGGGGGGCCCCCGCCTGCCTTCCACGTTAACCTGGGGCGAAGGGCCGGCTGGCCCGCCTGGTCCAGGCGTGGGTACAGGCCCCTGTACCCCAGGACCCGAATATGGCCATTGGCCAGCACCAAAGCCCGGCAGGGTCGGTGGAGAAACCTGCCAAGGCAGGGGGGCGACCCAAGAGGAGCAGGCCGAACAGGGTGGGCAGGTGGAGGAGCGGTGTCCACCGCTCGCGGGCCGCGGGCCGGAACCCCTTCCGCGCCCTCACTCTGGTTGCCCACTCCGGGCGAAGGGGCAATAGACCCCATTCCGCCGGCCCCGGCAGGGGCGGGCAAAGGCGGCTGCTGAGGAGGCGGCACCGCGGTCCTCCGACCTGGGTTGCGCCTCCTAACCGCGCGAGCTGCACTCGAAGCTGTCTTCTTCTTCGAAGGCATCTCCACCGAAGCAAAGGGAAGCCAGCAAGGCAGAATCGCTACCAAAAGGCTTCCCGGTAAGCTAACGAGCGACGGAGACACAGGGGAAAAAACTTCTCCGCTCCGTCGCTGAGGTAAAATGGCAGCTCGGCTGCCTCGTGGCCACCCCTTTTATAAGGGAGCTGGCCACGCCCCTAACTACCCGGATTCTCTGTCCTGTGGGGGGGGGCCGCAAAGGGCGCGGCGGCCATTTTGGCGCCGCGCTTGCATTATCTCTACTACTTTTCTTTCTTTTTCTTTGGGAAAACTCCAACAGAAATCTCTGCTTCTCATCCCATTGCTTAGATAATGAAAGCGCGGCACCAAAATGGCCGCCGCGCTCTTTGTGCCCCCACCCCACCCGGACTCAGACATCCGGGTAGTTAGGGGGCGTGGCCATCCCTCTTTAAAAGGGGTGGCCACGAGGCAGCCGAGCTGCCATTTTGCGAAAGCGATGGATAGGAGAAGTTTTTCCCTCCACCCCCTCCCTAGTGAACAGTGTGATACTTTGGTCGCTTCGGGGCCGGGTGGGAATTTTTGGCTGGAACCTACAATTGGATCTTGGGTTCTGGCTTTTTTGCCCATCCCACACTGTTGCTATGGTTTGATATAGGGGTTCTTGTCTGCTATTGACTTTGGTCACATGGGCGGGTAGCACTGGTAAGGTAAATATTTATGACCCACAGGTATCCGGCAGGTTCGCAATTGACTGGACAACACTAGATAGGCACAAGTTGGTTAACGTTGTCCGGTCAACGACGAACCAGGCAATGGGGTGATGGCACGAGCTATTCAGCATGCATCACCCCGTTATTTTATGGATACGCATCAGAGGGTGGGGTCAGTAGTTAGTTTATTGACTACGGTCAACAATTTGTTTGTTGTAAACAAACAAATTGATACAAATGGATACATTGTAGCCAATTGCCATTGGCAATTTTGGGAGGAACCTTACCAGTGTTACTGCGGCCTGCTTGCCTTAAGAATTATAATTGGCTGAGTACCAATTGAAATTTATAATTCGGACTAGGGCATGAATCAATAAATGTGGCCCAATGCCGTTATCCACTTATACCGGTGTCTGAGTCCTTTTATGGGGGGTGCGCCTGCAATGGCCTTATACTGTGCATATGTTCTGCTGCTTTAATATGTGGTCTTTGTCTGCTCTGATCACAATTATTTCCATTATTTCCCAGTTCTGTGAGCCTGTGTTTTCCAGGATGAACAGAGAGACACAAAGGACAACAATATAATAAAGTACAAGAGTATATCAGTACCATGACAACTGCAATCACTTATGAGAATAGTGCTTCTGTGCCCTAGCAAATTTAAAAAAATGCTCATTGATTTTTATTTCTATGAACTATTTCAATGTATTTAACAGCTGCAGCTTCTAATGCTTTGCTAAGTTTGGAATAACTACCTGAGATACATCATTCAAGTAAGTTTGGTATGATACCTTGATGGGAAATAAACCTTAGATGCCAAAGCAGTATATGATCTTAAGTGTAGACTACTAACACTGACCCATATTCTGCTAAAACTGTTGACTTAAAGAGGTAGGAGGACAGATAATCAACTTCATTTTGGTATAGAGCTGTATAACCCCCCGGGGAAGGTGGTTATATAGTTGGGTAGGTAAAGGTAGAGGTTGTCCTCACTCGAAAGATAGTTATATCTGACTATAGGGTACAGAGCACATCACCCTTTATAGCCAAAGAGCCAGCACTATCTGTGTCTGCAGATGTTTCTGTAGTCATGTTTACCTTTCCACCAAAGCAGTGCCTGTTTATCTACTTGCAATTTCTTGCTTACAAACTGCTAGGTTTGCAGGACCTGGGACAGAGGCGGGAAGCTCCCTCCATCAAGCAGCACTCAGGTCTCAAATTGCTGACCTTCCAGTTGTCAAGTTCAGCGCTTAACCACTAAGACACCATAGTCCCATATAGTTCTATTTTGTATTTTGTTGTGACTCAAGACCTGGAGTGAAAATTCTCCTTTTATTGCCCCTTCATACATTTATTTCCATAAAAATATCTTACCTGTCATTCCCTCCCCTAAATGCAGAGTTGTACTGCTAAAGGTCATTTCTGTAACCTTCTGCCAACAACAAAAAGATGAGTTTAAATTCAAAGACCTGAAAGCGGTGCATATAAATAGCCAATTGATGCGACAAGTTATTTTCTTGAAAAATATATGCTTTCTCTCATTGGAAGGAGCTGTTAAATGCTAACAAATGGTGTAGTTTAAAAGTCACAATAAAATATGCAGTAAAAATGCCAAATTTTCTTTAATTTGTCAGTTTCTACATGGTTTTTGCTCCTTTATACTAGCTATTACCTACTGCATATTTCACTGCACATTGTAGAGTCCACAAAAGGCACTTTTTGTGACATATAAAACAGTCAAACCTAGTTATGATACACAAAGGAACAGTTCTCCAATAAATCGGTGAGCTTGCTTCTTAAAGTAAAGAGAGTCAGAAATACATGTGTGACCCCACTTTCTCATTCTAAAAGGCTTCTCCCAAAACCCTGTGATCCACGAAGCCGAAGCTTTCCTGGATCTTGGAAAATACACTGCATTTGCAACACAAACACAGAAAAAGGAGGATGAAATACTGGGTGAACAGTATTGGATGGTCGTTACCAAAGCATAGAAATGCCTGAGCTAGATTTTCTGCAGAGATGGGAAAAAAAACCTGGAGAACAAAGCAGACAGTTCCTGCTTAACTCTTCCCCAACTTACTTATTTTCCTTCACAATCGTCTTCCACAGAGCCACTTACTCCCTGTTCCAGATGCTGATTTACTGTAGAACACTACTGGAGAAAACATTAACAGAAATCAGGTATCCCTTAGGAACCCAGGAGTTCTGGACTGTAATTTGCATATTCCAACCTCATTTTTATTTTTATTTATTTATTTATAATTGAAATTTCTATGCCGCCCAATCAGGTGAACCCAACTCAGGGCGGCTCACAACAGGATTAAAACATACATATTAAAAGCAATTAAAACCCCAACATACCCACCCACCTATTAAAAACTAACCACATTAAAACTGCCTGCATTAAAAAGATGGGGAGGTTCATTTTATAAGCCAACGGGGGGGGGGGGCACTCTTCCATCCGGGCCCCACACCTGCCCTGCCAGCCAGGCTTTTAATTCTTTTCTGAAAGGCAGCAGCTCTGTCTGCAACTGCAACTCTACTGGCAGGAGGTTCCACAAGGCCAGTGCAGACACGGAAAAGGCCCTCCTTTGTGTGCCAGAGGGGCTCGCTCTCTAATGGAACAATTAGAGAGCCCCTCCGGTCTGCTCTGGTAGGACGGACAGACACTCTTGGGATGATGCGGTCTCTTAGGTATCCTGGCCCACTACCATGTAGGGCTTTAAAGGTCAAAACCAGCACCTTGAATTGCACCCGGAGAGAAACTGGTAACCAGTGCAGCTCCCAAAGCAATGGTGAGACACGAGCATAACGCCCGCACCCCATCACCATCCGGGCTGCCGCATTCTGCACCAGCTGTAGCCACCGAATGGTCACCAAGGGCAGCCCCACGTAGAGCGCATTGCAATAATCTAGCCTGGAGGTTACCAGAGCATGTGTGACCATGAGCAGGAAGTCCCGGTCCAGGAGCAAACACAACTGATGGATAACACAAAGCTGTGCGAAAGCCCACCATGGCATAGGTTTATAGCACAGACAGGTTCCCTTGCACATATCTGACGCAAAAAATCTAGTTTGGCCCTCAGTTAGAAATGAATTTTGTTATTTCCCCCTCTTTTCCTCAAGATCTAACCCAACCCTGTCAAGAAAAATGTTGTCCATCTATCATGGGGCCACAATTTTAATGTCTGGCTGACATTCCAGAATGTTCTCATTAGTATTCCAGGGACAATCTGTGCTGCATTAACAGCATTATCTCATCTTAACAGCTTCCAAAATCAGCTGTCTTATCTATCAGCTGTCTTATCTATCTTTCAATTTTTTATTTATTTTCATACAAATTTTCCTCTGAATTACAGATGCTGATAGAAATGTCTAAGCTATGCAGCCAGTATTGAGACTGTATGGCACACCCATTGGTGGATTCTTTGAACAAAAACACATTTTAAAATTACTTTCTCTCTGAAATATAAAAGCAGCTTGGGTTGATTTTCCACTGACTTCATTTCATTCTCCAACACAATTCAGATTATTTTCAATGAATCAATGGAAACACTATAAAACGTGTATACTGTATGCTGCCAATAGTATTAAAATATGGACCTATTTCTGGATTAATTTGCATTCTCAGAACTCTACTATTTGTTTAACTACTAAAGCTCTCTCTTTCTTTTCCTATACTGTTTTTCTCCCCCATCCTATCAGTGCCCTATCTTGCAGAAAACTTGGACTATGCAGGCAATATGTTTATGTCTTGTTATCGTTGTCACATTATGTATTTTTAAAAGAATAAAAGAAAACAGCTTCCCTTCATAACCATTCTGTGCTGAATAGTACTGAATAAGTAATATCTATTCTTTGTTTTTATTTTTTATTTTGATTTTTTTAAAACAACCACTGTGTAACAGTAACCAAAATATGATGAGCAGTTGTTTACATATAAAAAATCAGGTTTTTCTCTGCTAGTTCTTTGAATCAACTGGAGGTTGTATTTCATGCAGGCAAAAATAAATGTTTCATGTTTTTGCATGATGCACTTTTCTAAGGTATAAAACAAGCTGTCTATAAATAAAAGCAGCCTTATATATATACTGAAAGGTACTTGGGGATCTAGTCAACTACTTCTCCAATGTCAACAGTTGCTTTGCTTCCCCCCCCCCAGCCCCGTTGTTGGGTCAAACTATTCTTGACAGACAGCCCATGACTATAAGGGGGCAATCCTTAAGTACGGGGGCGCGGGGGGGGCGCAATCTGATGGGCCAGTCAAGATTCCCCATGCATCCATATGCCAGAATTCTAATGGTGTTTGTGTAAGATTTGTATAACTTCGTGTGGCTATATGAGACTGAGAAGGCACCTGTTCTTATGCAACTGAGTGGGTGATGAGACATAACCCCAAGTTATGTCCTGACACCTTGTCAGTCAGCCCCAATTAGTTTGCAACAAGTTACAAACCCTTCATGCAAAACCAAGAGGATTCTGGCCATAGTTTACAAACTAAGTTGTTTAAGTCAGTTGGAGGTAAACAGACTTGGTTTGCAAATATATTTTTTCATTCACAAAAGTCTGCCTCTATCACATCTCTTGAATTCTGATGGACTTCAGCTTCTAATAGTGGTCAATCTGAAACTTACAGTTTGATGCTAATATTCATATAATGGATGGGCATTTGTCACTCACCATCTTTATTCAATGGAAGGAAAAAGAAAGCCAACAGATTATGATCACTATATAGATGAAACAATTCAAGGCAATTGCTATGGGAATTTTACATTTATATATGTTGACATTTAATAGTTATGGTTAAATGATGGTATGTGAGTGAAACTGTTTTTTTGCTGTAATAATGTGAAAATCTTTGGCACACTGATGAAATGTCAGAAAATATCATTTTACCAAATGTCACTTTTGATACAACTATACTTGTTCAATGCTGGCATTTACTAGGAGTTATATGGTAACAATATGAATGAACAATAATTAATAAAAATTGCTTAATAGTTATGTGATTAACCAGTAATTAGCAACAATTATGAGCTTAGGCATTTACCAGTGTGACTTGGCAAATGTTGACATTTCCTGGTAAATGAGAGAAAAGCCAACAAAATGCTTTCTCAGTTGTTGTTTTTTAATTGTTATTATCTAGTAATTAAAATGATGTAATGAGTGTTCTGTGTCCTGAGAAAATTTTAAAATAATTATTTTCACTGCAAGCAATCTATGCCATACGCACAACATGTTTTTATTTGGTACCCAGTTGTGTACTCTACATATTAATAATAATTGTTAAGTCACTTCTGAGTAACAGTGACCTTTCCCAGGATTTTCTAAGTGGAAAATGCACAGAAGTGGTTCACCCTTCCCTTCTTCTGGTGGCACACTGGGTTTATGCAGCTTGCTTATGACTATGCAGGCTGGCTATTCTCCCAGGAGGCAGGGCCGCAACCAGGGTGTGGCCAAGATGGGTGTTGCCCACCCTGAGTTAGCAGTTTGCCCACCCTCAAACTCCCAACCGCTTACATATTATATATATGTATATATATTATATACATCTACAATCCTGTTTATGGCCCTGCCTGGAAGGCACAGTAGGGAATTAAACTCCCAACCTCTGATTCCATGGTCCAGTGTCTAATCCACTGAGATGCCCAGCCAGCTACATCCTACATACGGGGACAACAAATTCTGTTCCCCAAATGGCTTATTTGTATAACTGCATTTGCATGCATGCTGCATCCATGTAAGACAGTTACAGGTCTATACTTAAAACACCTAGGTTCTCTGCATGAACAGGTCCAAAGTTTTGGGCACTTAACTTTTAAAATATGCAGAACAATTCAAATACAGACTATTTAGTCCCAGTGTTTATTGTTTCTTCTATGCCCTTCAGTTAATTCATCAGTAAAACTACTCATGTGTAAACTCTGCTTTGAAATGGACTGTTAGAATTCAGACTTGCAAAGTTAAGGGTCATGCTTTCATTTTTCATTTCAATGCCCCAAGATGCCAAGCAAAACAATAATAAGTATTCAGGATATTTTAGATAATGCTTCTTTGCAAGACGGACATTAATTATGATTTATGTATGCTCACTCAGGTTTGGCTCATTTTGAATTTGCTTGGAACATATCCAAGCCAAATTTAACTAAGCATTCAATTATTGAGAGAAAACACTACAGAAGATATCATGGCAGGCTGAGCGAATACCACAGCTGAGGAAAAATTCAAACATTTGTTGTACTCATTGAATATAGTTTAGGTTAACAGCAGTTTAAAAAATGAAAAGTTTACGAATCTCACCTTCTTATATTATGCTAATATTATAATTCAGAGTGGCACACAAAAGGGTAAGAAGAAATATGTCAAACAGTTTGCTCTGTGTGGTGCTCCAATTTTAATGAAAAATTAGAAGGACAAATGTAGCTATGTATTTTTATTTAAATTTGAGAGAGGTGTGTCTCTGTCTGTCTCCCTCTTCTATACACCAACATATCACATACTACACATAGAAACACTTCCTTAGTCTTGTGTCATAGTGGTGTTCCAATTTCCTTCATCAGAACCTGCACTTAAAACCCAATTGGTTTACTGATGCTTGTTGTAAAGGAAGTTGTTATTAAGTCAAGTTCTGTTTTCCCATTAGGCTAAAAATGTTCAAATAAAGGTTCAGTTCCATTTCTTATATCTGAAGCCTGCCTGTTTTCTCCACCTCATTGCCTCCTTCCAGCTTTGCTGGGTACTGCTCTCCAACCTCAGCTTCTTATCCTTCAAACACTTCTCCTTGTAGCTCACTTGCAGAACATTTCTCCAACCTTTGACACTTCATCTCTTCTCTCTTTCACCTCCACTCTTTTTCAGCAACCTTGGTGCCATAAACACACTCATTTAGACTGCCTGGAATAGTGGTCATAAAAGTTTTGCTTTGGACACTACAGGAGGACATTATGTAATACTGGAATGGTTGCAAAACTGAGCAATTGCATGGTGAGCTGTAGTAAATACAGGGATCTGTATTGGAGGCCTCCTGTATTCACAGAAATACTTTCAAACTTATCAACCTACATAATGTGGAATCCTTAAGAGACTTCACACTTATAGTTGCTCTATTTGATTCTGTATCACCTTTTGTGGCAGATGATCTTAGACCTACTTAGATATTAGAACTTAGATGTTGTGCATAAATAAATAAATAAATAAAATTTAAAATACTACCCCATAGATAGATAGATAGAGCTTTATTGTCATTGTCCTGCATAGCATTTAGTACACTTTCTTGGTGGTTCACAAGGTCTGGCCAGACATCCTGCTATGATAATGGAGTAGACCGTACAGCCAGCGACTCAACGCCGAGTGTTGGGTGGCAGTAAATAACCTGATTCACTAAAGGGGCCAATGGCTACAGGCGGATGAGTCCCTCTAGGTTGGATGGTGGTCCCCTCAGTGGAAGAAATGCCACTGGAAACCATCATATTGGGTCCAACAGGAAATAAGGAGAGGAGGAACTCTAATTCCCAATGGTCATGGAGACAGAAAAGGACATGCCAGAATGCCTGGCTGTGAAGGTGTTCCTTGATAATGTCCTTAAGGCTGTGGCAGTCCATTGCAGTCCCGGTGTTAAATCTTGCATGTCTCATTTCATGTGTGCTGCAGGAGATGGCTCTGAGATCATAGAGTATGGGTCCCTTCATGGCAAGCTGTGATCCACATTAAACAAATTTACACCAATGGCATTTTTCCTGCTTCAGGAAAAAATTCATTCTCAGATATGAGTTGCAGCCACCACTGCTGGTTCACAAGGTAATAAGCAATTTGCCTCCATCACGTTGGGTACTCATTTTACTAGCTTTGGAAGGATGGAAGGCTGAATCACCCTTGGTCCCCATCAGGCACAAACTCACAACATTAGCAGTTTTGGCTGAAGTATAGCAGTTTAACCAGTAGTCGGCAAAGTGTAGTCGATGGGGCCCAACCCCTCCCACAAAGTACAACCTATACCATGCTTTCTTCCAAAAATAATAATTATATCCTCTAGGGAGCACAAGTTTCCCCTTATCTATTTTAGGCTGCAGAAACTTTTTTCAAAACATGAAGCCGCTTAGAGCACCCTCAAGAACAGCAAAAGGGTATTTTCCCCTTTTAGGCCAGAGGAACAAGAACAGACAATGTCCCCCAAGCTGCTATAGCTCCTGGATCTTGGCCTTTTCACACTAAAAGCACCAAAGCATCAGCAAAGATAGTTTCTAAGTAGAATGGTTAAAGCCTGTGTTAGTAAAAAAAAAGACCAATGGTTCTCAACCTTTTTGTGGTCATGCCCCACCTAAGAATCTCTAAAATCCTGATGCCCCTCCCCTGTGATATATAATTCTTATTATTAAAAAATGAACTCATTTTTTCATCACATGGAGGAAGCCTAAAAGGCCATTTACTGCCCCCATGTGGAGCATGTGCCCCACACTGGGAATAACAGGATTAAACAAAACAGCATCTGATAGTCAGGGATGGGCCACTGTAAGAAAAGTATAGGATAAAGCACGTTCTCTTATATGCCTTGAATGAATCATACACAGAATGATGAAGAGAATAACTTGCAGATAAAATCCTGATGTGCAGGAAGGATGGCATGCAAAAGTTAGTGTGCACTGTCATGATCTTGATGAACCAGACTACTTCCATTTTGTTTTCTGCCTCCATTTCAGGCTGTCTGGCCTTGGTTCAAGGACACTCCAAAGGAGGGGCCAAGGAGCACTTGGAAAGTCCCTAAACCTTATCTGCTTCTCTAACCAATAAAATAAAACTCCACCTGTACCTAAAGGGAGGGGTAGGAGTCAATCATCTTAATTGGTCTCTCTCTTATCAGTGATCATCCTGATTGGATTATCTTATCTACACCAAACCCCTAGAGGTGGAGAGAAGTGCATCTCTTTTGCTATTTAAGATGCTGCACAGAGCTCACTCTTTGGGCTCACCAACTTGAGACTGACATGGTTTCACTGGCATGTTGCCAGTGAACAGATAAAAGAGAAGAGATAAAACATCTACAGAGCAAGCCTTGACTGAGGCTCTGCCAAAGGGAGAATCTAACTAACTATTTCATTCTGTATTCTGTCTTTATTCTTTTTCATATGCTTTGCTTAATAAATTGCTACTAAAGGATTTACTGAGTGGAAGTCAAGCTAATCAGGCTAATCAGGCTAACCCAGGTTTTTCCTAAGCTCTCTGCTTTCTACGTTACCACATAAAAATAGCATACTCTCAGAAGTTTAAAGGAGTGGAATCCGCTCAGCAGGCTATGGTTCTGAATTGGTGCAGCGACAGCAGAGACTGCACTTGGGAGTGTGCATGCCTAAAGGAGGTTGAGCATTCCACTGATCGCTGCATGCCTCCCTCTCCTATGTCCTAGCCTAGCTGTGAGCGCGATATGCACAATTGGTTAAAAAAAGAGTGGTTTCTTAAACATCTGGTTATGCTGATGCTGACTGTCAGGAGTTCTCTTGAGTCTTTTCTATTGTTTCTTGTGATTTTCTAAAACCACTGGCTTGCAAACATGTGCACCACTGCTGTATTCTACTTCTTCCCCCAATGACAAACAAGCAGTGCTCTCAACACGATTCGCCCGAGGCACTTGTTGACCTGTCGTGTGGGTCAACGACAGCTGCCTTGGATGTAATCGCTCCACTACGGCCTCTCAGAGCCCATGGAGCTAGGTCATCCCCATGGTTCACGGAAGAACTACGGGAGCTCAAACGGGCAAAGAGACGCCTTGAGCGCTGCTGGGTGAAGACCAGGAACAATTCCAATTGGACACTAGCTAGAGCCGCTATTAGGGCCTACCTAGTGGCGATGGAGGTGGTGAGGAGGCAATACTTCACCTCCCTTATTGCCTCCGCTGATAATCGCCCAGCCACCCTGTTTTGGGTGACCAGGTCCCTCCTTGGTAGGGGGGGGGGCTGTGCCCAGTTGGCAGGGATCGGCTGAGGACTTTGCTGACCATCTGGTGGAGAAAATCGATCGGATTCGCTCAGGGTTTAATCTTGGCGTGGATGGGGAGGGTCGGGGGGGAGCCAGTGCACAGTCTTGCTGTGTTATCTGGGATTGGTTTGATCCTGTTGCCCCAGATGAAGTGGACAGGCTCCTTGCGGCGGTCCGTGCCACTAATTGTCCATTGGATCCCTGTCCCGCCTGGCTGGTAAAAGCCTCTAAGACGGTGACAGGTGGCTGGGTCGGGGCTATAATTAATGCGTCTTTTTCGGGAGGGGATATTTCCTGCACCGTTGAAACATGCTTTAGTGCGCCCCCTCCTGAAGAAGCCATCCCTCGACCCAGCAGTCATAACCAACTACAGACCTGTTTCCAACCTCCCCTTTTTGGGGAAAGTATTGGAAAAGGCAGTGGCGCGTCAGTTGCAGGGGGTACTGGATGAAGCGGAATATCTGGACCCCTTCCAGTCAGGATTCAGACCTGGATATGGTGCTGAGACTGCATGATCTCTGGCGAGAGTGGGATGGCGGTCATCCATCCGTCCTTGCTCTTCTTGACCTCTCAGCGGCTTTCGATACCATTGACCATGGTATCCTTCTGGAACGGTTCTGAGGATTGGGGATCCAGGACACTGTGTGTCCTGGTTTTCCTAATTTCTGAGGGGCCGGACCCAGTCGGTGTGGTTGGAGAGCGAGAAGTCCAGTCCTAGGTCCCTAAAATACGGGGTGCCTCAGGGCTCGGTACTCTCTCCTCTCCTATTTAACATCTACATGAAGCCGCTGGGTGAGATCATCCGTTCCCATGGGGTGCGGTACCATCAGTATGCAGATGATACACAGTTGTACATCTCGGCCCAGTGATGCAGTTAAAGTCCTTTCCAGTTGTCTGGAGGCGGTTGGGGTCTGGATGGGGGCAAATGGGTTACAGCTGAATCCTAGTAAGACTGAGTGGCTGTGGATGGGGGGTCCTGTGCTATCCCGGGAGCTACCATCTTTGGTTTTGGATGGGGCTATTTTGCCCCAGACTGACCCGGTGCACAACTTGGGGGTCCTCCTGGATTCTCAGCTGCTGCTAGAAGAACAGGTGGTGGCTGTGGCCAGGAGGGCCTTCACCCAACTTCGGGTGATTTGCCAGTTGTGAACGTTCCTGGACTGGGACTCTTTGCTCATGGTCACTCATGCTCTGGTGACCTGCAGACTAGATTATTGTAATGTGCTCTACATGGGGCTGTCCTTGATGACCATTCGGAGGCTGCAGCTGGTCCAGAATGTGGCGGCCCGGGTGGTGATGGGGTGTGGATGATATGCCCATGCCTCACCACTGCTGTGGGAGTTGCACTGGTTACTCGTTTGCCTCGGGTGCAATTCAAGGTGCTGGTTTTGAGCTTTAAAGCCCTATATGGTAGTGGGCCAGGTTACCTTAGAGACCGCATCGCCCTAAGGACGTCTGTCCATCCAACCAGAGCGGACCGGAGGGGCTCTCTAATAGTGCCATCGGCCAGGGGGGCTCGCCTCTCTGGCACAAGGACGAGAGCCTTCTCTGTGTCCACACCGGCCCTTTGGAATCTCCTGCCTGTGGAACTGCATCTCCAGAACTAAAAACCTGGCTGGCAGGCCAAGTTTGGGGTGCAGGTGGAGGGGTGGCTTCAGTTGGGTGGTTAATATAGGGGAGGATGCCTGCCCCATGGTTTCTTCAGTTCCTGCACCCCTCTCTTTTTAGGGGTGGGTTCTTATTGCTGGTTTTTATCTGTTTTATTTGTTTTTATCTGTTTTTACCCACTGTTGTGAACCGCCCGGAGTCGGCTTTGGCAATTTAACAATAAATAAAAAAATAAATAAATAAATAAATAAATAAATAAATAAATAAAAATATCACTTGTAGTAGCAACATGAACACCAACAAGGACAACAGCAAGACCTGCTTTCAAACAATGTCTAACACCTGAAGACTGTTTTGTTCATCTTGGAAAATACATCCTGCTTCTATTCTGAAGAATAATATCTGTGGTGTAACTATGGATTGGCAAAGTTTTTTGAAAGGGACATTTGGACTGGAGAAAAGTAGGAGGAAATTATACACAAGCTACCATGGTGGTTTCTTGGTTATTCGTCTCAATATTGTATCTATGCTGTTTTTATTTTCTTCCCTTTGACTCTGGGATTTTACATTTGTTAATACTAAATCTACCAGCGTTGCATGTAGCCCTCCCAGTTCTAATCTCTTTAGGTTGCTTCGCAGCCTGATTTCAGTCCCTGGTGTGTTTTAACAATTCTGTTGTCAAATGAAAATATTACCACTGTTGGGTTTATTCCAAAGAACCATCTTGCAAGAGTGGCTATATAAATCAGCTGTACAGAATGCCTAGGGACTGAAGTCTATTTAGTTGGAAACTAGGAACTCAAAGCAAAACAAAACCAAAAATTAAAAGAGCTTCTGGAAAATTCCTCTTAGGGTAACACCAAATACAGAATGCCACCATTTCATGGATTTTAGCTGTCTGTGAAGAGAATTGTTAAACACATTTTGAAAGAGCATTCCAGACCAGTTTTAGCATTTTTTAATCAGGTGATTTTAAGGGTTTTGGTTCTAAACTGCATTTTAACAACAAATATTTTGATTACTGGATTTTATTTTATTTTTATTTTCTGTTATTAAATGTTTTGGAAGCCACTTTAGGTCCAAACTCTGGGAGAAAGATATCATATTAATAAAGTGAGTTACTTAAATAAAGAAATAATAATCTACCAACCAGTCCAAGATCCATGTCAGTCTCATAATATAGAGTCAGAAGTACTCTACAAGGAACTGATTATTGTTGGACTGATGAAAAATAGATGACGTGAATGGCAGGACATGTGGTGAGAATGAAGGAGGAGTGGCTGCTGAAAATAGTGATGGATATGATTTCACCAGACAGAAGCCCAGTGGGAAGACCTAGAAAAAATGGATGAATGGAGTAATAGAGGATCTGCTGCACCTGGGAGCCTGGGAGAACTGGAGGCAGATTGCAGAGAATAGAGATTGATGGAGAGCCTTTTTTTTTGTGACATGGAATGGCCCTCTGGGCCTAATCAGATGATGATGATGATGATAAATAATCAAAACACTAAAATACTCCTTCATGTCAGATAATTTAACAGTCTAAAATACAGTAATGATGCTGTGAAGTGAGAATATCTAGATTTATTTGACGGTACAGTCCTACAGCACTCTGTACACTCCGGTGTCTAGTCATTCCTACTACATGTCAATGGAAACATCTGCAAATGCAGACAGTGCTGGCTCTTTGGCTATAAACAGAGATGAGCACTGAACCCTAGAGTCAGATATGACTCGCTTTTGAGCAAGGGCAACTTTTACCTTTACAGTCCTAATGGCTTCTGTAATGGCCACTGAGTAACTTTAACCCAAGGGGATCAAAGACTTTGCCTAACATTGTGCCAAAGACTCACAGGACATAATGCCATATATAATGGATTCTTTCTAGCATCTGGAGAAGCATCTGCATCTGACACCATTAAACAGTTTCAGAATGTGATCAGGATTGCACAGGTACACTGTCAGTCACATTACATCTGCCTTCATAGTACACTCTGCAATTTTAAGTGGCCCGTAGACAGTCTTTCATAATCACCCAACTTGTTGCAGCTAACGTGTCCTCCCAGTTCGTAAATTAAGGTTAGGTAAATATGTCAGTTTCACTGATACAAAATGTAATTGTCTGTTTCTTTATTTTGCTGACAGGTCTCCCAAAAGGCCAAAGTGGCAGAAGTCTTGTATGTAACATTTCATTATTGGCAGGAGATAGAGCCACCATAGAACACATGATTCATATACAACTGCTATAATACTGTATATAATTGATAGGAGAACAACCTCACTGCTTCACTTCCTTCAAAGCCAAACTATAAGCTGGTGTGTGTGGTGCTAGTGGTTTTTTACTTTAATTTTGATTAAAATTTGGTAGAATTGCCACAGGTATTATAAACTTGTTCTATATTTCAAGGGCCTGATTCAACCGATTAGCTACTGCATACAAATTACACGTTGGGCCACAGGCTGCTGTAAAAATCTTTATTCCCTATTCCTGACTCCTGTAACCTTTTTCTAGATATGTTCTTCTATACTGCAGAACAGAATTCTTGGTAAGTTAATTGAGAAATGAGCAACACTCCCACATGTGACACTGAAAATAGTAGTCCTCCTCTTGAATGTGTTTTAATATACAAGCAGATTCTGCAGCTACATTGCAAACAATGGCATGAAAGGAGCTAATGTTGTTTAGGGATGGTGCAGGTAAATCCAAGAAAAATAAGCAGAAACTCATCTTCAAAAGGGCCCACTGTTTGTTTCTGAAGTCCAATGGCTCAGCCATTGGACTCATATTGATTCTCCAGTCCCTTTTGTAACATAATACAGTATATCAACGCCAGATGCAATATTAAGCCATTATGCTCAGTAGGAAACTTAGTGACCTATTTTTGATGGGGTAGCAAACACTTTTAGCAGTTTGGGGTACATTACTCTTGCTGAACTTAAGTGGCCCATGATTTTTTAAAAAATATTAATATTTGTCTGTGAACATTTAAATAAAAATCCTATCAAAGTATTCCCTTCACAATAGGAAATGCCTTTGTTTGTCCCCTTGTCTCACTCACTAGTCACTGTTATTGCCTTACTAAAAATCCATTTCATGGAATAAGAGGTGGGGAGGAATTGAAACATTGAAAGGATTTAAATTACAAAATGGAGAAGATCTCTGAATCTACATTTCTGGTCAATGTGATTTTCCAGTCTGCATGTTATCTTTATATTCAAATAAATGATGCAGCAAATATAAACATTCATAACTCCACAACTAACTGCATACAAATGCTATTTTAAACTACAGACTGCCCAAGGAATAATATAAAACATATTTTCATTAATAGATAAAGGAATTTATGCTGCCTCTGCTAAAGAATTCAAGTAACATAAGTAGTGCTTATGTAAAAGTACTGTGATTTTACAGCCTGGAGTGTACTCCTGACATTTCAGTTACTATAGTTATTTCTTCAAGTTTTATTTATTTATATTTATTCTTAGATTTTTATGCCACCCACTCAGGGAAACCCGACTCAGGGCGGCGCACAATGGTAAAAACAGATAAAATACAGTAAAATATAACAAAACCGATTAAAACCCTCACTCGACCACCCACCAACCCACCCTCCCACTCCCACCCCACATAAAAGACTAAAAAGGGAATAGGGGATGGAGGAATACCGCAGTACACAACATAAAAAGGAGGGACAGTTGAGCTCTATTTGGAAATAAACCAACTGGCTGGGGCCGTATTCCCATTAGGGCCCCACACCTGCCCTGCCAGCCAGGTTTTCACTCCTTTCCTGAAAGACACCAATTCTGTCTTTAGCCTCAATTCTGTTGGAAGGAGGTTCCAGAGGGTTGGTGCGGACATTGAGAAGGCCCTCCTCCGCATGCCAGAGAGGCGAGCCTCTCTAGCTGAAGGTACCACCAAGGATCCCCTCCGGTCCGCTCTGGTTGGACAGGCAGGCACTCTTGGGATAATGCGGTCTCTCAGGTATCCTGGCCCACTGCCGTATAGGGCTTTAAATGTCAAAACCAGCACCTTGAATTGTACCCGGAGGCAAGCTGGTAACCAGTGCAACTCCCGGAGTAGTGGGGAGGCATGGGCATAATGTCCACACCCCATCACCACCTGGGCAGCTGCATTCTGAACCAGCTGTTGCCTCTGATTGGTTGTCAAGGGCAGCCCCATGTAAAGTGCATTACAGTAATCTAGCCTGGAGGTGACCAGAGCATGAGTGACCATGAGCAAGGAGTCCCGATCCAGGAGCAGACACAACTGGCAAATCACTCGAAGTTGAGCAAAAGCCCTCCTGGCCATGGCCGCCACCTGTTCTTCCAGCAGCAGCTGCGAGTCCAGGAGGACCCCCAAGTTGTGCACCGGGTCTGTTTGGGGCAAATCTGCTCCATTCAAGACCAAAGAAGGTAACTCACTGGATAACCCCGGACCCCCAACCCATAGCCACTCAGTATTGCTAGGGTTCAGCTGAAGCCCGTTGTCCCCCATCCAGACCCCAATGGCCTCCAGGCATCCGGACAGGACTTTGACCGCATCACTGAGATCACCACGGGCCGAGGTGTACACCTGAGTGTCATCCACATACTGATGGTACCACATCCCATGGGAATGGATGATCTCGCCCAGCGGCTTCATGTAGATGTTAAATAGGATAGGAGAGAGCACCGAGCCGTGTGGCACCCCATATTTGAGGGACCTACGGCTGGACCTCTCACTCTCCAACCACACCGATTGGGTACGACCCTCCAGAAATGAGGAAAACCAAGACAACACCATGCCCTGGATCCCCAATCCTTTGAGCCATTCCAGAAGGATACCATGGTTGATGGTATCAAAGGCCGCTGAGAGGTCAAGGAGAGCAAGGACGGTCAGGTGCCCGCCATCCTGCTCACACCAAAGATCATCCATCAGTGTGACTAATACCGTCTCCATACCATGTTCGGGACTGAATCCTGATTGAGATGAGTCTAGATTATCCACTTCCTCAAGTGCCCCCTGCAGCTGGTGCACCACCGCCTTCTCCAATACCTTCCTCAAGAAGGGGAGATTGGAGATAGGCCTGTAGTTAGGACAGCTGGGTCAAGGGATGGTTTCTTCTGGAGGGGGCACACCAAAGCATGTTTTAGCAGTGCAGGAAACACCCCCTCCCGCAAGGACACATTTATTATTGTCCCGACCCAGCCTCCTGTCACCACCTTTGAAGCTTTCACTAACCAGGTGGGACAGGGGTTCAAGGGACATGTAGTGGCCTGCACCTCTGCAAGGAGCCTGTCCACTTCATCAGGGGCAACCGGATCAAACCAATCCCAGATCACACAGCAAGACTGTGTTCCAGCCATCCCCGGCCCTTTACTGCCCACACCGTGGTTAAGCCCCGAGTGAATCCGATCGATTTTCTCCACCACATGGTCTGCAAAGTCCTCAGCTGAACCCTGCCAACAGTCATAACTGAAAAGCCAGAGCCAATGCTGCATGTTCTTTTTTGGACAAAATGTGTAAAACATTTCACTGTGATGGTGCTATAATGCCACATATCCCATCAGATCAGGCTTTATCATGTCCCTGAATGGGGATACTAATAGCCTTTAACCTTAATTTCTTGCTCTTGCTTGAACAATGTTGTCCTGCTTGAGAAATCAGGGAGATTCTGCCAATCACACTACATCAGGGGTGTGCAAACTACAGCCCATGGGCCAGATCCAGCCCATGGCACTAATTAATCTGGTCCATGCCACCCTCACTGCTCCCGGAAACAGAAGTAAAATGTGCATGTGTGCTTGCATAATGTCCCTGCATATGTGCATAACACTGCCATAAATGACCCATGGCTGTTGTAAACACGTTTATGACAGCTGAGGGTCATTTACAGTAGTGTTATGCACATGCATTTACTTCTGCTTCTGGTGGGAGGAACGATGTGACCAGTACATTCAAGCATGTGACCAGCCCATTAGCCGAAAATGTTTGGTACCCATAGACTACATAGTGGTCTGCATCCTATGTAATATTTATACTTTCTAGACTTCAGCTGCTGATGTGATCTGACAAGGTTCAAGTTGTATGGCTGGTGGTAGACAACCACTACCACTTCCAATTACTCTAACAACTTATGCAGTCCAAACTCTGTGTGTGTCAATACTGAGTAGAATACTATCCATTATTATACTAAATGTGCCGGTGGTCTGACACACAGTAATATTATGCAGCTTCATATGTTCTTGCTTTTCACAGAACTTTTTTTTTTTTACTAGTATGTCCAGAAGCCCCAACCACCTTCAACAGCAGGGGCTTACTTCACATTGTAGTCTAAAATTTGACTATTCCAGGCTGTTATGTCCAGCTGTTATAAGCAATAGTCCAGACAACAATGAACAGAACAGCAACAAGTTTTATTCAACAGTCTTTTAGGATATGCTCACAAGGTGCTCCAGACACAGAGATAGTTATACAATCCCATGAAATCAGTCCCTCCAGATTCTGCCATGTAGGAGGTAAGGACTAGCTACACCAGGAGCAGTAGCATAGTGGAGGAGACCCAGATTTAGCACGTTGCTGGCTACCTGTACGGAATGGGTAGTATAGATCTGGTCCCCCCCTTGTTTACTTGTGGGGCTTATATAGTGTCTCCCTGGCGGTGGCTCCTTGATACAAAGTAGCGACCCGCCAGATAGCCATAACTAACCAATCATAACAGGGTATGTATGTAATTAACCAATGGGGAACAGGATCCAAAACTGTTCCCAATCACAGAGATTGGATTAGCATAATGAGCGTGCCCTAGGATGGGGATTTCACGCCCTTTTTTACTCCTAATTTGGAAGGCAGGAAACTGCCATTTTCTTCTTTGCAAGGCACTACCCGCACAACTTGCAATAGTGCCTTAATACACAACACAGGCTCTGATTTCTTCCTGCTTTCATTTCCTCCTTTGCAGTCATTTATCAACATCCACTGACAATTAGGCAATGCTTTTCCAGAATTGGTGGACTACGTCCCCCAGAAATCTGCAGGAATCCCCTGGGGGCTTTAATCAATGAATGAAAGTCCTTACAGTTTTTTTCAAGTTCCTAAGCTACTGAATTCAGACTCCAGCAGCCAAAGGAAATAAGTGGACAGGCTTGAGCTCTGGTGGTTGCATGAGATTGTGGGCATGGAAGGATGTTGTTGTTGTTGCTGCTGCTGCTGCTCTTGTTGAAATAAAGATTCTTGTATAGACAGTACCAGTGGTGGGCTCTAAAAAAAAAAAAAACTTCTACACTGTGGGTGTGGCCTACTTTGTGGGCATGGTTATGTGACTGGGTGGCAATCTAATCATGCCTGCCACATGACCATGAAAATGTCTGCAAATAGAGACAGCACTGGTTCTTGGGCTGTAAATGGAGATGCAACCACCAGAGCTCAAGCCTGTCCACTTATTTCTAAAAACATGTTATAAGTTTTGCTCTTAGAAGCATTGGAGGGCTGCATTACCAAAAGACCTTCTGAGGGCAACGTTCCCTCAAGAGAATAAAGGAGGAAAGGGGAGGGGGAGCAGAGGCTGGAGGGAAAAGGAAATGGTCCCTTTCTGAAAACCCTCTCTTCCGGTCCATCCCTTTTCTCTCTCCCCACCAGGAGGAAAGGGGAGGTGGAGCAGAGGCTGGAGGGAAGAGGACTTTCCACCCAGAGAGAGGTTTTTTCTTGGGGGTGGGTGGGGTGTTGTAGTTGGGAGGGGAAATAGTTGGGGGATCCCTTCCCAGACCTACACCTTGCCCCATAGATTGTTTGTTGGTGTGCAGGAGGAGGTCCCTGGAAGGGGGACCCAAGAAGATGTGCAGGGAGGAAAATGGCCGTGGCCATGGGGAATTTCTACTAACACCCCCCCCCCCCATGTCAACCAGTGTGATCCAGGAGCTGCCCATCACTGGAGAGTACCATGTCCCCAATTCTTTTGCAATTCTCACAATTTTTTGCCATGGTCATCACTGCTGGGAATCACAAGAAAGGGAATGCATCTTCCATAAAGAGTTTGTAAACTAAAGAGTGCTGAAGAAGATAGGGATCACATATGTAAGCTAATAATTAAGGTAGCTCAGAATTTCCCAGAGAGACAGAAGAACCATCAAAATTACATTTTTAACTCAAGCTCATTGCAAAAATGAGATCAGATTTAACATGACATTTTCCCCATAATATCCTGCTGAGACTGGCATTAATTACTCTCTTGTCTGTTCAAGCTTTATTGATTAAGCCTTAAGTCTGTTTTGCTGTTGTTATTTTTTTGCTTGATATCCGTGTCTGTTTAATAAGCCTGTAGACAGAAATTTAATCATCTTCCCACCTAACTGCTATCAAAACATGAGCTTCTGTCTTAGAACTCAAAGACACACTAAGTAAGCAAGCAGATCTATCAACTCCTTTGTCTAGGCATGGAAATTATCAGCATGGATCCACTGTTGTCTTGCACAAGCATAAGAAGACTTCTCATTCCTTCCATTCCACTGGCCTGATGCAGTTCCCTCTACTACTATGGAATGGTTGATGAACAGAATAGGTTAGTGTTGTGTTCTAAAGCATGTGCCTTTAAACAATGTATCTATTCATGTGTATCCAATGTAACTTTTTCCATGTGTAACATTGTAACCTCAGCTGCATCACTGTAACCCTAATAGGACGCGAGCTAGTGACCACTAGATGGCAATAGCGAGCGTCCAAGCTCATTGGTCCAAGACTCACCTAAGAGCAACAGCGCGGGAAGATTCCCGCCTCCATCTTCACCTGGACAAGAAGGGCGTGACCTGAAATGAGGTCACGCGGACAGTAGCCAATAGACTGTCAAGGAGCCACATCCAAATGTATAGCCACTGTATATATTGAGCTGTTCGTCCGCCATTACCACATGTTCCCTCTGACCAGCATGTAATAAAGTTGTGTTAAGCCAGCTCTTTGGCTGTCCTGGTGTCTTTGGTCCCATACACTAAATTGGCGACGAAGGTGGGATCATGGCTGCCCACGGGACCAAGACATACGCCGGTTTCGACATCAAGAAACCGCAAGATTGGGAACTCTTCGAAATGGACTTCCAAGGCGCGCTGGTGGAGTTCGAGGTGACGGACGAGGCGAAGAAAAGAGCCATCCTCACCCAAATGCTCGGGCACGACGGCAAGAGAGTATTGATTGACCTCATCGCACCCAAAAAGGCGGCTGAATTCAAGGCAAAAGAGCTCCTGAAGGTGTTGTGAGACCATTTCCGGCCCTCGGTGGCGATGTTTCCCGCTCGGAGCGCGTTTTGGAGGCGAGTCCAAGCGCCTGAAGAGTCGGTCGCCGCCTTCGTAGCGGCCCTGCGTCTGGCTGCCGGCCCATGCAAATGGGAGAACTTGGAAGTCACCCTCAGGGACTGCGTGCTATGCGGCCTGAAGGACACCAAGATCCAGCGCATGCTGATGAATAAGGAGCCGCCCCCCACGTTGCAGGAGGTCCTGAAAGTGGCACAGGCCGCGGAAGCCACGAAGGCCGGGGTGCAAGAGCTCCAGGACTGGCGGCCGAAGGCCAACAAAACAGAGACTTCGGTGCACGCAGCCCGGCGAATTTCGAAATCATCCGCCGAAAGCAGCGATGATGAGGGCCGGCGTTGTGACGGCTGCGGGGCGGCTCACGACCGCGCCAGGTGTCCGTTCAGAAAAGCCGAGTGCCACAACTGCGGGCGACGCGGGCACATCGCCAAAGACGGCAGACAACGGCGCAAGGACCGGAGGAGCTTGCCCGACCGCTCAGCGAGGCCAGACCGCTCGACGAGACCAAAGGATGGCGCCCGGCCCACGAGGAAGCAGGACGGCGTGGGCCGCATCTCCGACGGCAGCGACGACGACGCCCCAGTTTTCAGCGTGTCCATGGGACACCCCCGTTACTTTGTTGAGGTACTGGTGCAAGGGGCCCCTGTTAGAATGGAGATTGACTCTGGCTCCTCATATTCTATCATTTCCCAGAGGGAGTTCTTGAGAATTGCCCCCCGAGTATGGCCCAAGCTCAAAACATTGAGGTCCACGTTTCGGGACGTGCAAGGGAACAGTATCCCGGTGTTGGGGGTTGGGAAATTCCAGGTCCAGTATAAGCGGCACGCCGCCGAACTCCCCCTAGTCGTTCTTAAGGGGGGTAATTACAGCCTCCTCGGGACTCAATGGTTTCAGCCCCTGGGCCTGTTTATTGGGGGGGGGTGCACGCCGTTGGGTCTGACCCAATACAGGAGGTGTGTGACGCGCACCCCGAAGTCTTCAAAAAGGGACTTGGGAAATTCAATGGACCCCCAGTAACTTTCGACCTGGACCCGGAGGTCCGTCCAATAAGACTCAATCCGCGCAGAGTGCCTTTTGCACTAAAGGACAAAATAGAGGCGGAACTGGACAAATTAGTGGGCCAGGGGATTCTTGTTCCTGTTGATTCTGCGGAGTGGGAAACTCCAATTGTCACGGCATTGAAGGCCAATGGGGAGGTTCGCATTTGCGCCGATTATAAGTGCACCATTAATAAGGCAATCCGCCCTAATGCATATCCGGTGCCGGTGGTCAGCCATTTGCTGGCCAGGTTACATGGGGGAAAGTGTTTCGCTAAGCTCGACCTGGCACAGGCTTATCAGCAACTCCTGGTAACCCCTGCCGCAGCTGCTGCACAGACCATAGTCACGCATAAGGGGGCGTTCCAGGTGACGCGCCTCCAATTCGGCGTGAACTCGGCGCCTGGAGTTTTCCAGTCGCTCGTGGAACGCCTCCTCAAAGGGCTGGATGGCGTTTTGCCATATTTTGATGATGTTTTGATAACGGGGGGAGTGAGGTTGAGTTGGCTGAAAGGCTAAACAAGGTCCTGGAGGCATTCGAACAGGCGGGGTTGAGGTTGCGAAAAGACAAATGCATCTTCTTCGCGAAGGAGGTTGAGTTCTTAGGGTTCCGAGTAACGCCCGAGGGGATCAAACCGTCCAAATCCAAGGTGGCCGCCATCAAGAAAGCCCCTCGCCCCACCTCCAAGCCCGAGTTGCAGTCGTTCCTAGGGCTCTTAAATTTCTACCACTCCTTCCTTCCTCGGAAGGCTGCGGTGGCTGAGCCGCTTCACAAGTTGCTCAAGAAAGATGCGGCATGGAAGTGGGGCGATGACCAGGAGAGGGCATTCACGGAACTGAAACAACTCCTGGCGTCTGACGCCATTCTGACCCATTTCGACCCCAAACGGCCGGTGGTACTGATCTGTGATGCATCCCCGGTGGGGGTGGGGGCAGTGTTATGCCACGTGTTGGAAAACGGGAGGGAGGCCCCAATAGCGTTTTACTCCAGGTCCCTGTCCCAAGCGGAGAGGAATTATGCCCAGACAGACAGGGAAGCGCTGGCGATAATTGCAGGGACCAAAAAATTTCACGATTTTCTATATGGCCGCCCCTTCACCATCGTGACCGACCACAAGCCCCTACTAGGCATTTTCACCGCAGATAAGCCCACACCACAGATCCTGTCCCCGAGGATGCTCAGGTGGGCCATTTTTCTCAACGCCTACCAGCACGCGTTGGTGTACCGGCCAGGGAGAGAGATCAGCCATGCGGACGCCCTGTCGAGGTCCCCCCTCCCCCAGACACACAGCCAAGTGGGCGAGGAGGAGCCGGACCGCCAGGTGCTCATGATTGAAGTCTTAGATTCGCCCCCCATAGTACCCGCCGATATCGCTAAAGCGACAAGCAGAGATAGGACGTTGGCGGCGGTTAGCTCCTGGGTACAGAAAGGGTGGCCAGCGTCTGCCCCAGCGGAAGAATTCGCCCCATTTTTCAGAAAAAAGTTGGAGCTGTCCCTAGAGAGGGGGTGTCTCTTGTGGGGGCAGCGGGTGGTGATCCCCACATCCCTCCGGCCGCGGGTGCTTAAACTGCTGCACGTCAGCCACCCCGGAATTGTGCGCTCCAAAGCGCTGGCCCGGAGCTACTTTTGGTGGCCCCAGTTAGACGCCGACATCGAGCACATGGTCGGCACTTGTGAGAGTTGCCAATGCTCCAGACCGGAAGAGGCCCGTCTTCCCCACAGGGAGTGGGACGCGGCTAAGGGGCCGTGGTCCCGGATACACATAGATTTTGCGGGCCCGTTCCGAGGAACTCTGTTTCTCCTTGTTGTGGACGCTTTCTCCAAGTGGTTGGAGGTCATCCCAGTCACGAGCACCTCCTCGGCCGCGACAATTAAGCATTTGCGGAGAATTTTTTCCACGTTCGGCATACCCGACACTCTAATTAGCGATAACGCTAGTTGCTTCACGTCCGCTGAGTTCAGGGCATTCACAGAGATTAACGCCATCCGGCACATCACCTCCGCCCCTTTCCATCCGGCCACCAATGGCCAAGTGGAGCGCCTCGTCCGCACCACGAAGGACGCGCTGCGGCGCATGGGCCCCGGGGACCTCAACCTGCAAGTGTGTCAGTTTCTGCTAGGGTACAGGGTGACCCCGTTGGCGTCAGGATACTCCCCCGCGGAGCTCTTAATGTGCAGGAAACTGACCACCATTCTCACTAGGCTAGACCCCACGAGAGTAGAAGACAAGGGGAGGAACATCGGGCTAGAGGCCACAAAGAGTTTTAGCGTAGGCGCCCCCGTGCACTGCAGGAACTACGCCAGCGCGGGGCCAGCCTGGGTACCGGGGGTGGTCGTGGAGCAGACCGGTCCCATGTCGTACCGCGTGGAGACCAACACAGGTCTACTCTGGCGGCGGCACGCGGACCAGCTACGGAACCGGGTCCCGGGAGGGCAGGGCGCTGAAAGCGCGGAGCCGAATTCAGCGTTAGGGTTCTCCCCTACCCGTTTAGCCCAAGGGGGAGGAGAGGGGGGCCCAGAGTCCCCACCAAGGGGGGAGGAGAAGGAATTTGTCCTTGTAGATATCCCGCGGGATCCCCCAGCAGAGTTTAATTTTGAGTTACAGAACCGGGGGGGGTTTCGGAGTGGTCCCCCACCCATCCAAGCGAGAAGAGGGGTTTTACGTTAGCCCCTGGTGCCCCCGGTTCACCCACAACAGAATCTACCCTTTCCCCTAAAGCTGCAAAACCGCAGCAAGCCACTAACAAGTCTCCCTCTCCCATTACAGGACAAGGGTCCAGGGAACAAGGAAACGGGAGCGGCCCCCAGGGGGGCCAACCCACATCGCGGCCCAAACGCGAGTGCAAGAAACCATCTTGGTTAAGAGACTTCGTCTCATCCTAGGGGGGAGGGATGTTGTGTTCTAAAGCATGTGCCTTTAAACAATGTATCTATCCATGTGTATCCAATGTAACCTTTTCCATGTGTAACATTGTAACCTCAGCTGCATCACTGTAACCCTAATAGGACGCGAGCTAGTGACCACTAGATGGCAATAGCGAGCGTCCAAGCTCATTGGTCCAAGACTCACCTAAGAGCAACAGCGCGGGAAGATTCCCGCCTCCATCTTCACCTGGACAAGAAGGGCGTGACCTGAAATGAGGTCACGCGGACAGTAGCCAATAGACTGTCAAGGAGCCACATCCAAATGTATAGCCACTGTATATATTGAGCTGTTCGTCCGCCATTACCACATGTTCCCTCTGACCAGCATGTAATAAAGTTGTGTTAAGCCAGCTCTTCGGCTGTCCTGGTGTCTTTGGTCCCATACACTAAAGTTAGACATGCTGGGACAATAGAAGGCAGAGAGAGAAAGTGTGGCAAAGATCACACAAGAAGAGTTATGCTTCTTGTTTTGACTCAATTATGTTAATTGATCACTAGTTTTAATTAAAATTGTTGATGACTTGTTCCCATTTGTTTGGATACTGTACTTTTTAGGGCAATGGAAAGGTGTTAAAGTAGATCACTGTAGACAGTAAGCAAAGTGTGGCCTAGGGATCTAGCAGGAGTGGTATTTAGGGTAGAACAGATGAATTCTGAGAGAACAACAGATTCCCACTGGTTTGTTCCTGTTGTTTTAAAGGAAAGATATGGTAATTATTCCATCCCTTTCCTTCTAGGCATACACATAATCTTGATGCACATCACCTTGTCCCATTACTGAGGGAAGAAAGCAAAACTGATGGCTGAATAAATTAACTGAGACTCACTTCTTTTCTCATGGATCATGGAATCACAATTGTTAGAATGCTTCCCCAAAACACAGACAGCTAACATTTAGCACACCTGCTGTTCAACACACACTACAGAAAAGAAAACAGAATACTATATTCTCTTCGTAGAAGTTCATAGCAGAAAGGAGGTGTTGTAATACAGCACAACCATCTAGTACTGTAGAAGGGGAGAGAGGGAATGGAAACTCCTGGAGGAGTTTCACATTCACACACTTTGAACCAGCCTCATCTTGGAGTGAATGAGAAATATTTCAGAATTAATGGTACACTAGCACAATATGGTACCATACCCATTTGGACTTATAGAAATATATAGAGAACTAGCCTAGTGAATTCATCAAAATGTGTAGTAAAGACAGACTCAGGGTTCTTTTTCCGGGCTGGCCACAATGATCACCATCTTTCCAATGGGAAAGCCATCCACTCTTTTATTGAGTACATCGAAAGTTTCTTACCAGAGGCATACATGGCAGTTAATAATTGGTGAGAGCAAACAGACATATGAGGGGATTACAAGCGGTGGTCATGTCAGTTAGCAATTGGTGTGCATAGGCAGTCACGGGAGTGGTATGACCCAGGGAGTGTGCTGGGACGTGCTAGGGGTCTTGCATGATATCAGGAAATATCTCAAGGGAAGCTTCTCAAGGTTCCATAGATAAGGTTTAGTTAGTTGAGGGATAAGGGTTGTTTGTCAGGATGCATAGCTAAGGACCTTTGGCCAGGTCTTTCGCAAGTCCTGACGTCCCTAAGACTATTGATTGACCTTTTGGAAGTTCCAACAATATTCCTACAACAATGAATGAGAGCTAAAATCAATGCACATATTGACAAGTACATCTTTAATGCAACTTTTCATGGACCTCCTTTTTGTTGTATATAATGAGATGCAATTGTAACTATAGGAAAAAAAATACCAGAGGAAACACAGGTCTGAGCAAAGTCTCTGCTTAAAGTTGTTTTCTCATGCTTTTCAAAATCCACAATAATGCCAGAGGTCTTATGTTCTGTACATTGAAAGGAGAAGGGAACTGAAAGACTACCTGCAAAAATGTCAGGCTCCTCCCACAGAAGGAGATGTCATTCAAAAGAGCGCATAGCCTCTGAAATTTCTGCCAGTTGCATGCCTAATACAACTACATTCAACCAAGGAATGCTTAGGTGTGTTTTTCTAATACCTTTATAATCAGAACTTCAAAAGCTTTTGAGTTACTAAGAATCACCTTGCACAATCTTTGCCATAAGATCCTTATATAGCACCAGATGGAGATTTCCTTTGGCTGTAAATAAATCTTTATTAAACTATAACACTTAGAAGTCTTTGACTCTAATCCCCCCTTAAAAGCACAGCATCTCTTGAGATCCAGCATATTCCAAACACATGGGGAGGGCACACCTGCATTTTCAAAACCACTAACATAACCTGATCTTCTTGGGGAAATGGCTGGGGGATCTTTGAAAGTCAAAGTGTTTGAAAAGGCACCTATGGATTTAGTTGTAAGTACTATAGTACAAAAGTACAACTTATTACCCTGTTGGCAAAAAAGAAGCCTCTGTACAATTGTTCTACAATTTAATTCTGAAATTCCCAGGTTACATAGGGCTAGAACTTATTTCATTTCCAAACAAAATGAAATTACTTTCTGTTCTTCTCCATAAAGTAGTATTTACTAAAGCCAGTAAAAGCTGAAACATGTCCCTGATGCTGCATCACAAATGAAATGCCAGAGCAAGTGTCTGTCAGAAGGCAAACATGTCTAGAAAGTTGAGCTTTAAGAAAATTGCAGAACATATAATGGTAACAGTGGCTCAGGTAGTGCAGCTCATCCAGGATGGCACATCAATGCGAGCTGTGGCACGAAGGTTTGCTGTGTATGTCAGCATTGTGTCTAGAGCATGGAGGCGCTACCAGGAGATAGGCCAGTACATCAGGAGATGTGGAAGAGGCCGTAGGAGGGCAACAACCCAGCAGCAGGACCGCTACCTCCGCCTTTGTGCAAGGAGGACCGCTACCTCCGCCTTTGTGCCAGAGACCTGCAAAATGACCTCCAACAGGCCACCAATGTGCATGTGTCTGCTGAAATGGTCAGAAACAGACTCCATGAGGGTGTTATGAGGGCCCGATGATCACAGGTGGGGGTTGTGCTCACAGCCCAACACCATGCAAGATGTTTGGCATTTGCCAGAGAACACCAAGATTGGCAGGTTCGCCACTGGTGCCCTGTGCTGTTCACAGATGAAAGCAGGTTCATACTGAGCACATGTGACAGACGTGTCAGGGTCTGGAGATGCTGTGGAGAACGTTATGCTGCCTGCAACATCCTCCAGCATGACCGGTTTGGCGGTGGGTCAGTAATGGTGTGGAGTGGCATTTCCCTGGAGGGCCGCACAGCCCTCCATGTGCTCGCCGGAGGTAGCCTGACTGCCATTAGATACCGAGATGAGATCCTCAGACCCCTTGTGAGACCATATGCTGGTGTGGTTGTCCCTGGGTTCCTCCTAATGCATGACAATGCTAGACCTCATGTGGCTGGAGTGTGTCAGCAGTTCCTGCAAGACGAAGGCATTGATGCTATGGACTGGCCCGCCCGTTCCCTAGACCTGAATATGATTGAGCACATCTGGGACATCATGTCTCACTCCATCCACCAATGCCACGTTGCACCACAGACTGTCCAGGAATTGGGGGTTGTTTTAGTCCAGGTGTGGGAGGAGGTCCCTCAGGAGAACATCTGCCACCTCATCAGGAGCATGCCCAAGCATTGTACGGAGGTCATGCAGGCACATGGAGGCCACACTCACTAATGAGCCTCATTTTGACTTGATTTAAGGACATTACATCACAGTTGGATCAGCCTGGAGTGTTTTCTTCCACTGTCACTCTGAGTGTGACTCCAAATCCAGACCTCCATGGGTTGATGAATTTGATTCCCATTGTTAAGTTTTGTGTGATTTTGTTGTCAGCACATTCGATTACAGTATGTGAACAACAACAGGAATACAGTATTTCAGTCATTCAGATCGTGAAGTGCCTTATTTTTGTGTGCCCTTTATTTTTTTGAGCAGTATATATAACCAAGGTGTCTTGGCGCATGTTCCTTATATAAATCCACATCCCTGTGGTGATCGTGCTGAAACTCGGCACATACATATCTTGGGCTGGAGAGACAGTCACTGCGGGGCTCACAAGCCCCATGGGGAGGGGTACACCCCCAAAATTGATCTGCAAAGTGGACACCCGCACCAACAGGAGAAAATGCAAGGGAAAAATACCAACCAGGGGGGGATTGTGATCTCATCGCCAGAGCTCAACCAATTCCTGGCTGACCAGGTCTGAGGGTGTGACAATATCATCATCATCATCATTGATTGAGTTGTTGTGGCAACTGGATGGTGTAATAATATAATATAATATAATATAATATAATATAATATAATATAATATAATATAATATATAAAATCAAAGTGTTGTGCTGTATGTTACTCATACACACAGACACCATGGCACCCAGCGTGCTGGGAACTGTGTGCATGCCTACCTTGAACATCAGGGGTGGCCGGCAAGGAGAAGTGGCAGCCCATTTCAGGGTTTGTCACCCCAAAAATGGGCCGCAAAGGCCCCACCACCAGCCGCCAGAAATAACCAGGGGAGGAGACTGCACATGCATGTGCCTAACCCTCCCTAGTGTTCCTGGCTGTGGCGCATGTGTGAAATTCTGTGCATGCACCAAAGCTGCCCCTGCATTCCAGACAGCCATTACAGGTGCTGCTGCCCCAGCGACTACTGTGTAGTAGTGTAGTAAGCCACAGTAGAGTTAGGCTCATTGGTTCAGTGGGGCTTTGACAAGTCAACAACAATCTATAAATAGCATTTGCACATATTGCAAATGAAAAAAATAGTGGATTTAATCCTGTTGCTTATTGTAGTAAGCTACAACTAGAATAGGCTCATTTCAATTAGTTGATCTATAAGCAACAACACACAACAATGCATATTCTTCCATGTCTAGGCCAGACATGAAACTGCCAAAATGAAGATATTTTTTGGTGATCTTATTCTGTAGTTCCTTTCATCTGGCCTAGTGTGATCAAGATTAGGCTGCAACACAAGGTGGCTGTTAGCAGTGTAAGCTTGACTGTCATCCAAAAATACCACAATCTTTAAGGAGGCCCTTCTGTACACCAACAATGTACTTTGAAGAAATATGTGAGAAACTGCAAAGCTAATTATCAGATATGTTCACTATAAAGTAGTGGCAAGAAGTATTAATATTATCATGGAGGTAAAGCCACCAGCTTTCCTCTTAAAAACCGTCTTTAATCAGGGCGAACAGAAATCCATTAAGACTAATAAAATCCCCTAGGTGGTTCTTTATATCTTTATGTTATTGCTGGATTTTCATAATAAAAATGGGGTGGTAGGCACCCTCAAGCAAAAACTGGGGAATTTTGAGGAAAGGTCAGTAGGGGGGAAATGGAATGGGGTCCCAGGTGTATTATCTAGATAAAAAAATAGAAAATAGAAATCAATGAAATGATATATGATTATGATTTTCAACATTCTTGTTTAGCCATCATTGAAGGGGAAGGACCAGTCACTCAAAATGTAATACAGTAATCTGGAGACACAAAACAGAGTGAAATGTGATAATCTGATTTTCCTTCGTAAACACATAAACTGGCCATCCAAAACATGCAATGTACTTGGATGAAGCTATAATTTCAAACAGATTCAAGCCATTCTGGAAATCTCAATGATCTTATATCTTTTCTGAAACATGATAATTAATTAGTTATTTGATTATGATGATCAGAAAATTTGATCACTGCAGTCTTGATGAAAATCTAATGATAATCCCAAAAGGGTTCTAGTCCAGTAAACATGTTGACAGGTTATTTATTATGATTAGAATGCTTCCTAACAATGGATGGAAGAAAGCAACAGTCAGAAACACATTGGCAAATATTATGCATGAGATTTTAGCTTTAAAAAACTTCTCCTCAATATCTCCAAATGCAAAATATTATTAATAATAATGACTTCACAGGGGAGTGTTGCCAAAAAAATACAATGTTCTGCCCTTAGTGCACAAAGGGTTTTGATTTGCACATTTCCCCAGGGATAACATATACTCACACTAACAAAACCAATTCATTCCAGTTTCTAGGTCATGCAGCAAATGAGGGAACAATACCGGGGGTGGGGTGGAATTCTTTCTTCACTACCTTTTCCATCTCCATACAAGATAAATGGATTATGCAGCATAACCAAGCACTGTCTGTGGCCAGAACCATACAAAATTTATGGCCAGCGTCATCAAGAAGCCATCTATGCGACCAGCATCTCATCAATTAGTTGCAGTGTGGTGCCACAGCTTTTTTTTCTTGTCAGTCTCTCTTTATCTATCTGCTTGAAGGGAGGATTCACTTGAGAAGGCATTGATGTTGGGAAAGGTGGAAGGCAAAAGAAGAAGGGGGAGGCCAAGGATGAGATGGTTAGATGGTATTACAGACACAATGGGCACAGAGCTGGGAGGGCTGAGGGGGATGGTGGAGGACAGAGGCGCCTGGAGAACAATGGTCCATAGGGTCGCAAAGGGTCGGAACCGACTGTGCGACTGAACAACAACAAAGGGCAGTGATGGCACCCTTGGCACTCCAGCTGTTCTTGTACTTCATTTCCCAAAAAGCCCTGATCAGCAGGAGTACAGACTTGGGCTTCTGGTAACTGAAGTCCAAGAACACCAGGAGTGCCAAGGTTCACCACCACGGCTATAGGGACACAAAAGCAGTTCAAAATAAATTACACACACTTTTAAAAAAAGTAAAATTAATATTCAAAAACAAACAAATCAAAATATGAAAAAACACCATGTAAAACATTGTCACCTCAATTTAAAATATACAGTTTTTACAATTTACTACCAGTTAGATTTTGGTGTATGTTACAGAGGAAGACCCAAGAACTACAATGTGTATGAGCTCTCTCCTTCCATGTATTATTTGGAATCTGGGATATAATTGGCAAAAAAGTCCATTTCTCACTGAAAGCTTATTCCATGTGGGTGGCAACAGAAGTGTGATAAGTATGGCTCCACATTTTACTTCTTTGTCTTTTCTGCTGTAGAATCAGTCAGTAATCAATGTTCACCTATACCAGTTCCTTTTGTGATGTGGCACATAATTGCTACACAATTTTCAAAATGGTAGCCATGTTGAGCAGTGCAAACATATAAGACAAGAAACAAAAGAGACAAAAATGTTTTGCTACTTCAAAGACTAACTGCTGTATTTTAATAAGCGCTTTCGTGGATCAAGTGAGGAAGTGAACTTGGTCATTGGCCAAAACTAAATCCTCATCGGCACATGTTTGTGGGAGTAATCAGATCAGCAGGTGAGCTGGCCTCTGTGTCTCTCCACATTCACATAGCATGTTGTTGTCTGCCAGCAGTCCCCACTTGAACATGTTCATCTTGCACTTAGAGACCCCAACCCTCAGCCTATTCAGTCCTCTAAGTGACATAGGGGAGGTTGAGTTTCTCAGTCATATCCTTCTTTAATGTTTTTCCTTGATCAGTGAGTTCCTTCCTCCATCTTCTAATGTGGTTTTGCTCTTGTGTACCCTCAAGAATGGATCTTATCATGGATCTCAGTCAGTGGACTTGAGGCACACGTGTTAAGGGTAATTCTCTTCCTTAGTTCTCTCAGCATCCACTGCTACTTCTTTCCTTATCTTTGGTGGAACGATATCAACAAGAGGATATATTTTCTCAACTGATATAGGTTTGAGGCATCCTGTCACTATACATATTGTTTCATTAGCAGCAATATCAAAATGTTTCATATGTACAAAACATATAGACTGGAGCAGGACCAAAGCTGATGTCTGCAACATGGATGGTTGAGTTCCCCATGTATAGTTTTTCAATTTCCTTATGATATTTTTCAATTTCCATATGACATTTGTCAATTTCTTGATGACACTGTCAAGTTTCTGATGAAAAGTTTTTGTGAGGGATAACAAATTGGGGGGGGGAGGAATCAAAGCCTCATAATAAATACTAATATTGCTACACAACAGAAACCTTTATTCTGTAAATTGCACGTCAAAAGGCAACCCCTTGTGCACACTATAGGGAGGGGCACAATATCATTTTCACACAAATGTCATTTCCCAAAAGGTTATAGTTTTGTCAACAACTATAGTTGTTTTCCACATTTGGAATTTCTCACTTCTATTTTCAACTGAGCCAGATGCAATTTTCAAGTGTGTTCAAAGTGTGGAGAAGTCATATATTTTTTCCCCTGGAAAATTACCGATCAGACTGTGTAGTAATCACTCCTCTGCACATACTCTTTTTAAAATTGATGGATGTGTTTAGCAAAAGGGAAGAGAGCAGGTGCCACCAGAGTGCTATACAAATATCCATGTATTTGTCTGGGAGGTGTTCTTTTTCCTCCCTTTTCCTCCTCCTCATTTCCTCTCCTTTGCTTTCCTTTCCTTTTCCATTACATGCAGATTGCCAGATTTCACAACTGTCAAAACGGGCAGTTGAAAACTTTTCCCTACACCTGCCAGAGGCAGATGATTGGAAATATGCAAATCTTCTCAGAAGCATTAACTATCATGTCCCCAAACGGTCTGCCAATGAAGAAACAACATTGCCTGCTTCCCTTTCTATTGTTACAAAAATCATTTTTCTACTGCATTGTAGCAGCATAATTACAACACAAAGGGCCACCAATGTCATTGACTTTTCTTTCTTGTGTAACTATTGCTCTCAATTTCCATGTACAATTGATTTGTAACTGTCAAATCAAAGAATTTCCTTGGCTGGCCTTTTTTGAGCCAGAAGGGCCCCAGAAATATTTAAAGCTCCAACAGTTATCCAATGCCTTTCCTGTTTGTCAACCTAAATTTCCTTTTAGATTACCTCTATTATGTGCTTGGTTTTCTGTTTTAAAGGCATCTGTACTGGTCACTGGCCACTGACATACATGCCTGGAATAAATTTATGGTGCTATCCTACTCATAGGACCAAAACATCCAATAAGCAGACATGGTTTGCATTCTATTTTAGGAATGCTATTTTTAAGGATGCTCACCCTGCAAGTTGAATTCAAACCTTTTGGGAACTGTGTGAGTTGTTGTTGTTTTTAATATTTGCTACCAATTAGTAGGATATGACACCCTTTACAAGGCCAAGAAAGAAAGAAAGAACATGGAAAACTAGATGTATGATAACAGTGTTAAATTCAAGAAAATAAAATAAATAAAACTCTTGAGTTTTTTGGGGTTTTTATTTTTGCATAGCATAAGAAAGGTAACAAACTGTATCAAAGGCACAAGATACTTTCAATACTCAATTTAAACTGCAGCTGGTAAAGGTGTCCAGATACATGTTTTTAGACTACAGATATATTGCCTTGGCTAATATGAAAGTCGTAATCCAAAACAGAAGTCTACAGACCTCTAGCACAGGGGTGCCCAAACTTTTCAGGCCACGGGTCAGTCATGTGGTTCATGTGGCTGGTCACGTGGTTTCTCCCACCGGAAGCTGAACTAAAATGTGCCTTGCAATCTGTTTTGCAACAGGATAAGATAGATTTGTAGGCTGCCATTTCTCTTCTTAAACCAGGGGTGCCTGAACTATGGCCCATGGGCAGGATCCAGCCCCTGATGCCAATTAATCTGGCCTGCAATGCCCTTGCCACTCCTGGAAGCAGAAGTAAAACGTACCCATGTGGGCGCATTTTATTTCTGCTTCCAGGAGCGGCAAGGGCATCACGGGTGGATTGGCATCAGGGGTGGAGCTAGCCCACGGCCATTGTTTGGGCACCCCTGCTCTAGCAGCTGGATCTGGACAAAAGCAGCAAACGAAATTGTTGTCAGGTTCTGAGGTAGCTTCAGAGCTCCATCTACTGGTTGAAAGCCAAAAAAACAGTCATGGGAGTTGCAGGATTAGACCTACAACCAAGTGCAGCTTCCTCATGAGCACCGCCCTAGAGCTCTGAGGAAAGAGCTAAGTAAGAAATGGCTCTTCCCTCCAGAAGCTGCCTCAGCAATGAAGGTTTCTTGACTTCTAGTGTTTTATCCTCCACTTTGTTCCCTGAAGAGCCTTATTATTGGGCTTGTTCCTGTTCCTGCCTCCCTCCCTCCCTCCATTCATTCATTCATAGTTTAATTTATATCCCACTTCCCTCAGCCCGAAGGCGACCTGAACTATGAACTGTGGTCCCATTGCAGGCTCCTGTTTCCATCTTTGCTCCTCTTCTAGTCCTAAGGTACCCCACTCCTGTTCATATTTGATTCCTTGGTTGTCTGACTTATAACTTAGCTGAATTACATCTCATCTTTTGAACTCATCTACCCCCAGCCTTTACTTGGATTTAGACTAAGATTAGACTTTTGTCTATTTGGCCTGGTTCTGGATGCCTGTGTTGTAGTTGGATGCCCACACCTTGGGTTCTGATTGCTAGTATGAAGATACACTCAGAAATTGCTGCATGTAGAGGTACAACAACATCTAAGTCCACTTCATTTATTTGCCTAAATGAATGATTCTTTAAAACAGAAGCAAGATGGAGAGGCTCCATATGCAGTAGAACCAGCCTATGTTTCTCTCTTTGCCTGCTTTTTGGGACGTTTTTGGAATGGGTTGGTCCACTTTTCTTTCCTGATGTCTATACCACCTGGATGCCAGCACAGACCAACATGCCCCAAATCAATACATACATTTAGATTTAAACCAAAAGGTCAGGATTCTCAGGAGTAAAACTACAAAGTAATTTCAAGGGAAATGAAAAGGTTTTGATAAAATACACCATCAACTGTGCCAAGTTCATTTCCCTCATTTATTTCACTTCCATTTTCTTGTACTATGAGGTCCTGTGTTTGTTTTTGTTTAATTCCATTACTTTAAATCAAAGTACTTGGGTGCTTCTAGAAGAGTGTGTGACTTCTAGTCTGGACCAAATTATTGTGCATTGTTGAACAAACAATTGAATGTTCTACTCTGTGCCCAGATCCCTCTCTACAAGGCCAGATCCAACTACTACAAGTGACCTTGTAGTAGTTGGATCTGGTCACAGGGTAGAACATTCAATTGTCTGTTCAACCATGCACAATAATTTGGTCTAGACTAGAAGGAAAAAGTCATGGCAGTACTGAGAGCAAATACTAAAACTGCCACTACTCACCATTATGAATACCCACACATTATGTTATCTTAACAATCAACCAATTTGCTGCTGTCTTTGATACAAAACTTCCTGCATCCTGGAGGATTTAATGCCTGAGAGATAATCTCTGTCCTGGTTCTATCACATCAAAGGGTTAATGAGATGAGCAAATCTCCAGCTGTTTCTTCAGCAAGATTTACTCTCCTACAGTTAATTTGTTGTGAATGTTAAGTCGGAACTGACTTAAAGTTACCCTAATAGGACTTCCAAGGTAAATCAGATATCTAAGGAGTGGTTTTACCACTTCTACTTCCCCAGTGATTTCCCATTGCCAAGTGAGGATTCAAACCTTGGTCTCCTGAGTGCTAGTCTATCTACGACATCACACTACAGTTGTCCATGTTTGTACTAACTGTATGTATATTCTCATAGCCATATAGTTTTGGACTAATCTACATGACAGCTTAATACAGGGGTGCCCAAACTATGGCCTGTGGGCCAGATTCAGCCCATGGTGCCATTCCACGCAGCCCATGCCACCCTTTCCTCTCCCAGAAGTGGAAGTAAAATGCTCCTGTGCATGCCCAAAATGCTGCTGCAAATTATCCACAGCTGTTGTAAACATGTTTATGCCAGCCATGGATGCATTTATGGCAGCATTATGCACATGCACAGACATATTTTACTTCTGCTTCCAGTGGGAGGGACCACATGACCTGCCCACTCAACCATGTGACTGGCCCACAGTTCAAAAAGTTTGGGCACCCCTGGCTTAATATATTGACTTCCTTATCAAAGTTTCAGTGCCATATGAATGCTCTATGAAAGTGCTGCTACCCCTATAAACAATAACAACAATACAGAATAAAAAAGGTGGATAATACAAAGTTTAGAGTGTTGGAATGAGATTTCTGAGGCCATGGGATCAAGTTCTCCTTCAAGTAAAACTACAGCCCAATGCTCACTGGCCAGAATGGCTTATCACCAGCTGAGCTAATATTAGACTAGCAGAAAAATGCGCTGAATCAAAGCCTCCCATGGCCCTTGGATGTTGAAAATGGTTTAGGATTATCCTAAGCTTGGCCCAGCTTTGTGTTGACATAGTGGCTGTGCCCTTAGGTTGCCAGGGGTAATGATCTGAAATAACTCAGCTCCACACTTATTTTGACCTCTTTCTTTTGTTGACACAAGTGAGTTGTAATAGTGGAAATGAACTGCCACCAGAATCAAGGGATACCTAAAGCAGGTTCTGTGTTATCCCCAACTCACTACAGCAAACATATATTTGAATTTATTTATTTATTTATTTAAATACATTTCTATCCCGCTTCCCTCACTCGAGAGTGACCTGAAGTGGCTCACAACATGATCAAAAACAACAACAAAACAATTTAACAAAGCCCATTAAAAACAATTTAAAACCACCTAAAAAACCCTCACCTCCCCGCACAAAAACAAAATATATCAGGACAAGCCAGTATAGGCTAAATAAGCCAGCAGGACTGCGAAGTTGATGCATCCATGCCCGCTGGAATAGCCAGGTTTCCAGGTGTTTTCTAAAGGGGAGCAGCTTGTAGTGACAGCTCAAAAGTGGATTGTGATTAGTCATTATTTATCAACCTAATCTGCCTGCAGGGTTGTTTGCTTTCAGAATGAAAGGTAGAAACAGAATTAAAAGGCCCCCTTGACCTCCTTTAAAAAAGGAAGTGAGTTATAAATAAAAAATTTAAAATTGGCTACTTTTCACAATATTTAAGGTGACATACGTTATAATCTTATCCAAATTACAGGGGAAACAAAACAACTGGGAGGGAGATTAAAATATGCTATCTTCTCTTCTTCTTTTTTTCAATGCCAATTACACTCAGATGTTTTTTCAACTCTTTTGGGCTTGCTCCCAGTTCACCGATCACCACTGTGCTCTCTCTCTCTCTCTCTCTCTCTCTCTCTCTCTCTATCGATATAGATATAGATATAGATATAGATATAGATATAGATATAGATATAGATATAGATATAGATATAGATATAGATATAGATATAGATAGATAGATAGATAGATAGATAGATAGATAGATATAGATATAGATAGATAGTTAGATAGATAGATATAGATATAGATATAGATATAGATATAGATATAGATATAGATAGATAGATAGATAGATATAGATATAGATATAGATATATCAGAATTGTGTTCTCACTAGTATTTCAAAGATGGTATTTCATAATTATTTCATAATTATTGCAGATTCCAAAGTAACATTGTTGTGACTCTGTTATGTTGTCCTTTGTAGTCAGTTTGTGTAATCTTATTGCATCCACTGATAATGTAGTCCACTGTTTCATCTATTTCTTCACATAACCTACAGTTACATCAGTTCCAGGTTTTTGTATACACCTAAACCTGCAGCATCATCATCATCAGCAGCAGCAACAACGACAGGTGTATCAGTATCATAATAACAGTGTACCACCAAGTCAATTCTGCTTATGGTAACTGTTGTTAGTGTTTTCTAGGTAGAAAGTAGTCAGAAGTGGTTTCTGAAGGCATCCTGGGTCTGTGGAGCTTGCCCAAGGCTACACAAGGCTTGTTCTTCTGTGATGCAGTGGGGAGTCAAATTACTAATTATGGGCTCTGCAGCCAGAGATATCACACACTAAACTATTCTCAGCAGAAAGATTCCCTGAGCTACCCAAATTCACTTTAATTTTTAGTCTGGATGATTTTGTTGGTAAATAAGCACAACTGCATGCTCAGGCTTAAAAACTGTTGAATGTAATTGACTGTCAGTGATAGGATGATTTATAAAGCAATCTGCTGCTATGTCTGCTGGAGATAACTCTAATTTGCTTGTATTGTATTAGATTATGAATTTGACAATCACTCTCAATTTCCCAGTTGGGCTTTTATTCAGGTTAATAGGATAAATAAAACCTGTTTTACATTATTTTCTTACCTAGCTTCTAAAACCTGAGCCAAACATGCTCATATATGTGTATGAGATCCTTATTCATACAACTGCTTGTTCAATAGCCAACTCAAAAGAATTAAACACATGATTTGAGTAACTGTTAGTATTTTAAAAGGAGGCCATATTAAAAAGACACGCAAATATACATAAATAACATGTAAGCAATCTGGAGTAGAAAACGGGCTATAAAAGTGTGGAACTTAGGAGGATATAGTGAAAGAATTTGCTTTTGCATGTGGAATCACATATCTGATGTGCAAAAGCAAACACCTACATTGATATGCTTTTTTCATGGTTCACAGTTGAGATTACAGTGATCTAACAGAACTCTGGCCAATGAAATAGTAAGGTCAGTAAAAATCAGTTACATCACAACAGGAATGACACTGTCTCTAATTATGCAATGTTATCTGTTACTATGTTAAACTCAAAACATAACTTATCTAGTCATTTCCAAGCTGTCTGATTAGCTCAGTAAGTTAGGTATCTGGCTGTAGAAGCAGAGGCTAGGAGTTCGATTCCCCACTGTGTCTCCCAGTCTTGGATACTCAGCCCTGGGCAAGCTGACTGTCCCAATATTGAAGATAACCTAAGCCAGGGGTTCTCAAGGTTTTCACGCCATGGGCCAGACCACTCACCCTCAGGCAGCTGAGCAGGCCAGGCACATGGTTTCCCCCATCATAAATACTGCCACTAACCACAGCAGTTGCATTTGCACATGTGCGGGCACATTTGCAGCTGTCCACTTCTAGGACTGTCACCATGGGCAAGATGGAATGGCATTGGAGGCCAGGGTCAGCCTGAAGGCCATAGGTTGTGAACCCCTGACCTAAACACTGATAGTTAATATTTGATAACATGTGACAGTTATGTTTAAAAAACAGATTATTTTCCCCAAGTGCTGCTGTTCTGTTGCAAGCTAAAATAATGCTAGTACTATTGCTTCACGAGGTGCCACTAGAATAATTGTCTCAAAATGAGTCTGCAGTGTTTCTCTTTCCAGCACTTCACAACATTCCACTTCAATATTATCACTTGAATGCATAGGAGGATTTAGCTGTGTGTGTTGTTAACTTCAGGCATTACCTTTGCAGCTGCCGGGAGAAAAACACAGGCTTTTAACTCTCCATCTTCTTCTCTCCCAATATATTCTGAGAAGAAGAGTAACCTTTGCTGAGGCTTTGTTTTCAGAGATGGCATGTCAGTATCACAGCCAGCTTACTTCTCTCAGTGGGAACCCGTTTTAGAGTAAGGATTACCTCAAACAGGTTTCAGCAGATTAGGCAAGCTATAAAGGCAGCTCTGCTCATAAACAAAACAGTAGGCAGTGATAGTGATGGCAGATATAAACTGAGATATCAGCAGTAACCAGTATATATTTTAACCAGCATGTGTTTTAATAGTTTTCTACTCCTCTAATTTGTCTTTTGACCCTTGCAACTTCTGAGATGCAACAAAAGTAGACCTTGAATTCTTCCAGAAAAGATCAGCTACAAACTTCTAAGGTGAGCAATGCATTTTTTTTTGGCAGTGTTTAGGGTCAAGTGGCTAAGACGCTGACTGGAAGGCAGCAGGTCAGCAGTTCGATACCTGAATACTGCAGGATGGAATAAGCTCCCGTTTTTGTCCCAGCTCCTGACAACCTAGGAGTTCGAAAGAAAGATGTTGCAAGTAGATAAATAGGGATCACTTCGGTGGGAAGGTAAACAACATTCTGTGTGTTCTGGTGTCTAGTCATGCCTGTCACATGACCATGGAAATATCTGCAGAAGCAGTCAGTGCTGGCTCTTTGGCTATGAAAAAGAGTTGAGCACTGAACCCTAGAGTCAGATATGACTGGTTTTTGAGCAAGGGTTATCTTTACCTTTTAACACAGAAATTTACCACCTTAGCCATAAGTTAAATACCCAAGCTGCTTATTTGACTCTTAAGGGGATAAAATGCGAGTCTGAAAGCAGTTTGAGAAATTAGAATTTGCATCAAATGTTTAAAATGGAGTGGTATTTACACACACTAGATGAGCAGCAGAATCACACGATGCCAGATTGCCAAAGGAGAAACACATATTTGAATGCTTCCTATGTAAGAAACATCCTGAGAGAAAAATATAATTTAAAGAAGTGCACATTAGCATCAGGTTTGTTTGTTGACTGGTTTGTTTTTGTGTATGTTATTTATACTTAAATTGGTCATATGTTGGATTGTGCAATCCAAGAGCAATGAATATTGTCATATTACCTCCCACACACACTGTCACATGTACCCCACAAACACATTGTTGTAATGTGCCATAAGTAGCCCGGAATAGATCTGTACTCTTCAGCTTACAGTTTAAGAGTGTCTAGTCTATATCCAACATAATGTTAACTGAGGAAAATAGAATTCTGCTATTTTTCCTAGCAGTACAGTAGCAGTACATTTGTGGTCCCTGAATATGCTGTTAATTGTACAACTGAGTGCACAACTGGCAAGGTGTGCATCATATGATCTAGAACTAAGAATCTAGAAGCACAACTAATGGAACTACAACACTGGACACCAACAGTGTCAATCTAGTGCACATTGGAAGTACTTCACTGTAACATCGTAAAAAAGGCATCTTTATTCAGAGGCATATCCCACCACATTCAATGCAGCTTGCACCTAAGTAGGTGTGTGGATAGGATTTATGACTTAAGCTTCACTGGATACTGGCCTTTGAAAAGAAAAACAGCATAATCCTCAGTGCAACGTTTCTACTGATATGAAAGCATTTGGGATCAGAAGAGAATCCCATTTGTAAGATGTATTCAAAGCAAATGCAAAATTCCTATTGATTTTCCGGAACCTTCTATAAATGTATGCCAGAAATTGATTATGGATACCTGGATGCTTCCCTTTCTTTCCCAGAAATGGATTCTGTTAGAACCACGCACATGTGAGATGCAACCAAGTTGCAGAGGAATGGAAACAGCATGAAAAATCAAGGCAAAAAATCCTCATGTTTGCCTGCAAATTTTGTGCTGTTATGAAGTTATTCCTTAGATGCACTGCCTTGATGCTGAGAAAGAAACAGATTTGCATCTGGAATTACTTCCCCTGCCTCTCTCCACTTTAATTCCTCTATATGCTTCAGAGATTGAGATAACTGCTGCAGCTAAATAACTAATACGCACACACTGCATCCTCAGCAGATTATGGTGGACTCAGAGACTGCATAAGCAAACAAATGAATGTGCTACACTTAGTGTATCTATAATCAATTTATAGTGTACATTGATAATCTAAGTACACTTTAAAATATTGAGCTGATGTTATGCACCATCATCTTGCTTCCTAATAATGACAACTGCAATAGGGGGTTTGAGATATATGAGATGCAAGGAGTGGCTCACTATTGTGTCCTTCACTCCTCATTTGAACACAGGTCTCCAGAGTCCTATGCCAACACTTGATCTACCACCCAAATCTGGCTCTGCAATTACTATGTCATATGCAGTTGTACTCCTCAATATGCAATCATACCTGCCTTCATGTGCAGAAAACATTTAAATAACAATGCAGGATGGACATGCCTATTGTGCTTTGCTTTATTCTGTGCACTTTACTAATATACCGCCTTAAATAGCACACAAAATAGATTACCATCAGAATCTGCATATTGCACATGTGGGAATGAGAATGCTTCAGAACAATTGCAGGTATATTATATAAATTCAAGCTTAAAAATACTCTCCAGTTTATGTATGTGAGATATTTTGCTTCTGTACCCAAAATCCAAAACACCAGGAAATGACCCAACATTGCTGTCCAGTTTTTAATCATTCACAGATTGAAACGACTCTCTTTTCTCCCCCCAATCCAGTTGTGGGTTCACAATAGTTGCTTGAAATGAAAGGGCCCACAATGAAGGTAAAGTAAACAATGTAAGCAAGCAGAGCTTGGACTGAACTTAGTCCAGTAGAAGGGGCAGATGGGGAGGAAGAGACCAGAAACCTTGATAGCGGAAGCTGTGTCAGGTGCTACCTAAACTGGCTGAAGTCCTACAGCGCAATTGACTCCACATCATTCTTGGCACTCAGTCCCAAACTACCAATGACCAGAAGAAAGAGAAGGAGGATGAGTGCCACCACCACTACTAAGAAGTGGTTTCCCAGGGGCACAACTTAGTAGTTGCAGAATCCAAAGGGAGATGGGAGGACAACAGGCAAGCTCTGCCTGATGTCCCGGGAAATTAGCCAGCCCAGGAGGCTTGAATGGCTGGGATTGGTGCTCAGGACAAATGCAAAGTGAGTGCACTGGCCACAGGGGCAAGGCCAAAGGGGAGGCAAGAGAGGTGATGGGAGTGGCACAGCCTTCACAAAGAAAACACAAGGAAACCTTGTTCCTGGAAAGCCTCCAAAGCTATAGAAATCACTGTTTTTCCTTAGTAAAAATGGTATCTTGGATAATTTTTTAAAATATGTGATTGGTTTTATTTTCTGTGAGCCGCCCAGAGTCTTTGGAGTTGGGCAGCAAATCAGAAAAATAAATAAATAAATAAATTTCAGGCCCCTGCATAATTGATTGCCTCAAAATCTACAAAAGAGTGTAGGATAGGTACAAACCTAATAAGAAAAGAAAACTAATTGTCCTCAGTTTATTTGAGCAGCTCCTAATCTGGCATATCTGAAGGTCACTTGCAGGAGGAATTATTCAGTTTTCTTTTTTCTTTTAAATCATAATTTGAAGTTTCATAACTGTCTGCTTCCACTGTGCCAAACTTGGTGTTGATCCAAAGCCCAGTTTGACAGTTAACTCTTTTTGCTACGGTTGCCCCTCTTTTTAGAACAACCTAGTAGAATGTTGTTTGTCTCAACTGCACAAAATTTGCATGGCCAGTCTCTCACCCGACCACAACAGTTTGTCTCAATACCCAACATACTTTGTTACTTTCCAGTAACAATTTCTTAACAGGAATGAGGTGATGTAAATAGAACAGCTGCTGGAACCAATCCAAACCTGAGAGATCTTACATGTACAAAAAAGAGGGGGAAAGACAGAAGCCTTTGATGGAGCTCCAGAAAAGTGCAGATAACGTTAGTTTGATCCAACAAAGAAGGTATAGGATCACCATCTTTAAGAGCAAGACAACCCATTCCTGCAGCAGCCCATGCAGTCAGCCTCAAAGTTAAGGGTCACCCTGGCTTTTTGATTCCATTAGCTGATGTATTTGGTAAATGGCCATTTAATTCACCACATCATGACTTGGCTCTCAAACCAATCATCAGCACAGCAGCCAAAGTCAAACCCAAAACACATATGCAACAATGGCTAAAAAAATTTTTCACAGAAGGCTGATGACATCATCATTTGTGATGTTTTTGTGTGGGAAGAAAAATATTTCCAATCTTTTCCCCCAAGCTTTTATGGAATCTCCTTTGCCATTGGAAAGCTATTGGAAGCAATAATGTTATCTGGAATGTAACCCCTGTTGACAAGGGCTATGTAAAAGATGCAATAGTGTTATAATAATAATTTCATGTCAGAGATTATTCTGGGTTGAAATGGTTTTTGCTGGAAAAACTCCTCTCAGGGGATGCCTGGATGAGGCTCCTTTCATAATGTTAAGCAGACAGCAATGGAGTCAATGAGTCATAGTTGCCACTGATTTCTCTAAGATGAAGTAAACAGGTTAAAATCCAAATCAGTGCTTTTATGGAAAAGCATTTTCAGACAGTTACTAGCAGTGTGTCTAGTGGAGATGGTTTTTTTTTAAAGATGACAATGTACATGACTGTCCCAGATTCTTGTTGGTAGCCCCACCCACCCCCACCCCCCAAAAAAAAAAGAAGAAGAAGAAGCAGAAGAAGAAGAAGCAGAACCACTGATTCAATTGGATTTGTGTAAGTGTTCATTTTCTACTCAAAAAGTGATTTAATGATTTTGCTGAAGTGGGGATTATGATAGGATTTAGGCCTTTATATACTTAAAAGTGTGCAAGACAGCTCAGCTATTTTGGAGAGCCATTCAAATCATTCTGATCCCGGGTACTTGACATTGTTCTTATAACTCATTCTAAATTTACCACTGACCAGAAACACTGAACACATCACACACAGAGAGAATTCTGGTCCTTTCCTATACTCCTTGTTCATGATATGCTAACCATCTAGCCCATGATGCATTGGGAGGCTGTGTTGTATGTTATGATGAAAACACCATCTATCCATCCAGCCATAGGATTAGGGCATCCTGTATAACTCATAAAAACACTCCAGCAGCACCGGTCCTGATGCCTTTAACTTGCTTGTAATGGATCTTCTTAGCATGATGTCTTCTGGCAATTCCAGCTGTTTTATTCCACATTAAGCCTACATCTTCAGATAGACCCAATTATAGATGTATGCATTTCCAATTCCCTGATCTTAGTTTCTGGCATTCTGATGTGATGGTGAGATCTATTTATAACAACAACAAAAAAAAAACCACATTTCAAACATGCAAAAAAGGATCTACTGTCTAATAGTTGCCAGGGCATTACAGAAATCCATGGGAAGTGTACAGTGGTCATACTATCTGTATGATACTCTGTTCTTTCCCTGTAGTAAGCCAAATTCTATGATTTCATAATTCTCTGAGACACATTTTCACTGTTACATGAACCGAATTCTTGAGGAAAACTCTTGTCTATCTTAATTATCAGTGGTGTTCTCCCCCCCCCCCATCTGTTTCTTACAAAGCTCCAGAGAAAAGATAATCAAATTTATCTGGCCTATCAGGCTTCCAGTTGGAAACAAATCAATGACACTTTTATGCTTTGTTGTTGATACATGACACCATGTCACACATGACTTAATGGAGTTGATTGATGACTGAACCAAGCTATATGAAATCTTTCACCATTTCAATTTCTTCATTCACAGTATGAAAGTTGTGTGGCTATAGTCATGATTTTTGTCTTCTTAATGTTCAACTGCAATCCCATTTGACACATCCTTCTTTCACTTTAATCAAACGTTGTTTCAAATCATTAATGCTTTCTGCCAATAAGATAGTGCCATCTGCATATCTTAAATTATTGATGTTTCTTCCACCAATTTTCACTCCTCCTTCATCTTACTCTAGTCCAACGTTCCATATGATTTGTTGTGTATACAGGTTTAACAGATAGGGAAATAAATGCTACTAATCCTTGTCTGACACCTTTGCCTATATGAAAATACTTTGTCTTTCTATATTCTGTTGTAATGGTAGCTTTTTGTCCAGAATGCAAGTTACACACCAGGACAATCAAGTATTGAGGTGCACCCATTTCCTCCAGAATAAACCATACTTTCTTATGATCTACACAAGCAAAATATTTGCTGTAGTCTATAAAGTTATGCCACCCAACAACTAATAAAACCATACTGTCATTTATAGATATTATGAATGTACTGCAGTGGCTCATGTGGCTAAGATGCTGCCTGGGAGGTGGAAGGTCAGCAGTTCGATTCCCGAGTACTGCAGGACTTAATGAGCTCCCGTCTTTGTCCCAGCACCTGCCAACCTAGCAGTTCGAAAGCAAGAAATTGCAAGTAGATAAATAGGGACCACTTTGGTGGGAAGGTAACAGTTTTCTGTGTGCTCCGGTGTCTAGTCATGCCTGCCACATGACCACAGAAACGTCTGCAGAAGCAGACAACGCTGGCTCTTCGGCTTTGAAACAGAGATGAGCACTGAACCCTATAGTCGGATACAACTGGCTTTCGAGCAAGGGAAACCTTTACCTATGACTTACATAGTCATCCATGGTTTATAATTTATGGTTTATATAACATCAATAATAAGCTCAATAAGGCACTCACTAGAAGAGGAGAGATGACACAATGGCTATTCCACAGATGAAAGCAATTCAAATTCTTAATATGATAATGGAGGTTTAAGTGTTAATGCAATGTCTTAGGGGGAAAAATATCACTCATTGCCACCTATGAATGCATCAGCAAAAACTAACTTTACGATTTCAGGGATGTTTTCTAAGACTCTCTCACTAAACTGTGTAATCTCCCACTGCTTGGAAACATTTAAACAATCACTAGATGATATCCAGTTGTGGAAGTATTTTGCATGGTGTTACAACCCTATAAAGAACAAAGTATAGTCCATAGCTCACTGCACAGTAAATGTTTTCACATAGAATGTCCTTGGTTCTGATTTTATCAGGTAGGGCAGGGAAAGCCTCTTTTGTTAAAAAGCCACTGTTATTCTCATGGACTTACATCTCTGTGTTTCTTCATCTGGATTCTGTCTAATGATTTAACTCAATGCAGGACATGTTTCTATAGAAACACTGGTGAGAAATATTATACTCTTGGGGAGCTCACAAACTAGTGGTCTTTGAATAAGAACCTATCTGCTTTACTAGACTGGGAAATAAAAATCAGAAACCTAGTGTCCCATATACACATTGTAGTGGTCCTTCAAGAGTCTGTAAGGATCACTGCTATAGAACACTTGTTTGAACCAGAGACCTGCAGTTCATTCCTACTGCATTGACAATCATTTTCTGTCACCATCCTCACATTTCTTAGACAATACACACAGCCACTAATGTAACATGTGTCATTTATTGAACATTGATATTTTACAGATGTGGACTGCTATTGAAGCTCAATGAGGAAGTTGCAGGATATGACATACATTATATGCAGATATTAAACTCAGATCACCTACTCTGCCATGGACCATCAGTGTCAAAGCTATGACTACTACTCCCAAGGCTCATCTAAAGTCAACTTAGAAGCAACCCTGAAGATAGCTTCTTGGACAAGAGATGACAAGAGAAGAAATTTAGATTGGATTCAATCCATTTCTCAGTTGAAGGTCAAGCTTTCCTACATTGTCAAGAAATGTCACTTGATGGAGAACTATAAAGAGATTATGAAAATCTATCCTCAGGTAAAAAATCCAGGGAGGGGGACCAATAAATAATACCAAGCCTTCTATTCATCAAAGGAATTTCACAAATGCCTTATCACAGTTGATGGAACAGAGTTAAGGAGATATTGGCTCGCTGTTGCCTGTGCTCATATTCAGGACGATGGGAGAACAATCTATGATGGCCCCTCATCCTCAAAGAGGAGGAGTCTACCCACAAGGAAATCTGTGATGAGACACTTCTAAATTTAAATCATAGTCTACCCCTGGAAATACAGATCAGCTTGGTGTAAAATACTCAATCCATGTTCAATTTGTAGGACTGATCATGTTTGAGAGGTAAGCTGTGGAATTTATATCAACTCTATAGTGTACCACAGTTTCTACATTTGGATTATATTTTACATTGCTACTGTTTTGATGTATCAGCACAGCCAGAGCAAATAAGCTCACATCAAAGCAAACAGAAACCTAGCCAGCATCTATTTTAGCTGAGGCTACAAGACTGGGATAGTTATTATTATGAAGCCACAGTCTCTCAGTTTACCAGTCTGCCGATTACAGCCAAAGGAGAAAAAGAGAAAGATAGAGGAGGAGTGAGGCAACAAGTGTTTGCCTTTGTGTTTTACTATGGAAAAGAAGAACTGTGCAGCCCACTTTCTCTGTGGCAGTCTCATTCATTTTAATAGCATCATTCTGGAGTAAATAGGTAAATAGGTAAAGAACTCTGCAGACCACATCACACAACTACAGGCTCAGCAGAGAAAAGATGACAGAGAGGATTGTGAGAGATTGGAAATAGATGGATTTAAATAGAAGAATATATTGATTTTTTGGGACAGATGAAATAGGTATGCATTTGGATCCAGACAACACTCTCTGGTCTCGTTTGGTTTCTGCAACAATGCTTCAAAATCCAGGTTATACAATCAAGCACCAAGCATGGCAGGTGAAGCCACAATTTCTCTTTTGATAAGCTGTTCCCTCCTGCCACCACGAGATGAGCAAATTACTCCACCTGTCTCACTGATCCCCAGCATTCAGCTTGACAATGACAATGGCAGTGCACCTGTTAGTGTGATGGACAAGTGATTGGCAGCTTGGTATTTGCAGACTTCTATAAGAACTCGTTTATTATACAACAAGGCATGACAGCCAAGGAGCTAGTGAACAGAAAAGTTCACTGAGATGCAAACTTGGGAGGAAGGGAGGGAGGGAAAAATATTACCTTGGCTCTTTTTCTCTTTCTTGCAGTAATGTCCATAATACATTTGATATCTCTATTTGAATTCTCAGGTGAATTCACTTTCTCTACAAAAGACTGCTCAGTGCTGTTCTGCTCAGGCCGAGGATGAAATCTATTTAAGCAACCACCACTGTAACTAAAGATAAATCATGAAACCAGCATATGCAGATAAACTGGCTTGGAAATACTTGTTTTCAAAGTATGAAATCACCATAGACTTTGACTCATTATAAAACTGGGCAGATTTTTTTTTGAAAAAATTAAATATTTGGGTTTTCATTTCAAACACTTTTTGAATGTTTTATTATTCCAAGTCTCCTCCTCCTCCTCCTCCTTCTGTGTCTACGCCAGATGTGAAACTTCCAAAATGAAGCTATCCTTTGGTGACTTCATTCTGCAGTTACTATCAATCTATATCTATAAAACAGAGGTGTGGTCTTTTATGTGCTCTATAGGAACCCACACTCCTGGACCAATCTCGCTGAAAATTGGCACACACCTACCTTGGGCCTGCTAGATCAACACTGTGTGTGTCTTGAAACCCATTTGGGGTTTTATGTCCCCCAAATTGGGATGCAAAGGGGACATCCTCACCGAGAGGCGAAAATGCAACAAAACCGTCAATCACGGGCCACTTCTTATTGACGTTAGTCACTTGTGAATGAGAGGCCAGCTGTCATTGGTTGTCCGATGGGTCCCATCTGCACAAAGCAGAAGGGAGGGGGAGAGGGAGAGAAGAGAACTGTCACTGGCCAGGATCGAACTCACAATGTTTTGGTAGCAGTACAGCAGTTTAACTACTGCACCACCAGGCCTCTTTTTTTGAAAAATAGGTTTTTAAAATGTTTACTAAAGAGGTTCCAATCTTGACTTATGTTTTTAATTTATTAGTTACTTATTTTTGTTTTGTTTTTTTAAAAAAGGTTTGTGATTATTGCATGGTTCTAATTGTTGCAAGCCCCTATATGGGGAGAAAGGCAACACGGAGGAGAGAAAGAAATCCAGGAATTTCAAAGAGGTGCCGGGGCGAAGTCAGGACTGGGGGTGGGGGAGGTTTTCTGCTGATTGTGAACAGCTGCAAAGCCACTGCACTTGGTTGCCTTTTCCCCACCGTCGGTTCCCCGCCAAGGGAGAGCTCCACAACTCTTGGGCCTGCTCCTTTAAGCACCTCCTCCTCCTCCCTTCCCTGCCCCACCAAGGACAGTCCCTTTGCAGCACTTTTCCGTCCAACTGCCCAACCAAAGCAGCAGTCCGTCTGCCAGGGGGAGAAAGTTTTACAACCTGGATCCCCAGGAATCGCCCCTGGGAGGTGCTCATGATCCTATCTCCGCTGCCTTCCCTCCCCATCCTCCACCTGTGCTTCCTGGGCATGGCTCCCTTCCACCTGGTTGCCTTTGCCCTGACTGTGCTTGGCACACCTTCGAGCCCCTTCTCTCCCCCAGGATGGCTCAGGGCTGTGCGAGCAGGCATGCTGTCCATTCTTGGGTATCTGCAGGTGGCCCCTTCCTGGCCAATGAAAAAGTCCTTTGTCCCCATGCTATCCTGCAGGGGATGCTGTGGGGGAAGAAGGGCAAATAAAAATACAAGGCATGAGTTGCTGGTGCATCAAAGGTCAAGGTTGCCTCAGTCTCCTTTTGTCCCAGGCCAGGGAGGGAAGGAGGGAGGAGGTTGGTGGGGGAGTACCCTCTGCTCACATAGCAGCCACGGCTCTGTTCCTGGATGGGTGTCAGTGGGTGACTCTCAGCTCAAGGGGAGACAGGCAGGCATTGTCTATGTTGCACAGGCCGGGCGGAAAACAATAACAAATCAAAGCAATTACACTTCTACATGACCCCATGGCACTTAGTGCACTCTGGGTGGTTCTCAAGTTAATTAGCATTTTGCCACCAACTTGCTGGATACTCATTTTACCAACCTCGGAAGGCTGAAAGGCTGAGTCAACCTTGATCTCTGGCCAGGATCAAACTCACAACCTTTTGGTTGCAGAACAGTAATTTAATCACTGCACCACCAGAGCTCTTTTCCTTTAGAGAGGCTGCCCAGTTTTTAACTGCAACTGCTAATAGACATGTGTTTCATTGCTAGTGACAGGAGGCCGAACAACACACACACCCCTCCAGGAGGGGGAGAGCGGGAGGAGCCGCTTACATGTGAGGGGAGGAGCCCTGCATGTTTGGGTGATTTGGGGAGGAGATGCAAAAAAGGGGGAAAATCTGGGAAGGAAACCCTCACCCCACATGCAATCTGGCTGAAACTTGGCCTCACCGCCTTCTCCCTTACCTTTATGAGGGAAAATCTGGTGGCTATGGGATGGCGGAGCAACAGGACATGTCGACAGAACTATAATTCCTTTAAAGAAAAGAAAAACCTGAGCAAGGTAGGGTAATCAGCTGGTTGTTGTTGTTGTTGCTGTTATTGTTCAGTCGCACAGTTGGCTCTGACTCTTTGTGACCCCATGGACCATTGCTCTCCAGGCACCCCTGTCCTCCACCATCCTCCTCAGTCCACACAGCCCCGTGCCCATTGTGTCTACAATACCATCCAGCCATCTCATCTTCGGCCATCCCCTTCTTCTTTTGCCCTCCACCTTCCCCAGCATCAAGGCTTTCTCAAGTGAATCCTCTCTTCTCATTTGATGTCCAAAATACTTTAGCTTCATCTTTTTTATTTGTCCTTCTAATGAGCAGTCAGGGCTAATCTCTTCTAATATTGACCTATTTGTTCTCCTTGCTGTCCAGGGGACTCTCAAAACTCTCCTCCAGCACCACATCTCAAAGACATCTATTTTTCTTCACTCAGCCTTTCTAATGGTCCAGCTCTCACAACCATACATTACCACCGGGAATACCATTGCTTTGACTATGCAGACCTTTGTTTGCAGTAAGATGTCTCTACTTTTGACTATGTTCCCCAGGTTTCTCATAGCCTGTCTCCCAAGAATTAGTCGCCTTTTTATTTCATGGCTGCAATCCCATCTGCAGTGATCTTTGATCCTAAGAAAGTAATATCTGTCTCTGCTTCTACTTCTTCCCCACCTATTTTCCAGGGACTGATATGGCATGTTTCCATTATCTTGGTTTTCTTGATATTGAGTCTCAGGCCAGCTTTTGCACTTTCCTCCTTCAATCCAATCAAGAGGTTCTTTAGATCTTCCTCACTTTCTGCCATCATGCCACCCTCATCAGGCCAGATGAGATATCATCTGCATATCTCAAATTGTTGATGTTTCTCCCAGCAATTTTGATCCCATATTGTGATTCCTCCATCCCTGCATTGCACATTATGTGCTCTGTGTATAGGTTGAACAAGCAGAGTGACAAAATGCAGCCTTGTCTTACTCCTTTTCCTATTCCAAACCACTCTGTCATTCCATACTCTGTCCTAACTGTTGCTACTTGACTCATGTACAGATTTCTCATGAGGCATATGAGGTGTTCTGATATTCCCATCTTTTTAATTACTTGCCACATTTTGTTGCGGTCCACACAATCAAAGGCCTTGGTGTAGTCAATGAAGCAGAAGTAAACTTGTTTCTGATATTCCTTTGTTTTCTCTATGACCCAACATATGTTGGCAATGTGGTCTCTGGTCCACCTACCTCTTCTGAAACCAGCCTGCACCTCTGGTAGTTCTCTCTCTACATGCTGCTGCAGTCTATTCTGTATTATCTTGAGCATCACTTTGCTAGCTTGTGGGATGAGCACAATTGTTGGATAACTTGAACATTCTTTGGCATTGTCCTTTTTTTTTGATTGGGACATATACTGATCTTTTCCAATCCTGTGGCCACTATTTCATTTTCCAAATCTGCTGGCATATAGCATGCAATAGCTTGATTCCATCATCTTTTAGGCCTTTGAAGAATTCAACTGGGATACCAATAATCTCCACTGGCTTTGTTATTTGCCGTGCTTTTTAGGGCCTTTCTGACTTCAATCTCTAGGATGTCTGGTTCAAGTTCAATTCCCCCCCTCATTGTTATCATCTGGGGTGTTTAGGTCTTTTTTGTAGAGTTCCTATGTGTACTCTTTCTATCTTTTCTTTATCTCTTCTGCATCCGCTAACTCCTTGCCATCTTTGTCTTTTATCATGGTCATTTTTGCTTAGAACATTCCCTTGATGTATTGATAGCATTTAATACTATCACACGTGGTCAAATTCTGCCTTACTGCCATTTTCACTGTGTGACTAGAAAGCATTGCTCGGACTTCCTGCCAGCATGAAAAATGCAGATGAAGATAAGCACTGGGGGAATATGGCAGCTAAGTATTGGTAAGTTTAAGGGGCAGCTTAAGTTCTATCCATTCACATTTGCCATTCATTTCTATTTGTCAGCAACAAGCAGCACGAATATTCATCAGTTTCATTTTCTAACCCATCTGAATTTTTAAATATAGGACAGAATCCTACAAAATTCATCAGCAAGCTAACATCTTTGACATTCAGTTGCAAATTAGCACTACTGAAGATGTTGGCACTGGCATTTTCTATCACACACTATTCATGTGACTTACTGTGTGACAGAAAATGCCAACACTGACTTTTTAATGTATGACAATTCACCACTGAAATTTACATCCTTAGCATTATGGCCGCAGAAATAAACAACAGGAGTCAGGCAATAAATCTGTTTCCTGTTCAGCTATGAAGAACTGGTAAATTCTTCCAAAAATGAACTGAAACTTTTCCTCCCATACTGCACCAACGACCAGAAATGGGACAGTTGTTTCCAGAGGGAAATGTGCATGCTATATAACTGTGAAAGATGAGAAACCACTTAGAAAAAAGACTTTGCCATCATATGATTTAATGCTCAGTAATTAACCAATGGTTTTAATGGTTTTTGAAGCCCTGGGTTCTCTTTATTTATTTATTTATTTTGTTCATCTTATATTGCTACCCCCTTGCCGAGGCGACTCTGGGTGGCTTACAATCTAACCAATAAAAAATATTAAAATATAAAACATCCCCACAAAGACAATTAAAATAATAAAAGCATTAAAAACTGTTAAAATACTCCTCCACATTCCCAACAGTTAAAGACTAAACCCAGATGGCCATTCATATGAACCAACAAGGGGGAGGGGGTGGTTTGCTTCTTTCTTGGTTGGTGAGGGTTGAAAGCTTCGGCCCTCCCCAACCAAGAGAGAAGCAAACCCACCATGGAAGATGATTGTTTCCCTCCGGGTGGCATAGGTGGAACGGAGCGTCGTTCCCGGCCTTCATCTTCCGGAGGGAAGTGGTTCATTTTCCTCGGTTGGTGGGGGCCGAAGCTTTCTGCCCCCGCCCTCTGTGGAAGGTGATGGCTTCCCTCCGGGAGACGAAGGCTTAGAACAGAGCGCTGTTCTTGGCCTTCGTCTCCCGGAGGGAAGTGGTTCATTTCTCCACTACCCTGCCGAAGCCACGTGAGGGAGAAGAGGTTCTCCCCCTCCTCCCCACTGAAGCCATGGTGAGGCTGGCGCTGGTCTTTGTCCCTTGGGCCATGGGGAGAAGAGAGGCTCCCCCTCCTCCCCACAACCCCGCCATAGCCACAGCAAGGCCAGCTCCAGACTTTGTCCCTGGGGCCGCGGGGATGGCTTCACTCCAGGAGACAAAGGCCAAGAATGGAGCACCGTTCTTGGCCTTCATCTCTTGGAGGGAAGTGGTTCGTTTCCAAGGCGATCGCGCATTGGCCATTTTTTATGAGCGCACCAGCTGCCCCACCTCCTCCAAGCTCATGTCCTTCAGCCTGATTGGCTGAGAGGTGGTGTGGAGCAGAGGACGCTGGGAAGTGTAGGGTTTGTTTGTTTTGGTTCATGGGGTGTTGGCCCCACTCTCAGCTTCTGGACCCTTCCGGCAATGCTCACAGGGTCAAAAGGTAAATGTTGACAGCTCATTACGGGATAGTAGGGATGGGTGTGGTCATGCATGCTGGACATGCACGGCCCAGCCCCCTTCTAATAGGTACAGATAATTCTGATTGTATGTGTAGTTTGGTCGGCAGGAGATTCCACAGGGCCGGAATGAGTACCAAAAAGGCCCTCCTTCTAGTGCTAGAGAGATGAGCCTCTCTAGCCATTGGTACCATTAGGGAGTCCCTCCAGTCTGCTCTGGTGGGACAGGCAGATATCCTTGGGGTGACGTGGTCTCTGTTTTAGTGCCTCTCTCTTTTAAGAGTTAAATACGTAAATAAGCAATTTCAAGTTCTTACCAATTATAAGAAATATAATAATCTTGGTAATTTATGTATGACCTTTCTGGATTTTTCTATTTGAAATCTCATTTCATTCCATTTTCCTCAGTCAGTCAGTCAGTCAATCAAACTCTCAGCCATTGCTAGCTTAGGAATCTTTTTTCCTGCCAGATTTACAGTTTTGAAATGCCTAGCAAAAGTCCCTCTGATTTTTTAAATATTTAGTTATGGAGACTAACAATTGCTGCACTGGACCTTTCGTTTGCAACAGTTGATGGTGCATACTAAAAACAAAACACATGAAAGGGTGGGGGAGCATCTTTGTCCACTGGTAAGTTATATAACCCTGTAGGTAAAAGGGAAAATACATAAAAAATAACCCTACAAAGATAAATTTAGTCCAAATTAAAACTTCAAAAGGGGGACGTTCAAATTACCTCACATATATCTGTTTAGAAGTCTACCGAGGCAAGATTTTTATGTTTAGATGCTAAGCTGTTTTGACACACAGACCCAACACCCAATAAAGTTATTCTTATTCTGGAAGAAGATATAGTACATAATTTTGATACAGCTGTCTTCCATGATAATCTCCATTTCAAAGCCAGTAGCCATCACTACATCTAATAACCAATCTATACACTAATTATATGCTGTATCATTCATGAAAGAGCAGCAGTCTGCAGTGCAAAAAATGCTGCTCCCCCCCCCCCCAGTTCATTTCCTTCTTCAAGCTTAGTTGGAAGGCTATTAGTTAAGTACATTAATTTCACAGCACACATTGTAAGAATAACTAGAAACATACTGGTCGCTAAAACCATAGAGAGTTATAGAAATTCATATTCAGTGGAGGGAAATGAACTGTGGAGAATAAATATAGGTTTGTGTGCCTTTTTTGGACCTATTAAAAAAGAAATCTAGAAAGAACTGCTTTGGGCATGAAACACTTAATGACTAACAGTGTGTACATTTAAAAAAAATATGGGCAATAACACTGCAGATATTTAAGAATATCCAAGGAGATTAAGTTTATCTTGTTTATTTCTCTTTAGCTCTCTGTCTCATTATTTTATAGATACATCTATAGATATAAATATAGATATAGATAACTGCCAGATTTTAAAAGATTTTCTACACTAAAAAAGTTGGAGATTGTAGGCCTAAATTTGTTTGTTAGTGCCAACTAGAGTACAGCCACAGAATCAATTGTTAAAATTGTTAATTAATAACTATGTACATTCTATTGATGTAATGGTTCTTTGCAAGTAGGACCAGGTTTTGGTTACAACTGTTAGTTCTAGAAGCACACCAACATAATGAATGTGGCATGAAAAAAGCCAGTAGCTACAGAAATTGTGTTAAAAGGCTGGCAAGATCAACATTGGCAACACAATAATGGAAGCACAAGCTCCACTGCACAAGATGAAAGAGAGAGATAGAGTTGTGTAGCAACACAGTTTAGTGATGAAACATCACTCCAGATCTCCAGATGACCTCATCTAGCAGTCTCATATAGATGTTAAAGAGCACAGGAAAGATAAAAGTTCTTTGAGGTACCTCACAGATAAAGAACCTCTCCAAGTTGAATCATCTGGCAAAGATCTTCCAGAAAAGACCAGATACAGCCAAAGGCTGATCCTCTGGTCACACCATGACAAAGGGACAGCATGCCAAACCCAGGCCACTAGCATACACATCTGCAATTAATACCATCACATGTGTAGGACCATTGACACATTGGGACAACTTCAAGAATGTCATGATGTTCCGCATCTCTAAAGCTGAAGCAGAGGACCACCATCTACACATAAATGTTGAAGTCCCCCCAAAAACAAAAGTATGGATGACCTCAACACCACTTCTGAGACAAATCCAGCAGCTCTAGGATGCAGAGTACTGGTTCACAGGAAGAGTCATACATCACAATAGTTAATGACTAGCAATAAATTAAATTAAAACAAAAACAATGATAATTTATGTCTACTCTAAGTATGGCAAACCTAGATCTCTGCCACTGTTTAGAAGGCAGGTAGTACCTTTGATGGTTTGGGGGCATGAATTATCATTTCAGTCTGTAAAACAGGGTAGAGGGAGGATTTGCAGGAATTTGAAGAGACACATATTACAAATGATGCAGATGGAGATTTACTGAACTTCAGTTTTATACATAATTATAACATATTTGCTATATTTTTATATATGACTAGCAGAGGTTGCCCGGCATTGCCGGGCTGTTTTAAATGGTGTTAGAAGGTTTTTGTTTTGTTAATGTTTGTACAAATGAGGTTAGTTTGTAATTGTGATTTTTAAAATGTCTATTTATACACACGGGCTGTTATAAACTGTGACCAGGATTTTTCTGTTTGTTTTTGTAGATTAAAAAAAGAGGAAAGGATAATTTAATTTTTTACAATTATTTTATTTTACCAAATAATGTTTTAGTATGTGAAATTTTTTAAATAGTTGTACCTTGGATAATATTTTTTAAAATGTGAAAGTGCATGGTTTTTTACATTCAATGTTTTAAAACTGTGTTTAGATGTTTTGGGGTTTTTTTGTTTTTTTGAGTGAAAACTGTACACCGGATTTTTGAAATGTTTTTATTTTATTATTTTGTGATTTGTTTCTGATTTGTGTGAAATATTTTTATTTTTTATTTTGTGATTTGTTTGTGATTTGTGTGAATGTGTGATGTAATGTTATGTTTTTGACAGTTTTTTCTCTTGTGGCCTCTGGGTGGGGGTGTTGAGTGTTTCTTTTACTTTGACTGTTTTTTGTCTACTGGCCTCTGGGTGGCACTTCTTCCGGTAAGTAGTCTCTTTCTTTCCTCATTTAATTTCCAGCCGTCGTGGAGGGAGGACGTGTGATGGTAAGTTGGCTGGTTTAATTTCTTTTGTGGGTTTTTTTTGGTCTTTTTCTGTGGGTTTTTTCTGTTTGGTATTTTTGGTTTTGATTAATTTTGGATGTTTTTGTTTGTGTTTTTTTTAATTAATGGTTTATTTATTTTTATTTTTGGTGTTTGTTTTTCACTTTTGTTTCTCTTTCAAGGGGTGGTGGAAGGCACTGGTGGCATGGTCCCTGCTTGAAAGCGAAACACTTTTTTGGTAAGTAAAGTCAGTGGGCGGAGCGCCATCCGCTGACATTACTTCCCTGGAAATGGGTTCACTTTCAAGGGGTGGCCAAGGCACCAGTGCCTTGGCCCCCACTTTAAAGTGAAACACTTTCCTTCCCATGGCATGGCCTCGCTGGCCAGACCGCTGGAATCCCAGCACCACTTCAGGTGGCATTTGTGGTTGGGGGTTGGCTTTCCTTCCCGCAACACGGCCTCGCTGGCTGGACCGCAGGTATCCCAGCGCCACTTCAGGCAGTGTGTGTGTGTGTGGGGGGGGGTAGACTTTCATTCCCACAGCCCGGCCTCGCTGGCCAGACTGCGAGAATCCCAGCGCTGGTTGAGGTGGCATGTGTGTGTGTGTGGGGGTGGGCTTTGATTCCCCCGGCCTGGCCTCACTGGCCGGACACAGGAATCCCAGTGCCACTTCAGGTGGCATTTGGGGGTGGGCTTTCTTTCCCGCGGGCCGGCCTCACTGGCCGGACTTTGGGAATCCCAGCACCGGTTCAGGTGGTGTTGGGGTGGGTGGGCTTTCCTTCCTGCAGCCCGGCCTCGCTGGGTGGACCACAGGAACCCCTGTGGTGCTTGAGGCTGCTTGTTTGTTTTGTGTGGCTGTGAGGCACTGGGTTTTTAATTTCTTAGTGTTCTGCACGCTCATGGCGCGCAGTACTCTGGGACTTGTAGTAATGGGTTTGTGTTTATGCTGCATTTTTTTCCTGTGGCTCGATTTTGATTGGCCGCGGCATGTTTCTCAATGTTCTTTGTGCTTGCGGCTCTCAGCCTGATTGGCTGTGGTGCAGTGCAGCTCAAAGAACATTTGGAAATGAAGTTGTTTCCCTTTTTCCACATTTGTGGGGCTCTTGCCCTACTGGTGCATTTCTCAATCCTTCGTTGACCTGTGGACCCAGTTCGGGCATGTGCACAAATGGTCAATGCGGGCTAGTAGGGCCTGGTTTAGGATTGTATCAGAAGTTTCAATGGTTAATGCTTGTTTTTATAGGTTAAGATGTATTGAATCTTTAAAATTACAGTAAATGTTCATACTGAACAAAGTTCTAATATCCATGCATCTGTGGGAAGATAAGTGTGTATATTTTTCTAGGAGGCATGCAAGTAATAATCAGTTTTTTTAAAGCAGAAATGATCTACTTGCCCTGGATCACATTCTGTGTACTGTATTATAAGCCATGCTATCTCTTATTCCCCATTTTCTCTTCATGTAGCGGGAGGGGGGGAGACAGCATGTATACTGTTAATCCCAGTGTTATTTTTCAATTCATTGGGTCCCAACTTCTCCAGAAAACTGGATCAATTTGAAGCTACTCATTCAAAAGCCTTCTTAACAACCAGTTCTAGAATTCAGCATGACAGATGAGACAGGGAGTCAGCTTCATTCCAAGTCACAGTCAGCTGCAGGCAAAACTCTTTCTTTCTCTCTGCTTTCTCTTTTTTTAAAATATATTTGGAAACAATTACTCTGGTTTGAAAGAAACATTCAAAGGAAACAAATAAAAAGGCTTCAATATTTTTTAATGTGTAGAAAGGAGCAGATTGACAGGGATGCCTCTAGCGATATAGCTAATTAGAACATCCGTCCTTTATTGCAGCCACATTCTCACCACAGGACAAATTCCAATGGACTGCACCCTTAGTCTAGATCCCAGTAGAGCAAGCTTCCTAACACCTTTTTCTGCTTACCACTTGTTCAACACGTTTAAAAAGCTGGTGTCCATGGTAAAAGGGTAATGTGTGCTAGTGCATCCATATTTCCCAGCAACAGCAAAACAGCATGTCTGAGTCTGCAGACAGAAGAATGAGAAAATGACAATTTCCAACATCAAGCATTCCCCACCCTTGTACAAGGGTAGAGTATCTAAGTGATCTTTTACTTTCTCTCCCAACTGCCCTAGCACACCCATTCCTTAGCTGCTGGGGTCACATACGAAAGGGCAGACTAGCACATGTATACTAGCATTGGGTCATGTTGAAGAGTGACAGAAAAGCAATTGCTATTGTTATTGCTAAAAGCAAGCACAACTCACTGACTGTCTCACTAAAAAATGAAGGACAGCTTTGTGGTCTTATGGACAAAATCTGCTTTCAGACATGAAAGTGATCTACCTCTTGAACAATAAAGTGATTGTCAAACAAGAGAGGCCACATGCCCTTTTGAGCAACAGGCACATGTTGAGGAAATTTAGAAATGATATGTACTGTTAACCAACAAAAATCCGCTCATCAGCTCTGAAAAGCAGCAGCCATCATTCACCTTTTCCTTCCTTCTCATTCTTTGTTACTACAGTACATCCTAGCCAATGCAGCCTAAAGAATAAACACATGTTTGTTTTGATTCACACTTTAACAAGTAAAATTGGACCCCTACAAATCAGTCAACCAGAACATTAATTAACCAATCTATTGAAGAAATAAAAGTCCTAAGGTAATGATTTTGTATGTGAATTTCAGAAAATAAATTGAAGTCAGAGGAATGGGCTAAAGGTATGTTCAAATGCAGCGCTGAAGAGTGTAGAATATTCAGTCAAAGACACAAAGGGACTCTGCATTGCACTGACTACATGATTCTCTGGGGTCTATGAGCTCTTTCTTAAAGGAAAGAAGGAAGGAAATAACATTTCTACAAACCATAAAACAAGAAAATAGAACATCCAAAGTACAGTGAATTCTTAACAGTGCTTTAAACAAACTACAGTAAAACCTCACATAAAGAGCACCTTGCTTAGAGAGTAATACACTTAAAGAGCAGAATTTTCTCTGAATGGTCATTTCACTTAACAACTAAAACCAACCAAAAACTCGCTTAACAAATAAATTGGGGTTCGCAAACACCTCCCCACCACCACCAGGTCACAATTGGTCACTTACAATGGTGTTTCACTTAAAGAGCAAACTTGCTTAAAGAGCAATCCTTATGCTCTTTAAGTGAGGTATTACAAAGTTCTATGTACCCTCATGGTATCAAAATAATTGCTACATTAATATCTTGTTACCTATTAATCTTGATACATTCTTTCATCTGAAAACATCTTCTGCTGAAGCTCAGTTCCACCTTTTTCATGACTGCACTAGGAGTTTCAAAAAAAGCCAGTGTGCACATTCTCATTAGTGGAAGCTGGTCTACTAACCTACTTTGTCTCCTACTTAGTCATCAGGATGGTTGCATGCAGCCCAACCTATGTGCTTCCACATAGACAGTGCTTCAGAGATATTAAATGGAGCTGTTGGACTCGAAGTCAGGAGGAAACCAGTCAGCTTTGAAAGCATAGTGCGAAGTCTGGCTGCTTTGAAATGATAGTACATAGAATATTTAAGCCTCAAAAGGTGGGACAGATCTATCTTTAAATCAGAAAGGCATGAAAATGTAGAGCAAATGAGAAATTGGGGTTAGAAAGACACTGCACAAAGCCTTTTACTTTAAAGAACACACAAAACTGTTCAGCAAAGACAGCAAGATATGAATGAGATAGAGAGAAAATGGAAGTGCAGAATATTAGTTAAAGGCTGGCAAATCAGATAGGGAGAGGAAAATGTGAGTGCTTCCGATTGTTCCCTCTACAATTTCATCCTGACTCTTAAAAATGGTCTGACCTTCCAAATTAACTGCCAAGGAAAGTGTACTGAAACAAAATAGAAGCCACCATTTCAGGTCCTCAGCACTTCCAGAGGGCAAGAGGCTGCTTTTATTAGCTCCACTCCCTAAGTCAAATTCTGTGTCTCTGCTCCACCATCTTCCACCTGCTGGAGAGTGACAATATGCAGCAGGGAGCTCTTTCCATTAAGAAGAGATTCCATCATGAAGAAGTTACCCTTCCAATATGAGCACTGCATAAAGCTGGCTGAAAAGAGCACAATGGAAGGTGAAAGAGCAAACTAGTGAGTTTCTCAGAGTTGTAGTCATGTTACTCTGTGCAGAAGTATCAGACAAGAAACACACACAAAACTAAATTGAACTAAAATATAAAAATGTTGGGCCCTTAAATACTAACTGCTATACAACTACTGTATAGTAAGAGGCTGTTCTTCTTCCATAATTGCCTGAACATGAGGATGGAAAATTATTTCAGCCTCTACTTCATTGCATTTTTCACAAATCTTCCTCATCCTTGTTTCATGCAGGTTTGTAATGCTTTATTTTTCACCCAGCAATGAAGTTCTTACATGCTTCCCGAACATTTTCCTATTGTGCACGTTTACTTGAGGTACAGTTATGTAATATATACTGAGGATTCCGCGTGCCCGGTTGGGCATCGGTGGCCTCTGGCAGAGGTTAAACCAGTGAGCAGACTCCTGGCTTCTGGCCTTTGTCGGCGAGCAAGGGGGGAGATTAATGGTAGGGATAAATTCGGCCGCTTATTGCCTGACCAGCGATTCTGCGAGAAGCTCATCTCGCTGACCCCAGTTACCCATTAGAGTAATGACTCATCTCCTACCCAAGGTTATGCCCGGTGCAAATAAGGGCTATGTTTGCCCCTGCCTAATCCCTGAACAATGGGACTCCTAAATCCATGTTTGCCCCAGTTAATTAACTTCCCTTTGAGGTGTTCCCCATTAACCCGGGTACGTGGGTGAGGTAATTTTCCTGTCAGATGACGGTTCTGCCACAGTTGCACTTTTCCCCCTATAAATGATGTTGCCTTTTCTCAATAAAGTACTGATCTGATCTCGCTCCGTTTGCCTCGTGTCGTTACTTGATCAGTCCTCCTCCGGGCTCCCCGGCCCTCAGTGGCCCTGATTCCTTCAATATACATTACTTTTTAGCATTTCCCCAAACTATGCATTTTCCCTCAATTTATTTTGAGCAAATTCTTTTTTCACCTGTATATCTTTTAACTATCTTGTGATTACTCCATTTTTATGTGAAAGGCCCTGTAAGAAAAATGTGTGAATTGTTATGACAAGTGACACTTCTTCCCACATGTCACGGAGGTGGTGCTGAAAAAGTGCTACTTTCCTCAAGATCACCAAGTCCAATAAGATCCTTAATCATCCTTCTTTTCAATTGGATTTATGACAGAATGTTGGAAGAACATGAACCCCCTCCCCCCAAAAAAAACAACAACTAGCTAAGTTACATGTGTTATAGTGCAGTTTTTCAAAATTAGTAATACATTTTTCAGGACAAGAGAAGCAGCTATTACTTTTAATGTTAATCTAATACAATGCTCAACTAATGTTTACCATGTCAGGATATGTACTTCCAACAAGAGTTCCACTTATTTCTTTAAACACGTGTTCCACCAAATGGTAAGTTCATCTGCATTTATGTACAGAGGAATCCCAGCAGACAACACTGTTACATGTGACATGGACCTATATCATAGAAAGAACACACGCAAACTGTGCAGCTGTAAAAGAGGGAAAGGCAAGGCAATAAACTGTTCAGAACATTTAAACACAATCCCGAAACCAAAACAACAATAACAATGGTTTGTCAAACAATATAATATTCTATGAAGCTACATTTTAAGATCACATTTTACAACTGTATGCCTACTTTATTTGTTTCTCCTACAGAGGCAAGTGATCTAGCTATTTGTTAGATCACAGGAATAACAAGAACAACAAATACAATATTATGAGCATTTATGATTTCCTCTTGGTTGCTCCAATCTTTAGAAAATGACAACAGACATCAGTCTTAGAAAGGTTCAAAACAGTCTCATCCACTGAAAAAGTATTTCAGCCACATCCACTGAGAATGAAAGCGCAGCAACAAAATGGCCGCCGGGCTCTTTGCGGCCCCCCCCGGACTCGGACATCCGCGTAGTTAGGGGGCGTGGCCACTCCTCTATAAAAGGGGTGGCCACGAGGCAGCCAAGCTGCCATTTTAGAATGCGACGGAGCGGAGAAGTTTGCTCCGTTGCTCCCTCCTCTTTTCGCCTCTTTTCAAGAGGCTTGATTTCGCTAGTCTGTATTGGAGGCTTCGTTTTATTCTCGCCTCTGTGCTAGAGACTCGATTGGCTTTTAGAAGCGACGGGGCGGAGAAATTTGCTCCGTCGCTTCCTCCCCTGTTAGACTCTGTTCGAGGCTTCTTTTTACTTTGCTTGCCTCTTTGCAAGAGGCTTGATTTCGCTCCAGACTGCAGTGGCTCAGGTGGCTAAGAGGCTGACTGAGAGGCAGAAAGTCAGCGGTTCTATTTCGAGCACTGCAGAATGGGATGCTTCAATGTGGTGGGCTCAGCCCACCCCTTTATTTTGTGGGAGTTCCACTGGGCCCGAGTGCTCGGATGGCAACCCTGCAGGTCCCACGAGCCCAGGCTGGGGGCTTGGGCGGGGGGTGGCACAGGCCTGCCCCACTGGGGTTCTTACCCCCGCTGCTTATTGGCCCAGATTGGGCGTAGCGACCCACTTCGGCACGGTGTGGGTTTATGCCCCGCCATCATTCTGGCCCCTCACAGGCCGTATTGATAGGCATGCCCCTATTATGGCCAGGATTACCATGGGTTACCCCATATCAATTACCCGGTGGGGCCATCCGGCCCATCTGGCCCACCTCTTCTTGGTGGGTTAGATGTTGTGGATGCTCCCTTGCCTCCAATTCGGCAATGGAGGCATCAATGGTCATTACTCCGCCACCTCGGATGTTGGGCGCGCCAACTTGGTGGTTCCGGCCCACGTGCTGGCCATGGCTGTGCAGTGGGCTGCCAACAGGGTTGAGCAGCCGGAGGCCTTCAGGCCAGCGTAGGGCTGGCGCCTCATGGCTCCCCATCCGGCCCGGGACGCACGGTAACACGGAGCGAGAGGGACATTGCAAACTCCGACGCCCGCCACGGGCCGGAACCCCCAGTGGGGGCGGCTCGTGGGGGTGCACCGAGTGAGTATCCTGGTCAAGTTAGCACACCTCTGACACTAGCTTATCACGCTGGGGTGTGTGTGTAGTGGCCATAGTCACAGCAGGACAATTACACTCTGGTACTTAATGGGGTTACCGCCCCATGCTTTTATTTATTTTCCCTGGGCCCCGTAGGGCCGGTTATGTGTTTATCCACTACAATCAGTTCCAATGGTGGTTCTGCTGTCGGCCGGTTGCTCTATGCCCCTGGGTACCCACTTGTACTGGGCTGTTAGCTAGGCACTGTGGTTTGGGGAATATATTCACGTTTTCTCCCTCCTACATTGTGAACACACTGATTAGGGAATTAGGGGTAGGACGACAGGGTCAAGGAGTTGCCCCGTCGCCGCACCCTGCCCCCCCTATGGGGCCGATTGGTTGCCGGCCTATTGGGCATCCATGGCAGGATGTATGAGGGCCCGTCCTCATTTGGCCGTTCCAATGTTGCAGTGCTGGGACAATGATGGCAGGGCCATGGTTGTTTTCCCTGGCCTGTCATGGTTAGCATACGTCAAGACCTTAGGCTTAGGGCGGCCCCTTCCCCTATGAGGCCAGCGATGACCCCTGTTAGTGAGTGTGGTTACTGTATATGACTCTTACGCGGCAACGCTTATGCTGCGTGCGGAGAGTCCACTTTCGGGCAACCACCTGTACCTTGATCTGGAGCTCCCAGATTGAGTTAGCTGCTACTACCTTCAACGGGGGACATGTTTTGCAGGGCACTGGCGCTAGATTATGGGTTGCGCGATCAGGAGTGGGCTCTGGTGAGGCTTCGCTCCTCAAGGGCCAATCAGCCGGGAGAGGCTACTAGCCTGGCACTGCCATATGTCTGGTCGCTCCCCCACAGGTGTTTGTGGCAGCCCTTGGTTCGCGTCCCGTCCTGTCGTCTGCCACCAAGCCGGGTCTACCCTGACTGAACTGGAATTGGTACCCATTCCTCCTGGTTGGGCACCGCATCAGCTGCGGCTCCGTTTGGGTGCCCAGAGCCCGACATATGTTGCAGGGGCAGGTGTGGATTTGCCCAATTTCCTCTGTCCATTCATCCCTGCACTGAATGAGTGCCTTGTCTGCCCTCTATTCCCCCTCCTTATTTTACAGACACAGTGTGTTCCCGCACACTGGTGGTAGTGTGGCTGGTGGGCCACAACTCTGTGCACTGGGGCGGCGCAGTATGCCGCTTCGTTAGAATGGGGACCCCATCTCAGACGACGCATAACCGCGCATATGCAGTGGTATGGGTGCATGGCATAGAGGTGGTGGAAACTGTTGACATTCCTGATGTCCATTGGGGATGCTGGGCCACCACATGTTTTAATGCTGCACTTCGGAGGCGGTGATCTTACCCGGATTGCTGGCCCAGACTTAAAGACTTCTGAGTGCAGTGACCTGGTGTTTCTTTGCCATTTATGGCTGTCTACACGATTGCTATGGTCATATATCATGCCGATGCAATATCATGGGTGACACTTTGTCCCAGCGTTTGGACCATGCCCAACGGTCAGTGAACAGGGCTGCTGCCTGGTTCTTTATCTAGAATGGCCCGGGGACAGCCATTTGTAGTCTGGGGATAGGGTTACAGGAATTTGGCCTGTATTCTGGAGATGGGGTTCACCGGTCAACAAGTCGAGGCACCTCTCTTTTGAATGACATGCAAGAGGGCCAGGTGACCGAATTGTCGGTCAGGGTAAGCGGCCCCTGCTGCAAGGTGGCAATGTTGCCAAGTGGAAGGTGCCTCTATGAGAGTCACACGTGATGCAGGGCCACATCAACTTCGCCTGCAGAGTGGTAATACCAGGCAGTGCTTTCGCCTACTGTCAGGGTCACGCTATGGCGGGTCTCGTTAAACGAAGCCGCGGGGTACAGCTGATTAGGGGTTTACGAGCAGACCTGTTGGTTTGGCTCACATTACCGCAGGACTTCCATGCTGTTGCATCGGGAGGTCTGAGCTTCTGGTCAGCCCCAGTTACAAGTACAGTCCGATACCTCCGGCACCCCGGGTGGGGGGATTTAATTAAGTACAGGGGTCTATGGTCATTGGCCCCAGGGATGTCAGGGCACGGATCGCTTACGCGATCTTATGTTTCTAACATATCTTCTGGGTACCCTTTATGCTCTGGGGGACAGGCGGCCTGATTCTGTGCTTCACTTTTGGTGTGGTAATGCTGCGGTGGTGCATATTGTCAATGCCCGAACGTTTAAATCACCTGAGTCATGGCCTCAGCTTGCATATTGTTCTGGGGTTCATGCGCTTTAAGGCGCTTCTTTGGGCTAAACATGTGCCAGTCATTTATAACGATATTGCTTATGCTTGCCCCCGCCTGCAGATCGCCCGGTTCCGCGGCTGGGCTCCGGACGCTTGTGAGCTACCCTCTCCACTCCTGGCTGTGATATGGTCATTTGGCAAGGAGACGTGAACCGGGCGAATTGCATGTATTGGTAACGTGCACGCGCACTGCGCATCGGCATCCAATCCTTCACTTTAGAGCATTTTTGTTGGTAAAGGCAATTGCCCAAAATGTGGCCAACATTGGTCGACTGGGTTTTAGATTATATAGTCTGCCCTATGATCTGGGGTTGGCTCCACGCACCATAGCCACCAGGCTTTGAGCATTGATACTCATGGCCAAAGCACGGGGCTTTCCTGACTATGCAAGGGTCTTCTGAATAAGCCATGTATTAGGGGGGTGGACACATGTACGTGGCTGCCACCTGATACACGTCACCCTATTCTCACAGATATTCTGACTCACCTTGCACGAGGTTGGCATAGACTATATTGCAGTAGGTAGGAGGAGTCTCTTTTCATGCAGCTACCGATGTAGCCTTTTTCAGGAGCTCGACGACTCAGCGAGCTGGTCCCATGGTCAAAGGGGGACGTGTTTTGTAGGGCACTGGAACTCGAAGATGTCTATATCAAACAAGAGTGGGCTCAGTTGGGGATTCATCCCTCGAAGGCCGATCAGCATGGAGTGGGCAGTGGTGTATACTGCCATGATGTATATTTGCTGACATCGTTCCGGTTGGTGCCCTACATGCGATTGGCAGTGCCTGCTGCGTGCCCTAGCCTGTTTTTCTGCCACCAGGATGGGTCTTCCCTTACCAAATTTAAGTTCCGAAGGGTGACCGGTACCGCGCTTCACAGTGTGGGGCCCGTTATGGCACTCATTTATTTAGGATAGGCGTCGCATTGACCGCGGCTGCGTTTGGGGTACTCGGAGGCGGATATAGGTGGGCACGTGGGGGTGTGCGCATATTTTTTCTATATGTATGTCCCCTCACTGTATGAGTACCTAGTTATGTCCTTAACCCCTTCTCCTCTTTCACAGATCCTGTGTGTCTCCGCACACCGGTGGCAGTGGGGCTGGTGGGCCGCAACTATGTACACTGGGCAGCAGTATATGCTGCAGCGACAGAGTGTGGACCCCAGCTCGGGCTGCGTGCATCGCACGTATGCAGTGGTATGTATACACGGCATGAAAGGGCGGGAACTGTTGCCATTCCTGATATCCATCAGGGATGCTGGACCGCCTGATGTTCTTATTCTGTACCTCGGTGGCAATGATCTCACACGGATCACTGACCTTTCCTTAAACTGTCGAGGTGCAGTGACCTGGCGTTTTATATCATTTGTGGCTTACACATGGTCGCCATGATCTAACATTGTGCCGAGACACCAATTTAGAGGAGACATAGATCTCCGTGGTTCGGACTGTCCCGGCGGTCAGTGGACAGGGCTGTTGCCCGGCTCCTTGCTGAGAATGGCTTGGGGACAGCCATTAGATATCTGAGGATAGGCTTACAGAAATTTTGACCTGTAGGCAGGATATGGGGTCCACCTGTCGGCTAGAGGTATGTACCTCTTTCTGGATGAGGTGCAAGCAGGCCTGGTGACCGAGCTGATGGTCTGGGGGGGGGCTGTGAGTCATCATGGACACCTCCCCATGTGGCGGGTAGCACTGGTAAGGTAAAGATTTATGACCCATAGGTATCCAGTAGGTTCGCAATTGACTGGCCAACACGTAGACAGGTACAGGGGAAAGAGGTTTGGCCGGTCAAGGGCAAACCAGGCAAGGGGTGATGTCAGGAGCTTCACAGCCTGCATCACCTTGATATTTAACGGATACACGTCATAGGGTGGGGTCAGTAGATAGTTTATTGACTCCGGTCAACAATTTGTTTGTATCAACAAACAAATTGATACAAATAGTTACATGTAGCCAATTGCCATTGGCATTTTGGGAGGAACCTTACCAGTGTTACTGTGGCCTTCTTGTCTTAAAGAATAACAATTGGATGATTACACCAATTGAAAGTTATAATTCAGAGTAGGGCATTATTCAATAAAAGTGGCCCGATGCCTTTATCCATATACCGGTGTCTGAGTCTTTCTTTGGGGGATGCGCCTGCAAAGTATTTCAGCCACACATCCTGTTTTTTTAGGGGGTGGAAATATAGCTTCGTCTATTTCTAGGAAACTGCTACACAATAACCTATTTCCTCCCTTTCTATTGCCTGATTGGTATACATTTAATGTTAATAATGTGTACTTACAGCACCAACCACTCTTGCTCCAGCCACATACACGAAATGATGCCTTTGGAATAAGAGAACCACTTCCTCCTTAAGCAGTGCCATGCGATTAACCCTGAACCAATAAAATGGACTTGACAATAATCTGAATCTCATTGCTCCCTGCTCAATTTTATTAATTACTAGATCCTAGAGTGATGAAATTCACTATTCCATAGCATAAATCAGCTTCCAACCTATTCTGCATTACCCCTCAAGGAAACTGCTTCTCTCAACTACCACTGGCGTGTGTGTGTGTGTGTGTGTGTGTGTGTGTGTGTGTGTGTGTGTGTGTGTGTGTGTGTGTGTGTGTGTGTGTGTGTGTGTGTGTGTGTGTGTGATCACTTCTCCAAAGCCAAGTATGGGAACTCTGGCATAGCAGGTGGACAAGCAAAGGTTATGTGATGGTCAGAAACTCTTAAGGCCTTAGGACAGGGAACCCTTAGGAGGAGAAAACGGCATGTGATATCTTCTGAGGATTGTCCGCTTCAAAATAGGTCTTGTGAAGTCTGCTCTCTTCCAGGATCTTGCCCTCACCTAAAGTAACCAAATGATGAAACTGACTAGGCCAGATCATAAACCAGCCTCTGATTTGTCTTTTCTTTCTCAAATAAATGCACAATAACATTCTTTTTTTTGTAATGTTTTATGATGTTGTGATTTATATTGCAATTTATTTGCTGTTATGCTTTGTGGCTTCTGTGAGCTGCCCGGAGTCGCATTGTTGAGTGAGTGGCATATAAATGTGAAATAACAACAACAACAACAACAACAACAACAACAACAACAATGTCTGTGGGTGGCATAGATTATTGCTACATTTGTATACATTATTGTTATATTTGCAGACAATATAACATCTGTGGATATTCTCTCTCTCTCTCTCTCTCTCTCTCTCACTCACTCACACACACACACACACACACACACACACACACACACACACACACCATACCTGTCAACCTTCCCGGATTGGCCGGGATTTCCTGTTTTTCGGCGCTGATGTGCGCCATTTCCCGCCTGAAGCTGCCAAAACCCCGGGATTTGGCAGCGGGCGGAAAGAGGTACTGTGCATTCCTTCTGTGCAAGTCACCTTCTACTTATGCGTAGAAGGCTTTTATGCTTGCGTAGAACCCTTTTACGCATGCGCAGAACCCTTTTACACATGCGCAGAAGGTGACTTGCACAGAACCGTTCTGCGCAGGTCCTGGATTGTCCGGAGCCACGGTTGACAGGTATCACACACACACACACACACACACACACACACACACACACACACACACACACACACATGCACACGCACACGCACGCGCACGCACGCACACACGCACGCACACACGCATGCACACACGCACACACACTTCAATGGTTACCTCGTGGAAGATGGAGCAAGTCAGTTTTCTATGGATCCAGAAAACAGTTCAAAGTATAGTACACAGTGCATTATTTGAAGCCTCAAAACACTCACACTGAAGCATGCTCACTGTGGACACATTCATGCTGGGGGTGTGCAGTGTTACTGTTTTGTTTTTGTCTTTTCTACATGTTACAACAATCAAGAAAACCGATTTGACTGGGGACTACAGTGGGAACCAAAATAAACACACCTATAGCAAAGGATAATGGCTCTGATGTTCTGGACCTCACCTCTGAAAATCTTTTACCTGTATGGGGAGCAAAGTGGTGATACATACCTTGTTTCCTGCAAGCTGAGCAGCCAGCCACTGCCAAGTATGTGAAATGACTATTTTACTGGCAAAGATGTCAGCTGCATAGGACATAAAGCTCATCCTTATTAGAATCCTCTGTGGCTATAAAAAACAAGGGAAACTGTATGGTATGTGCTTACCGTGCTTATTTTGAACTAGCTTCCTCCAAACGTCTCAGTCTGACTGCGTATCATGGCTGGGCACATATGCTTTGTAAGAAGACATCAGAATAAAGTATCCCATGCCTGCTTCTACTTCAGATACTGACAAGTGACAAAAAATTAAGCACCACTTCAGTCAAGATTTTTCTGCAGAGTAAATATTTCTGTTTGTAAATTACTTTTGTTATGTACATATGTGTGTATATATGAATAGAAGGACTAAGTCCATTCAAAAGAACAACTTGAGTGGAAATATTGTTTTCTGTACTTTCTCTTTTCCAATGCAACATCAAACTGAGGTTGCAAGAACAGAAATGAGTTAAGGGCAGTAAATGAGTTAAGGGCAGTAATTTTGGAGGTCATTCACTCATAAGGTTGTTATGGGTCAAACTAGTAGAAGAGAGAGAGACGGCTGGGGTGTGGCAATAACACTGGAGAGGGAAACGACACTCCCAACAATATAGGTGGTGCAAAACGATAATTTAATGTCTAAACACTGCTAATATGTGTCCTATGTTGGGGTAAACTATGACAGTTGTTACAAATGGTCACTTAGCGCTAGTACATATCCACCGAGCGGTGTTTCCAACAAATAAGGAACAAATTACAGAAGTTACAAGCGCAAGTGAAATTCTCATACGAGTAACAATAACAAAAATAAACATGAAAGAACCCCAACATCCAAACAAAACTCACTGGGACCCCCGACCCAACCTGATCATCGTGGCGCCGATGGAAGCGTAAAAAGTCTCTGACCTAATGAGTAAATTGAAGAGTTCTGTTAACAATGAAAGCTCAGATAGTCCGTGGTCAGGTAAGTACTATTCAGCTTGAGAATAGGCGCCGCGGAAGCAGATGGAAAATAGCTGAAAACGGAGGTACCCCGATGGTGAGCATCAGCCACGATGGTAAGTGCAATGACGTAGACAGACAACAACTTTGATGCCCTTCCGGTATATGGACATTTCGAATTTCTTCATCAGTGTGTCTACAATAATATAAATACACGTATATGGCAATATGAACTACTAGGTGATACAATTTACCAAACGCATGAAAAATCAATAGATCTATCAGTTGCATCTAATAAACCAATCAAAACTGCAAGGAAAAAAACATACCTATTAGAAAATGATCTGCGCGTATTGCACCTCTACTGGTGTTCTTCTCTCTCTAGTGTGCACGCGTTAACTAGCATCCTAGCATAGGTCTCTATATATGCACCACATGAGGGGAATAAGGGACATGTGATAGTACTTGTTTTGTGATTACATTACTTCCATTGCAGAGCCTGCCACGTATCTTAAAGTAACCCGTTGCCTAGTAAAAAGTATTAGTGTGTTTATATTTATAGGAAAGCAGACAGGTTCAACACACTTTATCCAAATGATGGAAGAGCTCACGGTACCTAATGATGCAGTATTACTCACATTGGATGTTACATCACTTTATACGAACATTCCACTTGAGGAAGTTCGTACATTAATAGCTCACCATCTTGATAGTCGTAGTGAGGATACCCCCTCCTCAGCTTTCTTACTAGATTTACTGGACATATGTTTTGAGAATAATTTTTTTAGATTCGAACATTCTTTTTTTCTCCAAACTCAAGGGGTAGCAATGGGTTCAAATTTTGCGCCCTCAGTGGCCAACATTTTCATGTGCCACTTCGACAGGACTTTCATTTTGGATCCACGTGTCAATCCATTCTTTTCCAATATTTTGTCTTATAAAAGATATATAGATGACCTGTTTTTCTTATTCAAAGATCGTACAGTTATTGACAAATTCTGCACCTGGATCAACATGCAACATCAGCAGCTTAAATTTACCCACACTACACATTCATCTTCCATTCCGTTTTTGGATCTGACTATTTTCATTGATAATAATCGTTTGCAGACGAAATTATACCACAAACCTACCGATAGGTATGCTTACCTGCAGTATAACTCTTTCCATCCTCATCATTTAAAAGCCAATATCCCATATAGTTTATTAGTGAGGGCTAAAAGGAATTCATCTTACAATCATGATTACAGGGTAGCAGCAGATAAAATTACCACCGTCCTACAGCAGAGAGGATATCCCAACTATGTGATTAGATCCGCGATGTATAGAACGAATGCACGGAATAGGAAGTCTTTATTGAATTATCAAACTAATAGAGCACGGACACGGTCAGGCTTATTCTGGTCGGTGGATTACACACCAATGGCCCAACGCATTAAACAAGTAATCCTGAAGCACTGGCATATTTTGGATTCGGTGCCTGGTTGCCAATATAAACCCACTATTGGGTTTAGAAGAACAAAAACCATAGGAAATATTATTTCACGTACAGATCATACTTACGTACATCAGAAACAACTGTCAACTATTTGCGGGCACCACTCCTGTGGCCATTGCAAGTATTGTAGTCATATGTGGTCCACTAACAGTGTAAATGTCCCCAGCAGCGATTTCATCCTTGATTTAAAGAGTCACACTAATTGTAATTCTAAGGAGATTGTATATATGTTGGTGTGTACCTGCCAATTGGCATACGTGGGACAGTCCAGGCGCCCACTTAAAGTACGCCTGGGGGAACATGTCTCTCGCATAAGGAATAAGATCCCCAATGCTCCACTTGTCAACCATTTCCTTCAAGCGAGACACTCAGTGAAGGACATAAAAGCAGTAGTGTTGGAAACATTCAGACAGAATAAGTATGAGAAAATTAATGTAGATCGGTTTCTTCTCCAACAAGAAGCATATTATATTCATCGATTCAACACCCTCACTCCACACGGGCTTAATACAGAGTGGGACCTGTCTGCTTTCCTATAAATATAAACACACTAATACTTTTTACTAGGCAACGGGTTACTTTAAGATACGTGGCAGGCTCTGCAATGGAAGTAATGTAATCACAAAACAAGTACTATCACATGTCCCTTATTCCCCTCATGTGGTGCATATATAGAGACCTATGCTAGGATGCTAGTTAACGCGTGCACACTAGAGAGAGAAGAACACCAGTAGAGGTGCGATACGCGCAGATCATTTTCTAATAGGTATGTTTTTTTCCTTGCAGTTTTGATTGGTTTATTAGATGCAACTGATAGATCTATTGATTTTTCATGCGTTTGGTAAATTGTATCACCTAGTAGTTCATATTGCCATATACGTGTATTTATATTATTGTAGACACACTGATGAAGAAATTCGAAATGTCCATATACCGGAAGGGCATCAAAGTTGTTGTCTGTCTACGTCATTGCACTTACCATCGTGGCTGATGCTCACCATCGGGGTACCTCCGTTTTCAGCTATTTTCCATCTGCTTCCGCGGCGCCTATTCTCAAGCTGAATAGTACTTACCTGACCACGGACTATCTGAGCTTTCATTGTTAACAGAACTCTTCAATTTACTCATTAGGTCAGAGACTTTTTACGCTTCCATCGGCGCCACGATGATCAGGTTGGGTCGGGGGTCCCAGTGAGTTTTGTTTGGATGTTGGGGTTCTTTCATGTTTATTTTTGTTATTGTTACTCGTATGAGAATTTCACTTGCGCTTGTAACTTCTGTAATTTGTTCCTTATTTGTTGGAAACACCGCTCGGTGGATATGTACTAGCGCTAAGTGACCATTTGTAACAACTGTCATAGTTTACCCCAACATAGGACACATATTAGCAGTGTTTAGACATTAAATTATCGTTTTGCAACACCTATATTGTTGGGAGTGTCGTTTCCCTCTCCAGTGTTATGGGTCAAAGGCATCTTGGTGGCTCATAACAGTTCTGAAAGAAGTTAAAATCCATTAAAATACCTGCAGTCCTCATTTTTCTCATGTTTTGGTCCCATGTGCTGCCTTATACAGAATAAATTCTACAAGCCTAAGCTGATGAAAGCAAGTTTGGACTACTGTGCATCAGTGAAAATGACAGGGCTTATACCATTCCTGAACTATTACTCTGGTAATATCTCTCTTCAAAACTGAACTAAATTCTTTTTTATCTATACTGGCTAACTTCAACAGCTATTTGAACTTTACATAGCAAAAGGCAGCCTGAACATTCACAACAGCAATGGCAGAAATCAAGATGGTCTTCAGGATACCCTCTTGTGTTCACTACAATCCCCTCCTGTTGAAAAGCAGCCATGACAATTGATATGTGTTTGGGTGAGAAGTGGTTAACTGATGAAAAGTAGTCAGCTTCTCACATCTTCCCTCTCTTGACATCTCTATGTGAATGGTACTATGTCCTTTGTTTTCATTATTAAAGTATTTAATTTCCTTGGTTTTTTTAAATGGAAGTCTATATATACATACACTACACAAAAATTCCTTCATGCTGAGTAACCCAATGGTACAGGATGCCAGAAGATGATCATATGATCCATACAATGGTTGCAGGGAAAGGATGGAAGCAAGAATAACTAGGATATGGTGTAGTGTAGCCCCTCTGTGCCAAGGTTTCGGACATAATGAAATGGTAAAGCAAAGATGTAATTGTAACACAGACAATAGAGAAATTGACACATCCTTTAAAGCTCTCAGGTAAATTAATGTTGCCATGCCTGCTCCACAGAATGCAGACTGGAAAGCATTTCCGGGCCCACTCCCCAATAAAGAGACGGATTCAGTGCTGGGATTGAAACTGGGCCACTTTATTAACAATAATTCACTAATGCAAGCAGGCCGACATAGCACTGGTAAGGAGCGATGGTTATAGCCAACTATATTGACCACACAGAAGCGCAAATGACCAAACCTCTGCTTCTGACGTGTGTCCGGTGAACTTATAAGGCTTTGCACGCTGTGTCAAGCATGGCATCGCCTTGTTCCTGAGCACACTGGATTGGCCAAGCGATTATCCCTCAATCTAGACCTGCCAGAGGCCAACCGGGTGTGCTCCCGCCGGACCCGTAGGGGTCACCCAGAGCCTCCTTACCAGTGCTAGCTGCCAAACGTCCAGAAGGCGCAAAAGGTACCCCGCAGGAGCCCGACATTGACAATGTGGGATGGGCGAAAACAACAAGAACCAAAAGGCCAATTGAGGTTCAAGCAAAAATTCCCATCCGGCCCCTAAGCAACCAAAACAATCACACTGCGACCCAGGGCGGGGGTGGAGGGCAAACGCTGCCTGGCCCAGTCAGCCCAGAGAAGGAAGAGCGGTCTGAGCCTCTCCCTTAAGGGGAAGGCCCGGCCCCCCGCCCCTTCCGGCCTTATCCCGTCCCTTATGGGGCAGGGCTGGCAAAGCACGCGGCAGCGGATCAGCGCTGCCACGCATCCAATCTTTCAGTTTCCAAACCCTTTACAATGGTTAGGCAAACTGAGGAAGAAACCCTAACTCAGATCAGAAGCTCTACACAGATGTTGTGTGCATGTTGTTCCATCACTTTTGAAATAAAAAAAAGACATGAAGAGATTGTACCTGGAACCCAAGGACAAAATCATCCATATTATGTTAAACAAAGACAAAGAAGAAAGACTGGAGGGGAAAAACCCAGCTCTTTTGAAATGTAGTGTTGGAAAAGAGCCTTACAGATACTATATCCAGCAAGAAAGGCAGAAAAGTGGATCCTTCATCAAGTTCAGCCTAAATTCTCACTAGACCAAAAATAGGGAATTTGGGCTATCCTGCCAGGTATGTATAATGAAAATACAGAAGTGGTCTGAAAAGATAATATTGCTGGGGGAAGTGTGTGTGTGTGTGTGTGGGGGGGGAATAGGAAAACAGGAATCAATATCAATTAGACTTATATACTGCCCCATAGCACTTAGGGCACTCTCTGGGCAGTGCACAAGTTAATTAGCATTCCACTACCCCCAACATGTCGGGTACTCATTTCAATGAGCTCAGAAGGATGGAAGGTTGAGCCAACTTTGATCACTCGTCAGGTGCCACCAGGAAGAACTAACATGAGATTGGTTGATTTAATAAAGGAAACCACAACTTTTCATTACAAAACCTAAGCAGAACTTACTGGGAAAAACATTACTAGGAAGTGGGGGTTGAATAACCTAACATGAGATTCCATTGGTTTACTAGGTCTGATCAGATCTGTTAATTAAAAGACATTTTGGACATCATTAACTCCTATATCCACTACCCATCAGAAGTGACTTTTTAATAACATATTTGGAGTTTTTTTCTTCATTGCCAGACAATTATATATTGACAAGGCAAGTCACCAAAGCTCTGCTAACATCAAGTAAGGTTTTCCCCAGCCACAAAGCAAAAAAGAAAAAGAAGAATAGCAATTTCGGAGCTTAAATGGAGTGAAATATTCTGTATATTTGTTCTCTTCTTTTTAAAAGTATATTTTAATACCTGTTTGATAAGAAAAAATATCAAACAGCTCCTTGTGAATGTTACCTAATTAGATCTTGATTGGCAGGGTCAATGTCTAGATCAGAGATCCTCAACCTATGGACCACGAACCAGATCCAGCCTGCAGCACCAAATCATCTGACCTGTGCCCTCACTCCAGCTACTGCTGCCGCTGCCACCACCACTTCTGCTGTCACCACCTCAATCCTTGTCCCCTCCGATTGGCTTGATGTGTCCCTAATGGTGTTCCATAGCAGGGTGGATGTTGTAAACTTTACAACATCTACCCTGCTAAAGAGCACCATTAGGGACACACCAACCCAAACAGAGGAGACAAGGATTTAGGTGATGGTGGTGGCAGCAGTGGTAGCAGAGGAGGCAGCAGCAGAAGCAGTGACCACCCATGTCTTTCCCCAGGGGCCACTCTGGCTGAGTGTGTCTTTCTCAGGTGCTGCTCTGGCCGAACAAGGGCGAAAATGACAGCCTAGCCCCCTCCTTCACCCATGCCATGCAGCTCCTCTAGGTCAGTAAGCAGGAAAGCGGTGTGGGGGTGGAGTAGTGGGTGGCTCAGGGAAGTCACTAGCAATGCCAGCAGCAGCAGTGGCAGTGAATGGCATAGGGTGGTCCCACCACCACCACCATCACATGTGGCGGCCATAGGACCACCAATCCCTGACTTTAAAAGGTTGAGGATCCCCGGACTCTATTTTGTTTCAGAGCCCCCAGATCCTGAAACTATGTATCTATACTTTAGAACATTCATGCTGGCAAGCCTATTCCATGCAGTTTGAAACAGTCAATGTTTTGCCCATGTTATTTCCAAATAAGCACAATTATCTTTTCAATTTATGTGACCTGCTTTAAAACTGGGGACATAAAATTTCTCTTGTTTTTGCATGGATGATGGTGGTAAACAGTTTTACTTTTAACAAAATCAAAAACTTCCAAAAACATTTCCTAGTCTTCCACAAATTGGGATAGAACAATAGCAGCCTGTCTACAATATATGTATCAAACTTGGTGCTGATTTGAAGACCTGTTTCAATGCTATAACTCTTTGTCTAGGGTGCCCCCATTTTTAGAATTGCCTTGTCGAATGTTGTTTTGTTCTGCTGCATAATAACATAGCTTGCTCCCAAGCAGCACATTTTATTGACTTCTACATAGAGGGGATTTTCCATGGAGTAAGGATATAGGATAAAGATATAGGATAATGAATATCTAGCATAAGCAGTGAAGTACTAGAAACAGAAAACATAACTTGGATGAGTTCAAAAGTAAGCAATATAAAATTACAAAGATTTCTCAAACTATCATTTTTATTTTTACAGATGAAATGTGAAATTTTATTTTTAGCTTTCTGCAAACGACAACAAAGTTTAAGAATAATTTATAATAACCACATGTTAAGAAGAAGAGAAATACTTGTCCGCCTGAAGTAAACGCTATGGTCACAATGGGCCAATTGTACTGCTGACTGAAATATAATTGAATGTCAGCTTGCAAGGCAATAGCTTTTTAACCAAATATTTCCTCCCACCACGCATGTACACTTCAAATGAATAATGCCACACAGCACTGTAAACATGACATTCCCAGACAAGTCATTCATATTGTGACAACTTGAATTATCCCTTCCAAATGTGTTGACAGAAAACAGATTTGTGTTTGTTCCAAGAATCACACTTCTTATTTTGAGAATAGTTTGAGCTCAACTCTATTCATCAACAAGTGAAAATGTTGGAAAGAAAACAGAAATTGTAATGTTCACATATTTAGTACAACTCCCACTTTCAACTTTGTATTTGACAAATCATGAGCTTGTCTGTGTGTATTTATGTCTTTGTTCTGATTTACGGTGGTGGTAGTTGTGGTAATCTAAGTGGAGTTTACTACACTGGGTGAGGCAATGTCAAGAAGCATACATGCACAGTTTGATTAGATTCATTTTTCTCTCTCACACTCTCTAACTTCCTTTCTCACTCTTTCTTACTTACACGTACACATGTACAACGAGAGAGTATGTTGTAAAGAGTTTTTTGAGATTGCAGGTACATACAAATGCATTGGTAACATGTTTCCACATCCATCCTATCAATTGGCATCACCATCTTTAAAGTATTTTAAAACACTAGGAGTCATACAGCAGCTTTCAGACATCATGGGGTCCAGTCATATCCAACTCTAGGATTCAGTGCTCATCTGTTTCGTAGTTGAAGAGCCAACACTGTCTGCTTCTGCAGTCATTTCCGTGGTCATGTGGAAGGCATGACTAGACACCAGAGCACATGGAACACTGTTTACCTTCCCACCAAAGTGGTCTCTACTTGCAATTTCTTGCCATTGAACTGCTAGGTTGTCAGGAGCTGGGATAAAGATGGGAGCTAATTTTGTCCTGCAGTATTCAGGTATCAAACTCCTGACTTGCCGCCTTCCAGTCAGTGTCTTAGCCATTTGAGCCATAGCCATCTTTAAAACGTTCCACTGTGGACAATCAAGTGCTGTCTAAAGGTCCATCCAGACATTCATTTTCACATAACTGTGGATTAAGGACTGGTAGAGAAAGAGAAAGAGCTAGCAAGTTTGTGCCCATTGATTCTAACTCTGCCTGCTCACTCAAGGAGAAGATGGGAGAGGAGAGCCCGTTCTTTGAAAACAAACTCCATCAAAAAACATGTCATCTTGAATTCTAAACATCAATCAACCCTTTTCAGATATTTCCCCCACAATTTTAGGTGGAGCGAAGCTAATGAAAACACAGTAATGGGAGAAGCCAGCATTCACAGCCATATTCAGAATTTCATGAAATTGTTCATCAAATGAGATCAAATCATGAAAATACCTGAAAACTGATAGGCCATTTTATGCAGATTGGATGAAATGACAAGGAATTAGGGGCCCTTAAAATCAGTGTTTCCCCCCCAAAAAACTTTTTTGGCAATTCAATTCCCAGAAGCCTAAGTCAATTCCCCAAAGCACTAACAGACAATGTACTGACTTAGGCTTCTGGGAATCAAAGTTCCCCTGTGGGGCATGAACCCCATGTTGGGAACCACTGCTCTAGATGTAATTAAACTTAATCCCCTCTGTTGTGTTCTAAGGGTTTTACCTTCCACATGGATTACAATGTATCTGAACCAATGTAACCTTGCCTATAGCAACAATGTAACCTTCAGCTGTATCATATGAACCCTGCATGAGGACGCGAGCTAATGACCACCAGCTGGCAGCAGCGAGCGTCCAAGCTCTATTGGTCAGAACTCATCAAAGACAACAGCGCGGGAAGCTTTCCCGCCACCACCTACACCTGGACAAGAAGGGCGTGACTCGCAATGACGTCACGCAGGCAGTAGCCAATGGGCTACTATGGCACCACGTTCAAATGTATTACTGCAGTATATAAAGAGCTATCGATCCGCCATTACCTCATGTTCCCTCTGCCCACGATGCAATAAACCTGAGTTAACCCAGCCCAAGGCTGTGTCCTGTGTCTTGGTTTTCATACACCAAATTGGCGACGAAGGTGGGATCAATGGATCCCCAAGGAGCAGCCAGAGCGCAGGGCGGGTTCAACATCACCAAACCGCAAGACTGGGAGCTGTTTGAGATGGACTTCCATGCGGCACTGGTGGAGCTCAAAGTCAAGGAAGACGATGAGGAGACGAAGAGGGCCATCCTCACCAGAATGCTCGGGATGGACACCAAGCGGACACTGGTGGGCATTATCACTCCGAAGAAGGTGAGCGAATTCAAGGCGGCCGACATCATGAAGCTGCTACGGGAGCGTTTCCGACCCGCGAGGGCGATGTTTCCCGCTCGGAGCGCGTTTTGGAGGCGAGTCCAAGCGCCGGACGAGTCGGTTGAGGCATTCGTGGCCGCCATGAGGGTAGCCGCCGTCCCCTGCAAATGGGACAATATCCAAGAAATGGCCCTCAGGGACGGCGTGCTGTGCGGCCTGAAAGACAAGGAGGTGCAGCGCAGTTTGATGAACAAGGAGCCGCCACCCACGCTGGCAGAGGTCATTGAGGCCGCAGAAGCCGCAGAGTCCACGAATGCCGGTGTGGACGAGATGCACCAGTGGCGTGAGTGGCGTCCCAGAGCCGGCAAAGCGGAAAAATCGGTGCACGCAACTCGACGGGCCTCAAAATCGTCCTCGGAAGGCAGCGACGGCGAGGAAGTCCAGAAGGTCCGAAAAGGGGGGCGCCGCTGCGATGGCTGCGGAGCGGCCCACGAGCGCGCGAGGTGCCCATTTAGAAAGGCCGAATGTTACACCTGCGGCCGGCGGGGGCACATCGCCAGGGCATGCAGAAAACGAAAGGAGGGCCGGAGGCAGTCATCAGACCGTTCGACCAGGCCGGACCGTCCAGCGAGGTCCAAAGATGGCGCCCAGACCACGAAGAAGCAGGACGGCGTGGGCCGCGTCTCGGACGGCAGCGAGGACGACGCCCCAGTGTTCAGCGTGTCCGCGGGACAGTCCCATTACTTCGTTGAGGTACTAGTACAAGGGGCCCCTATCAGGATGGAAATTGACTCGGGGTCCTCCTATTCCATCATTCCCCAGAAAGAGTTCTTGAAAATCGACCCCCACGTGCGGCCCAAACTTAAAACTTTGAGGTCCACGCTACGTGATGTACAGGGAAACAGCATTCCGGTGTTGGGGGTCGGGAAATTTCAGGTTAAGTTCAGGAGACATTCTGCGGAACTGCCCCTAGTTGTCCTCAAGGGGGGAAGTTGTAGCCTCCTAGGAACACAGTGGTTTCAGCCTTTGGGCCTGTTCATAGGGGGAGTACATTCAGTGGGGGTGGATCCAATACAAGCGGTGTGCGATGCGCACCCCGCCGTTTTTGAAAAAGGACTTGGAAAATTCAAGGGACCCCCTGTAGCCTTCGACCTAGACCCGGAGGTCCGCCCGATAAGACTCAAACCGCGCAGGGTGCCTTTCGCACTAAAGGACAAAATAGAGGCGGAACTGGACAAATTGGTGGGCCAGGGGATTCTTATTCCTGTTGATTCCGCGGAGTGGGAAACTCCAATTGTAACAGCTCTGAAGGCTAACGGGGAGGTGCGCATTTGCGCTGATTATAAGTGTACAATTAACAAGGCGATTCGCCCTAATGCATATCCGGTGCCAGTGGTCAGCCACCTTTTGGCCAAGCTAAATGGGGGAAAATGTTTCGCTAAGCTCGACCTGGCACAAGCCTATCAACAACTCCCCGTAACTCCCGCCACGGCCGCGGCACAAACGATAGTCACACACAAAGGAGCGTTCCAGGTGTCGCGTTTACAGTTCGGCGTGAACTCGGCACCCGGTCTTTTTCAGTCGCTTGTGGAACGCCTCCTGAAGGGGCTGGAGGGGGTGTTACCTTATTTTGATGACGTATTGATAACAGGGGGGAGTGAGGCCGAACTGGCAAAGAGATTGGATAAAGTGCTAACTGTGTTCGAGAAAGCGGGGCTGAGACTGAGGAAGGACAAATGTGTTTTTTTCGAAACCGAGGTCGAGTTTTTAGGGTTTCGGATCACACCCGAGGGTATTAAGCCGTCCAAATCCAAAGTAGAAGCCATTAAGAAGGCCCCTCGCCCCACATCCAAAACCGAACTACAGTCATTCCTGGGGCTCCTCAATTTTTACCATACATTCCTTCCGCGGAAAGCCTCCGTGGCCGAACCGCTTCATCGGTTACTTAAAAAGGAGGAGACATGGATGTGGGGTGACGAGCACGAGAAGGCGTTCAACGAACTAAAGCAACTTTTAACATCGGACGCAATCCTTACGCACTTCGACCCCAAACGGCCGGTGGTCTTAGTCTGTGATGCATCACCGGTGGGGGTGGGGGCGGTGCTTTGCCACGTGTTGGATGACGGTCGGGAGGCCCCAGTTGCGTTTTATTCAAGGTCCCTGTCCCAAGCAGAGCGAAATTACGCACAAACCGACAGGGAGGCATTAGCAATAGTAGCGGGGACCAAAAAGTTTCACGATTTTCTGTATGGCCGCCCGTTCAAAATCGTGACGGATCACAAGCCCCTGTTAGGGATTTTCACGGCAGGCAAGCCCACGCCGCAGATACTATCCCCGAGAATGTTGCGATGGGCCATTTTTCTTAACGCATACCAACACGAGTTGGAGTACCGGCCCGGGAAAGAGATCAGCCATGCTGATGCACTTTCGAGATCCCCTTTGCCCTTGTCGGACGACCAAAAAGCCAGAATAGGAAGAGACCGCCAGGTGTTGCTAATCGAGGTTTTAGACGAACCCCCAATAGTACCAGCCGATATAGCGAGGGCGACAGGCAAGGACAGAACACTGGGGAAAGTTAGCTCATGGGTGCAGAAAGGGTGGCCAGCATCGTCCCCAAGCAAGGAATTCGACCCATTCTTTCGGAAGAAGCTAGAGTTGTCCCTAGAAAGGGGGTGCCTGTTGTGGGGCCAACGGGTGGTGGTCCCAACACCCATGCGGCCGAGAGTTCTCAAGCTGCTGCACGTCAGCCACCCGGGCATCGTTCGCTCAAAAGCGCTGGCCCGCAGTTACTTTTGGTGGCCACAGCTGGACGAGGACATTGAGCACATGGTCGGCACTTGTGAGGCGTGCCAGGGGTCCCGACCAGAGGCGGCCCGCCTCCCGCATAGGGAATGGGACACAGCGAGGGGGCCATGGTCCAGAGTGCACGTAGATTTCGCTGGCCCTTTCCGAGGAACCATGTTTCTCCTGGTGGTGGATGCATTCTCGAAGTGGCTGGAGGTCATTCCGGTAAAGAGCACGTCCTCCGCCACTACAATTAACCAACTTCGGAGAGTCTTTTCAACGTTCGGTTTACCCGACACTTTAGTCAGCGATAACGCGAGTTGCTTCACCTCCGCAGAGTTCGGGGCATTCATGGAGGCGAATGCCATTCGGCATGTCACGTCCGCGCCGTTTCACCCGGCCACGAATGGCCAAGTGGAACGGTTGGTGCGTACAACAAAGGACGCGCTTCGGCGCATGGGCCCCGGGGACCTGAATCACCAAGTATGTCAGTTCTTATTAGCGTATAGGGTGACCCCCTTAGCGTCAGGTTACTCGCCGGCAGAGCTATTGATGCGGCGAAAACTGACTACACTCCTGTCCAGGCTGGACCCCACAAGAATTGAGGATAAAGGAAAAAACGTGGGGCTGGCAGTCTCGAAAGGTTTCGCCGCCGGCGACCCTGTTCATTGCAGGAACTATGCCAGCGCGGGGCCAGCCTGGGTGCCGGGGACGGTTGTAGAGCAGACGGGGCCAGTGTCGTACTGGGTCGAAACCCACACCGGTCTCCTCTGGAGGAGGCACGCAGACCAACTGAGGCACCGTGTAAGTGGGCCAGTCAGTGAGGATCGCCATCAAGATTCAGCGTTAGGGTTCTCCCCCGCCCGCTTAACCCAAGGGGGAGACAGCAGCGGACAACAGTCCCAAACAAGGGGGGAAGGAAGAAGCAGCGGCCCCGAATCATATCCTTTTGATAGACAAGTTCCATCAGAGGCCGGGGAAGGGGGAGAAGAGTTCGCGACCGCTGCCCCCGAATGGAATTTTGGTTTTGATTTAGCAAACCGGGGGGGTTTTCAGGAGTGTTCCCCCACCCATCCAAGCGAGAAGAGGGGTTTTTCGTTAGCCCCCAGTGCCCCCGGTTCCCCCCTAAGTAAGAGCACACCTCCCAACAACGCCGCGGAGCCGCGGCAAGGCACTAACGAGTCTCCCTCTCAAATTACAGGACAGGAAACCAGGGGACAAAGAGAAGGTAGCAAACCCGGGGAGAGGCAGCCCGCATCGAGACCCCAGCGTGTTCGAAACAAGCCATCTTGGCTAAGAGATTTTGTCTCCTAGGGGGGGGAGTGTCTAGAAGCATGGGCTCGAGACGTTGTCTCGTCCTAGGGGGGACGGATGTTGTGTTCTAAGGGTTTTACCTTCCACATGGATTACAATGTATCTGAACCAATGTAACCTTGCCTATAGCAACAATGTAACCTTCAGCTGTATCATATGAACCCTGCATGAGGACGCGAGCTAATGACCACCAGCTGGCAGCAGCGAGCGTCCAAGCTCTATTGGTCAGAACTCATCAAAGGCAACAGCGCGGGAAGCTTTCCCGCCACCACCTACACCTGGACAAGAAGGGCGTGACTCGCAATGACGTCACGCAGGCAGTAGCCAATGGGCTACTATGGCACCACGTTCAAATGTATTACTGCAGTATATAAAGAGCTATCGATCCGCCATTACCTCATGTTCCCTCTGCCCACGATGCAATAAACCTGAGTTAACCCAGCCCAAGGCTGTGTCCTGTGTCTTGGTTTTCATACACCAAACCCTCCCACTCTCCATTAGACAGCTAATGACGAAGAATGGTGAAACCTGCAATCCAACATTGAGAAGACATTAGACATTTCCAACTCCTGTAATATGAGTTTATTTTTTCCATTCTTTTATTCATGGTCAACCTGACCATTACATTCAGAGAGCAAAATCTCCACTGTCATTGTCATGACAATGAACTCAAGATCAGCACTGGAAATTGAGACTATTAGGTAACAGTAGTATCTGTATTAGGACACAGGACACCTTAATTCTCCCATCCTTCCTAAAACTAGTTTAAACCTGTGTGCTACAGTTTAACCAATTTTCCCATCAAGCTGAAAACAAGCTAGATTCTCAAGCCTGCTGAGATACAGGCAGGCATTCTGCGTGTTTTCACAAGAGCACAACATGCTGGGTAAGTCAGAGCAGAATTCTTTTGAAACTATTGACCTAGTTGTGGATGCTGAGCTCTCTAGAAAATGTAGCATACACCGCAATGCATTGATTTTTTTAAAAAAAGAAGAAATCACCTTGAACAACTTTAGCAGTGAAGGAAAATACTTTTAAAAGGTATGAAGGAATAATGCTCAGAACAAGAGAAAGAAAGGGAATTTGCAAAGAAGGGGAGCCACTTACATGATTTCAGATTAGAAAAGATGGCACCTTAGTTTAGGGAATACCCTATTTCCTGCTATGGTTGCTTCCAAATTAGGTTCTGGCTTTTGGTTGGACAATAGTTACTTTCTCACTTTTCCTATATGGCCCTTCCAATAGAGGGAGCACACATGCTTTCAAACCCTGAGTAAAAAGCAGCAGTTGAAGATAAATATGAGAGGAAAATATAAAGTGTGTCACCATTTAGCCCCCAAAACAAATTAATAGTCTGCCATGAGTTGGACTATGTGATACAGTCAGCTTGATTATAGCTGATATCAAAGGACCTTCTGATTACAATCTATATATCAAACTGGCATCCTATCTAAGCACTTTGGCTTAATTTATCCACAAAATAAGCTACAGTAGTCCTATTCTGGAGTACCATTGTGGCTTCAGAGACCAATGATCGCCAATTTGAAACTTCTGCTTTGTTTATTATTTAGTGAACTTTCAGACCCCATTCTTTCACTTCCACACCTTAATGAAACTTCCACTCCTCTTGACTTCCATTCCAAAAGAATCAAAACAAGGTCAATGGGACTTTTCATTTAAGATGGCATTCAATTTGGATTTCTATTAAATCACTGGCAAATTTGACAGATGGCTCAAGGTCATTTCACAAGAAAGCCAGACCCTTTACCAAAAAACATAACTTGGGGTCAGAGGTGCAGAGGAGTTCTTTTGCATCCTAAAGCAATCCACTTAGTGATTCTTGAGAAAATCACACCAATTTCTGATTAAAGGTAGGAAGGAGATATATATACAAACTACAATCCCCGGCGTCCTGTGCGCCATGAGCGTGCAGAACGCTGAAGAAGCTGGCATGCGAAAAATAAAAAACAAACCCACACCGTGAGCGCAAGTCCACCGCAGGCGGACGCAGCACCCAGAAAACACGCAAAACCCCAAAATCACTATACCATGCAAACTCGCCGGCCATCTTGCACGGAGCAATGGGGAAGAGAGGGACACCCTCTCCCCCACGCTGCCCCGCAGAAGACACAGTGAGCCCAGCGAGACAAACTCGCTGGAAAAAAATCCAACCCCCCCAACCCAGCAAGGAAACCCCCACCCCCCAAACACACAAACCCCAAAACAGCCAGGGCCACGGCAATACCCTCCCCCAAAAGCCGCATGAAGCGGCGAGCCAAACACCCACCCAACAAACACACACACCACAACCCAGCCCGGGCCGTGGAAATACCCCCCCCAAACGCCGCATGAAGCGGCGATGGTATTTCCGCGGGCCAGCCATCAAGACTGGCCCACAAAAATACCCAAAACACAAATCAAAAACATTAAAAAAAACTCCAAAAATATTAAAAAAAAACACACACACACAGAAACCCCCACCTCAAACCCTAAAAAACAAAAACATTCAAAAACACACACACAGAAACCCGCACCCAAAACCAAAACCATTCAAAAAGACACACACATAAACCCCCACCCAAAACCATAAACAGACACAGAATGCCCCCCAACCCAAAACAACCCCCCCCTAAAAAACAACAACAGACAGAGCTTACCATTAGACGTCTTGCCTCAATGAAAACCAGAACTGAAATGAAGATAAGAAGAGACTCACCGGAAGAAGCAATACAACAAAAAAAATGCTCAACACCACAACCCAGTGGCCAAAGGAGAAAAAACATCCAAAATATTACCAAAAATTCAATAAATCCCAAAAATTCAATAGATCCAAAAAATTAGGGTAATCAATTCCAAAAATATTCAAAAATATAAAAAAAAACAAAAATAATTCACAGATAAATAAATAAATTTTCAATAAAAATAAAAAATAAAACACTGTAAAATACCTTCAATTTAATAAAACATATATTATCCAAAGTTCATTTCCATAAACAAAAAACAAGAACCTTCAAAAACCACTTTAAACAGCCCGGCACTGAGGAAGTCGGCACGCAAAAAAAAACACCACTGGGAGCGCAAGTCCGCCACAGGCGGACGCAGCGCCTCGAAGCCAAAAAACCACAAAACCTTACAACACCATTTAAAACAGGCCAGCACCATTGGTGCAAGAAAAAAAATGAAACCCTTTACTATCCAACACAATTTTAAAAAGCCCGGCACAGCCGGGCAAAATATGCTAGTTATTCATTAAATTTCCAGCCACTCATAATCCTGTACTTTATTCTAAAAGGTTGAAGTGTATCTGCTAAGGCCTCATTACTGGCAATAAAAACTTTAAAAACAAAGATGCTTGCATTTTTGTTCCTACTGATTATTTTTGCCCCTGGCTCTACCCACTACTGGAAAGGGGTAATGAAGAAACTTTCTGGAAATGAATTTGCCGCTTGCTTCAAAATGCTAAAAATCTTTTGCAATGTTTATTTCATCTATTTATGGTTTTTGTTATTAAATAATAATTAAAAAGTATAACATCTACAGAAGTTCATGATATGATTAGCAGTCCATTAGATAGTCAGGCACCAAACTCTTTGGAGATTAATAAACTAAAACCAGTACTGTAAATTCGAGCTCAAAATAACAAACAACCACTTTATAGAACATTTCATATTGCAGTCCACAATGTACTAGTTGCCTTTCTAACATTTTACATAAAACAAACTTGTTGATGCTCTTCAAGAATGCTCCAATGTACAGTATGCTGCAGTCTTATAGGCATAATATAACCAAAAATGTATTGAACTGAATGGAAATGTATGAAAGCACTCCTAAGCACTGCTGCCGCTACCAGATCAATGTAGCATGCATGCTGAACAGAACATTCAGATATAGATCTGACCTTTCAGGGGGAACATAGTCCTTTCCAATACAGGTTGCATCCCAGTCCTCAAGCCAGTCTTTCAAATGACTAGCAGCACTCAAAGTTCGCACAGTATAATTTCAGCTTGATTAGCCATATCTTGTATTTTGCTGAACCCAGACCTGTCAAAAGGTATAAACTGCTTCCTTGGCTTTAGATTATGAGAAGCAACTAAACTGAGTATTATTTGTAGATTGATGACACCCCAGTCCTAAGTTCCAAATTAACTTCCTTAGTAGCTTCAAGATTTTAGATGACATTGGCAGGCACAAAAGAGGGTTCTGTGGAACAGTATATCCCAATGGAAGCGCGGCGCCAGGATGGCCGCCGCGCTCTTTGCGGGCCCCCCCCCACCGGACGAAACCATCCGGGTAGTTAGGGGCGTGGCCAGCACCCTAATAAAAGGGGCTGGCCACGAGGCAGCCGTGCTGCCATTTTGGCGAACCGACGGAGCGGAGAAGTTTTTCCTCCTTACCTCCGTCGCTCGTGTCCTCTCAGCTTTCTCTTGTTTTAGGCTTCCTAGCTACCTCCTCGAAGAAGAAGGCAGCCGCGAACGTGGCTCGATCGGCGCGGAGGCGTCAGCCGGGTCGGAGGACCGCGACTGCACCCGTTCCGCAGCCACCTTTAGCAGACCCCACCGGGAACGGTGGGAGGGGATCGGTAGCTCCTTGGCCTGATGCGCGGAGCATACCTGCTGCCCCGGACGGGGCCTCGGCCCTCGGCCCGCAAACAACAACCACGGCCCCTGCCATGGTCTGTGCGGCAGGGCCCTCTTGCCCGGGTGCGCAATTCCCTATGGGGGGTGCGAGCCACGGATGGTGGTTGGGTTCCCTGCCTTTGCAGGGCTTTCCCACGGCTCCCCAGGGGCTGAGCATGGGCTCTTGGCCTTATCTGGCCCCTGGGGCTAAGGGACCTGGACAGGTACCCGTGAATTATGGGCCGGTTGCCCAATTGCCCCCTGTTGGGGCCGGGGCCTATGTCGATGTGGAGGCCCTCCTGGCACGGGTGGCGGCCCTTGAAGCGTCCTTAGCAAGGGCCAACCAAACAGGGGTGTCTCTAGGTTTTCAGGTGCCCCATTTGGCCGCCGAACAGCGGCCGGCGATGGGTCGGGTTGAGCCGCCTGAGGCGCGCGGGCCGGTGGTGGCCACTGCCTCGTAGCTCCCCACCCCACAGGTGCAGCAGTCTGGTGCTGGTCTGGCCCCGTCGACGAGCTCAGCTTCGGTCGTGAGCTCCGACGCCCCCAGCGGGCCGGAACCCCCGGTGGGGGCGGCCCGCGGGGGTGCAGCGGGTGAGTATGCAGTCCAAGCTAATGCACCCACACAACTGACTTCCTTGGGGGGGGGGCTGTTCAATGGCCTTTGCCTCGCTCGGGCGGCCCGGCGGCCCAATGGCCCCCGGCCCACCCAGCGACTTTGCCCGTGACACAGGGCCTGGGTCGGGGTGGTGCCCCCAATGTGCTGGAAATGTGTTGGGGATCCCCGGGCTGGCTCAGGCTCATTTTCCTTTGCCATAGGTTAGATAAGGCCTGTGGGCCATAGGTTGTGAATTCCTGTTCTAGATGTAACCTGATAAGAGCATTTAAATGATAGTCACAGTCGCAAGACCCAGTTTACTTTATGACACCTAACCAATTAATTGGAGCACCAGGTCCAAGACAATTATAAGTCAGATACATAGCTGAGATGGGGGAAAACAAGGAAACACATTTATTGTTAAGACACAAGGAAGACTTGCTTACCATGTTTGTGCTTACTTACTAATATTAGTAAAGTCAATATGCCTTACTCATTCTAACTGCAGATTTTGTTGTTTACAAAGCTTGTGGATTACAAGCTATGTAAACAAATGTGTGGTCTCTTTCAGTGGTATGCAGTAGTTGGTCAAGGTTGGTGCCACTGCCTGCTGTTACCAAACTGCTGCTCCTGCCTCTATGTCACAGTCTTCTCCCTACCCTCCCAGTCACTGTTTTTGTAATGGGGAAAGTTTGGAATTCTCCTCCTCATCCTCTTCTATATTGTGTGTGTGTGTGTGTGTGTGTGTGTGTGTGTGTGTGTGTGTGTGTGTGTGTGAGAGAGAGAGAGAGAGAGAGAGAGAGGAATGTAGGGTTGACCATGTTCTGCTGTTCTATTGAGGAGGCGTCCTGACTCCCACATCATGGGTAATATGAGTATAGCAGTGCTCTATAAAGAAAAAATATTGATTGATTGGTTGATTGGAATACAGCTCACAGCCAGTATTGTCAATGGTTATTGTTTTCAAGCTCTGATGTAAATTAATGTGTTTAGTTTTTTTTTAATTCCCTTTTTCATATTGGTATGCAAACTTTGAAAATGCTCTTGACACTGGGAAAAAATAGTTACAAGATACATACGAGACTTGGTGCTGTGAAGTAAACATATTTTGATGACAGATTTAGATTGCACTACTGAGCTTATCAAAGCAGACAGGTGGCAGGGAGACATGGCATTTTAAAGGATATGACTTCAGAATTGCATAATGATGTAGGACACAGAGATTTGAACTATCTTCATTTTTATCTATTCAACTTAATTAGTGATGACCTACAGATATCCATCTGTTTTGAAGAGGGTCAAACTTATGCAGCATTTGGACCAAATTTTGGTCAAAAGCTTGCACTGCTGATGGTGTTATTTTCTTTGAAGTTGCTACAGGCATTGATGAATTCAAGCATGGTTTTTCAGCATGTACACTGTGGGACCCAAGAAAATATGCATAAGACTGAATGGTAAATGTATTTTCCTCAAATGTAGCAGTAGAGTGTTTTGCTATGCTGCCGTGTGCTTACTCATCATCTAACAGCATGGAAATGCTGCTACTGTTGATTTGGCTTGACTCAGGACTTCATGGTGCTATGACCTAAAATAACATTGTCTTTTACTGTCTCCAAACATGCAAAATGTTATAGTATGTAATCAAAGCTGAACAGTGACATTTCTCCAGCATTCTGCACTGTTACCATACCTTATCATGCAGAGCAATATCTCTACAAGGCTTCTCCTCATGTATAAAGTGAAGAACAAAATGCCTTTAACACTTCAAGCCAGTGGTGGGCATCTGCAGGTTCACCCATAAGAACATAAGAACAGCCTTGCTGGAACAGGCCACAGCCCATCCAGTCCAGCATTCTGTCTCACACAGTGGCTCACCATTTGTTTCAGGGTATTCCCAAGCAGATGCCTTCACCTGCTTAGGATTCTCTGAAAATGGCATTGAGAGTTCGCCAGAACCAGTAGCAGAAATTCTTGCTGGCCCCACCCATCCAAGGTTTGAAATTTGTTGTTGTTCAGTCGCACAGTCGATTCCGACCCTTTGCGACCCTATAGACCATTTTTCTCCAGGCGCCTCTGTCCTCCACCATCCCCCTCAGCACTCCCAGTTCTGTACCCATTGTGTCTACAATCCCATCTAGCCATCTCATCTTTGGCCTCCCCCTTCTTCTTTTGCCCTCCACCTTTCCCAACATCAAGGCCTTCTCAAGCGAATCCTCCCTTCTCATTTGATGTCCAAAGTACTTCAGCTTCGTCTTTACTATTAGACCTTCCAATGAGCAGTCAGGGTTGATTTCTTCTAAGATTGACCTATTTGTTCTCCTCGCTGTCCAGGGTACCCTCAAAACTCTCCTCCAACACCACATTTCAAAGGCATCTATTCTTCTGCGCTCAGCCTTCCTAATGGTCCAGCTCTCACACCCATACATTACCACTGGGAATACCATTGCTTTGACTATTCTAATTTTTGTTTGCAATGTGATATCTCTGCTTTTCACTATGTTCCCCAGGTTTCTCATGGCTTGTCTCCCAAGAATCAGTCGCCTTTTTATTTCATGGCTGCAATCCCCATCTGCAGTGATCTTTGATCCAAGGAATGTAAAATCTGTCACTGCTTCTACTTCTTCCCCATCTATTTTCCAGGAACTGATGGGGCCTGTTGCCATTATCTTGGTTTTCTTGATATTGAGTCTCAGGCCAGCTTTTTCACTCTCCTCCTTCAATCCAATCAAGAGGCTCCTTAGATCTTCCTCACTTTCTGCCATTAGGGTGGTATCGTCTGCATATCTCAGATTGTTGATGTTTCTCCCAGCAATTTTAATCCCATATTGTGATTCCTCCATCCCTGCATTGCGCATTATGTGCTCTGTGTATAGATTGAATAAACAGGGTGATAAAATGCAGCCTTGTCTTACTCCTTTTCCTATTCCAAACCACTCTGTCATTCCGTGTTCTGTCCTAACTGTTGCTTCTTGGTTCATGTACAGATTTCTCAGGAGACATGTGAGGTGCTCTGGTATTCCCATCTCTTTAATTACTTGCCACATCTTGTTGTGGTCCACACAGTCAAATGCCTTAGTGTAGTCGATAAAACAAAAGTAAACTTGTTTCTGGTATTCCTTTGTTTTCTCCATGATCCAACGTATGTTGGCAATATGGTCTCTAGTCCCCCTACCTCTTCTGAAACCGGCCTGGACCTCTGGTAGTTCTCTCTCCACATGTTGCTGAAGTCTATCCTGTATTATCTTGAGCATCACCTTGCTGGCGTGTGGGATGAGTGCAATTGTTCGATAATTTGAGCATTCTTTGGCATTGCCCTTTTTTGGGATTGGGACGTATACTGATCTTTTCCAATCCTGTGGCCACTGTTTTGTTTTCCAAATTTGCTGGCATATTGAATGTAGTAATTTGACACCATCATCTTTTAGAGCTTTGAAAAATTCCACTGGGATACCATCATCTCCACTAGCTTTGTTGTTTGCAGTGCTCTTTAGGGCCTTTATAACTTCGCTCTCCAGAATGTCTGGCTCAAGTTCAATTTTTTCATCATTGTGGTTATCAGGGGTGTTGAGGTCCTTTTTGTAGAGTTCCTCTGTGTACTCTTTCCATCTTTTCTTAATCTCTTCTGCATCAGCTAGCTCTTTTCCGTCTTTGTCCCTTATCATGGTCATTTTTGCTTTAAATGTTCCCTTTATTTCCCCAATTTTTCTGAAGAGATCTCTAGTCCTGCCTCTTTTGTTGTTTTCCTCCATTTCTTTGCACTGTTCTTTTAGATAGTTTTCCTTATCTCTCCTTGCTTTTCTTTGAAATTCTGTGTTCAAATAATTGTACTTTTTCTTTTCTCTTTTGACTTTTGCATTCCTTCTTTCCTCTGCTATTTTAAGAGCCTCATCAGACAACCATTTTGCTTTCTTATGCTTCTTTTCTTTTGGTATGGTTTTCTTTGCTGCTTCCTGCATGATGTCCCTTATCTCTGTCCATAATTCTTCCGGCACTCTGTCTATTGAGTCTAGGCCATTATATCTGTTCATCACCTCCACCGTGTATTCTTTAGGGATGCTGTCTAGGTGATATCTGTCTGGTCTCCTTGTTTTCCCTATTTTCTTTAGTCTTAACCTGAATTTTGCGATCAGTAGGTTGTGATCTGAGCCACAGTCTGCTCCGGGTCTTGTTTTTGCTGACTGTATGGAAGTTCTCCATCTTTGGCTGCAGAGTATGTAGTCAATCTGGTTTCGGTGTTGGCCATCTGGTGATGTCCATGTGTAAAGTCGCCTCTTGTGTTGCTGGAAGAGAGTGTTTGCTATGACCAGTGCGTTCTCTTGGCAGAACTCTATCAATCTTTGCCCTGCTTCATTCTGTGTTCCAAGACCAAATTTGCCTGTTATTCCCTCCACTTTTTGATTTCCTACTTTGGCATTCCAGTCTCCTAATATAATTTGGACATCATTTCTTGGTGTCTGTTCTATGAGGTGTTCTAGGTCCTCATAGAACTGGTCCATTGTGGCTTCATCTGCACCAGTGGTTGGTGCGTATATTTGAATCACAGTGACATTGAAGGGTTTGCCTTGAATTCTGACTGACATCATTCTGTCATTTTTGAGATTGTATCCCATTACTGCTTTTCTCACTCTTTTATTGACAATTATGGCTACTCCATTTCTTCTAAGGTTTTCTTGTCCACAATAGTAGATATGATGGTTTCCAGAGCTGAATTCACCCATCCCTGTCCATTTGAGCTCACTGATGCCCAAGATGTCAATGCTAAGGTGCTAAGATGTCAATGCTAAGATGTCAATGCAAAGGTTTGAAATAAAGTAGTTCTAATTGGGTGCAATGCAGGGCTTTGCCCCTGGCCACACACACCATACCGTGCCCAGTTTTTGGAGCCCACCACTGCTTCAAGCAGTATCTGAGCCACTATTTTTCATCTTCTGCTGAATGAGACCTATAAAGGTTTGTTGCTGGTGTGTGCACATTTTTACTTTTGAAGTGTTCTAATGAATTGCTGTTTTCTTGAGCCTTAGAGCAGCATTGGACATAGTAAATTGTTCAGGGGGGTCCCTCTATTTTGGAAATTGGTAAATGAGGAGCTCTTTAGGGAAGCATTCACTAATGTCTTGCTCCTGAGTTAATTTTGTCTCTATGATTGTCAAAAATCTCAACTATGCGACTGAACAACAACATCAAAAATAATTGGGGGAGGGCTTGTGCTTTATTATAGTAAGTAGTTTGCTATTTGACTGGAGGTAGGTTTCCAACCTTTTGCATCTATATTTTATTAATCTGTTTTCTCCTCCCAAAATGACAGTTAAATCAGGCAAGTGGGGTATAAATGGAATTGAATGAAATGAATGAATGAATATTGATGGAGAATAGTAAAGACATGGTTGCATGTGATTGTAGTGCAGTGGTTAAGCTATTGAACTTCAGCCCAAACTGCAGGCTGTGATAATTCAGTCCTAACATGCTCCAAGTTGACAGAGACTTCCATCCTTCTGAGGTCAGTAAAATGAGTACCCAGCATTTTGGGAACCAAAATGGTAATTGTCTTGTGAATCACCCAAAGAGTGCTCTATGTTCTATGGGGCAGTATATAAGTGTAATTCCTATTTCTATGCCTGGAATGAACTATGACTAATCAAAATAAGCAAACATTATTTAGATAGTTTAAGTGCAGGAATAAGTTATTTTTGGTGTTTTTGTGGCAGTCCCACAAAATGCCCCAGAACCAGGTTATCTGAAATACCACCTTTTCTTCTATGAGCCTGCAAATATTTCCAGGTTTTTAGCCAAGGTCCTTCGTTTGGGGTTACATTTGATGGTGATACAGAAAGGTATATTTGATAGCTGGTCTTGGCTTCTGTAATCTCATATTAATGGAAATTACACTTGCTCCTTCTTTGTTGTCCCTTTGTCAGCAGGAAAAGACCTTTTAATTTGTGCAGCCTTCTAGCATTTAAGTTTAATTGTTCTGGTGTAGGAGGGACATTGTGTAGGTTTTTTTTAAGCTGAGGTGTTATCAATAATATGTATGTTATGATTGCATTTGCCTTTTGTGATGTTTATTATCCTTACCTATCTTAATTCCACCATTATCCCCAATGGCAAAGATACAGAATCAAGATGTATGTGTGAATGTGTTTACACCATGTGTACACACACACACACACACACACACACACACACAGATATATACACAGAGAGAGATACAGATATATACACACACAGAGAGAGATACACAGAGAGAGGGGGGAGAGAGAGGGGGGAGAGAGAGATATATACAGAGAGAGAGAGAGATTCATCTTGGTGGATCACTGATTCTTCAGCTTTTGTGCAACCAAGCACAGAAAATCAAAGGCAGAGTAAAATAGACCTACATTCTTACTTGCCAATTCTATCTGCATTGTGACATGTTAAATGCACAATTGGTAATGCTTAAATTTTGAATTCAACAGAATTGCCATTTAGCAATTTTAAGCCAGGTCTTGTTTCTAAATCAAGCAAAAGAAATACTAATAATACCACAAATAAAACATGAGAGAGAGAAGCCATAGAGGGAATCCACGTCACTCCTGTTTTTTTTACTTGACTGCATTATTTTATGTCAAGTAACATTGCACTGAATTTTTAACATTTGTCCAAATGGTTTGCCTTCATGTGATTGACAGATCTCACAGGTTCTGCCTTGTCTCTCTGTTTCTTCTAGGAATGCCTGCCTATGGGTATATACAGAACAAACACTCATCTTTCTAATTTTCTTGCCCCACCCTTCTGTTTTCCTACCCAGAGCACACTGAGAATAGGAAGAGGAAATGTGGACATGACTTTTCTTGAATTTTAAATTACTGTCTTCTCATAAAATGCACTCACCCAGACAGACTGAATTCTTTGGGGAGAAAAGAAGCAGGGTAGGTAGTATAGGAGACATTCAATATTGTAGCATTATAACACTGAACCATCCACGTCTATGGTATTAAATCCATACCAACTCCCACAAGTCCCCATATCCTCCTGACTCTTATTACTCCCAAATTTGGAATCCAGAGTAGGATAGCTAAAGAAACAGATGCTGGTGGCCTAGGTCTGATGTCCCATATTTAGATGTTGCAACATAACACCAACCTTATAAATGGCAATGTAATGCCATACACCAACAGCAGGCAAGAGCAGGCACACATAGAGACCAGAAGAGGAAATTAGAACAAACCAATAAGACTCAGATAATGGGGGGGGGGGGGCAAAGAGTCACATCTCTGTTGACACTGTGGGTGGCACCATCCAAAAAAGGGGCTAATGGAACATAATTGGAAAGTCATTCCAAGCAGTGTTTTCTGCAGCAACATGATGCTCACTTAGCAGTCTTTGGCCACATTAATGGCACTAAGGAATATGATGACCAAACTGAAGATAATTGTGGGGCCATGATTTGTTTGGGTCATGAACAGAAAGGCAAGTCACAGTACTAACCCTCAGCAGCTGCAAGAGGCATATTTGCCTTGTACATTCATGAGATAACCAAGGGCATATTTACCAGAACGGTGCATATTTCCCCACATTTATCTGATGTGTATGTTGAGTCCAGTGTCTATACCCTGTAAAACAGAATATCAGTAATGGCTGTAGACTTCATAAATGGTCACTCTATATCAGGTTCATATGACCACAGAGAGTGCAGATGTGCATACATATCTATCCCAAATTAATATCTGAACATGATATTTTTTGCCTTTAGAGGAACATAAATCATTAATTCAGCACATGGATAAGTGCACTACACATTTATCAAAATGTGAATAACTTTACTTATTGAAGAGTGTTTTGCCACCTTACCAGCTACTTTGCCATTGAGCATGGTAGCAATAACATGGTTTTAAGAAGAAATAAGTATCGGTGGGCCTTAAAAATCTTAATAAAGGACAAGAAGCTGTAGTGAGCAATGCTGGCTGTGTAAAGGCAATTTGTTTGTGTTTATGTTTATGTTTATTCAATTTATATCCTTCCCTACTCAACACATGGCTGACTCAGGGCGGCTAACAACATATAAATGACCCCAGGGCAACCCAAGGGGTTTACATATAAGATACAATGTACAAAATACAATAATAAATACAATGTTTCAAGTAAATACAATAACAAAAATTACAATATAAAGCAAACAATCCACAAAATGCAAAATATCAGCACCACATCAAAATAGAAAACAATTCAACCAAAATCACCCACAAAAAAACCTGCCTCCAGGGTCTTATGAAGGGGAGGACAGGGCCCAGAAACGCCAGCCGGTGGTGTGGCCAGGAGGACCTCTTCGGGCTGGGAGCACTGCAGCGGTGGATTTGCCCGGCAAACCTCTCACCTCTTAAGACCTGGTGAAGGGGGGGAGGGCAGGGCCGCTGGCCGGTGGCATGGCCGGAAGGCCTCTTCGCCCCCACTGGGGCTGGAAGCACTGCAGCGGTGGATTCGCCCGGCAAACCCCTCACCTCTTAAGTCCTGGTGAGGGGGGAGGGCGGGGCCTGAAATGCCGGCTGGTGGCATGGCCGGAAGGCCTCTTCGCCCCCACTGATCTCCTCTAAAACAAAAGTGGTTTTGCTGAGGTTTTGAAAGATTTACAAGCAAAAGGGTCAACAGGGTACATCAGTTTCTCTTTTGCGAAAGCAAAATGGGAAGTATCATTGCTTTGTAATGTTAGAGCTCAATCCCCCCAACAGTTTTCATAACAGCAATGGGTATCATCAAGAGGCCAAAAGTCAATTATGTGCTTGTGCAACTAAGTGTAGGCAGGAGGCTACTTAAGATTTACCTTTATGTGCAGTGCAGTAGTTGCTTAATGTTACAATGTAATGTGGCCCATTATCAAAGCTTTGTGGCATAACCTTTTCAGAAATTTGTTGACCACATTCTTTTTCTTTTGTTTCTTTGAAAAAATATAAAGAACATTATATTAAATATTAGTTTAGCAAATGCCGGGTTTAACTGGTTGTGATCAGAAGGCCTACCTAAAGGCTTCTGAAAGTAGAGCTTTTCCTCATGACAAGCAGGCCCACACATGAAAAGGATGCATCATGCTTTCCACAGCAACAATGGGAGCTGTGTATTATATACGATCATATTTTAACATTGTCTCCCCTCCTTCTATGATCCATTATGAAGTCTGTGAGGCAGGGAATGTTCTTTCTTGCCAGTAGACAATATCCTGCTGAAGACCTATAGGAGGTCAAAAGTTTGCTTATGTTTGTTGTTTGCTGTTAGTCTAATAAAGGCATTACCCACCCTGGCATTAGGATGATATCTCCTCCATTATTCTATTTTCCATATTGTGAGATTTCAACACAAAAACCCTTCCAAAATGTTGATTCTCGAGATTCATGAGAGGCTCAGGTTATTCCCTGTAATGTGAGGTGTGTACTGGAGAAGAAATTAAGATATATTATAGGAAGAAGTGTATGACCCCCTAGGTCCTCTCCTGTTGTGCTCTGGTTTCACATGTGAGGAAGAATCTGAACATTAGAAAAGTTTATGCCATTTGTCAAAGTGACACCAATAAAGAACCAATAGACTGAGGAGTGCAATATACTGAAGATCGGCTCACATCAGAGAAGTATTACTACAGATAGTTGATTCTGATAAGCTTAACCATCATCCAAGCAGACAGGATTTTGGGGGTCATGTATTGTTGCAGAATCCACACAGAAGTAGGTTTTTTTTAAATAACATCATCATTGGAAGAGTTTTGATCAACATGCTCAGGTTTCAACCAGCTGCACCCTTTTATTTTTGTTTCATGTCACTTTGCTTTGTTTCAATTTCTGATTGTAACAGATGGAAAAACACCCCACACTCCTGGGATAAAAATTGTCATTTCAAATAATCTATATTTTCCCACTGGTTACTTCTTTATCCCATTCAATGTAACATATGGAGAAAGAAATATCCTATGGTGTTTTGTGATTTAAATAGTTCTGTACATCATTTCTGTAAAATGATGCACAGTACTCGGTAGGAAGTTGTAGGTGAGGAAAAAAGGAACCTACTGCCAAAAAAGAGAGGTAAAGTAGAGGATAATTTTGAACTGAATTAACTACCAGCAGTATAAATAACCTGCTGTTCATGAAAGTGAAGATACAGAATCAGTTTGCAGCTGTTCATGAAAGTGAAGATACAGAATCAGTTTGCAGAGGAAGGATGTATTGAATATTCAATTTTGTTTCCTGTCCCTTGCCAGTAATGATTGAATTGAAACACTTAGACACTCCATTGGGGGCTGGGAACGGGGGTGGGCACTATTGCTATTGTTTTTACTCCTACATAAGAGCAAAAAAGATCAGCACTTTTTGGGCTCCAACAGCCAAACAACCCATACAAATCCCTTGCAGTGTTTGTGAAAATCTTGTGGTTGTTTGACACCCTTTATACTTTGTGCAAACTTACAGTCATTTCTGTGAAAAGTACAGTACAAGCTTTTCTCAGCAATATACAGGTTTTTTTAGATGAAAAAGTCAAATCATTTTAGAAAAATAAAATAAAATGTCAGCAACACAGACAATTCTCATCTCATTCACTGGGAAGAAAGCTTGTGGAGTTTTTCATTCTCACCTGCAATATGAAATAAGTGTGGATTTTCTTCCACAGTCAAGAATTCACTGAAGAATAAATCCAGTGAATAAACAGGAATGTTCCTCAGGAACCTCAGAGTATTCTTCATTTATCAGCAAATTTAAGGAGCAGCCTCTGGAAATGCCTCTAGGCATATGTTTAAAAACCCTAGCCAGGGTCACTATCAATTGGAATGTACTAGATGGCACACTATTATACACTGAAGTAATAGATCCTGTGGCTCTGAAAAGAGAGCAAGGTAGGGCAACATGTGAATGTTTCTCTCACTTCATGGAGAAAGGACAAAACAGAGACACCAAGAAATAAACTATTATTTACCACAAGATCCATTAAACAAAAAGAGGGGTTGAGTTTGGCTACAATGTGACAAAGCACAATTGAACTATGTTCCCACACTAGAAAAAATGTGGTGAGATACAAACTTTTCACCTACTTAGAACTGGCAGAAGGTCTGCCAAGCAAAGACTTTACACTCACACCCCTTCACAGAAAATCATATGATCTATCCCCTTCTTTCTAAGTTTTAATTCTATTCTAGGGCAGTGGATAACAAAACCAGTAGACAATGCAGCATGTATGAAACATTTATTTGCAAGGACCATCAAAGTGACATACTCTTTCTAGGTGTCTGTAGGGTGTCTGGCACAATGAGGAGACCTTCATTTGAGGACATATCCTTCAACAGACACAAAACATTACGGTCTTGCTGTTTTCCTTTAGGGTTTATGTTTGTTTCCTGGTTGTTTGCATTCAAAACAAATTATTTTCTTTCCTTTGAGTTAGAAATAATACTATGTAGCATTTGCAAGAGACAGAAAATGTGTTATTTGCCTTTTTGTGAAAAAAGGAAACTGTCAGCTACTGAAACAAATGGCTCTGGATATTTCGGTTTTACTGAATTCTCTTATTTCTGTACCCCCATGCATGTTGGTGGACACAGGCCATTTTAATATACCACAATACATCATAATGCCCATATGATCAGAAAACACCCAAGTGTAATGATTGCTATTGCTATTTTAAAATCTATTTTGGATTGAGATTAATTTTGCTCAATTTCTTTTTGCTTGTCATGAAATCCATAGAGAAGTTACTTTTCATTTAAGTTACTTGGTATTTTGCTTAGAACTACACTGTAGTTTCTTTAGATTCTCTTAGGTTAGAGTATCCTAACTCACAGAGGAAAACTGCCATAACACCATTTACAATTGTAAAACACCTACACACACTCCACATTAGCATGTGAATAGATAAAGACCTGTGAGTTAGTCAAGGCCAAGGTTCTGGACATGCCAATTAGAAGCGAGACTTCTTACAGATGGAAAAGTGAGGTAAGGAACACCTGTGAGTGTCATAAGACAACTACGGGTCAAATCAAGAATCTTCTAGAACAATTATTAAATTCTAGAGATAGGTGTTGGAGCACAAGAATGGGTATAAAATCCCCCCATTATTTTAAAGTATGCAACAGCTTTTTAAAATGTAGTGATTGCCTTTGTCAGTTTGAATCATGACTTGATTCATGAGGGCAAGCAAGCCCACCAGAAACTCTATTCTTTGTTGCCTTATGGAATATGTAATCTAGTGTATCCTAGATGAGTTTTTAGCTCAGTTATTTTATATATTTTGGAAACTGTACTTTCTACAATAAAGCTGTTAAATGAAGATTTCTTGGTAGTGTGGTTTTCTCCAAGAGAGGGAGAAATTGCGGAGAAGGGATAAAAAACCTAAATGGTCAACAAAGGGACCTTTTTCCTAAAGGCATGGGGGTGCACCAAGGAACCAAGGTGAGAGGCTCGAGGAGTTTTGTTTCTCTAGAATTGGGAGCACCAACAAGTTGGCTAGTTTCTATTCGAAGGTAACTCTTATCTTGCCCCCCCCCAATAACTTTCCCAAAGCAAGCCTTCTCTGCAAAGCGGTGTGACATTGTGGGACAGGACATTCCTTAAGGGGGCTTTTTGATTTGCCATGTAACATAGCTACCAGAAGCCTGCAACATCATAGGATCCCCTTTTCCCACTTATGAGCCAGTTGAACTAGATGGAAGATCCGCACTGTTGACAGGTGGTCAACCCCAGATGTTTTAGTTGTTTATGAAAAGCCATTAAAGTGGGAACAACTCATTCCACAATGAAGGAACCACAACCAAGAAAGATCTTAATCTGGTCACAATTTTTTTGACTTCTTTAGGTATGACAACACATAATTTAGGAGCTTGAGTGCTGAGGTGGAAAGGGAGAGATATTGCTCTGTATCATCAGCATACTGATGAAAGTGAACTCCAAAGCTCTTGATGACCACCCTCAAAAGCCTTACATATTTGTTGAACAGCATAGGGGAGATCACTGAAAACCTGTGGTACCTCATATTTTTGTAACCAAGGATCTAATAACTCTTTCCCCAGCTGTACTCTCAGCCAATGTTTCTCAAGGAAGGATCAGAGCCAGGCCAAAGCCTTGCCAACAATGCTCAACCCCAAAAGCCTAGCCAGCAGTATATCATGGTCAGTAGTATTAAAGACCCAAGAAGATCAACAGTGAGGTATTAGCCCCCTGTCAGCCTCTCTCAGAAGGTCATCCAGTAGGGTGACCAATGCTGCCTCAGTCCTATGTTGAGGCCTGAACCCAGACTGGAATGGGGCAAGGCATTATAGCTGATCCGCCACCACCTCCTCTACCAGCTTGCCCAAAAAGGGGATGTTGCAGCTGGACAATAGTTGTTAACATCAGCAGCTGCTAATTTAGTTTTTTTCTGGGATGGACTGGATGATTGTCTCCTTCAACCAGGCTGGCAGAACACACTCACACAAAGAAATATTGACAATCTCCTGTACCCCATCCCATTACACCCGCATTTATAGCTTGAATTAGCCAGGATGTGCTAGACCAGTGATGGGCAGTCTTGGCCCTCCAGCTGTTCTTGAACTTCAATTCCCAGAAGCCCAAATCAGCACTCCTGCTGATCAGGGCCTCTGGGAATTGAAGTTCAAGAACAGCTGGAGGGCCAAGACTGTGCTAGACTCTAGCAAAGAGGTAGTGGCCCTACACCTAGCTAGCATCCAGAGAGCTCCTGTAATGATACCTGCTGAAAATGATCCAGCAAAAGCAGACCAGATGGTGCCCTGGACATCTCATGATGATTAATTGCCATAGCTTTGGAGTCCAGATGCCTTTGGATTACATCAACCTTGGATCTAAAATTAGCTGCCAAAGGATTACACTTAGTTATGTTGGGCTGAAGCTCAACCAATTGTTCCTGACAAGATAACTCTTTGGTGATCTTAAAGAGCTTTCTTTGATGATTATTAGAGCTCATAATTTGACATATGTTATATTGTTTTCTCACCAATTTTACTGCTTTAATATATATCCTTGAGCAGTTTTTAACTGCTTCAAGGTTGCCATCCATGGGAGCCTTTCCCCATTTGCTCTCTCGTCTCCTCCTCAGCTGCTCCAGGGTTCATCAGTAAGCCACAGAACAGGACAAACCCTGGGCTGGATTCAGTGTTTAGGAGCAATAGTGTCCAATGTCATAGCCATCTCCATGTACCAACTATCAACCGAGGCAATGACAGTATCACCTGGCAACTTGAATGTAGACCATCACAAAACATTTTGGAAGCCAAGCAATTAATGGGTCCAGGTTCCCCATGGAGCAGAATGCCAACAGATAGTATGGAACGTGTCCTTGACAAGAGCACTGATAGAATTCTGAGAACGACAATGAAAACAAAACTGACAGCTTCTCAAAATCCTAATAGTTCGGCCTGCAGTTAAAAGGTGTACTGAAAAATGTCCAGGTGTTTTTTTTATTAAATTATTGCCTGTCCTCTCCTTTTATAGTAACAGAGTCAGAGTTGAAAAAAGAAGGTTTAAATTTTTTATTATCTTACAGGGAATGATTTAGTAGCCTCTCTTGTTCCTGTCTCCTTTTTGGAAAAGAATGTCATGTCTTTATGACAAGAAAACTTGTGCAAAAGAAAAAGAAAAACAATGCACATATTCACCTTACAGCCTTTTTTGTTTTAGAATATTTATTTATCTCCTTATTGTGTTCTCTAATTCATCTGACTGACTGATTTTAGTCTGACCCATTCAGTGCACACACTTTGTCTGACCTCTCTATGTCTGGAGATTGCTTCAAAATGACAAATGAAACACGGCATAGGGAAGCATAGTATGCCAACCCTGACTTATGCACAGGTGAAAAACATTCAAAGCGAAGGCTGTAGAATACAACTAAAGGATATATCCCAGAATGCAATATAGAAATCAACAATAATGTTTGTAGTGATGCTGGTTTTACATCCATACATCCATCATAATCCCATTGATCTCAGAGTCAAAGTCATTGGTGTTGTAGCACTCAATGATTCTCTCATTCAATATAATGAGAAGTCCTAAGGAACTCACCATCATGACAGCAGTACATTCATGGTACCACCATTACAACACACCCAAAGATAAGGATTTTCAGGGCACTATAGAAAAAAAATGTTATGCACCCTCAAGTCACATCAAACATATGGCAACCTATTAGGCATTTCAAAGTATGTGAGATATTTAAGGAGTGGCTTTCCAGTGCTATCTACCAGTCAGTTTCCGTAGCTGAGGAATGATTTGAACCAAGGTGTGACAGATAGGCTTTGACCTGACCCTTGCCCTTGCCCCATTCCTTCTGAGCTTCCAAGACTGGCCAGCTCTGTGGAACTCCCCGAGACTCTGGGTACAGGAAGCCTAAATGTTGTCCTGCAACCCTGCAGCAACCTGGGGCTTACCTGTATTAACAAAGTCCAGCACGTATTGTGTAGAGTATTATGTGGTATGTGTGGTAGTGTGTGGCTTATGGCTTAACTCTTGTTTTACCTCCTCTTCCAAAGAACAGATGTTGTTGATGAATAAAATATGTTTATTGTTCTCGAAGCATATTGCAGAAATAACAGTTCATTCGTTGGTTCAGGATACACAAATACAGCAGAAAAACATACTAATAAAAAAAGTACAGGTAGGAAAATCTGCACTCAGGCCTTCCCCCAGAAATAAAAGGAAAACCTGACTAATCTAGGAAATCGTGACTAAGCTTGGGTTGGAGTCAGGAATCAGTGTTAGAGTCCACCTCTCCTTTGTGAGGTATAACTCTCAGAAACCCCAAACTCAAAACCCCTCCCAAAACCCATGTGCCTAAAAGAAAGAACATGAGCTTGGTTCTCCTAATTAGCATACAGCCAATTAGGGCCTGGGGATTGTATAAACACTACATGGTTCCCATAACAAATGTCTGGTGTTCCCAGGCTCAGGATGTTGACAAAAGTGAACATTCCAGGCCTGGAGGAAAAGACAAAACATAAGCCTGAAGCTCTGAGAAGCTTCTCCTAAGCACATCTGCATGATCAGGCATTTCCAAGTATGTGAGATATTTAAGGAGTGGCTTTTCCAGTGATATCTACCAGTCAGTTTCCATAGCTGAGGAAGTATTTGAACCCAGGTCTTCTGAGTTCTAATCTGTTACTCTATCCATTATACCACACAGGCTCCCCAATGATAAAAGAACACACACCGTAGAGTGAGTGAGTGAGTGTGTGAGTGAGTGAGTGAGCGTGTGTGTGTGTATATGTGTTGGTGACAGTTGGAGATATGGGTAAGGATGGTGTCATAGCTAGGCCAGGACAATGAAATGGATGTACAAAGAATTCTTAAAATATTAATTATTGTTCCAACTTCTCCTGCAGCTAAATAGTTATTAATTAATTAATGTCTAATTCAGATCAAATCACATTCGAAAAGAGGGGGAGATTTTTAAAAATTTGGCAGAGGCTGAACCTATTATGGACAAATGAGAATCCAAATCAATGGGCATCTTAAACAAGATTATTTGTGCTTTGAAGTAGCAGCTTTTGCCCAGAATTAATCCACACTTAATAAGGCTACCACAAAACAGATACATGCTAATGCTTCTGCACTTTGTGTTAAAGAGTCCATGATATTCTGTTTCAGAAGAAGTTAAAGCACACCATTTGGAATCATCTCCACCCTTTCAGAACAAACATTATACGTATTATAATATGTGGTGTGGACCATTTTATTCAAATGTTATTAAAAGAAATCTGGCACAGCCATGGAGACCAGGTCTAACTGTATTGACTGACAGCTGAGCTTTAGCTCTGATAACTCAATGGATGCTATCAGATGAGAAGAAACATACCTGATTAACAATATGCTAGGGGCAAGTGGCAGAGGGTGGCATTTCTACCTTTTCTTGTGAGTATTCAGAGACATTATAGACTAGGAAAATGTGAATCTATGAAAATCGAGTTCATCGAGGCTATTGTTTTACAACCGCCAAAGCTCATTCTATCCTTACTCCACATGAACTTTTAAAAACTATAATGTATTCTGATATTATTTTTCACTCTTTCATTGCACAGTTTTGAAATATTGCCAAAATCTTTTGCTAAAGCCCCACCATCAAACCCATCACAAGCTTCCACAAGGAATGTGTGGTTCCTGTACATTACATCAGTTTCCATGTTTGGCTCTAGGAAGTGCTTGAGAGAGACCTTGATGGAGCATGTTTCTATAATATGGATTGGTTTTGGAAACAGACATACCATGATAATCTTTACCTATAAGAAGGGGTGTTAACCGTTGGTATCCAGCATGCACACCCACACCCCTCCCTACTATCCCATACTGCTCCTCCCGCACTTACCTTAACACTGTCCGAGCATCGCCACAGGGGTCCGCCAGCCATGAGTGGGGCAACTGCCCCACAAATGCAAACAAAAAATAAAAACTACAAGGCCCAGCATCCTTTGCGCTGTGCCACCCCTCAGCCAATGAGGCTGAAGGGCGCGAGCACAGAGAAGGTGGGGCAGCTGGCTTGCTGGCTTTAAAAAACCCTCACAGGGGGGTGAGGAGACCCAGCCAGCAAAAGGTAAGTGTGGTTGGGGTTAGGGAGTGGGGGGGGGGGGGGGTAGGCATGGCACCAGTAACTATGCTGCCCACCAACCCCACCACCTCCCCCCCACTCCCTAACCCCCACCACACTTACCTTTTGCTGGCTGGGCCTTTCCACCCTGGTGCAGCCTTCTGCATTGTGAGGCATACCGGCCTGTCCTTCATCCCTGCAGGCGTCAAGACCTCCACGCCTGCAGGGACAAAGGACAGGCCCGTGCGCCTCCCAATGCAGAAGGCCGTGCCAGGGGGGAAAGACCCAGCTGGCAAAAGGTAAATGCGGTGGGGGTTAGGGAGTGGAGTGTAGCACAGCCCCGGTTACCATGCCGCCCACCCACCCCATCACCTTACCCCCCCAACCCCCACCAGACTTACCTTTTGCTGGCTGGCCCATGCCCCCGGCACGGCCTTCTGGGAGTCATCACCGAGAATTTGGGGGAAGGAGCGAGATCCCCTCCCCCCAACTTCGGCAAGATTGTGCGTGCGTGAGTGTGTGCGTGCGTGCGTGTTTGTGGTCACCGATGATTCTGGGGGGAGGAAGGGGAGCCCCTTCTCTCCCCGCAGAGCTATGGCATGTGTGTGTGCATTGTGTGTGTGTGTGTGTGAGAGAGAGAGAGAGAGAGAGAGAGAGATTGTGTTGTGTGTGTTTGTGAAATGTTGTGTTGTGTGTGTGTAATGAGTGTGTTTGGTAGTGTTGTGTGTGCAGTGTGTGTGTTGTGTGTGTGCATGGTTGTGTGTGTCGTTGTGTTGTGTGTGTGTATTGTGTGTGCGCACACTTGTGTTGTGTGTGTGTGACCCCTACCACCAAAACACACACACACACACACACACACACACACACACACACACACACACACACACACACACACACACACACAAAGCCCGGCAGTGCTGAGCAAAAATATGCTAGTAGAAAATATGCTTTCAGTCATAATGAACACAATGAACATAGAGGAGCTCACTCTGAGTAAATATGCAGTAGCAGTAGTAGTGGACCAGGTTACTTAAGAGACCGGATTATCCCAAGGACATCTGCCCGTCCCACCAGAGCAAACCAGAGGGGCTCCCTAATGGTTCCATCGGCTAGAGAGGCTTGCTTCTCTACCATTAGAAGGAGGGTCCTTGCAGCATCTGCTCCAGCCCTGTGGAACCTCCTGCCAACTGAACTGCACCTCCAGGCAGAGCTTCTGACCTTCAGAAAAGGTCGAAAGACCTGGCTGGCACAGCGGGTGTGGGGTGCTGCTGGTGGGGCAGCCTCCCCACTTCTGGCTTATATGAAGGCCGTTCGGGTTTTTAGTCTCTGTTTTTTAATTTATTGTGGCTGACAGGGTATTTTAATGGTTTATAAATGTTAAATGTTTTTGTGATTTTGTTGTGTGGGGATTTTTTATATTGAATGTTTTTATGGTGATTGTGAGCCACCCAGAGTCGCTTCAGTGAAGGGGCAGCAATAGAAATCCAAATAAATAAATAAATGGTGCTGTACTGTACTGTAAAATACCTCTTGTTCCATTCCACTGTAAGCCCCCAACATACTGTCAGTTTTCCATCAGATGGAACAATACACTAATCTCAAAACCTTGTGTCCTAATCATCTCTGAGTGTCAAGCAGATTTGATGAATAGCACTAGTTGCATGAAACAATGCTATTTGAAAGGTTTTTCATTTTGTACCCTTCCTGAGTGCTTTCTTAGAGCAAAAACAAAATGAGTGGACTATGAGAAGTATCTTTCTTACAGAGCAACATGTATGCAAATACTAATGCCTTCAATCAGCAGTGCCCATCAGGACTATATTTTCTTGCTGATCACAGCTCTATGCACTGTAATAAAATATACACTGTCAGTTTCAGAATAGGTGTCTGCTCTAAATATTGACTATTGAGCTGAAATGCACCAGTGTGCTTTGCATCTACAGTCTCTGAGGATTACTGACGATTCCTGTAGCTTGTCTCTCACTACTGTTTAAATATCTAAGAGCCTGCTGGAAATTAATTTAGGTGTGAGAGATGAGTAGTAGTAGAGACTATTCACTCACAAGGCTGTTCTCCACAAAAAGGCACAGTGTACTGAAAAGATAACATTGCTAAGAGGGTCAAGTTGGGTGCTTGTTGCCATGACTCACAATGCATTCAAATGAAAGTTGATGGGACTTAGAGCTAAATTTCAGCTCCTCCCTTTGACCTTCCAGAAAAATGGCAAGCCCCTCTTTTGCTTTTCCCTTCTGATCTGTCTTGTTGATTTGTAGATAGCTAAAAATGGTTAGAATGGAAAGATGCAATAGGAAAAGGTGAAATGTTTCGTATGGGTGACCTTCTGGTCATGCAAACATATGCAAATTTCAAAAGGGCACTGACATTATAAATCAGGTGACCAATCAACCCTAGAGTCTCCTACTCTCTGCATCTTAAGAACTCATACACATCTGAAGTTCATTTTGCATATGCTGGTACTTGCATTACTAAAGAACTATTTAATAATAATAGCAACAGCAACAACATAGATTTATGGTGACCCTTTCCAGAATTTTCTAGGTAGACAGAAGTAGCTTACCAATCCATTCTTCTATTAGCACCCTGGGACTATTCAGCTTGCCCAAATCTACATGGATGACTCTTTTGTTTGGAGGCACAGTGGGGAATTGAACTCCTATCTTCTGGTTATGCAGCCAGCTGTCTAAACCACTGAGCTATTCAGCCAACTAAATGAGTGTGATATAAATAAGTCCCACTAGATGCAAGTACAGCAACCCCTAGAGTAGGTGAATGATTGAAACTATCAGTATCTAATTCCTCTGATTTTAAAATCATTTGGCTTTCTATGTGTGTCTATGACTGCAGTGGCTGAAGTGGCTAAGAGGGTGACTGGAAGGCGGGAGGTCAGCAGTTTGATTCCTGAATACTGCAGGACGGAATGAATTCCTGTCTTTATCCCAGCTCCTGCAGACCTAGCAGTTCAAAAGCAAGAAATTGCAAGTAGATAAATAAGGACCACTTCGGTGGGAAGGTAAACAGCATCCCATGTGCTCTAGTCATACCTGCCACATGACCATGGAAACATCTGCAGAAGCAGACAGCGCTGGCTCTTCGGCTTTGAAACAGATGAGCACTGAACCCTAGAGTCAGATATGACTGGCTTTCGAGCAAGGGATACCTTTACCTTCACTGTGTGTATATGGCTGTGAATTAGCATACATACCTCCATTCTTCACTAATTTAATTTAATTTAATTTAATAGTCATATTTATATATGCCGCCCACTCAGGCAGAACCCGACTCAGGGCGGCATTACAACAAGTTCTAAAAACACATAAAAACACTTTAAAAGACCCATATCCCACCCACCCATCCCACCCACTATAAAAAGAAGAAGAGAGAGTTCTTAATTGTTTACATAAGCCAGCAGGCGGGGACCGTGTTCCCATTAGGGCCCCACACCTGCTCTGCCAGCAAGGTCTTCAATCCTCTCCTGAAGGGCAGCAAATCTCTTTGAAGTCTTAGTTGGCAGGAGGTTCCAGAGGGTTGGTGCGGACATGGAGAAGGCCCTCCTTCGGGTGCTGGATAGATGTGCACCCCTAGTTGATGGCACTATTAGAGAGCCCCTCCGGTCCGCTCTGGTTGGATGGGCAGACACTCTTGGGACGATGCGGTCTCTAAGGTATCCTGGCCCACTGCCATATAGGGCTTTAAAGGTCAAAACCAGCACCTTGAATTGCACCCAGAGACAAACTGGTAACCAGTGCAGCTCCCGAAGTAGCGGTGAGGCGCGGGCATATCGTCCGCATCCCATCACCACCCGGGCTGCCGCATTCTGGACCAGCTGCAGCCTCCGAATGGTCATCAAGGGCAGCCCCATGTAGAGCACATTACAATAATCTAGTTGGGAAGTGACCAGAGCATGGGTGACCATAAGCAAGGAGCCCCGGTCCAGGAGCGTGCGTAACTGGCGAATCACCCGATGTTGGGCAAAAGCCCTCCTGGCCACAGCCGCTACCTGTTCTTCTAGCAGCAGCCGCGAGTCCAGAAGGACCCCCAAGTTGCGCACTGGGTCTGTCTGGGGCAAAACAGCCCCATCCAGTACCAAAGATGGTAGTTCCCGGGATAACACGGGGCCCCTTATCCACAGCCACTCTGTCTTGCTGGGATTCAGCCGAAGCCCATTGGCCCCCATCCAGTCCCCAATGGCCTCCAGGCATCCGGATAGGATTTCAACAGCATCACTGGGGTCCCCACGGGCCGAGATGTACAACTGGGTGTCATCTGCGTACTGATGGTACCACACCCTGTGGGAACGAATGATCTCACCCAGTGGCTTCATGTAGATGTTAAATATGAGAGGAGAGAGCACCGAACCCTGAGGCACCCCATACTTGAGAAGCCTAGGGCTGGACCTCTCACTCTCTAACCACACCGACTGGGTACGGCCCTCCAGAAAAGAGGAAAACCAGGACAACACGGTGCCCTGGATCCCCAGTCCTTTGAGCCATTCCAGAAGGATACCGTGGTCGATGGTATCGAAGGCCGCTGAGAGGTCAAGAAGAGCAAGGACGGATGGATAACCCCCGTCCCGTTCCCGCCAGAGATCATCCATCAGTGCGCCCAATGCTGTCTCCGTACCATACCCAGGCCTGAATCCTGATTGAAAGGGGTCTAGATAATCCGCTTCCTCCAGGACACTCTGCAGCTGGCGCGCCACCGCCTTCTCCAAAACCTTACCCAGAAAGGGCAGGTTGGAAACCGGCCTGTAGTTGTTAAGGACAGCTGGGTCAAGGGATATTTTCTTCAGGAGGGGGTGCACCAAAGCATGTTTTAGCGGTGCAGGAAATACCCCCTCCCGTAATGATGCATTTATTATCGTGCCGACCCAGCCACCTGTCACCACCTTGGAGGCTTTCACCAACCAGGTGGGACAGGGGTCCAAAGGACATGTAGTGGCACACACAGCTGCAAGGAGCCTGTCCACTTCATCAGGGACAACAGGATCAAACCGATCCCAGATCATACAGCAAGACTGTGCTCCGGTGCCCCCCCCCAGCCCTCCCCATCCACGCCGGGATTCAGCCCTGAACAAATCCGATCGATTTTCTCCACCAGATAGTCAGCAAAGTCCTCAGCCGAACCCTGCCAACCGGGCACCGATCTCCCCCTACTGAGGAGGGACCTGGTTACCCGGAACAGGGTGGCTGGGTGACTATCAGCGGAGGCAATAAGGGTGGTGAAGTATTGCCGCCTCACCACCCCCATCGCCACTAGGTAGGCCCTAATAGCAGCTCTAGCTAGTGTCCAATCGGAGTCATCCTGGGTCTTCACCCAGCGGGGCTCTAGGCGTCTCTTTGCCCTTTTGAGTTCCCGCAGTTCATCCATGAACCACGGGGATGACCTAACCCCACGGGCGTGGAGAGGCCGCAGTGGCGCGATTTCATCCAAGGCTGCTGTTGCTGTCCTGTTCCACAGGTCGACAAGTGCCTCGGGTGAATCATGTATCCGATCCAGAGGAACATCCCCCAGTTCCCTCTGGAATCCATCTTAATCCATTAGTCGCCGAGGGTGGGCCATTTTAATAGGCCCTGCCTCCCTACGATGAAGCGTCGCCCCCAGAAAGTCATGAGTCACCAGATAGTGATCTGACCATGGCACAGGTGAGATGACTAAATCCTGTAATCTCAGATCACTCTGCTACTGCTCCGACAAGAAAACTAAGTCAGGCATGTGACCACTGCCCCTGGTCGGACCCCAAACTACCTGAGTCAGGCCCATGGCTGCCATGGAAGCCATGAACTCCCTTGCCACCTCAGAAGCCATCCCCAATGATGGCAAATTGAAGTCCCCCCTGATACATATAACTGAATGCAGTTTTTGTTTTGTTCTGAGAACAACACCTTAATATTCTGAAAAGGAGTGAATGATGAAGGACACATACTGATTCAAGAAGTGTGCATTTGATAAACTGTCAGAATACAAATAAAAAAAATCTCCTCTATCTGTAGATAATACTGTACTACTAATGTGATATTATGGAGCTGGAAAAAGTGCAGAGGAGGGCAACCAGAATGATTAGGGGACTGGAACACCTTCCTTACTATCTGAGGCTGCAACAGTTGGGCCTCTTCCATACCTGTCAACCACGGCTCTGGACAATCCAGGACCTGCACACAACGGTTCTGTGCAAGTCGTGTTCTACGCATGCATAGAAGGCTTTTATGCTTGTGTAGAACCCTTTTACGCTTGCGTAGCCTTCTACACAAGCATAGAAGGGTTCTACGCAAGCATAAAAAGGGTTCTACACAAGCGTAAAAGCCTTCTACGCATGTGTAGAACGCGTCTTGCACAGAAGCGATGCACAGTACCTCTTTCCCCCCACTGCCAATTCCGGGATTTTGGCAGCTGCGGGCGAGAAATAGCACAAATCGGCGCCGAAAATCAGGAAATCTCGGCCAATCTGGGAAGGTTGATAGGTATGGCCTCTTCACTCTTGAACGATGGTGTCTAAAAGGTGACTTGATTGAAGATTACAAAATCACTCACGGTATGGACAAAGTAGATAAGGAAAAACTGTTTTCCTTATCAAACAACACTAGAACTAGGGGGCACTCCATGAAACCTTTGGGTACTAGTTCTCAAACAAATAAGAGAAAGTACTTTTTCACCCAGAGGATGACTGGTCTATGGAACTCCCTGCCAGAAGAAGTGGTGACAGCTGTCAGTCTTGACAGCTTCAAGAAAGGATTAGACAAGTTCATGGGGGACAAGGGTATGAATGGCTATAATTATGGATACCTAAAGACAACCTCCGGGTTGGAGAGATAGGCAGGTTATCTCTCATGCCATTTCCAGGGAATCCTAAGCAGGTGAAGGCATCTGCTTGGGAATACCTTGAAGCAAATGGTGAGCCACTGTGTGAGACAGAATGCTGGACTGGATGGGCTGTGGCCTGTTCCAGCAAGGCTGTTCTTATTTTCTTAATGTGGCTTCTAGAATCCATGCAGGAAGGGGAACATATTTCTCAACCTCATCCATGCACTTTATGGACTTAAGCAAACGGTGTCTCTCATTCCCAGCTATATCTTCTGCCCAACCCACTTAAAACAGTTTGAAATGGCTTTAGTGAAAGTGAAAGAACAAACTGACAAAGCAGGACTGCAGTTGAACATTAAGAATGCAAAAAATAGTCACAACTATAATGTTGAAAATAAAGAAATTGAAATAGTTAAATATTCTGTGTTTCTTGGTTCAACTATCAGTCCAAATGAAAGGTTCAGCTAAGAAATAAGAAGAAGATTGTTCCTCCAAAGAGCAGCAATGAGGGAATTAGAAAATATTATTAAGTGTAAGGATGTGTCACTTGAGACCAAGATCAAGTTCATTTACATTCTTGTGTTGTCAGTCACTATGTATCATTATCAAAAGGAGCATCAAAAAAATCTGACAGGGGGAAAGTATTTGATTGAAATATGATGTTGTAACATCTCTATGCAGATAACTTGGATTGCCAGAAAGACAAACAAATGTGTCATAGAGCAAATCAGAACAATATCTTAAAAAGACAAAAACAAAACAAAACAAAAAACAACAACAACCGTAGGCTGTCCACTTTGGCCACATCACGAGGAGGCAAGGTTATCTGGAAAATGTAATAATATTGGGAAAGATAGGAGGCAGCTGGAAAAGAAGACCAAATGTAAGACTTGGTCTAAAGCAGTGTTGCTGAACCTATGGCATACATGCCAGAAGTGGCATGCAGACACCTTTCTCCTGGCATGCACGCCATCACAAGGAAGCCCCACCCTGTGCAGCCCAACCAGCACCACTTCCTGACTTCCTCCCCTCTCTCTCTCTGCCAAAGGAGAGGCAAGAGGGGAGCCTGAAATCCTGTCTGAGAGGCTGCAGCTGGGAGAGGTAAGGTGGGGAGTAGTCATGTGTGTGTGTGTGTGTGTGTGTGTGTGTGTGTGTGTGTGTGTGAGAGAGAGAGAGAGGCCTGGTGGTGGGTAGGAAGGCCTGGCATGGAAGGGTAGGAAGGCCCAACAGGGGATGGGAATGCCCAGCAGAGTGGGAAGACCCGACAGGGGTTAGGAAGACTTGGCGGGGGTAGGAAGGGAAGGCACTGCAGGGGGTAGGGAGGCCCAGCAGAGATGGGGAGGCCCAATTAGGTGGTGGTGAGTTGTGGAGGCCCAATGGGTTGGGTGGTGGGTAGGGAGGAACTACAGGTGTGGGGTGGGGAGGCCCTAAAAAGGGTGGGTGGTCGGTGGGGTGGCCCTACAGGGGGTGGAGAGGCCTAACGGGGGTGGGGGCCACCTGTGAGGGGGAAAAGCCCCATGGGGGTTGTGGACCACCCAGGCGTGTGGAGCACTCACAGGGGGCAGGCACACATGTGGTATCGCTGGTGCACCTCAAGCGGCGCATGTGCACATACACCCACATGACCTTGCTGGAGGCATGCTGACAATGTCACATGGGTATGTGGGCACTCATGGTGCCTGCCTGCATGCCGCTTCCTCCTCCTTGGACACTCAGTCTCTAAAAGGTTCACCATCACTGGCCTAAAGCAACCAGAAGATTAAATTTGCAAGAGCTCAGCAGGATGCTTAGGACAGAACATTTTAGAAATGACTCATTCATAGGGTCACCATAAATTCAAAGCAACTTGATTTGGTAACAACAATCCTCTGACTCTACCAAGCTGTTGTGCAGATTTTTGAGATAGCAACATGACCAAAGTGTTATTTACACATAAAACACAATATTTATGAGTTTATACATGGAAACACTATTATCATTCCAGGAAGTATTTTGGAAGGAAAATCTGCTTGGGTCACTCATTGTCTCTCATAAGGAAACTTTTGACTTGTTAAAAGGGAGATTCTGCCACAATCAGAAGCAAAACAGGTGGTGTTTTTAAAATAGAAACCAAGGAAGAAGTGCAAGAGAGAAGGAAGGAATCATAACAACACCCTCTATTATGAAAATTACCTTGTTTGATTTTGAACTCTGAAAAAAAAAAGTAATATTAATGACCAGGCTGATAAGGCTGATTATTTGAGGAAATTGTTTGTTCTCAGTCCACGGGATCTGCCTCTGCCACTCTTATATCAATCATGTGCACCTTTTGAGATTTCATCAAAGAATGGCAGGTCCCACAAAGCTACATACAAAGACAAACTTACATGTTCTGCACATCACCAACCCTATGTGCATATGCACAATGGTAGCTACCAATATCAGCAATGTTCCAGAAGAAAACAAGCAAAGAAAGATGTAGATCTGTGATATGTGTAACCATCCATGGAGAAATTTAAAATAACAGCCTTCCTATTATGCTAACATCTACATTATGCAAAGTGATCCACAGACAGCAGAATAATATCAGTTTATTTGAGCAGTTACGATCTAATGCTCTGAATAACCACTTTGCAAAGCAGCCTCTCCATGCCATCCCATCCTTGCCTACTGAATTATTAGGGTGAAGTATGCACTTCCTTGGCAAACCAAATGCTTCTCCCCATTTCCTTTTCAAATTGTGGCTTTTTAGAGTCAAGCACAGTATTTTATCCTGTCACCGCTTGGGCTTTAATATGCTCCAGTATCATTATTATAATGTGAAAACAGTTTAAATTCTAAACTGATCCATAAGAAATAGAAATACACACATATTTTAGTCCTGACCTTGAACAATGAGTTTATTCTGATGAATAGAGCTATCAGAGAAAGAACGAACACAAACCAAGGTAGGGGCTGAAAATCACAGCTCCCAAGGATCCTTCTATCCTTATCTTCAGAGTTCTCATGACAGCTCGGTTGCATCTGCATTGCAAAATTTTACCTTTGGGGAATAGCCAGTGCAAAAGTATAATGCATTAAGTGCAAACATTTGAACACTGTATGTAGCAGGGGTGGCCAAACTACAGCCCATGGACTGGACCGGGCCGAGCCTGCAGCACCATTTCATGTAGCCCACTGCCGCCCTTGCTTCTACAAGAAGCAAAGCAGATGCATTTACGACAGCCATAAAATGTGTGCCAGATTGTTGTATAGTCTGGAACAGGTAGAAAGAAAGTCATGTGTATTGGTGGGTGGTGGATTATGTTTCACTAATTGGGGTTGTTGTGTGTATTTTTTTCTATGTAGGTAATGCATTTGTTGTTGATTTTTTTTGTATTTTTGTCTTTTAATGTTTATTTTTTGTTGTAAAATTATAATAAAAAATACTTTTAAAAAATGGCCCCATGCACGTGTAAATGCACCCTGCCTGCCAAATCAGGGTGCCTGAACTATGGTCCACAGGCCGGATACGACCCCCGATGCCAAATCATCCAGCCCGTGTCACCCTCATCACTCCCGGAAGTGGAAGTAAAGTGATGAGGGTGGCGTGGGGCAGATGAATTGGTGTTGGAAGCTGGATGTGGCCCATGGGCCATAGTTTGGGAAACCCTGGTTCAAGCAGAGAAAATGACAGCCTAAAATCTATCTCATCCTGTTGCAAAACATCTGTTACAAAACAGATTGCAAGGCCATTTTACTTTAGCTTCCAGTGGGAGGAACCACGTGACCTGCCTGCTGAACAATATGACTGGCCTGCAGCCCAAAAAATTTGGGCACCCCTGCCATAAATGCACCATAAATGCAAGGGGTGATCAGGCCCATGGCACAAAAAGTTTTGAAACCCATGGTATATAGATTTGCCATGTCTGAGATACTACACTTCATGTACATAGATGACTATGGTGTACAGTGCTATTTTAAATTAGTGATCCTGAACATTCAACCATTGAAGAGTGCAAGGTAGAATCCTCTACACTGCAAGGTAGAAGAGGATGTGATTAAGTACTGTATAAATATAAGATCCTGAATATCCTGCTGTTGGCCTATGGCTGAGCTGGTTTGGCCTGCAAAAATCCACACATGACACAAATAAGTGGACAAGAAAAGGCCACAACTTTACTGGTTACAGCATTAGCTCTCCTGGTTTAGCATTAAGGGTCTGATCCAGTTCATCAGGAGACCTGAATGCCGCCCATACTCACCACCATCTCCTCGGTTGCCATCTGAAGAAGGAACCAAGGAATGGCAGTCTATTTGGAACCCTATGCAGGTATGTGACATCCCATGGTATCCTGCCATCCAACGTTGAGCTGTGCTCCATCATGTTTCATGTACTATGTATTTATTTATTTAATTGCCTTTATTGTCTTCTGTGAACCGCTTTGGGTTGCCTTAGGATGAGAAAGGTGGTATACAAATATAGCAAATCAAAATAAATAAATAAATGAGTATGGCTGAACCAGACCAGACCATGGCTCTACCTCCATCCCCTTTTAAGGGAAGTCCATTACAACCAGGTCCCCATATGCTGCTGTTCCATTTGCTGCATCCAGGCCAATGCTTCCAACCACCAGAAAAGTCATGACAAGAGAAGAAAGCAACTTGTATTCTCCACCCAAATTATACCACATAATTTTCCTGTTGGACCGCTGCCCATCACTGTCCCCCATCACCAACACCATATCAATCTATACAAAACTTAACAATGTTGCCTTACATATCCTGGTACAATTTAGAGGACAGGAAGAAGGGGAGTGTGGCAAAGACTCAAAAAAGAAGGAGAAGTGACTCCTCCAGTCTGGCTGCCCACTCTCAGCCTGACTGGCATCAGTAATGTGTCCCTGGAAACCAGATCAGCAGCAGAGCATTGGCTCCTTATTTTAATGACTGATGGGACTATGCAATTCAAAACAATTTATGGTATTGTTACTATACACATGAAATAGGGGAACCCACATACACTGCCCTGGATTTTTCAGAGTAGCATCAGGATATAAACACAAAAATCCAGATCCTATGTAATAGTAGCAAATAAAAGCATTGACAGGTGTACTTACATGGGGTTTCAGGCTGAGGAGAAGAAAGGAGGTGTTTGTTAAAAGGCAGTCATACCAGGAGCATATTTACTGTCATTGACCTTGTATTTGGGTCTAGAAACTCAACCTGCTTCTTTCCTGATCTCCAACCCATTTGTCCCCTCATTCTCTGTCTATCATTTCTTTCCATGCCTTGTCTTTTATCTCAGCAGGTAGGGGTGGACAGGGGTGCTTGACATACAAGTCAGCTGGCCCACTGCCTCGATCAGACACCTTCTCCTGCAAATTCCAGAAAGGCACAACCATTTGCATGTCTAGGTATTGTGTCAACACATTCTAAACTACTGGGATCCAGGCCAAATATGGGTATACTGTACATGTAGCATACAAACCATATGCTTATGTTTTAATTTAGCGAGAAACCATAAAATTTATCTCTATGTTGCTCTGTTTAGCAAAACAGCAATACCATTTCATTAGACACAAAATGAGGGTTTTGTAAACAAAACAAAAAAATGCCAATATTGAAATGGCCTTTTCCTTTCCATCAAGAGTAAACAACATGCAATTTTGGCAATGTAACATTCTATATTCCTAACATTCTATATTCTCAATATAAAAGCGGTGAGCATCAGCAGGTTAACACCAGTTCACCAGAACCGGTAGCAGAAATTCTGGCTGGCTCCACCCATCCAAGTTTTGAAATAAAGTAGTCCTAATTCAGGTGCAACACAGGGCTTTCCTCCTGGCCATGTCCACCATACCACACCCACAGTGTGGTAGCAATATTTTTTGGAGCTTACTACTGAAATATAGGAATATTTAAGTCTAACACTGTAACTACATACCAGCACCATATCAAGTTGTATTTAATTTAACTCTACATCTGCTGGTTCACACTGTGTGCAAATTACTCACTTTATTACACTGATTATACAAGACAAGGCAATTAAAGATCAAAATGGGGGAAAAGTTAATATTTTGAGCTAAATCCTATTGATACTTTAGGCTACAATAGACCCACTGAATCAATGATAACATGGCAATATAACACATATAAATTCAAATTTATGCCAGGTGTAACTGACAATTGGATTTAGCTCCTTATTTATATGTATTCATTCACAAAACTGCCATTAGTTGAGGTATGTAAGTATAAAACTGTAGCTGTAAATATCCTAAATATAATCCAGTATAGGCTAGAAACTTCATAGCCCCTTCATATAGTAATCACACAAAGGGACACTACTTGCTAATTGAAGGATTCTGAGAACTGTAGTCCATAAATAAAAGTGTTTGCAAGTTCTTTGGAAGTGGTCAACACTAAGTGTAGGTATTTTACAGCTGGAATTGCGCCTCCAAACAGAGCTGCTCCCTTTTAGAAAGGCCCTTAAGACCTGGCTTTGTCAGCGAGTGTGGGATGCGTCATGCGGTATGGCCCAGGCCCGCTGGCTAGTTTAGCTGCCTAGGTTCTTCTGCAATCTGTCAGTAGTGTCAGTATAGTGTTTTAGTGTATGCTGTTTTTAATGCTTTTATGTATCGCTTTTATCTTTTTAACTTGTACTGTTTTTATCTTCTTAAGGGATTAGGGAGGGTATTGTTGGTTTTCTTTAGATGTTTTATGACTGTTTTTGTATGCATTTTATGTACTGCATGGAGAAGGCTTCCTGTTTTAATTGAGCCTGCTCCTTTCTGCTGTTAGCCGCCCTGGGTGGCACCTGCACCAATAGGGCGGGATAAAAATATCCCAATAAAATAAATAAATAAATAAATTTTTATCTGAAGGTGAATGAGGGCTGAATTGCTCTGAAGCTAAAGATGAAAATTTCATGCCCGCCGATTTGTATTAAGCAGGAGATTCCAAAATGTATACTACATCAGAAAGCTTCAGTTTCTCAGTTTGAGATGTATTACATGGCTAAGCATTTCATCCACAATCAAATTGAGTAGTCAGCAGATCTGCTTTTCAACTCAATCCTGTTAAGAGGACAAGTTTTTATTCATATTCAGAGCCAACAGCAAAACTGTTCAATCAAGCCCTAAAACTAGATATATAATATGTATTACTCTCTTAACCAATGCGGCAGTGTGATGATTGGCTAGGAGGGGAAAAATAATTATAATTTCCCTACCACTCTGCAGAAGAGCCAGGGAAGATTTAATTCAAACATTGGCTATGATAAGTCCATTCAGCCTACCAGATGCTTACCCTAAAATCAGCTTTTGATGGCTGCAAGGCTTCGTTATATGCCACTCTCAGCAGCTATGGGTACTAAAATGGCAAATATAGGGTTGCCATTAAAAAGTATAACCCACTGCTGGGGGTTCAGAAAAAAGCACTCAAGTTTGGGGTGCTCCAGCATTCATGATATGTGGGCATATGGAGCCAGGATTGACCCCTGAGAGTTCCAAAAGAGGGCTAAACACCCTCACAATTCTCACAATCCTTCCAAATAAAGTATTCAGCTGAGTCAAGGATAGACAGAAAGTAACTGCTTCTCTGGTCCTCTCAAATATGTTCAGACTTAGCTTTGCGGGCATGGTATCTATCACCACCACCACCACCACTCATTCACACCAGTTGCTCTTCTCTCTTTTTTCTGCCATTAATTCTATACAACAGCTTGTGATTCCCACAACTATCTCTGGGTGATGTTTCAGCAATAATGTGTATGTCTCCCCCTCAAGACTGCACAGATGTTGAGATTTAATGCCATTTAATGTCTCTCTTACTTCCAAAGTTAAAAGACAAACATTATTTTGGGAGCTTGACAGGCAATTTACCAGCTTTAAAACAACCACCATCCTGTGTTATGGACCATGGGTTTTAGTGGAGCATATGAACAGAAAAAGCCAAACCAGCAGGATGAGAAAACAGTGCCTAGTTCACAGCTTGCAGACAACGAAAATCAAAGGTGTTCTGGACCTGCATCTGTCATTTTGCACTGAAAACATGAGGCTGTTGTGACTACTTCAATAAAGTAGTCTTCAAGATTCCAAAACATTATAACACAGGAGTAAAGGAAGGGATTCCTTTAATGCCATCTGCTTGTTAGAACCCTGTGGTGAATTGCCTCAGCAAGTATTCTTTTAAAGTGTTTACTCTAAATAGATTGCTAATATCAGAAACTAAAAAGTCTGTCTTTGGTCAATGGGCCCCAGCATGAACATGAGCTAAACTAAAGGTTTCCTTCACATATAATCTCAGGTCTTCAAAGTTGCAAAACTGTTTCAGAGAGACACTGAACTTCCATCACCATCACCATCACCATCACCATCACCATCACCATCACCATCACCATTATTATTATTATTATTATTATTATTATTATTATTATTATTATTATTATTATTATTATTATTATTATTATTATTATCATCATCATCATCATCATCATCATCATCATCATCATCATCATCATCATCAACCCTGAAACCCTAATATCTGGAAAGACCATGTACTCCATCCCCAGAATAGCCTGAAAACCTCTCAGTACCCCCAAAAAGAAAGAAAGAAAGAATACACAATATAAACTCACACACAAGGAAACACTTTCCCACAAAACCCAGATAAATTGCTAAGCAAATATAAAGTAATTAATATAAATAATTATTGTTATAATTAATATAATATCCTTTAAAGTACAGTACTTCAAACTAAGTCTAAAATATTTATCTGAGCAGTATAGACAAGTGGGAAAGGAACACCAATCAGCCCAGGTCAATCCAGGGTCAAAGCAAATAATACAGTATCAGCAGCAGAAGAAAAACCCCACACCTATTCTCAACCACACCCATCCAAAAACAGAACAAAACTTAACACAAAATAAACTAAGTAAATATCCAAAACAGAAATCCAATGAACAATATAATATACAACATACTAATCAACCAACATAAATCAAAGGTAAATTAAATCTATAACTGAGTATTAACTAAATATCCCAAATAAATTTACCCTCACCACACAAGAACATATCCCACAGGGGTACACAGAAAGAGCCATCTTGAAGATTGTGGTATTTTTTAACCATAATCTGGCATACCCTGGTAATGGCAACCTTGTGTTTTTAACTAATCTTTCTCACACTAAGTCAGGTCAAGGGAAACGCAGAATGAACTCACCAAAGGGTGCCTTCATTTTTGCAGTTTCACATCTGGCCTAGACATGGAAGGAAAAAGAACATATCCCACAACAACGAAAAAAGGGAAAAGAAAAGATTAAGTCTCAATGTCAAAGAATAATCACTAAACAGAAGTATTGTAACTGGGCAAAGTACAAATTTGGGGGCAAATCTAAGTAAGCATATCCACAGTCAAGGCTAGGAGACAGATATTCAAGCTGCCTCCCCCCCCCCAAGCTGCAGGACACACAAAGGCAACCTCCTGTATGAAAATCTGAATTTTGAGGAATGACCAGCTGATACTGAGCCACAGGACCCTCAGACCACCAAACCACTGATATCCATGAAGAATTATCCAACCACAATCAAAGGGGGATCCAAACATCATTCCAGCCAAATCTATGAGACCAAAACCTCATACAGAACTCCAAAACCAGCAAAACTGCCCCCCAAATCAGGTGGGAAAACAATTTAGTTGCAAAAGGTTGGAATCCAATCTGCAAATTATACAATTCCAAAGCAGAGAATTCAGCCTCAAAGAGAGGAAAGAGAGGAAATCCAGTCCATAAACAATATAGCTCCAAAACAGAAAAGTTCCGTCTCCCTTCCCAGAACAACTCCAAGGCCACTACCGATGGACAAGGACCCAGGGAGACCAAGTTCAACTGTCCCCCCTCACCTTGAGCACCCAAAAGGGCTGAGGAGGCCAACCAGCCAGGCAGCTGCAGCCAGATAAGGTAGATAAGTCAGAGCCCTGGGAGTGGCTTAAACAATCAATGCTCTCCAGGACCAATAAGAATGGAGCAACATGTGGCCAAACACAGACAAACTCAAAAACAGCAACCAAAAATAAGACAAAAAACAACTCAAAAGGTGAAGTCAAACACCGAACCCCTACTCTATTGACTTGTTACCATTTTGCTGAGTACTTGCTTGACTGTATTGCTTTAATATGGTAGGCTATTTTGGGTCATCTTAAGGAAAAAGATGGGGTACACATATTTTTAAAGAATAAATAAAATAAAGAAACAGCATAACAGCTTGGAGTCAGACAGAAAAGAGAAAAATAATTAAGGGGCCACCAGCATACAGTTAGTACTGAACTTCCAAGTTATGAACAACTTCTGAAAGATTCATGTGCATGTAAAGTATCATGAGGGAGAAGATTGAAGCTTGCAAGACATCAACAACAGGCCAATAGTTGTGGCATGAAATAGGATCCCTACAGTGCCATTTCCTGAAACTGCCTTTCTGAGAAGAACGAGGATAGCTCCAATCCCATCTCCGAAACAGTCCTCAGAAGAAGAATTTGATCAGTGGTATCAGAAATCGTTGGGAGATGAAAAAGCACACCATTTAGCCAACTTTCAACAAAGACCAGCCAAAGGAGTCTCTGTCTCATAATCAGGCTTAGAGCTGGATTGAAGTGGATCTAGATAAGTGTTTCCCAACCTTTGATTTTTGGGATTCAATATTCAGGCATGGGTCCTATGTTGGAAAACACTGATCTAGATAATTAACCTCATTTAAGGAGCAATTATTTAGAACAGGGATCCTCAACATTCTGGGACATAGGTGTGTGAATGTCACATTAGAAAGTCCAATGCCTAAAGATAGCTACATATTAGATCAAAATGTGACACAATTATTAATTGTCCAATTTAGATCAAAAGTATACATTTGGAAGCCAATGAAGAAATGTTTTCTGCAGTTGTAGTTCCTTTCAAACTGTGCAGTGCACATGAATACTGGGTCATATGCATAGGACTAGAAAGATTTTTTTTTGAAAATATGGATTATGAATCTGATATACCAGTGGACCAGGAACTGCAGTGGCTCAAGTCGCTAAGACGCTGACTGGGAAGCGGAAGGTCAGCAGTTCGATTCCCGAGCACTGCAGGATGGAAATGAGCTCCCGTCTTCATCCCAGCTCCTGCCAACCTAGCAGTTCGAAAGCAAGAAATTGGAAGTAGATAAATAGGGACCACTTCGGTGGGAAGGTAACAGCGTTCCGTGCGCTCCGGTGTCTAGTCATGCCTGCCACATGACCATGGAAATGTCTGCAGAAGCAGACAGCGCTGGCTCTTCAGCTTAGAAACAGAGATGAGCACTGCACTCTAGAGTCAGATACGACTGGCTTTCGAGCAAGGGAAACCTTTACCTTTACCTTTATACCAGTGTCATGCTAATACTTTAAAAATTGGGGGCCCTCCAAGTAGGTCGGGTAGAGAGAAAGAGTGAAACAAAGGGCAACCTCCTGCCAAAAGATATGCTATTCAATTAGTTTCAAATTATATGCAGAGAGCACATAGACTACTTGCTAGCTGAACCTCAATCATAAAAGAAAAATGGTAGCCAGAAGGAAGGGACCTTGGCTTGAGAAAGATATTCCATAACTTCCCTGCTAAGAGATGGCCTGTTCCCTCTAAAACCAATGGGCCACCCACTAGTTTCTGCAATCACAGATGCATGAGAAGACTCCTAGGAGAGGCAAATGCAAGCAAGGCAAAAATTCAGATCAATCAGCTCTTGTTGAGGAAGGAGGAATGCTTTTGTCTGAAGCAACCTCACCTGTCACCTTGGAGGCCACTTGGAGGAGCCACAATAGGTGGAGCCTCTAGAAATGTTTAGTACACAAATCATTTTGTATACTTTTTGCAAAAATATCAATCATTTTCTCTTTTCCCTCTGCCCCCTTTTTTTGGTAAAAGTAGGTGAGACATCTTATATACCCATTTGTGCACCTGCTTTATCTTCCTTACATACACACATAGCCTTCAACATGGCAATGCATGGAGAAGGTGAGTGAAAAATCTGAGTGGCGGTGGTTTAGTGGTTAAGATGCTGAACTTGGCCAGCAGTTCGTTGGGAAGGTAAACAGCAATCTGTACACTCCGATGTCTAGTCATGTCTGCCCCATGTTCACAGAAACATCTGCAGATGCAGACAGTGCTCTTTGGCTGTAATCAAGGATGGGCACCACACCCTAGAGTCGGATACAGCTCACTTTTGAGCAAGAGTTACCTTTACCTTTGTCTTTGTCTGAGCTCCACTAGCTAGCAAAATACCCAGAATGGCCAAAATGATAGTATGTTGGATAAGACCAAGAAAGGGCTGGCAGAAGGAACCCTGGAAATCACAAGAAACAATGTTGCTATCATGTACTTCGTAAGAAGCAGACAGGAAAAAGAGCAGTAGATGGTGCTGCTTGAGGCAGGAAGAACATTGTGGGTTTGAGGGAAAATGCCTTGAGGGTGATAGCCAGTGGTGTGCTGGCCCACAGGGATACAGTGACTCATCTCAGTGTGCCCCAGTGACTGGTGCCTCCCAGAGGCAGGCAGAGGTAATGGGAATGTATGGGATTTCTCCCCAAACCCTCCAATAGGTTCCCACATCACTTCCTGTCCACCTCCCTCCCAAGGTGCCCAGCACACCCTTGGTGATAGCAATAAACAAGCAGGTTGGGGGGATGCACAGAAAGAGATGAGGGGGGGGGGTATCATGCAGCACACCGCAGGTTGGGAGAATGACTAACAATTAGTCATTCTTTATCCAATAATGGAATATTTGAATACTGTCCTGAATTACCCAATAAAATAGAGCTCATATCTCCTGCAAGTGTGGCTCACTAAATAGAAAATACTACAAGGGGCCAGAAAGGTCAATTCATTCACTCTGTGTAGACACCCAAGAAGTTAACAACATTGAATTATATTAACATGAAATGATATTATATATCACTGATTTTGCTATTATTGCCAAAAATATGAATATTAATCTTGAGCTGGTTCTGTAACTCAAAAGACATAATTGCCAGGCAACAGAAACATATGTATGAAATAGCTAGAAAGAAGCTCTCATTTACCAGACCTGCCCTTCAAAAATAAAATAAAATAAAATATATGAGCAAACAACTGAGAAAGGAAGAAACTGCAAGAGAGGAAATACCGACAAAAATACTCCATTAAAGACTGAATGTGTTTAATGGGTAAAGAATATTGGATATTAAGAATGGAAAACTGTGGGCAGGGAGAATTGGATGGAGTGGTGAGAAATGTAAATAGGAGCCTTCATACACATTATGTCTTTGCCACAAGTCTCATTTCTAACTAGTTTATATTCTATGTAGTTTCTGATTCTGATTTGAATGAGCATGTGAATGTCAGTTCCAACACAGAGTGCAGCAGTTTTTATAGCTTACTAAGTAACCCTCAGGGAATTATCCTGTACTGTGAAATGCTGAGTGAATGATGGATCAACAGTGACTCCAAAATAACTTGGCCCCACTCATCCATCCCAGACCACTGCTGTCCTATGGGATGGAGACTGTGTTTTTAAAGAATAAGCATGAAACAATGTACCTCTCATCCTTCACATATCCTCTTTTAAGTCATAGAACAAGAAACAAAACAAGATGTTTTCTGTGTTAGGCAACTCCCACCCCTGCTCCTGCTCATCAGCTTGACAAACACTGCACCTTATTTATGAAGTGTGTGAGAAACAATCCATTATAGAGAAAGACAACGATAGTCTAGCCTGGCCATAAATCCTTATCTGGTCAATAACCACTATCCTTACTACCTTAGCCATGAAAATGAGCCAAGGGAGGATATAAATTCACTTGTGGTTCATTTTTCAAGGGAAAGGTTCCCCACAGGCAGTCCAAAGTGTACCTGGCATGACAGTAGCACAAACGTTTACACATTTATTACTGTCCACAAGAACTTGCCCTAGCTCACTGCAGACAATAAGAAGGAATGGAGCTGTCCAGAATGTGGGCAGAAGTGAATAATTTTAGTGCCCTTTAACTTTGGCTGCTGAAAGCCACGAGTGGCTCAGCTAACACAAGAACAAGCTGTGGTGTAAGGCAATGCAGAGGACAAAAGCAGCCTGTAACAAAAAGTCCCCAAATTGGTGGGAGTCAAACATAGGATTGTTTCCATTCAAATTAATTCTTTTTTGTCTCTTAGAAACCTGCTCCATGCACTAAGGCCTTCTTTGTTAATATAAGCAGCATAGCCTTTTCTGATATGGCCTCTATCATGATCTCTACCTCTGTCATGAGCTCAGGTATAGTCAGTGGTGGGATTCAATTTTTTTTACTACCAATTCTGTGGATGTGGTATGGTGGGTGTTGCCAGGGGGAAAGCCCTGCATTGCACCCGAATTAGGACTACTGTACTTTATTTCAAAACTTGGATGGGCATGGCCAGCTGGAATTTCTGCTACCGGTTTAGGCAAACTGGGGCAATCTGCTGAATCTCACCACTGGGTATAGTGATAAGTTTGCAAGTGGACATCATGTAATCCATAGACAACACACTCATCTAAATCTGACAAATACAAAACAATACAGACATCTGTATTAATCTATAACAACAAATGAGTGCCAAGTATTCAATAAAGTTACCAAGGCCAAAACACTCTCCAAGACTTTGAATTACAGAAGAGATAGCTTGCAACAATAGCTGAAATCCTGTTGTTTACCACAGGCCTGTTGAATCATTGGAAATTTGGTAAGATAGTCCTCCATAAGTTCCACTGAGACCATAGCAAGTTCCTACTCTAGTTGAAAATTAACTAGGCTAAGCAACAGGATTTCAGTCAATGGGAAGCACATTTCTCTCCTAGTTAATGTGAGGACTGAAGATAAATTGAGGCAAAACAGAGAAGCCGAAAATGATGATGATAGCTGATGACATCATAGTTCCTGGTAATCAGAAAATCTTGCAGTTTTATCCCTGCAGGCCCTGGCACCACAACACCACTGTTCATGGGGCACATTAAATCTCTTGCTTCGGGCAAGCATGCCAAAAGGCACAAGCTATTCTCCAACATTTTTGATATGGGGACTTATTCTATTAGATTACTGAGATTTTATGAGTGATGAATATGAAGTCTTTAGTAAGTTTTTTTCCAAGCCCCCCCCCTCCCTCCTAACCACAACTCCCTTTTCACTTTAGATTCCAGGTTGCTTTGTGGTCTAACCATTTAGAAACGATAGCACTACAACTTTATAATGATGACACCTAACACAAACTCTTGGCCATTTTCAAAAACCCTTTCCCTCTTCTCAAAGAGAAGGTTTCAGGGGTGAGAGAGTGGGTTACAGGATGGCTACTGATTAGATGCTTTTCCCCCAAATTCACTGAAAAGCATGTTAACACTTGGCATCGACCCAAAATCTTTGAGAAGAGTGTGGTTAACAATTAACATGTTTCCAAGTGATTTGCCCTATGGTTGGGGAGTAACGTTCTAAAGGTTTTTAGTGCCTGCAAATTGGTACTAAGCCTCCTTCTGCCGCATTAACGTGTGCAGAGTGTTAAGGCACTTATTTGTAACGGCTCTGTTCCTTGACAAAAGCCTGCCTGGCTTGTTAACAGATACTTGAAGCTCTTAAGATTACTAAAAGGAGAAGGAAAGCTGCAAGGTGTTTATAGAGTATGCCACGCAGAATGTGTTTTTACTGTCAAAGAATGTTTTTTTTAATAAAAAAAACACCTTCCTTTCAGCATGAAAATTTCCCAATTAGTTTTTAATTTGTATCTTTTCTACATATAACATATTGCATATTAACTTTCAAAAGGTGGCTCTTGAATAAAGCTGCAAGAGATGGAGTTTACTTCACATGTGTTATGTTTCAGTCATGGTTTGCCTTGTACTTTAAAATTTGAAATAATTTATACTGGTTTCTCTTCAGTTATGAAGCTACCTCATTTGAAGAACTGGAGATTGTTTGAAACTATGCTTACAAATAAGAACAAGAATGTGTGGAAATCCCACTTTACAAGGGAATAGGAGAGGGGAAATATGTGATCCCAATATTTTGCTTGAGCTAGATCCATATTGTGCTTGCAGCAGTAAACTATGGTTTAGTATTATAACACAGAGTTGCAGTGAGTCTTCAGTTACCGCCCTTCAGTGCAGACACAAGGAGGAATGCAGAAGCGGTTGATTCCCCCTTAAATTAACTAGTTAATAAAAGTTATGGCTTGCTGAACCAAGACAAATACAAGCCAGTTGTCTTGGTTCAGTGAGCTATAATTAAGACTCATAACAGACACAAAACAGTTAATCCAAAATGGTAGCAAAAGCTTATGATCTCCACCTCATAGTCATGCAAGAGAACGAGGGAGAAATGTCTGAGACTTAAGCTTCCTGAGAAACATTCTTGTAATACTAAATTGTGTGAAAGTGCAGTCATAATTCAAGGATTTTCAAAAGGAGTGGGAGTGTGAAGGGGGACAGGATTGTATGCATTCTTAGCACAAATAAATGGAGACCTTCTAACATTATTTGGAATTCGAATCCTCTGCTCATTTATTGGCCATCTCACTTTCACATTAATTCATTCTCTTTTAGATACACTGAATTCCCTTTCCTTATGAATCCACAACTATTTTTGCTCCTCCAATGGATGGTTCAGAATATACAGTCTTAAAACATTTCTCTCTTTCTCTTCATGGCAGAAATATGTGCACTTAGTATGCATGGAGGATGCACACTAACTTTCCCCTTTGAAAAGTCTAAATAAGAATGTGGGTGGGAGAGAAAGTTCAAACTTTTTCTGACAAATCACTCAACCAACTAAGAATGGCCATGAACTTTAAACTTCTTCAACCACTGATAGTTGTTAACGCCCAGAAAGATGGAATCTTTTCACTGCTCTTCTTTTGAGGACTGAATCTATAACCTTTGAGGAACTTAGTTCAGCAGTAGCACTGTCTCAAAGACACCACTACAAACCAAAGTCTAAAACACCTCATTTGTCCTATTACTTGTTTTCCTGAATGTCAGACCATAGAAATATCAATGAAGACAATCACAGGAAATGTTAGTGGCATTTGTGACAATGTGCAGTGAATACATCACAAGTGGATTTTGTCACTGTGAGCTTACATCAAGAATCCTTCCTTTTTGTATCAGTGGTCATGTACAGTTAACTTTGTGATTGTGCATTGTCACAGATTTTCCCAAGGCTTCTTCAAACTGCCTATGAAGTATTTCATTTCAGTTTTAAAGTATTATGTGATATGTAATCCTGTGAAATGTAATAATACATCATGTGATTTATCAAGGAAACTAAAATATCCCTATAGCAATAATCAAGGACTCTAACAATGAATTTCCAAACATTTCATCTTCCAGACTGAAAATGGTTTTTCACAACTTCAGAAAAGATCACAAGGGTCTTGTAAATATGGCAATACATGTTTGGGTCCAAGCCAGACCTGTGGAAAGCCAAATCCTTTAATGGAATTTGGATGCTCAATAAGACTGTCTTGGAGCCAGACATACACACTATCCATTCACACAAGCATCTGTCTTCCTTTTAAGTCATCCCATGTCTCCAGTCTGTAATGTAAGATGCAGCCATGAGTTCTCTTCCCTCAATGCCTAGACTGCCTCCATACCAATTTAATCCTTTGTAAAGTGTCTCACCTTATTATCAAAATCATGTTTTTTCCAAAATAAAAAGTGCTGTATGTATCCTTAATAATAGTTTATCTCCTGATTTCCCACACATTTGAAGAACCCCCAGATGATGAGATGAAAGAGGCTGCACTAGATTTTCCTTGCATAAATAGAAGCTATATACAATGTCGCCATACCCTCTAGCTCTAAATTAATTACAGCTAGTAATTGAACACAACCTTATGATACCCTGGAAGGAACACTTTACAAAACTACCTGGGGTATCTCTGAAGCATCATTTGTGCTGCTATTTCATGAGATATTTTCAGTTCTGCATTCTTCAATCTAAGCCACAATAATGAGCTAAAAGCCAGTCACATTGAAACAGCATTTTGCATGTCAAATCTTTGTGTTTCAGTTTGGTTGTGTACAAATTTACTTCTCTGGCACATGCCTAGCCATTGCAGCTGACTGTCACTGTTTGCATAGCTGTTGTCCTAATCCTATCCACCCCCACAAAAACCTGCAGTGTGTGAAAGGGAAAGAAAGCAAAAACAAAATATTCCTAGAAGAGTAACATTGCTGGCCTGTTAGGCAGATAACCATATTCCACCTTACATTGAAGAGATACTGTTTTGTTGTAATAGGAATAAATCAAGTTTCCTATCACACCAAGCCATAAAAAGAAAAACATAATATATACATAATCTCACACACAAAGTTTAACAAGCAACTGAGAGCCAGATTATTTTACACTTGACAGTGCAGTGGTTTACCAGTGGAATGAGTATATGTACTCCTTATTAGATGTTATTGCCACTGCATGTGCACATGCAAGTAGGGTTGCCATAAATCCTGTTTTTCTGGGATTTTCCCAGATTCAAGCTGTCCTGTCTGGTTCAAGGGAAAGCATGTAAAAGTTCTAGGAGGGAGCAAGAAATGCCCATGTCCACAGAGGATTCCTTCTTCACATGACCGCAAAGGGTTAAATGCATAGAGTCAGCATTACTAGAGAGGAAGGGAACACTGTGGATAGGAAGTGAAGAGTTGTCTCTCGCAAAGGACCTCTTCCAAAATAAGTCAATTCCTTTTCTCCGTCCAGAGGGAAACGGGGACTCCAAGGGCTGCATTCCCATTCCAGACTTCTTTTTAGAGCTTTCTTCCAAGGGATCCTCGTGTGGGGTTTGAAGGTGAGTCCAACTCTATGGGGGATAGTGAAGGGTAGGGTAGGGGTGACCTCAGGGAGAGGAAGGCCAATTTCAAGAGTGGCCCAAGAAATGTTTATTCAAAAATAAAGGAACAACCTCTTGACTACAGTTTATTTTAAACTGACGGAGGCTGCCTGCCCTGGATGGGGATTCGGCGGGGTCTTAGAGTTTGAAGAATGCAATGATGTCACATGGCAGTACCATTTTGGCAGGATAAAATTATGGCAGCCCTACATGCAAGCACAAATACCAACATATACAGGTGTGCAGATGCTCACATGCTTGCTCGCATGTGTACATATACACATACAGATTGCGATCAGTTTCCTATTGAGCTGCATAGTCAGCACAGAAAAAGTTCCCCTTTCCCAAGAACCTTGAAGAAGCTACAGACAAAGGTAGCAAAATATATAAAGTTGATATCTAGCCTAGAGCTTGGTTAAGGCAGGGAATGATGGTTAGGAAATCATGCAGTAAATGAGGATATTGGGGGAGGATATAAAGAAATAATAAACTTAGTTCCTTAGTCACTTGATGTTGCCTTGGCTATTTCAAAAGACTGGTTTGGAAATCTGAATATAATCATGTCTGAATTCATCAGCCTCATCCAAATCATGTACAGTAAAACCTCACATAAAGAGCACCTCCCTTAGAGACTAACTCACTTAAAGAGCAGAATTTTCTCTAAATGATCACCTCGCTTAACAAGTAAAACCAACCAAAAACTCACTTAACAACGAAATTGGGGTTCACAATCTCATCCTCTGCCAGATGTCACAATTGGTGTTTTGCTTAAAGAGCAAACTCCTTTAAAGAGCAATCCCGTGGAATGCATTATGCTCTTTAAGTGAGGTACCACTGCACAAACCAGTCAAAAAAGATGTGAATATGTTCATATATATTATTTATCTACATGGATTTTTCAGGGGAAAAAATGTTTGATATTTCCAGAGAAACCAAGAGAGCTGAAGTAAAAACCTATCAATCTTTAGAAAAAGATGAAACATTTCTCTGAGCAAATTACTTCCACATACCCTTAGCAGCTAAGGCCTAGCTTATAAAGTGAGTTTATCTAAAGAAAAAACTAAACATTGGCAATATTGTATTGGGGTTTTATATCCACAAAATACAAACAGTGCAACTTTGGGAACAAATTGCTTCAGCTTAAGAAATCACCATATACATGCAAAATTGTGTGACTCAGTAGTCAACAGATAATGTCTAGATGATAATACTTCACCTCCAAGAGTAATGTTATTTTTAACCTACATTTCTAATATAGTCTCAGCACAATTTTACATTCCCAGTATCTTGTCATTTTGTTGTCATCATTCTCAGCAAATGAAGCAAAGCTTATGCAAACACTAGAAAGGACTCTGGCCACATGTATTTTGGTGGGGATGAAAGAGGTATGAAAGGGGATGGGGATCACAATGGTTCAGCCATTTCCTACTGAAATGTAGATGAATAATGTGACTCAATCCTTCCATCTATCCATCCATTCTTTATATAGGTTGTTGTGATATCTTAATCATTTTCCTCAAAAGCTATTACCTTGAATCTGTACATAGCCCTAAATTGATCTATATAGCTGACATGAATCAAGCCTGATTGGGTGCTACCAGCAGGTGAACATTTATTATTGTAAGACAGATCTATTAGTATCTGAAAGCTATTAACAGGACCAAGGGAATGAAATCCATTGTTTCTACTTCAGTGGAGAAGATGTTGGACCTTGGATGGTATCTTGGTACAAATACATCACATGGTAGAGCAGGAAAACATTTAGTCACTTCTGCCAGCCACCAAATGTGCTGGTAGTTATGATCCTGTTTGTAAATGAATGAAAAAGTGAATGCCTCCCAACAGACATTGATTCATACTCAGCTTGCAAATTTGTCTTTCTCCTTTAACTCACCTGTTCAATCTAACTTTTCAATACTAAGAAGTATACAAACATCACGATATTTCCAGAAAGTAACATTGCAATACCTCTGTGCATGCAATCCATTTTTAAGTTCCTCTCATAACTCAGTGTGGGAAGAACCATACCCAATCTTGAAAACCACATATTTGTGAAGCTTATTCTGATAAATAAATTGTGAAATAACAACAACAAAGCCCAAGGTGCACAGTTTAATATGTGTACAGTTAAAATGTGCACGTTTGTAAAAACTAGTAATATGATGCTTTAGACCTTTTAAAACTGGGGGCAAGGTCATACTCCCTCAGATAGCTTTGGGAGCCGGACAGCCATTTTGCCCTTTCTCCCCCACATGACATTTCCTGGTGTGGTGGAGGCAGTGGGGAGCCACATGAAATGGTGTCACAGGCCGCAGGTTGAGAATCCCTGCTTTGGTCAATGGGTATCTGAAGAAGGAGGCCACAGTGCATGAAATCTTATGTTCAATTAAATATGTTAATCTTTACTGTGCCACATGTCTTCTTGTCATTTCAGTCAACAGGAAAAAGTATACATTAGATAAAGTCCACAAACAAATTACAAAAAGCAAGTTTAAAATGCATGTGCACTTCAATGCTAGAAGAAGAAAATAAAGTCTTGTAACTAAGTGCTGAATAAGGCCAAGATGAAAATGGAAAATGTGATGTATTTGCACCAATTTGGAAAAACACAACAAAATCAAAATATGGGCAGTAAAACTTGGTTCATGTCAGATGAAGGAGATGAGGAGAAACAATTCAATAGATTTTGTGCCTTTACCATACTTTGAGAATTCTTTATAAAATTCAAGGAAAGTTTCTTGTTTTTATTTGTTTGGAAATATATTTTTCTTTAAAAAAAGAGATTTACTTTGTGTAGAAAACATTGTACTTTGCACAACATACAATATTTTAAACACAAAATGTGGTATTTGCACACAACAACCACAATGGCCACAATGGCCATTTTGTTTCTTGAATGTTCTTGGAGGGATGGGGCAGTGGTGGGATTCATTTTTTTTACTACCTACTCTGTGGGCGTGGTATGGTGGGTGTAGCCAGGAGAAAGCCCTGTGTTGCACCTGAATTAGGACTACTTTATTTCAAAACTTGGATGGATGGGGCTAGCCAGAATGTCTGCTACCGGTTCTGGCGAACTGAGGCGAACCTGCTGAATCTGGCCCACAGGTCTAAGGTTGGGAAGCTCTGTTCTAAAAGGTGACTTCATTTCACAGTTTTATGTCTGGTCTAGACAAGGAAGAATAAGAATGGGCAAAACAAAACCCCTTCTGTGTCAATTAACTGCACCTGACAGATGGTCACATCCCTCATTCTCTATCAGATTTCTATTAGGTAAGGACATAAATCCTTGCTTGTTTCATCTTTGTAGCTGATGACAAGAAATTACAAAATTCTTCATTTTGTGAGTAAGAGATAAGTTTTTGCCAGTCTCAATTTCCCCTTGAATTTGTAAATAGGATTTTTGTATGTGCAAAATATACACAAAATCCATGCCAAACTATGACAAACTAGAAATAAAATCATTTAAGCTGGGGGAGGGGGGAATGTTTGTCTTTTTTTTAGTAATAAATCAGTCTATACTTGCTCCATGTATCCTTTGTTTCTCAACTAGAAGGACACTGGTTTAAGGGGAGAGGACCTTGATGTACAGTAAATACATCACTTGCTGTAAATGCATTACTCTCTGGAGGTGAAAAATAACACAGAGGTTTAGTATTCCTCATCAAGGTGTTTCCTGTTACTGGAACAGCTTAAATCAGCAAAAATAAAGTCTGAACAAGAACTCTTCACAAGTGAGGTGTTGATAGCCCTAATATTTGGCGATGAGTCTAAAATGATCCAAGAAAACTATGTAAAAGTCAAATATTATTTATCCTGTAAGTAGATGAAGGCAGATAGGTGTTCCTGCATGAAAAGAGTAAGGTATAGCTGAGACATAGAGCTCATTATGGACTTGATAAGTATTTTAGAGTGTTTACTGTCCTCTTAGGACATCTGGTGTGGAGACTGCAGAATTTGATAGACATTTGGAGAGCCAAGCTGAATCTTTATGAATAAATTCTAGCATAACCCCATTGACTTCTTTGGAAAGGAAGCCAACCTTAGGTAATCACTGTGCTCCTGAAACTTAGGGGGAACATAGCAGGATGTAACCAAATTCTACATCATTTCAAATCATATTCATTAACAGGTTTCATTTTCATGACAGCTTTTAAGATGCTTTGAAAGAAGATGTTTATCCAAGGCTTTCTTCCCATTTTCCCTCACTTGAGACTCCAAAAAATTATTCTTCTACTTATGCCCTTTCTTGGGAAATGGCAAACTGATCTTTAAAATAAAAATATAAAAGCCAATCAAGAGAAAAAGAATACAAAGTGTACAGTAGTCTCACTCAGATATGTCTGTCTCAATTTGTACACCTATGTCCACTCTCCATATACACAGGTAATAAGGAAGACATCTAACCATATTCATATGCATTCCCATTTATCTTTTTGTCATCTTGTCATCCTGAAATCCAACTTTTAATAAGGTTGTCTTAGCTGCTGGCAGAGGAAATGGTTGCTGAGCGCTCATATTTACTGTTAAAGAGCAAAAGGTTAATAGGTTCAGTGTTGTCATTTTCTACATGTCAAGGATGACGTTTGATATTGTACTGATGGTGGAAGCTCTTGGTTACCAGAAGTCTTCTATAATTGCAATGTTATTTTTTAGGAAGTGTACACATAGAACTACTGTATGACTATACACAATTTTAGGAAGTGTATGCAAAAGTGTTCTGTGATTATTTTGTACAACACATACGTATACATATTTATGTCATAGGAAAGATCTGTACTCCATGATCCTACGGCAGTGTTATCAGTGTGACTGAAAAAAAGAGTTTTTATTGCTTCTTCTATTTTGTATCACAGAGTAGAATCCAAAACACACTTACAACAACCCTATATTATGGGGCTGGATAGGGTGGAAAACTTAATATGTGCTTTAATTATACCTAAAGTGTGGGTGTGTGAGGTGTTATTGTCTTAATATCCATGGTGGTATTACGGGAGCTGTACTTCAAAAAGCAATGTTCCTCAGGGATTTGGTTTCCAGATTTGCCTTTCATATGAGGTCTGAAACGCCATACCCAATTGTTCTAGATTGTTGTTACTGTAGCAAGAATCATGCTTTATAATGGAGCATGTATACACACCTCCATGTAAGTTAAGTATGCAAACATACCCTAAAAGATTGGTATAGCCACCATGTACAATGGAAGCATGCATACAGATTATCTCATGAATCATTATCCACAATGTAAGGTCCTACAATCACTTTTGAGTTTTCTTTGGCTTCATACTTCTTCTATAAGTAAAATTAAGGCAGAAAATGGTACAGGTGGGATGGCTATTACATCCTATTTATGGGGATATAGTTATGTACCTAATTTGTTTCCCTACTTCTTTCTTGCTTTTCTTTAATCTGCCCTGGCTTATTCATAAAACCTGCAGGGTCTATTCTCTACCTCTTTGCCCTCTGATCCAATGGTGCTATCCACCTATATCCCAGTTTAATCACAGACAATTTCATTTATGTCCTGCCTAATTCCTCAATATGTGATTGGCTAACAGCCAGTTAAAACATGCAGCAAAGCACATGGTGCAGTCCCAGTCCTTGTGCAATTGATCCAACATTCTCTATGCATGAGTGAATGTTCCCTGTTTATGGCAAAATTATAATGAAGAGATTATTAGCTATCTTTCCCGTCACTATCATGCTGTTCACATGTGGACAGATTTCAAACTGCCACAGTCCCCATGGCTATGAATTTGTGAAAGACTATAATAATTGAACCTTGTCCTCTTTATGACTCTACTGCTCTGTTCAGGTGCTTTTTGGGATTACGAACATGGTTCGGCTAAAAGATATGACCACACTAACTCTACTTCACATGATCTAAATTTTGCCCTCTATATATTGCATAAGGACAAGAGAGAATATAGTTTCGGTTTGTTTTTGTAAGAATTTTTACAGTATTATCAAATGTCTTCATATCATGTCAGGCAGACAGATGGGACATGCTGAAAATCGCTGTGTCTATCGAACATGCCTCTTGCACATGAAGGGAAATGTGAGAGGAAAAGAAATGGAGAGATTTTTCCCCCTATCCCCAACCTACCTCTGCAACAAGGAGACTTTTCACTTTGAGAAGACTGTCCATTTACAGCCTTGCTTCTAAGGCCTCTCAATCATTTCAGGAACCTACAAGCACACAAACAATCCCTCACTATAAAAGTTCATGTTCTCAATAAGGACAGTAGTAGAGCAGGGTGGATGGACTGTGCAAGTTCTTGTTCTCCTGTTGTGTGTTCTTTATTTCCTAAAAAATGTCTAATGAAATACAAGAGCCAAAATACCATAATACCCTGAATAGAACTGGGATGATCTAGTTTCTAAATCTTCTATGCTGAATTTATTCTCCATGTGTATCCAATTTTTTCTTGTGCTGTGGTACAACATTGCTGACTGTTTTAGCCCACTCTGCCCAGGATATATATATTTCTTAAGGGGATGAACAGCATGACGATAAGGTTTGTAGAAAAATCAAAATGCCATTCTTTTTCAGTATTGTCCCTCTTATTTCATTTCCAAACATAACAATGGCTGCTTCAAGAGAAAACAGCTGCAACATAATTGCAATTTAACATGGCACTTGATTTGCCTGTCATAGCTCTAGATTATAGATTCAAATTAATTTCAGAAGAGAAGGTTTATCAGTAATGCAAGAAAATAATCTGATACGCCTACTGGTCTCACCTACAAGAAGGTATTATGGGGCAGAGAGTTTTGCTTCAGGTACAGCAGTATGTAATGACAGATAGACTGAACCCTAGGTCTTCCTGAACCGATTAGGATACAGTTGGAAACTCATTTAACTGCAAATTCATTTAAAAAAAAAAACAACTGCTGGAAATGAAGACTTTAGTTTGAAGCATAAAACTGTAGTCTATATCTTAAAAGTAAGTAAACTCATATCATAGGTGACACACACATACACCCTCCTGCAGAAAATATAGGTGCAAAGATTCACCCTTCTTCTGCTTTCAATTTCTCTCCAGCTAAACACTTTTGTAAAGGGGGCCATCCTCTGCTTACCAAGAATTAAACACACCAAGTGTTCCTTTCTGAAAATTTAGATCAATTGGATGAGAGTAAAGGTAAAGGTTTCCTGTGCTTGAAAGCCAGTCGTATCCAATGCTAGGGTTCAGTGCTCATCTCTGTTTCAAAGCCAAAGAGCCGGTGCGGTCTGCTTCTGCAGACATATCCATGGACATGTGGCAGGCATGACTAGTTACCTTCCCACTGAAGTGGTCCTTGTTGATTTACTTGCAATTTCTTGCTTTCGAACTGCTAGGTTGGCAGGAGCTGGGACAAAGACCCATTCCGTCCTTCAGTACTCGGGAATCGAATTGCTGACCTCCCATCGTCCAGTCAGCATCTTAGCCACTTGAGCCACTGCAGAGTGGAGAGGATTATATCACTGTGAATAGTACTGTGTTGCAGGTTTCCTGTGCATACATGTTGAAACTGTTAAAACTTGTGTCTCATTTCAGTCTCTTTCACAGCACTAGTGATGCATGATAAATGAAATGGAGTAGCTAGTTGAATTATGCTGTGGTGTTTACTTGATGTAGAGTCAAATGCTAATCCTGTTTCTGTAATGGGAATAGAAAAATCAAATTTCTCACTGAATAATTGCCATTTTACATCGTAGACTTGGGTGAAATCACAGATGTGATTTTTCAAAGGATGATAGAACTGAGAGGTAGAACAGTAGTATTATTGAGCAGCAGTAGTAGTGGTAGTAATAAGAGTCATCAAATGAATTAAGAGTTAGGATAATCCTTCCCTATAAAAGGTAAAGGGAAAGGTTTCCCTTTCTCGAAAGCCAGTTGTATCAGACTCTGGGGTTCAGTGCTCTTTTCTGTTTCAAAGACGAAAAGCCAGCACGGTCTGCTTCTGCAGACACAGGAGTGCACAGAATGCTGTTTACCTTCCCACTGAAGTGGTCCTTATTTAGCTACTTGCAATTCCTTGCTTTTGAACTGCTAGGTTGGCAAGAGCGGGACAGATGATGGGAGCTCATTCCGTCCTGCAGTACTTGGGAATCGAACTGCTGATCTCCCACCTTCCAGTCAGCATCTTAGCCACTTGAGCCTCTGCAGTCCAGTGGTGAGCATCAGCAGGTTCACACCAGTTTGCCAGAACCGGTAGCAGAAATTCTGGCTGGCCCTGCCCATCCAAGTTTTGAAATAAAGTAGTCCTAATTTGGGTGCACCCACCACACCACACCCACAGTGTGGTAGTAAAAAATTTTTGGAGCCCACCACTGCTGCAGTCCATTTCCTTCCCTATGGTAATCTCTAAAAAGCCTTCCCTCTGGTCCCAGGAGTAAATTTTGAACTCCAGATAGACATATATTGGAACAGAGAATCCATCATATACAACACTAGAAGTCATAGAGAAGTCTTACGCAGTAGAGCATACCTGTCAAGTTTTGGTTTTGAAAATAAGGGAAATTTTGTGGATGTGGCCAAATCGGTGGGTGTGGCCAAATTGGTGGGCATGGTCAAATAGCACTCGCTCTTTGGCTATAAATAGAGATGAGCACTGCACCCTAGAGTCGGATACAACTGTCTTTTGAGCAAGGACCGAGTGGGACCTTTGCTAACCACTTGCAACTAAACAGAGGCAAAACCTCACAGCAATTTTGAATACCAATCAGGGATCTTCTGTTATTAGGTAAAGGTAAGGGTTGCCCTTGCTCGAAAGCCAGTCATATTCAACTCTAGGGTTCAGTGATCATCTGTTTATAGCCAAACAGCCAGTGGACCTGATCCACAAAAGCTCCCAAAAGTTCCCAACCCTCGAATGGATTTTTGCTTGTTTCTGGAAAGAGTTCCATTCGGCCACTGCTCTCCTTTTTCTTTCGAACCACAGCAAAAACAACATTTTATTCACAATGCAAACACCACATTACAGTTCTTTTTTGTTGCCGTGCTGCTGCTGGCATGAAAGTCTGCTGCTGTGGGCTTGGGCATAATGTTACATGTGTTTGCAGTTTCTTTTAAGCATTTTAGGTTACTGGGGAGGCAGGTCTACCTCACAGGGGTGTTTTCAAAAGAATTAAAAGGAGGGCTGGAGAGTTATTTATAGAGTGGTGGACTACAACTCAAGAGACCTTGGTTCAAATCCCTGCAAGTGGCCTTTGAAACTCACTGGGAATGTGTGTGTGTGTGGGGGGGAGTGTTAATGAGAACAAAAGGAAGAAGGGAATGAATAAAAGAAGGAAAAGAAAGAAAAGAAGGAAAGGGAGGAAAGGGAGGTAGAAACAGAAAGAAAGAAATGGAGTGAAAGGAAAGGTGGAAAGAACAAAGGAAGGAAGGAAATGAAGGAATGCAAGAAAGGAGAGAAAGAAAGAAGAAAGGAAGAAAGAGAAGGGGAAAGGAAGAATGAAAGAAAAGTACAGAAGAGAAGGAAGGAAGGAAAGAAAGAATGGAAAAGGAAAGAAAGTACAGAAGGAGAGAGAGAAAGGGTGAAGGAGCAAAAGGAAGGAAGGAAAGAGGGAAAGGAAAGATGGAATATAAAGGAAGGAAGGAATAAAGAAAGGAGGGAGGGAACAAAAAAGAAAGAAAAAGGAAGAAAGGAATGGAGAAGAAGGGAAAGAAAGGAAGGAAAGAAAAGAAAGGGAGGAAGGAACAGAAGGGAAGGAAGGGAAAAGAGTGAAAAAGGAATAAAGAAGGAAATAAAGGGAGTGAAAGGGAGGAAAGAATCCTTACTTTCCTTATTAGGACCAGCTACACTAACACACACAACTCACACAATAGGGGAAAAATACATTAACAGACATTTATTTAAAATACAGAAATTCATTTTCATACATGGAGGGGGGGGGGGATGAGGCAGCCCTAGTAATCCCAAAATCTGCCTGGGAAAGAGAGATTTAAAACTTAATCTAAAAAGGGGGGGGTCCCTCATGAACCCTTCAGGAAAGGAAGAAGCCCCCTCCCCTCCCTCTCCCTCCCCAATGTCCCTGCCCCTCCCCCATGCTGGAGAGTGAGGGGAAGTCTATACTCCCAATGAGTCCTCGTCATCATCATCATCATCTGGGGGTCCCAAACCAGTCGTGATAACCTGCTGCTCTCCCCACCACCCCCAAATGGTGCAGGGAAATGGGAGGGGCAGTCAAAGGAAGCCTCCCCCAGGCAGCTCCAGAGTCCAGAGAGCTCTCTGCAGGGCAGGCAAGCCTCCTGACTGAGACTGGGAGCGAAGCATCACGGGATTGGGGACAGGGAGAGACTTTCACCTTGGCAAGCCAAGCAAGGCAACAAAGGTAAGCAGAGCTTTTCCACATCACTTTCTTTCCTGAAGCCCCAGAACTTCTTGACGTTTTGCATGGGTTTGTTTTAATCCTTATTTCCCTTTTTATCCTTATTTCAGTGGGTGTGGGGGTTCGTTTGACGGCTCCTCCTCTCCCACCCCAATGAATTAAGGATAAAAAGGGAAATAAGGATTAAAATGTACCCATGCAAAACACCAAGAAGTTCCGGGGCTGCAGGAAAGAAAGTGATGTGGAAAAGCTAAGCTGGTACAGGCTAGTGCTGCTTACCCTTTGCTGCCTCCTTGTGCAGTGGCAGCCGAGAGGTGATAGTCTGTCCCCCAAACCCAATCCCAAATTCCGCGATGCTTTGCTCCCAGTCCAGAGGCTTGCCTGCAGGCAGGGAGCTCTGGGGGAGAAGACTAGTTGCCAGTGCCAGTCTTCACCCCAGAGCTCCGTGTAGGTAAAAATTAAAAATACAGGAGAATACGGGGATAAATAAAAATCGGGAGGCCAGCGGGCAGTTTGATTAAAATACGTGGTTTTCCCGCCCAATGCGGGATACTTGACAGGTCTGCACTAGAGGGCAGTCTGCATGAAGGATTTATTTTTGCACTGGTGGGGCATTTAAATCGTGCAGGTTCCCCCTTGCAGCCTGAAATATGAGGTGAACCAAGCTGTTTTACCCAACGATAACAAGACATAAAAATCTAAATTATGAAAATCTTGGGGGCAAATCTTGTGGAACTCCATATTTAAGTCATATATTTTTAAAGGGAAGATACACAATGTACCTTGATTTATTGTTCACGTGTTGCTTCCATTTCTTGGGGGAGCTCAAAGAATCCTGTTTTTGTAGGAAGAACAAAACAGTAGCACTATCCTCTCAGGAAGAGCCCTGGTGATGCAGTGGTTAAACAGCTGTACTGCAGCCAGAATGTTGTAAGTTTGATCCTGACCAGGATTCAAGGTCGACTCAGCCTTCCATTATTCTGTGGTCAATAAAATGAGTGTCCAGCATGTTATGGGCAAAATGCTAATTAACTAAGCACTATGGGGCAGTAGATAAGTGTAATTGCTATTGCTATATATTGCCTATATATTTTTTTTAAATTACTATTATTTTTAAGAGCAGAGGTTTTGATTAACTTTCCTTGGCAGCTTGATTGTCATGTATCTTTCAGGTAAGAAACTACTATCCAGTTGTTGTTGTTTTTATTGGGGGGGGGGGAATAGGATTTTTTTTTCAAAGCTGCACATAAAATAATATACCTTCCCCCACAGTCAAAGCATAGCAAAGAGGATGAAGATTTTAAAGTTGCTGGGAGATAAAGGAGGGAGTGGGTTGGGCAGCAGTTATCCTTTGTCCCAGTATAGAAGCAGGAGCCCCAGATAATGCTAGCAAAGAAGCACTCAAGAGACACAAAGGATGAACTTTGAGGTGTAGCAACAGAAGAAGAGCTTGTGCAGAATTAGGGCAGCCACGAAGAAGTGTATTGGAATCACTGGAGATCCTTTATGCCAGAAAACCAAGGAAACCAAGGGCAAACAAAACAATGTTGAGCACACACTGGCATAGTTTTGTTGTCATTCCAACTTCAGATGCTACTAACTCTGAACAACTTGTGTGCCTGAAGAGCTAGCACTGTAATTGGAAAGAGGCTTTTGTCTTGGTGTGATCTGACCTTAACACATTGATCCATCCCAGCCCAGAGCTTTGAATATTTAGCTTTTGTAAATCTGGATTTGTATTCCTGTTCATCCAACCAGATTAGTGCTCAACTATAGTGTCTTCCTATTTTAACTTAGAAATACTTTATCTGTAGCACATATACCTGTATAAAAGACAAGTACAACATGGGGCACATTATTCTTGGAACAATTGTAGACTTTGAATTTAGTCTATGTAGATCAGATATAATTTTGATGTCCTCCATTTTTCCAGGAATTCATTTTTACATTTTATTTTCATATGTGCTACAGAAAGAACCTGGGGTTGTAAAAATCATAAACCCATTGAAAGCAAAACTGATGGATTCTCCCATCCTTATTTCTAGTTGGCTATGAGCAATGATGTTTCAGCAGCATTAAAAAACATTAATACATCAGTATATGAAGAATGGTGCCTCTTAGAATGCCCAACCACTATTAAAAATAATAATATGAAGTAAATAAAATTGGCCTGCATATTCAACTCTGGGGGCTAGTCTAATTATACCACTCATCATGCAGTATATAGCCACACATCCCTAATTGGCATGGAAGCCATTCCTGATGAAGTGTCTAATTTCCTATTAAGTTATCTTCTTAATGAAATTATTGGCAAAAGCTTTCTTCACATTTGAGAACTGCATCAGGTGTTTTGACAGTGAGGTCCTATTTAGGGAATACCCTCTAAAGTAAATTTTTCTTGAGACCTATACTGCACACAAATACTTTTTCTCCCTTAGCTCCAGGTAAGAGCTTTTAAAAACTTTTTTAAAAATCTACTTTAATGACTGCTGTATTGCATTGCATTGTTTTGTATTGTATATTCTGAATTTCTATTAGAAGTAAGAAGCAAGGTATCAGTTTACCCTGTCTTTTTAATTGCATAGATTTTATTGTCCTAGAACAGGGGTTCCCAATCTATGGCTTGTGGGCCGCCCCCGGCTCCCAATGCCTCCCATCCAGCCTGTCACTGCCTCCATTGCACACAGAAGTGGAAGTTGCCGTGTTTATGTCAGCTATAAAATGCACCCTGCATGTGCAAACGTAGAAGTGGGTGCATTTACCACAGCTGTAAATGTGGCTGCTTCTGCTTCCAGGGGGCATGGTCCGGCCCACTCAGCTGCCCGGAGGCATGATCAGGCTTGTGATGTAAAATGGTTGGCTACTCCTGTCCTAGAAGCTGAAGGATGGTGAGGAAATAACCTACAAAAGGTTGGTAACTAAATAAATGTTTAGTTTGGTGGAGTTATTTAGCAACAAAACAAAAACACATTGTGTTATATTGAAATGTCAGGTTCTTCATATCTTACATTACTTTTTCTTCTTAAGCAGAAGCAGGCAAGTCCCAGAGATGTGGAGTGACATTTTTCCATTCTCAGTAGCCCTAGAGACTGAACTGGATCCAAAAATCCTCTTAGAGGTTTTAAGCTGCCTGATTTCCCCCCTGCTGTACAAGTAATGACTGTGGATCTCATTTTAAAAAAATGCCTCACATAAATCATATTTTGGCCTGCTTACCTTTAGAGTTAAATTCAGTCTTAGTTAGCCATCAAGTGAACTTAAGTTAGCCATAATTAAACTAGGTATCATACATTCTAGTCAAGTGTAATATATTGTACATGATTAGGTCTAAGTTCCAGCTGAAAGAGGAGGAGGAGAAGTGGAGATATCTAGGACCTTTCCTCAATGCCTATCATGTTAAGTATGCTATGTTTGCTCTGAACTCCCCTCAGAAGGCTTAAATGCTAATCCATTTATTAAATATGCTGACATAGAGAAAGGAACAAAAAGCACTTAATTCAGACTTATATCCAGACACTTGGCTGCACAGGCCTAGCTGCGGCTATGGCATCCGTGCAAGGAGGAGGCTGCAATTCTCAATGTTAAGCTTCCAAAGGGCAACACTTAACTTGCCAGAGACTAATTTACACCTCTAATGTAAAGTTTAGTTACAAATTAGGTAGAATATTCCCTTCTGCCTCCCTCATGCGTAACAAACTGGCCCTTCAGACTCTGCCTTAATAAATAGTTGGTTCTCTCTTGAAAATAAATAATGGTCCAAGCTTCCCAAGGGCATCAGAAACCTTGAAGCATAAGACACCAGTAAATGCAAAAAGGCAAGAGGTGGCATTGGACAGTCAGTGATATATTCTAAAGGGCTTGTGGGTGAGCCAACACTCTGTAAATGCTGAGGCTAACAAAACAAGGGCAGCAAACTCCCAACGGGGGAATTGGCGCTGCAGTGAGAAGCTGTGCTTGAGTGCTGTTGCATGAAAAGTGGCCACTACTGAGAAAGCCAGAGAAGGGACCAGTAGGTTTATCACCCTGCTGCTACTATATTTCAGGATGTGTTTGTATGCTTAAAAATTCATGAGGCCAGTAAATAATTTATCTTGCTCTTGTGCTTTAATTTCCCCAAGTCTGAGTCAGACAGACAACACTGCAACATTGTCTCCCTTCTCTGCCTTTTTATCTAGCATCATCTCCTCCTCCAACCTCGCTCCCTGGAGAATGGTTGCCAATATCAGTATACTGTTTAGCAAAAATGTGCAGCAGTAAATTCCCCAGTGAAAGCTGGAGACGTTCTGAAAACTACAAGAACTCCAGACAGAATATCTGCCAGGAAACCTGTGGGGTTTGTTATACCTACTTGCCAACAAATTATAAACACACTCGTACAGCTTTAGGGTTCCTCCCTTTTGTAAATTAAAATTTCCTTGGTTTCCACACTTCGTTTCCCCATTTCCTCTAAAATAAAAGAAATAATATATAACACAACAATTTTTAAAAAGTGGTAATGATTTGATTTTTCATTGAACCTGGATATAGCCCATATCATTAACTACGAGCATTCTAGCCACACATAAAGTATACTTTTGGACAAATGGAGAAGGAATACTTTGAGGAAGCTCTGCGAGGTTTGCCTTCAAAACCCACATTTCTTTTTTAGATAAGAGGAAAGCAAATGCAGAAAACAGACTTTCCTTAACTTTGCTAGAATCACTAATTTGGGACACTTGCATGTCAACGTTGTTGTTAGTTTCTATAAGGACTGGATATTTTAAACTTCTATCTACACATCTTTGTATTACTGGATATTAGTTTCCTTATACAGGCACATATATCTGGATCTCTCAAATATCTGGTCACTGACAAAATGGTAAAGCAATATGCTATTGTGCATCTTTTCAGGGTAATTAATAAAGATGAGAACATAAGAACCCATGATAACCATACTAAAGGTCAATCGAGTTTAGCATTCTGTAACAAAGTCAATATATAGCCACTAATCTGTACACATTTCTACTGTGGCCATGACTAGAAGCCACTGTAATACAGAAGCCACTACACTTTCACTATTCACCATTAAGCATTATTCAAGTTGGTGGGCATCTTGTGGTTTCATATTAAACTGTTTAAGCATGGGGTTAACTTCCTTTAATCTGCCTTAACACTGCCATTATTCCATTTTAGGCACTTACTCCTGTTTCTAATAATGCTTCCCTTATCTACTTTCTTCACATTTCTATAATTCTATACAGTTTGGTCATGTATTCTTACTGATCTTTTCCCCTAATTAAACCTAACTGAACATGCTGTTCCCTTAGCCATTGTGGCTGCTCTTTTCTTGCCCCACAACATATTTTAAATATGTATCAACCAGAACTATGTCTGTGAGAGCTGGACCATAAGGAAGGCTGAGCACAGGAGAATAGATGCCTTCAAATTTGTGGTGCTGGAGAAGACTTTTGAGAGTCCCCTGGACTGCAAGGAGATCAAATCAGTCTATCCTGAAGAAAATAAATCCTGACTGCTCCTTGGGAGGACAAATACTGAAGCTGAAGCTCAAGTGCTTTGACCACCAAATGAAAAGGGAAGACTCACTAAAGACCCTGATGATAGGAAAGATTGAATGCAAAAGCAGAAGGGGGTGGCAGAAGATGAGATGGTTGGACAGCATCATTGATGCAGTGGGTGTAGATTTGGGCAGACTTTGGAGGATGGAATATGACAGAGGAACTTGGTGTGCTGTGGTCCATGGAATTGCAAAAGGTCAGATTTGACTGTGATTGGACAACAAAAAACAGAACTGTGTACCGTTGTCCAAGTGTAGTTGCATCATAGATTTTAATAAAGCCACTGTAATATTTGTGGTTTGATATTTGATTTATTTCCCAGCAATAGTTAAGGTAAAGGCTGCTCTTGCTTGAAAGCCAGTAATATCTAATAATATCTAACTCTAGGGTTCAGTGCTCATCTCTGTTTATAGCCAAAGAGCCAACTCTGTCTGCATCTGCAGACATTTCTGTGGACATGTGGCAGGAATAACTAGATAATGGAATACACAAAACACTGTTTACTTGCAATTTCTTGCTTTCAAACTGCTAGGTTGGCAGGAGCTGGGACAGAGACAGAAGCTCACTCCATTCTGCAGCACTCAGGTCTCGAACTGCTGATCTGCCAACCTTCTTGTCATGAAGTTCTGTGTTTTAACCACTAAGCCAACAGTCCCTTGTTCCCAGCATTACCAGCATGGAATTTGCTTTTCCCAGCTATGTGCTGCATCAGTGTTTTGTCAAATTGTGTACTGTATCCTTCAGATCCCTGTTCTGGTCAAACTCTGCTATCTCAGAATGTTTGTGTAAAGCTGTGATCTTTTGCCCCAATGCATAATGTTTTATGCTGCTACTGTATCACATCTGTTATTTCAATGTAATTCCCTTCTCTGAAGAAGTCTTTTGGACCTCTTTACAATCTGGTTCAACTCTTACAACTCTAAACAATCTAGTGGTATTATACTAGCTACCTCATTTTCCATTGGTAATTTCCAAACAAGGTCTGTTGTTTTCACCATAAAATAAAGTGGCTATTTACAGGAGACTCTTGTCTCTTGTATTCCATTGGCATTATTTCACAGTATCTTATAAAACAATCAAAAATTCATCGAGTGATTCATTATTTATCCTCAGTAACCTCTATTTTTATTTATTTACATTTTATAATATCCATACAACCTTTTATAGCAAATACTGTAGAAAGAAATGGATGTCGCAGGGTATCATGGGCTTTCCTTTGTACCAAAAATGAGGCCACAGTGAGGCATAGAACCATTTGAATAGACAAATAGCAGTGTCATACAGGGGATGATGATGATGATGATGCATATCTGATTCTGGGCCAGGATGAACAGCTAGTTGCAGAGGGACCACGAAAACAAATACAGTAGAATCCCACATAATAAAAAATTCCATTCCTTGGAGCTCTTTGCTATGCATTTTTCGTTATGTGGCTCCCTATGGGAGATACCCCGCAGAACAAAAAAGTTTGTTAACCAGGTTTCCCATTGAGCGGGTATACCCCGGTTAATGAAAACCCCACAGAATGAAAAAAAATCGTTATGCGGGATATCACCCTTGTATAACGAACACTTCATTATGCAAATTTTTCTCTACGCGATGTGTTTGTTATGCGAGGTACCACTGTACATTACATCTTGTGCATCAAGAAAAACAACAACATAAAAGCTAGTGCACTCTTTTTGCTTGCTGACAATGTGCTGGATAAAGGCCAAAGATATAGGCTGGCACAGACAGAGCATATTCATATGTCCCTTGATTCAGAGCATATTGGCACACCTACATATGAAGGCACTTTACTTTTGATAGCCCATCTAAATTGGAGCTGATGTTTTCAACTGTGCCATATGTTTAACATATGATATTTTGGGGGCCACAAATGATATTTTAAAAGTGTAAATAAAAAATTAAAAATATCACACCCTATTTATCTAAATATAGCTACTCCTCCAAATATGCAGTTCATTAGGGCCAGTATAGGAGAATTATCCAGTAGAATAGATCTTCTCCCAATGATTTTAACACTTCACATGCTCACAACCAGGGCAAAGCAACAAGCTGAACATCTGCTTCCTGAACCTCTGCTTACTGCTCAACTATTCTTAGAGTGGTCAGACTTGAAAATCACTAATAGCTCTCTTGTCCTTTAGTAACCTTTAGTTCTGAAGATGAAAAATTGGCATTTGCTATCTACTTAAACAGTGAGTAATGATTCCATACATTCACACAAAGTGGATTTCAGAATGCCTGATTTTTGTTTATAAGGTATCTAATGAGAAGGAATTATTTTAATTAAAAGTGTTACAAGACACATAAGCATTCTTAATAGAACTGATTTTGAAATAAGGCCAACAAACGCTTCATCTTAAAAAAAGAGAGAGGTTAAAAAGCTGAGAAACCAAGATGGTAGCCAAACTTTAAGATGATGGAAGTAATGGACTTCATTAAAAAATACACAGCCCTTACCCTTTATGCAGTATTTTCAAAGTCATGTTTATTCCTTGCAATTCTCAGAACTGCAAGGTACGTCAGTACTATTATTAATCACATCTTACAAGTGAAGGACTGAGGCAAAAAGAATTAGGTCTGTCGGCCATCATATAAGGTTGTGATTTATGTGAGATTGAACTACTTCATGCTTAAGCACTACATTGTGCTTGAGCAGACATTTTCTTCTTCTTGCCTAATAGAAACAAAGAAAACCCAGACCTTAGCTATGAAAATAAATATTGGATTTTAGATGGACCACTCATGCTGCCTCTGTGTTTAATTCTTTTAAGCTTTCTTCCCCTACTCTTGGAAGACCTGCTGTGCAAGGAATTCATCTTACTATCCATTATTTATAGAATAGCACACATAATGGGGCCTCCAAGACCTACTGTAATAAATATACAAAAGCATCTGCATTCTAGTGAGAATTATTATAACAATACTATTGAAGCGGAAACATTTGATTCTGTTAACTGGCTTGTTAAACAAGCAATCACAAAGGTGACTCATTGTTCATGCCACAAAGAGGGTCCAATATTACTTTGTTTTTCTTAAAGATCGTTAGAGAACTACTTCAGCATTAACTGCCCATCCCCACCCCCACCCCCACTTCTTCATGCTCTCCACTTATCTTCCTGTTATGGCTTCATACTGTTTGGACATACATAGTGTGAAAAGTCCCTTGCCAGTGATGTAACCCCCACACAAGAATTCCCTTTTGCTCCTGTGTCCCCCTGACCCTTGGTTTGTGTTGCTACCAGTCCTGAAAGGCAAGGAAAAGAAGGAACAGTAGGGCAAGAGGGGAGGGGGCTCTATAGCAACAAGATGGTGATGGCCAAAAACAGCAACCATGAGAAGGATAATTATGATATAAGCCCAACTCAGCCTTCCTATTTTCCCACAGCTTGTAGAATTTGGCTGCGAGAGCCCCCACTGTACATAGATATCACTAGAGTCATCACTTCACTCATATAAAGATTTGGGCAACATTTATTTTTGAGTTTCTAAGTGAGTTTGGCCAAAAATTTTACTCTTCCCCTTCATAGCTACCTGTGATAGGCTTCCCTCTGAGATTCCAGAGGGAACAGAAAATACCTTAATACACTCAATACTGTTCTTTGAAAAACTTCATAGAAAATCAAAAGAAATCCATGAATCAATAACAAAAGAAGTAAACAAAAGAAAAACCAAAACTGTGAGAGGATCATGCACATTCTGCAGGCTATTTTCACATGATTAGCATATCTATCTGTTTACAAAAGAAATGTGTACCATTCACTTGGAGCATCTTCTGAGTAGTCAGGTTTCAAGTAGAGTTTCCACTTGTGTTTAGATAGCCACACATTTCAATACTGTATTTTAAATGTAATTCTTTTGAAAGGACTTTGGATTGTGTTTTTCACATAAACATATGCTTATCTTAATTAGACCAATGAGCAATTTTAATTGGAAAGTAACCTAGGGGCTCCAGCAGAAACTAAAGGGCAAATTCTGTACTCAATTTGCAGCAATTACAAATATCAAAGGTTTCCTTCACAGCCACAAAATTGCATACTTAAAAAGGCTTTGTTTGCAATCACATGATTTGTATGACCAAGCAGTAGGAAAACTGTCATTCTAAAGTATTTTACCTCCCCCAAATATTTATTAATAAACCATGAACATGTATCTGCTATTCCAAACTTCTCCAAATCAGAGTACCAATGTTCATTCCTTAGATCTGGCATAGAAGTGTTGTTCAAAGCAAAATCCAAAATTAAACTGGGGATTCCTTTCAGAATAAAGTCTGATAAATTGGAAAGGAAGACAAGTTTTGATAATACTTTCACTATTTTCCAAACAAAATTCCAAGCAAATATGACTATTTTTTTCACTACATGAGGGAAACCTACAGTATTTCCAAAAGGAGTAGCTGTGTTAGTCTGCTGCAGCTAAACAGCAAGGATTAACTGGTTTATGGGAAAGTGAGAGTTTTTAGATTATTCAGAAGCAAAACATCTAATTATAGAAAAATGTTGAGATGCAGTAAGCAAAATCTCTATATGGATATATGAGCAACTGTCCTCATGATCCTATTTTAATGTAACATTTCTTCAACATGGTTTGCTTTTGAGTTATCACAGCTAGATTCCTGGAGAAGTTCTAATATAGAGCATATTCTTCCAGTGGTTTGTAGAACCCATTTGTAGATTGTGTTTCTATATGTATACAGAATCCTGTGGATACCCATACTGTTATTTTGCAATTAAATTCAGGTAATGTTGTGCATGTAATTCAGGTATACAGGTATTGCTATATGATTGCTATATGTTATGCATGTAATTGTTTTAATTACAAAAAGAATCATTTTTTGTGATCTCTGAAAAACATAAATATTAGTAATAACACTTTGCAATATGGAGTTGTTATTTTAGAAAACATGAATAACTCCTATTATTAAAGTGGTGGGCACACTTTGAGAGTCACATAGGAATTTTCTATGGATTAATGATAATTTGAGTTCAATTCCTTCTGAAGCCAGGAGGTTCACTGACTGGCTTTGTGTGATTCACTACATTTTCCATCCCCAAAGTATCATTCTGAGCTCAGTGCCATTGAAATGCATAGTCCAGTATACTAATATATTGACTGGGAAGACTAAGTATATCTTAGTGTGATTGAATGGTTACTGTGAGGGTGAAAATGACAGGATTGAATACCACATGTGGGGCTGCAGCATCAGAAGATCAATTATGGATATATTGTTCTTTAATTCAGCATTAAATTCCCAACTGTGACTGGTACAATTCATCACTGTATTTCCAACAGTGATTTGACTTGATTCTGAGAAGTTTACAAATGGGAGGATTTAGACAATAGCCTATGCTGTCTGTCCCCCATTGTTCATGTCAGAACCTAACAAAGGGTGTTTGTTGTTCTTGTTGTTGTTTTGTAATTTAACTCTGCAAATACCCCAGATTGTATGGGCAGTGCTGGCTCAAGGATAGGGGAGCTGTAGACACATGGCCAGTGGCTTTTCGGGGTGCTGATATAATTTTGTCTATGAAGTTATGAATTTTATAAGAATACCTGCATGTGTAGAAACTGGATGAGAATTAATTACTACAAAGGGTTTAAGAGCCTCAGAAGGCCATAAAAAAACCACACTGTTTATTCAGATAAAATGATGGGGCTTTAGTCCACCATGCTGGGTTATTGTTTTCTAGCTCAGCTATTTACCAAGATCCTTCAGTCTTCATTTATACCCTGTCCTGACTACTTCCCGTCCTCTATTCCTCCAGATGAAGTTTGTAGAGGGGATGGAGCAGGTATTGGTAAAGGGATGTGAATATAATCAGAATCAAGGGAAGGACCTAATCAACTGTACCAATATCAGTTCTGCTCATTTAAAGGTACATAAATAGTAGCCAGAACAAGTTACTGTGACCAAGAATTCCATTAAATTACAGGCCATATTAATAACAATTTTCTTTCATCAGCCTTAAAGCAAGTGCCCACCTCTTGCACCGAGTATTTTGTGGTTCTCCACACCAGTGGTTCTCAACATGTGGTCCATGGACCTGTGGGGGGCAATGATGTTATCATAAGGGGTACACAAAGGCTCAAAGCCTTCCAGAATGTCCAGTCAGGAAACATTTGGTCTGACTGGTGGCAAGCACAACACCTTCTTTCCCCACAGCTCCACCCCCTCAATGCTCCTCTTATACTCAAGCACCCACTCACCCCACACTTTCCTTGTTACACATTAGAGGCGGCAGCAATCTCGTCTTTGCCAGGTGACTCTCCAGGAAAGTATACTGGTGGAACTCACTTTAACTAGGCGGGTTTTGTCTTAAAGACATTTTTGTAACCCAATGGCCCTTTTTTGTAATCCAAATGCCCTCCAAGTAGTGGCCAATAATTTTAAAACTAAAATGTGATAAAAAGTTTTTACAATTCTTCTCACCTCCCACCTTGCTTGTTTGTGTTCCATCGAAGTGTGTGTGTGTGTGTGTGTGTGTGTGTGTGTGTGTGTGTGTGTGTGTGTGTGTTGGAATAAATATTAGATGCAGTCTAGTTCTTTAAATTGTGAGTTAGGTCTTGGTGATCCACAGCCACAAAAGCTATTTAAAGGGGGTCCATGGTGAAGGAAAAGTTGAAAAGCCCTACTCCACACCATTCATTTATGCAATTTATTAAATGGGAAATAATGATAACACTGTTCATTCATGCTATCCTCTCTATGTATGTGTTTTAAATCCCTTTATGCATGTGTTCTTCATACATTATCTCAGTAAAATATCCCACATCACAAAAATAATGCTGTGCAATAACCCATGGTTTGTGAGATGAAGCTAATCTATAGGATAGACATATAAAAGAAAGGATTGCTGTTCCCAAACACAAAGGCAAACTACTTACTGCATCCATACAGGTTCCAATAAATATTTGACATGAGCACATTGAAAGCTTGTATAACAGAGAAGAGAAAAATACATTTATTTCTTTTGTATTGTGATACAGAAGTGTTTATTTTACTCCAGAGAGAGAGAGAGAGGAGATATATTACACCACAGCAAATTTACATTTTTGAAACACGGATTACAAGTGCCAGTTAATTCTTGACAAATCTGTAGAATGCTGATAAATATTTTGTGATTATCCTCCCCAACCTTTCTGAACAACAGTATGCTATCTTGAAGCAGAATCATTCTGGGTGCCACTTTATTACTAATGCTCCTCAAAAGATCTGCTCAGGTATATACTAGTTTTTGGTCCAAATTGAAAACTGCTGCTAACAAAAGTTCTACTATCCATTCTTGCATGGGTTCCCAAGTGAAAAGTAGCTGCATGACTAAGTTCTCATTTGGCTAACCATGAATCATATTCTTTGCATCTGGATAAGTTATTATGAATCAAACAAACAAATTAAATGAATTTGCTCATTTAACAAGTGCATGTTGATAAAAATTTCACTCAATTGTGTTGCTCTTTTTCCTGCAAGTAGATATCTGAAAATCTATTTTGTGCCAAACAATTTGAATAATGCTGTGAAAGTTTTTTGTTAAATAAAATGCTCCCATTGAGCTACCTAAGGGGAAATGACTGCAAATGCAGGTGGGGATAAATCTGGTGGACCAGTCTGAACACATGGGAAACACATCCCTTGTTTCTACCACTCAAGGGTAGTTGCATCCCCGAACAGACATGTACTGTTATAAGTGAGATCTGTTCAAAGTTATCTATGATCCATGTGTGAGTTTGGGTCTGTGTGCCTGTCTCACCTTGTTAGAAAGTTCTTTTAAAAACCTGAATTTTCCAGACTAGGGCTTGAAGGAAAAATAGTCCTATTTTGGCAGCTGTACTCAGGAATAAGATGACAAAGGACCCCCAAAATTAAATTGGCTGTCTTTTTACCACCAGCTCTGCAGGACCAGAACTATTTCACCTGTCTGTTTCCAAGCCCTACAGGACCAAGTAGAAAGTGCAGCCCCTCCCCACCAATACTGGGATGTCTCTTTGCAAGTGGGTTACAGATCTAAGATGTATCTAAATTGCACTCAAGGAGTAAGTTGCAATTGTTATATTCCATTCAAGCTTATATTGACAACATTGAATGACTGTTTTCCTTTTTTAAATGCCCTATCCTCCTTAAAGGGAATATATAGCAAGGGGACTAATACTAATCAAGCAATATAAAATCTTTTTCATCAAGTAATGAACTTTATTTGCCTTGATTATATTTGACACTGATAATCATAATGTGATCTATACTTTAAAGCATGTATTGAAGACTGTTTTAAAATTTGCAAGATTGGCACTACTGTACAAATATATGCATTTCCCAATAAATTTAAGACAGCAAACATGCATTCATCAGTCCTAGCATTTATACATCAGTGGATGAGGGAAGTCTGCCTGAAGTGAATTAATATTACTGGAAAACAGGTATGTTGAGTTCTCCATAAATGTTGACTTTTTAAAGATAAGAGAGCTTTGATACCACATGTGCAAAAGTCATATAGTTCTTGAGAGCTGTGGCTCAGAGTTGGTGGACTTAGAAATATGTTATCTTCCCTCTTTGAAACAACAGCCAAAGAGATTTTGGGTTTGTCCTGACTTTAGAAGGGCAAAGCCCTGGCAATGAAGAAGGTAGACCCCACCTCTTTCAATTTGTTCAAGTTCTTTCCCAACAAAGAAAATAATAAAAAAGGAGATGTAGAGAATATCTGTGTATGGTCTTTGGCTCTGCATCCCAAGACATCTTCTTGGATGTTCGCACCCTTCTCAGCAGAGAAGGAAGGAAGATCTTCAAAGAAAGTGGTGCTCTACCATATTGGATGTTGTCTCCAGGTCACCAGAGATGCTGACGCAGGCACTGATTCTCTCAGGGAGAGGGTGGGGAGCACTTGAGAGAAAGACAGAGACAGAGAAAGAGAGAGAGAGCAAAGAGATAAGCAGAACTAGGGGACTTCAGGACATTTACAAACGGAATATAGGAGCCCCCCTTTCCTTGCTAGAAAACTGTCTAGGTCCATGATGATGAACCTTGGTACTCCAGATGTTCATGAAGACATGATCAGGAGGAGTGCTGACTTGGGCTTCTGGTAATTGAGGTCCAAGAACACTTGGAGTGCCAAGGTTCATCATCACTGGTCTAGACATAGAGGCAACATATGTCAGAATGCATAATCTATACCCTTTCAAAGTCACACCAACAACAACCTGTGGCTGAATAAGCCTTCAGCTTTTGATAACTGATGCACCAGGCTATTGTGATGGTGGCTACTGTTTGGTAGATATAAATTGTGCAAATATGTCATAGGCCATAAAACTGCTTTATTTATGTTCCTATTTTACCTGTCTAGGATATATTACATGTCATGTTGATGGCAAGCAAATCTATTTACTATAAATATTACTATAACATAGTAGGGATAATTTTAAAAAATTAAATTACAAACAAAGATATTCATGCTTGCATGAAATTCAAAGCAAACAAGATTAAGAACTTTCCCAAATAGCTCTCGTAATGTTTCCAAAACATTAAGAGATGTACAGGACACCATTCTCCATAGTGTATGAAAAGCAGATATCAGCAGTTACTAAAATTATAGACTAGAAAAAAGCTTCCTAACATTTTATGAGGCAAACATTTAGTGCAGTAAAAGAAAAAATCCAAAGGCCTAATAAATCAATAAAGGTATTTTCTCCAAGTTACAATTTTCAATTATTCAATTTCTTCTCCACAATGCAATTCTTCAAAGACAATCCCTCAGTAATCATCTCTGTAAATTAAGCCTCTTATTACTTTCTTCTGTCAATTTAAAAATAAAAGAAAAACAATGCACACTAAACTCAAAATACATAGGTGAGAAAACTCATGTACAGACTTTTTGCCATTTGAGAGGCATGCACAGTTAATTACGTTTCTTAAGACCCTAGGACCAAGTTCAAAAAGCAAATTAAAAACCTCTAAGTGTGTTTGTTTGTTTTTCCTTTCTCTAGCTTTCTACAAAACAAACATTTCAGCACACATTAACAATGTACACCATCCTGAGAAGTTTCTACATGGATGATACTTACAGATAGAGATAACAAGGGCCTTATAAATAGAACTCCTGCTGCAGAGAGACTCATCAAGAAAGGACTTGGCAAAGTTTTTGTTGCCATACATGGGAATGCCTATTCTAGAACACATGGCCAAGAAAAAGTTAGGAACCACTGCTCTAAGGGAATATGGTTTTCTGATACCTTATCATATCTTGCAATTGTTAATATAATATAAAACCAAAGTAAATCCCAGAAAACCAGATTATTGTTGTCCTGAAACAAGACAAGTTGATTGGTGATTCCTAACTTTTTCTTGGCCATGTTCCACCTGAGCATCTCTAAAATCCTGATTCCCACCACTGCCGTGGCATATAATTCTTATTATTCAAAAAGTGAATTCCTATTTAAGTGGACGAAGCCTAAAAGGCCATTACCTTAGTCTAACTCATTCTTGAATTGTCCCTCTTAAAACCAAATTGTCCTCCTGTGGGGTGTGTGCCCCATGTTTGGAACCATGACCTTAGAGTTACCATATATACGAAGCAGACCCTTACAACATTTCTGATATCACAGTATATTCCATTCCCTCACGTCCAGCTGGCTGTCTTTATTGGCTATTATGCCCCTTTCTGCTGTTTTCCCCACCCAGGGCTAGCCTAAGATATTATATTGACTGGGATGAATGGACTAGAATTTACACACATTCAATCAAGTTTGATGTATGGGCAACAAATTTATGTTGGCAGTTGAGGCAGAAATCCCATATGTTCCTCTTGTCCTAACCAGCAGTAAAAAAATTGGTAACAACTCATGGCTGCCACACCTCATCTCAAGGTGGGAATGGCCCACTTCCCATCTCTATCACTGTGAGGATAGATATAACATAAGAATGCACATAGGAAACCTGACATTATTCCTGTCTTCATATTACAATCAAATTTTGCACCAATATTGCTCCGAAAGAACTAGGCATCTCTCATACAGGTATTTCAGCAGCTCGCTGTTGCAAATGTAAGTGTTGACTTCATAGGGAGTAAAAATAATCCCCTAGCTTGGTGTAAACTAACAACTTTCTTTTCTTAAGGCTTGTCTTTCCACATTTCATTCTCTTGCCTTCTGCCATGTGCCTCATAGCCTGAAGAGCTTTATTCCTCTATCTATTACCTTAAGATTCCCCTTAGCATACTCGGAAGGACAAATTAACTATCACAACTTCTAAAGCCTGTACAAAACTACTGGGGAGTTGTTGTTTTCAAAATCATGTTTTTTAAAAAAATCTAATGAAACACATACATCAAAATAGGCAAATCCCTGAGGTGGTGTAGGCATCAAAATTTCTGTGTGTGTACACTACCCATGTGTAAACACATACACAGTGTTGCTTTCCCTTTGGGGAAAGACATTTGGTTATAATGTTGAGGGTTGTTCAAGCTGAAATAGCCGCAGTTACACACACACACATGCTTACTTGCATGTGCGTGCGCACACACACACACGCACACACACACGCACACCTTTCTTATGGTTTCACATTTTTGTGGTATTGAAAAGCTGATATGAATGTTCCTCAGGGGAACATTTCAGCTAGCAATCCGAAGCTGAACCATACACATCATGAACACAGCTATAACAAATCTGAAGCAAAATTTAGCTACCCCACAGTTGACTGTGCGAGAAAGAATATATCTTGTCTACCTTTACCTAGGTGGCTCAAGTCATCCAGAGAGGGATATTAACAGCATAGTAGAATGTCAACTCATTATGTTCACTTGCACTATTGAAAATCATGTGGACATCTTCTGTACTCAGAAATATTACAATGACAGATAACTCTCAAAATCTCAGATATTGACTGGGGAAATAAATATTCGTGGGAAACTTTTTCACCACACATTTGCAGGTAAAGTATTATCCTCCTTCCAATTTGGCAGACCACCCACCTTAAGGTAGGCTGCTTACTATATGACCATTTTCAGTTGTGTTCCCTGTTCCATTTAAGACTCTTCACCATTCAGATCTGTAATAAAGGTTGCTCTAACTGCAGTGCCTGTGAACAGTACTCATGTGTGCTCTTCAATCTGTCTATCCACATTTCTGTATTGCATATGTTAATTCAAAATGTCTGTGTTAGAGGATAATACATTTCAATGTACAGTAATACCTCATACAAAGTCCGCTTCATACAACATCAAATTCATACAACATCTCCTAATTTCTTGAAAAAAGTTACCTCATACAAAGTTGCTCGACTTTGTATGAGGCATTCAGTTTTCCCCAGGTTGCATTGTGCCTGGGCAGTATAAAAGACAGGACACATGCGTGCATTGCTCTTGTGGGTTTTGCACAAGGCAAAGAGTGTTTAGGAGTGGTTTTGAGCGTGATTTTGGATCTTTTTGAATTTTTCATCAGAATTTTTAGAAGCATTCCTGGGATTTTTGCAGCATTCTTCAGGTTCTTGGACAATCAGGGTTGTTTGACATGTTTTTGTAATGTATTTAGCCTTTAGACAATATTTTCTTAAAGTTCTGTCATTTTCCTGTCTGTTTCCTTGACTTTGCCCTGAAGCAGTGATGGGCAGTCTTGGCCCTCCAGCTGTTCTTGGACTTCAATTCCCAGAAGCCTAAGTCAACACTCCTGCTGATCAGGGCTTCTGGGAATTGAAGTTCAAGAACAGCTGGAGGGCCAAGACTGCCCATCACTGCCCTGAAGTCTGTGCTGTTACAGTACAATGTATCTCTATGGAAACGATGTTGTACGAGGCATCGCAGCAAGAATTTGGACATTGTATGAGGCATCGTGGCTAGGATTTTGCATGCCTCATACAAAGTCCAAATCCGTATAAAGTCCAAACTTGTGAAACCAAGTTTGGGCGTTGTATGAGGTATCACTGTAAACTAAATCACCTGCCTTGGACAATCAGATCTGGACTGCAGAACACTTCAGATGTTCACTTCAACATAAGCAATAAGTGGCAAATATTTCTGTTGGCTGCTGCCGATTACAAAACTAATACCAATACCATAACTCCCCCATAGTGCTTAGAAACATTACATTACTGCCAGCACAGGATTCTGGAAGTTACCGTACCTCCCAAAAGATAGCATTTCCCAGTGATAATTCTTCATCACTGAAAGCAGTGCTTCTACCATATATGTTTTACAGAATCAGACAGATGTTTCACAATTTTCATCCTTTGGTAGAGACAAGATGAATAAGTGGCTTCCTTAAAGCTAGATGTCATAAAAATGGATGTATATTGCTCATAAAGAAGAAACTTGGATTTGTAAACAGCCCACACACCTTTCCTATGGTCCCATTATGAGACAAGCTGGGGGCAGAGAAGAATTTTTTGCTCACTGCACCTGATTGGCATATTGAACAACATGTGTGTGGGAATTTTTTGCCTAACCTGTACTGATTGCTCATAGGGGCTCTGAGTGACAGCTTAAATGTAGTGGCATATAGAAATAGGTCACACTTGTGGGGAGTGCAGAAGTCAAGTTCATAATATTGAGTTCCCAAGGGACATTGGGGTGGGGTGCTACTACACCCAACATCTTGGACACACAGATACTGTGATCCAGTCACTGGGATGGAGGTGCATGGGTGGCAGGCTATGGACATTGCCCACCTAAGATCATGAGATTTAGGTGGATAATGGCAAGCCAGGGTCACCTGAGATTTAGCCAACTGGGAACAGGCTTTCTTTGGAACAGCATGGTCACCAGGTGTGGGACTCACCCATGAAGGGCAGGTGTAGAGGTAAGCAGGAATCCTCTGATTCCAGAACTAGGATTCTGCCTTTTGATAGGCCTAGAACCATCCTGATCATTGCAGTATGGTTTTACAACTTAATAATGTTCGATTAATAAAGATGGGTTTACAAGTTAATAAAGTTGTGGTCCTAGTTAAATCCCAACACTTGCATACATCTCTATAGTTCCAGGTTTGGGAAGGCAAATTAGGCTGCTTTTGTCCCTGTTGAACTTCTCATTTTTCATAAGTTCTATGACAGTGGTGTTTTGAGAGGAATTGTCCAAAATTTGCAAATGCATTCCTCAGTTTAAGGATAAGAAAGCGACAGGTGTACCCATCACTATAAAGCACAACAAGAAAAAGGGATGTGTGGTTTAGGTATCTGACTGTGAAGCCAGAGATTAGGAGTTTAATTTCCCACTATGCTTCCAGCAAGGCCAGTCTATGCAGTCTTGGGCAAGCTGTGAAGTTCCAGGGCATCCTCTGAAGAAGGGAACAGTAAACTACATCTGTGTATTCTAGAAAACCCTGGAAAGGGTCACCATAAGGCAGAGCTGACTTGACAGCATGTGATTATATTATTAATTTTATAGAACATGTGGTGAACTTAAAATTACCTCCCTCCCAAATAAAGAGTGTCTGTCTGTCCAACTAGAGCAGACCGGAGAGGCTCTCTAATGGTACCATCAGCTAGAGGGGGCCATCTCTCTATCACAAGGAGGAGGGCCTTCTCTGTGTCCACACCAGCCCTTTGGTACCTCCTGCCAGCAGAGCTACGACTGCAGATGGAGCTGCTGCCCTTTAAGAAGGGTCTTAAAACCTGGCTGGCAGGGCAGGTATGAGGGCCTGATGGTAGTGTGGCCCCTGCCTGCTGGCTTGTCCATTAAGCAAGATCCCCATCTCCCTCACCCTTTTTTAGAAGTCGGGTGGGTGGGTTTCTTTTTATGTGGGTGGTTTTTATCTGGTTTTAATTGTTTTTATATTTTCATGCTTATGTTTTTTAGATTATTGTAATGCCACCCTGAGTTGGGCTTGCCTGAGTGGGTGGCGCATAAATCCAAAAATTAAATTAAATTAAACATTATCATCTTTCTATGATTCCTGCCTATGCCCTCTTCTTCTGTCCCCCAACTTAATACATGAGCTTTTTAGAGCTTGCACCCTTAATTTGTGGTTCCTAGTGTGTTAGAACTTCGATTATTGATGCTGTTGTCATTGTTTTATACAAAGATTAAACACTTCCAAATGAAGTCAAACTTCATTGACTCTGATCAACAGTTACTACTGATTGTAACAGATGGAAGAAGACTTAGAAGTCTGAGCAAGCTGTTCCAAACATGAAAAGGAGAAAGACAGAAGATCACTGAATGAGATGTTTGCTGTAGGGGAAAAAATGACTTCTTTTGGTAGTAAACAGCTTATGAGACACTTTGTATGCTGGGGGCTGAAACCACCAACTCTTGGTATATTTCTGTGTATCCAGCATTGATGTGACAAGTGTTTTCAGCAAAGACACCACAAGAGCTGGGCAGCCACCTAGTAATCAGGATTTTTTGTTAGCTACCCATCCCCACTTAGACCACAGTCCATCATTGAAAAAAGGGATAGTAAGTGGGCACTGGAGCTTATATTGAATTTACTGCCTAGATATCTGAAGGAATCACCTTGGTGAATCTGCTTATAAATTATCGCAGTTGTTCTCTTCAGGTGCATACTAATTGTTAATTGTAAAGAAGAGCCTGGTCTTGTTGACCTCTAACAGTAAAACACGATCCAAAAACCATAGGGGGACAATATTTTTTTTAAAAAATTAGGAGTGAGCATAAATTCACAAATTATGCAAGCTTCAAAGTGCTCTGTAACCATTTTTTAGCTGAGATAGTAAAAATAAAAATGAAAAGGTATGGAAGTCCAAAAATCTAGACAGGTGTTTTAAGCCATGGCAATCTGCAATTAAACTAAGTCCAAAGACAGAGACTAGCAGTAGGGACCTGTTTTCGAGCCTACTACACTGATTAATGAGAAAACACATGGAGAATGATTGGAAGCTAATACCTTTGTTTGTTCTCTTTAAAAAGTTATTTTGAGTCAGACATATGCTGTTCATAGGCCTTACACCTACATCTCTATTCTTAGAACACTTGCCCTCCTCCTCTGCAAGCTTTGTTTCAAGGCACAACTGAAGATTCAAGGAGGATACAGACAAGAGATATAAGTCCAACAATCTAAACTACTTCATTTATATTTCCACAATGTGTTTCAAAGCACATTGTATATTTATAAGTAGGCAAGGAATTAAATAAGGTATAAAGCAGCATGACCTCAGAGCTAACTCATACTGGGTGAGTATATACTTTTAAGCAACCAAAGTAACATTATTAGAAGTTGGAGCATTGTTTGGAGGTTCTAGCAGGGGAGCGCAGCTATCGTATACTCTTGACCGAAGAATGGTACACTCCTTCTATTTGGAACGGTTGTCCTCTTCTACTGAGTGTGCAGCTTTGGGAGGGATGCACATGGAGCGGTGAGGGAGGAAGGGGACACATGCCTAGCCAGCCAGATCAGCCGAATCAACCCTGGCAATCAATGGGGTGACAGATGCTGCAGCCAGATCGCCCTCACATCCAAGGAATCTGTCAGTTTCCAATCTCATGCTTTGAAAAACAAATTAAAAAGTAAGTGTCAAGTTTTTTCTTCAACAAAATAAGAAGCATCTAACGTTTATTCAAAGTCTTCTCAGGAGAGTGTGCTATCAAGAGTTGTTGAGCAATTATCAATCAGTTAAAATGCCAACCAGGTAATATAACCTACCACTACCAAAGAATAACCAGATCTTTCCTTTTAGAAACAAATATCTTACAGATTTCTATAAAAAGCCCATTTATTCAAGTGAAGGCTAGAAACATTCTTATCCATGCTGTTTCAAGAAACATTTCCTGTCTGGAAAGACAACACAAATTCCCATTGGCAGCCAATGAAACCAACTTTTGTCATCAGTCTTAATATAATGCAAATCTGTGATGCAATTTGCTCCTACAACTGCCAATAGTCTACCACATATTTAAACAACAAGAAGAGTATCCTCTTGTGATGACTTGTCTGCTTTTTATTCCTCCCCCTTCTCTCTTTTTTATTTTTATTTTTTTACCTTTTTACCATTTTAAAAACTTTATTTTTTACTTTCTTAAGGGGTTAGGGAGGGTATAGGAGGGTTTTAGATGTTTTTAAGATTGTGTATGTTTTTAATTTTTTGCTGTAAACCGCCTTGGGTCATCTAGGGATGAGGACGGTGGGGTATAATTCTCGCAAATTAAAATAAAATAAAATAAATGATGTTTTTTTTCTCTGCTGATGTTTGTTTGTAGTTATTTTATATCATTTTGTGTGTCCTTGACAGGAAAGAAACAAGTATATTTTGTACTAAAGTTTTTTGTGTGATATCTGGCTTATTTCAAGTTCTGCCATTTACAGAAGTGAGATATGAGGTAAGGAGGCACTCAACATATTCTTTTGCATCTGTATAGACACACATGAACCAAACAAATAATTCAACAGAAAATTATAATTGCTTTTATTGAGAAACGTGTATATAAGAAAAATCAGGTTTATAATTCAGAATGGTGAAACCCCACTTGGTTCAGAAATGCTTCTACACAGAAAGAGAGCTCACAAATGCTGTCATTTAGTATAACACATTATGATTTCACCTCCAGCAGAACAAGTGAATAGGTTTGTATTAGCCTGTGTTTCTAACACGAGTGTGGTGCCAAAGTTTTTATACCCAAGTAAGGCAACAAAACAAGAAACAGGGGAGACCCGCCTGGCGGCAAACCTTTGCTTCTATCTTCTCTGCCTCTAGAGAGGAAACTAAAGCAATAGCAATGGGGACAGAAAAACTGGATTATATCATACATTGTGTATGACTATACCTTATTCCTCAGTGACAAAGCAAAAATGTATCTCACGCTTGCCTTCTTTCACTCTTTGTCTTCAGTGATGCAGTTCTTAAGGAACATTGTAATTTGCTGTTTTAACTCAGCCTGTATTTGCACAGACTGGACAGCTTATCTTGAAACAGATCATACCTAATGTTAGTGCTGGATATAGTCGTGGTTATATACTGCTGAATGACTACAAAGTTAGGTAGCAGTTCTATATGCCATCAAAAATCTAGCACAACAAATAGATATTTTTGCAACTGCATACACCGCACCTTCTGGGACCTCATGTAGAGCTTTTGTTGGATTCACTGCAATCATGCTGGGAAATCCATCAGAAATTATTAATTACTTTAATGCACAGTATGAAAGCCATAGAAGCTTATTTTGTAAGAGCATGCCAGTTCCAAGGCAAAGGCAATAAGATCCAGTTACTTCAAAAGAAGATATACTGGAAGCTGTCATGCATTGCTCATTTACCAATATGAAAGCGCGGTGCCAAAATGGCCGCTGCGCTCTTTGCGCCCCCCCCACCCGGACTCAGACATCCAGGTGAGTTAGGGGGCGTGGCCACCCCTCTATAAAAGGGGTGGCCACGAGGCAGACGAGCTGCCATTTTAGAAATTGCGACGGAGAGGAGAAGTTTTTCCCTCCACCCCGTCCCTAGTGAACAGTGTGATATTTTGGTTGCTTCGGGGCCGGGTGGGAATTTTTGGCCTGAACCTACAATTGGCCCTTGGGTTCTGGCTTTTTTGCCCATCCCACACTGTTGCTAGTGTTTGAGCAAAGGGGTTTCTTGACTTTGGTCACTTTAGGCGGGTAGCACTGGTAAGGTAAAGATTTATGACCCATAGGTATCCGGCAGGTTCGCAATTGACTGGCCAACACTTAGACAGGTACAGGTGTAATAGCTTTGACCGGTCAACGACGAACCAGGCAAGGGGTGATGGCAGGAGCTTTTCAGCATGCATCACCCTGTGATTTGACGGATACACGTCAGAGGGTGGGTTCAGTAGATAGTTTATTGACTCCGGTCAACAATTTGTTTGTGTCAACAAACAAATTGATACAAATGGATACATTGTAGCCAATTGCCATTGGCAATTTTGGGAGGAACCTTACCAGTGTTACTGTGGCCCGCTTGCCTTAAGAATTACAATTGGATGATTACACCAATTGAAAGTTATAATTCGGACTAGGGCATTATTCAATAAAAGTGGCCCAATGCCTTTATCCATATACCGGTGTCTGAGTCTTTCTTTGGGGGGTGCGCCTGCAATGCATGCTGTTGAGTATGGAGAACCATATAAGCATCACGTCAGCCACTATTGCTCTTTAAAACAGCAGCTGAAACCTATTTGAATCATGAATGTATATCTGTGGGGTACAGAGCCCATGTCCTTCTTACAAGCCAATTCGAATGATCTGGTGGACAGACAGACATAGGTCCTATCCAGTGTTTTTTGGGTCATTGTGGGTTGGAACTGCAATCTCTTTCCTACTTGATTCCATTTTATAGTCAGTTTTCTTTCAATGTAATTCTAATAAACTTTCCACATGTCCTCTCCATTACTCCATTATCTTTCCACATCTCTCCTCCTCCTCATTCTTTGCCTGTCTCTAACACTTGTCTCTGATTCTCTGAAACTAACCCATATAGTAATGTCTGAAGTTGAAACATACATAAGGTGTGGGTATTTTGAATTGTCAAAAAGTCACAACTAGCTGCCTGATTTGAGTGGAATAGCGAGGGTATAATACATTTGAAGGATTCAAATCACTAGAAAGATCATCCAATGTTTCAGTTATGTACTACTTTTGTAAAAAAAAAATCTAACATTGACAATTACAAAAGTATAAAGAAATCTTGGGGAAATTAGTTTTTGGATTATAGCATCCAAAGTACTTCACCTAACATGGTCAGTAGCCATTCTGGTTTCTTTAAATGCACAGGGCCCATAATATGACAACCAGAATGGCTACTGACTGTGTTAGGTGAAGTACTTTGGATGCTATAATCCAAAAAGTAATTTCTCCAAGATTTCTTTATACTTCCATGCTCTCCTTATATTATTTAAATTGTCGGTGTTGGATTTACTTTTCTTTCACATTCTTACTATCTTGCAACCTGCATTTGCTTCGCTCCAGGTCAAAGCCAGCATGTGTGTCCATCTTAGGTCATGTCCACTAAATATTTAAAAGTCTCAGTGACCCTCACTAGCAACAACAACAAATCAAACTAAAGTATATCAAAGATCCTTGTCTCTGCTTGATATCACACAGTGGGCTGGGAAGTTAACCTCTGAAATGGATTTGCTCTAAACCTTCACAAAGAAATTGAGAAAACAGTTTCCAAAAGTTTGCAAAGCAGAAGCACAACAGGCTGTCTAGATGCTCTCCAAACAAGACCTATTTGTGACCCCTGTTGCCTTCACTGCATCAGCACACACTTGCCTGAACTGCCAACTAGATCTTTCTACAAATAAAGAAAAGCAACATAAAATTGATGCAATGCAAAACCTGAAACATTTGTTGAAAAACAAGGATCAGGTTTACATAGGAAGCACACCACTGTCTACCCTGAATAATTTCAATTTTAAAAAATAACTATGAACTCATATTATGTACAGTCACATTTATGTCTTCAACTTGCAAACCTTTGAAATGTTACATCACATGTTCTGCATCAGGATGGCAGAATTTTCAGTGGACTCTGAAAGAGCACTCTGTGCTTTCATCTCCAAATCTTACTTAATCAAATAACAGTGGAACCTCGGATAACAAATGGCTCGGTTAACATAAAAATCGCATAACAAAAGGAAATCCATAGAAAATAGTGGCTCAGTTTATGGATTTATTTATTTTTTGAATGGATTAATGCATTAATGGCTTTCAATGCATTCCTATAGGAAATTACATTCAATGCATTCCTATGTGAAATTCAGTTAAAATAATTTCCACTGTAAGAAATGTCCCGGAAAAAAGCATTAATTAGGTTAACCGAGTAAAATTGCTTTAGTGAGTGAGGAGCAGGCTCTGGATTACTTCAAAATAAGCTGCAACATTCTCTGTATTTGTCAATTATAGGAATAATTTCTAGCAGAAAAGCAAAGAACAACTTTCTCCACTACAATTCATGTTAGTGTGTTTTTATGCTTTCTCCAAAAGTACTATGGAAGAGATGATTTGGGCAATACTGCCTCAGATCTCCATAATGTTGTCTGTTCCTGGGCATAAACATGGATTTATTAATTGCATCAGGGTGCTTCTGATGTGATCAAACAAGATTATCATTAGAACCACCATCACTGTCATTATAACTGGCCAATACTGCAGCAATATCACCAGAATGTATTTTAAAGGTCCTCTTGGGGGGGGGGTATAATTTTTGCCAATAGCAGAAGATTGTTTAAGACTGGTTGCATCAGGGTTGTGGAAAGTGAGCATGACAGAATCTGCAGGTGTACAGTGCTTTGCCTATTGATACAAATTGAATCTGAAAATAGCAATTTATTCACGAAATCAAACCAATTGCTGCACCACCATTCTTCCTATTCCAGTGCTCATTTCCTAGCCCGCAATTATTAACCATTCTGCTGAGTATGGCTTTACAGCACATTTTTTAAAAAATTGCTGCCAAGGCTGCTCAAAGAGGAATGTGTAAACTTATGGGAGGGTGGGAGAGAAATGAAGAAACATTTATAAGCTTTTAAAATAAAATAAAAAAACTCTCTCTGACACACAAATCCAACTTGGGTTGCCTCTTCGAAGCAACAAAGTACTTCAGCATACGCAGTGGTGGGCATAAAAAAAATTCCTACCACACTGTGGGTGTGGCCATGTGACTGGGTGGCCTGTTCACCATGTCACTGCTCTTTGCTATAGAGCTATGAAAATAGAAGCTTCTTCTATTTTTATCACTATATAGTGAATCTCTGAAGCCATTTCCCCCTTGTCCAAAGCTTTTCCAGGGCTCTGTTTCACCCTAAAGTGCCTCCCCAGCCATTTGCAAGTTTCCCGCTGTCAGGCCCTTCCTTTTGTGGTTCTCAAGGGAAAGTTTCAAAGGACACGTTTACTATGGTCAAAGGCACTGGGCCACAATTTTATTTAAATTTTAATTTGTATGGGGGTGCACAATGTAATTAATAAGCCATGAAATATGTAAGCCCCTTTACATCTACTCAGGTACAAGTCCCTCCGATTTCAGGTAGGCTTACTTCAAGGTGAACATGAGTCATATTGCTGCTTAAATGTCATAATGCAAGCTACTCAATATCTCTACTAGTGGATTTTTCTTGTTCATTCACACAAGGCAGAGATCACGGCGAACTAAGAAGAACTGATGGCATGCAAACAATCACAAGAATCCTCATAAACCTGTTATATCTTTCTGTCTTATGCTCTTAATCTGAGTTTATGCATATTTATCAATAATATTTAGCATTCATATAGCACACTGCAAGTATCCAAAGTAACTCTCATATATCATGTCAGTAATTTTACAAGATTTCTGTAAGATGGACCATGCATCACAGAAGCAGGGTCAGAGAATCAAAGTTTGCAAAATGCCAGCCATAGAACACTCTTTTTACTTCTTTCTTTCTCTCTACTCCTTCTGCATCTTTATGCATCAAAAACATCCCTGGAGAACAGTAGCAAAGTATTTCCCAAAACAATTTCAGCCAATCTGGGAATTGGAAATCTGAAGAAAAAAAGACTTCGGGCTGACTGACAAAAATGAACAGAAGGAAGAGAGAGAAAAAACATTTCTAAGAAGGCAACAGCTAGGCAAACTCCAAAAGGGAGTAAGTAGAGAAGTTCTACAATGCTGAGCTGATTGTGGATTAATAACTCACCTTGTCAGAGATCAGATACAAAGATGGCCATACTGGGTGGTCCCAGTACACAATCTCTCTCCTGTTTCCATGAGGCCACACTACTCAATGTCAACCTGAATACATGCCACTGTTACTATACATATTGATGTTTATGCTGTGCTTCCACTCTTCCTAGTTTTGTTTTCCCATCCTGACTCAGAATATAAATGGTAAACATCTCAAATTAGGGGCCTTTACTATAGCACTCTTTTGGTTTATACCTGAATTTGTACCTCTGTTGCTAATACAGTAGAACCCCGTATAATGAATGTCTCATATAGCAATTAAATCATACAACAATGAGGATTTCAAAAAACATTGTGCCCCGGAGAACAACTAAAATTGTTATACGATGCAATGCATCCCTATGAGAAAAATCATACGACAAATTGTTGTTGTTGTTGTACGATTTTTGCCATAGAGATATTTATTGTACAATGCATCCAATAGGGAAAATTGCTATACGATGCATGCATTGTATAGCAATTTTTCGTACAACAACGAGACCCATGGAATGGATTAAAATCATTGTACGAGGTACCACTGTACCTGAGTTTGTTGCTTTGTATACTTTGGTATTGTGACAGGCAGTATACAAAAAAATAACTTGGAATCAGGGAGCAGTGAAAGTGGTGGTTTAAAGTCTGTAAGAATATACATGAAACCATATTCTTTTAAGAACTTTTTGTAAAGCAGTGGGAAATGCATCTAGCACATGGAGCAATGATTCTAACGCAAGCAAGATGTTTTTTCTTACAAGCAAGATAGCTTTCAAGTGACTAAGCAATTTTCAGTAAAACAATAGGACTCTAGAAAACTGCAAGGACCACTGAGTCATCACAGGCCATTTTGCACTGCCACATGGGAAACCTGAGGGCACACATTTCATAATCTTGTTTTTATGCAAATGAGAAAAACAACAGCATAGGCCAATTATACTGACAGCAACAACAGAAGACAGTAAGCTTTCTCTTTGGCATTTTCTGTGTATGTGTGAAAAATCAGAGGTGTGAAAACCTGTCAGCTTAATTATCATGTTTCTCAGGATCCCACCAAAGTTTTTATGTTGTCCAACATTAGTATTAGATTACCAGACCTCCTCTCCATCTCTCAAATGGAAATATTTGACTGTTTTTGGTATACTGTACAGTATATGTATTTTCCCATACATTCAAAAGTTAATTTGTGTATACTATTCACAAAATGGCATTTTCAGTTGTGCCCTTCTTTCCATACAATTGGAATTGGGGGTGGGGGGTGGGGGTGGGGGTGAAACCAAAGGCTACACAAACATTTTTTTAAAGAATCTAACAACAAGCTGGTTAAATTTGTGAATAATATTAGTTAATGTGAGTCACTTTCCTATTCCTTGTGAAGACTGCCAATAAAGCTTAAATATTTATTCAGAATTCGATCCAACTGAGTTCAATGAGACCTAATTCCCAGGCAGCTTCAGCAATGAAATGTCAACTTATTTGAGCATGGCTTACTGATAGATTAACATGTATATAGCACACCATCCTAGCTTATTGAAAAACATGTGTTACAAAACTGCTGTTCTGGTTAGTTTTTAAAAAAATGAATAGAATCTGTATCTTGGACTTGCATAACTGATACATAAGAAAAATAGCTGTCAGTTGTAGAACAATAGTCTCACCAGTGACTTGTCCAGTGCCACATATACTATGTATGATGCATAGCATAGAGTAATAGACTAGGACTAAGGAGACCAAGGTTCAAATCTCTGCTTCGCCATGAAAAATCACCCCTGAAATAACTCACTTGCCTTCAAAGTCCTGTAAGGGTTGCTGTAAGTCAGTTCTTTCTTTGCAGCACTTATCAACAACAACATAGATGCTCCATAAGCAAGGGAGATACCTGTAGGCTAAAAATCAATTGTTCTAAAATTAGGGTTTTAAACATCTCTCTTATGAACTCCCTCGGGCCTCCCCCCCCCCATGCCATCGGGGCCTCAAAAGCCGGGAGGGATGGTGCGGCGGCGAGGAACTCTGCCGACTCTAGCCCCAGCTGTGGGTGAGCCACCACACCCTCGGGCCTCCCCTCCGCCCCCACGCCATCGGGGCCTCAAAAGCCGGGAGGGATGGTGCGGTGGCGAGGAACTCTGCCAGCTCTAGCCCCAGCTGTGGGTGAGCCACCACACCCTCGGGCCTCCGCCTCCGCCCCCACGCCATCGGGGCCTCAAAAGCCGGGAGGGATGGTTCGGCGGCGAGGAACTTTGCCGGCTCCAGCCTTAGCTGTGGGTGAGCCACCATACCCCCGGGCCTCTGCCCCCACACAATCGGGGATGCAAAAACCGGGGCGCTTTACTCTTATAGTGTTTATGAGGATTGATGATGTTGTTTTGCCTATTCGTTTGATGTAATTCTTTTTTTATGATATTTGATATGTTTAATTGCTGTAATTGTTATAATTATTATTGTATAACTATGCTTGGTGCTATTTTGCATCACCTGTGTTCGTTTTTTTGTATTGATTATGTTGCTCTTATATGCTGTATTGCTTGTTTTGTGAACCGCTTTGAGTTGCTCATTGGGTGAGTAAGCGGTATATAAATTAAAAATTTCATTTCAAAAAAAAATTTAAAAAAAAATTTCATTTCATTTCATTTCATGAGGAAGATATTTACCTCCTGCTATTTTAGCATTCCTATATTTTTTAATGCTCTTCTTTAATGATAGGTAATGCTTCTGTACTTGATACATTCTTGCACATCAAAAGAAGCACGTATGAGGGTATCTTTGGATGAATTCTTTTAACCAGTATGCTCTTAGTACAATTTTTTTTAGCTTATATGTGGAGAGAGAACACACAAGTGTTCAATTATATACCTGGAGTCAGAAGTAGAACAATTCAGGAAAGGTTTTTTCCATTTCGGCAATCCAAGATGACCCTACTATGTAGCAAGGTGAAGTTGGTTACTTCAGGTGGCAGACAGATGAAGGTACAAACTGAAGTCTAAAATGCTCAGTAGCCATCCTTAACCCTTTTGAACAACATACTGCAACAGCACTGGAATTTTTACTGGGATCAGAGTACACTCCACAATTTTAAAAAAATGTGCTTTTAATCCCACTGGGCTAGAACTGTTGACTCTGGGACACCATTAAGTGTTCCATCTTAGGATGCTAAAAACCCTGGAATAGCATCTGACAGCTGTACACATTTCTCTTCTTTCCTCTTCCAATGAGCAGAACAATGTGAGAAGGAGAATTATGGGATTTTTAGACAATATGAGCTACCTGGAATGGCAAGTTGATAGATTTTTAAGTGTCTAATTTAATCTTATTAATTCTTGATGGAATAATGCATGGATATTGATAGAAAACTCAAGGGTATATGTTTTCAGAAAGAACTGACTGGATAGACACATAGTCTGGTTCATAGATCATGGTATCTACATCCAACTGAACAGCAGGCCAGAAGAAAGAATGCCACATTGCACTGTTCCTGAGAGATAGGTCAAACATCTGTACAAGACTAATGATGATTGTTGTTGTTTACCTGCTGTGCTATCAGAATGGGCTGCTATGTACTGCAGGGGTCTTTGTGCATGTCTGTTTTAGAACATCATGTTTATTCTATGTTATCTTATCACTGTGTCTCCTCCTTTTCTCCATTTAGCACACTCTTGCTAAGAGCACTGGCAGGAAGAGATAAACATGGAGAACTGAATCTGGTGGAAACAAAAATGTAAGTGGGGAAAATGAAAATCAGAAATGCTGAACTGTACTTTAACCCCCTACAGTGCAGTGCATAATATTTTGGAGAGAAAGGAGCTGTATTTTTTGAGTCACTCAAAACCAGACCACATGCTAGAATTAGAAACCAACAATAGAGGAAGGATGGTTTGGTACTTGAAATCAGCCAAGGTTATCTCAGGCAACTGTCCTATCTGATCCACTGGTGTAAATTGGATGTCAGCAAACTCTTCTGCCACTGCCATCAGCAGCAGCAGAACTACTACCATGGCATGTCAAAGTCTGTGAGTGGATAAACTGAGGCCTAGAAAATTCAAACACAGCTTTGTGGAAGTGGAAATGCCAACTATGGCACAGAGTTCAGTTATGAAAAAAGTGTCCTGTTTACTTTCACTTAGAACAAAACAGACAAAGGGAAGAAAAGCTAAAGATCTGGTCAAAAAGGCAACAGGAACGTGTGCAATTAATCCTAAAAAGCACACATCTGGATTGAAACTGCAGAGATCAAGGTTCTAATCCCTCCCATATTCTTTGGGCCAGTCACTCTTTCTTGGCCTGATTTACACTGCAGCATCATTCTGACAATGAAGTGAGGCCAAGAAGAGTGGCATGTGCCATCTTTAGCTCAGTACCGAAGAGGAGAAATTAAAATGTAGCTACTAATTGATGTTAAAAATTTTAGATTTTAGAGTTTTTAATGATGTTTTATCTATATGTATGGGTTGTTGGAGTGTGTTATGTTGGGGTTTTTTCTTGTGTTGTAAGCCACCCAGAGTCGCCTCGGCAAAGGGGTGGCTAAACAAGTCTAAATAAATAAATAAATAAATACATGGAATCAAAATCTCATAGTCTTCAGCCCCAGACATGGAATAAGCTGCAATCCTAAATACACTTAACCATAAGATAACAATAGGTTTTATGTCTGAATAGATATAGGATCTAATAATTTATTTATTATATTTTTTCAGAAGAGGGAGCTGTAAGTATTTCTAATTGCATTTGCTCAATTTTGTCAAAGATGCACCTTTGTCAGATGCAAAAGCTGATGATCTTGCAGGAAAAAGGAAATTTCACAGCTGGAGCTTACACAGTGAGCTGCCACAGTTGAAATTCCCTCTTCCTAAAAGCTGGAACAGCCACAAGAACCCTGTCCTCTTTTGCTCCCGGCAATTGTATATTTAACCTTTGGCAACCTTTAATGCATTCCCTGAAACTGCCTTTTTCACCTTCAGGTACTCTGCTGCAGCTTATTCAAAGGTGGTATTAATAATATTTTTTACGGCATATTGGGGGAGAAGCCTGAATTCTTTGAAATATAGTTTCTTTCTGCATTTTGAGGTATGTAACCAAAAGGTAAGTGTCTGAAATTTCACTGCTGGAATTCAAATGCCTTATTTTTTAAAAAAAATATGGCTGCAGTGTGCATGCCATGAGTATTCGTTACTTTGATTTTTAACATTATTTATTAAAACCTTTGAAAAGTGTCCTTTATCCTCTTGGAGACAGTTAAAGTAAGGTAAAGGTTTCCCTTGCGTGAAAGCCATTCATATCTGACTCTAGGGTTCAGTGTTCATCTCTGTTTCATAGCCGTAGAGCCAGAACTTTCTGCTTCTGCAGACATTTCTGTGGTCATGTGGCAGGCATGACTAGACACCGGAGCACAAGGAATACTGTTTACCTTCCCACTGAAGTGGTCTCTATTTATCTACTTGCAATTTCTTGCTTTTGGCCTGCTAGGTTGGCAGGATGTGGGACAAAGATGGGAGCTCATTCTGTCCTGCAGTACTCAGGAATCAAACTGCTGACCTCCTGCCTTCCAGTCAGCATCCTTTATCCTCTTGGAAACTGTTGGGTGTGCCCAAATGTAAATGTTATAAAGATTAAATTAAGATGCTGTATTTTTTTTTTTTACTGAAGAAAAGGTTCTAGTCAGCAATATGTGACATAGAAATCATGCTCAAACTCCATTCTGCCCCCTCCATAAAAAGAAAGGTTTTTTTTAAAAAAAATAGAAATTATCACATTGATCTAAACACTCACTCTTCCTTCCAATCTATGACCCTCAGTTTTTTCTGACAATGTCAACTCTGTTTGGTATTTACAGACCCTTTTCCAGGGGGAAAACCCTCACACATGATGACAACATAAATCTTTGTACTGTCTGAACCATGTCTTCTGCTCCACCCTTCGCCATCTATGTCTGAGTACTAAACTTCCTTCTCAGTTCCCTCCAGTAGTTCCAAAGGGTGCAGCAGAATGATGTCAGTCTCTTCAAATGATTAAAATGGTTACTTTAAGTTATTACAGACCTGAGGACAAGCTGCAAGAGAAAGGTAATTCTATTTAGAATTGGCATAGCTGGCCTGACATACTGTTTAAAGGGCAATAGACTGCAGGCTTTCATCTACCCAGAAAAGGCAGGGAAATGCAACCAGCAAAGCAAATACAATGGATTACGATGCTTAAATGGAGTAAAGCTTACAGAAAATGCTCTTTTTTTTCCAAATTAGCCACCAGCATGGTAACATCTAAGCTATTAAAGCTGAGGTGATACAATCTGAGAATAAGCTTACCTGTGAGTTTCAAAGCCGTTAATTTGAGGGGGAAATGTTCATTTTTGATAAGCAAAAATAAACTATTTTTGTGCTTTAATTACATTTGAATCATGTTTTTGCATGTGTGTACTTCATCACACTTTGATTGCTTTTCACTTTGCAGGCGCACCCCCCCAATAACGGACACAGACAACATTGAAAGTGGATAACAGCAAAGGGCCACATTTATTGATTCAATGCCCTAGTCCGAATTATAAATTTGTATTGGTAAAACGACCAATCATAATTCCTAAGGCAAGCAGGCCAAAGTAACACTGGTAAGGTACCACCCCAAAATTGCCAACGGCAATTGGTTACAATGTATCCATTTGTATCAATTTGTTTGTTGACAACAAACAAATTGTTGACCGTAGTCAATAACTAACTTATGACCCCACCCTCTCACGTGTATCCGTGAAATCACAGGGGTGATGCATGCTGGTTAGCAATCGTCATCACCCCATCGCCTGGTTTGTCGTTGACCGGACAACGTTTAACTAATTTATTCCTATCTAGTGTTGTCCAGTCAATGCGAACCTGCCGGATACTTGTGGGTCATACTGTTTACCTTACCAGTGCTACCCGCCAATGTGACCAAAGTCAACAGCAGAAACAGAAAGACCCCTATATCAAACCATAGCAACAGTGTGGGATGGGCAAAAAAGCCAGGACCCGGAGCCAATATGGGTCCCAACCAAAAATTCCCACCCGGCCCCGAAGCGACCATAATATCACACTGTTAACTAGGGAGGGGGTGGAGGGGAAAAACTTCTCCGCTCCGTCGCTGAGTAAAAATGGCAGCTCGGCTGCCTCGTGGCCACCTCTTTTATAGGAGAGGTGGCCACGCCCCTAACTACCCGGATTCTCTGTCCTGTGGGGGGGGGGCCCGCAAAGGGCGCGGCGGCCATTTTGGCGCCGCGCTTGCATTGCAGGCGCACCCCCCCAATAACGGACACAGACAACATTGAAAGTGGATAACAGCAAAGGGCCACATTTATTGATTCAATGCCCTAGTCCGAATTATAAATTTGTATTGGTAAAACGACCAATCATAATTCCTAAGGCAAGCAGGCCGAAGTAACACTGGTAAGGTACCACCCCAAAATTGCCAACGGCAATTGGTTACAATGTATCCATTTGTATCAATTTGTTTGTTGACAACAAACAAATTGTTGACCGTAGTCAATAACTAACTTATGACCCCACCCTCTGACGTGTATCCGTGAAATCACAGGGGTGATGCATGCTGGTTAGCAATCGTCATCACCCCATCGCCTGGTTTGTCGTTGACCGGACAACGTTTAACTAATTTATTCCTATCTAGTGTTGTCCAGTCAATGCGAACCTGCCGGATACTTGTGGGTCATACTGTTTACCTTACCAGTGCTACCCGCCACACGGAGGGGCTTCAAAGAAGACCTGACGCCCCCCCCCCCCCAGACCGTCAGCTCGGTCAACAGGCCTGCTCGCCAATCACCCAACAGGAGGTCCATACCTCCTCGCGACAGGTGGACCCCATCCCCTGCATACAAGTCATAATTTTGTAGACTAATGTCGGGGTGATGACTAACCCGTCCCCAAGCCCTGGCGGCAAGAAACCGCGCCACTGCCTTATTGACCGCGCGCCTAGCGCGGTCAAGGGCCAGGAGGTTAACGCCCCCTCTGTAAGAATGGCGCGGGACAATGTCCGACCAAACCAGGGTTGTGGCAGGCCAGACATAATGCAAGTAGGCGAGTTCCTCGCAAATCGCATGCTTGAGCGATAAGCCGGTGACCTGGCCCAAATCATTGCCCCCCAAGTGGATGATTAGAATGTCAGGCGGGTCAGCACCCAGGCCAGAAAAAAGGAAAGGCCGCAGCTCCTGCCATAACATCCCAGGCTTACCATGCCATGCGAGACTGGCGTGGTCACCCAGTCCCAGTCGGGGTCCCCACTCTGTCGCCGCAGCGTAACGCGCTGCCCTGTGCACATAGCTGTGGCCCACCAGCCATACTGTCACCGGTGTGATACGACACCCAGGGTCTGTAAGAAAATTAAGAAAAAGGCGGTAAGGTGACTGGATTGGTACTCATGGCGGGAGTGGGCGCACATAAAACTGAAAACATTGTGAGCCCCACCTCCCCATGCTGCGGATGTCAGCCCCAGAGTACCCAAAAGCAGCTGCTGTAGAGGCTGCGCCAATACGGAATGAATGTGTGCCATAACGGGCACCTGGTAGTCCCACCCTGGTGAGGGCTTTGGCTGTCACCTTCCAAAACTGAAATTTAGTAAGGGGAGACCCATCTTGGTGACAGAAAAACGGGCCGTGGTGCATGCCACGCAGTGCCAGGAATTCCTGTAGGGCACCAACCGGACAGATGTCTACCAAAGAACAACGTAGCAGTCTTACACCGCTGCCTACGCCATGCTGATCTGTTTTAGAGGAGCGTATCCTCAACTGGGCCCAGTCTTTGGCAACATAGACATCTTCGAGTTCCAGTGCCCTACCACTTGCATCCGCCTTAGACAGCATCACGAGTTCGCTGATGCGGAGCGCTCCAAAAAATGCCACCGTTGTGGCTGCATGAAAAAGGGCTGCCTCATAGTGATCAAAACAGAGGCCTGGCCAGCCCCGGGCCAACTGGGTAAGAACCCCTGGGGAAATAGGGTGCCGGTCGTCCAGGTAACGCCCGCGCTCGCGCACCCACCCCTCCAAAACATGTCTCACACGGAAGTCCGATGTGGTATCCACATGACCCCCCACTTTGGCCATAAAAGCCAACGCCGAGAGCTTGGATGCTATGGTGCGAGGTGCAAGGCCCTGAGCATGTAGGTGAACCATGAACCGCAGAACATGGTCCACCGGGATAGGCCAGGTCTTTGGCAAGAGAAATTGCGTAGCAAATGCCCTGTACGAGTTAAATGCTTGTTGATACGCCTTACGCGTGCGTGGCGCTAGTGACAGGCCAATCGCCCGGTTCACCTCTCCTTGCCAATAGTCCACATCTCGTCCGGGAGTGGCGAGGGAAATTCCTCCGCATCCGGGGCCAAGGCGCGGAACCGGGAGATCTGCAGGCGGGACAAAGCGTCAGCAATATCATTATTAACCCCTGGGACATGCCTGGCCCTGAACAAGACGTTGAGGCGCAGGCAGCGCAGCACAAAATGGCGCACTAGATCCATGACCCTGGGCGATTTGGAAGTTTGTGCATTGACAATGTGAACCACAGCCGCATTGTCGCACCAAAAATGCACCACCGAATTAGCCCACTGTTCGCCCCATAGCATCAAAGCCCCCAGAATGGGAAAAGATTCCAGGTATGTGAGATCCCGCAGGCGACCTGTGCCTGCCCATGCCGGTGGCCACCCACCATAGGCCCACTTCCCATTGAAGTACATCCCATAACCCAGGGATCCTGAGGCATCAGACTGGATCTGGAAATTGGGGGACGCCAAGAGGTCAGACCTCCAAAATGAGACCCCATTAAACTCCCTCAGGAATTGCAACCAGACGAACATGTCTGCCCTGATACCCTGGGTGAGCCTGACTCTGTGGTGGGGCCTGGATAAGCCTGCCATGGCGTCGCATAAGCGCCGGGCAAAAGCCCTGCCCGGTGCGACCACCCTACAAGCGAAATTAAGGTGCCCATGTAGCACCTGGAGTTCCCTCAGGGATGCCTTACGCTTGGCCAGCAATTCCGAGATAAGGGCCACTATCCTGGATACCTTATCACCCGGTAGCCTAGAAGCCTGCACTACTGTGTCAATCTCAACCCCCAGGAATACTAGCTTGGTCGCTGGGCCCTCGGTCTTTTCGGGCGCTAAAGGGACACCAAGTTCCTCCATTAGCGTCTGAAATGTGTTAAGGAGACGTGCACACGTGTCCCAGCCCCGTTCACCCCCGAATAAAAAGTCATCCAGGTAATGGGCTACAGACCGGGACCCTGACCTGCGGACGAATGCCCACTCAAGGAAGGTACTAAAACGCTCGAAAGCCGAGCATGATATGGAGCAGCCAAAGGGCATGGCCTTATCAAAATAATATTCCCCCTTAAATTTAAAACCCAGCAACTCAAAGTCGCCCGGATGCACTGGCAAGAGTCGAAAAGCTGACTTAATGTCACATTTGGCCAGTAAGGCACCCGGGCCGCACGAGCGCACCATGCGCAGCGCATGGTCAAACGATGTATACCTGACTGAACAAAGGTCATCAGGGATAGCATCGTTGACCAATCGGCCGGCTGGGTAGGACAAATGGTGAATAAGGCGAAAATCGCCTAGGGACTTCTTGGGGACCAAACCCAGTGGCGAGACCTTAAAATTGGGAAACGGGGGTGCGGGGAAAGGTCCAGCGACCCTGCCCGCGTCTAACTCCTTTTTAATGCTGGCCGCAGCCACCTCCTCCTTACCTCTAAGGGATAAAAGGTTGGGAGCATCCTGAGGGGACCTATCACCCATAAAAGGGATACGAAATCCCTGCTTAAAACCTTGAAGGAGATACTCGCCGTCCTCCCCCTTCGGGTACGATGCGAGCCAGCGCTCCAGCATGTCCACCTTAATTGGGGAGGGGGCCTTTTGGAGAACTAGCTCCATCCGTGGCAGCCTTGCCAGCCCACTGTCCACCCCTCCCCCTGCCTCGCGCCCCCCCAGGCCTGGGACAAGCAGAGGCTGCGTGGGGGCCAGAACATGTGGGACACTCGTGCTTATACCTGCAGTTCTTTCGATTGCAGGAACCATTTGACGAGAAAGTCCAGCACAGCAGGCGGGCTGGAACCCCCTGCCCCGCCGCCTGGCGGGTAACCTGAGCTGGAGCCGCTCGCTGGACCGCATGTCCGCAATGGTATCTATCCCCCGGAGCAGGGCGTGTGGGTGTCATATACAAAAGCCAAAGCCTCTGGCACGGCTCGTCCCATCTCATCTCTGGGTGGAGGGGAATCCTCATACGGAATTCCTCATCATATGCTAGCCATGAGGGGCCCGGGAAATCGACCATTGCCCGATATATGTTGTCCAAATATTGGACCATGGGAATAGCTAAATCTGGCCGCGCCCTCAAATATACCGCCATGTATATTAAGTAAGCGGGGAGCCAATTGGCCCAGGTACGCGGCGGCTTACGGCGGCGTGCCTGCTCCTTGTCCTTCTCATCCTGGCCCTCCCTTTCCTCTTTAGTGGGCTCTCTGTTCAGGAGTGAGAAAATATCAACGTACTCCCCTCGCCATATCTTTTCTCTAGTAGCCTGTGCCAGGTGATCACCCAATGGCAAGGAATACCCTGCCGTCGGCAAAGCCGAAAAGGGAACGGCCGGCCTGTTGAAAGGGGCCTGAGTTAACCCAGCCACCCCCAGAACATTCCCTGCAGTGTAAGTACCCATGCCCACCCCAGTGCTCAAGGTGGCAGTCGTCGTCGCCGGGTGGGTAGCCGACAGCGTGGCCCCCGCACCACCCGCGCGAGGCCAAGGCCATTGAAAGGCCCCCCCTAGATTGGGAATGTGGGTGGATGTACTTGCTTGCACCGTATACTCACATGCTGCACCCCCGCGGGCCGCCCCCACCGGGGGTTCCGGCCCGCTGGGGGCGTCGGAGCTCACGACCGACGTAGAGCTCAACACCGGGGCTTGACCCGAACCTGGTTGCTGGCTGGGGAGCTGCGAGGCAGTGGCGGAAGCCGCACCACGCGCCTGCAGCAGCTCAACCCTCTCCGCCAGTTGCTGTCCTCCTGCCGACATTGCCTCAAAAGGAACCCCGAAGGGGGCACCCGCCTGGCTGGCCCGAGCCAACGACGCCTCGAGTGCCGCAATGCGGGCCAGCAAGGTGTCCACGCTGACCGTGGGTAAAGGGCCGGCCGGCCCGCCCGGTCCAGGCATGGGTACATGTCCCTGTACCCCGGGACCCCCATATGGCCATTGGCCAGCGCCAAAGCCCGGCAGGGCTGGTGAAGAAACCTGCCAAGGCAGGGGGCCGCACCACCCCCCAAGGCTAGAGGGCCCAGGGAGAGGCTGCGGCCCAAGAGGAGTAGGCCCGACAGATTGGGCAGTCGCAGGAGCGGTGTCCACCGCCCGCGGGCCGGAACCCCTTCCGCGCCCGCGCTTCGATCGCCCATTCCGGGCCAAGGGGCAATGGACCCCATTCCGCCGGCCCCGGCCGGGGCTGGCAAGGAAGGCTGCTGAGGAGGCGGCACCGCGGTCCTCCGACCTGGGTTGCGCCTCCTAACAGCGCGAGCTGAACTCGAAGCTGCCTTCTTTTTCGAAGGCATTTCCTAGCCGCAAAAAAGGGAAGCCGGCAAGGCAGAATCGCCACCAAAAGGCTTCCCGGTAAGCTAACCAGCGACGGAGACACAGGGAAAAACTTCTCCGCTCCGTCGCTGAGTAAAAATGGCAGCTCGGCTGCCTCGTGGCCACCTCTTTTATAGGAGAGGTGGCCACGCCCCTAACTACCCGGATTCTCTGTCCTGTGGGGGGGGCCCCGCAAAGGGCGCGGCGGCCATTTTGGCGCCGCGCTTGCATTACAGTTCTAACGCTTTATCAAGTATTACAATTCTGTTTTCACAACTCCTCAAATGCACTGGGGTGTGGATAATCATGCAAAAAACTGCAGCTGCATCCAGCATGTGACAACATTTATTTCATAATTTAAACAAGTGACATACTTATGAACTAGTCACATGACAGATGTATGACAGATGTGCATACCTATAAAGGATGTCTGTAGACTCCTTTCTTCTCCTACCTCCATGTGTCATCTATGCGTGCTTTCATGTGGTAGTGCTGGTGGTAGTGGTGTGTGTTTCATAAGATAACAATTGTTTGTTTAGGGTAGGTGTTTGTCTTTGTTTTGTTCTTTGCTTTTTTAAAAAAAGCAAATATTTTGTGCACATTGTCCAAGTCAAACACATCTCTAGCTTACATTCTCACAATCATTAATGTTTGCCTGTAATGTTTTTTTTGCACACATCTGAAAATTGCATGCTTTTCTACATGCATTTTTAAATTTTTTATTTTTTTGCATTTTTTCCCATTGGGCTACTGGGCAGAGGGGTGGGGCAAACCCTGTGCTGGGTTGACTGCATGGGTGCCCACAGAGAGGGCTCCAAGTGTCACCTCTGGCACACTACCACTAGGCTAAGACAATGGGGAAAGACCAACACTCTAGTCCCACTTGCAGACAGCAACTGAGGCTGGCAGGTTTCACCCTTTTGCTGTCTCTGAGTTTGGGAGAATATTTTGAATGACCAGAATGATTTGTTTCATGTTTTGCTTTTGGCTTTGTTGGCAGTTTTACTTTCCCACCTAGAGTCCTTGTGTGTGAAAGTCCTTGTCCTTTTGATTTTTTTATGATCTGTATTTTTCCTCATTGTTCCACCCAGACAAAGAAGGTCTTTGACACCTTTCTTCTATTTTTGAAATTTATAGGGAAAGAATATGCATCCTACATTTTCAAAGGTTCCTAGTTCCATCCCTCTATCTTGATTTCTTACTCTCGTCCTTCCCTGGGGATTTTGCTTGCCTCCTGGAGCAACATGCTTAGGGAGGACACATATTTCACATTTGTTAGAACTATGTGATGAAGTTCTCATCTCAAAAAGAGGTACTGAGCTTAGTATATACAACCTGTTTTTGGGATGAAGTCATTAGAAGAATCTGTAGTTTGTGAAACTTACCAGTAAAATAATTTACATTTTCATTGTTTCTTAATTCACATATTAATGCAGAAAAGGGACATAAGAGAATACAGAAAGTAGAGGATGATTCATATGCTTATCCCTGTTTTGACTTCCAATTTGCATTTCCATGGGGTAATCATTAGCAGCTTTGTAAATGAAAACAAATTGTTATATATTTACTTGTTATCTTTCTATTCTCACCATTGTTCCAATCAGAGGAAGGCAGCACATCCCCTCCCTTTATCTTTGCAATGCAAAGCTGGGAAGTTCATCAGGCTGCGACAGAGTACAATCACTCAATTGCCCAGTGGCCTCGAGAAGCTGAATGATTAAAGTGCCAGTCTAGGACATTGACTTCCCCACCCTACTAGCTTTTTCTCTCCCCTGTTAGCATAGGAATTCATGGCGTCATTCCTTTTACTTGTCATGCACCAGCCATTCTCTTGCAGCTTGCTCATGTACTGTGCCACACAGTTGGGGAACAGCTTGTAGAAGCTGCTCTACTTTTAGCACATTGTAAAAATGTCATAGTCAGCTGCAGCTAAATGAATTTCCATTTGTTTTCCAGTCAGCCAAAACCACACAGCTTATGAACCTGCTAATCGGATAGTCTGACCCCTGATAAGTCAACTTTATAATCAATATCATGCTGCCTTTTTTTTCTTTTTTGCTTCAGCTCATAGGAGCACCTTCTGATTAATATCTGCCTTCCAGGAGAAGGATATGAAAATTATATCATGCGTAAATAGCTTGAACCGCCACACTAATATGGGACACTGAACTACCTGAGGGAAAAAGGCTGAAATCATTTTGAGTAGATAAATGTCAATTCCTTGTTTGTGTGTGTGTGTGTGTGTGTGTGTGTGTGTGTGTCTGACTGTCTGTCTGTCTGTCTGTCTCTGTGTATATGTGTGTCTGTCTGTCTCTGTGTGTCAGTGTGTCATTGTCTGTCTCTGTGTGTGCTTGTGCCTGTGTTGGGGAAGTTTTCAATATTATGTTTAAATTACAAGGGCACACAATTTTCATTCCTTCCCTTTGCTCTCAACCTGCTGAGTCCAACAGCCCCCACTTTGCCTGTCCACTTGCAAAAGATTTGGATAAAATATGTGGTCACTCTCTGCCAAAGTACTCAATTCCTCTCCAGTGCAGACAGCAAGGCTTATAGGATAAAAAAAATTAAAGACTGTGGACCTGTATATAAATGGGAGGCATGAGAACACACTCAAGAGTTAGCCTGTGTTTGTGACTGGCAGAGGGTGATCTTTCTATAACATACTCCTTCAACTCCTGAGAGGTAGATAGGCCAAGTGGAGATGGTGGCAGGTCTGGTGGAAGCTCCATTCTCAGATGACTGTTGTATGGCCAAAATGGAAGTGTTGTGAGTCTCTCTGTAAAGGAAACTACACCATAGATTTTAATTTAAAAAAAAGAAAAATAGAAGCTTAACCCATAGCAAACTACATCTTGGGAAAGATTGGTTCCAGGTTCTCTTTCTGCTTCAGAAGAGAAGGCTCTCTTGTGTTGGAGCCAAAATCATGCGTAAAATGTGTTCTCCTCCCATAAATAAATAGAATTTAAACATTATGCCCTAAATTAAAATGGCCATCTGCCGCCACTCCCTTGGGCCTCACCCATGCCAGGGTGTTGAAAAGTGTGCCGGCTCCCTGCGGCAGAAGATGACCCGCCATTCAGCTGAGGACTCCTGCAGCTCCTCCCCAGGCCTCACCTGTGCCCAGGGGTTGAAAAGCTGTGCCGGCTCCCTGCGGCAGAAGGCAACCCACCGTTCAGCTGAGGACGCCTGCCGCCCCTCCCCCAGGCCTCACCCATGACCCGGGGTTGAAAAGCTGAGACTTGGCCATTGGGGCTGGAGGGGGGGGGGCTGGACACACCAACCAACCCCCAGCAAGCTTTGGACTTTCTTGCTGGCCATTTTTATGAACTTTTCTATGTGGTTTGTGGACTTCATTGTATTTATTGTTTATGATGCTATGTGATACTTTGTGAGCCGCCCTGAGTTGGCATATGTTGAGTGGGTGGCACATAAATAAATAAATAAATAAATAAATAAATAAATAAATAAATAAATAAATAAATAATAATAATAATAATAATAATAATAATAATAATAATAATAATAATAATAATAATAATAATAATAATAGTTATTATTATTATTATTATTATTATTATTATTATTATTATTATTATTATTATTATTATTATTATTATTATTATTATTATATAGCACGGTAAATATGGAGGCCTCACTCAAATAATGTAGCTGCCTTAGGCAAGAGAAGAGTTCCCAAATACTCTTTCCATGTATAGAAAAACAAATCTGCTTTGACATTAGAAACAGTAGCCTCCAATCAACTCAGGGCAGGAGGGTATCTTAGGGCACGCAGAGCAAACTGCCTGCATACCCAGCTCTGCCCTCCAGCTCTGCCTCATTATTCCTCTCTGTAACCTTCTGTCAACATCTGCTGCCTACATTGTATGTAATCTTACCTGATGTTTGGACCAACCTTTGACACATTGATCCCTTTCCAGCCCCAAAGCCCAGAACTAGTCCCTGCTATTGATGGAAACACACCATCAGCAGTATCACTCTATCTACTGAGACAGTTTAAGGTTGAATATCCTTCATTTGCGAGCAGGCAGCAATATAAATCTTACTACTACTACTACTACTACTACTACTACTACTACTACTACTACTACTACTACTACTACTACTACTAATAATAATAATAATAATAATAATAATAATAATAATAATAATAATAATAATAATAATAATGTTACCCATTAGATAACTGGCTACCGTTGGACTTAACATGCATTGTTGGGAAAAGAGTAATGTTGGGGGTGGGGGATACCAAGCAACAAAAAATATTATACCCAATGTGGCAGAGTCTTCATTGATAAATCATGTACAGTAATTTAAATCTCTCCTCAGAAAATGCTGTATCAATCTTTGAATATAATATCTGAATTAAACTGATAACAATACATAAATCCATTAGATTCCTTTGGGATCACTAAGACAGATTCAAACATAAACGTTGTGAAGCAGAGGGCAATGTTTTATTCTCTGTCCATTGCTCTGAATTGCACACATCATCCTTCAATATGTCCTCAAATTAGTTGTCTTGTGACATGAGTTATAACAGTGGCTACGCATTTGTTATGCTCTCACAGCAGCCTGGAGATGCCTTTTGCCTAGAGAGAACCCAGTTGGCTCCATATGGACTATTTTGTAGTTGTCTAAAATGTATCACTTTTGTTTTTGCAATTTTTAAAAGAAAAAAATGTTGAAATACGCATGGGTTGCTAAACAGTAACTCATTTATCATATCAGGGCCCTGAGTGTCATGCCTGAAGGCATGCCACAGGCCTTACCTCACAAAAGCTGAGCTGGGTATTTTCAACAGAGTATTTGAAACGGAGCATCATGTGGTGGAGTACTGCTTAGGGCCTAGAAAATGGTGTTATCTGTGGTAATAATTAAGAAATATACTTTACTTACTCTCTGGTGGATACTAGTGAAATGCAAATGAGAATGGAGGTAAAGTCTGAACCTGAAAAGCACCAACTTTTTTTTAAAAATGGACATTGAACAGTTTAATGCACAAAATGTAAATAAGGAGTTCCATGCACTAATCTAATGGTTTTATTTGGATGGAGGCTATACCTTCATTTTCCCCAAAGCAATGGTTCTTACCTTTCCTAACACTTAGGATATTTTTTTTAATTCTGTGCTAAAACATTTGGACATGATTCAGCTGAACATCAGTACTTGCTAAGCTCAAACCAGACAGAACTATCTTGGCCACGGAGGCTGTGGTTGGATTAAACAATGGGCCACTTTATTAATTGGAGCCAGTACCATTGCACTGGGTCAGTAGTGTGGGTGAGAATAGATAAATGGGTAGCTAATGGCACCGGGAGCAAAGGACTATGGGCCAAACACACCAGAGTCCAGGAATAAGCCATGCAGGGTGGCAGAGATGGATAAGGCTTACCGACAAGCCAACACCATTGGAAGGTTGCTACAGAAGCCTTGTGGCACACCCCTAGGTGATACTCTTCCAGCTCCTGGAAAAACCCCAGCCCATATCTGATGGAAATGATGCAATTTAATTAAAGGAACACCCGCACTGACCACAAAAAGTGGTGAACGTGGAAGAGAACCTCCATGCAAAAACTCAACCAGGGACAACAGTGTGGGGTGGGCGAAAACACCCACAACACCCGGGTCAATAGGGTCGAGGCAAAAACTCCCACCCAGCCCCGAAGCGACCAAGTACACATTGTTCACAGGGAGGGAGGAGCTTCTCCAGAGGAAGGAAGAATGCCGAATGGCTAGGCAGGGAGGAGCCACCCCTCTTAAAGGAGTGATGGCTACTCCCCACCCTACTGGCAGGGGAAAAGCATGCTCAATCAATTCACATGGAAGCAAAGTCAGTCCTATTGGATCTCACTGTCAGCCCTAGTAGGAAGATCATACTTCTTAATATCTGGTGTCCTTCAGACAGTTTTAAAATGAAGCCATTTACCTCAACAGAGCCTTAAATTTATCCATCTACTTAAAATTAATCTCACTACTTTTCATGTCAAAAGAAGCTGTGCAGTAAAAAGAGGCATACTGCTCAGCCATATATAGTCAACATTTTCCCGTAGGTACCTAGTAGAAGAAAAATCACTTTTAACCAAGAACTACACTTCAAGACTGTTTGCGCAAAATTAAATTACTCTCAACAATGAAAAGAAAACCCCATAAGCTTCTCAAAAACCATCAAATGTACAGTTCAAAACACAGGACGAAAACTGTTCCCTAGTATAAAGAAAGGAAGTCTAATGCAGAAATGGAAAATATTACCCCCATAAATTCATAGCCAGCATACCCACTAGCGTCGAAATCCAGAAGTGGTAGTAATAAAAATGTAATGATTCCTATTGTGAGTCAAGCATATGCTGTCATATTTGTTCAGTTAAGACAGCAAGTCTAGCATATTGGAACCATGATTCAACTGATATGATTACCTAATGGATTAGTTATCTACTATTTGGAATTTGGAAAAATAGCTTTTTGAACTATACACACCAAAATTGCACAGCCAGAATGTCTAATGGCTACTGACTTAATATTTATTGACAAAGCTATTCATTAAATAAAAATAGTTCTAATTCATTAAAGACTGCTCTTGAGCAAGAAGAAAGCCATATATCAGTGATTTCTAACCTTGGCACTCCAGGTGTTCTTGAACTTCAATTACCAGAAGCCCAAGTCAGCATTCCTGTTGATCAGGGCTTCTGGGAACTGAAGTTCAAGAACACCTGGAGTGCCAAGGTTAGCCATCACTGCTATATACTGTTCTTACTATGAACTGTATTCAGAGAGACTCTTGAGTCTAGTATTCATATTCAAATAGTCTAATATTCATATGATAATTATATGACTATCTTTGCAATCCAAGCCTGTATTCAGTAAGCAAAGGATCCAGAATCAGGGGTTCAATGGGTGGCTTGTACCTGTGAGAAGGCTAAACTGTAACTGGTTTAGCATTACTCAGCCCTCAACACACCTTCTTTAGGTCATGGAAAGTCAAAAATGACACCCTGAATTCCATCCAGAAAGACTGAAAGTTAATGGAACTCTTTGAAATTTAAATACTGTATGTGTTTTACTCTGTTGTGGAGCCTATGCTGGGAATTCTATTTCTAATCCTTCTCTTTGGAGAACTGCTTTTTTACAATATATATATATATATATATATATATATATATATATATATATATATATATATATATATATATATATATATATATAAATGCCACAGAATATGACCTTTCGTATAATCACTGGAAAAAATATGTACTTATATCAGTGAATTGAGTTCTTTGTGGTGACAATCTTCCCTTCTATCTCCATGGTGGCTTGTACCTCATTTTCCTACAATACTGTTGAGAGAGGCAGACATGTGAGACATGTGAGGAGGAATGATAACCTTTCAACTTGCCCTTCTCCAGCAACATTAAAGAACAACTCTCAAGATTTTTTTGCTCTAATCTACTACCTTTCCCCTCTCAGTTCCTTCATATCCCTCCTCTCTCTCTGTCTGCAATTCTTTTATTTCTGATTCTTTTCTTTTGTTCCTTTGAAAAAGAAAGTCAGAGAAATACAAGGGACATTCATTACTGAGGTTTCTTTTATGCATACAATATATCCTCTAAGGAGCATCTTCTATTAAAGCTTGACATGAAGCTTTTACATGTAACACTGATTTCCAAGAGACTTTGTAAAAATAAAAACAATTGAAGAAACACACCAACCCAAATTTCATTGCCAAGTTTCTGCTGCTTTCTGAAACAACTAAGTCCTAATTAAGAATAATAATTGTAGCCTGTCAAGTATATTCAGACTTATAATGGGCCCTTATAGGTAGAGAATACGAAGAAGTGGTTTACTGTTCCCTTCTTCTGGGGATTTCACACCTTACTCCTGAATAAACAGGCTGACTCTTCAGGTAGAAAGCACAGTGGGGAATTGAACTCCCAACCTCTAAACCACTTATATATCCAGCCAGTGTGTGCATGTTTCACAAAGAAGTGGCTAGTGGTGTCTCCTGAATTTTTCTCATCCTTTTAATACCAGTATTTTAGCAAGCTAAAATACTGCAGTCCATTAAATGTACTGGTAATAGATTCAAAACTAACACAGGAAAATTTATTCACCCCATGTTTTATGGATTTATAGATGTTGCCACCACGAAGCATGATGATCAGCAATAGGTTGCACCCAGGACAATCTTCATCACTGATCACCATTAAAATAGCTAATATTCAGAATCAGATACAGCACTCAAAGAAGGAATACTTCATGTGTTGTAGCTTCCACTTCCCTACACATGGAATATTCAACAAACCTCATACAAGGCTTATTCGTTCATTTATAATCTACATGAACTATTTTCAAGGAATTTACAATAGCCTTCTAAATTCCTGCCAAGCCACAATAAGTCTTAACAGATGGTACTTGAAATATTTAATGTTTTGATCTTCTTTATTAATTGTTACATCACAGCATCAACAAAGATGATAACATTTTCCACAAATTCACTGGGGAGGGGGAAATGAGTCTCTTGCTGAGACCTACCCAATGAATACCAAGTTGAACAGCAGATCTCAACATGCATGTCATGAAACTATTTAACATGTTTTGTTGATTTTCTGCCAAGAAATTCTACACTATTCTGCCGCATTATTTCTTTGGATGCACATGCTCTTTCCGCTTCATTAGGTTAGAGAAAATCTAGCAAAACCAATAAAAGATGATCTGAAAAATCATAGAAAACCATGCTATGCTATATGCTCTCAAATTGCCTTATTTATGACTAGCCTAATAGAATGTTTAAAGTAAATGAGCAATTGTTAATGGATTGTTTTACCACTGCCATCCCCACTGAGTTTCCATGGCTGAGTAGGGACTCCTTACTCTATACATTATGCCACATCAGCTCACATTTGAAACTATGCTAATATCCAGTTTGCTTGCTTTCCTAGTGGCATGAATGCACATTTGGAAAGCTGAGACATCTTTTGGAGCAGGATTTTTGGGGGCACAGAAAACTGCATGGTGAGGAGAGAGGGCAGTAAGAAAAATGTAAAAGGAATAAATAACAGGATGCCGGGATGATAACTTTAGAAAGGACAGGGATGTTGTAAGACATTTAGCTGCCTGACACTCAAGAGTGAATGGTCACCCTCTCTTTCCTGAGACAAACCTAGCAGCAAAAAAGCAAACTAAAGAAGTGAAATACTGTTGCCTATGCATGGCAATCAAAATCTGCTGCTTAAGGCAACTCCCTTACTCCACTTCATAACAATGCTATTCCTGGGAGAGAATCATGTGACGAGCAGTTATTCCTACTTATCCAAATCACCACCCTGTCTAACAAAAGTTGCTTCTCCCTTTCCAAGAACTATGTGGACAAAACAGCTTGTTAGCTTCTCTGTGTGTGCTAAATTGTTTTATAATATAGCATACACATAACTTTTTATAATACAGTATAACATATCTTAGCAAAACCTCTGTTCTTCACCAGAAGTCCATGCAAATTGGATGTTGGATGTTAAGAATAATGTTGAAGCATTCAGAATGATCTTCACCTTTGCCTTGTGTGTAAGTATACTTTTTAACTTAGGGACAGAGTCCAGTAACAGGCTTCTCCAGATCAAATTAACAAAGGCTCCTACCTGAAATCATGGAAAGCCAAAGCTAGTCAGAATTGACCATATTGGGCTGTGGGTTGCAATCCCCATAGAGAGGTTCACAAAGTGTTTTTTGGGGAATCACAGTGTTCATGCTTCACTGCATTATTCAAAAGTATTATATTTGGGAATATTCATAGAGAGAGAGGTGAGGACACATTAATATTAGGTTAGAATTATATTCTGAATATGGTGAAATGGAAATTTTGGGGATAGTTCTCAAGCAAATTGGACAGCACCTGGGAAGTTCAGACTAGTTCAGTGATGGGCAGTCTTGGCCCTCCAGCTGTTCTTGAACTTCAATTCCCAGAGGCCCTGATCAGCAGGAGTGCTGATTTGGGCTTCTGGGGATTGAAGTTCAAGAACAGCTGGAGGGCCAAGACTGCCCATCACTGGACTAGTGGGTGGATTTTCCTTCTCTTACAAAAATCAGAATTAACAGCTTTCAGTACGAGGCAGTTTCTCTGTTACTATGTTTGCTCTTATGCAAGTAGGCAGCATCCTGTCACTGTTGCCAGTGTGGGAAGTCCTGTTTATAGTTTGGTAGCATATTGAAGTGACGTAATGTCGGGCTGAGCAGAAGGGACCTTCTGTTCTCTCTCAAAGGTGGGCCACTAAAAATGGATTTAAATGAAGAAATCATTCTAAAAATGTTTTAAAAAATAAGGTGAAAGTTACCTGATGTGAGACAGTCTCAAAAAATATTTTTTTGGAGAAGCAGCAGGTCAGATTACTGGAGGATAGCAAGGTAAACAAACAACTCGAGCGGAGATGCTGGCTGTGCTGTGTTGTGATTAGAAGGCAGCGGGGGGGGGGGCTTGAAGAGGGAGCGAGAGTGGAAATTCTACTCCTCTCTTTAATTTGAGAGACAAAGGAGCTTGTTCCCCGAGCCTTGAATTTGGACGGAGGGGACAGAAGCAAGTGATTGAAAGCAGAAGGAGATGACTGGCAATGGTAAGTCCAGCAGGAGTGAGAGTCATGGTTGGCTGGTCTCACTGGCACTGAAGTGGATTTTTGGTCTCTCTCTGGAACGGAGTGGAATGGAGTAAGGAGGGAGGAGAGATTGTGGACCTTGCATTCTGTTTGAGTTACTACTGTTACTACCTAACAGTTTGAGTTGAGTTCTGTTGGTTAAAATGGATTGAAGAAGGTGCAAAACCTCAATGATTGTGGTGGATTCATATGCTGCCCTGCTGTGGTTTGCAGTTAAAATTGCGCTGCAAGATTTAGAGTGGAACGGAATGGAATTTGAGCTTGTGACGCAGTTAAGAAAAGTTCTCTCTGCCTGACCTTATTAACTGAGACTGGGAACAGCTGGAAGATAACTGACTGGACTAAGTTTTGTTTTTTGTAAGTCTTTTTTTGTTTTTGCTTTAACCGCGAAGATTGTAAAGTGACATAGATGGAGTGGATTTACTTAAAAGGGGAGCCTATATGTGCACGAGATTTTTTTTTCCTTTCACTTACTTTTTGGAAGGGATTTTTTTCCTGGTAGCTACAGCTGGAGTGAGTGGAGTGAGAACGGACACTATAAGAAAGAAGATATTCTATCTCTATGTGGTTGAGTCAAGTTATTTTGTTTTTATTATTCATTGATAGAATTCTCATTTTTGGCCGTTACTGAATTGGCTTATTTGTAAGGGAAAGGACTTCATCAAATAGAGAATAATCAAGAGAACATCCAAGTTTTGACTGTAGGACTTTTAAAAAATTTTGTTCAGATGGAACTGGCCTATTGATATAATTTTTGGCGGTTAAAGCAATTATTATTTTATTATTTTTAAATTTTTATTTTATTATTATTATTATTATTATTATTATTATTATTATTATTATTATTATTATTATTATTATTATTATTATTATTATATTTTCTTTTTTCTCCATTTTTCTTTTTTTTCTTTTCCCTTTCCCTCTTCTTTTTTCTTTTTCTTTTTTTCTTCTCCCCTTTTTTTCTTTCTCTTTCTCTTTTTCCTTTCTTTCTTCTTTTTCTATTTATTTCCCCCCTTTTTAAATATAAAAGTACAGTTGGTATTATTTTCCTATTTTTCTTTTTATTGATGTAGCTCAATATAAAGTGTTTAGAGGTTTGATATTATTTTAAAGAAGTTTTTTGAGTTTGTATATGAGTTGTAATTAGATTTTTAAGTGGATGAGTCGCCGTGGTTGTGGTAAAGATAAAGAGAAGAAAATAGCTTGGTCAAGAGACAGGGCGACATTGTCCGATAGAAGTTATAAAAGGCTGGTTCGGTTACAAGAGGACTCTAAAGATATGAAGAAGACATTAGCTCAAGAGGTAAAAGATGCAGAGGAACAGGAGAAAGTGAAAAAGATGTTACAACAACAGCAGCAACAAAAGTTAATACAAGGTAATACAGTAACACCAGCAAAGAAATTAGTTACAAGTATACTAACATCACCGACAACAGCATCTATGGTACCAGTGACAACAACAACAGCTCCAGTAATAAAGACAATAAAGACAACAGTACCTACACCACCGGTGACAACAACAACAACAGTTTCAGTAACAAAGATGACATCAACATCAATGGTAGCAGCAACAACGACTACAATTACTACAACAGCAATGTCTACAGTAGCAGTAACAGCAGTAACTACAACATTAGTAGCAATGACCCAATCACAGCAACTATGGCAGGTGGTACAGTACCATCTGGTGCCATAAGGAAAAGCCCTATGGGGCCTAAGACCGAATATGAATTGCTTTTTGAAAAGTTAGTAGGAATGGAGTCATTAATTAAAGATGGACAGAAGCAAATGGGAGCAATGTCTGATAAATTTGATAAAAGATTTGATGATATAGAAAAAGGACAAGTTACCTTAAAGAAAGATCAAGAAGAAATTAAAAAAGAACAGAAGGAAATTAAATTGGAGGTTAAGATGTTGAAAGAGAGAGAGAAGATGAGAGAAATTAAGGTGGATCTTCTGGAGAAACGTGTTGCAACAATGGAGGAGCAGATGAGATGTCCAAACATAGTGATCCGTAACTTACCTGAGAAAAATGCAGACATGTTAAGAGATAGGATTTTGGAGTGGTTAAACGGTATGGCGATGGAGTACAGTTATTCTTCAGAAGACATTGTAAGTCTGTGTCGTCTCGAACAGAAGAGAGGGAGATCCACTCCAATGAATGTGTTGTTAAAATTTGCTTGTGCAGTAGATAAGATGAAATTAATGGCCCATATTAAACAAATGGGTTCAACAGTTTTGAAGATTGATGGAGCAGATGTTGAAGTCTACAATGACATTGCACAGGAGGAAAGAATTTGGCGTCAAACTATGAAACCTATTACAAAATATTTGATTGATAAAGGTGTTAAATATAACTGGAAATTTCCAAAAATGTTGACTTTTTGGCACCTAGGTAGGAGATATGTTGTGAGGGAGAATGCTTTTGTATTGGATATACTTGTTGAGACTAAATTACTGGAGAATGATACTCAAGAATGGGAATTATTGAAGCAAGAACTGTTAACATCTGGTGGCTTACATTTTGGTGGACAGAAGGATGATAATGTGCCTGAGGGAGCAGAGGGAGGGACTTAGTGATCTTCAGCTCCCATTGACGTACATTCCCCCACTCCTCTCTTTGGTTATCAAAGGCCTCTTTTTTCTGGAAAAGTGGGGAGGGTACAAATTTTATTTTTTTTCTCTTCTTGTCTTTTTTCTTTGTTATTGTTTGTTCTTGTTTGAAAATTATTGCTTCATTAATGTCTAGGGTAAGAGGTTTAGTTAAATGCACTACCCATGAGGATCATGTTAGAAATGGAAGGATTGAGGTAAAAATTTCCCATGAAGTTTATTAAGATGTTGACATGGAATGTGAAAGGTACAGGTTCCCAAGTTAAATGTAAAAGATTACAAGCAGCTCTTAGAAAACATCTTCCAAATATAACTTTTTTACAGGAAACACATCAAAAATCAGAAGATACCAACAAATTATTTGAAGTTTATAAAATCATGCATGGTGTGGACAAAGTAGATAAGGAAAAACTGTTTTTCCTATCGCATAACACTAGAACTAGGGGACACTCCATGAAACTTTTGGGTACTAGTTCTCAAACAAATAAGAGAAAGTACTTTTTCACCCAGAGGATTACTGGTCTATGGAACTCCCTGCCAGAAGAAGTGGTGACAGCTGTCAATCTTGACAGCTTTAAGAAAGGATTAGACAAGTTCATGGAGGACAAGGGTATCAATGGCTATAGTTATGGATACTTAAGGACAACCTCCGGGTTGGAGAGATAGGCGGGATATCTCTCAATGCCATTTCCAGGGAATCCTAAGCAGGTGAAGGCATCTGCTTGGGAATACCCTGAAGGAAATGGTGAGCCACTGTGTGAGACAGAATGCTGGACTGGATGGGCTGGGGCCTGTTCCAGCAAGGCTGTTCTTATGTTCTTATTTCTGGGTTGGATACAGATATATGAAAAAGCATATGGAACTTCTAAAGCAAGAGGGGTGGCAACACTGATATCAACCAGATTGGGTTTTGTTTTAACTAAGAGTATTTCTGATCTGGAAGGTAGGTTTTTGATTGTAAAGGGTATAATAGACGATGAAGATGTGACCTTGGTGAATATATATGCTCCAAATGAACATCAGGATAAGTTTTTAGACAAGGTATATCGAATTTTGAAAAAAAAAAGATGGTTAAAATGATAGTAGCAGGTGATTTTAATTTAATTCGGTCTAGTATGGATTGCACTAACATAGATAGGGACAAAATGGGATCAAAAGCGAAGATATTCGATAATTGGATAAAACCCTTAGGGTTAAAAGATGCGTGGAGAGAATTTAAAGGAACAGAAAGAAAATATACATATTTTTCACATGTATACAATTCATATTCTAGAATAGACTACTTTTTTGTTACTGAAAATATATTTAAGAATATAGAAGAAATAGATATTGGAATTTTCAAAGAATCAGACCATGCTAAACTTTTAATGCAATTGGGAATTGGGAAATCAGAGAGGGAAAAAAGTAGTTGGAGATATGATTCAAAATTGTTTAATGAGCCTGTAAATAAGGAAAATATGGAAAAAGTTTGGAATCAATATTGGCAATGGAACGATACAGGCAAAGTAACATATAACATAGTGTGGGATGCTATGAAGTCAGTTTTTAGGGGGGAATGTATTAAACTAAATAGTATAAGAAATAAACATTTAAAGGATAAATATGAGAACATTGAAAGAGAAATTGGACAACTTCACGACGAACATATAAGAACAGGGAAGAAAGAAACATTATTAAATATCCAGAAATTGAGAAAAGAACAGATCGGCAAGGATATAGAAAAAGTTAAAAAAGATTTGATATACTTAAAAAGGGAAGATTTTGAATATAGCAATAAGAATTCAAAATTATTAGCTAGAGCTGCGAAAGAAAAGACTGTTAGAAGAGAAATTGGCATTTTAATAAACCAACAAGGAGTGAGATGTAACAAAACAAAGGAGAAGGTGGAAATAATAAAAGGTTTTTATCAAGATTTATATTCTAAAAAAAATATAAGAGTAGGAAAATTAAGGGATTATTTGGATAAATGGAAGGGAATCAGAATAAGGGAGGAGCATAAAGATAGAATGGAAACACCAATAACAGAAAAAGAGATAAGAGGGGTGATACAGAGATTGAAAAGTGGTAAGGCGCCTGGTGAGGATGGATTCTCAGCGGAATTTTATAAACAATTTAAAGAATTGGTAATACCAAGACTCCTGAAGCTGTTTAATTATATATTGGATGGAGGTTTATTACCGACTTCATGGTATAGATCAGTAATTGCTTTGATTCCTAAACCAGGGAAAGATTTGAATACGATAGAGTCTTATAGGCCAATCTCATTGATTAATCAAGATGCAAAAAAATTTACTGCAATATTGGCAAATAGACTAAATGAATTAATGAAGGTATATATAAATAAGGATCAGGCTGGTTTTCTGAAGGGTAGATATATGGCAGATCTTAATTGATTTGGTGAATATAGCAGAACAAAAAAAAGGAAAAGATTGGATTATTATCTTTAGATATTTTTAAAGCCTTTGATTCTTTGCAATGGATTACGATTAAAGAAATTATAAGAAAGTTTGGGTTTGGTATGAAATTTATAAATTTAATTGATCAACTATATCAGAAAGGAATAACTAGAGTAAAAGTGAATGAAACATTTACAGAAGATATAAAATTAGAAGCGGGTACCAGGCAAGGTTGTCCATTGTCGCCTATACTTTTCGTGATGGCCATGGAATTATTAGCGACACATATAAGAGAAGATAGAAAGATTGAGGGAATAGAAGGAGTAAAAATTAGTTTATATGCTGATGATACAATGGTCATAATGAAAAACCCTGTGAAAACAATGGAATATATCCAGGTACATTTGAGGGAATTTGAGGAAATGACGGGTTTAAAAGTGAATTGGGATAAATCTGAAATGATTATTTGTAATGGAAATGAAGAAGATCAAAAAAAGATAAAGGAAAGATATAATATACAAATTAAAGATAGTGTGAAATATTTGGGAATTAATATTGCAAATAAAATAGAAGAATTTAAGAGACTAAATTATGATAAACAAAGAATGGAAATAAAGGGGAAAATAAAGCAATATAATAAGTTAAATTTGTCTTGGTTTGGTAGGATAGCTTTGTGTAAGATGAAATTATTGCCAAAGATTAATTTTTTGTTTGATGCCCTACCAATTCATTTAAAAGAAAAAGATATAAAGATTTTTCAGAGCATGATAAATACTTTTTGTAACGGGGGGAAAAGACCGAGAATTACAAAAAGTTTATGGTATATATCACAAAAAGAAGGTGGATTGGGTATTCCAAATATTAAACACTATAATAGAGCATTTCAGTTAAAAAATGTTGTAAAAATTATAACAAAACCTGATGTTATTTGGGACGAGATAGAAATAAAAGAATTACAACAATTTGGGAAGGCAATTTTTTTGGATAAGGGGATGAAAATAAAGGTAAATAATCCATTAACGAAAGCAATGATGGAGGTTTGGAAAAATATTAAAGAGAAAATAGTGCCGGGAATTTCCCCGATAATGGATCTGGAAGATGTTAAGACTTTCCCTTTGAAAGTAGACAAAAGAATAAAGGATATACTTCTGACAAATGATGTGTTTCTGTTAAAAGATTGGATAAAAATGATGAAAAACTTGGAATTAAGAGCTGAAGTGTTTAAACAGATGAAATTGAACTGGTTACAAATAATTTTGGTAAAAAAATGGGGGAAGAGATATAAAGAGGAGTTCAGTTTACAGAGAGGGATAACAGAATTTGAGGAGATGATTTGTAAAATAAGAAAAGGAGAAATGGAGATAAAAGGTTTAGTAAGTAAAATATATAGAATTTTGAATAAGGATGAAAGCTCACAAAATGTGTTGAGAATACTATGGGAAGGAGATTTAAATATAAGAATTTCAGAATCACAGTGGAAGAGTAAATGGAGGAGAAGAATTATGAAAAATCTTTCTGTAAGATTAAAAGAACATAATTATAAAATATTGTGGAGGTGGTACCTGACTCCAGTTAAATTGTATCGAATGGATAATAGTAAATAAGGGATTGCTGGAGATGTAAAAGTGAGCTTGGAACATATGAACACATGTGGTGGAGTTGTAAAGTGGTTAAGATTTTTTGGAAACTAATTGAGAAAGAAATTTCAGCGATTACTAAAGTTGATATAAAACTGGAGCCAGGTATCGCCTTGCTGACAGGATTGGATGATATAAATATGAGTACAAACAAAAAAGAACTGGTGTCAATAATGTTAACGGCTGCAAGACTGTGTATAGCGAGAAAATGGAAAAGTGATTTAAGGTTAAAAATTGATGAATGGTATAAAGAAATGTGGGAAATTGCATTAAATGATAAATTGACATGTGAATTTAATGTGAAGAAAGGTATTTTAAAAGAGAACAAATTTTGGGAAATATGGAAACCATTTGTGGAATTTGTCCTTGTGAGTGATAAAGGGGTTAAGCTGGTACCTCAACATATGAGTTTCTGGGAAAATTAAATTAGAAATTCGATCCTCATGGTTTGTAAATATCACTGGGTGTCATAATTTGTAATACAACAAATTAATGTAATGTGAATTTCTTTTTTCTGATTTGTAATTTCTTGTATTTGTTGTATTTTTTTAAATACATCATTTGTATTTTTCTAAAAAAAAACTTAATAAAAAATATTTTAAAAAAATAGTTTGGTAGCATACAGTAAATCAATCTAATATATAGTATGACAAATACAGCAGATGTAGCAAAGATGCACAACCTGGGGTGTCATGACACTGAGACTATGGTATGTTTTATACCTTTTTACTTCTTTTGAATGATGTCTTCAAGATTATTTCCCATGAGTATCTGGGATTCTATCCATGCAGAGGTACATCAGAGCTATGGCAGATGTAAAGAGAAATCACTGTTAAATGTCACTGAGGATTTGACAGAGAGAGGGGGAGGTTGTAGACTATATTCATAAAGAGGGGGGAAACTAGCAGGAATAAAAAGAGACCACCGAACCATTCCTCTATCAAATGGCTCAAGTGTCCTTCATTTATTCAGATACATTGGAAAAATATGTATTTCCACCTGTCAGCATGCCTCTAATGTACCCTCAGGCAATCTCAGCTAAAAGTAATGGAAAGATTCCCTTGTGCTTGCGCATAGTGCATCATGAATTGAAAGTGCAACAACTGGAAGGATCAAAGAGGGAGGACAGCATGCTTGTCCTTACAAAGCCACCTTTTCATTTTGTTCTTGACCGGGGCACATCGTTGAGATAAGTCAGGCTGCATATTTTCGAAATGGGGTGATTAGGTGACAGCTAAGGAATGCACAGTAACGACAGCATAAAAAGGAAATCATGAATAGTATTATTTAGATCATGGCTAGTCAGATAATAGACTTTGTTTGCATTCTAAACTAATCTGAAAAGACACCAAATTTAAAACATGCTGTCACAAAAGGCAGATTTAGATTGGGTGGTGGCTCTGACTACTAGTCAATGTTATATTTCAGGATACATTCTTGATATAATGTTCAAGTTCTGAGACATCTTCCTACTCTTTGCAAGTAAGATAGTGTCACCTGCACATTCTTCTTCATGTCCCAATCAAACCTGAACTACAAAAATTAAGCCTCTTTCTTGGCTTTTTTTTTTTTGGCCAAACTTAAGGCCTCATTGGTACATGTTCCTGGTAGTGATCGGAAGACCAATAAAAGAGATGGATTCTTTATCTCTCCATATTCACACAACATGTTGTTTTTTGCCAGCAGGCCCCACTTGAGCACATTGGTCTTACATTTAGGTACTCCAATCCTCAGTCTATTCAGAGTTCTCCAAGTAACATGGAGTGGATAATTTCTCAGCTATATCCTCATTAATGTTGTTCATTGTCCAATGAACTCCTTCCTCAATCTTCTAATTTGGTTTTGCTCTTGCATACCCTGAAGAATGTTTGTTCTTGCCATAAAGCTCTTCCTGGATCTGAACCAGCTGACTTGAGACTCATATCCATTCAGAGGATGCTGAGGGTCATTCTCTTGTTTAGTTTTCTCAGCATCCACTGCTACTTCTCTGCTTATCTTAGGTGGTGCACCCACACATTTTATATTATTCATGTTTCTTCCATGAATACTCACTTCTTCATCTGAATGAAACTCACTGGTTATCTTTGGCCAGACTTGGTATCTCAGCTTACAGTTTCTGACAAGTTGGAGACCCATTTATACTTCCTTGATTGATATATCATTGGTTGAATTTAAGTAACAATAAAAACATTTTTGGATGCAACACTGCAAATAGCAACTGTCTCTGACATGTGAAATTGGCAAAACCTATGCTTAATTCATTGACACTGCCCATCATGGTGATTGAATGCTTCTGCCTAATAGAACAATTTGCTTACTTCATAATGTAGGGAAGGAAGTTTCATAATTAGGAGACAGTATTTGCCTAATTCATGAATTAAGCAGATGTGTCATCAATTTTATGTATTTGGTAGGATACTATTTAATTTGCAAATTAGGCAGAAGCATTTTGAATTTCAAGAATAATGCAATAATATGCCCTCCTTCCTTTTGAATGAAGGACGTTCTTAAGAGTAATAGCAAGAATAAAATTAAGTCTGCAGTGAGTCTCCCTGGGTCAATCCATGTAAACAAGGCTTAGTTATTCCTAAGTACTCCATTTTCTATATATAATAAACTAGCATATAGTGGATTTAAAAAATTGGCAATGGAGAGATAGAATTACTTTGATCAATTTACTTTTGTCTCAACCATCATTTTAAAATATCTATTTGTGGTGGTCATTAATGGACTTGACAACAGTGCAGTACTTTGAACAAGAAAAATATATATATTAATATAAATAAATACAGTTAACCTAATATTATCCACAATCCATGATACAAAGAACACACAACTTGTTCCATGCACTTATAAAAGCTCTGAGTAGCTTTCTTGCAGTTCTCTATGCTCTGGTTAAAATCCTAAGAATGACAGAGAAATTTCACAAAGAAATGTGAACGATCACCTTCCATGTCCAAGACACTCAGTAGCATGTTTCACAAAGATGATCACAACATTCTCTCCTCCCCCTCAACATGCTCTTGGTTCAGTATTATTTTACGCTGGATTTGGAAAGTAGGCAAGTGACTCTAGGATTTTTCCAGCTGATTTCCCCCCTCCTATTCTCCCCCCTAGAAATAAAGGGTGGTTCTGCTGTCTAGAACATGTGTATACTTAGAAAATGAGGTGGCTTAATTATGGGATTGGATCTAGTAGGTTCAAAAGTGAAGAAGAATTAGAGCAGCATTTCTCCTGTAAATATAATTTTAATGGTAGGTGTGAATATAGTTCTAAATTGCTGAATTGATAAGATACACTTTACTTGTCATAGTTCAAATAAATTTTCAGGCTTCTCATTGTAAATGTATTGTTCCTCACTGTTAAAAAAAGACTGCTTTAATTTGAGCTTAGGTGACTTTACCAAGATTTCAAATCAGGTAACTGTAGCTCCTCATTAGAGATGTGCAAGCAATTTATTACCTGCCTAGTTCTAATTTGCCCATTTTTTCCTCTTGAATAAAACCTCCTGCAGTGGAGACTCAGTCATCTACTCCATATCAATGCACCCCCCTTTCACCTTTCAGACAGTTTTTATAGTTATTCCTGTGAAAAACTGGTGACGATGAATCCATAGCAATAAAATAAAATGTATACAGGCAGAAACAAACAGAGATAAAGGCCATATTTAACAGAGGAATGATACGGAGTTAACTTGTGCTTAAGCAGAGAGGTGCTACATACCATGTTTAACAACTTTTCCTGGAAATCATGACATTTTGGCTCGCACTTAATGAAAGCTCAGGATGGGCTCTTTAACGATTTAAAGAACTGTAACTATGAGACAATATGGAAGTAATAAACCTGACAGGTTGTTTTCTTTGGGACAGAAGTGATCTGCTTCTAAAACCCTGCTTTTTTGGCAGACACACGAAAGCAAGGTTTTAGAAGCAGATCACTTCTTATCAAAGAAAACAACCTGCCTGGTTACAGGGGCTGCATTGGCACAGTGGTTAAGAAGCTCATGCTATTAGGATTGCTGTTCATGACCTGGGTACTGCATGATGGATTGAGCATCTGTCTCTATCTCTATCCCTTGGCGACATGAAAGGAGCCTCATTTGGGTGTCCCCTGAGTGGAGTTTCTCCAGCAAAAATCCTTTCAACCCATAATAATAATAATAATAATAATAATAATAATAATAATAATAATAATAATAATAATAATAATAATAATAATAATTATTATTATTATTATTATTATTATTATTATTCTCAAACACACAGCCAACAAGATAACAATGCTGAATTTTATATCAAAATCACTAGTCGAAAACTTCCCAGCGTTTAGGACTAAGTGATGTATCGGCGAATTATGTGAGCAGATCCCAGCAGGGTGGCCTTTTGCAGCTGACTGATGGTGATTTTGTCAACTCCGGTTGTTTCTAAGTGCCTGTCTAGGTCTTTAGGCACAGCACCCAGTGTGCCGAATACCACTGGGACCACCTGTACCAGTTTTTGCCAGAGTCTCTGCAGTTTAATTTTCAGATCCTGATATCGAGTAATTTTTTCAAGCTGTTTCTCGCTGGTTCTGCTATCACCAGGTATGGCAATGTCGATGATCCATACATTATTATTATTATTATTATTATTATTATTATTATTATTATTATTATTATTATTATTATTATTATTATTATTATTATTATTGCAGACACAATGCAAGCGCGGCGCCAAAATGGCCGCCGCGCCCTTTGCGGGCCCCCCCCACAGGACAGAGAATCCGGGTAGTTAGGGGCGTGGCCAGCTCCCTTATAAAAGGGGTGGCCACGAGGCAGCCGAGCTGCCATTTTACCTCAGCGATGGAGCGGAGAAGTTTTTTCCCCTGTGTCTCCGTCGCTCGTTAGCTTACCGGGAAGCCTTTTGGTAGCGATTCTGCCTTGCCGGCTTCCCTTTTTTGCTTCGGTGGAGATGCCTTCGAAGAAGAAGGCAGCTTCGAGTTCAGCTCGCGCTGTTAGGAGGCGCAACCCAGGTCGGAGGACCGTGGTGCCGCCTCCTCAGCAGCCACCTTTGCCAGCCCCGACCGGGGCCGGCGGAATGGGGTCTATTGCCCCTTGGCCCGCTGCGGGCGAGCAGAGTGTGAGCGCGGATGGCGCTCCGGCCCGCGGCCCACGAGCGGTGGACACCGCTCCTCCTCCTGCTCACCCCGTTGGGCCTGTTCCTTTTGGGCCGCAGCCTCTCCCCGGGCCCTCGAGCCTTGGGGGGTGGGGCGGCCCCCTGCCTTGGCAGGTTTCTCCACCAGCTCTGCCGGGCTTTGGTGCTGGCCAATGGCCATATGCTGGCCCCGGGGTGCAGGGACCTGTACCCGTGCCTGGCTCAGGCGGGCCGGCCGGCCCTTTGCCCATGGTCAACGTGGACACCTTACTGGCCCGCATTGCGGCCCTGGAGGCGTCTTTGGCCCGGGCCAGTCAGGCGGGAGCCCCCTTTGGGGTTCCTTTTGAGGTGCTGCCGGCAGCAGGACAACAGCCGGCGGGGAGGGTCGAGCTGCTGCAGGCGGGTGGCGCGGCTTCGGCCACTGCCTCGCAGCTCCCCAGCCAGCAACCTGGTGCGGGTCAAGCCCCGGTGATGAGCTCTAGGTCGGTCGTGAGCTCCGACGCCCCCAGCGGGCCGGAACCCCCGGTGGGGGCGGCCCGCGGGGGTGCAGCATGTGAGTATACGGTGCAAGCAAGTACATCCACACAAATTCCCAATATAGGGGGGGCCTTTCAATGGCCTTGGCCTCGCGCGGGTGGTGCGGGGGCCACGCTGTCTACGGCCCACCCGGCGACAACAACTGCCACCTTGGGCAATGGGGTGGGCATTGGTCCTTACACTGCGGGGAATGTTCTGGGGGTGGCTGGGTTAGCTCAGGCCCCTTTCACTAGGCCGGCTGTCCCCTTTTCGGCTTTGCCGACGGCAGGGTATTCCTTGCCATTGGGTGATCACTTGGCACAGGCTACTAGGGAAAAGATATGGCGTGGGGAGTACGTAGATATTTTCTCACTCCTGAACAGAGAGCCCACCAAGGAGGAAAGGGAGGGTCAGGATGAGAAGGATAAGGAGCAGGCACGCCGCCGTAAGCCGCCGCGTACCTGGGCTAACTGGCTTCCCGCCTATTTAATATACATGGCGGTATATTTGAGGGCGCGGCCGGATTTAGCTATCCCCATGGTCCAATATTTGGACAACATATATAGGGCAATGGTTGATTTCCCGGGCCCCTCATGGCTAGCATATGATGAGGAATTCCGTATGAGGATTCCTCTCCACCCCGAGATGAGATGGGATGAGCCGTGCCAGAGACTGTGGCTCTTGTACATGACACCCACACGCCCTGCCCCGGGGGATAGATACCATTGTGGACACGCGGTCCAGCGAGCGGCTCCAGCGCAGGTTACCCGCCAACCGGCGGGGCAGGGGGTTCCAGCCCGCCTGCTGTGCTGGACTTTCTCGTCAAATGGTTCCTGCAATCGAAAGAATTGCAGGTATAAGCATGAGTGTCCCACATGTTCTGGCCCCCACGCAGCCTCTGCTTGTCCCAGGCCTGGGGGGGCACGAGGCAGAGGGAGGGGTGGACAGTGGGCTGGCAAAGCTGCCACGGATGGAGCTAGTCCTCCAAAAGGCCCCCTCCCCAATTAACGTGGACATGCTGGAGCGCTGGCTCGCATCGTACCCTAAGGGGGAGGACGGGGAGTATCTACTTCAAGGTTTTAAGCAGGGATTTCGTATCCCTTTTATGGGTGATAGGTTCCCCCAGGATGCTCCCAACCTTTTATCCCTCAGAGGAAGGGAGGAGGTGGCTGCGGCCAGCATTAAAAAGGAGTTAGACGCGGGCAGGGTCGCTGGACCCTTCCCCGCACCCCCGTTTCCCAATTTTAAGGTTTCACCACTGGGTTTGGTGCCCAAAAAGTCCCCAGGCGAGTTTCGTCTTATTCATCATTTGTCCTACCCAGCCGGCCGATCGGTCAATGATGCTATCCCTGATGACCTTTGTTCAGTCAGGTATACATCTTTTGACCAGGCGCTGCGCATGGTGCGCGCGTGTGGCCCGGGTGCCCTGCTGGCCAAGTGTGACATTAAGTCGGTTTTTCGCCTTTTGCCGGTGCACCCGGGCGACTTTGAATTGCTGGGTTTTAAATTTAAGGGGGAATATTATTTCGATAAGGCCATGCCTTTTGGCTGCTCCATATCATGCTCGGCTTTCGAGCGTTTTAGTACCTTCCTAGAATGGGCCTTCGTCCGCAGGTCAGGGTCCCGGTCTGTAGCCCATTACCTGGATGACTTTTTATTCGGGGGTGAACGGGGCTGGGACACGTGTGCACGTCTCCTTAACACATTTCAGACGCTAATGCAGGAACTTGGTGTCCCTTTAGCGCCCGAAAAGACCGAGGGCCCATCGACCAAGCTAGTATTCCTGGGGGTTGAGATTGACACAGTAGTCCAGGCTTCTAGGTTGCCGGGTGATAAGGTGTCCAGGATAGTGGCCCTTATCTCGGAATTGCTGGCCAAGCGTAAGGCATCCCTGAGGGAACTGCAGGTGCTCCATGGGCACCTTAATTTTGCCTGCAGGGTGGTCGCTCCGGGCAGGGCTTTTGCCCGGCGCTTATGTGACGCCATGGCAGGGTTATCCAGGCCCCACCACAGAGTCAGGCTTACCCGGGGTATCAGGGCAGACATGTTCGTCTGGTTGCAATTCCTGAGGGAGTTTAATGGGGTCTCATTTTGGAGGTCTGACCTCCTGGCATCCCCCAATTTCCAGATCCAGTCTGATGCCTCAGGATCCCTGGGTTATGGGATGTACTTCAATGGGAAGTGGGCCTATGGTGGGTGGCCACCGGCATGGGCAGGCACAGGTCGCCTGCGGGATCTCACATACCTGGAATTTTTTCCCATCCTGGGGGCTTTGATGCTATGGGGCGAACAGTGGGCTAATTCGGTGGTGCATTTCTGGTGTGACAATGCTGCCGTTGTACACATTGTCAATGCACACACTTCCAAATCGCCCAGGGTTATGGATCTAGTGCGCCATTTTGTGCTGCGCTGCCTGCGCCTCAACGTCTTGTTCAGGGCCAGGCATGTCCCAGGGGTTAATAATGATATTGCTGACGCTTTGTCCCGCCTGCAGATCTCCCGGTTCCGCGCCTTGGCCCCGGATGCGGAGGAATTTCCCTCGCCACTCCCGGACGAGATGTGGACTATTGGCAAAGAGAGGTGAACCGGGCGATTGGCCTGTCACTAGCGCCACGCACGCGTAAGGCGTATCAACAAGCATTCTATTCATATAGAGCATTTGCTGCTCAATTTCACTTGCCAGAGACCTGGCCGATTCCGGTGGACCATGTTCTGCGGTTCATGGTTCACCTGCATGCACAGGGCCTCGCACCTCGCACCATAGCATCCAAGCTTTCGGCGTTGGCTTTTATGGCCAAAGTAGGGGGTCATGTGGATACCACCTCTGACTTCCGTGTGAGACATGTTTTGGAGGGGTGGGTGCGCGAGCGCGGGCGTTGCCCGGACGACCGGCACCCTATTTCCCCAGGGGTTCTTACCCAGTTGGCCCGGGGCTGGCCAGGCCTCTGTTTTGATCATTATGAGGCAGCCCTTTTTCATGCAGCCACAACGGTGGCATTTTTTGGAGCGCTCCGCGTCAGCGAACTCGTGATGCTGTCTAAGGCGGATGCAAGTGGTAGGGCACTGGAACTCGAAGATGTCTATGTTGCCAAAGACTGGGCCCAGTTGAGGATACGCTCCTCTAAAACAGATCAGCATGGCGTAGGCAGTGGAGTAAGACTGCTACGGTGTTCTTTGGCAGACATCTGTCCGGTTGGTGCCCTACAGGAATTCCTGGCACTGCGTGGCATGCACCACGGCCCGTTTTTCTGTCACCAAGATGGGTCTCCCCTTACTAAATTTCAGTTTTGGAAGGTGACAGCCAGAGCCCTCACCAGGGTGGGCCTACCAGGTGCCCGTTATGGCACACATTCGTTCCGTATTGGTGCAGCCTCTACAGCAGCTGCTTTTGGGTACTCTGGGGCTGACATACGCAGCATGGGGAGGTGGGGCTCGCAATGTTTTCAGTTTTATGTGCGCCCACTCCCGCCATGAGTACCAATCCAGTCACCTTACCGCCTTTTTTCTCAATTTTCTTACAGACCCTGGGTGTCGTATTACACCGGTGACAGTATGGCTGGTGGGCCACAGCTATGTGCACAGGGCAGCGCGTTACGCTGCGGCGACAGAGTGGGGACCCCGACTGGGACTGGGTGACCACGCCAGTCTCGCATGGCATGGTAAGCCTGGGATGTTATGGCGGGAGCTGCGGCCTTTCCTTTTTTCTGGCCTGGGTGCTGACCCGCCTGACATTCTAATCATCCACCTGGGGGGCAATGATTTGGGCCAGGTCACCGGCTTATCGCTCAAACATGCGATTTGCGAGGAACTCGCCTACTTGCATTATGTCTGGCCTGCCACAACCCTGGTTTGGTCGGACATTGTTCCGCGCCATTCTTACAGAGGGGGCGTTAACCTCCTGGCCCTTGACCGCGCTAGGCGCGCGGTCAATAAGGCAGTGGCGCGGTTTCTTGCCACCAGGGCTTGGGGACGGGTTAGTCATCACCCCGATATTAGTCTACAAAATTATGACCTGTATGCAGGGGATGGGGTCCACCTGTCGCGAGGAGGTATGGACCTCCTGTTGGGTGACTGGCGAGCAGGCCTGTTGACCGAGCTGACGGTCTGGGGGGGGGGCGTCAGGTCTTCTTTGAAGCCCCTCCGTGTGGCGGGTAGCACTGGTAAGGTAAACAGTATGACCCACAAGTATCCGGCAGGTTCGCAATTGACTGGACAACACTAGACAGGAATAAATTAGTTAAACGTTGTCCGGTCAACGACGAACCAGGCGATGGGGTGATGATGATTGCTAACCAGCATGCATCACCCCTGTGATTTCACGGATACGCGTCAGAGGGTGGGGTCATAAGTTAGTTATTGACTACGGTCAACAATTTGTTTGTTGTCAACAAACAAATTGATACAAATTGATACATTGTAACCAATTGCCGTTGGCAATTTTGGGGTGGTACCTTACCAGTGTTACTTCGGCCTGCTTGCCTTAGGAATTATGATTGGTCGTTTTACCAATACAAATTTATAATTCGGACTAGGGCATTGAATCAATAAATGTGGCCCTATGCTGTTATCCACTTTCAATGTTGTCTGTGTCCGTTATTGGGGGGGTGCGCCTGCAATGCAAGCGCGGCGCCAAAATGGCCGCCGCGCCCTTTGCGGCCCCCCCCCACAGGACAGAGAATCCGGGTAGTTAGGGGCGTGGCCAGCTCCCTTATAAAAGGGGTGGCCACGAGGCAGCCGAGCTGCCATTTTACCTCAGCGACGGAGTGGAGAAGTTTTTTCCCCTCCACCCCCTCCCTAGTTAACAGTGTGATATTATGGTCGCTTCGGGGCCGGGTGGGAATTTTTGGTTGGGACCCATATTGGCTCCGGGTCCTGGCTTTTTTGCCCATCCCACACTGTTGCTATGGTTTGATATAGGGGGCTTTCTGTGTTCCTACTGTTGACTTTGGTCACATTGGCGGGTAGCACTGGTAAGGTAAACAGTATGACCCACAAGTATCCGGCAGGTTCGCAATTGACTGGACAACACTAGACAGGAATAAATTAGTTAAACGTTGTCCGGTCAACGACGAACCAGGCGATGGGGTGATGATGATTGCTAACCAGCATGCATCACCCCTGTGATTTCACGGATACGCGTCAGAGGGTGGGGTCATAAGTTAGTTATTGACTACGGTCAACAATTTGTTTGTTGTCAACAAACAAATTGATACAAATTGATACATTGTGACCAATTGCCGTTGGCAATTTTGGGGTGGTACCTTACCAGTGTTACTTCGGCCTGCTTGCCTTAGGAATTATGATTGGTCGTTTTACCAATACAAATTTATAATTCGGACTAGGGCATTGAATCAATAAATGTGGCCCTATGCTGTTATCCACTTTCAATGTTGTCTGTGTCCGTTATTGGGGGGGGGGTGCGCCTGCAATGGGAGCACTTTCCACAGAAGGGATCACAGAAGTAAACAATAACCTTTCTCCACTGTTTTGGGTCTCTTTTCCTCTTTCTAGTGCTATGCTTTCATATTTCTGAATTGAAATCAGAGATAAATATATATTTACAACTGAGTCTGGACAAAATATTTTACTTTTCTCATTCATTGACTGGTTAGGAATTAAATTGAATTTCTATAAAACATTTAGTGCATGAATTTTTATTTACTTCTCTTAATCATATAAGGAGGCATTTTAGTTTATGTTATTGTTTTCTTGCCTTTCTCATCCACAGAGAAAAGAAAACGACGAGGTTTTTTATGCAGCATTTTGGTGATTGCACTTCTTGGAATACCAATGCCATGTTACATCACATCACTCCCTTACCATTCTGGGAAATTGTGCCAGTGGAAATGAGGGATTTTTTACTGCTTCCTAACAGCCATGTTTCCTGGAATGGCATAAGGGTCATGTGAATAATACTGCATTGTTCCCACTGTATCCCAGTAGGAAGTTACAGCATCAAGTTGGACCTCTGTAAATACTGCAAAGCTTAAAAAATAATGTGTGAGACTACAAAACAGAACCTTCAGCCACATCAGTGCAGCTCCCTTTAGCAAAATTAAATCCCTTACCAAGTGAACTGACCACTTTTTCTGCATGGGGAAGAATACTTACACCTATGCCTTCCTGACCTTCCACTGTTTGTAAAATGCATTCTTCTCTGACTGTTTTTTATTTAGTCTGAAAAACATCTGGCCTTCACTGGCTTCTGAACAGATGGATGTGAGTAAACAGACAATAGGTAAATGTCTCCCTTGCTCGAAAGTCAGGGTTCAGCACCCACCTCTGTTAATAGCCATGTTTCTGTGGACATGTGGCAGGCATGACTAGACACTGGAGTGTATGGAATGCTATTTACCTAACCACCAAAGTGGTACCTATTTATCTACTTGCTATTTCTTGCTTTCGAACTGCTAAATTGGCAGGAGCTGGGACAGAGACGGGAGCTCACTCCCATCACACAGCACTCGGGTCTCAAACTACTGACCTACTGACCTTCCAGTTGTCAATTTCAGTATCTTAACCACTAAACCACTGTAGCCCCTAAACTAACAATACATTTTACTTAAATAGTGCAAAAAACCTTACTACATGATTTTTGGTTGCAGTAGTTAAAGAAATAAGCAAGCAACATCACAACCTACCATTACAGGCTGGAATCCTACTGTTCTACATGCAAGCACACACCAGTATGCAAGCAGACATGTGACTAGATACACAACTGAGACATCCCCTGGGACCTAATCAATTCGCAGCAATTTGCCACAGCACGTTATACAAACTGTATACAAACACCAAGAGAATTTTTGCTGAAAAAAGAGGAATACTCTTCTGTAGCATTTCAATGCACCGGTTGACAAATCTTGTTCTGCTCTGCATCCCTAAGGCAAAACAACAACAGCACACTCAGAGCACTGGTGCCAGAAAGGGGAGAAATGTTTGTGAACTGACTGTAGTGAGCTATTTTCTGGGACAGCTCAACTTCTCAATAAATTAGTCCAATCTGATTTCATCTCTTACTTGCTAATCTATCATGAGAAGACAAGACTATCTGGGCAAAAAAACAGTTGGAGGCAACAGGAAAAATCAAAATCAAACATTAAGCAGATTGACTCAATATAGGAAGTTGTGACGTTTAATTTGCATTACCTGATCAGAGCCTTTGAAATGGCAACTTATAGGTGGTAAGTAATTCACAAGGTGGCTATAAATTGAAATATGTAACAACTGCTGCAATGGCTAGTCTACATATATAGACCATAGAAACATTAGAGCCAAAACAAACAAATGTAGTCCAAACAGCATCATCTCCCCACAAGAAATTTAAGGATAATCCCAGTGTTTCTAGCACATTTAGGGGAACCCTGACTTTTACCGAGGAGAGACCAAGAAGAAATGTAAAAAGTTCAAAGATGGCCTGTGTTCTTAGTTGTCAAAATGATGGCTGAATGCTGCAGTTGGAGTTGGGGTAATGGAAGTATCATGAAGAAATGCACAGTCGCTGGTGGGTGTGTATGTGTGAGCACATGCACACACAGATCTGGAACTGTCCATAATTAAATTGTTGTTCTCAGATCACACCTACATAATAAAACCTACATCAGAAATCTGTGCAACTTGTGATTCACCAAGCTAAATGTAACTTATCTATATTGTGGCTTATGATGCATTTCCCTTTTTCCCTTCATTGTCTCACAGGCATAAAATCAAACACAGGACAGTTTTGAGTCCTGACAGGTCTAAATTTCTGAGTGGTGTGCTGTATTGTCCTTAGCCAATCACAAGGTGCCTACGCCTGATTATCCCACAGGGAATATGGTTGTTCATAATGATCCACATAGTAACTGACATTTCATTGTCATTAATTCCACAGAGCTAATGATAACCACAGTATGAATGCATCTTCTATGTTTTGTTTTGCAGCTCAGATCAGTTGCTCAACTTAGATAAGGAAACAAAATAGTTCAGGTGATAAACTATAATGGTACTGCAGGTATATATTCTACTTTGCAAATCAGACTGCTAGTCTACAAGCAGTGACAATGATAAATTGTTTATGGCATATCAAGGGCCAGAAAGAATAAATATCTGTATGCAGTTTCAAGGGTGTCTGGATCTTGCAACAGAAGAGAAAATATAGTGGAAACAAATAGAAACTAGAATTCTAGTTTTAAAAATGCCATTAAGCTTGGACAGTGAATGTGTTTTAAGCTTTCTCTTTCTCTCTCTCTCTCTCTCACACACACACACACACACACACACACAAGCGCACACAGTCTCCTCCCAAAGTGCAAATAGTTTGGTAGAGGTCTCCTAAATGGCTTGCAAATTTTTTTTGTACCTTGTATTCTATCTTTTGACATATAATTATTTGACGTGTTACACACGTGCTTGTGTGCTATGTGTAGGCATGGGCTGGGCCACTGGGACAGGGGGATTCATCACAGTGCACCCTCTACTCTGGTGCCCTGGGGCACAAATAATAATTTTATTATTATTTTATCTGCTTAGCACACTGCTCTTTTGATTAAGCCATTGCTCCAAACTCCCTCCTTCAGCTTGGAGCAATGGTTTATTCTAATGTGTCGCCGCCGGGCAGAGCAAGCAAGGGGCAGTGATCAAACAGTTCCCAGGGGCAGCCTTCTCCCCATTCCCTTGGTCTCCATCCCTCACCCCTGCTGTCCAGCACCCTCCCATGGTGCCTAGCACACCCCTTGCTATGTGTTGTTGTGTCAGAACTTACTTACAGTGACCCTAACAGGTAAGTAAGAAAATTAAAGCATGTTTTGCCAGTTCTGTCCCATCAGTGGCCTATGGATGAGCAAGGTTCAAACCCAGGTCACCTTAGTCTGTCACTGCACCACACTGGGTAGGTATAGATACCATATTACAGTCAATTTGGTGTAAGAATAAGAAAGCAGACTTAGAGAGTCTGAGCTAATGGTTATGGCACACCACAGAGCATTTTGTAAATCTGCATATCCTGGCTAATTTTATTTTGAAAGTTGTTCTCTGACCCTGGTTCATTCTTTCACTGTGAAGCTGCAATCTGCCAGTTCTTATTAAGGAACAGATGAAAAAATTGAATCACTTTAAAGAACTAATAATTTTGCATGCAGAAGCCACAAAATGTCACTTTAAAGAACTAATGGTTTTGCATGTAAAAGCCACAAAATGCTGCAGGTCTACTAGGAAAGTACAGTAAAAATGAATGAGGGGAAATGCTCACATATGTGCAAGCTTGCACACAAAGACAAGTGGCTTAGAAGGAAAGAAAGAAAATAAGATATACCGTATTTTCCGGCGTATAAGATGACTGGGCGTATAAGACGACCCCCAACTTTTCCAGTTAAAATATAGAGTTTGGAATATACTTGCCGTATAAGACTACCCCTCTTCCAATGCACACGAAATAAAAATTAACCCACACTCAACCAAGACGCGCAGCCCTCCGAGTCGAATGGGCAGGTTCTGGTGGAGAGCCAATCCACGCTCACGTTCTCCTCCTCGAGGTACAGGAAGATGTGTGCAGCTTTCTTCCCCTTGCTTCATACTCCCCGCACAGAGCAGGGACTTGGCCGCGGCACCCCCCACCATATGCACTGGACATATGAAGCAAGGGGAAACAATCTGCAGTTAAGTACCTGTCCTATAAGATGACCCCCGACTTTGGCACAGATTTTTCGGGGTTAAAAAGTAGTCTTATACGCCAGAAAATACATTAGGTTTTTTTATATGGGAGAGGTAAGTAGAGAGCAAACCAAAGGAAACAGAAACAGAAAAAGAAGGCTCTTCTGTCTGAATGGAATCTTCTTCCCTTGTAATGGTCAGTTTTGAAAGAGGGGGCTTGAAATAGCTTTCAGAGTGAGCCATCCGAATGATCAAAAGATCTGTGTATAAAAACAGAGGGAGAAAGGAAAGCCATGACTGTTCAGTCTTGGGAAAAGTAAAAGTAGGATCCACGATGGAGCAGAAGGTGTGTTTTTTTTTACTACACACTGTAAAGGTCAATTGAACTGTTGGCTTCAGTGCTTTTGAATTTCTTTCTTTCTGTTTGAAACACCCTGTACTACAATTCAGGACACTTTCCTAAAGAATGGACATCTAGAATATCTGTAATTCCCTTGCCATCTTTTAATCAGCATGTTTATTCTTGCAAAATCATACTGCCTGAGGGGAGGGGGAGGGAGGAACCTAATATGTTCCTACAACCAACCAACCCCCCTCTCTGCATGTGTATATGTGTAGCCTATCCTACACGATCTTGCATCAATGTTTAAGAAAGTCAACAGCAACAATGTCAATTTTTTTTAAAAAAAACAAGACAGAAGGATAATAGGAATATTTATTATCACAAAGAAACAAGCACTTCTTCTGTTGTAGATGTCCTATAATGTATAGATGCAGACTTATCTGGACACTCCAGGTGTAACAGAATGAAGTATACCCTGTGCTTTATTCTCATTCAATATGGTGATTTCAAATCAGGGGGAGAGAGAAAATATGTAAACATCCTTGCCTCATGAGTTGCCTTGTGGCTTTAGTGAAATGAAATCTAATGTGTGATTGACATGTCTTGCTGTAAGATCATTGGTTGGAATCCCTAAGGGGGAGAGCCAAAGGTGGACCCTGTGGGAGTAGATATAACCCAGAGACTCATGCACACACACAGGCAGACACAGAGACACTCTCTGGAATGCTATGCTTGTAAGCTGCAAAAATGGAGAAGCTTGAGAGAAAGGAGGGTCCATGGGCTATCCCTTCAAGAACAAGTTTGCTTTATTTCCTTGCTTTGAAATGCTTCCTGATCTTTTGATGGACTGTATCCTGTATCTTGCTATGCTTTCAGTATACTTCTAAAATACCTGAAGAGACTTGGAGTGATTAGTTGGCTTGGTGCTACCTGAATCTACACTAGTTTCATGTGCACCATTTGTCACCACCTGGATTTTGGTCGGGAATGACTGAGCACACTGATAGGAGAGCTTGAACTGCTGGGTCCGATCTGGGTCAAGGAAGCAGGATTAGGCGCAATCCCATCAACAGGAGGCCAGAGGACTACCGAGTCTTACCTGGGAGTAAGTGGATTCTTATAACTGGCTTGAACCAGCAGGGAACCACTTGATCAGGTTCCTTAAATCATAGTGGCTCCATATGCCCTCAGAAGAAAGTGCTGGGAATTCTGGGAGGTCAGCTGCAGTGGTGTCCTTTCCAGACTGGTTGGAAGACCCAAGCAGGTGAAATGGAATGTTGTACACTTCAATCCAGTCCTCATGCTGAGTGTTAGTAGGAGCACCGATGTACTCCAGATCCACCTCTGCTTGCCAGTCTCCCCTTTTATACCCCTTTCCAACCACTCATTTAGCACCTTGGGTCTAGCAGTATGCGGTCTCTCCTGAGTCAATCATCTCCCCAGGTTTTTTTGAAATCTACACAAGCCACTGGAGGAAGTTATCTATAGATGTGGGTTGCATTGTTACAATCTTATGCAGATTGGCAAGCCGTACTCAATCCTATACAGGAAATTCCTGATGATGCTTGATAACTCTTTGTTAATCTCAAGAATCAATTACTGTTCTCTATGTAGGGTATATTGAAAATGGTACAGAAACTGCAGCAGGTGCAAAATGTAGCAGCTCAGCTACCAAAATGGAGCAGTTCAGCTAGCTTCAGGGAGTCAGAGGTGTCACCACATCTCTCCTATCCTGGCTTCCTTACATTAGCTGCCTGTAGGCTTCTGTGCCTAATTTTAAGACATTACTGATAATATATAAGGCCCTTCATGGCATGGGACCTTGTTATTCACCTATCCTGGCTAAACATGGATGGGGCCACCTGAGGATCTATCCTGAGTAAATGTGATATGATCCTCACAGGTGTTAAGGCTTTGGGTTCCCTTCCAGAGGGAAGTGTTGATGGTTCTAATAAAGAACCCAGACTCTGATGGCCCCATCAGCATGGAATCCTCTGCCATCTTACATTTACCAGGCTTCCACTCTTCAAGTATTCCTATAAATTGGTAAAAACTGAATTGTATTAGGTGGTGTTTAATGACATTTTACCTCTTCCTTAATCCAACTGTTTGGCTATCCATTTCTTATTATTACCATGTTTTATATGGCCCATTGTAGTGATATGCTGCTTGTTTAGATTATTTATTTTTATATTTTAAAAAGTTTTTTTAAAAATAAAATAAAATCTAAAGCAACAAAATTACAAAATATAACAAACCCACCAATTATACATCTAGCATCATCAGCAAAAATAATATTAACAACTAAAAAAAAACATAGTTACATAACTGATAAATGCACCCACCACCTATGGGACATTATCTATTTCAACCATTATTGTTATTATTTTTATTCACAATTTTTTCCATTTTTAAACAATTAACAATCTTATAGCCATTACCATTACAGAAATCAAATCTTTCTTCTGCTTTTCTATCTTCTTATTTCCAAAATCTATTAACAGTGCTATTCTGGGATATATTTCTAGTTTTAAAGACAATATTTGATTAATTACTTCAAAAACTTTCTTCCAAATTCTCTTTACAAACTCGCAATCCCACCATAAATGAAAATATTCCCAATTTCTTTTTTGCATCTCTTACTTGTTTTTAATTTCGTATGCCAACATTCCAGAGGGCCTTTTGGCCAGAGGAGTCATGTATGAGTACAAACATAAATAAATGAAATATTCAATCATAGTTCTGTACACAGCTTTCTGTGGGCTACAGTAGTGCTATCTGGGAATTTTGTGGATGGCTTGTTACATGTGTCGTTGTATTTCCCTCTTTTTCTTCTTCCATAACTTTGTTGGTGGATTGAGGCACTTGTGGGGTGGCAGATGAAAGCCTGACTGCCTCAGGTGTTAAAATAATCTCCTTAAGGTGACATGGGAGCAAGTTAACAGCCTGGCCCAGCTCAGAGGCCATGGTTGTGGCCTTGATTCTGCATAGAAAGGAGTGGCATGTGCCTATGTTGTCTCTAGTGGACTTTCACACCTGATTGAACCCCACCTATCAACTGGGAATGGAGTGGATGACATCAGGGAGCATTAGGTCTCCTGATGCGTCACATCTATATACTGCCACTGTAACTAATAAAGTTATGTGTGTAGCCCATCGAGTAATCCTTTATTCTTGCATGCTAAGCCTGATCAGTATTAGGCTAACAATGCATTCAGGTACATGTGGGTCCCCCCCCCCCATGGATAGGCAGTTTAGGGGTGGAAGTGAAACCATTCTCTCACCTAGCCTTTTGTTAAAATGTGAAAAATTTAGCTCTGCTTTCTTTCACTGTTTTGCTTTGTCTTCAAATCTTCTTTCCTCAAACACCTACAACGTCTCACTATTTTTAACCATGTTAACTCTGGTTTTGTAGTCAAAAACATCTGGAGACCACCAGTTTGAGAGCAATGACCTTGCTTCTTTTTTTCCTCATCAGTCAACAAACCATTCATGGAGGAACCCCAAAGAAACAATGCAGTTGTGAATTCAATGGCTAGGTTGTTTTAGTCAACATGAGTAACTGTTCTCCATCTCCCTCCAATGACCCTTGTATCACCTGTGTCATACATACAAATCCAAGTGAAAGATTTTAAACTCAATCTCATTTTGTGTTTCTATTGCACTGTTAGAGGAGTCATTCTTCATTGAGCTGGCTGAGCCCAGGAAAAAACACAGACTAATCTTTAGAGACTCATGCAAACAGTGAGGATAAGAAACTGTCTTTCAGGACTGTTGCTTTCCTCTTTCCCATCTTATTTCATCAAAATTAGAGGTATTTCAGCAAACTGAAACTGAAACAGTATTCTTTTACAAAGGCACAACTTAATTTATGCTATGCAGTATAAGAGAAAATTAATATCATAGTACATTTTTATATTTTTACATTTCTTGTTACTTCCATTCAGAGACCTAGTTAAAGGTAAGATAATAGATATAGGACACTGGGAGTGAAAGGAAAACATGACACTTTTAGTTATAACAACTATTAATGTAATATTAAAGTAGAATATTAAAACAGCAATGCAACACAAATCTTACACTGTGCGTGTGTGTGTGTGCATGCACACACATGCACGCATGCACGTGCACGCACGCATGCATACACACATACGCTCACAAGCGCATGGCAAATTCCATGACAAGAGGCACTTATTCAAATTCCCCATGTGTAAGATTAGTGTCGAAAATTACTTCGGTGTGGGAGAGAGGGAGTGACTCAATTTTGTCAGGGTGGTAAATCTGCCTACAGGTCTTAGTTGCTATTTCATAGGAACTATCCAAAGTTCTGAACCGTAATCCCAATATAGTACCAGCACACTGGGTAACACCTGCTCTTCCAGATGTATTCAGTTGAGCTAATAGCTGAAAAGGCACTCAGGAAGGCAATAAGCCTGAGTTCTGAGTAAGGAAACAGTTTACACCAGGAGTTCTCAACCCTTTTAAGCCAGGGACTCCTTCATGCTCCTTCAGACAGCTTTGGGGGCCGAATGACCATTTTGCCCATCTTCCACCACATGGCACTTCCTGGTGTGCTAGAGATGATGGGCACATGAAATGGCACCGTTGGCCGGATGCAGGTTGAGAATCCCTGATTTACACATTCCTATTTCTTCCAAGTTCTCTTTCAGATGTCCTGCCAGCCATGTGAAAATAGACATTAGAGACTAACCAATGCTTCCTCTTTTTCCTTAGCATTCAGTAGGAAGCAAAGGCCCACAGAGACAGAAGTAATACCAATAATGATTGTACCTTTCCACCATCCCATCAAAGTGCTGTTTCTATCCATAGTCCTAAAATACTAAAGTCACTTAAATTTTGGTTTCTGAACTATGAAAAATCCATGCTCTTACCCTGTGGCAATTTGATTTTTAAAAGCCGAGATTTGATAATTAGTTAATAGCATTCCATGCACTTCAGTGTCTAGGAATGCCTGCCACATGTCCATGGAAATGTCTGCAAATGCAGACAGCGCTGGCTCTTCGGCTATAAACAGAGATGAGCACTGAACCCTAGAGTCAGATATGACTGGCTTTCGAGCAAGGGTGACCTTTACTTTATTAACAGTTAAAAACATTTAAATAGATTCAAGACATTATTAAAATACATAGATAAAAAGAAAACACCACCACTCAACCAGTTAATTTCCCCATAGCAACAACAATCTAGCTTAGACATGAAAGGCCTCCCTAAATAAAATTATTCAAAATTCTTGTTTAGCATTCTAGCTGAAGTAGATTGATCTGGAACACATTCAGCTGCCCTGAAAAAAGTGTTGTTTCTGTGTGACTTAAAAGTCTGAGGTAACATCAAACTATTATGTCTTGTTTTGAGAATTTGAGGCCTCTTATCACAAGTACCCAACTGAAGCCATTACTCAACATGATCATTAATAATATACTGTACTAGTATATTTTGTCCGGCGGTGCCGGGCTTTTTAAAATTGTGTTGGATAGTAAAGGGTTCCTTTTTTTTCTTGAACCAATGGTGATGTGCTTTTTTAAATGGTGGTGTAAGGTTTTTTGTTTTTTTGGCTTTGAGGCACTGCGTCCGCCTGTGGCGGACTTGCACTCCCAGTGGGGGCTTTTTTTGGCTTTGAGGCGCTGCGTCCCCCTGCAGCAGACTTGCGCTCCCAGTGGGGGCTTTTTTTGGCTTTTTGTGTGCTGGCTTCCTCAGTGCCGGGCTGTTTGAAGTGGTTTTTTAAGGTTTTTGTTTTTTGTTTTTGGAAATGAGGTTAGTGTGTTATTTGTGTTTGTGAAAATGTTTATTTTTAAACTGTTTTAAACTGTGTTGTTATGTTGTTGTTTTTTGGATTTTAAAAAGAGGTTAGGTTGTTTTTTTTTTATTATTGTATTTTAAAAAAGAATGTGTTACTTTGTGAATTTTTGTAAATTGTTTTATTTTTGATAATAATTTTAAAAATGTGTAAATTTATGTTTTTTTAAATTGAATGTATTTTTACAGTGTTTTTATTTTTTTATTGAAAAATATTTTTTTTATTTTATCTGTGAATTATTTTTGGTTTTTTTGGATATTTTTGAATGTTTTTTGAATTGATTACCCTATTTTTGGGGATTTATTGAATATTTGGGAATATTTTGGATGTTTTTTCTCCTTTGGCCACTGGGTCGTGGTGTTGAGCAATTTTTTGGAATTGAGTCTCTTCTTCTCCTCATTTCATTTCCGGTTTTCATCGGGGCAAGAAGTCTTTTGGTAAGTTCTCTCCGGTTTTTTTAAGGGGTTTTTTTGGGGTTGGGGGCGTTCTGTTTTTGTTTAGGGTTTTGGGTGGGGGTTTGTGTGTGTGTGTGTTTTTAAGGGGGGTTTTTTGGGGTTGGGGGCGTTTTTTTGTTTAGGGTTTTGGGTGGGGGTTTGTGTGTGTGGTTTTTTTTTAAATGTTTTTGGGTTTTGGTTGGGGGTTTCTTTGTGTGTCTTCTTGAGTGTTTTTGGTTTGTTTTTGGTGCGTTCTTTTTTTTTGGGGGGGTGCTTTTTCTTCCCATGGGCCATGCTTGGTGGCCCGTGGGAAGGAAGGGCACTTGCGGTGGGGGTGCCTTTTCTTCCCATGGGCCATGCTGGGTGGCCAGTGGGTAGGAAGGGCACTGGTGGCGGGGGTGCCTTTTCTTCCCATGGGCCATGCTGGGTGGCCCTTGGGAAGGGAGCGTTGTTACGGGGAGGGTGCCTTTCGTTCCCACGGGCCATGCTTTTATTTTTGGTGTGCCGGCTGGCCCTTCAAATGGAAGGGCAGCGGCAGTGGGGGGGGGGTTATTTTTTTCCCCCACGGGCTATGCTGGCTCGCCCATGGGGATGAATTGCAGCGGCAGCAGGCTTATTTTTTTTTTGCTTTTATTTTTCACGTGCCGGCTGCCTCAGCGTCCTGCGTGCTAATGGCGCGCAGGATGCTGGGGGTTGTACTTTTAGCTGCGCGTGTTTGGTTTCTGTGGCGGTTTTTCTTTTGCGGGTTTTTTTTTTGATTGGCCGCGGCACGTTTCCGAACGTTCCTTTTGCTGTGCCGCTCAGCCTGATTGGCTCTGGTGCGGCACGGTGAAAGGAACTTTGGGAATTGAAGTTCCCTTTTTTTGTTTGCGACTGGGGGGCTCCTGCCCCCGGGTCGAAAATTTCAACCTGACAGTTACCTGCGAACCCCGTTTGGGCGAGTGAACGGAGGCTCGGACGGGGCTAGTGGGGCCTGGTGCAACATCCTTCGTCACATTCCAATGGTTAACGCACCATTTATAGGTATAGATGAAGCCCTCAAGTCATTTCTGATCTATGGGGATTTTTTCAAGTACTGTATAGAGAATACTTAAAAGAGGGTTACCAGTCCCTACAACAGGGACTTTGCAGCTTGAATATGGCAACACAGGCTGGTTTTTCTCCCAGAAGGCACAGTGAAAAATCAACCTCTCACTCATACCTAAACTTAAACCACTGAACTATTCAGCCAACTATCACTTAATACAAGTGTATATTTAAAATTACTGAGAAAGCTGATGTTCTCTAGTTTTTTTAAAAAAAAACACACACAACTCCCATAATACTGTCATGCCATAATACCTGACCAATGTCATGCTGTCTGGGGCAGTCAGTTCCATGAAGAATGGCATGCTCTTCTGCACATCCCTTCTAAATTTAAACCTGGATGAATCTATTTTCTAAGTTTTAAAATTATTTTAATAATTTAAAACTAATTGATTGTCAGGATGTTGTCAATAGACTATGAGGGTTTTTACTGCTTGAAGGTCTGGTGAAAAGTAACTGTGGATATTTAGAACTAAAGGAAAGCATATGAAAGGATACATAGTCAAGACAGCAGGTGTCTATGTGCATTGTTAGAAAATTTATAAACCTCTCTACCTGGAAAATCCCTGAAAAGGGTTGCCACTGACTTGATGACACGCTATTATTATCATGAGGCTTGCCTTCAAATTGCAAACCAAGCATACGCCAATTCTTAGTTTTAGGTCTGAAATTTTCTTACAGAGAGCTGTTTTTCACATCTGCTTCCTTTCCTCTGATGCTTCTAATGTTATTTTTAGCAGAAAGTGAACAAAACCTTGCAAGTTGATTTTTTTTTGAAAAAGCAGGGTGGTGTGAGGATGACGTACAATCACACTTGCTTTAATGGATAAAGAAAATCACTATCTTGTAAACACTAGCACTGGCTTGTAGTCTTCATGTGCAAACATACATTCATATACACAAACTCATACTCATTAATTCATGATGTTCTGTTCCAGACCACATTGACCCCTAACTGATCATTATAATGTTAGATAGTAATATACAATTCTTTTCCAACTTGGTAAATCTGTTCTCTGTGCACATAGGAAAGAGGCCATTCATTAAGCATCAGAAGAGAAACCATCTCTTGGTGAATAGAAGGCACTAGCAGTTGTGATTCATCCACAATAAATTAGAGAATAAAATGGGTAGGTGGCTGTAAGGGAGTCAGCAAATTGACAGTATTTGCCATTAACCACAGGATTCCTCCAATAAATACAAGAGGCAGCTGAACATACTCTCTCCGCTCTGCTTTGCCCCTCTTCTCTGCTCGCTAGTATTATCCTCAGAAATCAGATCCATCTTATCCCAGCTGTTAAAGGTATTGAGGCCTCTCCTCAACTGACAGCACTTTACAGTTGCAAACTGCTTTAACTCCTCTAGATTAGAAAACAGCAGAGTGGAAAATTGCAGGAGATTGCTTTCCATAGACTCCCTGTTTGCTGAGGAAGCCTGTAATGAGACAGCCATGACTAGCCTTGCTCATGGCAAGTGCTTAGCAAAAAGTGATACTACATCCCCCCCCCCCCCCCATCCACACATTTGGGAAAGGAAGGAATGATCTCTCCATCTTCCCTTCCCTTCCTCTCTTCCTACATTCCTTCATTCCAAAGTCCCAGCATGGGCAATTTTGGACTCCCTATCATCCCCTCTTCTCTTTCTCCTCCTTCTCCTTCAATAGGCAAATAGAAGAAAGTATCCTTAATAAAAGAAGGAGTTACTAGAACCACACCCTGATAATCAGATACTGCCTTTATCACATCAGCTGCATTAAATTTCTGTGTCAACTGATGTCCTTTTCATCCTAATGTACTAAATTAAATATCTGCTCCTTGTAGAATTTGATTAATCTATACTAGATTAAAATCAAATCATGAACAAAATCAATTTCACTTAAAGTACAATAATCTCAGCCCACCAAGGTCCCTTTAATAATAATAATGATAAAGACTAACTCTGCCCGCCCCCACCTATCTTATACTTTTGTAAATCTTTAGCCTTTTACTGAATGCTTAATTTTCATATCCTGTTATGAATTATGACCTTGTATATCTTACTAATATCTTATTACAGAAACTTCGCTAAGGAGTGAAAAGCAAGACAAAGTTATTCATGACTCCCTCTGGGGATTTTCAGGTCAAGTTGCTTTTTAAATTGAGATTGGTATAAACCTCAAGGGATTTCTTGATTTAAGCAAGAACTACAAATATTTAAGCTGTCTTGGGGGGGATTATTCTGACATTGGATCATGGGATTACCTCTTGCATAAAAGTCAAAGGATTTGGACTGGTTTGTCCTCTTCTCAGGAAATAAATTGGGCAAAAAAGGGGGACTTAAACAATGTTAATCACATATTCAATCAATTCTTACTGTAAGTACATCAAAAGGTAGAAAACAACAGAGGCTGAGGGAATGAAAGAAAGAGAAACCTTTTCAGCTGTGGAACTGAGTTTAGACAACTCCCTGTATATGTCTGTCACTATGATATCTCATGAGATAGTGATTGGGATAAACAAAAGGCATGTCCAGACTGAGCAGCTGATTGCATGTAAAAACTTCAGTACCCAGTTGGCATACTCTTCCCATCTGAACAGGAATCTTCAAATGTGTATTTGAACATTTCACCTGATTGTCCACAAACAGGTAAGGAAAGTGATTTTTAAAAAATGTCTAACTATACAAATATTTCTCTGTGTGTGTGTGTCTGTGTATTAATGATCACAACCACAGTTTCGATCAGCAACACACAGAGAGACACACACAAAGAAAAATAGCAGCATCAGCATATTAGAATTTTACACAGGAACCAGCCTTTGATAGCTGCTCGGCTCACTTTTAGCCCATTCTCATAGACTATGCTTTCGGGGAAGAGGGTAAAATTGAGTCCCCCCTAAAAAAGAAGAAACCTCTGATAGAGTTTGAAAAAGGAGTGCTGGAGGAGGAGAGATTGAGGCATTCCAGGATCCATTGGGTGTCGAAGGAGGTGCAAGGTTCTTGTTCTGGTACTCCTAGCAGCCTCCACCAACATTATTTGGTGTTCTTATGATGTTTCTTTGATGCTATCTCTACATTCTATCCAGGAGGGGTGGGCCGACCTGGCATGCATCACTGAAACCTGGCTGACACCTGAGGATGGAGTACCTCTTTCGGACATGTGTCCAGCTGGGTTCCGTATTTGGCACCAGCCTAGAGGTGAGGGGAGGGGCGGTGGTGTCGCCATTGTTGCCAGGGAGTCTTTGGGAATTGCTAGGGCCACTGCTGCACAAGTGTCTGGTTGTGAGGCCCTGCTTCTACGTTTGGGCCCCAAGGGTCAGTTGGGGATCTTACTCCTGTACCTGCCCCCTTGCAGGGTAAGGGATGCCCTGCCTGAGCTCCTCGAAGCTGCCTCGATGCTGGTGTTGGAGTTCCCGAGGCTTATGGTTCTGGGGGACTTCAATTTGCCATCATTGGGGATGGCTTCTGAGGTGGCAAGGGAGTTCATGGCTTCCATGGCAGCCATGGGCCTGACTCAGGTAGTTCGGGGTCCGACCAGGAGCAGTGGTCACATGCCAGACTTAGTTTTCTTGTCGAAGCAGTGACAGAGTGATCGGAGATTACAGGATTTAGTCATCTCACCTGTGCCATGGTCAGATCACTATCTGGTGACTCTTGACTTTCTGGGGGCGACGCTTCATCGTAGGGAGGCAGGGCCTATTAAAATGGCCCACCCTCGGCGACTAATGGATCCAAATGAATTCCAGAGGGAACTGGGGTATGTTCCTCTGGATCGGCTACACGATTCACCCGAGGCACTTGTCGACCTGTGGAACAGGATGGCAACAGCAGCCTTGGATGAAATCGCGCCACTGCGGCCTCTCCGCGCCCGTGGGGTTAGGTCATCCCCGTGGTTCATGGATGAACTGCGGGAACTCAAACGGGCAAAGAGACGCCTAGAGCGCCGCTGGGTGAAGACCCAGGATGACACCGATTGGACACTAGCTAGAGCTGCTATTAGGGTCTACCTAGTGGCGATGGGGGTGGTGAGGCGGCAATACTTCACCACCCTTATTGCCTCCGCTGATAATCGCCCAGCCGCCCTGTTCCGGGTAACCAGGTCCCTCCTCGGTAGGGGGAGATCAGTGCCCGGTTGGCAGGGTTTGGCTGAGGACTTTGCTGACCATCTGGTGGAGAAAATCTATCGGATTCATTCAGGGCTGAATCCCGGCGTGGATGGGAAGGGTCGGGGGGGGGGCACCGGAGCACAGTCTTGCTGTACGATCTGGGATCGGTTTGATCCTGTTGTCCCTGATGAAGTGGACAGGCACCTTGCAGCTGTACGTGTCACTACATGTCCTTTGGACCCCTGTCCCACCTGGTTGGTGAAAGCCTCCAAGGTGGTGACAGGTGGCTGGGTCGGGGCGATAATAAATGCATCATTACGGGAGGGGGTATTTCCTGCACCGCTAAAACATGCTTTGGTGCACCCCCTCCTGAAGAAAATATCCCTTGACCCAGCTGTCCTTAACAACTACAGGCCGGTTTCCAACCTGCCCTTTCTGGGTAAGGTTTTAGAGAAGGCGGTGGCGTGCCAGCTGCAGAGTGTCCTGGAGGAAGCGGATTATCTAGACCCCTTTCAATCAGGATTCAGGCCCGGGTATGGTACGGAGACGGCATTGGTCGCACTGATGGATGATCTCTGGCGGGAGCGGGATGGGGGTTATCCATCCGTCCTTGCTCTTCTTGACCTCTCAGCGGCCTTCGATACCGTCGACTACGGTATCCTTCTGGAACAGCTCAAAGGACTGGGGATCCAGGGCACCGTGTTGTCCTGGTTTTCCTCTTTTCTGGAGGGCCGTACCCAGTCGGTGTGGTTAGAGAGTGAGAGGTCTAGCCCTAGGCTTCTCAAGTATGGGGTGCCTCAGGGTTTGGTGCTCTCTCCTCTCCTAATTAACACCTACATGAAGCCACTGGGTGAGATCATTCATTCCCACGGGGTGCGGTACCATCAGTACGCGGATGACACTCAGTTGTACATCTCGGCCCGTGGGGACCCCAGTGATGCTGTTGAAATCCTATCCGGATGCCTGGAGGCCATTGGGGTCTGGATGGGGGCCAATGGGCTTCAGCTGAATCCCAGCAAGACAGAGTGGCTGTGGATAAGGGGCCCCATGTTATCCAGGGAGTTACCATCTTTGGTACTGGATGGGGCTGTTTTGCCCCAGACAGACCCAGTGTGCAACTTGGGGGTCCTTCTGGACACGCGGCTGCTGCTAGAAGAACAGGTAGCGGCTGTGGCCAGGAGGGCTTTTGCCCAACTTCGGGTGATTCGCCAGTTGCGCATGCTCCTGGACTGGCTCCTTGCTTATGGTCACCCATGCTCTGGTCACTTCCCGACTAGATTATTGTAATGCGCTCTACATGGGGCTGCCCTTGACGACCATTCGGAGGCTGCAGCTGGTCCAGAATGCGGCAGCCCGGGTGGTGATGGGATGTGGGCGATATGCCCATGCCTCACCGCTACTTCGGGAGCTGCACTGGTTACCAGTTTGTCTCCGAATGCAATTCAAGGTGCTGGTTTTGACCTTTAAAGCCCTATATGGCAGTGGGCCAGGATACCTTAGAGACCGCATCGTCCCAAGAGTGTCTGCCCGTCCAACCAGAGCAGACCGGAGGGGCTCTCTAATAGTGCCATCAGCTAGGGGTGCACATCTATCCAGCACCCGAAGGAGGGCCTTCTCCGTGTCCGCACCAACTCTCTGGAACCTCCTGCCAACAGATCTAAGACTTCAAAGAGAATTGCTGCCCTTCTGGAAAGGATTGAAGACCTGGCTGGCAGGGCAGCTGTGGGGCCCGAATGGAAACACGGTCCCTGCCTGCTGGCTTATGTAAACAATTAAGAACACTCTCTTCTTCTTCTTTTTATAGTGGGTGGGATGGGTGGGTGGGATATGGGTCTTTTTAAGTGTTTTTATGTGTTTTTAGAACTTGTTGTAATGCCGCCCTGAGTCGGGTTCTGCCTGAGTGGGCGGCATATATAAATATGACTATTAAATTAAATTAAATTAAATTAAATTAAATCACAATGCTAAACAAGAATTTTGAATAATTTTATTTAGGGAGGCTTTTCATGTCTAAGCTAGCTTGTTGTTGCTATGGGGAAATTAACTGGTTGAGTGGTGGTGTTTTCTTTTTATCTATGTATTTTAATAATGTCTTGAATCTATTTAAATGTTTTTAATTATTATTATTTTGCTTTATCATTGTTCACTGTTTTGAGTGCTATTGGCTGGCAAAAAGACACAGTATAAATGTAATAAACAACACATACAGTCTCATTGTCTAACCTGCTTTGATTTGACAATATTGATACACTAATTTGTCTTCCCCTTTCAATCAGTTGTATTTTCCATATGGCACCAATGATGCTATCTTTCTCTGGGTCTGCCTCGTGGTCATTGTCCTTCTCCTCTTTCCACGTAAGCCTTGTAAGGTAGAGAATTGCAAGACGGTCTCTCCAAATGGACAAACCACTTTATTTGTTGTCTCTGTACATAATTTAAAATTGATTCTATTCCAATTCTTTCCCTTATACTCTCATTCTTGATTTTATCCCTTCTAGTCACTCCAGTAGCCTTCATAAGACATTTAATTTCCATGGTGACTAACCTTTGCATATGTTTTGTTGTAAGTGTCCATGTTTGGCACTGGTAACATAAGGTGGGAATGAATTCTAACATCTATAATGTATAAACATAGTAAATGCCACCCTGAGTCAGGTTTTGCCTGAGTGGGCGGCATATATAAGTCTGACTATTAAATTAAATTAAATTAAACTAAAAGCAACTCCCCAAGAATACGAACAATCAAGCTATAAGTCCAGTTTTTACATGTTATAAGTTAATATCTCTTAATTGCTGTAACCAGTCATAATTTGACACCAACCAGTGAAATTTTGCAGTTCACAGCTTGGAAAACTAATTGACTGTACAGAGACAGTGACAGAGATGTGTGTCAGCTGAAGATTGTGTACTATGAATGAGGGTTTTCTTCTATCAACCTGATATAGGATAAATAAATTGCATGCTGCTATGGGAGTATGGATGGTGAAACCTGCCACTGTCCTCCCTTCCATATCTGAATGTCACATTTCTTAGTCTTTTTTTCTCTAACAAAAATATTAAGAAATTCTGACAATTTCTTCAAATAATATCTGAATTGAAATCATCCACCAACCATTCCAATGAAATTCAGCAGGTTTTTGTGTGTGTGTGTGTGTGTGTGTGTGTGTGTGCGTGTGCGTGCGTATATGTATGTATGTATGTATGTATGTATGTGACCAGGTTATCCTTCTATGGTAATAAAGTAGACCATACTGCCAGCAACTCAATGCAGATCATCAGGCAGTAATTAATATTCATAGCTGATTGCCATGATGATAGTCAATATTTAGAATCAGATATGGCACTTGAAGAATAAGAAGTTGTTATATACTGTCAGGTTGCTTCCAACCTATGACAACTACATAAATTACCTTCAAAAGTTCCTGTCATTAACAACCGGACCCAGTCTTAGAAACATAAGGCTACGGCATACTTTACTGAGTCAATCCATCTCATGTTCAGTTTCCCTCTTTTCCAACTGCTTTCAATTTTTCAACATATATCATTTTTTCTAGTGAGTCTTCTAATGATATCTCCAAAGTATAAAAGGCTCAGTTTAATCATTTTAAAAAGTTGTAACAACTGAATAGATATAACTATTGAACAACAGAATTTAGCAGATATAACTCTTCCAAGGAAAGATTTACGTCGATCCTTGTAGTTATAACAACAATGACAATAACAAAAGCAAAAAAGGCTGTAAACCCAGTCATACACTAGCATGCTTGAATCCACAAGACTTAAGCTCACATTTTGAAGAGTTAGACATAAATACCCATGATCTGGATAAACAAATGTCTCTCTCATGTTCAATTCATTCTCCCCTTTCCCCTTGAAACCTCAAGTTCCTTCTATGAAGAAATCTGCAAAGTTTTGCCAACTGAGATTTTAAACATTTAATTGAAAGTTTTCCATTCCCTATGCATGTACATTCATAACTATACAAACTTTGTAAAATGATGACACAAGGCAAATGCTATTGTAAAAGTATCAAAATTGCTTCGGAGTTAGGTATAGTATAGTGAACCCCTCATGAAAAAAAATCAGCTTCCTGCTACAAGTTGCTGCTTGGCAATCTTCCTGTACTACACTTCCCAGAAGTCTCCAGTATGTATCACATGAAAATTTTCACACCCTAGGCCAGTGATTGCCAACCTTGGAACTCCAGGTGTTCTTGGACTTCAATTCCCAGAAGCCCAAGTCAATACCCCTGCTGATCAGGACTTCTGGGAATTGAAGTTCAAGAACCGATGGAGTGCCAAGGTTGGTCATCACTGCCCTAGGCACATAAAGTGGCTGCTACATATTTGATGGTAGGGAAATTCTGGATTTGATTGTCCAAAGGAGTAAAACTACCAAGGTCTTCTACAGAGAACCATCTTCAACATTGCAGTACAATGGAAATAGAGACTGGTGGGAGATGGGCAACTTTTGTAAAGGGCAACCTAACTGCTTTGAAAAGTCTTAAAAGCAAGTCAATATCATACATAGCTCAATAGTCTAAAAGCAAGGGACATTTTTTATTACTCCTGTTTAAAAGATGTTAAATACTTCATCAAAGTGTATCCTGGGAGAGTTTAATAAAACATGCATTCTGATAAAAGGAACAAAGTGGTTTTAAAAACCCATCCCCCACCCCCCATCATTTTAACACTAGAGAAGCAGACATTAGAACATAAGAACAGCCTTGCTGGAACAGGCCACATCCCATCCAGTCCAGCATTCTGTCTCACACAGTGGCTCACCATTTCCTTCAGGGTATTCCCAAGGAGATGCCTTCACCTGCTTAGAATTCCCGGGGAATGGCATTGAGAGATATCCTGCCTATCTCTCCAACCCGGAGGTTGTCCTTAGGTATCCATAATTATAGCCACTGATACCCTTGTCCTACATGAACTTGTCTAACCCTTTCTTAAAGCTGTCTCTTTATCATGTGCTGAACAACTGTTCACCCAGTCTAAAAAAAGAAGATAGTTTTCACTCAGACCAGTGGCTCTCAGCAAATTGCTGCATATTCTTAAAAATGAAGGAAGGGACACTGGTTCAAGTATTAATCTTCTAGAGCAGAGTTTCTTAACCTTGGGCCCCCAGGTTTTATTGGACTTTAGTTCCCAAAAGCCTAAATCAGTATACAGGCAGATTGAGGCTTCTGGAAATTGAAGTCCAATAACATGTGGGGGCCCAAGTTTGAGAAATGTTGCTCTAGAACACTCTCACTACAGGTGTCCATGTGTCACATCAGCTGCTTCCCACACAAGGGTGACAAAATGTAGCATATTTCAGATGGCATACTCTGTGAAAGAGTTATTAAGAGCAAAGACACCAGCAATACTCACCTTGCCTTAATAAGGATTCCATGCCCTTCCAATCTTATTTCTTCAATTTTCATGCATTATGACCATAAGATGAAATGCTATGTTGTGGCAAAGTCATTGGGCCTGCAAATGTGGTTATGCCTGATGTGTTTGGGGGTTGGTGTAGGATTGAAAACTGTAGTCAGAGACTCAAAAGTGAATCTAACTTACATACTTTGTTGTTGCACAAAATTATGCAGCTCCAGAGAATATTTAACTTATTTCTTTCCATTAAATTGTAAAAGTTTTACCCTACAGATGTAATTTGATGGCATGCCTCCATCTTCTCCATCACCTGTTTAGCTCCACAGTTCACCTGGAATAAGTATTTCACTGTCGTAATGATTTCTTCTCCCCCGGAGGATTGGGGCCACTAGATGCAAGGAAGGCACGGGATATGGAAGTGTGGTGGAAAAGTCAGTCCCAATCAAGTCAGGTGATCTATATTTATTTACTTGCATTCTCGATTACTTGTGCGCAGAGTGCACATGACCCCTATTACAGAAAGCTTGCTTATGTAGCATGTTGCTGGCTAAGGTACATTTGCCAGCCTAAGAAGTTACTAAGAAAATACTGCATGCCAAGGTTCCCCATAGGCAGATTAATCAGCAGATGTAGCGAGACTCACTGTTCCAGTCCTATCTCAGAGTCCTTGTAAACTCCGGGCTTCTACAAGCAATTGTTTGGTCTAGCAATAGCTTGGTGTCTCTGCGGATGTGAGTGAGATACTGTAAGCTGTTTACCAGGCATTGTGACATTTGGGTGACTTTTGTCCTACTCCTTTTAGTGCTCTCAGCCAAGGCAATATGGAGTCTCTATAGCTAACTATTACTATAAGCATTTATACCCAATTTCCTTTCCTGCATAGCCAGGTTGGTCTCCAGTTTGTGTTCTAGCCAGACAGACCAATCGGGAAGGGTTATTGCCAATCAATAATGCGTCCCATCCTTTCATAAAGGCTTAAACACTGCATTCAGTCTGCAGACAGTAGTGGATGAAACAGAGAGTTTGCTAGATGAGTTCCATTCATGTGGCTACATCTTGATGTTTCTAAAAGAGTGATGAATTTGACTTTGTAGTGCACCAAAATTTCTGTTGTGACAACCCGCAGCCCCATGGCTTTCCTGTTTTGATTAAATGACAGTTGAAATGCATGACAGATGACAAAAAAATAGGAAAAAGATGGTTGGGAAGATTAAATTTACCCAGAAGGAGAAAAAATATAATAATTTGTAATTCCCTTAGGAACGTATAAGAACAGCCTTGCTGGAACAGGCCACAGCCCATCCCGTCCAGCATTCTGTCTCACACAGTGGCTTACCATTTGCTTCAGGGTATTCCCAAGCAGATGCCTTCACCTGCTTATGATTCCCTGGAAATGGCATTGAGAGATATCCTGTCTATCTCTCCAACCTTAGGTTGTCCTTAGGTATCCATAATTATAGCCATTGATACCCTTGTCCTCCATGAACTTGTCTAATCCTTTCATAAAGCTGTCAAGACTGACAGCTGTCACCACTTCTTCTGGCAGGGAGTTCCATAGACCAGTGATCCTCTGGGTGAAAAAGTACTTTCTCTTATTTGTTTGAGAACTAGTACCCAAAAGTTTCATGGAGTGCCCTCTAGTTCTTGTGTTGTGTGATAGGGGAAACAGTTTTTCCTTATCTACTTTGCCCACACCGTGCATGATTTTATAAACTTCAATCAGGTCACCTCTTAGTCGCCGTTGTTCAAGAGTGAAGTGGCCCAACCGTTGCAGCCTCAGATGGTAAGGAAGGTGTTCCAGTCCCCTAATCATTCTGGTTGCCCTCCTCTGCACTTTTTCCAGCTCCATAATATCATTCTGGAGGTATGGCGACCAGAATTGTACATAGTATTCCAGATGGGGCCATAGATTTATAAAGAGGCAAAATGACACTTGCTGACTTATTTTCTATACCCTTCCTAAGGATCCCTAGCATTGAGTTTGCTTTTTTCACTGCTGAGGCCCACTGGGTTGACATCTTCATTGAGCTGAACCAGAGAGGAGGTCCTTGCATATCTTGTTAAACTAAATGCTAACAAATCACCAGGACCAGATGGCATCCATCCACGAGTTCTCAGGGAACTTAAAGATGAAATTGCTGATCTCCTAGCCAAAATATATAATCTTTCCCTCAAATCAGGCTTTGTGCCTGATGACTGGAACGTAGCGAATGCAACACCATTTTTCAAAACAGGATCCAGGGGTGATCCAGGAAATTACCAACCTGTCAGTTTGACATGTGTCCCAGGTAAAGTGATGGAAACCATTCTAAAAGATAGAATTAATAGGCACATAGAAGAGAAGGCTCTGCTAAAGAAGAGCCAACATGGCTTTTGCAAGGGCAAATCATGCCTCACTAATCTGTTGGAATTTTTTGAGAGTGTCAACAAGCATGTGGATAAGGGGGATCCAGGTGACATTGTTCATCTGGACTTTCAGAAGGCTTTTGACAAGGTCCCGCACCAAAGGCTCTTGAATAAACTTACCAGTCATGGAAAAAATGGACAGGTCTTGTTCTGGATCAGCAACTGGCTAAGGGACAGGAAACAGAAGGTAGCACTAAATGGGCCCTTCTCCAAGTGGAGGGAAGTAAAGAGTGGGGTCCCCCAAGGTTCAGTACTGGGACCCCTGCTTTTCAACCTTTTCATAAATGATCTAGAAGTAGGAGGAAATAGCAAGGTAGCCAAATATGCTGACAACACTAAATTATACAGGGTAGTGAAAACTGTGAGATATTGTGAGGAGATCCAGAGGGAACTCTTGACACTGGGGGAATGGACAAAACAGTGGCAAATTAGTTTCAACACTAGTAAGTGCAGAGTGATGCATGTTGGGGCAAAAAAACCCAATTACATTTATAAACATATTGTAGGTGCCACAGATCTCTAGGCCTTATGTGACTACAGCTAATAAAGAGTGATTGATGTTTGTGATCTCAATCATTATCTCATAGAGGGGCAAGAGCCCAGGAACATGGGCAGAAAATTACACATTATAATACAATGCACTGGAAAACAAGGATTTTTTTAAGGTGGTGGTGGGAGTTTCTTGTTCCTTTGATATACTCACAACCCTATTCAAGCACTATGTATTTGATAGAAGGAATGTTGTAGGCACACACCCTCCATTGGTATTATTGTCACCCTCAAGTGAAACATAATGAATCTGCAGAGAGTGAACATCCCTCTGTGTGGAGGCTGAACACTAAAGTTTAGACCTCTATTTTCTTGGGTCCCAACTTATGAAGAAAGGCCCCAAAGATAATGAAGCTGTTTGCATTCATACCTAGGTTGGAGAACAATCAGTCATGGAACACTCCTCTCTGCCTGTGAGAAATGTAATTTAACTAATAATGAATATAAAGGACTTATATCTAAGTCTTCATATGAATATAAAAGACTTATCTTAACCTATAAATCCATGGGTTAACCATTGGAACTGGCTATAGGTTGCTATGCCTCGCCCTACTTGCCTGCACTCACCCTTCGTGCACACGGCCGATCTGGGTACGCAGGTCAACGAAGGATTGAGAAAACCGGCAGTGGGGCAACAGCCCCACAAACGCGAAGAAAGGGAAACAACTTCACTTCCCAACATTCCTTGCGCCGTGCCGCGCCAGAGCCAATCAGGCTGAGAGGCTCTCGCACGGCGCAGCATTCGGAAACGCGCCGCAGCCAATCAAAAGAAAAGCATTTTTAAAAAACGCAGCACAAACAAAAAGCACCAACCCATAACTACAAGCCCCAGCGTCCTGCGCGCCATGAGCACGCAGAACGCTGAGGAAAACGGCGCCTGAAAAATTAAAAAGAAAAACAACTCACCGCCTCACAGCCAAGCACACACCAGCCGGCTTTCTTTCCCTCACCCACGGCGCCTGAAGGTCCCGACTGGAGTTTCCCCTTTAATATCAGTGGGTGGTGGTTGCGATCCCCCTCTCCGCTGGCTACCCTAGGGTTGGGAGGTTTGTGGGGAGAAAAGGGGTATATTGCCCCAACACTTCTGGACCCAGGAGACCAGGGAGAGTGGATCAATCCCCCCCTCCTTAAAACAACTCCGTCTTTTCTTCTCTTTAAAAACGGAGTTGTTTTAAGGAGGGGGGGAGGGGATCGATCCACTCTGCCTGGTCTCCTGGGTCCAGAAGTGTTGGGGCAATATACCCCTTTTCTCCCCACAAACCTCCCAACCCTAGGGTAGCCAGCGGAGAGGGGGGTCACAACCCCCACCCACTGATATTAAAGGGGAAACCCAATCTACTTTCATGACTTCACACAATCAAAGCACCATAACACACTAAAGCCCCCCTCCCCACCACCTAGCCCACCCTTCCTAACCCCCAATGACCATGCCCCCTCCCCACCAACTAGCCCACCCTTCCTAACCCCCAACGACCATGCCCCCTCCCTACCACCTAGCCCACCCTTCCTAACCCCCAACGAAAAACAACTCACCGCCTCACAGCCAAGCAAACACCAGCTGGCTTTCTTTCCCTCATCAACAGCGCCTGAAGGTCCCGATTGGAGTTTCCCCTTTAACATCAGTGGGTGGGGGGTTGCAATCCCCCTCTCCGCTGGCTACCCTAGGGTTGGGAGGTTTGTGGGGAGAAAAGGGGTATATTGCCCCAACACTTCTGGACCCAGGAGACCAGCCAGAGTGGATCGATTCCCCCCCTCCTTAAAACAACTCCGTCTTTTCTTCTCTTTAAAAACGGAGTTGTTTTAAGGAGGGGGGGGGGAATCGATCCACTCTGCCTGGTCTCCTGGGTCCAGAAGTGTTGGGGCAATATACCCCTTTTGTCCCCACAAACCTCCCAACCCCAGGGGAGCCAGCGGAGAGGGGGGTCGCAACCCCCCACCCACTGATATTAAAGGGGAAACCCCGATCTACTTTCACGACTCCACACAAACAAAGCACCATAACACAATAAAGCCCCCCTCCCTACCACCTACCCCACCCTTCCTAACCCCCAACGACCACGCCCCCCTCCCCACCACCTAGCCCACCCTTCCTAACCCCCAATGACCATGCCCCCCTCCCCAACACCTAACCCACTCTTCCTAACCCCCAATGACCACGCCCCCTCCCCACCACCTAGCCCACCCTTCCTAACCCCCAACGACCATGCCCCCCTCCCCACCACCTAACCCACCCTTCCTAATCCCCAACGACCATGCCCCTCTCCCCACCACCTAGCCCACCCTTCCTAACCCCCAATGACCACGTCCCTTCCCCACCACCAAATAAATAAATAATTTTTTTAAAATACTAAAAACAGTCAAACACATCCAAAAATACACAAAAACAAAAACACCAAAAACAATACGAAGTAAACAAAGACACAATCAAAAACAAAACAAACAGACAAAAATGCAAATTCCAACCCCCCCTGCGCACACACACACACACACACACACACACAAGAAAGAAAACAAGCAAACTTACCTAAAGATGTGCTACCTCCACCAGGAATGGAAAAGAAATGAATAAAGAAAGAGACTACTTACCAGAAGAAGCTCCACCCAGAGGCCAGGAGAGAAAAAAAACAAAATACAATAACCCCTACCAGCACCACCTGCTGGCCACAATAGTAAAAAATATTCAAAAACACACAACAGCCCCAAACAAAAGGCCACAAGAGTAAAAACAAATCAAAAACATAACACAAATTCACAATTTTACACAAAAGGTCACACCAATAAAAACAAGTAAAAAAAATTACACTAAACACACTTTAACACAAATCACAAACATATGTCAATAAAATACAATAGAAACTTTTAAAAATCCTGTGCTAAGTTATAACTCAAATTTAAACTCAAAACATCTAAACACATTTTAAAAACATTGACTGTAAAAAACATTTACTTTTACATTTTTAAAATTATTACCTACGGTACAACTAATTAAAAAAAATTAAAAAACTAAAACATTATTCGCTTACATAAAACAATTTGAAAAAATTATATCATACTTTCTTCTTTTATTAATCCTCAAAAAAACCCAAAAAAGCAGATCACAGTTAATAACAGCCAAGCAAAAATTTATTTACATAAATAAACATTTAAAATATTAAAATTACAGACTAAGCAATTTTTAAAAAACATTAACACAATTTAACCTTCCAACACAATGTAAAACTATTGCAAAAATAAAACTGGTTCATTGTTTATTAAAACACACGGGGGGAAAAGCCCGGCAACGCCGGGCAACCCTTGCTAGTATCTATATATTTTCTCAAGCAACTGAGGGTTGCTGGAGTGTCTCATAACAATCCTGCCAGATCAATTAAGGTTGAGAATGGCTTCAGACCTTTCATAATTGTGTGTGTGTCTCTCTCAGTGTGTCTAGGAAGCACTAATGAGCCATGCCTCCTGTTCTTCACAATTCTTTGTAACTGCTGGGGTGAAACATACCTGACTGCACTGAGAGAGAAATAAAGAAAAAAAACCCCCCATATTATACATTACAAATGAGCATGGAGGAATAGTAGACCTTGTCAATAGCTTAAAGGCCAACTCATATAATTTGTAGTACTGGCCAGGCTTTAAATCTGGATGTCTCACATCTAGTATGATTACCACAAGAAAGACTGTCTAATACAGATAAGGCTGCAGTGTGCTGTCTAGAGCAGTTGAAGAGCTAAAGTGAGACATCGGAGGTCCATTAAACTTCCAGAGGAAATGAAGGTGTTTCTCTGCTTAATATAATTCACAGCACCATCTTGTGAGGATAAAATTTTGAGTAGTTTCTAATGGTCAGAAAATGTCATGAAATATCCTGTTGTATAATATGCAACATATTGTTGAGTAAAAATGATCAATATTGCATTTTGAGGATATTCTTTAACATCTACATGAAACTACTGGGTGAGATCATCTGATCCCACGGGGTGAGATATCATCAGTATGCTGATGATATTCAGTTGTATATCTCTGCCTGTGGTGATCCCAGTGATGCAGTCAAAGTCCTGACGAGTTGCCTAGAGGTGGTTAGGGTCTGGATAGGATATGGACTACAGCTGAATCCCAGCAAGACTGAGTGGCTGTGGGTGAGGGGACCCAGTACTCATAAGGAGTTATCACCACCAGTTTGGGATGAGACATTTTTGCCCCAATCCAACCCAGTGCACAACCTGGTGGTCCTCCTGGACTTGTGGCTTCTGCTCCAGGAGCAGGTTATGGCCGTGGCCAGTAGGGCAAGTGCGTGCTATTAATCAATTGTGCCCACTCCTGGACCAGGAGGCCCTGCTCATGGTCACCCATACCCTGGTCACCTCCTATTTGGACTATTGTAATGCGCTCTGCATAGGGCTGCCCTTGATGACCATCCAGAGACTGCAGTCAGTCCAGAATGTGGCAGCCCGCACACTGGTGGGGTGTAGTCGTTTCACCCATGCCTTGCCACTGCTGCGGGAGCTGCACTGGCTGCCTATATGTCTCCGGGTGCAATTCAAGGTGCTGGTTGTCGCTGTTAAAATCCTTCATGGTAATGGACCAGGATACCTCAGGGACCAGATCATCCCTAGGACATCGACCCTTCCCACAAGAGCAAACCAAGAGGGCACCCTTCAGGTGCCATCTGTTGGGGAGGCTCATCTCTCCAGCATGAGAAAAGGGCCTTCTTGGTTGTAGCCCCCACACTATGGAACCTCCTCCCAGTAGAACTCCTCCAGATACAGTTGCTACCATTTAGGAAAGAATTGAAGATGTGGTTGGCAAAATGGGTATGGGTGCTGGGATTGTCAACAAACTCCCCTTTTTGGCTCATCTGAGGTTTCTCCCTTCCTGTAATTAATTTTTTAAAAGGTTTTTTAGATTTTAGATTTGTTTTTAGATAATAGATGTCACGGCGGGGGTGGGTGGGTAATATTGTTATGTTTTATGGGGTTTTTAAAATTGTTTTACCTGTATATTGGTCTCAGTGTACACCGCCCAGAGTCCTTTGGATAGGGCGCTATATAAATCTATTAAATTAATTAAGTTTAGATTTTCTATGGACCCTCTGGTTACTCTGTGTTCACAGCTCAGCTATGAGCGGAAAAGTAATACTTTTGTGATAATGCAAGGTGACAAAAAAACTTCTATATTACAAAGCTTATAAGTTATCAATTCAAGTAACAAATATGAATGCCTAAACAAACAATGAATTATAGGCTACTCAAGATTATTATGCCAAATATAACTTCCCCTACTGCATTGGTTACCTGCAGTAGCTATTCTGCTTTTGTAACAATGACTGCACAATCTGTTTTTCCCCATTACAGATGAAGCAAGCTTTATTTGTTCTACATTTTAACTTTGAACGTCTCAGTAATTTTATGAGCACATCTGCCTGAACAAATGCATTATGAACGCTAAACACCCACTGTCTAACTTCTTCTTTCCTCCCACAAAAGAAGAAAGCAAAATGGCATTAGAATGTGTAGCATGTTTAAATTAAAGAGAGATGAAAGTTCATTGTTAATGCTGGTTGTAAATATTTGCTTCCACAGAAAGAAAGGACCAGTTTTGCTATGGAATCCACACCTTGGGATTCAAATAAACATGTTAATGAGTTTTCTTGTTACTTCTACATCAAATGCAAGTCTACACAGATTTTCAGCCATAAAACACATACACACACTCCTCAAACTGAAAGTAGTGGGTCTCCAAGAAAAAAACAACACCAACTTTTCTAGTGAAATAGGTATTTTATCAGCCACATATAAGTTTTTTCGGCCCTTGAACTCTGAATGAATCAATCTAACATTTGTTTCTTCTGAATTTTGCAAATATCAGAAACTTTTTCATGAGAAAAAGAACTGGCACAGAAGTTCATTTATTTATGTACAATATTTTTAACCTGCCTGTCTCCTATGATGGACACATGTAAGTTAAAGTTCCTAACCCAGAGAACAGGAGAATAAAAGTTGCACAAATTAGGTTCAGGACTATGTGTATACTGTCCACATGTTCCATTTTCTTAAACACATGACTATGGATGTACCACATGGTTGCCTCACCATCAAGCAAAGAGAAATTATGTGAATGATCAGGGAGTCCCAACTGTAAACATCAAAGGAGACACTCCTTTCTCTGACATGTTTCAAGGGTTCTTGATATGCAGAGGAATCATTTATGTTATGGGCACACAATGTTCCTACCAGGTACACTGATACAATGTGCAATCCTAAGCCTCCCTCCATGGTAATCAAATTCTTCAAAGTGATAGAATAGATATTTCAGTTCTAGTAAGCATGACACTGCAGTGAACCCACAGATGGTTGTTGGGAGCAGAGGAGAGGAAGTTGATAAGAGCTGGGAGAAGGAACAGAATTGCTTCTGGGTCAGCTAATCACAGAAAAGCATATGAGGGCCTGAGACATGACTAAAATAAGGCAGATTAGAGCCAGTAGAAAACTACCTTTAGTATAGAAATGGGAATGGTGGCACCATAGTAAAGTAACACCATATACATTTTATTTTTAAAAATCTTCCAGGACCACTTGCTCTATGATATAGCTCATGTCCCATATAAAGAAAGCAATTCTCAGAGACTTCAACTGAGACCTGGAATTTATGAAGGTATGTTCAAATCTACAGTCTCAAATATCCAAACTTGACACCAGATTCAACCTTTGGGATTATATATTAGAAGGCTCTATATACAGTAAAACCTCGCATAAAGAGCACCTCAATTAGAGACTACCTCACTTAGAATTTGCTCTAAATGGTTGCCTTGCTTAACAACTAAAACCAACCAAAAACTCACATAACAACTAAATCGTGGTTCACAACCCCCCCCCTGCCAGAAGTCACAATTGGTCACTTACAATGGTGTTTTGCTTAAAGAGCAAACTCGCTTAAAGAGCAATCCCATGGAACGCATTATGCTCTTTAAGTGAGATACCACTGTATCTCTGATTTTGTTAGATTGACAAAGACAGTGGTGTGATCCATACACAAAACAAATGCAGGAAGAAAGGTGATACCTTTATTGGATCACTCAAAAAATCAATAATTGTGCAAGTTTTTGTGATTTCTAATCACCAAAGACGTTTAAAAACATTACTTTTTATTTTATTTTACTTGAGGCAGTTAACAGCAGCTCCTTTTCTTGGGACAGAGTACACAGACTTCTGGTTGAAGAGAGACACTAATAAGAACAGAAAGGATTACAGATATGTATTATAGAAATGGAGGCAGAGATGTAGACAGGTAGAAAGAGACAGAGAGAATGAATCTGCATATGTAGAAATTAAGATTCAAAGAACAGATCTCTTCCCTTATATTTCCTCTAGCATGACTGTTTTGTATCTTCTAATCTTTACCTATAAAGAGGGGCGTTAACCATTGGACTCTGGTATACATGCCTGCACCCGACTATTGTATCCCGTATCAAGCAGCCTGAACTCGCCCGAACCCGGACCGTAGAGCGCCGCAAGGTTGATGAAGCCAGCAGTGGGGCAACAGCCCCACAAACGGGAACAAAGGGAAACAACTTCAATTCCCAATGTCCTCTGTGTCGCGCCTCAGCCAATCAGGCTGAGAGGTGCGAGCAAAAATAACTTAGGGAAATGCGGCGCACCAATTGAAATCAAGCCGCAGGAAAAAACTGCCACATGAATGCAAAAAAAACAAACAAAACTACAAGTCCCGGCGTCCTACGCGCCATGAGCACTTCAGCTAATCAGGCTGAAGGGTGCGAGCACGCAGAACACTAAAAATCCAGCGTGCGAAAAATAAAATAAAAACACGGTGGCCTCACGCAATGGGAGCGCAAGTCCACCGCAGGAGGACGCAGCGCCTCATGGCCTCACAAAACAACCCCCCCCCCAAAAAAATGGCAAGACACCCGCTGGCCTTCTTTCCTGGAGGAACGGGGAGAAGAGGGGCTCCCTCTCCTCCACGCTACCCTGCTGAAGACACGGCAAGACCACCACCAGCCTCAAGGTCAGTTGAGCCGGGGTGGAAAAAATACCACCAGCAGGCAGCAGTTTGTCAAGGGAAGCACCCTCCCTGGCAGATGACTGGCTGCTGCCTTTGTACTTTTTACGGATGTAATACAAAAACAGCAGCCAGCAATCTGCAAGGAAGAGCACCACCCCTTATGGATCACTGCCTGCTGATCTCCGGTTAGGTAAGCCAGGAGAAAAAGGAGACAGAGAGGAGAGAAGCATTATCAGGCAGATAGTTCTTCTCTGCCTCCTTCTCCCCCGACCTACCTAACGAACCTTACTGGGGGAGCAATGAGGAAGCAGCAATGGGGAAAAGAGTAACCAACAGACAGGCCATTGTTCACGCAAAAATACACAACAACAACAAAATGAAACATTTATCCAAAATGCCAAACACCAAAATTAATAAAACACAAATAAAAAATAATTAAACAAACACATTAACCAACAAAACAATAAACAACAAAATCCACAAACAAAAAAACCCAAAATACCGTGAAAGCACAGAAAAACACCTAACTACAACATGAAAATACCTAACTCAAACAACAAAAACATCACAAATTAAACAAATAATCACAAAAGAAATCAGAAACATAAAAAACAACCAGAAATAAGCAAAACAATTAAACACAACCAAAAAAACCACAAAAGAAGAAACAGAAACACCTACCAGTCCAAAACAAAAAACAAAATAACCAAACCCAATTTTAAAAAAATCATCAGACAACTCACCAGCACATCCTCCCTCCACTGCTCTGGAACAGAAATGAAGAAACAAAGACTACTTACCAGAATAAGCCCCACCTAGAGGCTGGGAGAGAAAAAACAAGTCAAACAAAAAAAGAATCCAACACTATTACTAACAGTCCCACCTAGAGGCCACAAGAGTAAAAGCAAGTCAGAAAAATAAGAAATAAATCAAAATCACAAATAAATCTAATAAAATAGATCAAAAAAAGGTCACAAACCACAAATGCAAAACACCCCCACCCAAACCACCCTTAACAAAAAAACAAAACACAAATAAAAACTGCTCGGCTGGTCGGGCACAAATATGCTAGTATATTCATATGCATAGCTAAGTGGAACACACAGTTTTACCACTTTGTGAGGTCTTTGGTCATAGCCATGCTACCCTTGGGCTTCTGGGCTTTATAGTCCAAATTTTGATCTTTCCAAGTGCTTGACATAACTATTCCTGCCTACTGGTAGGCTATAGTCAGCACCTGTGGTAACCTTTAGCAAAATGCTGCCTTATGAAGATTCTCAAATGCCATCAGCCTTTCACATTTGGCTGATCAAGGAACAATGATAGACACCTGGAAAGTCACACTTTAATATTTTCATCCCTGTCCTAAAACAGCACTATTTCTAAAGCTCAGGGGCATTGTGGGAAATTAAAAATGTTAGCTTCTCAGACCAAGCCATCTGGATCAATAGCAGTATGGGGAACTTGAGTGAGGTATCAGCTACCCTGAAAAGTGAGCTGTTTTGTCTTCATATTTCATGTGTGCTTAAGCACAGCATTTTGAAGAAGGATTCTGCATTTAGATTTCCTAATGCTTTGTTAACCTGTTACAAGTTGAATACCTTTGATGTTGTCTTCTTTATACCAGTACCTGGTATATAGCTGTTTCTTTCACATATAACACTCACATTTGAAGGCATATACACTGTAATCCTGTTAGATGATGGCTAATTTGAGTTTGATTTTCTAAAATTGCACTTTCAAAGTCCTGCTAATCATTTTTGGCAATGTTTTCTTTTTATATCTTGGTTGTTTACAAAGTAGTGTACAACAAGGGAAAAATTGATCTCCTGAGAGATTATTCTGTTTGCTGTGCCTCCTTTTTCCCTTTAAAATGAAAACCCTTCCAGTTCAGTACACAGCTCCTCGCTGCGCTGGGGAAAGGGGCAGCCACCAAAAGGTAAGAGGTGGTGGACAGGGACTGGGGGTGCAAGGTGGGGGGGGCAGCATGGTTCCTGGGCTGGTTCCCTTACCATTTGGTGGCTGGCCCATTCCCCCAGGTGCGGCCTTCTGCGTTGGTACATGGACCAGCCTGGCCTTTGTCCCTGTGGGTGTTGAGGCTTCGATGCCAGCAGGGATAGAGGACAGTCCGGTCCAGTGCTCATTCCAGTGAAGAAGGCCATGCCAGGGAGAACGGAACAGCTGGCAAAAGGTAAGGGGGCAGGGAGGGGGGCAAGGTGGGGGGGGGCAGTGGGCTTCCTGGGGCCATTCCTCCCCCAGTCCCTCTCTCCTGCCCCACTTCCTTTTTTTGGGCAGCGGGTTGGGTTGGGCCTTTCCCCGGTGCAGGTTTTTTTAACTGCTGTGCCGGCTGCCCAGCCTCCTCCACGCTCGTGCCCTTCAGCCTCATTGGCTGAGGGGTGGTGTGGCATGAAGGAGGCTGGGAAACGTAGTTTTATTATTATTATTTTGTGTTCGTGGGGCGGTTGCCCCACTAGCAACTGCCAGACCCTTGAGGCGATGGTTGGGCCGGGTAAAGGTAAGTGCGGATGGCTCAGTAGGCGATAGTAGGGATGGGTGGTGGAGCCTTTGCCGGATTCCAATGGTTAACATCCCTCCTTATAGGTAAAGATTCTAGTTCACCTGAGGCACCATTATTATGAGAGTGAGATAACAGGTGTCCCATATCCATTCCAGCTATAATTTTGGATTCCACTATTATGTCCCCCAAACATGCATTCTTCTTGTTCAAATGCTGTAATCTTTCCATATTCTCCATTTTCTATACCAACTACAGCTCTACAACTTCATTACAAATGATGTGATGGCCAGAGCTACATATAAAATTGCATATATGGTAATAGCACAACATATTTGTAAAAAGACTTACAGAGATATGGGGAAGGGATATATATATATATATATTTGGGGAATTAACCAATCATCATCCTATACAGCAAACAAAGGAAAATTCAGAAGAACACTGTGGGTCGTGGACCATTTATACAAAACTAGCCATCTGCAATGGACACTGTACAAGTATTCCCAACCATGAGAAAGTTAATCTATGATACACAGCTTTCTTTCCTGAAGATAAAGAAAGAAAACCAACTATATTATTTACTGCAGAACCACTTACCTCACAAAAAGAACAATATGAACTTACAGAACATTATTAATTTATCCAGATACTCATTTAGCCAAGCAGAAGAGTCAGTCCAATCAAAAGGCCTGCCCTATCCCACCAAACCCCCACAAATGACACAATTCTGTGGTGATCTGGAAACCTTTTTCCAGGGCCTATGATGCAAACAATATTTCCAAAACCTTGAGAACAACAAGCACAACAATTCACAAGCTCTTCCTCACTCGATACAATATGAGGAGGAACCATACACAGATTCACAACCCTCTTACTCAAACAACACAGAAAAAAGAATTCAGACTTGTCTAGAGGGTTGAAACATGGAATTGGACTTCTACATTTAATGCTTCCACAACCGTATCCAAGCAGAGATAATCAGCAAGGGACATAATTCAACATACAATTTCAGCCGAACAGAGTGTTCGGCTTAAAATTCATCCTAACATTATCAACAAAGAGGCAGGCAAGGGTGGTGCTGTAGTTGCCATGGACAAATCAAAGTACACACAAGAGGCTGACAGACAATTATCCAATTCTACATTTTACCAGCCTCTAATTATGGACCAAACTGCCAAACAGCAAAAGGAATTACAAGTCCTTCTAAAAACTGTTCCTGGAGATATATGTTACCAAATTGATTAACATGCCACAAGAGGCTAAACTTTTTACCTGTTACCTAAAATACACAAACCTAGAAACCCTTGGAGACCCATTGCTTCTAACATCAACATCGTCACAGAGGGGTTATCTCGATATGTGGACTCTATTCTCAAACCATATGCCACCAATGTACCCAGCTATATAAGAGATAACACGGACTTTCTAAGAAAACTTCAATACACACATGACTTCCCAGATAACACCATCTTAGATGCCTTGCAGGCGCACCCCCCCAAAAAAAGGACTCAGACACTGGTGAAAGTGGATAACGGCATTGGGCCACATTTATTGTTTCATGCCCTAGTCCGAATTATAAATTTCGATTGGTACTCAACCAATTATAATTCTTAAGGCAAGCAGGCCGCAGTAACACTGGTAAGGTACCTCCCAAAATTGCCAACGGCAATTGGTTACAATGTATCCATTTGTATCAATTTGTTTGTTGGCAACAAACAAATTGTTGACCGTAGTCAATAAACTAACTACTGACCCCACCCTCTGACGCGTATCCGTAAAATAACGGGGTGATGCATGCTGCCTAGCTCGTGCCATCACCCCATTGCCTGGTTCGTTGTTGACCGGACAACGTTAACCAACTTGTGCCTATCTAGTGTTGGCCAGTCAATTGCGAACCTGCCGGATACCTGTGGGTCATAAATATTTACCTTACCAGTGCTACCCGCCACACGGGGAGGCTTCAATAAAGACTCACTGCCCCCCCAGACCGTCAGCTCGGTCGCCAGGCCTGCTTGCATTGCACCCAGAACGAGGTACATACCTCTGACCGACAGGTGGACCCCTTCTCCTGCCTACCAGCAAAATTTTTTGTAAGCCTATCATCCGGACTCCAATGGCCGTCTCACAGCCATGCTCAGAACGGGACGTAGCCACAGCCCCGTCCAGTGACTGCCGGAACAGTCCGAACTAGGGAGATCCGCATCTCCCTAAATTGGTGTCTCAGCACGATGTCAGACCATAGCGACCGTATGTAAGCCATACGTGATACAAAATGCCAGGTCACAGCCCCTCGACAGTTTAATAACAGCAGTGATCCATATAAGACCGCTGCCGCCGAGGCACCTGTAAAACATTGGGCAGTCCAGCATTCCTGTCAGACAGCAGGAATGGCCACAGTTCCCGCCCCCATGTGCCGCGCATACCATACCATAGCATACGTGCGGATGCACACAGCCCAGCCGGGGTCCACTCTCTGTCGCTGCAGCATATACTGCTGCCCAGTGTACATAGCTGCGGCCCACCAGCCCCCTGCCACCGGTGTGCTGAGACCCCTAGGATCTGTAAAAGAGGAGAAAAAGGTGAAGGACATAACTAGGTACTCGTACAGTGAGGGGACATACCCATCTGAAATTGCGCGTAGACGCATATCCACCTCCGAGTACCCCAAACGTAGCCGCGATCAACGCGACGCCTATCTTAAGGAAATGGTGCCAAAACGGGCACCAAACCGCGAAACGCGGCACCGGTCACCCTCAGGGACTGTACTAAGGTAAGGGTAGACCCATCCCGGTGGCAGAAAACAGGCTGGGGCGCGCAGCAGGCACTGTCGAAAATTCAGGTAGGGCACCAACCGGACAGATGTCTCAAAAACTTCGTAGCAGTATACACCACTGCCTGCACCGTGCTGAATAACCTGTGAGGACCACATCCCCACTCGAGCCCACTCATGTGTGAAAGAGACATCTTCGAGTTCCAGTGCCCTACGAGACACATCCGCCTTACACCGGTGGCACCAACTCTGGCACCCACTCACTGATGCGGAGCGCTCCAAAAAGGCTACCGTGGTAGCTGCGTGGCCAAGAGCCACCTCACACCTATCTGTACATAAGCAATGCCAGCCTCGTGCAAGGTGGGTAGAAACTCTGGGAACAGGGGTGACGCACGTAAGGGCGGCGGACACGTTCCCGTGTCCACCCCTCCCAAACACGACGCCTGAATGCAGAGTGATACGCCTTATGCGTGCGAGGTGCCAACGACATGTCCGGTTCCCCTCTCCTTGCCAAACGTCCAACCCTCAGCCAAAAGTGGCGAGTGGAATCCCTCTGCTTCCAGAGTACGGCACGGAACCAGGTGATCTGCGGTGGTGGAGAGCGGCAGAATGTTATTATAAATACCCATAACATGTCCGGCCTAGAACAGCACATTTAGGCATAGGCTTCTCAAGAGAATAGACGGACTAATGTCATGACCTTGGGGGATTTGCATGTCTGGGTGTTGACAATGTTCACCACTGCCGCATTGTCACACCAAAATTGGACCACTGAGTAGGCCCACCCCTTGCACCATAGCATCAGTGCTCTCCAAATGGGAAAAAACGCAAGGAAGGTAAGATCGCGGGGCGATCCGTGGACCCACACTCGAAGTAAACCCCATAAGTCCGGGAGCCAGAGGTATCTGACCGTACTAGATATCTGGGGCAGACCACTAGGTCTGATCTCCCATAAGAGACCCCTCTAATCCCAGGAGTAATTTGAGCCAGAGCAAACAAATTAAGGGGGGCAATGAATTAACTACAATTCCCAAGGGCACACTCGATGTTTGGCAATCAATGCCAAAATCGCCATGGACATCCAAGCCACCGTATCAATGGTTAACCTGGATGCCCGCGTGACAGCATCGAGGCAGAAATGTGATGTTAGAACATGGGACCTCAGTCTATTCAGGCGCCAAGGGGACACCCAGTTCCCACCTGAGTGTCTGAATCGTGATGAGGAGATGCGTACACGTGTCCAAGCCCCGTTTAACCCCGGACCAAAAGTCGTCGAGGTAATGGGCTGGAGACCGAGACCCCAACCTGTGAGCAAATGCCCACTGAATGAAAGTCCCACATCCGTCAGGTGCTGAACCTGAATTAACGCAGTCAGAAGGGGGTTGGCCTTATCTAATTAAAATTCCCCTTGAAACCTAAAAAACCCGATAGGTCTAAATCATGGGGTGCACTGGCAAAAAGCTGGAAGCCGAGTGCATATCACACTGTGCCAAAACAGCACCAGAATTGCGTGAGCACGCCATCCATAGTAGCCGAGGCAAGTACGAGTACCTGACTGAACAAGGTCATCAGGAAAGGCATCCCTGAACGGAGCACCCACAGGGTAAGTTGAATGGAGGATTATATTACATTCACCCTTTTTCTAGCTCAGTATGAGCTTCATGGGGGATACCTTTGACTAAGAAAAGGTGGTTCCAAGGAGGGCCCCCGCTACTCTCATAGCCCCCAACTTCCATAACTGTGGACAGTGGAGCCCCCTCTCCGTTACCCTGGAAGGGAACCAGATTAGTAGCATCCTGGGGCCCCCAACACCCCCGAATGGATACAAAAGCCCCATTGAAAACCCTCCAGCAGGTCTCCCGCCCCATCCCTTCTTGGATGAACTGAGTGACATCCCTCCAGGCTGACTATAATTGGGGCGGGGGGGGGGGGGGCTCATGACAAAGTTAGTTGCTTCAGACGGAGCTCTGTTCGCCCCTGTGCACCCCCACCTCTGCCCCGCAACCCACCAACCCGCGGGCACGTGGAGGCGGCGTGAGGGCCAGTGCAAAAATGGGGCACTAAGTCGGTAACGACCGTGGTGCTTAGTACACACATCGTCAGCTGAGCAGGCCGAACACAGTAGGCGGGCCGGAACCCCCCACCCGACCAATTTGCGTGGAGCCAGTGCTGAGCATGACCACCATGGTACCCATCACCAGGCACCAGTCCCGTGTGAATGATGTACACGAGCACACTTGCTGACAGGACTCATCCCACCTCCCCTCGGGATATAGAGCCACCCTCGTCCACATTCCTCACCATGAGCCAACCATCATGGGCCCATCCGATCGACATCAGGATGGCCCAAACAGGTCAAGCCCTGCGGCATACCACAATACATACAAGGTATGCCGACAACCAGTTGGCCCCAAGGTGCGCGGTGGCTAATGACGATGGGACATCTCTTTGTCTCAGCCATCCTGTCCTTCTCTCCCCTCCCAGTGGGCTTGCAGTTCAATAGGGAGAATATCCACATGTCCCCCTTCGGCCCTTACCCCTCTTGGCCTGCGGCCAATAATCAACCGGGGCAAGTAATAGCCGTCCATCGGCAAAGCCCTTGACGGCACGCTCTGTATAAAGGGGGCCTACGCAGCAGGATCTAGACAGCCCCTGCGATGCCCAGCACTGTCCCGGGGGCGGACACCCCAGTGCGTGGTGGCTTACTACAGTGGGACCACACAATGTCTCTGTCCCCCTGTCCGTACCTCCTATCCTTATGGATCTCAGTTCCTAGTGAGAATATATCCACGTACTCCCCCCCCAACAAATCTTTTCCTTCATGACCTGGGTCAGATGATCACTGGGGGGCCATGCATAACCTGTCGTCGGCAATGCCATTGCCGGTACCTGATGTACACAGGGCATACACAGCGGGACCTGGACAGCCCCTGTGATGCCACGTACTGCCCCGGGGGCAGAAACCCCCACCCCCAACGTCATGCCTGAATGCAACCAAGGGGCACTGGGATAGGAGGGCAAGTGATGCCCACCAGCCTCAAATTGGCGAGGCAAAGAGCACTGAACCCCACCGCTGGAAATGGACTGTGAGTGTGTGCATTCAACTTGAACCTAATACTCACTAGTTGCACCCCCGTGAGCCGCCCCCACTGGGGGTTCCGGCCCACGGTGGGCGTCGGAGCTCGCGACCGAAATCGAGCTCTGGGGCGACCTCCAACGCACTCCAGCCGCAGTTCTGGACAAACGGGGAGCTGCGAGACAGCTGCGGGCACAGGCCGGAGTGTCACGAGAAGCTCGACCCATCTGGCCGCCAGTTGCATAGTGGAAGCAGTCGAAGTAGCCGGCAGACACAAAGGGGCTCCGTAGTTAGGGAAGGGGCCCCCACCAACCGGTCAGCTAAGGATGCCCCCAGCACAGCCAAACGTGCTAACCAGGCATCCCCTGCCACGAAAACCCCTAGTAGGTGGGCCAGGTGGGCCGGATGGACCAGGTGGGCCGGACGGCCTGCTAGGTATTGGGCCAGAGGCCCTAATTTGAGAGCCTGGGCCAGAATAGGGCCATGCCCAAAACTCTGGCCCCTAATGAGGTAAAACGTGCTGTGAGCCAGCACCAAGCCCTCCCCCCAATTGTTCCGGCCCATGGCCGGCAACCGTGGGCCGAGGGCCGGATCCTCTGAAGGGCCGGCCTGGGGCTGAAAACGGGAGCTCATTCTGTCCTGCAGTACGCAGGAAGTGAAACCACTGACCTTCCACTTCCCAGTCAGCATTGCAGGCACTTAACACTCCGTGTCTTAGCCACTTGAGCCACCGCGATCCCCCTATGAGCAATAAAACACCATGGGGAATCGAACTCCCAGCCTCTGGCTTTGCAGCCAGATTCCTAAACCACTGAGCTATCCAGCAGTTCTGCTCGGTTACAGGCAAAAAGGAAACAAATAGGAGCGACATCAAGCCTCTTGCAAAGAGGCAAGCCAAGGTAAAAAGCCTCGACAGAGGCTGACAGAGGGGGAAGCGACGGAGCAAATTTCTCTGCCCCGTCGCTTCTAAAAGAATCTAGCCTCTAGGGGCGAGAAGAAAACGAAGCCTCTAACAGAGGCTAGCAAAATCAAGCCTCTTAAAAAGGAAAGAGGCGAAAAGGGGGAGGGAGCGACGGAGAAAACTTCTCCTCTCCGTCGCGTTCGCAAAATGGCAGCTCGGCTGCCTCGTGGCCACCCCTTTTAAAGGGTGCTGGCCACGCTCCCCTAACTACCCGGATGTCCAAGTCCGGTGGGGGGGGGCCTGCAAAGAGCGTGGCGGCCATTTTGGCGCCGCGCTTGCAATTGATAAAGAAGCACTCTATACAAAACTGCACACAAAGATGGACTACAAACCATCAGGAATACCATACAAAATAAGAATGAAATCCACATAGCCACCACCCTCTGCAACTTTGTGCTTACACACAACTACTTCATCTTTGACAATAAAACCTACCTCCAGATCAACATAACTGCCATGGGTACCTGAGTTGCTCCACAATATGTTAATATATTCAGGGCTAATATAGAACAATGTTTTATTAACTGCTATGCCCATAAACAAATTTTCTATTTGAGGTACATTAATGGCATATTTTTGATCTGGACCCATGGAAAAAAAACCTTAGATAAATTTCACCAGGATTTCAATAATTTTCATCCAAATATCAATCTCATCTTGGACCAGTCTACACAAAGAGTAAATTTCCTAGACACCACTGTGAAGCTGCAAAATGTACATCTCAGCACCACATTATATTGCAAGCCCACTGATCGATATACCTACCTCCAGCTTTCATCCAGAATACATAACAAAATCCATTGTTTTCAGCCAAGCTCTCAGGTACAACTGTATCTGCTCAGAACCCACAAGTCAGAGTGTCTAAGTTCAAGGATCTACAAAATGCATTTCTCATACTACAATACCCATCCAATGTGGTTAAAGAACAGATCAACCGGGCATGATGAATACCCAGAAGCAACCTACTGCAAGACATGTTCAGAAGACAAAGCAATCAAACACCGCTGGTTGTCACTTTCTGCCCATAACTGAGGTCTCTCACATGCATAATAAAAGATCTTCAACCCTCCTTCCCTCGGCCCGCCTGGCCTGGAGTGAAATGGGAGCAGCTGCTGCAGCCCGGCAGCTACAAGAATGGTGCTGCCTCATGACCGCCTGCCCTGCCTGCCCTGCCTGCCCTGCCTGGAGAGAAGCAGACATAACTGATGGGGTTTGAGTTTTTTGTAATATTTATGTATTGTTTTTGTGCATTATCTTTGAATTATTTTTTTTGTATTATGTGATTCTTTGTTAGCCACTCTGAGTCATATCAGAAACAAATAATAAATAATAAATAAATTCTGGACAAGAATAATTCACTCTCCAAAGCCCTTGGTGGAAGACCTGTACTTGCTTACAGACACATACACCCCAATCTCAAGCAACTACTGACACACAAGAGGCTACACAACAGTGAAACAGAGATAAAGAACTAAACCCTGCTACAAACCTAGATGTAAGCTATGCACACACATTTACTCTGGTAACACAATCACTGGACCCAAAAACATCACACACAACATTAAGCGCAGGGATGTATGGCATCCCTTGCCAAAAATGACCTTTTGAGCTCTCCATAAGAACAAACAGGACAATCTCTTTGCAAAAGAGTTCATGCACATAAATCAGACATCATGGCAATACACAGAAACCTGTTTCAAATCATTTCAATCTACCTGGACACTCTGCACAAGACTTGAAAGTTGTCATTATGGAACAGAGAAATTACAAAAAAAAAGACCCAAAGAGAGATAGCAGAGATAAAATATATGCACATGCTGGACACACATCACAAAGGTTTGAAAGCTAACATTAAAATATAGGAATTAGTCTTTTAAGTGCCACCCATCTGGTAAATGATATGGAAGTTTCTTCTTGCCCCTCGCCACCCCCCCCCCCCCCGGAAAAGAAGACTACTAATTTGGCCTTATGATAATCATTATCTTATATAAAACTTACTCAATTTAGCCAAAAGCATTTCAATTAATTCTACAGAAACCATTGCAACACATCTTCATATAGAACAAGGTTTACATCCTGGATTGAGAGTGAAAAGAATTTCAGACAATTCAGTTTACCTAGTTTGTATCTCATTTTCTGCAGCCAATTTACAATCTCAAACTGTCTTTCACAAGTCAATTGTTTAATCCTTAATCAATTTTCATCTCACCATGTCAGATCAGTGATAGATGAAGCAGATTTTGCTTTTCAGAATGATTTCTATGGCTCACCCAATACAAACTGCATTGCAGGCGCACCCCCCCAATAACGGACACAGACAACATTGAAAGTGGATAACAGCATAGGGCCACATTTATTGATTCAATGCCCTAGTCCGAATTATAAATTTGTATTGGTAAAACGACCAATCATAATTCCTAAGGCAAGCAGGCCGAAGTAACACTGGTAAGGTACCACCCCAAAATTGCCAACGGCAATTGGTTACAATGTATCAATTTGTATCAATTTGTTTGTTGACAACAAACAAATTGTTGACCGTAGTCAATAACTAACTCATGACCCCACCCTCTGACGCGTATCCGTGAAATCACAGGGGTGATGCATGCTGGTTAGCAATCATCATCACCCCATCGCCTGGTTGTCGTTGACCGGACAACGTTTAACTACTTTATTCCTGTCTAGTGTTGTCCAGTCAATTGCGAACCTGCCGGATACTTGTGGGTCATACTGTTTACCTTACCAGTGCTACCCGCCAATGTGACCAAAGTCAACAGTAGGAACACAGAAAGACCCCTATATCAAACCATAGCAACAGTGTGGGATGGGCAAAAAAGCCAGGACCCGGAAGCCAATATGGGTCCCAACCAAAAATTCCCACCCGGCCCCGAAGCGACCAAAATATCACACTGTTAACTAGGGAGGGGGTGGAGGGGAAAAGACTTCTCCGCTCCGTCGCTGAGGTAAAATGGCAGCTCGGCTGCCTCGTGGCCACCCCTTTTATAAGGGAGCTGGCCACGCCCCTAACTACCCGGATTCTCTGTCCTGTGGGGGGGGGGCCCGCAAAGGGCGCGGCGGCCATTTTGGCGCCGCGCTTGCATTGCAGGCGCACCCCCCCAATAACGGACACAGACAACATTGAAAGTGGATAACAGCATAGGGCCACATTTATTGATTCAATGCCCTAGTCCGAATTATAAATTTGTATTGGTAAAACGACCAATCATAATTCCTAAGGCAAGCAGGCCGAAGTAACACTGGTAAGGTACCACCCCAAAATTGCCAACGGCAATTGGTTACAATGTATCAATTTGTATCAATTTGTTTGTTGACAACAAACAAATTGTTGACCGTAGTCAATAACTAACTCATGACCCCACCCTCTGACGCGTATCCGTGAAATCACAGGGGTGATGCATGCTGGTTAGCAATCATCATCACCCCATCGCCTGGTTGTCGTTGACCGGACAACGTTTAACTACTTTATTCCTGTCTAGTGTTGTCCAGTCAATTGCGAACCTGCCGGATACTTGTGGGTCATACTGTTTACCTTACCAGTGCTACCCGCCACACGGAGGGGCTTCAAAGAAGACCTGACGCCCCACCCCCAGACCGTCAGCTCGGTCAACAGGCCTGCTCGCCAATCACCCAACAGGAGGTCCATACCCCCTCGCGACAGATGGACCCCATCCCCTGCGTACAAGACATAATTTTGTAGGCTAATATCGGGGTGATGACTGACCCGTCCCAAGCCCTGTCGGCAAGAAACCGCGTCACCGCCCTATCGACCGCGCTCCCAGCGCGGTCAAGGACCAGGAGGTTAACGCCCCCTCTGTAAGAATGGCGCGGGACAATGTCCGACCAAACCAGGGTTGTGGCAGGCCAGACATAATGCAAGTAGGCGAGTTCCTCGCAAATCGCATACTTGAGCGATAAGCCGGTGACCTGGCCCAAATCATTGCCCCCCAGGTGGATGATGAGAATGTCAGGCGGGTCAGCACCCAGGCCAGAAAAAGGAAAGGCCGCAGCTCCCGCCATAACATCCCAGGCTTACCATGGCATGTGAGACTGGCGTGTTCACCCAGTCCCAGTCGGGGTCCACTCTGTCGCCGCAGCGTAACGCGCTGCCCTGTGCACCTATCTGTGGCCCACCAGCCATACTGTCACCGGTGTAATACGACACCCAGGGTCTGTAATAAAATTGAGAAAAATTGAGAAAAAGGCGGTAAGGTGACTGGATTGGTACTCATGGCGGGAGTGGGCTCACATAAAACTGAAAACAATGCTAGCCCCACCTCCCCATGCTGCGTATGACAGCCCCAGAGTACCCAAAAGCAGCTGCTGTAGCGGCTGCACCAATACGGAATGACTGTGTGCCAAAACGTGCACCTGGTAGGCCCACCCTGGTGAGGGCTCTGGCTGTCACCTTCCAAAACTGAAATTTAGTAAGGGGAGACCCATCTTGGTGACAGAAAAACGGGCTGTGGTGCATGCCACGCAGTGCCAGGAATTCCTGTAGGGCACCAACCGGACAGATGTCTGCCAAAGAACACCGTAGCAGTCTTACACCACTGCCTACGCCATGCTGATCTGTCTTAGAGGAGAGTATCCTCAACTGGGCCCAGTCTTTGGCAACATAGACATCCTCGAGTTCCAGTGCCCTACAACTTGCATCCGCCTTACTCAGCATCTCAAGCTCGCCGATGCGGAGGGCTCCAAAAAAGGCCACCGTTGTAGCCGCATGAAATGGGCTGCCTCATTTATCAAAACTGAGGCCAGGCCAGCCCCGGGCCAATTGGGTAAAAACCCTGGGAAAATCTTGCATCCGCCTTACTCAGCATCTCAAGCTCGCCGACGCGGAGGGCTCCAAAAAGGCCACCGTTGTAGCCGCATGAAGTGGGCTGCCTCATCTATCAAAACAGAGGCCAGGCCAGCCCCGGGCCAACTGGGTCAAAACCCCCTGGGTAAATGGGGTGGCGGTCGCCCGGGAAACGCCCGGGCACGCGCACCCACCCTTCCCAACATGTCTCACCCGGAAGTCATTGGTGCTGTCCACACGACCTCCCACTTTGGCCATAAAAGCCAACCCAACAGCTGAGATGCTATGGTGCGTGGTGCGAGGCCCTGGGCATATAGGTAAACCATGAACCGCAGAACATGGGCTACTGGAATCGGCCAGGTTCCTGGCAGTCGGAATCGGGTACATAATACTCTAAAGGAACTAAATGTGTGGTGATACACCTTACTCATGCATAGCGCTAATGACAGGCCAATCGCCCGGTTCACCTCTCCTTGCCAACGGTCCATCTCCCATCCGGTAGTGGCGAGGGAAATTCCTCCGCATCCGGGTGCCGAGGCACGGAACCGGGAGATCTGCAGGCGGGACAAAGCAGCAGCAATATCATTATCAACCCTTGGTACTTGCCCGGCCCTGAAAGGAACGTTGGGGCACAGGTTGCATAACACAAACCCACGCACTGGCTCCATAACCCCGGGCAATTTGGAAATCTGTGCAGTGACGATGCGGATAACAGCCGCGTTGCCATGCCAAAATTGCACAACCAAGTTGGCCCGCCCCTTGCCCCATAGCATCAAAGCACCCAGGATAGGTAAATATTCCAGATACGTGAGACCATGCAGGCGACCCTTGCCTGCCCCAGATGGTGGCCACCCACCATAGGCCGACTTCCCATTGAAGTACATCCCAGAAACCCAGGAATCCTGAGGCATCGGACTGCATCTGAAAGCCAAGGGGAGCCATGAAATCAAACCCCAAAATGACACCCCATTGAACTACCTCTGGGCCTATGGCCAGACAAGCACGTCTGCCCCAATACCCCGGGTAAATCTGAGCCTGTGGCGGGGCCTGGATAATCCCGCCATGGCGTCGCACCAGCGCAGAGCAATTGCCCTGCCCGGTGCGACGACCCTGCCAGCGAAATTGGGGTGACCATGTAGCACCAGAAATTCCCTCCATGATGCCATGCACTCAGCCAGCAAGACCGAGACAAGGGCCACTAGCCTTGACACCTTATCCCGCTGCAACCTAGAATCCTGCGCTATTGTGTTACTCTCCACCCCAGGAATACTAGCTGTGGAGATGGGCCCTCGGTCTTTTCGGGCGCTAAAGGGACACCATTTCCTCCATTAGCGTCTGAAATGTGTTGAGGAGACGTGGGTACGTGTCCCAGCCCCGTTCAGCCCCGAATAAAACCATCCAGGGATTGGGCTACAGACCGGGACCCTGACCTGCGAACAAAAGCGCAATCTAGGAAAGTGGTGAAACGCTCGAACACCGAGCCCCAATGGGATAGCCAAAAGGCATGGCATCATTGAAATAATGTGCTCCCCGGTACGGGGGTGCAGGGACAGTGCCAACGACCTTCCCCGCATAAACCCCTTTTGTCAAAGCTGGCAGCAGCCACCTCCTCCCTCCCCTCAAGGGATAAAAGATTGGGGGGGAGCCCTTCGGAGAACTAAATCCCTCTGCAACAGTCTTGCAAGCCCCCTGTCTGCCCCACCCTCTGCCTATTTCGCATTCTTCTAGGCCTGGAACAGGCAGAGGCCGCATGGGAGCCAACACAGGTGGGACACTCCTGTCTGTCTATACAAGTCCTCCCATTAGAGGAGCCATTGGACAAGAAAGTCCAGCACAGCAGGCGGGCCGGAACCCCCCGCCCCGCCCCATGGCAGGTGACCTATGTTGGGGCCGCCCGCTGAACCGCATGCCCACAATGGTATATCTCCCCGGCACAGGGCACGTGGGCGTCAAGTACAAAAGCCGCAGTCTCTGGCCTGGCTCATCCCGTCTAACCCCAAGGTGTGTGGGAATCCGCCTACGGCATTCCTCGTCACAAGCCAACCACGCTGAGCCCGGAAAGTAAACCATTGCCCGGCAGATGTTGTCCAATTACTGGACCATCGAAATCGCCATATCCGGCCGGGCCCTGAGGTACACCGCCATGCCTATGATGCAGGCCGGCAACCATTTGGCCCACATACTTGGTGGCTTGTGACAACGTGCCTGCCACTATCCTTCTTATTCCGCCCCTCCATCCCTCCTTGGAGGGCGCCTTGTCTAAGGGTGAGAAGATATCCACATATTCCCCTCGTCCAACTTACTCCCTGGCGGCCTGTGCCAAGTGGTCATTCAGCGTTAAAGAATAGGAGCTTAGACCAACCCGGCCACCCCAACATTCCCCTCAGGGTAGGGAACACCCCCCACCACGGGGCCCCGGGAATGTGTGTGGATGTACTCGCTGCCACCCCAGTGCCTAATGTGGCAGTCGTCGTTGCCGGGTGGGGTGCCAACAGCGTGGCCCCCGCCCACCCGCGCAAGGCCAAGGCCATTGAAAGGCCCCCCCCATATTGGGCATGTGTGTGGATGTACTCGCTTGCACCGTATACTCACATGCTGCACCCCCGCGGGCCGCCCCCACCGGGGGTTCCGGCCCACTGGGGGCGTCGGAGCTCACGACCGACGTAGAGCTCATCACCGGACCTGACCCGCACCTGGCTGCTGGCCGGGGAGCCGCGAGGCAGTGGCCGAAACCGCACCACGCGCCTGCAGCAGCTCAACCCTCCCTGCCAGCTGTTGTCCTTCTGCCGACAGCGTCTCAAAAGGGGACCCCGAAGGGGGCGCCCGCCTGACTGGAGCGAAGAGCCGACCGGCCCGCCCGGTCCAGGCGCGGTAGAGGCGAATATGGCCATTGACCAGCACCGAAGCCCGGCAGGGGCGGTGAAGAAACCCACCACGGCAGGGAGCCGCACCCCCCCCCCAAGGCTAGAGGGCCCAGGGGAGGCTGCGACCCAAAAGGAGTAGGAACAGGGTGGGCAGATGCAGGAGCGGTGTCCACCGCTCGCGGGCCGCGGGCCGGAACCCCTTCCGCGCCCGCACTCTGGTCGCCCACTCCGGGCGCAGGGGCAATAGACCCCATTCAGCCGACCCCGGCAGGGGCCTGCAAAAACGGATGCTGAGGAGGCGGGACCGCGGTCCTCCAACCTGGGTTGCGCCTCCTAACAGCGCAAGCTGCACTCGAAGCTGCCTTCTTCTTCAAAGGCCTCTCCACTGAAGCAAAGGGAAGCCAACGAGGAAAATCGCTACCAAAAGGCTTCCCGGTAAGGTAAAGAGCGACGGAGACACAGGGGAAAAGACTTCTCCGCTCCGTCGCTGAGGTAAAATGGCAGCTCGGCTGCCTCGTGGCCACCCCTTTTATAAGGGAGCTGGCCACGCCCCTAACTACCCGGATTCTCTGTCCTGTGGGGGGGGGGGGCCCGCAAAGGGCGCGGCGGCCATTTTGGCGCCGCGCTTGCACAATCTCCAGTTTCATTAGCTGTAGCTCACCAGATCAAATCAAACTCAAATGTTCTTGTTTCTCTAAGGGTCCATTCAATGGCCTAATTTGATCACATGGATTGAAATGGTAGAAAGTGAAAAGCAAAACTAGAAGAACTAAAAGGAAAGGTCATATCCCGCAAGGTGTTTCCACAAAACAAGCTCAACTTGGATAGGAACTCATTTTTAAAAGGCTTGTGAAGGAGAACATTCTGCGATATTCTTCCTGAAAAACTGTGCCCAAAGGCTGCTACCAAGCTCTTAATTAAAACTGTATTCCCCGCCATACACTCTAGTGCTCAACATGGTTCTCCTTCTGCTGCAAAAAAGTTATACCCCATTTTAATCTCACCGTTAAAGATACAGGAGAATTTCACTTCGCTTAGTTTATTAAATAATTCATGGAAAATCACTAAGATCATACTAAGGGTGAAAATAACTGTTATATTGTCCCATTCCTCTTTTAGAGGCATCAGATTAACTGTGGTGGGGCTCAGTAGTGGAAGTGGTCTCTCAGCTGCAGTTCAGTCATGCTGTTAAGGACCCTGTTGGTCCTCATATGATGGAAGGAATAATTTTGAAGAAATTTGAATGAAAATTCCTTGCTCACCTTGAGAGCATACAAAGACTTGCTCATAGGGGCAACTGATTTATCAAACATAGCTAGGTCAGATATAATAGAAAGCTTCTGCATTGGTTGAAGAAAAGGCAAAATGAAGATATCATGGGGTTGGAGCAACTTTGTGGAAATGTTTGAACTCGTGGCTTGTTTAGCTTAGGGGGAAATGTAAAAAATTGAAAGGAAAGAAGGGAAATACACAAAAATTTACATGGTGTAGAGAAAGAGAATGGATGATTTCCCTTCCCCCACAATAATATTAGAACTTTGGTTAGCAAATGAAGCTCAAAGTTAAGAGATCCTGGATGGGATTTTAAAAAGGGAACTAACTCGTCATTTTGCTGATAGCCACATTGTAGAATTTGCTAATACAACATGTAGCATGACCAATTTCAAAAGAAGATGAAAAATTTCTTTTGAAATAAGGATATCAATAGCTACCAAGCATGATAGACAATATCTGTTTCCTCCAGTTTCAGAAGCAGATTTCTCTGGATGCCTGTTCCTAGAAGGTTCCTGCAGGAAGGCAATGCTATATTCACGGCGATTCCACTTGTGGGATTCTAGAAGGCATGCCATCTGGTTGGCTCCCTCTTTGAACACAGTGGTGAACTAGGTAAGCTTTTCGCCTGATTCAGCACAATGGCTCGTATGTTTTTTATGACATTATCCTGGGCTTGTATTAGTAAAGAAAACCTCAGCATAATCCGGAACACAACATTTCATGAATCAAAGAGATATTCTATGGTGTATTCAGGATTGACAGGGTGTAAAACAAAACAAAACATCAGGATCTGATAGTACAAAGGATAAGTCAGATTTCTGTTGCTGGAACATTTCCTAACATCTGAATATGCTACATATTAGAAAATTTCTTTTCATCCATTATTCAAGGAAATAAAGGCTATTTCTCTGACTCTGTTGGGGACAAGGTTAACAATTTCAAAATACCAATTGTCCGTATCACAATAGTTAGATGCTGATTAAAATGGTGTGTGTTTATTGGGACACTGCCATTACTTCCTTTGATGCGAAGTAGGCCTCTCAGCTAAATAGATGCGTAGTGCTACACATAAAAACTACCCTTAGTAACATTTGGAGGTTAACTTTGATAACTGGTAGCTCCCCCAGCTCATCCTCTCCTATTTACTGATAGTCTTATAAAGAACTGATATTTAGAAGAGCATGACATTAAATTGGAAAGACATTTTTCTGCCAACTACATTTCCTGGAAGACAGTTATCCAAGCAATTGCCATTGACTTGCTATCCTGTATAGGGATGTGCAAAAATCTTATTATTATAAATGAGTCACTGCATGTTTAGGAGTGCAAAACCAGATCTGCAATGCTTGCTTAACTGGCATTTTCTAAACTGACTCTACTTAATTACAGTGAGAACATCTACCAGTAGGGAAGGGAGTCCATTCTTTCACATTGATACCACAGCTAATGATAAGAAATTATGGAAATCCAACAAATCTGAGCAGCTACATATCAGTTTTACATATTTCCACCACTCTACCAAAAATGGCTGAACTTGGCTCACTCTTCTTCATGCCCATCATCAGCATGCACAAAATTATGAAAAAGTATCTAGCAAAGGTTTTGACACAGTTGAAAGGTCACATAGCATTTTCTAGCTATCATACACAACGGGAATTATACTTCAAGTCTGATCCTCTTCCAAATGCTACCTCTAGTACTATCTCTTGACCCAGTCTACAGTAACAACATTTTTGGAGGGTTTCTGGGAGCTGAAGTGATACAGAACTGTGGTGAATCCCTCCATTTTATGAGTAGTGTTCTACTTTAGCTTTCAAGCTGCTGAAAACTGAAAAGCATCCAATACCTCACTTAAGTCATCAGCATTAACAAAATGAAGAAGTAAGAATTAACCAGTGAAGAATGTAATGTCCTTGATATGGACAGTCACTTAACATAGTGATTTATAGCACTCTCTACAAATGTTATGGAGGATGGACAAATCTGGCAAATGTTCAGTTTGGTTCAGGACTGTGAATCTCATGAGATGTTGCAGAGCTCTACATTTATTTTCAAAATGTTTCAGAAGCTGCTTGAAATTGGGTTGGTCTTCACAAAAGGATTTAGAAACTACATCTTATTGTATTTTAGGGACAAATAATTTCAATGAACCTGAAGCAGCACTACAAAAAGCAGCACAATAAAAACTTCCAAATGGTTTTCAGACCACTAGCAACTTTTAGAGTTAGATTAACTGCAAGAGTTGGGAATGGTCAGTTCTCTGCACACATGCAGACAAGCTTCCAAGAGATACTCTATTTTCTGGGGATGAGGGAGGTGCCTGCTCTTGTTTTCTTCTACACCAACAAAATATTTGAGCTGCAGAGGTAAACAAGCTGAATCATGTAATAGCAAGATATAGGACATCCCCAGAAGGTAAGTGGCAAATCCAGTTATTAGCACTAAGTGTGGAAAAAGCACTGAATCAACTACACAATGATGTGTCAAGATTTATACAATAGAAATAGATGGTCGAACGGTATGGAAATCCAAGAAAAAGAGTAGAAGCCGTTTGAGGCTGCTAGTAAAGGAAGGTCATATATAACAGACTATAGTTCTCTTGTATTTCTTCGTGTTTTATTGTTTTAAAAAATTCACCAGTTTAGAACCTTTTTCGGAATTATTCATCAGGAAACAATATAATCTTTATATTCTTTTTTTTCCATGCTCTATGCCTATCTGGCTTTTCTCCAAGCCCAAAGGAGAAAAGCCAGAGAGGCATAGAGTGCAAAAAATAATAATAAGAATATAAAGATTATATTGTTTTCTGATGAAAAATTCCCAAAAAGGTTCTAAACTGGTGAACTTTTGCAGAGATAAATAATCTTTTAATTATCCTTTGCCAGCAAAAAGAAGAAAAGCAAAACTTTCCATCTCTACTCAAGCACTCTACTTTAGGTCTCTGCTTCTTTTTAATACTGTACACATTTAAATACCCCACCCCACCCCCAAGAGGTTCAATAAATATATGATAAAAGTCACAGGGAAGAAATGGCACAACAGTTAAAAATGGTTGTACAACATTTCAAGGATATGGATTAGGTCTGAGGAAAAATAAGAGCAGTGTGCAAATCTGCTTTAAATCTTGATGCACATTTTTCCCCTCTCAAACATTTTTGTCTCTTTTCATCTCTCACCCCTAACCTTATCTGCCTATGAAAATGAAGAAATAATTTGCAAGGTGGGTGGATGGGATTTCATCATATTTGCTATTCTGGCACTTGTATTGCTATACAAGCACTTTCCCCCAAGCTGGTGGTAGCTTTCTGATAGTTTCAAACAGCCAAGACTTGAAAAAACACCGGTTCTGTGGATTGAAAAAGAATAAGTAACATTTTCAACATCTATTCCCAGTATAAATGCCTTTCATTTTATGATTTAAGATCCAACATTTAATTTTCTTCTAGCCTTTAGTGGTGAAACCTTGTCTTATTGGAATCAATTTAATCTCTCCCCTGATCCCTCTGCTTTTCTTCGCAACATTTTTGTGTGTGCCTCAGGAAAGGTTTACCATGGTGCACTGATGCTTTCTTAGGTCAGAAACAGCAAAACTCACCTTATCATATATTGCAAGATTGGGATTTGAAAGGGAGAGGTTTTCACTCTCCAAGTAGTAGACAATTAAGTCTCAGTGTGTTCCTGGGTACTGAATGTTGTTGCTAGGATGACAATACTATGCCAATTTTTTTAGTTTGTACTAATGAGAAGGAGATGACAACATCTGAAGGAAACAATGTTGCTTTAATTTAGATTTGCCTTTGATTTATTCAAGTGAAATTTTATATGAAATTAGTCGGTCCTGCAGAAGTAGAATACCGGTAAGAATTTTGAAGAAAGTGATTTTGAGGTAATATTTGGGCTTTAGGTAAACAAAATCAGCAGTAATGTTTTTTTAAAGCTTTGAATTATCTGTTTGACTGCTTGGAGTTGTTGAAGAAACAAATATAATCAAAATATTAAAGTTTCAAAGACAAAAATTAAGCAGAACAGTTTATCAAACACAGCACCAAATAATTATTTGAAGATATGCCTAATCCACTGAAAAGTGATATTTTGGCTGTGCCTTCCTACACATGGTGTGTGCTCATGGAACCCTTCTGGATTCTTTGGTTCTGCCCAATGGGTGTGGAAATCCTAGAAAGGGATTGTGATTCATGGTTTTAATAAGGCAAAACAGGAGAGACAAGAGCTGCTGTTCTCATGGAAGAAGATAAGAACCCTACCAGCCTTATTTAGGATTTTAATTTGGGTGGTTTTAATGGTTTTAAGTATTTTTATATACTCTTATGTTTTATTGTATGTGTTTTTAGATTGTTGGTAAGCCATCCTGAGTCTGGCTCACCTGATGGGCGGCATAAAAATTGAAAAGTAAATTAAATTAAATTATATTAAATTTTAGAGACTGTAAATTTAATAAATTTTTATAACAGACATCTGAGATATTTCCCATTTTGGGCTGTGCACAGACAAATAAACAAAACAACATACTATAACAAACAATAAAATAAACAACTAAATAAATGTCTCAAAAATAAAATACCTAAAATCGGTGGTGGTCATCAGCAGGTTCGCATCAGTTCACCAGAACCAGTAGGATAAATTCTGGCTGGCCCCACCCATCCAAGTTTTGAAATAACGTAGTCCTAATTTGGGTGCAACACAGGGCTTTACCCCTGGCTATGCCCACCATACCATGCCCACAGTGTGGTAGTAATAAATTTTGTAGCCCACCACTGCATAAAATACCTGGCATCTGAGGGCAAGCAGGATCAACTCCTCTATGCTGCGAATATCCTTTCTTGACTGATAAATATATCTTGGACTTTGTTGTCATTTGGTTCCAGAGACATTTGAACTCTTTTATTTCACTTGGTGCTGGTGAAAAAACTCAGGGTATATAAGCTGTAGCATCCAGTTTTCTTATATCATTATTGATGTTGTTTGCTATAAGTATCCATAGGGAAAATGTTTTGTGAAGCTAGATAGATCCATTAAATCACTCCTACATGACAATGTGTCATATTTTTGACTGATAGTTCTACTTAGAGACTGACAAATTTGGCATGGTGGTTTCAGCCACATTTTTGTTTTATACATTTTTGTTTGTTATGTCTCATTTCCATTCTAAATTTTAGTTGTCTTTAGTCTGCATGAAAATAGGTACATATTTGTGCACAAACTTTTTCATTACTTTTAAAAAGTATGCATATTTAAACATTTTCTCCAAATACACACTACTTTGCACACATTTTTCTATTGAATATATATATGGCTTTGTATAGTTTTCCACAAATGCATAGAGTTTGTCTGTATTATGTTGAACGCATGCAGTTTTACACACTGTTAATGTGATCTGCATTATAAACATCTGAAAAGCACAAATGTCAGTTCTGGGAGAGCCTTTGTGAGCAAGGGAACATCTTAAATGTCCATGGGACCAAACACATTCTCCCCAAACACATGCCAGGATGAAAGGAAGCATAAGGGATCCAGGGAAATTGGAGAAAAAAAGAAACATTTTTATCAGAAAAGTTTGACTGAATTTGATGATATCATCAGAGTTATACAGTGTAACTTTACTGAACTGTAGCCAGTGACTGTGTCAAAAACATATGTAGTTAGAAAGATATGATGAAACACAATACTCAGTGGGGGGAAACAATTTGTCAGGCAGATGTACTGGAAGATCTATATGCCTTGTAAATAAAAATGCAAAGAAATATTCATGATGTTCTTAAACAACCACAGTCTGATCTGATGCAGAAATGAGACATTAAAATATAGAACAGAAAAATGGGAATGCTTCTAAAATCAAGATTCACAGATTCATTCCCCCCCCCCCCCCCCACTTGTGTCTTCATGGAAGAGATAAAATTCAGAAATTCACTGTTAACCAAAAGAGTCTGTAACACACATCACTTTATCTATACATACTCTGAGAATTTCTTTCAGGCCTTATAAACCTAGCTTGGAAGCAGAAAAATCTACTTGAAAGTAGAGATTTTGTAGGTATCATGTGTGGTCTCAATAGAACAGGGGTGCCCAAACTACAGCTTGTGGCACCAATAAAACTATCCCTCACCACTCTCACCATTTCTGGATGGAGGAACCATGTGACTGGCACACTCGTTCACGTAACCAACGTGCAGCCCAAAAAGTTTGGGCACCCCTGCAATAGAGGAACAAATCCACTGGTATGGATTCAGCAGCATAATATCCCAAACAGTATTGCTGGAAACTGATATAATGATACAAAAGCTTCAGAGCAGTTATAGACTGGAGGAGGAAAGAGCTAGACAGAAGAAGAAATAAAAACACATGAGGGGAGGGACATAAATGTATTAGCATACAAAAAGTAAAGTGAACTTGAAGCTTTAAAGAAACAATGAATCTTTAAAAATATCTAGAAATATAGTATACCTGGGCTATGTTATTTCCACTCAATTTAGAAGTGTATTGGGTACAATATTATATAATATATAGTAAGTGTACATAAGTGTACGTTTGAATTATGCTGCCCTTGGATACCATCAACTGTTATTGTCTGTACATTTCTGGTATTAACTGTTGTACACTGCCAAGAGTGGGAGAATACCCCAGATGGATAGTATAAATGGACGGGCAGGTGGGTGGGTGGACAGATGGGTGAGTGGACAATATTTAGTAGTGGAAAGGCCTAAAATCAAATTCCTCACCATTGTCTTACATGTTAACAGTCCCCAGCACAAAACAGTGGTGATTATATGCATTGCTCCCTCCCTTATTCTGCCAAACAGCCCGTAAGACTATCAGATATGAATACAGTAAAACCTCAGATAACAACTGCATCACATAACACTAAGATCAGATAACACTAAGACTTGTGGAACAAAGTTTTAGTGTTATCCAAGGTACTACTGTATAATAATAATCGTAGAACTACAGAGATGGAAGGTTCCTACAGATCATCAAGCTCAGCCCCTGTCAAGGAGGCACAGTGGGGAATTGAACTCCCAACCTCTGTACCCACAGTTAGACATCTAAAACCAAGTTTCCCTACAAATTCCTATGTATCAAGGGTAGGATTTGGAAGAGAAACAGGTCCTTCCTAGCTCCAGCTGCCTATATTAGCAGTTGAAAGTGGTAATACAACTAGAACAGGGAGGTTTTTGTACTTGTGATGCCTTTATTCAGTAGCCACTGAACCAGACTACGCGGCTTAAAACAACATGTGTATTTCAAATAAGGATACTAATAACTGCAAGTATATGGAACATAGGGTTTAGCAATTTGAATAGGTTTATTAAAGTGCAGACTAAAACCTGAACTAGATTCACAGCACCTCTGAAACTGGAGACATTAGCTGCCACTAAGACAGGGCCTCCATGAATATTCTAACTGCAACACAGCAGCTTATCTACTTATGTTGTTATTGTTGTTGTTCAGTCACACAGTTAATTCCGACTCTTTGCGACCCCATGGACCACCGCTCTCCAGGCACCCCTGTCCTCCACCATCCTCCTTAGTCCACACAGCCCCGTGCCCATTGTGTCTACAATACCATCTAGCCATCTCATCTTTGGCCATCCCTTCTTCTTTTGCCCTCCACCTTCCCCAGCATCAAGGCCTTCTCAAGTGAATCCTCTCTTCTCATTTGATGTCCAAAATACTTCAGGTTCATCTTTACTATTTGACCTTCTAATGAGCACTCAGGGCTAATCTCTTCTAGTATTGACCTATTTGTTCTCCTTGCTGTCCAGGGTACTCTCAAAACTCTCCTCCAGCACCACATCTCAAAGGCATCTATTTTTCTTCGCTCAGCCTTTCTAATGGTCTCTCACAGCCATACATTACCACCGGAAATACCATTGCTTTGACTATGCGGACCTTTGTTTGCAGTGAGCTGTCTCTACTTTTCACCATGTTCCCCAGGTTTTTCATAGCTTGTCTCCCAAGAATCAGTTGCCTTTTTATTTCATGGCTGCAATCTCCATCTGCAGTGATCCTAAGAAAGTAAAATCTGTTACTGCTTCTACTTCTTCCCCATCTATTTTCCAGGGACTGATATGGCCTGTTGCCATTATCTTGGTTTTCTTGATATTAAGTCTCAGGCCAGCTTTTGCACTCTCTTCTTTCAACCTAATCAGGAGATTCTTTAGGTCTTCCTCACTTTCTGCCATTAGGGTGGTATCATCTGCATATCTCAAATTGTTGATGTTTCTCCCAGCAATTTTGATCCCATATTGTGATTCCTCCATCCCTGCATTGCGCATTATGTTCTCTGTGTATAACTTGAATAAGCAGGGTGACAAAATGCAGCCTTGTCTTACTCCTTTTCCTATTCCAAACCACTCCGTCATTCTATACTCTGTCCTAACTGTTGCTTCTTGACTCATGTACAGATTTCTCATGAGTCATATGAGGTGTTCTGGTATTCCCATCTCTTTATTTACTTGCCACATTTTGTTGTGGTCCACACAATCAAAGGTCTTGGTGTAGTCAATCTACTTATATAAGAGTGTTTTTAAATCTTTATGGGAAAATGCTAATTGTGATGAAAGAGCAAAGGCCAATTACTGATTAGAGAACAACTGTTTTCTGTAGGAGGGGCAAGAAAGTGAAGATAAAAATAAAGGGCCTGTGGCCATTTGTCAAGATGCACCGCTTCCCTTAATTTTTGCATATCCTCTTTCCTCACATCTCCACTACCCAAACAGGCATGCACACCGAATGCTCTCTTCCACTTAATGGTTCATTAAAGTTCTTCATTTCAGACCTGGGTTTGTGTTCCAGGCTCAAGCTGGGACATCTTGGCATAATGTCAATGCATTTGTACAGAGAAACCACACAGCAGTAGCATCCAGGACACTTCACTTTGCATTGCAATTTTAATTTTATGGTTAGGCAGACTGGATGAAATCCATTCAGCAGTTGCTAGGGAGACTGAGAGAGAACAAGGGGGAGGGGGAGAACGTACAATGGTGAGGCTTGATTCTGCCAAAAATACCCAATGCCTTCCAGGAGACATAAAACCCAGAAGACCACAGATGTGATTGAAAGAGAAAGTTGGCCAACGGCAGGAGGAAAATAAACACCTAACAAAAAACAGCACTTTCCACAGTATCACATTCTACATTTATGCCTGCTCACCCAACCTCAGACCACAAAGTTCATTTAATGCATATATCAAAGCTCTGCTGAGGAACTTGAGAAACAGAAACTCTGCCTTCTGAAACATTATCTAGTCCAACTTCCAGGACTAAAAGAGGAGGTTTCTCATCATAAACCATATTAATTCCTATCAATCTACAAATGATACAAACCATTTAGAGCAGCATTTCCCAAACTATGTTTCCCAAACTGTGTTTCCTAAACACTCAATCTTCCCAGATGGGCCAGCTCTTGGTGCCAATGCTGAAATTGGCAAGGAAGGTGACAACCAGGAGAAGAGCCATTTCATTGGTGGTGCCATCCTTATGGAACTCCCTTCCAGCAGAATTGTGCCAGATCACTTCTTTGCTGATATTCAGAAAACAACTTAAAGCATTTCTGTTCAGGGTGGTATTTGAGTAGGGGAACTCATTGGACTAGTGTTAGGCTTTTATTTGGTTTCCCGGTTTTAATTAGGTTTGATATTTGTATATTTTATTAGGTCATTTATTGTGTGATTTTATTATATGTTTTAATGTGTTGTTAGCTGCCCAGAGTGGGGGTAACTCCATATGGGCGGAATATAAATGGAAGGCAACAGCAACAGCAACAACCAATGGCAAAGTGGAGAGAAAGAAAGTAGGTTCATTGTGTAGTGATTTTTTTCTCGAGTTAAGGAGGGTCATGTGGGGATGGCTAGCCACTGGCCATCCTGGTTGGATTCAGTATGGTAAACAGCAAAACACCAGTACTCCTAAAATATGTGAGAGACATTTCTTTCTGACCCAGAGTATTCACGAACAGTCTTCACCCACAACACTGCCAGGTTCTGTGCCACAATGTGTAAGATTAGAAGAACAATCCTGGCAGGTTCTTCAGCTAAATAAACCACTAGCGCTTCATCATAGGCGTAGTAATAGTTGTAACACTATTAATCTTAAATGCTAATTTTACTACTCATTAGCTCTGAGTAGAAATACTCCTTTTTAAAATACATTTTAGGTACCCTCATTTTAACTTCTGTCTCTTGATATATTTTAAGTATCTGCACTTTAACTTCTGTTATTTTTGTCATAATATGCGGGTCTTGGTCCACAATAAAGACTGATTGATTGATTGAAGAACAGTCTCATTTAACCCTTAGCCACCAAATCAATCGTTCTCCAAAGAGGATTTTAAAAATGCTCAGTCCAGGTGTGGTAATGATTGACTCACACAAGCAGGGAAAATGAGGAGAGATGAAAGTACATCTCTGTGCTGGAAAGAAGCTATCATAATACTAGGAATTATAACATAATGCAATGCTCCATTAATTGATGAACTACAAATGCTTTCAGTGCAGGGAGTGAAAGTGCAGTGCCACAGTTGAAAGCACAGAGCTATGAACTAAAAAGTACTACTTTGTTTCATCTCTGAACATTCTAAGTGACCTGAGTGTAAGCCACTGTTTCTCAGCATCAACTTCCCCGTACATGACAGGGTTGTTGCTGTATAATGGAAAGCCTTCCTTTGTTAGGTAAAAAGGAACAAAAAGTCATGAAGGATGCACAACCAAACAAACAGTAGAGAGCAGGGAAATAGATGTTTTCTGTAGATTTACACAGTCAATTTTATCCATGGTGAACTAGAGCTTTCAGTAGCATGCCCCTGGCAGTTTCTGCTGCTGAAATCTTAACAGCGCCATTGCAAGGATCCACACAGCACATGAGATTGCTGTATTTCTCAAGAGCACAGCCTCTCATCATATTAACACTGCCCTCTTTTCATCCTCCCCTTTATCTATCTTCCATTACTTCATCTTTTCCTCTCCCCTCTTTTGGACAGATGAAATAATGCTGATTTGACATGACAAATAATCAGCCTCACACAGAGCAGGAGGGACAGAGGTCTGGCTGGGGACAGACAAGTGGGCAGGAGCTAAAGTTAGCTTCCTGGAGCAATGGAGAAAGGCAAAAGCTCCCTTAAGGGAATGACACTGAAAAGTTCAGAAGAGGAGCTCATGTTTCACAGGCAAAAGCTTGATAAAGTCTCCTAATAAGTCACTCATGTGAACAAACTGCATTGTAATGCCATTGGAAAAAGATTGGGCTTTCATGTGATTATCCATGCACCATGTAATTGATGGAAAATACTTGGAATTTAACTACAACTGCAGGAAAAAAAGCATGATTTTGTGCAGTGTAGTCAAACCCTTAGCTTGCTCAGTTTCTGCACAGACAACATTCAGTGGTCATATCCCTCATTCATATTCTGAAATCACCCAAAAATGGAACAGTTTTACTCATAATAAACAACCAACCAAGACTGGTCAACTACTCTGATTATTAAACAGTGTTCTCAACTACCAAGAACAGATTTGTTTTTGAATATACAGCATACCAGAATGTGTGCCTGCTGAGCTGAATCCAGACCATACAGGTGTAAGTGTGGAAATTACTTTGGGTGACAAGGTAAGTGGGATGCTCAAGGCTGTCACTTGAACTTTATTGCTGAGTGTAGACTTACATCATACTTAAGGCCTATCATTCATGTCTGCTACAACTCAGTGGCTCTTAAATACTAAAGACTTTTTAAGACTACACTGAACTAAACAAAAGCATTATGTAGCTATGCACATTATACTTACTTTTAGCATAGCTCATAAACTGTAATGGCTTGACAAACAGCTCATTCCAGGATGCTCAGAAAAAATTCCCTCTGTCTGGTCACACTAGACCGAAAGAGTATGGCCTTCTTCAGGGAAGGAAAATAGCTCTGTTAGCATGACTGCAACAGGGCCTGAGTGAATGGCATAAGGCGTGATGATAAACAGATAAGGGCTTTGGTGTGTGTGTGTGTGTGTGAGAGAGAGATTTCTTTATACAAAACTCTGTATGTGTGTGCATGTGTTCCCCGTCTTTACACAAAATTGCTATTAGCCACTGAGAAGCAGAAGGTCAGGAGTTAAAATTTAATTTTAATATTTAATATTTCAATTTGTTTGCCACCCAATCTGGCAAGCTTGACCAGGGCAGCTTACACAATCTAAAACCCCATACAATAAAAGCAATTAAAAAACCCCACCCACATTAAAAAGAATCCCACCCACCCTGAGAAGCAGAGAGAGGGTACATCTCATGATAAAAGCCAGCGAGCAGGAGCCACATTGCCCTCTGGGCTCTACACATGACCCTCCAGCCATGTCTTGAGTCCTTTCCTGAAGGGCAGCAACTCCGTCTGTAAAAACCCAAGTACTTCACGACGGAATAAGAACCCATCTCTGTCCCAGCTATGGCCAACCTAGCAGTTCAAAAGCAAGGAATTGCAAGTTCATAAATAGGTATTACTCCAGTGGGAAGGTAAACAGTGTTCTGTGCACTTCGGTGTCAAGGCATGCCTGCCACACGTCCATGGAAATGTCTGCAAACACAGACAGCACTGGCTCTTTGGCTATAAAACAGAGAAGAGTACTGAACCCTCGAGTCGGATACGACTAGCTTTCGAGCAAGGTGACCTTTACCTTTATCTATGTCCACCAATTTATAATCTGGGTAAGAAACATTGCGGAAAGAAGTGCAAACCTTGAGTCAATTTTTCATAAGAAAGTCAAAGAAAGTCAAAGAGATGGCATAGAAATTTGAAAAGGTATCCCTGTTGCTATCCCAGGAAGAAATCCACATGATTGCCTGTGCTTTGCAGATTACAGAACTTTACAGCACAAGTACTCAAAGGCTGGAGGTGTTATACATACACAGGGATTTTATACCAGAATATTTGCATTTAACTGAGCAGAAGCATCACCACCTAACCTATGATGAATCTATTGTGCTTCAGAATCCCATTTCCTTGCTATAAGTAAAGAGGGAACTTGGAAAAAGCAATCAGAAACATCTCACCTAAAACTATAGGTTTTGACTAAAGTGCCTTGGAGTAGCCAAAATGTTCAGGTGCCAGCCAACTTGCTCCATTTGCCATTTGGTGACAACCTCTCCATAGTTTAATATCACAAATAAACATTGAAAATAAAATTTTGCCATATCACTTTTGAACAAAACAATCTTTATATTCTCCAAACTGAACAGTTATTATACCATTGTGTCCTCCATTTTGTTTTTTTAAACAATCATCAACAACAACCTAAGAATCTTGAATATATGTCCTGTTCCTTGTAGTGTTGCCCTACTGTAGTCTCCCAAAATGTGCATTTAGTGAAACTAAGCTCAATTATTTGCAAATTATGCAAACCTACACAGCATGCACATTAAGCTATTTATCTATTACATTATTTTTCTACCAAGATGTTTTCACCTCAACAGTTATAGTGTAACGGTTATGGTGGATTTAGAACAGGAAAAAATCAAGTGCAGGTCTTGGCTTTGATGCAAAGCTTTGGGGATAGTGACATTTTTTTCTTGGGAAACATCTTGTTTTCTGCATTCTTCCAAGCTGATGACTTTTCCTGCACCTATGAGATTTCCTGATGTCCCCATAGAGCAATGCTGCCGCTTGACCCCATCCTTTCATTACCAGCAACTTGTGCTGTTAAGGAAACAACCAACCAGTGTGTCAACCAGCATGTGATTTGGCTCCTAAAAGTCTATGTGAATGTGTGTAGTGGGGAGTCATGGGGCACTCTCCTAGAATGTTCTTTCCTGAACTGAATATTTGGGAGGGTCAGTCACATCAGCAAATAAATGGCATGTGTAATTGACATCAGCAACAGCTAATGTCAATTGCCTCCAGGAATGCTCTAGAAAAAAAGACTCATTAGAGATGCTCAGGATAAGAGAGGCAAACACTGGGAAGTGACAGTATGTGTGGAAATTAATTATTTTAGAATGAGAGATGGTATGATTAAAAGCCCAAATATTACCCAAACTCAGGGATTCTCAACCTGCTGCCCACAGGCCAAATGTGGCCCACAGCACCATTTCATGTGCCCCCCCCAACTGCCTACACCACACCAGGAAGTGCCATGTGGTGGAGGAAGGACAAAGTGGCCATCTGGCCCTCAAAGCTGTCTGAGGGAGCATGAACCGGCCCCTGCTTAAAAAGGTTGAGAACGTCTGCTCTAAATCAATGGAAGTTCTACCATATGGGGTAAGAAGCTAGCTGTCTTTAAGACAAAGGTACACCATGAATGATAAAAGTTCTTTATAAGGTTTTTACTACAACTTGGATTCCAAATCTGAGCTCACTACCAAAATTAGGTCCTTATGGGGTACACAGAAAGAGTCTACTTGAAAATTGTGATACTTTTGAATCACAATCAGGCATGCCCCGGAAATGGCCATCTTCTGTTGCCTGCTAATCTTTCTCACACTAAGCCCGGCGAAGAGAACTGCAGAATGAACTCACTAAAAGGTGCCTTTGTTTTGGCAGCTTCACATCTGGCCTAGACATGGAAAAAGAAGGTCCCCATTGTTTTCCAGTATCGTCTTAAATATATTGCTTTTTATTATGCAAGAAATGGTACATGATAGTCAAAAAGTCCTATGAGACTACTCTCCAAAGAGATGTTCCAGGGAGAATATCCCAGAGAGAGAGAGAGAGAAACTGTCTTGGTGAAAATAGGAAACAAAAAAAATTGCATCTATACTAATCTCATAGGATGTGACTAAACAGCAGGGGAAATGCTATACTACGCTGGTAGAAATCACACTCTCTTTGACTCAGAAGAATTAATCTGTCTCCAGCAGCACACAAGAATTAGATAGGTGAACTAAATTAGAGGTGTGTGTTATATTGTCGTGATCCCATTTGATCTATCATGCATTCATTCCAATTACAGCTGACCTTCTTGCTATAGCTACTTATGAATTACTTCCACTGTTGTTTCAAAACATGGTGTTGTTCCATTTGAAAGTTAGGTGGTTGTAATGAAAGCAAATAGAGTGGCCAGTACACAAATCATTTAGGATTTTATATCAATCAGTGGTCTGATCCACCAAAGTCATTGATCTGTAATCCTATCAAAAATGCTGAAGTTAAAGCTGTTGAAGTATGGGAAATATTAGAATTAAGCCATACTAAAGGGTAAAATAAGTTTCCAGCACTGCTTTTCCTCACTTTTATTTAAAAAATAACAACATCAACATTCTTCCTTGATGAAGTGGAGTCCAATTATGGCCCCTCACAAAATGGATGTGGAGTATTTGGTCACCAACTACAATATGTATGTTGTTTTTGCCAATATTCTAGGCAGGGTAGGAGATGTAATCTCTTATTTTAATTCTTACCCCCTCTACCCCGCTGATGGCAGTTTTTAAAAGGCGGAGGGGGGGGGACTCAAAATGTATAGTAGGCATTTTCTGTCAGATACATTGTTAGGTGTTTCATTCTAATAAGGTCACAAAACATTTAACTGTTGTTGTTGTTGTTGTTTTAAAAAAAGACTATGTCATTTAAAACAGACTCCAGAAAGGGATCTATGTCCATAGAATTCAGTGGGAGCTATTAGAAACTAATTTTGCTCCTGTCTACACAGGGCTCCTGTAATTCCATCTTTCAGTAACATGTTAGAGAGTCTCTTGCAGAATCAAAGGCAGCAGATGATGGTGGCTGGTGGGGAAGGAGCCAGGAGCTGGTGGTTGGTGGGGAAGGAGCCAGGCTGTATCTTTTTGCTCAAGGTCAGAATAGTGTCTAACACTCTACATATCAGGAGTGTTATAGGATCCTATCCTTCCAATAATATCACAGTATGGTTCAGTTACTAGCAATGGAATGGGGAGCTGTAGTGAAATGTCAGAAATTATTCTGGGTTGAAAGGATTTTTGCTGGAGAAACTCCACTCTGGGGATGCCCAAATGAGGCTCCTTACATGTCCCCAAGATCTTTTCCCACCGAAGTGGTTCCTATTTATCTACTTGCAATTTCTTGCTTTTGATCTGCTAGGTTGGCAATGAGCTGGGACAGAGATGGGCACTCATTCCATCATGCAGTACCAGGGTCTCGAACTGCCGACTTGTCAGCCTTCCAGTTAACAAGGTGAGTTTCTCAAACACTGAGCCACCGTGATGGACTAAGACTCTGGAGATCAGGATTCAAATCTCCATTTGGCCATAGAAATTCAGTGGGTGTGTGAAACTGTTAAAACCACCCCTAAAATGTATCACTTACTTCATTAAAAGTTAATTATGACTTGATAACACATAACTAACTTAGATTTGCAAACATTACTCTTTAAACTTTAACTCCAAAGTCTGTCCCCCAAATTGGCCATGGTGGCTGGGGAGCTTTAGGAGGGCTCACCTCAAGCAATAAAATAAGTTTAGGCATCCACTTTGGATTTAAAATTGTAAGCTGGAGAAATGTGATTGAAATGTCAAACTTGAAAGCTAAAATTTTAAATGTTATCATTTTAAAATGCTAACTTTAAAATTTGCTTTTGTAGAAAATGTGTGTGCTAACTGTACTTTAACTATTATTGATTGGTGTTAAAATTGCAAATCTAGTTATTACATTCAATGGCTGAAATCCTGTTGCTTAATGTAATAAAGTGTCCTAAAAAGGCCATTTGAATCAGCAGAGATTGGGTGAGTCAACTCTACAAGTTCCATTGATTCAAATGGGTATAGCTCTAGTTATAACTTACTTTGATGAAATAAATCATAGTTCACATAAGCTTGTTTAAATCAATGGGACGTATGGAGTTGACTCACCACATCCACAATGATTAAATGGTTTAGTATAGGGCATCTTAACTGTATAAAGCAGGGGTGCCCAAAGTTTTTCGGCAGTGGGTCAGTCACATGGTTCAGCAGGCCAGTCACATGGTTCCTCTCATCGGAAGCAGAAGAAAAACACACATTGCAATCTGTTTTGCAACAGGATGAGATAGATTTTAAGCTGCCATTTTCTCTGCTTAAAGCAGGGGTGCCCAAATTATGGCCTGCAGGCCGGATCTAGACACCGATGTCAATTCATCTGGCCCACACCACCCTTGTTGCTCCTGGAAGCAGAAGGTTTACTGAATTGGTGTTGGGGGCCAGATCTGTCCCATGGGCTGTAGTTTGGGCACCCCTGGTATAAAGCAACAGGATTTCAGCCAATGTCTCACATAATTTTCCTATAGCTCCCTTGTAGCACACATATTTGAAGACTCTAGTTAAAGTGGTGGAGAGGGATCCACAGGAAATTAGAAATAAAAATTCAACTTTTCTCCCAAGCTAATTCAAGTTTGGACCATCTGCCTGACGGTATCCATCCCAATTCAATTGAGTGAAGAATTTATAGTTATGCAGGAGAGAAAGTGATCCCTTTTTGAGACTACTGAGTGCAGAAACAATGAACCCTGATCCCAGGTTCTCCACAAACTTGTTCAGCCAACCATATTTTTATTTATTTCATCACTACCATCCATTGCAGTTGCTCCTCCCCTTTCAGTATTTAGCTCCTCCCTCTTTAGTAGCATGGATGAACTAAAAGTGATACTAAGTGCTGCTAAATGGAGCAGAATTATTAAACACTGTAGGCATCACAATAACTTTAATGACTTGGCAAAAAGCCAATTCTAGTAAATTAGCTAAATTCATCTTAAGAACTATTCAGCTCAACTCACACCATTTAATTTATTTCAGCTATACAACAATGGACACACACTGTAACACACACTGTAACACACACTGTCTTTGACAACAAAGTTTCTTCTTTGCATGCTGAAAATTTTCATCTGGTTTCCCCTTTCTCCTCCTTATTCCCTGATATAAGTGAAGAAAAACATAGCAGTCTGCATTTTATTCAAATGACAAGTATATCGGTTAATAAGTTATGCATTATTCAAATGTTCTTCTTTCCTCTTATGTAGCTAGTTATTTATATGGATGCATAATTAATGCAATGTCTTTATCTTGTTTTAACAACGGTAGCAACTTCACAAAAACACTGCATAACTTGGTTATGTATAACAAACATGGTCTGGAGGGAACCATTTACTTATATATTATCAGTAGACATCAAACAAATGATTCCACTTATGTTTCTTCAAAATATTTCATGCATGTGCTAAAGAGAAACATGAGATTCAGCACTGGTTTGCACATGTATACAACTCAACTTGATACAACATAATAAACTACTATCCCATCGTGATTTCCAATTGAGTGGGTGAACAGCTCAGGAATGCTGAGGTGATCACCTTACTTTATCTAGACTGCCTGCTCCTTCTCTAATGTCTAATTTCTACAAGCACAATCTTAGAAAGCAGTGGGTCTGAATGAGGTGACATAAAGTTAACATCTGCAGTGTGTAGTTCAGTCATATATACATGGCAGATCAGCTCCTGGTGCTGCTGCTATCACACAGCAAATGTGCCCATGTGAAGTGGCTCACAGATGCACCAGGGTCTGCTTGTTAAGTTTCTCCTAAGCATGCTAAACAACAATACATGACTAATCAATACAGCAAGGTGTCCTTTGGCCCCTACAAACCAGGATGGGGGTTCAACAGGGTATCTCTTCTGAGAGCCATCCTGACCATTTCAAAATCACCTCAGGCTCAAGGGGACTGACTTGTTCTCCCTTTGCACACTCAGCCTTTTCTCTCTCTCCCGCCCCTCTGCTTTCAGTGATACAGAGAAGTAAAACCAGAGTCTACTGTGGCAGCTGATATGCCAATGTTAGCTGGTTACAGGGTAGTAATGGCCCTTGCCACCACAGAAGAGATAGGTGCACAAGAAAGAAAAAGTTTTCATTTCACGAACAGCAGTGGGCTGGTTTGAGTAACTCACCCAACCCTCTGCATTCTTATGCAGTAGATATCACAACATACTATTGCTCACCATCCTGTCCCAAGTGGCCTCCCCATGTTCCAGTGCTGCTCCAGTATGGCATTGAGATTCAGCTTTTACAGTTGTGTCCTGTGGAAAGGAATACCCCCCATCCCAAAGAAAAAAAGAAAATAAATGCCATACCAAACAATGGGAAAAGTGTTCAGAGAATAATGAAAAAGGGCCCCCTGAAATTGCAGGGGAAATAATGTAAGGAGGAACCTAAAGAACAAGGTCATTCTCCTACTGAGCTTTCACTGAAGCAGAAGTCTCACTTATGTAAGGAATATTGGATCATGCCCATAGGTGGCTCTTTAACCCTTTGGAGCTCCATTACCAGAGCAACTAGGCTAGTCCCCTCCCTGTTGCCTTCAGCCAACAGGCAAACACAGTTGTTTTTTTTTTAAAAAAAAATCAGACATTTGTCAACTGATGAGGGCTTTTAAAAAAAATTATGGTAGGCACTATTTTGTTATGGTTGTTGTAGTTTTCAAACTTTAAAAAGTCTTAAACTTGCTGTGTATTTTAATCTGATCATTTATTTATGACTCCACGTTGTGAGTTATTGTAGTTTGTACTGAGCATGTTTCTTAAATGCACTACCCTGCATCCCACAAGAGATAAAGGCAGGAAACAAAAAAGTAAACTAACAAATAAGTTATGTGGAGACCAAATTACTGTAACTTTTTAAAGTGAATCCATTCAAGGAATGGAAATCAAGTTTACACTGCAGCACTGCCATTTTCCCCAATGAATCCCAAACATTATTCTCCATTAGCACTCCCCTGAGTATACTTCGTCCATTCCAGGCCCCAAGCTATAGACCCAGAAAAGTGTTGAGATCTGTGGTATAGACACACCCTACCAAGAAACATGAATCTACTTTTAAATATCAGTAGAACATGTGTTTCAAGTTCTATGGGTATATTAAGGAGGGGGGATATGTTTGTATTTTGATATTGAAATATACCTATTCTGTATCTTTATTAAAATCATGATTTTAGCAACTTTAAGAGTTATGCAGAAAAAAGCCCCTTTAACAAAAAGTAGGCATGATAGTGTTGTAGTACAATAGAAGAATATAGGGTATATCCCTATATTCTTCTTACAATCCCAATGATGTCTTCTCAAAGATAACACTCACTTGTGTTTAATTGCCTGTTAACTTGCAAAGGTGTCTCGATCTCTGGTTCTTAAGAATGCCCAGACAACAACAAGCTGTGAAATCTAATCTATTTCTGGGGATCTTTTAAAGGGTTTTCTAGGTGTGGATTGCCCTACTAATCTACCTGCAGTCCTCTATGAGAGTGAACCATTGTCATTAATGAAGGCTGAGGAAAAAAGATCAAGGGCAGTATGAGCCATGGAAAGATCAATGCTAAAGATATCCTGTCATGACCATATCCCCAGCACTTAGATAAGAAAACAAAGCGGAATCAACAGAAGCTGTTGCTCAATATCACAAATGGAAATTGTGCTGGGTTGGACAGTCTCTTGAATGACAGTTGGGTGTTGGACAGCAGCAGTCACTGAGTTGTATCCCAGAGGAGTAAAAATGGTAGGCCCCACAAAAGGTGGGGAGACCTAATCATGAAAAGTTTTGGTCAAAACTGGAGAAGAGGAGCATGGCAGCAAAATGAATGGGAAATGAGTTGTGACTAGCAAGAACTTATTCCTTGATAGTGTGGTGAATCAAAGAACCAAGAATTACCCTTAAGTGATTTATCATTCTCGTCTTTTGGGGGTACTCTAGAATGGTGCAGCTTGCCCAAGTTTGCTTTTCTCCTAGGATGCACAGTGAAGAATTGAACTTCCAGCCCTTGGTTTTGCAGCCAGATACCATTCTCACTGAGCTACGATACTGGGTGAGAAGTTGCTTACAATTTTTTTCTTTTACAGAGGATGTTCAAGGATTTCAATTGTGTTTGTATCTAAGCTGAGACCATGTATCCCAGATTTTACCCGAGGTTTATCTGATAAATGATTTTTAAAACCTGAGTAATGTCTGGGGTATATAAATAAATCTGTTTAGAATCCATTATACCAATGCTGTGTGTCAGAGAACCTTTCGAAGATTAATACCTGCTGACGGTTTAAACATTCTAATCTTCTTAAAGGAACAGATATTTAATACAATGGGACAAGCCTTGAGCACTATATGGAAAGTGTGCTTATAAAGGGTTTATTTTGTATAAGCCTTTATATTTATACACTTCAATAATCTCTTACAAACTGAAGAAAAATATCACTGCTTCCATTTTTTAAACAAAGAGAAAGGAAGAGAAAATAAATTATTGATAGATATTCTTATCCAAGCTATTCTTCCTTATGTCATTTTTTTTAAAAAAATCATTTTAAAATACTACCAAAATTTGAAGACATCAAAGATAATATCCTGAGAGGACCAGTTGTGACATATATAGCAAGGTACCTAGAGACAGAAACATTGATCAACTAATTTCCATTATACTGAGATCAGCAGGAAATATGTTGCATGAACAAGTCTGGGCAGATTATAAATTGATTCATCACACCACTGTGGGGTATGCTTCCCATGCCATCCAGTGCCATATGGATGGCACTGGATGAGAAAGAGGAGGTATTGTGGTTATTTCCCAACACCCTTTGAGCAAGGCGATATTTACATGGGAGGAAGCTAAAATTTCACGTTGTTCCTGGTAACAAACCACAGGGAAGTTCTCCTCATGCTACTAGGACATATATAGTGACACAAATTATTCTGTATTGAAATAATGAAGTGTTTTTGAAGCCCAGTCCTGTCCTTTGAAACATAAGCTTTCATGAAAGGGAAGCCCTTTTTCCCTTGTTCTGGAGAACTGGTCCAGCAAGGACAGGAAGGACAAGAAATTCTTCAGATGCAGCTTTGCTTATGGAAACATCTGCTTCCAACCATCTGAAACACATCTTGCTCTGGAAATGTAATGTTTTAATGCTGTTAGCCGCCCATAGTCGTTGTCAAGTTGGGCGATGATAGAAATTTGAACAAAAGATTTGTACAAAGCCATCTGCAGATATATATATATATATATATATATATATATATATATATATATATATATATATATATATATATATATATATATATATATATATATATATATATATATAGAGAGAGAGAGAGAGAGAGAGAGAGAGAGAGAGAGAGAGAGAGAGAGAGAGAGAGAGAGAGAGAGAGAGAGAGAGAGAGAGATGGCTTTGTACAAATCTTTTGTTCCTTCCAAAGGTGTGGCAAGTCCTATAAAATGTATAGATATTGCTGTTACCTTTCCTGTTGAGTGGTACCTATTTATCTACTTGCAATTTCTTGCTTTCGAATTGCTAGGTTAGCAGGCACTGTGGCAGACGATGGGAACTGATTCAAACTGCTGATCTTCCAGTTATCAAGTGCAGTGTCTTAACCACTAAGCCACCACCATGTCCCCCTTGGAAAAAATGTACACAGACACAAATGTATGCAGTAAATTGGTGTGTGTGTGTATGTGTGTGTGTTGCAAAATATTACAAAAAGATGCTCATGAGGTAAGAAAATGAAGAAAGAGGAAGGAAAAGCAAAGAAAAATAAGTGTATTGTATGCCAGAGCACAACTAGTATGTTAGTGAAATTTTGACAAACTCAATGAAAATGAGGGTGACAGTTTTCATATACTTGTACAGAACTTACACCAGCTACCATCACTTCTACATCAGACTTGTTCTCTGTCTAGCAGAATAACTCATTGCCAGAGGCTAGAAACAATCCAAACCGGATACAGTTGCATGGAAATTTCACCTGTGTGATGAGCTAGTAGCACAAATCCCCAGCCAGGATTAATGTTCCAAGTTAACAGTCTATATTGCTTTTTAAAAATAGCCAAGTTTCAAGGTAAACATACAGTTGAATACGTGGCAGAGACACAAGAACAATTATGAAAGGGCTCCCCTTTCCCAAAATGCTGAGGCTGCAGTTTCTCAAGGTGAGTTATGCACACTGCATTACCATCTCTCACCATTTTAGTTACAAATTCTGAGGACAGGTTTTTTTTACAAGATAAACTCTTTCCCAATAGAAGGGGGGATAATATGATTTCCACTTGTTCACAAGAATTACTAGGGATATCTCAGCAGCAGCATTTCCCCATGATTTAGAAAAGGGAAAAACTCTGAAATGAGACCAAAAAGATAAAGCAGGAAAGATTTATAGTAATACAAAGAAGAGAGGTCCAGGACATGAACAAAGGTTTCTGTCAGTTTTTTAAAAAGTTGATTTAAACATGGATTTTTGGTTGTATCTTCTTTTTTTAAAGGAAGAAAGGAAGAAACATTTGTCTTAGCAGTAGCTTCAATGTGCAGATGAAAGCAGTCAAAGATTATGCCATGTTATGGTCTCTAGAGAGACAAGCAGGATAGTGAAATTGTAAATGGAGACAGAAGAGAAGGGCAGGCGAAAGTTGCTCAAAGGAAAGATAAGGAGTGGTTTATGTTGACTATGAGTCTAAATGTCTCATGCAGTTTTCCTTCGCTGTGTTTTTATCCACCTCATGTTAAACAAGTGTTCTAAAACAAAAGTTACATCTCCCTTGAGGCCTTCGTCTGATGTGCTGTCTGCACTTTTGTTTGTTTTGTTTTTCAACTCCATTAATATCATCCAAGTATGATGTTCATACTTTTCCTTTCCGCCTTCACCCTATCAACTTGTATTTCACAAGACCTAGTGTAAGAATTTGGCAGTTCTGTATAACATAATGGCTGCTAATCAAAACTCAAGACAGTAGTGCCTAAAAGTGACCCTGGAGGTCACAGTCTGAAAATGAACATCTGCCATGAATTCATGAGGCTGAGGAACTTTAGATCCTCCTGGTGTGGTTTAACTCTTGTTCCCAAAGGCCCCTATCAGGCTGGGCAATGGTGAGCAATGCTAGTAAAAGCAGATGAACAGCTTATGGCAGGAAGAGATGAAGTACAAGTGTTGATGACTGTGAAATCCCACTACATAGTTACAGCTGATAGATTCTAATGAAACAATCATGGCTCCATCTCCTGAAATTCCGCCAGAGTGCTCCTGTACAATTTCTTGAACTATAGCAGAGAATTTTAAGTACCAGTCAAGCCATAAATTCTAGTACTATCCCCCAAAATGCAACTATTGCAGTTCAAATGGAATCAAACTGCTATACATTGCAGGCGCACCCCCCAAAGAAAGACTCAGACACCAGTATATGGATAAAGGCATTGGGCCACTTTTATTGAATAATGCCCTAGTCCGAATTATAACTTTCAATTGGTGTACTCATCCAATTGTAATTCTTAAGGCAAGTAGGCCGCAGTAACACTGGTAAGGTTCCTCCCAAAATTGCCAATGGCAATTGGCTACAATGTATCCATTTTGTATCAATTTGTTTGTTGACACAAACAAATTATTGACCGGAGTCAATAAAATATCTACTGACCCCACCCTCTGACGTGTATCCGTCAAATCACGGGGTGATGCATGCTGAAAAGCTACTGCCATCACCCCTTGCCTGGTTCGTTGTTGACCGGTCAAAGTTATTACACCTGTACCTGTCTAAGTGTTGGCCAGTCAATTGCGAACCTGCCGGATACCTATGGGTCATAAATCTTTACCTTACCAGTGCTACCCGCCTAAAGTGACCAAAGTCAAAGAAAACCCCTTTGTCAAACACTAGCAACAGTGTGGGATGGGCAAAAAAGCCAGAACCCAAGAGCCAATTGTAGGTTCAGGCCAAAAATTCCCACCCGGCCCCGAAGCGACCAAAATATCACACTGTTCACTAGGGAGGGGGTGGAGGGAAAAACTTCTCCTCTCCGTCGCTATTTCTAAAATGGCAGCTCGTCTGCCTCATGGCCACCCCTTTTATAGAGGGGTGGCCACGCCCCCAACTCACCTGGATGTCTGAGTCTGGGTGGGGGGGCCCCCCGCAAAGAGCGCGGTGGCCATTTTGGTGCCGCGCTTTCATTTGCAGGGTGGATATATCAAAGACTATTGTGTCTTTGAACAATGACCAAATTTAGATCAGGCCTCCACAACTTGTAGGCTATGAAACTGAACATGGTCTGCACTGTTATCTATGCTGATCTGCCAAAGGAACAGCGTGCATGGGCCAATGCCTATGCATGCTGCTTTGCCTCCCGAAACTGGATGAGTCATGGTTGGCATGTCCGCGCCGGTAGGGAGGGGAGGAGCTGGGTGTTTCCTTGGCCTATTAAGGCTGGTTCCTTCCCTCCTGGCCCTCTTTCTTTTAAGGCAGCAGTCTGAGCAGTGCCCCACCCTCAGGTCAGTGTGAGATTAGCTGGTCGAGACCGGATAGGAATTTTTGCACTCACCCCTATTTGGCTCCTGGGGTGGATGTTTTTATTCACCCATCCCACACTGATGCTCTTGGTGTGGGCTCTTGTTTTATGGTGTCGGGGTGAACCAAGGGCCGGTCACTGGTGGGTAACACGGGAAAAGGTATAGGTGAATACCTAAACACTGTCAAGTAAAGGCCAGCGGGTATTCAACAACTGCAACTGTTAACCTTAGGGTTCAGTCTGCAGTTGGTGAATGTGACGGTGGCTGAGGTAGGGTACTGCATGTGCAGGCCGCAGGTCTGGCAGTGGTGCTGTTTAACTGCCCGAAGCGACGTCAGATTGTGGGACTTAGTTAAGCCCCTACTGACTAGGATATCACCTCAGGAGTAAGAAAGGGTAGAGGTACCATTATTCACTCAGCCTTTGTCCCACACTACGGCCGGCCGAGTAGCAATACGTGCATGTGTTACAGGTTGTTGTTGTGATGTCAATAAAGTGGCCCTAATGTTTAACTCCAAGCCTTATTGTCTGACTCATTACTCGGGGATGGGTGGGCAATGGTTGACAAAAAAAATTGTTTTTGAGATTTTAAGTTGCTCATCAAGCCACTGATAATTTTACACGAATACATGGTGGTGGTGAGGATGTATGTGGCTTGCTGTGTAACAAGTGCTATAGGCTTGGACTCAGATCCAACAAAACACTTTTAATGGACACCACTGCTGCAGTGGCTCAAGTGGCTAAGACACTGACTGGTAGGCAGAAGGTCAGCAGTTCAATTCCCGAGTACTGCAGGACGGAATGAGCTCCCGTCTTTGTCCCAGCTCCTGCCAACCTAGCAGTTGGAAAGCAAGAAATTGCAAGCAGATAAATAGGGACCACTTCAGTGGCAAGGTAAACAACATTCCATGCACATGACCATGGAAATGTCTGCAGAAACAGACAGCACTGGCTCTTCAGCTTTGAAACAGAGATGAGCACTGAACCCTAGAGTCGGATACGACTGGCTTTCAAGCAAGGGAAACCTTATGGCTCCCAGGAGCAGAATTAAAGAATTTTCTCCCATCTCCTTCAAACATTAATGTAAATCGAAAACTTGCTCTAGAGGGTTGCCCAGCCCTTCAAAGAAGGATTGTATAATAGGGCTCTTTAGCAGAAAGAAAAATCATTCTACCTTCAAACTCTGGTGGCACAAGTTGTAGCAGAAATCTCTGGTTTATATACCTCATCTAAATTTACAAACACTCATACACCTGATGTCCCTGATGTACTTATTCAGCCATATAGAGATGCACAGGTTTATCACTTGGTGACTGTAGCATATTATTCAGTATTTCTTTTGAGTAGAGGAATTTTCCTCAAGTGGTGGGGATTATTCAGTACTGCATCATCAAGAGATTAAGTGATATTTGTGTGCATGAAAACCAACCCAAAGTCCCCTTGACTTTCCATATGATTAATTCACGCACATACAGAGAGAAGGCAGGAAATCTAGCAGTCAAATGGTGTTATATAAAACACCATTTGACTGCTAGCTTTCCTGTCTCCTGTTGAAAAATGCTCAGCTGCTTGCCCTGTAGAGAGAGGATCTGCCAATATTTATTTGTTTTATTTCCATAACAGCCTCAGAAAATCTGTTTAGAAGTTGTTACATCCAGCAAAAGCAGAAGGACTCTCCACAAAGTAGAAAGGACATCTTTCTACTTCTTCTCCCTTTCTTTTGAGCTTTAAAATCTGCTAATTATTCACATTCAGGCATCCAATAATTACACATGATGATGGTATATGGTTTCATAACCTATCTGCATAAACAGCATGGCTACATAATCACTTTTTTTGAAAATATTCTTGTTGCTGATATTAGCCTGTTCCAAAAGGTTTTTTCCATTATTATTTTCTAGGCCAAGTCTAACACACATATCAATGAAACCAGTAATCAGATAACTATTCTCCCACACACCTGACATCCTTTTCTGGCTCTGATTTTACATCATTGTTGACCTACTTTTGACTTACTCCTACATGTAGATGTATTTCTAGATATCTAGCACATACATCTTATTTTAGCATCCATCATCATGTACTGTTTCCTTAACTTTGTGCCTAGTATCCTGCCACATTCACAACTACCATCTCTGTATGTACACATCATCCCTGTTGCATGCACATCCATATAGGCTTTTATTCCACAAAGTATTTTTACTAACCTACTTGCTTACATATCCCTAGGCATTATCTTCTATATATAGAATGGGCTGCTGCACCCCTTGACCAAACCCCGTGAAATTTGGCAGACACATACCTTGCACATGTGAGCAGGTCACTGTCAGGGTCCCGAAGCCCATGGAAGGTTATGCCCCACAAATTGATCCTTTAGTCCTCATCCATTCACAAGGGCTGACCAGGTATGGGTCTTTGTGATGTTATGCCCTTTGCGATGTCTTGCCCAGACCTGGTCAGCCCTTGGGAGTGGTCAACCCTTGGGAGTGGTCAGCCAATGTGACGTCACAGGGCCCCACCCCTTGGCCAGGCAGGCCATCTGGCAGGGCGGGGCATGAGTCCAGTGGACAGAGGACAGCCCAGGAGAAGGAGACCCGAGCAACACAACCCCGGGTGGTAGGACAGCGGCCCACCAAACCCCACCCTGTTGGAGCCAGACACCCCTGCTAGTCTCTCTCTCTCTCTCTGAAGATGCTGGGATTCGTAGGTTTTTTTGTCCGCAGTCCGCACACCCATGGCCACATCCCTTCCTTATAGGTGTGTGTGCGGACTGTGGACAAAAAAAACCCCCCCTACGAATCCCAGCATCCTCCTAGAGAGGATTGCCTGAGCACTGAGGAGGTGGGACAACTGGCGTGCATGGAAAAAATCTGCCGACGCTCGTCCAATACAGCTCAGGGCCCTGTCTTACCAAGGCAGACAGAGCCCGGGCTGAGGGAACAGACTGCCTGCCACCCCTTCTGCACCACCTGAGGACACAGTCAGGTGAGGCGCCACCGTAGGCACTGCCTCTGCCCTGTCACCCCTGCTGCCTTCAGCTGAGCCTGATGGCTCTTGCCCTCACCATTTCCCCTCCGCTATTTGGAGACTGTAATTGAAACAGCAGAAGGGAAAATGCAAAGGTGGCAGCCAGCGATCCACCAGGGAGACCACCTTCCCTGACAAATCCCTGTCTGGCACTTTTGCATTTCCCCTCCACGATTTCGAGCCAGCCATCAAAACAGCAGAGGGGGGAAAATGCAGAGGCGGCAGCCAGCGATCTGCCAGGGAGAGTGCCTTCCCTGACAAATCCCTGACTGGGACCTTAGCATTTCCCCTCTGCTGTTTCAAGCCAGCCATCGAAAAAGTGGAGGGGAAAATGCAGAGTCCAGCCAGAGATCTGCCAGGGAGAAAGCCTTCCCTGACAGATCCCTGCCTATTGAAAGCCTGCTATCCTTCCGGGGATGCGCATCCTCAGTCGGAAAGAGCAGCCTGACAGTCAACTTCCCTCTCCGCAGGGCCCAAGTGACCCGACCAGTGAAGTGACCCAAATGGCATCCACCTCCCCCTTTCCTGCCCCATCCCCAGGTATGTTAGTGTGTCTGGTATAGAAATCCACACCCCTGCACTGATCCCCTTGAAATTTGGCACACACATACAACAGGCATCAGCACTGTCAGGGTCCGGAACACCACAAATAGGACAAAATGGAGGGGGGGAAAACTACACATCTCAGCGACCACTGTGGCATGCACCAGCCAATCGGGGAGGGGAGCACGAGCACAGAATGGGCAGGGCAATGGCCACGCTGCTGGCACACCAACAGCCACTGCTGCCTAACCCTCAGCCAGGCAAGGGTGGAAAGAGCAGGACAGCACAGCCTGGGCATGTGCCTCTATGTCCACACACAGCTCTGGATGCCAGCAGGGAAGGCAGTAACAGCAGCAGCATGCAGGGCCTCAGCACGCTGGCAGTGGGAATGGGGGAGGAACTGGCAACAGTGCAGCGGGCCTCGCAACAGCCTCAGAATGGAAGCCCGGGCCGCCAGGCCACCAGACGCAGTCACTATGCCGACGCCGACGACATGGCTGCATAGCCACAAACAATGAGGCAGCAGCGGGGTGGGCCCCACACCAGCCAAGGGATGGCACGGCAAATGTCCAGGTGGCTGGGGCAATGGTGGACACAGACCCCACCAGCCAAGGTAAACCACGGAAACAGAGGCAGCAGCGGAGCAGGCCATGTGCCGGCGATGGGATGCCTTAAGGGGAGCCTGCATAGCAGGGCCCATGGAGGAGCTGGACCCCATCAGGCTGGGGGGCAAAGGAAAGAGCTCCCGGACAAGGCCCTAGGAGGAGCCAGCAGGAGCAGCTGAGTAAACAGGAAAAAGTGTGCACGCATAACTTTGGGCGTGGGTGGTGGGGAGCGACTGCAATGCCGGGGCCCTTGCCCAGACATGTAGCTGATGCCACCAACGGCCCACAGCCACCACTCAGACACCGGGCTGGGCCTAGGATGCCTCATCCACAACACGGTAGGAGGGGACGCCGGGGGAGGGAGACTGTATCAGGCCAGGTGCATGGGAGATAGAACCCAGGGTGAAGCCGGGTAACCAGCTAGTAGTAGTAGTAGTAGTAGTAGTAGTAGTAGTAATAATAATAATAATAACAATAATAACAATAATAACAATAATAATAATAATAATAATAATTTTATTTATATCCTGCTTTCCTTGACCCAATGGACGACCCAAAGAGGCTTTCAGATAATTTAAAGGTACAGTATTAAAGACACAATATTTAAAGATACCATATGTCAAAGGGCAAAAATACAATATTGCAAAATACAATGCAAAATACCATAGAAAAAATTGTATAGTACACTGTAAGTATAGGTATTCTTGTTTATACTACATTAACCATCTCAAAGTCTTAACCATTGAAGGCCTTTTAGTTGTGTAACAGTTGGGGTAGCATGTATCAATTTGCATACATTTATATTATAAATCCAATCTAAAAGAAAGTGTTACAATTGATATTATAAAATTATAACACTTTTCCTTTAGTTTGAATTTAAGACTAACATTTTACTGGAGAAAAAAAAATTGTACACTTCAATTACATGCGACCCCAACTGTTACACAATTAACAGACCTTCAATTGTATCTTCATTCATTGCCTGGAGTTGCATCAATCTGGCAACTAACTCACAAATATGAAACTGCCAATGTGAATATGACTGTGATAATACGTGAGGCTAACACTTTCATTGACATACCAGGGCCATTCCTCAACCAATCAAACAGTAAAGAATTTACGTGCAGAATCTACTTCAAAAGCAAATGAAGTCTGGATGAAAACTTTGTGGTTACATTCCTCAGCTATGAGATATTTGAGAGGTCATTGTCTTTCACTGCACAACCATTTATCAAATCTGCAGCCTTCCCTACATCAACACTTCAGTCAAAATGCACCAAAAGGTATTGAGAAGTTAGCTTCTCCCATGAGACTTTCAAATTAGAAACTGGAGGCAGCTGAAGAAATCTGCAGAGATGGACAGAAGTGTAACAGAAAGGAGAACACACACACCTGGGCCTGAGAAGAAAAGCTCCAACAAAGTTCCCAAAGAAATGTCAGTGCCTTAAGAATAAGGCAGAAAAGGGACCCCTCCTCTGCAGGAAGAAGAAAGCTGTCACGATATTAAGATGACAGATTTTGGCATAGTATCAGATGAAACTTAAGTGCAGCCAATAATTTTAGACTGCATTAACAAACTATAATTTCCAAAACCTGTGAGGCATTAATCACCTTCTATTCAGCACTTGTAAGACCACATCTAGAGTACTGTGTCCGATTCTGGACACCACCTCCTTTAAGATGGATGCCAACAAACTGGAGCAGGTTCAAAGGAGGGCAACAAGGATTATCAGAGAGGACTAGAAAACAAGTTGTATGAGGAAAGAATGAAAGAACTGGACATGCTTTCTATTGAAAAAAGAGAGAGCGACTGAGAGGATATGACACCACTTTTCAAATACCTGAAAGATCATCATAAAGAAAAACGATAGGATCTGTTCTCAATCATTCCAGAGTGCAGGATGTGTAATAATGGGCTAAAAATACAGGAAGCCAGATATAGTCTGAATCTCAGGGGGAAAAACATCTTAACTGTTAGAGCAGTACGACAATGGAAACTATTGCCTTGGGAAGTGGTGTGCGCTCCAACATTGGAGGCATTAAAGAGAAATTAGTCCATCAATCAATCACCTTGGCTGGGAAGGATGGGAAACTGCTCTAGATTACACACAATTGCAAAGTCCGGCATGAACTCAAAAGAGATGGTTTTTTTTCTTTCTATTTTAGTTAAAATAGTGTAGGAGGATGTGAAAAATCTAGGGCAACCCCCATCCATTGTACTCCAAACAGCCCTCTGATGACCTTTCTCCCCTCACCCATGTAAAAGTGGTCAGAGTATCATTTTTAGTTGGGGAGATAGGGGAAATTTATTACATACCTTTAAAAAGTAAATTGGGTAAAATTGTCACATTTTAGGCCATTTCCACCCCACCCCCAATGAGGAGGAGTACTGGGGATTTGGTAAGCATAATTATCATATTTGTGATTAAAGATATATTAGGGGGAAATATATTTGTCTCACCATATTATTTCCAGTTCAGGTATGTATAACAATAATTCCATGGGCACAGTAATTGGCTATGTATGGTGTCTCAAGTGGTTAAGACGCAGGCTTGGAGGCGGAAGGTTAGCAGTTTAAAACCCAACTACTGCATGACAGAATGAGCACCCACAGAGCCGCCGTTAGAAATTTCTGGGCCCCATACTGAACAATCCTATTGTCCCCACACACACAAACACACACATAGTAATGTCACAGTTATGGCCAGTGGCAGCAGGACCCCAGTCAGCTCTGGGCACTATACAGCAGTACTGGTAGCACTGCCCTGATAGCGGCCCTGAGCACCCATCTCTGTTCCAGCTCCTGCCAACCTAGCAGTTTGAAAGCAAGAAATTGCAAGTAGGTAAATAGGTACCACTTCAGTGGGAGGGTAAACTGTGTTCTGTGTACTTTGGTGTCTAGACATGCCTGCCATATGTCCACAGAAATGTCTGCAAATGCAGACAGCACTGGCTCTTCAGCTATAAACGAGATGAGCACTGAACCCTAGATGTGACTGGCTTTGGATGTGACTGGCTTTCGAGCAAGGGTGACCTTTACTTTTACTATGGTACCCTTATTTATTTATTTATCAGCACTAATATCCATATGCATGCATATGTAAGCATGTTTACAAAAGATAAAATATGCACACGTAACTCCTCCCGTCCTCAGAAATGTAATTTTGAGAGCTTCCAAAACTAACAAAACCACATTCATACATTACTAGAAAGTCTCTGTGAAAAAGGGACACAGCACAGGGACTATTCAATTTCAAAAGTGTTCTTCCAGACTATGTGTACTTTTTCTGTTTCACAGTGAAGTAGAATGTCCCCAGCAGCATAGTATTAATTCAAATATGCCTGCAAAAGATTTTTTTTTTTAAAAAAAAAATCCTTACAGGCTCACCAACTGCAAATATTTAAAACTGAAGAATTTACAGGAAAGCACTTTCAGCACTAGAACATTTTCCTGTAGGTTTTTGGAACTTCAATTAAAGTCTTTCCTTGGCAGCTTGTGTAAAATCTCTGAAGGCTCATCCACTCAGTCAGGAAAAATAGTGCGATGCCGACTCTTTTTCATATGCAGAGCTAAATGTTGAGCACCACTCTTTCTCCAGCTTCCACTCTAAGTGGCTCCTTTCATGCACCAGGCTGGACAAGCTTGGCTTCTGCTCCATTTTCTAGTGCTGGGACATTTTTGGGAGAACGTTGGTTTCTGTGCAAATGAACATGACATACTGCAGTGAAGAACTGTTATGGTGACAAGCATTGTTAAAAGCATTCAGGGTGTTATAGATATGCCACTATTTTCACCCATGAAATAACTACAATTAACCAAGAACACTTGCACAAAAAAACCTGGTGCCCTCCATTACTATCATCCTCAGATCTGTAGGAGAAGGCATTATGAGACTACTTATCCTTCTTGACAGGTAAACTGGAGAGGGCTTTATTTGGAGTTTTTGTCAGGCAGTGGAATGTACTCCCTTCAAAGATGCAATCATCCCTATTATCACTGTTTTTAGGAAGCTGTGAAGATGCATCTTTTCAATGTAGTCTTTACTCTCTTTTTTATGATGATAGCAACTTTCAGAGTTTGATTGCCTAAACCAGGGGTTCACAACCTATGGGCCACCGTGGGCCGCCACCAGCACCATTTCATCCTACCAGTGGCAATGACCCTGGAAGTGGAAGCAGATGTGGATGCATTTACGACAGCTGTAAATGTGCCCGTGCACGTGCAAATGTGCCCACTGCAGTTTGCAGCATACCTGTCAAGTTTTGGGAAATTTCTGTCAAATAAGGGAAATTTCCCGGCCAAAATGGGAAACTGGACAGCTATGCTTATCCTGTTCTGGCCTCCAGTCTAACTCCAGTCTAATTGCAGTCTTACTAATATGGGATGATGGCGGGAAAGAGTGCAAAATACAGGGGTTTGACAGAAATTTCCCAAAACTTGACAGGTATGGTGTGCAGCAGCATTTATTATGGGGAGAACCATGTGTCCAGTCTACTCAGCTGTCTGAGTGGGAGTGGTCCGTCCCGTGGCACGAACACCTTGAGAACCTCTGGGTTAATTTTTTTCTGGATATCCTTCCTCTTTGCCCTGAGTGCTATTTTGTAATGGAAAGGTGGGACAAAATGTATTCATAGACAAATATGTAATAAATAAAATAAAACACTGGAGGAAGTGGCCATTTTCATGATTTGATTTGTAAGACGCTGACTGGAAGGTGGGAGGTCAGCAGTTCGATTCCAAAGTACTGCAGGACGGAATGAGCTCCCATCTTTGTCCCAGCTCCTGCCAACCTAGCAGTTTGAAAGCAAGAAATTGCAAGCAGATAAATAGGGACCACTTCGGTGGGAAGGCAAACAATATTCCATGCTGTCTAGTCATGCCTTCCACATGACCATGGCTCTTTGTCTTAGAAACAGAGATGAGCACTGAGCCCTAGTGTTGGATATGACAGGCTTTCGAGCAAGGGAAACCTTTACCTTTACTATCACAGCCCACCATTATTAACTCCAAAGATACAAAAGTGAAAGTCATCATTAACCTGGCTCACCCATCCATATGCTTCATTTCAGGACTCTTCTGCTTTTACTTACTATGTAACTAATGTCTGACAACTGAAGCTGCAAAGGGACTCTGCTGAACAATATTGCATTTAGTTATGAGAAGTAAAAATATCTGTCTATAACATTTGATATCCAGAATCTGTTTGAGGAAGAAAATAAACAAATAAATTCCAATGTTCTGAAAGAGAAGTTTCTTCAATTGCTTATATGGAGTCAAAATCAAATGTCATTATTGTACAATAACGAATATCCAAACATTACTGTACAATAAAGACATTTGATTTTGACTCCATATAAGCAATTGAAGAAACTTCTCTTTCAGAATTTTGGAATTTATTTGTTTATATTTCTGCCTCAAACGGATTCTGGATTTCTGGTTTATACGCTGTTTGGCCCACCTTTTTCTCTTCTTTTGATATAACATTTGATAGCCTCTTCACACATACAGTGCGTTAATCAAAGCTAAATTTATCAAGCTGTGTGCATATGAATGTGTGTATCTGTATCACTTTATTATGGTCTACAACCAGCATCGTAAAACAAAAGGTAAAAAAAAAAAATCAAATTTAAATGCTTAAAATGCAGTTAAAATATATTATTAAAAAACATATCCATTCACAGTTTTTAAAAAAAGAAAAAAATCAGTTTTTAACATTACTGCTACAGTAACTGCTACTGCAATATAGCATTCATGGTTTGTATCACTGAGGGGCCTGCCAGAAATGTTCTTCTAATGCTGATTGCTATAGCACAAAACCTGATGGTATTATGGGTAAAAGTGGGACTTTCGTCTGATAGTAGCCACTGAATGTAAGTGTTGTTTGATTGACCAGGATATTTGCAGAGCAGTGGGGATATGCATGTGTGTCTTTGCATGTTCCTAAGCAACAGTTCCACAAATATTCTCCTTATACCAAGAGTGGGTACTATATAGCTTGTGATCTGAATTTCCCTTATCAGGCTGTGATTAAGCAATAGCCACTACACTTATATACCACCCAATAGCACTTTGTCTCTCTGGGTGTTTCCTGTCAGGGATCAAGGTTGACTCAACCTTCCATCCTTCCAAGGTCAGTAAAATGAGTACCCAGCATGTTGGGGTAAAATGCTAATTAACTTGTGAACCACCAGAGAGACAAAGTGGTTCGCAAGTTAATTAGCATTTTACCCCAACATGCTGGGTACTCATTTTACTGACCTTGGAAGGATGGAAGGTTGAGTCAACCTTGATCCCTGTCAGGATCAAAGTCAAAACATTTTGGCTTTAGTACAGCATCCAACCCAGAAAATAGAGAGTCAAGACAAGCAAGAATTAGATAAAAACTTGGGCCATAACTTTATTTAATTTATTAAAGTCACTTAAACTGCAGGGGGGGGTGGGGGCTAAGATAATGAAACCTGGTGCCAGATCAGTTGGGACCCCATGACCCCTCTGTGGCCTGGCCAGGCAAATCTCTAACTTCTGTGCAGTGTCAAGCTCGATTGGGGAGGTTTTCCATTGGGCGTTTCCAACGCTATTGAAAAAATGGATTAACAATTATTGGATGTTGGCCATACCACAAAGATGTCCCCTGAGTTTGCACTCAAGTCTCACAAATGAGGGTTTCAGTGATACCACCCTAACACTGCACTACCCACCAAGCTGTACCAGTTGTAATCTATTTAAAAGAACACCATCTTCAAAGTGGCTCATAATGACCTGTAAGTAATTATAGTGGAAAAGGCAAACATTGTTTGGGTATCCTTTTTCTAACATTGACAATTAAGGTATCTGGGTGCCATTCCTGCTTTTTCTTGCTAAAAGAAGGAGAAAGTCTAGACACAGAAATAGAAGGGTAAGGTGGCATTAATGTGCCTTATGTTCTGCATGAATTGGGTGAGGGTTTGGATAGTAAATGTTTAGCCATCCTTTGTCTCTTTTCTCTTTGTAGTACCCAGACAATCACCTTCTCTCTGTGTCTTTGAAGATGGCCTTTGCAGGTTATTTTGGAGTTGAATTGAATTGAATTGAATTTATTTTTTATATACCACTTTCCTCGTTTTGTGGACAACTCAAAGCGGTTCACAGTGTTCAAATATACAAAAGTACAAAAAAGAAGTGTACAAAGCAAAAAAATACAATTTACACGTACAAGATGCAAAGTTACATAGCAATACGTCATATTACACAATAAAATACAATAATGAAATACAATGAAATACAATAAAAGAGCAAAAATACATATCAGTATAGAGGGAGAAGGACGGAGCCCATGGCTCAACACCCTTAAGAGGTATGGGAATGGGGATAATACAATATAATATAATACAGTAGTGAAAGCAAAAATATACAAAGCCTACCAGGAACAAACTGCTCCCCCGGCCTCAGGCCTCACAGTGAGGACAGACTGCAGGGAAAGTCAGACAGTGGAGGAAAGGCCCTGCAGATAAGTGGGGGGAGATCCGTAGTGACGGCGGCGGCATGGTCTTCTTATAGCCACCTCGCCGGACTCGCAAAGCTGGGGCCAGTCACACATCCTCAATCTTGCAGAACCAGCCAGACAAGGAAGGGCAGGCGTCCAGAGTTCCTGCCAAACTTTCCTCCCAAAGGTGAGGCTGGCTCGGTGGCAGCAAAAACGCTGGTGGTGGTGGCCCCCATGATTGACCCAAAAGTCCAGGGACCATCCTGCTGAAGATGTACTCACCAGGCCTCCTTCCCAAAAGTGAGGCTGGCTCGATGGCAGCCGCAGGGGGCCCGGCACAGCTGACTTCGCTTCCCCCATCCAGAGTGGGGAAGGCAACCGGTGTTGGCGGTGGCCCCGTGGCGAGCTCTTTATGGCTTCAGGACCCAGGCACAGCTACTTCGCTTCCCCCATCTGGAGTGGGGGAAGGCAACCGGCGTTCGCGGTGGCCCCACGGTGAGCTCTTTATGGCCACAGGGGGCCTGGCACAACTGACTTTACTTCCCCTATCTGGAGTGGGGGATGGCAACCGGCATTGAGTTGAGTTTGAATTTTAGGTCTGACATCATGATAGCCAAGTAACGACTCAATAGTGAATGGATAGGAGTAATACGAAGTGAAGAATCTTGGAAATTTCAGTCTTGTGTGAGGCAAATTTATCCCTAATTAAAGGGAGATGATTCATTCACTGCCTGAAATGTGTTTATAATGATCAGCAGTTCCCAAGGCTTTTGTTACTCAGGACTATGGAGCCATAGGAGTTGGAATGGGGTGGTGGTGGTGGTTTGCTCTTGAAACCAACTCACCTCAGTGGGTGAGGTCAATAACAGTGTGCCTTAAGTGTATCCTAAGTCACAGCGCCCAGGGTTGGGGTGGTCATCTGTCTACTCTTCCTTTGCTGATCAGTGAAGCTCACTCATTCTCTATGGAAGACTGGATGCCTGCCTTGTGTGAGGCTGCCTTCTTTTGTTGATCTACTGCTTTAATAAAGATGGTTCTAGTTGATGTTAACTGCTGCCCTCTCATTTTTTTATCATTCTCCTCTGCTCATCATTCCTAATACGATGATGTTGTTATTTTAAAACACCGACTGATGTGGATATTGAATAGAAAGCTCATGATCACACGCTGAAGTGAAAGGGACTGGGCACAGATGTGTCCAAACCTATCAGAAATTTACCAGATATAATAAGCATGGAGTAACTTCAGTTCTGATTTATTTAACAGTATGCTTTTGCCTGCCTGACAAACCACCAGTCAGAGGAGGACACTGCCATGTATCTCTGTGGTATCTATTTAAGAAACTGGGGGAAAAACTGAAAGCATCCCAGGTTCTATCACAGGAGACACTGACACCTCTTCCTTTGTCCCCTGCTGTTAATTCTCTCCTGACAGCCATCATCTGTGCTTATTTACTCCTGCACCAAAATAAAAATAGAATATTATGCAGCACTATGATACATTGGCAGTTTGCATCTGATTTGCATTGGACTGGGAACTCTCCCAGTGGGAAACATGTGTGGTAGAAAATATGATTTGTGGGCTGTTGTATTTAACCCCTCCCCCCAAAAAAACCACCATCCTCAATGATTTTAAGTGACATATAACCTTAGAACTTCACCTAATCAGAATGAAGTATGTATGGCATGTTAATTACATAAGTAATTTCTTTTTGGTTTGGGGAGACAGTTATTAGCACTCCTTGCAGTTTCTTATTCTCCCTCTCCCTCTTCTTGCTTATCCCTCTTTTGCTGTCCTTTACAGAGTTGCTAACATCAGCTGGTTCTTTGTGGATTTCTCTTTTTGCTTGGTTGCCTACAAATTGCTCTAAGCTTTCCATTCCCTCTAAATCTGTTTCGCTGGGCAACAGCTGTACTCCAGGGGAAAAAATGTTTGGGTGCACTAGGACATTGCTAACAAGCAAAACAGTCAAAGGTTGCCTTATCTTTTGGGGTTGCACATATAGTATTATGTTGCCATATGGAAGAAAAATTAATGGGAAAGAAAAGCCATCATTCAGAAAAGAAATGAAAAGAGCTCCAGATGTGTGGCTTTTTTATGCCTAAGGTGCAAGGATATATCTAGCCATATCCATTAGGCTCAAACACAGATATACACATGGCAGAGATAATCTAGCCCTGCTAGGCATGAGAAATCACTGCATTCTTTAAATATAAGAGCAGCCATGTTGTACCAAAATCATAGACTAATTGAGATGGAAGCCAAGGTGCCTATAAAAGGCTATTAAGTTAAACCCCTTGGTCAATGCAGAAATCCAAATCAAAGCAAATCTGACCGATAGTTGTTCAATTGTCTCTTGAATGCTTCCAGTGTTGGAGTGCTCACCACCTCTGGAGGCAGATGGTTCCACTGTTATACTGCTCTAACCAATATGATGTTTTTTCCCCTTATATTCAGCCTATATCTAGCTTCCTGTAGTTTCAACCCATTATTATGTGTCCTGCACTCTGGGATGATTGAGAACATATCCTGCCCCCACCTTTTTATGACCATCTTTTGAAGATTTGCTGTCATACATTCTCTCATGGATAACAATGCCAAAAAAGGTCCATCACTTTGAAAGGAAGAGAAAAGGAGTTTATGAGGGCTACATTATATATTTCTTTCCCACAGTTTCCATTTAAGAAAATGGGCCTGACCTCCCCTTCCCTCATAATTTTTAAAAAAAATCTATCTCCTCATGATGACTTTAGTTAAGTTATGTAAGACTCTGCAGATCGAATAACCTGAGAAAAGCATTAGTAAAACTACACTTTTATTTGATGATGAATTGTTACAGACAGCTTTATTGGGATATTTTGCACTTCATTTTAAAAAGAGGAATCTGACAGAAAGCAACCCACTAGCCCTTACTCATATGATCATTATTACTCATCTTAGCACTCTGGGTGGTACTTCCATTGCAATAAATAGATCCTAAGTATAAAGGGTACTTAGGAAGAGAGATAAAGCAAAGATCTGAAAGTCAAACAAGTAACAGTTTTATCTCCCATCCATCTCATCTCAAATTAATCACTAATCTGCAACTCCCAGTGGCCTCACAAATGTTTAGGGTATGCCAACCTTACTTTTTAAGAGGCCATGATGATGAAAAATACAGCATAACTGAAGGGTGCCAGGAAGGCTGAGCAAGAAAGTAGTCTTTGCTTGTCTTATTCATACAAGGCTGGAGAACTGCAGATGTATTCTCCTTACCCTATGGGACCTGTGAGGCATTTTGTGGTATGAAGAATAGGGGAAGTCTTTTTAAAAACACTGAAAGCAAAACTGCACAAATAATGGAAATAACAGGAAAAGTCAAATAAGGTAAATTTTATCAAATGGATTGATGGCACTTGTCTTGCTTTATGGATTTTTAAGGAACAGACAGATCAGATGGTCTATGCATCTTCTCAGCTCTGTACAGTATTTTTCTTCTCAAAAGAAGACCCTAATTTTGCATAGAGAAATTTTGTGCAACTTACACAGACAGCCCTCCATATCTCTGGTTCACCTGGATGTGAGGAATTTTATATTTCTTGAAAAGTCTTCATTTAGATGTCACACCAAGAGTAAACATCCCAAATCAATAGGGAAAAAGAACTTAATGTATATAAAAATTATTACTTAATTGCTAAGAAATAGAAGTTCACAAGCATATTCCTTCTTTTCAGTGATATTTGTCATAGTTTAGTCACATTATCAAAAAACATTGACTAGGCCATGACTTGTTCATCATGTCCATCACTAGATTTTCCCCACAGGTGACAGTAACTGTTTTGTCTATGTTTAATTTATGTTTAGGCTCTAATTATTGTTGTTGCCAATTTTGCTGTTCCCATTTATGCTGGGCAATGGTTTTAAATATTCTTTAGAAATACAAAATTTTAAAGGAGGGAGAAAGGAAACAGTCTCCATCTGAGATGCTCATAGCTTTAAAAAGCAAGGTGAACAGAGAAGCTAACAGGTAAAATATGTATGTACTGTTCTGTACAGTCCAAATCACATTTGACTACAAAATATAAATGCCACCACCATCACCATCAAGCAACACCTTGACTAAACATTTTCACCAAAGCCTCTAACTATGATGCTGGCATAAAACTACTGTGGTGCCTCAACAATATCATTTATTACAATGCTGTACAGTTGTGAAATTTATACAACCCACCCACACAAAAATATTTTTGGCAATTAGCAATCACAAAAGCCAAACAAAGATGGAATTGCTGCCACATGTGAGAAGATTTGCTGTCACTTGACTGAATGTGTGAATACAAAGTTGGTGTCATAACGTATTTCTAGATTAGGCTGAAAGCTATCCATTTAAAAATAAAATCCTTCCACACAGTGCAATACAGTATTCTTTATGTCTCTGAAAGAATGTGAGAGAATGAAATAATATTGATAGACATGAGCATGTACAGGAGGCGCACCATAGTATTTCAGTGTGTGTTCCACCCAATTTCTTCATTTCCTGATTTTATTGATGAATTCTGTTCAAGCAACACATGAAAGGAACATTCTCACATGAATTGAACAAACAAGCAGAACCTCAATTCAAGCTCTTTACTCAATGCATGGCAGTCAAGGAATGATGAATCCATGCATTCATTCAAGTCATAATAGCTAGTTCATGGAGGAGCCAATATAATTTGGTTAGGCTCCCATTAATGCTAATTGCCAACAGGATCATGGCTGAAAACTGCAAAAATAATTATCACTATAGTTCCTAAAGAGAGAGCAAAACTGATTTAGAGCAAAATATTGCTAAAGATAATATAGATAATGCAAGAAAAGTCAGACCAATGATCACCTCCCTCGTCCTCACATTTAATGGAAACATTAATACCTGCTCCCAAGTAAACATTATAACAAGGTCTCACAACCAACCCCATTTCTTAACAAGGCATCATTGGTATTGTGGAAAAGCTGAAATGAAACACAGTCTTTGATAGTATCACTATCCACAAATGGCAGATTAGCAGTGCAATCATATCTACAGTTCCTGCTTTTCTTGTCAGTGCAGCTGACCTGTATTTGGGCTAAATAATTTGCACCTTTAATGGGATTCATCCTAGTTATATGGAGCTCATTTATTTGAGTTAGGAGTGAAGGTACCAAAAGATTACTATATGCCTATTATTTTTATTTGGTGGGGTGGAGAGGTGCTGCTCTGTGGTATGAAATCCTTTTTTTAATGAATACAGGTTTCTAATTTGACTGATTTGTTTTTCCCTGTCTGGGGAATTTTTCCTGCTTTTTGAATTGTAGCAATCCATAGAGACCAGCATTGAGAAAACAAAGTCTGTCTCTACAGACCAAATTAAGGTACTTGTATTTACATACAATTCATTGACATTTAAATAGATTATATGCAGCTACACAAGGTGTGCAAATGTCTACAAAGACTTTATTAATTTTTCAAGCATAATGACTACTAGAATATTACAATACTGATAACAGTAATTTTAAAAAATCAACAATATTTTTGCAATTCATACCTTTTGTCAAGATTGGATTAGCCAAGAGCAAAATAAAACAAATAACAGTGAATACTTCCGATATGGAGCATAGTACAGATCCCCCCCCCCCCTTGACTGCTAAATATAATAAACAAACATTTAAGCTTTTCAATATACCTTTTGAAAAGTGTTAAAAGTGTATTACCTAACATCCTCAATGAAGATAATCAAGAAGGTGGCATATTAAAAATGTAAAAAGCTGCTTAGACAAAATAACTCCAGTTACCATTTTCTCCCATAAAATGAAATTTTAAGACCTATTTCAGGGTATATGAAATGCCATTGCATCTCCAATATTTATCACCATAAATGAAGCATTTGTTTAAAAGGTTTGTTTGGGGACCAGTTGTTTCTTAACAATTGTTTGTTGAATAATGATTAATTGTAAATCAATAGGGGATGTTTGCTGTTCAAATGAATGTAGGAACTTGCTGCGTTGACATAGCAAAATTTAATTACCATAGTTTTGGTCTAGATGTGAGTTATGTGAGTTTTGAGTCCCCAGACAAGCTGCTGTGTGATTTCTTTCTTTTAAAAAACACTATTTGTTTGGAAATTATCCAAGAATTTTGTCATTTTTGAGGTTACATTACAATCTGGTTTACAAACTGACCTGCTAAAATTACCACTTTCTTACCGTGGACAGAAGGACAGAATATTTAACTAATAATCTGTATTGTGTACCAGTATGGAACTGAATGTTATGATGGGAAATCTGTAACCTCTCCTCTGATATAGAAACATGGGAGCCAGCTCTAACAAGACTGCCCTTGTGCAAAATTAATATAATTTTTTGCCTCTTGTATTCAACTATATTTTTCAATGCATATCAAGTAGAATATTTTGGAATGTGGCCACTTAAATGGGCAAGAGTTCTGTGGGCAAACATTTAACTATACTTCATCATTAACATGGAATAAAAAAGGAACTGAGTGTCCTGGCTGACACAGCACTACAGGCTATTAACACTCTCACAATTACTGCGTGAAGGCTTAAGAGCAAAGAATTCTTACTTTTAAAAAAGATTAGTGCCTTTTCATTATGTGCCCATCATTTTGATAGCCTCACCATATTTCTTACTTTGATTCCACAGCATGTTTAAGATGTGTTCTCCATTTACAAGAAATCACTGAATGTGCCCCAAGGTAGGGTAATATTACCAATTAGCTACATTATAAGGTCAGCTCCCACTACAATAAATGGCCACCTGCCTATGGAACTTAATGGTGAAGAATAAAGTCTTTGGCATAAGGTTTAATTGGCACAATGAAACAGTATTACCAAAATGAATGTCTTCCATTTCACCACTCCTGAAGGGATACTATTAACTATTCTATGGCCTCTGTTCCATTCAGCCATTACTGCACAACAGTGGAGGAAGCTATCTGCTGTGTGTATATACAGCAACATTTTCTATAACAATCCAAAGCACATTTACTACAGAGTGCAGTGAGGTATATTCTGCACTCAATATGCATAGCAGTAGCAGCCTAGTTCAGAATGTTTGGTGAATGACAATGCCAAAATGAAAAATAAATGTCAATTTGAATTGCCATTAATTTTTGCTTCCAAGACAATCCCAGTAGGTTTTATCCTAAAGTAAAACATTCAAGACATTTCTACTTCTGGTTTCACTTCAGGAAGGGAGATTTTTCTACTTGGAAAGCTATCTGAGGAATTTCAGCAATTCAACAAGATTCAGTAAAGTAAGCTGACTTTCAGGTTAGTCTGGCAGAACAAATAGTGTAAAATGCCATGGCTACGTTACTCAAGAATATGTACCAGAAATACCTTATTTCAGCTCTGAAGGAGCTGCATTGGTGCTAATAAGTTGCAACCAGACAGAGGACATTCTCAATACTGTAGTTATATGCTGCCAACTCACTTCCAATTTATGGTGACCTCCAAGGTGATATCATTAACAGTTGTGCTCAGACCTTAAAACTCAAATTTACATATTCTTGTATTAAACCAGCCCATTTCTTATTGATCTTCTTTTCTCCTTGCCTTCAATGTTGCCCAGTATTATTGTCATTTACGGTGAGTTTTGTCTTCACATCTTCTGCCCAGAGTATGGGCTTCTTTTAAGTCATTTTGTTTCTAGTGAGAGTTCAGGCATGATTTGGTATAGCTCCCATTTGTTTGTTTTTCTGACAGTCAATTGTAAAACCTTGCTCCGGCACTATATTTTTGAATGAATGTGTGTTTTTCCTGCCAGCTTTCAAATCTTTATTACGGTCCAAGACCAGCATAGAATAGCAAAGGGAACAGAAGTTAAAATGGGAGTACTTAAAATATATCAAGAGCTTTCTACACTCCCCACATTTCAATCTTATGTGTGATCTTGGTCTTATTCTCCTGTTTTATAACCTTGAAGATATTTTCCAGTTCTTTCATAGATGCCTTTCTAAGTCTCAATCTTCTTCTGATTTTCTGGCTTGCATTGATGACTGAGTCAAGCAGTGGTGGGCATCAGCAGGTTCACACCAGTTCGCCAGAAATGGTAGCAGAAATTCTGGCTGGCCCTGCCCATCTAAGTTTTGAAATAAAGTACTCCTAATTCGGGTGCAACACAGGGCTTTTCCCCTGGCCACACCCACCATACCATGTCCACAGTGTGGTAGTAATTTTTTTGAGCCCACCACTGGAGTCAAGGTATACAAAATATTTAACAATATCAGATTATTCATTGCCAATCTTAAATTTAGTGACTTTTCAGTAGTTACTAAGGGACTGTGGTGGATCAAGTGGTTAAGACGCTGAACTCACTGACTGGAAGGCTGGAGTTCAAGTCCTGAGTACTGCATGACAGAGTGAGCTCCTATCTCTGTCCCAGCTCCTGCCAACCTAGCAGTTCAAAAGCAAGAAACTGCAAGTAGATAAATAGGGACCACTTCGGTGGGAAGGTAAAACAGTGTTCCGTGCACTCCGGTGTTGAGTCATGCCTGCCACTTGTACACAGAAATGTCTGCAGACACAGACAGCGCTGGCTCTTTGGTTATAAACATGATGATGATGATGATGATGATGATGATGATGATGATGATGATAATAATAATAATAATAATAATAATAATAATAATAATAATAATAATAATAATAATAATAATAATAATAATAATAATAATAATAATAATAATAATAATAATAGTATTTAATTTATATCCCACCCAGAAGGGCACTGAACCCTAGAGTCAGATATGACTGGGTTTCGAGCAAGGGCAATCTTTACCTTTACCTCAGTAGTTATTATTATTCCCCTCTTTCATCAGGCATGGGTAGCACTTTTTTCTGCAAGTCACCATCATAAACTTAAAGACCTTTTTATTCAACCAGACTTTATTTGAATTTATATGCTGCATTTTTAGATCACTATTTCTGTATGGCCACTTCCATGACTTTTCTATTTTATTGATTAATAATATATTGATTTGTATTATACATTGTGCACACTTTGGGATTACAATAACAAGTGGGCAATAAATTTCATAAATGAATGATCAAATCAGCTAAATGGATGTGTTTGCACAGACCTTGCAGGTTGTATTTTTAAAGGGACTGTTTTAACTAGAACCCTCTTAATAGTTCCCTTGTTCCTTCAATATGTCTAATCTTAAATGATCTTAGAAACCCAAGTAGGATTGGGGTTGGGATGAGAGACCACCTAGGAAGACCAGGGGCAGAAATGGATGGATGGCAGCTCAGTAGTGGAACATAGACTTTAAATTCAGTAGGTCTCCTCCAATTTGGGCTAAGAATGAATACTGACAGAACTCCTAAAGAGATATTGACAGCCATTGTCAACAGTACTATGTTAGATGGATACAAGATACCACCAAGTATAAGCAGCTTCCTTTGTTTCTAATTGCTTTGGTTCCTTTCTGAGTTACCTAACTCTATTCAAAGCAACATTTTGAACTTATGTGAGAAACAAATAGTCATTTGAATAATGGTGGAAGAGCCACTCTAGTTGGGTGCATTCTTTCAACATCATTATTATTGTACCCAGCATTTTTGGGGCAAAAATGCCAATTAACTTGTGAACCACCCAGAGAGTGCACTGAGCAAAATGGGTGGGGTATAAGTGCAATTGCTATTGCTATTACCTTTGATAGATATGTGCCATTGCTTTGTGAAACATAGGGCTTTGATGAATTAGCATCAAATGCATACTGTGTTCACCCATGTGAAAAAAACAACATCTAGTTCCTGGAGGTTGCAGCAGCACATGGTCTGTTGCCTCCAGCAAGAGGGCTTCTTTCAGCATCTGACCAAGCAATCATAAACTCTTCAAGGGGATTAAGCCAAAATTAAACATATGCAATTACGAAGTTTCTCAAAACTGTTGCATCCAGCAAAGCAAAGCAGGAGGGGAAAATGCCTAACAAAGTTGAAAATAAAACTATAAAAAGATAAGAACATAAGAACAGCCTTGCTGGAACAGGCCACAGCCCATCCAGTCAAGCATTCTGTCTCACACAGTGGCTCACCATTTCCTTCAGAGTATTCCCAAGGAGATGCCTTCACCTGCTTAGGATTCCCTGGAAATGGCATTGAGAGATATCCTGCCTATCTCTCTAACCCAGAGGTTGTCCTTAAGTATCCATAATTATAGCCATTGATACCCTTGTCCTCCATGAACTTGTCTAATCCTTTCTTAAAGCTGTCAAGACTGACAGCTGTCACCACTTCTTCTGGCAGGGAGTTCCATAGACCAGTAATCCTCCGGGTGAAAAAGTACTTTTTGAGAACTAGTACCCAAAAGTTTCATTGAGTGTTCCCTAGTTCTAGTGTTGTGCGATAAGGAAAACAGTTTTTCCTTATCTACTTTGTCCACACTGTGCGTGATTTTATAAACTTCAATCAGGTCACCTCTTAGACGCCGTCGTTCAAGAGTGAAAAGGCCCAACCATTGCAGCCTCAGATGGTAAGGAAGGTGTTCCAGTCCCCTAATCATTCTGGTTGCCCTCCTCTGCACTTTCTCCAACTCCATAATATCCTTCTGGAGGTATGGCGACCAGAACTGTACACAGTATTCTAGATGGGGCCTCACCATAGATTTATAAAGAGGCAAAATGACACTTGCTGACTTATTTTCTATACCCTTCCTAATGATCCCTAACATTGAGTTTGCTTTTTTCATTGCTGAGGCACACTGGGTTGACACCTTCATTGAGTTGTCCACCAGGACACCAAGGTCCCTTTCCTGGTTTGTCGCAGAGAGTTCAGACCCCATCAGTTTATAAATGTAATTGGTTTTTTTTGCCTCAACATGCATCACTCTGCACTTACTAATGTTGAAGCTCATTTGCCACTGTTTTGCCCACTCACCCAGTGTCAAGAGATCCCTCTGGAGCTCCTCACAATCTCTCACAGTTTTCACTACCCTGTATAATTTAGTGTCGTCAGCAAATTTGGCTACCTTGCTTTTTACTCCTACCTCTAGATCATTTATGAAGAGGTTGAAAAGCAGGGGTCCCAGTACTGAACCTTGGGGGACCCCACTCTTTACTTCCCTCCACTTGGGGAAGTGTCCATTTAGTACTACCCTCTGTTTCCTGTCCCTTAGCCAGTTGCTGATCCAGGACAAGACCTGTCCCTTTTTTCCATGACTGGTAAGTTTATTCAAGAGCCTTTGGTGTGGGACCTTGTCAAAATCCTTCTGAAAGTCCAGATAAACAATGTCAACTGGATCCCCCTTATCCACATGCTTGTTGACACTCTCAAAAAAATTCCAACAGATTAGTGAGGCATGATTTGCCCTTGTAAAAGCCATGTTGGCTCTCCTTTAGCAGTGCCTTCTCTTCTATGTGCCTATTAATTCTATCTTTTAGGATGGTTTCCATCACTTTACCTGGGACACATGTCAAACTGACAGGTCGGTAATTTCCTGGATCACCACTGGATCCTTTTTTGAAAATTGGTGTTACATTCGCTACCTTCCAGTCATCAGGCACAAAGCCTGATTTGAGGGAAAGATTATATATTTTGACTAGGAGATCAGCAATTTCCTCTTTAAGTTCCCTGAGAACTCATGGATGGATGCCATCTGGTCCTGGTGATTTGTTAGTGTTTAGCTTAACAAGACATGCAAGGACATCCTCCCTGGTTATTTCTATCTTGCTTAATTTTTCGGTTTCCCTCCCTACGAAGATAGGCTCTGTTTTAGGCATGTGGTCTCTGTCTGCTTCAGTGAATACTGAAGCAAAGAATTCATTGAGTCTCTCTGCAATCTCTGTTTCCTCTTTAATAACCCCTTGCCTTCCATTGTCATCTAATGGTCCAATGGCCTTCCTAGTTGGGTTCTTACTTCTAATGTACTTAAAGAAGTCTTTGTTATTTCTCTGAGTATTTTTAGCTGTATGCTCCTCAAAGTCTTGCTTTCCTTTCCTGATTGTTGCATTGCATTTGTTCTGCCAGAATTTATGTTTCTGCCTGCTGTCCTCATTCGGACAAGCCTTCCATCTTCTAAATGAGCTTTTCTTGCTCTTGATCACTTCCCGAACAGCTCCTGTAGGCCACATTGGAGTCCTCTTGGACCTGGCAGTGCCCTTTTTCCTTTTGGGTATGCATTCCAATTGGGCCTCTGTTATTGTTTTTGTAAACAGACTCCATGCCTCTTGGAGTGTTTGGACTCTCTCGATTTTCCCTTTCAGCTTCTTTTTTACAAGTTTCCTCATCTTTGGGAAATTTCCTTTTTGAAAATTTAAGGTTTCTGTGTTAGATTTTATCAGTGACTTGCAAGTTAAACATAATTGAGTTGTGGTCACTGTTCCCTATTGGATCAGTCACATTAACATCTTGCACCAGATCCTGAGTGTTACTCAGGATCAAGTCAAGGATTCTTGTACCTCTAGTTGGGTCTTCAACCATCTATCCCAGGGAACAATCATTTAGCATATCTAGGAACTTTATCTCTTTATCATGTGCTGAACAACAGTTCACCCATTCTATGTGAGGGTAATTGAAGTCCCCCATTATAATCAGGCTTCCCTTCTTGGATGCCTCCTTTACAACATTTTCCAACTGCCAGTCTCCCTCAAGAGTTTGGGTCGGAGGCTGATAGTATATGCCTACTGTTAGATCATCCTTGTGGCCTGGTACTCTTACCCACAGAGCTTCTAATGGTGACTCCAAATCACCTAGATATTCCAATTCATATGATTTTCACTTCTTTCACATACAAGGCTACACCACCTCCCGTTTGCCCCTTCCTATCCTTCCTGTACAGTTTGTAGCCTGGGATAACTGTATCACATTGGTTATCATCCGTCCACCAGGTTTCAGTGATACCAATAATATCAATATTCTTATCTATTGCTAAGTATTCCAGCTCCCCTATTTTGTTCCGGAGGCTTCTGGCATTTGTATACAAGCATTTATATATGCTTTCCTGATACAGTCTTTTGAGTCTAGTTGCATTGTTAGACTGCCTCTTGCATCCTTCTGCTAGAGTGCTGGTGACTAGCTCCTTGCTCTGCTCAGTAAATTTTACATCCTCCTCACTACTCAAGTACACACTTTCCCAAACCGGATGCTGCCCAGCTCCTGTCAGCTTTCCCCCAGTTATCAGTTTAAAAGCTGCTCTGCAGCCTTTTTGATGTTGAGTGCCAGCAATCTGGTCCCATCATGGTTCAAATGCAACCCATCCCTCCTGACATTAATGTTATTGTTCTGGAGGTACTATTGAGTAGGGAAACATTTGCTTTCCTTCATCCTAACTGACAGCTGAAATTTCATGTACTGCATATTTATCATGGAGTAAGTCCTATAAAACACAGTGTGACTGCCTTCTGAATAGTGTGCTATAAACTCACCCTTAAATCAGTGGTGGGCACCAGCAAGTTCACACCAGTTTGCCAGAACCGGTTGCAGACATTCTGGCTGGCCCCGGTCATCCAAGTTTTGAAATAAAGTAGTCCTAATCTGGGTGCAACGCATGGCTTTCCACCTGGCCACACCCACCATACCACACCCACAGTGTGGTAGTAAATTTTTGGGGAGCCCACCACTGCCTTAAATGAAATGATAGCACTATCATACATGAAAATGTGTTATTCTTTTTCATTCCAGTAATGTGATTGAAACAGGAATTTCTATCATTTGTAAGCATTAATTAACCATTATAATTTTTAAAAGGGAATCCTGTCCACTCCGCTCCACATGAAGGAAGTCCCTATTAAACTCAGGGGGTGTTTTTATTGTAGTCATGTACAGTATTGCAAGTATTTTAGCAAAATGGGAATGTGCTTGACAAATGTCCCAGTGAAAGAGGCCTCACATCCAAAATGAGGAAGCCAGCAGTTAAATATTAAGAGATTAAATTAGGATAGATATTAAACAATGAGTCTTAAATCCAGTGGACAGATTCCTGTTAGGAAAGATGTAGCATGATCGCCTTATGGATGGAGCACTCTACATAAACTCCAGTATGCTGTTACATAAGGTAGAATTCACCCATTGAAAACTATAAGTCTTCCACATATGTAAAAGAATAGAAAATGTCTCCTGACAAGAAGGCCAGATTATGAACACAACAATCCATTGTACATGTGATGTATAACCATACAAAATTTTGTCCAGTTATGTATTAGTGAAGGAAAATGGTGCACTAACAGATGTTGCTTTATCCAATATTACAAAAACAGCAAGTTTATTCTTGTAGTCTTTGAACAAGCAATTGCTATATGCAAATGGTGTTACATAATTGTTGTGCAAACATTCTATCAGTGGTCGTGCAACTACATGCAAAAGTGAAAATTAACTTGCATTCCCCTATTTCCAAATAGTCCAGATCTAGGAGTCCACTACAGCAACAGACCTACTGTTTCCCATGCATAAGCTTCAGAGCAATGTTTTTAACATTTTAAAGTTTAATTTTCCACTGTTTGATTTTAAACTGCTATGAATATCTTACAGATTGAAATTGTTTTATACAGCTTTGCAACCTTCCCTGACAGCCTGTGATATTGGGTAGATAATAATTAAATAAAATTAGATAATACAGAAAACCTTGCATAAAGTGTACCTCAGTTAGAGACTAACTTGTTTAAAGAGCAGAGTTTTCTCTGAATAGTCACCTCACTTAACAACTAAATTGTGGTTCGAAATCTCCCCCCCCCCCAGTCAGAAGTCACAATTGGTCACTTACAAGGGTGTTTCGCTTAAAGATCAAACTCGCTTAAAGAGTAATCCCGTGGAACACATTATGCTATTTAAGCGAGGTACCACTGTAATTAAGTTACATTATTATGCTAAAGTAAGTCACAGAGTAGGCTTATTAGAAACAATGGAACTTACAGAGGAGTTGCCTACCTAAATCTTCATTGATTCAACACTAAGAAAAAAGATATTGGCCACTGTCTACTAGCAGAATGCACCACTTCATATTGACGACCTGGGGCTGTGGAGCAGTTGGATGGAATTTTAATTTAAGTGACCCATCTGAGCATAGGAGCAGAATGACACTTGACACCTCTAACTTTATAAGATTTAGCATTTTTGTTGATAAAAAGGCAAGAATAGTTTAATATAAATTATTCATTATTTAACATCTGCAATCAGAACAGTGAACCATTGTTAAAGCAGAAGGAAGTCAGAAACTGAAATGGCCAGCAAGTTTGAATATCATGTACTCCCACAGGACAAAATTAGTGCTTCCCTCGATGAGTTCAAACAAGACGTTGCTTCCTGTATTTGGCCCATAGCTTCACCATGTTTTTTACAGGATTCGGCTCTGCTCTTCATGCTCCTTTATCCATTTAGCTTTTCACAGGTGGCACTTTGATAGCTGGGAGACATAGAACGGACCTTCCCAAAGGTTGGAAAGCATTACGAGTCTACTTGGGCATCCCCTGGGCAACAGTGTGGAGCTGGATAATGCTTCCAATCCAGTCCAGAATCCCTGCGATGTAAACTTGCTGATATTTGCAATGCTGTGACACAAATAAATAAACACTTTGATAGCTCTTTCCTGGCTCCTTTTTTCTTTTCTGTATTCAGTTCAAACTCCTTTTGCTTACTTTGAAATGTCTCGACAATCTTTTCTTGTCTTTCTTTTCTCATATATGCCTCCACCCCCATTCCACAGACCCTTTCTCTTTTCTCCTGTGGGATTAATCTTCCTGCCAAGCCCAGTATTTCTTTCTTTCATCTGTGTTCTTTTGCCACCCACTATCCTACCTCTGCTGCTTCTGGCTCTGGAAGCTGCTTTTTTTCTTTTTGTTTCTTTGGATGCTGGCTTTTCCGGCTTTTCTCTTCATCAACCTTATTTCCTTTCCCTTGTTTCTCATGTCTTCCCTTTCTTCGCTTTTTAGCAGATCCTACATTTTATTTTGCTTTACAGCACTAAGAAAATAAACAGAGTGATACAAAATGACTCTGATAAACAGGAGTTACTCAGAAGGTTGGCCTTATTCCTCAGCAATCCTCCATATCAGCTACAGCTACAGCTTTAATAGCAGTAGCAGTAGTAGTAGTAGTAGTAGTAGTAGTAGTTGTTGTTGTTGCTGTTGTTGTTGTTGTTGTTGTTGTTGGTGGTGGTGGTGGCGGTGGCGGTGGCGGTGGCGGTGGTGGCAGTGGCGGCGGCGGCGGTGGCTTAGAAATGTAACAATTGGGATCTTAAAAGCCTGGATCAAACACAGGATTACTGTTGTTTCATCTGATACCTCATTATCACTTGACATTATGTTTAAAGAGTTGTTGTTTTTTAATATACTCCCAAAGACTGACCCCTGCCCAAAGGGAGTTACAATATTAGGAGCAGAATGCAATTAGAGTGCCACAGAGTAATGTTTCTGCCATGAAAGCATAATACAGAGATTTGTAAAGGCAGTGACATATGAACTGATGGTATCAAAGTTCTCTGATTTGCTGGGAAGGATGATCAAACTGTCGCAAGAAAAGCAACATGCTTTCTAAAATAGTGCTCCTCAGCATTTTTAAAAAAACATGTGCATTTTTAATAAAAGCAAGTTTCTCTTTCCTCCTTCAAATCTCCTTTAGCCTATTCATTTTATTTGGAATAGTACATTTTGGATTGCCAGTGGAAGAGAGAGGGGTGGATGGGCATTTTCCAGCATTGAAAGTGCTAGAGCTAGAGCACGTCTAAGACCCTGAGTGGAGAGGACTAGTGTGTATGTGTGTGTGTGTGTGTGTGTGTGTGTGTGTGTGTGTGTGTGTATATATATATATATATATATATATATATATATATATATATATATATATATATATATATATATATATATATATATATATATATATATATATATATATATATATATATATATATATATATATATATATTGTGGTCACCTGAAAACTGAGGAGTGGGTAAATAAGGCTTAGCCTGCTTTCCCTGTACAAACAATGCAAGTGACTTTTGCCCATATGGTGAAGTGGCTGATGAGCCATTTTGCTATATGGGCAAATGAAACACTCTCCTGCAGAGGGGCAGGGAAAGTGTAATTATTCCCCTCTCCTAGATGATTGTTCACTTTGGTGGAAAGGTAAACAGTGTTCCATGTGCTCCAGTGTCTAGTCTTGCCTGCTACATGACCATGGAAATGTCTGCAGAAGCAGACAGTGCTGGCTCTTTGGCTTTGAAACAGAGATGAGCAATGAACCCTAGAGTCAGATATGACAGGCTTTCGAGCAAGGGAAACCTTTACTAGATGATTGTTGTAGCACTGGATCAGGTAAGAGGATAGCTATATATCTTCTTACTTTTCCTATGTAGTGTCAATTGAGATACTCAGTTTTGATTGAAACTACAAGAAAAAATGAAGGAAAAAAGCAAATAACTGATCTAGTGCTACAACCATCACCTAGGAGGGGAAAATGCTTACACTTTCCCTACTTCTCTACAGAGGCCATTACTGGTAGGATTTGTGTGGCAGATGGATTGAGAGCCTGCTTCCATCTAGGGTATAATGGGGATTGGATTAAAGATCCTTCCAATACTTTGTTCTGTTTTATCATATTTCAGCCGTTCTTATCCTGATGGTGAAAAAGCAGTTAAAACTCTGAAAAGCCAAGCAAAACCCTGAAAGCAAGTTCTCTTCCAGCACTCTCTGCACGTCACCATCATTACATTTAGCATTACAAATGGGGCTTGCACGACAACAAAACACATTTGTCACCCGAGCCACTTCTCCTATGTGCCAAAGCCCATCAAATTAATGCCCGTTACATGAAATATAGTGACAGTCAGGCCTCCTGCGTGTGCAAGACTGGCAAATGAATTTATTCTGTTTTGCAGGCGATTTACATCAATATAGCACCAGGCTGTGTTCCTTCTAGTCAGATACCTGAAAAATGATTCTGTTAAAAGAAGCAATTGAGTATGCAGCCAGTCTATGAACAGTTTTCCATTGCATTTGTCACAACAATAAATTAAAAATAATAGATCTTTCAGATTCCCATATTCCCACAACAGTCAGCATGAAACTTGAACTGTAACATTTTATGACACAGAAAGTTACTCCAAATAAGCAGCAAGCATTCTAATTGCTTTGCTTTGCTTTTCAGACTCAGTAATTACTTTTCGTTCCATATGGTGACAAGCTCAGAGCCTCCCATTTCTTCAGAGTGATCCAAATATTTTGAACTTCTAATACACAATCTACTAATCTTTGTTAAAAATAAATAAATATTCCAGTTAAAAACATCATAAGTTCAGCACGCAACAATTGATTAAGGACATTATTCTCTTGTAGAAATGATCTCCTAATTGCTCATATCACTGGATTTAAATATAGATAACCTACCGCTCAGAGACTGAATATCTCAACTCACTGCCTGCTTCAGTTTTCCATTACATGTACTGAGAGAACTGTGTTGTAGCATATGACACTATGTCACAACGCATAAGTACAATACATAAGCACATTAAGCATTAGGAGAAAAAGACAGGAGAGTGCAATTGGGTTGTTCTTTCTGCAGAAGTCCTCTTAAGAATTGGATCTGGGGCCCTCAGCAACTACTGCCCCACAGGATGGGCATTAGAGACAGCTGGGAGTCCATGTTTGTCAGAAGAAGGGAGCTCTGTGTTTTCCAGACGCTTCCTAGAAATCGCAAACAAATTGAAGCTGGACGTCTGTTTGGAAACTGGACACTTCTGTTAAAAGAGGTTTTAGGATGTGCTGGAACAACATATTTACTGTTCTAGATACTTTGAAACACTTTATTGTTTTAGACCAGTGATGGTGAACCTTGGCACTCCAGGTGTTCTTGAACTTCAATTCCCAGAAGCCTAGATCAGCAGGAGTGCTGACTTGGGCTTCTGAGAACTGAAGTCCAAGAACACCTGGAGTGCCAAAGTTTACTAGCACTGTTCTAGACTGTGCTGGGAACCTTGTGTGTGATTTCAGACTTTCTGACGACTCTTCGTGTTTGGTCCTTGGCTACTGTGTTCCCTGAAACCTAGTAAACTCTCAACTTTGGTCCTCCAGATGTTTGATATGTTCAGAATCCCTGACCATTGGTCATGTCAGCTGGTGTTTCTGAGAGCTAAAGCCCAGAATATCTGGAAGAATAAAGATTAAAGATCACTACTAAAAGTGGTCATGAGGTAGAAATACTATTTATGACTTTGGGGATCATCTTTAACAGCCATGGGGCAGATTATCACTATCATATTGATCTTATATAGCTCACTTAGGTGCTGAACTTAAATTAGTATGAAACGTAATGTGGATCATGGAAAACAAATATGTGGGTGGAAAGGTCTTAAGTCTATGGTGTGGGGACTTTTTCTATTGTATTCTTTTTGAAAGGGCAGTTGTCTCTGAACCATAAAATTGAACATTCTTTGCACATTATTTGATATGCATTAAACTAAATCTGTATGAACTTCAAGTATCCTTGTGTATTTCCATGTGTTTTCACATGTTATTTTGTATTATTGTGCATTTTCAGTGATTCTGCCACTTGCAGTGGCCACAGCAGCTAGGGGTGTGCTGGACACCATGGGAGGGTGCTGGGAGGGGCAAGGGCAGCAACCAAGGGATGGGGAAGAAGGCTGCCCCTGGGAACCACTTGGTCACCGCCCCTAGCTTGCTCCGCCCAGCACACAGCACTTTAGAATAAACCTTTGCTCCAAGCTGAAGGAGGGAGTTTGGAGCAATGGTTTAATCTAAAGTGCAGCATACGAGGTCGATAAAATGATAATAAACTTATTTGCACCCCAGCGTGCCAGAGGCAGGGGTGTACCAGAACGAATCCCCCTGTCCCAGTGGCCCAGCCCATGCCTGGTGGTGGCAGCAGGAATGTGGGCAAGGGGCTCATATGAAATGGGGCCATGGGCTGGGTCCAGCCTGTGGGCTATAGGTTGTGAATCCCTTGCTCTAAACAATTCTGAATCAGGTTATCTAAAAGACCAGTTTCAGTCCTGGAATCCTGAGGGCACAAGGTTCTAAGATCTGGAGGGGGGGTCGTCCCCACACATCTATTTGGAAAGGCTTTCCCCACTTTAAATATCCTTTCTACTGTAACAACTGAGGATTGGGTGTCTTGCTAGTTGTGATTTATAGTTAATGCCTTTCAACACATTTTGACCCCTTGTATAGAGAGCAGATTTTTGCCTTCTGTAGGTTAGTCTTCACAATTCAAGGATAAATTGAAGTCTGAGGGGAGAATCTATAATTGTAAATCCCACAATAAACTTACTTTAAATGGGATATGAAAACAGTATTTAATAGGTTGAAGACAATAGTTCCTTCCTGGAATATAAGGTTAGCTGTTACTATAATTGTTCCTTGAAGACTGAAGTGTATTGCTTTTAATAACTTCCGCCTCTCACCAATGTAACTCTCTCAAATTCATGTAGTGAATGGGATAAATAGTGTGATCCTACATATGTCTCCTTAGAAGGCAGTCTCACTGAGGGCAATAGTGTATAATTGTGTCAGACCTCAGACCTCAAATCACTCAGATATGTTCTCTTTCTGCTTCTTTTTCTATCCCTCCATCCCCATTGCTAACAATGAAGAAGTAGGATGATGTGAACCACAGCTTTCTTGTAAATTAATACAGTACTGATAGGATCCTAAGGGAACCTTGATGATGTTAATGAGGGATGTAAAGGATAATCATTAAATCCTTCTTTCTTCATGGTCTAGGCTCTCTCAATTACATGAGACCACTTGAACAAGGAATTCTCCAAACCCAGTGAGAGCCCTCCCCCCCCATTTCCCCTCACTCATTTGTCTATGATTTGTGCAAATTGTTCTTTGCAAACCTAGTGTCCTTTCACTTTTAAAACCAGACCCCACATATACAACAAGAACCAGAGTTATGGTTGATTGCTTTAAAAACTCATGTTCTCTCCTTCTCATGCTTCTACTTCTCAAAATTCTGCGCAACAAGCCAGCACACCTATTGTTTTGTAATCCCTCTTCTGTGAGTCTTCCTCATTCAGGGCCTATATATAGGTGCAATATTGAACAATATGCAGAAATGAGTTGTTCTAATCTTTTCTCTTTCCACCCCCACTCTAATCTAAGAAGGAGAAAAAGTGACAGCCAGTAATGAAAACTACTATATTTATAATCGAGGAAAAGAGGTTAATTCAACATCCCATGGTCTGTTGAACCTAATATCCATACTTTCCCCAGAGCAACAACAAATGCACCAAGGAAATGCAATCGAAGCATCAAACCCACTCTAGCAAATGTGTTATGCCAACCCATTATTAATGTTGCCTCTCAGCAAAATTCTAGCTCAAACACACTAGCTTGACCAAAAAATTGCTCCTATGCCACACATGATCTGGCTTGCTTTATGTTACACACTCACAAGGGCAAATGAGGATGGGATGCCTTCCAATAACAAAACTCATTGGGAGAGTGAAGTGATGGGATGAAATTTGTGGAAGTCTGATTATACTGACACTAATTGGTGCAAAATTTGACAAGTTATAGATAACTGAGTTGTCTTTGCAAAGAAGAGCTCATTTTTCTGCATTCTTTTCTATGCCAATCACAGGCACAGGAGTGAAATACCGGTGAACAAGCCTTGTTGAATTAAGCCATTCAGTGATGAAAAAAAAGGAGCTTAATTTTGTTTCCTTGCATCTTTCTGCACTGCCAAAGAAAAGCCCCCATTGTCCTTGCTGTAGGCTTCCCTTTTATGCCTCCAGGTTCTCTGCCAACTTAATTGTGAAATCACACTGCATCCCCAAGTGAAACTGAGGTGGAGGAAGGGGGAAATCTCATGTCTGATTGCTTCTTCTTTTCTCTTCTTTGGCAATGATTTCTGAATTTAATAAGCATCAATGAGCACACATGTAAAGTTTCTTCAGCAAAGTCACAGCACACAGAAGGATTATTTTAATGGCCTGAAAGCAAAACTCCATGGGATATTGTCTAATGATGTGGATTCCAAACCAAATTACACTTCCTAATTTAGCATAGGTTCAAAACTATCAAGACCTGACTGGGAAGTGGCACTACAAACAAATATATCAATAGGACAGTGCCTTTACTTTTGACAAGACAAAAAGACTTGTCAATAAACTGTCTAATTGTCTTGTAAGGCTCTGCAGCCTTAATGTAAATGAGAGATGAGTGGATCAAAAAGGAAACACACGAACATTTTACTTTGAACAAAACATGGGCACAACTTTATCTTTTGACTTGGTACAGTATAGGGCAAGCAAGAACAAGCAATTTGATAAGAATCAATGAGCACACATGTAAAGTTTCTTCAGCAAAGTCACAGACAGAAGGATTATTTTAATGGCCTGAAAACAAAGCTCCATGGGATGTTGTCTACTGATGTGGACTCCAAACCAAATTACACTTCCTTATTTAGCATAGGTTCAAAACTATCAAGACCTGACTTGGAAGTGGCACTACAAACAAATGTATCAAGAGGCCAGTGCCTTTAGTTATGACAAGATAAAATCACTTGCCAATAAACAGTCTAATTGTGTTTTAAGGCTCTGCAGTCTTAATGTCTGGTCCTCTTGCCAATTGAGGCCCATCACCCCAACATATCGACTGACAAAAATTGCAGAACACTATGTGGATCTCCAGGGATTGCGGTGGTTTTGTAGTTCAGATGCTGAACTTAGTGACTGGAAGTTTGGCTGGTCAGCAGTTTGAGACCCAAATGCCACACAATGGAGTGAGCTCCTGTCTCTGTCCTAGCTCCTGCCAACCTAGCAGTTTGAAAGCAAGAAATTACAAGTAGATAAATAGATACTGCTTTGGTGGGAAGGTAAATAGCATTATGTGCTCTCGGGTGACTAGTCATGCCTGCCACATGTCCACGGAAATGCCTGCAGATGAAGACAGCACTGGTTCTTTGGCTATAAATGGAGATGAACACCCTAGAGCTGGATATGACTAGCTTTCGCGCAAGGGTAACCTATGACCTATGTGGAGGTCCAGCTGCTTCCAAATCTGGTTTCTATATCTTTGAACCCACACATCACAGGGTTTGTATTGTCTCTTTGTACTCACTCTATTACAAATGTATGGGAACAGATTACTTGTCAGAGGCTCTTGGGGCATTAAGGTGGATCTAATTTGGGTTGTATGCAAGACAGTGATGGGATTTAAAAAAATTACTACCTACTGTGTGGGCATGGTATGGTGGGTGTGGCCAGGGGGAAAGCCCTGTGTTGCACTCGAATTAGGACTACTTTATTTCAAAACTTGGATGGGTGGGGCCAGCCTGAATTTCTGCTACCAGTTCTGGTGAACTGGTGCGAACCTGCTGAAGCCCACCACTGATGAAAGACATCTGTTCCATTTCCACCCATTTGGATATCCTCACAGGTTATTGGGGAAGAAGGCTTTCTGGAACACAGTCACCTTTTAGGCTGTTGTACAAGTTATGTTGTATGTGTACTTGGCCAATCACTCAGTCTTTCTGTGCATGCCGTCCCTGTGCTTTATTTCTCAAAGAGGAACTACACTAGCTTTGTTCATAGACATTTATTTTTTTTGAAAACTACAAAAAATATTTATGGTAAAAAAGATCTCTCTCCCTGTCTCTCCTACTGAAGGTGAGGAAGCTTTCAGGCCATGAACATTTCTTGGTAAGATGTCTCATCATATCATGCCATCTTAGAAGTGATGACAATAAGAAATTTTGTGTATATTTTTCACATCTCTAGTTAAATCATAGGGACTGTAGTGGCTCAAGAGGCTAAGACGCTGACTGGGAGGCAGAAGGTCAGAAGTACTGCAGGACGGAATGAGCTCCTGTCTTTGTCCCAGCTCCTGCCAACCTAGCAGTTCGAAAGCAAGAAATTGCAAGTAGATAAAGAGGGACCACTTTGGTGGGAAGGTAACAGTGTTCCATGTCTAGTCATGCCTGCCACACGACCACAGAAATGTCTGCAGAAGCAGACAGCTTTGAAACAGAGATGAGCTCTTCGGCTTTGAAACAGAGATGAGCACTGAACCCTAGAGTCAGATATGACTGACATTCGAGCAAGGGAAACCTTTATCTAGTTAAATCATAATTAAAAGCCTGAGGATAGAAAAGGTAAGGGAGGGCATTGTTAAGGTTCAAAAATGCAAATCATCATATGAAGGAAACCAGGGTTATGTCTGCTATGGGCCATACGACCAGGTTGTGCTGCAAAAGCTGCAATGTCATCTTTGCTAAAATACACAATACAGCTGCATTGTACAGTCATAAAGGCTTTTCCCTATATTTCTGCCAGCATAAGCAATTAACCCTATGGGCAACCAACACAGAGACCACAATTATTAAAATCCCATTAGTAAAATATTCACGTATTCAAAAGTATACTTCCTGTGCTGTCTAATGGCATTTTGGTGGTGGTGGTGGGGTAGTCAATGGCAAAACACTCACTCCCCACATATTTCCCATATCCCTAAGCAATTTAAAATGCTCACCTTACATGATCACAATAGGTTTAAAAAAGACTCTTGAATATTCAGATATAAATTGTATGCATTAACTTTTCATTAGATTGTCTGTATTGCTGATCTTAATGGATTTAAAGTATAATATCTTTTTTCCCATGGAAATAAAATATGCAACCCATTCTGGAAGTAGAACAAAAGCAAAAGTAAAGTTCTTCATTAGTGTTACAGAAATGGTTTGACAGAGTGTTGGGGGAGGGTATTTCTAAACTACAGTGCTTTATTAAGACCCAGATGGCCCATTTGATTTCTAAAATTCCAATTTTTTAGAATTATTCATACAGAACATGCAAACAAGGTAACAATAACTAATCTGGGGGGGAAACAAGCAACAAGTATATTCTTTTTATTATTTACTAGCTGTTTACCTGGCCTTACCCGGGTGGTTTTCTTCTTTAGCTTTTGCCCCCCTCCCCCAGACACACACTGACCACAACCCTCCCCCCACTCTCTCACACACACACAGTCACATGTGGACGTACCATGGCCAAGGTGTGGCTGTTCTTGGCCAGCGCCAGGTGATGGGGCTCACACAGAAGGAGGTGGCCACAGCAGTGATGAAGGCCATGGCAGACAGACTTTAGCTTTGGCAGGGGTGGCTATGGCTGTTATCGCCTGGCCCGGCCTAGAGGTGCATTGTGGGGAGGCAATTCAGGCCTACTTCAAACTAGCTGGACCTGACATGGGGTCCACCCCAGCTCCTCAGCAGCAGCACCGCAGCCACCATCATGTCCTCTGCCACCTGCCAACTAGGCCGCCCTGGGCTGAGGTGGCGATGGAGGCGGTGTGGCGGGTGATGACAAAGTCAACTGGGCCAGCTGAGGTGTCAATAGTTGCTCCGTTGAAGCCAACGTTGCTGCCGCAAGCCTGTGGTGCATGTATCCAGTAGTGCTATTTCCTTGCTTGTTCTCTCGTTGGAGAATCTGTGCACGACCACTCCCCCCAGAACTGTGTGGATGTGCAGTACTGTTTACCAACTTTGGGGGGCTGACACACCAAAATGGGTTCCGGGACACACACACAACCCATGCTGATCTCGCAAGGCAAACTACAGTATAATTTACACCCACGTTAAACCATAAATGAACAAACTCAAACATCAGTCAAATAAACACAATGCCATTTACAAATTATCATTAATTAATGTACGGATTCAGTGTTAGCTATGCTCAGTGTAAACTCAATGAAATCAATGAAACTATTTTTAAACCTACTAACTGAAATTCCCTTTAAAATGATTTCAATACATTAGCCAAAAGCTCCCAAAGCAGCAGCAAAAGTGAGTATGAAAGAGCAAAAGATAGAGTGCATCGCCTTGTGTAAGAAGCAGATATTGGAAAATTACATATACAAAAAAATTAGTTATCGATACAGTCCCAAGAGCCATTATATTCACACTTTTTAAAATGACTTTTCCCCATTTATCAGACTAACATGATTATATTTACGTATTTTAAAAACATCTAAATATTACAAAACACATGTTCTTCTATGGCACTGACAGTAAAACCTCTACATACAATTTTTTTCCATTTTGCAAGGTTATTTGTATGTCGAAAAATTTGTATGTCAAAAATACATTGCATTACCAGAAGAGGCCACTAGATGTCACCGTATATATTTTTATGTCAATTTTTTCCTATTAAAAATTTGTATGAAATATTTAATTTTAGCCAGGATTTCTATTTGTATGTCAATTTTTTTGTAAGTCAAACCCATTGTATGCCAGGCTTCCACTGTACTTCATTATCCTTGATAGATACAGCAGACCATCAAGCATAGCACCAGACTCTTTAGCACAATATCAATTCCCTCCTCCATTGAGAGCCCAACTATAACATCAAAAACTGCAGGATTTGCAGTGTGAATCCAATTTTTACTGACCACTGATAATTCTAATTTGAATATATAGGATGTATTTTACCCCAACCCATATTTTCCCCTCTGATGCTGGGGCTTCATCTTTTCATGATGGAACAATTTGACTGAGGTTTTTACTATGTGGTATGTTATGATTCTTTCTTATAATGGTGTGCATGCATGTGTTTGTGTGTGTGTGTGCGCGCGCATGTGTGTGCACATGCACATGTGTGTGTGCACATGTGCGTGCGAGTGTGCATTCATGTGCAAATGGTATTTCTGTGACAATATGCAGCTGAAGCATAATGTTCAGCACCAGAAGAACATGTCAGTTCATAATTCCTCTCCTCCAAGTGTTTTCCAATTTTTTCATTTTTAAAGAGATTAGTACTAGAACAGCCTTTTGCCTTATCAATGGGTCAATAACTGTGCAAGTCAAGAATTTTTTTCCCAAGGACTTCTTGCTTTATTGAGATAAATGGTTCCATTGTTCAGATGGAAAAAGAGATCCAGGGCGCTCAGCCTGCAAAATGGGGAGAAGGACGGGAGAGGGAATCTCAATAGTGTGTTTTGCATTTGTGTGTATGCATTTTAAAGCCATTATTCTTTTCTCTCTGCTTCAGGCCAAAAAGGGAGGAGCTGGAATCAGCTGAAATTCACATGGAGAGAGAGGGTGATTCATACTACTTGTTGTGTTCTGAAATACTATGCCTTTGCAACAATGTAACACCCATCAACTGTAACACTGTAACCTTCTGTAATAGGACACGAGCTAGCAACCACCAGGTGGCAATAGCGAGCGTCCAGCTCATATGGGTCCAATTGCGCAATAACTCCAGCGCGGGAAGATTCCCGCCACTACCTCACCTGGACAAGAAGGGCATGACCAGGAATGTCGTCACACGGGCGGTAGCCAATGGGCTATCGTGGAGCCACATTCAAATGTATAGCCACTGTATATATTGAGCTGTTCGTCCACCATTACCACATGTTCCCCTGGACCACCATGCAATAAAGATGTGTTAAGCCAATCCTTCGGCTATTCCTGTGTCTTGGTTCTCATACACCAAATTGGAGACGAAGGTGGGATATGGCTTCCCACGAGATCAAGACACATGCCGGTTTCGACATCAACAAGCCGGAAGACTGGGAGCTCTTTGAAATGGACTTCCAAGATACGCTGGTGGTGTCCGACATTACGGACGAGGGAAAGAAGAGGGCCATCCTCACTTGGATGCTTGGGAATTCCGCCAAAAGAGTATTGGTGGACCTAGTATCACCGAAGAACAGCTTCTAAAAGTGATGCGCGACAATTTCCAGCCCTCGGTCTTGATGTTTTCGGCTCGAGACGCATTCTGGAAGAGAGTTCAAGTGCCTGGTGAGTCCATCGCCGCCTTTGCAGCGGCCCTGCGGTTGGCCGCCGGCCCATGCAAGTGGGAAAATCTGGAAATCGCCCTCAGGGACCGCATGCTGTGCGGCCTGTGGGATGAGGAGGTTCAGCGAAAGCTGATGAACCAGGAGCCACCCCCAACGCTGCGCGAGGTCGTGAAGGCGGCCCAGGCCGCGGAGGCCACGAGGGCCAGAGTCAAGGGGTTCCGAGAAAGGCCCCCGCAGCCCGACAAGGCAGCGGGCTCGGTGCAGGCGGCCAGGCGCACGCCGAAATCTTCCACGGAGAGCAGCGACGATGAGGACGTCCGGAGGGTTCGGAAGGACGGCCGACGCTGCGACGGCTGTGGAGCGGCCCACGACCGCATCAAGTGCCCGTTCTGGAAGGCCAAGTGCCACAACTGCAGACGCCGGGGACACATCGCCAAGGTCTGCAGACGGCGGCGCAGAGACTAGAAAGGCCCGTCAGACCGCTCGCCGAAGACCAAGGAGGGCGTCCGGCCCGTGAGGAAGCAGGACAGCGTGGGCCGCATCTCCAACGACAGCAGCGACGAAGCCCCCGTGTACAGCGTGTCCTTGGGACACCCACGTTATTTTGTTGAGGTACTGGTGCAAGGGGCCCCTGTTAGGATGGAGATAGACTCGGGTTCCTCCTACTCAATCATGTCCCAGCGGGAGTTCTTGGGAATTTCCCCCCACGTGCGCCCTAAGCTCAAAGCGTTGAGGTCCACGCTACGGGACGTACAGGGAAATAGCATTCCGGTGTTGGGGGTTGGAAAATTCAAGGTCCAATACAAACAACACGCCGCGGAACTTCCCCTGGTTGTTCTCAAAGGGGAAGTTGCAGCCTCCTCGGGACTCAATGGTTTAAGCCCCTGGGTTTGTTCATTGGGGGGCTGCATGCCGTTGGGACTGACCCAATACAGGAGGTGTGTGACGCACACCCCGAAGTCTTCAAGAAAGGACTCGGAAAATTCAAAGGACCCCCAGTAGCGTTCGACCTGGACCCGGAGGTCCGCCCTATAAGACTCAAGCCGCGCAGAGTGCCTTTCGCACTAAAGGACAAGATAGAGGCGGAACTGGACAAATTGGTGGGCCAGGGGATTCTTGTTCCTGTTGATTCCGCGGAGTGGGAAACTCCGATTGTAACTGCGCTAAAGGCCAACAGGGAGGTTCGCATATGCGCTGATTATAAGTGCACCATTAACAAGGCGATCCGCCCAAATGCATATCCGGTGCCGGTAGTCAGCCACCTGTTGGCCAGGTTACATGGGGGAAAGTGTTTCGCAAAACTTGATCTAGCACAAGCCTATCAGCAGCTCTCAGTAACCCCAGCTGCAGCTGCTGCGCAAACGATAGTCACTCATAAGGGGGCGTTCCAGGTGACGCGCCTACAGTTCGGCATGAACTCGGCGCCGGGTATTTTCCAGTCGCTCGTGGAACGCCTCTTAAAGGGGCTGGAGGGGGTCTTGCCATACTTTGATGACGTGTTGATAACGGGGGGGAGCGAGGCAGAGTTGGCTGAAAGGCTGGACAAAGTGCTGGCGGTGTTGGAAAAGGCGGGGTTGAGGTTGCGAAAAGACAAATGCGTTTTCTTCGCAAAAGAGGTTGAGTTCTTGGGTTTCCGGGTAACACCTGCGGGAATCAAACCCTCCAAATCAAAGGTAGCCGCCATTCAAAATGCCCCTCGCCCCACCTCCAAGCCCGAATTGCAGTCGTTCCTAGGGCTCTTAAACTTTTACCACTCCTTCCTGCCTCGGAAGGCATCAGTAGCAGAGCCACTTCACAAGCTACTCAAGAAGGACGAGGCGTGGAAGTGGGGCGAGAGCCAGGAGAGGGCATTCAGTGAACTGAAACAACTCTTAGCGTCTGACGCCATTCTCACCCATTTTGACCCCAAGAGACCGGTGGTCCTGATATGTGACGCATCCCCAGTGAGGGTGGGGGCAGTGCTGTGCCACGTGTTGGAGAACGGGAGAGAGGCCCCGGTAGCGTTCTACTCCAGATCCCTGTCCCAGGCGGAGCGAAACTACGCCCAAACAGACAGGGAAGCGCTAGCAATAATCGCGGGGATGAAAAAGTTCCACGATTTCCTCTATGGCCGCCCCTTCACCATAGTGACCGACCACAAGCCCCTGCTAGGCATTTTCACTGCAGACAAACCCACACCTCAAATCCTGTCCCCTAGGATGTTAAGGTGGGCCATCTTCTTGAACGCGTACCAGCACGCGTTGGTGTACTGGCCAGGAAAGGAAATAAGCCACGCGGACGCCCTGTCGAGGTCACCCCTCCCCAACATTAGCAGCATCGTGGGTGAGGAAGAACAAGACCGCCAAGTGCTCCTAATAGAGGTCTTAGATTCGCCCCCCATTGTACCGCAGACATCGCCAAGGCGACCGGAAAGGACAAAACGCTAGCTCTAGTCAGCTCCTGGGTGCAGAAAGGGTGGCCAGCGTCCTCCCCGGTGGCAGAGTTCGCCCCGTTTTTCAGGAAGAGGCTAGAGTTGTCCATAGAGAGGGGGTGCCTTCTGTGGGGCCAGCGGGTGATAGTCCCCGAAGCCCTGAGACCTAGGGTGCTCAAACTGCTGCACGTCAGCCACCCTGGGATTGTCCGCTCCAAGGCTCTGGCCAGGAGCTACTTCTGGTGGCCCCAATTAGATGCCGACATCGAGCACATGGTGGGCACTTGCGAGAGCTGCCAATGCTCCCGACCCGAAGAACCGCGTCTACCGCACAGGGAGTGGGACGCGGCAAAGGGGCCATGGTCCCGTGTGCACATCGATTTTGCGGGCCCATTTAGAGGGACACTTTTTCTCCTAGTGGTGGATGCTTACTCCAAGTGGTTGGAGGTCATCCCAGTTACGAGCACCTCTTCAGCAACGACAGTAAAACAATTGCGGAGGATTTTTAGCATGTTCGGTATATCCGACACCCTAATTAGCGATAACGCTAGTTGTTTCACATCCACCGAATTCAGGGCATTCACCGAGATCAACGCCATTTGGCACATCACCTCCGCCCCTTTCCACCCGGCGACAAACGGCCAGGTAGAGCACCTCGTGCGCACCACCAAAGACGCGCTGAGGTGCATGGGCCCCGGGGACCTTAACCTGCAACTGTGTCAGTTCTTGCTGGGCTACAGGGTGACTCCCCTAGCTTCAGGGTATTCACCCGCGGAGCTCTTAATGCGTAGGAAGCTGACCACGATTCTGACCAGGCTAGACCCAACGAGGGTGGAGGACACCAGGAGGAACATAGGGTTAGCGGACACCAAGAGTTTCGAAGTAGGTGCCCCGGTGCATTGCAGGAACTACGCTAGCGCGGGGCCAGCATGGGTCCCGGGCGTCATCGTTGGCCAGACGGGTCCCGTGTCGTACTGTGTAGAGACCAGTGCGGGTCTACTCTGGAGACGGCACGCAGATCAACTCCGGTGCCGGGTTCCGGACAGCCAAAGTGCGGACGGCGCACAGAAGGATTCAACGTTAGGGTTCTCCCCCACCCGTTCAGCCCAAGGGGGAGGAGAAGGGGGCCAGCGGTCCCCACCAAGGGGGGAGGGGAAGGAGTCTGTCCTCATAGATAGCCTGTGGGATGTCCCCAATGACCCAGTAGATGATTTTGAGTTTCAGTTACAAGACCGGGGGGGTTTTCAGAGTGGTCCCCCACCCATCCAAGCGAGAAGCGGGGGTTTTCGTTAGCCCCCAGTGCCCCCGGTTTTTCCACAATGGAGTTTGTCCCTTCCCCAAAAGCCACAGAACCGCGGCAAGTCACTAACGAGTCTCCCTCTCCCGTTGCAGGACAAGAGACCAGGGGACAGAGAAGCAGTAGCGCCCCCGGGACAAGCCAGACAGCAGAACGCCCAAAACGCGCCTGCAATAAGCCATATTGGATGAGAGACTTCGTCTCATCCTAGGGGGGAGGGATGTTGTGTTCTGAAATACTATGCCTTTGCAACAATGTAACACCCATCAACTGTAACACTGTAACCTTCTGTAATAGGACGCGAGCTAGCAACCACCAGGTGGCAATAGCGAGCGTCCAGCTCATATGGGTCCAATTGCGCAATAACTCCAGCGCGGGAAGATTCCCGCCACTACCTCACCTGGACAAGAAGGGCGTGACCAGGAATGTCGTCACGCGGGCGGTAGCCAATGGGCTATCGTGGAGCCACATTCAAATGTATAGCCACTGTATATATTGAGCTGTTCGTCCACCATTACCACATGTTCCCCCGGACCACCATGCAATAAAGATGTTTTAAGCCAATCCTTCGGCTATTCCTGTGTCTTGGTTCTCATACACCAAACTACTGTAGCCTTTTAACTTATTGCTTGGTCAATAACTGAGAGAAGAGGAAGATTGGGGATCCCAACTCCTGAATCACTCTGCAACCCCATGTAGAGACTGATTACAATTTCAGATGTAATACAAGCTGTGAATCAAATCACAGCAAAGTTGACTCTTACTGATGTGGCTTTCCAGTGTAGTCATGAACTTAATGATGTCACATGCATGTAACCGACTATAGTTACAGTTACAATAAGAGGAATGATGTTATCACTCTTTAACATACAGACTTAATGTAATTTGAATATGTTTCATCTGTTGTAAAAAGAGTCATATGTCAGTAACTAGTCATATGTATCTAATGTGAATTTGTATGAGGACTTACCTTAGTGCAAGTCATTCCAGTCAAGTATTTTTATTGAGTCAAGAAATTATAGTGAGTCGAATTGCGTTGGTTCTGGTTTCTATGGATGCAATCCCACTTAATTTCTCTCACAGCTATTAATCCCAAATATAATTTGGGCCAGCTTCTTGTTAATTTTAACATGTTTAAATTTATGCTTTTCGGATGGGTGGGTTAGATCTATGTCTGCTGATATGTTGTGGGACAGGGGCAAAGAGAGATAGCCTTATTGGTTTGAATATATGTGTTTATGCAAGTAATTGATCATGACTCACCAAGACTAGAATAGACTCCAACAAGAAGACCACAATAATAGGCCACAACAAAAAGAACAGGAACAAAAATTCTGCACATCAAATGACCACTTATTAAGCTTTAAATCTGATTGTGCAGAAAGACTTGTAAATTCATTTATTATCATCTTTTAGGATGTAGTCTGGCCAAATCATATTTTTACATGTGAGACTTCTCTACTACTTTAAGGAAATGTTTGTGTATTATTATTGGAGAGAAGAAAACAGATCATTTCCCCCCAATTCAGTTGAGTTATTTGTACACTCGCAAGGAAGTAAATGCAATTGAACTCACTGGAACTTTCATCTGTGTCGGCATGCAGGAGTCTCCAGTGCTTATGTTGATGGGGTCATAATAAGTGTATCATGTCCTAAGCATTTTATAAGCTTCAATGTACTGTAGGAGTGGTATTGTTTACACAGAAGTATATGATGGAAAGTTCTCAGCTTTTAAAAAGTGCTGTCAGCTGTGTTAAGATGATGACAACTGGAGACTGCACAGAGAAGATTTGTTTTGATAAAGGTGCTGCAATCCAGTGTGATGCTGACCTCATTCTTCTTTCACCTGAACTTAAAATAGAAGAGCTGTAAGAAGAAAATGTACATTCCTTGTGGACATCTATGAGTAGAAGACAGTAAATTGTGACACAGAGATCTGTCAGGTCACTGTGTAGCAAGTGAGACACATAGGAATGTTAGCATATTTGAATATAAAGATTATTGGCACCTCTTTCACAAAAAAAGGATCACCTTTCATTTTTTTAACTGTCAAGACAGGTTGGGCTATTAGATTGTATGGAAATATGATAAGTACATAAAGAATTTACCTACTGTATTTCCATAGCAAAAAAAAACATTGCTTCCAAAAGCAAAGGTGAAAGAGAAAGATTCATCCAACTGAATGCAGATTTCCAAAGAACAGCAAGAAGTGATAAGGAGATTTTCTTAAATGAACAATGCAAAGTAATAGAGGAAAACAACAGAAGGGGAAGAACTTGAGATCATTTAAAGAAAATTGGGTAAATTAAGGAAAATGGCCGTGATAAAGGACAAAAATAGTAGGGACCTAACAGATGCAGAAGAGATTAGGAAAAGATGACATGAATGCACCAAAGAACTCTACAAGAAGGACCTTAATGTACCAGACAACCATGATGGTGTGATCGCTGACCTTGAGCCAGACATCCTGGAGTGTGAAGTCAAGAAGACCTTAGAAAGTATTACTCTACTAACAACAAAGCTAGTGAAGATGATGCTGTTCCAGTTGAGCTATTAAAAGCCCTAAAAGAGGATGCTGCTAAAGTATTGCACTCAATATGGCAGCAAATTTGGGAAATGCAGCAGTGGCTACATTTTATGTTCCAATTTCAAAGAAGGGCAATGTCAAAGAATGTTCAAACTATTGTACAATTGTGCTCATCTCACATGCTAGCAAGGTCATGCTCAAGATCATACAAGCTCCCTTGATTTGCTTTAGTCTAAAGATCTTCTTGATGAGGGTGAAAAAAAAGAGGGCAGAAGCCATTTGAAATGCAACATCAAAAATAAAATTAAAAAAACACAAAAAAAACACAAGATCATGGCACTCAGGCCCACCACTCCCTGGCAAACAGACTTCTTGGGATCTAAAATCATTGCAGATAGTGATTACAGCCACAAAATGAAAAGATACTTACTCATTGAGAGGCAAGCTATGGCAATCTTAGACAGCATAATAAAAAGTAGAGACATCACCCTGCCAACAAAGGTCCACACAGTTAAAGCAAAGGTCTTCCCAGTATGGCTGTGAGTGCTGGACCATAAGGAAGACTGAGTGCAGCCGAATAGACACTTTGAACTGTGGTGCTGGAGAAGACTTTTATGAGTCTATTGAACTACAAGGAGATCAAATCAGAGACACCAGGAAGGCCCAACTTCTAAACATCCACTGAAAAGCAAAATGCTTCATGCAGTAGCATGCACCCCAAAATAATTTTTGGGTACCCTTATTTGGTTATAAATTAAGATTTTTTAACTATAAATTATTATTTTTCTGCTCCTGGGATTTTCAAAGAGAAATAGTTTTCATTTCCTAGAATTTGGAGGGTTCCCTAAAGCAGGGGTCCCCATCCTTTTTTTGCACCATGCACCAGTTTAAAGCTAAAAAAAATTCCATGGACCAGTAAGTGGGGTGGGAGTGGGTTTGGATGGTGCAAGCACATAATAAAATATGATAAAGTACATTATATATACATCACTGCACACAGGTCGGTGAAAGAGGCCTGCTGTAGCACAAAAACCAGGAGGAGGGGCCCAGCCACCTGCCAACCACACTGTTTCACTTGGGCAGTGAGGTATCACATTGCACACAGGAAGGGGATGGAGCCGCACCGTAGTTAAGCAATGTGGAATGAAGCAAAGTGTCTGAAGCCGGTGCTCTCACTCCATCCGCCGGGCAGACCCGGCAGAGCACATTGAGGGCAGAAGGTTGCAATTGGGGCTCCCAGCACCACTCACACCTGTGGCCTAGTTTGGGACAGCCTGTGGACCAGTACTGGTCCATGGTCTGGTGGTTGGGGTCCTCTGCCCTAAAGGGGGAAAAATCTGGAAGTGACCAAAGTGGGCACTTCTTGTTTGCTATTTTTTAAATAAAAAAATACCCCTAAAGCCATTTTTGGGGTCTGTTGAGCTCACAGATGGGATTGTGGCAAAAATTGGACCCCAAATGCCCAGATCTCATTCACAACTATAGTACATGCACTGAAAAGTGTAAAGGAGAGATATTGTCCAACTAAGGCTTTGTCCCAGTTTGCTGCCTATATCCTGTCATAGACACAATCATCTGTACTTGTTAAAAGCAGTCATGATAGGTGTTTTGAATTTGGGTGAAAAGTGGTTAATTGATGAAAAAGGAGTTAGGTTATGGGATTTCCCCTTGCTTTGGGTCTTTTTGTGAAGGGTAGTGACCACAAGAAGATATCACTCAAGCTGTATTGACTGCTGTCATTAGTGTTGTCAGTATTCATGCTGACCTTTGCTTTTGAAGTCTTAACATCCTGGCAACACTGGCATGACATTGCACAGAAATGCTGGGCCATTTCCTTGCACTTTGAATTATGGCTAAAGGTAAACGTCACCCTTGCTCGAAAGCCAGTCGTATCTGACTCTAGAATTCAGTGCTCATCTCTGTTTTATAGCCAAAGAGCCAGCACTGTCTGCATTTGCAGATATTTTCGTGAACATGTGGCAGGCATGCCTAGACACTGAAGTGCACGGAATGCTGTTTACAGAACCACAACATCCCACATTCATAAACCAGGGTTTTTGAATAACTGAATCTTAATAGTGGAGTTACAGAAGATGTTTGTTATATGGTGTTTTCATTCGTTGAAATTTTAACTTCATAGAGTTCTAAACAAACACTTTGAACTACACCTGCCAAAGACTCTTTGGTGATTCTTTTCAATAGTAAAATGAAGAAGGATCAGGATTTTATTACCATCACAACAGATGGAGTGGGGAGGAGGAAGTCAAAGATTCAAAGATAAAGGAAGGGTAGAAAATCCACCATCAGAAAGGAGATAGTTACCCTAAAACTTTTCTACCACTTGAGAGCTGCCAATCATAGCCAAGACAATACAAGAATATCTGAGTGACAGTTCAATCCGCATTCATAAGCAGCCTGCCTTATTCAAAGTCAATGAAGAGACAGGTCTTACAAGCCCATGCCAAAAAGTTATTGAATTGTGACTGACACCTCAAAAAAGGGTGTCAACAGAATAGCGGGCCCCTTTGCTGAAACACTGCAAGGTTAATCAAAGTTATTGCAGTTGGGAGCCTCTAAAACCTCCATGAGATTGAATTTTCTGATTCCCATCACTGCATGAGCTCCTGTCTCTCTTCTACTGGCATTTCCTCCTCGCAGTTACATTGATTGTTGTCAACTCTTCCTTTGGTGATAGTTTAGAAACAAAACAAAAAAAGGTGGTTGAGCTGATAGAAAACATCTGAGGAAATTTTACATGTTGAATTTTGTTGCTACCATTTTTCAAACTCCTGGAATTATGTTGTCTTTGTTCCCTTCCTTTCTTTTCACAGAAGTGATAGGATAGAAGCATTACATTGCAAGGCTAGTGAAGCAAATCAGAACAATGGGGCTTCTTAGGTCATCATTCCCAAGAAAAATGGCACCAACATTCCCACTAGCTATTGTGACTGGGTAGTTCTTGGAACTCTAGTTAAAAAAAATACCTTCTGCAAGCTTGGGTCCAGCTCTCCTGAGCAATAAAACTAACTGAATAATCTCAGGTTTAAGTCCAAATTTATATCACATCTCAAGAATTTTTATTCCCTCCCAACCCCTTTTGGGAAATAAGTGTGGAGGAAGTGAGATTCCTCTGAAGCCAGCTGCCCATGTTTGTCCTGGATTATATGGACCTCCAGTCCTTTGAGCCCAGTGGCGCCCAAACTTTTTTTTTGTTGGCCAGTCCCACCTCTGACACACAGCTGTGTGGGCCGGAGGTGGGCTGCTCCTGCTGCTGACAGTTTTGACATCAGCAGCAGTGGTGGTGGTGGTGGCAGCGATCGTGCTTTGTCCGGGCCGCTCCGAGCAGCCTCTGGGTCAGTTTCTCCTCTGTTTCAAAATCCACGGTGCTGGAAGAGTAAACCTGGCATGCTGTGGTGACGTCATCCTGGGTGCGCCAGGGGGCTCTCCTAGCACTGTGAATTTTGAAACAGAGGAGGCTCTGAAGATTTCCCCAACACAGCGATCAGCTTTGGCAAAGGCTGCAGAGGGGATGGGGCAGAGCAAGAGGCTGCTCAGAGCAGCTGGGACAAAATGTGATCGCCGCCACCACCGTTGACATCAGGCGGTGGAGGTGGGTGGGTGGCAGTCTGCGGTTAGGCCGACTGCTAACCACAGGTCGCATTAATGATATGCAAAGGCTGAATTGGGTCCACGGGCTGTAGTTTGGGCACCCCTGTTCTAGCCAATGGTGCCTCTGACAAATGACCAAAGTGATGCCTTACAGAGTGAGCTCCTGGCTCTGTCCCAGCATGTACCAACTAAGTAGTTTGAAAGTAAGAAATTGCAAGTAGATGAATAGGTACTGCTTTGGTGGGAAGGTAACAGCATTCTATGTGTCTAATTATGCCTGCCATATGACCACGGAAACATCTGCAAGTGCAGACAGTGCTGGCTCTTTGGATGAAAACAGATATGAGCACTGAACCCTATAGTAGGATATGACTTGCTTTTGAGCTAGGGCAACCTTTACCTATAGTAACTCGAGAGCAAGCCTGTGTAGTAGTGGGCAAACTACACAGTCCCAGGAAGTCACAAGAAAAATGAATGGTAAACCACTTCTGAGTATTCTTTAGCTGAAAAGGGTCACTATACATCAGTATTGATTTGTTAGTATGTAGACAAGTAACACAAACAAAAAACAAAAACTAATTGAAAGTACCACAACTGCAATACACAGAAAATGAAAACCTAAATTGGTAATTGTATAGGATCATGACATACTTTAAAAAGCTAATGTTTCTTATGATACTTTGTGAAAAGTTAGGTTGGATCTTATAATTAATTTATTGTGAAAGTGGGGGGGGATACGAGAGACCGTACATGACCAGCAATGATTCATAATCCACAGCCTCACCTTAATGGAAAATTAGGGTATAATGTTTAATTCTGTCAGTTTCTGAATTTATGCAATCACAGAGGAGAGTATGTTTTATAATGCATACAATGAAATATTAAAAACCTAAGCACCTATTTGACTTCACATTCTTTTATAACAAAGAGAGTTTAATGCACACTTTATTTCGCATTCCACCTAAAGACTCTCAGCAGTGAAATAATTCTGGAAGGAGTAAGAAGATATTGAGGGGAACCTAAATCAGAGGAAGGGGAAAAGAAGGTGTGTGTGTGTGTGTGTATATATATATATATATATATATATATATATATATATATATATATATATATATATATATATATATATATATATATATATATATATATATATATATATATATATATATATATATATATATATATATATATATGATGAATCTTTATATATATATGATGAATCTTTAAAGCACCCACAAGACTCCAATGGAAAAGCAGTGTGAGTAGAGAAGTTTATTTCCGAAGAAACTATGCCATGTGGCTGAGAGAGACAATGACAGTTGAAATTTAAGGTAGAAAAATGAAACATAACTGCACACTGGAGCAAACAATTTGAAACACTCAAACACAATCATGGGTCTTAAGTTAACTGTAACAACTCAGAAAACAAAGACAGAACGGTATTATTGTCAATTCACTAAAGCACACTTCAGCATTCAGGAGTAAATAAAACTGAAAAGTGCTTCGGTGACAAACTGCCTGTTTATTATGTATGAAATAATGATGAGATCACAATAGTTCAGTTCTGATGGACCAATCAGAAGCTTTCCAGAAGATGGGTGTACTCTATGCTGTAGTTTAATTAGCTTGGCAGTTGGTTGATGAGGGAGACTTTTGTCTGACAGGTACTAAAGGATAATGAGCTCCATTTGGGAATCAAGAGAAGTATCTTGTAAGCAGAGTGTATAAGTTTAAGATACAGTAATACCTCATACAAAGTCCACTTCATACAACATCGAATTCATACAACATTGCCTAATTCCTTGGAAAAAGTTGTTGTTGTTTTTGTTGTTCAGTCGCACAGTCGACTCCGACCCTTTGCGACCCTATGGACCATTGTTCTCCAGGCGCCTCTGTCCTCCACCATCCCCCTCAGCCCTCCCAGCTCTGTGCCCATTGTGTTACCTCATACAAAGTTGCTGCGACTTTGTATGAGGCATTGGGGTTTTCCCGAGGTTGCATTGTGCCTGGGCAGTATAAAAGGCAGGACACATGCGTGCATTGCTCTTGTGGGTTTTGCATGAAGCAAAGAGTGTTTAGGAGAGGTTTTGAGAGCAATTTTGGATTTTTTTGAATTGTTTTGTCAGAATTTTTAGAAGCATTCCTGGGATTTTTGCAGCATTCTTCAGGTTCTTGGACAATCAGGGTTGTTTGACATGTATAACATGCTTCCCTCCTCCTACAGGGAGGATTTCTTTAAGAAAGGCCTAGCACTCGAGCGTTTATGCCCATGTCAGTTAAGTATGATAGAAACCTCTGAACATATTCTGTTAGAGTGTCCCCTATATAATAAACCTAGGAGATCTTTTTAGTGTTTTCCCGAACTTGAAGTCTAACAATAAAGCCAGGACACTGAATATTCTTTTATCGGGTGAAGGGCAAGATACGACGATAGCGGTCGCTAGATTTGCATGGTATGTAAATTGTATTCGTAAAGGCAAGATAAAATCAAAGGAATAAGGAAAATGCTTCCAGATTACAACTTGACTGTCATAGAATATGTCTGCAGGACATAGAAATAACAACCCTTGAAATTCTGGTTGTATGTTGCTATTGTATATATAATCTGGTGTTCATGATTTTGTGATAGTTTTATTAGGTTGCCTCACTTGTGTCAAGCAGCTTGATTTTGTGATATTGTAACACTGGCCTTGGGCTGTAATAAAGAATTTGTTGTTGTTGTTGTTGTAATGTATGATATTTAGCCTTTAGACAATGATTTCTTAAAGTTCTGTCAGTTTCCTTGACTTTGCCCTGAAGTCTGTGCTGTTACAGTACAATGTATCTCTATGGAAACGACATTGTATGAGGCATCGCGGCAAGGAGTTGGATGTTGTATGAGGCATCGCGGCTAGGATTTTGCATGCCTCATACAAAGTCCAAATCCGTATAAAGTCCAAACTTGTGGAACCAAGTTTGGACGTTGTATGAGGTATCACTGTAATTGAATTTAGTAGGCTATTACTTACAACATTTTCAGGAGAGAAGTTGATGTGTTATCTGATATAATTTATGTTATAAGTATAATAAAAAGTTTTAAATTCTAAAGAAATTAATTTGATTATAATATGTGCTTGTTGGTTTTTTTAAAAAAAAAATAAAAGTATTTATTTTGTTATTGTTGTGACTCAGCCTGAGTGAGTGGTCTGAGAAAATGAAAGTGCGGCGCCAAAATGGCCGCCGCGCTCTTTGCAGCCACCCCCACCCGGACTCAGACATCCGGGTGAGTTAGGGGGCGTGGCCACCCCTCTATAAAAGGGGTGGCCACGAGGCAGCCGAGCTGCCATTTTAGAAATAGCGACGGAGAGGAGAAGTTTTCTCTGTCGCTGTTTGTTCGAGTCTTCGGCTGTTTAGCCCTTGGTCCTTCCCGGCTGGGAAGGAAGGATTCGCACAGAGCCTTTAGCTTGCTGGCTGCTCTGTGCTTTTTGCGCTAGGTTTTCGATCCCTGGAAAGGGATCCTGCTCTTTTTTCAAGATATGCCTCCCAAACGGAAGGCCCCGGCGATGAAACCGCAGCCAAAGGGGAGGACTTTTTTGGGCCCTGCGCAGGACGGGGGGCAGCCTTCAGGTCGGAGGACCAGGGCTGCGCCCCTGCGGCAGGGCACTACCCCAGCTCTACCCACCGATACCGGTGGGGTGATGCAGGCTGGTGCTTGGCAGCCGGCCTCGGCTGGCCAGCCTCCGGCCGGCCCCTCAGGGGCTTCGGCCCTCAGCCCGCAGTTGCCGGCCATGGGTCAGGACAGCGGGGGAGGGCCTGGTGCGGGTGCGCAACCCGTTCCTCCTCCGGCCCCTCATGGGCCGGAGTTTTGGGCATGGCCCTATTCTGGCCCAGGCTCTCACTTTGGTGTTCCTTGTCAAATGCCTAGTGGGCCTTCCGGCCCACCCGGCCCGCCTTATGCTGGGGGATCTGTGGCAGTGGATGCGTTACTAACACGTTTAGCTGTGCTAGAGGCATCCTTGGGGATTGCACACAACCCTATGGGAGGGGGCCCTTCTCTCTCTGCTGGGGGCCCTTCGTGTCCACCGGCTACCTCAACGGCTGCCACACTGCAACAGGCGGCCAGCCGGCTTGAGCTGCTTGAGACGCTCCAGCCTGCGCCTGCCGGTGTCTCGCAGCTCCCTGTTCGTCCAGAGCTGCAGCCGGGGAGCAGTCAGGTGTGGCCCCAGAGCTCGATTCCGGTCATGAGCTCCGACGCCCGCCATGGGCCGGAACCCCCAGGGGGGGGCGGCTCACGGGGGTGCACCTAGTGAGTATCAGGTTCAAATTAATGCACCCACATCACAGCCCACTTCCAGTGGTGGGGTTCAGTGGCCCTGGCCTCGTCAAGTCGAGGCAAGTGGGCATCAGTTACCAGCCTATCCCAGTGCCCCTTGGTTTCATAATGGCACCTCATTGAGGGTGGGGGTTTCCGCCCCCGGGGCAGTGCCGGGCATCGCAGGGGCTGTCCAGGTCCTGCTGCGTATGCCCTGTGTACCTAATGTGCCGCTGATGGCTTTGCCGACGGCTGGTTATTCCTTGCCCCTTGGTGATCATTTGTCCCAGGTCATGAGGGAAAAGATTTGGCGGGGGGAGTACGTGGATATATTCTCCCTATTGAACCGTGAGCCCACTAAGGAGGAGAGAGAGGGACAGGATGACAGAGACAAAGAGCTGTCCTGTCGTCATAAGCCACCGCGCACCTGGGCCAACTGGTTGCCGGCATATCTTATTTATATGGCAGTGTACCTTAGGACCCGGCCTGATCTGGCCATTCCTATGGTCCAATATTTGGACAATATTTACAGGGCGATGGTGGATTTCCCTGGCCCATCGTGGTTGGCTTACGATGAGGAATTTAGAATGAGGGTGCCCTTGCACCCGGAGATGAGATGGGATGAGCCCTGTCAGAAATTGTGGCTCTTGTATATGACCCCCATGCGTCCGGCGCCTGGGGATAGGTACCATTGTGGCCATGCCGTGCAGCGAGCTGCTCCAACACAGGCTCCCCGCCAGCCGGCGGGGCAGGGGATTCCAGCCCGCTTGCTGTGTTGGAGCTTCTCGGCTAATGGTGTGTGCAATAAGCGGCAGTGCCAATATAAACACGAGTGTCCCTCTTGCGCTGGCCCCCATGCCACCGCCACGTGCCCGTGGGCCGGTGGGTCACAGGGCAGAGGTAGAGGTGGACAGGGAGCGGGCAGAGCTTCTGCTGATGGAGCTAGCCAGTCAAAAGGCCCCCTCCCCAGTTAATGTGTATATGTTGGAGCGATGGCTCTCAACTTATCCAAGGAGGGAGGACGCGAGGTACCTCCTGGAGGGTTTCAAGTGTGGCTTCCGTATCCCATTCAAAGGAGTGCGGGGACCCCAAGATGCCCCCAATTTACTTTCTCTCAAGGGTAGGGAGGAGGTGGCTGCCCTGAGTATTGCCAAAGAGGTAGAGGCCAAGAGGGTAGCGGGCCCCTTTTCTGTACCACCCTTCCCCAACCTGAAGGTCTCCCCTCTGGGGTTGGTACCCAAAAAGGCCCCGGGGGAATTTCGTTTAATCCACCATCTGTCGTACCCGGCAGGATACTCTGTCAATGATGCTATTCCTGATTACCTTTGTTTGGTCAGGTATACATCTTTTGACCAAGCCCTACGGATGGTGCGCTCTTGTGGTCCTGGTGCCCTCCTGGCAAAATGTGACATTAAATCGGCATTCTGATTGTTGCCAGTGCACCCGGGGGACTTTGAGCTATTGGGTTTTGGATTCCAAGGGAAGTTTTATGTAGATAAGGCCATGCCTTTTGGCTGCTCTATTTCATGTTCAGCATTCGAACGTTTTAGCACTTTCCTTCAGTGGGCCTTTGTTCGCAGGTCCGGGTCTCGGTCTGTAGCCCATTACCTCGATGACTTTTTGTTCGGGGGTGAACGGGGCTCGGACACGTGCACGCGTCTCCTCACTACATTTCAGACACTAATGCGGGAACTGGGTCTCCCTTTAGCGCCTGAAAAGACCGAGGGCCCATCCACTACGCTGACATTTCTGGGTATTGAAATTGACACGGTCGCACAGGCATCCCGGTTACCCATTGACAAGGTCACCCGGATCTCCGCGATGATTTTGGCCTTGCTGGCCAAACGTATAGTGTCACTTCGTGAGCTTCAGGTACTACATGGCCATCTTAACTTTGCCTGCAGGGTGGTCACGCCTGGCAGAGCATTTGCTCGGCGCCTATGTGACGCCATGTCTGGCCTGTCAAGGTGCCATCATAGGGTCCGACTGACCAGGGGCATGAGGGCTGACCTGTTGGTTTGGCTCAAATTCCTGCGGGAATTCAATGGGGTCTCCTTTTGGAGATCCGACCTTTTAGTTTCCCCTAGGTTCCAAGTACAGTCGGATGCCTCCGGCTCCCTGGGATATGGGATTTACTTTGAGGGGAGGTGGGCTTATGGCCAATGGCCTCCAGCATGGTGGGGCACAGATCGCCTCCGTGATCTTACATTCCTTGAGTTCTTTCCAATCCTGGGAGCTTTGATGCTATGGGGCGAGGAGTGGGCCTACTCAGTGGTACATTTTTGGTGCGACAATGCTGCGGTAGTGCACAATGTTAACACTCAGACGTCTAAATCACCCAGGGTGATGGCGTTGGTCCGCCAGTTTGTGTTACGTAGCCTACGCCTGAATGTGCTTTTTAAGGCCAGACATGTACCAGGTATTAATAATGATATTGCTGATGCTTTATCCCGCCTGCAGATCCCCCGGTTCCGCGCCTTGGCTCCGGATGCAGAGGAATTCCCCTCGCCACTCCCGGCCGAGATTTGGACATTTGGCAAGGAGAGCTGAACCGGGCGATCGGCATGTCTTTAGCGCCCCGCACGCGTAAGGCGTATCACCATGCTTTCGTTCAATTTAGAACTTTTTGTGTGCAACTTCAGTTGCCCGAAGTGTGGCCCATTCCAGTGGAACAAGTTTTACAATTTATGGTTTATTTACACAGTCAGGGCCTAGCTCCCCGCACTATACCATCCAGGCTGTCAGCACTGGCATTTTGCTGACTGCGTGAATGATTTCCACATCCGACATGTTTTGGAGGGGTGGACACGGGAACGTGGCCACCCCCCGGACACTCGCCACCCAATTTCTCCAGGGGTGCTTACCCACCTTGCACGAGGCTGGCATAACCTGTGTTTTGATAAGTATGAGGCGGCTCTTTTTCACGCGGCTACCACGGTGGCCTTCTTTGGAGCGCTCCGCATCAGTGGGTTGGTACTACTGTCTAAGGCGGATGCGATTCGTAGGGCACTGGAACTCGACGATGTCTATGTTTCTAATGAGTGGGCTCAGTTGAGGATACGGTCCTCAAAAGTTGATCAGCACGGCGTAGGCAGTGGAGTTAGACTGCTACGATGTTCCATTGCAGACATCTGTCCGGTTGGTGCCCTACAGGAGTTATTGGCAGTGCGTGGCACGCACCCTGATCCGTTTTTCTGCCACCAGGTGGGAATTTTTGGCCTGAACCTACAATTGGCCCTTGGGTTCTGGCTTTTTTGCCCATCCCACACTGTTGCTAGTGTTTGACATAGGGGTTTTGTTCTTGACTTTGGTCACTTAGGCGGGTAGCACTGGTAAGGTAAATATTTATGACCCATAGGTATCCAGCAGGTTCGCAATTGACTGGCCAACACTTAGACAGGTACAGGTGTAATAACGTTGACCGGTCAACGACGAACCAGGCAAGGGGTGATGGCAGGAGCTTTTCAGCATGCTTCACCCCGTGATTTGACGGATACACGTCAGAGGGTGGGGTCAGTAGATAGTTTATTGACTCCAGTCAACAATTTGTTTGTGTCCACAAACAAATTGATACAAATGGATACATTGTAGCCAATTGCCATTGGCAATTTTGGGAGGAACCTTACCAGTGTTACTGCGGCCTGCTTGCCTTAAGAATTATAATTGGATGAATACCAATTGAAAGTTATAATTCGGACTAGGGCATTATTCAATAAAAGTGGCCCAATGCCTTTATCCATATACCGGTGTCTGAGTCTTTCTTTGGGGGGTGCGCCTGCAAAGAAATTATATAACACCTGGTGGCGCGGTGGTTAAACTGCTGTACTGCAGCCAGAAAGTTGTGTGTTCGATCCTGACCAGGAATCAAAGTTGATTCCATCCTTCTGTGGTCACTAAAATGAGTACCCAGCATGTTGGGGGCAACATTCTAATTAACTTGTGAACCACCCAGAGAGTGCACTAAGTGCTATGGGGTGGTATATAAGTGTGATTGCTACTGCTACCAGTATAGCACAGAAAAATGTTACATAGTGCCTTTATGGTGAAGAGTGACAGTCCATGCTCGGGGTCTGTGTGTGGGTGAAACATTATAGCTTTGAAGAAAGAAATATATGTTTGCTTATAAGGCTGGCATAACTGTGAGAAGGAACATCTCGTGAGTTCTGATATTGAAAAGGTGGGGCAAAGTGCCAAATATATGAAAGCATTCCCACTTCAGAAGATCATTTTAAGCAGCCAGAAGTTAAAGTTCTCACTCTTGCTCAATCAGAACAGAAAATGGCAGTGCTACAGCTGTTGGAAGCCAAATTGAACTGATCATAGCTAAGAAGCTGTCTCAACAAAGAGATCTGTATGCAAGAACTGAGCTAGAAAGCCACTTTTCTTTCACAGTTTCTCTGAACTTTGTCACTGAGCATATGAATGGTGTGGGGAGAACAGAGAAGAAAACACATCATGGTAATAAAACTCAGAGATCCAACAAAAAATGAATCAGTGTCATTAGAGCTTGAGGATAATTAATATGGAATTGAATCATGATTCAGGGGGTTTCATGAGTTAGCTGAGAAGTCTTTCTCATCAAAAAAGAGAGTTGTCCAGTGCCTTGATAAGGAATGCTGCAAGATTATGAAGACATATTGTGCTTGATGAGGAATATGTGGCCATTCCGAAGCTGCCAAGCACATATACTATACATACATACAAACATTCTGATACTGAGGTTAATATTCATAAAACATATTTAGAGGATCAGATTTCAGTGTTCTTTGTATACATTATCTATCTATATCTATATCTATATCTATATCTATATCTATATCTATATCTATCTATCTATCTATCTATCTATATCTATATATATATATCTATATCTATCTATCTATCTATCTATCTATCTATATATATATATATATATATATATATATATATATATATATATATATATATATATATATATATATAGAGAGAGAGAGAGAGAGAGAGAGAGAGATACACTGTATGATGACCTTCAGTTGTCTACATTAATGCTGATATATACAGTGAGCACACATTGTCCATCTCAAGTTCCTAACTAGAGTTCCACATCTAGGTTTGAGAACCATTGAAGGGCTTCATCTGTGGCACTATGCAAATCCTCCATTGTGCCTCTAAATGTGTGTAATGGACACTTGGATATAATATGGTCCACAGGTTGGTCTTCTCCACAGTCACACTGGGGAGAGGACTTTCATCCCCATGTGAATAGAGTGGCTCTTTCTATAAAATGGAGATGGGAAAGATTTTTTATATGACTTAGAATTTGTTTGACCTGTACTGCCTCATTCTGATCCCAAATAGAATTTTCAAGTCAACATCTGTTCATCTACAAGGTGATGACCTAATGTGTGGATACATTACTTGTTTGATAAGTGTGTATATATGAAAGATATGCAAGGAAAATGGCTATATTTAAGAAGGACTGCAGTGGCTCAAGTGGCTAAGATGCTGACTGAAAGGTGGCAGGTCAGCAGTTCGATACTTGAATACTGCAGGATGGAATGAGCTTGCATCTTTCTCCCAGCTCCTGCCAACCTAGCAGTTCAAGAGCAAGAAATTGCAAGTAGATAAATAGGGACTTCAGTGAAAAGATAAACAGTGTTCCATGCGCTCCGGTGTCTAGTCATTCCTGCCACATGACCATAGAAACATCTGCAGAAGCAGACAGCGTTGGCTCTTCGGCTATGAAACAGAGATGAACACTGAACCCTAGAGTCAGATACGACTGGCTTTGAAGCAAGGGTGACCTTTACCTTTACCTAAGAGGGAAGGCAAACATACTGAAATTAAGGGGGAAATGCAAACATAAATATGTACAGGTTTCTTCATGACAGAAAAAAATGCAATCTGACAACAAATTGCAGTCCTCAAAGCTAGACTGAGATTTGAGTTGAAAAATGGAAAATCTCAATGAACCTGGTGCTGTTTGTTCACCTTAGTATAATCTGTGGTGCTTTAGAATTCCAAAAAATAATAACTTGATGTTAACCTGATGCTAAAATTTTCATACCCTTACAAAAAAAAAAACAAGCACTCAGACACATACACCTCTTCCACACCATTAAATGAACAAACCAAAAAAAAAAAAAAACCAAGCAGGGAAAAGTTTCCTCCTGTGTAATTTGATCTGCTGGATAGCAGACACTTAATTTAAAAGAATGCTGCCACTGCTCTATTTATTTATTTAAAGAACGATTTTATTATAAGGCCACTGTTGGACAGAACTAAATGCATATGATTTAGAAAATTAGACTGCCTGGCTAGGCAATTATCACCCAAATCCTCAATTAAAAGAAGAAGAAAAAAACCCACACAAGCATTCTTATGACTGCCAATAAACTGAAGAAATTGTACGCCTCCAAAGGGCAAAGAAATGTATGCTTTGACTAAATTTGCTCAGTTTCGGCTTTCAAGTGACTACAACGAGACTCAGCATGTGAAGCAGAACCTTAGCCGTGACAAGGTGCTACATTATTGCCATTCATCCTCCTTAATTTCTGCCATTAGAGTAAGTTTTGAATATGTTGGTACAGTATTTGCATGTTGTCAACCTGTTCTTGTCCTCACATACTGAAAGGGTATGGGATAAGGTCACTTCATATAGACCATTCAGCAGGCTCTCTTCAATTCTCTGTAGAACCTCACACACAGAAATAAATGTGTGCAAGAAAACCTAATCCTACATTTGTGGAATTTCTTTCTTGGGATGTGTCAACTGGCACATACTGTACTCTATTAATTTCAGATACTAGATAAGTGTTCCCTTTTTGTTCCCCATGGACTTTTAGATTCTGTGCTTTAATCTATATTAATTGTTGCTTTCCAGCAGGTCTTTATTGTGATTGATTTGCTTTCCCATATAGTATTTATTGTATGGACTTTATTACTGCCTGCAATTTTATTATGATCAGCCATGGGAACAATTTGGCTGTAGTGTGGAGTACATATATACAAAACAAATATAGAAAACTTCCCTTATGACTCTCCATTGTAAGGCCAAACTGATAAGTCGTTTTTGCTTGTCATCTGCAAAATACCTACATACCTGCATGCATGCTTGCCTACACACCTGCATGTACATACATACATACATACATACATACATACATACATACATACATACATACATACATACATACATACTTCACTTTGCTTTTGCAGGGCCCATGGTTCAAAAACCCTGGTCTAATCTATCTTTTACAAACAGATCTGGGGGTCCTTCAGGCTGGAGTGGCACTAAATCAGGGGTTTCCAACCTACAGTTCATGGGCCAGATCCAGTTCTCAATGCCAAATCATCCTGCCCACACACCCCTTGTCACTGCTAGAAACAGAAGTCAAACATGCCCATGCATGTGCAAAATGCTGCCGTAAATAACCTGTGGCTGTTATAAACACATTTATGACAGCCATGAGTGCATTTATGGCAGCATTTTGCACATGTGTGGGCACATTTTACTTCCACTTATGGGTGAGAGGAACCATGTCACCAGCCCACTCAACCACTTGACCATCCCATGGCCTGAAAAGGTTGGGAACCCCTGCACTACATAGTAACACCAACATAGTGTGACATTTTCATCTTTCAGTTTAAACTTTTGAGAGATCAAGCTTGCTGTTACAGAATGATGCTCCAGGGAGTCACACCTGCCATCTTCTAATGTTCATATAATTCTGTAGTCCAAAGGCATAAATGGGAAAGGAAAATGGTGAGTAGAACTGTTTGAAGCATCACTACAAGGTTGGTAAATAATGTCAAAATATTTAGAAACAGGAATGGAAGGACTATATTGCAATTGGTAAAGAGAGAAAGAGTGAAGATGAGAAGCCTGTTTCACTTTCATTTGGAGTTGAATTAAAAATACAACCAAATCTTTCAGGTTCTTTTTCTGTGACCTCCAAACTAAAATGCTATGAATTTTTCACCCCCCACAATTATTAAATTCAGTAAGTAGGATTATTCCCAGCATTAAGTGGATCATGTTGTAGTTTCATTATCTCATGTGTTTAAAAACTGGAATGGAAAAACAAGAATCACTGGAAGTTTTAGACTTGTGTGATATTGTGTCTTTATACCAGTCTAGAACTGTAGTGAGATAACACCCATCTCACCTGAAGAATTAATGTTTGTGAAAGCAAGAGGCATTTCAGAGGAATAATAACAAAAATAATTGTGTGTTCTCAAGTCAATTTTTTATGGTGACCCTTTGCAGGGTTTTCTAGTGAGAAAATACACAGAACTGGTTTATCTAGCCTTTTTCTACGGCAGGAGTTCTCAACCTTTTTAAGCCGGGGGCCGGGTCACGCTCCCTCAGACAGCTTCAGGGGCTCGATGGCCATTTTGCCCTTCCTGCACCATATGGCACTTCCTGATGTGGTGGAGGTGGAAGGGGCCACATGAAATGGTGCCATGGGCCACATCTTGTCCATAGGCCGCAAGTTGAGAATCCCTGTTCTAGGGGCATCCCGGGATGGTGGAGCTTGCTCTTAGCCAGACAGGCTGGCTCTTTTTGCCTGAGGTACAGTGAGGAATAGAACTCCCAACTTCTGCCTCCACAGCCAGATACCTAAACCAATGAGCTATTCAGTCAGCTTTCAGAGGGCTAAGGAGAGCATAAAACTAAGCACATAAATCAAATGTAACAAAGGGGGAAAATGTGGCTCTGGAAGAAACATGTGTAAACATCCATAATCAATGAGAAAAGCTCCAAATTAGGTCACAGCATATAAATGCACACATTAGGGAAAATGCAAAAAAAATGTAAGAAACTCATTGTAGAGGAGAAAAATATCTAGGTTTCATAACCCAATATGAAACAAGGATGGGGAGAAAATAAGGTGGGATTCAAAGTTGTAAAGCATTTAAGACAGAGAGATGTTCACATCCTTAGTTAAAGATGAGGCACATAAAAAGGAATGGAATCCTAAATGAGCTCTAACATTGTTAAATGCATACAATTTTTAAGTGGAGCACTCAAAACCATTAGCTCACTTTGACGATTCCTTACACAATCAGGGTTTCTCTCACTTCTTCTCTTTCTCTCTCTTTTAACTCTCAAGTTCTGTTCATTCCAAACTTGGAAGAAAATATGCCAAACTTTGGTAAATTATTATGAAACTTTTGCTGTTATCATCCTGTGAAATTATGGCTCGGGAGCAATCACACTTGTCCCCTTCTTCCTATGAACATTTTTTTGTTGTTGTTGTTGTCAAGAATGTTCCTGAAGATACTTGGCCCAACCATCTTAGCACAACAAGTATGCAAAAGGACCTGGAGTAGGGACAAGCTGATCATGTTTTCTTTTTTTGAGATAAGGTGCTTGGGATCCTTAAAGGCTACCTTGACACCCCCTCCCCACAATCCTGGAATTACCACTGTACAAACAAAGTATTTGCTTTAATATGTAGTAGCATATTGTGTATTAAAAATTGTCCACAACTGCATTCCTCATGGACAAATGGAACCACATTAGTTTCTTTGGGAGCACTGAATTCCAAAATTGCTGATGTGATGAATTTGAAAAATGTTCAGTAGCTGTTAGTACTGGGCAAGATTTCAAGGAAGGTTGCCAGTCCTGCCTGACCTTCACAGCAAGGAAACTGTGATTTGCTTCCAAGAAATTCCAGGGCTCCACAGGGACACACTTTTGTGTTATGAAAATCAGTGTTGAAAACTGGCCCTCACTTTTTGAAGAATGAAAAATCCTACTACCTTATACTGATACCATCAGTTTTATATACTCTCTCCCTATTTTGTACATTATTTTATTGACTAATTGAACAACATAGTTATTAACGGCAAGTGGTCTCAATCCTTTCAAAGACCAGACATTCAAAGACTGCTTTTAGCAGTGTGATTTCCATATGCATTATGGAAATGTAAAAAGAAACAGATGACGAAAGACATCAAGGTTCTTTTATTGTTTCCTCCTGGTTATTGATTATTTCTGTGTTCAGAACCCTACTAGATACTTCAGATGCATAGCCTTGCATTTTAATTAAATTGTATTCAATTAAAGCCTTCTTAACTACCCCCTAAAGAATACATTGGCCCAGAAATACATCAGTACCCTTTTTATTTGCCTGAAAAGCCATTGATTGAAGAATATTTTCAGGAAGTAATAATTTATATAAAATGTTTATAAGAATATATTCTTCTCAGACTGCCACTGATCAGATTTGTACACAGATACAATCCTAATTACTACCAGTTATTCCTAATTGCTACAAATCCTAATTACTACCAGTTATTCCACATGACTGACTGAGGGCTCACCTAGACATTGTAATACTCCTGTACTTTGTGGGGTTTTCCAAGGTGGGAATCAATTTAATGATCAGGATCTACACCAGTTGTGGCGAACCTATGGCATGCGTGCCAGAGGTGGCACTTGGAGCTCTCTCTGTGAGCACCCATGCAGTCACCGCAGCACAGTTTGCCCTGCCCCATACCCAGCAGCCCAATGAGAGTGCCTCCTCCCTCCTCCAGCACAGAGTTCACCCCACCCCATCCCTCTGCCCAGCAGCCCAATGAGAGTGCTTCTTCCCTCCTCCCAGCACAGAGTGTGTCCTGCCCCTCTGCCCAGCAGCCCAATGGGAGTGTTTCCTTCCTCTCTTGTTGCTGCATTGGCACTTTGCAAAAAATAAGTGGGTTTTGAGTTGTAGTTTGGGCACTTGGTCTCTAAAAGCTTCGTCATCACTGATCTACACAAAGCACAACTAAGTGTACCTTTCTGTTATTGAAAGGTTTTGATTTTAAACACCCCAACAGGGATTGCTTATTTTTAATTGATTCCAGCCATGGATTCTTTTGGGTTGTTATGGCATTTGTGATCACCTGTGTTGGGATGAGAGGGAATGAATGAATGGGTGAGCAAGCAAGGCATAGATGAGGGTTAAAGGTGCTGCCAGCAGGAAAGTTGGAAGAAACTAATGAGACCAAAGGGAGCTGGAGACTTCCTGACACTTTAATATTGCAGGATCATTGGTGGGGGAAATAAATACTTTTTAATATTTTAAAATGTTTTCAAAGTGTCATGTTTCATATATGTTTAAACTATGCAGGGCTGCAACTGAAATCGTTCAACACAAAATGTAAGAATGTGGTTGCTGCCACACCACCCACCTAGCAGGATTTATGCACTATGCTACTTAAAAGAAATATTAGAAATTTAAAGATATTTCTGCCCTCCTGAATCCTAGAGCACTGAAGTGTCAAATTGTGTGTAAATGTAGTGATTTGAAGTCCCATGTAGTCCCGTGTACTGAATATCTGCACAGCTTACACAGTCTGATTAAAAGCACACTGACACAAAGATTACTTGACAATACATCCACTTCAAAAAACCAGCTCCCAATTTACTTCTGCCATATATACAAGCCCTAATACGTAAAGTCCCCCTTCTTTAAACTGCTTTTATGTTATTTATAATTTGACATCCCTCCTCAGTAAAAAGAACTATAGTGGAATCACATACATATCTATTTAGAATCAAGTCACATTGAATTCAATGGCCCTTTCTTCCTAGGTTTGTAGGCATGGGTTCACAGTCTTGGTATAGATATGACATTCCTTGATTCATAACACTGCACAACAACAATTTTGCTACTGTAAATAAAATGTATGATATTGAGTGTACTCATTCCAAATCTGAACTCAGAATTTGCATATCATGTACAGATTTAAAGTTATAAGTATGCTGTGCCTGTTCAAATGATCGGTAATTGGGTTAACTAACTTAAGATCCTGATGTCCTAGGCAGAATCAGATTTGGATTCAACACAATTGATTTACTATGGGACACATGGATAAGACCAAGTAGCAGACAATAGTTATTTTTTGTGACGCTGTATAGTCGGTAAGGAGTTACTTGTCTTTGTAAATAAAATACTAATGACTAGCAGTCAATTCATTCTTCAGTACCTTTAGGTTTGATCTGGTGTTAGAAAGATTAGTGAGCAAGGTTGCCACCCAGGTTATGCCAAATTGTATTTACAGTCTTCAAGGAGGCTCTTTCTGTGTACCCCACAGAATTGATAAGTTCTCTGTTGCATAGTAGCTCCTGCCTAGCCATCACCCCTGCATCATTTCATCATAGTGCTGAAAACCTCCTACTCAGTGGATATATGAATTTGTTCTGGATGTCTCCATAAAAGGTGCAGATGCAGAGAACATATTTTATGGTTTTGATTTCTCCAATGACACAGGGGCATTGCCTCTCTGGCATTGGTGTCCTTCAGAACTACCACTTGAGAACTGTGGAAGGAAGAACCAGACAATGAGCCAACATAAATGCCCTCCAATAACTGGGTGTCTCAAGTTGGAGCAAGTATCAGGCCAGGCAACGTGTCTCCAGGATTCTGGGGCCAGAAAAATTGGGGCTCTGGCTAGATCGGCTTGCCTCTCCATGTCTAGCATTTTCTGTTTGATGGCCTGTTTCGCCTGGTTATTACTCAAAGCCTGTATGAGGGGTTGGGAGAAGCCAAGGCAATGCAGTCTGGATTGAATTGTTATTTTCCATGTTGATTGAAAGCTAGCCACAATCTTGCTTCAACCTTTATCATGCTCATCTCCCAGTGGTATGCTCCACATTGCAAGAAACACTGTTACCTACTTAAGAACTTGTGAATAATGTCTCTAAGAAACCATGGGGGCAAAATATGGACAGGGATGCTAAGATAGGGATAGTGGCAGGAACAGCTTGTTGCACAAGTGGGGAAACACTGACCTCAATATTTCACAGGGGTTGTTTCCTCTCCCCTAGTTACAATCTATTTTCGGACAGATCATGTGATCCATTCTCCATGCTAATGGTCCCATAATTTACTTCAGAGAAATAGGCTGAACAAGGTTAAGAATGACTGCTGCTTTCTTATGTAGTGCACAATAGTGCACACAGAGGGCTAATAGACATACAGCTGAATCAGGCAATGTGTATCATCCCAGGATGTATTCGACCAACAAACACCCACTCTCTCCCTGTCTTAAGCCCTATTCCACCACTGCCACTAAGAAGATCACTGTCATTATAAACCTATGGATACAAATAGTAAACAACCCTCTTCTCCCAATCCATGATGATATAACTGCCCCCTCAGCCCAACACTTAAAATCTAGATACCCTGCTTGGTGTAAGCGATCAACCTACAGAATAATCATTTTAATATCTCAGATGCCTGGATGGAACTCTGGCAACATCTATCTCCAATTCCCCATCATATAATCAAGAATCCCTGCGAATGGCCAGCTGGATTTTCCCTCCCAAGTTGGCAGTGGAGGGTGCTGAACAGTGTGAGGACTGGTCGTGGTAGATGTGAAACCACTCTGTTCACATGGGGATGGAAGTCCTCGCCCCAATGTGACTGTAAAGAAGAAGACCAAACCATGGACCATATTATATTTATGTATCTTTTACATGCATTTGGAGGCACATTGGAGGACTTGCTGGGTGCCACAGGCTTTCAAACCTGGATGAGGAACTCTAGCTAGAAACTTGAGATGGACAATTCGTGCTTACTGTATATATCAACATTAATGTAGACAACTGAAATTCATCATACAATACATAAATAAATAAATAAATAAATAAGTAGAGAAATAAATAAATAAATAAATAAATGTGGTTTTGTCATACTGCAATGTATATAAAGGAAAATCTTATCACAAGGAAGTTATTTACGTATTTCATCAATTTCCTAGCTACCTTTCACGACTGCAGTCTCCTCAAGATGAAAATAATACATGCATATTAATAGAATTGTATTAAATAATATTAGCAGTATAGTAAAACAGCAATCACAATAAATTACAGGTTCAGAATACTCAGAAGCAAACACCATGCATGTGTTTATTTAAAAGCTAGGGAGAACAGAATAGTTGTGTTGTTGTTGTTTTAAAAAAAGGAGTCAGAGATGGAACAGGCTAATGGAAGTTTCATAAAGCAATGACCCCCCACTGAGAAGATCCCTGCTCTAGTATCTTATCTCAGTGAGCTTTGTGGTGGTCCAATGAGCACTACTTAGCCCATTGGTAAGTACAGATGGTTCTTCAAAAGATCTAAACCTCAAGCTGCATGGGGCTATGAAGGTGAAAAAGAGAAAATTGAACAAGGTCAGAGTGCACACTGTCAAGTTGCAAAGTTGGCAAATAATTGGCATAATATGATCCAATTATCTCAGTCCTTTGAGGACTGAAGCAACCACATGCTGTACCAGTTGAAGTCTGTGAGTCATAGTCAAAAGCAGCCTTTCATAAAGCACATCTGATAAAGTATAAGCCTTAAATATAGACAAATTTCTGGAAGGGTTTCATATGTTTTTAATGAATTCTTCTTTCTTTCCCCCCCAAAATTACATATCTGTATGCATTTGAACACATTTTGTCACTGCTTCATTTACATTTCTGTTTTGTTTTTTTGCCAGGGATTAAGCTTAGCAAAAATGCAAACCCATGAATGTATGATAGAACAGTGTCTTTCAGAGTTTTCTGCATTAGCACTGCCAGGTCAGTAGCATCCTACCTCCTGAGGTTTTGAAGCCAAATTCTGAGGCCTAGAGAAGTGTCCTTCTTGATGTCATGGTAGTGGACCCTATGTGATGTTAGAAAGTGTGGATACATCATCATATTTACAAAATGGAATGTGGGAGAGGTGAGCAACATAGAGATTTAATAATGATTTAAAAGAACAATCTTTGAATTCTAAGACCAGAGGACAAGAACATGCAAGATGAGGCAAGGGTGCTTCTGTGTGCCCCCAAATGGCAAAATCTTGCTGCAGAACTGTAGCAAATGGCATTGCCTGATGTCATGAGAATGAAACCCAGAATCTTATGCTACCAGAATGAAAGCATCCTATTTTCTGAGATTTTCAGCCAAAATCCTAATAATGTATCCCCAAACCAGAATATCAGGCCTAAAGCGGAAAACTGGCAATCTTATCTTCATCCTTGCATGAAAAACCAGCAGCAGATGATACAAAACAGAGAACAAGCCAGAAGTCCAGATGGAACCATTCTTTCTGCGTATTAATTCTTGAACAGCAGATCTATCCTTTCTGATCATATTAATTTCACAACATTACCAATTTAGAATTACTCAATTGGAATACTTTCACCAGTTTGACTGACAAACTTTGGATAACTGAAACAATTAACTCCATTGTTGTTCTCTCTCTAAATTGTCATTGACATTTGAATGTTATTATAGTGTAATTACACTATCATATGTGTTGTGCTTTCCCTTGTGCATTGTGACATTACCATTCCAATACAGAGAAATGTAAAACAAACAACTAAAAATTAGTCAGATGGCAAAAGCCAGCAAACCTCTAGGAATGATATTTTGCCTAAAATAGTCATGGTTTAAAAAATTCAATCATAAATATATTTATTTTTAAATATAGATATTTTCAGTAGAGTGTGCTCTTATTTTTAAAGTGTGGCTGCATGAGCACATATGTTTTAATATTTTAGATAAGAAGTTTTTTTAAAAAATATTATTAAATGTGAAAACTGGTAAAGGATGCATGGATTTTTGTCCTATGGTTGTTTGGGAGAAGTAAGGAGCTAGGGAGCTAGTAGCAACAGTTAAAAAGCAGAAAACAGCTAGTTTGATTAGGTTGAATGTGCACAAGCTGATGGTTGGTGTATGCTACGCTGGGTTGAGGCCTCTGAATTGTACAATCATCTTCAGGTTATGAGGGATATGACAAGAAGAAAGCCATACAAAATCAACAGACCGTAGTGTCATCTGTGTTCATTTTAAAAAATAAGCCTCGTATTACTGATTGCAGATTCAAAATTAAGATTTATGCTCCAATCAAATGGAATGCCATGTTAGAAAACATATTTTATATCTTTTTTAGAAAAGGCACCTCCTCAAAAGATTAATTCCTTCAGTTTACCATAGTCTGTGGTTTCCCTCAACTGTTTATCTCAAATATAGTATGCTTTGTTTTGAAACTGATCAATGGAATGAAACATAATTTACTTTAATTTGGAAGTCAAGATGCTTCTGAAGAAATCCCAGTAAAGAAGGGCATCTTCAGGAATATGCACTTTTTTAATGTTTGATTTGACCAGGAAGGCATGTTTTATTACTTTTCTGCCATCATATGATACATGGGTACAGACACAAAAGACCGTTGGTACTGGCGCAATGAAAATAATGATGTACTTGACTTCAGTAAAATAAAAATTGTATTAAGTTCATACACGTGCTTTAACAAGCTTCTTGTAATTTTTTTCAACAGTTTTGCAATATGAGTCCAATGTCAACCAAAAACAGATAAATTCTTTTCAACTTAATTATCCTCTTGTGTGTTTCAAATGGGATGAAACCTCTTCAGCTAGTAAACCTTTCTTGTATGTCTTTAAATTATTGAACACTCCCGATGTCTAGCCGGTTAATTTTAGAAATTCCAACTTTTCATCAGGGGAGTATTAATCACATCTGAAAAATTGCAAAATTACAAAGATTAACATGTTTCATAAATTGATTCCTAAAACAAACATGCAACTTACCAGTTTTTTTCTATCACGTCCTTCTAATTTCAACAGTTTCTTTGTGGGACATTACCTTCCCTCTGTGTTGCTAACCTTAAATAGATCAGCACATGTTAGTGCACCTGTGCTTGCTTTAGGGCCCCACAACTCCCTGCACCTGTGTAATAATGGATTATTTTATAGAAAACACGAAAGATCAGAGTCCTGATTTAGTCCCTTGGGGTGGATGATATTTAGTCTGTGAATATAGTATGCCTCTTTTTGTAATAATAGTTGTTCTATATCAATCCCACTCCCACTCACAACAGTCAGCTTCTCCAAAACAACAAAGGTAAAATCTGTATCCTGGTGATTTTTTTTCAAGATAATGATTTACTAATGGTGCTTGCTCCACCTGCCCCCTAATCCTGGAGCGGTGTTCCGTCAATCGAATTTTCAGTTTGCGAGAGCATTTACCCACATATTTAAGTCCGCATGGGCATAACCATAAATATACTCAAGTATAAGCCAACCCGGATATAAGCCGAGGTACCTAATTTTGACCTGAAAACCCTGGAAAATAGATTGACCCGAGTATAAGACAAGGGTGGGAAATGTAGCAGCTGCTAGTGGGTTTCAATAATCAAAACAAATGAAAATATGGTAAAATTAATTAAATTGTTGGCACATCTCAATCTGATGCGGTCTTGGGGCCCTCGAGGTCATTGGCACAAGTATAAATCAAGTCCCCTTTTGGGGGCTCTTTTTTGGGGCTAAAAAACTCGGTTTATACTTGAGTATATATTGTATATAAATGGGTACCACTTCAGTGGGAAAGGTAAAAACCTTCCATACATTTCAGCATCTAGTCACGCCTGCCACATGACCACAGAAATGTCTGCAGATGCAGACAGCACTGGCTCTTTGTCTGTAAAAGGAGATGATCACCACCCCCTAGAGTTGGATATGACCGGTTTTCAAGCAAGGGAGACTTTTACCTTTATCTTTAGTCTTAGCATATGATGCTCAAATATCTTTAATACTGTCAGAGAGCCCTAATTATCTCTTGACCTTACTCTGTAGGCAAATATCTAAATCACTAAGCTATCCAGCCACTATAAAATGTGGCATGGTTTTTGCTAAATAGAACCAATATGAGTCCTAAAATAAATGATTCAGTTATTCCAGCATGGACATATATTCTGTTAAATTAACACAATGTGGCTTGGATTGAATAGTCCAATAGGACATCCAAGAAAGGGCAAGGTTGAGCCTTCTCAAAATCTTAAACTTACTATTTATTTAAACATTCACAGTTCAGGTCAAGAATCCATAGGTATCATTGATATTTTGCCTTTGCTGAGAACTATTCCTCTAGGTCAGGACTTCTCAACCCTTTTAGGCCAAGCCCAGGTCATGCTCCCTCAGACAGCTTTGGGGGATGGATGGCCATTTTGCCCTTCCTACACCATATGGCACTTCCTGATGTGGTGGAGGTGGAAGGGGCCACATGAAATGGTGCCATGGGCCACATCTGGCCCATGGGCCACAGGTTGAGAATCCCTGCTCTAGGTGCTCTTCTGTTTCTTGACAGAGAGGGATTTTAAAAAAAAATCCAGGAAAGGCCTCTCTCAGTGGAACAGCTTTCCCCTTTCCACACAATTTTCCTCACTCTTTGCATGCACTGCAGAAAATCAATGGTGGCAACCCTACCTCAGGGGTGAAGTATACTTGGAGAAAATTGCATCATCTCTGGTTAAAGTGTCTATTCAATTAGCAATGTTCTATGGGTGGAGGCAGGATATAAATTCCCATTTGGACAGACAAACAGAAAGGTACAGGTGAATAAAGGTTAACATACTGAAGCAGAACCCAGCAATTTTTGCTCATCAGCTCTTTGAAGGAAAAGTTTGTCTGTGATTGATGGGATGATAATTTGGAACAGGTGCAGAATGTGCATGAATGAGTCTTGTGGGCTTTTTAACTTTCTCTTCCTCTGCCTGTTTACCAACCTTGATTTTTAATAAGAAGCTTATTGCAGCCTGTTCATTTGCTCTCAAAGAAGGCTCTAGTCCATCTTGGATACATATTTTTGATATCTCTGTAATCTGCAACCTTAATTATTGGAATGTGCTTTTCTCAGGTCTGTACTTGAAAACAAGTCAGAAGCTTCAGCCAATGAAAATGCTTCTATATGTCTTCTAACTGATATTAACCTCATACCTGTAGTGTTGGTGTCAGGATAAAATAGAGGAGAAGAAAATGATAAACGGTACCCTGAAATCTTTGAAAGAAACACAGAATGTAAGTGCAAGCGAAGAACAGCAATAACAAAAGACAAAAGCAAGAATCAGAGACTGCTTGTTATATCATTCCCTACACATGCTTCACAGTTCAATCCTACAAAAACCTCTTCAGTGACATGAATTCCTTGTGCAGGGTGCAAAGAAAAGCAGCTTCAAACACCCAGTTGGGTTTCTTTTGGTTCACTCATTTAAAGTGAAATAAAAATATTATAGTCACAAGCAGAGTCCCAGTTTCTCCATAGCTGTGAAATCATTTCCCCTCTAAGGACCACCCTTTCCTCACCAACCTGATGTGATAGGAGTGTATGCAAAGGATGGAATCAGTGCAGGAATCTGAGTGGATAAACATTTGGGGCTGCAAGATTCTTGCCTTCCCTTTTAAATTCATTTGTCTTAATGGAAAGCTGTCTTTCCATGTTTCAAATAAATGAATGTAGTGCAAAACGTCTAGGGCTGACTGTCAGCCATTAGAGGCACAAATCTACCACAGGAGCCATCTTCGCGTCATTGTGACAATGCAGACTCTGTAAGATGGGCAGAGATCGAACACTACTTTGCCTTGAGTTCCATGGAAGGATGTATTGTCCCTCAGTCACTTACTTCAAGTCCCACTTATTTCAGTGAGGTGAAGCAATGCATCTATTTCCTTTAACTATTTAAAAGTGCATAATTTTGTCTGGATCATGTCACTGACTGAGTTATCTGTGTCACTCTGCATTATACATAAATCGTATAGATCAGGGGTTCTTAACCTATGGCCCGGGGACCAGATACAGCCCATGACACCATTTTATGTGTGCCCCCACACTGCCTCTGCCACACCCGGAAGTTCCATGTGTAGTAGGGAGGGCAAAATGGCCATCCGGGCCCCGAAGCATGACCCTGCCCTCGGCTTGAAAAGGCTGAGAACCCCTGTTATAGATTCTCCTGTCCCCCAGCCTGTTTTTTGCTCAGAAACTCTTTCATGAGAAATAAGGTGCAACAACCATTTTCTATCAAGATTCTGAAGGATACCAACACAGTTATTCCCCGTGTTATCTTGCTTTCCTCCTTTTAATGATTTTTTTTTAAAAGGAAAAGGAGGTAAATGATGGAATGCAGTTACTTTTTTTTACTGGTTCACAAGCATGATGAGTATGATAAAGGATTTTAGTACTCATCAATTAAGGTGGTAAAAGCTGAAGGATTTTAATTAAGACAAAACACTTTAAGTACCTTAACAGCTAGCAATGAACTGTCATCCTTAATAAGAACAGACTCTAGTACTTCCTAATGCAAATGAGACACACACATGAAAAAACCTGGTGCCTAACCAACAGCCTTCCTAGATGACTTTGACATGGACCTGATGGACTTCTCTAACAACCCAAATAAAAATTCTCCTGCATGCTGTAGAGGCATAAATCCAGAGTATGGTTGATCATGAAGCTCTAATACAATAGATGGCACAATGCCATCACATTACATCAGTTTTATCACAGCCATAACGGCCCTCATTTGACAATGTTAGGAGAATTCACAACTCTGCTGCCAAATTTGCTTGTGGCTGTTCTGCCATGATCCTTTGTGCCTTTCCTACAAGGCAATGCCTATCTTCAAGACAATGAAAACTTTCATGGTAGATGAGAATTTATTACCTCGCCCACCCTTTCACACATCTTATTTTACATGTTGGGGCAAGCAACACAAACTGAGATTAAATTACTGGAGAATATTCTTTTTAAGGATTTGGGAAGGGATGTAGGTGAGGGAGGGGGAAAATTATCTGATTAATATTGAAATGTAACAAAATATACATCTTCATTCTAGAAAATACAAGTGTCTCTTCCTTTCCATCCCAATGAGATCTAGAAACGTATGGCATTTGCTGTTCTTTCCCATAAATCCATTAAGAAAGTCCTAGCCTTCATTTTACAAAAGCTGAACAAGAGTTTGGAGGACAGCACATTTTGGAGGTCACTCGTTTATAGTCGCCATAAATTGGAGGTGAGTTGATGACAAACAAAAGAATTCCAGAAAAGGCTTTGGGTAAATCTGGAATTAGCCTTTGTTTTTATGTGTGCTGCTTGAAGCTTCTGCTTAGTGTTGCCATCAAATTATGCCTAAAGTGTAATTTTAGGGCACTTTGAAGGATTGTGGCATAAGAAAACACCTACTGAGGTGGCTGGGAAAGATAAACACATCTAATTCGGGTAAATATCTTGTCCCAGTCACATTTTGAACATTCAAAATAATTTTAAAACTTTTCAAAGTGGTCAATGGTAATAATAATAATTTCATGTCAGAAATTACTCTGGGTTGAAAGGATTTTTGCTGGAGAAATGCTACTGAGGGGATGCTCGAATAAGGCTCCTTTCATGTCCCCAAGTGCAGCCCTCGGGTATTGAAACCCGACCATCCAGTCTCCAGCCAAGTGTCTTAGCCACTAAACCACTGGAGGACCTGCAATGGTCATTGGTGCTTACAGACAAGCATTCAGTAGAAATCTTCTTTCAGAAGACTGTAGCAAAACCCTTCCTTTGGTTCTCTTATTTTTCTTGAAAAGGATTATTCAGCAAATGCCTAGGGAATCCAGATAAATATGTTCTATTGCATTGTAGACACAGTGGGCACAGAGCTGGGCGGGCTGAGGAGAATGGTGGAGGACAGGGGTGCCTGGAGGTCAATGGTCCATAGGGTCACAAACGGAATCGACTGTGCAACTGAAGAACAACAAAATATCTTGTTCTATGTGAATATGTTTAGGGGATAATATAGAATGACATTTTGTATACCAAAAAAAGCTGCAATAAGAATAAGAAAAATAGGAGCCATATATTACATAAACTGATTAAAAATGGTATGTGAGTTGTCTCTTTGGATTGACCTATGTTATGATCCATTTCAGTTTTACAGGCTAGATTAGAACTGTTCCTCAGATGTCAAAGAATGACTATCCCCTAACATCCTCTCCAGTGATCAGGCTGGTTGGGACTAGCAGGAAATGGAGTCTCAGAACATGTTAAAAGGCCACAAGTTAACCAGTCTTGGTCTAGGGCAGTGATGATGAAACTTTTAGAGAACTAGTGCCCGAGGAGGAGGAGGAGGAGGCACGCAGGCAGGCACTGTGAGGGTCCACACATCCATGTGATGTCGCCAACATGCCTCCCATGAAGTCACGTGGGTGCATGTGCCGCATGCCATTTGTGGCATGTGAGTAATGTCACATGTGTGCCTGCCCCCTGATGCCCCCACGGGTGCTCCTGACACCCCTGCATTTGCGCCTGACACCCCCCTCTCCGGTGGGCCTTACCTTGGCCAGCCCCAGGCCCCGCCTCTCTTCTCCCAGGGGTGGCGGGGAGGCAGTGCCCATCCGGCTGGGGGTGACAGCCTTAATGGCACATGTGTCAGAGGAGCCACGAGGTAATTAACTTTTTAAAAAGTTTCTTCACAGCCACATAGTGTTAAGATCCAGATACAGTAAGGGATTTTCCCTAGGTTGAGAAAGCTAGCTCTCACTTTAAATAGCACACTGGCATGCCAGGCAGTTAGTCTGACAGGCCTTGTGTTGCACACGTAATTCCTTATCTCTCAAACCATCTTCTGAGAGGAGGGTGAGTGCCCAGAACTGGAAAATTCCAGTACAGTCACATGGCTGCATAGCTCACATGCAACATGATGGACAGCTCCCCAAACCCAAAGGTGGGAGGGAAAGTCCATCTTCACATCTGCAGTGCTACCAGCAAGAAAAGGGAGATTCCATAGAGATTAGGGAATCACCCAGGTGCCTGCCCATGAGGGGGGAAACACATGCCTTTCTCATGGGAACACAGGTGCATTCCCATTAGATCATTGAATTGTGAGCTCAAGCAGCCAACCTTGGGAGGGCAGCATGAGCCCTTGCCACCTGCAGCCATAATCTGACAGAGGCAAAGCTCTTGTCAGTTGAAACCACATCATGAAGATCCAGGGTTAAGATGTAGCCATGGAGGGCAGGTGCCCTCATACATAGAATAATATACCTGCTTAGTGGATTAGCAGATTATTGTTTTGATTCTTTGTTTTATTAGTTTGTGTTCAGAGTAGTTAGATTTATGCTACAATATGTATCCAGTATTTTACTTCCTTCAATAAAACTTGGAAAAGACAGCAGTTGCCTCATCTGTCATCATCCAGAAGAAGGAGGAATCTAGCAGAGCTGAGCAAAGATCTGTGGCTAGCAATAAAGTCACATCTCTCATCGCCTTCAACATCAGAAGCCTTCCAGAAGGGATGAAATAAAGCTCTATGGGCTTGGAAAGGAAGTGGGGAGTGGCAATTTATAAATGGTGCATCATCAATGACCGAATTAATAAGCCTAGCTACCATAGTCTGTATAAGATATCATTACCTGCCTTACACAGAAGTGCCACTTTCCCATCCCAAAGAAGCGTGATTGGGGAGACAGGTGTTCATAAGAGGCTACCTGGACGCAGAACCATTGAGTTTGCCTGGGTAAGGGGTGCCCAGAGTTTGGGATCCTCAATTACCTCTGGAAGCCTCTCCCCCCCCTTCATGACACGTGTGCCAGCAGAAAAGACTCTGCATCCCACTTTTGGCTTGTATGCCATATGTTCGCCACCACTGGTCTAGGGTAATATGACAAGGAATGAAAAATTAGTTTCATGACAGATATGGCAACAATGGTGCATTAAACTCTTACCTTCTTTTCTTCACAGTCTTTTGTTTATGACTGAAGGTCATCTTGAGCTACTGCTAATGGAAGAAAATATTTTTCACAAATATTTGTAATCCTCTTTTTAAAAAAAAAATCTATTGGAACCCTAGCTAAAGTATGATGCTTAGCAGATGCGTAGACCATTGCAGAATTCCCATCACAGAGCACCATATTTCCTATCACAGAGTCTAGAACAGCGGTCAGGAAACATGGTTCTCCAGGTGTTCTTGGACTTCAATTCCCAAAAGCCCAAGTCAGTACACCTGCTGATCATGTCTTCTGGGAATTAAAGTCCAAGAACATCTGAAGAGCCATGTTTCCTAACTCCTGGTCTAGAAGAATGTCATTTGTGGTTGTTTGTATATATGTGTGTGTGTTTATTTGTTTTGCACATTTTCATCTTGATATCTGGTTCTTTAGCTAGTACAGGGTATAAATCTCTGACATTCACTGGGTCTTTGAAGTTAAGAAATAACTGACTGAGGGCATGTCCAGACCTGATCAGCTGGAGTGTTTGGAAAAGTATCAGTACCCATGGGGAGAAGGGGAAGGAGCAATGTGTCTTTCAGAATGCTCCTCTCATCCAAATGGGAAATGACACTTTGAGTAACTCTGCACTTCTTCTGATTACCCATGGATGATCAGGGGGAGTAAAATAATATTTTTTATAGCTGATGGAAACCACCATGGAGAGAAACAGACTTGGGTGAAACTGACAGCAGATTTAATTGGTCAATATGTATACAAAGACTTTTTTTTAAGAAAAAAAACCTGATGCATCACTTTAGTGGTGATCTATAAAATCTATTAAAAAATGTTAGGAAGCAGCCTTTTACAGCTGCAGGGCTCACTTTTAACCTGTTCTCAGAGACTACACTCACTAAAAGTGGGCACTGCCCAAAAGTAGAATCTCCTTTGTGCATGCAGATGCAATAACTAGGAGTACCTAGTTACCCTGAGAGCTCCAAATCAAGAGGAGCAAGATAAATGTCATTTCTGGACATGCTTTGAGAGTCCTGTATCAGAAGATAGGCAAAAGGAATAGCAGTAATCACACAGTCTGAGCTTCTGCAAACAGAAATGTTGGTGGCATCTAATCCAGCTGGATCAAAGCATATTTTTAGGGGGAAATGTCAGGTCTGAACTTATATTCCAAGAACATATGTTCAGTTCATCTCTACTGGAAAGGAGCTTCTAGAAGAAATTAATTATCTTGACTGCTAGAAGGCATCATCATGTTATTTTTTTTATTAAAAAAAGATGAATGTTTTGAAGTTTCATTGCCTCAAACTGAATATTTTAAGGACATGATCCCATTATTTCCAGTTTCATCCATTCTATTAAAGAATTATATGGTAGCTCTCAGAACCATACGGACTGTGAAGCTTATAAATTATTACTAGGACCCTGCTCCCATATCTACCTGGATCAGAGATGAAGCAAACATTCTACTGACATATTTGTTAAATCTATTTCTCTATTTCTTTCTATTTACAGTATATTTCAGAAATACAGAAATTCTCAAGGATTTCCCCTCACAAAGCTTGTGACCCCATATAGCTGTCCCAGATATTCTCTTTGCACTAGAAAATGGAAGCATAAAATAAGATAAAATAGTTTGACAGGCCAAATCTAACCATGTTTTGTTCCTAAAAACAGAAACACCATGAGTACCAGCATGAATTACCTCACTGCCTGACAGAAAGCCCAAATGGCACGTAAACATCTGATAGAGAGGTTATTGAGCCAACACTTTAAATACCCTTTGACCATTAATTCTTGTCATCGCTTATTATTCCTTTCATGGTGTTGCCCGAAACAGGCAAATTCACAATGCTGTATGGCAGAGCCAATCCTGAGCTCCTATTTCCCCCTTCTTTCTTCTGCTATCATACTAGCATTTACTTTTCCAAAAGATATAATTTAATGTCTTCACAGATTCTGTAATTGTTGGGCAAAGGCAGTGATATCAGAGCTATTATTTTTGCCTGATTATATGTTCCTAGTTAGAAATTTCCAGCTGCAAACTTTTCATAACCTCACTTGGATATGAATTCAAACCAAGTAACATTTCACATTTTTTTTCTGTATGTGTAGTGTGTATTTTCAGAAGTGTCTGACTGAAAACATGTCCAAACTTTGCACATGCATTCATATCTCTGTTAGTAACATATAGATTTCCAGTTTCCATTGAATGAACTCATTGCCATTTATCAGCATAATAACCCTATGAGATTGGTCACAAAGATAGAGAAAGATGGAGTTTAAGCATCATTGAACTTAATGCCCCAAATCCTTTTTTTAACCATACAATTGTCTGTTAAAGGAAGATTTGTTCCCTTCCCTCCATCTGTGCAAGGAGGTATTCACTACTCCTTTGTATACATAGAAGCTCCTTTGTTTTGACAAGGACAATTTCTGACTTAGTTTGCAGAAAGGTAAAGACTTCATGGAACATTATTTGGATGGGGCATCATGCTCTATATCTGTGATGGTGAACCTATGGCACATGTGCTCAAGTTGGCATGCAGAACCAATTCAGTTGGCACATGCCGATGTCGGGGTAAGCCCCACCCCCACACAACACCCCATGATGCCAATGGCAGCACAGCTTCTCCAGTCACTCAGCTCCCTCCACCAATAAGGAGGTGATAGGGAAGGCTGAAATCTCAAACCCAGGAGGCATGGCCAGACATCTCCCTCCTACCTAGGAGATGGGGAGACAGTGTGCACACATGCTGCTCCTCTTCTTTGGAGGGGTGTCTCATCAGTTCACTTTGCCTCCAGGGGATTTCAGCATCCCCAGTGGTGGAGGAAGGTGGGTGTCAGGCACCAGGCTGTGGGCACCATGGTCGTGCGGCCATGTTGAAAGACCCAGGTGACTGCAGTGCCTTTGCTGCCACTGAATGAGTCTTCCAACATGGCTGTGCTAAAGCTTTCCCAGGGTATGTGTGGTCATGCGGCCATGTCATAAGACCCAGGCAGCTGCAGTGCCTTCGCTGCTGCTGACTGGGTCTTCCAACACAGCTGTGCTAAGGCTTTCCAAGGGTGTGTGTGGTCACAAGCCATTATGGAAGACCCAGGCAGCTGCAGTGCCTTCGCTGCCACTGACTGGATCTTCCAAAATGGCTGCACTAAGGCTTTCCCAGAGTGTGTGTGGTCACACAGCCATGTCGGAAGAATCTGGTACTGGGCTGTCTTTCTGTTGCCCACTCTCCTCAACCCCTTCAGAGATGGAAGGTCCCAGTGGAGCCACACTTTTGCCTCCCTCATGATGGCCACTGGGCAGGGGCAGACTGGGAGGAAGATGGGAGAGAGGAATGGGGGAGGACACACCTTCTGCACTGGGTCACTGACTTGCCAACTCGCCAGTCAGCCAGAAAGCTCACTCCCACCTGGGTTTGTTTGGTCAGACCCACTCCCCAGGTGGCCCAATCACTAGGCCCAGGATCCTAGCAGGGATAGAGGGGTGGTGTAACAAAAGCACAAACAGTGTCCTGCCTCCTCAGATCACAGGCCAGAAAAAGCAGAGACACAATTGGTTCGGCTTTCTAGGGCTTTCTCATGGAGTCCTTGGAAGTGCCAGAATACCTGAGCTAAAAGCAGGTTATTCAGCAGGGCACACTGGGAGAGCAAGGGCAAGAGGAGGGGGCTTCATCGTGCCAGGGAGAAGACCGGGTTGGTGGTGGTGGGGAATCTTGCATTAGTGGTGGTTTCGGATGAGGCACCACCAACACACCAGGCAAGATCCCCCCACTGCCAACCCCAGAGAAGCCCGCCAGGGAGAAGACTGGGTTAGCAGTGGGGGGATCTTGCCTGGCGCATTGGCAGGGGCTTCTCTGGGTGGGTGTGTAAATTAGAGGTGAGCATGCACGTGCAATGACATAACGTGGGTGTGCACACACCCATGTGACATCACTGGCATGAGTGATGGCTGCCCTCCATCCCCCACTTTTTTGGGGCACTCAGCTCCAAAAAGATTAGCCTCCCCTGCCCTATCAACAAGATTCAGCCCAGAGAGTCTTAACTTTGACTATATATCCACAGATTTCTCTGTCAATTAATATTTAACAGATTTGGTGAGTATGGATGCATGCCGACAGGCCCTCTGTCAGACATGTGCTTTGCCACTGCCCCCACTCAGGAGACAGGAGTGCACACATTTCCTGCCAGTCGAGCAGGGAGGAGCCAGCACCCTTTTATAAGGTGTTGCTCCTTCCTGCCCTCCCATTCAGTGTTTGTCTTAGTTCGGAGAAGCTTCTGCTTCTCCTCCTGCTGAACTTCTGCAGCGTGCTTTGTGGGAACCAATCGGTTTCTGCTTGCCCCGCAACCCCCTCTCTCTTACCAGATGGCTCTGGTAGGCAGGTCTCACCGCACCATGGGGGGATACTCCTGCCTCCACCCACTGCCTCAATTCGAAGGAGTTTGTGCCACACAAGTCTCAGCCCGCCTCTTTGCTCAACTTTGGGCAACCTTGAGTCCTGTCCAGCCGCCTGCCTCACTCCCGGTGCCTCTTGCCCCCGATGGGGCTGAGCCCAGGTTGCACACCTTCACCATCTCCCTCCTCAGCAGGGTGGCAGCGCTTGAGGCTTCCTTGCCTCTTTATATGTCCCCCCTGCCTAGCTTTCCCCTGGTTCTGCTCCCCTCCAGGTCCCATCAGGGTCCCCTACCGGCCCTGTGGCCTGAACCCCACCAGACCTCCATGCTGGGGCTGCCCATGACAGGGCACCTGGCCTTGGGATCCACATTGCCTCCATCCCCCAGATGTGGTCATCTCTTCCTTCTCTTCTGGGCCCGGCCTCCCAGGCCTCCTGAGTACCCATGTCAAACTAATGCACTCACTCTCCCTGGCTCTGCCTCCTCCTCTTTCCCCCAATTCACCTGATCCTGGCCCAGCAGGGGCAGTCCACCCGCCGGGCATTCCATTGTAAGCATGGTCAGTGATGACTGGGGCATTCTGGGAGTTACAATTTGGAAAATTTGCTCACCTATGGTCTCTGCCCACAGAAATATGCATGCATGTGCTCACATACTTATTGAAACAAATACATTTTCTAAATACAACTTTCACACTAAATAATGTAGTTTTGCTGATCCCATCACTTTCTACTGACAGGCTTTTTAATGGTTTCTCACAGGAAAGTGAGATCAGTAGTTGCATATTACCAGTAAGTCTACAGCTCAAGAGGATGGTGAAAATTTGTGGGAAGATGTTTATTTACGCATGCTTCAAAAACAAACTGATGGCAGTTCCAATGTATTTTTAATAAAAACTCAACTGATCCCAAAAAAATAATTTTGAAAAGGGTATCTTCCCATCTTTACAGTGTATTTGAGTTCCTTGGAACAAAAATATCATCATCTTTGATCCATCACAGATTTTAAAAAGGGGCAAGTTTCATACCTGTCCAAATACATTACAGTGACACATATCTTTCTTGTCTGGAACTACAAGATTACAGTAATCCAGAGGAGAAATATTTACTGTTGGTTATTTGCAGAGGTGTGAGATTGGTTTCATTGTATTCACTAAAGTTTCAGTGTTTTTATTTGTTTCTTTATTTTTTAAAAATACCAATATTAATTCACACGTACAGACAGTGATTAATTACAGATTTTTGAAAGAGAATCACATATCTGCATATGAAAAGAGGTGCAGATGAGAACAATATCTGAGGATATGATGACAGTCAAAGGAAAGAGGGAGAATCGTAAATGAGGGAAGTAGGCAAGTGGTGGGCACAGGGCACAGCTCAGCTTTAGATCCTGAGCTCCCTGGAGGTTCTGTAGGACACTTCATGAGGCTCCTTTTGTTTTGTAAACAACCACTCTTATTAAGTTAAAAGTTAAAATTAGCCCTGAAAACTGACAAGAGTGAGTGACAAATGGGGGAGGTAGACAACTGGCAAGGAAAGAGGGACCATTCTGTACTGCCTGAAAATGCAGATTATCTGTAAAATCCAGAACTAAAAAATCCCTCAATCAGGTCACATTTTAAACTACAGTAGGGTTGAGAACTTCTGGTTTAGATATCTAGCTGTGGTACCCAACATTGGGAGTTCAGTTCCTCACTGTGCCTCCTTGAGAGGGACTGTCCCTTCCAGTTCTGCAGTTCTAACATTATCATCATCATCATCATTACTGATGTCACATAATACAACATGAGTCATTGTGAAATTTGAATTACCCCACCCCTCACCCTAAAAGTGTAGTTGTGGACCTTGTCACCATGCTTCACATCATATTCACTTACTTTGCTACAGTTTACCAACCCCTGTCCAACTAAATTTAATAAACCACGACTGGTGGTGAGCTTTATGGTGTATTGACTAGCGTGAGAGACTAAGCCTTGAAATCTTGTTAGCTTTCCAGAGCCATGATTTAAAATAAAAACAAAAACAGATTGACATTTCCTTCATTTATGGCCTAAAGACCAAACAAAGTAATGAAACCTGAAGACCCCAATGCAGGTAGAGGACATGAAGAATATTTCCCAAAGACAACTTTCAACATCTCTCCAGAGCAAAACAAGAACATATTAGATACCAGAAAAAGGCACAACAGAGTATAAGATGAGAGACATTTCCTGCATGTGATACATTTGCTATCCCGAGACACTTAAAGGCTAATTAGAAAAAGTTTTTTGTCTCTTTTGAATCCTACCAGCTGAGGTGCTTCCTTATTTCTCCAAAATAACAAGCCCCTGCTGTGCATGTAGTACAGATTCACAGCAATCAAAGGTGTTTGTATCCATTCTACCTCAATACAAGGGATCCTTATAGCACTGGGAAGCAACACTTCGTGCCTTCTTTTATATTTTCCCCCTGTAAAATCAAAGGGTTCCTTTCTTTTTAGAAATGTAAAAAAAAATGGCAGAAGCAGATGGTACTTTAGTTAACAATGCCTGCCCACCTGGACTAGCTTTCCAAGCTCTTTCTTTTGCTATCTTTTACACCTTGTCTAAGATTGTATTCACCTATTATTACTGTACACTTTTTTTAAAAAAGCATGCACCTTTAACAAATCACCTATAAGTCTCAACTTTGCCCCTCCGAATGCTTTAGCCTGCAACCTAGCCAGCATGAACAATTATGAGATATGTAATTCAAAAGCATTTGGAAGTTCACAATAGCCTACACTTTATGTGGTTTTCAAACAAGAATTTCTAAAGTACAAATAAGAGAGACAACTATTTCAGAATAGTCTACCATATAAGTAAGACTCATTAGAGAGGCATGTTGTTGTTGTTGTTGTTGTTCAGTCGCACAGTCGACTCCGACCCTTTGCGACCCCATGGACCATTTTCCTCCAGGCGCCTCTGTCCTCCACCATCCCCCTCAGCCCTCCCAGCCCCGTGCCCACTGCGTCCACAATGCCATCTAGCCATCTCATCCTTGGCCTCCCCCTTCTTCTTTTGCCCTCCACCTTTCCCAACATCAATGCCTTCTCAAGTGAATCCTCCCTTCTCATTTGATGTCCAAAGTACTTTAGCTTCATCTTTACTATTTGACCTTCCAATGAGCAGTCAGGGTTAATTTCTTCTAAGATTGACCTATTTGTTCTCCTCGCTGTCCAGGGGACTCTCAAAACCCTCCTCCAACACCACATTTCAAAGGCATCTATTCTTCTACGTTCAGCCTTCCTAATTGTCCAGCTCTCACATCCATACATTACTACTGGGAAAACCATTGCCTTGACTATTCTAATTTTTGTTTTCAATGTGATGTCTCTGCTTTTCACTATGTTCCCCAGGTTTCTCATCGCTTGTCTCCCAAGAATCAGTCGCCTTTTTATTTCATGGCTACAATCCCCATCTGCAGTGATCTTTGATCCTAAGAAAGTAAAATCTGTCACTGCTTCTACTTCTTCCCCGTCTATTTTCCAGGAACTGATGGGGCCTGTTGCCATTATCTTGGTTTTCTTGATATTGAGTCTCAAGCCAGCTTTTGCACTTTCCTCCTTCAGCCTAATCAAGAGATTCTTTAGGTCTTCCTCACTTTCTGCCATTAGGGTGGTATCGTCTGCATATCTCAGATTGTTGATGTTTCTCCCAGCGATTTTAATCCCATATTGTGATTCCTCCATCCCTGCACTGCGCATTATGTGCTCTGTGTATAGGTTGAATAAGCATGGTGACAAAATGCAGCCTTGTCTTACTCCTTTTCCTATTCCAAACCACTCTGTTATTCCATGTTCTGTCCTAACTGTTGCTTCTTGGTTCATGTACAGATTTCTCAGGAGGCATATGAGGTGCTCTGGAATTCCCATCTCTTTAATTACTTGCCACATCTTGTTGTGGTCCACACAGTCAAATGCCTTAGTGTAGTCAATAAAACAAAAGTAAACTTGTTTCTGGTATTCCTTTGTTTTCTCCATGATCCAGCGTATGTTGGCAATGTGGTCTCTAGTCCCCCTGCCTCTTCTGAAACCAGCCTGCACCTCTGGTAATTCTCTCTCCACATGTTGCTGAAGTCTATCCTGTATTATCTTGAGCATCACCTTGCTGGCATGTGGGATGAGCGCGATTGTTCGATAATTTGAACATTCTTTGGCATTGCCCTTTTTTGGGATTGGGACGTATACTGATCTTTTCCAATCCTGTGGCCACTGTTTTGTTTTCCAAATCTGCTGGCATATTGAATGCAGTAATTTGACGCCATCATCTTTTAGCGCTTTGAAGAATTCAACTGGGATACCATCATCTCCACTAGCTTTGTTGTTTGCAGTGCTCTTTAGGGCCTTTATGACTTCGCTCTCCAGGATGTCTGGCTCAAGTTCAATTTCTTCATCATTGTGATTGTCAGGAGTGTTGAGGTCCTTTTTGTAAAGTTCCTCTGTGTACTCTTTCCATCTTTTCTTAATTTCTTCTGCATCAGCTAGCTCCTTTCCGTCTTTGTCCCTTATCATGGTCATTTTTGCTTTAAATGTTCCCTTGATTTCGCCGATTTTTTTGAAGAGATCTCTGGTTCTGCCTATTTTGTTGTTTTCCTCCATTTCTCTGCACTGTTCTTTTAGGTAGTTTTCCTTATCTCTCCTTGCTTTTCTTTGAAATTCTGTGTTCAAATGATTGTAGTTTTTCCTTTCTCCTTTGACTTTGGCGTTCCTTCTTTCCTCTGCTATTTTAAGAGCCTCATCAGACAACCACTTTGCTTTCTTACTCTTATTTTCTTTTGGTATGATTTTCTTTGCTGCTTCCTGCATGATGTCCCTCATCTCCGTCCATAATTCTTCTGGTACTCTGTCTACCGAGTCTAGGCCATTAAATCTGTTCATCACCTCTACCGCGTATTCTTTAGGGATGCTGTCTAGGTGATATCTTTCTGGTCTCCGTGTTTTCCCTATTTTCTTTAGTCTAAGCCTGAATTTTGCAATCAGTAGGTTGTGATCTGAGCCGCAGTCTGCTCCAGGTCTTGTTTTTGCTGACTGTATGGAGGTTCTCCATCTTTGGCTGCAGAGTATGTAGTCAATCTGGTTTCGGTGTTGGCCATCTGGTGATGTCCATGTGTAAAGTCGCCTCTTGTGTTGCTGGAAGAGAGTGTTTGCTATGACCAGTGCGTTCTCTTGGCAGAACTCTATCAATCTTTGCCCTGCTTCATTCTGTGTTCCAAGACCAAATTTGCCTGTTATTCCCTCCACTTTTTGATTTCCTACTTTGGCATTCCAGTCTCCTAATATAATTTGGACATCATTTCTTGGTGTCTGTTCTATGAGGTGTTGTAAGTCCTCATAGAACTGGTCCATTGTGGCTTCATCTGCACCAGTGGTTGGTGCGTATATTTGGATCACAGTGACATTGAAAGGTTTGCCTTGAAATCTGACTGACATCATTCTGTCATTTTTAAGGTTGTATCCCATTACTGCTTTTCTCACTCTTTTATTGACAATTATGGTTACTCCATTTCTTCTAAGGTTTTCTTGCCCACAGTAGTAGATATGATGGTTTCCAGAGCTGAATTCACCCATCCCTGTCCATTTGAGCTCACTGATGCCCAAGATGTCAATGCTTATTCTTTCCATCTCATTTTTTACCACTTCCAGTTTACCTTGGTTCATTGATCTCACATTCCATGTCCCTATGCAGTATTGCTCCTTACAACATTGCATTTCCCCTCCCCCCTTCCTGTCCCTCCCCTTTCTCCCCTCTGAGGTGTTAAGCATCCTGTATCACCTAGCCTGCCCTTTTGTTTGGCCTTTTGTTTTGGTCCATAGGGTTCTCTTGAGAGGCATGACTGATTGGTAATTGCTAGGTGGCAAAACAGGGTGGGTGTTACTGACTGGAAGAATTCATTAGATGACTGTTGTGTTGCTGACCCAGTAGCAAAGAGATGGGATTTTCCCATTACCCTGGAATCTTCAGATACATCACTTTAAACACCAAATGATTTCTCTCCAAAAATTTATCTTTGTTAGTGTTTGACAAATCAACAATCATAGAAACACAATGTCACTTAATGCAATCTCCATTCCACTTTAAAACAAACAAACTGGATAAGTGCACACCTATCAGCTCACAAGGAGCATTCACTCGTTTGCAACCCCTGCACTGAAGTCTTATCTCCCACTTTGACTCCATAACTGTATCCAGAATACCAGAATTTTGAGTTTCTTAGACCATATGAATCTTAGGAAGCAAAGACAACCATTCCTAGCTAAGCCCACTGACACTTCTGAATGCTGAAAAACAATGACCTTAAACTCAATTTTCAATTCTACCTGTGAATATATAGTAGTGAGTCCCAATGAACTTTAAAAAAAATACTTTTGAGCAGGCATGCACTTTTAGGACAGTGGCACCTAACCTTGGGGCTCCAGATGTTCTTGAACTATAGCTCCCAGAAAACTCCACTACTGGCTGTGTTGGCCAGGACTTCTGGAAACTGTAAAACATCTAAGGGCCTATCTGGGAAACCACTGGTTTAGGAGAACAAACACAGATTTAAGTTTGTACAGTCATAAACATTTTGTAGATATCAGTCAGGGTGGAAACAGAGTCATAAAGTCACAACATTTTCATGGATCCCACTTCATGGGCTGCACCGAAGCTCTCCTGGGTCCCTGCCATCGGCCCAGGATGGGAGCCACCTGCGGACACCGGCCCCGCCTCCCTCAGGCCCTGCCTTGACCACAGGGATAAGAGAGTGCCCGAGCCACAGCCGGGACGCCGCGCTGAAGCTCTCCTGGGTCCCTGACATCGGCCCAGGATGGGAGCCACCTGCGGTCACCGGCCCCGCCTCCCTCCGGCCCTGCCTTGACCAGAGGGATAAGAAGGCGGCCGAGCCACAGCCAGGACGCCGCGCCAAAGCTCTCCTGGGTCCCCACCATTGGTCCAGGATGGGAGCCACCTGCGGACACCGGCCCCGCCTCCCTCCGGCCCTGCCTTGACCGGAGGGATAAGAGGGCGCCCGAGCCGCAGCCGGGATGCTGCGCCGAAGCTCTCCTGGGTCCCCGCCATCGGCCCAGGATGGGAGCCACCTGCGGACACCGGCCCCACCTCCCTCTGGCTCTGCCTTGACCGGAGGGATAAAAGGGTGCCCGAGCCGCAGCCAGGACACTGCGCCGAAGCTCTCCGGGGTCCCCGCCATTGGCCCAGGATGGGAGCCACCTGCGGTTCTCTCCCTAGGCCAAGTCGGTCAGGGGAGATGGGAGCATCGGCCCAGCTGTGCCTTACTCTCGGCGGGGACTTTAGAAGCTGCTGCCACCGAGATGCTGAAGCCGACACACCACCTTGGCTCTCTCCCCTGGTCTATGGTGAGAGTGGGGGGGGGGGGCAGGGAGAGAGACAGAGGGACAGAGACAGGCTGATGTTGCCGCAGCTGGGGACGTTAGGCTGGGCACTATATGGGATGTGAGCTGTACTCCATCCCCTGGGGATTTTGTTAATATTGATTACTTATTTATTATGTGATGTATTGATATTGTGGTTTTTTCCCCCTGAATTTGATATTGTATTATTGTCTGCTTATTGTACTGAATCTATTTTTGTATTACTATGCTATTGTTATATTGTATGGATTGATATCCCCCTCAAAAGACTCTAAGGCAGGGGTTTTTGTGGGTTTTGTATTATTATTTTACCTTATATTGTAATTTGTAATATTAGATCTTGGGCTTTATTGTATTTACTTGAAACATTCTATTTATTATTGTATTTTGAACATTGTATCTTATATGTAAGCCCCTTGGGTTGCCATGGGGTCATTTATATGTTGTTAGCCGCCCTGAGTAGGCCATGTGTTGAGTAGGGCAGGGTATAAGTTGAATAAACATAAACAAACATTATTTTTTATTAACTTTTTTACCCCTCCCCAAAAAATTCAAATCAGTTCTAAAATATTAACATTGTAATTTCACTTTGAAAAGTAATACAATTTTAAAAGATACATATCAACAAACATAATGCATAGTGGAAATATTTCAGTTATTATGCTAAAAAGAAGCAATCAATTTTTTAAAAACCTTCACCAAGTATTTACAGATTTTCTTTTGAAGAGAGTTATAGTGCTTCCCCATGAATGTTTCCAGATTTAGGCTAAAGTGTGTCTTCATTTGACATAGTGTCCATAACATAGACCAGGAGTTCTCAATCTTTTAAAGCTAGGGCCTGGGTCAGAGAGCTTTGGGGGCTGGGAGCGCATTTTGTCCTTCCTCCACCCCATGGTACTTCCAGGTGTGGTGGAAACAGTGGGGACCAATATGAAATGGTGTTGTGGGCCACATCAGGCCTGTGGGTCACAGGTTGAGAATTCCTGACATAGACATTACTACTGAGAAGGCCTGATAGTCATGATCTGTTGTAAGTCTCAAAGGGAAGGAAATCTCCACAGGGCCTCACTGTAGTTAATGCAGGCTCAAGATCAAAGCAGCATCTTGAATTAGACCCAGAAATTGATGAAGTAATCTATGGAAAATTAGCCAAAGGAATTAACCCAGTGCATGAAGAGTAACAAACTGAATGGGAAATCTTCCAGTATCTGTGGAGGTTTTTCAAGTGAGATTGTTCAGTTGCACAGTCGATTACGACAATTTTCAACCCTATGGACCATTGCCCGCCAGGCTCCTCTGCTTCCACCATCCTCCTCAGCTTCGCCCCCCCCCCAGCTTTGTGCCCATTGCATCTACAATACCATCTAGCCATCTCATTTTTGGTCACCCCTTCTTCTTTTGCCCTCCACCTTTACCAGCATCAAGGCTTTCTCAAGTGAATCCTCTCTTCTCATTTGATGTCCAAAGTACTTTTTCTTTATCTTTACTATTTGACCTTCTAATGAGCAGTCAGGGCTGATTTCTTCTAGGATTGACCTATTTGTTCTCCTTGCTTTCCAGGGTACTCTCAAAACTCTCCTCCAACACCACAAGTGAGATACTAACCCAAAAAATCAGGTTACTCTTTTATGTGGAGAAATCTGACAGTGTCTCCCTCTTCAGATTTGTCATATTTCATGCACAGGGTGATCAGAGAATTGACTTAGCCCTCCATAGCAGGCTCACTCACATGATGAAATTTATACATGGACAGGTCTACAAGCTCAAGTATATCTTTCATTTTAACTCTGTCATGTTAAATTTTTGATTAATTTGATAAAAAAATCAAGTCACAATGACATTACTGAGGAATGAATCAAACAATAAACTAACAGACAAAGGAATATCCTATATGTGTTCAATAGTCTTTTAAAATAAGTATAGGTAGTGTGACATGCATGTCCAAATATCCCAAATGCTGGTTAATGTTGTTAATGATCAATCGTTCTTTTTCCCCCAAATGTTTACACTAGACTAGATGTGTCCTGAAAATAATAGTTATCCCATTTTCTTGAGGCACAATATATGATCTCCAAACTCTGTTAAAGATCCTGACGTTTCAGGGTTTGTGGGGCTCATGAGTAGGCATACAATTATGTACACATATGTGATATTCGACTAACAGAAATCTTACACAGCATGTCAACATTCATAAATAATAAAATAATGGGTTTGGAAGGAGATATGATACATAGTTGTCCAATTCTCTCTTGAATGCTTCCAGTGTTGGAGTGCACACCACCTCTCAAGGCAGCTGGTTCCACTGTCGTACTGCTCTAACTGTTAAGATGTTTTCCCCCCCTAACATTCAGCCTATGTCTGGCTTCCTGTAGTTTCAGCCCGTTATTATGTGTACTGCATCCTGGGATGCTGGAAAACAAATCCTGCCCTTCTTTATGGTTATTTTTGATGTATTTTAATAGTGCTGTCATATCCCCTCTCAGTCTCCATTTCTCAAGACTAAACATGCCTTTATAACCAGCTGCTTGAACACCTCCAGATATTTAAAAATAAGGCTAAGCATTCTTGGCAGAATCTAATCTTATCAAATAGCAATTGAGAAAAAAAGATACTTCATGAATAGACAAAAACTGTCCATTTTTGGTGTTAGGAAAGCAAGAGAGCTTTTCCTTGCCAAGAGTCTCACAAACTATTTTGAGCACCCATTCATGTGAAAATGATAAAAAAATTGTTGACTGGACGGTCAGAAAACCCGTCAAAGCAACAGACCCAGTTGCTATAGTAGCCTCAAGCAATTTAGAATGAATTGCATGAACTGGGGCAGTGGACAACTTCATAGTACCATGATCAGTTACTTGTATGGATATTGCATGATAGACTAGGAAAGCAGGAATGGGCAAAGCGGTGATTCGAAATGTTGCTGGACCTCAACTCCCAGCATTCATCACCACTAGCTATGTCAACTAGGACCAATGGGTCTTGCTCTTCAACCTTCAGTTCCTGCACCTTCCAGTGAAGGAGGGAACAAAACAACACAAAACAACCACAGCAGAATTAAACTATAGTTAACATGTTGAAAGAGAAAAAGAGAGGATTGGCATCAGGAATTCTATTGATTCTTGACTACCTTGAGAACTTTGCGCTGTGAGCAATGCCAGCTCAAGAATCATTGTCAAATTTCCAGAAGAAATATGTTTCTGTGACAAAATGGCCCCTTGAGGGTTACCATCTTGGGAGAAGAGCAAAGGAAGTCTCTTAGTCTCCAGGGTGTGAAGGTTAGGTGAAATGGAGGATGGTACACCCTTATGTATATCTTTGAAGCATTTGAATAATGCTATCATATCCCCTTCTCAGCTTCCTTTGCTCAAGGCTAAACATGCCTTTAAAACCAGCTGCTTTATAACACCCTGTTCCAAAGCCAGCCATGAAGTCATTGTGCCATGAGGGGTGATATTTATTGTAACACAATATAAACATACACAGGGTATTAAAGTTAAGGTCTAGCTTGAGTGGACTTTTTGGATCGCAATTCCCAGAATCTCATGTCTATTTTAGTTTTGGCTATGGAGCTTGGTGTGCAGAGGTTCATGGGGTCACAAATGGTCAGACTCGACTGTGTGGCGGTGGCGGCAACAACAACAACGAGTTCAAAATAAACATTGTCCCTTTCTTGCAAATTTTAATTTCATTTTTGCTTAAATTAGTTTCCCTGTTGCCCTTGGTTTGAGAGGTAATTGTATGCTTTGGTGCTTATCTCATTTTGTAGTGTTATCTCCAGCCACAGGAAAAAAAAGTAATCCTCAAAGGATTAATACAAAGATGGGTACAAATATTAGAGACACATTATGAGCAGAATTCTTCTTATAACATTCTTCACTGAGAATTAACATATTTAATTGACTTTCATGCTAATGAATTCTAAAGAAAATGTAAGAAACAGCCCAGCAGTGAAAACATCCACCTGCACAGGAAGCCAGCCTGTCTCACCCATGAAGGGAAACAGCTCTCTGCCAAGTGGGGAACTAATGAATTAGTGTCTTCCGGAGCTCTATGTCTGATCTAATTCTCTTTAAATTTATAAAATTAGGAATCCACCCCTCACATAGAAACTGTCACGATCCAAAGCCAGCCCATTCCACACAGTCAGCAGTAAAAAAGAAAAAGTCAATTGCTAGAATTCAGGTTTGCATCTGTCACTACAAGAAAGCAATCTCTTTTGTTAATATACATCTGCAATATTTTACCGTAACAATACAATATCAGTCAAAAGGGAAGGTGAAAGAAAGAAAGATAGAAAGAAAGTAAGAAAGAAAGAAAGAAAGAAAGAAAAAGGTCCTCTGTTTTCAGCTAAAAGGGCATTTTTCACATCTCTGATTAAATCAAGGTTCTCTCAATATGAAAAGACCCAAGCATTTTGCAGAAAAAATATTGCCAGCTTCAAAATGATTGATGGTCCTTGCTGGATGGGGAGACAAGGAAGCAATGAACAAGCAGGCAATTTGCAGGTACTTTTAACCTGAGAAAGGGAAAAGGGAGAAAGGGAAAGGGAAAAAAAAGAAAAGAGTAGTCTTCTCTAAGATATATGCATTAATCATCTTTAGATACATTCACCTTTGTTTGCTTCAAGGACACAAAACAAAATTAAAGTGAAGCTAAGTAATACTGCAAAGTGATGATGAGCAATAGGCTTTATTGACATTGTTACAACTTTCATAGGAAGACAAAAAAGGACATGTGGCAGAATGCCCATTTCATTGCTAATATATGACTATAAAAGCAAATAACAGCGTTAGGTCAGGCAATGGTATTTTACTCAATTCATTAAAAACCCTCCAGTTTATAAATGTGAGTTAGTGTGTCTCTGTATTCATGATTCAAAACACCAAAAGGAAGCAAAGCTTTTCATACCAAAGGGCAGCCGGAATGCTGACAACACCAATGATAACAATAAAGATGGTCTACAGCAGGGGTGCCCAAACTATGGCCTACAGGCTGGATTTGATCCATGGTGCCCTCACCACTCCAGGAAGTGGAAGAAAAATGTGCATGTGTGTGTGCATAATGCGCCCGAGCATGCACATAATGCTGCCGTAAATGACCTGTGGCTGTTGTAAATTGGTTTTTAACCGCTGTGTGTCATTTATGGCAGCATTTTGTGCATGCACAGGTGCATTATGTGCATCTGCATGGACATTTTACTTCCACTTCTGGTGGGAGGAACTACGTGATTGGCATGCTCAACCACGTGACCAGCCCATGGCCTGAAAAGTTTGGCCTACAGAATGCCCTCTTGTGCTCACTACCATTCACACTGGCTGAAAAATGGCCATAACAAATGCTTTGTGCTTGGCTGAGAAGTTGACACACAGAAAGGAGTCAATGCCTGGGTTTTTTCCTTGCTTATGTCACTTTATGAATGGAACTATGTAAATGGTTCTACAGGTATTCTCTATGTGAACATAGATCAGTTTGATAGCTGCCCTTGGTTTTGTCAACTTTCAGTCTATCCTTTAAGAACATAAGAACAGCCTTACTGGAACAAGCCACAGCCCATCCAGTCCAGCATTCTGTTTCACACAGTGGCTCACCATTTGCTTCAAGGTATTCCCAAGCAGATGCCTTCACCTGCTTTGGAATCCCTGGAAATGGTATTAAGAGATATCCCACCTATCTCTCCAACCGGGAGGTTGTCCATAGGTATCCATAATTATAGCCATTGATACCCTTGTCCTCCATTAACTTGTCTAATCCGTTCTTAAAGCTGTCAAGACTGACAGCTGTCACCACTTCTTCTGGCAGGCAGTTCCATAAACCAGTGATCCTCTGGGTGAAAAAGTTGCTAACAATGTGGGCAAGGCATTGTGCAATAATATTGGGACATTTTGTGATATTTTAAATCATGGATACAGAAATACAATACCCAACGTTCATAAACTGAATTTCCTGGCTATTAAAAACAGTATTCTAAATATACGTACACAGCACACGACTTCCAACTGAAACATTCCTCATGTTGAACTACCAGGACTTGAGGATCCCAGAAAATGAGTACATGAGCTATACTATGGTTGATCTTGGGAATTAAAAAAGGGGGAAAGCTGGCAGTTAGCAAAGATTGTTACTGAAGATTAATGTCAAAATCATTCAACTATATATTTTAAAGGGCAGGGAGGCAAAATGGAGGGGAGAAATCAACTGATTTGAAGTGTGATGTTGGAAATGAGCTTTACAGATACCACAGGCAGCCAGACAAGACAAAAATGTGACTACTTGACCAACCACTGGACGCCGGACGCCAGAGCTCTGTGTTCCTCCCCCCGGCCCTGCTGGTCGGCGGGGAGTGAGAACAGCTGGGGGTGGACTGCGCCCTTAAAAGCGCTGCTGCCACCCCCACCCCCATCCCCGGACGCTGGACGCCAGAGCTCTGTGTTCCTCCCCCCGGCCCTGCTGGTCGGTGGGGAGTGAGAACAGCTGGGGGTGGACTGCACCCTCAAATGCACTGCTGCCACCTCCACCCCCAAATGCCGGACAATGGAGCTCCGTGTTCCTCCCCCAGGTCAGTGGGGAGTGAGGACACCTGAGAGAGCAATCACCGCTGCCCCAAGCACAGTTGGGGGGGTGCATCCTCCTCTCCTGTCCCCTGCGGGGAGGGACATAGGGCCGTTGGCTGCCACATCAGGCTGAAGCCCACCGTCGCCTCTCTTTTCCTTGCGTTTCCGGTCCTCACCTTGGACCAATATGGAAGGATGCCGCCGCGGTGGACTTACCATCATCGTCGCTTATGGACCTGGCCTCGGTGGGGGCAAGGAGGCCGGTCGGCTAGGAGCTCTAGGACTTGTGCACGCTTTTGTCTCACCCCCCCCCCTCTGGAAGCACTAGAAGGACTGTGCTAGGCATTTATATATATTTGAATTTTTTATATTGTGTACTTTTTGATGCGATTAATTGATGTTTATATATTATCTTATAGTTGTGATTTTGAATTTGTTTTGTATACTGTTTCTGTATTTTGAATTGTATTTTTTATTTTACATGCTGTAACCCGCTTTGAGTTCTCTTAGGGGAAATAAGCGGTATAGAAATGTAAATATAATAATAATAATAATCAAGCCTGTACTCACACTGGAGCAAAAATAAGTGGGACTATCCTACCATGCATATATAAGAAAAATACAGAATTGATCAGAAGGCTGGATCACTTTGAAAAGTTAGGGCTGGCAGTAGGAAAAGAAGTAGGCCTAACATGAGACTCAAAAAAGGAAGCCACAGCAGTTTGTTAGCAAAATCTGAGCAAAACCTACTGGGAAAAAACCAATATTGCTAGGAAGTGGGGCATAGGAAGAGACCAGCCTAACATGAAATGTTGTTGGTTTACAAAATCAGAGCAGTTACAGTTTTATTTGTATTTTTGAAATCACAACTCAAATAATCCTTTGTCTAAACTTACCCAAATTTGGCACAGAGCAAGAGCAGACGGTCTGAACATCTGTGACAAGTTCGGTGCTGATCCAAAGTCCAGTTTCAAAGTTACAATTTTTGGGTGGTACCCTCATTTATAGAACTGCCTTGCATAACATTATTTTGATCTTCATTACATTGGTTTGTAATGAAGCAATTGTTGCATTAGTTTAGCCCAGGAGGTAGCAATATGATTAAGATTGGCAAAGTAGCAATCTCTTTACAAAGTCAGAGCTTTGAAAAAATGTCTCTTTTTTTCCCTTCCAGAAGCAATGCTGTTCATCTAGTAATTATTTCAGTTGTTTAATCAATTATCTTTCAAACAATTAATCAATGAAAGGCAAAAACTATTTGCATCTCAATATTGGGGGAGTATTGAAGGAAGCAAGGGATACACTTTTTGGGTTTGGGGGAATTTAAACCATCACATTTCTAAAACAAATATATCACCTCAAATTTTGCAAGTTAAATTAACATTCTGATTAAACAGATTAAGATGTGTAACTCTATTAAGGAGGGAAATAAATGCGACTTCATTCAAACTAAAGAGTCTTCAAAATCCAAAATCCATTGCATGAAAATGGAAAACAATGAAATAACTGGAGGTAAAACATTTTATGTTTTAAATTAAAATTTATAGTATATTTGATAGCCGAGTAGTGAACCTAAACACTCTTTCTTTCTTGAAAGTGAATTAAGTTTCAATAAAATCTGTTTTCATATATGCTGGGATAGCATGTGGATATTCATATAAGCTTTATTACTCATGGCTTCAGCTTGACATGCATTTCTCCCTATGCAGCCTTTTGCTGTTAACATTCTAGGACTGCTAATCGTTTGGAGCTTCCTACATTGGAGGAGTACCAATAGAAAACTCTTTTAGGAACATTTGAAAGATGTACAGAAATCTCACCACTGCCTTAAAACAGCAAGACAGTCTTTTCAGAATTCTCCTCTGCAAGATTGAAATGTAAAGCAAATTTTGGCTTTGTGTCTGTCACCATTTAGTCCAAAATGTCTTTGAGTAAAACAAGCAGGCTGTCTCACTGTGAAACAAATCACACACCTACAACAAGTGCAAAAGAAGAGCCTGATTCTTCACAAAGATATAACTACCCTGTCCTACCACTTTCTGTGGCCACATCATAATGCAATAGTGATATCACACACACAGCCTAGAAAATAGACAAAAATTGCACTAAAATCATATTTATTCCTGTTTTGTAGCAAAAAGAAAATGTTGGAATTATCTTGTTCTCTACATGAGAGTGAAACAAGTCATGATTTATACCTTTAGAACATTTACAGGTAGGACAGTCAAATTGCAGACTATATATGTGTGAGATCTCTGTTATCAGATGCTATCTTATCAAAATGTTTTAAGGTCAGGTTTTTTTTAACCTATCTACAGTAAACATTATAATTTTTTCTACTGGGTAAAAATTTCCTTTTTTCCTGTTTCCTCCCTTCTTCCCTGCTCATTCAACTTCTACTTGGACTTGACCAGATGACCACCAGCTGAAATGAAACAAAATACAGTATACCAGATTCAGGCTGATGTTTCTTCCCAAACTGCATCCAAATATCTTTCAAAGTGTGATAAAATATTGTGAATGTAAATCTTTGCTTTGTTCATCCTCAAGTGAGAGAGTGAGGAATTGCAACATTCTTCTCAATGCTGGCAGAGATGGTAAGGAATTTCAAGGCGTTTTCAATGGCATTCTCTCACGGGCAAGAAACTATGTTTTGCATAAAACCACCCAGGCACTGCACAAAAATTGTGTATTGGGACAGAAAATTGTACAATTTGCACAAATACATGAGTTACAGAAATTATGTTAAAAAAATTATTGCTGCTTCATTTTTAAAATTTGAAACACTGGACAGATTGTTTAAAACTTTCTCAAAAACCAGCCAGTCCTTCTTAGTTTGGTATAGCCACATTATGTTACTCCAAGAGGAAAGAATCTGTGGAAATTACACTGACCTTTAGGTGAAAATAAGAGTTCTTTTTTACACTCTTAATTGGAAACAAACAATCATACAGGACTTAAAAATTTCTTGCTAAGAGAGCATATATTAACAATAATGAGGAATTCAGTCTCTATTATTTATCCTCTTAGCAAATATATAGATTTACTGGCTCTTAAGGCTGCCTTCTCCATGTGTGAAATACCATGCAGGCTATAAACACCAGACGGCATAAGCTCTTCTACTGTGTAACCCATCTTTCCTTCATGTCAGATCTAATTCACTATCTAAGCAGTGAATGTCAGAAAGAAGCTTTGAGGCTCCATGTTGATTCTGTCCTGTAAAGGTTGGCATATGATATAATCATGCCCTAATCACCTCTAAGTAAATACATGGAACAAAATTGCTCATTGAATCATTCACATGTCTGGTCTGAATACATAACAGTATTGATTATACCTCACAAACCGAGCAGAAAAATACACTTTTCATGAGTGCAAATCATTTCCTATTCATGACAAAATTTCCAATAAAGCAGAATACTACCCTCCTCTTCTTCCTCTGAATACCAGTTGTGCAAGGTTGCATGATCTGCAACCTAGTGTGGACTGTAATCACTACATCCCACCTTTCCATCCGAAATGGATATGTGCATCTGTGTGTGTGTGTGTGTGTGTGTGTGTGTGTCTGTGTCTGTGTCTGTGTCTGTGTCTGTCTGTGTGTGTGTGTGTGTGTCTGTGTCAGTGTCTGTGTGTGTGTGTGTGAGAGAGAGAACAATGAAATCTACTTGCATGGGGGAAAGTACACACAATCAGGTGACAATGGATCTTTATTCTGGATAGTCAATACTTCTTATAAATGTGTCACACAATGATAATCATGCTGCTGCAAGTGAGTGTTTTGGCATATTCTGATTCCATATTGTACAAGAAAACAGAAAAAGCTGGAGACACAACTGAGAAACAGGAATACAGTATTGATTGTATTTACTGCTATTTTTCTGTAACTAATGGTTGTGTGAACTAGTCTTGGAAATTGAACTGATGAGTATCCAGCCTGACATGCTGCTGGAAAGGTGAAGATCCATGGGAACCAACAATTCAGTCTTCAACAACTTATAGCAGAGAACTGGTCCACTATAGATAGCATCTAAAGATAAATTATTTCCAGCTTATTCAAACAACCAGTTTTGTGCATTTATTTTGGTTGCACAGCAGTCCACTACATAAGCAAGTGGATAGTTTCCTAGTCTGAGCTTGGATAACTCCTTGCAAATGATCAGAAAATGAAAGCGTGGCGCCAAAATGGCCGCCACGCTCTTTGCGGGGGGCCCCCAACTGGACTCAGACATCCGGGTGAGTTATGGGGCGTGGCCACCCCTCTATAAAATGGGTGGCCACGAGGCAGACGAGCTGCCATTTTAGAAAGAGCGAAGGAGAGGAGAAGTTTTCTCCATCGCTGTTTGTCCGTAGTCTTCGGCTGTTTAGCCCTTGATCCTTCCCGGCTGGGAAGGGAGGATTAGCACAGAGCCTTTAGCTTGCTGGCTGCTCTGTGCTTTTGGCGCTAGGTTTTCGATCCCTGGAAAGGGATCCTGCTTTTTCTTCGAAGATATGCCTCCCAAACAGAAGGCCGCGGCGATGAAACCGCGGCCAAAGGGGAGGACTTTTTCGGGCCCTGCGCAGGTATGGGGGGCAGCCATCAGGTCGGAGGACCAGGGCTGCGCCCCCGCGGCAGGGCACTAACCCAGCCTTGCCCACCGATACCGGTGGGGTGATTCAGGCGGGCACTTGGCAGCCGGGCTCCAGCTCGGTGGCTGGCCAGCTTACAGGCCGGCCCCTCAGGGGCTTCGGCCCCCGGCCCGCTGTTACCGGCCATGGGTCAGGGCAGCGTGGGAGGGCCTGGTGTGGGCATACAACCCGTTACCCCTCCGGCCCCTCATGGGCCGGAGTTTTGGGCATGGCCCTATTCTGGCCCTGGCTCGCCATTTCGGGTTACCTTTCCAACTGCCTAGTGGGCCGTCCGGCCCACCCGGCCTGCCTTATGTTGGGGGCTCTGTGTCAGTGGATGCTCTGTCAGCACGTTTAGCAGTGCTGGAAGCATCCTTGGGCATTGCACAGCCTCCCGGGGAGCGGGGGGCGCTTCTCCTTTTTTTTTCAACAGGGGCCCCTTCATCGACCCGGCTACCTTGCCGGACGCTATGCTTCAGCGGGCGGCCAACCGGGTCGAGCTGCGTGAGATGGTCCCCATTCTACCTGATGTCTCGCAGCTCCCCATTCTACCTGATGTCCAGGCTGGAAGCAGTCGGGGGTGATCCCAGAGCTCGATTCCGGTCGCGAGCTCCGACGCCCGCCATGGGCCGGAACCCCCGGTGGGGGCGGCTCATGGGGGTGCACCTAGTGAGTATCAGGTTCAATTTAAGTGCACCAACACCACAGCCCACTTACGGTGGTGGGGTTCAGTGGCCCTGGCCTCGTCAAGTTGATGCGAGCGGGCATCAGTTACCATTTTATCCCAGTACCCCATGGTTGCTAAATGGTCCCTCGTTAAAGGCAGGGGTGTCCGCCCCTGGGGCAGTGCCGAGCATCGCAGGGGCTGTCCAGGTCCTGCTGCATACGCCCTTTATACAGAATGTGCCGTCGATGGCTTTGCCGACGCCTGGTTATTCCTTGCCCCTGGGTGATCATTTGTCGCAGGTCACGAGGGATAAGATCTGGAGAGGGATGCGTGGATATTCTCCCTATTGAACTGTGAGCCCACTGAGGAGGAGAGAGAGGGACAGGACGACAGAGACAAAGAGCTGTCCCATCGTCGTAAGCCACCACGCACCTGGGCCAACTGGTTGCCGGCATACCTTATATATATGGTGGTATGCCTCAGGGCCCGGCCTGATTGGCCCATCCCGATGGTTCAATCCTTTGATAATATTTACAGGGTGATGATTGATTTGATGGGCCCATCGCAGTTGGCTTACGATGAGGAATTTGGATGAGGGTGGCCCTACACCCTGAGAGGAGGTGGGATGCGCCCTGTCAGCAATTGTGCTTGTGTACATGACTCCCACGTGACTGGCGCCTGGTGATGGGTACCATTGTGGTCATGCTGTGCAGTGGGCTGCTCAGACACAGGCTCCACGCTAACTGGTCGGGCAGGGGGTTCCAGCCCGCCTGCTGTGTTCGACCTGCTCAGCTAGCGACGTGTGTAATAAGCGCCAGTGTCGTTACCGACTTGGGTGCCCCTTTTTGTGCTGGCCCCTACGCCGCCTCTGCGTGCCCGCGGGTTGGTGGGTTACGGGGCAGAGGTAGGGGTGCACAGGGGCCGATCAGAGCCCTGTCTGAAGGAACTAGCCTGGTCAATGCCCCCCTCCCCAATTAGTGTACTCATGCTGGAGTGATGGCACTCAGCTCATCCAAGAAGGGATGATGCGGGGTACCTGCTGGAGGGTTTCCAATGGGGCTTTTGTATTCCATTCGGGGGGGTTAGGGGCCCCAAGATGCTACTAATCCAGTTCCCTTGAAAGGTAACGAAGAGGTTGCTCCACTGAGCACAGCTAAGGGAGTTGAGGCTATGAGAGTAGCGGGCCCCTTCTTGGAACCACCTTTCCTAATTTGAAAGTCTCCCCTATGAGATTAGTACCGAGGTAGAACCAGGGTGAATGTCGTTTAATCCTCCATTTAGCTTACCCTGTGGGTTCTCCGGTCAGGGATGCCATTCCCGATGACCTTGTTCAGTTAGGTACATGTAGTTTGTTCAGCCCCTATGGGTGGTACGCTCATGCGGTCCCAGTGCTTTCCTGGCACAGTGTGATATGCACTCGGCTTTCCGATTACTGCCAGTGCACCCAATGGATTTTGAGCTATTGGGTTTTTTAGGTTCCAAGGGGAATTTTACTTAGATAAGGCCAACCCCTTCTGACTGAGTTCTTTCATGTTTGGCATTCGAACAATTCGGTACTTTCATTCAGTGGGCCTTTGCTCGCAGGTCGGGGTCTCGGTCTCTAGCCCATTACCTCGACGACTTTTGGTTCGGGGGTGAAAGGGGCTCGGACACGTGCATGCGTCTCCTCACTACATTTCAGACACTCAGGTGGGAACTGGGTGTCCCCTTGGCACCTGAAAAGACCGAGGGCTCAGCTACTAAATTCACATTTCTAAATTGACTCTGTCGCACAGGCATCCGGGTTAACCATGAATAAGGTGGCTCCGATCTCCGCGGCGATTTTGGCATTGATTGCCAAACATAAAGTGTTCCCTCGTGAGCTGCAGTTACTTCATGGCCACCTTAATTTTGCCTGCAGGGTGGTTCCACCCAGCAGAGCATTGGCCAGGCGCCTGTGTGACGCCATGGCTGGCCTGTTAAAACGTCAACACAGGGTACTGCTGATCAGGGGCATACGGGTGGACCTTCCGGTCTGGCTCAAATTACTCCTGGGTTTTAACGGGGTCTCTTCCTGGAGATCAGACCTTATGGTCTGCCCTAGATTTCAAGTATGGTCGGATGCCTCCGGCTCCCTGACTTATGGGGGTTTACCCTGAGGGTAGGTGGACTTACGGCCAATGGCATCACGCATGGCTTGGCACGGATCGCCTCCGCGATCTTACCTTCCTTGAGTTTCTTCCCAATTTGGGGACCACTGATGCTATGGGGCGATGAGTGGGCCTACTCAGTGGTCCATTTTTGGTGTGATAATGCGGCAGTGGTGCACATTGTCAACACCCAGACATGCAAATCCCCCAGGGTCATGACATTATTTTGTCTATTCTTTTTGAGAAGCCTACACCTAAATGTGCTGTTCTGGGCCAGACATGTTCCAGGTATTAATAACGACATTGCTGCTGCTTTATCCCACCTGCAGATCCCCCGGTTCCGTGCCTTACTCCGGAAGCAGAGGAATTCCACTCGCCACTCCCGGCCGATATTTGGACGTTTGGAGAGGAGAGGTGAACCGGGCATGTCATTGGCACCTCGCACGTGTAAGGCGTATCAACATGCTTTCCTGCGATTTAGAATTTTTTGCGAGTAACTACAGTTACCTCAAGTGTGGTCAATATCAGTGGACCAGGTTTTACAATGCATGTTTATCTTCGCAGTCAGGGTTTGGCCCCCCGTACTATAGCCTTCAGGCTTTTGGCACTGGCATTTATGGCCAACGTGGGGGGTTTTCAATGACTGCGTGAGTTACTTCCGTATGCGTCATGTCTTGGAGGGACACGTGAACGTGTCGGCCGCACGGACACGCGTCACCCCAGTTCGCCAGAGTTTCTGACCCACCTTGCACGAGGTTGGCATTACTTATGTTCGGATAGGTGTGAAGTGGCTCTTGGTCACGCAGCTACCACGGTAGCCTTTTTGGAGCGCTCCGCATCAGTGAGTGGGTGCCAGAGTTTGTACCATCTGTGTAAGGCGGATGCGTCTCGTAGGGCACTGGAACTCGATGATGTCTCTGTCACACTTGAGTGGGCTCAATTGGGGATACGGTCCTCAAAGGTTGTTCAGCACGGCGTAGGCAGTGGAGTCTGACTGCTACAAAGTGTTTATTGGAGACATCTGTCCGGTTGGTGCCCTACATGAATTTTCGGCAGTGGCTGCTGCGCGCCCCAGCCTGTTTTTCTGCCACCAGGATAGGTCTACCCTTACCAAAGTAAAGTTACTGAGGGTGACCGGTGCCGCGCTTCGTGGTGTGGGGCCCGTTTGGGAAACCCATTTATTTAGGATAGGCCTCGCGTTGATTGCGGCTATGTTTGGGGTACTCAGAGGTGGATATATGTGTATGCGTAATTTCTTATATGTACGTCCCCTCACTGTATGAGTACCTAGTTATGTCCTTCACCTCTTCTCCTCTTTTACAGATCCTGTGTGTCTCTGCACACCGGTGGCAGTGGGGCTGGTGGGCCGCAGCTATGTACACTGGGCAGCAATATATGCTGCGGCGACAGAGAGTGGACCCCGACTTGGGCTGTGTGCATCCGCACGTATGCGATGGTATGGTATGCGCGGCACAAGGGGCGGGAACTGTGGCCATTCCTGATGTCCGTCAGGGATGCTGGACCACCCGATGTTCTTGATAGGCACCTTGGCGGCGACGATCTTATACGGATCACTGCTGTTCCTAAACTGTCGAGGGGCTGGGACCTGGCGTTTTATATCATGTATGGCTTACACACGGTCGCTACGGTCTAACATCGTGCCGAGACACCAATTTAGAGGAGACATGGATCTCCGTGGTTCGGACTGTTCCGGCAGTCAGTGGACAGGGCTGTTGCTCAGTCCCTTGCTGAGCATGGCTGGGAGACAGCCATTGGACACCTGAGGATAGGCTTACAAAAATTTTGCTGGTAGGCAGGAGAAGGGGTCCACCTGTCGGCTGGAGGTATGTACCTCTTTCTGGGTGTGTTTCAAGCAGGCCTGGCGACCGAGCTGACAGTCTGGGGGGGGGGGGGGGTGCGGTGAGTCATCATGGATGCCTCCCCGTGTAGCAGGTAGCACTGGTAAGGTAAAGATTTATGACCCAGAGGTATCCGGCAGGTTCGCAATTGACTGGCCAACACTTAGACAGGTACAGGTGTAATAGATTTGACCAGTCAATGACGAACCAGGCAAGGGGTGATGGCAGGAGCTTTTCAGCATGCATCACCCCGTGATTTGACGGATACACGTCATAGGGTGGGGTCAGAAGATAGTTTATTGACTCCGGTCAACAATTTGTTTGTATCAACAAACAAATTGATACAAATGGATACATTGTAGCCAATTGCCATTGGCAATTTTGGGAGGAACCTTACCAGTGTTACTGCGGCCTGCTTGCCTTAAGAATTACAATTGGATGAATACACCAATTGAAAGTTATAATTCGGACTAGGGCATTATTCAATAAAAGTGGCCCAATGCCTTTATCCATATACCGGTGTCTGAGTCTTTCTTTGCGGGGTGCGCCTGCAATGCTTAACAACTGAAGCGGCATATTCTTTTACAAAGAGTGCCTCACTTCGAGACTAACTTGCTTAAGCAGCAGAATTTTCTCTGGATGGTCGCCTCGCTTAACAACTAAAACCAATCAAAAACTTGCTTAACAACTAAATCAGGGTTTGTGCCCCCCACACACACACACATCAAAAGTCACAATTGGTCACTTATAATGGTGTTTCATTTAAAGAGCAAACTCGCTTAAAGAGCAATCCTGTGGAACACATTATGCTCTTTAAGTGAAGTACCACTGTATCAGGAGTATAAATTCAGTAACTAGTAGGGCAGAAAAAGACTCCATATTGAGAACTCCTTTCTTGGAAACACCTTAACCATTTCCATGCAGCAGGTCTCCAACCTTTTAGTGAATCATTGAAGAAAAGCTCTAGTGAAACAGCCTGTACCACTTTCCCCGAAAAGGGAAGGATCGTACTCAGTAGTGAATGAGGGTTTGGCATTGGATTAAGAATATTCAGGTTCAAATCCCTGATCAATTGTAAACCTAGGATGTCCATGTGCAAATCAGTGTTTTCTGAATTGGACAGGGGGGAGTGAAAACATGGAAAAGCATGCAGAGGGAAGATTTTGTCCATTATTTCATGAAGATAAGGTAGGCGAAAAATTACAATATATTTTAATTAATCCTGCTTCAATTTAAATTCTAATGTGAGGTGCATTTGAAATAATGGAAATTAATAGGTAATTTATGACTCAGTGCTTCTGCCAGTGTTTGACTTCAAATAAAATTATTTTAAAAGGAAACAAATCTTGAAATGAACTAAACAAGAATAAACAAGATTTATTATATATTCCCCTCCATACTGTTTTGACTCCTAGGTGTCTATTAAATATAGACTTTTTAAAAAAATTAGGTAATGTTGGCCAAATATCTTGCGCCATCTTCTCTTTGTGTCAGTCAAAATTGCTGAAAACAATTCTATAATATCCTCACCTAGATTCCAGTTCACAAGAGCCAGGTTTACAATGTAAAAAGTGGCCTGACTGTAAAACAATTGACCAAATAACTACACCACAGTGGGTGAATAAAGTACTATACAGTTTAATTTAATAGATTTATTTACTGCCCTATCCCATGGATTCTGGGCGGTATACACAAGTTAAAACCAATATAAAACAATTAAAAACCTTTAAAAACAGAGCAATATTAACCCCCCACCCCCACCCCGCCCCGCTGTGCTATTTGCTATCTAAAAACAAATATAAAATCTACAAAACCTTAACATTAAAAAATTTATTACAGGAGGGGAAAGCCTCAGATGAGCCAGAAAGGGGAGCTTGTTGACAATCCCGGCTCCCAGACCCATTTTGCCAACCAGATCTTTAATTCTTTCCTAAATGGTAGCAACTGGGCCTGGAGGCGTAGATCTACTGGGAGGAGGTTCCATAGTGTGTGGGGGGTATGACTGAGAAGGCCCTTTTCCTTGTGCTGGAGAGGTGAGCCTCCTCAACAGATGGTACCTGAAGGGTGCCCTCTAGGTTTGCTCTCATGAGATGGGTTGATGTCCTAGAGACAATGCGGTCCCTGAGGTATCCTGGTCTGCTACCATGAAGGGCTTTAAAGGTGACAACCAGCACCTTGAATTGTGCCCAGAGACATATAGGCAGAATGTGCAGCTACCGCAGCAGTGGCAAGGCATGGGCAAAATGACTACACCCCACCACTGTGCGGGCTGCCATATTCTGGACCAACTGCAGTCTCTGTGTGCTCATCAAGGGCAGCCCCATGTAGAGCACATTACAATAGTCCAAATGGGAGGTGACCAGGGCATGGGTGACCGTGAGCAGGGCCTCCTGGTCCAGGAGTGGGCACAATTGATTAATAACATGCACTTGCCCGAAGGCCCTTCTGGCCACAGCTGTAACCTGCTCCTGGAGCAGAAGCCGGAAGTCCAGGAGGACCCCCAGGTTGTGCACTGGGTCGGATTGGAGCAACAATGTCCCATCACAAACCAGTGGTGATAACTCCTTATGAGGACTGGGTCCCCTCACCCACAGCCACTCAGTCTTGCTGGGATTCAGCTGTAGTCCGTATGCTATCCAGACCCTAACCACCACTAGACAACTGGTCAGGAACTTGACTGCATCACTGGGATCACCATGGGCAGAGATATACAAATGAGTATCATCAGCATACTGATGATATCTCACCCTATGGGATCGGATGATCTCACCCAGCAGTTTCATGTAGATGTTAAAGAGTAAGGGTGAGAGGACTGAGCCCTGAGGCACCCCACACGTGAGCTGCCTTGGACTTGACTCCATGCCCCCCAACCACACTGATTGGGTCTGGCCATTCAGGAAGGAGGAGAACCAGGCCAACATAGTGCCCTGGATCCCCAACCCCTGTAGCCAGTCCAGAAGGATACCATGGTTGACGGTATTGAAAGCCGCTGAGAGGTCAAGAAGAGCATGAATGGAGGGGTACCCTCCATCTCGCTCTTGCCAGAGATCATCAAACAGCATGACCAATGCAGTCTCTGTACCATGGCCCGGCCTGAAGCCTGACAGGAAAGGGTCCAGATAATCCGCTTCCTCGAGGACCCCCTGGAGCTGCTGCACCACTGCTTTCTCAACAACCTTCCTCAAAAAGGGAAGGTTCAAGACAGGGTGGAAACTGAATGGTATAGTCAGATCGAGTGCTGGTTTTTTTAAGGAGGGGGCGCATCACAGCATGTTTGAGGTGTTGACCCTTGAACAACATGGGTTTGAACTGCATGGGTCCACTGATAAATAATTTTTTCCCTTTGAAGTTCCTGCAACAATCATTTTGCATCTTCAGGGGGAAATTAACAACTTCCCCCCTTGCTGTGGTTCTCAATGGGCAGCTCTGACAGACATGGCTGGCTGTTGAAGTTTCCATTGTTGGGGTGGCCATGCTTCTTCAGTGCAATGGGGGCAGGAGGCAGAAGGGTGAACAGCCGAAGTGCCAGAAGTGCGAGAAGCAGCAAGAGCCAGATGTGGAGTGTTGGCTGCCCAGCTGTGGGAAATGAAGTGCATGGTGATCCATAGAGCAAAGCAGATGGACTCTACCAGCTCTGGTGAGAGCAAAACAGATTTTCAATGGAGCTTGGGGTTGCAACCCCTAACACCGGCATTGTTCAAAGGATGATATGTATGTTTTTCCCCTCCTATTTACTCAGAGTTGGGAATAAAAATGTTCTCCAGATTCCTTTATTTTCATTGTTTTTTTTAGTAGCAATACATATTTGAAAGAAGAAAAAGGGTTGTCTTGAATAAACAGTTTCTATTAGCAAAGAAAATAGCTATACAGTTCATGATCACTGAGGAAAAAAATCTATGTTACATGCACCATTAGATTTTTAACAACAAGGTTTGGAAATATAACACAAAATCTATGCACGGTCATTAATATGCAACATTTTATATGTATTTCTTCTCATATGTGCAAACATACAAGGGGAGGTGGATGGAATTCTGCATTTAGCTAAACTTAACATTTAGGCCACCACATGTGGGCTACTCCATTGCCATAATTAACATTATTTATTAAAATGCATTCTCATTGTAAAACATAAAGATATAACTTTTGAACTCACACAATGAACAGTACAATAGACAGCATGACAAAAAAGTCCTAGCACAGCCAAAGAAGAATGAAATATCAGAAGGAACACAAGCAGCAGCAAGAAAAAAATGATATGTTTTATGCCCTATAGTGAGCTTTGAACCACAAAGTCATGCAGCCACCATAGAAAATGTATTTGTAAGTTCCTCAGATACTTTTCATTCTCCTGCTGAACAACAGAACCCTAATGAGGACTTATGATTTTTGCAAAGAATGAGTACCTTAAAATTCGGAAGACACTATCTGACCTATGCAGACCCTAGGATGTGAAAAGTTTTGTTTAATAGATACTGGTGACCTCTGATCCAAGCAGGGAAGTTACCTCACTTAAGATTTTGGAGTGAGGTGCCTCTTCTGCTTGGACCAATGTCCATAGGCCGATGTTAGCATTTTTAGTAAGATCTGAGCCCAGGATAATTGCTGAAATATGAATGTGGGCACAAACAAAAACTATCACATGATAATGAAAGAGCAGCATTATAAACAGGTGTCATTCTACCGGAACTGAATCTTTCAAAGTGTCTTTGTGGGTTTCTTCTGTTAGATATTATTATGCCATAGGATCAGTCTGAATAATAAAACAATGCATAAATGTTTCTAGGAACCTGGTGGTCCAAGAAAGGTGTAAGTAGCATATCAAATGTAACTAACTGACAGAAAGCAACTCTGGCAATAGTCATCACTCATGTTTTTTAAATACATTATGTGAATCCAAAAGCTAATGTGACTCTCCTAGTGGAAATCCAGTTTCACTGAGCAACTTATCTCCCTGCAGAGCATGAAAATATAGAAAAGGGGAAAAATACCAATTTGTTAAAAGCTATTGTGTTTCTCAAACTACTAAGCCACCATCTTCTAATGGTACTTGATAAGGGGGAACAAAGCACAACCATCTCAGCACCATTGTCAGTATCAATGAATATTCACAGAGTGGTGTTGAATCCATCAGAAAACCTCCGGTTTATAAATGTGGGATAAATCGCTTCTGTGTTCACTATTCAAAATGCCAATAAATGCCCTGACATTGCTGCACAATATTGGGCTCATGTTGCCACCAGGAAAATGATATCAAGCTTTACACAGCAAAGACAAGTCTGAAGGTTAATTTTTAACACAAATGTCAGCAGTCATGACAATATAAAGGATGCCCTCTTCTACTCACTACCATTCACAAAGAGATACCAAACAGAAGAAAATCCAAGAACCTGACTCCTTTCTTAAAAAAAAAAAACAGTCAACTACTTTTCACTCAAACCTGAGAAGAGGAGCAGAACTTGGCTCTTGTAAAGGGAGCACAGCAAAGTTTATGTGACTATAGCCATTTTTGGTTTTGTCAACCTCTACTGTTTAAAAATATTTCAGATCCCACAAGATTGATTTTCTGCAATTAAAGTGAAATGGGTAATGCAAACAATTTTGTTTTTTAACATAAGACAATGAATGAATGAATGAATGAATGAATTTTAATTTATATACCGCAATTCTCTGCCCAAGGGGCAACTCAAGGTGGTTTACAAGTTACAAGTTCACAAGTTACAGCATAGAAAATATCACAAAAAAATACAGTGTATCACAGTGCAATACAATGAATACAACAGAAATACAGTTACATAATAAAAACAATTCAATTAAAACCCTACTAAAATACAAATATATAGCAATACCTAGCAGCAAGAATACAGTATACAATAATACAAGTAAATTAACAAAATATCATAAGGTACATGGTGATTAATTAATTCATTAATTTCTTACCTTCTATAGTTTTTAGTCACTTGTGTCTAAAGGGGGGGGGGTGAGTTATATTTTTAAAAAACAACATGCAACTTGAAAACTATTTTACCAAATGCCCCCAAATTTAACATGTGTTCCAAAGCATTCAACTTTAATCCTTAAGAACACACTAGCTGCACCATTCTACAAAGATTATCCAACATCCCTTGCAGAACCACCTGAAGGAGAAAGACATAAATACAGATAGAGATTCCTTATGGGAAAATGTGGAGCCCAGATTTTTCAGTGTTCTAGCTTGTGCAGTGAACATCCATACTAAGTGAAGACTCTCTGGACTTGCTCTCTATGTAGAGTTGCCATAATTCTCTCCCACAAAACTGGGACAGAAGTATATCTTGACAAAAATGGGTCGGTGTGTTTCCCCAGATGGGTCTCCTTATGAGTAATGGTGAGGAACACCCCCCTCCACCCATTTCTTCCCACACCCGTCGAAGAGAGATGGCACTGGCTGAAGAGAGTGCTGCTTCCTGGCTCCCCCGGGAGCCTTGGCAGAGCAGTGGGGGTAGTGGATGGGTGGGTTAAAGACTAACTGCTATATGTGAGTCTTGAAAGTGGTGCAACATTATTTTAATGGTGTGTTATAATACACAATCAGTAAGTTTTAAAAATCTAGGACATTAACATGAATTTTATTGAATTGACAAGGATAATTTTTGGACCTCGAATCTGGGACAAACCTAGTTTTCCGGGAAGTATGGCAACCCTATTTCCATTTGAAGGACAGGAGTGGAGAAGGAGAGAGCTCTGCTACACTCTGTTAATTTCCAGTGGGTTTTATGTCTTTATCAATTTCACAAGGTTTCCAAATAACTTTAGCCATATTAAAAACACAAGATTGCTTCCAATTCAGTGTAGACTACAGAGAAAAATGAAGTGGATTTAAATTTCACTACATCAAACAACAGCATGTACTAAATGTGCATGCAATGCAACATATAAAAAAGAGAACATTTAGCCCATATTGTTCAATCACAGCAATAAACCTTCTGCTTATGCATTCTTAGGTTATAATGCATATCCATTAAAAATTATTATCTATGATTACTCAACACTTGTAGCATATGAATCACTTGATCACCCTTTCCTGCACTAATTCCACTTCTAGATAAGATTTCATTAACAGCTTCCAATAAAGAAAACATGTAATTCTGTCAAGAAAGAATGTTCCATTTCTGAGTGATTTGTTCTCCTACCAACAGAAACTTGACAGTGGCAAACAGTATGGGGTAGCAATTCAAAGAAACTGACAATAAATGAGTTTATACTCATTCAGACTCATTTTAAAGCAATTAAATGACAGGGCAAATATCAGTCTCATAGCATGACTAATTCTTCAGAATACATAGTGGATTCTAAAATCTGCTATGCATAGGATGAAGGCGAGAAGGCAACAAAGTAGAGATGTATTTCTCCTATGGCAAGATTCTAAGTCATCAACTACTGATCAGTAAAAGGTAAAGGTCGCCCTTGCTTGAAAGCTGGTCGTACCTGACTCTAGGGTTCAGTGCTCATCTTTGTCTATAGCCAAAGAGCCAGCAACGTCTGTGTCTGCAGATGTTTCCGTGGACATGTGGCAGGCAAGCCTCAATACTGGAGTGCACAGAACACTGTGTACCATCATACCAAAGTGGTTCCTATTTATCTACTTGTTCCTATTTATCTATTTGCAATTTCTTACTTTCAAACTGCTAGGTTGGTGGGATCTGGGACAGAGATGGGTGCAGTACTGTAGTACAATAGACACGTTTTTATATTAATCAACAAATTTTCTGTTTTTTCAAAAAAAATATTTCAATGGTAAATTCATTACTTTACACACATAATTTTTAGGTATATGCTTTAAATGTTCCACTTGTATAAAATGGTAAACACAAGCATAGCAAAAGAATGTTTGCAACTATACAGTATTGACTAATTTGTCACATACCTTGATTAGTCAGAGACCATGTCTTGCACCAATTCCCTGTTGATTGTAATAAGGAGCACATATAGGTTTTTTTGGTTTTAAGACAGCTTTCTCTTTGGAGCATCTAAATTCAAAGTCTTATTTGTGCCCCAATTTTGGAAACATAAATCCCCAAATGGTGTTCATGACCCACCCCCCACCCCAGTGCTGATCTTGCAAGGCCAAGGGAGGTGTGTGGCAAGTTTCAGTGAGATCGATGCAGGGGTGTGGGAGCCTATTGAGCACATACAAACCCACACCTCTGTTTTATACTGTAGATATAGATAATAAGCTTTGAACCACAAAGTCATGCAGTCACCATAGAAAATGTATTTGCAAGTTCCTCAGATACTTTTCATTCTCCTGCTGAACAACAGAACCCTAATGACGACATGATTTTTGCAAAGAAGGAGTACCTTAAAATTACTGAACTTGCTGAATCCACACAGACTTTAGATATCTTGATAGGGATTAGTCAACGGTGAGAATGTGACTAAAAGGATTTTGATGGAAAGTGTTGTATTTGATATGATATAAGCAAATAGCAGTAAGGCTATTGGAGGGATGCGGTTAGCGCATGTGAGCCTACTCAGCTTTTAAATCTTCTGGGGAGGCTGTTCTCTCAGTTCCATCATCTTTCCAAGAGAAGACATGAGAGAGGGTCTTCTCAGAGATAGCTCCAAGGCTTTAGATTGTGTTGTCATCATTAAAAAAGACCTTTCTTTTCAGGGAAGGCTTTTAAGAAAGAAGTAGAGCTCTAGATTGAAAATTATTTTCAATCTTGAATAATGTTAATTGTGGCAATAAAATTTTGTTCAGTATTTTAAACATGATTTCGTTGTATTGTTTTAATTATCAAGAGCTGCCTTGAAAATAAATAGCACTGAAATTTGATCCCCATGTTAATCTATGATGGCTCATTCACATATGAAAGTTTTCATTTCATATTTTGCTACTTAAGTAATGAATAGTCACCTGAAAGCCTTATCAGTCTGCAGGAGTCTTTAAGGGAGAAAGAAATCTCTCCTGTGTAAGATTTGGCTTTTCAAATCTTATCAATGAAGAGAGCTGTGTATACTGCTTGTGAAAGGTGGATAAATTTAGTAATTTACGTACAAAACAAAGTTGCCTGGCATTGTCATATTGTAATTGAATAAAAGCTTTCTAATTTGGATCCTTGTAATTTTGTCCCAACAGAATGTTGTTCTTGCTCCCTGTTAGAATAATACATTTAAAGCAAGATGTTTAGTGACATTCTTTTTTTCATTCAAACTGATGGAGTGAGGTAATTGCTATGAAGATTCTCACATATCTGTAAGCTTAGAAAGCTTTACAAGCTGAGCACTTTTGCCTAAGAACAAATGTATGAATATGTAGTAGGCATTTGCATTAGACTTAACATCCCTGATTCACAAATATCAACTCTGGCATATCAAGAAGGGCAGAGAATTAACCCACCATCACTTCAGACTGAGAGCCATCATTTGAAGTGACAGTGTATCCCTCCTAGACACATATGCATTTGTCCCAGACAGCCATCACAAGAAAGGCAACCCAAACTCTTTTGGATGGTAGAAAACCAATAGCTCTAAGTTCATTTTAAGAAGAAAAAATGAGTCCGTAAGAGGACACTAGCTGTTGAACGATGCCCTGAGATGCAGAACATCACCCTACCACCATTCAACCATGAATGGTTCTAGCATGTCATTAGAACATAAGAACAGCCCATCCAGTCCATATCTATCTGGGACCAGGAAGAGAGCCTTCTCCATGTCTGCCCCTTTGGAACCTCCTACCTCTGGAGGTGCACCTTCAAACAGAACTTCTCCCCTTTAGAAAAATGGTGAAAACCTGGCTTTGCCAGCGGGTGTGGGTCTCTAGAGGATCCACTTCCTAGCTCCGTTGGCTTGCCTAATTTCTGTGGGAGAACATAAGAACATAAGAACAGCCTTACTGGAACAGGCCACAACCCATCCAGTTCAGCATTCTGTCTCACATAGTGGCTCACCATTTGCTTCAGGGTATTCCCAAGCAGATGCCTTCACCTGCTTAGGATTCCCTGGAAATGGCATTGAGAGATATCCTGCCTATCTCTCCAACCCGGAGGTTGTCCTTAGGTATCCATAATTATAGCCATTGATACCCTTGTCCTCCATGAACTTGTCTAATCCTTTCTTGAAGCTGTCAAGACTGACAGCTGTCACCACTTCATCTGGCAGGAAGTTCCATAGACCAGTGATCCTCTGGGTGAAAAAGTACTTTCTCTTATTTGTTTGAGAACTAGTACCCAAATGTTTCATGGAGTGCCCCCTAGTTCTAGTGTTATGCAATAGGGAAAACAGTTTTTCTTTATCTACTTTGTCCACACCGTGCATTATTTTATAAACTTCAATCACGTCACCTCTTAGATGCCGTCGTTCAAGAGTGAAAAGGCCCAACCATTGGTGACCAGAACTGTACACACTATTCCAGATGGGGCTCACCACAGATTTATAAAGAGGCAAAATGATACTTGCTGACTTATTTTCTATACCCTTCCTAATGATCCCTAACATTGAGTTTGCATTTTTCACTGCTCAGGCACACTGGGTTGACATCTTCATTGAGCTGTCCATCAAGACACCAAGGTCCCTTTCCTGGTTTGTCACAGAGTTCAGAACCCATCAGTTTGTAAATGTAATTGGTTTTATTTTTGCCCCAACGTGCATCACTCTGCACTTACTAATGTTGAAGCTCATTTGTCACTGTTTTGCCAACTCCCCCAGTGTCAAGAGATCCCTCTGGAGCTCCTCACAATCTCTCACAGTTTTCACTACCCTGTATAATTTAGTGTCATCAACAAATTTGGCTACCTTGCTTTTTACTCCTACCTCTAGATCATTTATGAAGAGGTTGAAAAGCAGGGGTCCCAGTACTGAACCTTGGGGGACCCCACTCTTTACTTCCCTCCACTTGGAGAAGTGTCCATTTAGTGCTACCCTCTGTTTCCTGTCCCTTAGCCAGTTGCTGATCCAGGACAAGACCTGTCCCTTTATTCCATGACTGGTAAGTTTATTCAAGAGCCTTTGGTGCATTATTTCCCTTTTTCCTTTACTGTAACTGCTGAGAACACCTCTGTCACTGCTCAATTATGCTGGGAACAGAGAGGCAGATAAAGGTATTAGCTGGATGCTAGAGGACACTGTCATAGCCCCAAAACTCATCAATGTCTGTAATAAAGGGATGGAAGCAAGCTTTACCTAGCCTGCAGATGACACAACACTAGGAGAGATAGCTAACACCTCAGGTTAAGTTCAGAATGATCTTAAAAGAAGAAGAATGTGGGCCAAAACAAACTAAATGATCTGCAATTTTTTTTTAAAAAAAGCATGAATATTTACATTGTCAAGTAGTGGTATAACATGGTGACAAAAGGCTAATGCAATTTTAGGTTTTGTTAACAAAACCAAGCCACAAGTAAAAGTTTGACTTTAGTGTTCATTGGTCTGGCATGCTGCACTAAGATTTGGATGTCACATCTTAGGAAATATGTAAAGGAACTGCAGTGAGCTTGAGGGAAGGAAATAAATGTTGCTGTGGGCAATGAAAACAAATCATGTGAGGTAAAGCGGAAAGAATCAGGTAGGGTCTGACTATGGGGCCAGACATGGTATATGGCAAGGGTTTTCATCCTATGGCCTGGGGGCCAGATGTGGCCTGCAACACCATTTCATGCCCCCCCCCGCCTCTGCTACACCCGGAAGTGCCATGCATGGCAGGCAGGGGGAAATGGCCATCTGAGGGAGCATGACCTGGCCCTCAGCTTGAAAAGGTTGAGAACCCCTGGTATATGGTATTAAATACATAAGGTGAAACTCAAAAAATTAGAATATTGTGCAAATGTTCATTCATTTCAGTAATGCACCTTTAAAGGTGAAACAAATATATGAGATAGACTCATAACATGCAAAGCGAGATATGTTAAGCCTTACTTCATTATAATTGTGGTGATTATGGGTTACAGTTTATGAAAACCGCAAATTCACAATTTCAGAAAATTAGATTACATGAAATCATTAACACAAGGATTGGAAACAGAACAACATTGAACCTCTGAAAAGTATAAGCATGCATATGCACTCAGTACTTGGTTTGGGCCCCTTTTGCATCAATTACTGCCTCAATGCAGCGTGGCATGGATGCTATCAGCCTGTCGCACTGCTAAGGTGTTATGGAAGACCAGGATGCTTCAATAGTGGCCTTCAGCTCCACTGCATTGTTCGGTCTCATGTCTCGCATCTTCTTCTTGGAAATGCCCCATAGATTATCTATGGAGTTCAGGTCAGGTGATTTTTCTGGTCAATCAAGCACAGTAATCCCATGGTCACTGAACCAGGTTTTGGTACTTTTGGCAGTGTGGGCAGATGATAAGTTCTGCTGGAAAATGAAGTCAGCATCCCCATAAAGCTCATCTGCAGAAGGAAGCATGAAGTGCTCCAAAATCTCCTGATAGATGGCTGCATTGACCCTGGACTTAATGAAGCACAGTGGACCAACACCAGCAGATGGCATGGCTCCCCAAATCAACACAGACTGTGGGCACATCACACTGGACTTCAGGCATCTTGCATCGTGTGCCTCTCCATTCTTCCTCCCGACTCTGTCCTTGGTTCCCAAATGAGATGCGAAAGTTGCTCTCATCAGAAAAGAGGACTTTGGACCACTGCACAACAGACCAGTTCTTTTTTCCTTTAGCCCAGGTAAGACACTTCTGACATTGTTTTTTGTTCAGGAGCAGCTTGACAAGAGGAATATGACATTTGATGCCCATGTCCAGGATCTGTCTGTGTGTGGTGGCTCTTGATGCACTAACTCCAGTCTCAGTCCACCACGTGAGAAAGTCCCCAAAACTTTTGAATGGCCTTTTCCTGACAATCCTCTCCAGGAGGCGGTCATCCCTGTTGCTTGTGCACTTTTTTCTTCCACACTTTCCCCCTCCACATAGCTTTCTATTAATGTGCTTTGATACAGCACTTTGGGAACATCCAGCTTCTTTTGCAATTACCTTTTAGGGCTTTCCCTCCTTATGGAGGGTGTCAATGATGGTTTTTTTGCACAACTGTCAGGTCAGCACCCTTTCCCATGATTGTGATTCCTACAGAACCAGCCTGAGACATCATTTAAAGGCTCAGGAACCCTTTGCAGGTGTTATGGATTCATTATCTGATTAGAGTGGGACACTTTGAGCCTTGAATATTGAACCTTTTCTCACTGTTCTAATTTTCTGAGATTGTGAATTTGTGGTTTTCATAAGCTGTACCCCATAACCATCACAATTATAATGAAGTAAGGCTTGACATATCCCGCTTTGCATGTAATGAGTCTATCTCCTATATTTGTTTACCTTTAAAGATGTATTACTGAAATGAATGAACATTTGCACGATATTCTAATTTTTTGAGTTTCACCTGTATAGGACTGTTGTGCAAAAAGCAAATAATTATTCTCTATTCCCAGAGGGCAAGAACAAATTGAATGGGATTCAATCACAGGATAACAGGTTTTTAGTTGAAAGTCAGAAGAAAATGCAGTTCAATTATAGGCAGCATGAACCTCACCCACTGGAGGGCTTCAAGAAAGAGATGTGCAGGGACCTTGAGTATAATGGGATTTGCTTCCTGTTAAGTGTAAACTTTGGTCAGCTATCCATTTTGGTTTTGTTTGATTCTCTTCACACCACACTCTTCCACTGAGTATGTGCATAATTGACACAGTACTTGCTTCTGAGATGCCTTCCTTTCAATATTCAATATTCATGTTAATACACCAGGTAAGGCTTTCAACCCCAAATTATGCATGAAGATGCTGTTGTTTTCTCTGATGCTTAGTGTTTTGTTAACATAACAAGAGATTTCATACATGGCTTGATTTGTGCTCTTGAATAAACCAGTACAGTAAAGATGAATGAAAAGCTGATTCATACCATAAGTCAACATGATTAGACCTTGATATAGTTACCACTAAATTTTACCTGAAGCAAAACCAGAGGCAGTTCAAGGAAGAGATCTAAAAAATGTTGGGGTAAAGTTAAAAGCTTCTGGCAAGATTAGTTAAAGCTTTCTTGGGATGTGGGGCTCTACTTGCTAGGCAATTCTTTTTCAGATTTCTTTGTTAGTGTCAGACTGTAGCTACTGTGAGATTGATATGCTGTAAAAAGGTTGTTATCGTGAACTGTGGATGACAGTTGATCATCTCCTGTAACTGAACAAGCTCTCATTTACGACAGGAGGAAGATACTAGGTTTATTATGACCAGGTGAAGCTGCTTTATGTTGATTCATTTACCAGCTGAACAAGAAGATCTTAGCCATCTACCACCCCAATTCAAGTAGATTGTTATTATCTATCCTTACTGGCAAAAATTAAGAGTTGCTTCCCCCCCCCACCATCTGATACTTTATAGCTTGTACTGAAAGCTTTTGAAAATGAACCTGTGTCTTTTTATATGTGTTCTACCATGAAACTACAGCTCCTCACTTGAACAGACCAAAGAGTCCTTAATGATGGGTCCATAACAGCAACTTGATTCAGATAAGAAATCTTGTGGATTTTTCTGAAAGAAATTATAGGGATAGTACTGTACAAATGTCTTTGCCTACCACCTGCTGGCTTGGGGAAAATTCAATGAGTGATTGGAGGGGGCGGGGATAAGTTAGACAACCAAACTCCAAACTTTAACAATCTTGGCAAGGATTGAGAGGAGAGTCATCAGAAGAAGCTCTCCAATTTGAGTTTCTCTAGGTCACTGAGTTATGACCCCCAAATCACTCAATGAATTTCCCCCCAAACCAGCTGGTTGTTGGCCTAATACATTTGCACAGTACTGTATGTCAAGTTAAATGACCTGGTCATTTAACCTGGTCCAGAATGTGGCTGCCTGGGTGGTGATTGGGAGGGGTCATTATGCTCATGCTTCACCGCTGCTCCGGGAGCTGCACTGGTTGCCAGTGTGCCTCCGGGTGCAATTCAAGGTGCTGGTTTTGACCTTTAAATCCATTCATGGCAGCAGACCAGGTTACTTAAGAGACTGCATCATCCCAAGATTGTCAGCCCATCCTACGAGGGCAGACAGGAGGGGCTCAGTGGTGGTCCCTTCATCCAAAGAAGCACATCTAACTGGGACCAGGAAGAGAGCCTTCTTGGTGTCTTCCCTGGCCCTGTGGAACCTCCTATCACCCAAACTGCATCTCCAGACCGAAGACTCCCATTCAGAAAAGCACTTAAGACTTGGCGATGCCAGCGGGTATGGGACATGACGGACTCCACTTCCCAAGCTCACTGGCTTGTTTAGCCTGTGTGGGGGATTTTCTGCTCTGGTAGTCCTGTTTTAACGTGGGTGGAGGGAGGGTGAGGGTAGATTTTAATAGAGAGCTTTATGTGATTTTAATTCTGATTTTAGATAGGGGTTTTTACTTAATGTTTTTATCTTTGATATGTGTTGTATCAATTTTTTTTGTATTTGTTGTACTATATAATGTTAAATTTTCTTTTGTGGGCCGCTCTGAGTGGTGCATGCCCCAGGAGTGTGGGGTATGTATAAATAAATAAATAAATAAATAATCCAAAAGCTACTCTAGCTATTAAACTTCCCTTTTAACAATATCAGAAAACAAGGTAAAATATATGAAAACTTGACTTAAGATTTTGTATGCTGCTAGAGATGTTTGCTTTCAATATTCATAATATGGACTAAGATGTACAGTAAGATATCATGAATGTTTTTAAAGAAAATGTAACTGTACACTAATAATACAGAAACCAATAAGCTGATGTGGAGATTACTATGGCAGGGTATCACTTTATAGGAGTATAGGATGTACTAATCTATCTGTGAGAAGTCAGGGCAAATCCTTCATTCTTACAGATTCCTTCTATTTTAAGATATCTTAGGAATCATTTCAATACATAATCCCCTTGCTAAGCTGCTGAATGATAGCAGTATCTGGCACAGCTCAAGTACAACAACAAAGATTCAGATAGCTGATATAGCCTTGACTGCCACTACAGGGAGAAAAATAAACAAAGAGCAGATGGAAAAACCAAGCGGTAAATAGACTGAAGTGGCAATAACACACAAGATACAAGTGCAAAGGTAACACTGTGGGGGAAAGTGGCATGATATCAGTGCATGCAATAGGAAATAAAACCTAAGCTCTTGATATGGGTATATCAAGAGCCACATGGATCCTAAACACAATTTCTATATTCAAAGCAGTAAGCCTATAAACAGAAGATTAGCAGGTCTGTTTTCTTTCTGTCTCCTAGCATTCCAAGGAAGGAAAATATGTTCCTAGAGCACTGCTCTGACCATCAGGGTCCTTTTTTACAGACAGAGGCACAAGCTAATTTTTCTTGTGCACTTACACACTAAAATAAGTAAGTAGGCACTGACTGAGTCTCTGTTCATAGTGTAGGCCTTAGTGTAGCTTTCTATTATTCCTTCCTGATAAAGAGACCATTGATGCTATGATTCTTAATAGCATGTACATGTGGAGGCCCTCTGGACTACTTGGTTTAGGCCAATGTGTGGGGGAAATCCTAGGTTAAAGGTTATGATTCAAGATTTGAGTTAGAATATGAGAGCTGGAGAGGAAGAGCTGATAAATGGAGCAGGATCAGGCCTATGAGAGAAGTAGTAGAATCTCAATATGTTTGTGCAGGAAGAGCACTGGAAGGGTGATATTATGTATGGTTTGTTTTGGTTTATTTTCTGTATTTCTTCACTGTCAACTTTGAAGTTCTGTAGTTCTTCTGTAGTTATAGTTTTTGTTTTCTTAATGGTCAGCTGCAGCCATGCTTTGGCAGTTTCTTTTTTCACCTTCATTAAAAGTCATTTGAAATCATTGTTATATTTGTCAGTAAGATGGTGTCATATGCATGTTAATTTATTGATGTTTCTTCCACCAATTTTCATTACTCCATCATCTGAATCTAGCTTTGATTTTTGTATGATATGTTCTGCATACAGATTAAAAAGATGATGGGATATCATGCATCCTTGTATCACACCTTTACCATTTGGGAAACCATTATGTATCTCCACACAAATGGTAGCTTCTACTCCATATGTCTCTTCATATGCTGCAGCTTCTAGACTAGAGGCTACCATTAGTGCAGCGTATGGAGAGACATAATGGTTTTCCAAATGGTCAAGGTGTGATACAAGGATGCATGGTATCCCATTATCTTTTTAATCTGTATACAGAACATACAGTGATGGTGAACCTTGACACTCCAGCTGCTTGTGAACTTCAATTCCCAGAAACTCTGATCAACAAGAGTGCTGACATGGAGTGCCAATGTTTGCCATTACTGATATAGTTTATGCATCAGGACAAGTGTTGTGGCACCTCCATTTCATTCAAAACACTTCATAGTTTCTCATGATCCACACTGGCAAATGCTTTGCTATAGTCCAGTGATGGCGAACCTTTTAGATACCGAGTGCTCAAACTGCAACCCAAAACCAACTTATTTTTCGCAAAGTGCCAACACAGCAACAGGGGAGGAAGGAAACACTCCCATCAGGCTGCTGGGCAGAGGAGTGGGGTGAACTCTGTGCTGGGGGAAGGAGGAAGCACTCCCATTGGGCTGCTGGGCAGAGGGGTGGGGGAAGTCTGTGCTGGGGGAGGGAGGAAGTGCTCCCATTGGGCTGCTAGGCAGGGGCTGGGCAAACTCTGTGCTGGGGTGACTGCATGAGTGCTCACAGAGAGGGCTCCAAGTGCCACCTCTGGCTTGCGTGCCATAGGTTCGCCACCACTGCTATAGTCTATAAAACACAAACTGATCTTCTGAAGAAAAAAAATGGTTTGCTCCATTTTCCAATGGAGATTTGCCATATAATCTCAAATTCCTGTTTCTTTCCAGAATCCAGCTTAAACATCAGGTACAATATTTTCATTCCATATAAGGTAAAATAGGTTGTTACAACACCTTGAGCATTACCTTGCTATTAAAGTAATACCCTATATCTGTTGTACTCCTTGGCATCTCCTTTCTTGGGGGTTGGCATGTATATTGTGGGTTGCCAGTTTGTGGGTCATTGTTTTTGTTCCAGATTTGCTGAAATTTCTTGATATGATTTTGGCATTCAGTATCTGAAGCTTAAAGTGGTTCTATCAGTATTCCTGGTGATTTATTTCTCCCTAGTACACCTCATATGCCTTCTGAGAAATCTGTACATGAAACAAGAAGCAACAGTTAGGACAGAACACGGAATGACAGAATGGTTTGGAATAGGAAAAGGAGTAAGACAAGGCTGCATTTTGTCACCATGCTTATTCAACCTATACACAGAGCACATAATGCGCAGTGCAGGGACGGAGGAATCACAATATGGGATTAAAATCGCTGGGAGAAACATCAACAATCTGAGATATGCAGACGATACCACCCTAATGGCAGAAAGTGAGGAAGACCTAAAGAATCTCTTGATTGGGCTGAAGGAGGAAAGTGCAAAAGCTGGCTTGAGACTCAATATCAAGAAAACCAAGATAATGGCAACAGGCCCAATCAGTTCCTGGAAAATAGACGGGGAAGAAGTAGAAGCAGTGACAGATTTTACTTTCTTAGGATCAAAGATCACTGCAGATGGGGATTGTAGCCATGAAATAAAAAGGTGACTGATTCTTGGGAGACAAGCGATGAGAAACCTGGGGAACATAGTGAAAAGCAGAGACATTACATTGCAAACAAAAATTAGAATAGTCAAAGCAATGGTTTTCCCAGTAGTAATGTATGGATGTGAGAGCTGGACAATTAGGAAGGCTGAACGTAGAAGAATAGATGCCTTTGAAATGTGGTGTTGGAGGAGGGTTTTGAGAGTCCCCTGGACAGCGAGGAGAACAAATAGGTCAATCTTAGAGAAGATTAACCCTGACTGCTCATTGGAAGGTCAAATAGTAAAGATGAAGCTAAAGTACTTTGGACATCAAATGAGAAGGGAGGATTCACTTGAGAAGGCATTGATGTTGGGAAAGGTGGAGGGCAAAAGAAGAAGGGGGAGGCCAAGGATGAGATGGCTAGATGGCATTGTAGACACAATGGGCACAGAGCTGGGAGGGCTGAGGGGGATGGTGGAGGACAGAGGCGCCTGGAGGAAAATGGTCCATGGGGTCGCAAAGGGTCGGAGTCGACTGTGCGACTGAACAACAACAACAAGTACTTTCAGAGCGGCTGTCATTTCACTTTTTAGAATCTAAAGAATCTCTGTGGGGACTTAACAATTACCAATGATTTTAATTGCCTCATCAGCAAGGAAGCTGATGAGGCCATCTTCAAACCACCAGTGTCCTAGAAACATTTTGTTTGTCTTCACACAAAAATATTTCTCCAATACAATATTGAAAGCTTTTCTTCTCATTCTCCATATATACACGTCAGCTTTAACATTTATATTTTACATTCTAGATCAGTGTTTCCCAACCTTTGGTTTTTGGACTTCAATTCCAGAAGCCTCAGTCAATTCCCCAAAGCACTGATCAGCCAATGTACTGACTTAGGCTTCTGGGAAGTGAAATCCCCCTGTAGAGTGTGTGCCCCAAGTTGGAAACAACTATTCTAGATAATCTTTTAAAAATATGATTATCTGCTTTCTAATGTCTTTCAGCAATATTAATGAATGAACAGTAAAAGAACAAAGTAAAAATCAAAGGGGTGTTTTTTCCCTAAGAACACCATATGTGAAAACATTCCAAAAATTATTTAGAGTTATACAGAAATACAAAGTCAGAGTTCAACAATCAGCAACAAAGACAGGCTGTAAAACAAGAAAACAAAAATATCTTCATAGAACATTTCATCTTCTTCACGTGTTAGCCAAACATTATACACACCTTGGATGTAAGCCTATTGTTTAGCATAGTAAGTTGCACTAAAGTAGACCCATGGAATCAGTAAGGATTAGATGAATCAACTGGGGTACACAGAAAGAGCCCCCTTCAAGATTGTGGTATTTTTGTACCACAATTGGGTGTACCCTGGGCAATGGCCACCTTGTGCCAGCTTATGTTTCTCACACTAGGTTGGGTGAAAGAAACTGCAGAATTAACTCACCAAAAGGTAGCTTCATTTTGGCAGTTTCACATCTTGGCTAGACATCGAAGAAGAAGGTGAATTAACTCCTCCAAAAGTTACACTGATTGTGACCTACTAAACTAAAGTTGTTGTTGGCTGCAATTTGATCTGAGTATATGCTTTTCCCCTGCCCCAGGGTGCCAGGAGGCCTGGTCTTGGAGGCCGGCTGGTTCTGGGCTGCCATCACCCTCTGAGGCAAGCAGGAAAAAGGTCACTGGCATGAATTTGTTTAAGGTGTATCCCAGCTTGCTATGAAGTGACGCACACACTATCATCATGGAGCCATCTCCTGCGGCACATATGAAATGAGACATGCAGGATTTAACACCAGGACTGCAATGGACTGCTGCAGCCTTGAAAATATTATCAAGGTGCTTCTTCACAGCCAGTCCATCTGGCATGGCCTCTTCCACCTCTATGACTGTTGGGAATCAAAGTAGTAAATTGGTTCCTCCTCTGCTCATTTTGTCATTGGACCCAATATGATGGTTTCCAGTGGTATTTCCTCCACTGAGGAGACCATCACACAACCCAAAGGGGCTCATCCACCCGTAGCCATTAGCCCTTTGGAGAGTTAGGTTATTTGCCACCACCCAACACTTGGTATTGAGTTGCTGGCTGTAAACTAAACTAAGTTGATATTAAAAGAGGGCCATTTAATCAATGGAATTTATGGAGGTGTTAGTTTATTCAGTGAAAGTCCAGTAAGTCTTACTATGCTTAGCAACAGGAATTTAATGATTGTTTCCAGACTTCTCATGTTCACTCTTTTATTTTGGCCTTTAAAAGAGCCTCATCTGTTTAGATGCAGCAATAACTTATAAATAAATAAGAAAACAGGCTGGCATTTTCAAGTTCACCTAACTTGTCAGCATAATGAAGCTAGTGTAGTTCTAGACTTCTGTTTTTGTGGAACTGTTGCTGGGAAGTTAATCCTTGTTTTCACAGTTATTTAGCCCTTATGACTGAAAGTTTTCAAAGCTTCCAAAAGGTTAATTTTTATTATAGCCATGATAAAGAAGCAACCATGCATAAAAATACCATCTTGCTAGCCAAACAATAACAAGCTTATTGGGTTTACTGGCCAGCTATTGACATGGAAATGTTAATGTCAAAATGAAAACATGTATCATTAATGTATGGACATCTAAATGCTTATTTGAACTACATGCACTCTCTCTTTTGGAAAGTAAGATGATTTTTACAGATGGAGAAAGGCCAAAGTTCTGGGAGCAAAAGGGGTATAAACCATTTTTCAGTGGTGAACTTTATAAAGTGACTAATTAGTCTACATTAGGATACACACTGTAGTGTAGTGGATACAAGTAACAGACTAGGATTTGGAAAGATTCAGATCCTGGCTTAGCCCTGGAAACTCACTTGGGGTGTAGAACTGGTAAGATTACTCCTTGAGATCCCTAGGGTCACTAGACATTAGTCATGACTTGAAGGCACTTAAAAACAGGCTACATTAGACACCACACCAAATGTCAAACAAAGATGGACACATGTCCTAAATCAAGACTGAAGTACAAGATAGAGCAACTGTCTTGCTCCTGATGGTACGTAGGTAGCCTCACCACTCTTAATACCTTTATAGAAGCCATATTCAGCCACTAACTGTAGAAAGCATGTTTGGTGATGGGATGGACTAACCCCACTTCCCTTACTATTACTTTCCTTACATGAAGGTCAGGTGAAAAAATTAGGGATTAAAAACCTTGGACAATGATGCTTTGCAGCTGTACTTGGCTTGATGTGGTTAAATGTGTGTACTCCAAGGACAATTTGGATCCTTCACATGTCCCCATCATCAAGCTCCTACCTTCTTTCCCCCATAGCAAAGATGTTATGACTAGAAGGGGATGAGGAACATCCCTCATAAGAAATGCTTCCTTGTATGGAATGATGAATTAAAAGCTTTTAAAGCAAGGTTTCAAAATACCTTCCTAGTTGCCTTTGAGCCAGGCATGTCTTACGAAGGGTAAGTTGGCTGCCTCAGGCAATTGATTTGTGAATGTCTGCATGGTACAAGCTACACAGTGTTAGGTATTTATATCTCCTGTATATTGTAGGGAGGCACAACTTTGAAATCCTTTCACCTGCTTTAGATCCTACCACCTTCTGTGAAATGTGTGGGAAATTGGTATATGTGTTTGAAAGTGTACATACCAAATCAAAACACAACAAAGCATATAAAAAGTACGTGTTTTGGTCTGTGCTAACCTTCAGAGAACTAAAGATAAAAGAGAAAGTTCAGCATCAGAAGCTATTGATCTTTCAGAAGCAAATTCTGATTAAAGGATGTTGAGATGGCAGTATTTCAAGGGCATATTGCACATTCAAATGACATGATATGAGTTTCACATGGTTAATTTGTCCACAGTTAATTGTGCACTACATACTTTTAAAGAGCTCAGTATCTCTCTGAATGTTGAGATGTTCCAGGGTGAAGTGTTCACTCAAATTTAGTTTTATTTGGATGAATGGATCACTGAAGGTTTAAGATGTTTGGCAACAACTTGAGTTATTTTACAGTGAGACATACTGAGCACAAAAGGAAGCACAGCCCAACTTCTACATGCAATGATCAGATTTCCAAAAATAAATAGTGTTCAAAATAAGTTTCTCAGTCATCTTCATCATTTTCTCTAACCTATTAAATCTTCACATCACCCCCATATCTGTGGGTTCAATATCTGCTGATTTAGTTATTGGTCTAATAATATTCAATTAAAATCCCTGAAATGCATCATATATATGTATTTTATGATGCATTACCAGATGTGGCTGCTAGAGCCCATTGGCTGTATTGTAAATATAGGGTTTGCTATTTCCCATGGGTTCAGGTATCTGAGTTAGGTCTCCGAATGTATGCCTTGTGGGAAAAGGTGGGTTCATCTGTACTTGACTCCCTTTATGTTAATTTTCTCCATATGTTAAAACCATAGTGTGTAGCTATAGCTTTATTGATTAAATGTCTGATCAATCCTATGAAAATGTGCATAGCCAGGTGGTCTCAAACACAACTTTAGAGTTGTTCTCTCTCCACTAAATTCCCCCCTTTGAGTATCTGTAAAGTACCTTCTACAAAATGACTTCTCATTGCAGATTACCTGTCCTTTTTTCTGTCAAAGGGGAAAAAAGATATGCAAGGTATTTCTGTCACTGTGTAAATAATTTTATTCTAATTGTGTATGGCTTTCCTCCCTTTTTTCCTCACATTACCTCTTTTAAAATAGCTTAAGCTATTTCCATTCCATTTATGTAGAACATTTTTAATATTGTACTGAAACCTGAATGTCTTTAAAAAGAAAATATATCTTATTGGCAAATAAACAAGCAAGTGCAATAGCACCAGTGATGAAACAATCTATTATCTTTTCCAAATTACCTTTGAATGTTGATAAATTCTGATTAAAAACCAACTGAATGCATTCTCAGTACTGACCTGCTGCTGCCAATATGAAAAAGTCCAGGATGTTACTGCCTGCCACACAGCTGTTTTGACTGTGAGGAGGTCCTCAGCAAAAGAGAGGGCAAATCTGATTCAGCATGAACATGGCTGAACATGCAGGGACTCAATGTCAGTCCTTTAAGAGCTAAGCACAAAATATTCATTCCACTCTTGCAAAGCAAAATGAGTAAAGAAGACATATTGCATTTTAATTTGCTCAGTGAAGGATTATGGTATTTAATGGGACAAAATATTAAATGTAAAAAAAAAGAGATAATCTCACATATTCATGAAATTAGCTGGAATTACCGTTGCTTAACAGTCCTTTTGATTGTTAATTTAAGATACACACACCACAAAAAGAGGGGAAAGGAAGGCAATGAATTTTAACATGTAAGCTTGCCTCTAAAATAATGCTTGCTTTAGAAAATGCCAACAATCAAACTTATCAGCAAGGTTCAAAACAAAGCTCTCCATATACTGTACTTAAAAAGAAAGATTTATGCTTCTGTAATAATGCATAAACAGATTTCAGGCAATTTGATTTATACCTATAGACACACAATTACTCTACCCATAGTATGTTCTGTGAAGGTCATTTCAAAACTAAGGTAAAGACATAGAGGTATACTTCATTGAAAGGAAGCAGTAGTGTTAGCCAAACTGAGTGGAGACAATTCAATCCCCACCCCCGAGGTCCTTGCACACCTTGGGATCTGCTCTGGTCAAGTAGGAAATTCTCAAGAGCAAATTTTCAGGCAGAGACTGGGTTTGAGTAGAAGAAGGTCAAAAGGAAAAGTTTTGGTGAAGGCATATTGGAGGTGGAGAAGGAAGAAGAATCATTAGTACTTGATTCTGCAGAAGGACTGATTTATCAATGGAAATAAACTTTTGTATTCTAGCCACAAGAACATACAGGTGATAAAGATTGACAAAGAACTCATGTAACAATGGAATAGACATAAGATGTGGATTTGGTGATTATTTTATTGAAGGTATTTATATTCATCTTTCTGAAATAAAAAGCATAAAGTCAGATTACAAATGCAACTGGAGGTGACATAAATTCACATATAACAACAAATGAAAATGTAAAAATAGTTAATGTATGCATAAAATGTGTAACAAAGTTAATAAAAGCAGGTAAAGGTCACAAAATGTAATTTCTGTTAAACATTCAGACAAATAGAATGGATCAGCTGGACTTCACCAGTAAAACATACACAAATTCAAATGTTATGATTTGAAAGATTGAGAGATACTTTAAAGAGATATGAAGTATGATATGAAAAAATAACTAAATAGTCATTACCCCAAAGTCAGTATATAATACAATTATAAGACCTATGTTTGTTGCTAAATAATTCAGATTAATGACAGGTTAAATTTGATCAATACACCAATTTTTATTCCTAGCATTCAGTATAGAATAGGGGTTTCCAAACTACAGTCTGTGGGCTGTATCGATCCCCTGATCCCAATCCATCCAACCCGGGAAGCCCTCATTGTTCCCAGAAGTGGAAGTAAAACACACCGATATGGGTGGGTTTTACTTCCGCTTCTGGGAGCGACGAGGGCTTTGTGGGCTGAATGAATTGGCATTGATGCCAGATACGGCCCACAGGCCATAGTGACCAGCCCCCTGAACCATGTGACTGCCTGCGGCCTGAAAAGTTTGGGCACCCCTGATATAGATCATCCTGTGATGTTAAATGGTATTCTTTTCAAATATATAAATCAGAAAATTATCCTGTGAATTTGACCTTTGGCAAGTTCCTGTCTAAACCTGAGAGTACAACAAAATACTCAGCAGTAGCAGTTGGCAGAATTTTCCGTATCCCTGTGAGTTCTGTGAACTTGGCAGCACTTGATTGTGGCTTTCCAAATTCAGTTTACACAAAGATACTGCAGCTAGATGGGACTGCAGTGGCTCAATTGGCTAAGACGCTGACTGGGAGGCAGAAGGTCAGCAGTTCGATTCCTGAGTACTGCAGGACGGAATGAGCTCCCGTCTTTGTCCCAGCTCCTGCCAACCTAGCAGTTTGAAACCAAGAGATTGCAAGTAGATAAATAGGAACTTCGGTGGGAAGGTAACAGTGTTCTGTGCGCTCCGGTGTCAAGTCATGCCTGCCACATGACCACGGAAACATCTGCAGAAGCAGACAATGCTGGCTCTTCGGCTTTGAAACAGAGAATGAGCACTGCACCCTAGAGTCGGATATGACTGGCTTTCGAGTAAGGGAAACCTTTACCTTTACCTTACTGCAGCTAGGAGTCAAGAATGAGGCAAAACATTATTGTCCTTGGAGAGAAAGCAGAGTTCCCTAAATGTGAGGCTCATTTTCTATGGGTGGTGCCAGATGAAGCACAAGTACCATTCTGGCATGACAGGTAAGAACTCAAGATCAAGAAGGAGCGCAGGAAAATAAGTCTACAAGAAATAATCTTTATCCTCATCACAAGCCGAATACCTCCAAACATTCAGAGTTCAGTGTATGATATAATTTTCCTCAGGTGTTGCCTCTCCAATGATCATAATTACAGGGGAGGTGTGGGGAGTAGAGTCTTCCCATCCTTGCTCCCTGATTGAAAAGAGTGCAGCTCTTCCATATGTGTAGGCACTTTCTGTCATTTACAATAGCCTATGCTCAGTCCTGAAGCATGCCTACTCCTACCTGCACAGTCCTTGCTGTGTTAAGAGGCAGCTATAAAGAGGACACTCTGATGATATGCACTGAAAGCAAATGGTGCTTTACGTGTGATAGTGAACCCGACAGGTAAGGTCCCCTTTGTGCTTCACTAGTCATTCAGTAGTAATCAGTACTCCACTTTGGAGGTCAGGAGCTGAGAGAATGTGGCCCAGCATGAATGCTTCTCATTTTGTGTCCATGTCCCTTCAGGGACATGTTAAAAAATGACATGAAACTGTACATGATCTTATAAACCAGGATCAAGTCCAGAAATTGTCATTCTCTACCTCCCCACCATTTCTTCCCAATCCTCCCTTGCAAAATAACAGGTGGTATGAATATGCACCACTTCCAGCAACAGGATTTTGTAGCAGCCTTCTATGGGGTAGTGTTCAAAATGGGCCCTCAAGCATGAGCTGCTGACCAGGGATGTCATAATCTGATGATGTGCATGGCGTATCACAATATTTTCTATCTCCCAGAAAGCTGGCGAAAGAAATAGCCTGTCACTCACAGCCTGATTCCACCTTTGAGTTGTGTAGCCTAGCACTGAGTTCTCTTGTGAAGGTTGATTGCCAGGCACTTTGATCATCTTTTCATTACTGCAGGGATATGACTTTGCCTCTCACTCAGTCCCATAAAATCGTTGCCAATTTCCCCATTTCATTACATCATGTCCTTTGAAATGACAGCTATATCACAGTTACAGCCCAATGTCAGTCAAAACAAGATGGTAAAGACCTGCTGAGCAGCAGTGGAGTGTGAACCTAAATGAAGCCCTCAAGATCTATTCCACTGGTACAAAGATTCATCCTCTAGTTTTGCTCTTTGTGCTTCAATTTCATAGTTTCAGGGTCCCCCACACTCATTTTGAAGGCTGAGCTTTTCAAGAAATCCTGACCTCAGTCTCAGTAGCAGTTTTGTTTATTTCCTTATTCCCTAGTCCCTCCTGAATCCTTTTGTAAGAAGAGTATTTCCTTTAGTATTGACTATATGTTACAGAAATTGTGCTGTTTACTATCTAATCAAGGCCCATTTGAACAAAATCATTCACATTGTCCTGCATTAAATACAGAGATTTTTCAGAAGCACAATTTGTGCAAAACATCAAAAGCAGCTCTTTATTATGTTGACAGAGGTGTATTTTTCATTAAGCATTTCACATAGGCATGTGGTGGGGTGAGAGAGATGAGATTTCTAAAAATCCCTGAAGTGAAGGGGGTGGCAGTTTATATGTCTGGAGGATCTAATCTCATGTTATTATCCCTATGAAAACTATTCAGAAATACACATGCAGTGGTTTGAGATAAATAATTCTATTGATTGATTTAGGTCGTTTCGATAATGTTTGCATAGAAAAGCAGAATAAATGTTCGATAAATAAAGTAGTGCTCCCAAAACAGATATGGAACTATTAATTCCCTCAGCTTTACTCAACCTTTTACATAGTGTGAACTAGTAATATTCTAAGTATTAGAAGTCTCCTTTTTGTCCACCCCTGCCCTCGACCTAAGCCTTTGACAATTATCTTCAGAAATCCCCTGTTCATTTGAAATATAGGTAGCCAAGTCTTTAAACATACTTCAGATTTTGTAATCAAAAGGCCAAAACAGGTTCCTTCTGATCTCCAGAATTCCTCAAGGAACTTGTACTTCTCAGCTGCCATTCTTACAAAGAGTATCATATTTTGTTCTGTTTGAACAGGGCTAATGACCTATCATTTCAAGGGCTGCCTTTTATCTCCTCAGGAATGCTGCTCAGCAGAAGCTTCCTCTACCAATATAACTATTCCAGACTTCTATTATCTCAGAGAGGAGTCACTGTAGCTCATTGTAGGGTTTGAGGACACCTCAGTGTTCTGGCTGATTGTGTTGCTCTTAGAAAATGCATCACTTTGAATCATCTCTTTGTTACAAAAATAATCCAAAACACTATTTCTGCTTTAAGGTAGAAATAAAAATACACTCAGGGTGGGATCAGACCAAAATGTAGCCCACTGTTTGAATCCCTGTCAGGACAGGTTAGTTCACTTACATGATGTAGCCACTGCAGTGAACCAAATCATCCCCAGCGTGTTCCTACCCACACCTTTCTAATCGCTATCAGGGCTTCTTCTTCTTCTTTTTTGTTGTTGTTGTGTGTAGGATTTTTTTGTTTTGTTTGGTTTGCAGCACATGGTATTATTGGAAATGGACCAAAATTGAACCTTCTTCTTATTTAATTTGGGATAAAGATTAGGTGCATATAGTATACTATATTGATTGGTGGATATCCTAGGTGTGAAGAGTTTTAAAATAGATTTATGTTGTATGTTTTTATGCTATTTCCAGGCCATGTTGGGAGGCCCTTCACCTGTTGGTGGGAGCCAGGGAGAGAGGAGGGCTGGGTCTGTTGTATCGAGCCCCTCACGATCTGGCCTCTGCCATCCTGGGACTGTCTGACTTCATCTCCTCAGTGGTGTTGTCGTCTCCTCATATATTGGTGTTGGGGGACTTCAACATTCATGCAGAGGGGGTGCTTGGTGGTGCAGCCTCAGCATTCAAGGACACCATGTTGGCCATGGGTCTCTTCCAGTGTGTCATCGGCCCCACACATGTAGCAGGACATACCCTAGACCTGATCCCTCTGGTACGTGTGGAGTCAGTGATCTGAGGGTGGAAGATATTGCTGTCTGCACCTACTCATGGTCAGATCACTACCTGCTGAGATTTAGGCTCGTGACATCAGCCTCTTCCCCTCGAGAGTTAGGACCAATGGTCCTAAAATGGTCCAACTACTGATGTTGCTGGATCCAATAGGTTTCCAAGCTGCCATGGGTGGTTTTCCAACTGACATGGTCAGCACTCCTGTCAAAGCTCAGGGTGCCAGGTGGTATTCTGAAGCAACCCAGGCAGTAGACACGATTGCACCCAAGCACCCTCTCCTCTGTAGATCTTGCCCATCACAGAGGATGTCAGAGAGATGAAGCAATGAAGAAGAAGGCTGGAGAGCAAGTGGAGACAGGTCTCATTGGATGATAATCGAAAGGCTTACAGGGCCTTTCAGAAAAAATTTCTATACAAAATGTGAAATGTGAAGAATTAAAAAGTGCAAAATATTGCATTAAATATGCACAAACAACTTTTCAAAACAGAATATACATAATTTTATAAAAATGTGTAAAAAAACCTGTATATACTGCATTAATGTTGCAGTACTTCCAATGCTATACTTCCAATTTTGGAAGTAAGCATTAGTCTGGCACCCAATGGAGAAGTGGATGGGAATGACAGTGTCAAGAAATGCAACAAATCAAGATTCCTCAATTAAATTAAAAATAAGATTTCCTTAAGTTGCAAGAGATGGAGAGGGAGAGAGAGAGAGAGATGATTCACATCCTTCTTCTCACCACCTAGTTGAAAATGAGGAAGCAAGCTATTCACTGTTTGAAAAATGTTATAAGCACTGCCTTAAAAACAAGCTAAAGCTACAAACCCAATACAAATCTTGCTTCTGAAGAATTTTGTTCAGATGGCTGATTATGATAGAAGAGGGGAAAAAGATTTAATCCTTTAGTCCTCAATCTTCCCTCAATTTTCATTCTTTTTGCTGTATTGCATATATTCTCAAAGCTAAGGATATGGCCAGGACTCATAAAACTCTCTATTTGGTTGTAAATGCATAAAAAATGTGATTCCTCCATTGTGCACAAGCTATTCTTAGCGCGCTGAATACATGGACCAGCTCAGAAACTGAACGACCTAGCTCCGTAGTGGCAAACCTATGGCACGCGTGCCAGAGGTGGCACTTAGAGCTCTCTCTGTGGGTACCTGTACAGTCACCCCAGCACAGAGTTTACCCCACCACTCTGTTCATCAGTCCAATGGGAGTGCTTCCTCCCCCCACACAAAGTTCACCCTGCCCCTCTGCCCAGCAGCCCATTAGGAGTGTTTACTTTCTCCCCTGTTGATGTGTTGGCACCTTGCAATAAATAAGTGTTTTTGGGGATGCAGTTTGGGCACTTGGGTTCTAAAAGGTTCACCATCACTGGCCTAGCTGGACACTTCAGAAGTATACATCTGTAGCCATTTTCTGGAATTCATGAGCTAACTACAAAGCAAAACAGATTGGGAACTGATGTGCAATAGGGAACATGCTAAAAGTGGGAGTTTAAAGAAAGAACATATCTAAACTCCTTTTTCAACCTCTAAATCCATTATGAAAAGTGTACAGTAATGATGGCACATAACAACAATCATTTTCCTATTCTTCAGAAAGCAAATTTTGGATCATAAAGTGTCATCTATCTGCGTCCAGTCCTTAATAGCACATACCTGTACTGGGGAAGTCTGTCCTTCCCTCAAAAATAGTTGAAAAGAATTGCATGTAAAGTAGGATTCTAGAATTGAACCTTTACTTCTGAAACTAGGTAGTATAACATTTTGAAAATCCTCAGTTTCTGTTTTCTTTACAAATCCTCCCAATTCTCATTGTCAAGGTGTGATTGTATGTACATATTATTATTATTCAAGTGCCGTATCCATTCCAAATATTGACTATCATCATGGCAATAGTCTTCCTGTTCTTAACTCCTTGGAACAATTCTTCCAAGGACATTCCACATGTATCTATAGAATGTTAAAATAAATAAGGGGGATGTAAAAAAAAGTGGTCCTGAAAATGTTCATTGTACTCTAAAATTAAACAATGACAATTTATTAGATGGTATTGTAGACACAATGGGCACAGAACTGGGAGGACTGAGGGGGATGGTGGAGGACAGAGGCGCCTGGAGAACGATGGTCCATAGGGTCGCAAAGGGTCGGAATCGACTGTGCGACTGAACAACAACAACAACAAAACCTTCCCGAATTAAAAAGCCCTCCCTTCCCTTCCAACAATAAAAGGGACATATAGTTCTAACAGGGGCAAAAAGTTCTAACAGAGCCAACCAGCGGGAGTCAGCACCCCATCAGCCCCCCAAACTTGCCCTGCCAGCCAAGTTTTCAACCCAATTGTTTACTATAGCCATTTGCCAAACAGTTAGTCACTTTCAAGCCAAGTCTAAAGTAAGACCATGCAGAAGAATCTCTACCGTGATTAACAATCCAGCATGGAAATTAATAAAAGTGAGTAGTTAAAGTGAATTAAAACTGAACGTGTTTATATTACAATGTGAAAAAATAGAGGTGACATTAGCACAGTCTTATGGTATTTGCAATATGCTACCATATTTTGGTTCTACTATTTCTTAGTGTTTCAGAATCCTTGAGTTGCAGAATCCTGGTGCATCAAAGGCTTATTGCTATAGAGAATTATTCTTCTAAGCTCTGCAGAGTGATAGCCACAACAAATCACATTATCACAAGTGTGGCAACCTGCCAAATTCCACATTCCAGACATTTAGAACAACAGAAGGTGCTAATTCAGTACAAAATCCTTTTAAAAACATTTCTGGTGCTCCAGTGTGCAAGAACTTGCAAGTCCTGGAGAACTGTTTTTTTTTACATTTTGAAAGAAATTGTAAACAATTGTAAGAACATAGAAAATAACTATATGATAATGTTTATATGTCCCACACGTGGAAGAAACACTTTGGCATTAAGGTTATGTATATGTTCTACAGGTTATTTTGTTTTTAATTATAAAAAAATAAAAATAAAGGAAATGTAAACAACTGAAATAACTATCATTATAAGAAGTTAGGGGAAACATAAAGGTTCCAGGCATGACATAGGAAGGTATGCCACACACACACCTGATATCAACAACACCAGAGACACATGGTAGCAACAGAACAGAAATACTGTACAGTAAAATCCCGGGTCAATTCCAACAGCCTCCATTGTAACACGAAAAAAATTGTAAACCAAAACATCCATAGGAATGCACTGAAAAAATAAAAAGATGGTCCTGAATTGATCATTGTAAACGGGAAAAAATACATAATTTTTTGTAAACTGGGACAGCCTTTCCATAGGATTTGCCTTTGTAAATGGCAGCAAACTTAAACCGAGGTGGTTGTAACCTGGGGTTTTAACAGGCAGATTTTAACAGGCAGATGGCTGGGTAGAAATGTAGAAAATGTAATATGTTTCCATGTGTGTATTCCTAATATGCTAAGAAATGCCTTTTACTTTATGTAGCCTTAATTTTTAGAATTTTGGTACTTTAGAAATGTATTCTTTGCTTTTTCATTGTGCCTTTTTAGGCTGCAAGCACTTGAAATTTTAGAATATGTTAGACATTCAGCCTTCCATCCTTCTGAGGTCAGTAAAGTGAGTATCCCAGTTTGTTGGAAGAAAATTATAGTTGATATAATTACTGTACCTTGTAAACTGCCTAGAAAATGCTTCCGCATAGGGAGTGGTATATAAGCAACTGCATTTGCATTTTATTTTTATTTTTAGTATTTTGTTATACTGTGTATGCAGCTAGTTTTTGCTTCTGACATTTTATGACAAACCAGTAGCAAGAATGGTTTTTTAAAGCATTTGTGCCTAAAGTTTTTTGTTTTATGATGTTGGATATTTTTACAACTGTTGAGTAATTTTGTGCTTGCTGGAAGTAGATGCAATGTATATATTAATAAAAGTAAAAGAATTAGACAAGCTGGTGTTGTCTGGAACTAATGCAACACTGGAAAGACTTGTAGCTTTATACTCAAATGACATTTGATATGTTTAGAAATGGTTGCCTTGTCTCATTCTGGATGTAACCCTTTATTGGGAAAAATGCAAGCTGTCATAATCACCAGCTTCTGACTTTTCCCTAGAGCATGGGTGCCCAAACTACATCCCATGAGCCAGATTCGGCCCCTGATATGAATCCACCTGGCCCACGCTTCCCTCACCACTCCTGGAAGTGAAGGTAAAATGCACCTACACATGCACAGAACACATTTACGACAGCCATGGCACATGGGTGCATTTACGGCAGTGTTCTGCTCATGTGTGGGCACATTTTACTTCAGCTTCTGGTGGGAGGAACAACATGACCGGCCAGATCAGCTGTCCAGGGGGCGTGGTCAGGCCTGTGGGCCCAAAACGTTTGGACACTCATGCCCTAGAGGCTTGGGACAGTGATCAGGTTTCAGATTCTCAGAAGTGACACACTTTTATCAGGCTGCAAGATTTTATCTGTCACACTGAAACTAATATACAGTATGTGGTTATGCATTTTCCTATTGTGTACATTTATTGCATATTTAACCTCACTTAATTTAAACTGAACAACTTTCTTCCATTGAGTAAAGCCTGTTTGTGCTATGTAAGACTGACAAAGCTGTAGGTTCTGGCGGCAAGGTGAGAATCTTCTCACAACTAGTGTTAATAGGTGTGGAAACAGCACTTTAGTAATATAAAAATGCAATATAATTATGGATAAGTTCTATCCAACGAGCATTGCTCCTGTTTTCACCTTGCACAATTCTACTTGGTTGAGGGACAGAATGCCTAAAGAGAACTTAATAGTTGTAGAATGATATAAAGAAACCAGCTGGATTAACCACAGAGAAGAACTCTGTCCTTGGATAAATACATTTTGTGTTCCTTGAACAGAAATACAAAACATAGCATTAAGCCTTGAGCACAATATTGTTTCTGCTGCTTGACCTCTTCTGTCATTAATGGTTATATTTTGGCTCAGTTCTATCAAAATGTGTCAGTTTATATATACAAGCCTTTAATCTTCAGTTGTGGTTCTATTTTAGATTTCCACATGCCTCAGCTATGATCATCCTGTCATAAGTTCTGCAAGGCATAATGAAATCAGTTTAGTATGGTGTGTCTTCTTTTCACTGTTGTGTATTCGCAGCAGCTACCAAGGGTGGAAACTGTATATGCACAAAGTCAATGGTCAGTTTTACACTGTAATGGTCATTCAAAGGATGCCATTTATTCTTTTCATTTACTATGTGTTATAGTAGGATGTGTAGCCAATTAGAGTTAAGATGCTGTTGGATCCGGCCCTTATAAGCACTAGTCCAGGACAACGATGTAACAAACAGCAACAGGCTTTATTAACAGTCAAATACAGATGAGCTTACAAGGCGTTTCCGGATCCTGAGATGGCTATACAATCCCAGCGTATTCCCTCTGGATTCTTACTCGCCTTTGGGCAATATACATGCTACCATGAAGTGCAGCAGTGGAGGGACCCAGGGAATAGCACTACCCGGCTACCTGACTGGTGTGTGGGAAGTATAGATCAGGTCCAGCCCCACCCTTGTGTTCCCGTGGGGCTTATATAGTATCTCTCTGGCAGTGGCTCCTGGATACAAGGTAGCAACATACCTGTCAACCTTCCCAGATTGGCCGGGATTTCCCGATTTTCTGCGCCGATTTGCACCATTTCCCACCAGTAGCTTCCAAAACCCCAGAATTGGCAGCGGGGGAAAAAGAGGTACTGCACATCCCTTCTGCGCAGATTGCCTTCTATGCATGCATAGAAGGCTTTTATGCTTGCGTAGAACCCTTCTACGCTTGCATAGAACCCTTCTACGCATGCGTAGAAGGCGATCTGCGCAGAAGGGGATTGTAGAAGCCTTGTACACATGCGTAGAAGGGTTATTATTATTATAATTAGGTTTATTTCTATACCGCCTTTCTTCCCCAACGGGCAACTCAAGGCAGTTTACAACAGTAAAATAAACACGAAAACAAAATACAGCATTACAATATCAGAACAAATAGCAATAACAATACAATAATCAGCAAAATGAAAGATAAATAAATACAAAATAATACAGTCAAATCCATATAATCAATAACATAGTAACAATAGATAAGATCCCCAGAGATACAATGTACAACAGATCATAAGCCCATACAGTGCGATACAAAGCGTCTTGCCTCACAGACCACAGCCCTAGTAACACAAGGTATACTTCCCCAGGCGAAGGAGTGGAGGCGAAGCAGTCCAGCTTTTTCGTATCAGCCTGAGGCAGGACCCAAGAGTGTGAAGACAAGAAAAGGCACTTCCCCCCTCCTCCCCCCCGCAGCAGCAGCAGCAGCAGTCCTCAGGCAGCAGCAGGTCTTCGGCTCAGCCTGGTAGCCCACAGCCCTTTATCCTCCCCACAGATGGACTGGGAAGGAAGGAAGGGTTCTACGCAAGCGTAGAAGGGTTCTATGCAAGCATAGAAGGCGATCTGAGCAGAACTGTTCTGTGCAGGTCGCGTAGAAGGTGACCTGCGCAGAACCGTTCTGTGCAGGTCCCGTATTTTCTGGAGCCACGGTTGACAGGTATGGGTAGCAACCTGCCAGATGGACATAACTAACCAATCATAACCATGGATGTATGAAACTAACCAATAGAGAACAGGATCCAAAAGTGTAACTAATCACTGGGCTTGGTTTAGTCTAACAAGTGCACCCTTTTGTAAGGGCTTCTCACCAATTTGGGCTTCTTGCTAGAATGGCGGGAAACCGCCATTTTCCTTTTGCAAGAGCGCTCCCGCACTATTTTGCAATTGTGCTTCAATACACAACAGATGCCTTGTCAATCAAGTAGATTGCTGTAATCCCCACGTGAGCCAGTTAGCATACCAGCTCACACACTCACTGTTGTCAAACCCAAGGACACTTAGTCAAGGAATCTGACATTTTGATCTATCACATGAAGATGCCAATATAGGTGCATGGCCAGTTGCACTGGCCATATGTCCCCAAATGTCATGTTTGGGGAATTTTCTAAGAATTCCAATGGGAGGTGTGAGTGGGTAAAAACATATAAAAACCGAGGGATTTTGCACCTCGTTAGCAAACTCCCTAACTGAGGGGAAACTCTGTGCATTTCCCCCTCAATATGCCTTAAATGTGAAGACCTCAAATTGAGCATTTATAGGAGATCAGAGATGCCCACTTTTCACTTATTTAGCATTACTTAAAATCTTTAATTTCTTTTGTATTCATTATTTTACTTTGTTATTTTAAATTCCTTTATCTGCACAACTTTCGTTTTTCCCAGGTAAGTCTCCTATACCTTGAAGGCCAACTGATCTCTGTCAAGTGTCATTGCAGGGGTGGGTGGGTGGCATTAGATGGGCTATCTGGGTAACTGGATACCTAAGGGGTCCAGAATCACCATTTTATTAATCAGAATAGTTCTGTGCATCGAGAGGTCAGTGCAGCTCAAAACACTGTCTGTTAATGCAGAAAAACCTCTCCCAGCCACGCTAGTCCTGTTCAAGGCCAAAAGTAAATTCCAGGCTACGACGGCCCCCATCTGTGCCAGCCTCAACACTATAATCATAATCCTGACATACACTTAGGTTATTCTAACTAGAAGAATTTTAAACTAAATCTTTTGACTTGATTCCTCAAACAACATTGAACCAAGTAACATGGATGCAATCTTATCTAATGCTGATTAAATAAGGATAAAAAAGAAGAATACTGCTTAGTTTCGTATGCAGCAATTATTCCAAAATTCTTCCTCAGGTAAGATACTGAGCTTGATAACTGGAAGGTCAGCAGGTCAGCAGTTTGTGACCTGAATGCTGCACTATGGAATGAGCTGCCATCTCTGTCCCAGCTCCTGCCAACCTAGAATTTCAAAGCAAGAAATTGCAAGAAATCTGGCGGGAAGGTAAACAGTGTTCCATGCATTCTGGTGTCTAGTCATTCCTGCAACATGTCCATTGAAACATCTGTAAATGCAGACAGCACTGGCTCTTTAGCTATAAAAGGAGATTAGCACTGAACCTTGGAGTCAGTTATAACTGGCTTTCAAGCAAGGGTGACCTTTACCTAAGCAACCTGGATAACATGGACTATAGCTTCCATAAAAATTTGACCATTGGCTATGTTGACTGACCCAAGGGGAGTTATAGATTTACGCAGCTGCAGATTACCAGAATAAAGAACCACCTACTGTGTACCATACCCAGTTAGTTTAAGGAAAGAAAGGGAAAATTCTGTCTGAAGCCAAATAAGGAAAGCAGACAAAGGGAGAGTTGAAAGCAGTTCAGCAGCATTTTTGACCCACAACCCATGCACCTACTCCCTCTTATAGTTTTCCCCCAGCAAGATTTAAACAGGAGCCAGTAGATCTTCTAAGTATTTCTAATACTGTATAAATAAAAGTCCTCTTAAGGCCTCTTAGTGAATCACTGGCTGAGAGGAGATTTGAACTGTAGTAAATACTTTCTCAGTGATTGTTCACACTCTTAACTGTTATAGTACACAAGGGTCAAAAGGTGTATTCATTAGTGGTGAGCATTTACATTAACTTGATGTGATTAAGTTGAGAAAGGTCAGTGTCTTCCTTTTTGGGCTCCCTCATTTTGTTGTTCGGTCGCACAGTCAATTCCGACCCTTTGTGACCCCATGGACCATTGCCCATCAGGGAGCTCTGCCCTCCACCATCCTCCTCAAACTGCCCAGCTCTGTGCCCATTGTGTCTATGATACCATCTAGCCATCTCGGTTTTGGTCACCCCTTCTTCTTTTGCCTCATACTTTTGCCTCACACTGGTCTTCAAAAAGACAAGCCAGTCTCCCCTCATTCCAGGCACAAAGAAACAGCTTGGAAAACTGGGCTGCCCTTTCCTGAGTGCCTCCATAGACCAGAATGAAATCTCCATGCTCACCAAACTGAGTGTCTCAATACCCAAAGACACCTGGCAAGGATTTTATAATTCCTGGGAGATTCTTCATTTTCCAAGAGACAGAGAGATAAGGAATGCTCTGATTTCTCAACAAGGTCTCCATAACAATCTGTCTCTATAGAAAACTCATGTCCTTTCCTGCTGACAAGTATACCACACACATGCACATGCACACACATGCACAAATACAGAGCAAGCTTGCTTTCTATTTATAAAGACACAAACCACCCCTCTGATGCTTCTGATCACTGCAAGTCTACGTAACAAAGCAGAGGGATAATCTTTTGTGTACTTTGCATTCAAATGTTGCTTGAGCAACTCTACTTTATTCTTAAGTAAATTAAGCAAAATTGCACAAGTATCATTTGCTTAAAAATCATTCTCATGTTCTTCATCTGCCAAGAGCATGGCAAAATATCTCAGCTTGTCAGAAGATAAGAGAGATAATTTTGGAGGGCCTTGTCTTGCATGGAAGCAAGGATGAGACATGCAAGATTTGCACACCTGTGGTAGACTGACACCCTCTTCTTTAGACAACGAAGGAGCAAGGATGTTGTTGCTAACAAATTTTAACTGCCTATCAATCTCTTTGCTTCACTTCCGATGCTTCCCTAAACCATGTGATGTCACAAGTTGTATACAGAACTGGATGCAGTTAAAACAGAACACAAGCAGTACTCCAGAACAAATACAGAAAAACCAATATGGTTCACTGTCCCCTCATGAGACACTGTATGACGAGAAACATAAAATCTAAAATGCATATTGTTGTGTTCTAAAGCATGTGCCTTTAAACAATGTACCTATCCATGTGTATCCAATATAACCTGTTCCATGTGTAACATTGTAACCTCAGCTGCATCTCTGTAACCCTAATAGGACGCGAGCTAGTGACCACTAGATGGCAATAGCGAGCGTCCAAGCTCATTGGTCCAAGACTCACCCAAGAGCAACAGCGCGGGAAGATTCCCGCCATCACCTTCACCTGGACAAGAAGGGCGTGACCTGAAATGACGTCACGCGGACAGTAGCCAATAGACTGTCAAGGAGCCACATTCAAATGTATAGCCACTGTATATATTGAGCTGTTTGTCCGCCATTACCACATGTTTCCTCTGACCAGCATGTAATAAAGTTGTGTTAAGCCAGCTCTTCGGCTGTCCTGGTGTCTTTGGTCCCATACACTAAATTGGCGACGAGGATGGGATCATGGCTGCCCACGGGACCAAGACATACGCCGGTTTCGACATCAAGAAACCGCAAGACTGGGAACTTTTCGAAATGGACTTCCAAGGCGCGCTGGTGGAGTTCGAGGTGACGGACGAGGCAAAGAAGAGAGCCATCCTCACCAGAATGCTCGGGCACGACGCCAAGAGGGTATTGATTGACCTCATCGCACCCAAAAAGACGGCTGAATTCAAGGCGAAAGAGCTCCTGAAGGTGTTGCGAGACCATTTCCGGCCCTCGGTAGCGATGTTTCCCACTCGGAGCGCGTTTTGGAGGCGAGTCCAAGCGCCTGGTGAGTCGGTTGCCGCCTTCGTAGCGGCCCTGCGTCTGGCTGCCGGCCCATGCAAATGGGAGAACTTGGAAGTCACCCTCAGGGACTGCGTGCTATGCGGCCTGAAGGATGCCGAAATCCAGCGCACGCTGATGAATCAGGAGCCGCCCCCCACATTGCAGGAGGTCCTGAAAGCGGCACAGGCCGCGGAAGCCACGAAGGCCGGGGTACAGGAGCTCCAGGACTGGCGTCCGAAGGCCGACAAAACAGAGAGTTCGGTGCACGCAGCCCAGCGAATTTCGAAATCGTCCGCCGAAAACAGCGACGACGAGGACGTCCGGAGGGTCCGGAAGGAGGGCCGGCGCTGCGACGGCTGCGGAGCGGCTCACGACCGCGCCAGGTGTCCTTTCAGAAAAGCTGAGTGCCACAACTGTGGACGACGCGGGCACATCGCCAAAGTATGCAGACAACGGCGCAAGGACCGGGGGAGCTCGCCCGACCGTGCGGCGAGGCCAGACCGCTCGACGAGAATCAAGGATGGCGCCCGGCCCACGAGGAAGCAGGACGGCGTGGGCCGCATCTCCGACGACAGCGACGACGACGCTCCAGTTTTCAGCGTGTCCTTGGGACACCCCCGCTACTTTGTTGAGGTACTGGTGCAAGGGGCCCCTGTTAGGATGGAGATTGACTCTGGCTCCTCATATTCCCTCATTTCCCAGAGGGAGTTTTTGAGAATTGCCCCCCGCGTACGGCCCAAGCTCAAAGCGTTGAGGTCCACGCTTCGGGACGTGCAAGGGAACAGTATCCCGGTGTTGGGGGTTGGGAAATTCCAGGTCCAATATAAGCGGCACACCGCGGAACTCCCCCTAGTCGTTCTCAAGGGGGTAATTGCAGCCTCCTCGGGACTCAATGGTTCCAGCCCCTGGGTCTGTTCATTGGGGGGGTGCACGCCGTTGGGACTGATCCAATACAGAGGGTGTGCGATGCGCAACCTGAAGTCTTCAAAAAGGGACTTGGGAAATTCAATGGACCCCCAGTAACTTTCGACCTGGACCCGGAGGTCCGCCCAATAAGACTCAAACCGCGCAGAGTGCCTTTTGCACTAAAGGACAAAATAGAGGCGGAACTGGACAAATTAGTGGGCCAGGGGATTCTTGTTCCTGTTGATTCTGCGGAGTGGGAAACTCCAATTGTCACGGCATTGAAGGCCAGTGGGGAGGTTCGCATCTGCGCCGATTATAAGTGCACCATTAATAAGGCAATCCGGCCTATTGCATATCCGGTGCCGGTGGTCAGCCATTTGCTAGCCAGGTTACATGGGGGAAAGTGTTTCACTAAGCTCGACCTGGCACAGGCTTATCAGCAACTCATGGTAACCCCTGCCGCAGCTGCTGCACAGACCATAGTCACGCATAAGGGGGCGTTCCAGGTGACGCACCTCCAATTCAGCGTGAACTCGGCGCCTGGGATTTTCCAGTCGCTCGTGGAACGCCTCCTCAAAGGGCTGGACGGCATTTTGCCATATTTTGATGATGTTTTGATAACGGGGGGGAGTGAGGTTGAGTTGGCTGCGAGGCTAAACAAGGTCCTGGAGGCATTCGAACAGGCGGGGTTGAGGTTGCGAAAAGACAAATGCGTCTTCTTCGCGAAGGAGGTTGAGTTCTTAGGGTTCCGAGTAACACCCGAGGGGATCAAACCGTCCAAATCCAAGGTGGCCGCCATCAAGAGAGCTCCTCGCCCCACCTCCAAGCCCGAGTTGCAGTCTTTCCTAGGGCTCTTAAATTTCTACCACTCTTTCCTTCCTCGGAAGGCTGCGGTGGCTGAGCCGCTTCACAAGTTGCTCAAGAAAGATGCGGCATGGAAGTGGGGCGATGACCAGGAGAGAGCATTCACGGAACTGAAACAACTCCTGGCGTCAGACGCCATTCTGACCCATTTCAACCCCAAACGGCCGGTGGTACTGATCTGTGATGCATCCCGGGTGGGGGTGGGGGCAGTGTTATGCCACGTGTTGGAAAACGGGAGGGAGGCCCCAATAGCGTTTTACTCCAGGTCCCTGTCCCAAGCGGAGAGGAATTACGCCCAGACAGACAGGGAAGCGCTGGCGATAATTGCAGGGACCAAAAAATTTCACGATTTTCTATATGGCCGCCCCTTCACCATCGTGACCGACCACAAGCCCCTACTAGGCATTTTCACCGCAGATAAGCCCACGCCACAGATCTTGTCCCCAAGTATGCTTAGGTGGGCCATTTTTCTCAACGCCTACCAGCACGCGTTGGTGTACCGGCCTGGGAGAGAAACCAGCCATGCGGATGCCCTGTCGAGGTCCCCCCTTCCCCAGACACACAGCCACGTGGGCGGGGAGGAGCCGGACCGCCAGGTGCTCATGATAGAGGTCTTAGATTCGCCCCCATAGTACCCGCCGATATCGCTAAAGCGACAAGCAGAGACAAGACGTTGGCGGCGGTTAGCTCCTGGGTACAGAAAGGGTGGCCAGCGTCTTCCCCAGCGGAAGAATTCGCTCCGTTCTTCAGGAAAAAGTTGGAGCTGTCCCTAGAGAGGGGGTTCTCTTGTGGGGGCAGCGGGTGGTGATCCCCACATCCCTTCGGCCGCGGGTGCTTAAACTGCTGCACGTCAGCCACCCCGGAATCGTGCGCTCCAAAGCGCTGGCCCGTAGTTACTTTTGGTGGCCCCAGTTAGACGCCGACATCGAGCACATGGTCGGCACTTGTGAGAGTTGCCAATGCTCCAGACCAGAGGAGGCCCGTCTTCCCCACAGGGAGTGGGACGCGGCTAAGGGGCTGTGGTCCCGGATACACATAGATTTCGCGGGCCCGTTCCGAGGAACTCTGTTTCTCCTTGTTGTGGACGCTTTCTCCAAGTGGTTGGAGGTCATCCCAGTCACGAGCACCTCCTCGGCCGCGACAATAAAGCATTTGCGGAGAATTTTTTCTACGTTTGGCATACCCGACACCCTAATTAGCGATAACGCTAGTTGTTTCACGTCCGCTGAGTTCAGGGCATTCACAGAGATTAACGCCATCCGGCACATCACCTCCGCCCCTTTCCATCCGGCCACCAATGGCCAAGTGGAGCGCCTTGTACGCACCACGAAGGACGCGCTGCGGCGCATGGGCCCCGGGGATCTCAACCTGCAAGTGTGTCAGTTTCTGCTAGGGTACAGGGTGACCCCGTTGGCATCAGGATACTCCCCCGCGGAGCTCTTAATGCGCAGGAAACTGACCACCATCCTCACTAGGCTAGACCCCACGAGAGTAGAAGACAAGGGGAGGAACATCGGGCTAGAGGCCACAAAGAGTTTCAGCGTAGGCGCCCCCGTGCATTGCAGGAACTACGCCAGCGCAGGGCCAGCCTGGGTGCCGGGGGTTGTCGTGGAGCAGACCGGTCCCGTATCATACCGCGTGGAGACCAGCACGGGTCTACTGTGGCGGTGACATGCGGACCAGCTCCGGAGCCGGGTCCCAGAGAGGCAGGGCTCGGAAAGCACAGACAGGGATTCAGCGTTAGGGTTCTCCCCACCCATTTAGCCCAAGGGGGAGGAGAGGGGGGTCATGCGTCCCCACCGAGGGGGGAGGAAAAGGAATTTGTCCTCATAGATACCCCGCGGGATCACTCAGCAGAGTTTGATTTTGAGTTTCAGAGCCGGGGGTTTTTTCGGAGTGGTCCCCCACCCATCCAAGCGAGAAAAGGGGTTTTACGTTAGCCCCTGGTGCCCCCGGTTCGCCCACAACGGAATCTACCATTTCCTCTAAAGCTGCAAAACCGCAGCAAGCCACTAACAAGTCTCCCTCTCCCATTACAGGACAAGGGTCCAGGGAACAAGGAAGCAGTAGCGGCCCCCGGGGGAGCCAACCCACATCGCGGCCCAAACGCAAGTGCAAGAAACCATCTTGGTTAAGAGACTTCGTCTCATCCTAGGGGGGAGGGATGTTGTGTTCTAAAGCATGTGCCTTTAAACAATGTACCTATCCATGTGTATCCAATATAACCTGTTCCATGTGTAACATTGTAACCTCAGCTGCATCTCTGTAACCCTAATAGGACGCGAGCTAGTGACCACTAGATGGCAATAGCGAGCGTCCAAGCTCATTGGTCCAAGACTCACCCAAGAGCAACAGCGCGGGAAGATTCCCGCCATCACCTTCACCTGGACAAGAAGGGCGTGACCTGAAATGACGTCACGCGGACAGTAGCCAATAGACTGTCAAGGAGCCACATTCAAATGTATAGCCACTGTATATATTGAGCTGTTCGTCCACCATTACCACATGTTCCCTCTGACCAGCATGTAATAAAGTTGTGTTAAGCCAGCTCTTCGGCTGTCCTGGTGTCTTTGGTCCCATACACTAAACATATATTCTGGACTTGTATGATTTCAAGCCCACACCATTGTCCTTTAAGGTAGACACCTGGATTTCCTCAGTCTGCAAAAGTTTCAGTAGGCTTGAAAGTTAGACATCTTAAAAAAATCAAAGCAAATTTGTCTGGAGATTTCAAAAGCTACATATTAGGTGAAATAGCAATCCACGTGGAATTGCTATCATCCCTGCAGTGCCTCGTCTTTTCCATGTAGACCTCAGTGGTGCAGCTGATCAGTTAAACATGTTTCTTCCCAATGGCCGCCCTTGGCTTTTGGTTTTCACCTATCCCCAGTTGGCATCTCTGTCTGATGCTGAAGGCAGACATGGGCCATGCTGTTTGCTGTACAATGACAGGTGAACAAAAGAACAAACAAGCTGGAGAGATCTAAAACATGGGAGCTTGGGGACTCCTGTGAATTGCACTATGTCTCTGTGAACCTCCCACTAAATACAATAGCTGTTCTTTTCAGTGAAGGAAGCCAATAACAAATGGCTTCCCTCTAGTCATTCAGTAAAACCTAGGGGAATCAGACAATAGCAGAATGCAGAATTCAACCCACACTCATACATGTACACAGAATGTCATTGGGCCGCTTTGATATACATGCTGCCGGGTGCTAGACAAGCTCTGTGACAGCCAAGTGATGCTTAATCGGTATTTAGCAATGGAAGGAGTTCACACAGTTGTGTGTGTGTGTGATTGTGTGTGATCGATAACAATATTTCAAAGGGATGTTGTATGAAATTTAGGTACTGCAGATACAGGTAGATTGTGTAAATCTCTGCTGAATATTTGTCAACAGGTTCTAAAAGGCAAGTGGAGTCTCAGACATTTCAGTACATCTCATCCCTCCCCCTTTCGGCTGATATTTCTCATCAGGTTGTTGATATCTATGTGTGAAGTTTTGCAGTGTGTATTACTTCTGTGCTGCTGGAATGAATCCCACATTATAATTGGTCTTACAGTTAGCACTTCAAATATTTCTCCCATTTTTTTTATTAAACCAAAATGCATTCATATAACTCTTTAACTGTCAAAATGTTGGGGAAGTGATATGGTGGTTTGAATACCCTATATTTGTGTGTCTGAAGTCAAGTTGGTGAAAAACATGCCATCCAGAGGCCCAGGGGGAGGTGAGTGAAGAATCTTGCCCCTCCCCCCTCCCCATCCAAAAACCTGGGGCCAGGGAAGAAAAAGGCAGAGAAAGACAGAGGCCTCAGCTGCCCAGTTGCCATCCAGTGGCCTGGGGGAGTCCTCCTAGAGTAGCAAAGAAGAAGGGCTATGCTACGCTGCCGCTGCAGCCAACCACAGACACCTCCGGAGACCCCCGACCACCCCCAGCAAGGCCCGAGTTGGTGCCTTTGACCAACTCCATGCAGCCGAAGGAAGGCGAGAGCTGCTGCATACATGCAAAGGATAAGTAATTGAACTGAAATAATATAGTTGACTTAACATAGATGACTTATAGCAACTGACATAGTGACTGTACAAGAAACTGACTTACATAGAGACTTGATATAGTAGACTTTTATTTATTTATTTATTTCCCTTTCATTAATTAGTTCAACTTTTACTTTGATACTGTGTGATAAACTGTGATATTGTGCATGATAATACTTTGTTTTAAAACTGTTTAAATTGTTTTTTTTTTAAACTGTGATAACATGTGTGATGGGAAGGGTCTGGCGTAGAGACCAGCAAGGCATGCCACGAAGTTTGCCAAGAGAACCCTATGGACTAAAACAAAAGGAAAAACAAGGGGATGCTCAGCACAGCAGATCAGAAAAAGTGGAGGGACATGAAAGGGAGAGGAGAAATACAGTGTTGCAGGTAACAATAGTGCATAGGGACATGGAATGTGAGATCTATGAATCAAGGACAACTGGGAGTGGTTAAAAATGAGATAGGAAGAATAAGCATTGACATCCTAGGCACCAGTGAGTTAAACTGGACAGAGATGGGCAAATTCAGCTCTGGAAACCATCTTATCTACTACTTTGGGCAAGAAAACCTCAGAAAAAATGGAGTAGCCATAATTGTCAACAAAAGAGTAAGGAAAGCAGTAATGGGATACAACCTCAAAAATGATAGAATGATGTCAGTCAGAATCCAAGGCAAACCTTTCAATATCACTGTAATACAAGTCTATGCACCAACCACTAGTGCAGATGAAGCCACAGTTGACCAGTTCTATGAGAACCTACAACACCTCATAGAACAGACACCATGAAACAATGTTCACATTATCTTAGGAGTTTGGAATGCCAAAGTAGGAAATCAAAAAGTAAATGAAATAATAGGCAAGTTTGGTCTTGGAACACAGAATGAAGCAAAGATTGATACAGCTCTGCCAAGAGAACACACAAGTCATAGCAAACACCCTCTTCCAGCAACACAAGAGGCAACTTTACACATGGGCATGACCAGATGGCCAGCATCGAATACAGATTGACTACATACACTGCAGTCAAAGATGGAGAACCTCTATTCAGACAGCAAAAACAAGACCTGGAGCAGACTGTGGCTCAGATCACAACCAACTAATCACAAAATTCTGGCTTAAAGTAAATGAAGAAAACAATTAGACCAGACAGATATGACCTACACGACATCCCTAAAGAATACACGGTGGAGGTCATGAACAGATTTAACGTCCTGTACCTGATAGACAGAGTACCAGAAGAATTATGGACAGAGACGTGGGACATCATGCAGGAGGCAGCAAAAGAAACCATACCAAAAGAAAAGAAGCATAAGAAAGCAAAGTGGTTGTCTTATGAGGCCCTTAAAATAGCAGAGGAAAGAAGGAATGCAAAAGTCCAAGGAGAAAGAAAAAATATAATCACCTGAATACAGAATTCCAAAGAAAAGCAAGGAGAGATAAGGAAAATTACCTGAACAAATAGTGCAAAGAAATGGAGGGGAAATCAAGGGAACATTTAAAGCAAAACTGACCATGATAAGGGACAAAGATGGAAAGGAGTTAGCTGAAGCAGAAGAGATAAAAAGATGGCAAGAGTACACAGAGGAACTCTACAAAAAGGACCTCCACACTCCTGATAATAACAATAATGAGAAATTTGGACTTGAACCAGACATTCTGGAGAGTGAAGTCAGAAAGGCCCTAAAAAGCACTGCAAACAATAAAGCTAGTGGAAATGATGGTATCCCAGTTGAATTTTTCAAAGCCCTAAAAGATGATGGAATCAAACTACTGCATTCAATATGCCAGCAAATTTGGAAAACAAAACAGTGGCCACAGGATTGGAAAAGATCAATGTACATTTCAATTCCAAAAAAAGGCAAAGCCAAAGAATGCTCAAATTATTGAACATTTGTGCTCATCCCATATGCCAGCAAGGTGATGCTCAAGATAATACAGGATAGACTTCAGCAACATGTGGAGAGAGAACTACCAGATGTGCAGGACAGTTTCAGAAGAGGCAGGGGGGCTAGAGACCACATTGCCAACTTACGTTGGATCATGGAGAAAACAAAGGAATACCAGAAACAAGTCTACTTTTGTTTTATTGACTACACCAAGGCTTTTGACTGTGCGGACCACAACAAAATGTGGCAAGTAATTAAAGAGATGGGAATACCAGAACACCTCATATGCCTCATGAGAAATCTGTACACAAACCAAGAAGCAACAGTTAGGACAGAACACAGACTGACAGAGTGGTTTGGAATAGGAAAAGGAGTAAGACAAGGCTGCATTTTATCACCCTGCTTATTCAATCTATACGCAGAGCATATAATGTGCCATGCAGGGATGGAGGAATCACAAAATGGGATCAAAATTGCTGGGAGAAACATCAACAATTTGAGATATGCAGACGATACCACCCTAATGGCAGAAAGTGAGGAAGACCTAAAGAACCTCTTGATCGGATTGAAGGAAGAGAGTGCAAAAGCTGGCTTGAGACTTAATATCAAGAAAACCAAGATAATGGCAACATGTCTGATCAGTCCCTGCAAAATAGATGGGGAAGAAGTAGAAGCAGTGACAGATTTTACTTTCCTAGGACCTAAGATCACTGCAGATGGCGACTGTAGCCATGAAATAAAAAGATGACTGATTATGGGGAGACACGCTATGGGAAATCTGGGGAATATAGTAAAAAGCAGACACATCACCTTGAAAACAAAAATTCACATAGTCAAAGCAATGGTATTCCCGGTGGTAATGTATGGGTGTGAGAGCTGAGCGCAGAAGAATAGATGCCTTTGAAATGAGGTGTTGGAGGAGAGTCCTGAGAGTCCCCTGGACAGCAAAGAGAACAAACAGGTCAATATTAGAAGAAATCAACCCTGACTGTTCATTGGTGGGACAAATGGTGAAGATGAAGCTAAAGTGCTTTGGACATCAAATGAGAAGGGAGGACTCACTTGAGAAGGCCTTGATGCTGGGAAAGGTGGAGGGCAAGAGAAGAAGGGGGCGTCCAAAGATGAGATGGCTAGATGGTATTGTGGACACAATGGGCACAGAGCTGGGCGGGCTAAGGAGGATGGCGAAGGACAGAGTTGCCTGGAGGAAAATGGTCCATGGGGTTGCAAAGGGTCGGAATCGACTGTGCAACTGAACAACAACAACAAAAGATATGCAATATTTAGTAAAGGTAAAGGTTTCCCTTGCTCGAAAGCTAGTCGTATCCAACTTTAGGGTTCAGTACTCATCGCTGTTTCAAAGCCAAAGAGCCAGTGTTGTCTGCTTCTGGAGACGTTTCCGTGGTCATGTGGCAGGCATGACTAGACACCGGAGCACATGGAAGGCTGTTACCTTCCCACCGAAGTGGTCCCTATTTATCCTAACAGAATCAGAAGATGACATTTTCCACCCTCTCTCCCTCCCTCCCCCCCCCCCCACACACACCCCTCTCTAGCACTTGCTCTAGAGTCCTCTAAAGCCCTCTGGTGCCAGTTTTGTGTGTGCAGAAGGAGGCGAGTGGATTAAAGACATTCCCTTTGAACACTGTCTTCTTCTGTCTCCCAAGAGTTGTATCTGAAATAGTAATTCCTTAAAAAACAGAGAAGTCCAAGAGTTCTGCCTTTAGCTTGGATCACCAGCTTGAACCCAAAGTGGAATGTTTTCATCATAAATCAAGACTGATGGAGGAACAGTAAGTAGACTTTTCTACCCAAAAGCCACACAGGAACTGCAGTCAATTCAATAAAGCAATAGGAAGAAAAAGAGGTGCAAATGCACACTATGTATTTAACATAAATTGTCTGTCAGCCCTTAGAGGTGATATAGTTAATAGTATTTGGGATATTAAAGAAAGACTTTGGTTCCAATTGCTGCTGAGCCAGTAAGTTCCTTGATTCAATTTAAATCTGTTATTAATTCTCTACTTAGTATACTTCAAAGAAGTGTTTGATGGGACAGCTTCATATAATCTAGCAACAGGTCTAAAGAAAAAGATGAATAAAGTTCTTTTCTAAAAGGGTTGCAGAAGCAGTTGGATGGGTGGGGGGGAAATTAAAGCACTATTATAAATGATTTCAAAATGATGCTCATAAATGTATTTTTCTGTTTCTTGAAATATGAATTATATTGAAAGCCTTGTACTGTATTTGCCAAAACAACAATGCATTTAGTCAGTTGTGACATGCAGCAAAATACTCATCTCTGAAATACTGGTTAGGGGCTAATGCTTTTTCCATTCTTATGATAGTTTCATTTCACTCTACTACTCATGAATAATGAAGCCAACATATACTGATAAAATAAATCTAATGATTCAGGGAAGAGGAAAGGCTGACAAAGACAGATGGGGGAGATGGAAGGTAGAGACAAATGCATACTCCACAAAAGTATTTGTACTATATTGACAGCCACTGAGCAATGCAATAAGATTAGAAAATTCTCATACAGGTAGTTGAAATGAATCTATTATTTTTGAATTTTAGAACAGGACTTACTCCTAAGCGGACAAAAAAGTATGGCAGGAAAAAATAAATTTATTCTTTGTCTTTTATTAACATATACACAGTTATATGCTGAATCAACAGATTTCAAGCTTTTTAATTTCACCTCTACATCCTGGCAAAACAGAGGCAACAAGGAGGGATTGGCTAACCTGGTGGACAGGGGCAGTCATGTGAGGATAAAGTATAGGTGATGCCACCAGAGCTTAGAAATAATTCATTAAATTACCCCTAACTCATTAAAGAATTAACATTGATTCTAACACTCACTATTTTGCTCATTAAACAACAGTGATGTTAACAGGTTGAGAAAGATGAGTTTTGTTGCCAAGTTGGCTATTTTTCTACATACATTAAAAATAATTTGTTAAGAATAAATCACTAATAAATAAAACAAATGATTGCTAGCTTTTCCAAAGTTGACATTAGCATTTCCAAGATCATCCCTAATAAAAACAAACCAAATGAGAAAGCCCAAAAGGAGAATTCACCACAGGTAACTGTGCTATTTGTAACTTCTTCTTCTTTTTAGAATCTGATTTAAGGGAACTCTAACTTCTCATATGTTGATACATGTGTAGGGTTCTTTTAGCTGGCTGCTGAAGTTGCAGTTAGATGTTATCAATATAAGTAGGGCTCAGTGGTTAAAAATCTCACCTTTGTAGCTGGAATGCTATCAAGCTGGCAGTTGGATACCTGGGTACTGCATGACAGATTGATTGAGCACCTATCCCTGTCCCAGATCTTGGGGATATGAAAGGAGCCTCATTCAGGTGTCCCCTGAGCAGAGTTTGTCCAGAAAAAATCATTTCAATCCAGAATAATTTCCTGACATGAAATTATTATAATATAAGTGGACTTAGCAGGCATTACCTTACAACTCCATAACATGCTATCAGTACATGATGGGATTTGTGTGAGCTTCTTCTTCTTCTTTTGAACTGTTGCTCTTATGTCTCAGTTTCCTTTCCATCAGGATGCAGAATCTAGAACATTCCAGAGATCCTTCCTAAATTCCAGTCAATGTTTAGAGATCATGGGAACTGTGATATAACATCTAGATGGCCACAGTTACCCAATTTCTACCTTAAATGACTCTCAATGGTCTCACTTTTTTTTTTAGCTCTTCGGAGTGGTTTAAATTTCAAATAAAAAGAAAGAGAAGAGCCTGAAAAGCCTCAAACTGATGCTTAAAACAATATTTTTGTGTCACATGTAAGTTGTATTATTATAAGTGTCTTCTTAAAGAAAACTGACTGAATTCCATTGAAGAATGAGAGAGAGAGAGAGAGAAATAAAATGTTAAAATAGCTAAATGACTGTCTTCATACAGAAGATGTGATATATACAAGTATATACAATAATCAGCCACACATCACCATATGGCTTATAACATCTACACTGAGGGGGAAAGTGTGGAATAAACAGTGATAAAAATATAATGAGGAGTTTTTATTGGAGATATGTTAGCCTAATTATAGCAGATTAAACTGCTTTCCTGTGATCAAAAAGCAACTACATTTTAAAAAATTCTCAAGATACTATTGTTAAGAAGTTAACAGCAGCTAAAATCCTTTGCACATTTCCCCACTGGCAATGGAGATGAAGTCAGACTCACTGGGAAATTATCACTGATGAAAGGCAAACTACATTTGATTCAAGGTGAGTTTGGAGGCAGAAGACTCATGCAAAATGTGACCAGGTTTGAAGCTAGTTGTTGATGATGACATCATCCCTGATGCGCATACAGAGCTGCTCAACAGAATTTCAGCCAACATCACACTCTGAAGGGAGGTCTTAAAATAGCTTAATATTGGAGTTGAATAAGATGGAACAAGCCTCACAAAGCTACAGTAGACAGCAAAAAATTAAATAAAAGTATCAACTAGGCAGACTGTGGATGTTTGAATAAAGGCTCTGCCACAAGGCAAAAGAAAGGATGATATACTCAAGGCATATGCTATGTGAGTGGATATCATGATCTCATGTATATTTAGCAAGTTTCTTAAAGAAAAGAAAAAAACAAATCCGTTAAACGCCGGCTAATGACTGCCCTGGGTTATGTTTGCTGCAGTTTCTGATGGCAAAAATTACATCCCGGTTTACAATTCCCCACCTTTTTTTTTTATGAAGGGGAATTACATGCCTAGTGCCATTTTAGAGTGTATGTTATCATGTAGAGATGCTACGTAGTTAGTTTCATTTAATTCTGATTAAGTACACTTAGCCTAAGTGCACCCATTTTGTGAGCATCTCTCTACCATTTTCTAGAGGATGAGGGAGAGCTGCCTTGTGGCCAATTTTCAAGGCCATCCCTAGGGAAAGAACCTTGAAGATGTTCTCTCTCACTGACTTAAAATTGTGGCCCCATGCCATTTTAGACACTAAGATGACACCCACCCACCACCAACACAAGTCACGATTCGTCACTAACCGCTGTGGAGGCAGTAGTGGTGGCGGAGGCATTTTTGGTGTGATTTCAACAGTATTTGCCACTTCTGCCAGCAGCAGCACACTCTGGGGACCATATCTGCTCCATTCTGGTCTTCGTCTGAGGTCCCCCTGTGGTGCTACAGCCAGGAACACTCACCTCTCTGGAATGCTCACCTTTCTGGAACTTCCTGGTTATGCACCGGGTGCCCAGGCACAATTCCCAGCTGTAGAGTCACAGGGGGACCTTGGACGAAGACTGGAATGGAGTGGATATAGTCCCCAGAGTCTGCTGCTGCCGGTAAAAGTGGCAGATACTGTGGAAACCACACCAAAAATGCCTCCACCACCACCGCCGTATGGGCTCCCCTGGTGCCTGGAAAAAGCGCTCAGGAAGAAGCAGCAGTGTGCAAAAGAGGGAGATTGCTTCTTCTTTTACTGTACTTTATATCTCCTTTTAAAAATCAATCTCCACCATTGGGGATCAGCTCCACCCCAGCCCCTCACCAACTGGTATTTAGAGTAATTTTTAAAGCAATGTTTTATTTTTAAAATATATGCACAATTTTATGAATTTTTTCAGTTTTTTGAAATACACCAGGAACATTGTAAATGTGAAAATTTCTGAGGTAATTATGTTTTGTTTTACAAGTACTAGAAAATATCATACTGTCTGAAACTACTGGACATGACCATAGAGCATGTAACTCCAATCCTTATTTTTTCATTCTTACTGAGAGCTAGAAATCTACAACTGCTAAGGAGTTGTTTATTATTATTATTATTATTATTATTATTATTATTATTATTATTATTATTATTATTATTATTATTATTATTATTATTATTATTATTAACAATAATAACAATAGTATTGTCATTAGTCATTGTTATTTTAGAATGACTACTGCTATCTCCACATGATCATAAACCATAATTCTCACTAAATTTGGGGACTTCCTGAAAGAGCATATATATATCCTTCATATATACCAGGGATTCCCAACCTTTTCAAGCAGAGGGCTGGGTCACACTCTCTCAGTCAGCTTCAAGGGTCGTATGGCCATTTTGCTCTACCTGAACAATGAGAGTGGGCATTTTGTCCCAACAGCTTCAAAGGGGCAGCCATTTTGTTTCTCCACGGCCCTTGGAGGAGTAGCGGGCACATGAAATGGTGCCATGGGCCGCATATGGCCCACAGGCCTTAAGTTGGGAACCTCTAATAAATACTGAATCTGTGGAGACAAGACGTGTGTAGAACAGGGGTGGACGACTTTGGCACTGAGAATTGAAGTTCAAGAACACCTGGAGTGCCATGGTTGACCACCACCAGTGTAGAATGTGAAGCAGTACCACTGTGACATTAGGTCACATTCAGGCTACTATAATATTCTGAACACCAGAAACAAGTGTAGGAAGAAACAGAGCTACATGGGAAAGCTTTCCTCAAACATTTTTTTAAAAACTGCACATAACTCCAAAGAAGTATTACTGTAAAGATTACTCTTCGTATTAAACAAATATTTCCAGGGTATTCTAAGGTTACATACCCATACAAAAGTAATGAAATTGAGATTCCTAATAATCTATGCAAATACCACGGATTACTAATGGCCATGTTACCCAGTTCTGCCACTGCAATCTTCTTGGGGATCACCCTTATCTTCCAGTGTCCTTACTCATGTGGAGAGAGAGCCTCATGGATAATGGCAGCTCTCTGCTTTTAGATTTACTGCCTTCATTGAGAAAGAGATATTAGGAATGATGGTAAAGGCAGCAATGCTAGTTTCACAGATTTTAAGTCCTGAGTAAGGGTAAAGTCCTCTTTTCCCCATACACATGAATGGCTCCTTCTTCACTATCAGATTCATTTAGAGCTGGGATGGATGAGCAACACTGGAGTGCTGCCGTATTAAAAGGAGGGACATGTGTTCACGTAAATATACATTAGAATCCTATTAGTTGATGTTCTCCTTCCACATCCATGTCAATTGTCAAAACAACATGAAATCTGCTTAAGAAGTAATACATGATATGACAAGACTTCTATGATTGCTTCCCAATAAAATTTTGATTGAAGTGTATTTCATATTGTTGACATTTTAACACGAGGTCTCTACTGTTCATCAGAAAACGTACAGACAGGCAATTCTCTCTGCTTTCTAATTGTTTTTGTCTTTATACTCTAAATATTTTCCTCTCACTTTTCCATTTCTAAAAATGTTGACACAAGAGAACCAATGGTTTTCTTTCAACAAAAAAATCCCCACTCATGTTTTAAATTAAAGCTTTGAAAAATTACTTTTTTAGACCTTGAAACTGGGTTAATATTCACTCAGCATTAAGAGAGATAATACACAGTTAACTCCAGTGTGGCCTGGTTTATGAAAAAACATAGAAGACTCAAAGTATATAATATCGACTGCTTTTACACAATGGCAGGTGAGATTCTTGCATTTCATTACTATTCTATCTGACTGATGGAACACAGGTGCTTTGAGGATATAATAAATGCAAGACCTATACAGGTCATGAAGGCTGCCAGGTCAATTCATTTAATAGTGAATTCATGCCAATTAATTTCAACAGTCTTTTGGGAGGGAGTAATTGTACAAATTGCTTCTTCTGCTTTCAGAGGACTACTTTCTTTGATGTTAGTAGGCATCTTTTAAAAAAATATATGCATAGGTATTCTTAGTAGCAGTTTTTGCATACTAAAAGAGGAATTGCAAATAAGGATAGCATTACGTTTGACCCTTAAAATCACAGCTTTAGGATGTCAAAATAAGGTAGCAGGTAGGGCCAAAGTTCAGCCTACAAAAAAGGGGGCCTGCTGGACAGTAAAATCACTGTTCTCTACTCTTTCTACTCCTATTTCCAAATAAGCAGTACTCACAATGAAAAAGAAATAAGTATGCCTGTACAGTTTGGGTGACCTGAAAATATATGTGTGAGGACAGTTTTAGATGCTCCTGTTGCTGAGCAACAGCATATCGGGTTTACGAAATAACATGGTAGAAGGATTCTTAATAGAAATCTACCTTTGTTCTTTTTATGTGCAATAAAATGAGAGAGAGAACAACTCTGACTCAAGCTTTGAAAATGCAGAAGTAGAAACGAAGGCTACAGGAGAGGCATGAAGAAGCCTCCCTGAGTGGTGCTTGCATCAGAAGGGTGGGGCACAAACAAACATCATAGAGGAAAACATAATTTGTGTTCATGAAGCCATACTTGTGTTCTTTTCCCCATATTCAATTTTACCTCATCAGAATGTCCATGCCCTTGGATTTAGGGCTGGGAAAAGGAAAACTTGGCATAAGTCATTAGAGTATTTATTTTGAGCCACCAAAGATGTGTGCAGTGGTGTCATTATGAGGTATTTTGTGGTGCCCAACATCACCCTCAATGGAAGAAGTGTCCCTTTCCCTTTGTCACATCATGGTTCACCAAAAACTGACATGGAAAATTTTATCTCAATATGTACAAAAAGATACAACAATGGTGTCGTTAAATGGAAACAAAATGCTTCCCTACTTGCCCAAAAAGGCCAAGATCCATGTGTGAATATGGACTACAGATTTGAAGGACTTTTAACAAGGAATTCTCCATACACTTGCCATGCTTTGTCAGTGAGGTCATGACAAACAAACTGATTTAAAGCTGGTATAAATTCATGCTGCACCTTCACTCATCCCCACACACCAGTATCCCATCCTATTATACTTTTGTCATTGAATGATCCCATCCTATTATACTTTTGTCATTGAATGATAACTATCTACTTCCTATTATTTATTTTATCAGTGTAGAAAGCAGTTCTACATAAGAACATATATTTTTGTTGTCCAACTTCCAACTATCTAACTAGACTGAAGGGAACTGCCCAGAGTTTATATAATAAATTTCACAGGGAATAATTTATATAATAAATTTCACAGGGAATTGGAAATTTAACCTCAAGTCTCCCCAGTTCATTTTTCAACAAGTGTCTGTGCAAATTATAATGCTTTATATACTTTTGTTTAATCCATAAAATATCAGGTTTGAGCATTGGACTCATTCAAAATTCATATTATGTGGCAAAATCCAAGGTCTCTAGGGGAACAAAGGACTAGAGTTTCAAATAGGATTCTCTGGAATTATGCTCTCTCTATAATTTCAAACAAATTCAGGCTACAGATGCTCAGCTAAAGACTTTGTTCATTCGTCATTTTGCACTTTAGGCAGGCATACTGAAAACTGGGTCCTTACACATAAGAAGGGCAGAAGTGATTTTCATGAAAGTGAGTGGCTAAAGTGCTGACTGGGACGTGGAAGGTCTGCAGTTCGATTCCCGAGTACTGCAGGATGGAATGTGCTCCCGTCTTTGTCCCAGCTCCTGCCAACCTAGCAGTTCGAAAGCAAGAAATTGCGAGTAGATAAATAGGGACCACTTTGGTGGGAAGGAAACAGTGTTTCGTGCGCTTCGGTGTCTAGTCATGCCTGCCACATGACCATGGAAACGCCTGCAGCAGCAGACAGTGATGGCTCTTCGGCTTTGAAACAGAGATGAGCACTGCACCCTAGAGTCGGATATGACTGGCTTTCGAGCAAGGGAAACCTAAAAGTATGTTCCTCTGGAAACTGAACTTTTTGTGCTCAAATACTCAGAATGAGGGAAGCTTATATGTCACTTAGTTTCACTTAAAGTAGCAAGTGATACTTGTTGTTGTTCAGTCGCACAGTCGGTTCCGACCCTTTGCGACCCTATGGACCATTGTTCTCCAGGCGCCTCTGTCCTCCACCATCCCCCTCAGCCCTCCCAGCTCTGTGCCCATTGCGTCTACAATGCCATCTAGCCATCTCATCCTTGGCCTCCCCCTTTTTCTTTTGCCCTCCACCTTTCCCAACATCAATGCCTTCTCAAGTGAATCCTCCCTTCTCATTTGATGTCCAAAGTATTTTAGCTTCATCTTTACTATTTGACCTTCCAATGAGCAGGTCGGAAAAAGAAGAGATAAGATTCAAATAGGGTTTTGTGTTTGAGAAATCGAACTTCAAAGAAATCCTGTGCTCATTTCCTGAAGGTTGATTGCACAGCAAACAAATTTGCAAATTAGATAAGTTCCTCCTATGAACTCAGATGTTTTCAACACTCAAGGAGTTACCACAGCTAATGATGTGAATGATAATCTGAAAGTTCACCCTGCCCTCGGGGAAGAAAAAAGAAAATTCTCACTGATTGAAATAAATTAGGATTTTACTTTTAATATAGAGAATTGTGTCATTCTAAGAAGCATATAAACACTTCATAAAAAGACACAGAAGCATCCAGTCAACTCCAGCAAATGTTCAAAGCACAAATGGATGTAGTTTAAAAATAACAAATCTCTATGTGCTTTTTTACTTTAAAGATGTCTGTTTGATTTGAAACATTACAGCAGATTTCATTGTTTAAGAGCAGGGCTTTCTCAAAGGCAGGCTCTTTTCAAAATTATAGTTTGAGACGTCTTGTTTCCATGGAAATGACCTTTCACTATTCTGTGGAAATGGAAGTAGTTTTATATATTTCTCTTTTTCTGGACTTTATTATACCAGCAAAGCTATAATTCAGAATACTTTCCTCATTGCACAGCTGCCTGCACACCTAAGAAAAGCAACTTTCAGGATTTCTGTTCTTGTTCTTTAACACTGGAAGAGCACCAGGAGATCACATGGAGCATGTTAAATATAGAAGTAATGTAATTTCCCTTACGGATAGGGTCCTAAAGGAATATTTGGATCTGTGGTTTAAAAACAACAACAAAAAACCTTCCTTTTCAATTTATTCTCCTGCACCATTATAAGCTGGAGAAGTACACATGAAAACATTGTGTGTAAAAGTACACCTTTTAGAAGTGCAGAGTGAGGGTAGCTCACTATGTATGGCAGTAGAAGTGTAGGTTCAAAATAAAAAACAGAGATATCCTGACTCTACCAGTTTTCTCCTCTTACCTTCCATCTCTTTCTATCACTTTGACTAAAATTTGTCAGTAGGCTTTTGAGATTCTTGTTTGTCCTATTACAGGAGGAGTGTAGTTGCCTTCCCATATAAAAGTGTCAGACATCACTCTATACAATTCATAGCTTAGCTCAGATTGGCTTTGATTTAAATGAAATTGATTTAAATCACAATTTAAATCACGAGTCAGTAAGACTCAATTTAAGCCAGGGGTGCCAGAACCATCCCCAGTAACAATTAATCTGGCCCACTTATGACAGCCGCAAATCATTTACAGCAGCGTTCTTCACATGTGTTGGTACGGGTGCATTTGGTGCCTGTGCATGCATGTTTTACTTCCGCTTATGGGTGGGAGGAACCATGTGACCAGCACACTCGACCACATGACCGGTCCATGGCTCGAAAAGTTTGAGGTGTGATTTAAACCATGGCTTTCTACATAAAGACTCATAAAGGCTCAAAAGGTTTCAGTATCATTTTTACTACCTGCCCTTCCCTCCTGATACTTAGCTTCTTGTGCAGATCTATTTCATTTCCAACTTTTCTGAAAGTTCACATGCAAGAAGTTGAATTTGTGTACATAGACTCTCAAGGAAACCATTATTCCATGCAAGATTGTATTCTTTTTCTCAACTCCATATGCTTACTTTATAACATTGTTGCTGTTTTGAGATCTGTAAAACCAAGCATCTGTGATAATATTTTCTAGATAGAAGACACAGCCAATGCTGCGCTGCCTTCCCCGGGACCCATTCCTCTGGCCCCGGAGATGTGGGACAGCTGTGTCACTCTCGTCCCTCCTGAGCCTGTTGCTGGAGGGATCAAAAGGAGCCGACACTGGAGCCGCCACCACAGCCTCCGCTGCGCTGCTTTTCCCGGGACCCATTCCACCGGCCCCGGAGATGCGAGGCAGGTGCTCGTGCAGAGGGCTCCCCCAAAGAGGGACAATATTGTTTCTCTCTGTGTACTGTTTTGGACGTGGAGCCCTGGTTTCGTTTGCAACTTTGAGTTTGATTTAAATTTTGTTTGTATTTTGTATAATTGTATACTGTATTTTTGAATTGTATTTTGTAATTTTGTGATATGTTGTGATGCCGCCCTGAGTCGGCCTTGTGTTGAGTAGGGTGGGATACAAATGAAAATTGATGATGCTAATGATGAAGTTGCTCAATAATCTTACAGAAACCCATGTTAAGAGCATGACATTGTGAATGAATTAATGGAATTCATTTACAAATAAATAAAATAAACACTGCTTGAATATACAGCCTCATGCTGCAAAATTAAAAAACTAATCTTTATTTCATGATGACTAACTTTTGGACTACAATGTATCATAAATAGAAACTTTAGATAGATTTTCCCCTCACAAAATATTTTAGTTTAAAAAGTTCTAATTTTAATTAGAAAATCTAATTTATTAATTTTTTAAAAAAATCAATTTTATATCTATGATGTTGATTTTTATCCACCCTAGCTCATATAGTAATCTGGCATTATTTTCATATGATACACCAGCCTCGTCATTTAAGGTAATCTGGAGAATCTGTCACTGTAAATCCCCACACTGAAATTATTTTGTGGATTCCACTGGGCCCGAATGGTATTCCCAGTTAGGATTGATTCTGAACAAATTGCACACGTCCAGTTCATTTTACAGCATTCTCACCTCTGCCCCAGTCATGGTCATATCTCTGCAGTTATTTTGGGACATAATTTTAATAACACAAAAGGAAAATAGGAAGAGAATTGATCTTTATTATTGTGGGGAAAGTCAAAAGAAGTAAGAATTCTTCTGTATCTTGTAAAACTAAGATGAATGGTCTGTGGTCTACAAGCTGTGTACAGCTTCTCTTTTGTGACAAATTTTCTTTTGTGGCATGATCAGAAACAAACATGCAAGCATAGTCACTAGCTCACTCTATCACACACTCAGGCAAGCACTAAGTTCAGCTAAGTGCCACCTGAAGTACTCAGTATATATTTTGTACCTGTATAAAACACTGCACAAATAACAACCACTTCAAATTTCTTCACTGTGTTTGAGGCTGCCTTATGAAGTTGTGAAGAGGAGCCTCTTTCTCTAGAATTATCCCTACACTAATTTAGGCAAACAGCCAATGTTCCTTTTCACATTGTTGCTGACCACTATCCTTTTATAAAGTGGTGGGATTCAAAAAAATTTACTACCTGCTCTGTGGGCGTGGTATGGTGGGTGTGACCAGGGGGGAAGCCCTGCATTGCACCCGAATTAGGACTACAGGAGTACTTCGCTTAAAGAGCATAATGCGTTCCATGGGATTGCTCTTTAAGCAAGTTTGCTCCTTAAGAGAAACACCATTGTAAGTGACCAATTGTGACTTTTGGTGTGTGTGTGTGTGGGGGGGGGGGGAGGATTGTGAACCCTGATTTAGTTGTTAAGCGAGTTTTAGGTTGGTTTTAGTTGTTAAGCGAGGTGACTACTCAGAGAAAATTCTGCTCTTTAAGCAGGTTAGTCTTTAAGTGAGGTGCTCTTTATATGAGGTTTTACTGAACTTTATTTCAAAACTTGGATGGGCGGGGCCAGCCAGAATTTCTGCTACTGGTTCTGGTGAACTGGGGCGAACCTGCTGAATCCCACCACTGCTTTTATAGATGTAGAATATTTTAGACAAAACAAAGCTTTGTTTACATAATGCAAGCGCGGCGCCAAAATGGCCGCCGCGCCCTTTGCGGGCCCCCCCCCCCACAGGACAGAGAATCCGGGTAGTTAGGGGCGTGGCCAGCTCCCTCATAAAAGGGGTGGCCACGAGGCAGCCGAGCTGCCATTTTACCTCAGCGACGGAGCGGAGAAGTTTTTTCCCCTGTGTCTCCGTCGCTCTTTAACTTACCGGGAAGCCTTTTGCGGTGATTTTTTCCTTTTGGCTTCCCTTTACTCTGGTGGAGATGCCTTCGAAGAAGAAGGCAGCTTCGAGTGCGGCTCGCGCTGTCAGGAGGCGCAACCCAGGTCGGAGGACCGCGGTGCCGCCTCCTCACCAGCCGCCTTTGCTCCTGCCGGGATCGGCGGAATGGGGTCTATTGCCCCTTGGCACGGAGCGGGCGAACAGAGTGCGGGCGCGGTAGGGGAGCCTGCCCGCGGCCCGCGAGCGGTGGACACCGCTCCTGCATCTGCCTCACCAGGTTGGGCCTGCTGCTCTTGGGTCGCCGCCTCCCCCGGGGCCCTCTAGCCTCGGGGGGTGGTGCGGCCCCCTGCCTTGGCATGTTTCTCCGCCGACCCTGCCGGGCTTCGGTATTGGCCAATGGCCATATTCGGGTCCTGAGGTACAGGGACCTGTACCCACGTCTGGACCGTGCGGGCCGGCCGGCCCTTGGCCCCAGGTCACCGTGGAAGCCTTACTGGCCCGCCTTGCGGCCCTTGAAGCGTCGTTGGCTCGGGCCAGTCAGGCGGGCCCCCCCCTTTTTGGGGTTCCTTTCGAGGTGCTGTCGGCAGGAGGACAACAGCCGACAGGGAGGGTTGAGCTGCTGCAGGCGCGTGGCGCGGTTTCGGCCACTGCCTCGCAGCTCCCCAGCAAGCAGCCAGGTGCGGGTCAAGCCCCGGTGATGAGCTCTACGTCGGTCGTGAGCTCCGACGCCCCCAGTGGGCCGGAACCCCCGGTGTGGGCGGCCCGCGGGGGTGCAGCATGTGAGTATACGGTGTAAGCGAGTACATCCACACACATCCCCGGGGCCCCGTGGTGGGGGGTGTTCCCTACCCTGAGGGGCATGTTTGGGGTGGCCGGGTTGGTCTAAGCCCCTATTCCTTACTGCTAGTGACCACTTGGCACAGGCCGCCAGGGAGTAAATTTGGCGGGGGGAGTATGTGGATATCTTCTCACTCCTAAACTAGGTGCCCACCAAGGAGAGATGGAGGGGCGGAATGAAAAGGATAGTGGCAGGCACGTTGTCGCAAGCCACCGAGCATGTGGGACAAATGGTCGCCGGCCTGCATCATATGCATGGCGGTGTACCTCAGGGCCCGGCCGGATCTGGCAATTCCGATGGTCCTGTATTTGGACAACATCTACCGGGCGATGGTTTACTTCCCGGGCCCAGCGTGGTTGGCTTGTGACAAGGAATGCCGTAGGCGGTTTCCCTCACACCCTGGGGATTAGGCGGGTTGAGCCAGGCCAGAGACTGCGGCTTTTGTACTTTACGCCCACGCGCCCTGTGCCCGGGGAGATATACCATTGTGGGCATGCGGTTCAGCGGGCGGCCCCAGCATAGGTCACCTGCCATGGGGCGGGGCGGGGGGTTCCAGCCCGCCTGCCGTGCTGGACTTTCTTGTCCAATGGCTCCTCTAATGGGAGGACTTGTATATACAGACAGGAATGTCCCACCTGTGTTGGCCCCCATGCGGCCTCTGCCTGTCACAGGCATCGAAGGATGCGGGGCAGAGGGGGGGGCAGACAGGGGGCTTGCAAGACTGCCGCAGATGGATCTAGTTCACCGAAGGGCTCCCTCCCCATTGGAGGTGGACATGTTGGAGCGTTGGCTCACATGGTACCTGAAGGGAGGGGATGCGGGTTATCTCCTTCAGGGTTTTAGGCAGGGGTTCCGGATCCTTTTCATGGGTAACGGGTCCCCTCAGGATGCCCCCAATCTTTTATCCCTTATGGGGAGGGGGGGTGGCTGCTGCCAGCTTTGACAAAATGGTCTATGCGGGCAGGGTCGTGGCACTGTCCCTGCACCCCCGTCCCAGGGAGCATATTATTTCAATGATGCCATGCCTTTTGACTATTTCATTGAGGCTCGGTATTCGAGCGTTTCACCATTTTCCTAGATTGCGCTTTTGTCCGCAGGTCAGGGTCCCGGTCTGTAGCCCATTCCCTGGATGGTTTTATTCGGGGCTGAACGGGGCTGGGACACGTACACACGTCTCCTCAACACATTTCAGACGCTAATGGAGGAACTTGGTGTCCCTTTAGCGCCCGAAAAGACCGAGGGCCCATCTCCACAGCCAGTATCCCTAGGGTGGAGAGCAACACGATAGCGCAGGATTCTAGGTTGCAGCGGGATAAGGTGTCAAGGCTAGTGGCCCTTGTCGCGGTCTTGCTGGCAGAGTGCATGGCATCACTGAGGGAACTTCTGGTGCTACATGGTCATCCCAGTTTCGCTGGCAGGGTCGTCGCACCGGGCAGGGCATTTGCTCTGCGCTGGGCGACGCTATGGCGGGATTATCCAGGCCCCACCACAGGCTCAGATTTACCCGGGGTATCGGGGCAGACGTGCTTGTCTGGCCATAGATCCAGAGGTAGTTCAACGGGGTGTCATTTTAGGGTCTGATTTCCTGGCTCCCCCTTGCTTTTAGATGCAGTCCGATGCCTCAGGATTCCTGGGTTTCTGGGATGTACTTCAATTGGAAGTGGGCCTATGGTGGGTGGCCACCATCCTGGGCAGGCAAGGGTCGCCTGCATGGTCTCACGTATCTGGAATGTTTCCCTATCCTGGGTGCTTTGATGCTATGGGGCAAGGGGTGGGCCAACTCGGTTGTGCAACTTTGGCATGGCAACGCGGCTGTTTTCCGCATCGTCACTGCACAGAATTCCAAATCGCCCGGGGTTATGGAGCTAGTTAGTTGGTTTGTGTTATGCAACCTGTGCCTCAACGTTCCCTTCAGGGCCAGGCATGTCCCAAGGGTTGATAATGATATTGCTGCTGCTTTGTCTCGCCTCCAGATCTCCCGGTTCCGTGCCTCGGCCCCCGGATGCGGAGGAATTTCCCTCGCCACTCCCGTATGTGAGATGGACCGTTGGCAAGGAGAGGTGAACCGGGCGATTGGCCTGTCACTAGCGCCATGCATTAGTAAGGCGTATCATCACGCATTTAGTTCCTTTAGAGTATTATGTACCCGATTCCGGCTGCCAGGAACCTGGCCTTTTCCAGTAGCCCATGTTCTGCGGTTCACGATTTACCTGTATCCCCAGGGCCTTGCACCACGCACCATAGCATCTCAGCTGGCGGGTTGGCTTTTAGGGCCAAAGTGGGAGGTCCTGTGGACAGCACCAATGACTTCCGGGTGAGACATGTTGGGAGGGGTGGGTGCGCGTGCCCGGGCGTTTCCTGGGTGACCGCCACCCCACTTACCCAGGGGGTTTATGACCCAGTTGGCCCGGGGCTGGCCTGGCCTCAGTTTTGATATATGAGGCAGCCCACTTCACGCGGCTACAACGGTGGCCTTTTTTGAGCCCTCCGCGTCGGCGAGCTTGAGATGCTGAGTAAGGCGGATGCAAGAGTTTCCCAGGGTTTTTACCCAATTGGCCCGGGGCTGGCCTGGCCTCAGTTTTGATAAATGAGGCAGCCCACTTTATGCGGCTACAACGGTGGCCTTTTTGGAGCCCTCCGCATCGGCGAGCTTGAGATGCTGAGTAAGGCGGATGCAAGATTTACCCAGGGTTTTTACCCAATTGGCCCGGGGCTGGCCTGGCCTCTGTTTTGGAAATGAGGCAGCCCACTTCATGCGGCTACAACGGTGGCCTTTTTGGAGCGCTCCGCGACAGCGAGCTTGAGATGCTGTATAAGGCGGATGCAAGTGTAGGGCACTGGAACTCGAGGATGTCTATGTTGCCAAAGACTGGGCCCAGTTGAGGATACGCTCCTCTAAGACAGATCAGCATGGCGTAGGCAGTGGTGTAAGACTGCTACGGTGTTCTTTGGCAGACATCTGTCCGGTTGGTGCCCTACAGGAATTCCTGGCACTGCGTGGCAGGCATCACGGCCCGTTTTTCTGTCACCAAGATGGGTCTCCCCTTACTAAATTTCAGTTTTGGAAGGTGACAGCCAGAGCCCTCACCAGGGTGGGCCTACCAGGTGCCCGTTTTGACACACATTCATTCCGTATTGGTGCAGCCGCTACAGCAGCTGCTTTTGGGTACTCTGGGGCTGACATACGCAGCATGGGGAGGTGGGGCTTGCAATGTTTTCAGTTTTATGTGCGCCCACTCCCGCCATGAGTACCAATCCAGTCACCTTACCGTCTTTTTCTCAATTTTTCTCAATTTTCTTACAGACCCTGGGTGTTGTATTACACCGGTGACAGTATGGCTGGTGGGCCACAGCTATGTGCACAGGGCAGCGCGTTACGCTGCGGCGACAGAGTGGGGACCCCAACTGGGACTGGGTGAACACGCCAGTCTCACATGGCATGGTAAGCCTGGGATGTTATGGCGGGAGCAGCGGCCTTTCCTTTTTTCTGGCCTGAGTGCTGACCCGCCTGACATTCTCATCATCCACCTGGGGGGCGATGATTTGGGCCAGGTCACCGGCTTATCGCTTAAGCATGCGATTTGCGAGGACCTCGCCTACTTGCATTATGTCTGGCCTGCCACAACCCTGGTTTGGTCGGACATTGTCCCGCGACATTCTTGTAGAGGAGGCGTTAACCTCCTGGCCCTTGACCGCGCTAGGCGCACGGTCAACAGGGTGGTGGCGCGGTTTCTGGCCAACGGGGCTTGGGGACGGGTCAGTCATCACCCCGATGTTAGCCTACAAAATTATGACTTGTATGCAAGGGATGGGGTCCACCTGTCGCGAGGAGGTATGGACCTCCTGTTGGGTGATTGGCGAGCAGGCCTGTTGACCGAGCTGACGGTCTGGGTGGGGGCGTCAGGTCTTCTTTGAAGCCCCTCCGTGTGGCGGGTAGCACTGGTAAGGTAAACAGTATGACCCACAGGTATCCGGCAGGTTCGCAATTGACTGGACAACACTAGACAGGAATAAATTAGTTAAACGTTGTCCGGTCAACGACGAACCAGGCGACGGGGTGATGACGATTGCTAACCAGCATGCATCACCCCTGTGATTTCACGGATACGCGTCAGAGGGTGGGGTCATGAGTTAGTTATTGACTACGGTCAACAATTTGTTTGTTGTCAACAAACAAATGGATACAAATTGATACATTGTAACCAATTGCCGTTGGCAATTTTGGGGTGGTACCTTACCAGTGTTACTTCGGCCTGCTTGCCTTATGAATTATGATTGGTCGTTTTACCAATACAAATTTATAATTCGGACTAGGGCATTGAATCAATAAATGTGGCCCGATGCTGTTATCCACTTTCAATGTTGTCTGTGTCCGTTATTGGGGGGGGTGCGCCTGCAATGCAAGCGCGGCGCCAAAATGGCCGCCGCGCCCTTTGCGCGCGCCCCCCACAGGACAGAGAATCCGGGTAGTTAGGGGCGTGGCCAGCTCCCTCATAAAAGGGGTGGCCACGAGGCAGCCGAGCTGCCATTTTACCTCAGCGACGGAGCGGAGAAGTTTTTTCCCCTCCACCCCCTCCCTAGTTAACAGTGTGATATTTTGGTCGCTTCGGGGCCGGGTGGGAATTTTTGGCTGGGACCCATATTGGCTTCTGGGTCCTGGCTTTTTTGCCCATCCCACACTGTTGCTATGGTTTGATATAGGGGTCTTTCTATGTTCCTAACGTTGACTTTGGTCACATTGGCGGGTAGCACTGGTAAGGTAAACAGTATGACCCACAGGTATCCGGCAGGTTCGCAATTGACTGGACAACACTAGACAGGAATAAATTAGTTAAACGTTGTCCGGTCAACGACGAACCAGGCGACGGGGTGATGACGATTGCTAACCAGCATGCATCACCCCTGTGATTTCACGGATACGCGTCAGAGGGTGGGGTCATGAGTTAGTTATTGACTACGGTCAACAATTTGTTTGTTGTCAACAAACAAATTGATACAAATTGATACATTGTAACCAATTGCCGTTGGCAATTTTGGGGTGGTACCTTACCAGTGTTACTTCGGCCTGCTTGCCTTATGAATTATGATTGGTCGTTTTACCAATAAAAATTTATAATTCGGACTAGAGCATTGAATCAATAAATGTGGCCCGATGCTGTTATCCACTTTCAATGTTGTCTGTGTCCGTTATTGGGGGGGTGCGCCTGCAAACATGTTTTGTAACATTGACCAGTGAGATATGTGGGTATCTCTCTCTCTCTCTCTCTCTCTCTCTCTCTCTCTCTCACACACACACACACACACACACACACACACACACACACACACACACACACACACTGTTTCGAGGTGTCAATTCTTTTATATATAACCACATGGCTTTACTTTTCCTTCTCATAACTTAAAACACTTTCAGTTCTTTACAGGGGTACACAGAAAGAGCCTCCTCAAATATTGTGGTGTTTTTGAACCACAATTGGGCATACCATGGTAACAGCAAGCTTGTGTTGCTGGCTAATCTTTCTCACACTAGGTCAGGTGAAAGGAACTGCTGAATGAACTCACTGAAAGGTGCCTTCATTTTGGCAGTTTCACTTCTTGCCTAATGCCTAGACATGGAAGAGGAAATCTTTCTTTCACACTCACATAGCTACGGACAAAACAGAATCCTTTCAGTCAGGAACCACTCAGACCAATTAGCTCACAATTCCAATCATACACATTCTTCATCAATAGTCATAACAGCTACTCCTAAAACACATTTCTTAGTACAACTGTCGGTCAACCCCAGTCACCTACCATGCAAGCCAATACATACCTATACATAAGAACATAAGAACAGCCTTGCTGGAACAGGCCACAGCCCATCCAGTCCAGCATTCTGTCTCACACAGTGGCTCACCATTTCCTTCAGGGTATTCCCAAGGAGATGCCTTCACCTGCTTAGGATTCCCTGGAAATGGCATTGAGAGATATCCTGCCTATCTCTCCAACCCCGAGGTTGTCCTTAAGTATCCATAATTATAGCCATTGATACCCTTGTCCTCCATGAACTTGTCTTATCCTTTCTTAAAGCTGTCAAGATTGACAGCTGTCACCACTTCTTCTGGCAGGGAGTTCCATAGACCAGTAATCCTCTGGGTGAAAAAGTACTTTCTCTTATTTGTTTGAGAACTAGTACTCAAAAGTTTCATCGAGTCCCCTAGTTCTAGTGTTGCGTGATAGGGAAAACACTTTTTCCTTATCTACTTTGTCCACACCGTGCATGAGTTTATAAACTTCAATCAGGTCACCTCATAGACGCCGTCATTCAAGAGTGAAGAGGCCCAACCGTTGCAGCCTCAGATGGTAAGGAAGGTGTTCCAGTCCCCTAATCATTCTGGTTGCCCTCCTCTGCACTTTCTCCAACTCCATAATATCCTTCTGGAGGTATGGTGACCAGAACTGTACACAGTATTCCAGATGGGGCCTCACCATAGATTTATAAAGAGGCAAAATGACACTTGCTGACTTATTATCTATACTCTTCCTAATGATCCCTAATATTGAGTTTGCTTTTTTCACTGCTGAGGCACACTGGGTTGACACCTTCACTGAGTTGTCCACCAGGACACCAAGGTCCCTTTCCTGGTTTGTCGCAGAGAGTTCAGACCCCATCAGTTTTTCAATGTAATTGGGTTTTTTTGCCCCCAACATGCATCACTCTGCACTTACTAATGTTGAAGCTCATTTGACACTGTTTTGCCCACTCCCCCAATGTCAAGAGATCCCTCTGGAGCTCCTCACAATCTCTCACAGTTTTCACTACCCTGTATAATTTAGTGTCGTCAGCAAATTTGGCTACCTTGCTTTTTACTCCTACCTCTAGATCATTTATGAAGAAGTTGAAAAGCAGGGGTCCCAGTACTGAACCTTGGGGGACCCCACTCTTTACTTCCCTCCACTTGGAGAAGTGTCCATTTAGTACTACCCTCTGTTTCCTGTCCCTTAGCCAGTTGCTGATCCAGGACAAGACCTGTCCCTTTATTCCATGACTGGTAAGTTTATTCAAGAGCCTTTGGTGTGGGACCTTGTCAAAAGCCTTCTGAAAGGCCAGATAAACAATGTCAACTGGATCCCCTTATCCACATGCTTGTTGACACTCTCAAAAAATTCCAACAGATTAGTGAGGAATGATTTGCCCTTGTAAAAGCCATGTTGGCTCTCCTTTAGCAGCGCCTTCTCTTCTATGTGCCTATTAATTCTATCTTTTAGGATGGTTTCCATCACTTTACCTGGGACACATGTCAAACTGACAGGTCGGTAATTTCCTGGATCACCCCTGGATCCTTTTTTGAAAATTGGTGTTACATTCGCTACCTTCCAGTCACCAGGCACAAAGCCTGATTTGAGGGAAATATTATATATTTTGGCTAGGAGATCAGGAATTTCATCTTTAAGTTCCCTGAGAACTCGTGGATGGATGCCATCTGGTCCTGGTGATTTGTTAGTGTTACATACATACACAGTTTAAAATCACCACACTATCCCCTTATGCCATGTCTCTTTTTATGTGTAGCCTTTGATCAACTTCCAGTCCCATAGAATTTAGCTACTCCAGCTGTCAGTTTTCTAAAACTTCATTAGACTTCTTAGGCCTTCTACTTGCACCTGAACTTTCTTAAATTAGAGGCATATATGTATATGAATTCTATCTCTTTCAATAACAGAAATGGTTGTGTGGGGTTAACAACAGAGGTTGCCCCGGGCATTCTATTACAAAATTAAAATTCTTGTCATACCTCACAATCCCTTATTAAAATTGTCTCACATTTTGCTATTTACTAGACTGTGATGTATCTTCAACTCTAGAACATTATTCTATGAATTTTGGAAATACTTTATTCTTAGAAGCAGATTTGTTTGTGGTATCATAGTCCTGCCCTTCCCCTGCTTGGTTCATTTTGATGAGACAATGGCGGTGACATTATAGGAGGAAGCAAAGAGAGTAGAGGTCTGAAGATGTCATAAGAGAATGTTAATTACAGAAAATATGAAATGATCTCTCTTGAGGTAGCTCTGCGCAGTCCGTGTCAGTGCAAGTTACAGATCAGAAATATAAAGAACAAGCAGATGGTCGGTGAAATAACATTCTCAATAAAACATAAAATCTACACATAATCATGCAGATATAACACAGAGTAACACTCTTCATTATCACCAGGCTGCACATTTTCTTCTAAATATAAGATGCTGCACTTTTTAAAAAACAACAACCAATTATTGGGTGGGATATAGATATGGAAATGATTTATTTGGCTACCTGTGGTCCCAACTAACATCTCCTGAACTTGACTTCTTTGTATGCATGGTTTGTCTCTTCTATAGCACGGAGCTACTGAGTTGGGGCTCTTTGTCAGCCCACAGTTTGGAATGCCACCAAGCCACAAGTGGAGTGCCAACCAGTGCTCACCACATTGCTGGGTGAGGGAGAAATACAGGGGCTTAAAGGGTTGGTCCCTTCCTTGTGTCATGATTCCATGACAAGATGACATTTTGTGTTATTAATCATAGTTTCATGTATGTTATCATGTAGAGATGCTACGTAGTTAATTTTGTTTAATTCTGATTAAGTACACTTAGCCTAAGTGCACCCATTTTGTGAGCATCTCTCTACCATTTTCTAGAGGATGAGGGAGAGCTGCCTTGTGGCCAGTTTTCAAGGCCATCCCTAGGGAAATAACCTTGAAGATGTTCTCTCTCACTGACTTAGATGAAGAACACTGATAAGATACCATCTGTGTCTTTGAAGTCCAGACAGTAGCTGTCATTTTGAAGTGTCAGTTAGCACTGGTTATTTGCCTTTTCCCATCAGAAAAGGTATATAAACAGAAGCTTAATTCAACCTAGGGAGATCTCTCTCTAGAAAGATAAGCACATTTCCATGCATTCAATAAGCTTTCCTAACACTGAGGAAGCTATTGAACCCATCTTTGATGGGGCACCTAGTTGCACCACAGTTTAGAGTAGCTTAGGTTAAGGTACTGCTATGCTATGCTATGCTAATTACTTTCTTTTCTTTCATTTCTGTATAATGTGCATTTATTGGAACTTTATTCTATTATTTCTGTTAGTTTAATAAACTTATTAAATTGGCTTTAGCATCAATCTCAGTTCTTCTTGCTCCTTAAGTCAAACCGGAGTGAGATAGCAATTGCACCAGGAGGGTGGGGTATAAATAAATTTCTATCTAGCTATCTAGCTATAGAGAGGGGAGGCTTTTAAAATACAAAGGGCCATTATAAAAGGGAAGATAGCAACTTTCCCTTGCCAAGCTCATGGGGCTTTTTCCAGCTGTCCAGAGGAGGACCTGTCCATCTTGCCTTTCCCAGCCAGAAGCAGCGAAACATCTTTGAAGTAGAAGGTAACGGGCAACCCCCACATGCACACTATACTTCCAAGGCCAACAAGTTCTCACCAAGTTATAGATAAGGATGTCATTCTGTGGGAATTGGCATTTTCTGTCCCAGGGGTCTTTGCAGCCAAATTTAACCTGTGACATTAATTTGCCTTTTGCCATCTTCCCCGGAACCCATGAGCCAGATTTGCTGGACCCATCTTTCTCTGCTGAACTAAGCCTGAGCAGAGAAAGTACATCCTTAGGCCATGCTGACCAAGGCAGGCTCCTGCTCGCACTGTCGTCATCAGCCTCACCAAAGTTTTAGCATCTGATGTCTTCCAGCGAGTAGTGATTTTACCCCGTACATCTTAAATCGGCCTTCTTCCTCAGGCAAACAGACTGCCTGCCCACCCTGTGGTTCCAGTGAAAGAGACAGTGTTTGCTTCAGGGCCAGATATAAATGTTTGACTCACAACACCTGATTGGTGTATTTTTAAAAAAGGTGGATGGGACAATTTTACCTACCTTGTACTGATTGCTCACAGGGTTCCAATGTGCAGATCTAGTGTGGTATTAAATAATAGTCTACACTAGCATGTAATGTGGAAGGAAAATGAGTAACAATGAGTTCCTAAAGTATGGATGCTACTACAACCAACATTTCAGATACCTGGCTACCCTGATTTGGTCACACAGGTGATAGGCCATGGACATTGTTTGCCTAAATAAGACTTGAACTACTCATAGTTGGCCAAGTCACCCAAGATTTAGCAAGCCAGAAACAGGCTATCTTCCAGATAGCATAGGTCTGGGGCTTGGGCAAGGGGCAGTAAACTTGACTCCCCAGGTGTTCTTGGACTTTAATTACCAGAAGCCCAAGTCAGTACACCTGCTGATCAGATTTGGGAACTGAAGTCCAAGCACATCTGGAGAACCAACTTTGCTGATCCCTGGGCTTGGGAATTGCCCACAGAAGGGCAGGTGCAAGTGAAAGTCAGAATCCCCTGGTTGTAGAGCTTAGCATTTGCACTACGATAACTCCCACTGCAAGAATGAGGGGTTACCAGTTTAAAGTTAATAAAGTTGTGACCCTAATTAAACTTGATTTCTACTGTCTGTTTCATTTTCCCCAGTCTTAGAAGGGCAATGGATGTTAAAAGAAGGTGGACAAATCCAACCATATTCAATTTCTTGTAAACCCAACCAAATAGCCTCCATATTTACAGGGAAGTTATCTGGTAGATGCAGAAACACTGACATTAAAATTACAAGAGCAAATGCAACGTTGGATTTTTCTCACATGGAATACATTTAGGAAAGGATGGCACAGTGAACTATAGGAGATGCCTCCTTCTCAAACACAAGGAGATACAATATTATACCTTCAGATTTGAAGTCATTCAAAGCTGCAATGCCTGTAAAATGACACTTGTGAGCAATTAAATGTTTAAGTCTCATTGACCTATGACCCAATAAAACATGCTGAATTGCAGCATGAGGAGCTGACAAACCCTGTGCTAAAATAAGTTTATTTTACCACTTAAGGGAGCTTGACAACTAACTGTGCTACTTATGTACCAACTGCATTGTACAGTCTCTCTCGTAGATAATGTATGGGAAATGTTTAACATTAAAAATACCACACAAACATCATTTCTTTAAAATTGTGATTCCATGATTGCAGTATTTTGGAGAGGTGAGAAAGAGTAGAGACTCTCACAATGAAGTACTGTACAGTATATTTAACATATTCATGATGAAGGATTTTGTTTCAACACTAACATTATGAACTAAAACGTATCATTAAAATAGCAAGTTTGAATTTTAAAAGAGAGGCTAATATATGTCTGAAATAGGAATTATCATAGTCTCTCTCCATACATCTTCTAATCCATCTAAATAACTTTGTAAAAGTGACTCTATACCTACTTATGCTACAAGCTGGCAGCGCACTTTTGACTCAGGAAGAAAAGAAAAAAGATTATGTTCTCAGTTTTTAATTGCTGTACTTCTGGCCATAGTCAGAATAGTACTGAGAAATTTCCATTCAGAATTTCTCTTACAATGGTGCCATAAGCCAGCAACTGTTTTGGTAAGGCAGTGAAAAATGACCTAAAGAGTGGGCAGAGATGGAAAGGGGGTGGGGGACAAGTATAATGGAAAAAGCAATTTTCAATGTAGGACAAAAAATATTGTTAGGTAATGGTTCCTATTTTAAATGGTTTATTAACATAAACATTTTCTGAACTAATTATGTTGTGGCAGAATTGCTGGTTCTCATAGATATGGACTGGTGTTTCAAATTGTTGTGCTTTTGCTTGTTTTGATTTAAAGCAGGCGTTCCCAACCTTTTCAAGTCGGGGGCCAGGCCATGTTCTCTCAATAAGCTTTGAGGGCCAGATGGCCATTTTGCACTGCATGCATGATGGGGTGGCCATTTTGTTTCTTGAATGTACTTTGAGGGGTGGGGGCCACATGAAAGGGTCCACTGGTGTTAGGTTGGGAACCCCTGATTTAAAACTTGCCCCTGACATAATGGAATATGTAGCTAGTGAAAATTAATTAATCTTAAGTTACACAAGATCCTAATTGTCAGTTGGAACTGCATGTGTGCTTGCCAATGGACTATTTACAGGGATAGAAATATACTTATCATACACACTAGGCCACTGTTTGATAAGAACTAAAATGGTTGTCCATCTTTGTATTGAGAATGTTTGTCCATGTTTGTCCATGAGGTTTCTCTCTCTCAATGTAAACAGAATCACAGAAAACTAAAGCTGAACAACACATTTTCTTGAACCTGTGGCAAAGAGTACAATAATAGCTACTGAAACCCATAATGTGAAATGACATTCACATTCACCATATATTTCTTCTTAAAAGTCCTAATGTATGTATCCTGTCAGTGTCTGCCAAAGCACATTCTGTTTTCCCCTCTGCCATGCTGTGACAGAAATCTGTTCGTTGTTGCCTGCAAGGGGAAAAATTCCTATGAAATGCAAAGTGAAGAAGTGTGAATGAGGATCATGTTCCTGTTGTAAATCCTTTCCTCTCATCCAGTTCTAAAAGAAGCTGTTTTCTAAGACAAGAACTTGGAGTCCCACAATTATGAAGCATATTCTGTCAAGAGAACAGTAGCTGGCAAGTTCAATTGAGTTGTAAACCATTCTATTACACACACTGCCATGGATACTCAAGGGTGAGTGCAACTCTCTCTTTGAAAACTTAATACAAATAGTGCATTTAAACCAAATCCTTAACTTTTTTGTAAGTACTTTCTTGATATCTGATTTAATGGATGAGGAATTGTCTGCAGTGGTAGCAAAATGAGCATCATTCAAATACTGGAAGTTACCAAAATGTTGATGTCTGAAACTTTAGAAAAATGGCTGATTTAGAATGCAGCATTTCTATAGACCAGTGGTGGCGAACCTTGGCTCTCCAGGTGTTATTGAACTTCAATTCCCAGAAACCCTGATCAGCAAGAGTGCTGACGGGTTTCTGGTAATTGAAGTCCAAGAACACCTGGAGTGCCAAGGTTCACCATCACTTCTATAGACTATAAGATATGGTGCTTCCAGAGGGGTTCGGGCTCATAGGACCAGGCTCAGCCACCATTGATGGGAGTTAATGAATATGTGAAATGCTCTACCTACTTACAAAGGAATTTCCTACATCAGATGGGATTCTGAGCAGACCAAGTACATGTTTCATTGATTCCTGTCATATGTGTCAGACACATGGATGGATGGGCACATAGCTAGTTCCCAAAGCCCCATTACCCTCTCCAATTTACAGGCCAATCAGATAAATTCCTTTTTTTACCTCCTCTCCATTAATTTATCCCCTGTGCACTGATAGGAACAAATATGACAACACAAATGTGTATGAACAATTTCTTTCTTCTTTATCTGTTTACTAGTCATGGCTTCAGAAGACTCAAGGAGGGCTAGAATCCAACATATATCTCCCTCACCCCTCATTTCTGACTAGGTCATTGAGAAGTGAAAAAAAGGAGTGTATGTTTAAATATTTTAGCATCTGCTTGCTGATGTACTGCAATCACTCAGAAAACTGTGTCCCTACACTGATAGTTCTGTCAGATGTTTCTCTTAATCTTTATTTTGGGTAAATCCCCTTTTACCATTAAGGAACATATCATGCCACAGGAACATTTCAAGTTCAGGTTCAAGCTCTCATTACATGTGTTAATTCCTACAATCTCCTAGACCAGGGGTCCTCAAACTTGGCTCTCCATGTGTACTTGGACTTCAATCAACAGAAGCCCAAGTCAGCACACCTGCTGATCGCCCTGATCAGCAGGAGTGCTGACTTGGCCTTCTGGTAATTGAAGTCTAAGAATATCTGGAGAGCCAAGTTTGAGGACCCCTGTCCTAGACAGTCCAGTCTTCTAAATATCCATTCTTCCTCTCCTGCTTTGAGAAGATGCATGCAAAAACAACTTGTTTGCATTACACCTTACCCCTTTGAAAGCTTGGGGAGGGGGATAATTAAGATGAGCAAATCAATCCTGACAACACTTGTGACAGTTTGCGACCCTTCAATCCATCCTGAGGCCAGAGGCTAATAGGGTTCTTCTGTTAATGGAACTGCTTCTATTAGCAGAACTTGGAGGGAGGCAGCCCTTGCTCATGCAGCCTCTCATGGGTCCTTAGAATCTTCTCAGGAGGGGTAGTAAACACTCCAGCAGAGATTTTCAGTTAGTATGAAAGGTTGGATGTTAAAAATAGAACAAGCATGTCAATATTATGTACTTTGGGGGGGGATCTATTATAGCCCTCTTCTGATCTATTCAATACACATTTGGAATGGGAAAGGATTCTGTCCAGTAGCTATGTCCACAACATCGTGGCAGCTACTGTTTACATACCCCAGGCAGTTGTATTTCTGTAGTGAGAAATGGGCTCTTATACTGCTAAAGTACAGCTGCCAGGGAGCATGTAAAATCAGGCACATTCAACATTGCCAGTGGCATAGTCAATGATCACAACAACATTCCTCTCCCTCCCCTGCTGTCACACATTTATCGAGTATGTGAGCAGACTCATATGGACACCCTTTTATATAAGCAACACATACCATAAAACTAATCTTCATTTCTTTTCACCCCTTTAACACAGGAGGAATGCTGAAAATGTCATTTTACTGCTGCTTTACTGCAATGCCCATAATTAATCTAAATATAAAGTAATCCAAATACCTGTAAATTTCTTTCAAGCAGGAAATGTAACTGTACGTCTGCACTGGATCAGAAATCTAAAGCTGCAGGCAAGCAGTTGTCATTCACTTCACCACTTGACTGGATGTGCCAGATGAAGGTCCTGCAACTCTCAAGGGGTTACATTCCCACTGGTTTAATCTACTATCTAGAAGCGTGATCCATGCTTGTTTAAAGTAATAGTTGCACCTTTTCTCAGTTGTCTCCTCCCATTCAATTTGTCCACTGGAAGAAGCATCAAGCCAAACAATTTATGCTAGGCCAAGGCAAAGACAACATACTAGCCAAACATAAAGTCTGTTCAGAAAGATTGTGCAGCAAACAGGGTTTTGCTTGAGGTTGTAAAAACAGTGAGCCTTCAAGCCCATAGCAAGTCAGGCTTGTTTTATCTTACACCATCCAAACTGTTTTGCTGCCGTCGTTGTATCTATTTTACTTTGTATATTATTGGTATTGCTATATTTTTCAGGGTGTTTATGGTTTTATTTATATGGGGTTTTATTTCTGTTTTTTGGGGGGTTTGTTACTTGTTACACTGATGCTGCCCAGAATAACTGCATAGTTAGATGTGTGGGATATAAGTTGAAACAAATAAATTTTAATAGGGCTGAACACTGCTGATATTGATTCACTACCAGTTAAATACCTAAATTTTAACTACTTGTCACCCTATATTGTAGCCAGCATCATTAAAAGAAACAGAAATATTGTATATTTACAATATTGGATTACTGTAATGCACTCTACATGATGCTGCCCTTGATGACCATTTGGAGGCTGCAACTGATCCAAAATGTGGCTGCCTGAGAGGTGATGGAGCGTGGGCATTATGCCCATGCCTCGCCACTGCTTTGGGAGCTTCACTGGTTGCCAGTTTGCCTCCGGGTGCAATTCAATGTGCTGGTTTTGACCTTTAAAGCCCTTCATGGCAGTGGCCAGGATACCTTAGAGACTGCGTCACCTCAAGAGTGTCAGCCCGTCCTACCAGGGCAGACAGGAGGGGCTCAGTATTGGTCCCATCAATGAAAGAAACATATCTATCTGGGACCAGGAAGAGAGCCTTCTCCGTGTCTGCCCCTTTGGAACCTCCTACCTCTGGAGGTGCACCTTCAAACAGACCTTCTCCCCTTTAGAAAAATGGTGAAAACCTGGCTTTGCCAGCGGGTGTGGGTCTCTAGAGGATCCACTTCCTAGCTCCGTTGGCTTGCCTAATTTCTGTGGGAGAACATAAGAACATAAGAACAGCCTTACTGGAACAGGCCACAACCCATCCAGTTCAGCATTCTGTCTCACATAGTGGCTCACCATTTGCTTCAGGGTATTCCCAAGCAGATGCCTTCACCTGCTTAGGATTGCCTGGAAATGGCATTGAGAGATATCCTGCCTATCTCTCCAACCCCGAGGTTGTCCTTAAGTATCCATAATTATAGCCATTGATACCCTTGTCCTCCATGAACTTGTCTAATCCTTTCTTAAAGCTGTCAAGACTGACAGCTGTCACCACTTCTTCTGGCAGGGAGTTTCATAGACCAGTAATCCTCTGGATGAAAAAGTACTTTCTCTTATTTGTTTGAGAACTAGTACCCAAAAGTTTCATGGAGTGTCCCCTAATTCTAGTGTTATGCAATAGGGAAAACAGTTTTTCCTTATCTACTTTGGCCACACCGTGCATGATTTTACAAACTTCAATCAGGTCACCTCTTAGATGCCGTCGTTCAAGAGTGAAAAGGCCCAACCGTTACAGCCCAGATGGTAAGGAAGGTGTTGCAGTCCCCTAATCATTTTGGTTGCCCTCCTCTGCACTTTTTCCAACTCCATAATATCCTTCTGGAGGTATGGCGACCAGAACTGTACACAGTATTCCAGATGGGGCCTCACCATAGATTTATAAAGAGGCAAAATGACACTTGCTGACTTATTTTCTATACCCTTCCTAATGATCCCTAGCATTGTGTTTGCTTTTTTCACTGCTGAGGCACACTGGGTTGACACCTTCATTGAGCTGTCCACCAGGACACCAAGTTCCCTTTTCTGGTTTGTTGCAGAGAGTTCAGAACCCATCAGTTTATAAATGTAATTGGGGGGTTTTGCCCCAACATGCATCACTCTGCACTTACTAATGTTGAAGCTCATTTGCCACTGTTTTGCCCACTCCCCCAGTGTCAAGAGATCCTTCTGGAGCTCCTCACAATTTCTCACAGTTTTCACTACCCTGTATAATTTAGTGTCGTCAGCAAATTTGGCTATCTTGCTATTTACTCCTACCTCTAGATCATTTGTGAAGAGGTTGAAAAGCAGGGGTCCCAGTACTGAACCTTGGGGGACCCCACTCTTTACTTCCCTCCACTTGGAGAAGTGTCCATTGAGTGCTACCCTCTGTTTCCTGTCCCTTAGCCAGTTGCTGATCCAGAACCTTCTGGTATTTTCTGTTTTTGGTTTGATGTATGGGGTGGGAGGGTGAGGGTAGTTTTTAAGTATATAGCCAGTTTTATGCTGTGTTTAATCTTGTCTTTTTTAATTGTAGGTTGTGTATGCGTTTTAATTGTAAATGTTCTGGCTGTTTTATATATATTTTTACCTGTTGTTGCCGCCCTGGGTGGTGTTTTCACCAGAAGGGTTAGGTATAAATTTATTAGATAAATAAATAAATTTAAGGATAGTGATGATAAAAAAAGCTTTATGTCTCTCATTCTTTCCCTTCTGAGGTTATGTGGATTGGGGATAACATGTAGATTGTGGCCAACAAAGAAGAAACACTCTCGCCAATCTGATTCAGATACACTGGATTTCCATGTATACAATGTACACAGATGATCTAATGGGGTTTAGAATCAGTTGGCAGATACATACACACCCAGTAGGTACCTTATGTATGAAGCAGTGTGCAGCAGGATGGTTGGTAGGAACCATTCCTGGTGTGCATATATTCATTCATATGTAAGTAATCCTTACACAATGACCCAGACACTTACTTTTGTAGCAGAGTGACAAATTAAGCAGTACCTATTCATACCCAAAAGGCCCTCATTCATACAAACTTGTATGCAAATAGTAACGTGGTAGAACATACGTGGGTTCTAATATTTTCTCAAAACCAATCCAGATGCTATTTAGGAAATATAACATGCCCAAGTCTATACCGGACATAAGCCATTGAGGTTCAGCAAATAGGATAAAATATCCTCTCAGCCTTTGTGGAATAAGGGTAAGGGATGAATCACCCTGAATTTATTAATAAGATATCACTGCTCATCCTGTGACACACATGCAGAGACAGTGTGAGTCAATCTGTCCCCCAAAGCTGAAATGGATGGTCAATGTAGTTCAGCCAGGGCTTGCAAATATTAATTGCATGGTCTACAGATCCCAGAATAAGAACCTTTTTTTGGACTTTCTGGACTATGGTTCCCATAGTCCTCTAGATAGCATAGTTGGCTGGAGGATTTAGAAAGTTGAAGTCCAAAAAAAGTAAAGAATTTCCACCTCTGGTTGAACTACTGTAGTATCATATACCATTTTCCCCATATGGCTGTATCTCAAATAATTGTGTGCTTTTGAAATATCTGAAACCCCCACCCCAAATTTTGAGCAACGTAGGTTGGTGCAGGTACGTGTGAACCTCTCTCTATAGATGTGTGTTTCTCTGGATAATTTCCTTTAACATTCCCTTCAGCAATCCAAGATTGCTTTGTTCTGAAGATACCTTGGGCCTAAAGTTAACAACTGAAATATACAGATATAAGAGCATGTGAGTACTTAATAACTTTTCTTTGCTTCTCAACCCATGTGGTCTTAACTGTATCCTTTTGTGTTAATTGTAAAAGTGCTAAAAGAGTCAGATGTTTGATTTGACCTGGCAGTTCAGCATATCTAAACTACTCCAGCACCTGATATAATACAGCCTTTTATTACATGACACACCAGATTTATGTCATTTTGACATCAAAGATATCTATGCATGCAGTTCAAGAAAGTGTCCCAAATCTCCCCAAAATACCACTCACTCAGTTTCAGTAAGAAAATTCAAGACAAAGCCTCAACATTGTACAAAACAATTTCTGAAACTTTATTGTGAATTTTTTTCCAAAGTACATTTAATAAACGAGTGTTGGCTTAAAACCATCTGTTAAAAATAAAGTTGAAAGAAGTCCACACTGTAGTCATATAAGCAATGTTAAGTTTCATACAGACTTATAAGGTCACAGAAAATAATATGTACACACTTTTATGAATGCAGTAAATTTGCAGTTACATTAAGATTATGTATCTATCTAGCTATAGATTGTAAATAAATAGTAAGGTTTTTGATTTAACAGGCATTAAAGGCATACGGATTTACAGTTAAAGTATTTAACAAATCAAAACAGAAAATGAAGAGTAGTACATTTTGTAAATACAACCATTCTAGAAACCTTAGCCCCCTTATCTTTTTTCTATCTTTTTTTTTGGGGGGGGGGGAGTGGGAGGCAATATTTAAGATATAGAATACAAAAATCAGTTTTATAAGGTCAGCTGTGGGCTTTCATCAGCCTTGCAAGTAAATGCAAAAAAGTTACAAGTCCACTATAGGTTTTCTATACTACTAGCCAAAGTATGCTTACAGTCATTTGGGGTATAAAAGGGATGTTTATAAAGATTCTCTGTGCTATTGCTTGGAAACAGTTCTTGCTCATGAAAGAACAACTGGTAATCTAACAAGGTATTTGCATTTGCATCTAGTATTGATCGAGCTGAAACATTACTTTAACACAATGGTTGACACCACATAGCCAATCATTTCAGATAAATGCATAGAGCTTTCTCTTTCTTTTTTTAAAATCTAAATCACACATGATAAATACATAGCAACAGGAATGAAACTATGATTGAATTATGTAGCTCTCCATTGATACATTAATATTAAAATGTTTTCATTAACCAACACTGTGACCATGTATGCAGCTTTAGTAAAATATCAGTTCTATAATTGTACATAGGCACAATGTATTCTCCTTTGCATTAATTGCTATTATATATGCAACATTTTCAAACCATATAATTATTAATCTACAGTGACTGCACCATCCACACATAAAATAAATAATATGATATTACTGCGCCTACTGACTATTGAGGACTAGTAGCTATTCAGTAGTAGTAGTTGTATTGGAAATGGTCACACCAAATGGCTCACATTCTTCGCAAGAAGGAGGAGGAGGAAAAGAAACAATAAGACTATGGTATTTAAAATGCAAGGCATAGATCATTGCTAAGGCAGACTGAAGCTGCAAACCTATAGACAATAATACAAAATGAAGTTTCCTTGAACTCAATGAATTGCAATACTGAGCAGACACATATAGGTTTGCATCCATGTTAAGCAGATTCAGCAGTGTATCATTGGATAATCCAGTCAATGTCAGGTGACATTGTGAGACCTGTACTCATCCCAAATATTTGCCTTACAAGAGTGGCACACACAGAAACCAGTTTTGCAATGTGTAGGCACTGGGGATACAGATGAGTATCTTTAATCCCATATTGATCAGACCTTCTCTGTGGTGAGCACTGCATGTGAGGAGAGCTGTTTCCATGGAGCACCAGTTCTTCCCCAAATTCTAAAACTTTAAAGCACATTTCTGGACAATGTTCTTCTGAGTATGCCCAGAAGAATTCCTGTGGTGTTTGCCTACTCAACCTAGGATCAGACAGACAGATGAATTTGTATTACAAACCTCATATTTGTTTTTGACTTTTCTGTTGAATGTAGATCAAGCTGGACATTCCTTCAGTTCAACAACTGATTCATATTGCTTTCTTTTGTTTTCTATCACATTAACAAAATGAAAATGTACACCAGACTAAAAGTGTGATTTTAAGGGATACTCGCCAAAGTAAGTATCTTGGCTTTGGTATCCTCTTATAGTTTCTTCCTCTGCATTGAAAAGTGTCTGCACACACCATATCAATAATATGTGACCTCTAAAAATAACAAAACAACAACTCACTCTTCCCTTCACACACTAGATTTCCAGACTTTAGGAAATTCTTTCTGTGACGTAACCCTCAGCAGGTCATGTCATACCTGGCAGGATCTCAAGATACATATTCCATCTGTTCTACAATCCAGTGAATCATAACTATGGGATTTGGTATATATATATCTCTCTCTCCATTCAGCCGGAGCACATACTCGGGCTAGCAGAGAGAAGAGGAAGATATTTCTGCACCAGTGGGAGTCTGCTTCAGTTGGTGCCACTTGTTGTCAAAATAGCAAGTGGTGGTCTAGCCTTAAATATACTAACTGAAGGAGGAGATGACAGCAATTGCAATCTGCAAACAAGCAAGAGGAACCCTTAACAAATGTTCTATTTACCTCAGTTTTAGAGTACTATTTGATGTGTTATTTTCCTCAGGAAAGCATCCAATTTCCATGACCTTGATACCAAACTAAAATGAAAAACAAGATGACAAAAAAAACCTATCAAACTATTTTCCATTCTCCTTTACTTCCTCATCACTACACCTTTCCTTCTAAAAAATTACAGGGAACTTACATGGTATATAGTATACCATGGTGTGGTCTTTTCAGTTATCCTTCCTTCAGCACACACAAGAACTTTATTAAGCAGATTGAAAGAGGTCTAATTCATTCAGCTGTGGCTATACTTTTTATTGCTGAGTTTTTAATTGTGCTTTTAAACTTGGTTATTATATTTTATTTTAATGCTATACTTTAATGCTATATTTATTTTAATCCTTATGTTACTAATGTTAGCTGCTTTCTTTTGATGGAAAACTTGAATAAAGATAAAGGTCACCCTTGCTCGAAAGCCAGTCATATCCAACTCTAGGGTTCAGTGCTCATCTCTGCTTATAGCCAAAGAGCCAGTGCTGTCTGTCTGTGTCTGCAGACGTTTCCATGGACATGTGGCAGACATGCCTATACACCAGAGTGCATGGAACACGGTTTCCTTCCCACTGAAGTGGTACTTATTTATCTACTTGTAATGTCTTGCTTTCGAACTGCTAGGTTGGTAGGAGCTGGGACAGAGATGGGAGCTCACTCTGTCATGCAGTACCTGGGAATCGAACTCCAACCTTCCAATCAGCAAATTCAGCATCTTAGCCACTTGAGCCACCAAATATAAATGAATACATAATTAGCATGGCATCTTTTATATAAGAAAATACTCAGATTTCTGAAATTTGACAATGGTCATCCCTTAATGAGAGGCGGAGGAAACTTCTCTCTCATTTAGTGTATGTTTCTTGTAATGAAATGGGTTTCCTTCACAAAAACGTTGGGGAGGTTTACCTAATGGCCTGCTACACAGAATTGTAAAATGACACCGACAGTCAGGAACATTCTCTCTCTGCCCTCAAAGTATAAATATAATATTTCTGACAACCAGTGTTGCTCCTTCCAGGCAGAAAGATACATGGAAAAGGCTGCCTATTAGAAGTAATTGTGAATCCCCCCCCAAAAAAAAAAAAAAAGTTTTGTTTTTATCAGTATTCATCCTGAATCAATGCTTCCAATACATGCTTTTTTAATTTCATGCATGCTGTTGACTAAAACACATTTTGGGTGGTATTTTTTTACACATTTTTCACATGGGGACATGCTGACGGCCACCTTTTTTTTTTTTTTTTTACATTAAGGAATGCATTAAAAATTTAGAAATACAGTAAAACCTCTGAAGGCTGACCACCCAAGGGACTTAAGGAAAGTGGTTAACATACAGAGTCAGTCAATATTTAACCTCTAGTAGAGGTAAAGGTCACCCTTGCTTGAAAGCCTGTCATAACCATTTATAGCCAAAGAGCCAGCACTGTTGGTATCTGCAGACGTTTCATGTACATGTGGCAGGCATGACTAGAAACTGAAGTGCACAGAATGCTGTTTACCTTCCCACTGAAGTGGTGCCTATTTATCTACTTGCAATTTTTTGCTTTCTGACTGTTAGGTTGGCAGGAGCAGGGAGAAAAGACAGGAGCTCATACCATTGTGTAGCACTCAGATCTCAAACTGCTAACTTGCTAACCTTCCAGTCATCAAGTTCAGCATCTTAACTACTAAGCCACCACACTCTTAACCACTAACTGTATTCAATTTCACATTTGGGGCCAAGAGAAAAAAACAATTTCCTCCATTCCAAACATTATTAGCCAATTTCCTTGCCATCTCTAGACAGAAGCAGGACAGTACAGACTAAAGCAAAGCCAAGCCAAAAAGCAAAGCAGCGTTCTCTGGCCATTTCACAGATGGATTAGCATTTTGCCCCCAACATAATGAGCACTCATTTTACCGACCTTGGAAGGATGGAAGGTTGAGTCAACCTTGGATCCTGATCAGGATCAAACTCACAATGTTCTGGTTGCAGTACAGCAGTTTAGCCACTGCACCACCATTAATTAAAGGAGGGGAAATACTATGTCTGGCAGTTGCCCATTGATAGTATCATAATATCCGCACATAATATCAACAACATAATGTGTGCCCTTTTAAAACTGTATGATTTGTATGCATTTGTTACATTTTTATCCCATCTTTTTATCAAATACGTCAGTTGCGTCCCTACTTGGACATGTGGTTCCTCATAACACTAGTCATCTCGCTGGTAATCTCACGTATTGACTACTGTAATGCTCTCTATGTGAGGCTTCCCTTGGTCCTGGTACTGAGGCTACAACGGGTGCAAAATGCAGCAGCTAGACTGAGTGAAAAAATTCAGTCATATCTCTCCAGCACAAGCAGGGCTGCTTTGGCTACTCATTCCTTTCCATATCAGGTTCAAGGTGTTAGTCCTAACTTTTAAAGCCCTAAACGGTTTGGGACCGTCCTACCTGGTGAAGCGACTTTCCCTCAGGACATCAGCCCACATCACTCAATCCTCCCAGAAAGCACAACTTCAAGTGTTGACCTCGTAATTTGCAAGGAAGGCCATGACTCGGAGAAGAGCCTTCCCGGTGGTGGCACCAACTTTATAGAACTCCCTCCCTGTTTACGCAATAAAATCATTCCAATAATCAGAAATAATAAACATTAAGAACGTTTTTGAAGCCAATTTGAAAAGTTGTATTTTCACATGTTTACCTAAAAGAGCTTTAAATGTAAAAACGAACACAACAAAGTGCTATGGAAAGCTAGTGACAACTAATACTGGTTTTTCAGTCTGAGCAATATGGTATTGATACCAATTAGCAATTTAGCTGACATTTTTTACCCCCATAGAAGTTTCTGGACATTCTTTAAGAATAGCCCTAGGTAGAAGGTACTCCCTTACTTTTCCTTGATCTCTCTTTGCTTTGCTAAGATGAAAACTGAATGCACCCTCACATACATTGCTTTTTCAAAACCCTAGAAAAGGCACCACCTGATCCACAGAGGGAGATGTGTAGCAGAAGGCTAACACAGATTCTTGGCAGGGGAAGCAAATAGCTGATCCTGGATTTGGCAAGTTGCTGTGCATGTCTATGAGGCAAACAGTTAAGCCAAATTCATATGACGAGAAAAGAATCCACAGTAACAATTCCATCAAAAATATCTCTTTCTGGGCTACATACATATCTTAGAGAATGTAGGCTGCACTTGTTTAAACACAAAGTTGGATGTAAGCATGATTCCATGGGCATTGGTTCCATGGTCTAGTCCAGGTTGGGGACAGGCTGTTTTCTCCTCTTCACATAATATACATACTATGATGAATCACCTAACCCCTGATTGAGCCAAGCTGCCCCTTGGAATTAATCAGGGATAGACACAATCACTCTGTTTTGGTTCATTTCCAGTGCATTGAATCACTGTGATTAAACCAAAGAGGATGGCTTAAGGTATCCTATTGTTTAAACCATTTAACAATCTTAAGAAATTGGATGCTTCATTTCCACTCACCTGGTAATATATCAGCAATGCTGATGTGCTGTGTCAGTTAGGAAAAATTAAAAGAAATGGAAAACTTCCTCTCCCCCTCCTTAAGCAAATGGTATGGAGAAGAAAATAGTGGAGGGACATTTTTGTTTGTTACCTTTCTCATTCTCTTTAAAGGAAATAAAATCAATCTAGATTGTACTAAACAAGGTTGTTTGAGGTACAGTGTGTTCAGTCCATGCATAGGGATGCAAATATTGCCCCCAAATGACATATTATACCTCATAATAACTCTATGTAGGAGAATCTAGAGCAGGGATCCTTAACCTATGGCCCATGGGCTGGATCTGGCCAATGGCACAAAGTCATCTGGCCCACACTCTCGCTCCAGCTGCCACTTCCACCACTGCCGGCGGAAGCAGACATGGACATGTTTCTGGTGGCTGTGGACGCAATTTCTGGCAGTTGCAGGAGGTTTCCAGTGGCCACAGACATGTTTCCTTCACCCACGTCACAAAGCTCCTCCAGGCTGGTAAGCAGGGGAGCGGTGTAAGGAAGGGGTCATTTTGGGGTGGGGCCTCAGGGTGGTCACCACTGCCACCAAAGGGGGTGGCAATTGTGGGACCACCAGTCTGGCCTCTTAAATGTCTGAGGGAGCATGACCCAGTTTCTGACTCTAAAAGTTTGAGGACCCCTGATCTAGAGCAATCCAGGAGATTGAACTCTTAAATAATTTTAAACAGAGTATATGCCCTGCTGTACTTTCAGTTCAGTGGAGGAATGTGCTGAATAAAAGAGTCCAACTTTTTGTCTAGCTAAGATGTAAATGAAATAAAAGTTGTGCTATGATTAAAACAGCTCACAGTAAGATTATTTCATTTATGTTTTAGAACCTTACAATACATTACTAAAACAATTTGGAAAAGCAGACACAATTTGATTCACACAAAACCAGCAGCAAAAACACTGCAATTTCTGAAGAACAGCAGTGTCTGAATTCGTATGTCACACTTATACCAGAACCACTTCTACCTAAACTGTTGTATTCTAATTATCTTAACTGAATAACAGGACTCCTCAAAGCTGAAAATGTTTTCCATTCTTTTCAAAAATACAACAAAGGACTATTTTAATAAATCCATGAAATGCCAAATAGTGTTTGCTTCTCAAACAAGTGAGAAATTCTCTAGGGGCAAATTCTCTTCACAGAAAAGCAACCTCCCTCTTCAGCACTATAAGTAGCTACAGCAAAAAAAAATAATACAGAAATAAACTACCAACATTATCCAAATGATGCCAAAGTGCATAGAGAAGTTGACCAGGGCAATGTGCAAAAGTTGATGTTTTCTCCATGAAAATTGCATGCAATCAGTAGTTGTAGTTTATGAGTACTCTCCATTGGATTTACATTAACTATAACATTTCATATATCATCCTTTCACTGCTCGGTTATGGATTGCTTCACACTAATATTGTCTGAAAATTGCTTGCATCACTACATATTCCCTATTTTGCCCATAATTGACCTTGCTTTGAAACCTACACATCCTCTTGATTACATGCTTAGTGGCTTAATTATTCACATATCTGGAAACCGTTTACTTTAAAAATACTAGCAATAGATTAGAACTAACGGATTCAACCCACAGATTTATATTTCTATTAATATTAGTGAGCAATTAAATTGAAATTACCTTCAGAAATATCCTTCAGCATGTTTTTCCTTTCCAAACAGGTCACAAAAGAAGGTCATTGATCCCTTTGGCTTACTCTCAAAGTACAAATAGAAGTGACAGCTTAAGTATATGTTAAAAATTATTGATAATTACAGCTGTATTTTTCAATCTACAGAAGGGATAGTTAATGGAATTAATACTCTGCTTGCTAGCCCACAAGCAACAAACCATAAACAACATGACCTTCAGCCAACCCGGTACTAAAAAAAGCCAACACACACACTTTGAATGTTCTTGTAATTATTTTCTTGCTTTCACCTGTTGTGTGTGTGTGTTTAAACATTGATGAGGTTTACCTTGAGCAAAATACAATTTATGGCAGAAACAAAGGACACAGAAACAAAGGACATACAGTAAAACCTCGCATAAAGAGTGCCTCTCTTAGAGACTAACTTGCTTAAAGAGCAGAATTTTCTCTGAATGGTCGCCTCGCTTAACAACTAAAACCAACCAAAAATGTGCTTAACAACTAAATCGGGGTTCACAATTCCCCCACACACACACCAGAAGTCACAATTGGTCACTTACAATGGTGTTTCACTTAAAGAGCAAACTAGCCTAAAAAGCAATCCCGTGGAACACATTATACTCTTTGAGCGAGGTACCACTGTACAATGCTTTTCTGTTAACCCACAATTTTTTCTTTAGTATGAATTCTACTGAAATATCTGTGATTGTTTCCTTAAAATGTCTTAACCACAATATGCAGATTTTGAAGTATTTAATTAAAACAGATAACAATATGTGATCAATTCCTCTTTCTAGTGATGTTGATATACCTACATACATTACGCTTGTAACTTAACAAGGTGAGAACCTTTTGAAGTGCAACTTTTTAATCCCTTTGTAGAAGTTCCCATAGTGTGGTGGAAGAACAATATCAAAAGATTCAAGTGCCAGTTTATGCCAATCACCAAGTTCTGTTGTGGCTACTGAGGTGACAGCAGGGTGAAAGGGAGTGTATACACATATTAGTGTCTTGCAGCAGTCAGATGGGCTTGTTAAGCAAATAAAAAGGACCATTTAAATAACTTTTGTGAAACAGATAACAAATTGTTGCAGAATCCTATTCCAGGGAAACACTTGTCACTGTTAGGACACTTTACACCATGATCCTGTAGTCCATAATACTGATAGAGAAAAGTGGCAGCAGAAGTTACGGCATTCCTCAAGCTTTCCTGAGAACTACTGCAAAGAAAAGTATGCCATCAAAAGGAGGCTTCTTCTGATTAGGCAGAGGAACAGGTTTGATTCTTGACACACAACATGACCTTTCTTCAAGCTCACACAAAGCAGAGGAAGAACCCTCTGAAAATTATCCCTCATAGTGATATTAAAGCAGAAAGCTCCATTTGCTTCTCTTTTGGACCATAAATATTTGCTAGTATGTCAGGTATCTAATCCTGAGAGACAATGGAGGCCTCTCTGAGGATAAAGAGGAAGCATGTTTCAGACTCACCCAAGCTGTAGTGCTTAATAGAGAGACTGAGTCCTCAATCTTTTTTAAGCCAGGGGCTGGATCACACTCCCTCAGACTGTTGGCAGCCAGGATAGGTACTGCTGCTGCCTTTGGTGCCAGTGGCAGTGGGGGTGGGGTGGTCCCACTGCTGCCTCCACCACCCACCTTGTGCCATCCAACACTCCTCCCATGCCTCTTTCCTGCTTAGCAGCCTGGAAGAGCTGCATGGCATCAATCATCTGGCCTGTGACCTCACTCCAGTTGCTGCTTCCGCTTCCATCCTGCTGTGGAGCACCGTTAGCAACACACCAAGCCAAGTGGAGGAGACAAGGATTGAGGAGGCAGCAGCACAAGCGGCAGCTGGAGCAAGGTCACGGGACAGATAAGTTGATGCCGTGGGCGGAATCTGGCCCACAGGCCATAGGTTGAGAACTCCTGGGTAAGATGCTTTTTGTGTGTGGCAATAAGCTTCATTGCTAAGGAGCAATAGGAATAAAATCATAGGGGATGGAGACGATATGTAGAACAGGGACAAGTCTATTGACTTCATTCCTTCCAACCCCTCTGACTTTATACCCAATGCATGCAGTTGGAGATGGATGTCTTTGGTTGAAAAGTTGGCTCCCCTAGTGTGGGACTCTGGGAAATCATGGTTCTAAATTATGCAGGGAACTTTTTATATGACAGATTTCAGAATTCCTCAGCTGGCATAGGCCAAGCTAATTGGGGGGTGATTGGGAAAATAGTCAGAACATTAGGTTTTTCAGCTCTGTTATGGAGCAAAGGTTCTTCAATTCACTTTGCTGATCAAATTTTCATCTGAGAAAGTAGCAAACAGCTGGCAGTAGGTTCAGCAGGGCACATTGTTCCACTTCTGATCCAAAGGTAGAGTGATCTTTAATGCAGCTTTTCAGCAGGAAGAGCTATAAAAATTCGGCAGAGGTTTTTCTCTTGTCATGAAGGCTCACCTGTTTAACTCCATTTGCTTGGTGCAGGCATGGGAGTTAATAGCTCCATTTCATAGCAATCTGAATTCTCCCCAAGTCACTGATGTTATTCACTCCAGGAAGCAACAGCCACAGATCTGACTGTGAATTATAAGTATATCATCAAGCTGAGCCTGTTACTGTCCTGCATTTTGATCAAATTAACATGCTGCTGCTCAGGACAACTAAGAAGAATGCAACCTTGGAAACAGGCACTAGAAGGGAGTGCATGAATATTTAAATGAAGAGAAAGGGATAGTTAAAGAAAATAAATTTGGGACAATTTGGAAACCATATCTTGATTACACAATAAGGAAAGGAGGTGGTTCTATGCCGGTACCGGATCAATTGAATTTTTGGATATAATGATTATTAATGAGACAGGCCACAGCTCCCCTTTGACATCATATTATATCACAGGGTGAATATATATATATATATATATATATATATATATATATATATATATATATATATATATATATATATATATATATATATATATATATATATATATATACTTTTTATTGTTTTTCTATGTTTATTGTTATTTAGTTAATGTACATTTTATTCTTCTCTTGTTATATGTATTTTTGAAAACTTTCTAATAAAAAAATATTTTTTAAAAAAAGAATATTTAAGAGACACCATGGCCAGGAATGGCAGAATATGACATGTGTCCCTGTGTCAATTATCCCAAGTAACCGCTCCTTGAATCTTGCTGGTGGGCCATATGTTGCAATAGGTCTTTTGGTTTCCCTGTAATACCTCCAAGTATAGTACTTGCTGTGAATAACAGTTATTCATGAATATTGGATAAAATGAAAAAGGGCACCCTGCTATACTATAGGCCAATATGGACAATGACCAATATTTCATTGAAGAAATAAAAAGTCGAGTAACACTCCAAAACACATTCACATATGGACCAGCAGACTTTTCTATATCTGCCCAATCTGACTCACATTATGAGACTGGTCAGTTGTGTGTGATTAATCTTGTGATGGGGCCCAACCAATGGAAATAAGATTGGCCCTCTGTTCCAAATAGGATACTGTTGCCAATAGGATTGGCATGTTTTAAGGACAGATGCTCCCTCTTCTAGTAAAAATACCCACATATGTCACAGCAATGATTTTCATCACCTATCTACCTTACATTTAGCATATCTTGTTTTCTGTTTGGCCACTGATAGGTAATCATAGGTCGAATTTGTAAAAGTGATTGCTGAGGCAAGGCATTTCTGAGGAAATGTCACTGTTGGAGGGATGATGGATTAATCTGTGGAATACATGTCACCCTTAGCATCTAATTTGACTCTGTGTCTGCAGACAGTAAGAACAGTTTTTTCCCCTGTCTCAGCTTTATTTTAATTTTCTTTGTTCCAGAAAATTATTTGACAGAGAACTAATCCAGCTCCTTTTTTCATGTCCCTGAGTTTCCTTTCTTGGTCATGTTAAAAGTGTGACAGAATGTTCAGAACTGGCTTACACCAACTGATGGATTTATCCTCAAGGAGAAGTAGAAAAAGCTCTTCTGCATTTAAAGTGTTTGATTTTTTTCCCTTTTAAAAAAACAAGAGTAGGATCTGATTTAGCTCTCTATAAGAGGTCATGGTAGAACGTAAGATTATTTAGTGCTTTGCCCAATGCCTAATGACTTCTGGCAAAGTTGATTGTTAAAATACTTTAAATGATAGCATTAAGTGATTTTTGTGTTTGATGGCATAAGCCACTGTGACAAGTCTCAGCTCCACAGTTGCATCCCACTTGACTTTGACACACTTTATTTGAAGACATGCATGTGTAAAGATCAGTAGCAATTGCCAATTTGCCTGGTCTACCACATTACCATAGAGCTTCTGCTACGCACAATTCCCCCTTAGGTGCAATTTTGTCATACTCCATTAATCCTCTCAATCCTCCCCCAATCCTGCAGACTTCTTATGTCATAATCCCCAATTGTTGTGCTGCAGGAACACTGGAAAGCCTCCACTGTCCTCCAGGCAGAAAATTACAATAGTAAGTCTATTAACTTTGGCTTTGACAATGTCCACTCAGATCATTCCTGCTTGTTGCAGTCATAACCCAAAGCCACTGTGTCAGAACAAATTATTACCAGCATCCAGAATACCAATGCAAAATTAAATTGGTGCCTCTCACAGCCTCCTTGTTTCAGTCTCAGGATGTGTGCAGAAATCTAACTCTATTTTTTTTAAAAAAGGGGGGGGGTGTTGCTTGGATAACTCAATCAACACATTGTGAAGGCTGGCTTCATTCATTCATTTATGCATGTCAGGTTTCAGCTCCCATTGGGGAGCTCTAATGCATGATGGCAACCTGTTGTATAACAATTTTTACCAGGATTCTTTCACCTGAATCTGTTCAAGAGGGATTACTGGAATTGATCTTTCTATTACTGACATGGAGAGGCACACCATGCTTCACAGGGAACACCTAGCTGCTCTCATTCCATTGTTGCCATCTCCAGTGGAAGTTGATACTGTACTTCTGCAGAATTGGATCTTCATGCTAGTGAGCACTATGGAAAGTGTGGGTTTTTCTCACATGTGTAGAGTCTATGCATAAACAGGAGTGTCCTTGTCTTTGGATGGAACACTCTTCATGCAAAGAATGTGACTGAGAGTGGAAAGTCTAGCCCTGCTCTTTCAGGCTATTGATAACAACCAGTGTGTAACAACTGAATAGGGTTTCCGACTACTACAGGTGCACATAACACACTCTGTCAGCCCTGCAATAGCTAGTGGGGATTGGGGGGATCGTGTCCAGTTTCAGGAAAATGGTGGCACTTGTGCTGTGCCATAATTTGTTTTCCAATTTTCTCCAAAAAGTATTTATCCATTTTAATGTTACACCCTGGGGAATTATTTTGGTTATATCTTTGGGCATAACATAGTATTGAATGGTGGCAGAAAATGCTGCATTTGAGGAATTTCTCTCCTATTACATCTCTCTTCATCACTCTGTGGCTTTCCTGGTTGTGCACACTTTGTTATCTTGGGGGGGGGGGGAGAGCTTTGTGGAGGCAGGGTCACTTGTGGCACTCTCCCCTAAGCAAAACCAGAATGGTGGTATTGTGCACATGTTTGGGTTACCAGCTGCTGCAGAGATGCTTCTACAGGAAAAACACAAAACAGGCACATACATAACCCCTCACGTACAGGAATCATGAACCTTGGCTGTTGCCAGATTTCCTCTGGGTTTTTCTCTCCTTTGATATGATTTTTGGATGGAATTCCTTTTCTATGGATTGATTAAGGATGGCAGAATTTTTCAATTGTTTCTTTTGCTCAGTATTTATTTGCATCTATGCTCAGTGCTTTCAAGCCCATCTGAAGGACCAAGCTTGTGTTCTGCACTTTGCCTCACTAATACATGACAACAGGTGAAATATCCAAATACTTTCTTAGCATTGAATCTGTCATTCTTTTCTACTTTTATAGCCAGTGTGCCCTCTTCCAACTAGAAAGACAATACTGGAATATTATGACAGACTGAAATGGATAAATCATTGTTACTTTGCCAGTGGTGTTACATATTAATAATTAGGATGACAGAAATATGCTATTATGGGTTTTTAAAATTATTTTTACTTAAGATTTATACTGTAATGTTTGCAACAATTTGAAATGTTGCTCTAAGAAGTAATAAATACTTTGGCATGGTACAGCATACTCAGTGTCTAGTTCACATATATATTCAGCATTTGATGGCTCTACCTTAGATTTATGTCATGTTTTACAAGTGTTTCTGGGTAGATACGGACAGCATTTCCTTCTTGGAGATCCTGTCCTCAGAAGGCTAAGTTTAAGGAGCAGAGCTTCTATCAAAGTTCTGACTGGTGCCTGAGCTCTGATGATGTTGGGATGTTAGATCTTCCAGAAGCACTCATTTGAAGTAGTTTCTGAGAGTTCCTGCTATATCTGGAGTACTTTAAATCAAAGCAAACTACTTTCAGCAGACTTGCATGGTGTTGAATATTATCAAGTGCTTCAAGCACACCAGTGAGTATCAATGCTTCCCAGGGTGCCACTTCAGTTTTGGTGTCAGAGATCCCAGTCATACATGCATCAGAAGTGGGGGTGAACAGGAGACAACATTCACCATAAGATTTGATATCTTTTCTTATGAGTTTAATAATATTAAATATCACATTTTTTTTCTTTAATATCACTTGTCACCATTCTCATCGTATAAAAAAAGAACTGTAGACTCCCTGAAGAATGTTCATAGGTCTGAAACACATAGGTACATGGGGGAGGGAACTTTTCCCCTATGAACTCCTGAATGGTGTTCTTGATGCATAATATAATTTGTGCCATTAACTTAATTCTGACTAATGGTCTTGCTTTCCAGGGTTTTCTACATTTTCTTCTTCTGGGAACACCCTGGGATTGTGCAGCTTGCCCATAGCCATAGAGACGTGTTATTACTGTAAGCATTTTGAATGGCTGTAAACAAATTAAAAAAATCATGGAATTTAGGGTCTCATAATTTCTAATCTAAATCATCTTTAGGAGATTATTCTATTTTTAAAAAGTATAGATAGTCTATCATTCACATTACAGTGTCTTGCAAGGAAAGCAAAGATTAGTAACACTGCAATGGATGACTAAGGTGAAGGCATGGGTTTAATAAAGTAAGCCCACAGACTTTCTAAAGGAAATAGAAAATTTGCATAGGATAACCAAGTTACCTGCCACTGGGATCTTCCCACGCCCAATCTTTAATATAAATAATGTACAATTAGATAACTGTAAACACAGCCCATCTGTCACTGCTAGTCCCTATTCCTCAGGGAGAGTATGTGAGAGCTAGGGGGACAATCTTTGCACATTAAGCCGGTAAACCCAGCTTTATTCAGGACCATGATAAATTCACAGCTCAGCCAACTCTTTAATGATTGATCATCTGGTGAACTCTTTAAAAATAAGATGCCTGTTTGCTAATTAACTACACCAAGGTCTACCGTCAGTGACATGCTCGACAGTGCTCTTCAATTAGGCAAAAAGGCTTTTTCTCCAGACATTACAGATCTCAGTAGGAATTCCAGTTCTGAAGTAAACAAAACAAATGAAGAATGCAAAGGGGAAAATGTACCAGCATGCTCCACACCCCAACTCCAATCAGTGAAATGGATTTTCTCCTTTCTTTGTTACATTTGCACCTCAGTCTCAGAGGATGCCAACACCACAGGCCTAAACTAGTTCAACAGTCATGACCCTTTCTTCCCTCAGAATATTGTAAATTTAAGTCACATGCAGAGAATAGGGGGATCTCTGAAAGAGAATTAAAATCTTACCCATTTATCTCTGTGTGCTGTCAGACATTCTATCGGCACTCTAGATATAACACTTGGGCCCATGTGAAACATATGGAGAGCAGGTCCAGAAGCATCTCTTTAATGCACATGCACACACACATACACAAGCCTCTTTTATTCTACACTGATGCACTTTCAATCAGATTTTTTGTCTTTCATGGAAAATTACGTTGCCATTGAGAGCCATCAGATGAATTATTTGGTGAAAGCATTGCTGCACTCTGTCCATAATTTTAACATAAATATACACCTTGAAACATTCACACTGCTATATCTCTACTTATATTAAAGAGCTACAAGAATATTTGAGGCTGATGCTTACTGGCAGGACATGGCAAAAGTCACCTGGAAACATTGGTTGGTGCATATTCCCATATTGCTGTCAATCAGATCATATGGCCCCAATAAATGTGCACTCTGTCTGTTGTGCATTGGCAATTTTCCCCTTAGAAATTAAATACTGTGTATATCCCCACTGGACAAAGTTCTGACAAGAGTCCCAACACAGTTTTGGCATTTAAGAAGGGGACAATTCATAGGATAGTGTGCACATGCAGAGGTGTTATGACATCCTAGGTGAAGCAGATTTTTGCCTCAGTCCATGCCACAGCTGTCAGTTCTTGGAAATGATAAGATACAAGAACTCTAGTAGGAGTCTATAGTACCTTTAAACAGATAATGGTACAATGTGTAGGTTTGGTGGAAGAGGGATATAACTAGAACTTTAATATTCTGGATCGCTGAAACAGAAAGACTGGCTGCAGAAATTGAAACACTAGGACACAATGATCAAATTGCCCCTTTTAAAATATTCTCAAACAAATAGTCTCAAAGGCAAATTTCCAAACAGCATTTTTCTACTTTGAAGCCAAAGCTCTTGAAGTCAATGGGAATTGCTTCTGAAAAGACACTGCAGTACGCCACAATGGCCTACAATTTGTGGCCAAGTACCTTTGGAAGTATTGTAACTGAAATGTTACAAGCTCACAGAAGAGGTATGGTGTAGAATCTCCAGTACTGAATTTAGCAAATAAATAATTGAGTTAATTATGGCATTGTCTATCCCAAATTAAGATATAAGCTTGCTCCATCATTACCATGACCCTTCAAGTCAGTCTCCAAACAGCAGTTCAGTGTAACATTAAAAGAAAACTAACAACATTGATACAAGATGTTATGACTCAGGAGCATACCTGTCAAGTTGTCTTTGTAGTAATCTGGGAACTTCTCCAGGTGCGGTGCGCATGTGCAGAAACCCCTTCATGCATGCGCAGAAACCCCTTCGCGCATGCACAGAAACCACTTTGTGCATGTGCAGAAACCCCTTTGTGCATGCTCACCGCTGCCTCTGGGGGTGCACATGTGCAGAAACCACTTTCCCCAGCTGCCCCAATATGGGTTGATGGTGGGAAAGAGGGGGAAGGAGGGCCAAAATAAGGGATTTCCTGACCAATCTGGGATACTTGACAGGTATGCTCAGGAGAAAATCTTGTGTTGTGAAAGAAGCATTTCAAATTTATATCTCACACACCCTTCACACACACATTTTTTTAAAAAAAATCATTGTGATAAGCCTATGAGATGATAGATTGGTTGGAGAAGGCATTATTAGCCTAAGGACATTCAGTGAGTTTCAAGCCTAAGTGAGGATTTGAACCGGAAAACTGGATTATTTTATGAAAGAAGGGCAACCACCCTTTCCCAGTAGTTCAATTATTCATGCAATCTAGTGGGGACTTCTAAGGAAAAAGGAAAGGAAGGTGACTTCAGGGATGCCTGTCTACTACCAACAAGAGGTCAGTCAGATCACAGGTTAATTTATACTCAGTTCCTTACCTACCCCTAGCACTGGTCTCATGGTGTCATTTTTGAACCATATTGTCTTACTACTCTTCAAGGTCTGTTCAAATTTGATAGCCTGCAGCTCAGAAAAGCTAGCAAGGACATGTCGAAAAGAGTATATTCCACTATAAAAAAGAAAAGTAGGAAAATCTCAGATCCAGACAGTTTCTCTGGCAAGGGCTTACCACACAACAGTAAAATTTATCAACATACCAGAATACCCATTATCTTTTTTTAAAAAAAGTTTTGCAAAGTAGTGTAAATAACATCCCAACAAAATGAATGAGTTTCCAGATAAACGCAAGCAAAGCTTCCAAGATAAATAGGATTGAGAAAGATTTGGAGATCAGGAGGAGAAAGGAAGTCAAAATGTCTGGCTCCTTTTCACACTCTCCTTCTTTGTGCATGTTATACACTGCCCAGCATTTGGTCCGCAGCAGAAAAGAAACACATTGCTCCCCTTTTCAGTACTTGCCTTTCCCTTCTTGATATGCCTTCCAAGCTAACTCATTTTCTCATGTCAGGTTTTTTCAGCTTTTTGGTAATATCTGACAAAAGAAGACTCTACTGCTGCCACTAGCTAAAGGAAAAGTGCCCTATCTCTGTTGCCACTCCCATGGGAACAGGTTTGGAAGATCTTTTTTTTCCTTGCACCACTAAAAAACATTGCTTGGATTAAGTTTCCCTCTCACATATGGAGCTCCCCCCACCCTTCCCTGAATTCGAAATGGACATTTCTCCTCTGAGACCCTTCAGTTCCGCACTTATTCAAACATACTATCATTCCATCCGCAGTCTGAAATTCAACAGTCTGGGGAAAAATTGTCTAACCCAAGTTGAAGAACAGTGGGTTGCTTTTGAGTGAAAGCCAGAAAGGTTGGATCTTAAATAGGAGCCCTCAGAGTGAATAAGACTTGTGAACATCAAATCTCAGTATCAACTGGCCTTTAGCATATTAAGATGAACATTAGGAAATAACATTGAGCTTAACTTAGACAGGAAAGGGGGCAAACTACAGCAGAGAGCAATTTAATTTTCACATCTCACAACAGGAGAACTTTGGTTTCTTGCTGCTTCTATGTTTAATTGGCCATTTTTTTATGTAGTGAGTGAAAGCCAGCCAATTTTCTCCTGAGAAGTTGTACTATAATCTTGACTCAGTAAGAGCTATATGCTTCTTATTTGTCTATAGCACCATGGGGAAGGAGATGAAACATCAGAACAAGGATTTCTTTTTTCTTTCTAATCTGCAAAATTAACTGTTCAGCTCAAAGGGGGGCATTTATATTCCACCAATTTGGTTTTGAAGTAGAGCAAACAGACTTCTCTGGTAAGAAAAAAGACCGAGGGGAATGCAAAATGGTACCTGAATTAATTCCGGGAAGCTAATAGAGGATGAGCTTTATTATATGCTAGAGTAGTTTATGTGATTCATTCTTCGGTGAGCAAATGGTTTGGCACATTAAAAAGTATCACAGCACTTAACCTCAAAAAATGTAAAAATATAAAGTTTAATTTTCTTTTTCATTATACTGTACCACAACTAAGTATGGTAATTCCATAACAGCAACTATGGATTTTCCAGACTTCAGAGCAGGGTGGATGGATGGATGGATGGATTTTTTTTAAAAAAAATTGAGAAAACTCCTTTTGCCACACTAAAGTTGTGTGCTTGTGGGGAAAAAAAACTATGGATGCAATCATTTTGCACTCCTTCATCTACAGACATTGGATTTCAGACCCAGCAGCCAACATGTTTGCTTTGATACAATAGGGATCTGATTAGACTAATCAGATACATTTGATTTTTCTCTCACATGCTGTCCCACACACCACTGATGCAATTTCTTAGACTGACATGTTTATCTTCCTTACTTGCTAAATCTGCCCCTTTGAAAACATTAACTGTTTGTCCTATTCAATTAATTACAACATATCACATGACATTTGCAAACAGTGCATATATTTTTAAATAAATCTGTGTTGTGTTCATGGTTCTTAACTAGCATGCTGTTGTTTGATATTACTGTGAAACATGGGTATAAAACATCTTCAGCCTCCAGGGTTCCATCTGGTATAAGAGAGAAGGCTGAAACCCTAAATAAGTTTATATGTGTTTCATAAATTTCAAAACTCACACATACACACCCACTTTGTACTCATCCCACCACCCACACAGACAGCCCAGTCTAGTCCCACCTCCTGGCAATCTCCATTGTGATCTCTGCCTACATGCCACTAACAGCAATAGGCAAAGGACAATCATGGGAGCCAGGAGGTTTCTACAGTGATCAGCTGGGCTATCAAGAAAAGTGGGTGGTCGCTCCACCAGATCTAGCTGGCTAAACCAGAGAGAAGGGCCCGCAGATCGTACAGCCCCACTACAGAAGATGGATACTGCACATAAGGGCCAAGATTCTGTCACTTGCAGCCCCCCCCCCCTCCATGCAACTTCAATGTTGCAACATTTAACAGCGAGTCACATGACTCTGCACAAGAGAAGAAAAACAGATGCTGAGTTATTTATGCCACTGGAGTTATGCTGACATAAGTATGTGATTGGAGTCCAGCCCTTGTCACCTTTGTTTTCCAAAGTTCTCAAGACTGATTAATGGTATAGGATTGAGAACAAATATCAGACTCTTCAGAAATCTAAGGAATTCACCCCATGCTTCAAAATAAGATAACTCTTATCTAAGTACAACACTCATGGCTGTGATCCAGACCATGTTAAACACTTTGAATTTCAACTGCTATTATGTAATTGACTGTAATAGAAAGCAAGTAGTCTTCAAGTGCTGAACATACTGGCTAACATGTCACCAATGAAAATATGATCATTCCCAGATGCAAGTGAGTTAAGCAAGGGCCAGACTCATATCAGATAGAGAAAGCCAAACTATACACTATAGTCAGCCTGTCACTACGAGATAAGAGCACTTGAGCCTTCCAGAAATATGATGCTGGCTGATTTACATGGGTCAGCAATCATACTAGCAAATGAGGCCCATTTCCTTTGATGACCAATCACAGAACAAAGTAAACTAATATGTAAGGAATTAGAGGAGTGCTGTGAAAATCAGACATTCCTGAAGTTATTCTCCCCCCCACACCCCACCTACACAACAGTGTACAATCTGGCCTGAAAGTACTGCATTGAATGACATTAAGCTATCATGCAAACTCTACATAGAAGCAGATAGCTTCAGAAGAAGCAGACAGTGAACCAAGCCACATAAAATAGATGGCCCACATATATTTAATACACATTTATACAAAATTGAAGATACAACTCCCCATCTGCACTGGTGTATGCCATTTTGAGGACACTGATGTCATTTTAGTGAAAAAGAACAATGAGATAATGACAACTAGAAACTAGATGGAATTCATTTCATGAATATCTGGCACAAAAGCTGAATGGTGAATAAGTAATGAGTAGTAACATAGACAGGACTGTGGTGGCTTAGTTGTTAAGATGTTGAACTTCACGACCAGAAGGTCGGCAGGTCGAGACCTGAGTGCTGCATGATGGAATGAGCTTCCATCTCTGTCCTAGTTCCTGCCAATTTAGCAGTTCAAAAGCAAGAAATTGAAAGTAGATAATTAGGTACCAGAGTCTGGCCAGGTTATCCTGCTATGAGTAGACCATACTGCCAGTGACTCAACGGCGAGCATCAGGCAGGGGTTAACTAACCTGACAATTCTGAGGACTAGCAGCCTTTGCAAAGTCCAAAGGAAAGGGTGATAGTCCCCAAGTGGATTAAATCCCACTTGAATCCATCTTGATGGAGGGCAGCAGCTCCATCTATACTGGCCTGGGGCCAATGTGGATTTCATGTGCCAAAAAGGGCTCAGGACCAGAAAGTGACTCACAGAGCTGAATCAGTGGTAAGGGTGTCATGCTGTGATGTGGAAGGCAGATGAAATTCCATGACATTACATTCACTGGACAGTCTTCATGGCTGATTGCCATGATGATCACAAATATTTGGAATTGGATATGGCACAAGAAGAAGAAGAAAAATAGGTACCACTTCAGTGGGAAGGTAAACAGCATTCCATGCATTCTGGTGTCTAGTCATGTCCACGGAAAGATCTGCAAATGCAGACAGTGCTGGATCTTTTGCTGTAAACAGAGATGAGCACGGAACCCTAGAGTCCGACATTACTGACCTTTGAGCAAGGGTGGCCTTTACCCTTTTACCTTTACCTAGTAACATAGTATTCAGTATATTCCGATTTCATTTCTCTGCAATTACAGCCTCTTCCTTTCCCTTCCACTTAGAATTTAGGAACAGGTTACCTCGAAAGTATCCTTTTTGCTTTGTTTTGGTATATAAGTTGAGCCCACCCACAATCATCTCTCTACCCTCCCCAACACAATCGCCCTTTGTGTTTTATTTTTATTTTTACTCTCTCAAATGTCATTCATGCCACAAACAAATTTTGCAAAGTAATGTTTAAGGAGGAAAATTTGACCAGTGCAATCGTGGGAGAAGGTCTCATATGTTATCCATCTTTGATCGATAAAGCCCAACAATAAAATAGGGAATTGAACAGAAAATTGATCCAAGCACCTTCCTTGCCCGATCTCTACCCACAAACCTCAGTAGAATCAGAGAAGCAAAGATCTGTAGTCAATAAGGAAAAAAAACCATTTTGTTTACCATTAAGATGATATTTTGAGGATGGAGTGAGGCTCAACACTTGTATTTTAAAGAAACATCAGTATTAACACTAAAAGGAAAGTTCATGCAAAATGTGTTTGCTTATGCCTTCCTTCAGTGAAAATCTTGTGGTCAACAATTGTAGATTATAAATGACATTACCAATAAGGTAATGAGTATCAGGAATATTTGTGCATATCAGAGAGTAAACAAAAGAAAACAAAATGACAAAAACATTGTAGCACTTTAAACACTGCTGCATTTTAATGTTAGCTTTTGTTGATCAAGTCCACTTTGTCAGACAAAAACTAACATTAAAATACAGCAGTTAGTCTTTAAAGTGCCACTTTTTTGTCCTTTTGTTTTGTTTACTCTCTGATATGCTTGAAACACAGATTAACACAGCTGCAGTTCAGGAATATTTGTCTGAGGGTGTTTCCTTTGTGATGTCTGTTCCCAAGGCTACACTTTTAATTAGCAGATGGTGATGTTGGGAAAAGAGCTATTTTAAAAGAAAAGGCAGGGTGAGGACGAGCCCCAAATATGAAGGGGGCTTTGTTAATTGTGTTAATTACTATGTATTTATTCTGTTAAAGTGTATATTTTGATAGGGTTTGGTGTGGACTATTTTGTTTGCCTCTGTGGAGGTATGCAGGCTAGATGTGCCCTTTTAAGCATCTGCCTAGGTCAGTGATAGCAAACCTTGGCACTCCAGCTGTTCTTGAACTTCAATTTCCAGAAGCCTTGTTCAGCAGGAGTGCTGACTTGGGCTTCTGGGAATTGAAGTCCAAGAACAGCTGGAGTACCAAGGTTCACCATCACTGTCCTAGGTCTCCAGGTAATGTCTTGCCCAGGCCATCCAGCTTTCATTTTCTGGCAAGAAGCTGCCATATATTCACCATTAGGTCCAAAACATCAACGGGAGCATGAAACCACCCTCTGTTTCCTGCACTGGAATAGTGCACATTTTCAACATTTTGCCCACTTTTGTAAACAACACATACTTCTCAGTAATACCTTCTCAGTACCTCTACAATACAAGTTTCTTTTACCCAATTAAATACTGCCATTAAACAGAATTGGACTATAGCAGTGAATGAGTAACCTGTTAAGAGGTCACAATGGCCAGGGGGTGGGAAGAAATCTGATTTGCAAATGATCTCTTGTTGACTAGTTTGTCCCTAGTTATGTCAGTCTTTATCTTCTCTAGTACAGTAGTTAGCCATCACTGTAATTCTGATACAGTTTGACAGTTGCTGTTATCCATAATCACACCAACTCCATCTGCATTGTATTGTGCTTGGGCCAGTAATCTATGGAAATATATAGATGGCCACTCAATAGATAGCCTGAAATAAGTATTTGATAGATCCAGAACCAGTCTCAACAGGAAAACTGTGATAGTTGTGGTGTTCGCTGACTCTACAATACTGACATCCAAATCTAAGTAAGGAGCAAGCAACCAAAAGCAAGCAAGGAAAATGGCAGACAAATTTCACAAATTAAATTAAAATAATCACCTATTTTTATTAAAACCTAACCTTATTAATCAATGCCATAACCCTCAATATGCCTGGGGTACATTTCAAAAATACAATGTACTCTCTCCCCTACTCTGGACAGCTGTAAGTGGGGATAAGGTAGAGTTGCCATATGTCCTGATTTCCCGAGATTTTCCCAGGTTGAAGCAGTCCCAGCTGGTTCAAGAAAAAAACATGTAAAAATCCCGGAAACAAAGGGTAAATTTCATAGACTCGCTATTCCTAGAGAGGGAGGACAGAATGTGAAAAGTTGTTCATTGCAAAATAGGTACCTTCCTGTCTCCTGCTTTTTTCCTTCCGGAGGGAAATGGAGGCTCAATGGGCTGCATTGCCATTCCGGGCCCCTCCTTAGAACTTTCTTCCAAGGGATCCACATGTGAGGTTTGAGAATGAGTCTACTTCAATGGTGTGTGTGTGTGTGTGTGTGTGTGTGTGTGTGTGTGTGTGTGTGTGTGTGTGTGTGTGTGTGTGTGTGTGTGTGAAGGGGAGGGGTGCCCAACTCTAGGGTTCAGTGCCCATCTCTGCTTCATAGCTGAAGAGCCAGTGCTGTCTGCAGATGTTTCCATGGTCATGTGGCAGGCATGACTAGACACCGGAGTGCCTGAAATGCTGTCTACCTTCCCACCAAAGTGGTCCCTATTTATCTGCAGTACTTGCAATTTCTTGTTTTCAAACTGCTAGGTTGGCAGGAGCTGGAGCAGAGATGGGAAAAGAAATAAAAATAGAACCATCAAGAATCATCTTTTGCAAGAAGAATCATATGGGAAACAACCTCTTAACTACAGCTTTTTTTAAACTGATGGTGGCTGCATGCCTTAGACGGGGATTCTCTTGGGTTTTAGAGCTGCAGTCTCCGTGACACATGCACAGTTTGAAGAATGCAATGATGTCACATGGCTGTCCCTGTTTGGTGGGAGAGAATTATGGCAACCCTGAGATAAGGTCATTGTCAGTATTTGAAGATAGATTATGGGTCCATCACTCCTCCCCCATTTTTTTCCTTCAAATAAAAAGAAAGCTTCCTATTTGATCAGAAAAAAATAACTTGCTTCCCATAGGAATCCCATTGGTATAAGCACTTAACATTGGAAGTTCTTTTGCCCCTTTCTTGGCTAAATCAGAGATTGATGCTCATTGTATTTGCTGCCCTAGAATGCAAAGGTGGGTACTGAAAATTGATCCAGGTGCTACATCTATAGGTTGCAACTGTAAATCCAACAATGGTATATATTCCCAGGCAACTGAGAGCTATCTGCTACAGTGCAACTGGACCCCACAGACATAAATATATAGCCTCATGTCTCTGTCAAGCTATTGAATGTATCTGTTACAGCTCAGTTGGAAAAACTTTCAATGTCTTTCCAGGCTATCCCAATAATTTTAAAGAACAATGCACTGAAAACATTAATTTGGTTTCTACTTCTTCTTTCAAGCAATGTGCTTCTGTCGATGATTCACAGAATGATCTAAACCTGAAAATTCTGCTCTGTGATCACAGCCAAATGTTCTATGACATTAACTATTCCATTTTAAAAATAAAATATTACCATAAATTAGGCCTTTTGCATTTGTTCTGTATATATTTTCTCCAGTTATTTTGGATCTGTTTCCAATCATTTCATGTTCATGCAACCAGTAATAATTTATTACCTAACCAGAATAAAAGCCAAAGCATGTATCATATTACTGAAATGTGGTTTGCAATCAATATGCATTAACTATGGAGTACTATTAGTTTTTTGTGTTGCTTATTTGTTTGCAGACTGAATAGATGTTGCTTTCCCTTCTTTTTTATCCTTGTGGTGTGTTGAGCTGTAGTGTGTACTCAGTAATAATTGTGTAAAGGACTATCAAACAGCTGCAGGCATCTATTGATACAATTGGCAGCACCACAAACACAGAGGATCCATCACTAATCTGCATGTGGGAGGAAACTCAGAAACACATCTATTAGGGATCAGGAGTAGACTCTCCCTCCTTAAAATGGCATTATAACTTTAAAAAAATAAGACTAAGACTATGTTTCTCAGTTTTCAATCTACTGAGAATGACTCTGATGTTCTAGATTCAGCACAGTATGTAATTAACAAGCAACATATGCATTGTAATTTTTTTTGCCTACATTTTTAAAAAGGCATAAAACAGGCCAAAAAAATGTACCAGTAGTTACTGTAGCCTTCTACCAAATTAATATAAAATCACAAATCTAGATTTGTTGTTTCAGCCTTATGAAAAGGCTGACAATATACAATGTTGGAATGGTGTATCAAGCCACAACTGAGTGAACATATAATGCCCTCTCCTTCTTTTTCGTAAAGTGATAGTTTGCTCCCACATTTGTTACTCTGTAATTATATATACATGGAAAAAATGAACAGCTACATAGGCTTGCAACAACGTTCTTCTAAAAGGCATTGTTTTGTTCAATATGGTCTCAAAGTTATCAACATTAATCAACAAATTTCTTAATACTATTCTTTAGATTATTATTTTTCCAGCTGTTTATTGAAATTAAGGCTGGGATCTGTGCCTATATCAGATGCTGAAGAACTACCACTGTCATCATTCATCACAATTCACCAGGTTGCAAAAAATCTGATCAAGACTGTGCAGAATATGTATACATTTAGCTTATAGTTAGTACGTAAGCACTGTAAATGTGTGTAGGCTGAAGGCAAATGAATTGGACACAGTTACATTTTTCTCATCGAATAAGAGCAATTAGCATGGACATCTGCACATTATTTGTTTAGATTACATTACCAGTAATCTAGTAGAACAGTAGAATTATGGTTGCAGACGGAGCTGGTGCCCTTCAGGAAAGGACTTAAGACCTGGCTGGCAGGACAGATAAGGAGCTCTGAAGGCAATGTGGCCCCTGCTTACTGGCTTTTACCATGAGATGTACCCTCTCTCTGCTTCGTGGGGTGGGTGAGTTTTAAATGTGGGTGTGGGTATTTTAAAATGTTTTTATTGTATGGGGTTTTAGATTGTGTAAGCCACCCTGAGTCGGGTCCCCCTGAGCGGGCGGCAAACAAGTTGAAATATTAAATTAAATTTAAATTAAATGTTATTTGTACCACACAAAAAAAAATTCCAGATCTTCTAACCCAGTGTTTCCCAACCTTTGTTTTTTGGAGTTCAATTCCCAGAAGCTGAAGTCAATTCCCCAAAGCATTGATAAGCCAATGTATTGACAGGCTTCTGGGAATTGAAGTCTCCCTGTGGGGCCTGGGGCCCATGTTGGGGACCATTGCACTAACCCATTTCCACATGTTTCTGTTATCAGTCACAACTCACCAATGATTTGCAACGAAACATGCTCTAGAGAGGCTCATATTTACTGGAAAGATAAGAACTAGGTAGGCCTGCAGGTTACCTTTCTAATTTAACATAATGTGCACTAATTTTTTTGTCTGTTTTATAGTCCACCACTAGGACCAAAAGTTTTTTATGACTGTTTTTACGGCTGCTTATAAGTGATTAAAGAACAGTCACAAGATCAAAACCCAACAAGAATAGGTAAAAAAGGCAGAATCAATCCGACAAATGTCCTAAGAGAAAACTTCCAGTAGGATTAATACACCACTAACTACACCACTCAGCCCTTCAAATACTTTACAAGTGAAAATAATAATACTGTAATAATATGTGAGCCAGCAGTACAAAAGCAGCAAGAGAGGTTGCTTAGCAGACCTTGATCCTGCATCAAATGCTGTCAGTGGCCTCCACATGATTGCTTTCGGTGCCAGGTGGCAAGCAAGCTGCTGACACAAACTCTCCAAGCAAGTCGACAAATCTCTTGCTGACCAGTGCTACATATTCCAGTGAGGAAAAAAAAACCTACCATTACGAGCTCCCTTCAAAGAAAGGTAATGGGAAATAGATCAGTTGTGAGATAGTGGCATTGCTACTGCAAATCATTAATTATATTTTGCCATTCAGCTGCAATCCTGTATTTAGTTAAGCACTACTGAATTCCACATAGATTCTTCTGAGCAGGTGTCAGCAGGATTGGACTGAACATGGGCTTTCAATAAGGCTAGCACATATTCATCTCACATAGCTAAACTGCCAGGAATCAGATCTTTGCTCTAGGTCCCCAAAATTTAGAAGACACCATAACCTAGAGGTGAATTTATTACCAGGTTTTAGAAAAACAAATGGTGACACCTCCCAGCCTCATTTTCCTTCCTTTCCCTGGAAAGCATAAACTGTCTCTTCTCCTTCAAAGAGGACCTGTTCCCATGTCTCATGAATGAGGAAGAAATGGTGCCACTTGGCCCGGGGTGCCAGGATGGCTAATTATAGCTCTGCCAGAAATTTATCAAAAACATTGTGCTTTCACTACTTTTAGCCATTACTACTTATCACTGTTTTCCTTCTAAACCAAACCCTTTAGTGCTTCAGTGCTTTGGAAATTTCAGACTTAAGGTGATTCAAGCCAGGGAATTGCTGAAAAGGTTTTATTTAGTGCAATTGCTTTGGCTTGATTCTAGATGTTGATTGTGTCCATTCCCACCAAAGTGGTCCCTATTTATCTACTAGCAATTTCTTGTTTCCGAACTGCTAGGTTGGCAGGACCTGGGACAAATATGGGAGCTCATTCCATCCTGAAGTATTCGGCTATCGAACTGCTGACCTCCTGCTTTCCAGTCAGCATCTTAGCCACTTGAGCCTTCACAAATGACAATAATTTCTATTAATATAGAAGACATCTCTTCATCTAAAGATATGCACACTTATTAAATTCATTTACAGGTATCTATTGCTCGTTAGGTAATGTTATAGGCAATGCTTGTTTCTTTTAGTCTCTAAATAATATTGTGTGACTCAAGTGAGATACAAGAAAAAAATAATGCTGTCTTTTCTTTTTCAGCTCAGCTTACATTTCATGTTTCAACCGAAAGAGCTAGTTGTTTTTAACAGGACCAGAATCAGACTCAAAAACTGTCTGCCCATAAAATTCACAGATTATCAACCATAACTATTGTTCTTTCTTTGACAGGTCCCTATAAAACCAGGCAAGGACACAACACCTTGTCATAACTAAAGGAAAATATCCCCACTTCAGAATATTTATCCTAGTCCACAAAGGAACTGGAGTTGTTTGGCAATCCAAGGTTGTTTAACCTTCCAGAACTACACATGGAAATAAAAAAAAAATCTGCTATTTTCTTTGTAGTCAACACTTGAATATTAGAATCATCTTTCTGGATCAGGCAAGATCTGCCAGTCCCTGGCATGCCACAAAAAGAACATAGGAAGCTGTTTTAGTCAAAGTTGATTTTCCCTAGTATAATCTCTCCATACATTCAGTCAGAGTTCTATCTTCAGCCTATTTGGAAATACCAGGAGAAATGCTAGGCAGAGCTTAGATGAGCTGATTTTTGGGACTACCACTTGCAAAACAGCTCAGACAGCAAGGACAGCATCCATGTTGGCTGGATGAGGTGTCTAGGAGTTATTCTTTCCAAAGGCAAAGTATTTAGCACAAGAGCCCTGTCACTGAGGGCCAAAGCTAATTTTTAAGAGTGTTATTATCAGATGATGTTTTAGGGAGGCCATTTTCCTTCATCTTTTAGGTTCTGTGTTTGAGCAGTCAGGATACAAAGAAAAACTGTTTAATTACAAACACCAATCACAAAGAAAAGCAAGCTGACTAGCTTGCTATTTTTAGAACATCAGGAGAACTCTTGGATTACTTTTAACACTCATAAGTTATCACATAAACCATCTAAAGGTATGGCCCTTCCTTGGCCCAACAAAAACAGTAGGCTTCTTCTCTCTACTTCTCTCCCATCTCCAAAGACAATGGGCATGAAGGAAGTGCAGAGTCTCCCCTTGGTCTTACTAGGTGATGACTTCACCCTATGTAGGGTCCAAAAACAGAAGGCAACTGTATCGATCCACTGTATGCCATCCACTGTATGGCAACTAGATGGGAAAGCATTGCACTTATCCACTCGGGTCCAGAAGAAAGCCACTAGCAAGATAGGTTTTCAGTTTCTGGACTTGTCTGATTCATCACTGAACTCTTACTTCTCCAGTTGTGCTTTCAGTACAAGGTCTAATTGGAAGTAGCAGCCAACAGTTTTAAGTCTAAGGGGGGAAATGATTCCTGCTGTGTAATTACTGACTGTGAATCTGATTTCCTGTCTTGTAGGTAAATTTGCTTTAAAAAGATGTGATAGAGAAGAGGATCCTCATAAGGATGAAGCATCCCTGGTGGATAAAGAGGTAAGCAAATTATTTTTGAAAAGGGGAGGATGTTAAAAATGGCTGTGACAGAGATCAAAAGTAAAGAGAAGGGTATTGTAAAATAAATTATCAAAGAGACAAAAAGGAAGATGAAAGAAAAACCTTCTTCACAAGTAGAAAGGCAACTAATGTGCCTAACCTACTAGCTTTTCTCACCATGCAGTTGTGGAAATAGCCTTATTATTTGCTCACAGTGTGAAGCCAAATAGTCTTTTGGATACTGAGATTGAAGCCAAGACATTAATTCTCAAAGCCACTTTCTTATAAGGCTTAGCTCTATATCTCATGGCCATTATTGTTCTTTTTACCTTCAGCGGAGTTAAAATATAGCCTCTCTAAACCAGTCAGCATGACAGTATGAAGAATGAAGACTTACCTGCACTATTCTTAAGAAACTGGATGAACCCTGTGGAGAAAAAAACATGCAGTAGAATGCCCACCTGTCACCATCCTCAGCTACTGTCAGCTAGTTGACCATTACTGTCCACAATGATGCCTTGCTCTAAAGACCCCTCCTCAGAGAAGTGCCTGCTCCAGACTGATCATAAAGTAAATTTTCCAACAAATTTCCCAGAGTGGATGACCCTAGGTGTTCTCATATGGCCACTCCATGTTATAGATAGTTGAAACTGGTTAGTGTTCAGGTAGACCTCTGTGTCTGAGCAATTATAATTTCAAATGAAACCAGTGCTTGCTTCTTGATGCTCAATCATAAAACAAAGCTGGCCATTTTTAAAATAAATGGAGACGTAAAGAATATGTGAAAACCAAACATTTTTAGTACTTAAGTCATTCTCTCTTTTTTTTAATGACAAGCTATGTGCCATGTCCATCAACCTGGCTTGTGTTCCAGAGATGTGCACTGGCTACCTTCCTGCTGTAGCAACTGCAAATTTCCTAACAAGAAAGTGACAAGCACAGTTCTCCAGAAAGCCCAACAAGTATAAATGTTCAAGAATGAAGTACTGTGGGCAAGGCCACCTGTAAGGTTGCCTGTAGCACAGTAGCATGGGAAATCATCTTGATGATCTTTTCACAATTCCTTGTTCTAAGATTTGCTCAGAATTTCAGAGTGATGGATGGTGGCAGTGGGAGAGAGGTAGCATGTATCTTCTCAACCCAACACTATGATCCCATGATCACCCCTTTTAAAATGTGGTATGGCATTGCCCTTTTCACTCCATACAAGTCTAGGAATACAGTTCTTTGTTGGGTTTAAGCCTTAGGCTTAAGGTCTGTGATAGAAAATTTCTAGTTTTTTCTCAACAAACCTCCAGACTAGTATTTTGTGTCTCATTCTGAGGCAAAATGAGACACAAAATACTAGTCTGGAATGAGCAACATATTAGATGTAGGATTAGATGTAGGATTTACTTGTGGAATCAGTTTGTATGACTGTGGCAGTGTGCACATGTGGTTGTCTCTCTCTCTCTCTGTGTTTCCTAACTAAGTAGCAGCCACGTGTAAAACTCAAAATTTAAAATAAAATGTCAAAGTTATCTGTTAGTGAATACAGAAAATGGACTGAAGATGTAAATAGTTGCAGAAATGAGGGTATACATTGGTTTGCTAGGATGTAAGGCACTAAGATACAGCTCTTTCTCTCTCAAAGAAGATGGAATTACAACAGCAAGAGAAAGAAAACATGCCCCAAGGGTCTGAAATCTAGGACAGAATTATGTTGTATTTGTCTAAGGAAGAATATACTATATACAGATTTTCCCAAAACAACCTGAGCATAGATAGTCTAGAGTCTTATCAAGACTTAAAAAAACAGCTAAGGGGATGATTCTGACCTACCTTACAGAATTGTTGTATATATATGTGTGTGTGTGTGTTAAAAGAGTTATGATAATACTCATGGCCTAGCAAGCAATCTTGTATGCTGCAGCTGCCATAATTTGCACAGAAGATAATCACAGTGCTGCCATAATAGGATAATTGTCTGGGACCTCTATACTGCCTGTGAAGAATATCCCCATCATTTGCATGCAAACAATAAGCTGCCCACTAACAGTAATTCCCTGATGGATAAGACTCTTTTCTTATCTGAATGTTTAAAGGTGAGAAGAGCACGCTATGAAATGTTTAGAATACCAGTAATTATAACTATCCTTGGTCTCAAGAGGCCAGAGGTTTTGCTAGTAAACAGCTTCAACACGGTAAGGCCCTGTCAGTTGCAGAAGGCTGGCAAGCACTTGCATGTTTTATAAGTAAGTCAACACCTAGTATACAGAAAACCAATCAGAGAGAAGAATAGGCTTTTCTGTGATGTATTAAATTTTAATAGCAAGGGGAATTTTATACATTAAAGAACCCAAAACTAGCTCCAGACCCCATTCTGAAATGATCCAATTTTGGGAGGGCTGTAGCACATACATCTGGGGGAAAAATATAATTTCTCACCAAATATAAAGCCACCAGATGACTCATAAATATTAACAACCACTTGCAGTCATGGTTCCCTGCTCTCTATGACAGAGACCTGAAGTGCCCAGTTATGCTTCAACTTGCTCAAAAGTAATCCCTGAAGATCCACGGATAGAGCTTTCTACCCACAAACATCCAATAAATCCACTGAAGCAAATCCCCCTGTAATGGCAGAGTTTGACTGGATGGTATTTGATGTGCTTTCTGCCTCTCTATTATTCTATGAAGTACAGTTTTTAATCAATATGTGCTGGGAGGAGGATGATGAGAGTTCTGAATTTTTTGCCCTCAGAGGGAATTCTGCAGAACATCCTTTCCCACAAACAAGAGCAGTAGGGTGGAGGGAAGGACTTATTTCTCCCATTTCCAGGATTTTTCCCATGTCCTCCAATTTGATCCAAGGTTTAAGTTTAGCAGCCCTGTGCTGCTTGTGCTTAAAGCATTTTCTCCATAGGATTTTTGTCCTCCTTTGTTGATTTTCTCAACTTCAAGTTCTGACACTGGTCACTTTCAAGTGAGCCACAAATTGACAAGACTAACATAGAGCTGCAAAATCCCTGTGGCACAAGCAGCACAGGATTGTCCGACTTAATGTTGTGCAGGAGATCAGCATAGAAGGGATGCTTGTGCTGGGAAGACCAGAAGGAAGGGAACTTGTTGTTGTTGTTGTTCAGTCACAGAGTCAAGTCGATAATTAATATAATCAGAAATTCAAGGAGCTATATGATATAATGATAAAATGACAGACTAAATTTCACGCAACACTGGAAGAGTCACGATTGTTACCTGGGTGACTTTGGCTCTGCAAAATGGGGCCATCTATGCCATCACTGGTTGTTATTCTGTTCTTAATGGCCAAGTAATGACCCATAATAATCAGTTCACCTCTGAGCATTGATCAGCATTCATTTTTTGCTTACATATTAGTAGATTTTTATCTAGGAGCTAGTAAAGAAACCTGATAAAATTGCACCAGTTCTATTGAAATACATGCAGGATTTCATGGGATGAAATATGGGACATTTTTCTATCTGGGAAATTTCAGATTAGGAAAGAAAAAGGTAGGAAATCCCATAAACAGTTGCAGGACTGAGAAATAACTAGATGTACAACCAAAAATGTATGGAGTGCTACACTTGCCCATAAAGGCCACAACAGGATCAGTACTCAAGGACAATTCTATGTTTCATCCCCCCCCTCCAATCCAAATTCTTTCTGTCCATAGTTTTCTCAAGAGCAACAACAAATCATTCAATCTGTGCTACTCCATTTAGGTACACAGTAGAATAAGTACGGTCTGGTATCATTAAGACCTGCTTTTCCAGCCCCTGGTTTTCAAAACCAACACTATCTTTATGTTGTATTTCATATTCCAAACAAGGAAAAGACAACCTTGGTACTCTAAATCAGGGGTGCCCAAGCTATGGCCCATGGGGTGGATCCGCCCCCCCCAACACCAATTCATCTGGCCCACATCGTCCACGCTGCTCCCAGAAGCGGAAGTAAAATGCACATGTGCAGGCACATAATGCACCCAAGCATGTGCAAAATGCTGCTGTAAATGACCTGTGGGTGTCATAAACATGTTTGTGACAGCTGCGGGTCATTGATGGCAGTGTTCTGTGCATGCACGGGTGTGTTATGCACATGCACATGTGTGTTTTACTTCCACTTTCTGTGGGAGGAACCATGTGACCAGCATGCTCAACCACTGGCTGAAAAGTTTGGGCACCCCTGCTATAAATGCTTCTGGCCTACAGTTCCCACTAATCCCAATCATGAAAGTCTCTGGTGAGAAGTGATGGGAATTATACTCCAAAAGCATCTAGTGGGCAAGAGTGACCCAAATCTAGTTTAAATCATCAACTCAAAATAACTTTAGTTTGAAACCTTTCAAGCATACATTTTGGATTACCCATAAATCTCTTCTGGTTCTGAATCTGGAACCTGTACATTCTAATCAGTCTTTGTGGCAGTTTGTATGTGGTCCCAAAGTGAAATTTTAATCTGTCACAACTGGCTTAATCCTTTTAGGATGGGATTAACAGCAAAAATACTGTGCTGTTCACTTTCTCTTGGTTCACCCTAACTAATTTCAAAACTGTTATTAGTAAATAAATCTTGTTCTTAAGAAACTTACATTGTTTTGTTTGGAAATTGGAATCCAAATTAGTAATATTTGAATTCACATACATATACCACAGGGAATACTTAATTTTACACCTAGCTACAGCTGCAGGATGAAGTCTTGGGATCAGTAAGAACTGTTAAGAGCTGGGGGCCAAGGGCAGGCCTTACCCTCATGTACAAGTACAATTGCAAAATGGAATGACAACATCAGTTGCATGAACACTGCATAGACTCAGTGGCTGAACTCCAGTAGTAAATTGCAACTACAGTAGGCTCGTGTAGTTAGTGGCAATTTAGTGAGTTAACTGATTCAATGGGCCTATTTTAACTGCAACTTACTACTGGATTTCAGCCAATGAACAGACCTTTGAAGGGTTCAGGTCCACTACTCTGTCACTGATGGTAATCCAGTTCCAAGATTAAGATGGAACTACCAACGAATAAAATATGTAGATCTATATTTCCTCTGTTTAACAGAGGAAGTTTAACATCTCCAATTTGCCAGCAGTTTAGCACACAAGAGAATATAAAATCGATTGAATGCAATATGCTGAATCAAAAGGGTTTTTTTTAAATACAGTATAATTGAATTATAACATTGCTGACGTGATGACAAGAGAAAAGAAGAGAAAGTTTAGATTTCTCTACCTTTCCTTTTCATCCAAATCTGCTTTGTAAATTAACAACAGGATATAATGATCTGTGGGTTGAGCTCTGTCCAGCTTTACCATTGTTTGGGGATTTGACCGTAGCTTTCCAAACAATCAATCCTCAAACCTAGATCTCAGGAAAATATCATACCTATTATAGACTGCCAGTGGATTATGCCCTTTGCCAGCATGGCTTGAGGGATGATTTCTGATGATGATATTATTTTGAGCTTTCCATAAATCTGAGAATTTTGGCTACATGCTAGCAAAAATGTTAAGAGATTTAAACCAAGACTATATTAGCTTTCTTGAAGTGCCACTAGGAAGCCTACAAACAGTGCGTAAAAGCAATAGCTACAATGCTCCATAGTTCTCAGCTTGTGGGTTCCAAAATTCAATTGGATTTAATAGGAATTACTTCCCAGGAAGCATTCTGACATATATTTCTCCTTAATATTGTAGCATACCTTTTCACAACAGTCCTTAACACAACCACATAAGATTAAATATTACTATTGCCTCTGTTTCATACTTGGGAGACAGACTAAAATAAAACAGCCTGCTCAAGCAGACCTATTGAATTTCAGACCACCTTTGTCCCCTTTATAGCTTAAGAATGGTGCCTCTTATTATCTGAATCAAGGATAAAACTTTTTCCACCTCGTATCTTTAGCAGTTCATCGACAAATGGCAGCTCTGTCACAATATACTAAGAGGATTTTTTGGTAGTCAATGATGCCTTTGGCACTTGCGGGTTAAGCTCATATGAGTTCTTCAGAACAGTTTCAAACATTCTGAGCACTGAGAAGAGAAAACAAGGCTGGGAAACTCATGTCATCTCTACATTATTATGAGAAAAACTGTATCTGGTTTAAAATGTCAGTTCTTACAAGTGCAGGAGCCCTCACAAAGTAAGAATATGAACTCTCAGGAGGCAGCAAGGAGAACAACAACACAGTTGTGGAAGGAGAGGTGAATTCTGCAAACCAATTTGAACTAGCCACACAAATCTATTATGCAGGGAGTAAGACAAGATATGCATTTGCCTTTCATTGCCTGAGGGCAGGCAGCCTCTTACTCTTTGGCAAGACCGCAGTGGAGAATCCTAGCCTGCAGCATTCTTTTTCTACAGCATTTTGTTGCCTGAAAAGAATTAAACCATCTTCTAAAAGCAGTAGAGCCAATATTTGTGGAAATCCAACCATAATGTCCAGATATGCCCTGCCCTCCTCTCCCGTCCCTTGAGGGATAGATAAAGGGACGTGGGCCACCGGGCCAGGGCCAAAGACCACCGCCGCCCGAGGACTGTGGCCACAGCTGCGGGGGGCGCCCTCCTCTCCTGTTCCTTGCGGGAGGGATAAAGGGACGTGCGCCGCCGGGCCAGAGCCAAAGACCACCGCCGCCGCCCGAGGACCGTGGCCACAGCTGCGGGGGGCCCCGCCCTCCTCTCCCATCCCTTGTGGGAGGGATAAAGGGCCATGGGCCACCGCCTGAGGATTTAGAACATGGACTCCTCTATCTGGCCTTTGGCTGTAATAATAAAGATTTGATTTGATAGAACATGGACTCCGCTTCAGCAGGGGTGAGGACGCCGCCGGCTAGGAGCGCGTGGACTTGCGCACCTGCTGGCATTCTTGCTCCCCCCCACCCAACCCGGGTTTGGAAGGATGGGAAGGGACTGTCTTGGGGTATATTTTTATTATATTGCATGTTGTTTTGGCAGTCTATATGTATTATAGTGTTTTATTACATGCTTAATATGTCTCTGCTACTGTACTGTATTGTGTGGGGATTGAACATTGTATTTCTGGGACCTTTTGTTACTTTTATTGTCATATTGATTGTATTGATTATCTATTGTATTGCTATTGCTGCTTGTTAGATTTTGTATCACATATATTATTGCTGTGAACCGCCTTGAGTTGCCTGCTGGGTAAGAAAGGCGGTATAGAAATTAAACTTCAATCAATCAATCAATATCACTTCCTGAATGGGCCCACCTAGGCAGGTAACCTCACCCTACTGTATGTCAAACCCTGGTCCAGAACACAGCTTCAAGCATCACATTTATTTCTCCATTCTTGTGGCAGCAGCTCTGCCTTCTGGGTGGGTGAGTCTCAATGTTCTCAAGGCAGGAAGGTCTATTATGGACATATCCTCCTTACCTTCTAAGTTACTTTTTCTCGACTACAGCCCACAATGATACTTTCTCCCATATCTCTGACACAGTTTTTAAATGTTGTTCAGTTAGCCCTGCGACTGTAGGCTTGGGTTGGGGAAGGAGGGTTTCTCTATATCAGCATTACAGAGCCTATTTCAGCTCAAGGGTTGCACTGCTTTCAGATAAACTTTTTTTTGGCCCCTTGTATCCTTAGCATCTCTCTCTCTCTCCCCTGAATCACATGAGGAAAGCTCTCTCCCCACATACCTGTATACTGCATTGTGGCAAGGCATCTCCCACCTCCAGAAAAAAAGAAACTTCCAGTGATGCCTATGTAATGTTTCCCCACTGAAGGGGTTATGTTCATGGGGAGTAATTGTGCCAGGGAACGCTCATTACCCCAGTACTTTAAAACATGCTTCTTCAGGTTTAGATTATTTATTCAGATAATTAACAAACATCATCCTACACCCCTTATCCTGCACCCATTTCTCCTTGAAGCCCACTGATTTCTTGATGTGTTTTACCTGACCCAACCTAACATGTCCTTGCGTTTTCTTCAACTCTCTCTCTCTTTAGCATTCCAAAAACCCACCCTGTTTACCGTATGGCTTAAAATGTAAGCATAGCTTTCTGTCAAATGCCTACAAAAACCTTTTACCTCAAAAATATTTTTTTTTCAGTTGTTCCCCACTGTTTGAAACAGAGAAATGTCATTTGGCTTGCTTTTATACTGATTCACTGCAATGCTCTAGTATTTTATTGCTCAGCTGTGCTATACCAGATACCGCACAACCCATCTCACTGTCCTTGTCTCCTTTGTGATAATATTTACTAAGCAGGAAATCCCAGATTTCCGATACATGGCACACAGACTTCTTACAGAGAATAAATACATTTGGGAAATGAAGTGGGAGGTTATTCAGAGAAGGAACGAAAAAAGGAACAGGGGGGAAGAAAGCAACAGTCTGTAATTAAAGAAGTTTATTTAAACATCTACCAAATGACATCATTTTCATGCCATTCACAATAGAGGCTTAAAGATCCAACTACTGTATTCCACAAACCATTAATTTCTCAGGGCCCAGCAAGGGATTAAAGTATTGCTTGATCAACTGCTAAAGCAGAGAGGAAGGCCAACTCCTAGATATTAGCAAAGCTTGATAACAGTGGCATTTGGAAGAGCTTTGCTTTCCCTGCAATCTAGTCAATAAAAAATGATTGTTAAGCTCCCAGCAAGGTAATGTACAATGGGCTCACACCTTTGCAGAAAAAAACACAGTAGCAAAATGTTGCACATATTTGTTAGAGGGAGCCACACACACCATGCAATAATGCTCAGTGAGTTGCCCAGTGACTGGAATGTCTGGAACAGCCAGTGTAGTTAAGAACGAAACAAGGAACTCTTTCTAAATGGTATTTATGCTGTTTTTCAAAAGCCTTTTCTTGTGCTTTCTTTGTATTTAGTTTCAGTGCAATCACTTTTATGTCCATAGCAAGCTCCCAATTCTACACCCTTTTCCTTCCTGCAAGTCATCATTCAAACAATTTAAGAATTATGATGTTGGGTAGAATTGCTCAAATACCATGTTGTCATTACCCAGATAGACAAGAGAAAATTGGTATTTTTTATAAAACAAAACGAAAATAGCATTGGTTGCTGTTATCTACATTCAACATCTCAGGTCTCCCCAATCCCACACAGTATCTGGTGTGCATTACTGTGTTAAGCTGAAAATATGGGACCAGCAAGAAACAGTAATTCTGATGCTCTTACTAAACCTTTGAGATGCTGGTATCTGGGGTTTTGACCTCATCTTTGGAAACCATGCTTAATTAAAAAACAACACACACACACACACACACACCCAAATTGGAAGGAAATAGTATCATGACACATTAATTTAAACACCATCAAAAGATATTACATTAAGATCTATGTTTTGTGTCCCAGGGCCAGGTATACTTGCAGAAATGTAGAAAACAGTGTTTTACATTTTTTGTACTCCCTTGGAGCCACTGGCTTATCAGTCACAGAGCCTCTATGTATTGCAGCACTGCCTAGACCAACCAGACCACAATGTCAACCTAAGGAATCACAATCTGAACATCTCTACTTTTGAATAACAAAAAGTGAAGGAATCCATGAAGGCCTGACATTCCATAATCGGAGCATCGGGCTCAGGCAAAATGTCTGACGAGTGTCACTAAGACCAGCAAGAGCTCCTCTTTCATCTCTGTTTCACCATGCCATGAGGCACTTTAAGATGTTTGATGAACATGGCTGCATGTAGAACTGTTTGGCCTGCTGAAGTAGACATTTCAATTGCACTGAGAAGACACTCCTGCCCACCGACCTCCTGGCCCCGCCATTGCCTGGAGGAGAGGAGGACTGAGCCAGCTGAGGCCGTTTGGGCAGTCGAGGATGCTCCTGCCCACCGACCTCCAGGCCCCACCCTGCCAGGAGGAGGATAAAAGGCTGCTTCAGTTTGAGGTGGTCGAGGATGATCCCTCCCGGTGATTTCCAGGCCCCACCATCACCTGGAGGAGAGGAGGACTGAACCAGCTGTGGCTGTTTGGGTGGTTGAGGATGCTCCTGCCCACCGACCTCCAGGCCTCACCCTGCCTGGAGGAGGATAAAAGGCTGCTTCGGTTCAGGGTGGTCAAGGACGCTCCCACCCACCGACCTCCAGGCCCTGCCATTGCCTGGAGGAGAGGAGGACTGAACCAGCTGTGGCTGTTTGGGTGGTTGAGGATGCTCCTGCCCACCGACCTCCAGGCCTCACCCTGCCTGGAGGAGGATAAAAGGCTGCTTCGGTTCAGGGTGGTCGAGGACGCTCCCACCCACCGACCTCCAGGCCCTGCCATTGCCTGGAGGAGAGGAGGACTGAGCCAGCTGAGGCTGTTTGGGCGAGCAAGGATGCTCCCACCCGCCAACCTCCAGACCCCACTCCACCTGGAGGAGGATAAAAGGCTACTACAATTTGAGGCGGTCGAGGATACTCCCACCTGCTGACCTCCAGGCCCCATCATCGCCTGGAGGAGAGGAAGACTGAGCCAGCTGTGCCTGTCTGGGCAGACGAGGACACTCCTGCCCGCTGATCTCCGGGTATTCCTATATTTTGTATTTTTAATTGACTGTATTTTATGTTTTGATTGTATTGTTTCCAATTAACTTTTTTTGTTATTATATCTTATTGTACTATTTAGTGGTGTATGTAAGCCGCACAGAGTCGCATTGTCGATTGGTGTGGCATACAAATCTACAGTAATAAATGAAAATAATGAAATGAAATTAAGATCTACACAGATATTAACAGGGGCTCTTTTCAAGTCTTACTACTACACATGGAAGCTGTGCATGAACAACTGTTTCATCTATTCATAGAACCATATGAAAAGAGCTATGGTTAGTTTTTAAAACTAATTTGTTAGTTTTATTTAAAGAGAAAAAGGAGGCCTCAAAAATAAAACTAACATACAATGCTTTCCTCCTCTGGTCTTCCTGGTGACTGACAGGCCATGATTTTGTAGCATAGTAATGGAGTGGTGGGGAGGAAGGAGCATTCTTTTCAAACTGAAATGTTTGACAGACTTAACAGCTTTCTGAAATAAAACCTGATGAAATCTCAAATAGGAAAAAAGCCTATCTCCACAGTACATGAAAAATTACATTTCAACAGGCCAGGTTTACTATCCTTCAACAGATGCAGATTTATTTCCTCAGCACAGAGTTTTCAGACATTATATAAAAAATAAAATAAATGCAGGTAGTACTATTTGTGTGTGGGTTTTGTTTATTTGGTTTAGACAGTAGTCTAGTCGGCTTGCTACTGCTTCGAGTGGTGAAGGCTTCAGTATAAAACACATCTGGGGGCTATTATTGTCCCAACCCAAAAGCAATTTCAAAGTCAGTTACTGGAAAGTCCACACCAAAATTCACTATTGACTTGACTTTCTCTAGCAGCAACATTTTAAAATAAAAGTGAAATAAGAAGAGGGTCTGAAAGTCTGTTTGTCTTTAAATAACAAGAATCAATCCACACATACATGTAACTACTTAGAATAGGCAGCAATAAATAGTGATTTGGCTATTTTAAAAAACCTCCACAGATCAGAGACATAATTTATTTACCATTACTCAAACACTGGTGGGCCACATACATGAACACTGATGGAGATATGAACCTCAGCTTCTACATTGGCAATACATTGCCAATGAATGTCTGATACAGACAATTCATACACACTGTGGCCATTCTTCTGAATTATTCATTTGCACACCTTTTGTCTCCTTCTGTGAGTGGCAGGAAGCAACAATACAAATCAGACAGATGTGTATTCAAATCTCCTTGTGGAGCATGTCACATGTGAAAATATGTTTAATGTTGGGGGAAAAGACACTTTTGCTGTTCTGCCATGTCAATAATGTCTGGATGAAGGCCAGCATTTTTTCATCCCCTTGACATCAAATGTTAAGTAAATGTTGTAAAACTGAGAAGAAATCAAATGAAAGGCCAAAATGTGTATGTGAAGTGGATCCTAGTTGCTCAACAATTGCCAGAATGCTATTAGTCCTACCTGCTGGTATAATTCCATCACTGTGGTATTCAGATCTGAATTGCTACAATTTAAGAATTCAATACAGTATAGGCATTTCTGGCACCAGTCGCCTGACTCAGGCTTGATAGCAAATGCCGATGCTGACTTCTTAACTTGCAACAATTTACAGCTGCACTATGTACTGATGGAATTAATATAATTTTTCAGTTGGATTCTCACTCCTGGTCCTTGTCACAACAAACACAGAAGTTTTTACACAGGTCTCCACTATGTTCAAAAACATGTCACAAGATGAATTGATATTCAACTATAACTGTTGCATTATGGTAATTGGATTTTGTAGCCAATAAAATATGTAGTTCAGATGCCTTGTGTTATGATTTGTAAACATGCATATTTGTGAGGATCCATCACTCACTTTGTGTGACTCCAGAGAAACAAAATCCCACAGGAGAAAATGTTTCTGAATAGTTACGTGAGGATACTAATCCTGGAAAAGTTACTTTGGGAGCTACAAATCACAGAATCCCCCATCTAGCATTGATCAGAGGTTGTCTGTAGATGTTTGCAAAAAGTCCTTGCGATCACATAAGAGTGTAGCACTTTCAGCCACACTTTTGCTGATTATCCTGTTTCTTTTCTTAATATAGTAAACACATTTCTTTCTGCAAAATGCTTTCTAATTGGAATGCATCAATCAAGGCGGAATAGTTTTATTCAGGGATGTCAGGTTAACTATGAATCCTTGTGTAGGAAAAGCAAGGAAAGAAAAAAAATGAGACAAGTTGGAATGGGTGGAAGAAATGGAAGGATAAGACATAATAATATGGAAATACAATGAAATTTAGAAGAAAAAGAACTGAGCAAAAGGAGCCGTTACGTTCTGAAAGGCCGGATGGAAAGTACAGTAATTAAGCTGGGCTGAGAAAATTAGAAAAGATGGGGCAGAAAGCAGGGGAAAGTTTTAGGCAGCAAGCCTACACGCAATTACTAAAATTGGAAACAAAATTCAATGGGACTTACTCCAAAGTAGATAGGTACTGTATTGAACTGTAGAACCCATAGATGTTAACTAATGCTAACATTCTATCTAATAAAATCAGTGGACTTTCCAGCGATTCACTTTAGTGGGATTGCATCTTGTCTAAATACTTCTAGTAAGGCAAATCTTTCTCAATTGTTGTATGTGAAGAAAATCTAAGCAGTCCATCTTCTCAATACATAATTCTACTACAGGGAATAGAAAATGTAGGACAGAGTGGTTACAGACAATAACTGGAGCTGGTCAGCGTTTTCTTCCACTGAGGTCCTGACCCCTAAATCTCTATTATTGCTGTCTGCATTGTAGCTTAACAAAGATTTATTTAACTTGCTGCAGATATCGCAGGCACGTTCCAAAAGAAACAATAATCCAAATCAGCACTACTTTCATCAACTTTTGATATTAAGGCCACATACCAGTATCCATTTCGAACAGAACAAAAAATAGATGATAAAACAACCAAGTAGAATTTGTAGATCTGGTTCTCTAACACTAAACTCCTTTGCTGTTCTGGCTGCAGAAGGATGGAAACAAGTGATGTTTATAGCAAAAATGCACTATGTGAACATATAGCTAACTGTTCTTTCTTTCTTTCTTGTTAATTTTTTAATGGTCCTGCTATTGTTAGTGTTGAGTAGCTAGTTCCAACTCCAGTATGCAACTCAGTAAAATTTAGGTGTGCTGAAGTTCCTTTGAAAACTATTTCCAAAGGACATTCGCTGTTAGTTAGTTGCATGTGATACTCTTATTACAGTTCTAGTGACATTCTCAATGTTGATGCTTGGTGGTTTTTCTAAAGGATCACATTCAAGTGCATAGTTCAGCACTCTCAGTTGCCTGGGACTCACTGGGGCTCAAAGGGCAACCATACATTGTGGACAAACATGCTCATAATGGCAAGTTAATTTTTTAAAGGAAAAAAATAGTGGCAGGGAATAGCAAAGGAGTTGAAGCTGAGAAGACCAAAAATAGGCATTGCCTAGTCTAGTTTTGTCAGTGTCTGCTGGTTTTCAATTCAAAGCTTCATTCCCAAAATCACTCTCCTTCCTCCATAAGTTCAAATGAGAATTTGGACATGCTACATTTTTGAACTGCAACCCACACAGTTCCTTAGCTAACCCCTTAGATTGGGGGGTCTGAGACTGGTAGCTCAAACAGTAATATTTTAAGCTCCAGTTTGTATTGTTGGGAGACATAATAAGCTGTTCCTTTCTCCCATGGCCATTTTGAGTTCTGAATCCTAAGCCCACCATGAAACTATTTTATAAGAAGATCAAGCTTGGTATCATGTTGTTAACTGCTTGGCCACCCTTAACCTTCACAAGGCTAGGCCTACATCATTCACACAATGGGCTAAGAAGCTTTTTTCAGGCAGTAGGACAATAATATGTTGTGGCTAGATTATAACCAACCAGTCCTGTGTGTGTCTACTCAGAAATATGTCCTATTCAAAGTAAGATAAAAGTAGTAGGTAAAATTACATTGTAGGATTCCAATTCCAGCTTAGTTGTAAAGCTTATTGGATAACTTTGGATCAGTTACTCTCTAGTGTATCTGACCAATTTCTTGTAAGGAACATTTTGATGGGTGTCAGGAGAAAGTACCATGTAAAAAAGATGAGTCAAAGTCTCCAAAACAAATCTCAAAAAAAAAAAAATAAATAATAATGGATGAAACACCTGATTCACTGAAAACCCTCCTGTCAGGTAATAATAACAGAATAACAGAAAAGTAACTGCAAGTGTGTTGTTTTTTTGAGGGGGGGGGACCACACACATGCACCTACTAGAGAATATTTGCTGATAAGACAGCTCGTCAAAATAGTAATTACAAGGCACTGTGTACTATTTTGCCTTTTCTTTTTAATGAAGTTTATGCAACAGTGGAAAGGTTACTTTTTTAGGAGTATAGCTCTTGCATCACTCAGGCATCATGGTATTCTGTTTTCCAGTGACACATGCTGGCTAAGAGGTTCTAGGACGTCTAGTCTCCCCTCTCCTCCCCCAAAAAAGACTTTTTCTGAGCCCTGGAGAAAAGATGATTGGAAAAACAAGGGGAGGCTGCAAAAAGAGGACTGCACTGATTAAAGACCCAACCAAATTCATTCTTCATTTTTGTCTATGTACATTATCTTACCTTGATGAGACACCTTTGGGACACATTTACAAGCCCTGCAAGGTTTCCCATTTCTAGGCAAGAGCATTATTTTCCTCATCATGGTTTGCAGGACTTGCACACACCAGTTGTGCTGAACTAACATCCTTTCATTCGGAGAAGCAAAACACACACAGAACATGCTGTCTGATGGTGGAGAAGAATGCAGACAAGCTTACCTGACACTTCTAAATCCTTGAAAACCAATGAAACAATGCAGCAACCATCCCTTATTTTGCACCTAAACTGAAGTGTTACTTGCATTAAGCCACTATTTTGCAAATTCTCCTTGTTCTGTGCTTTCACCAAATCCTCTTTATTTTATTATCCTCTGCTGTCAGAGTACAACAAAATAACTCCATCTTTTATGGGTGAGGAATAGAATTCTAAAGTTTCTTGATTTCACTTGCTAGAAGAGACAAAGGAGGGTTTACATCCTTACAACACTGAATGATGGGGTACACAGAAAGAACATCCTCGAAGATTATGGTATTTTTGAACCACAATCAGGTATTCCTTGGTAATGGCAACCTTGTGTTCCCAGCTAATCTTTCTCACACTAGGTCAGGTGAAATGAACTGCAGAATGAACTCACCAAAAGGTGCCTTTATTTTGACAGTTTCACATCTGGCCTAGATATGGAAGAAGAACACCGAATGCAATTCAAAGATTTTTTAAAAATGCTGTTCTTTTTCATTTCAGATTTTCCAACAACTGTAACGTACCATGAGAGGTGTATGGTCCACAGTAATGTTTGGGGACATATACCCCAATATACATTGTAAATGCAAATAGAAATGTCAGCATTTGATATGCATATCAACTGCTTTGTCTCTAAATGTGCACAGTAGTGCAACTCTTCATGTCTAGAAAATTTTGAAGTGGTAGCCATGTTAGTTTGTGCAAGCATATCAGAGAGTAAAAAAACAAAACAAAAAGACAAAAAATATGTGGCACTTTTAAGACTAACTCCTGCATTTTAATGTTAGTGTTTATGGATCAAGTCCACTTCATTAGACATAAGAGTGGATTTTCATGGTATACATTTATGCAACTGATATAGAGGCCCAGAGTAGCTGGGCAAAGTTGGTTGGTTCAAGAGATGGATATGAAAATCAATGAGTTATTTACACCCAGTAATAAAATGCAATCAGTTTGTCTTTTTACAGTGGTGAACCTCCTCAATTAACTCATCAGTCAGATGTATAATGCAGAATGTTTATTTTGCAAACCTAACTCCTCAAACTGACTTCCATCAGAGATTCACTGCTGTAAAAAGACAAACCAATTGCATTTTATTACTTGTTGTAAATAACTCATTGATTTGCATATCCATCTTGAACCAACCAACTTTGCCCAGCTACTCCAAGCTTCTGCATCAGATGTATAAATGTAGACTGTCAAAGGTGACAGCAGCACAGCATACATTTTGTCAGGTGCTACACCTTTACATATATCACCAGAAGCAGACCGTGTACTTATCATCCAAGAACACACTAGTTAAATATAGGGAAGCTAATCACTAGAACACTGAATCATAGGTGGCAAATTGGGAACTATAGGTGGAATTGCTGCATTCCACATCTGTGAAGGAAATATATCAAGGCAATCACATCTTAAAAGGTATTCAGGTAAGCAGAAGTTACACTGTAGCAATCCTAATTATCTTTACTAGGAAGCAAGCCCACTGAACAGAGGTTTTACTTCTAAGTAAACACACAAAGGATTGTGTTGTCACTAACATTAGTTGGTTTAGTGCCAAACACTGTAACTTACACTATTAAAACAGGGGAAGGAATCTATTGCTCTCACAATAGCCTGTGTAAATAGCCTTCCATTAAGAGGGTATGGATTGGACAATTTGCTACATGATCCAATTTACCTGCAGGAGGAAAAACAATACATGTGTCACATTTTACGTGTTACACAACAATAAGCATTTTCATGCATGGAGATTCATTTTATATGCCAAAATGTAAAGTTGGAAAGGGGGCCTTATGATACAATCCTTGGTGTTATACTGCCTGTGAATGAGGTTTAGCTAATTCAATAACTGTGCTGAAGAAACAAGGATGTTGCATACATGAATTATGAAAACATTTCTGACAACAAAATAGTGGGTTCTTGGAGCAAGGGGGGGGAGATGAAAGATGCTATATGAAATATACTGTGACATCCCTTATGCATTATATCAGTTTGCAATTTATGAAAGTGGCACAGAAATTGGATATATGTGCATGTGATGTACCATCGAGTCAATTCTGACTTACAGCTACCCAGTAGGGTTTCTAGAGCATGTGACATGTGAAAAGGATGGCCTTATTCCACTGAGTTTTCATCCACAAAGGATAACATAGAACAAGGATTATAATTCACTCATGCGCCCCATAAGTATTGCTATGCACATCTTTGTCTTTGGCAATAATGATGATGAATACAGCACACTTTGATGAAATGGTGCTTTAAAAAGTTTTGTAAACAACATTTAAAAAAACACCACAAAACAAAACTAAGAAAGAAAACCCTTCATGTTGCTGATCGTAAGGAGATACAACCTAAAAATTGCCTGTTGGGAGAACTATAGAAGTCTTGGATAAGCCATCCAGTCTGAGCCAAGTATGAACATCACCAAGTCTGAATACCACTCTTTAAATAAATATAAAAATGGACTTGTCACTTTTATTGTTCAGCAGGACATTCCATCCATCCCATAAAACCTTCAAGGTGTCAGTCTGTTTCTTGCTGTAAACCAAATTTCAGCTTAATTTTAGGTGAAGTAGAATTGTGTATTTAAAAAGTTGTCAAATGTAAATGGGTCATTGTTTTCATATCTTAAACATCTGTTGTTTATGCCCAAGAAAGCACACTGGGGGCAAGGAAATTAATTCCCCAATTGCTGTCAACTGAGTTAGGAAACAGCAATAAACAGCTTACTGTAAAGCCGCTAGCTACAATAAAACTGCTGTCAATAAAGTGCAGCTGATATGGTTTTGCTGTGCCAGAAAAATACATCCTTTGAAAATGAAAATCTGAAATGGTAACTAGAAGATCCTTCCTTGTCTCTATACACAAAGGAACTATATAACACAAAATTCTGATAGCACTGAATTCCCAGCAGCTTATTTCCCCCCTTCTATACATGATATGATTTAAGGAAGTTATACACTGCCATCAATGGGAAAACAAACCCTAATGATTCGTACAGATATGAAAACACCACATGAATAAAAAGAAATGATGCACACTACATACCCATTGAATTAAAAGAAAAAGGAAAGTGAGAAGCATCTTGGAGATTAAACTGAATGCCTCTGTGCACCAAAATGGAAAAAAGAAGAGTCTTATTCTAGATTAGCATTTCCAGTGCTGTCACTGAAAATAGTATTACTGTTTAAGATTATATTCTGATTTCTATCACAACCCTCTCTTTTTATATGGTTTTCACTTTCCCAAAATCTTCTTCTCAGCTGCAGTTTTCCACGCATGGCCTCAGCTCAAAGATGAATTTCTTTAGATGGCTGAACAAAACCTGCTAACCTTTTTTTTAAAGTTGCACATGTATGTGGGAAATGCACTGCTCAGTCTTTCCGAGTATTTAAAGCTTTTACACAAATACATGTGTGCATGGTTGCACATGTAAACTCATGCACACATACACAAGTAAATGAATCAAGTCAGGTTCATATTACTTGAAGAGGAAAACTGTTTTCACTGGCTACTGATATTTACAGAAATGCAAAATGATGAGAAAATAAAAGTATTTCTGTGGATAGTATTCAGAAGTCTCCCACAAGTGCAGTTTCTGCCTACAATCCTAGTTTTAGGAGAATGCTTAATAGAGGCTATGTTGTTGTTATTTTTTTATCAGTTCTTATCATAACTATAAGGAAATAAATCACTGTAAAACAAGCCACTTGGGATAAGATTGTGGCATCTTAGTTTAGTTAACTGCAGAATTGGCTTCTTGTTGCAGTTTTCTGCAACACTCAAGGGAACCTGATGAGCTCTACATTTATTTCCATCATTTATACTATTGCAGTTATCTCTATGATTATTCAACATCCAGCCCTCATCAGAAATCCTGCTTGACACCACTGCTGGGCCATGCAGCTTGCCAGATGTTTGTAAACTTGATTAAGATTAATTGAAAGTAATACATATTGTAGTATCTATAATACAATTAACTGTAACCATAATGCATTGCATAATAACTGTATACACAGGGTGGGCCTCATATTTTGCAATTGAGGGCTCTTTGGTAGTCGTCTACCACCATTAGCAACACTACCTTTTTGCCTACGGATTTTATCTTTCATTTTTGGCACATATTGTCACAAGTCTGACATACCACCTGTACAGTCAGTCTCTCTTACAGGTATTTTTCCTGGTACAAGATCAAACTAGATGCCACACTTTGGACATGTTTAGAAGTAGTCCCTTAATTGGGATTGGCTTCTGCTGGCATGAACCTGACCTCACCTCTACATCTAGCATTGTAGCACACTTGTTTTGTCAATGATCAGAAGGTAGACATGGACTTTATTTCTATGTCTGATCGCTGAAGCATGCATTAATATGAAAACCTCACTTTAACAGTTAAAAATGGTGTTCACCTTTAGGCATCTACAATCTTGACCATGTCTAGTTTAACCCTGATTATCCAGCTCCTGAGATTTAGCACTGCATGTCTAAGACTACACAAAACTCAAAACTCTTATGTGCTATCTGAATGAGCCTACGTTTTCTGCATATTTCTCACTTTTTCTCTTCTGTGAAATTCCCTCCACATTTGGCAAACCAGTGTTTCTAAGCCAGGACAATCTGCAGTTGCTTTTAACTACAGTTTGTCCAAACCAATTAATTTGAAACTGTGGCTTATTGTTCAAATAAAGCACAGTTAAAACTAACCCCAAGATATATATACACTTAACTGTAGCTTAGCATATTGTCTAAAGCAGGCCGTTGCTTTTGAGATTAATGTCTCTAATAATATGGCTAGGTAATCATGCCTGCCCTTCAGTATCTGATCTGCATCCATCTTGTCTTGCCTGACAACAGAGCTCTTTGCAATTTCCATGCAGATCTGTTTGACCTCTCTGATTTTACAGCTTATACAAAGGTTTTCAAGCTTGGTATGACTGCATCACAAAAAATAAATATTGTTTGCTACTTGGTCTAAACCATGTGTCCTATACTAAACCAAGTCACTGAATCCAAATCTGAAATCCGATTCTGCCTAGGACATCAGGATGTTAAGTTAGCAAATCTCACCCTCTTGGTTAGGCTCTTGCCTTAATCACACAGGGTATATTTGCCACAATTGTAGCAAAAATTGTCAGGTTTATTAAGACAGCTGCACCTACTCATCTTTAGCTCAAAACAGACTCACTATGGCCTAGCTGTACTAACCAATAAGATGGTTTTGCACTACAAACAAGTCCTTGGTCCATCTCGCCTTATATACCTGTTTCTGACATCAGCTCACTGACTTGCCCAGACATGACCAGCTGTTGCTGATACAGTAAAACCCTGACTTACAAATGTCTCGTTACATAAAATTCGACTTACATAATGATTTTGTGCTAAAACCATGTCCCGATTTACACAATTTCCTATGGGTTTGCTTTGAGCTACATAAAGATTATTTTTCCTATGGGTTTGCTTCGAGTTATGTAAAAATTTCATTTCCCTATGGGTTTGCTTCAATTTACATAAAAATTCAATTTAAGCAAAAGCATACGGAACTGACTTTTTTTGTAAGTAGGGGTTTTACTGTACATGCATGCCACAAAGGGACGTGATTCAGCTGAGGTGGCAGCAGGCATAGTGGTAGCTACAACTGTTATAATGTTACAATGTAAAAATACATTACCCAATTACCAACCATTTGAACAGCTATAGAGCACCTTAAAATCTGTATGTGTTAAACAAAGTCTGAGTTCAGATTTGGAATCAGCACACTCAATATCATGTAAATCACATTATTTCCAGTAGCAAAATAATTGTAGTGCAGTGTATTCAATACAAATTGTGGACAGAGCTGCTTATATACTGCCCCACAGTATCACAGCACTTTCGGAGAAGTTTACAAGGTAATTATGTCATCAACAAGCTGCTTATTCATATGACCAATCCTGATCTTTTCAGGATCAAATTGAGACTCTGAGGAGAATTTTGACTGCAGTACTGCAGCTTAACCATGACACCATAGGGCTCTATCATCTAGCATTGTGGGTGCAGTGTGAAATATTCTTTACCATAAGCATTCAGTTGCTAGCTTCACAAACATTTGAATCCATTCATTACCCTTAATTATTTTAATACTGTATAGTGTGTTTTTAATTCTTGACAAGGGATGTAAGATTTTTGTGTAGGTGTGTGTATTTATATGTGAGTTTTTAAATAACCCAATGGATCAATAAAGCCTAAGGGCAAACTCTCCCCCACTCCCAAACTCACACATAGGAATCTTTTCTGACTCTTTTCTGAGATAGAAACATATTTTTCAAAGACGTATATGCATATGAAAATACATAACATTTCACAATTCAAATTATTATTATTTCAATGCTGATGTGTTTAGAGCAACTAAATTGCACTGTCTCCTAGTTCTATGCTGCATTTATTCCGCCTATTATTTCCACATTTGTATTACTATAGTGAAAAGCTTCCTGGTTTTTACATTGCTCTAAAAGGCCAATCTAATATAGTCTAATAAACTAGGTAGTTTTATATGGATACAAAGACAGAATACAAGCTATCCATAAGTTCTCTTGTACAAGTCTAGATGAAATGACAAGGGAGCCTAACTCTATTGCACACTAACATACAGTACAACAGGGCTCTGTCAAAAATAATGTCCCACCATATTTAGTCAACAATTTCCACAATTCAAGATGTGCTGGCCTGCAACTTACATCAACCCCAACCAGCGTGATAATTTGGCAGACATGGCTAGATCATACCTGTCAACCCGCGGCTCTGGAAAAATGGGACCTGCGCACATCGCTTGTGCGCAGGTTGAGTTCCACGCATGCGTGGAAAGGTTTTACCCATTCCACGCATGTGTGGAAGCGCTACGCCACTTGCGCAGCCCTTACGCAAGCTACGTAGCACTTCCACATATGCGCGGAAGGGGTAAAACCCTTCCGTGCATGCGCGGAAAGCGTTCCCCCGCTGCCAAATTATGGGGTTTTGCCAGCGGGGGCCAGGTTGTGACGTCAATCAACGTCAATTTACGGGGTAATCCCGGCCAAATCGGGAAGGTTGACAGGTATGGGCTAGATTCTAATTTGAAACAACTAGACAGGACTAGATAGAGAGATAGCACTCCAGGTGACAAATAGCAGGATGAAATTTGTTCTCACTAAAAACAATGAGTACAAATTCACTGAATGTTCTGCTGTAGAAGTCCAGGTGAACTTAGTTGATGCTATGCATTCCAATGCCTGACTCTGTGGTCTGTGAGAAATATTTCCAGACTATATTGCTCTTTGCTGATATCTTATGACTGTGTAACTAACCACACACCAAATATTGTGCGTGTGTGTGTGTGTGTGTTAAGTAAACTTATCCTTTTTTAAAAAAACTATATAATTCTTGTATCTGTGATCCTAAAAACATTTTCAAGTTCCACTGCCATTTATACAACATATTTCTAAATGCATGGGATTAGATATGCCAGTTTGGTTATCATGGCTTCATGCCTAATTAAAAGTACAATGACAGTTTCTTCATGTGACCTGCCACCAACAGTTGCAATGAGGTGTTAGCAAGTAGAACAATCTTTCTCAAAAGAGAGTACCAGAAGGTCTATTTTTAAACCAAATCTTGTCCACTAAAACCAAAAGCCATGGTTGTTAGTGACTGATGGGCAAATGATTCTGAAGCAATTTCTAGAAGCACCTCAATGTCAGACACCAATCAGACTCTGCACTCTTACAAAGGCGACCCTACAAATCAAATAAAAGATGCAGCATCCCAGCAGTTCAATCAATGCCTTTATGTGCACCAGCAATTGGGAATGAGTTGTTCACCAGATGATGTTAGGACAAAAACTATGTGTCCCTACCACCAGCCATGAAACCTAGAACCTAGAACTGATGGATGCTGAACTCCAATAAACATCTGGAGGGTCATTTTCAAAATTCCAGGTTGGGCTATCTTTGTGTAGGGTTTTCACAACCTTCCTACATCGCCAGTTAAAATACGGTGCCACCAGAATCCATTTACACTCCATGCATCCTTCTGTGGGTTTCAACACAGTCAGGATATGTGTCCTTAAAAACAGAAGAGCCACATTTACAGTGGCAAGGTTGTTAAAACTTCTAAGAGTGCTTCAAAACAAAAATATTAATCAAGGTGATACAAGGGGAAATGCTGCCGTTTTACATTTCCCCACCCTGACCTGTCAAGTCTCTTGAGTGGTGCTTACATGGTCTGCCAGGTAAATCATTTTGCATTTGTGGTTTTAATCCTCATTTGTCTTCTCCAAGAATTTAAGACCAATTCTTGTAACACAGCCCAGGAAATGAGAACTAAAGTGGAACAGGTGCACTTAACAACAAAACAATGTCAGCTATCCCTGAAATGAAAGCAGCAATAGGCAAGGTGGAAGACAGCCCTATCTCACCTCAGTTCCTGCAGTGGAGGTGTGTATATGTGACATGGTTTCTCTTGTGTTCTTTTAAAGTTCTCTGAACAAACACATACAAATGAATAAATGAATACACAGCTTATTTAGAGAACACAGCATGTTTTAAAGTGCTTACAAGGGACAGCTCAGGGTGAATTTCCCCCCTCCAACACCTTTTAACAGGTTTTCTGAGTGTTCTGGGGGCAGTTACTCTAAAAAAAAATACCTCCCAAGAGTATGCTTTAAATAGGATGCACTGTTAACAGAGATATGCCCGAAAGTCAAGATGAAGTTTTGAGAAACATATCATAACTTGGGAAATTAGTCCAGCTAGAGGAGGGTCACTCTAGCCATCAATAATGGCCCAACTCTGTAAACAGGTATCCCTGATTGGGAGACCCATGTGATCAACCTCAAACAATTCACCATCTCCCAGGAGAATGCATGACCAACAATAATGTATGTGCTTGATAGCTCAAGTCTCAGGCAACTGATGCAATGAAAACCAAGCACTAAGGAGATACTGCAAAACACATCAGATTAACTACTGGTTGCTTCAGTGTGACTGTCATTAAATAAAAGGTTTCTTTGGCTTTAGTACCAGTTTGAACTGTCCCTCCCCCCATGTCTTATCTACTGCAGGACTGGCAGTAAGCCAGTCCAAGGCACGTAGTACCTTAGTGCCATCTACAGGCTCATTTTGACATTCTAATTTAGTGGCAAAAGACAAGCACCATGAAATGAATTAGACAGCACTGCATTTAAATCTTTATTAGCAAGGAATTATTTGACCTGGGGAGAAAACCCAAAAGAAAAAAAAAATCAACCATCCCTACTGCTGAAGTATAATTTTTGCCAACCTCTAATCATCCTTCATATATCATTATGTTCACAGCTTTAAAACAAGTTATGATAGACCACTTGTGCAAATCTAATATGAAAACATATTTACATTTTGGGTGATTTTTTTTTTGAATAATCCTTCTTTTATTCAAAGTAAATGCATTCTGTTTGAAAGTGTACTTTGGCTATTTTTGAAAGAACACAAAACAAAAACAAAAGCTTGAAAACAAAATGTATCCCTTTTCTCTAACAGATTTCCACTTGTACAAGGATTCTAATTCAAAACAGAGGAAGACTTCCTGGTAGCTTAGATATCTCCTGCCCAACCAACACCATCTTGAAGCCTTTCTCAGGACAAAGATTAAGCCCCGAGCAACAAATATTGCAGATCAATGAGAAACAAATAGGGGGTAAGAAGACAAAACACATGTAAACCAGCTCATGCAAAATTTCCACTTTCCTGAAATAGTCACTTTTCTTCTTCTTCTACTGTAATTTGGCAAACCTACATTTTTCTTTTTCTTCTTCAGTTAAACCTCTCTTCTAATATGCTTCTGACAAACTTTATAAAATTGCTTTTAAGTTCTGAATAGGTAGAGCGTGGGAGTGCATATATGTGTGCATGCGTGTGCGCACATAGGAAGAATAAATGTTCCTGTGCGTGGACGGGTGCATGTAGTTCTTTTTTAAAAATAAAATTTAATGCGTTTGGACCGTCATATTCATCCAACAAATGCATAGTCCTACCCCAGTAAGATAGTAAAGGGTCAGGTTCCCAATCCCTTTAACCCACCCCGCCCCACCCAAGTTCCTTGTCCATATTATAACTAAGCTAAAATTACAGTGAAAGAAAAGACATCCTGGCACTTTTAATACTGGTTGAGTGGGCACTTGTATGCAGTACTTATAGACCAGTAAAAGTGCTCGTTTACCTGTCTGGTGTGCAAGGGGCCCTTTGTCTTGAAGCCTCCTTGGGAACTGCACTCTGAGGCACTGAAGTGATCTGAACTAGTGGAAGAGCGTTTGGAAAGGGTATCGCAACCCCCAACAAAGGTGTTGTCCAAGGGGAGTTCCTGAATCACATGGTGCTTTTTCACCGAGACGGGAGTGTCAGGCTTAAGATGGAAAGCAGACTGCGGGGAAGCAGATTTGTAATGCTTAGCAAGGTCAGGGCTGTTAGGCTTGAAGGTGGAGGGTGGTGCAGTGCCCCAGTCAAATCTTCCTATACTTTGCTCTTCCAGCTCAGCTGGAAGGCTAATGGTCCCGTTGATAGGTTCGTGAACAGCATCCTCGGGTTTGGATTCCTCAATGGTGACAAAATTCAACAGAGAACTCTTGGGAGACTTCCTTTTCTTCCGCTTCTTCTTCTTGTTCTGCTTGTTCTCCTGATTGGGAGACATCCACTCCGCTCCCTGCTTGCTCCTCTGGGCAGCTTTGAACCGGGAAGCATGACGGCATCGGACCAGGACAGTGACAAATATGACCACAATGACAACCATGGCACCAGCCACAATTGCAATCATGATGGTCAGGTAGTCTTCATTTTGATACGGCTGGCTGCTGTCCCCAATGTTTCTATCCAATGGTGTTTCCATAGTCCTGCGGATCAAGTCATAAATATAAGAGGCATTGCCAGCTGTGTCGTTGACATACAAGAAGACAAGGACAAGAGTGTGCAAGGATTTAGGATAACCCAGGTCACTAATGTTGACCACTAATCGATGCAGCCCCACATCAGTAAGAGAAGGCTTTTCTTCCAGGGTTATGTTACCCGTCACTGGATCAATACGGAACAAACCTTTGTTGTTTCCACTTACAATGGTGTATTTAAGTTCAGCATTCATTCCGGTGTCAATGTCAACAGCAAACACTTCAGCCACTACAGAGCCAGGAATGGCTGAGAGGGGCACCAGCTTAAAAGAAGTATTGGAAGGTGGGTAGATAACCACAGGGCTGTTGTCATTCACATCCATGACATTGATGGTGACTTTGGCAGTAGATGAGCGGGGTGGTTGTCCTCCATCAATAGCCTTGACATCAAAGGTATAGGAACTTTGTTGCTCTCGGTCAAAAGAAACGTTGGACTTTATAACTCCAGAGTAAGGATCCAGGACAAAGTTCTCATTGTCATTCAAGATGGAAAGTGTCACTGCTTTGTTCTCTCCTGAGTCGGCATCAGTGACTGTAATCACGCCTACGGTGCTATACTTTGGTAGGTTCTCTGACACAAAAAACTGAAAGTGGTTATGTGTAAATTTGGGGCTGTTATCATTCTCATCCAGGACTGTAACAATCACAGCAGCTTGACTCTGCAGAGGAGGGGTGCCATTGTCTCGGGCTGTAACAGTAAAGATGAACCTCTCCTGCTCTTCTCTGTCAAAGACCCGAGAAGCTGTCAGGACCCCAGTCTTTCGATCCAGATCAAAAAAGGAGGCATTTGGGCCAAGCTGATAAACAATGTCTGCGTTTTTCCCACTGTCCTCATCCGTGGCACTAATAGTGGTTAAGTACAGACCACGGCGGTTGTTTTCAGAAACTGACAGTTCAATTACAGGCTGGCTGAAAATTGGTGGGTTGTCATTTTCATCCTCCAGCTTTACTCTTACTAGGGCTGTCTGGTTCAAACTAGGCTTGCCAGAATCAGAGGCAACTATTTTAAAGGTGAATTCTTTGGTGCCCTCATAGTCCAGCAAGGAAGAGGTCTCTAACAAATACTGGTTGTCATACACAGCCTTCAAGTGAAATGGCACCTCTCTCTCTATGAAACAGATCACTTTGCCATTCACATCCATGTCCTTATCCGAGACCGTAATGAGGGCAATCTTGGTATTGATGGGGTCTTTCTCAGACAAGTACACGGTGCCATTGATGGGACTTATAATGTACCTGAGGTCTATATTAGGGGGGTTGTCATTCACATCAGTCACATTGATGGTAACTGTTGCCCGGGCAGGTGTCGAACTACCATCACTGGCCAGCACTGTCACTTTGTGAATAGCAGTTTCCTCACGGTCTAACACCCGCTGCACTGTGATCAGCCCAGTAGTGTTGTTTAAAGCAAAGAGTCTTCTAGTTGGAGGAGCAACCTGGGCACCAAAAATATATCTGATTTCTGCATTGCTTCCTATATCTGCATCAGTGGCATGAAGCTGAATGACAGAGGTACCTATGGGGGCATTCTCTGGGATATGAACTTCTATCTGACTCTCTTTAAAAACCGGTCGGTTGTCATTAACATCACTTACTGTGACCTGGAGAATGGCTGTGCTGGATTTCTGGGGGGTACCTCCATCCTCAACTTTGATTTTCATTACATAGGTGTCCTTCTGCTCTCTATCCAAGTTCTGCTGCACAATCAGCTGTGGCCACTTCTCGCCTTCTGGAGTTTCCACAATATCCAGCCCAAAGACGCTTTGTCCATTCAGAAGTTCGTAGTGCTGCACTCCATTGAAACCAGTGTCAGGGTCGGTAGCAGATGGGATTGGGAAACGGCTGTTGATCAGTGTGTTTTCAGGGATAGAGATGTTGATGACGGGGGATGGGAACATCGGGGCATTATCATTGGTATCCTTCACAATGATTTTGATCTTGATCAGCCGGAAAAAGTCATTGGGGAGGATCACCACCTCCAGCTCAAAGAAACACTCATTTTCTTCAGCATAGGCAGCTCCGGCACAGAGTCTCTCTCTGTCAATTCGGTTGGAGGTGGTAAAAATCTCCCCTGTGGTGCTGGATACCTTCACCAATGGAGCATCCCCTGCTTTGGAGACCAGTCTGTAGACCAGACTAGCACTGGTTCCTGTAGCAGCATTGATGTGAGAAATGTTCAAATCCTTTGGTATATTCCCAATGGGGACATTCTCCGGCAGCTCCTCCCGGATTGTGTAGATCAGTTCTTGAGCTACAGCTGAATCCAGCCTTAAACAGGCAAACAGGGCAGCCAGCAGGTAAAAATCCCTCAGGTCCATGATAATAGGTTAGTAGCTCCTGCTCAGGACTTGAAGGGTTCCATAAAGGAGCACCGATGCTGATGCAGCCTTGTTTTCAAGAGGAGGACCACCAGAGGCATCACATCAGAGCTGGTACTTTCCCACCGCCACTGTCAAGACAATCATAACAACAATAACAAAAAAAAAAGTGTTATTCTCTCATTTTAATTGAGATCAGATGTAATTGTCAACTCTTGCTCCCCATCCCTACAACACATGCCCACTCACAGACAAGCACCTGCGCACACAGACACAAACTCGGAAAGGAGAAACACCCGGCACCTTTTCTTTTCTTTCTTTCATGTTCTCCCTATCTCCCTATCTGTGTGTGTGCGCACATGTGTGTATGAGAGCAATTCCTCCCCAGAAATGCACCAATGTCCCATCAATGGCATTTGCACACATTGAGAATGAAATTCAGGAATGGCTGGACAAGAGAGGAGCAACGCAGTGCTCACACACACAGACTCCTCCAAATCTGCTTGCGCCTTCCACCCATGCATTTCACCGAAGTTTCTTCCCCAGTAAAAGAAATAAACTCAACACACATTGCATGCTAAAAATAATTTACATCATTCTGCATTCGACTCTCTCCCAATTTAATTAGCTAGCTAAGATTTCTCTCCTCCATCTCACTCTGCCTCCCTCCCTCCTCTTTCTTTCCCTTGCTTGCATGTTTTACCCCTGCTCTTCCACTGCTGCTAGACAAGTCTAGGAGTCATACGAACCCAATACAGGCAGCGTCTGCAGCAGCAGCTCGCTGGCGACTTCCCATCCCTTTATGAACTAAGAGAGACAGTACCAGGACCTCAGGATTTCTTCCCCTGAGCCCAACAAAACGTCACCTTCTCCAGATGTTGCAACATGTGAGGGGCTCGCTTCCTCCCTGCGCTGTGCAACTTTGAAATAAACAGCAACGGTTTGAGGAAGAGGAGGAGGAGGAGGAGGGGGAGGAGGAAGCATTTCGAACCAACTCAGAAGCAGAGATCCAGATGTTTAGGGCAGGAGGCAGCGGTCGTGGTTTGGGCTCGTTTCCTTTGGGTGGGGATTGTGTCTAAGGATGGGGGACTGGACACGTCGCAGGCAGTGACACCCGGTTGCCCCTCCGGATGTGTCATTAGCAAGCTGCTGCCACGCATAAAACACTGCGCCCTGGCACCACAGGGCTGGGGGAGAAGAGTGGGGGCAGAGGGACAGAGACTCCGGCTGCGATGCCCTTATGGGAGCAAAACCAGCTCCAGGCGTCCTTCTCGATGGGGTGCGAGCAGGAGAGAGTTGGGTCGGGAGCTGCGATCTTTGCATCTGCATCAAAAGCACCGCGGTCGTCCCCCTTTGCCCTGATGCAGCCAAGGGAGCAGGGGCTGCGGAGCCTTGGCACAGCACACACACACACACACACACACACACACACACACACACACACACACACACACACACACACACACACACACACAGATACACAACACATATTTCTTCCCACCCGAGCGCGATCTTGAAAACCCCATAGGTCTGGGAAGAAGAATATCAACACCAGGCTCCCATCGCTCACCACCACCACCACCACCACCACCACCACCACCACCACCACCACTCCTGCCCGCAGCGCGCGTAACTTTGCACTGACATCGCCGTCGCTGTCCCTCGCGCCCGGCGAACTACTGCAGCAGCCGACGACGACGACAGTGACACCGCGGAGGGAGAGAGGATCGGTTCTTCCGCGAGGCACAGCCACCCCCACCCCCCACCCAAGGCATCTGAGATCTCCCAAGCCACCAGTGTCCCGATCTGTTTCATTTCATTATTATTATTATTATTAATAATAATAATATTAATTATTATTAATTATTACTATTATTAATTATTATTATTATTTTGGACCGGCCAGATTTTCGCGGTGGAGGGGCAGCGGTGAAGGGTCGCCCAAGGAAAATCAGGCAGCCATCCTTCTCTTCGGAGACAGCCACCACCGACGGCACCCCCCCCCCCCCCTTGCCTCCGGCTGCTCCCGATTCACAACTCCGGTGAAAACTCCCCCCACCCCACCCCCTACCCCAAAGACCCCAAACCACGCACCGTCCTGTCCGGGTTTTAGTCCTCCTCCTCCTCCGCGACAGTCTCTCTTCTCCTCCGGCTTCTTCATGGGAGCCTTAGCCGTACCCAAGGGAAGGAGGCCGGTCTCTCCCAGGCGTCTGGACCGTGGCAAAAGCGTGCCCAAAGCCCAAGAAGGAGGCATCCGAGCCCCAGCTCAGGGGGGGGGGGGAGCTCCGGCTCTCTGCACCGCGCGGTAATTCCCAGGCTTCTCTCAATCCCTCGTCGTCGTCGTCATCATCATCATCATCCTCTAGCAAAGAGGGAGGGGGGGTTGGAATCCCACCGGCACCAAAGCCCCGCAACTTCTGGCTGAAGGCAAGGGACGGAAATACCTGCCGTCTCCGGGATTCGATCCCCTGGCGTCGGGTGCCTCTGTCTGCAAGCCGTGCGAATGAGGACCCGCCGCCGCCGCCGCCGCCCGCTTCGCCAGGACGGAACCGGCGCGAACCTTCCTCTCCTCTCTTCTCTTCTCCTCTCCTCTCCTCTCCTTCCCTCCCTCCCCCTCCCCCTCCTCCTCCTCCGCCCTCCCGATCTCGCTCGCTCCTCTCTGCGCGGAATTTCTTGATATATAACTCTCCGCAAGCCGGGAAGCCCAGAGGGGGGCGTGGCCCCAACTAAGCCGCGCCCCCTCGCGGCACCCGATTGGCCGGGAGGCGGAGACGGGACCGCACAGCCCCGCCCTCCCCTGCCACCGTTGAGGTCAGTGTCAACTAGGCGCGAGAGCGCTCTAGCGTGCCGCGAGAGCGCTCTAGCGTGCCGCGGTGCGGAGTGGCGAGAACGGCGGCGGGCAGTGCAGGGAGCCGGGGGGGGGGGGGGAGGCTGGCAGAGACCGAGCTCCCCCGACTTACTACGGTCTTGGGGCCCCGCCTTCCCATCTTTGGCCTTCTGTTGGCGCAGTGATTAAATTGCTGTACTGCGACCCAAAGGTTGTGTGTTCGATCCTGCCCCGGGTTCAAGGTTAACTCAGCCTTCCGATCTTCCGATGGCCGGCGAAATGAGTACCCGGCGTGTTTAGGGGTGGGGTGGGGTGGGGGCAACAACGCGAATTAGCTTTGTCAACCGCTCGGAGAGTGCCAGAGGCACGATGGGGGCGACAGATGATGAGAGTGATCGCGGTGGCTTTTTTTTCTTTGTAAGTGGTCAGCAGTTCCATTCCCGAGTGCTGCAGGACGGAATGAGCTCCCGCCTTTTGTCCCAGCTCCTACCAACCTAGCAGTTCGAAAGCAAGACATTGAAAGTACTGTAGATAAACAGGGACCACTTCGGGTGGGAAGGTAAACAGCGTTCCGTGCGCTCCGGTGTCTAGTCATGCCTGCCACATGGCCACGGAAACGTCTGCAAAAGCACCACAGCGCTGGCTCTCCGGCTTTGAAACAGAGATGAGATCTGAACCCTAGAGTCGGATACGAGCAAGGGAAACCTTTACCTTTTCTACACCCGCCTTGCCTCCTGCCCTTGCTCCTCCGCGAGGAGGCAGCTGTGCTTCTGGGCATGTACAAAGGGCACTCTGCCTTCCCTTTCTGGATAAGAGGCCCTGGGCCCGAACCCTGGGAACGGCAGGGAGAAGTGAGTAGGGGTGGTTTCACTCCCCCCCCCATCCCAGGGGTGGTTCTGCTTGCCAGATGGGATTGTGCAGTGTCCACTAAGGCATTCTTGGGGGGGGGGGGGCGAAACCTGGGAGGGGGAAGGGCTATCCTTTCTCCCCATGGCTTGGTCCCCTGTTGGCAGTGACCCAGCCAATGGAGAAGGCCAATAGGTGAAAAGAGGTCGCCCCAGGCTGCCACCTGACTGCCCCCCTTCTTCTTCTTCTTTACGTGCCGTATCCGATTCCTAATACTGTATTGGGTATCATCATGGAGATCAGCCATGAAGATTGTCCTGGGGACAATATAATGCAGTAGTCTTCCATTTGCCTTCCATGTTGTAGTGTAACACCCTTAACACTGACTCAGTTCCACAAGTCACTTTCTGGTCCTGACTTTTGTTGGCAAGCAAAAGTCCTCTTCAGCCCCAGGTTAGTATTGAGGAAGGTGTTGCCCTCCATCAAGATGGATTCAAGTGGGATTTAATCCACTTTGGAAACATCACCCTTCTTTGTGGATTTTGTCATCCAAGGCCATTAGTCCTCAGGGCTGTTAGATTAGTTAGTCTGAAGATCAGAGTTGCTGACAGTATGATCTACTCTATTACCATAGCACAGGGTTCCTCAAACTTGGCTCTCCAGATGTTCTTGGACTATATGGGATATGGGTCTTTTAAAGTGTTTTTTATGTGTTTTTAGAACTTGTAATGCCGCCCTGAGTCGGGTTCTGCCTGAATGGGTGGCATATATAAATATGACTATTAAATTAAATTAAATTAAAATTAATATATTTCAGAAGCTCTGATCAGCAGGTGTGTTGACTTGAGCTTCTGGTAATCGAAGTCAAAGAACACCTGGAGAGACAAGTTCGAGAATCCTTCCATAGCAGGATAACCTGGTCAGACAAACTCGCCCCACCCCACTGAATCAATCCCTGAGGCTTGCTTACCACTCCAACCTTATGTCACAATCTTCAAGAAAAATGGGAATTCACATTGAATTCAATGGGACTTAACATGTGAACAAATTGAGGCACCTCAAAGATTGTGGTATTTTTAAACCACAACCGGGCATACCCTGGTAATGGCAACCTTGTGTTGCCAGCTAATCTTTCTCACACTAGGTCAGGCAAAAGGAATTGCGGAATGAACTCACCAACAGGTTCCTTCATTTTGACAGTTTCACACCTAGACACAGAAGAAGTAGGAGGCTTTAATCTGGTGGTTGCAATCTGTTTTGCCACACATTCTCCCCTAGCAATAGAGCGAGAGGTGGAGGTTGGGATCAGCTAGGAGTGTGGCTGGTAAACTTCAATTAATCTCTAAAGTTAGGTGTTATGACACTCTGCCTTCCAAGTGTCTCCTCTTCACTGTTGTTAGTCACACTCCCAACAAACCTACCAGGGATTATGAGAATTGGCTTTTTATTTGACTTTGCAAGCCATTGTTTGCAAGTCAAAGGTGAAAGGTTGCATGCTCTCAGCTATGTTTTCCATCATCCTTAGACAGTGTGAAGAAATATAGAACCTTCAGCCCTGGCAACAGAAAGGGACATTAACTTTGTCGCTATCTCCGCACCTTTTATGGCCACCTGAGAACTTGACAATTAAATCTGGTTTAATTCCCACATTCTACCCACTCCAGGGCAATGGCTTTCATTTTCTGTCTCAAAGCAAGTCAAGATAATGCTATTTATAGGGCATACCGGTTGATAGAAATGCAAACCAAGTAAGCTTTTTGACAGCAATGCCCTGAACGTGACATTCCCATACATCTCCTGGAGAAGTGTAGGTTAAAAGGTGGTGGAGTAGATTAGGTGTACAAATGGCTAAAAAAGAGCACTCAAGGACTTACGGTTAATGGATTGCTTTCCGGGTTGGAGAAGATAAGGAGTGAAATTCCACAGAGGCTTGTCTTGGGACCGGTAGTCTTCGGTTCTTAATGGTTGGGGTGAAAGGAGTAGAGAATGCACAAAGGATTTGCTGGTTACCTGAAATAGGATGGACTTCCAAGGAAGGCAGAGTACTTGAAGGACGTGAAAGAATAACTGACCTGCATTAAATGAAGTTGCATGTGTGTTCTCAGAGTTAATCCACTGCATTTTCTCCACATTCTCTTATATTTTCTTTCAGGGTTGTGGCAGGAAGCAGAGACACACTTGTATTATAGCAATCCTATGTATTTATTTATTTATTTATACTCATATTCTCCATTGCCACATTGTAAGTTTTCATTTAGAGTAGCCTGCATTGAACTGATTTTAAAGGAAAGTTGTGAGTTGTTTTCTATTTTCAGAGGACTGAGATTGTGCAGGGTGGCCTGGGTGGGTGGGGGGGGGGGAGAGAGTATGTAATTGTTGTGTACTACATTGTCAACAGCACTGGTCTTCACAAAGCATAGGATGTAAAATATTAACAAAACATGCCCTACTAGATTAGCACAGCATTTCTGTATCTTCATTTACACAAAATGCAGCCATTCCCATCTGACATTTCAGAAGCTCTTGGGAAGGAGATAGCTCGGCCCAACAACATTATCACAACACTACATAATTAAAATAGAACACATGATTTATTGGAGAAAAGTGCCAAAAACTGGACTGTAATCCTTAAGTAGTAAATGCCTTCTCCAATCATTTTTACTTGTTTTACTTGCCTACCCATTCAGCTTATATTTCACGCACACACCCTACCATTTGGGTGATCCTAGATCAGTTACAAAAATACAGCTAAAATAGAATAATGATACCGAGGCCCGATACAAATCAGCAAAAATAAACGCCGCAAAATGCACCACTATGTCTCTTTCTTGTACTTTTGAAACAACAGATAAAGGAACTGTCTGAGCAATAGTTTGCAAGGACTTCTCAGAAAAGAAACTTGCACAGATGTGCTATTACAATGCAGAAGGCTTTCCTCTGGGATGTTGCCAGATGTTAATGGCAAGGAGTGTATAGCACATCTGTGGAGGCAGATGTGAGAAAATTTACTTTTATGGACTCTTGCTTCCAGAACTGACCAGCAAACGGTAAACTGGTCAGGGGATTGAGACAATTGAAGCTTAAAAGAAGTAAACTTCCAAACCCTAAATCAGGCTTCCTCCACCTTTTCAAGCTGGGGCCCAGTTCACACTCCCTCAGGAACTGTTGAGGGGCCGGACTTTGGTGGTGGTGGAGACCACTCCAAGCTCACCACACTCCCCCCCCCAAGAAAACCCACCAATTCCCACCGCTCTCCTGCTTACCAGTCTGGAGGAGCTGCGTCACAAGGGTGGAAGAACGCAGCTGCCAGAAACTCCCCTGCAGCCGCTGGAAGCATCACTGCTTCCACTACCACCACCTCAATTCTTGTCTCCTCTGCTTGGTATGTCCCTAATAGTGCTCGATAGCAGGGTGGATGTTGTAAGCCTTACAACATCTGGCCTGTTATGCAGCACCATTAGTGACAAGCCAAGCAGAGGAGACAAGGAGTGGGGTGGTGCTGGCAGTGGAAGTAGTGGCTGGAGTGAGGGTGTGGGCCAGATGTTTTGGTGTCACTGGCCAGATGTGGCCCACGGGTCATACATTGGGGATCCCTGCCCTAAATTGAAGGAGGAATGTATGGAAGCCAGAAGCCAGGCTTCAACAATGTGATTTCAACTTGCCCTTTAGCCCCTTCTCAGAGCCCCCCCCCCTCCCGTTCTTTCAACCTTTTCTTCTGGAGCACCAGAAGTTTGTCTAACATTCTTGCAGATGACCAGGTGTGTGGATAAAGAAATCTGTATTCTTCATGCAAATTTGCTACCTTCTCAAGCAGTTTCCTGTGTTGTTTATGGAACATGGCAGCCAGAACCATGTGAAAAATATAAAATATATACCAAACAACTTGATCACACTGACCTTTTGTGTGTGTGTGCAGGATGGTACAATCTAAATAGGGTTGCTGGAGACTGGGAGAAGGAGCAGTATGTCATTTAGCATACTGCATGATTCTTGCATCTAGATGTCACATACATCTCAACTTTATGTTTTGCATTGTGAAGTGGCTTGATAATGAGCCACTTCAGGATAGCCACAGCTCTTCTGCAGAGGTAAAGGAATGATAAAATTATTTTATGTCTCTGCTAGGTCATCACTGATGGGATGAATAACTTAGATTATTCTCTCCCCCCCCCCCCAATTATTTTTTGTTTGTACTGCCAGCTGGGTGGCACCAGTTTCAGATGGAATTTCACACAAAAATAAATATTGTTCCCCAAGTGATTCAGTGTATCAACAATAGTCTAGCAGAGTCATTTGTTCTGCAGAGTTGCAGGGGAAGGTTTCAATTTGTTGATATCCTGAAGTGGCTCACTTATTCAGCCACTTCACAGTACTGGAAATTGAGAGCAGAAGGAGACTAGGCAACTTTGACAAAATGACAGCCTCACTTTGTGCCATTCCCAGCAATCACGTGGACTGTGAACAGACTAAACCAGTGTGCTTCTATTTGCACCAAAAAAGTAGAAGCCCTTGACAGGCATAAAAATTGTGTGTCCAGGAATTCTGGGTGTGGATTAGCCTACTCTAGCAATCACGTCAGATTGCTGGAAAAAAGAGTGAACCAACCCACTTTCACAATGTACCAAACAGTATGAAAAAATGCCTGTTTCATGGCACACTATGTCAGTGTCAAATGAATCCTCTCATCATGAATGGGCCCTTGTCAGGAGTAGTTTGGATTTTTTGAGCATCAAGACTTAACAGAATGTTTATTAAACTGGAAACATGTACACATCTCCAAGTTTGTTTGCTATCTCATCGACATTTCCTTTTTAACAGAATACAGCCAATTTAGTAATCACAAAATCATCCCTATACCTAAACCCTAAGTCTTTTGTGTTTAGCTTTCCTCTCAATCATGTGATTTCCTTGGGCTCAGAGCAAAGGGTGTGTGTGTGTGTGTTGGTGCCCATTACCTGAAATACTTCCTCAAGTTAAGACTTTTTCCATTTCAACATGACAATTGCACAACTTGCATTTACTCAATAGTGTAGATCCCTGGTTCCTACAAAGGGGCAATTTGATATTATTATTATTATTATTATTATTATTATTATTATTATTATTATTATTATTATTATTATTATTATTATTATTATTATTATTATTATTATTATTATTATTATTATTATTATTATTATTATTATGGGGGGGCAATTCAAGAAGGAGCTATTAATAGTTAATGGCCATTTAGGCTTCCTCTACATGAATATGAATTCACTTTTTGAATAATAAGAATTATATGTCATGGGGGGTGGGGGTGGTCAGGATTTTAGAGATGGTTAGGTGGGGCATGGCCAAAAAAAGATTGAGAATCATTGGTTTAGACCAGGGGTTCTCAATGTTTTCCACTGCGGGCAGGACCATGCCCTCTTAGACAGCTGAGCGGGCTGGACATGTGGTTCCTCCCACCATAAACGCTGCCATACAATGTGTCCACGGCTGTCATAAATGTGTTTACGACAGCCGTGGGTGCATTTACAGCCCATTTTGGCTGTTTTCATGCTTCCACTGCTTCTGATGACGGTGGCAGGAGCAGTGGTGGTGGGAACAAGGGTGGTGGGCCACATGAAATGGTGCCATGGGCCGAGGCTGGCCCATGGGCCATAGGTTGCGAACCCCTGGTTTAGACTCTAAGAACCCCATCTAGCATTCAACCAAAGGTGTCTTTAGATTATTCAGTGTGGTATTTCCACTTGTTAGGATCATGAATTGTTGACACATCATTTTCTAGTGACAGTCATACAATTCTTATACTGATTGTTACAGCCCCAAAGTGAAGATTTTATGCTAGTCCTCTTATTTTTGTTTGTGCGCAATGCTTTCTGTAGGGACTATGGTAGCTCAAGTGGTTAAGACACTGACTGGAGGGTCAGCAGGTCAGCAGTTTGAGGCCTGAGTACTACAAAATGGAATGAGCTCCCATCTCTATCCCAGCTCCTGCCAACCTAGCAGTTTGAAAGCAAGAAATTGCAAGTACTGTAGATAAATAGGGACCACATTGGTGGGAAGATAAACAGTGTTCTGTGCACTCTGGTGTTGAGGCATGCCTGCCACATGCCCATGGAAATGTCTGCAGATGCAGATAACACTGGCTCTTTGGCTATAAACAGAGGTGAGCACTGAACCCTAGATTCGGATGTGACTGGCTTTCGAGCAAGGACGACCTTTATCTTTACATAATGCTTTCTGTGCAATCTACTTTAGAAAAGCAAGTGACAGTAGCACTAATGGTGGGTTTTTCCTTTCCTCCCCACCCTTTTGGGACAGGGTTAGATATGGAGGGCCAAGCCACTCTAGTGGTTGTGAGGAGAGAAGCAAGAAGTTCTGATAGATAATAATTTTGTGTCAGAGATTACTCTGAATTGAAAGGATATTTGCTGGAGAAACTCCACTAAGGCGACACCTGAATGAGGCTCCTTTCATGTTCCCAAGTGCAGCTATCAAAACCCAACCTTCCAGTCTCCAGCTCAGCATCTTAACCACTAAGCCAATGCTACAGAATGTAATACTCAAATTAATGCTGGTAGAAAAACTGTGTGTTTGTATGCAGTCATAGTATCAGTTAAAATTAATTAGAAAGAGGATAGCAAGGTATTGAAATTGACATTTCCTCTATGTATTCACTTGTATTTATTTTGTAAAAAATCTGTTTTTGTGCAGTTCTGGATACTTGCTCCAGAGACATTGTTTCTGTCCAGCACCTTCTTTAAGTGCATATACAAAACTGTGAGATCTCCAAGCGAAGATGCAAATTTCTCCTGAGAGAAGCTGAAGGGGTTCTCCTTTGGCCACCCTGGTATAAAATATTGTGCTCTTGCCCTACTCAGGTTGTTTCAATGTTATATTTAATACATGTTGCTTCATCTATAATTCAGAGCTTTCTGACTCCAGCTTCAGTCTGGGTCCCCATTGACTCCTACACACCTTTCTCATTTTCCCTTCTTAAGGGTCAGATGAGATTTCTCTCAGAAAGGATTTTGAGTTGTTTGTTTGTTTATCTATCAATCTGTCTGTTACCACATCCACGGCTAGAACACGTGAAACTGAACAAACATGAGTCATTGAGGTGTATTGTGATGTGGGTTTATTTTGTTTTCTGGCTGAACACAAAATATGATAAATTATTTGCCTTGCACAAAGATGGTGTTTGCATGAAGTAATACTTCAGATACCATTAAACAGCATCTCAAGATTGTAATGTTTTCCATACCCTGAATGGTGATGTTTACGCTGCTGCTGGATCTTACTGTAATATATGTGGAATAGGAATTTGATGAATGAGTATACATGGTGGCCCATAAGTCCCTACCCATCCATATATTTCATGTAGCCAGTGTATCTGTGTACTGTATGGATAGGGACTTACGGGCCCTTTAGTTGCACATCAGATGGGATTTTGAGAGGATTGCTTCTTAAAATGGCACAGGAGTTCTGAGATGTGGGTCAGGTGTAGTTACTGAGTGGGAAGGGAAATGTATGTGGCCATGTATATTTACAGGTACAGCACTTTTACTTATGTTATTATTGCAAGAACACAAAAAACTACATTTTGTTTCCTTCAGCTCTATAGTCTAGTTCTGACAGTGCTTTTTAAGTACTTGTTTTTTCATGGTTATTTTTACTTCATTGCTCAACACATTCTTTTGATGCATTTTGCAAGCAACCAATTCATCCCTTAATTTTCAGCTCTTTGCAGCAGGGAGGCCTAAACTTTGGCCCTCTGTGTGTTTTGGCCTACAGCATCCACCAGCCACTCCCGATAGGGGCAATACTAAAGGAATGTGGAAATTGCCATCCAAAATATCTGGAGGGCAGGATTGGGAATAAATCTTATTGAATTCAACTGTTAGCAGCTGTGTAGAAATAGAACTGCTCTGTTAGTTATTATCACACCAGCTGATGGTAGTGGGATGTGTGTTAGAACTGCAGACTTACTTATACAGTATTGTATTTTTATTTTTATTGAAATTTGCAAAATGTACTGGCATAACTCCAGGGCACAGAGTGTTGTGTTCTCTGAGTGCACATGAGATTCTTTTTCTCCTTCTTCAGCAACACTCCCCACAGATGCTCCCCTGAAAGCAGAGGGTCTATCAGAAAAGCATTGTCACAAAGCATAACAGAAAACTGCCAAATGAAAAAAATTGGGAGGTGTCTCCATTTCCTATGAATTTGAAGGCCTCCTTGGATCACTGTTTATACTTCCCCATCATTATTTTCCATTGAAATCAGAATAAGGAGGAAGGTAATTATCTTATTTTAAATAATCTTTCATAGTATATGTCATTAAATGGAATCAGGTTTTCAACAACAGGAGGAGTCCGTGTAGATTTCCTGCAATTGTGTTAATTAATTTGTCCAGTTCAGTCTAAAATTTAAATAGCTGTTCTTAAACATAAGAAAGTGTTTATATATATATAAGGTTCAAATGGATCCCAGTTTTGTGAAAATGCAGCATTACTATCTATACAAAATAATCCTGGCCAACAGTGCAGTATAATTGGACATAAAATATGATTTGGACTCCACCACAGGTCTGTAGCTAACTCTGGTAAAAAATAATAATAGATCCTTGTATATATTACACAGCAAATTAATAATTGTAGTTTTGTAGTGTGTATCTTTATTCATTTCTCTTACAGTTCACAGTCCCAGACAGCCATTGACTCCTGTCATTCCAAGGCATTTTTGTTAAGCAATTTGATCATTCATCTTATATTTCAGTATAATGCCTGGTGGACAGCTTAGCAAATCAAACACTAATCAGGATGAATGGAGTATTTGTTGTTTTTACCCTCTGTAGCTCCATCTTATCACTACATATTTATGGCATATTTAAAATGCCTGCCCCGTTGGTCCTGTTTAAATAATACATGCATGTATGTAAAACAAGATTAATTCAGAAAGCGTGTATGTATGTAATAAAGAAAGAATTCACAATGGTAAAAATGAAAGCTCGATGGATATGCTAGGAGTAAGTTATTTGGAATTAATTTTTTCCCAGTGTTATTCATAGAAAGCCAATGTGTTGCTTGCTGAATGTTAGATTTAGATGTAGAGATGAAAGAGACTTGATTCTTGTCCTCAATAGCTGAAAGTTTGGTGGAAGATGTTAACCCTGAAACATGCCTACAAAAAAGAACTAGTCCTCGTATAGGCAAAAAGGGAATTAAAAACCTGTAGATTAAATCACAAAAGAGAGAATGGTTTTCTTTATTCGTGTCAGAGGCACATCAGCATATAATAACATACAAAGCTAAAATTAACACATCTAAAAACGAAATAGTATTATAAAGGGCTAGATGACATCTGCCCAGTATCGGGCCACATCAACAGCATTTCCTATTGCCAACATAAGGTCCTCCTCAGTGCACATTGAGGAACATTATGTGCATTGTATCATATGGAAGAATAGTTTGTACTTCTCCGCATTCACACAGGCTGTCATCTATAGGGAAACCCCACTTTCTCAGATTACCCCTTCATCTTCCCACCCCTGCATGCAGTCTATTTAAAGCTTTCCATACAGGCCATGGTTGTTCTTCGCCAGGTGGTAGAGAGTCATGTGGTTCTGCCCAGTTATCTGGTAGTTCCTTGCTCACCTTCCGTAGTTCTAAGGTGGTCTATGGGAGCTGGTTGTTCAGAGGAGCAGAATTCGTGAGGAAGCTATGCCTTGATTTCAGTCTCTGGTTTGGTGGCTGGTGTGTTTGTGAGGATCTTGCTTTGACCCACTGTTCTTGAGCAGCACTTTCTCGATGGAATTTTGGTGGAGGGATGCCAGTAGGTAATGCACTTTTTGTATCAGGGTTGGATTTAGGCATCCTGTGACCAATCTCACTGTTTCATTTAAGGCCACATCCAACTTTGTTGCATGTTTTGATCTGTACCATACTGGACTAACATACTCTCCTGCAGAGTAACATAATGCTAGTGCAGAGGTTCTTAATGCATGTGGATGGGCACTCTAACTTGTGCCTGTTATTTTCTTCAGAATATTGTTCCCGGCAAAAACCTTCTGTTTGGTATTAAGGCAGTGGGTCTTGAGAGAGGCAGGGGGAATTCTAAAAAACTCCCACTGTGGAATTATGGAAAAGGTAGTACCTGAATCCACCTTCATCTTGAAGGGGACGTCCTGCAGGCTCAGGTCTGTGAAGAAACGCTCACTGACGATGCCCACTTGGCATGGCTCAGGCTTTGGTGACACTTTGGCGATACACGTTTTGTGGTGATGACTCTTCTTGGACTCAGGTGCTGGAGTTCTTTGCTTTCACTGTCAGCATACTTTAGCAATGTGCCCTCGTCGTCCGCAGTTGTGGCATTCTGCGGTGCGAAAGGGGCACTTCCTGTGGTCATGCCGGGCTCCGCAGCCATCACACTTGCAAAGGAATTTCTTCTCCCGATTGTCACAGTGCTCTCAGTGCTTTTGTCAGACCGCTCAGACTTCTCCCTCTGCATCACTGGACTCTGATGAAGAGGTGGAACCAGGCAATGCTGAGGAGGATGAAGATGAATTTTCCTGAGCTTGCACAGCTGAGTCGGTGGCACTGGTGGTGGAGTGACGATGCCGGAAAAGCTTGATGCCAGACCATGCGGCCTCAGACACTACCGCCTCTTCTAGGACAGCCTTGAAAGTTAGTGTCTTCCTGGTCATGAGGTGACATTGAGCATCTTCGATTCTCATGCTGGCCAGCAGACGGTTCCGGAGTGCTTCTTCGATGTCGTCCCACTTGTACGGGGTGGCAGCAATGCACAGAGTGGTGGCATAGTCTGCAATGGACTCCCTAGGTCGCTGCTCCCTTCTGTGGAAGGCCACCCTGGTTGGGAAGATCGAGACCTCTGGCTGCAGGTGTTTCCTCAGTGCAGACATGATTTCTGTGAGCGGCACCACATCCACGTCCTTTGGGAGAACGAGGTGGGTTGCCAGCTCAAGCGTCTCAGAACCACACTGAGTGAGGAACCAGGAGTGCTTCTGGTCTTCGTCGGTGATCTTCTGCGAGGCCATTGCGTGGTGGAATCAGCGTTCGTATGTTGCCCATTTCTCTGGATGCGCTGGGTCAAATGGGCCGATGTTGCGGCCGTGTGGGGACGCCATCCTACCTTCGTCGCCAGACGAGTGTAGTGAAATTCAGCTCTTTATTAGTGGGGTTTGAACACAGTTTGGATGGGGCAAAACTCGGACTTATATACACTATAAACAGTAACAATAACAATAATACAACAAGCCCATTGGCTAACAGAGTGTGCATATTTTTTGATCCACTTATTTGCATAAGAATAGATACATGAGAAAAGATACATTCCGCTCCTGTCAGAAAACAAAATTAACATACATAACAGCCAACCAAGGCTGTTAGTCCTCAAGGTTGTCAGGTTAGTTAACTGCTGCCTGACAATTGGCATTGATTTGCTAACAGTATGGTCTACTCTATGCAGGCATATGTTTTAAAATTGTTTGTAAGTTCCACAGCTGATTGGTATAATATTAAGGTAAAGGTTTCCCTTGCTCGAAAGCCAGTCGTATCTGACTCTAGGGTTCAGGGCTCATCTGTTTCAAAGCTGAAGAGCCAGCGCTGTCTGCTTCTGCAGACCTTTCCATGGTCATGTGGCAGGCATGACTAGACACCAGAGTGCATGGAACAATGTTACCTTCCCAACAAAGTGATCCCTATTTATCCACTTGCAATTTCTTGCTTTCAAACTGCTAGGTTGGCAGGAGCTGGGACAAAGATGGAAGCTCATTCTGTCCTGTAGTACTCGGGAATCGAACTGCTGACCTTCTGCCTCCCAGTCAGTGTCTTAGTCACTTGAACCACTGCAGTAAAGGTAAAGGTTTCCCTTGCTCGAAAACCAGTCGTATCCGACTCTAGGGTGCAGTGCTCATCTCTGTTACCAAGCCAAAGAACCAGCGCTGTCTGCTTCTGCAGACATTTCTGTGTCATGTGGCAGGCATGAAACTGGGGTGGGGGGCACAACATTTAAGAAGGTGGGAGAGGAAAATGGTGCTAGATAAAATGCACTTAACCATCTGGATTGTAGAGAGAGAAAATTGATCTAATAAAGATCTGCAAAGATTGGTTCTCATCACTTTTGGCAGTTTAAAGTCTGGCCTTGACATGAAAGAAGAAAAAAGCTATGGGAACTGATTTCCTTGCAATGCATCACATCTAATGTGATTAGAACATTCTATTTATGGTATTTTGACCTTTGAGGGCTCATATGCACATGACCTGTTCTGACATTATTTTGATCACATGTTGTTGTTGTCAACTGCAACTCGTGTCCGAGAATGCATTTTTTCCTGAAGCAGGAAAAATGTCATTGACATGAATTTGTTTAAGGTGGATCCCAGCTTGCCATGAAGTGACCCACACACTGTGATCACAGAGCCATCTCCTGCAGCATACATGAAATGAGATATGGAGGATTTAACACCAGGACTGCAATGGGCTGGCACAGCCTTGAGAATATGGACAAGGTGCACCTTCACAGCCAGTTCATCTGGCATGGCCTCGTCCGCCTCCATGACGATTGGGAATCAGAGATCCTCCTCCGCTCATTTCGCCATTGGGCCCAATGTGATGGTTTCTTCCACTGAGGAGACCATCACCCCATCTAAAGGCAATTATCTGCCCATAGCCATTGGCCCCTTTGGGGAGTCAGGTTATTTAGCTGCCACCTGACACTCGCCGTTGAGTCACTGGCTGTACGGTCTACTCCATTACATGTATATATAAGAGAATGGGATTACACTTGTTTGTATCTATTGGGTTTGTTCCCATTTCTTTGTGTGTTTGACTTATGGTATGAAAGTGTGTGCAAACATAAATTCTGCATGCCTGTAAGATTTCTAAGCATGATCATACATCCTGGGATTTGCAGAGCTTTTGAGTATGCATAGGGTTTTTCATGAATTGGGCCAAATTTACTAAATGATTGTGTCACATGGATCAAATCATAGCCAGGGTGTGGGTTCAAATAATACATAAAAGTTCAACTTTAGTCACTTTTGAGAAATTGGAGAGCAAAGAGTTATTTGTTTAAAAAGTGCAGCTGTAACTTGGACAATGAAGGCTACTTGTAATTATCATCATCGTTGTTGTCATCATCATCATCATTTTAATCAACTTCCCAAGCTCTCCTGATTCATCCTGACTGTCAATAGATGTTTCTGGTGGAAGATCCAATCTAGACAGAGGTATTATGTTGCTATTTATAACTGTGAGGTGGCCTTAAAAGCATGATATCTTGATAAATGATAGCTGGTTATGATAAATGATACCTTCATTTGTCTCCTTTAAAAAAATAAGACTTTTGAGACACAGTTATTTTCCTTAGAACCTGGTCCAGCAAAATGGAACTCATACCAGTGCCATTAGCCAATATAAGATCCCCATACAATCAGTTTGAAATTAATGAGACATTTTTAGAAAACCAAATACTGTATAGATTAATTAATTGACTAGGCACTTCTGCAACATTATTTAGACACTTTAAGTGAAGAATATGAAATGAAGAGCAAGATTCCACAAATAGAAAAGGAGAACTCTGTGAAAAGTGGACAAACTTTCCTTCCCATTGCATCTAACACCCAATTTTTTCTTCTTGAAGATTGGAGAATCTTTTGGCTCTTGTTTTCAGGCAGTTTCTATAGCTGCATGTGAGAGAAGGGAGAAAGGTTTTGTAATACACTGGCTTTGGTTTTAAACCTAAAGGCCCACACAATTATGGCGAGAAAATTGTTGATTTGAAAATATATTGTGAATCCTTTGCAGGCTACTTGCCATTCTCTGTTAAGTTAGATTTCTTCATTAAGCTGATGTAGTTAGCTACAGTTTTGTTCATTCACATTTAGTTAGCTATGTAGCATGGGAGACTCTTAGATGAAGTTGTCTGGACAGTGTAATTTGTGAGCCAAGAGCTCATGAATTTCATCCGCTGAAATCTGCATAATCTCAAACTTCAACATGCACTTCTGAGTCACTAGAAGAGAATGTAAATGATCTTAGTTTTCCTCATAGATTACATTGCTTTTACAACTACAACGTCATCCTATGTGCAATATAGATCATGTCAGCAGAGAGTTCAGTATGAAATCACACTCATAATGTATCTGACAAATGTGTCACAACCAACATCATAGAACAAGGTTGGAGAGGAAACTGTTCTTCTAGTTGCCTAGATTTTTTTGCAACATTGACTGTCTAGTGCTTTTGTATCCACCTCAAAGTCATTTCTTCCACTTGGGCTATGCACAACACAATTGGATGGACCTTGGGTCACTTGGAAAGGCACCTTTCTGCCTCCCAAGGAAATAATGTTTGATTTTAAAACAAATGTGAGGAGCCTGTGGTCCTTCAGAGATAGTGAAACACTAACTCAGTGACAGCGGGATTGTATGGTTGTGAAGCAAGGTGGGTTCATCAACATCTCTAAAGAGAAATGTTCTCCACTCCTTGTTCATGTAAGCAGTAAGGGAAAATATTTAAAAGAAAATAGCAAATAAATACCCAAGTGTCTAGGCACCTAGGATATTACTTAGATAGAAGTAAAAATAAAGGAGACAACTTGCTGGAAGGTCCACAGGGAATGCTTTTTGTACATGCACTATTTGAGGAGTAACCTCAAGATGTAATGAAAGCCTCTTCCAAAGTATATCTGCAGTACCCGAATGTATAGTGTAAGGATGGTTCTGCATGAATTTTTTGATTGTGTCAGTATCCTGCCTAGTCCTCATTTATACCTCTATGAGGCTCCAAATGACATTGCCTTCCAACTGCCTCCAAGAGCTTTTGATATGCTTCGGTTGCTAATTTTGCTAGATTTCTTTTGCAAATGCATTCATGCAAGTATTCTGGGATCACAGAACTTAGCCTGAGAAAGAGCTTTTTGTAAACAACATGATTACTTAATTTGATACCAGAAACACTTTATTCAATCAAAGATACCATTCAAGTACAAATTAGAAATAAAGGGTATATTCACAGCCAAAAAGGGTTGGCCTGGTAAGGGCAATAGTGGACAGTATCTGTACTTATAAATAGTCTACATTTCCCTCACAACCTATTTTTCTACATTAAATTACACTCTGGTTATATTTCATATCAGTGATTACAGTGTTAGAGTTACAACCATTTGCACTCTTCTACTGTCTTTTAGAAATTATGCCTTTCTAGGTGTTAATAATGTCATTTTCCCTGATGATGGTAGTGTCAGGAAGTTTTAGCACCATTCTTTTTTAATATCATCACAGAGGTATGTAAACATTTTGATTCTAATCACATCCCAGTCATTTCAAAGTCACATTGTAGTCACATCACATAGCTCGGTAATAATTATTTAACTTTATTGCTATGCTGAATAGTTTCCTGTTTGCATAAGGATAACTTTAACTTGTAGTCAGAACTGATTACCCTATGCTCACAAATGAGATTCTTCCAGGTACATAAGGTTAGTCTGATGGAGGTTTGAGGAGAGAAATAATAATCAAATTGGATTAAACTAACAGCTGCCGGACTTAAATTCAACACGTTTCCAAGCAGGGAACTGTAAAACATGTCCTTGGTCTTTAAAGAGGCTGCATACTTTAGAGAGGCAAAGCCGTGTTTGCTTGAAACACAATCGATCATGTTAATGTTTGCATGCTTGCTGCATTTTTTGTTAACTTCTAAGAGAAGCTAGGCTCAAGACTCAGCTTTTGTGTGCCTGAAACACCATAAATTGCCAGATTGTACCTGGTGGCTTCAATGGGGTGAGAAGTGTCATAATGTCTTTATCAATTTTCTTCAAAACAGATTAATATAAGCTCAATAGTTGGGAACTGAAATCAAGCTTACTGGCTGCAAAGAACTACCATGCTTTTACAGAAAGAGCCTCCTCGAAGATTATGGTATTTTTGAATTGTAATCGGGCATACCCTGGTAATAGTGACCTTTTGTTGCTGACTAACCTTTCTCACACTAGTTCAGGCAAAAGGAACTGCAGAATGTACTCACCAAAAAGTGCCTTCATTTTGGCAGTTTCACATCTGGCCTTGACATGGAAGAAGAAAAAAACCAACACAGAGAGATCAGTTCTTATGCCTCTGAGGCAAGAATAACACATGCCCAAATGAAACATAAAGAGAGGCTTTAATAGGAGCCATCTCCTTGAAAGTCATACACCAGTTACACCTGCTCCTAGATCAGGACTCCTTGCTTATGGTCACACACACTCTAGTCACCTCCAGACTTGACTACTGCAATGCACTCTACATGGGGCTGCCCTTGATGACCATTCGGAGGCTGCAACTGGTCCAGAATGTGGCTGCTCGGGTGGTGATGGTGTATGGGCGATATGCCCATGCCTCGCCATTGCTTCAGGAGCTGCACTGGTTGCCAATATGCCTCCGGGTGCAATTCAAGGTGTTGGTTATTACTTTTAAAGCCATACATGGTAGTGGGCCAGGATACTTAAGAGACTGCATTACCCCAAGAACATCTTCCATCCCACCAGAGCAGACCAAAGAGGATCTCTGAAGATACCATCAACTACAGAGGCTCGTCTCTCTAGCACTAAAAGGAGGGCCTTCTCAGTGTCCGCTCCAACCCTATGGAACCTCCTGCCAATTGAGCTATTTCTCTAGATGGAGTTGCTGCCCTTCAGGAAAGGCTTAAAAACCTGGCTGGCAGAGCAGGTGTGGGGCACCGGTAGTGCTGTGGCCCCGACCTGCTGGCTGATTTAAGAGCACTCTCTCTCTCTTTTTAAAATTGGTGGGAGGATAGGGGAATATTTTTTGTGGTAGTTTTTAATGGGATTTTAATTGGATTTTTTTAAAAAAAATTGTGATGGTTTTAATGAATGTATGCCACCCAGAGTACAGTAATACCTTATACAAAGTCCGCTTCGTACAACTTCAAATTCATACAACATCACCTAATTCCTTGAAAAAAGTTGCCTCATACAAAGTCGCTGTGACTTTGTATGAGGCATTGGGGGGTTTCCCAGGTTGCATTGTGCCTGGACAGTATAAAAGGCAGGACACATGCATGCATTGCTCTTGTGGGTTTTGCACGAGGTGAAGTGTGTTTAGGAGTGGTTTTGAGCGTGATTTTGGATTGTTTTTAAAAAATTTCATCAGAATTTTTAGAAGCATTCCTGGGATTTTTGCAGCATTTTTCAGGTTCTTAGACAATCAGGGTTGTTTGACATGTTTTTGTAATGTACTAGCAAGGGTTACCCAGCATTGCCGGGCTTTTTTGGGGGTTTTGTTTTTTAAAAAATATGAGAAATGGTGTTGGATGATTTTTGTTGTATTTGTATTTAAATGAGTTATGTTATTTTTAAAAAATATTGTTTTTTTATACATAGGTAGTTTTTTAAACTGTTATAAATAAATTTGGATTTTTAAAAGTGGAAAGGTTGATATATATTTTTCCCCAATAATTGCATTTTTAAAAATAATGTGTTACTATGTTTTTTTTGGTGATAGGTGTACTTTGGATAAGATTTTTTTAAAAATGTGTAAGTGTAATTCGAATTCATTGAGTGTCATTTTTCCTGTGGCCACTTGGTGGTGCTGTTGCGTAATGTTTGTCCTGTCCTGTGTTTTCTTCCTGTTCTTTTGCTATTTCAATTCTGTTTCTCAGTGAGGCTGGACCTGTCTTGGTAAGTTGTGATTTCCGATATGTAATGGGTGGTTTTGGTGTGATTTGTGGGGGGTGGGGGGTTGTGTTTTTCCTTGGTTTTTTTTGTGTGTTTGTTGGAGATTTTCTGTGTAAATTTTATGTGTTTGGTGTGGTTATTTCTGTGGGCCGGCCTCGGTGGCTGGGTGGCCCATTGAAATACCATGTGGTGTTATGTTGGGTTTTTTTCGCAAGGCAGACTCGTTGGAATATATACGCTGCCGGCCCGTGTTGGGGAGGGGGGCATGGTCATTGGGGGTTAGGAAGGGTGGGTTAGGTGGTGGGGAGGGGGGCATGGTCGTTGGGGGTTAGGAAGGGTGGGCTAGGTGGTAGGGAGGGGGGCTTTATTGTTTTATGGTGCTTTGTTTGTGTGGAGTTGTGAAAGTAGATCGGGGTTTCCCCTTTAATATCAGTGGGTGGGGCTTGCGACCCCCCTCTCCGCTAGCTTTTCTAGGGTTGGGAGGTTTGTGGGGAGAAAAGGGGAATGTTTCCCAAACCCTTCTGGACTCTGGACACCAGGGAGAGGTGATCGATTCCCACCCCCCTCCTTAAAACAACTCCGTTTTTAAAGAGTAGAAAAGACGGAGTTTTTTTAAGGAGGGGGGTGGGAATCGATCACCTCTCCCTGGTGTCCTAACTCCATCTTTTCTACTCTTTAAAAACGGAGTTGTTTTAAGGAGGGGGGTGGCAATCGATCACCTCTCCCTGGTGTCCAGAGTCCAGAAGGGTTTGGGGAACATTCCCCTTTTCTCCCCACAAACCTCCCAACCCTAGAAAAGCCAGCGGAGAGGGGGGTCGCAGCCCCCACCCACTGATATTAAAGGGGAAACTCCAGGCGCCGTGGGTGAGGGAAAGAAAGCCGGCTGGTGTGTGTTTGGCTGTGACGCGGTGAGTTGTTTTTCTTTTTAATTTTTCGGGCGCCGTTTTCCTCAGCGTTCTGCGTGCTCATGGCGCGCAGGACGCTGGGGCTTGTAGTAATGGGTTGGTGCTTTCTGTTTGTGCTGCGTTTTTTTAAAATGTTTTTGTTTTGATTGGCTGCGGCGCGATTCCGAACGCTGCCCTGTGCGAGAGCCTCTCAGCCTGATTGGCTCTGGTGCGGCGCGGCGCAAGGAATGTTGGGAAGTGAAGTTCTTTCCCTTTCTTGCCGTTTGTGGGGCTGAGGCCCCCGTGCCGGATTTTTAAATCCTTCGTTGACCTGCGTAGGCAATTCGGCCGTGCGCACGAAGGGTGGGTGCGGGTCAGTAGGGCGACGCATAGCAACCTATAGCCAGTTCCAACGGTGAACACTTGGATTTATAGGTTAAGATTTAGCCTTTAGACAATGTTTTCTTAAAGTTCTGTCAGTTTCCTGTCTATTTCCTTGACTTTGCCCTGAAGTCTGTGCTGTTACAGTACAATGTATCTCTATGGAAACGACGTTGTACGAGGCATCACGGCAAGGATTTGGATGTTGTATGATTGCGGCTAGGATTTTGCATGCCTCATACAAAGTCCAAATCCATGTAAAGTCCAAACTTGTGGAACCAAGTTTGGAAGTTGTATGAGGTATCACTGTATTTGGAATTGGGCGGCAATACAAATCCACAAATAAAAAAGTTATCCTTCTGTCCATCAGGAAATCACTCCACTACATCCCCCAATAGTAATAACCCTACTGCTCTAAGAGGGATGGTCTTTGTAGATGGGCAATCTTATAAAGGCTGGAATGGATTCTATTATCTATACAATGCACCGTGTCATGTCACAAGCAGTTCAAAGTCCAATCTGTATGTTTGTAATACCACACCCTGAGTCAGTCAAGGAGTGTAGGCAAGTATAGGAAGACTGAGGTTGTGAAGCAAAGAAAGGACATCAACAGGGTTAAGAGTACACATGGTTAGAATGTAAAAAAAACAAAAAAAACCTACAGGTTGAGCTGCTTATGGAGACACATTTGGTAAAAGGGGAATAAAGAACAGGATAGGGCAGGGACTCCTCAAGTGGTGCACAGTGGAAAAAGAAAGGTATGAGGCTACTTTGGCCCATCAAGAACCATTAAGATCAATGATCACGTGCTCTATCTCAGGCACAGCCTTTGGTTCAGATCTGTCTTTCACCAAGGTTAGAACATACTAATATTCCATTTTCACAGCCAGAGTTAAGGAGTTAAAGAATTAAAGTCAAAATATGTTTTCTAGGCCTGATATCAATTATAGGACCTATATTTGGTCATTTCATGCTGCATCTTAAGGATGTGTGTATATGATTCAATCATTTGTGTTCAGCTGCTGAATCAAGTATCAGTCCTGCCTGAAATGGATGAGACTTGAGTTAATTGTAACTGACAGTTCCCAATAATTTCAGTGTGCTACATACACCCCACATGCACCACACACTTTATATGCCTATAGATTCTAGATAAGAAAGTTTATAGGATTGGGGGCTATTTCTCATTTTAGTATTCTACACTAGATGATCTTTAATTGGTCTGTATTTTTACATGGCTGTGCTTTCTGCACCCTAACACAGTATCTGTAATCCATTCTTTCATTGGTTAGGCTATAGGATATATGCTGATGTCCTCTCCGTATTGCTCTGTATGACATTCTTTGACCATATAATATTTGATGTGATCATATTTGATAGGCCTCATAATACTGAGTTGAGTCCCAGTCTCTAATTATTCTGTCCCAGCACATGCCAATTTTTACTAAAGCAAATTACTTACATCTTCTCATATAGACTCAAATGGAATAAATACATAATACATGAAAATGAGTCATATGCTTTAATCATGGAATTTTGATTATAATGCATTGTAATGCGTTGCAGAATTGATTATATACTAATCATTTTTCACTGTGTATTGCCCTGATTTCTGTATTAAAAGTAGAAACTTGGAGTGTATTCAAACATTTGTTAGAGCAAGTTCAAGCACAAACATATTTCACTTCTCATTCACACTTGGCTGTGTAACAGTTGACATTTGCAGTTGATTACTGTCTGATTCACACATGTGTGCAGTAACTCAATTTCTTTACATTTAATTGCTGTGTTCATGATTTTTTTTAAAAAAATATTTTTATTGTGAATTTAAAAAGAAATACATGTAAAAAAACAATTATTTGAGTTATTAAAACTTCTTTTCCTCAGTACCCTTTTATCTTATAATACAGATATAGACTCTTCAATAACCATACATCATGACCAGAGGGTCTCCCTGATAGTTCCATCTCCTAGAGGGGCTTGCCTCTCTAGCACAAGAAGGAGGGCCTTTTCTGTGCCTGCTCCGGCCCTATGGAACCTCCTGCCAACAGAGTTACATCTCCAGGTGGAACTGCCGACTCTAACCCCAGTTGCAGGTGAGCCACCACACCCCCGGGCCTCCACTCCCACACCATCAGGGCTTCAAAAACCAGGAGGGATGGTGCGGCGACGAGGAACTTTGCCGGCTCTAGCCCCAGCTGGGGGTGAGCCACCACACCCCCGGGCCTCCGCCCCCACGCCATCGGGGCTTCAAAACCCGGGAGGGATGGCATGGCGGCGAGGAACTTTGCCGGCTCTAGCCCCAGTTGCAGGTGAGCCACCACACCCCCGGGCCTCCGCCCCCACGCCATCTGGGATTCAAAAGCCGGGAGGGACGGCATGGTGGCGAGGAACTTTGCCGGCTCTAGCCCCAGCTGCGGGTGAGCCATCACACCCCCGAGCCTCCGCCCCCATGCCATCGGGGCCGCAAAAGCTGGGATGCTCTATTGTTGTAGTGTTTATGAGGATTGATGATGTTGTATTGCCTATTCGTTTGATGTAATTGTTTCTATGATATGTGATATGTTTAATTTCTGTAACTGTTGTAATGATCATTGTATAATTATGTTTGGTGCTATTCTGCATCACCTGTGTTCGCTTTTGTATTGATTATATTGCACTTATATTCTTGTACTGCTTGTTTTGTGAACCGCTTTGAGTTACTCATTGGGTGAGTAAGCGGTATATAAATTAAATTTCAAAATTCAAAATTCTACCCTTTAGAAAACACCTTAAGACATGGCTGGTGCAGCAAGTGTGGGAGGCAGCTGGGACGATGGCCACCGTAGAGTGGCTCATATGAGCATTACTCGGGCCTTCAGCTTCATTTCTTTTTAAGAATTCTTATAATGTGGTTGCTGGGGGAGGGTATGCTAAATTTTAAACAATTTATATTTTTAACGTTTTTATTTCATTGTTTTGTATATGCTGTATTGTGATTTTTATACGTGTAAGCTGCCCGGAGTCGCTTAGGCAAGAGGGCGGCAGCATAAATGTGGCTAAATAAATAAATTGTATAAAAGTAAAAGAAAAAATAAGAGGAACAAAAATAAACAAAAATAGGTACCTCCCTCATGTAACTATCACCAAACGGGGTGCCACTTTACCTTTAGTCTACTATTAGTTGCACTTTATTTTTTGCTATATTCTTCCCCCAAAAACAATGTTTATTGTACAGGTATACATCACTGATTCTTCTCTATTACATATTTATTAAAAGTCTGCCATATCTGCCAAAACTTGTTAATCAATCCCTGCTCCCCCCATATCTCACATTAACTTATCTTTTAGTACAACATCCCAAATCTCTTTACACCACTCATCTATTTTAAAACGATACTAGCAGAGGTTGCCCAGCATTGCCGGGCTGTTTTAAATTATGTTGTAAGGTGTTTTTTTTTTTTTTGGTAATGTATGTAAAAAAGAGGTTAGTCTGTAATTGTTTTTTAATTTTTTTAAATTTATGTACATTTTTATGTTGTCATTTGTTAAATAGATTGTATTATTTTGATACTATAAAGTAATAATAACTTGTAGTTTGTATTTTTTCTAATGTATTTTTGAATATTTGTTTTAACATATGCTATTTTTAGTTACACATTTTTTTTAAAAAAAGAATAAATATATCAACATTTATTTTTTAGTTTTTTTGTGGATAAAAAAAAAAGAACAAAGAATGATATAATTTTCTCAAATTGTTTTATTTAACCAAAGAATGTTTTATTTTGGTTTTTTTTAATAGTTGTACCGTAGGTAATAATTTTAAAAATGTGAAAGTACATGTTTTTTACATTCAATGTTTTTAAACTGTGTTTTGAGTTTTTGGGTTTTTATTTGAGTTAAAACTCAGCACAGGATGTTATAAATTTTTTTTTTACACATGTTTGTGATTGGTGTAAATTGTGATTTATTGTTATGTTTTTGACTGGTTTTTACTCTTGTGGCCTCTAGGTGGGGCTGTTGAGTCTTTTTGAGTTGTTTTTACTATTCTGCCCCGCAGGTGGGGCTGCTAGGGGTTTTGCTTTCATTCCACGTGTGTTTTCTCTCCTGGCCCCTGGGTGGGGCTTCTTCCAGTAAGTAGTCTCATTGTTTCTTCATTTCTTTTCCGGTCATCGTGGAGGGAGGACGTACTAGTGAGTTGTCTGGTTTTCTTTCTTCTGGGGTGTTTCTTTGTTTTGCTTTTGTGGTGGTGGGCTGGGAGGTTTTTCTGTTTGTTCTTTTTTGTTTTGGTCAGTTTTAGGTTGGTTTAATTGGTTTGATTATTTCTGGTTGTGTTTAATTTGTTTTATTTCATTGTTGTTTATTTTTGTAATTAGTTGTTGTTTGTTTGTGTACTTTGTGGTTTTTTTGTGTTGTAGTTAGGTGTTTTCTTTGTGGTTTTGTGCCATTGTGGATGTTTTTATTTGTGTATTTTGTGGGGTTTTTTTGTTAGGTAGGTTGGGGGAGAAGGAGGAGGCAGATGGTTCTCTCTTCTCTGTCTCCTTTTTCTCCCGGCTTACCTAACTGGAGATCGGCAGGCAGTAATCCATAAGAGGTGGTGCTCTTCCTTGCAGACTGCTAGCTGTTGTTTTTGTATTTGGAAATACAAAGGCATCAGCCAGTCATCCACCAGGGAGTGTGCTTCCCCTGATGAACTGCTGCCTGTTTGGGGGTTTTTTTCCACCCCGGCTCAACTTTACTTGAGGCTGGTGGTGGTCTCGCTGTGTCTTCAGCTGGGTAGCATGGAGGAGAGGGAGTCCCTCTTCTCCCCGTTGCTCCGGGAAAGAAGGACGGCGGGTGTCTCGTGGTGGTGTTTGTGGCTTTTGGTTTTGCGTGGCTGTGAAGCGCTGAGTCTGCCTGCTGGGGACTTGCGCTCCCATTGATTTTTGTAAGTTTATTTTTCACACACCGGCTTTCTCAGCATTCTGCATGCTCAGGGTGTGCAGGATGCTGGGACTTGTAGTTTTGTGTTTGTGGTTTGCTTTTGTGCCGTGTTTTTTTCTGTGGCTCGATTTTGATTGGCCACGCACATTTCCCAATGTTCTTTTTGCTCGCGCCTCTCATCCTGATTGGCTGTGGCATGGCGCGGCACAAAGAACATTGGGAATTGAAGTTGTTTCCCTTTGTTCACATTTGTGGGGCTCTTGCCCCACTGGCACATTTCTCAAACATTTGTTGCCCTCTGGACTGGGTTTGGGCAAGTGCAGGAGGCTCGGTATGGGCTAGTGTGGCCGGGTGCGGGAGCCTTTGTCACATTCCAATGGTTAATGCTCGGATTTATAGGTATAGATTTAGTTTTCCAATTTCTTGCAATTAGTAGTCTCGTAACTGACAGGAAAATTATTAACAAATCCTTTTTATTAAAATCCAGTTTTACTTCTTCTAGTTCCATTATTAGTGCTTCTTTAGGACTTAATTTTAACTTTAATCCCAATTTCTTATTTACCTCTACTTCCACTTTGACCTATAAATTGCTTGTGTATTTACATTTGAATGTAAGTCCCTGCCTTTTTTTGACAACAACAACAATTTTTGGATGTGATTGATCAATTTGATTCAAGATCATGGGTGTTAAATACCATTTTCATAATATCTTGTAATTATGCTCTTTGATTGTTACTGACAAGTTTCTCATAATTTTTAATTTCTACATTTTACTCCAGGAAATATCTGTTATCTTTACCCCCATTTCCAATTTCCTTCAAAGGTTTTTGAGGATCACTCACCTTATTTAATAATTTATATATTTTACTTACTACCCCTTGCCACTTTAGTATATCTTCCCTTATCTGGTGAATAAATTCCTCAAAACCTGTGAGACCTCTTCCTGTTCCATACTCTCTTCTATATTTTGTCCCACTTTCCCATTTCCAACCAATTCTGGTTTAATTTCTGATACAGCTCTAATCTCTTTTGCTTATTCTCATTATTTTTCTTTAAGAATTTAATCTTGCTATTTATTAATTCTCTTTCTACTCTTTCTTTATGCCTCATTGTGAATGTTTTCATTTCATTTAAATCCACTAATGGGGATATTCCAGGAACTAGTTTCTGCTTCAGATGGTTCCATACCTTCATCATATTCCTGCAAAAGCTATTTTTAGTTTTGAGATTCCTATGAGTTATCTAAAAAAGCTTCTTTGCCTTCTTGTTTAAGCTTTTTAAAATTCTATTCTTATCCATATTATATTTTCTACTGTTAAAATTTTTACTATTGCATGGAGCTGAAAAGCTGTATGACAGGGGTTCTCAACCTATGGCCTGTGGTACCAAATAATCCGGTTCCCAACCTCACTCCTGCCACTCCCACAGCCACTGGAATTTGCCATGAACTCATTTACAGCCATTGTAAACACATTTACAACAGCCGTAAATGAGTCCGTGGCCATCATAAATTCATTTACAATAGCCACAAATGTAATTTATGGCAGTGTTTGTGGCAGGGGAACAACCAGTCTGGCCCACTCAGCTGTTTGAGAGGGCATGGTCTGGCCCATGGCGGAAAAATATTGAGAACCTCTGTTCTATAATACTTTTTTTAAAATATCTGGAATTCCCAACCCCCCTTCGTGCTATAACCTGTACCACAGAGACTTAGTTATTCTTGCATTCTTTCTACTGTTACAAAACCTGTTTATTAATTCTTTCCATTTATTTAATTCTTTATCAGTCTTTCTTATTGGGATCATTTTGAACATAAAATTATTATTGGAATAATTTTCATTTTGCATAGTGCTATTCTGCCAAACCAGGATAATTTTAATTTTTGATATCTTTGCAGTTTTCCCACTATTTCTTGCCTTTTAAAACTGAAATTTAACATTCTTAGATCTTTAATGTTTTCTGTGATGACCACCCCCAGGTATTTTAGGCTATGTTTTATCTTTATTTGGAATAATCTTTTAAATTTATCTAAGTCATCTTTGCTTTTATTACACATAATCCTTTCCATATTGTCCCAATTTACTTTTAAACCAGTTACTCCTTCCAATTCTTTTAAGTGTTGCTCTTTTCTAACCATATTTTAAACTGGGTCTTTTATCATAAACTGTGTGCATATAAATTTAACTTTGTGCCTGCAATTCCTTTGGTATTTGCAGGTAATTCTATCACCATAATAAATAAATATGGGTATAATGGGCATCCTTCAGTGGTGGGCATCAGCAGGTCTGCACCAGTTCACCAGAACTGTTAGCAGAAATTCTGGCTGGCCCCACCCATCCAAGTTTTGAAATAAAGTATTCCTAATTTGGGTGCAACACAGGGCTTCCCCCCTGGCCATGGCCACCATATCACGGCCATAGTGTGTTAGTAAATTTTTTTGGAGCCCACACTGGCATCCTTGATGGGTCCCTGCTTTCAATACAGTTTTATCTATTAGTCCCTCATTCAGTTTTATTTTGGTGTAACTACTCTTATATAACTGTGCAATAATTCCTCTAAATTTGTCTCTGAACCCCATTTGCTTAACTAATTCCTTAATTGTGATTCATTGTACAGTATCAAAAGCTTTAAATATAGCAATGCTATAATACCTAATTTACATTTACCCTGGTTTGCTTGTTCAAGTAAATTCATTGCTGTTCTTATTAGATCTGACATATATCTGTTCATGAATCCAGCTTGGTCGACATGTATATAGGTAAAGGTAAAGGTCACCCTTGCTCAAAAGCCAGTCATATCCAACTCTAGGGTTCAGTGCTCATCTCTGTTTATAGCCGAAGAGCCAACACTGTCTGCATTTGCAGACATTTCCGTGGATATGTGGCAGGCATGGAACGCTGTTTACCTTCCCACTGAAGTGGTACCTATTTATCTACTTGCAATTTCTTGCTTTCAAACTGCAAGAATGGCAGGAGCGCCTATAAATTTGTTTAATCTATTAGCCATAATTGACGTAAATATTTTGGCATTTTAGTTTATCAATGAAACTGGATGATAGGAATCTATTAATTCTGAATTCTTTAAAGGCTTAGGTATCAATGTCATGATAGTATTTGACCATGACTGGGGTGTCTCCCCTCCATCTACTATATAATTGCATAATCTACTTAATTTGGATATAATTTTTAAACAACCTTTATAAAATTCTGTAGTGAAGCCATCTTCTCCGAGGGCCTTCCCCATCTTCAGATTTTTTTAATGACTTCTTCAATTTCTATTTTTCTCTTTATTAATGTTTTGTGCTCTTCTTTTACCTTACCGGTATTATGCTTTTTAAAATACTTCCTTATTTTATCCATCTTGATTTTTCTTTCTGCATACAAATTTTTGTAAAAATTTGTTTGCTACTTTTAGTTTATCCTGAATTTTATTATGTCTTGTTCCTGCTTTGTTTATTAATACCCCATTCCAATTTTAACTTTCTTCTCTTGAATTGCTCTTGCCAACATTTTTGAAATTTGATTGCTATATTCAAGATGCTCCCTTTTAAAATATATTAAATCTCTTTTAATTTTATCAGTCTCCCTTCCCATTATTTCTTTTTAATATATTCACATTTTGTATAACAAATCCTTTTTCTAAGGTAATATCCTGCAGGCTCTTACAACTTGTAAATACACAGGGTGATTATTAGTGTTTATGTTATGTTTAACGTAATTGGATTTGATAAAAATTGAATATGTTTTTTTTCTTTTTTCCCAATTATGTGGTTTTTTTCCTGTATTTTCTTTTTTTTTGTAATGTTTATCTTTTTATATTCAATTAAAAAATTATTTAAAAAATCTTTTTTCTTAGTTCTTGTGTGCTCCTTTTCCATTAATTTAATGTCTTTTTCCAGACCATCATGTTTTATTTCATTATTCCTCATCAAAATTGCTGATTCCTTAATACAGGGGTGATCAACCTATGGCCCACAGGCCAAATCCAGCCCATGGTGCTAATCAATCCAGCTATGGATGAGGATCCCAACACCACCACCAGAAGCTGTGGAAGTGCTGGAAGTGAGGAAAATATGCCGAAAATGGCCCAAAAATGGGCAAACATGTGGAGCCCTTTCTCCTGCCACCACCACCACTGAAAGTGGCAGGAGGACTCATGCCTCCAGCCCACACATCTGTCCGAGGGGGTTTGGTCCCTGTCTTAATATATAGACCCCTCAGTACTGCTTTCATTGCAGCCCATAGTACTATATATGAAAGGTGACCTCCCCTGTATTGTTCATTCTCCACATTTTTCCCATTGTTTTCCCCAAACCCTTCATACACTGTTCCTTTCATAGTAATATTGGATACACTATAACAGCTAATTTTTTTTAAAAAAAATCTTTGCTTTATCTTAAATTGCCAGTGAAGAAACTACTCACAGTAGAATTCATGGCAGTGGCTTGGGCTGCAAGCTGTTTCTCAATCAGCTTTTTAAGAGAGGGTGATGTGTATAAGCAAAGAAAGAGATTAATTTGCCAATATACTGTAAAGAATGCATGCATTTTGGGTAGATGGATGAATGAGAGCATGTGCAGAGTGTTGGGTAAGAATGGATAGAAAGTAGCCTTGGTAAAAAATATTGCAGGCAAAGACAGGGAAGACTGCCAGCCATGGGTAGAAACAGAATGTTGAGAAGAGCTAATTTGCATAATGGACTATGATTAGTTGAGAGAGAATGACTGATGGTTCTGGAAAATGACTGAAGGTTCTGGAAAACCCTGAGGAGAATTAAGAAGTGAAGAAAATGGAGGGGTTTTGAAATAGCCATTGAGATAGATAGCCGAGGAGGGGAAAGAAGGTTACCCAAGAGTAGTAAGGGAGGTTTATTATTTTGGCCTTTGTAGTGGGTAAATTGCTGGTCTGTTGCCTGAAGTGTTTTATTAGTATTTCATGCAGCTACCTTTTGTGTTTTTTTCCCTTTTTTGAGGGCTGACTGTTGATTTTTGTATATACAACTGTGCAACTGAACAACGAACAACAGTGTTGTTAAATAAACTTTTCTAAAATCTCAAGCCCTTGTGTTTCCTCACACCTGTAAAGGGAGATTGTTTCTGTTCACACTACCAAGAATAGGCTGAAACACTGGTTAGTTGCTAACCCTGGGAAGAGGGCAGGCTGTAATTTGTCAAGGCAGGCTGGGATGGAGCTATTGAAGATTCCAGGGCTTGTCTGGTGTTAAGAAAAATCCAGGCCAGACCTCACAATTAAAGCATCCTGGCCTGGTACGATCTCAGACCAAGAATTTTTTTGGGAAACAGGATGATGATCACTTCAATCCATATTAAGCCACTTCACAATATTGGCATGAGCCATTTCCATATAAATGGTAGGGCTTGGTTCAATTGTCTAATCCAAAAGTTCTCAACCTTTTAAAGCCAGGGGCCGGGTCATGCTCCCTCATTCAGCTTTGCCTTTCTTCCACCACATGGCACTTCCTGGTGTGGTGGAGGCAGTAGGGGGCCATATGAAATGGTGTTATGGGCCACATCCAGCTTGTGGACCGCAGGTTAAGAATCCCTGGTCTAATCAACCCCTACTGTTCTAAACTAACCCACATTAGCTCACTTCCTGCTGTTAATGTGTCTGCACTCTTAGTTTCTATGACTCAGTGAGGATTTGAATTCAGGTCTCCTCAATCTTGGTTTGATACTCTGTCCACTTCATCTCACTGGCTCTATATGGCATCATGTACAACAGTTATGTGAAATCAGACTAGTGTGTGTTACAGACTAGTGTGTGTTACATTTGAAACACAATAACAGAGTTGCTTGGATTGGAACTGAAAATTCAGTTTTGGAGTTCATTTGCCATGTTTCAGGCTTTGAATCTGAAACCTCAAAAATGAGATGCTACCATCCTAACAGCCCTAGATTTGGGGATTTATTCTCATGAACATACTATTTAGACATGCTTAAAAGTTCTTTGTGTTTTTCATAATGCTGCATACTGTGGAGCAGCAACTGCTGCAGGAGTTGATATGTCGGTTTCCACATTTAAAACAAATCATCTCTGTGGTCCTCTCTGCCAGACATAGTCCCACCACTTCTGACATTACAAGGGCTGGCTTCAGGTTTCAGGCATTGGATCTGAAATGTCAAAGAATGGAATGTTCTTGACCTGGCAATCCTATATACGGATGGGATAACAGCTGTCATAGTTGATAAGATGGTATGAGAGGACTAAGCCTTCAGATCAGAAATGTCTAATGTTTCTCCAGGCAATAGTCTGAGTGATAACAATTTTTCCTTCCACATAAAGTCTCTGTTTCATGGAAGGATCCTTTATAAAGCTGATGGCAACTGATGGTTAAATACTCCCAATGTGATGTGTGTATGCTTGGCTGATCCATCACACTGTATAAAAGAGAAATTTACAATGGTGAAATTAAAGTGTGGAATCTTTTTTTCTCTTTCTAGCTTTGGAAAATAATACTGTGTTCCAGATGAGCAAAAATGTGGATGAATGTTTTATCATATCCTGATTAAACTGTAGTACAATCACCACGACCCTTGGGTTTCAATGGCTTTACAAAAATGTTAACACTAGTGAATGATCATCTATTGATGAATGAACTTTACTAACATATGTTTTTACTATGCTGGGTCTTGGCCTATCCTCTTATATGCCTCTTTATATTGTGCCTCCTAGCAACAGACATTTCCCATCACACCAGTGTAGTCACAAAATGTACAAATTAGAAAATGACAGAGGTCTTCTTTTCAGTTTCCTAAAGCATGAGGTAGAAGCAGGTATGCAAACAGATATTATTATGAATTTTGTTTTGCTTGCTTTAAGATCTGTTCAGATGCAGCACTCAGCTTTCCTTTCAAAAACATTATTCAACCAGAGCCTGCAAGTGATTTTACATGTTCTCGGGTAGTTTGGTATCCAAGAAGGACAGATGGACTTTTGTCATCTTCTTACTGATGCATACTGGAGTTGCATGAATCTGAGACAGTTCCTTGAGGGTGTTGTAGATATTTCTTGACTTTACTAGTTATTCATTCACTGGAAGAATAAATACTGCTGACAAAATGTCTTACTCCCTGACACCTCCTTCAGTTCCCTAAATTTTACTCACATCTGTCCTGGAGTTTGAGGGGATGTAGACTTTACCTTCTTGGGATCTAAGATCACTGCAGATGGTGACTGCAACCATGAAATATAAAGACATTTACTTCTTGGGAGTCAAGCTATAGCAAACCTAGGCAGTGTAATAAAAAGTAGAGACATCACCCTGCCAAGAAAAGTCTGCATAGTTAAATCCCATGTATGGCTATGAAAGCTGGACCATAAGGAAGGGTGAGCACAGAAAAATAGACACCTTTGAACTGTGGTGCTAGAGGAGATTCTTGAGAGTCCCCTGGACTGCAAAGAGATCAAATCTGTCAATCCTAAAAGAAATAAATCCTGACTGCTCCTTGGAAGGACAAATACTGAAGCTGAAGCTCAAGTACATTGGCCACCAAATGAGGAGAATGCAAGCGCGGCGCCAAAATGGCCACCGCGCTCTTTGCGGGCCCCCCCCACCGGACGAAGGCATCCGGGTAGTTAGGGGGCGTGGCCAGCACCCTTATAAAAGGGGTGGCCACGAGGCAGCCGGGCTGCCATTTTGCGAAGCGACGGAGCGGAGAAGTTTTTCCCCTCTTATCTCCGTCGCTCTTGCCTTTTGCCGGGAAGCCTCTTTGGACGCAGTTTTTCTTCATCTTTATCCGGCTTCCCAGGAGATAGCAGCTATGCCCTCTAAGAAGAAGGCAACTGCGAATGCGGTTCGCTCTGCGCGGAGGCGCCAGCCGGGTCGGAGGACCGCGACTGCGCCTCCCAGCAGCCTCCCTTGCCAGAGCCCACCGGGACCGGTGGGATGGGGTTGATAGCCCCCTGGCCTGAGGCGGGGCGTCCGCATACCGGCCCGGCAGGTGCCGCGGCCCCCGGCCCGCAAGCAATGGCCACTGCACCTGGCATGGACCATTCTTCGGGGCCTTCTCCTTTTGGTACGCAGCTTCCTGCGGGGGGTTTCGGCCATGGGGGGTGGTTGGATCCCTTCCCCTGGCAGGGCATGCCCCCGGCCCCACAGGGGCCAGGCCTGGGCACATGGCCGTATTCGGGCCCCGGGGTCCAGGGACTTGGACCGGCGCCTGCAACCTGTGGGCCGGCCGGCCCTTTGCCCCCCCTTGGCACTGGGGCCTATGTCAATGTTGAGGCCCTTCTGGCCCGCGTTGCGGCCCTCGAGGCATCGCTCGCGAGGGTCAACCACCCAGGGGCGCCTTTTGGAGTGCAGGTTGATGCTTCGTTTGCCGGGCAGCGGCAGGCGGCGGGACGGGTCGAGCTGCCCGACGCGCGTGGGCCGGTGTCAGCCACTGCCTCGCAGCTCCCCACTGGTGCTGATCAGGCCCATCGACGAGCTCAGTCGCGATCGTGAGCTCCGACGCCCCCAGGGGGCCGGAACCCCCGGTGGGGGCGGCCCTCGGGGGTGCAGCATGTGAGTATGCGGTTCAATCTAGTGCACCCACACATCTAACTACATTGGGGGGAGCATTTCAGTGGCCGTGGCCTCGCACGGGTGGCGCGACGGTTCAGTCGCCGCCGGCCCACCCGGCGACTTCACCTCCAACCAAGGGCCCTGTTTGGGGTGGTGCCTCCTATTCAGTCGGGAACGTGTTAGGGGTGACAAGGTTGGTCCAGGCTCCTTTTACAATGCCCACAGTTCCCACCGTGCCGGTGTCGGCATTGCCGACAGCGGGGTATTCCTTGCCCCTTGGGGATCATCTGGCCCAGTCTACCAAAGAGAAGATCTGGCGTGGGGAGTATGTGGACATCTTCTCCGTTCTTAACAGAGAGCCCGCCAAGGAGGAGAGGGAGGGGCAGGAGGAGAAGGATAAGGAACAGGCACGTCGTCGTAAGCCGCCACGCACGTGGGCCAACTGGTTGCCAGCGTGCCTCATATACATGGCGGTTTACCTCAGGGCCAGGCTGGATCTGGCACTCCCGATGGTCCAGTATTTGGACACCATCTACCGGGCGATGGTTGACTTCCCGGGCCCGTCGTGGTTGGCTTACGATGAAGAATTCCGTATGCGAATTCCCCTGCACCCAGAGATGAGGTGGGATGAGCCCTGCCAGAAGCTGTGGCTTCTGTACATGACCCCCACGCGCCCTGCGCCTGGGGAAAGATACCATTGCGGACATGCAGTCCAGCGAGCGGCCCCAGCACAGACACCCCGCCAGGTGGCGGGGCAGGGGGTTCCAGCCCGCCTCCTGTGCTCGGCCTTCTCATCCACTGGTTCCTGCAATAGGAAGAATTGCCGGTACAGACATGAGTGTCCCTCTTGTGCTGGCCCCCATGCTGCCTCCGCCTGCCCCAGGCCGGGAGGGATGCGGGGCAGAGGTAGGGGTGGACAAGGGGCTGGCAAGACTGCCGCAGAGGGAGCTGGCCCACCGAAAGGCCCCCTCCCCAATTAATGTGGACATGTTGGAGCGTTGGCTCGCATTGTACCCGAGGACAGCAGACGCGGCTTACCTGCTTCAGGGTTTTCGACTGGGGTTTAGTATTCCCTTTCATGGGGGATAGGCCCCCCCAAGACGCCCCCAACCTTTTGTCCATTGGGGAAGGGAGGAGGTGGCTGCTGTCAGCATTACTAAGGAGGTTGATGCGGGCAGGGTCGCTGGCCCTTTCCCTGCACCCCCGTTTCCCAACCTTAAAGTGTCCCCCTTGGGCTTAGTGCCCAAGAAGTCACCGGGCGAGTGCCGCCTGATTCATCACTTGTCCTACCCAGCCGGCCGATCGGTCGATGATGCTATCCCTGATGACCTTTGCTCGGTCAGGTATGCATCCTTTGACCGAGCGCTGCGCATGGTGCGCTCATGTGGCCCGGGTGCGCTGTTAGCTAAGTGCGACATTAAGTCTGCCTTTCGTTTCCTGCCGGTCCACCCTGGTGACTGGGCTTCAAGTTCCGGGGTGAATTTTATTTCGATAAGGCCATGTCTTTCGGCTGTTCCATATCATGCTCGGCCTTCGAGCTTTTCCGCACCTTCCTACAGTGGGCTTTTGTCCGCAGGTCAGGGTCTCGGTCTGTAGCCCATTACCTGGATGATTTTTTATTCGGGGGTGAACGGGGCTGGGACACGTGCACACGTCTCCTCAACACATTTCAGACGCTAATGGAGGAACTTGGTGTCCCTTTAGCGCCCGAAAAGACCGAGGGCCCATCTACTCAGCTAGTCTTCCTGGGGGTGGAGATTGACATGGTAGCACAGGCTTCTAGGTTACCGGGGGATGAGGTGTCAAGGATAGTGGCCCTCATCTCGGACTTGCTTGCTAAATGCAAGGCATCCCTGCGGAAACTGCAGGTGCTACATGGTCACCTCAATTTCGCTTGCAGGGTGGTTGCACCGGGCAGGGCGTTTGCTCGGCGCTTGTGCGATGCCATGCCAGGCTTATCCAGGCCCCACCATAGGGTGAGACTGACCCGGGGTATCAGGGCAGATATGCTTATCTGGCTCCAGTTCCTGAGGGAGTTCAATGGGGTGTCATTTTGGAGGTCCGACCTTCTGGCTTCACCTCGTTTCCAGATACAGTCCGATGCCTCTGGATCCCTGGGTTATGGGATGTACTTCAATGGGAAGTGGGCCTATGGTGGGTGGCCACCAGCCTGGTCGGGCACGGGTCGCCTGCGAGATCTTACGTATCTGGAATTTTTCCCCATCCTGGGGGCTTTGATGCTATGGGGTGCGGAGTAGGCCAACTCGGTGGTTCATTTCTGGTGTGACAATGTGGCCGTTGTCCACATTGTCAACTCACAGGCTTCTGAAACACCCAGGGTCATGGACCTGGTGCGCCAGTTTGTATTGCGCAGCCTGCGCCTCAATGTGCTGTTCAGTGCCAGGCATGTCCCGGGTGTCAATAATGATATCGCTGGCGCTTTGTCCCGCCTGCAGATCTCCCGGTTCCGCGCCTTGGCCCCGGATGCGGAGGAATTTCCCTCGCCACTCCCGGACGAGATATGGACCCTTGGCAAGGAGAGGTGAACCGGGCGATCGGCATGTCGCTGGCGCCACGCACGCGTAAGGCGTATCACCACGCATTCATTTCTTTCCAAGCATTCTGTGCCCAATTTCGGCTGCCAGACACCTGGCCGATCCCAGTGGCCCACATCCTTCGATTCATGGTTTACCTACATGCCCAGGGCCTCGCACCTCGCACCATAGCATCCAGGCTGTCAGCGCTGGCTTTTATGGCCAAAGTAGGCGGTCATGCGGACGGTACCGCTGACTTCCCTGTGAGACACGTTTTGGAGGGGTGGGTGCGGGAGCGTGGGTGTAGCCCGGACGACCGCCACCCAATTTCCCCAGGGGTTCTTACCCAACTGGCACGGGGCTGGCAGGACCTATGTTTTGATAGGTATGAGGCAGCCCTGTTTCATGCGGCTACAACGGTGGCCTTTTTTGGAGCGCTCCGCATCAGCGAGCTTGTGATGCTGTCTAAGGCGGATGCAAGTCGTAGGGCACTGGAACTCGACGATGTCTGTGTTTGCAATGATTGGGCTCAGTTGAGGATACGCTCCTCTAAAATGGATCAGCACGGCGTAGGCAGTGGAGTGAGACTGCTACGATGTTCCTTGGCAGACATCTGTCCGGTTGGTGCCCTACAGGAGTTCCTTGCACAGCGTGGCACGCACCATGGCCCGTTTTTCTGTCACCAAGGTGGGTCTCCCCTTACTAAATTTCAATTTTGGAGGGTGACCGGGAAGGCACTAGCCAGTGTTGGCCTCCCTGGGGCTCGTTGCGGCACCCATTCATTCAGGATAGGGGCGGCTTCCACTGCAGCTGTTTTTGGGTACTCCGGGGCTGAAATACGCCGCATGGGAGGGTGGGGATCACAATGTTTTCAGTTTTGTGTTCGCCCTCTTCAACTGTGAGTACCAGTTTAGTCACTGCACTGTTTCTCCCCCCCCCCTTTTTCCTTGACAGACCCTGGGTGTCGTATTACACCGGTGACAGTATGGCTGGTGGGCCACAGACACGTGCGCAGGGCAGCGCGTTACGCTGCACAGGGCAGCGCGTTACGCTGCGGCGTCAGAGTGGGGACCCCGACTGGGACTGGGCGCATCCGCACGTCTCAGGTGGTATGGTAAGCGCGGCATGTTATGGCGGGAACTGTTGCCATTCCTTTTCTACATCAGGGATGCTGACTCGCCTGATGTCCTGGTTATGTACCTTGGGGGCAATGGCTTGGGACAGGTCACTGGCCTATCGCGGAAGCTTGCGATTTGCAGTGACCTGGCCTACTCACATTATGTGTGGCCTGCCACAACCCTCAATTGGTTGGACACGATACCGCGGTACGCTTACAGGGGAGCGTTCGGCCTCGAGGCTCTTGACCGGGCTGACGCTCCGTGAACAGGGCTATTGCCCGGTTCCTTTTCGACAACGGTGGGGGACGCGTCATTCGCCTCCCCACCATCAGTCTGCAAAATTGTGAGCTTTACTCAGGGGATGGGGCCCATCTGTCGCAGGGAAGTATGGACCTCTTGTTAGTGGACTGGCGAGCAGGCCTGTTGACCGAGCTGACGGTCTTGGGGGGGGGGCGGTGAGCCTTTTGGGAAGCCTCCCCGTGTGGCGGGTAGCACTGGTAAGGTAAACATTTATGACCCACAGGTATCCGGCAGGTTCGCAATTGACTGGACAACACTAGACAGGCATAAGTTGGTTAAACGTTGTCCGGTCAACGACGAACCAGGCGACGGGGTGATGGCTACAGCTAGACAGCATGCATCACCCCGTGATTTTACGGATACGCGTCAGAGGGTGGGGTCATTAGTTAGATATTGACTACGGTCAACAATTTGTTTGTTGTCAACAAACAAATTGATACAAATAGATACATTGTAACAATTGCCATTGGCAATTTTGGGTGGCACCTTACCAGTGTTACTTCGGCCTGCTTGCCTTAAGAATTATAATTCGTCAAATACCAATAGAAATTTATAATTCGGACTAGGGCATGAATCAATAAATGTGGCCCAATGCCGTTATCCACTTTCACCAGTGTCTGAGTCCTTTATTGGGGGGTGCGCCTGCAAAGGACTTACTGGAGAAGGCCCTGATGCTAGGAAAGATTGAAGGCAAAAGGAGAAGGGGATGGCAGAGGATGAGATGGCAACTGGGTGGAGATCTGGGTGGACTACGGAGGATGACAGATGACAGAGGAGCCTGGTGTACGGTGGTCCATGGGGTCACAAAAGGTCGGAATTGACTGTGTAACTGAAAAACAACAGGGGAGCAGATTGAAACACCTGTATGAGAAAGGAGAAGAGAGGAAGCAAAGGTTTGCTTGAATTACTTTGGAGGTTGTCCACTGATTCTAAATAAACATCTGCAGATCCATGGTTACTGAGACACCTCTTTAGGGAAAAGGTCTTATTTTATGATCCCTTGAAAAAAGCTGATCCTTTGGAAAATGCTCAGAGAGTGCACTAAGTACTATGGGGTAGTATAACCGAGCATACATTTACAAGTTGCTATAAATCTTTTGCTGCTTGTGCATTTGATTGAAATATATGAAGTGCAGTTGAATATATTAAGGTTAAGGTGTACCTCTTGCTTCTGAGCTTGAGTACTGACCTTCCAAAAGTACAGCCCTGCTGGGTCAGACCATGCTCCTCTTGTCACCATTATATCATTACATCTTTGCCCTAATTGTATTCAGGGAGAGTAGAAGACATGAAAATCAGTCTGCGACCATTAACACCAGGTGCCTGACCATTGTGCCCCAAACATTAATTTCCAGCATCAACAAATGTAGAAATAAGCACAAAAATATATAAAGGGGTGGCATTTAGATGCCTCTAGTGAGTCTAACTATTAAAATCTACAGCTGAAGTTCAGGATTACCTGCTTTTTCAGTAGCCTGGATTCTTAAGCTAGAATGAGATCTAAGTGTAACAGTGGTTAAATGTTGTACTGCAACCAACAGGTTATGAGTTTGATCCTGACCAGGGCTCATGCTTGACTCCCATTCTTCTGAGGTTGGTAAAATGAGTACCCAGCATGTTGGGGGCAAAATACCAATTAACGTGTGAACCGCTCATAGAGTGCACTAAGTGCTATGGTACAGTATATAAGTGTAATTGCTTTGCTTTGGGTTGTTTTGCACTTACTTACTTACTTACTTACTTACTTATTTACTTACTGTTGTGTATTGAGATTATTAGTATTATTATCATTACTTATTATTGCATGTTAAAATGGCGATTCACACCATTCTAGTTAAAGGTAATTTTGGCACACCTTCCCCAGGTTAAGGCGTGTTCATATGCAAATGTCTTATTCCCGATTGGTTACTATTTTGGATCCTAGCAGGGATTCACCATTGCTTAAATATAGCACTACTGATTGGTTAATTAATGTTGTCCAAAAAGGTTGCTACCTTGTAGCATTGGGTAACTGCTGCTTGGATGCTATATAAGTACAGCTTGCAAATACGGTGTTGGCTCTTGCTTTGCAAGCTTGCACGAAACATGCACATGTGGAGTACCTTCAGTAGGTGCAGGTGCAGAACTAATCCCGGGTAGCAGAATAGCGGAATGAGTGCAGCCAAACATATTTATAAACTCATGTCTATTAAGCTGTAGTATTGTTTCTAAGAGTTGTGAATAAACCATTGCATTGTTGTTTGAAGCACCGCTCATTGCACTCTTCTTTATAGAAGCTTAAGACACAACATTTGATGATGATGATGGGATCACTGGAAGTCCAGATGGCTGATCTCGTTCCTGTGGGTATTGAACCATTTGATATCCCCAAGCCATAAAAATGGCCATTCTACAAACTGCAACTTGAGAACTACTTCATTGCAAGGAAGCTTGACCCGACCCTGAGAAAGGCGACCTTCCTAGCCCACTGTGGAATAGCTACTCTCAAGATTGTGTCCAGACTGCTGCTGCCCACTGCTTTGTGGAAAATTTCTCTGCAAGGTTTGTTGGATCTTCTCCGTGACTATTTCCAGTCTCAGGATGCTCTCCAGAGAGCAGAATCACTGGCTCCGGCTCCGACCCCCAATGACTCCACGGAGACTTCGAGCCTTGTCCTTCAGGGACTTCCAGGAAAACTCCAGGGGACATGGGTGCCCACTCAGGGAACTGTTGTGCTGTGTTAGGGCTGCGGTAGGCGCCACCTGCAACAAGATTGTCCGCTCAAGGGTGCAGAGTGCCATTCCTGTTGTAGGAAGGGCCACATCACCAGGGTATGCCACCAGCATTCAGAGTTTGTGGCCAGCAAGAAGGGCTGCCCCAAGGAGACATACTTCATCTCCAAGGTCTACACCAGCCATGGTTTTGACGGCTTGGTCCAAGAGTTCACGGACGGGTTCGTCGACATCCACTTGGAAGGGGTGCTGTTTTGCATGGAAGTGGATTTGGGATCATTCCTCTCCATCATGGCTGAATGTGAGTTCTAGCACATTCCAGTTGCAAACTGCACTAAGCTTAGGGCCCTGCCAAACAAACTGGTAGATTTGCAAGGCCGCCATGTTCCGGTGCAAGGCATAGGCAACTTCAAAGTTTTCTTCAACAATATTTCCACGTGTCTACCTATCATGGTGTGCAAAGAGGGTAAAGCCAATCTTTTGAGGTCCCAGTGGTTCAGCCCCCTAGGCATTTTTTTCATGGGTACAAACTTGGGTGGGAGCAACCTTGCCCTTAGTGTGGAAGACGAGGCCCCAAGTGCACTGATTTCCAGGATGGGTTTATCCAGGGAGCACCCTGAGCGTTTGTACTCTAATAAAGACTTTGCACCCACAGACTTCCATAATGTGCACGATTCCCAAACTGACTGTGCCCAAACTGACTGTGACTTTGCTAACTTAGAGGAATATTATGAACAGGCTTGTGTCTTGCTCATAGACTTTGGACTGCGTGAAGCGCTTGAGCTTTTGAAGCTGGGCGACTTGGAGCCGACAAAGCCTGAGATTTGGGACAGTTTAGCCATTACCTCACTTAAATTAAGTTTGGACTTTACAACTGCAACCTGCAGGGATCCTCTTTTGTCTCAAATTGTACTATAAGTTCGAATAGCATGGCCGCTGCCACCTATTCCTGCAAAGTTTATGGTTTTCTACAAGAACTGGGAGAAGCTAACATTCTTGGGAGGCTGCTTATTTTGGTTAAGCAAGACGGTTACTCCATTCCAGGTTTGGCATAACATACTGTCCGGGTCTGCTTATCTTGCTCGATCCCAAATGATTATGAGAAATTATTTCTGATGGCTGGGACTTGAGGAGTCTCTAGCGGCCTGGGTACAGGAACGCAAGGCTACATTTCTTCCTGAGGTGGGAGGGGAGGATTCATGTCCCCTAGGGGAAGAAGGAATGGGAGCAGAGTTCCCGAGGGCAGAGGGAACTGAGCTACATTCCCCGGGGGCAGAGGGAACTGAGCCACATTCCCCGAGGGCGGAGGGGAAATTGCCAGTGTGCCCAGGGTTTGAGAAATTGGGGGTGTTCGAAGAAGAAGAAGCGGGATGTACTATCGACCACCAAGGTGATATTTTGTTGGGCGCTACTTCTTACACTCCCCAAGAAATCACCCCAGGTTTTGTGACAATTGAGTTTGTACATTGGTCCGATTGTTGAAAGTGTGAGGTTCCTCCAGAGTAGGTTAATGGGGGAATCTGGGGCTTAGTTATGCAGGAAACAGAGATTGCCCAAGATACCAGGTCTGCATCCGCGATGGGTTGTTTCTTTCAATCTCCAGTTTCAAACGGTTCCCCAAGTTTTCTTTGACCTGCTTTATTACAGTATAAGCTAAATCAGAGGGGGAGCAGGTCGGTGCAGTGAAATTAAGGACCGGGTTTCAAGAAGGAACATATAAAAAACTTGGGGGTTGGAATGTTGTGTATTGAGATAATTATTAGTATTATTATCATTACTTATTATTGCATGTTAAAATGGCAATTCACGCCATTCTAGTTAAAGGTAATTTTGGCGCGCCTTCCCCGGGTTAAGGTGTGCTCATATGCATATGTCTTATTCCCGATTGGTTACTATTTTGGATCCTAGCAGGGATTCACCATTGCTTAAATATAGCACTACTGACTGGATAATTAAGGTTGTCCGAAAATGTTGCTACCTTGTAGCATTGGGTAACGGCCACTCGGATGCTATATAACTGTCGCTTGCAAATCGGGTGTTGGCTCTTGGTTCGCATGCTCGCACGACACACGCACATGTGGAGTACCTTCAGTAGGCGTAGGTGCAGGACTAATCCCAGGTAGCAGAATAGCGGAACGAGCGCAGCCAAACTCATGTATAAACTCATGTCTATTAAGCTGTAGTATTGGTTCCAAGAGTTGTGAATAAACCGTTGCATCATTGTTTGAAGCACCGCTCATTGGACTCTTCTTTATAAAAGCTTAAGACACAACACTTACTTACTTACTTACTTACTTACTTACTTACTTACTTACTGTATTTTTCATGAGACTTATAAGGTGTTCTGGTATTCCCATCTCTTTAATTACTTGCCACATTTTGTTGTGGTCCACACAGTCAAAGGCCTTGGTATAGTCAATGAAACTGGACTAGACTTGTTTCTGGTACTCCTTTGTTTTCTCCATGATCCAACATATTTTGGCAATGTGGTCTCTAGTTCCCCTACCTTCTCGGAAGCCAGATTGCACTTTTGGTAATTCACTATCCACATGCTGTTGAAGCCTATCATGTATTATCTTGAGCATGACCTTGCTAGCATGTGGGATGAGCACAATTGTTCAATAATTTAGAAATTATTTGGCATTGCCCTTTTTTTGGAATTGGAACGTATACGGATCTTTTCGATTGGAGTATTCAAAGGGGTACAAACTTTCTAGTTGCATGAGCCCAGATAACAACAGAGGAAGCCTTACAGCCAAGGAGAGAATTTAGATATTCCATTCTGCAAGAGTAAGATAAATGAGAACTTGCATAATTAGCCTAGTTTTGGCTAAAAGCCATCATCACTAAAGACAACGCCCTGGTTGTAGAGCAAAAACATTATGAGTGACCTATTTGTCTCAGATCCATTTATGAGTGGGCATTTAAGTATGTTGATTCTAAACCAAATGTTTTTGAAATATATACTTACCCAATCTTCTGTTGCATTTTACTATTTAGATCATTTGAGTTCCTGTACAGTACTACAAAACATCCCATTAAATGTTGTGCCTTTTTTGGCCCTGTACTTTGTGCCAATAAGTATTTATTCACCACGGACAGCATCCATTCCAGTCATTGCAAGATATATTTTGCTCTATATCCACATTAAATTACATGACCTCTAAGTGGTCAGATAATTGCATTATAAATACACAAATTGCTTATTAGTATCTCCCCTCCCCACTTCAAATTTGATTTTCAGTGTGGTACTGAATTGCTATCCATGTGCTGTCAGCTGACTTCAGGTGAGGTTGCACGTACATTTAAACAAACAATATCCAAGGCTCTGTAATTAATATGTACTTCTAAATATGTAATGCTAATATAATCAACAAATGATAAATAATTGAAGCCCACAGGACTGGTCAGTTGAATAATAACTGCTACTAAATCTCCCTCTAGTAAAATCAACAAATTCCTGGTCAGCACTATCAAGAGAGATGCTTGCAGGAATAACAAACCCATGCTTCTAGGAATACAAGCTTGTACAATTGGTAGAACCTAATTTACTATTCCACTCCATTTGTGATCAGCATTGACATGAATACAAAGTTCTTATACTATTTTGGGAAAAGAGCAAAACTCAGGTTTCAGTGAGAATCCACAAGAAATGAATTTTAGTTTGAGGAAACACTTTTGTCTAAATATTCCAATGCATCTCCATACAGTAGGGGTAAACTTGAAGGGGTAGCAGTGACCTTGTAAATATACTGGACATAGGCCTTTGGTGGGAACATGCTATTACCCTTCAGAGGGTAATAGTATGAATTGAAAATGTAAGACAATGGGCAAAATCTTGTTTGCTTTATCCTGGCCTAACTCAGACTATATAGTAATGGGCAAGTGGAAGAGTTGAAGCCACTGCTACCCCCTAACCTAGAAAAATCTCGGAAAGGTCACCATAATTCAAAATTCACTTGATAGCACACAATTATTATTAAACCAAACTATCTGTCCCCAGTTTCAGTTTCTGAGGTACCCTAAGGGTCCCTTTTGTCCTAAGGAGGGCTTTGGAAGCTTGGAGCATAGGGGGTGGAGAACATTTAATAATAAATAATCATTGCCTGATGGCAGTATCAGTCCTGATCCTGGTAGCAGTATTTATTTATTTATTTATTTATTTATGGCATATCCTGTGGCTCCCAAAGGATTTCCTAGGGCAAATAGGAGCTCTAGGAATATGTGAAACTGGAAAATTAAATATTTCCAGTGCTTCATCTAGTTTATATCATCGTAAATATACACAACAGGATAAACTGTATATCTTGTACAATTGTGAAACAAAGGAGGAGAGGTAATTCAAATGGAGCCCTGCTCATAATTATAATGATTATGTCCTTCTGAGCAGTATGTCATGTTACTTCTATAGCCTCTGCTTGACTTTTCCCTGTCTTTTCTTGTTGAAAATGAAGCCAAACAATGCCAGTTTCCTGTTAGTGGAGATCTCTAGTCACAGTGTTTCCTCAAACCCCATCATAGAATTGAAGCAACCTCTCCTTTGTGGGCAGCGGGGAGGTAGCCATTGATGTTGCATGTACAAAGCATCAAGCTCAGCAAATGCTGTAAGCAGGGCCGTAGCCCTGGGTTAGCAGTCTGCCCACCCTCAAACTCCTGGCTGCTGAAAAAATATTTTCCCACACACATCTAGAATCCTGGCTATGGCCCTGGCTCTAAGTACTATGGAGTAATATGTAAGTGTAATTGTCATTGCTACTGCTACTCTTATAAAAGAACAGGAAAGATGTTGGAACTCAATTTCTCCTTAAAATTTCACAGATACTTTTAACCTGGCAGCCCTACCAGTTGCGATGCTGCCTGGGAAATTATATAGATTGTAGTTCGAAAAGCAACTTTTTGAAACTCTTTAAGCAGGAGAGTGGGTAGCAACACACTGTGATTTTTTCAGATTTTTTCTTCTTTTTGTTCATACTTTAGGATATACTATAGACCAGTGGTTCTTAACCTGGGTTCGATCAAACCCAGTGGTGGGATTCAGCAGGTTCACACCAGTTCGCCAGAACTGGTAGCAGAAATTCTGGCTGGCCCCACCCACCCAAGTCTTGAAATAACGTAGTCCTAATTTGGGTGCAATGCAGGGCTTTCCCCCTGGCCATGCCCACCCTACCATGTCCACAGAATAGGTAGTAAACATTTTTAAATCCCACCACTGATTGTACACCAGGGGTTCAGTGAGTCAGTCTCAAGGGGTTCAGCAGAGGGAAGTGAGTGTCTGTTCGATTCACCAGGGTATCAATAGCAAATTCTACAAAGAGTTCAGTGAATGCATGTATGAAACTTATGGGGTTCATGTTGTGTTCTATTACTGTGCCTTTAACAATCCAATGTAACCAAGCCTATGTAACATTATAACCTTCAGCTGCTTAACTGTAGCCTTTACAATAGGACGCGAGCTAGTGACCACCTGAGGGCAATAGCGAGCGTCCAAGCTCTCATGGCCCAGATGCACCAGCAAACAACAGCGCGGGAAGATTCCCGCCAGCACCTTCACCTGGACAAGAAAGGCGTGGCCGTCTGTGACATCATGCGGACAGTAACCAATGGACTGTCAAGGAGCCACATTCAAAATGTATAGCCATTGTATATATTGAGCTACCCATCCGCCATTACCACATGTTCCCCCGGATCATCATGCAATAAACCTGTGTTAAGCCAACCCTTCGGCTGTTTCATTGTCTTCGGTCCAATACACTAAACTGGCGACGAGGGTGGGATGGCTGCCCACGGGACCAAGACATGTGCCGGTTTCGAGATCAGGAAGCCGGGAGATTGGGACATCTTTGAGATGGACTACCAGGGAGCACTGGTAGAATCCGAAGTCACGGACGAGGCCAAGAAAAGGGCCATTTTCACCAGAATGCTCGGACCGGAAACCAAGAGGACCTTGGTGGACCTGATCGCGCTGAAGAGGGTGAGCGAATTCAAAGTCAAAGAGCTCCTTCTCATGCTGCGCGAGTACTTCCGACCCTCGACGGCGATGTTCACCGCTCGGAGCGCGTTTTGGAGGCGAGTCCAAGCGCCCGGGGAGACGGTTGCCGACTTCGCAGCGGCCCTGCGACTAGCCGCCGGCCCGTGCAAATGGGAAAACGCAGAAGTCACCCTCCGAGACTGCGTGCTATGCGGCCTGAACGACGCCGAGACCCAGCGCACGCTAATGAACCAAGAGCCACCCCCCAGGCTGCAGGAGGTCCTGAAGGCGGCGCAGGCCGCGGAAGCCACGAAGGCTGGGGTGCAAGAGCTATAGGACTGGCGGCCAAAAGCGGGCAAGGCAGAGGTTCCAGTGCATGCGGCCCGGCGAGTTTCGAAGTCGCCCACGGAGAGCAGCGACGACGAGGACGTCCGGAAGGTCCGGAAAGAAGGCCGGCGTTGCGACGGCTGCGGAGCGAACCACGACTGCGCTAAGTGCCCGTTCAGGAAGGCCGAGTGCCACAACTGTGGCCGCCGCGGGCACATCGCGAAGGTCTGCAGGAAGCGGCGCGAAGACTACAGGAGCTCGAAGGACTGCTCGACGAGACCCAAGGACGGCGCCCAGGCCACGAGAAAACGGGACGGTGTGGGCTGCATCTCCGACGACAGCGAGGACGACACCCCAGTGTTCAGCGTGTCCGCGGGACACCCCCATTACTTCGTTGAGGTACTAGTACAAGGGGTCCCCATTAGGATGGAAATTGACTCGGGGTCCTCATACTCAATTATTTCCCAGAGGGAGACTTGTTAGTGGCTTGCCGTGGCTTGGCAGCTTTGGGGGAAGGGAAAAACTCCATTGTGGGCAGACCGGGGGCACTCGGGGCTAACGAAAAACCCCTCTTCTCACTTGGACGGGTGGGAGACCACTCCGAAAAACTCCCCCGGTTCTGAAACTCAAAATCTAACTCTGTTAGGGTATCCGTACTAGTGGGGGAATTCCGCGGGATATGTATGAGGTCGGTTTCTCTTCCCTCCGCCGAAAGATCCCGCAGGGTATCTACGAGGACAGATTCCCTTGGCGGGAAGTGTTTCGCTAAACTAGATTTGGCACAGGCCTACCAGCAGCTGTCGGTGACCCCAGCCGCAGCTGCTGCACAGACCATAGTCACCCATAAGGGGGCGTTCCAGGTGACGCGCCTTCAATTCGGCGTAAATTCGGCGCCTGGAATTTTCCAGTCACTCGTGGAACGCCTCCTGAAGGGGCTAGAGGGGGTGTTACCTTACTTTGATGACGTATTGATAACGGGGGGGGGGGAGTCGGGATGAATTGGCCAAAAGGTTGGGCAAGGTTCTAGCGATATTCGAAAAGGCGGGGTTGAGGTTGCGAAAAGACAAATGCGTCTTCTTCGCGACCGAGGTCGAGTTCCTAGGGTTTCGCGTGACGCCCGAGGGGATAAGACCATCCAATTCCAAGGTACCGCCATTAAGAAGGCCCCTTGCCCCACCTCCAAACCCGAGTTGCAGTCGTTCCTTGGGCTGCTGAACTTTTACCACTCCTTCCTCCCCCCGGAAGGCAGCTGTGGCTGAATCGCTGCACAAATTGCTGAAGAAGGACGAGGCTTGGAAGTGGGGCGACACCCAAGAGAGGGCGTTTAATGAGCTCAAACAACTCCTGGCGTCTGATGCTATACTGACCCATTTCAACCCCAAACGCCCAGTGGTCCTGATTTGTGATGCATCCCCGGTGGGAGTGGGGGACGGTACTGTGCCACGTGCTAGAAAACGGAAGGGAGGCTCCGATAGCATTCTACTCCAGGTCCCTGTCCCAAGCGGAAAGGAATTACGCCCAGACAGACAGGGAGGCGTTAGCGATCATTGCCGGGACGAAAAAATTTCATGATTTTCTGTACGGCCGCCCCTTTACCATCGTGACTGACCACAAGCCCCTGTTAGGCATCTTCACCGCAGATAAGCCCACGCCACAGATCCTGTCCCCGAGGATGCTGAGGTGGGCCATTTTCCTCAATGCGTATCAGCACGCGTTGGTGTACCGGCCCGGGAGGGAGATCAGCCATGCGGACGCCCTGTCGAGGTCCCCCCTTCCCCAGGATAGCAGCCACGTGGGCGGGGAGGAGCCAGACCACCAGGTGCTGATGATAGAGGTCTTAGACTCGCCCCAATACTGCCCGCCGACATCGCCAAAGCGACCGACAAGGATGCCGTATTAGCGAAGGTTAGCTCCTGGGTTCAGAAGGGGTGGCCAGCGTCCTCCCCGGCAGCAGAATTCGACCCATTCTTTCGAAAAAAGTTAGAGTTGTCCCTGGAGAGGGGGTGCCTACTGTGGGGCCAGAGGGTGGTGATCCCTGCGTCCTTACGACCGAGGGTGCTCAAACTGCTGCACGTCAGCCACCCCGGGATCGTACGCTCCAAGGCCCTGGCACAGAGCTATTTCTGGTGGCCCCAGCTAGACGCCGACATCGAGCACATGGTCAGCACTTGCGAGCCCTGCCAAGGCTCCAGACCAGAGGAGGCTCGCCTGCCTCACAGGGAATGGGACGCGGCGAAGGGGCCATGGTCCCGGGTTCATGTAGACTTTGCTGGCCCGTTCCGCGGGACACTTTTTCTCCTTGTGGTGGACGCTTACTCCAAATGGTTGGAAGTCATTCTGGTAACGAGCACGTCCTCAGCCACAACCATAAAGCACTTGCGGAGGGTCTTTTCCACGTTCGGCCTACCCGACACCCTCGTCAGCGATAACGCAAGTTGTTTCACGTCCGCCGAGTTCAGGGCATTCACAGAGATTAACGCCATTCGGCACATCACCTCCGCCCCGTTTCACCCTGCCACCAACGGCCAAGTAGAGCGCCTCGTGCGCACCACCAAGGATGCGCTGCGGCGCATGGGGGACGGGGACCTAAACCACCAGGTGTGTCAGTTTTTGCTGGGTTACAGGGTAACTCCCCTAGCATCAGGGTACTCCCCGCGGAGCTCTTAATGCGCAGGAAGCTAACCACCATACTCACCAGATTAGACCCGACGAGAGTAGAGGACAAGGGGAGGAACATCGGGCTAGAGGCCACAAAGAGTTTCGGCGTGGGCACCCCTGTGTATTGCAGGAACTACGCCAGCGGGGGCCCAGCCTGGGTTCCGGGCATCATCTTAGAGCAAACTGGCCCCGTGTCATACCGCGTTGAGACCAGCACGGGTCTACTGTGGAGGCGGCACACGGACCAGCTCCGGCGCAGGGTCCCCGACGAGCAGGGCACGGACGGCGGAAAGCAAGACTCAGCGTTAGGGTCCTCCCCCACCCGTTTAGCCCAAGGGGGAGGAGAGGGGGCCATGGGTCCCCACCAAGGGGGGAGGAAAGGGAATCTGTCCTCGTAGATACCCTGCGGGATCTTTCGGCAGAGGGAAGAGAAACCGACCTCATACATATCCCGCGGAATTCCCCCACTAGTACGGATACCCTAACAGAGTTAGATTTTGAGTTTCCGAACCGGGGGAGTTTTTCAGAGTGGTCCCCCACCCGTCCAAGCGAGAAGAGGGGTTTTTCGTTAGCCCCGAGTGCCCCCGGTCTGCCCACAATGGAGTTTTTCCCTTCCCCCAAAGCTGCCAAGCCACGGCAAGCCACTAACAAGTCTCCCTCTCCCATTTCAGGACAAGGGACCAGGGAACGAGGAAACAGTAGCGCCCCTGGGGCAGGCCAGCCCTCATCACGGCCCAAACGTGTTTGCAATAAGCCATCTTGGCTGAGGGACTTCGTCCCATCCTAGGGGGGAGAGATGTTGTGTTCTATTACTGTGCCTTTAACAATGTACCTATTCATGTGTATCCAATGTAACCAAGCCTATGTAACATTATAACCTTCAGCTGCTTAACTGTAGCCTTTACAATAGGACACGAGCTAGTGACCACCTGAGGGCAATAGCGAGCGTCCAAGCTCTCATGGCCCAGATGCACCAGCAAACAACAGCGCGGAAGATTCCCGCCAGCACCTTCACCTGGACAAGAAAGGCGTGGCCGTCTGTGACGTCACGCGGACAGTAACCAATGGACTGTCGAGGAGTCACATTCAAAATGTATAGCCACTGTATATATTGAGCTACCCATCCGCCATTACCACATGTTCCCCCGGATCATCATGCAATAAACTTGTGTTAAGCCAACCCTTCGGCTGTTTCATTGTCTTCGGTCCAATACACTAAAGTTCAGTACCTCCAACAAGGTTAAGAACCACTGCTCTAGAGTGAGGTAGGGTGTGGGATCAGAAGAACCATAGCTAGGAGGTACAGCAGATAGTAACAAAAGCCTGTTGAATTAGGAGCAATTAACAATAATTAAAAACACCCTACTTTTGTAGCATAGTTTTTCCAATTCCCTTGTAATCCCTTTCATCCTCTGAAGGCTGTGGGAGCCAGGAATGGAGGGAGGGAGTCTTTAATTGCTAATGCCAAATGATTGTACCAGCATGGGGGTGGGGGTGGGGTGAGAGTGAAAAGTGTTTGTTGACCAAAAACTGCTCCCTGTTGGTGGTCATCTCCCTTCTGTAGGTACAAGTTGCACAACAGGGTTTCAGCCAATGTGGTATTTTGCCTACTTTTCAGCTGTTTGAGAACTGGGTACCTGTTGTGTATTAAGGCACATTTACAAGTTGTGCAGGCAGTGCCTTGCAAGAAGAAAACGGCGGTTTCCCACCATCCAAATTAGGAGCTAAAAGTGGTGCAAAATCTCCCTCTCTGAGTGTGCTAATTATGCTAATTAGAGTCCTGTAATTGGTTACAGTTTTGGATCCTGTTCCCCATTGGTTGATACATATATATCTTGTTATGATTGGTTAGTTATGCTTGTCCGGTGGGTCGCTACTTTGTATCAAGGAGCCACCGCTGGGGAAACCCTATATAAGCCCCACTGGTAAACAAGGATGGGGCTGGACCAGATCTATACTACATAGGTAGCCAGTATGTGCTAAGCCTGGGTCTCCTCCACATGCTAACACTACTAGTGTACCTCAGTCATTCCCAATCTTCTATGGCAGATTTCGGGGGGGGGGAAGGATGATTTCATGTGATTTGTATAGCCATCTTGTGTCCAGAGTGCCTTGTAAGCTTTATCTGAAAGACTGTTTAATGAATGCCTGTTGCTGTTCTGTTCATCGTTGCCTCGACTATTACTTATAAGGGCCGGACGCAACAGTACTGCATAACAGATCAAGCACCCATCTTTGTTCCAGCTCTTGGGGACATGAAAGGCATTCTCTGATCCCTGAGTGGAGTTTCTTCCATAAAAAACGTTTCAACCCAGAATAATGTCTGACACGAAATTATTATTATCTTTTATTATTTTCAAATGCTATTGACTCCTCTCCTCTGCACCTCCTCCCAGAAATATTGAGAGAGGGAAAGTGAGTACAATCTAACTCTGCAAACTGTGGTGCCCTAGCCTCACCATGTATTAGCTACATAGGCGAAGAAAATGAGAATGTAGTATAATAAATTATTTTCTGTGCAGAATCTTCTTTCCTCTAGTTGACATGTTGGCTGCTCTATGGTACCCCTTCATGGGGCTGCCTTCATGTTCTCTGTCCATTCATGGGTTTGCTGCAGTTGGGGAAAGAGATTACAATAGCTCTCATGTTTGGAAAATACACTAAACTGCCTGTGGTAGAGACAATGTACATGAAATAATAATGAAATAAACAATGTGCAGGAAATATACCATGGACATTTCAGATGGACAAATAGGTAAATGATCTCATGAAAAGAATCTGCACGTAGTGAGGTAAGATGGATATTGGAATGTTTCGATACATTGTACAATGCAATCTGTACAGAACTCAGCTTTTAAACCACAACTCCTTTTGAAAGATCCCAATCATGATTTATCAGTCTGGGAATATATATACAATGGTACCTCGCTTAAAGTGGATAATGTATTTCATGGGATTGCTCTTTAAGCGTGTTGCTCTTTAAGCAAAACACTTGGAAAAAGTGCCGTCACTGCCATTGTAAGTGACCGATTGTGACTTGGGGGGGGGGGGATTGAGAACCACGGTTTAGTTGTTAAGTGAGTTTTTGGTTGTTTTTAGTTGTTAAGCAAGGCGACCATTCAGAGAAAATTCTGCTCTTTAAGCAAGTTAGTCTCTAAGTGAGGCACTCTTTATGCGAGGTTTTACTGTATTTGAAGCTGAGAGATGGGTTGTAAGGATTCAGGGCAGGCTGAAAGTGATTTTATTGAAATTAAAGCCCTCCAAAATCCAAGGTATAAGTTCATAACTATACTTTTTCTTTTAAAAACATGTTTTATTATTGTCCCTGAACAACCAATTTCTATTTCTGAAATTCTGCAGGCCTTTAGTTTTGGGAGTAGTCAGTCAGTTTGTGTTAGTTTTAAATTCAGTGGAGGGTTGGCTCATTTTATTGCTGTTGATATGCATCTGTTGAAGTGAAGCATTTTCTTGCTGTGGTTTTTATGGCAAGCTGATTTACTTGACCTTGCTGACCCAATTGTTTTTCCAAGCCATCACAATAAAACTTCTGGCCTATTTAAAATCCATTTTACACACATTGTCCGTATTTCACTTTCTACCTCAACTATCTCCTCTGACTAACAATTCCTCTGAATTGTCTGGACAAGATGATTTCCAGATTCAGTTGCTGCCTGAGATCCTATCATTCGATAAGCTAGAGACTGATCCATCTTCAATATGCACTGTGTATGCTCTGCAGCTGAGCTATAATGCTGCTCAAGAATGTGAAACCTAGAAATTTAAGACTACGTTTTCATGTTAACAGAACTCACCGAGCATGCACTGCAGGGTTATTCCATCTTGAAAAGGGATTAATTAATTTTTAATTATTCAAAACCTGTGTTTTGCCTGCAACCTCTGTTAATTGCATCACTAGAGGAACTTGGAGTCTTCTGTACATGGTCAGAGGCTACTGGTCATCCAATCTCTCCCTCCCTCCCCCCTTTAAAACAAAACAAAACCATAAACTAGTTCCTTGATCCAAGACTTGATTCATGAAAACTAACGTTAAAATACAGCAGTTAGTCTTTAAAGTGCCACAACATTTTTTTGTCTTTTGGTTTGTTTTGTTTACTCTGATATGCTTGAAACACAGACTAACATGGCTAACATTTCAAAAATTTCCCCAGTTGAAAGTATTGTTAAATAAACTTGTGGCCCTAGTTTACAGCAAACAATGTCTTCACATATTTATTCTGGAGTTTAGAGAGCAAAGCACATAGATCTTGATATATTGAAAAAAATTGTCATAAAATTATGGTAAGATTGATCTGACACAAAAACCTGAATGTCTAGCTACAAATATAGTAAATATTTCCCCTCAACTATTTCCTGCAATCATTTCCCACTTCAGCCTTTGCCTTCTTGCATTTAGCAGTGATATCTGATAAAAGAAAAGGCATGGCAATTTCAGTTCTTGACATCTTAACATGGATCTTTATTTGTCTGCTTGTTTGTAAGCAGCTGAAAAATAGACAGACGATTCATTGCACTATTTAGAGCAACATTCTTTCTAGGATTTCCCCCCATTATTCCACACTTTACGTAAAGCATCCATTATAATTGTGCCACAAATATAGAATGAAGTCCCACAAAAGAAGCACACTCAAGGAATCAGAGAATCACAACATCAACACCACAGTCAATATTACTCTTTTCCAGTTGATATCTCCTGTATAAAGATGTAGCAGGAAAGTCACAGCTTCTTCTGTATGATCCTAACAAATATCTTGCTAAAGAGAAGCATTTTTGGATAACCACTTCCAAGACATCCATTCAACAAACAAAGCTCTCTGTAATCCCTGTACCATGAGTTGGTTCAGCAATTGACTGGCTGCATTCCTTGAGGAGACATAAACAGTCTGAAGGCCTCCAATAAGCATCTGTGCAAACAGTGGTTTGTGATATCTTCAACTAAAACTAACACTCTAAAGATACAGAGCAAATACTTTGTGTTGCTGGGAAACTTAATCTATTTAGGGGATTTTCTTAGCTGTTCCTTAACTCTTCCACTTACTCATTAAGCTTATTTTAAAAAGGACAATAGGTATTTCAACATACACTCAATAAAAGGTAGTCATTTTGTCCTCTTCCTTATCAGGATGTCCTTTGCTCTGAGGTCTATGTCCTTCAGAAATGATATGATAGCCGTTGCTTCTGTTGCAACATGAGGAAATGGAAGGGATGAACAACTGACTTTCCTAACAAATTTTTGCATGTCACAAGATTGAGTAGAAAGGCAAGAAGCTGTCTCCAAGTGACTTGTGATACTGTGTGAAATATGCCCAGGAAAAGGAGAATGAAGATAAATGAAGATACTATTCCAGGAACTGAAAAAAGCAAGAAGACTCCTTTCAAAAAAAATTGTGAAGACTTGAAAGGAGAAAATATGAAACCGATTGTAAATAGAATATCATCATACCATCAGTTCAGAACCCCAGCCATTCAGATGCCTGCCTATACTTTTTTATAAATCTGTGGTACCTGTATATTCTCCTGGATTAATAAACCCTAATCAAAGAGGTGATTTCTGGACTTGACACATGGTTGAATTGCTCCCCATTGACCAGGGGTGCCCAAACTGTGGCCCATGAGCCCAATTAGGCCCATGCATATAATTAATGTGGCCTGCGGTGAGTACCTGGGCTCACCGCAGACCACCCCTCCACCTGCCCCACCACCTGACTTCAGCAGTGACAGCGATCACACTTTGTCCCGGCTGCTCCAAGCAGCCTCTGGCCCAGTCCCATCCCCTCAGTAGCCTTTGCCAAAGCTGATCGTCACTTCGGGGAAATTTTCAGAGCCTCCTCTGTTTCTGGAGGGGCACTCCTTCCCTCTCTCTAGTATTTGGGTTGTACAATCATACTTCTAGTAGACCATTTGAAATCAATGGTGCACTTCATTCCCATTGATTTGAATGGGTCTGCTCTTCTCATTGAGACCAGATCTGGATCCAACACTGCAATTCAACACAGGGAGACAACAGAACAGTGAATGGGAGTGACTACACTGGGTCAGACTGTTTGCTGGGAACATTTTCCACTAGTTTGGGGGAAAGCTCCAAAAGCTACTGCTTTCTTTCTGATCTCAGATCAAATTTAAAGCCCCATAGGGCTGTGGATCCTGTCACTGTAGGGAAACCCTATTCCCACTGCAACCTGCTCAGATGTTGAGACCCTTCTATATCTCTATTGTTAATCAAAAACAGAGAACACACTTTTTTCTGGCACACACAGAGAGATATTTCTGTTACCATCTAGGCACCATACAAATGTTACAGTACATGGCCTGTTTTTATAATTATGGATATAAACCAAGGAGCAGGAAAAAATAATGGTTTAAATCTGTTTCATAGTGTAGCAAGCTGCACTGGAGTAGGGTCACTGAAGCAGTAGAGATTTCATAAGTCATCTCCTCCATAAGTCTGTTGATTCAGTAGACCAGTTCTAGTTGTGGCTTCTTTATTTATTATTTTTCTATACTGCTGAACTGACAAAATATCACTCTGGCCAGTTTGTTCATTTTTGATTCAGAGATTACTCTGGGTTGAAAGTTTTTTTTGCAGGGGATGCCCGAATGAGGCTCCTTTCATGTCCCCCATCATGCAGCTCTCAGGTATCGAACCCATTTTCCTGGTCTCCAAGCCTAGTGCCTTAACCACTATGATTTCAACCAATATGTGTTATTTTGATTGTCTGTATTTTAAAAAATAGGGCAGATCATGGGGTCTGTATGAATATGTTATAAATTTCATGGAAAATATGAGCTATTTTAAAATGATTTATCCTTTTGTTATTTATTTATCTCCCACCTTTCCCACAACAGGTTCAAGTCAACATACAGGGCTTTTTCCCTCCATGTTTTCATCTTCACAATGACTGTGCAGGATAAGTCAGGCAGAAAGAGGGAGAGGGCCCTCCAAGAAAACTTTGAGTTTTGTACCAAACTGGAGATTTGGACTAGAACAAACCACTTATGCTATGCAGGGGAAGGCAAAAGAGAAATGATGATAAAAGGCACCATGATGGTCTAGGCTTAGGAACAGGTGGAATTGGTTCACAGACCAGGAGAAATTCAGATGGGTGAAGATGATGGAGCTGGTGAGAGAAGGCTAGTTTATGTTTCTTCTGTTTGACATCTGTTTTTTTATGAGCAAGAAATTGTTGCTGTTAACATTAGCAACAGTAGGAGTCAGATGCAGTCTCCTGTGGACTGAAATAGAAACTAGATATGTGGACCTAAGTTTCTGATAGCCAGGATACTAGGCAAACTGCAAAACATTTAAGGCAGGATTTGCAACCTTACAGATGTTGTATCATCCCTCACCACTGGCTGTGCTGATTATGGTTCAGGAGAGCTGCAGTCCAATATTTGGAGCTTTACAAGTTGCATAGCTAAAGGTAAAGCTCACCCTTGCTCGAAAGTCAGTCATCTCCATTTATAGCTAAAGAGACAGCACTGTCTGCATCTGCTGACATTTTCATGGACATGTGGCATGCATGACTAGACACAGAATGCTGTTTACCTTCCCATTAAAGTGGTACATATTTATCTACTTGCAATTTCTGGTTTTCGAGCTGCTCAGTTGGCAGCAGCTGGGACAGAGACAGGAGCTCAAACTGCTGACCTGCCAAGTCGTCAAGTTCAGCATTTTAACCACTAAGCAAGCTGTGCCAGAAGAAGAATGTTGTGCATCGTATTGATTGCTATGGGAAAGGGAGAACGCCCAACTCTTGGATTTTTTCTGTCTGCTTTATATAACAAGTTACTGTGCCATGCTTTTTTTTCTTTCTGAAGGCAAAGATGTGGTGAGGGAGAACACCAGAGTTATTAATGGTAATTTAAGTCATTTACACCTGAACAGATATAATTCCTTCAATGAACATAACGTAACAGTAATTGATGTAATGAAAACACTTAGAGTGCTCTCATGCATGAGGCTTAAATCACTTGCAAGGATTTCTCTTGCTATTTTTATTAAAATATGGTTCCTATAAACATAGATGACTGTCATTCCTAATGTGAAGATATCCCATGATAGGTTCCTCATTTTTAGGACAAAGCAGTTGTCACTCTAACAGCTTTCCTATAGGAATCTGCATGGCAAACAGCCACCTAGGCTTTAATGGGATTTTATTTCCTGGTTGGTGGGGAATCAGATCATATCTTATTCTGATGGAGTGTGCATCATTGAGCTTAATTGGACATATTTGTGAATGTGTTATCCTGTGTGGAACGATCTCTGCAAAACCTCTCTACAACAGCTGATTCAAGCTTACTTAAAAATAAATCTCTTTTAAATAAAGTGTTGTGTTGTGACGGTAATACATATATTGTACAGTTCTCAAACAAAATTATGTGTGAGAAAGAAATAATATTGATAACAATTCTACTGTAGAATGTAGTTGATCAGACAATTAGCAAGATATCTCAAACTCTACAAAATTTAACAATTGTGACATTTTATGCTTGCCTTCAGTGTTCAGCTTGTTCAATTACAAGGAGGAAGAACAGTTTAACAGGTAACTGGAAAATGTAGGATTCCATTTCTCCAAAAGCCTTTGAGAATGCGTTTGTTGACAAAAATTTAAGACTGGATTAGACTGTGACAGTGTCTTGTCAACTGTATTTCAATTCACTAAGCCTTTTTAAAAAGTCTTCCGACCTCTTAAGCACAGTAAACATTGCCATCTAGGGGTTATTTTGGCATACTACAGACGACTGGCAACATTTCTATACACAGTTGAGGAGCAATATGAAATTATTCTTGAAAGGGCTTACAATGGTAACAAAATTCTCACCACCGAAATTAAGCCCACAGAGGAGTTGGAAACAATATTGAGAGTTCTGCCTCTCGCACACGATGTGAGGAAACATCAGTTTTGCCACAAAAAGGAGCAGAAAGTTTCAATGTCTGAACATTTTAAAATTGTTTTGTGATAAAAACAGAAGGTCCTTTAAACACACAATGAACATGGAGACATACACACAAGAAATATAAGTTGTTCTAATTAAAAAATTTAATATGAAGAATGGCAATGGCACCAGGCTCGAACACTGTGACACCCCAAAATTCCTGGGAGATACCCTGGATTTAACTCTCACTTTCAAGTCCTACTACTATAATACCAAGCAGAAGGTTTTTGCCAGGAACAATATTCTGAGGAAAATAACAGGCACAAATTGGGGTGCCAAACCACACACATTAAGAACCTCTGCACTAGCTTTATGTTACTCTGCAGGAGAGTATGCTAGTCCAGTGTGGTACAGATCAAAACATGGGAAACAGTTGGATGTGGCCTTAAATGAAACAGCCAGATTGGTCACAGGATGCCTAAAACCAACCCCAATATGAAAGTGCATTACTTAGCAGGCATTCCTCCATCAAAATTCCATTGAGAAAGTGCTGCTCAAAAAGAGTGGGTCAAAGCAAGTTCCTTGGAAACACACCATCTATTTGATCACCAACCACCAAAGCAGAGACTGAAATCAAGGCATAACTTCCTCACAACTTCTGCCCCTCTGAACAACCAGCTCCCACAGACTGCCTTAGAACTATGGGAGGCAAACAAAGAGCTACCAGATAACTGGGCAGAACCACATGACTCTCTACCATCTGGCCAAGAACAACCACGGCTTGTGTGGAAAGCTTTAAATAGACTGTGTGCAGGGGTAGGAAGACCAAGGGCTAATCTGAGAAAGTGGGGTTTTCCTGTAGATAACAGCCTGTGTGAATGTGGAGAAGTACAAACTATTCTCCAATGTGATACAGTGCACACAATGCTCCTCAACATGTACTGAGAAGGACCTTATGTTGGCAAGAGGAGATGCTGTTGATGTGGCCCAATACTGGGCAGATGTCATCTAGCCCTTTTTAATTCTATTTTGTTTTCAGATGTGTTCATTTTGCTTTGTATGTTATTAAATGCTGGTGGTGCCTCTGACACGAATAAAGAACAATGGCTTGTGGAATTATAATTAAAATAAATAAAATTAAAAGCAGTGCAAAATAGCAAATTTTTTTTGAAATTATCAGTTGTTGTTGTTGTTGTTGTTTTGGGGGGGCATGTTAGAGAAATTCAATTAATACACCATAGCTATTATGCAATTTGTGCCCTGCCACGTGTACAAAAGAAGATCTAATGAATGGTTGTGATATAGCAACTGAAGTAGCCTGTTTCTAATAAAAATATAGTCAAATTGTGCAATGATCCATACGAACAAAGCAAGCAAGAGGGATATTAATTTTATTTAATATCTTCCTCATAACTACTTTAGTAAAAAAAGAAAAGAAATAAAAAGCAGTTAAACAAGTTGTAACATTTTTTTAAAAAGCATTACACCAAATTAAATGCACATATGGCAGCGTAAATTTGTTTGTTTGTTTGTTTTATACTCTACTCAAGGCCATGGTCCAGATGCATAGTAAAGGTAAAGGTTTCCCTTGCTCGAAAGCCAGTTTTATCCGACTCTAGGGTGCAGTGCTCGTCTCTGTTTCAAAGCCGAAGAGCCAGCGCTGTCTGCTTCTGCAGACATTTCCATGGTCACGTGGCAGGCATGACTAGACACCAGAGTGCACGGAATGCTGTTATCTTCCCACCGAAGTAGTGAATATTATTACATAGTTGCACAACCAAAGTGGAGTAATTATTAAAATTTTAATTGTTTGTAAGTCCCACTCCTTACAAAGTTCTCCTCATACTGAGCTTATTTTCCAACTAAAACTAATTTTTGAGTCCAAAATTTTGAAGTAAAAGAGAAAAATGATATTTATTCAGTAAGGTCAGAAATCTTAATAGTATGGTTTCAGGCTTGAGAGGATGTAGATGTTACAGGGGGTGGGGGTGGGGGGAATGAAGAAGATTTCCTCCATTATAGTCATGAAGAGAGAATTCAAAATGTCTGCATCTCTGTCAAGAACAAACAGCCAACTCTTCCAAACAAACAGGAGACAAGGGATTAGGCAACCAAATTTCAAGCAGAAAGGCAGGAGCATGTTCTGATTGTTAGCAATCAAATCATGCAACCAAATCAGTCCTAGTAGCAGAAACTCTCTTCTCCCAAGGGTTATGTGTTAATCCTTTGCAGGCTGAATTGCCCTAACCCAATTTTTTAAAAAGCCAATCAGGTATCAAAGGCCCACCTGAATATCATGGCCTTTGTCTGCTGGTGGAAAGGCAATATGGAGGGGGCATATTTAGGTCTCTCTTTGAAGGAAGTTCTGTACCCTAGAGCAGGCATGTGATTCTATGTGCCCATGAGTAGCTGGCTCACAAATCATAATTCAAATTTGATATTCATCCACAATATGTACCAAAATATGCATTACATTCCACATGGATGCCATTTATTTCTACTGTTATTGCTCTCACTGGAATTGAATTCACAGGCACATTGGGATGTGTGGAGGCCCAGCCCAGCTGCAACTCCCCACATGTTAATAAGTCTCTTAAGCGTGGACTGGAAGAATTAAATGCAATTGGTGGTCTGCAAAGTGCTGACTTCAAGGGTTTGCTTTAATCTAATAATACTCATATACTGTGTTGCAAAGTGCAGTGGGTATGAAGGAATTAATTCACTTGGCTTTTTTTTTAGTAATTGAGTGTTAATAAAATAATTAAGAGACATGACTGACACTCAGAGTTCCAAAGATTCCTTTTATAAAAACCTTAGCTGTATTCTTTGTTTCTAAAATCTCAGTGGTATGATAATAAACAGCCTCTTCTGTAATTTCCAGACATATTTGCATATGAAACAAGTAAATTACTTGCTATAGAGCCCTGATCCTTCCTTCCCTTTGTAGTTTTATCACAAACAGTCTCTTTCCTAACTATCAATTAAAAGATGATTTATTGCATTGTGCCTGGTAGCTTCATGTCTGAAGTGCCTCCTTTGAACTGTATCATGGTTGTCCTGGTTCACACATGCATGCCATTCATCCATTGCCTGGCATGAAACAAAGTGTGTGTGTGTGTGTGTGTGTGAGAGAGAGAGAGAGAGAGACAGACAGATGGATGGATGGACAGACTGATGGACAGACGGACGGAGGTCTGTATCCCACTTTTTCAATAATTTATGCTGTGGTTTGGGTCAATTCAATTTATGGTGTCTACATGTTTTCAATTAAAGTGTTCAGTCCCACCTGTTTTTACTGCTGTTTCACTTCTTTCTGGCACAGTGCTGGAACTGCATTGATTTTGCCCCGCTGCTAATTATCTCATTTTGTAACTCATGCAGACAGGTAAGTCCCACACCAATAGAACTGTGGCCATTGTTATTGGAGGTTACAGCCCTGTGATGTCTGCAGTGGTTGTGACTTTAAAAGGAATGATTGAGAAATCCCTTTGTACACTTTCTTAAAATCTGATTTTCTTACCGAGTTCCCTAAGTGATGCAGTACAATTCTAGGTACAGTGGAAATATGTTGTACTACACCAGACAGATTATATTTTTTCACTATGTCACTTTATTTAATGACAACAGCAAAAAATCCTCATACTCTGATGGAAGACACCTGCCAAAAGAGGTGGGGAAAGGAGCAGGAAGTAGAATTTCAGTCATTGAAGGAGGAATAAATTGAAGTGATTCCAAGACTGATTTATATTGTTGACATAGGGAGAATAAACATCTCCAATGTAGATGGAAGGGATGCTCAAGCGAGAGATAAAATATATTTCACAGTACAGTAGCAAGGCATTGCAGGAGAAATGTGGTCTACTTTGCATCCTCTAAACTAGTCTTCATATCTTCATTATGCAGCCTTTGGTAATAATAATTCTGAGTCAGAAATTATTTTGGGTTGAAAGGATTTTTGCTGGAGACACTCCGCTCAGGGGATGCCTGAATGAGGCTCCCTTCATGTCCCCAAGATCTTTTCTGGATTACCATTCCAGAATTCCCCAGCTAGAATGATTGGGAGAACTGAAGTCCACAAAAAGTCACTGTCTCAGGCCCTTGTTGTATGTTGGGCAGAACCTTGGTAGAACTTGCTCTAGATAGATGCTAAACAAGAGGTTCAGTGTAATGACTCCTCCTTATCCCTCAACCTTTATTCTATGTCGCCTAAAGAGCCATCTGTCTTATTCTAGCAACCCCTCTTCTCTAGGAATTCAAATTAAATGCATGCAGTTTACTGTAATTTATTTATCTCAATTAATGGGTTGATTTGAACATCTGCTGCCAGGGAGCAATTGTGGAATTACTTGAATAGTTTCACCACCTCCTTCCCTTAAGTGCCTCCAGGTGCTTTGCACACATATTGAGGGGTGGATGCAGTCATTAGGTCCAAAATGGGTTTGAACTGCTTATTCAGTTTGTGCAGCATAAGTAGACATTTGCCTGTGTAAGGCAGGTTTTCAGTTTTACACTTTCCTCCTGGCCCCAAAATCATCACTGTGCATGTCACAATCTTTTAAAAAAGAAAATGACTGTGGGGTTCCAATGTGTGTCATTGTTCAGGGTTTGCGTGGTGCAAGTCACAGTAGCATTAGGAACAGGATATAATAGTTGATCTAAATTGTACATCTCTTGGCTGGGCTGGGGAGAGAAGGAAACTGAGGGGAGATTTGCCTGTATACTGAGAGTCAAGTGTCTGACCGCACTTAATTTCAATTTTCCATCCCTGTTCAGAGCCCTTTATTTTACCCATTTTCATGTTTCTTCACTATTTGAACAAATACATATGCTTCAAAAACTGAGGAAATGGATGGAATTGTATGGTTGAGAAATCAGCTCAAAGTAAGCCACCTATCAATTGTAAGACAACTAATTTAGACCAAACTGAAGTTGAAGACATTTACAAGCCTCTAGTTGAAACTCTGAGATTGGAGTTACTCCTTTGCTGATTCACTTTGCCAACTTTTTTTTTTTTTTACAAAACCGAGATATATCTCAGCCTACCAACAATTGAAAACAGAACTGCAATATCTTCTAGCATGTTACTTTTAAAGAACGGGAAAATTGGCAAAGCTGGTTGAGGCCTTAAATATTTAGAGGAACAAAGGTTTCCCATGTATATTTTTGAGTGTGTAAAAGAGATGTGCCCTCAGAGGACCTTATCTTTTTGTTCCACTTGACTCATTGAGCTGGGTATGCTTCCTCAATGGAAGGCACCAAGCTCAAAGCTATGGTTCATTTAGAGATACACTGGGGATATCAGCACCTGGAGACATCACCTTGCAAACAAAAGTCCACATAGTCAAAGCAATGGTATTCCCAGTAGTAAAGTATGGCTGTGAGAGTTGGACCACAAGGAAAGCTGAGCACAGAATGGAAGCGCGGCGCCAAAATGGCCGCCGCGCTCTTTGCGGCCCCCCCCCACCGGACGAAACCATCCGGGTAGTTAGGGGCGTGGCTAGCACCCTAATAAAAGGGCTGGCCACGAGGCAGCCGTGCTGCCATTTTGGCGAACCGACAGAGCGGAGAAGTTTTTCCTCCTTACCTCCGTCGCTCGTGTCTTCTTGAGGGAAGCCTTTTCGGGCAGCTTTCTCCTTTTGTTTTTAGGCTTCCTAGCTACATTAACCATGCCCTCGAAGAAGAAGGCAGCCACGAACGTGGCTCGATCGGCGCGGAGGCGTCAGCCGGGTCGGAGGACCGCGACTGCGCCCGTTCCGCAGCCACCTCTAGCGGACTCTACCGGGAACGGTGGGATGGGATCGGTAGCTCCTTGGCCTGATGCGCGGAGCATACCCGCGGCCCAGGACGGGGCCTCGGCCCTTGGCCCGCAAATGACGAACACGGCCCCTGCCATGGTTCGTGCGGTGGGGCCGTCTTGCCCGGGTAAGCAGTTCCCTATGGGGGGTGCGAGCCACGGAGGGTGGTTGGGTTCCCTGCCTTTACAGGGCGTTCCTACGGCTTCCCAGGGGCTGGGCATGGGCTCTTGGCCTTATCTGGCCCCTGGGGCTCAGGGACCTGGACAGGTACCCGTGAATTATGGGCCGGTTGCCCAATTGCCCCCTGTCGGGGCCGGGCCCTATATCGACGTGGAAGCCCTCCTTGCCCGGGTAGCAGCCCTTGAAGCGTCCTTGGCGAGGGCCAACCTAACAGGGGTATCTCTGGGTTTTCAGGTACCCCCTTTGGCCGCCGAACAACGGCCGGTGATGGGTCGGGTTGAGCCGCCTGAGGCGTGTGGGCCGGTGGTGGCCACTGCCTCGCAGCTCCCCACCCCACAGGTGCAGCAGTCTGGTGCTGGTTTGGCTCCGTCGACGAGCTCAGCTTCGGTCGTGAGCTCCGACGCCCCCAGCGGGCCGGAACCCCCGGTGGGGGCAGCCCGCGGGGGTGCAGTGGGTGAGTATGCAGTCCAAGCTAATGCACCCACACAACTGACTTCATTGGGGGGGGGGGGGCTGTTCAATGGCCTTTGCCTCGCTCGGGTGGCACGGCGGCCCAATGGCCCCCGGCCCACCCAGCGACTTTGCCCATGACACAGGGCTTGGGGCGGGGTGGTGCCCCCAATGTGCTTGGAAATGTGTTGGGGATCCCCGGGCTGGCTCAGGCTCATTTTACTTTACCCGTAGTTCCCTCGGTGCCGGTGTCGGCTTTGCCAACAGCAGGGTATTCCTTGCCCTTGGGGGACCATTTGGCCCAGTCTACCAAGGAAAAGATTTGGAGGGGCGAGTACGTAGATATCTTCTCACTTCTAAATAGGGAGCCGACCAAGGAGGAGAGGGAAGGGCTGGACGAGAAGGATAAGGAGCAGGCACGTCGTCGTAAGCCGCCACGCACGTGGGCAAATTGGCTGCCAGCGTACCTGATTTACATGGCCGTTTACCTCAGGGCTAGGCCGGATTTGGCTATTCCCATGGTCCAATATCTGGACAATATTTACCGGGCTATGGTTGACTTCCCGGGTCCGTCATGGCTGGCTTACGACGAAGAGTTCCGCATGAGAATTCCGCTGCACCCAGAGATGAGGTGGGATGAGCCCTGCCAGAAGCTGTGGCTTCTGTATATGACCCCCACGCGCCCGGCGCCTGGGGAGAGATACCATTGTGGACATGCGGTCCAACGAGCGGCCCCAGTATAGGTACCCCGCCAAGTGGCGGGGCAGGGGGTTCCAGCCCGCCTGCTGTGCTGGACCTTCTCGTCCAATGGTTCTTGCAATAGGAAAAATTGCAAGTACAAGCATGAGTGCCCCTCTTGTTCTGGCCCCCATGCTGCCTCCGCCTGTCCCAGGCCAGGAGGATACAGGGGCAGGGGTAGGGGCGGACAAGGGGCAGGCAAGACTGCCATGGAGGGAGCAGTTTCACCAAACGGCCCCCTCCCCAATTAATGTCGACATGCTGGAGCGTTGGCTCGCATCGTACCCGAGGAGAGCAGACGCTGTGTACCTCCTTCAGGGTTTTCAACTGGGTTTTCGTATTCCTTTCACGGGGGATAGGTCACCGCAGGATGCACCTAACCTTTTGTCACTTAGGGGAAGGGAGGAGGTGGCTGCCGCCAGCATTAATAAAGAGATTGCTGCGGGCAGGGTCGCCGGCCCTTTCCCCGCACCCCCGTTCCCCAACCTTAAAGTGTCTCCGCTAGGACTAGTGCCCAAGAAGTCCCCGGGCGAGTTCCGCCTGATTCACCATTTGTCCTACCCAGCCGGCCACTCGGTCAATGATGCTATCCCTGATGACCTTTGTTCTGTCAGGTATACATCCTTTGACCAGGCATTGCGCATGGTGCGCTCATGTGGCCTGGGTGCACTGTTGGCTAAGTGTGACATTAAGTCGGCGTTTCGCCTCTTACCCGTGCACCCGGGTGACTTCGAGTTGCTGGGTTTCAAATTCCGGGGTGAATATTATTTTGACACAGCCATGCCATTCGGCTGTTCCATATCCTGCTCGGCTTTCGAGCGTTTCAGTACCTTCCTGCAGTGGGCATTTGTCCGTAGGTCAGGGTCTCGGTCTGTAGCCCATTACCTGGATGACTTTTTATTCGGGGGTGAACGGGGCTGGGACACGTGTACACGTCTCCTCAACACATTTCAGACTCTAATGGAGGAACTCGGTGTCCCTTTAGCGCCCGAAAAGACCGAAGGCCCGTCTGATAAGTTAATATTCCTGGGGGTGGAAATTGACACGGTAGCGCAGGCTTCTAGGTTGCCCGCAGACAAGGTGGCAAGGATAGTTGCCCTTATATCGGACTTACTGGCTAAGCGCAAGGCATCCCTTCGGGAATTGCAGGTGCTACATGGCCACCTCAATTTCGCTTGCAGGGTGGTCGCACCTGGCAGGGCCTTTGCTCGGCGCTTGTGCGACGCCATGGCAGGCTTATCCAGGCCCCATCATAGGGTGAGACTGACACGGGGCATCAGGGCAGATCTGCACGTATGGCTCCAGTTCTTGAGGGAGTTCAATGGGGTCTCATTTTGGAGGTCTGACCTCCTGGCTTCGCCCCAATTTCAAATTCAGTCTGATGCCTCGGGATCCCTGGGTTATGGGATGTACTTCAATGGGAAGTGGGCATATGGTGGATGGCCACCAGCCTGGTCAGGCACGGGTCACCTGAGGGATCTCACATATTTGGAATTTTTTCCCATACTGGGGGCCTTGATGCTATGGGGTGAGGAGTGGGCCAACTCTGTGGTGCATTTCTGGTGTGACAATGCGGCTGTTGTCCACATTGTCAACTCACAGACCTCTAAATCTCCCAGGGTCATGGATCTTGTGCGCCAGTTTGTATTGCGCAGCCTGCGCCTCAATGTACTGTTCAGAGCCAGGCATGTCCCGGGGGTGAATAATGATATTGCTGACGCTTTGTCCCGCCTGCAGATCTCCCGGTTCCGTGCCTTGGCTCCGGATGCGGAGGAATTTTCCTCGCCACTACCGCAGGAGATATGGACCATTGGCAAGGAGAGGTGAACCGGGCGATAGGCATGTCACTGGCGCCACGCACGCGTAAGGCGTATCACCACGCGTTGGTTTCATTTCGGACCTTTTGTTCCCAATATTGCTTGCCAGATACCTGGCTGATCCCAGTGGCCCACATCCTCCGTTTTATGGTTTACCTGCACGCCCAGGGCCTGGCACCACGCACCATAGCATCTAGGCTATCAGCGCTGGCTTTTATGGCCAAGGTGGGAGGTCATGCGGACAGTACCGCTGATTTCCGTGTGAGACATGTTTTGGAGGGGTGGGTGCGGGAACGTGGGCGTTGCCTGGACGACCGTCACCCAATTTCCCCTGGGGTACTTACCCAATTGGCACGAGGCTGGCATGACCTATGTTTCGATAGGTATGAGGCAGCCCTGTTTCGTGCGGCTACAACGGTGGCCTTTTTTGGAGCGCTCCGCATCAGCGAGCTTGTGATGCTGTCTAAGGCGGATGCAAGTCGTAGGGCACTGGAACTCGAAGATGTCTATGTTTGCAATGATTGGGCTCAGTTGAGGATACGCTCCTCTAAAACAGATCAGCATGGCATAGGCAGTGGAGTAAGACTGCTACGATGTTCATTGGCAGACATCTGTCCGGTTGGTGCCCTACAGGAGTTCCTTGCACTGCGTGGCACGCACCATGGCCCGTTTTTCTGTCACCAAGATGGGTCTCCCCTCACTAAATTTCAGTTTTGGAAGGTGACAGGGAAGGCACTGGCCAGAGTCGGCCTCCCTGGGGCCCGTTACGGCACCCATTCATTTAGAATTGGGGCGGCCTCTACTGCGGCTGCTTATGGGTACTCCGGGGCTGACATACGCAGCATGGGGAGGTGGGACTCACACTGTTTCCAGTTTTATGTTCGCCCACTCCCACCGTGAGTACCTTCTGAGTCACCATGTATCTCTCCTTCCCTGTTTTTTCCCTTGACAGACCCTGGGTGTCGTATCACACCGGTGACAGTATGGCTGGTGGGCCATAGCTACGTGCACAGGGCAGCGCGTTACGCTGCGGCGACAGATTGGGGACCCCGACTGGGACTGGGTGCATACGCACATTTCACATGGCACGGTAAGCCTGGTATGTTGTGGCGGGAGCTTTTGCCATTCCTCTTTTCGTCGAGGAGTGCTGACCCGCCCGACATTCTGATCATACACCTTGGGGGTAATGACTTGGGTCAGGTCACTGGCTTATCGCTGAAGCATGCGATTTGCGCGGACCTCGCCTACTTACATTACGTATGGCCCGCCACAACCCTTGTTTGGTCAGATATGGTCCCACGGCACGCTTATCGGGGAGGCTTCGACCTCCAGGCCCTGGACCGCGCTCGGCGCATGGTAAACAGGGTGGTGGCCCGATTCCTTTCGACCAAGGGCTGGGGGCGGGTCAGTCATCATCCCGCCATTAGTTTGCAAAATTTTGGGCTTTATTCAGGGGATGGGGTCCATCTGTCGTGAGGAGGTATGGACCTCCTGCTGGGTGATTGGCGAGCAGGCCTGTCGACCGAGCTGACGGTCTTGGGGGGGGGGCGTCGAGCCTTTATTGAAGCCTCTCCGGGTGGCGGGTAGCACTGGTAAGGTAAACATTTATGACCCACAGGTATCCGGCAGGTTCGCAATTGACTGGACAACACTAGATAGGCATAAGTTGTTTAAACGTTGTCCGGTCAACGACGAACCAGGCAAGGGGGTGATGGTTACCACTAGACAGCTGGAATCACCCCCTGATTTTACGGATACACGTCAGAGGGTGGGGTCATTAGTTAGATATTGACTACGGTCAACAATTTGTTTGTTGTCAACAAACAAATTGATACAAATAGATACATTGTAACAATTGCCGTTGGCAATTTTGGGTGGTACCTTACCAGTGTTACTTCAGCCTGCTTGCCTTAAGAATTATGATTGGTCGTTTTACCAATAGAAATTTATAATTCGGACTAGGGCTTGAATCAATAAATGTGGCCCATGCCGTTATCCACTTTCATTTGTGTCTGAGTCCATCATTGGGGGGTTGCGCCTGCAATGGAAGCGCGGCACCAAAATGGCCGCCGCGCTCTTTGCGGCCCCCCCCCACCGGACGAATCCATCTGGGTAGTTAGGGGCGTGGCCAGCACCCTAATAAAAGGGCTGGCCACGAGGCAGCCGTGCTGCCATTTTGGCGAACCGACGGAGCGGAGAAGTTTTTCCCCTCCACCCCCTCCCTAGTTAACAGTGTGATTTCTTGGTCGCTTCAGGGCCGGGTGGGAATTTTTGGCTGGGACTCGCTATTGGCCCTTGAGTCCTGGTTTTTTCGCCCATCCCACACTGTTGCTATGGTTTGATATAGGGGTTGTTCTGGGCTGCTGTTGACTTTGGTCACATTGGCGGGTAGCACTGGTAAGGTAAACATTTATGACCCACAGGTATCCGGCAGGTTCGCAATTGACTGGACAACACTAGATAGGCATAAGTTGTTTAAACGTTGTCCGGTCAACGACGAACCAGGCGAGGGGGTGATGGTTACCACTAGACAGCTGGAATCACCCCCTGATTTTACGGATACACGTCAGAGGGTGGGGTCATTAGTTAGATATTGACTACGGTCAACAATTTGTTTGTTGTCAACAAACAAATTGATACAAATAGATACATTGTAACAATTGCCGTTGGCAATTTTGGGTGGTACCTTACCAGTGTTACTTCGGCCTGCTTGCCTTAAGAATTATGATTGGTCGTTTTACCAATAGAAATTTATAATTCGGACTAGGGCTTGAATCAATAAATGTGGCCCATGCCGTTATCCACTTTCATTTGTGTCTGAGTCCATCATTGGGGGGGGGGGGGGGTGCGCCTGCAATAGATGACTTTGAAATGTGGTGTTGGAGGAGAGTTTTGAGGGTACCCTGGACAGCGAGGAGAACAAACAAGTCGATCTTAGAAGAAATCAACCATGACTGCTCCTTAGAAGGTCAAATAGTGAAGATAAAGCTAAAGTACTTTGGTCATCAAATGTGAAGAGAGGATTCACTTGAGAAGGCCCAACACCACATTTCAAAGGTGTCTATTTTTCTGTGCTCAGCTTTCCTTATGGTCCAACTCTCACAGCCATACATTACTACTGGGAATACCATTGCTTTGATTATGTGGGCTTTTGTTTGCAAGGTGATGTCTCTACTTTTAACTATGTTCCCCAAATTTCTCATAGCTTTCCTCCCCAGAATCAGTCGCCTTTTTATTTCATGGCTGCAATCTCCATCTGCAGTGATCTTAGATTCTAAGAATGTAAAGTCTGTCACTGCTCCTATCTCTTCCCCATCTATTTTCCAGGTACTGATAAGACCTGTTGCTATTATCTTTGTTTTCTTAATGTTGAGTCCCAAGCCAGCTTTTGCACTCTCTTCTTTCAACCTAAACAGGAGTTTCTTTAGGTCTTCCTCACTTTCTGCCATTAGGGTAATATCATCTGCATATCTCAAATTGTTGATGTTTCTCCCAGAAATTTTGATTCCAAATTTTGATTCTGCCATACCAAGAGTGCATTGTGGTAAAAAAAATGTGAAACTAAGAAACAATCAATGGGAGGCACTTGGGGGCAGCTGTCAATGAAAGTTCTGTAAGTTCTTGTGGCAGTAGCGAAACACATACAGGTAGTTTTAATTTTAAAAGGGAAGGGGTTGCTGCTGATAACTCTGTCACCTCAAACAACTAGGAACCCTGCCCCACTCAAATAAGTGATGGAAAGTAATATCAAAAAAATAATGAGAACTAGAATTAACCTACATATTCAGTGGAATAATATCTTTGTTAACCGGGTGCTTGGATGGTGAAGATGAAAATGCAAGAGACGGGACCAAGTTAGAGTGACACTTGAAAACGTTTTATAAACATCTGGCAGGCTGTGTTAAAAAAGAGAGAGCAAGAAGTAGAAGATCCACTTTGATTAATCCAAGTTCAGTTTGCTTTCAAGTATAAAACCACTTCACTCCTGGTACTGTCTCTCAAAGTACATGCCACACTGTTCTCATTTATGATGGGTGACTGCTGTTACCACCTTCTAGGAATGTGTGAGCAGAATTTTGCTGCTTTGTTCTTTTCTTTGTTTTTGATCTAATGGTGGATATACCGGTATATACACATGGGTTTTGGTGACTATATTTTTAGCTGGACGACTAATGGTTCCTGAATTCAGTCAGTGCAATAAATAATCCCTCTTGCTGTGTTATACTAACCTTCTCTCATAAATAAGGGAAAGCACATAAATTTGATTTTAATGTGAAAAAGGCAGAGATAGACCTTTGTGGTAGGAGTTCTCAGAAGGAACATTCTCAACTGGCATGTTCATAACCAGGAAGGAGAAATATTCAGGTGAGAATTCTTTTGCCTACAAATAAGAATTCCCATCAAAAGCCAATTTAGTAAGGGCCATAGCATTTAAAAGTAAAGAAATAAATAGTTGAGGGGTTTAGATATTTGACTGAAGAGCTGGAGTTTGAGAATTTGAATCGCCACTGTGCCTCCAGGGAAAACAGTCCTCCTGTGTAGCCATGTGAAGAAGGGAAAGGCAAACAAATTATGAGTATTCTTTACCTAGAAAATCTTAAGTACAGTACAAGTCAGAACTAACTTGATGGTTCTTCTTCTAAATCTTCTTCTAATTCTTCACCTTCTTCACATTTCATAAATAAATAAATAAATACAAACTGTAACAAATTGACATTAGTTTTTATAGTGTTTTATAGTACTTGTTTTAGAGACTGTTCTCCATATTTTATTTTATAACTAGTTAAAAAATACTTAAATATGTTATGGCTCTGTAGTCCTCCATATTGCTAGGTCCCTAAATTTAGCTTAATCTAGTTTCTTCATAAACCTGACCACCCACCAACCCTTGTGTTAAGTTAGATCAACTGGATGTAACCAGTGGGGGTCTCCACAAATTTACTACCCCACTGTCGGTGTGGCCTATTTGTGGTTGTGGCCTACCCTGTGGCCATGGCCATGTGATTGGGTGGGCGATCTAGTCATGCCGGCCCAGTGATGGGATTCAAAAATTTTTACTACCTACTCTGTGGGAGTGGTATGGTGTGTGTGGCTAGTGGGAAAGCCCTGTGTTGCACCTGAATTAGGACTACTTTATTTCAAAACTTGGATGGGCGGGCCAGCCAGAATTTCTGCTACCATTTCTGGCAAACTGGTGCGAACCTGCTGAAGCCTGTCAGAATTTGGGCCTTTCCTTGGGGTTGCACATGCTGCCCAATTTTCAAGCATTCCCCTTCCCTTTGTTGCCTCATGGCCCAGGCTGAGGCACTCTGCTGTCCGAGCATTTTACTCCTGGCACAGATCTCGAGCATGGCTCGAGGAATATGGCTTATCCGCTTCCTAGTGGAAAGATGGTAGCAGTTAATGTGGCAAAGCAAGGGCCTTGTTTATATGTGCCAACTCCCAAACAACCACACAAAGCATACAGAGAGGATACAGCCCTGGGAAAGTGATATTGTGTAACCTTTACCTTCAAAGGTGGAATGTCCAGCCTATGAAGTTTCCCAGTCTGCTGAAATTGAAAGCAAGCCTCCCTTCTGGGATTCACAGTAGCAGTCTCTTATCTTAAATAAAATGTCCCCTTTCGGGCTGCTTTGCTCTCAAGGTTATGTTGGTGTGCATGAACAAATGAAGCCTTATTTTTGGCTTTGCAAACCTGTTATCAGTGCTCCAGCAAAACTCCCCTTCTTCAGCAACGATGCAACTCCGAAGCTGTCTTTTTGGAGTTTTATTTGAAGCACAATATTCATCCATAATATGCAGGATAAACTTATGAAGAAATAATCTATTCTACACTGATTTAGAATGTAAGAAAATAATGAAAGAGAAATTGGCTAACCTCATAGCTGGTAAAGTCCGGGCTTTCTACATTTGAGACGGAGATTTTTCATGGCCTCGATAGAAAGAATGACAAGGGCTCTCACCTATGTGGGGAAAAGACCCCCTTGAGATAAAAATCTCCTGATATTTTATACTTTTTTCTACCTCCTCACACCTTCCTTTAGAATGTTAAAGATGTAGGATGTTTTGACTATTGTCATGTTGATCAGTGTCCTCAGGTGTTTGTTTATCACAATGTACCCATCCTTGGGATTCCCCTTTGATTGACAATGCATAGCTTAATCATGTGATAATCTGTGGAGTGTCCTGTGTGTGTATTGGAATGTTAATGACACAAATACTTTCTCTTCCTGAGAGTTAGCCTTTCTCAACCTTAAGAGAGAATATTAAACAACAGTGTAACTTCAATGAATCTAAAGTAATTTTAAAAATATTAACAACCCCTATGGATTTTCATGACAAAGCCCACCACTGGATTTAACTTAACTTGAGATGGCCTACTCTACACTACATTTTGCTCTGAAAATATTCTATTTGCTCCACATGATCTTGTTTATTCTTGGTGGTGCCAAATGGGTGAATCAATTGATATTGGAAGCATAGCTTAGCAATAGTTCAGCACACACACACTAAAAGGAAAATCAATAGTACCATATGTGGGGGAGGGAGAACAGATCATCTTCATATCCATGGTGGCCCCATGGAATTTTTTTTATCTACAGGTAGGTAACCTGATTGTAATACAGTGAATTACATTTATAACCATGAACTACCCGGAAATGCATTTCAACAGTTAATGAGCTTATAATGGCAATTAAATGTTTTGTGCCCATTTAAAAAGTAGTATCAAACGTACAACATACTATATGAATTTAATTACACAGAATTACAATAAACTAGTGCAAGATGAAATATCTGGCAAGGGGTGTGGACAAGATGGTGAAGGACTAACATCTGTTTTAGCATTGTGTGCTCTACAATGAGTTTTCAAATGAGATTAACTTACAAAAAAATAAAAAATACCATCAGCAAGCATTTTAAGAGCCTGAGAAAATTGAGGCTACCTTTGGTCATCAGCACTGAGAGTCGAAGTCCGTGGAGCGGTGGCAGCAGTGGGTGAGGCTTGCGGTAAAAGCGGAGGGCCGAGCAGGCTGGTCATGGGTCACGGGTTGGCGAGACTCCTGAGAAGAGACCAAAGGGAAAGAAAAAGCAAAGAGAAAGCCTAAGTGAAAGTACGAACTTTGTGTTGGTGGCAGACGAGACCAGTGAGCTGATTGTGGGTGCCCAGTGAAGGAAACGGTGAGGTGGAAGGAGGGTGGAAGTTGAAAGAAAGTGAGAATGAGTGAGAGGATGGTGGTTAATGGTGGCAGAAGTAGAAAATGAAAGTTAAAGAGTGAAGGGGAAGCAATGGTGGAGTAGTTGCGGAGGAGGTGGATATTGGGAAGAAGTGTGGGAAAAGAGAGGAGAGAGAGGAGGAAAAGGACAGAGAAGGAAGAAGGAATTAAAGAAAGAAGTAAAGAAGGATTGGAGGAGAGTTCATGAAATATCTGGAAAGATAACACTAGTGTTTCATGTAAGTGAAAGAATAAAGTACCAAAGCAGATTTGCAGTGGAATATTAAGAAAACTACAGAATAACTATTCAACTTTAAAGTTGACAATGAATAAACTGAGAAAATGAAAGAGATTGTATACCTTGATTCAGTCATCAATCCAAATGAAATTGCAGCCAAGAAATCAGAAGATTGAGACTTGGAAAAAGGAATCAGAAAAAAAATCATGAATTGTAAAGATGTGTCACTGGAGATAAAGAGCAAAATCATTCACACTATTGTGTTACTGATCACCATATATGGATGCAAAACCTGGACAGTTAATAAAGGTGAAAAGGAAAAAAAATATTTCAGTTATGGTATTGGATGAGAGGTCTATGGATACCGTGGTTGCCAGAAAAATGAACAGGTGGTCCTAGATCAAGCTGAGCCTGAACTGACTAGGGAGGCCAAAGGGAGGAAGCTGAAGCTGTCCTTCTTAGGGCACAACATGAGAAGGTAGGATTCTCTGAAACACGCCCCACACACACACACACACACACACACACACACACAAATGCTGGGAAAGCTTAAAGGTAGCAAGAAAAAGGGAATACATCAAGTAACATCAACAACACCCCCACCCCAAATAGTAATTCTTGTTCTGCCATATCTGAATCCAAATATTGGCAATCATCATGGCAATCAACCATGAAGACTGTCCTGAGAATATAATGCAGTGGCCTTTCATCTGCCTTCCGCATTGAAGCATGAAATTGTAACAGGAATAGGCAAACAATTTCTGAACTATTTATTTGTGTGTTGGTTGATTTGTTCCATTTATAAACTAGAATTAGAGTTGAGATTAGAAATAGCAGCAGTTAGAGCTGTAGTTGGTCTAAGTAACTGCTGTGCAATGAAGGAATTGGGAAGGGAATTCCTGCATTCTTTCAGTGTTCAAAGGTCGAAGTGGAGTGTGCTATGGCCACCTTGACATAGAGAGTGCTGATGAAGGACAGCCACTCCATGCTGCTAACATTTGAACTGGACAGCTGACATCACTGCCCACAACTCTGATGGCTCCTGATGCCAGAAGTAAAGGCAAGAATCCACTCCTTTTTTATGTAGCAATTGGTCTCCTCTACTTTTCATTCAAGCAAATGTTTCACTGTTAAATGGGAATTCTGCAGCAGAATCCTGTCTTAACTGATTTAGGTTAGCTGTTGTGTTTACTTGTACAGTATTGGCATAGCCTTAATTCCATGTCAGTTTGTCTAATGCAGGAGTTCTCAACCTTTTTAAGTTGGGGGCCAGGTCACGTTCCCTCAGACAGCTTCAGGGGCCGGATGGCAATTTTGCCCATCCTCCACCACATGGCACTTCTGGGTATGGTGGAGGTGGGGGGGCCACATGAAATGGTGCCGTTGGCTGCATTTGCAGGTTGAGAATCCTGGGTTTAATGTTTTAATTAACATGCATTAGATTTAAATAGCTTTTGATTAAGGTGTTTTATTACTGTTAGCTATTTTGCATATCATGTTGGAGGGAAAGGTGGCATATAACATGTAAATAAATTAAAACAAATAAAATGAAATGAAATATAAAAATAAGGAGCATAAATTAGAAAACTACCATTTAGGAACATTTTATAATGATTATCATCTTCATTTTTATAATTTATTGTGCTATGATCTATTTCCATTTTATTGTGTGGCTGTCCTCACAGTTTAAAATCAGATGTGAAAGTTATTTGTGTAACTATTGTTTCTGATTGAATTTGATTCAATATGTATACTCTGTGTATAAATACATGTTTTGCAATTATATAGTGTATAACTGGAATAAACAAACAGACAAACAATTGTCCCAATGCCCATAACAATTAATTCTAGATAGCTGGAGAGCAAAGGAAACTTATTTCCAGCTATCTTTTAATTGCCAAGCTCTTCAGAGCAGAAAGAATTTTCTTAACCACAGATAATGTCACAGTGCCAGAGCTAAACACACATATACAAGCCACGAACCAGAGAAGATTAGAGGATGTCTGTGTTCCACTGATTTCAGGGAGGAAGGGTTAGCAACCTCAAACTCCCCTCCTTGGAATCAGTGCGGCTTGGAAATACATACCCTTCCAGTCCTATACCAATTTTCCTGGGAGTCGTTAATGCCATGGGTGATCCTTTTGAGCAGACACTTATAAAGGTTCACTATTTATTTTTCTGGACTATACCCATAATTTTTTGTTACTCTTAGGGTCTGCTAAAGCTAGCAATGAAATAATACTATAACCACACACAGGTACACTAATGGGCCCATAGCTGTACGTCTCTACAGAATGACTCCTAAACATAATGACAGCATGAATGACACTAGAAGTACCACTTGAAACAGACAAGCAGCTAAAGTGCAAAATTCACAAAAAAAAAGTTTTTTTGTTTTCAATTGATAAAATGCTGATTGTTTTTAGTTATAAAATCATATCAGACCCTTTGCTAATGAAGCTAAATTGATTTTAGAACAAACCAATAGTACAGTGGACCTTCGATTAACGACACGTTCAAATAGCGTCATTTTTATTAACGACGCTACGATGCTCCCCATGTGATTGTTCGAATAACGACATTATTCAAATAATGACGGTAATTTTTCCTGTCGTTATTCGAATAACAACGTTGTTATTCAATTAATGACGGTACTTTTTCCCGTCGTTATTCGAATAATGATGTTGTTATTCAATTAACGATGGTATTTTTCCCGTAGTTATTTGAATAACAACGTCGTTATTTGAATAACAACTTTTTTGTCGTTATTCGAATAACGATGTTATTTGAATAGCGACGCTACTTGGGGAACCAAGTAATGTCGTTATTCGAAGATCCACTGTAGTTCAAGATATCCAGTTGAAAGAGTTGTACATCTGGATCATTAAAGTATATTTTCACTGTTCAGTGTGATAATTGTATTTTTTGGTCTCTGGAGAAAGGGCAAGTCAAAGGGTTGGACTAAGCCACAGGTCCATTTGCAGTTCCTGGATCTTGGTGGTAAAGACATCTTCACTATCTTACAGAAATTGATTTTGTCAGGCTAGACGTATTTTTGCAAAAAGCTCAGCCAGGTGTGGAGTTCAAATGTGTGACCTTCATGGGTTTATGCAGCATCTTAGACTAAAAACTCTTAGGTCGTGTTCTCTCCAGTGACAAAATACACAGTTTGTTTTGTTTTATAAAGGAAGGAATTTGTCTTCTTGGGTGGGAAGGACTGATTCACACTTCATGCCTGGCAGAGAATACACCTAATGTGAGAAATATGTATTTCTAAAACAAAACCAAAAATACACAACAGATTGCTTTGGTATTCATTGGTGGTGTTGCTCAAATGTTTCTTTTGTTGACTCTCTCTAAAAGTTTTTGGGTCGCAACTAAATTGCATTAGTGCAGTGATGGCGAACCTATGACATGCGTGCCAGAAGTGACACTCGTAGCCCTTTCTGTGGGCATCCGTGCAGTCACCCCAGCACAGAGTTTGCCCCACCTCTCTGCCCAGCAGTTTGGGTTGCAGTTTGGGTGTCTGGAACACCAGTAATGCACACATTTGTGAGGACTGACACTGATCAGTTTCTAGGACTAAAGTATATGTTACATGACCAATAATGATTTCTGTATCTAAGTCAGTTTATAACAGAATGAAAGTCTAAAATGTTCTTTTGTGACATATTTCTTTGAATATTGTTGAAATATACTAGAAGCCTAGAATCTGGAAAAGACACTTCCTGGACTGTGTTTCCCAGAACCCTCTAAAGAACACCACCACTGACCACGTTAGGCGGAGATGCATGGACTCTGGCTAATCATGGCTTCCCATGGCATCCATTGTGTGATGGATAATTCCTTGTGAATTTATGTGTCCTTTATTTGTGCGGTATGCACTTTATTTAGTGTATGCAAATGAGAAAGATACTTACAACATTAGCCTGTAGTCTGAGATCCAGGAGGTAAGATACCTTTTGCTGGCAGTTGATTGACTTGGATTTGTGAGGTTCTTGTTATAACTGCCTTGGAAATAACACTGTTTCTGTGTTTGCCTCTTCATGCACAGCCAACTCACCTGATGTTTATATAAATAAAAATGTCTTCTGTGGTATCCCCTACAATGAAAATTGCTCTATAAATGCTGCTCTGGACTTCGCAGAGCACTGAGAAGATGCATGTGGATCTTTCTCTCTTTTTCCTCCAGTACATTACAGCAGTGATGCTTTCATTTGGGTTGAAAACTACAGATGGTATTGTTTTGGCCTAGGACTGGCTTCTATTCCACACTACAGCTTCACAGCCTATGAACCAACTCAGCTGCATGCAACCATAGAACAACTGAGTTGGAAGGAGCCTTTTAGGTTATCAAGTCCAACCCCCTGCTCAAGGCTTGAATCTGAATCGAAGCAGGTACAGTATAACAGATGGCTGTCCAACACTCTCTTGAATGCTTCCAGTGTTGGAGCACTCACTGCCTCTTGAGGCAATTGCTTCCACTGTCATACTGCTCTGACTGATAAGATGTTTTTCCTGATATTCAGCCTATATATGGCTATCTGTAGTTATTATTCAATCTGCACTCTGGGATGATGGAGAACAGATACTTCGATTCCTCTTTACAATTATCATTCAGGTATTTGAAGAGTGCTATCATATCCCCCCCCCATCTCATTTTCTCAATGCTAAACATGCCCAGCTCATTCAGTCTTTCCAATGTTTGCCTAGGACTGAAATATCTTTTATTGTTTACTGTATACCAGGGATTCTCAACCTGCAGTCCTTGGGCTGGATATAGCCAGTGGCACCATTTCATGTCCCCCCCCCCTCCATCACATCAGGAAGTTCTATGTAGTGGAGGAAGGGCAAAATGGCTGCCCATCCCCTGAAGCTGTCTAAGGGAGCATGACCTAGCCCCTGGCTTAAAAAGGTTGAGAACTCCTGCTGTATACTAATCTTGGATATCTCATTATGCAATTAGTTCTATTGTTAAGTTATCTTAATGCATAGGTTCATATTTCAAACTTAATGTATTTTCCTATCTATATAAGCTGGTTTACTCTTTTAGAGGAGAAAGGCAGGACAAAATATTTTAAGTAAGCAAATAAATAAATAAACATCATAGTTTCTTATCATTGATTGCAACTGACAGAAGCCTGCAGCAGTGTAGCCCATACTAAGAAGCCCCAGAGCCCACATGTAACCCACAGGTGATAGGTCCTCATTCTGGACCCATGGGTGTCTGATATCTGAAGGCTTATTTTGAACAACAAAGTATGATATTTTACTATAGGGATATTCTAATTTTGATTATTTCAAGATAGTACTAGTGATAATCTTAAATACTATATTTGTCTGACAGATTATGCTGGTGGGCTTTGAATTGCCTAACAGAAATGGCTAAGTACTCAGTTATAAGTTCTGTGAGACTCTGGGCGGCTCACAGAAAATAAAACCAATCACATTTTAAAAACCAATTAAACCCCCATTAAAACTGCCACCAAAAATTACTCTGACCCGAACAGATTAAAAGAAATTAAAAGAGAGAGTGTATGTTCTTACTAAATCAGACAGCAGGCAGAGGTCACCACATCGCTGGTGCCCCACACCTGCTTTGCCAGCCAGGTTTTTTAGCCCTTTCCTGAACAATAGCAACTGTCTGGAGATGCAGCTCAATTGGCAGGAGGTTCCATAGGGCCAGAGCAGACACTGAGAAGGCCCTCCTTCTGGTGCTAGAGAGACGAACCTCCCTAGAAGATGGCACAATGAGAGAGCCTCTCCAGTCTGCTCTGGTGGAATGGACAGATGTTCTCAGGGCGATGTGGTCTCTTAAGTATCTTGGCCCACTACCATGTAGGGCTTTAAAGGTAGTTACCAGCACATTGAATTTCACCTGGAGGCACACTGGCAAGCAGTGCAGCTCCTGAAGCTGTGGTGAGGCACAGGAATACAACCATCTGGGCAGCTGCATTCTGGACAAGTTGCAGGCTCCGAATGGTCATCAAGGGCAGCCCATGTAGAGTGCATTGCAATAGTCAAGACTGGAGGTGACCAGAGCGTGCATGACCATGAGCAAGGAGTCCCGATCTAGGAGTGGGTGTATCTGGTATATAACACGAAGTTGTGTGAAAGCCCACCTGGCAACGACTGCCACCTGCTCATCGAGCAGGACTCGCAAGTCCAGGAAGACCCCCAGATTAAGCACTGGGTCTGTTTGGGGCAAAATAGTCCCATACAGAACCAAAGATGGTAGCTCCTGATATAACATGGGACCCCTGACCCATAGCCACTCAGTCTTGCCAGGATTCGGTTGAAGCCCGTTGTCCCCCATCCAGACCCCATCAGCCTCCAGACACCTGGATAGGACTCTGACTGCATCACTTGGATCACCACGGGCCAAGATGTATAGCCGAGTATCATCATGTAGATGTTAAATAGGAGAGGTGAGAGCTCCGAGCCTTGAGGCACCCCATACTGGAGAGGCCTAGGGCCGGACATCCCATCCTCCAACCACACCGACTGGGTCCAGCCCTTCAGAAATGAGGCAAACCAGGACCACACAGTGCCCTGGATCCCCACTCCTTGGAGCTGTTCCAAAAGAATACTGTGGCCGACAGTATCAAAGGCTGCTGACAAGTCAAGAAGATCAAGGATGGAGGGATGCCCTCCATCCCGCTCCCACCAGAGATCATCCAACAGCACGACCAACACAGTCTCAGTACCATATCTGGGCCTAAATCATGACTGAAAGGGGACCAGATAATCTGCTTCATCCAGAACCCCCTGTAACTGCCGCACCACTGCCTTCTCCAAAACCTTCCCTAAAAAGGGGAAGTTGGATACCAGCTGATAGTTGGCCATTATTGTTGGGTCGAGCACTGCCTTCTTCCGGAGGGGGCACACTGAAGCATGTTTTGATGCAAGAAACACCCCCTCCCACAAAGATGTGTTGACTATTGCTCCAACCAAACTGCCTGTCACCACCTTGGACACCTTGACCAACCAGGCGGGACATGGATTTAATAGGCAAGTAGGTATGTTCTGTGAAACCCTATGCATTCTGCTATCAACAAGGTGTACAACTGTAACCTCTTGTCTAATAAATAATGGGAGTAACGAAGTAGAAGAAAACAATGGGACTTAAGAACACCTAGACATCTCACATGAATCATATGACACATGAAAATAAGATGATAAAACTAATAAGTGATCACTGAAAAGTCAAAATACTTGGGGCTGTTTCTCTGTGTAGTTTAGCTGGAAATAAAAATCAATAGGGAAGATAGCCTTTACTAGAGATTTAAACCCTAAGTAGTTGTGTCTCCCCATGCAAGGATTACATCCTTACTACATGAAAAAGTGTGGTGTTTTGCAGTGCTCTTGGCAAGATAAGTGTATAAAGTAATTTTGTGAAGCAAAATTTCTCAAAAAACACAAAATAATGCTTTAATATAACTTAATGTATATATAGGCTTTATTTGTCAAAGGGGGCAAACATTTTTATGCAGAGTTAATTTAGCGCTATTATGGAGAACTTCTGAGGGAAAAAATTACACTCATCATTTCTCTGTGGAGGTGAGGAATTTCAAGAGGCTTGACAATTCTTCATTGAGAAGCCTTTGTTGATTTGAGACAAGTGCAATTAAGAACAAATCTAAACAGAGGATTTGCTGCCATAGCAAGTATTCTTGATGCTTCTAGTCTCTACTCAGTCTAGAGTTGGTGACCAGTTGGTGACCAATTCCATGTTCCTACAGAAGGATTTCCATTTGAAGGGCTGCTCCTGATGTCGTGAGAAAAGGAATTTTTCAAGCCTTCTTGCTAATAAATGGCTGTTTTGTTCCCTCTCCTGTACTCACAGTAAATGACTGTTAAATGTACATTTGGAATGAGAATGTAATAGAGCAGATATAATGTTGAAAATGCTGATTTTTATCTTGCCAGTCTCAGATTCACTTGACACAAAATGACCATATTTGCTTCCTTTCCAGATGGAAGAAAGCCACTGCAGCTGCTTTCCTCTTATATTAAAATGGCCAACATTCCCTTAATTAGATTGACATACAAATGACAATGGCCTCACATTGTTTCCAAAGCAAAGACCACCCTCATGGAACCTGGCCACCATTTAACTAATGCTTATGTCACAAAATGTTTCATCCACTGTGCCTGCTAATGTGTGATATGTCTTCTTGAAATGTGTAAAGAATTAGAAAGTTGCAAAGCACCTGAGGAACACTTGCCAACAATTCACAAATGACAATGTCATTAAACCCTGAAGTGCACTTCATAAGATGTGTTATACTTGCAATGAAAATTTTGTTCATGTTCACTAACAAAGAAGCAAGAAAGCTAAGGAAGTAGTGGATGAAAATATGTATTTTTGTGAATATTCTGGCCACATCCAAAAGAGCAGTTTCAACTCTTGGGCAATTTGTAGAGTTAAATATGAAACCCATGATCTGTCATTAGTTAAGATCACTCTAGTGAGAAGGGGGATCCTGGTATGACTTTAAAGAAAACAAATGAAACAATAACTATAATCTCAATTCATGATAATACAGAGAATATTTTAGTTAATAGGCTACTAAAAACTTTGATTCTTGGGTATATGGAACTTGAATTTTCACTATTATTTATGGCTGGTGTGCACTTGAAGAAGGTAAAGCAATAGAGTTGATTGGATCACTTCAAATTGAAAGAGGATAGAGACCATTTTTGAATGCTAGCTGTACAACTAGTAGATTAATAGCATTCTAAAGTAATCTAGATTATGCTTCACTTTGCTTTTCTAGCTTTTTTTTAACTTGTAAGACTTTTTTTTGTTCAGTGTCCAATTGATCCTCCTCCATCAGGCCATCCCACCACCTCAGGACTCAGTGATTTCTCAGCACATGATTTGACCTGAAATCTTGAGTGACTGGAAATGCAAAAGTCGCAGCAGTCAAAAAGCATTGAGATTACTTAATCTTCTTAATAATGAGGTAAACAAATGAATGGTACATGCCAATGTCTCAGCCAACCAAATTGTCCACTGGCTACTACTTAATGGGAAACCATATTCAAACCTATGGAAAAACAACCCACGGAAAAACAAAGAGGATAAGAAGGAATGAGGAATGGAAAACAAGTGATCTGACTATCCTCTTTACTGTGGGAGAGTTGGAAGAGGCTTTGAGCATGGCCCATGCTCCCTATCTCTGTTTTGCCTGCTGTAGCTTCATTGAACACGAAGCAGAGGTGGGGAGCACAGGCGGCTGCACTCAAAGCAGCAACAGTAAAGAAATCTCTCCCCCCCCCCCCAGCTGCTTTGAACACAAAGCATCGCTGGCGGGCACAGAGCCTGTCAAATCAGGCCATCATCCTGTCAGCTGGATCATGAGATTAGCATGAAAGATACTGTGGACATTGAAACTGCTCAATTTCATTGGGAACTTACCGACAGTTGTTATTCCCTCTGTACTATCTGCCAGGGTGACCTATTTAAGAAGCCCAGACCAGATTTGCCCATTTTCCCATGAATGATCAGTGAGGGATAGGTCAAAAAACTCACACCATCATGAAGAAAATTAGGTGATGAGATAAAAATTCCTATACAGTTGTGAAGCAACCAGCTAATCTCACACTGAACTCACAAAGTGGGTGGGCAGGCCACTCTTGCCTTGAAAAGACACCAGATACAGGGAGGGACCAGCCTAAATAGGCCTGTCTGAACTATGTGGTGAGAGTCAATTTGCTCAATTAAGTGCCTGCCTATTGTGCTGGGTGGAGGTGCCACATCTGGTGTTATACTAGTGAACTACCATTTACACATTTAAGTTAACTGGATCACTTGATACTAACCTGTTAAAATGTATTAATTTATTTTACCTGATTTTATGACTGTAGTTTTATTATTAATAATATTAATTTTCATCAGATTTTTCAAAAATAAGAAAAATCAAATAACAAAAATACAACATCACAATACAATCTATACCTATAATCCAAGGGTTAACTGTTGGAACTTGCTATATGTTTCTGCACCCATCCATCCTATCCCGTACCGAGCCTCCTGCGCTCACCTGAAACCGGCCCGGAGGTTACTGCAGGGTTGCGAAAGGTGCCAGTGGGACAAGAGTCCCACGAACACAAGAAAAGGAAAATAACTTCACTTCCCAACGTCCTCTGCACCACGCCACAGTCAATCAGGCTGAGAGGTACAAGCAAAAAGAACGTTGGGAAATGCGGCACGGCCAATTAAAATCGAGCCGCAGGAAAAAAAACGCCACATGAACGCAAACCAAAAACACAAAACTCAAAGTCCCAGCATCCTACGTGCCGGGAGCATGCAGAATGCTGAGAAAGCCGGCGTGTGAAAAAGAAAATTAAAAAAACGCAACATGAGTGCAAGTCCCCAGTAGGCAGATGCAGCGCCTCACAGCCTCGCAAAACAAAAATCCACAAAAATCCACTGAGAGACACCCACCAGCCTTCTTTCCTGGGGCAATGGGGAGAAGAGGGACTCCCTCTCCTCAATGCTACCCCGCCGAAGACACGGCGAGACCACCGCCGGCCTCAAGGAAAGTTGAGCCAGGGTGAAAAAAAAATAACAGCAGCAGGCAGCAGTTCGTCAGGGGAAGCACCCTCCCTGGTGAATGACTGGCTGCTGCCTTTGTACTTCTGATGGAGGTAATACAAAAGCAGCAGCCAGCTATCTGCAAGGAAGAGCACCACTCCTTATGGATCGCTGCCTGCCAATCTCTGGTTAGGTAAGCCAGGAGAGAAAGGAGACAGAGAGGAGAGAACCATCGTCAGTTGATTTTTGATGCATTTTCTGAAGAAAGACTATGTCTGGCCTATCTTTCCTGAGAGCTGATTCAAACCTTCTGCATTTGACCTGACAGCCAGTACCTTTCACATTCGAAGTTAACACCTTTATATTCTTTATAGATCAATCCACGAACAATTTTGTCCACCACATTCTCGTATGGGTGTGCATTCCTTTAGCCAGGAATTCCCCTTCACCCTACATAAACAACTAAAATACAAATATAAACAAAATAACATAAAACAATTTTTTTCAGCCCTCCCCACTTTTTCCCAAAAAAGTCATCTTTGTTCCCTAAATGGGGGGGGGGGGGGCGCGTAGCTGATGTGAGGTGATCATTGATGTTATTATTTCCCCAGTGCTGTTCTTTTTCTTTAACTACCACCAGCCGTTCCCTGTGATTCCAAATCATCATCATCACGGATGCCTGATTTTTAACCCCCTGAAACAATTAGTTCCTCCTTAAGAGCATCCTATTCCTTGGTACCAGTTTCAACCAGTTTTGCTTGTTCCATAATATACATTGCATCCAACCCTTGAGCAATCACAAACCAACGGCCCAGATGAAAGAAGGTCAATTGTTTTGGGAATTTCCAATTGTACTTTATAGCTTTATCAATCAATCTTTTAGTTATTGGTTTCATCGACTGTTTCCAAATTCTTTCCTCTACTGAAATGTCATTATATAACTCAATGTCAGATCCATCCATTTTTAAGGCCTGTATTCCCACTTTTTTAATGTGTGCCATCACACTCAATTTATCCGACACATTTGCAAATTTCAAGAACACGTTTCTAGGTCCTGTTCTACCTTTCTTTGAACCTAAATGAAAAACACTGATAATATGTTCAGGACCAAAATTAGTTCCCAATCCTAACCCATTCAACCATGTTAATATTCTGGACCTTAACAAATCTGGGGTCTTCTCAGGAATCTTTCTAATTACTATATTAGCTCGTCTCATCTGTTCTTCCACCATTTCTAATCTCATCTCTTGACTCCTCACCTTAAGATCTCTCTCCTTATCTTTTTCCTTTATCTTGTCTAATTCTTTGGTTACTTTTACTTGTTCTTTTTTCATCTCATCCTGTTCTTTTTTAATTGCATCCTGTCCTTTCTCCAATTTATCATGTCCCGAATGCATTGTTTTAATAAGATCTGCCATCATTGTTTGCAGATTCAATTGCCATTTCATTATTTCTGTCTTATCCTTGACCCACTTCTCTTCTAATTTTTGAACATCTTTCTGCAAACTGAGCTGTAAACTGTGTAAATCTTTCTGTAAGTTCATCTCCATAAAATCTATTCTTTGTTTAATTTTTTCATGCTCAGTCTTGGGTGCCCCTATTCCTTTCTCATCTTTAGCCTTCGGCTAAAGATTTAGCCTTCGGCTTTAGCCTTCGGCTTTAGCCTTCGGCTCCCTCCCGTGGCCCTGCTGGTCACGGGAGGTGGGAGCGAAGCCCAGCTGCCTGTCATCACGGCGGGGGCCGTGAAAAGCCGCCGCCGCCGCCCCGGACACCAGCGCCTTCGGCTCCCTCCCGTGGCCCTGCTCGTCACGGCAGGTGGGAGCGAAGCCCAGCTGTTTGGCATCGCCGCCGCCGCCGCCGCCGCCGCGGGAGGTGGGAGCGAAGCCCAGCTGCCTGTCATCACGGCAGGGGCCGTGAAAAGCCGCCGCTGCCGCCCCGGACGCCAGCGCCTTCGGCTCCCTCCCGTGGCCCTGCTGGTCACGGGAGGTGGGAGCGAAGCCCAGCTGCCTGTCATCACGGCAGGGGCCGTGAAAAGCCGCCGCCGCCGCCCCGGACGCCAGCGCCTTCGGCTCCCTCCCGTGGCCCTGCTGGTCACGGGAGGTGGGAGCGAAGCCCGGCTGCCTGTCATCGCGGCAGGGGCCGTGAAAAGCCGCCGCCGCCGCCCCGGACGCCAGCGCCTTCGGCTCCCTCCCGTTGCCCTGCTCGTCGCGGGAGGTGGGAGCGAAGCCCAGCTGCCTGTCATCACGGCAGGGGCCGTGAAAAGCCGCCGCTGCCGCCCCGGACGCCAGCGCCTTCGGCTCCCTCCCGTGGCCCTGCTGGTCACGGGAGGTGGGAGCGAAGCCCGGCTGCCTGTCATCGCGGCAGGGGCCGTGAAAAGCCGCCGCCGCCGCCCCGGACGCCAGCGCCTTCGGCTCCCTCCCGTGGCCCTGCTCGTCGCGGGAGGTGGGAGCGAAGCCCAGCTGCCTGTCATCACGGCAGGGGCCGTGAAAAGCCGCCGCTGCCACCCCGGACGCCAGCGCCTTCGGCTCCCTCCCGTGGCCTTGCTCGTCACGGGAGGTGGGAGCGAAGCCCAGCTGCCTGTCATCACGGCAGGGGCCGTGAAAAGCCACCGCTGCCGCCCCGGACGCCAGCGCCTTCGGCTCCCTCCCGTGGCCCTGCTGGTCACGGGAGGTGGGAGCGAAGCCCAGCTGCCTGTCATCACGGCGGGGGCCGTGAAAAGCCGCCGCCGCCGCCCCGGACACCAGCGCCTTCGGCTCCCTCCCGTGGCCCTGCTCGTCACGGCAGGTGGGAGCGAAGCCCAGCTGTTTGGCATCGCCGCCGCCGCCGCCGCCGCGCTCTCCCTGCCCCCACCACTGGCGGGGAGATAAAGGGAGCCCCCCGTGGCCCGGGAGGCTCCGAAGAGAGACGCCGCCGCCGCCATCGCCGCCGCCGCCATCGCCGCCGCCGCCATCGCCGCCGCCGCGCTCTCCCCGCCCCCTTCATCGGCGGGGAGATAAAGGGAGCCTCCCGTGGCCCGGGAGGCTCCGAAGAGAGACGCCGCCGCCGCCGCCGCCGCCGCCGCCGCCGCCGCCGCCGCCGCCGCCGCCGCCGCCGCCGCCGCCGCCGCCGCCGCCGCCGCCGCCGCCGCCGCCGCCGCCGCCGCCGCCGCCGCCGCCGCCGCCGCCGCCGCCGCCGCCGCCGCCGCCGCCGCCGCCGCCGCCGCCGCCGCCGCCGCCGCCGCCGCCGCCGCCGCCGCCGCCGCCGCCGCCGCCGCCGCCGCGCTCTCCCCGCCCCCACCACCGGCGGGGAGATAAAGGGAGCCTCCCGTGGCCCGGGAGGCTCCAAAAAGGGACGCTGCCGCCGCCGCCGCCGCAGCCGCGCTCCCCCCGCCCCCACCACCGGCGGGGAGATAAAGAGGCGCTGCCTCTTCCCGGGGGCCCATGCTATTCGGCCCGGGAATGGGAGGCAGGTGTGTCCCATCTCCCTTTGGACCCTGCCTGTTGGGGGGCTTAAAGGAGAGGCGCCGCCGGAGGCCCGGAAATTTTGTTCGGTGCTGGATTTGGGGGTGGATGGCGGAGGGGGAGGGAAGAGAGAGTGTTGGCCTTGCCAGCCAGGAAGGAGGGGCAGCATTCCGTCTAGGGAGGTTCCGGAGATTAATATAGGTGTTGTGACGGGCATGGGGCGGTATGGCGGGTACCGTGGGGCGGGCCGCACTCGGGGAATGCGGGTCCGATGTTTAAGTGCGGTCCCTCATTCCAGCCCTGCAGGTACATCTCTGGGTCCTGAGCAGCAGATCCAGAGTGCCCCCGCCCTTAGGCTGCTGCTGGTGAATGCCAGGTCGGTTTGTAATAAGGCCCCCCTGATTCAAGATGCCATCCAGGATGGGCGGGCCGACCTGGCATGCATCACTGAAACCTGGCTGACACCTGAGGATGGAGTACCTCTTTCGGACATGTGTCCAGCTGGGTTCGGTATTTGGCACCAGCCTAGAGGTGAGGGGAGGGGCGGTGGTGTCGCCATTGTTGCCAGGGAGTCTTTGGGAGTCGCTAGGGCCACTGCTCCACAAGTGTCTGGTTGTGAGGCCCTGCTTCTACGGTTGGGCCCCAAGGGTCAGTTGGGGATCTTGCTCCTGTACCTGCCCCCTTGCAGGGTAAGGGATGCCCTGCCTGAGCTCCTCGAGGCCGCCTCGATGCTGGCGTTGGAGTTCCCGAGGCTTATGGTTCTGGGGGACTTCAATTTGCCATCGTTGGGGATGGCTTCTGAGGGGGCAAGGGAGTTCATGGCTTCCATGGCAGCCATGGGCCTGACTCAGGTAGTTCGGGGTCCGACCAGGGGCAGCGGTCACATGCCAGACTTAGTTTTCCTGTCGGAGCAGTGGCAGAGTGACCTGAGATTACAGGACTTAGTCATCTCACCTGTGCCATGGTCGGATCACTATCTGGTGACTCTTGACTTTCTGGGGGCGACACTTCATCGTAGGGAGGCAGGGCCTATTAAAATGGTCCGCCCTCGGCAACTAATGGATCCAGATGGTTTCCAGAGGGAACTGGGGGATGTACCTCTGGATCGGCTAAACGATTCACCCGAGGCACTCGTCGACCTATGGAATAGGACGACAATAGCTGCCTTGGATGAAATCGCGCCACTGCGGCCTCTCCGCGCCCGGGGAACTAGGTCATCTCCGTGGTTCACAGAGGAACTACGGGAACTCAAACGGGCAAAGAGACGCCTAGAGCGCCGCTGGGTGAAGACCCAGGATGACTCCGATTGGACACTAGCTAGAGCCGCTATTAGGGCCTACCTAGTGGCGATGGGGGTGGTGAGGCGGCAATACTTCACCACCCTTATTGCCTCCGCTGATAATCGCCCAGCCGCCCTGTTCCGGGTAACCAGGTCCCTCCTCGGTAGAGGGAGATCGGTGCCCGGTTGGCAGGGGTCGGCTGAGGACTTTGCTGACCATCTGGTGGAGAAAATCGATCGGATTCGTTCAGGATTGAATCCTGGCGTGGATGGGGAGGGTCGGGGGGGTGCCGGAGCACAGTCTTGCTGTACGATCTGGGATCGGTTTGATCCTGTTGTCCCTGATGAAGTGGACAGGCTCCTTGCAGATGTTCGTGCCACTACATGTCCTCTGGACCCCTGTCCCACCTGGTTGGTGAAAGCATCCAGAGGGGTAACAGGGGGCTGGGTTGGGGGGATAGTAAATGCTTCTTTACGGGAGGGGGTATTTCCTGCACAGCTAAAACATGCTTTGGTGCGCCCCCTCCTGAAGAAAATGTCCCTCGACCCAGCTGTCCTTAACAACTACAGGCCGGTTTCCAACCTGCCCTTTCTGGGTAAGGTTTTGGAGAAGGCGGTGGCGCGCCAGCTGCAGAGTGTCCTGGAGGAAGCGGATTATCTAGACCCCTTTCAATCGGGATTCAGGCCCGGATATGGAACGGAGACGGCATTGGTCGCACTGATGGATGATCTCTGGCGGGAGCGGGACGGGGGTTGTCCATCCGTCCTTGCTCTTCTTGACCTCTCAGCGGCCTTCGATACCGTCGACCACGGTATCCTGCTGGAACGGCTCGAAGGACTGGGGATCCAGGGCACTGTGTTGTCCTGGTTTTCCTCATTTCTGGAGGGCCGTACCCAGTCGGTGTGGTTAGAGAGTGAGAGGTCCAGCCCTAGGCTTCTCAAATATGGGGTGCCTCAGGGATCTGTGCTCTCTCCTCTCTTATTTAACATCTACATGAAGCCGCTGGGTGAGATCATTCGTTCCCACGGGGTGCGGTACCATCAGTACGCGGATGATACTCAATTGTACATCTCGGCCCGTGGGGACCCCAGTGATGCTGTTGAAATCCTATCCGGATGCCTGGAGGCCATTGGGGTCTGGATGGGGGCCAATGGGCTTCGGCTGAATCCCAGCAAGACAGAGTGGCTGTGGATAGGGGGCCCCACGTTATCCAAGGAGTTACCATCTTTGGTACTGGATGGGGCTGTTTTGCCCCAGACAGACCCAGTGCGCAACTTGGGGGTCCTTCTGGACTCACGGCTCCTGCTGGAAGAACAAGTGGCAGCTGTGGCCAGGGGGGCTTTTGCCCAACTTCGGGTGATTCACCAACTGCGCACGCTCCTGGACTGGGGCTCCTTGCTTATGGTCACTCATGCTCTGGTTACTTCCCAACTAGATTACTGTAATGCGCTCTACATGTGGCTGCCCTTGACGACCATTCGGAGGCTGCAGCTGGTCCAGAATGCGGCGGCCCGGGTGGTGATGGGGTGTGGGCGATATGCCCATGCCTCACCGCTGCTTCGGGAGCTGCACTGGTTACCAGTTTGTCTCCGGGTGCAATTTAAGGTGCTGGTTTTGACCTTTAAAGCCCTATATGGCAGGGGGCCAGGATACCTTAGAGACCGCATCGTCCCAAGAGTGACTGCCCGTCCAACCAGAGCGGACCGGAGAGGCTCTCTGGTGGTGCCATCAACGAGGGGTGCACATCTGACTAGCACCCGAAGGAGGGCCTTCTCCGTGTCCGCACCAACCCTCTGGAACCTCCTACCAACAGATCTAAGACTTCAAAGTGAATTGCTGCCCTTCAGGAAAGGAGTAAAGACCTGGCTGGCAGGGCAGGTGTGGGGCCCGAACGGGACTATGGCCCCCGCCGGCTGGCTTTTATAAGACTCTCTCTCTTTCCCTCTGTGTGGTAGGTGGGACGGGCGAGTGGGATATGGGTTTTAAAATGGGGGTGGATGTCGGATTTTTATTTTTATTTTTTATTGGGTGGGTTTTATAAGGTTTTATAATGTTTTTATGTATTTTTTAGAGTTGTTGTAATGCCGCCCTGAGTCGGGTTCTGCCTGAGTGGGCGGCATTTACAAATGTGAATGATAAATAAAATAAATAAATAAATAAAATTTCTGAGATTTCTGCTGTTGTTGTTGCGGTTGTTGTAGTTGTGGTTGCTGCTGCTGCTTCTGTTGCTGTTGTTCTAATATTTTTTCTCACCCTCTCCTGTTCCTTTGCTTCTTTTAATTCTTGGTGCAAGTCCTTCGGGCCCCCCTTACGATCGTTCTCCATCCTAATCAGCCTTTTATAACTTCTATCTGGCGATGTCTCTCGATCTACGCTTACCCAAGATGGCTTTTTATCCTTTTCCACCCCCGCCCACGATGACTCATTCACACAGAAAAATATACAATTATAATTATTCTGAATATCCCCAGACCAATCAATTTAAATTCAAAGTATATCAAACCATAAATTCAGACTTTTCCAATCTTGTAAATCAATAATAATTCAACTTAGTAAATAATAATAATCAAAATGAGAAAGGGTACAAAAATGTATCCACTGTGTCCATTTTCTTTCAAAAATCAAAAATCTTGTAATTCAGTTTGATACCCAACCTCTTATTATTTTATTGTCTTGTAATCTTCAATATGTCCAAATCAATGGGGGTGAAGTAACAAGAAAAAAGACCAACTTTTTCCTTACAGCCTTAGGAAGCTTGTTACTTTGTGACAATCCAATCCAGTCCAATGACAGTAAAAACTGTATCCAATATGTAAATATATCCTTGTGCCAGTGAAAAAAGGTTGAAGTTTCTGAATATTCCCCAGATCAATCAATTGGTCCGATATATCCAAATCAATGGAGATGAAGTAACAAGAAAAAAAATCCACCCTTGGGAAGCCTGTTACTTTGTGGCAGTCCAATCCAATCCAATGACAGTAAGAACTGTATCCAATATATGTCCAGTATATCCTTGTGCCAGTGAAGAAAGGTTGAAGTTTCTGAATATTCCCCAGCCAATCAATTGGTCCGATATATTCAAATCAATGGGGATGAAGTAACAAGAAAAAAATCCACCCTTGGGAAGCCTGTTACTTTGTGGCAATCCAATCCAATCCAATGACAGTAAGAACTGTATCCAATATGTGTCCAATATATATCCTTGTGCCAATGAAAAAAGGTTGAAGTTTCTAAGTCACCAAATATTCTTAATATTTTATAACTTTGTCTTGTGAAGTCCAAACTTGAAAGGAAATTTTTTTTTGGAGAGGAATAGAGAATCCACTTTATTAATGAAGCCTCACAGAACCAATTCAATGTTTATAAGCCTTATCTTCAATCTGTCCTTGGCTAGCACCGAAAGTACTCGCAACAGAAAGAACAAAGTAAGCTCTAGACAAAACAGTCTTTATTCCCAGCCTTTCTTCTCCGGAGCTCCCGAAGCCTCAAAAATCCAGAGCCATCTTATTCTTATTAAAAATATTAAAGCTCCGATATCCACCCTTCATGTAAATCCACCTCGTTCTTGATACAAAACCCCGCTGCAAACAGATCTAAAAATCCAAAAATTTAATCATCCAGACTGTAGAGAGCACAGACTCCAATCCAACTCATGAAATCTTGGTGGGCGGTCAGCTTCAACAAGACAGAAAAGAGAGAGAGAGGGGGGGCAGAGCTGCTGCTTTCCACGGGACTCTGACACACTCCAGGTCTTCGGCTGCCCAGGATCTATCGAAGCCAGCCTCCGCTAACTCTGAGCGATCACTCTCAGCCCCAACACATTAAGTCCTGCACACTCACTGAATCTTCACCATCCAGCTGATCCACACACTCTCCGCCAATTTAAAGTCTATTCATCTCTCATCATCCCGAAAGCTTTACTCTCGCTTCTCACCAAAGTTTCAGTTTCATCCGTCCGTCCACTCCAGTTTCAGTGCTGTCTGCCTCTCACCCTGCAAGTTCCCTCTGTTTGGCTCCAAATTTACTTTGCTGTAAACCGCTCCATACCTCCAGCAGAGGCATTTCAAAAAGTGCTCCGGGGCTCAGACACGTCAAAACTACCAGCCCATCTGAAGCCACCAAAGCCCCACTCTCTCCTTTCTATCTTTTACCAGGCAAAGAACGATGATGAAGGAATTTATTTATGCTATTTTTATAATAATTTGGGTAATTTAAATCACATTAATCCACAAAAGTGGCTCACCTTTTCAACAGCACTGGAGAAAAAGCTCTCACATCGCCAATTTTAGCTACGCCCAAGTGATTCAAATAGAATGTTTTTAGGATGGACACAAATATATGACAAGGCTTATGGTTCTTCTAAATCGAGAGGAGTAGCAACATTAATATCAGACAGATTGGGCTTTGACATGACAAAATATAGCTGACCCGGAAGGTAGGTATTTAATTGTTCAAGGTAAGATTGAGGATGAGAAAGTCACATTGGTTAATATTTATATTCCTAATGAAGGTCAAGAGAATTTTCTGGATAAGATTTATCAAATTTTAAAGAAGGAAGGAACTGCAAAGATGATTGTAGCAGGGGATTTTAATTTGGTAATGTCAACTACAGATACTACAAATATAACACGGGAGGTAGGGGGTAATAAAAAGAAAATTTTGGATAGGTGGATGAATTCGTTAGCTGTAAAGGACACATGGAGAGAAATAAAAAGCTTAGAAAGGGCATATACTTTTTTCCCCCTGGGTTCACAATACTTTCTCAAGGATAGATTATATATTTGTTACAGAAAACATGGTTAAAAAATTGGAAGATATAGAAACTGGGATTATTAAAGAATCTGACCATGCAAAAGTTCTGTTGGTACTAAATTTAGAAAGTTTAAAGAAAAGTAGATTTAATTGGAGATATGATCCCAAGCTATATCGAGATATAGAGGTTAAAAAACAAATGATTCAAAATTGGGAAGAGTATTGGTTGTGGAATGATACGGGGCAAATAGGATATAATATGGTCTGGGATACTATGAAGTCAATATTTAGATGTGAAAGTATTAAATTGACCACTATTAAAATAGACAATGGAAGATAAAGTATGATAAGAGCGAAAAAGAGATAAAAAAAGCTACAGGAGGAGCATGCAAGATCTAAAGATATTAAGATTTTTTATAAGATGAAGAAATTAAGAATGGAAATAGTGGGAAAGGACATAGAAAAGGTCCAACGGGACTTAGTTTATCTGAAGAGGGAGTATTTTGAATTTGGTAATAAAAATTCGAAGTTGCTGGCAAGAACGGCAAAAGAAAGAAAGCCAAAAAGGGAGATTGGAGTTTTGACTAAAGATCAAATTAGATATAATAAATTAAATGATAAAATTAAGATAATTAAGGATTTTTATCAGGAATTATACACTAAAAAAAATAGACATAGGGAAATTGAGATACCAGTTGGAAAAACAAGTGAGCGGAATAACACAAAAGCACAAGCTTAGAATGGAAGAATCAATAACAGTGAAAGCAATAAAAGAAGTGATAGATAAATTGAAGATAGGAAAGTCCCCAGGGGAGGATGGATTACCAGCAGAGTTTTATAAAGAATTTAAAGATATTGTAGTCCCAACATTACTAAAATTGTTCAATTACATTTTGGAGGGGGGGGGGTTTAATCCCGACCTCCTGGAACTGGACAATAATTGTTTTAATACCTAAACCGGGTAAGGATCTTGAGAAAGTAGAATCGTATAGGCCCATTTCCTTAATAAATCAAGATGCAAAAATATTTACAACAATATTGGCTAATAGACTCAATGATGTCATGAATGAATATATAAATAAGGATCAGGCAGGTGTTTTAAAAGGAAGGTATATGGCAGATCTGACAAGGAGGGTTTTGGACTTAATTGACATTGAGATAAAAGATAAAGAAAAGGTAGGAATGGTATCTTTGGATATATTTAAGACGTTTGACTCTCTTCAATGGGTAACAATAAAGGAAATAATTAATTCATATGGATTTGGAGATAAATTTAAGAGTGTTATAGATCAATTATATCAGCAAGGTTCTGCCAATATCAAAGTTAATGAAGCCAATACGGATGAGATTAATTTAGAAGCAGGAACACAGCAGGGATGTCCGCTATCTCCAATATTATTTATTATGGCAATGGAGATGTCAGCAAATGTTATAAGACAGGATACAAAAATTGAAGGCATTGTAGAAAATAAGGTAAGTTTGTATGCGGACGACACCTTAGTAATTTTAAAACATCCTTTGAAGGCATTAGATAGGATTCAGAAACACCTAAAAGATTTTGAGGGAATAACTGGATTGAGGATAAATTGGGACAAGTCTGAAATGATTGTGTGTAATATAGACAAGGAAGAACAAAAGAAAATTAAGGATAAATATAAAATAGAGGTTAGAAATAGTTTGAAATATTTGGGTATAAATATATCCTACAAATGGGAGAATCTCAAGAAGCTTAACTATGGAAAACAAAAAAAGAAAGAAATAAAAGATAAATTCTTGCAATACAATAAATTAAAGTTGTTGTGGTTCGGCAAAGTTGCGTTGTGCAAAATGATGTTACTTCCAAAGTTGAACTTCCTATTTGATACTTTGCCGATTCAATTAAAAGAAAAAGAAATTAAAGAATTCCAAAATATGTTTAATGTTTATTGTAATGGTGGAATCAGAGCCAGAATCAATAAAAGTTTGTGGTATTCATCTCAAAATGAAGGTGGGTTGGGTATACCAAATCTCAAGAACTACTATAGATCATTCCAGATTAAAAACATAGTTAAGATTTTGAGGAAGGAAAAATTAATATGGGAGGATCTTGAGATGAAGGCATTAAATCATATAGGTAAGGTGGCTTTTTTGGGCAGAGAAGGGACTAAATTAAATGTTAAAAACAAAATGATGAAGGTAATATTGGGCATATGGAAAAAGGTTAAAAAAGACTTGGTCCCCGATATTTGTCTGATTGTAGAATTAGAGGATTTTTAAAAATTTCCAATAAAAATAGACAGGAAAGTGAAGGAAATTCTGGATAAAAATAATATTATCCTGCTGAAGGACTGGTTAAACGTCTGTAAGGACAATCAGAAAAAAAATATCTTCTCACAGCTGAAATTGAATTGGTTTCAAATAATATTACTAAATAAGTAGAATAGTAACTACCTGGGAAGTGTAAGCATGGAAAGAGATAAGACAGATTTTGAGGTAATATTACTTAGAATTAGAAAAGGCGAAATGGATATTAAGGGATTGGTAAGTAAAATTTATAAAATTTTAAATAAAGAGACTAATTCACAAGAAACTTTGAGGAAAATATGGGAGCAAGACCTTAATGTCAGTATCACAGAATCGGATTGGAAAAATAAGTGGGGGAAAAGAATTATGAGAACAATGTCAGTCAGAGTAAAAGAACATAATTTTAAAATGCTTTGGAGATGGTACCTGACACCAGTTTGATTACATCAGATAGATAAAAACAAATACCCAATGTGTTGGAGATGCCAAAATAATTTGAAATTATATGAACATATGTGGTGGAGTTGCAAGGTGGTAAATGAATTTTGGGCAAAAATAGAAAATGAGATTTCTAGAATTTTTGGGGAAAATATAAAACTGGAGCCAGCTATAGCTTTGCTGACTGACACAGAACATATGAGTCTAGAAAAGGATAAAAAAGAATTGCTTTCAATATGTTTGACAACAGCAAGACAATGTATAGCGAGAAAGTGGAAGAGTGATCAGACATTAAGGATAGAAGATTGGTACAGGGAAATCTGGGAGTTAGCTTTGAACAACAAACTAACATGGGAGCTGAACATAAAAAAGGGTATAGTAAAAGAGAATAGATTTTGGTAAATTTGGCATTTGTTTGTGGAGTTCGCTGGTCAGGGGGGTGACCGAAGCAAGCCAGTACAGGAACATCATAGTTTTTGGAAATAGTGATGAATAAAGGACACCACATTTTCTAGGGCAATGTATAGTCACATATGGTGTAATGGTAATTTCTGTTTTGAATATTTTCAGATGGTCTAGAAAGGAGAGTTAATATAAAGATAAATAAGATAAGGTAGATTGAAATTAGTTGGTTTATTCAAACTCATTATTCTATTGATAATTATTATTGGACTAAGAGGACTGGAATTGTGGAATATGGTAATTTAAAGCTTTCTACCTTTATCCTTATACTTTCAGTATATATGGCTACCCTATATTCATATTTTTCTATGCTCTTGTTTCATTTTTGTATTGTATGTGAATTTTTTTCTTTCTTCTTCCAAAAGCATTTTGTATTTTGTATTACTTTTAAAATTTAATAAAAAATAATAATAATTAAAAAAGAACCATCGTCAGGCAGCTAGCTCTTCTCTGCCTCCTTCTCCCCTGACCTGCCTAACAAATCTTCCCGGAGGAAGAGCCAGCTAACTGCCAGCTCCTCCTTTTTCCCATTGCTGCATGGAAACCAAAATTCAAAGCAGCAATGGGGAAAAGAGGAACCGACAGGCAGCCTGTTCTTCACACAAAAGTACACACCAACAACAAAACCAAACATTAATAAAAATTAATAAAACACAAATAAATCAATAATTAAAAAACCCATTAATACACAAAAAAAACCAACAAAATCCACAAACAAAAACATCCACAATTCCAGAAAAGCACAGACAATACACCTAACTACAACATGAGAATACCTAACTCTAACAACACAAATTACACAAATAAACAACAACGAAATCACAAAAATTAAACAAGCCAGTAATAAACAAACAAACTTTTCCTTATATTGAACAATCCATAGGATTTTACAAAAAAGAGCACCTTTGGAAGCCAAGGTTGGGCAAGGACCTCCAATGCTGGAGGAGAAAGGGTTACTAACTACGTCTCTTTCCACAGTATATCACTGATTCTTCAGTGATTTATGTTATTGTTTCTGTTGGATTTCTTGTCATTGCTGTTAAGAAAGAGGCTTAGTGCACCACCATTTAAAGAGGCAATAAATAAAATGCATAGTTTTTTTAAAAAAATAAATGTTAATTGAATTTTCAAAACATAACAAAAAGCAAATAATTACATACAACATTACATTAAAGTACAGTATATAACATGACAAAAAAGGACATAAGAAAAAAGAAACAAGAGAAAAAAGCAAAAACATAATGAGTATTACTTCTATTCTATCCTAGAACATAAGAACATAAGAACATAAGAACAGCCTTGCTGGAACAGGCCACAGCCCATCCAGTCCAGCATTCTGTCTCACACAGTGGCTCACCATTTCCTTCAGGGTATTCCCAAGGAGATGCCTTCACCTGCTTAGGATTCCCTGGAAATAGCATTGAGAGATATCCTGCCTATCTCTCCAACCCGGAGGTTGTCCTTAGGTACCCATAATTATAGCCATTGATACCCTTGTCCTCCATGAACTTGTCTAATCCTTTCTTAAAGCTGTCAAGTCTGGCAGCTGTCACCACTTCTTCTGGCAGGGAGTTCCATAGACCAGTAATCCTCTGGGTGAAAAAGTACTTTCTCTTATTTGTTTGAGAACTAGTACCCAAAAGTTTCATCGATTGTCCCCTAGTTCTAGTTTTGTGCGATAGGGAAAACAGTTTTTCCTTATCTACTTTGTCCACACCATGCATGATTTTATAAACTTCAATAAGGTCACCTCTTAGACGCCGTCGTTCAAGAGTGAAGAGGCCCAACCGTTGCAGCCTCAGATGGTAAGGAAGGTGTTCCAGTCCCCTAATCATTCTGGTTGCCCTCCTCTGTACTTTCTCCAACTCCATAATATCCTTCTGGAGGTATGGCGACCAGAACTGTACACAATATTCCAGATGGGGCCTCACCATAGATTTATAAAGAGGCAAAATGACACTTGCTGACTTATTTTCTATACCCTTCCTAATGATCCCTAACATTGAGTTTGCTTTTTTCACTGCTGAGGCACACTGGGTTGACATCTTCATTGAGCTGTCCACCAGGACACCAAGGTCCCTTTCCTGGTTTGTCGCAGAGAGTTCAGACCCCATCAGTTTATAAATGTAATTGGGTTTTTTTGCCCCAACATGCATCACTCTGCACTTACTGATGTTGAAGCTCATTTGCCACTGTTTTGCCCAATCCCCCAGTGTCAAGAGATCCCTCTGGAGCTCTTCACAATCTCTCACAGTTTTCACTACCCTGTATAATTTAGTGTCGCCAGCAAATTTGGCTACCTTGCTTTTTACTCCTACCTCTAGATCATTTATGAAGAGGTTGAAAAGCAGGGGTCCCAGTACTGAACCTTGGGGGACCCCACTCTTTACTTCCCTCCACTTGGAGAAGTGTCCATTTAGTGCTACCCTCTGTTTCCTGTCCCTTAGCCAGTTGCAGATCCAGGACAAGACCTGTCCCTTTATTCCATGACTGGTAAGTTTATTCAAGAGCCTTTGGTGTGGGACCTTGTCAAAAGCCTTCTGAAAGTCCAGATAAACAATGTCAACTGGATCCCCCTTATCCACATGCTTGTTGACACTCTCAAAAAATTCCAACAGATTAATGAGGCATGATTTGCCCTTGTAAAAGCCATGTTGGCTCTCCTTTAGCAGCGCCTTCTCTTCTATGTGCCTATTAATTCTATCTTTTAGGATGGTTTCCATCAGTTTACCTGGGACACATGTCAAACTGACAGGTCGGTAATTTCCTGGATCACCCCTGGATCCTTTTTTGAAAATTGGTGTTACATTCGCTACCTTCCAGTCATCAGGCACAAAGCCTGATTTGAGGGAAAGATTATATATTTTGGCTAGGAGATCAGCAATTTCATCTTTAAGTTCCCTGAGAACTCGTGGATGGATGCCATCTGGTCCTGGTGATTTGTTAGTGTTTAGCTTAACAAGACATGCAAGGACCTCCTCCCTGGTTATTTCTATCTGGCTTAATTCTTCGGTTTCCCTCCCTACGAAGATAGGCTCTGTTTTGGGCATGTGGTCTCTGTCTTCTTCAGTGAATACTGAAGCAAAGAATTCATTGAGTCTCTCTGCAATCTCTGTTTCCTCTTTAATAACCCCTTGCCTTCCATTGTCATCTAATGGTCCAATGGCCTTCCTAGTTGGGTTCTTTCTTCTAATGTACTTAAAGAAGTCTTTGTTATTTCTCTGAGTATTTTTAGCTATACGCTCCTCAAAGTCTTGCTTTGCTTTCCTGATTGTTGCCTTGCATTTGTTCTGCCAGAATTTATGTTTCTGCCTGCTGTCCTCATTCGGACAAGCCTTCCATCTTCTAAATGAGCTTTTCTTGCTCTTGATCACTTCCCGAACAGCTCCTGTAAGCCACATCGGAGTCCTCTTGGACCTGGCAGTGCCCTTTTTCCTTTTGGGTATGCATTCCAATTGGGCCTCTATTATTGTTTTTGTAAATAACCTCCATGCCTCTTGGAGTGTTTGGACTCTCTCAATTTTCCCTTTCAGTTTCTTTTTTACTAGTTTCCTCATCTTTGGGAAATTTCCTTTTTGAAAATTTAAGGTCTCTGTTTTAGATTTTATCAACGACTTGCAGTCTATGATCAAGTTAAACATAACTGAGTTGTGGTCACTGTTCCCTATTGGATCAGTCACATTAACATCTTGCACCAGATCCTGAGTATTACTCAGGATCAAGTCAAGGATTCTTGTACCTCTAGTTGGGTCTTCAACCATCTGTCCCAGGGAACAATCATTTAGCATATCTAGGAACTTTATCTCTTTATCATGTGCTGAACAACAGTTCACCCAGTCTATGTGAGGGTAATTGAAGTCCCCCATTATAACCAGGCTTCCCTTCTTGGATGCCTCCTTTACAACATTCTCCAACTGCCAGTCTCCCTCAAGAGTTTGGGTCGGAGGCCGATAGTATATGCCTACTGTTAGACCATCCTTGTGGCCTGGTACTCTTACCCACAGAGCTTCTAATGGTGACTCTAAATCCCCTAGATATTCCAATTCATACGATTTTATCACTTCTTTGACATACAAGGCTACACCACCTCCTGTTTGCCCCTTCCTATCCTTCCTGTACAGTTTGTAGCCTGGGATAACTGTATCCCATTGGTTATCATCCGTCCACCAGGTTTCAGTGATACCAATAATATCAATATTCTTATCTATTGCTAAGTATTCCAGCTATCCTTGTCATATTATTAAATTTTATCACATATATAAAATGCATAGTTTGTCCAGAATATCCTTACCGCTGAGTCTAGGACTACATGCATTCAGAGCATCTCTTTAATACCTCCTATAAGCATCCTCACATTTTAAAAATGGCATTCTTTATTTACCAGCTATTCAGACTCTTGTTATCCTAAAAATTTCAAAATTAGTTACTTTTGTCTACAAACCTCATTATGCCACAAGTGTTGTACAAGTTTTCTTCTACCAGGATCAGTGTTGAAAAATGCTGAAATCCCTGGCTAACTATGAAGTTCAGTCAGTTACTATGAATAGTCACAATTTTTCAGACTAGATTAATTCAGTGAGTTGCAGGAAGACAAAAAGTGATATCCCTTTTTTTGCCACACAGTGTGCATGACTATATCTCAGGTACAAAAAAACCCTGACAAATGGCAGGAGTATTTTCTATGGAACCACCTTGGACAATTACATTTCCCAGAACTACTAGCACCTAGGATGTCATGTCTTTGGCATTAAAAATGTGAGGGATGGAGAAAAATCATACAAAGAGTTCTCTGGTGTTGGTCTTTTTCATCGTTAGCATTGCCTGCAGACATGTTAGGAGAGATATCAGAGAGTAGCAGGTCGAATATGGGAGTTCACAGAGTATTCAAACAATTCACTGGAGGTAGAAAAGTGTATTAGGGCCTATCATTGTCCTGATGGTGTCATATTGAGTGCTCTGAGACTACAGTAATTGAGTACATTCCAGGATGAATGAGTGGTGTCTGCCCATCAGAGGAGACACTGGTCTGACTTGGCAGAAAGGAGCCTCATTTGCTTAGAGCAAATCTGAATCTTGCCATCAGCTGCTGTACTTTTGTGAATCCCAATGGAAGAAGAGCCATGTCCAAGAAACAGCAATGTCTGCATTCAGATTGACCCTGAATGTCTGCAGAATTAGCAGTTGCAATTATCTTACATAAACCACTTGCTCAGAAGGATTACATTCTGTTTTGGTGCCATACACACATTATGCCTCTTTCTGTAATGGTCTTTCCTTGAAATACAGAAGCATTTCTAACTAAAGCTGAAAATAATGACAGTGAACAAGACTTCAGAGCCCATGTGGCTCTGATTAGGTAAACTACTGTATGCCGGGATTTGTATACTGGAAAAATAGGTGGATCACAATCCTTTAATTTATAATTGAGGCCTTGCTATGATAATTCATAGTGCTTTATTATCTTACATAGAAGTCTTTGGGCACAACCTGCTTCAAACTGGAAATTGTTTTCACACTGATATAATTAGGCTGCTCAGCATTAACAGTTAATTATCACATTAATAAACTGCTATTACTTTCCTTCTACTCCAAACCATACCAAAGTGGTATGATTATGCATGCATTGCTTTTAGGCAACATAATTGTCCTTAAAGAAAATCTTTACAGTGTAAATGGAATGGAGAGATACTAGTTAAGCAAGTCTGAAGGGCATGCAGAACATATACCGAACAAGGAACTGTAATTTCCCCCATATCACATCTTTTCCAGTAATTTCACATCAGAGGGCTAGATCTGGTTCTTTTTTTTTAGAGAAAGAGAAAGGGTTCTTTTTTTTGTGCCTTGCAGTTTTACAAGGACATCACTTATCCAAGGACACAAAAGCAAATGTAATTTAACAACATCCAATTCCTTCAGCTGGGCTGGCAACTCTTACCAAGGTTTATGAGTCTTAAAGTTTAGAACTACTGCCCGCACATGTCTCTCAAAGTTGTTAAGAGCCACTCTGTCCTGTTTAAGGCCACCTTTTAAATGTGGCCTGAGTAACAATCGATGGTAATGTAGGGGTGATGAATGAAATAGGTCACCTTGGCAACTTGGAATAGTCAGCTTTCGCCCACCTGCAGATGAGAAGGGGTGAAGGAGATCAGGGCATGGTTTTGCAAACTTGGAATGTGAACGGTGTGCCAAGAGACCTGAAAAAGAAAGCAACAGACATGTCAAGAGGTGTGTGAGTGTAGGAAAGATAACAGGATATGAGTTTCCTGTGTTATCCTCTGATGCTGCTATTGGGCTTTTTAAAGGATGAGGAAGTTGGTAAATAAGTTGTTAAATGTACTAAAACCACCTGCTATTGAAAGTTACCCAAAGTTTGCAACAGAAACTACACTTTTTTCACAGTAGAATATATGGGACTCAACAGAAATTAATATGAAAACTAATATGTTTTGAACCTAGAATTGCCCATCTAGTGTAAAAATGTTTTATTTTAATGCAAACTGTTTCAATTATTAGGAGTGGCATAGTGGACTTCAGCAGAGTGTCAGCTCAATTCTGTGAAAGTGTTTATTTTTTTCTTTCAAAAAAGAAACTAAACCCTGCTATAGCTGTTTTACATATATGAACTGTGGTACCCAATCTCCAGCATGATGTCCATTTTGTCCAGAGCTAGAATCATCATATTTTGAAATGCCAGCATTTCAACAGGGGCCACAACTGACATCTGCCTTAACACTCCCTTAAATCATACTTGCATCCTGGCATTTGAAGCAACTAGGACCAGTCATCATTTTATTTTGCCACAATATGGTGGACAGACACTATGCTGGAGAATACATATCCCTCAAAGAAAACCTAACTTTACAATCATGGTGGGATACAGGTTCTTTGATAGAGCAATTGATTGACCACAACATAAGAAAAGTGGAGAACTGCTGGGTTGGGCAATTCCTTAGAGTTGTCCTAAATGCCATTACATGCAGCTGTTCTGTATAATAGATGTTCTCAGTTAATGGGTGTTACTTTCTTTTAGACAGTACATCCAGAAATTCTCATAAATGTGACTCATTTGTCTCCTTCAAAGTTGATTTTTTTTTGAATAGTAGCCATGTTAGTGTGTGTTTCAGGCATATCGGAAAATAAACAAAAATGTTGTAGACATGGGTCTGATGAAGTGGACTTGATCCATGAAAGATCGCATTAAAATATAACAGTTAGACTTTAAAGTGACACAGTGTTTTTGTTTCGTTTTGTTTATTCTCTGATATTTCTTTTGTCTCTGACTGACATTTTTCCCCAGGTGTCACAACTTTTTTTTGTTTTTTACAAAAATATTTTTATTGAAAATTTTTAATACATACATAAAAAAGAAGAAAAAACTTACAAAATTAAAAATCAAAAGACAATACAATATACAATAAGAAAAACAATATACTGAGAGTTATCAAAAATTTCCAAAATCCAAACATCAAAATACTAATATTTAATAAACAATTGCTAATGTATTAATTACCCCCCCCCCCAAAAAAACAACAACACCATCTTATTCTCACTACCAATAATACCAATTGTCAAAAGGTACTTTCTTGGCTCTTCTCTGTACTGCCTAACAGACAGCCGTTTATTATAGTGTCGAGGCAGGCATAAATAATTTCCTAGAGGTTTATCTGCTTTTTCTTTTTGCAGGGACCATTTTAAGATGCGCTCACCTCTATTTGTCCAGAAATATCTGGCAATAAAAATGGCGATGTGGGACCTTTAGGAATGTCAAGTATTCCCAAACATCTACTTTATGCATCCTCCCTTTTGACAACACTTTCAGAGTCCAGCTAACCAGGAGTATAAATAAAAATTACCTCAATCAGGAAGAGACTTCAGCAAACTTGGTAACACTCCTTTTTTAAAGAACGAAACCTTAATGAAGACTACTTCTTCTCTCCGGAATTCACTCCCCTGATAAAGACCTAATTTATGGCCTCCCTCTCACTTCTGGTTTTTGTATGCTGGATTCTAAATCTTCTCCTCTTTAAGGAGAATAAAAATACGCTACTACAATTCTTCAAATATAGCAGCTTTTTATTGAGACAAAAATAGAGTAAAATAGCATACGGATAAAGGCAGTTCAAATAGAAACATAAAACATAAAACAATAGAAATGGCTAAGCTAGCTAAATAGGTCAAACCATACCTGTCAACCACCCTGTTTTACCCAAGAAAACCCCTTATTTTTACCCCTCTTCCCACCCCCTCCTGTTTAATCGATTTTCCCTTATTTTTTAAAACGAAATAAGCTGCAGTATTTTTTCCAGCCACCAGAGGTCGCTGTATGGATTTTCGCATGTGGAAGGGGAGAGAGAGAAGGGGGGGGGCATTCTGCAGTTAGTTTCTCTTTCATTTTCCTGCCAGCCACATGGCCAAGATGGCGCTTCGTTTCATGCTGGGACTAGGGACGGGAGTCTACTCTAGGTGAGCAATATTTCATATATGCAGGGGAAAATCAGCTCTTGGTCTGGGGGCAGAGACTTCTCTCTCACTCTCATGCTTTATTGAGCTGTTTCTGCCCTGCCTTCCATTTCTGTTCTAGAGTTAACTTGGGGGGGGGGGGAGTGCTTGCTCACTATATGCTAAAGGCTTCCCTTGCTCGAAAGACAGTCATTTTTAGAGTGCCAGGTTCACCATCACAGCTTTGTGCCCATTGCATCAACAATACTATATGAGAGAGAGAGAGGGTGTGTGTGTTCCGTTTCTGTTCAAGAGTTAACTTTGGAGGGGTTAACTCTGTGTGCTTGCATGGTTGTGTAAGGTGATCTGAGTTAGGTAAAGGTAAAGGGTCACCCTTGCTCAAAAGCCAATCGTATCTGACTCTAGGATTCAGTGCTCATCTCTGTTTCAAAGCCGAAGAGCCAGCATTGTCTGCATCTGCAGACATTTCCATGGTTATGTGGCAGGCATGACTAGACACCAGAGCGCATGGAACACTGTTACCTTCCCACCAAAGTGGTCCCTATTTATCTACTTGCAATTTCTTGCTTTCGAACTGCTGACCTTCTGCCTCCCAGTCAGCATCTTAGTCACTTAAGCCACTGAGCAAACAAGAAATAAAACAAAAGCCCCCCAAGAAAATGGGGAAAGGGTTCTTTGCCCCACACAGCTTTGTGCCCATTGCATCTAAAATACCATCTAGCCACCTTATTTTGGCCACCCCCTTCTTTTGTCCTCCACCTTTCCCAGCATCAAGGCTTTCTCAAGTGAATCCTCTCTTCTCATTTGATGTGCAAAGTACTTTAGCGTCATTTTTACTATTTGATCTTTAATGAGCAGTCAGGGTTGATTTCTTCTAGGATCGACCTATTTATAACACTACATTTCAAAGGCATCTATTTTTCTCCGTCAATCAAAAGTGGCTGGACATCCGTTCTCTGCCTCCTAAAATCCATCACAAGCTCCTTTGTTTTCTTTATGTTGAGGAGCAGATTATTGGTTCTACACCACTTTGTCAACCGCTCCACCTCATCTCTATAGGCCGTCTCACCCTCCTTATCAGAGATGAGCCCGATCACAGTTATGTCATCTGCAAATTTGACAATCCTATTGCTAGGGCAGAAGGAGACACAGTCAAAAATATAGAGAATATAAAGGAGCGGGCTAAGCACACATCCCTGTGGTGTTCCTGTATTTGTACTAAGCATATTAGTACTCCTAGACCCTCTGGGAGCATTCTGACAGAAAATCCAATATCCACCCACAAAGTGATGGCGGGAACCCCAGATCTCTCAACTTAGATATCAAATGCTGTGCTAGAATGGTGTTGAATGTCAAGCTGAAATCCACAAAGAGCAATCTGGCATAACCCAGATGGTGGAGTGTTTGGAGCAACAGTAGATCCCCAACATCCTTGGGGGAGAGGGGGGGGGAGAGATGCACAAAAGGAAGAAGCAGTTGATAATAACAAGAGCAAGAGCACTCTCTAGGTGGTTCAAAAGGGCATTAGTATTTTGCCCCCAACAAGCTGGGTACTCATTTTGTCAACCTTAGAAGTATGGAAGGTTGAATCTACCTTGAGCCCACAACTTCAAACTCAGATCATGAGCAGAGTTGTGCTGCAGTATTTCAGCTTAGACACTGTGGTGGCTTAGTGGTTAAGATGCTAAACTTGATCACTGGAAGGTCAGCAGGTCAGCAGTTCGAGACCCAAGTGCTGCATGATGGAGTGAGCTTCTGTCTCTGTCCCAGCTCCTGCCAAAAACAAGAAATTGCAAGTAGATAAATAGGTACCACATTGGTAAGAAGGTAAACAGTGTTCCATGCACTCCAGTGTCTAGTCATCCCTGCCACATGTCCATGGAAACATCTGCAGACACAGACAGCACTAGCTCTTTGGCAATAAAAAGAGATGAGTACTGAACCCTAGAGTTGGATACAACTGGATTTTGAACAGGGGCGACCTTACCTTTACTGCAGCATAACCATTGTGCCATAGGGGCTCTATCATGATAAAGGTGGTGGAATCAATCCTGGCTATCTTCAGAGCAGAACTGTGTGGGGTAGGCAGTTCTGATCAAGGTCAGGGTTTGGAGGGAAGAATTTCCAAATCTAGATGATTTTATTTCGCAATTTGGTACAGTAATACCATGCACAATGTCCACTTCGTGCAACATCCATTTCATACAACATCACCCAATTCTGTGAAAAAAGTTGCACCGTACAACGTTGCTGTGACATTGCACGATGCATTGGGGTGCTGGGGGCCAGATCCAGCAAAATAAGGAGCCCCCCCCCCAACATTTTGCCTTGTTCACCACCCAGTAGGGTTGGCGGGCATTGGAAACAATGTGGATAAGGCCCCCCCAACAGAGCCCAAAATGGGGGAGGGGGACTCCATCACAACGGAGGTTTTTTCACCCATTTCAAAAAGGATGAAGTTTTCTTCTACCTTCATGCAGCCTGTGTAAGGTTTGGAGGACCATTTTTGGGCTATTGCTGCCTTCCTCGAACGTCCCTGAGATGCACAGGAACTGAATAAATTTGCAGCCACCATTTTCTTTTTTCTTTTTTGTACTTAGATTCCCAGAAGCCCAAGCAAATTGTAAAACAAAAGGGCAACCACATACCATTTCGTTTTTTTCACCCCTACAGGTGAAACAGACAGTAGAGGAAGAAAAGCATAACTTGAATGACTACATTAAGAAAAGTGAAGAGCCTATGCTTCAGGAAGTGAACAAAGGAGGACTTTTGAAAACAATACTAGGAACTGCATATATACTTAAACATTATCTTAACAGTTCTCAGGTCCTTGGTTAGAGTTTGAACTGTTATTCCAGTCTAAGACTGTGAATCAAATGGTTTATTTGTATTGGAGGAGGAGGAGGAAGAAGAGGAAGAGGATGAGGAGGACTTTTGAAAACAGTGAAGAAGAAAGCTGAATATGGGAAATGATAGAAAGTCGAGCTGTAAACTGGAAAAACAATCCTATGCATGGTCAATACTTGAAAAACATAAAATGCATAGCTGACCTAAAGTTGACATGGAGATGGTTAAGAGCAGGAGTTTTGAAGAAGAAAACAGAAAGATTTATCTTGGCAGCTCAGGAACAAGTTTTGCCAACAAATTGCATGAAGACAAAAATGCAGCACATATCCAACAATAGCAAATGCTGCTTTGTAATGAAATGGATGGAACAGTAGACCATCTGATCTGTGGATGATTATTTGCAACACCATAACAGGATTACAAAAAATATCCATTGGAAACTTTACCAGAAGTTTGGATTTGAATGCAGTAAAAATCACTGGGACTATCAAGTAGATAAAGTTTTAGAGAATGAGAGAGTTAAGATTTGGTGGGACTTGAAAATTGAAACAGATAGACATTTGCCTCACAACACACCTGATATAACAGTTGTGGAAAAGTCTGGATTATTGACATTTCTATACCAGAAGATGCACAAATTGAAGACAAACAACTGGAGAAAATCACAAAATATCAAGATTTGCAAATTGAAGTCAAGCATCTATGGAGGAAGACATTTGCTGTTGTACTCATAGTGATTGGAGGCCTTGGAGAAATACCTAAAAGACTCCCTAGATATTTGGATATTTTGGACTTATTGGACTTGAACATCCTAACTCTCCAAAAAACAACTCTACTAGGAACTGTGTACATACTCAGACATTACCTTAACAGTTTTTAGATCCTTGTAGAGGGCTTGAACTGTTAACTTTATTCCAGTCCATGACTGTGAACCATATGGTTGATTTGTACCCAACAACAACAACAACAACAACAACAACAACAACAACAACAACAACAATTCCATGTCTAATCCGAATGTCAAACTGCCAAAATGAAAGCACCTTTTGGTGAGTTTATTCTGCTGTTCCTTGCGTTTGAACTAGTGTGAGAAAGATTATCTGGCACCATGCCCTTACCATGGTACACCAATTTTGGTTTAAAAATACCACAATATTCAAGGAGGCACTTTCTGTGTACCCCATTTGTTTTTCATTATCCTTGCATTTAAAGATACACCTAGCAAGGGCTTCCATCCTTAGTCCAAACCTACTTATTATCTGTTTGAGAAAGACTTTAATCTACTGCCTAATATATAGGCTGACTCTTGGATATGCTTTTTATTATTCACATTGTCTAGATGTGTTTATATCTTGCAGTTCTGAAAGGAAACATTTAGATCCCCCCTTTACATGAGGTACATCTAAATCAGGGTTGGCCATCCTTGGTGCTCCAGCTGTTCTTGGATTCCCAGAAGCCCAAGTCTATGCACCTGCTGATCAGAGCTTCTGGAAACTGAAGTCCAAGACAGCTGGAGCACAAACGTTGGACACCCCTGATCTAAATAGATGACATTAGAAAAACAGCCATGTAATTACATCATATACATTCATTGGAGCATATTTGTCTGGAAAAAGTTTTGTACTAGAAGCTTAACATCCCTCTCAAATTAATAATTCTGCTTCTTAAATTCCATTTCTCAGTTCCTTACTGTCTGCCTTTATGGAGCCAAAAACAAACACATTTTCTGATTTTTTTTTGTACAAATGTGCATCACATTTGCAAATCTCCAAAATGATTTAGGTTGGTTCATCTGGTTTAATCTCTTTGCTTTCAGTCGAATGGTGTAGCCTGAATCTGTAGCCTTTTCTTTGATTGACAATTAATGAATGCTTTACACAGTCTTAAATTGCTCTTTAGTTTTAAGTGACTGTTTCATGTTAAATCAAGCCTTCTTGTTTTTTTTTAAAAAAATGTGTGGGTGTTCTGTGTTTTCAAATCAATTAGTCCACAACTGAAGGTTAATTTTATTAATGGATGGTTTTGTAGCCTATTCATAATGTAAAGGGTTTTTTTTTCCTAAAGGAAGAGCAAACGTGGTTTGATTTTCTGTTTTTGGCAGTGCAATAAGATTTTTTTAATGCAATAATTGAGAAACTTTTCAAAAAGAAGTTAGAATTATTTCTAGAACTAAATGTCACTTTGTTTTAGAGGATAATTTCTTGTCAGATCTGGTCTACATATTATAGCCATTGTGTGCAAGCTGCATGAAATTATGTCTGTAAGATGTTGATAACAAACAACCCCTCCCCACAGCCTAGCATTTTAAAAATGTTCTTTTATTTAAGTATGCATCAATTTGATTTGCAAGCCCCACTTGGTGTCTGTGGACACATTCATTCATACCCTTCAGGTTCCTTCCTCTCTTGAATTTATTAAATTTATATTTAATATTTAGTTTAACTGGAAATCTCACAAGGTGCAAAGCTGTAAAACAAACTCTGACTTGAAGCCAGCCACTATTTATCCATCTAACCTATTCTCCAGTGCTTTAGAGCCAATAGACTAGGGTAATCAGTATCAAAAGACAAGTGCCTAAGTATATGACTTACTAGGAGGACTGCGGTGGCTCAGTTGTTAAGAAGCTCACCTTGTTCCCTGAAAGGACAGTAAGTTGACAGGTCAAGATCCGAGTACTGTATGACAGAATCAGTGTCCGTCTTTGTCCCAGCTGCTGCCCACCTAGCAGTTCGAAAGCAAGAAATTGCAAGTAGCTAAATAGGGACCACTTGGGAGGGGGAAAGAGATCTTGGGGACAAGAAAGTGGCCTCATTCGGACATTCCATGAGTGGAGTTTCTCCAGCAAAAATCCTTTCAACCCAGACAGCACCTTTGTGTGCTTCAGACATGATTTTCAAAAAGCATACTAGGGAATGCAAAACAGAGGTACAGTTATAAACATGCAATGATTACTTGGGTTTTTATTTCAGCCCTGCCAATTTTTGACATTTTGCCTCAGTGGGGAGTTCCTTTTGGACCTCTAATGAGAACCAGGAGATTTACTGGGCAGCAGCAGAGAGAAATGCTATCCATTGCTTGTTTGCTGCCCTTCACACTGATTTCTTGTGTAAAATTAATTTTGATAGTCCTGTGTTCCTGAAGTAATTTCTTCCATATGATTTTTCTACCCCACTAGTGGCCATGTCAATGTCATAGTCTACACTGGTCACTTTCAAATAGAAGTGTTAGTCAGCCATGTAACTGACCAATGAAAAGTTCTGAAATTGATAGGACTACAGACTAATACAATTGTCCAGAGAGGACAATACTGCAGGTTCAAGCAGTACACAGGGGTTTCAAGATTAATCTTCCATACACAACCAGCAAAACAGGAACTTTCTTATTTTTGAAGGCCAGACAGAAGGGCAGATATGTAACATTATCATAAATTCATAATTGCATGTGATGTAATGGAGCAATATAGCATAACAACAAGTGGAATTGTGCACTACAAAATAACTCAGGAAAAGTAGAGCAATGCTTGTTAAATAGGTGTGTTTGTCTCTGCACAATGAGGGTCATCAGACCCTTTATTGTTGGCTATTTTGTTCCTAATGGCCAAGTCATGGCTGTATATCTATTAAATCTCATGCCTGAATTCACTATTAGAAGTCATGATGCTGTTGAGACTTGATGGTTCTGAATCTCTTTGGGTGAGTTTAATTCAACTGTCATTATATTTTAAAATAAAGTTACAGAAATTTAATGTGCGGCTGAAATTTTATCGACTTTAAAGACATACCTTTGATTACATTTTATCTTGTGCATATTTGTGGGTTGTAACTTATTTTTTATATTAAAAAACCTGTCCAAATTAAAGTATCCATTATGTGTACATTTGTATTTTGGATACCTGTGGTTGTAAGAAAAAGCTGGAAAATTACTTGTTCAGTATACTTTGATGTTCCTCTAGTGTTTGACAGGAAATGCCAGGAGTATATGTGTGTGCCTGTTTGGCTCTATATGTATCTTTATACATTTGTCAGAGCAGTGTCATTAGAGTCCCTAGCTATTACTGGTCCTTGCAAGCCTATAATTTCCTACAAACATTAGGAACTATGTGACCTCACTTTTTGTGTTATACACCTCTTTTTGTCAGGAAAGGGTGATGATCAGGGCTAGTGCTGAGGGGACGTTCCAGGTATGGTTAGCACAAGATGAGAGACCAAGAATTTATTATTAGAAGGCCAATGCTGCCAAGGAAAAATGACAGCTGAACTGAGTTCAGATTACCCCTTTCAAAAAGAAGACAGGCCTCTCGTTGCATGGTGGTAATCAGAGTAATGTTTATGGTGTTGTAGTTCTTAAATGTCATTGCATTAGGTGTCAATGGAGGTACAAAAATGGTTTCAAGGTCCTAAATAAATTTATTTATAAAATATTCCTGTAGAGTAGGGCTGAAATTTCAGTGGTTAGGGTTCACTACTTTGGGAAAATTATTTTTCCAAGAATTGGATTCTGGGTGGAATGGAGCAAGCTTTTATTTCACAATAAAACAAGAGGGGATTCTGAAGGTAGATCATTTTGACTGCTGATATTGATGTTGTCAAAATTCATTCTTGCCTTTGCTGTGTAAAGCCTCACATCCTTTTTCCTGCTGTCAAATTAGGGCACAATATCAGGTCATTTCCTGACATTTTAATTGTGCAGAAGCTATACTTCACATTCATAAATCTGGAGGGTTTAATAAAAATTTATATTGAATTTAAACTAGAGATACAGTTAATTGTGATAAATGCATCTTCTCTAAAATGCAGAAGATGAGTGACAGGAACATAGCATTATTTTAGCATTCTAAATAGACTTAGAAAGAATGGGAAATAACTTTCAGTTTATTTATTTGACCATATCAAAATTTACAAATTTCTTAATATTTTTGATAGAAGGAGTTTACAGTCAAATGTTGTGTAAATGGACACTTATAGACTTGCTCATCCATACTTTGGGGGCTTATGAAACAAGTCTTAAGATTCTTTGCATTCAATCATATTTGTGACATTGAATCAGGTTGTCACTTCTCTCCAACTCCCTCCCACATCTCCACAATAGGTTTATCATCTTTAATATCTGAACTGCAGATAGTTAACGCAACGGCTTTCTCACATGGAAATAGCTCAGCTTAATTCAACTGGGTAATTGTAGATTGAGAATTCATTTTTAAGAAAAAATTCACTTAACAATTTCCAAAAGAAATCAAAATCAGTATTAATTTAATTTAATTTAGTTTAGTTTAGTTTAGTTTAGTTTTAATTTACTTTTACTTTTAATTTAATTTAATTTAATTTAATTTAATTTAATTTAATTTAATTTAATTTAATTTAGTTTAGTTTAGTTTAGTTTAGTTTTAATTTACTTTTACTTTTAATTTAATTTAATTTAATTTAATTTAATTTAATTTTTAAATTGCAATCATTTGGCACTTTTTTCCTAATGAAAGGTAGAAGTAAAGTCATTTTTAAAAATTAAGAATATATTGGGTTTTTTCCTCCTTTCCCCTACAGGCCTTTTCTAATATAATATAGTTTTAATGTAACAACCCCACAAGTAGAATGATATGAGGAAAGGGTAGGTATGTAGTGACTATCCCAAATCCCTCTGGTGCACCCCTACCACCTGGCCTTGCCAGCATCTGACATTCAGCGAGGAGGTCTACATGCATGCAGAAGATTTACTGTGCTCATATCTTTATTCTCCAACAGGTGGAGGTTGGTTTGGCTGGTTGAGCATAAGGATATATGAAGATACTTACTCATGAGAGTAAGGCTACATTAACAAAATTCCAGTTTTGTTGTGGAATAGGAAAAATGTAGGTATTATTTTTCATCACAGTATCCTTTATACATAGGAATTGTGGTGGCTTAGTGGTTAAGATGCTGAACTTGACAACTGGAAGGTCAGCAGGTCAGCAGTTTGAGACCATAGTACTGCATGATGGAGTGAGCTTACGTCTCTGTCTCAGCTCCTTCCAACCTAGCAGTTTGAATGCAAGAAATTACAAGTAGATAAATAGGTACAGTACCACTTCAGAATATTGGTAACAGCGTTCTGTGTGCTATGGTGTCTAATCATGCCTGCCACATGATTATGGAAACGTCTGGAGATGCAGACAGTGCTGGCTCTTTGGCTGTAAATGGAGGTGAGCACCACACCCTAGAGTCATATATGACTGGCTTTTGAGCAAGGATGACTTTTACCTTTACTTTTATCTATTCTTTATGCACATGTACCTAAATTTAATAAGATTGTACAATGTATAGCAGATGTGGAAGCACATTTAAATCATCCTACAGTAGTTACAGGGCTGCACATCACAGTAAGGGATATTCCTCATCCATTATCTTACTTGGAGTATAAATTCAATAGTGTGAGTGTCTACTCTCTCTGGAACTGCCCCATTGCATGGCTGATCATATAAATAGTTTCTTAACCTTTTACAAAAGTCATGCAAAATTGGGCAAAGGGATCATCCGGCCTGGAGGAGGAGAAGAAAGGAGCAGCAGCTACACAGCTGACTGGCCTTAAAACCACCATCACCACTTCTACTGCTACCAGATGCCCCCTCGGCTGGCACTGGCCTGGAGGGGGAGACGAAAAGAGCAGCAGCTGTGCAGTTGGCCGGCCTTAAAACCGCTGCCACCACTGCTACTGGGCATCCTCTCAGATGACTCCGGCCTTGGGGGGGGGGAGAAGAAAGGAGCAGCAGCTGTGCGGCTGGCCAGCCTTAAAACCACCACATCTACTGCTAATAGACATCCCCTCGGCCGGGGCCGGCCTCGAGGGGGAGAAGAAAGGAGCAGCAGCTGCATGGCTGGCTGGCCTTGAGACCACCGAAACCGCCAACACCGGACACCCCGTCGGCCGGCTATAGTCTAGAGGGAGGAGAAAAGCCATGGGAGGATGAAGATGCCGCCATGCCACTGCGTCCTCCTGGCCCTTTCCACTGGCCAGGTGACTTCCCAATCATTTCCCCTAGACTTTGCCTGTGGCTGGGGCAGAGAGACTACAGCAGCAGCAGGCGCCAGACCCTTCCATTGCTGGTGCCCCTGGGCTGCGCCCCTGGCCAGGACTTAAAACATTGCTATGGTGGTGGGTGGCAGGACTTCGCCACTGCCATCCACAGACTTTGTCTGTGGCCGGGGCAGAGAGGTTGCTGTAGTGCAGTATTGTATTGTATTGTTATATATTATATTATTCTGTGTTATTGCATAATTATTTTGTATATTGTATTATTGTGTATATAGTATAACTATTGTATTCTATAACTATTGTGTGAGCCACCCTGAGTTGGGTTTCCTGACTGGGTGGCACACAAGTGTGAAAATTAAGTTAATTAATTAAATCAGGGGGTTCACAACCTATGGCCCATGGGCCAAACCTGGCCTATGGCACCATTTCATGTGGCCCGCTGCCCACACTCCTTCTTCCACCTCCTCTGGAAACAGCAGAAACACACTACCCTCACTCCTGCCTCCTCCAGAAGCAGCAAAAACAGACTGGAATGTACCATAAATGCACCAGTGCATGTCATAAATGTGTTTACAACAGCCATGGATGCATTTTACAGCAGTGTTTATGGCAGGGGAAATCACGTGTCCAGCCTGCTTAGCTGTCTGAGGGTGTGTGATCTGGCCCATCGCTGGGAAAGGTTGAGAATCCCTGATGTCATGTGCATGATTGTCCTTTATGAGGGGAAATGGTCTTATTTCCAAACAAAGGAAGCAGAAGGATTCCAGTGAACATAAACAAAAAAAAAGTAGCTGCCTGTCCAAGGTCCATTTTGTTTATCATTATTTTTCTATCAGAAACAGCTCAGATGAAATCATGAGAACAGTTCCACAAAGAAGATCTGCCTTGTGGCTCTCAGGTTATAAAAAGCTTTTACCACACAATGTGCATTGTTGAAATTCTGAGATGTGGTTCATTTTTGGCAGCATTTCTGAGAAGTAGTTCTTTGTTGCATACAAGATCCTTATTGTACTTTTCTAAGTATGTATTGATCCTTGAGATATGTTGCTGATGTTCACCATGAACTTGGGCCACATCTCCTGAAAGCTACAAATTAGTTCCTACACATAGGGATTGATGTGTTACTGACCATTCACTCCTTTTAGATTTTCACCAAGATTATGAAGAACATCAGCAACATATCTCATATACAAACATAAGAGATGGACATGTAAGACTGATGTATTAAAAGGATGTGCTCTTTGATCATAAATAACTGTTGCTCATTGTGCTTGTTTACATGGTTTACTCTCCTTGCCTATTTTGCTTTAATTTGGGGGGGGGGCGGGCAAATCATATTGTGAAATAGCTGAAGCTTACTGAAGCTAGATGATCTTCTTGTGAATTAGACCATACCTATGTGTTATGTAAAGGCAATAAAAGGCAAACCTGAATGAAGTACAGCAGTAGTTTTCAGAAAAATTAGAAATATATGATACACTTCTCTATTATTATTATTTTTTTGAAAAGGAGGGTCTAGGATGAATAATCTGACTTTCAGCACTTCATATTTGCTTCAGCTCTAGCAGCATTTATTAGCTTGGTCTCCAATTTGGCACCTTTGTAGACCTTGGTTGGTACATAATCTGTGCCATGCATGATTATGAGCTCAACAGATGGCCCTTTTTTCCAGTGAGTAATAGAATTTCGAAGCCTGTGCTAGCATAACTTTTCTGTATATGTGATTTGCCTTAATTAAATGGCTATCCTAATGATCCTTTAATATAGTGTCATTGTTGATTTGCTAGAATCCTAGTTGATTTGTTAGAATCTGTTTCCTCTGTATAATGGTTCATTTGGGATGATGATTTTGGGTCTGTTTATATGCCAATCCCACCCCATGCCATACACCATAGGCCATTACAACATCTTGTAAAAATTTGTTGTGATGTGTGAGGTAATGCTATCTGAATGTTAATGGAAAGCACACAATGCAAGCGCGGCGCCAAAATGGCCGCCGCGCCCTTTGCGGGCCCCCCCCCCCCACAGGACAGAGAATCCGGGTAGTTAGGGGCGTGGCCAGCTCCCTCATAAAAGGGGTGGCCACGAGGCAGCCGAGCTGCCATTTTACCTCAGCGACGGAGCGGAGAAGTTTTTTCCCCTGTGTCTCCGTCGCTCTTTAACTTACCGGGAAGCCTTTTGCGGTGATTTTTTCCTTTTGGCTTCCCTTTACTCCGGTGGAGATGCCTTCGAAGAAGAAGGCAGCTTCGAGTGCGGCTCGCGCTGTCAGGAGGCGCAACCCAGGTCGGAGGACCGCGGTGCCGCCTCCTCACCAGCCGCCTTTGCTCCTGCCGGGATCGGCGGAATGGGGTCTATTGCCCCTTGGCACGGAGCGGGCGAACAGAGTGCGGGCGCGGTAGGGGAGCCTGCCCGCGGCCCGCGAGCGGTGGACACCGCTCCTGCATCTGCCTCACCAGGTTGGGCCTGCTGCTCTTGGGTCGCCGCCTCCCCCGGGGCCCTCTAGCCTCGGGGGGTGGTGCGGCCCCCTGCCTTGGCATGTTTCTCCGCCGACCCTGCCGGGCTTCGGTATTGGCCAATGGCCATATTCGGGTCCTGAGGTACAGGGACCTGTACCCACGTCTGGACTGTGCGGGCCGGCCGGCCCTTGGCCCCAGGTCACCGTGGAAGCCTTACTGGCCCGCCTTGCGGCCCTTGAAGCGTCGTTGGCTCGGGCCAGTCAGGCGGCCCCCCCCCCCTTTTTGGGGTTCCTTTCGAGGCGCTGTCGGCAGGAGGACAACAGCCGACAGGGAGGGTTGAGCTGCTGCAGGCGCGTGGCGCGGTTTCGGCCACTGCCTCGCAGCTCCCCAGCAAGCAGCCAGGTGCGGGTCAAGCCCCGGTGATGAGCTCTACGTCGGTCGTGAGCTCCGACGCCCCCAGTGGGCCGGAACCCCCGGTGGGGGCGGCCCGCGGGGGTGCAGCATGTGAGTATACGGTGTAAGCGAGTACATTCACACACATCCCCGGGGCCCCGTGGTGGGGGGTGTTCCCTACCCTGAGGGGCATGTTTGGGGTGGCCGGGTTGGTCTAAGCCCCTATTCCTTACTGCTAGTGACCACTTGGCACAGGCCGCCAGGGAGTAAATTTGGCGGGGGGAGTATGTGGATATCTTCTCACTCCTAAACTAGGTGCCCACCAAGGAGAGATGGAGGGGCGGAATGAAAAGGATAGTGGCAGGCACGTTGTCGCAAGCCACCGAGCATGTGGGACAAATGGTCGCCGGCCTGCATCATATGCATGGCGGTGTACCTCAGGGCCCGGCCGGATCTGGCAATTCCGATGGTCCTGTATTTGGACATCATCTACCGGGCGATGGTTTACTTCCCGGGCCCAGCGTGGTTGGCTTGTGACAAGGAATGCCGTAGGCGGTTTCCCTCACACCCTGGGGATTAGGCGGGTTGAGCCAGGCCAGAGACTGCGGCTTTTGTACTTTACGCCCACGCGCCCTGTGCCCGGGGAGATATACCATTGTGGGCATGCGGTTCAGCGGGCGGCCCCAGCATAGGTCACCTGCCATGGGGCGGGGCGGGGGGTTCCAGCCCGCCTGCCGTGCTGGACTTTCTTGTCCAATGGCTCCTCTAATGGGAGGACTTGTATATACAGACAGGAATGTCCCACCTGTGTTGGCCCCCATGCGGCCTCTGCCTGTCACAGGCATCGAAGGATGCGGGGCAGAGGGGGGGGCAGACAGGGGGCTTGCAAGACTGCCGCAGATGGATCTAGTTCACCGAAGGGCTCCCTCCCCATTAGAGGTGGACATGTTGGAGCGTTGGCTCACATGGTACCTGAAGGGAGGGGATGCGGGTTATCTCCTTCAGGGTTTTAGGCAGGGGTTCCGGATCCTTTTCATGGGTAACGGGTCCCCTCAGGATGCCCCCAATCTTTTATCTCTTAAGGGGAGGGGGGGTGGCTGCTGCCAGCTTTGACAAAATGGTCTATGCGGGCAGGGTCGTGGCACTGTCCCTGCACCCCCGTCCCAGGGAGCATATTATTTCAATGATGCCATGCCTTTTGACTATTTCATTGGGGCTCGGTATTCGAGCGTTTCACTATTTTCCTAGATTGCGCTTTTGTCCGCAGGTCAGGGTCCCGGTCTGTAGCCCATTCCCTGGATGGTTTTATTCGGGGCTGAACGGGGCTGGGACACGTACACACGTCTCCTCAACACATTTCAGACGCTAATGGAGGAACTTGGTGTCCCTTTAGCGCCCGAAAAGACCGAGGGCCCATCTCCACAGCTAGTATCCCTAGGGTGGAGAGCAACACGATAGCGCAGGATTCTAGGTTGCAGCGGGATAAGGTGTCAAGGCTTGTGGCCCTTGTCGCGGTCTTGCTGGCAGAGTGCATGGCATCACTGAGGGAACTTCTGGTGCTACATGGTCATCCCAGTTTCGCTGGCAGGGTCGTCGCACTGGGCAGGGCATTTGCTCTGCGCTGGGCGACGCTATGGCGGGATTATCCAGGCCCCACCACTGGCTCAGATTTACCCGGGGTATCGGGGCAGACGTGCTTGTCTGGCCATAGATCCAGAGGTAGTTCAACGGGGTGTCATTTTAGGGTCTGATTTCCTGGCTCCCCCTTGCTTTTAGATGCAGTCCGATGCCTCAGGATTCCTGGGTTTCTGGGATGTACTTCAATTGGAAGTGGGCCTATGGTGGGTGGCCACCATCCTGGGCAGGCAAGGGTCGCCTGCATGGTCTCACGTATCTGGAATGTTTCCCTATCCTGGGTGCTTTGATGCTATGGGGCAAGGGGTGGGCCAACTCGGTTGTGCAACTTTGGCATGGCAACGCGGCTGTTTTCCGCATCGTCACTGCACAGAATTCCAAATCGCCCGGGGTTATGGAGCTAGTTAGTTGGTTTGTGTTATGCAACCTGTGCCTCAACGTTCCCTTCAGGGCCAGGCATGTCCCAAGGGTTGATAATGATATTGCTGCTGCTTTGTCTCGCCTCCAGATCTCCCGGTTCCGTGCCTCGGCCCCCGGATGCGGAGGAATTTCCCTCACCACTCCCGTATGTGAGATGGACCGTTGGCAAGGAGAGGTGAACCGGGCGATTGGCCTGTCACTAGCGCCATGCATTAGTAAGGCGTATCACCACGCATTTAGTTCCTTTAGAGTATTATGTACCCGATTCCGACTGCCAGGAACCTGGCCTTTTCCAGTAGCCCATGTTCTGCGGTTCATGATTTACCTGTATCCCCAGGGCCTTGCACCACGCACCATAGCATCTCAGCTGGCGGGTTGGCTTTTAGGGCCAAAGTGGGAGGTCCTGTGGACAGCACCAATGACTTCCGGGTGAGACATGTTGGGAGGGGTGGGTGCGCGTGCCCGGGCGTTTCCTGGGCGACCGCCACCCCATTTACCCAGGGGGTTTATGACCCAGTTGGCCCGGGGCTGGCCTGGCCTCAGTTTTGATATATGAGGCAGCCCACTTCACGCGGCTACAACGGTGGCCTTTTTTGAGCCCTCCGCGTCGGCGAGCTTGAGATGCTGAGTAAGGCGGATGCAAGAGTTTCCCAGGGTTTTTACCCAATTGGCCCGGGGCTGGCCTGGCCTCAGTTTTGATAAATGAGGCAGCCCACTTTATGCGGCTACAACGGTGGCCTTTTTGGAGCCCTCCGCATCGGCGAGCTTGAGATGCTGAGTAAGGCGGATGCAAGATTTACCCAGGGTTTTTACCCAATTGGCCCGGGGCTGGCCTGGCCTCTGTTTTGGAAATGAGGCAGCCCACTTCATGCGGCTACAACGGTGGCCTTTTTGGAGCGCTCCGCGACAGCGAGCTTGAGATGCTGTATAAGGCGGATGCAAGTGTAGGGCACTGGAACTCGAGGATGTCTATGTTGCCAAAGACTGGGCCCAGTTGAGGATACGCTCCTCTAAGACAGATCAGCATGGCGTAGGCAGTGGTGTAAGACTGCTACGGTGTTCTTTGGCAGACATCTGTCCGGTTGGTGCCCTACAGGAATTCCTGGCACTGCGTGGCAGGCATCACGGCCCGTTTTTCTGTCACCAAGATGGGTCTCCCCTTACTAAATTTCAGTTTTGGAAGGTGACAGCCAGAGCCCTCACCAGGGTGGGCCTACCAGGTGCCCGTTTTGACACACATTCATTCCGTATTGGTGCAGCCGCTACAGCAGCTGCTTTTGGATACTCTGGGGCTGACATACGCAGCATGGGGAGGTGGGGCTTGCAATGTTTTCAGTTTTATGTGCGCCCACTCCCGCCATGAGTACCAATCCAGTCACCTTACCGTCTTTTTCTCAATTTTTCTCAATTTTCTTACAGACCCTGGGTGTTGTATTACACCGGTGACAGTATGGCTGGTGGGCCACAGCTATGTGCACAGGGCAGCGCGTTACGCTGCGGCGACAGAGTGGGGACCCCGACTGGGACTGGGTGAACACGCCAGTCTCACATGGCATGGTAAGCCTGGGATGTTATGGCGGGAGCAGCGGCCTTTCCTTTTTTCTGGCCTGAGTGCTGACCCGCCTGACATTCTCATCATCCACCTGGGGGGCGATGATTTGGGCCAGGTCACCGGCTTATCGCTTAAGCATGCGATTTGCGAGGACCTCGCCTACTTGCATTATGTCTGGCCTGCCACAACCCTGGTTTGGTCGGACATTGTCCCGCGACATTCTTATAGAGGAGGCGTTAACCTCCTGGCCCTTGACCGCGCTAGGCGCACGGTCAACAGGGTGGTGGCGCGGTTTCTGGCCAACGGGGCTTGGGGACGGGTCAGTCATCACCCCGATGTTAGCCTACAAAATTATGACTTGTATGCAAGGGATGGGGTCCACCTGTCGCGAGGAGGTATGGACCTCCTGTTGGGTGATTGGCGAGCAGGCCTGTCGACCGAGCTGATGGTCTGGGTGGGGGCGTCAGGTCTTCTTTGAAGCCCCTCCGTGTGGCGGGTAGCACTGGTAAGGTAAACAGTATGACCCACAGGTATCCGGCAGGTTCGCAATTGACTGGACAACACTAGACAGGAATAAATTAGTTAAACGTTGTCCGGTCAACGACGAACCAGGCGACGGGGTGATGACGATTGCTAACCAGCATGCATCACCCCTGTGATTTCACGGATACGCGTCAGAGGGTGGGGTCATGAGTTAGTTATTGACTACGGTCAACAATTTGTTTGTTGTCAACAAACAAATTGATACAAATTGATACATTGTAACCAATTGCCGTTGGCAATTTTGGGGTGGTACCTTACCAGTGTTACTTCGGCCTGCTTGCCTTATGAATTATGATTGGTCGTTTTACCAATACAAATTTATAATTCGGACTAGGGCATTGAATCAATAAATGTGGCCCGATGCTGTTATCCACTTTCAATGTTGTCTGTGTCCGTTATTGGGGGGGTGCGCCTGCAATGCAAGCGCGTCGCCAAAATGGCCGCCGCGCCCTTTGCGGCCCCCCCCCACAGGACAGAGAATCCGGGTAGTTAGGGGCGTGGCCAGCTCCCTCATAAAAGGGGTGGCCACGAGGCAGCCGAGCTGCCATTTTACCTCAGCGACGGAGCGGAGACGTTTTTTCCCCTCCACCCCCTCCCTAGTTAACAGTGTGATATTTTGGTCGCTTCGGGGCCGGGTGGGAATTTTTGGCTGGGACCCATATTGGCTTCCGGGTCCTGGCTTTTTTGCCCATCCCACACTGTTGCTATGGTTTGATATAGGGGTCTTTCTATGTTCCTAACGTTGACTTTGGTCACATTGGCGGGTAGCACTGGTAAGGTAAACAGTATGACCCACAGGTATCCGGCAGGTTCGCAATTGACTGGACAACACTAGACAGGAATAAATTAGTTAAACGTTGTCCGGTCAACGACGAACCAGGCGACGGGGTGATGACGATTGCTAACCAGCATGCATCACCCCTGTGATTTCACGGATACGCGTCAGAGGGTGGGGTCATGAGTTAGTTATTGACTACGGTCAACAATTTGTTTGTTGTCAACAAACAAATTGATACAAATTGATACATTGTAACCAATTGCCGTTGGCAATTTTGGGGTGGTACCTTACCAGTGTTACTTCGGCCTGCTTGCCTTATGAATTATGATTGGTCGTTTTACCAATACAAATTTATAATTCGGACTAGGGCATTGAATCAATAAATGTGGCCCGATGCTGTTATCCACTTTCAATGTTGTCTGTGTCCGTTATTGGGGGGGTGCGCCTGCAAAAGAGTTTTCTAACCAATATAAACAAAAACAAAAGATACAGGCATATTACAAATGCTGACATTTTAGAATTCATTGTAGAAGTTGAGGGTCAGATGATATGTATAGGCCAAATGATTCTTCATGTGGTAAAATATGTTGATTTGGTGTCACACCTGATTTTCTGCACCTATCTATTTTCAGTTAAGCACACTTTATTTTGTGATTGGTTTCTGGAAGTTAAACATCGGCTTTATATATCATTCTGAATGCCAATATATGTAGCTGTAAGGAAATTCTGTTGCGAAAGAGAACATGGATGGAAAATTGAGAATACACATCCCCCTTTTTGTCCAGATTCAGCACTAGTTTTGAATGTAGTGGAATAAAAAGCATGTTGAAAAAATCATAACATAAATAGTATTCAAATTAATAACATGCAAAAGAAGAATATGAACATTGTATTAGTGCCGTAGAATATATGTCCCAGCTGTTCAGCCAGCCTATTTATGAACCTTGTAACAGTGAATATACGATATATTATTCTGGGGCCTTTCTGAATCATGAATTGGTGACTTCTCTGTTAATTTTCAGCAATGTAAACATTTCAGGTGCAGTAAAAAGTTTAAGACCTGCCAATAGTCAAAAAAATATTTGAATATTCCAAGTATTATGTCTGCTATCATAATAATGTTTGTCTCCTTATTAAGGTTTTATAAGTTTATTTGACATTTGCATCATGATGTCACTGTTTGTGGACTTTATTGCAACAATTAATATGTATTTGTTTAATTTGCAAATGATAGCCCGTATCCAGCTGTGTCTTTCTGCTAGTATGGGTTATGTGGCACGCATGGATAACTGGTTTTGTAGGGAAGCCAAGACAGCTTTCAATTGTAAAACTAGTTCAACATTACATAGGGACCATAACAACAAATGTAGAGTTGCCTAAGCAACTAGAAAAGCCAGTGAAATTCAGCAAATGGCTTCCTTTTGCTAACATTATGTTTGATTTTAGGCTGATACTTTCACTTTATGGATAATTATAATTCTCAGGTGGTAATGTCTGCAATTAGCAACCTATCATGTCTATGAATAATTTCCAAAGGTTTATTAGTAAATCTTTCACAGCCAAAGCAACAAAGAGCCCTGTAACATCTGAAAGACTAATATATTATAGCGTAAGGTTCCTGGACAGTGGCCCACATCAATGTAAAATTATCAGATAGTGTACTATTTGTAATACAATATATATTATATGTATACAGTTTGTTTGTTTTTTCCCTTGTACAGTGCCCTTCTATTTATTTTTGGTGTTTGTGTGAACACTGCTATCCCATCTCTCTAGTGATAGGTAACATACCAAATTTTACTGGAGTTAGAGAGATAACTCCAACTATAAAGAGTATCCTTCTCAGATCATGTTTGTAGTTGCTGAGCTAAAATAGAAGAGAGCCAAATTTTCTATCCAGCAATTGCCATGGACCCATAACCATAAAAGAAAGGAGGGGTAGACAATTGTAGTTGTAAACAATTGGTCCAAACTACTATACTCCCATTATTCTTCACTATTGGACAGGTTGATTGGGACTGTTAGGAAATAATGAAACCGCGGTGCCAAAATGGCCACCGCGCTCTTTGTGCCCCCCCACCCAGACTTGGACATCCGGGTAGTTAGGGGGCGTAGCCACTCCTCTATAAAAGGGGTGGCCACGAGGCAGCTGAGCTGCCATCTTAAGAACGCAACGGAGCAGAGAAGTTTTCTCCACCGCGTTCCTCGCTCTTTTTGCCCTTTGTACCTTTTCCTTCGAACGGAGTTCTTTTCATCTTGGCTACTGAGGTACTCAGGGCACAGGAACTGATCCCTGGCCAGGGATCCATCAGGAGGCAGCTTCTTTGCGAGCCATGTGCGTGGCTCTGGTGGTCAAGCCACAGCCACGGGGAAGGGCTTTCCCTGCCCCTTCATAGAACTTTGCTTGCCTCTTTTGCAAGAGGCTTGATTTCGCTCTGGACCGCAGTGGCTCGGGTGGCTAAGAGGCTGCCTGAGAGGCTGAAAGTCAGAGGTTCGATTCCGAGCACTGCAGAATGGAATGCTTCAATGTGGTGAGCTCAGCCCACCCCTTTATTTTGCGGGATTTCCACCGGGCCGGAGGGCTCGGATGGCAACCCCGCAGGTCCCACGAGCCCAGGCTGGGGGCTCGGGCGGGGGTGGCCCAGGCCTACCCCGCTGGGGTTCTTACCCCCACTGCTTATTGGCCCGGATTGGGCGTAGTGACCCACTTTGGCACGGTGTGGGTTTCTGCCCCACCATCATTCCGGCCCCTCACGGGCCACATTGATAGACATGCCACTATTCTGGCCGGGGATTACCATGGGTACCCCATATCAATTATCCGGTGGGGCCATCCGGCCCATCCGGCCCACCTCGTCTTGGTGGGTTAGGTGTTGCAGATGCTCCCTTGCCTCCACTTCGGCAATGAGGCATCTATGGTCATTGCTCCGCCACCTCGGATGGTGGGCACACCAACTTGGCAGTTCCGGCCCACGTGCCGGCCATGGCTGCGCAGTGGGCCGCCAACAGGGTTGAGCTGCCAGAGGACTTCAGGCCAGCGTAGGCTGGTGCCTCGCGGCTCCCCATCTGGCCCGGGACGCACGGGAACACAGAGCGAGAGGAACAGCGCAGACTCCGATGCCCACCGTGGGCCGGAACCCCCAGTGGGGGCGGCTGGCGGGGGTGCACCGAGTGAGTATCCTGGTCATGCTGGGGGGGTGTAGTGGTCATAGTTGCAGCAGGACAATTACACTCTGGTTTTTAATGGGGTTACCGCCCCTATCCTTTTATTTACTTCCCCTAGGCCCGTAGGGCCGGTTATGTGTTTATCCACTACAATCAGTGCCAACGGTGGTTCTGCTGTCCGCCGCTTGCTCTATGTCCCTGGGTGCCCACTTGTACTGGGCTATTAGCTGGGCACTGTGGTCTGGGGAATATATTCACGTTTTCTCCCTCCTGCATTGTGAACACACTGATTGGGGAATTAGGGGTAGGACGACAGGGTCAAGGAGTTGCCCCATCGCCGCACCCTGCCCCCCCATGGGGCCGATTGGTTGCTGGCCTATTGGGCATCCATGGCAGGATGTATGAGAGCCCATCCTCATTTGGCTTTTCCAATGGTGCAGTGCTGGGACAATGGTGGCAGGCCCGTGGTTGTTTTCCCTGGCCCGTCATGGTTAGCATACATCAAGACCTTAGGCTTAGGGCAGCCCCTTCCCCTATGAGGCCAGTGACAACCCCTGTTAGCGAGTGTGGTTACTGTATGTGACTCTTATGCGGCAACGCTTATGCTGCGTTTTTATTAGATATTTTCAAGAAAAAAACATTACAAACATACAAATCATATAACAAAACAAGAATACATAAACCTCACAAAAAATATCCACATGAATGATAGTTGAGCTAATATCCGTTATAGTATACATACTGTTAAATATCCACTTTGATGATTAATACTATAGCTATAACTTTCATATAAGCTTTCAATAATACAATTGTTTATCAACAACTATCAAGCTCCAAATTTTCAATTTACAAATCACCCAGTGTATATTTACATTGCCCTGGAAAGTTTGGTCTCTATATTATCTCCAAAAACTACTTTGAGATGGTACAGGTCTAAAACATTCCATACCCATAAGGGAGTGATCAACAAAAGGCTTCCAAATATTCCAAAATCTATTTTCCTTCAATTTATCCCTTTTTACTTTTATCTCCCATGTCAATTTATCATTCAATGCTAGGTTCCACATTTCTTTATACCATTCTCCCGTCTGTATAATTATATCATTTTTCAAATTTCTAGCAATACATTGTCTACCCGTAGTTAACATTATTTCTAATAACTCTTTTTCCTCCTTATTTAAACACATACCTTCCACATCTGTTAGCATGATGGTACCTGACGCCAGCTTAATTTTCTTACCCATTATTTCCCCCATCTCTCTTTCTATTCTTCTCCAAAAATCATTTATCACTTTACAACTCCACCACATGTGCTCATAAGTTCCAACAGTGTCTTTACATCTCCAACATAAATTATCCCTTTTATTGTCAATCTGATGTAACCTCAGTGGTGTCAGGTACCATTGCCACAACATTTTGTAGTTATGTTCCTTAATTCTTACTGACATAGTTCTCATTATCCTCTTTTTCCACTTATTTCTCCATTCATTGTTTCCTAATTTTATATTCAAATCCTGTTCCCACTTCAGTTTCAAATCTTCCTGTGGATCACTACCCTTATTTATTAAAGCATAGAGTTTGCTTACTAGACCCTTAATGCTTTTATCCCCTTTTCGAATTTTCAAAACCAGCTCCTCGAATTCTGTCTTTTCTCTATCTGTACATAATTCTCTTCTATATTTTTTATTCCAGTTGTCAACCTTCATTATCTGAAACCAATCCAATTTTAACTGTTCAAACAGTTTTTTCTTCTTAATTTCATCTCCACAAGTCCTTAACCATTCTTTCACCAAAGAAACTTCATTTTTATCCAATATTTCCTTTATTTTTTATCTATTTTTATCGGAAAACACGCCATATCTGCCAGTTCCAAAATTGGAGAGACATCTGGGACCAAATCCTTCTTTAATCTTTTCCATACCTTCATGAGTCCCCTCATCATAATATTGCTCATGCCTGTCATTTTAGCCTTAGCTCCCAAAAAAAATCACTTTACCAATATTCCTATAATCTTTCATCTCCAATTCCTCCCAAATTACTTTTCCTCTTGCCAAGATCTTCACAACATTCTTAACTCGAAATGCTCGATAATACGCTAACAGATTTGGCATTCCCAAACCCCCTTCTTTCTGAGGCAGATACCAAAGTTTCTTTGGCAGTCTAGATTTTTTACCTCCGTTGCAGAAGTTATTAAACATCTTTTGAAACTCGTTAATTTCCTTTTCCTTCAATTGGATTGCAAGTGCATCAAATAGGAAGTTAATCCTTGGCAACAACATCATTTTGCAAATTGCAATCCTCCCAAACCATGACAACTTCAACTTCTGAAGACTTTGTATTCTAATCTTAAATTCTGCTTTCAAGCTGTCATAGTTCAATCTTTTAAGTTCTTCCAATTTATTTGAAATAATTATCCCCAAATATTTCAGCTTATCTTTAATTTGTATATTAGATAACCCCACCATCTTTTCCTTCTCCTCTTCACCCATATTACACGACATCATTTCCGATTTATCCCAATTTATCATCAATCCTGTTATATCCTCAAAATCTTCTATTCACACTTTAATCCTATCCATTGCCCGCTCTGGGTGTTTCACCATTAACAGTGTATCATCTGCATACATACTCACTTTATTACCCTTTATCCCTTCTATACTTGAGTCCTCCCTTATATTTTTTGCCAAAATTTCCATTGCCATAATAAACAAGATAGGGGACAGAGGACAACCCTGCCTAGTGCCTGCCTCAAGCTTTACCTCATCTGTAACCTCCATTTACTCTAATCCTGGCAATCCCTTTTTGATATAATAAATCAATTACCCTTCTAAATCTATCCCCGAATCCATAACTTTCAACTATTTCCTTAATTGAAGACCATTGTAACGAATCAAATGCCTTAAAAATATTAACCCCACCTTTTCCTTCATTTGATTAACATTATCAATTAAGTCTAACAACCTCCTGGTCAGATCGGCCATATGCCTTCCTTTTAAAAAACCTACTTGATCGACATTTATATATTCTCGCATAAATCTATTTAGTCGATTAGCCAATATTGTTGTGAAGATCTTGGCGTCCTGGTTTATAAGAGAAATTGGTCTATATGATTCCACTTTTTCCAAATTCTTTCCCATTTTTGGCAGCAGAACAATTGTAGTCCTATACCATGAAGTCGGAATTTGTCCACCATCTAGAATATAATTATATAACTTTACCAACTTTGGTGCCACAAAATCTTTAAATTCCTTATAAAACTCTGTCGATAGTCCATCATCTCCCGGGGCTTTCCCCAGCTTCAAACCACTAATTACCTCTTTTACCTCTTTCTCAGAGACCTGTTCTTCCATTTTATCCCGGTGTTCCTGCTTACAATTCCCTAACTGCCTATCCAATACCCCTTTAAGTTTCCCAACATCTATCTCTTTTCCCCCACAATTTTACATTTATCACTAACCTTATTACATCTTATCCCTTGTTTGTTAACCAACACCCCAATTTCCCTTTTTTCCTTTTTAGCTTTAGCCGCTCTTGCTAGTAATCTTGCTAGTAATCTTGAATTTTTGTTGCTAAATTCGAAATACTCTCTATTTAAATATATCAAATCTCTTTTTACTTTTTCTATATCCTTACCCAATAATTCTGCCTTAAGTCTTTGTAATTTAGCAAAAAAAATTATCCTTCTTTTTTTAGTGTTTCTCCTGTAATTGTTTTATTTCTTTTTCTTTTTCCTCTTGTGCTGCTTTATACTTTCTATACTTGGTACTTGCCAACTTTATACTTTCCCCTCTAAAAACCGACTTCATGGCATCCCAAACCATATTAAAATTTACCTCTTCATTATCATTCCACTGCCAACTTTCCATCCTACATTCTGTAATTTGTTCTTTACATTTTTGGTCTTTGAATAAATTGGGATCATATCTCCAACTCCTTCCTCTCCTATTATCCTTTTGCGTCCTCAGTTCCGAAAGTACTTTAGCATGATCTGATTCCTTAAAAATTCCTATTTCAATTCCCTCAATATTTTTGACCATGTTTTCCGACAAAAATACATAATCTATTCTAGAGTAGGACCCATGAACATGTGAAAAATAAGAATATGCCCTTTCCGTGCCCTTGATCTCTCTCCAAGAGTCATTCAATCCCATCGCAACCATCCAGTTATCTAAAGCATTCCCTTTCATCCCTACTCCACACCTTGCTAAGTTCATACAATCTAAGTTTGACCTTATCAAATTAAAATCTCCAGCCACAATCATCTTTGGCACTTTTTCTAACGCTACAATTTTACGAACTTTTTCTAGAAATTCTACTTGACGTTCGTTTGGGGCATCAATATACACCAAAATTATTTCCTCATCGTCTATTTTTCCTCTCATGATCAAATATCTACCTTCTCGGTCAACAACACTTTTTGTTATCTCAAATCCTAATCTTTTAGAGATCATAATTGCAACTCCTCTTGCTTTTGAAGTACCAAACGCCATTTCATAATGTTGAATCCATCCTAGGAAAATTTTGTTTGTATCCTTTGATTTTTGGTGCATTTCCTGTAAAAACACTATATCAGGTCTATCTTTCTTCAAAGCCAATTCCACCCTCCTCCTCTTGAGAACAGAACCTGTACCCTTTACATTCCAGGTTAATACTTTAATATTTCTCATAGTTTATCACCTTTTCACCTTTTCTACCTTCCAAACTCTCCATTGGGCGTGCCACCACAAACCCCTTTTTTAGTGGGAAGGGGATTTGAAGCTCCAGTTATGCCAGTTTCTTTTCATGTATAGGCTCACCCCCCCCCCTTGCCTCAGGGCTGTCCCCTGCTGAATTGATCCAGTGAAGGAAACTGTCATCCTTGCTGGACAGATTGGATCCCTTAAGGATAGAGGACAAAGGCACAAATATAGCAATCCAACACCAGAAGGGTTTCTTGTCTGGAGACCCTGTACATTGCCGCAGTTATGAAGCTGGTGGCCCTACGTGGGTGCCTGGGTTTGTGATCGATCAAACAGGTCCTTTTTCTTACAGAATCGAAACAGCCACTGGTCTGATCTGGAGGAGGCACGTGGATCAATTGAGACCCAGAGTACTGGACCCACAAGACGAATACAGACACTCAACACTAGGGTTGGCCACCACACGTTTAAACCCAGGGGGCAGAGGTAATAATCAGCAGCCAGCCAACATTGACCCAGAAGTGTCTTCTAGGAACTGATTTCAAGGGGAATTTGTGGAATGCTCCCCTATTCCAGCCAGGTGTACCCCTACACTGTCCCAGCCTAGCACTCTGGATTCCTTTATTGATGATGACCAATTTTGTTTGGAGTCACCCTCCACTCTTAGTACACACAGGAGGGACCCTGAGTTGTCTTATTCATCCACAGAATTAAATTTTGGTTTTGAGCGATCCCCTGATCCTCCATCTGACAAACGGGGCTTTAATTTGGGTTTACAATCCTCCCCCTCTAGTCAATCCCTCACTCCAGTCGGGTTGCCCATCCTACGAGCCCTTGAGCCAGCTCAGCCAAGCGTCTGACCCAGAAGGGAAACTAGACCGCCATCCTGGTTAAAGGATTTTGTTTTTACCTAGGGGGAAAGAATGTTATGTATGTTAACTGTGTTTTCTGACAGGAGTAGAATGTATCTTTTGCAGGCGCACCCCCCCAATAACGGACTCAGACAACATTGAAAGTGGATAACAGCATAGGGCCACATTTATTGATTCAATGCCCTAATCCGAATTATAAATTTGTATTGGTAAAACGACCAATCATAATTCTTAAGGCAAGCAGGCCGAAGTAACACTGGTAAGGTACCACCCCAAAATTGCCAACGGCAATTGGTTACAATGTATCAATTTGTATCAATTTGTTTGTTGACAACAAACAAATTGTTGACCGTAGTCAATATCTAACTCATGACCCCACCCTCTGACTCGTATCCGTAAAATCACGGGGTGATGCATGCTGGCTAGCTATCGCCATCACCCCGTCGCCTGGTTCGTCGTTGACCGGACAGCGTTTAACTAATTTGTTCCTGTCTAGTGTTGTCCAGTCAATTGCGAACCTGCCGGATACCTGTGGGTCATACTGTTTACCTTACCAGTGCTACCCGCCAATGTGACCGGAGTCAACAGTAGAAATGAAAGGAACCCCTATATCAAACCATAGCAACAGTGTGGGATGGGCAAAAAAGCCAGGACCCGAAAGCCAATGTGGGTCCCAACCAAAAATTCCCACCCGGCCCCGAAGCGACCAAAATATCACACTGTTAACTAGGGAGGGGGTGGAGGGGAAAAACTTCTCCGCTCCGTCGCTTAGGTAAAATGGCAGCGCGGCTGCCTCGTGGCCACCCCTTTTATAAGGGAGCTGGCCACGCCCTAAACTACCCGGATTCTTCGTCCTGTGGGGGGGGCCCCCGCAAAGAGCGCGGCGACCATTTTGGCGCCGCGCTTGCATTGCAGGCGCACCCCCCCAATAACGGACTCAGACAACATTGAAAGTGGATAACAGCATAGGGCCACATTTATTGATTCAATGCCCTAATCCGAATTATAAATTTGTATTGGTAAAACGACCAATCATAATTCTTAAGGCAAGCAGGCCGAAGTAACACTGGTAAGGTACCACCCCAAAATTGCCAACGGCAATTGGTTACAATGTATCAATTTGTATCAATTTGTTTGTTGACAACAAACAAATTGTTGACCGTAGTCAATATCTAACTCATGACCCCACCCTCTGACTCGTATCCGTAAAATCACGGGGTGATGCATGCTGGCTAGCTATCGCCATCACCCCGTCGCCTGGTTCGTCGTTGACCGGACAACGTTTAACTAATTTGTTCCTGTCTAGTGTTGTCCAGTCAATTGCGAACCTGCCGGATACCTGTGGGTCATACTGTTTACCTTACCAGTGCTACCCGCCACACGGAGGGGCTTCAAAGAAGGCCTGACGCCCCCCCCCCCCCCCCAGACCGTCAGCTCGGTCAACAGGCCTGCTCGCCAATCACCCAACAGGAGGTCCATACCTCCTCGCGACAGGTGGACCCCATCCCCTGCATACAAGTCGTAATTTCGTAGGCTAATAGCGGGGTGACGACTGACCCGTCCCCAAGCCTTGTCGGCAAGGAACCGCGCCACCGCCCCGTTGACCGCGCGCCTAGCGCGGTCAAGGGCCAGGAGGTCAATACCCCCTCTATAAGAATGGCGCGGGATCATGTCCGACCAAACCAGGGTTGTGGCAGGCCAGACGTAGTGCAAGTAAGCAAGGTCCCCGCAAATCGCATGCTTGAGCGATAAGCCGGTGACCTGACCCAAATCATTGCCCCCAAGGTGTATGATGAGAATGTCAGGCGGGTCAGCACTCCTGCTGGAAAACAGGAAAGGCAGCAGCTCCCGCCACAACATCCCAGGCTTACCATGCCATGTGAGATTGGCGTGTTCACCCAGTCCCAGTCGGGGTCCCCACTCTGTCGCCGCAGCGTAACGCGCTGCCCTGTGCACATAGCTGTGGCCCACCAGCCATACTGTCACCGGTGTAACACGACACCCAGGGTCTGTAAGAAAAATTAAGAAAAAAGGAAGGTAAGGTGATAGTATTGGTACTCACGGTGGAAGTGGGCGCACATAAAACTGAAAACATTGCGAGCCCCACCTCCCCATGCTGCGTATGTCAGCCCCGGAGTACCCAAAAGCAGCTGCTGTAGAGGCTGCCCCAATACGAAATGAATGTGTGCCATAACGGGCACCTGGTAGGCCCACCCTGGCGAGGGCTCTGCCTGTCACCTTCCAAAACTGAAATTTAGTAAGGGGAGACCCATCTTGGTGACAGAAAAACGGGCCATGGTGCATGCCACGCAGTGCCAGGAACTCCTGTAGGGCACCAACCGGACAGATGTCTGCCAAAGAACACCGTAGCAGTCTTACACCACTGCCTACGCCATGCTGATCTGACTTGGAGGAACGTATCCTCAACTGGGCCCAGTCTTTGGCAACATATACATCTCCGAGTTCCAGTGCCCTACAACTTGCATCCGCCTTAGACAGCATCACAAGTTCGCTGATGCGGAGCGCTCCAAAAAATGCCACCGTTGTGGCTGCATGAAAAAGGGCTGCCTCATAATGATCAAAACAGAGGCTTGGCCAGCCCCGGGCCAACTGGGTAAGAACCCCTGGGGAAATAGGGTGCCGATCGTCCGGGCAACGCCCGCGCTCGCGCACCCACCCCTCCAAAACATGTCTCACACGGAAGTCAGAGGTGCTGTCCACATGACCCCCTACTTTGGCCATAAAAGCCAGCGCCGAGAGCTTGGATGCTATGGTGCGAGGTGCGAGGCCGAGAGCATGCAGGTGGACCATGAACCGCAGAACATGGTCAACCGGGATAGGCCAGGTCTCTGGCAGGTGAAATTGAGCAGCAAATGACCTGAAAGAATTAAATGCTTGTTGATACGCCTTACGCGTGCGTGGCGCTAGTGACAGGCCAATCGCCCGGTTCACCTCTCCTTGCCAATGGTCCATATCTCGTCCGGGAGTGGCGAGGGAAATTCCTCCGCATCCGGGGCCAAGGCACGGAACCGGGAGATCTGCAGGCGGGACAAAGCGTCAGCAATATCATTATTAATCCCTGGGACATGCCTGGCTCTGAACAAAACGTTGAGGCGCAGGCAGCGCAGCACAAAATGGCACACTAGGTCCATAACCCTGGGCGATTTGGAAGTCTGTGCATTAACAATGTGGACAACAGCAGCGTTGTCACACCAGAAATGCACGACCGAGTTAGCCCATTCCTCGCCCCATAGCATCAAAGCCCCTAGTATAGGAAAAAATTCAAGGTATGTGAGATCACGCAGGCGATCCGTGCCTGCCCAGGCCGGTGGCCACCCACCATAGGCCCACTTCCCATTGAAGTACATCCCATAACCCAGGGATCCTGAGGCATCAGACTGGATCTGAAAATTGGGGGATGCCAGGAGGTCAGACCTCCAAAATGAGACCCCATTGAACTCCCTCAGGAACTGTAACCAGACAAACATGTCTGCCCTGATACCCCGGGTAAGTCTAACTCTGTGGTGAGGCCTGGATAACCCTGCCATGGCATCGCATAAGCGTCGAGCAAAAGCCCTGCCCGGAGCGACCACCCTGCAAGCGAAATTCAGGTGACCATGTAGCACCTGCAGTTCCCTCAGTGATGCCTTGCGCTTGGCCATCAACTCCGAGATAAGGGCCACTATCCTGGACACCTTATCCTCCGGTAACCTAGAAGCCTGCGCTAACGTGTCAATCTCCACCCCCAGGAATACTAACTTGGTAGATGGGCCCTCGGTCTTTTCGGGCGCTAAAGGGACACCGAGTTCCTCCATTAGCGTCTGAAATGTGTTAAGGAGACGTGCGCACGTGTCCCAGCCCCGTTCACCCCCGAATAAAAAGTCATCCAGGTAATGGGCTACAGACCGGGACCCTGACCTGCGGACGAAAGCCCACTCTAAGAAGGTACTAAAACGCTCAAAGGCCGAGCATGATATGGAACAGCCAAAAGGCATGGCCTTATCAAAATAATATTCGCCCCGAAATTTGAAACCCAGCAACTCAAAGTCACCCGGGTGCACCGGCAGGAGGCGAAAGGCCGACTTAATGTCGCACTTGGCCAGCAGGGCACCCGGGCCACACGAGCGCACCATGCGCAGCGCGTGGTCAAAAGACGTATACCTGACTGAACAAAGGTCATCAGGGATAGCGTCATTGACCGACCGGCCGGCTGGGTAGGATAAATGATGAATAAGACGAAACTCGCCTTGAGACTTTTTGGGAACCAAGCCTAGGGGCGACACCTTAAGGTTGGGAAACGGGGGTGAAGGGAAAGGGCCGGCGACCCTGCCCGCATCTAACTCCTTCCTGATACTGGCAGCAGCCACCCCCTCCCTCCCCTTGAGGGACAAAAGATTGGGGGCATCCTGAGGGGACCTATCACCCATGAAAGGGATGCGGAACCCGTACTTAAAGCCTTGAAGGAGATACTCCCCATCCTCTCCCTTCGGGTACACTGTGAGCCAACGCTCCAACATGTCCACCTTAATTGGGGAGGGGGCCTTTCGGTGAACCAGCTCCATCTGTGGCAGCCTTGCCAGCCCACTGTCCGCCCCTTCCTCTGCCCCGTGTCCCCCCAGGCCTGGGACAGGCGGAGGCTGCGTAGGGGCCCGAACATGTGGGACACTCATGCCTGTATTTGCAATTCTTCTTATTGCAGGAACCATTGGACGAGAAAGCCCAGCACAGCAGGCGGGCTGGAACCCCCTGCCCCGCCGCTTGGCGGGTAACCTGTGCTGGGACAGCTCGCTGGACCGCATGTCCGCAATGGTATCTGTCCCCTGGCACGGGGCGCGTGGGTGTCATGTACAGAAGCCAAAGCCTCTGACACGGCTCGTCCCACCTCATCTCCGGGTGGAGGGGAATCCGCATACGGAATTCCTCGTCATAAGCAAGCCACGAAGGGCCCGGGAAATCAACCATTGCCCTGTATATGTTGTCCAAATATTGGACCATCGGAATAGCCAACTCCGGCCGCGCCCTCAGATACACTGCCATGTAAATTAAATAAGCCGGCAGCCAGTTGGCCCAGGTACGTGGCGGCTTACGACGACGCGCCTGCTCCTTATCCTTCTCATCCTGTCCCTCCCTTTCCTCCTTGGTGGGTTCTCTGTTCAGGAGTGAGAAGATATCTACATACTCCCCCCGCCAAATCTTTTCTTTGGTTGCCTGTGCCAAGTGGTCACCCAGTGGCAAGGAGTACCCCGCAGTTGGTAAGGCCGAAAAAGGCACCACAGACACCGGGAAAGGGGCCTGAGCTAACCCAGCCACCCCCAGTACATTCCCCGCATTGTGAGAAAAACTACCCACCCCGGTGCCCTGGGTGGCAGTTACCGTCGCCGAGTGGAGTGCCGGCTGCTGTGCCACCGCACCACCCGAGCGAGGCCAAGGCCATTGAAAAGCTCCCCCCATAGAAGGAATGTGTGTAGGTGTACTGGCTTGGACCGCATACTCACATGCTGCACCCCCGTGGGCCGCCCCCACCGGGGGTTCCGGCCCACTGGGGGCGTCGGAGCTCACGACCGACGTAGAGCTCGTCATCGGGGCCTGACCTGCACTCGTATGCTGGCTGGGGAGCTGCGGGGCAGTGGCCGAAGCCACGCCACCCGCCTGAGGCAGCTCAACCCTGCCTGCCGCCTGTTGTCCTCCCGCCGATGGTGCCGCAAAAGGGACGCCAAAGGGAGCCCCAGCCTGGCTGGCCCGAGCTAAAGACGCTTCGAGGGCCGCAAGGCGGGCCAGTAAGGCCTGCACGTCGATCTGGGGCCAAGGGCCGGCCGGCCCGCCAAGTCCAGGCGCGGGTACAGGTCCCTGTACCCCAGGACCCGAATAGGGCCATTGCCCAACACCGAAGCCCGGTAGGGTCGGTGCAGGAACCTGCCAAGGTAGGGGACCGCACCACCCGCCCAGGCTAGAAGGCCCAGGAGGAATAGAGGCAGGCCCAACAGGATGGGCAGGGAGAGTAGCGGTGTCCACCGCTCGCGGGCCGCGGGCCAAAGCCCCTGCCGCGCCCGCATTCCGATCCCCCGCGTCCGGCCAAGGGGCGATAGACCCCATTCCGCCGGGCCGTGCAGGGGCCTGGATAGGCGGCTGCTGGGGAGGCGCAGCTGTGGTCCTCCGACCCGGGTTGCGCCTCCTCACAGCTCGAGCTGCACTCGAAGCTGCCTTCTTCTTCGAAGGCATCTCAACCGCAGGAGAGGGAAGCCGAAAAGAAGATTCGCCGCCAAAAGGCTTCCCACAAGGTAAGGAGCGACGGAGACACAGGGGAAAAACTTCTCCGCTCCGTCGCTTAGGTAAAATGGCAGCGCGGCTGCCTCGTGGCCACCCCTTTTATAAGGGAGCTGGCCACGCCCTAAACTACCCGGATTCTTCGTCCTGTGGGGGGGGGCCGCAAAGAGCGCGGCGGCCATTTTGGCGCCGCGCTTGCATTCTCATGTATCTATTCTTATGCAAATAAGTGGATCAAAAAATGTGCACACTCTGTTAGCCAATGGGCTTGTTGTGTTATTCTTGCTGTTTATAGGAGCGGCATGTATCTTTTCTCATGTATCTGTTCTTATGCAAATAAGTGGATCAAAAATGTGCACACTCTGTTAGCCAATGGGCTTGTAGTATTATTGTTACTGTTACTGTTTATACTGTATATAAGTCCAAGTTTTGCCCCATCCAAACTGTGTTCAAACTCCACTAATAAAGAGCTGAATTTCACTACTTCACTCGTCTGCTTCTTCATTCCCTGAACATGAAAATTTCCCAAACTTTGGTTTCTGGATTTCAATTCCCAGAAGCCTACATCAGATCCCCAAAGCACTATTCAGCCAATTTACTTACTTAGGCTTCCAGGAGTTGAAGTCCACCAGTGTTCTGTAGAACATAGTTTGGGAAATGCTGTTCTAGAGAGTCACAGCTCATTAGTCCATGTTTAGAGAATGGCTATGATAACATAACACCTTATGCATATCTTTATGTTTTCTAGTGACTGTAGAACCTTTGTTTCTGATTACCAAAAGTCCATAGGTATGGGTTTTTCATATTTGGAATACAGATCCCATACTTTATTTATTTATTTATTTGGATTTCCATTGCCACCCCCTTGCCATGCGGCTCACAATCACCATACAAACAATCAATATAAAACATCCCCACATAATAAAATTACAAAAGTATTTACTGTTTAAAAACCATTAAAACATCCTCTCAGCCACAATAAATTAAAAACGGAGACTAAAACCCAAACAACCTTCATATAATTCTTCATTCTGGGAATTCCATCTGACAGATTGACACCTACAGACACTTAAGTCTTGCACACATGGGGAAAAATGCCTAAACCGGAAGGCTTTGTGTCTAACTAGCCCTTCAGCTCCCTGTTCATAAAGGAAACTCCCAACTAGTAGCAGTGAAGTATCCTCCATGCACAGGAAACTAGGTAGAACTAGGCCTAGCTAGGCCACAAAGCCTTCCAGCTTTGGCTTTTGTCCTAGGTGAGCCACATTTTGGTGTCTGAACATGAGTGCCAGACAGGTAAGATCCCCAGAATGTAGAACTATGGAGTGTGTAGTGGGGGGGGGGGGGGGACTGAAAATCCCAGGCCAGAAAGTTAGTTGTAGAAGATTCTCCTCCCTCCCTTACTACTTAATTAGTCCCTGGTGACAGCTGTAAAATTGGAATTTAATGTTGAACATTACTTCCCCATTAGTAGCATTATTAAAATAGAGGTTTAGTTCCTGCAGAATGTTCATATGTTTTAAATGAGAAGACTTCTCTCTTCTCTCTCATACCTCCTTTCACTAGATTTCTTGCTGAGATTTCCCCACCAGCTTTTGTTGTCTTCTCTATCCCAACCCCAATTTTATACTTTGTTTGCCTGTTGCTCCTTTCTGATCTCCCATCTTCTCTCTTCCACTTATCTTTTCTTCCTTGCTTGCTAGGCACTCCTCTCCAGCATCTGCTGTCTTCTTCCTACTTCTTTTCACCTCTGCTCTATTGTTGTTGTGGTCACATTTACAAATACACAAATCTATATAACAAAAATCAAGGTCCGGTGCTGTTTATTCCTTATACAAAGCCACACCCCTACACCGATTGCACTGAAACTCGGCACACACATACCTTGGGCTGAAGAGATGGTCACTGCAGAGGTATCAAGCCCCATGGGGAGAGGTACACCCCTTAAATCAATCCACAAATGGGATTCCCCCACCGACAGAAGAAAAGCAAGGGAAAAAGCCAACCGGGGGGGGGGGGATTGTGATGTCATTGCCACAGCTCAACCAATTCCCAGCTGACCAGATCTGGGGCTCCGTGACATCACTGGGCTCCCTCATACAAAGTGACACTCCTGCACAGTTTGCACTGGAAACTGCATGCACGCTTATCTTCAACATCTGGGGTGGCCGGCGTGGGCAACCGACAGCCCGCCTTGGGGTTGTTGCCCCTGAAAAGGGGCTGCAACACCCCCCCCCCCCGGCTGGCAGAAATAACAGGGAAGGTGACTGCTGATGTGCGAGAATCCATGCATGTGCCTAACCCTGCCTGGCGTCCAGGCTGTGGCTCGTGTGCAAAATTCCATTCATGCTCCAAAGTCTGCCCAGCATTCCAGGTGGTGCATGGCTTAGCTGCCAGTATGGATGGTCGCAATTATGGCCATTATGGCCGCCCCTGTCCCAGCAACTACTGTCGGTGGATGACCACTGTGGCATGGCTCCTCTACACTCCTCAGACACTCCTCGGGGGGAAGGGAGAACCCACAGCCGGGGGCGGGCGGAGGACGGGACCGGGCTGTCACCTTCTGCAGGCCTCTGCCCCCTAATGTGTCCTCTGCCCACCCACACAAATGGAGCCTCCCTTCTGCATGACACAACCCATGGGGGTCTGGTGGGTCCAGGCTGTGATGGCTACCCTCTGACTGTAGTCGCTGGGGAGGTTGGCAGCAGCAGCCAGAGTCAGGCTGAGACGGTGCTTCACGGTGGGGCTGAGAGAGCGGCTGCGATGACAGCAGATAAAAAGGTAAGGCAGCTGGGGAGGGGCAGGTGGGGGTGGGTCCAGGTACTTCCATGGTCCGGGTAGGGTACCCCCGGGCAACACCAGGTCCTCTGCTAGTTTTTATCTAAAGCTCCTTCCTAGCACCCCAAGGTGGAAACTCCTAACACTAACCATTTTTAGTTGGATTTCTACTATATTAAAAGAGTTAATATGACAGTAAACTCTACATGTATACAGAACCATTTAGTCATGCAGGTTGCCAACAACATTGTTCCTCATCTGAAAAAGCTCAGTGGGGAATGGTATAGTAAAGACTGGTGCTCTGGACAATGAATCTGCTCTGTGTTCTATCTTCAAAATAGGTTCAACTTTTGGGAGAGATTCAGTAAAGTTCAGACTAAATTTTAGAGTATATCCACTGCTCCCATTCACCAACTCCATTGGAATCAGCAGCCCCAATCAGCAGTGGGTCAAAGCAAGTTCCTCGGAAACACACCTGCTATTTGATCACCAACCACTAAAGCAGGGACTGAAATCAAAGCATAGCTTCCTCACAACTTCTGCCCCTCTGAACAACCAGCCCCCACAGACCGACTTAGAACTATGGAAGGCGAGCAAGGTGCTACCACAAAGCCTTCCAGTTTAGGATTTTGTGGGGGAGAACCACATGACTTCCACCTGGCCAAGGACAACCATGGCCTGTGTGGAAAGCTTTAAATAGATCGTGTGCAGAGATAGGAAGATCAACGGCTAATCTGAAAAAGTGGGGTTTCCCTGTAGATGACAGCCTGTGTGAATGCGGAGAAATACAAACTATCTCCCACACGATGCTCCTCAATGTGCACTGAGGAGGACCTTATGTTGGCAAGAGGAAATGCTGTTGATTGTCCCAGATTCAAGGTCGGAAAAATTGTCCCAGCAAGTTCAATAAAATCATGTTAAATTCCTGGATTTTTAAAACTCACTGGTTATGTATTATAATACACCATTAAAATAAATTCCAACTCTCACCATCAAATGAGAAATTTCCTGCCACATTGGAGTTGGAGTATACCTGGAGACAAATCTTAACTTCCTCGCCTCACACCACCACCTGATAAGTGTGACCAGTGTGTTTTCTGGAACTGAGGACATTAAGAGTTGACTTCTCAGAAGTACAACAGATCATCTTACAGAAAGAATTAACTGTTGTAAATAAATTCATTTATGTATTGATATACATAATGTGTTTTTTAGCTGTCATTTTATTATGTTTGTTTTAAAAAAGCTATTTTGTAGATAATCCACCCAGTTTTGTCAAGTATACTTCCGTCCCAGTTTTGTGGGAGAGAATTATGGCAACTCTACTGATTTTGGGCAGATGCCATCTAGCCCTTTTAAATTCTATTTTGTTTTTAGATGTGTTCATTTTAGCTTTGTATGTTATTATATGTTGGTGGTGCATTCTGACACAAATAAATAAAGAAAGAAAAAGCAGCCCCCATTGAAAAATAACCTCCTCTGAACTACAGGAAGGTAAATTAATGGAAATACAATTTTGCAGTGACAAGCTGAACACTCACCAAGTACTATTCAAACACATGCACAAGCACCCAAGTCTTACTCCCTTCTTTAAAAAAAGAAAAGTAGCTATTTTGAATCACAATGAATGAGAATAATTTGATGAAAAGTGGAAGAAAAGTTTTGGCACAGCATTAATTCAATGATCTGCATTCCATCAAACTATTATTAGCAATGCAAAGTCTATATACCATGAGAATTTAAGCCAGTATGATATCTGAAGTAATTTTTTTACAACAATTAGCCATTCCTAGCTGAAACATTTTGACAACTAATGAATTACGCCAATGGTATGGACTGTATTTATTTATTTTGTTGTTGCTGCTGCTGCAGCAACTGTAGCTCTTCTTGATGATTGAGGGACTGGGTTTACTAAATATTTTAAAAATATGGAGCTGTCACTGTGCTTTCTTTCTTTTAAACATCATGGGCTACAGCCCCTAGTTATTACCAAATGGACTAGACCAGTGGTTCCCAACATGGGGCTCATGCCACACAGGGGAACTTCAATTCTCAGAAGCCTATGTCAGTATATTGGCTGATCAGTGCTTTAAGGAATTATCTTAGGCTTCTGGGGATTGAAGTCCAAAAACCAAGCCAACAATAAATATACTGTAGTACTATTAAGTAGCAATATGTTTTTTACAGCAGCTATGGGAATGGGGTAGAGGTGCATTTAGGCCTATATCTATAATAATTCACATTCTCTTCAGTTAGAGAAAAATGACTAGTCAAATCTCTTCTAGGAAGCATTTCATAGAGATTTGAACCTGAATCTCCAATGCTAAAGCCCAGTACACTGATCATTTTGTCTCTCTGGATATCCAGATGTCATCTAACTAAGCAGCCACTCCCATTAATAAAAACGACAGGGACGTCCAGTCTCACACCAACAGGCTGAGTGGCTTTGCTGTTGGAGGAAGAGAGAACAGAATTTCCTATCTAGCAACCATACATGAATCACACAATATCTATAACTTGAAAAGTGGCTAAGAAAGAGAGAGAGCAAGGTTTTAGATATTGCCAAATGCCAGACTCTATTTCCCATATTCACTGTTTCATAGATTGGTTGATCCTCAACTTTTAAAGCTCAATATATTGTTTTCTTGGAGACACATCCTGCCCTTTTAGAGTTAAAAACTGAAAAGATGTACTTGAAACATTCATGCTTCTCTGGTGTCTTATAGATCATTCAACCAATGCTTTCCCTCAGATTTCATCTCTTATATATGGCATCTGTAAACTGATATTAAAGGCTGCATATGCCTATAATGCTGCAGCATTTCACTGTGATTTTAACATAATGATCATGTTGATACTAATAGAAATGGCTTGGAGATGTGACACATTGATTATTAAAGAAAGAAAGAAATATTTTGAAAACTGGTACATCAAAGGATTTCCCCCTCAATACAATATAAGCACAGTGGGCAAACTAGTCATTTCAAGATCATATATCTGTGTACATCCGAGAGCAGATTTTCAAAAGATGCTTGATTTCCTTGCAGACACAGCATTCAAAAGTAACTGACAGATTGATGAGTTCTCTGATGTGCTCAATGTCTGACCTCTGGCTTGATTTTTCCAATGCATTCAAGGAACTGGATAAATCTGAGACCAACTCTTTTGTAAATCTGTCTAAATTTGACCTTCCTTCTCCTCAACGCCTGTCAGAATAATGGAAAATTTGCCCTAAGTGAGCAAATGTATTGATGATTCCTTTTAAAACATTGACCAAAAAAGAAACCAAAGCCAAGTTATCAACAGAATCAAATGGAATATGTGAGTCTACACCAGGATGCCCAAACTATGGCCTGTAGGCTGGATTCAGCCCATGACACTGTTTAATCCATCCCGCGCCGCCCGCGCCACACCAAGAAGACAGAAGAGGAAGTATTAATATATATATATATAAACACCTCAATCACAAATCTAGTAAGATTCTGGGAAGACACTGACACTGTACATATGTTGCCCACAACTCTTGAGAGCAATCATCTAACACCTTGCAGCCAATACAATGCTAATCAACCTCACCTCAACTTCATTTGAACCCTCTAAACCCGGACTTCCAGATGGACAACACAATGGTTCTATATTTGAGGGCCCCTAGTAATCTCTGGAAGCAATAGTTGAACTAGATTGACATGTGCCTGAACTACCCTCCGAACTCCTCCAGCTGATCTCGTGGAACATTGTGGGTTTGAAATATAAATTATATGACTTAGATTTCATTAAGTTTTTATCTACATTTAATTGTATCCTACTGCAAGAAACCTGGTTAGAGGATCCCCCCTCTATCAACCATTTTGAATGGTTTGCTCTTCCATCTTATAGAACAATGGTGGCAAACCTATGGCACGTGTGCCAGATGTGGCACTCCCAGGCCTTTCTGTTATCAGATATAGCTTCCATGATCATCAACTGTCACTTAGAAAGTGATCACCTACTTTTGACCACAATACTACTATAAGCTACTGAATGACTGTCCACAACCCTTTGTATGCTGCAGACCATCATTTGACACAAAGCTTAGAGGATCATAAGGAAGGGGGAATCCCACACTGAGCCTGGCCAAGGGTCTTACATACTCCACACCACACCATGCAAAGGCACCTGGGAAGAAGGAGCTCTGCACAAAATCTGCCTGGCATGGCAGTGGCCAGAGGCATCCCTTGCAAAATGGAGACTTCTGATGAGTACAGCTTTATCCAACAAAAGATATCTTCAAAAAGAGAAAGATCCATTAACAGTCCTTTAAACCGTCTGTTTTCTGCAAATCAAGAGTTGTGGCTTCTTTGGTTGTAGTAGCTGGAGTTATTCTATGCACCTCATGCAAGTGTAGCACTATTATGTATGAGAGACCAACTTCAGGTGCTCTGTAGACATCTTGAACTAAAGGTTGTGGATGAAAGTTCCAGTTGCTCTAATTCTTGCACATGAGCAATCACAATATTACCTTTCTTGTCCTTAAGAGAGGGAAGCATTTCTGCTGTTCTTGGAACAGAGAAAAAGAACAAGACAGAGAATGAATGTTTGCATAAATTAAACAAAATTGTGCTAATAATGAATTCTTTACTCAAAACAAAGGTTTGCTTTTTATTATGATTACATAGACTTTTTAAAAGAGTGCAAGGCCAGAGGCATTGTTTGTTCCATTTGTGGTTGCTGTGTGTGTGTGTGTGTGTGTGTGTTTCTCAAAATGAAAATTCCTTGTCAACGGCTTTGTCAAAACAAAATAGCCTAAAGTGATAATAACAAAGAATTTATCAGGTGTTTTGTGCACATTCCCCTCCCTCAGAAATATTGTTGTCACTGAAGTTTTGAACACAATGAAATTATTATGGCAGTGTTTTGATGGAAAATGTTTATTCTGGACCAAAATAATCAAATAGATTTTTTTAGACTTCCCTCCATATTAAATAAATTTGCACAAGGTAATTTTTAGCAGAAAAATTCCTTAGTAGAGTCAATAGATAATGATATTCCATTTCTACTATTTTGTTAAATTAGCTTTCTATGTCTATAATTTATACTCTTCCAAGGTAGTTTCTACATATTATTAAATGTTTCATCATTCATGTTGTGGGGTCTACACACTCCTTTCTGGAATAGTTACTTCTTCCTGTTTTTAGTGGCTATGTTAAAGGTAAAGGTCACCCTTGCTCGAAAGCCAGTCATATCTGACTCTAGGGTTCAGTGCTCATCTCTGTTTCATAGACAAAGAGCTAGCACTATGTTACAATGATGTCAAATACTCATTTGTTTAGGTTTTTCTGACTAGGCATTATTATGACTAAATGATAATTATGACTCAGAAAGTAACTACTAAGAATCAACAGAATTTGTACAAACAATTCCACCTTTCTTCACTCAAAAACAAAAGTGCAATATTACAGTGTAACCTATGTGTGTTTGCCCAAAGTGAAATTAAGAATAATAATAGTATACTTTTGTTTTTGCTTTAATGATGAATGTTATCTTTGGTTTTGTTTTGCCGAACAGCCAGCAAGATGAATAAAATTCAAAATTTTACTTTTTGTTGTGGGTTTATTTATCCAAGAAGTTTTAAATGATTAGAAACACTGCCTCTCTAAACAAATTCAATGAAACATGACAATAAATAAATAAATAAATAACCTAAATCCAAAATAATTTGGCAAAAGGAAACTGGACCATTCCATATTTTGTTCTTCTTGTTGTACATGTCACAGCAAATGTGTTGTTATAATTCTTCAGCACTCTGATGAATAACTCTGTTGCTTGCACAACATTTTGTGTTTCCACTCAAGATGTAAGAATTGCTTCAAATTTTCTTCTTCCATAGTGACAGAGTGTGACACTTTGAGACACCTGGTAGAAGAATTATGGACATACTTTCCATCAAACTAAAAGTGACAGGTGCCCCGCCCCCTTTTTTAGGGGCCCAGGCCCTTCCTTTTGGGGGTTCCTTTTGGGGGTTCAGCCTTTAGTCCCACCCCTTTAGGGTTTCAGTTGTTATTCCTCTTGTTTTTAGCGGTTCAGTGGTCAGCCAGCTTCATGGGCTTTTTGGGGGGATGCAGGCTGTTGTTTTTGGGGTGCAGGTTGTTTTTGGGGTGCCTGTGAGTTCCGTGACATTTCATGTCCAGAAAATGATGTTTTCTTGGAAGCATCATCCCCAGTTATAGACCAAATAAGTTATCAATAAACACAGATTCTACGATGTCTTGATCTAATAACTCATGAAATATTAAGGGAACTCTGGAGTCCAGTATGAAAATGCTGAGTGTGCCAGGGAATACCACATTTAAGTACTATTTTCCCACCAGATTCACCACATTTATGTTACTGCTGCTGGTATACCAAATCTGCATATAAAAGGCAACGGGTATTGGCAGCTCGTTTATTGAGGAGCATTAAGAATGTAATCATATCTCCTGTATGTAATGTTGATAAGTGTAAGCACTGCTGTGGCAAACAGGGTAAGACACAGGCCAAAGAATAAGAACTAGTACCATGCCCTGTGAAGTTACTGTATTATCTAAATTAGCAAAAGCTACATATCTATCTGCTGACTAGAGATTAAATTTATTCACTGCTGCTTTGCTGGCTGCAGTTGTGTTGCTCTGAGAAGCACTGAAGGCTCCAAAATCAGCACTGAAGGGTTTGGGGAAGTTATCAAAGTGTACAAAGTTAGGATTAACTGATCCAGCACTACCACCTGTAACAAGATAAGTTAAACATGATGGACACTTCCATATTTAATTAATGTCTCTGTAACTGCTACTGCTGATCATGTATGTTTAAAGATGATGTACATTAGGAAGGTTTCCATAGTCTTAATTTGTTAAAATGGATGCCCCAGCAGAACGCTACAATAAAATCTATTTTAACAAAAGTAACTTCAATTTTTCACAAAAATGACATAGTCATTTTAAGCTTCTATCTCCTTCTGAAATTTTAAACAGGAATTAAACAAGAATTCACTTTATAAACAAATTTCTGACCACTCCTGATAGGGATGTCTTAAAACAAAACCATAAAGCTAGGGAAATGGAAATTATGTTTCCTTAAGATTTTTGAGTGACAGTCAAAGCATCGGAATTGACTGTGCGACTGAACAACAAAACTTCTTTATGAGCATGGAATAGCGCTGAGTGCATCCCAAACTTTGGATAACAAAGAGCACCAGAAACAACTACATCACACATTAAAGTTAATACTTCCTAGAAGCATTTACACTCATGGAGACACTTCCATGTGGAACCTCGATTGGCAGGTAGGAGGTGTGGGGTGTATTCACCATCACATGAGGAGAAAAATGAGTGCTTGGTGGTTTCACAGAGTCGATTCATTTTGATATATTTTGAAATATGTACAGGTCTATGTGCATAGCTTGAGCCTTCTTGTGCACACCAGTAGGTATATCGAAGGGTTACTAATTAGTACTTAATACTTTCCTCAAACTTTGTTTTCACAGTGAGATTTTATTATGGAGAAATAATCCTACTGCAAAGATTTACAAATAAATAAACCATAGATAAATGATAGACACACTTAAGCATTTGATCTTCCATTTACATGTTGACATGGGATATTCTACCATCCACATATATATCATAGGTGACTATCAGTGATGTACTTCATCTTATGTGCTTTGGTACTTGTTTTCTTCTTCCTTCGGGACTACTTCTTTAAAGAAGTGTAGAAGGAGTTTGAGTAGCCAAATTGAGGTATCAGCCAAGAAGTCTCTACTTTTCTACTTTTCCTTGGGACCAGAGTTTAGTTATGTATGGATGTAAACAAATGCATGTAGCACCCTGCCACATCCAGCTTATGACAACCCTAATAAGATTTTCAAGGTATGTGATATACTATAGGATAATTATGTCATCATCACTCGGTGAGTTCCTCAAACTGAGCAAAGATTAGAACTCAGGTCTTCTGATCTTAGTCTGACATTCTATAAACTGCAGTGTACTGGTTCCCACTGTACAGTGTTTATTATTTGCATTTATGTCTTGCCATTCATTCAAAGAGTGCCAGCAGCTCACATGGTTTTCCTTGTCTTATTTCCCCCCCCCCCTCATTACAACAATCCTATGAAGTAGACCATGTTGAGAGAGTTGCTGACTCAAGGTCATTCAGTGCATATCCTGGTTGGGGAGGGGGAGAGAGGGATGCCCTTTATTATCATTGCAACATTGTTGTAATGGTCCATGGGAGTCGAGGTGCTGCACTCAAGGAAGGCATGCGAGACTGATGTATAATGGTAAAAGCCAGCCCCGAATTCTCGGTTGGACTGTATTTATTGACAATTGGGAGTCAGCACAGACAGTCTGAGTGAGACCACTGTGATGGAAAGTTTTACTACATGGCACTTGGCTGATTGGGTTACACTTACCAGCCTGCGTGCCCAGCCTTCTAACCAGCCTTCTAACTCCTAGAAGGCTCTGTGTACCTATGCATAGCTATTTGGTCTAACTGTGGTTAGTGTCTGCTCAGTCCTTATACACGGACGTGAGCGAGATACCGTAGCTGTTTGCAAGACCTTGAGTCTCTCTCTACATGACACTTGCTCCACTTGCTTTCAGTGCCCTTAGCCAAGTAAATATGGAGTCACAATTGCTCCCTATAACTAATTTGTCCATACCCAATTGCCTTTCCTGTCGAGCCAGGATGGTCTTGGGATTGTTTACAGACCCCGACAAACCCTTTGGGAAAGGTAGCTGACCAATTAGTGGCCTGGGCGATCCACAATTCCTTTTTCTTTGTTTTCTAAAGCAACTTGGCTAAGAACCTGACAGACACAGGACATGAGCTGTCGAGGCGTGATTATATTTTGGTGTCTCTTGTCTGGGTGGCACATGGATAGGAATGAGGGGATGCATTGTGCAAACCAGCATAGCATGACTCCCACTACCACAATGCCAGCAGTAGTTTGGAGCGTGAGTAGTAGCTATTTCCATGGCACCCAGGACCAGAGCTCATTTCACTACCCTCAATAGGTGTCCTGTTGAATGTGTGTGACTATTTTGTCTAAGTCAGTGATTTGACTTTGGATACTGTGGGAGTTGTCTGTGATATTGAAGCAACACATAATGTGAGCTGTTTCACATCCTAAGTGATGGAGAAAAAGCAAGTAATCAATAGCTGTGTGATGATCCAATACTGCATGTCTAATTTCTATTTGCTCTTGATTAAGTAAAGCTATAGCTGAAGGAATGCAATTGAGACCTTTGGCCAGGGCGCTTGCCAACTGACCAGTTTTATATGCATTACCCACTGCAAGTTTGGGCATCCCTATAAGGCTAGCAGCTAAAGATTGGACTGCTTGAGCGAACCCTGCTGATCGTGGGGTGAATGTGTGTAGTGCAAGCATTTCCCTTTTTGGGAGCACCAGTGTTAAATGACTTATAGCAATATGAATCTGATACATTGGCAGGTATATCCAAGAATGCTGGTTACAAGTGAAAGACCATTGTGGGCAAAATAACATGACTGTACATTACACCAATAATATCTGAGTGATTACATTTCCAAGACTCCTTAACAGGGCTAAGGCAATGGGGGGCGCTGCCCCTCAACTGAGGAGCAGCCAGTCATAAGGTGTGTTTGGGCTGATGGCCACTCGGAGTGTGGCTAGAGTGACTGTATCAGCGGGTAAAGTCTTTGTTACCTGTTTTGTTCTGGGCAAAAGTCAGATTGGTTAGCAAGTCTCTTCCAAATGTTCTGCTGGAGCCTGGCAGAACAGGTTTTTCTAAGGCTACTCTCTTCTGGTAATTATGCAAATGCTTCTCTAACACAATAGAGGTGTGATTGACATTGAGATAATGAATTACAATAGCCAGGGCTTTCTCTGGTTCCAGGAAGCTCAATCTACTGTAGATGTCTGTTTGGGTTTTTTTCCCCACCCATGGCCAGGATAGGTTATCCTAACGAGGGGCAGCATCGAAAAGGGGCAAATGTGTGAGTAATATGCAATCATGTATACAAGAATTAACCCTTGAGAAACCCACTTGAATCATGGTACAAAGGCATGAAAAAGGCATTGAAATATGAAAATAATACAAGCAAATGGCAGTAGACATTCATCTGTTGCACTTGAGCTTCTGTGGTGAAACTGTTAAGATATTTATGAATTGTCCATAATTGTGAATTATAACTCAGAACGTCCATAGAAGGTGACAGTCTATTTTAGGCAAAATAATGTGTTCACTGAGAGCATTGTTCATGAAAGTAGCATTGCATGTCCATGTGTGTGCAAAAAGTCCAATGTGTGTGTGTAAAAAGTCCAATGTATGTGTGTAAAAAGTCCAATCCCAAATCCACCCCCTTTGAAGTAAGAAGCATGCCAAAATCATCTTATGGGTAGCTGATGTCATCTTTAGGCAATTCTTGCGCCTGATGGGCTTGGTTTATCGAGGTGATGGTTCCGACTTGGCTTCAGAAATTGGCCTGCATTAGAGAGAGAAAAGGCTAGCTGCGATGCAGCTTCGAGAAAGTTAGTTTTGCAATGAGCAGTAGCTGTAAAAGCAGGGGGGCTAATTTCCCCCTTTCTTTTCTGTCTAAAAGAGAGAACAGTGTGGGCTGATTCCTTCTGTCCTTGCGGTGTAAGCCGACCTGAAACTCAACATGGAGAAAAGAAAATAATGGCAACAGGCCATATCAGTCCCTGAAAATGGATGGGGAGGAAGTAAAAGCAGTAACAGATTTTACTGTCTTAGGATCCAAGATCACTGCAAATGGGGATTGCAGCCATGAAACTAAAAGACGACTGATTCTTAGGGAACAAGGTATAAAAAACCTGGGGAGCGTAGTGAAGAATAGAGACATCTTACTGCAAACAAGGTCTGCATAATTAAAACAATGGCATTCCTATGGCAATGTATGGCTGTGAAAGCTGAATCATTTAGAACGGCTGATCAAAGAAAAAAGGGTGCCTTTGAGACGTGGTGCTGGAGGAGAGCTCCAAGGGCTCCCTAGACAGCAAGGAGAACAAATAGGTATTAGAAGAGACTGGCCCTGACTGTTTCTAAGAAGGACAAATAAAAAAAGATGAAGTTGACATCAAATGAGAAGAGAGGATTCACTTGAGAAAGTTCTGATCCTGGGGAAGGTGGAGGGTAAAAGAAGAATTGTACTGCCAAAGATGAGATGGCCAGATGGTATCTAGATGGTATTGTAGACACAACGAACACAGGGCTGAATAACAACAACAAAGCCCTTTATTGATAGACACAATTATTTTGGCCAAATTGTATCTTGAAATGTGAATGACTGTGAGTGCCAACTCCTGCTACAGAAGAAGGATTTTGTACAAACACTCATTCCACTATTTTCTACCCCCCCCCAGCTGGAACTCATGAGAGGGTCCAGCGAAAAAGGGTACCAGTTTTGCTTAACCTCATTTTGGCATGTGCCTTATCTAACAGCAAAAAAGTGGCCCTCAGAGGCCTGCATCTGATTGGAATTATGACTTTGTCTAATCAGGGTTCCCCAGAATTCTGCTAGAGTTCTCCTGAGTGTGAAATATGGATCTTAGGCAAAACTGGTTTTGCACAAGTCTACTTTGCACTCTGCACTATCTCAGGAGCTAGGCTAATCTATTCTTTTCCCCTGTAAAAAGGCAGACTGAAACTTCAGAATGACAATTCTTGGTTTCAAACGCTAGAATGAAGAGACATGTTATCAGTAACACTTCCTTGAATTCCTTTCACTGTGGAGGAAGATAACAACCCTTATTCTGTAAAATAAACAATAATATTATAGCATATACAAAAGATTTGGACTTGGCATGTAAAGAAAATAAATTGTCATTAAAACGTGATGCTTTGGAGAAAAGTTTGCAAAAAGAAAAGCATTATTCATGTCATCTTAAATGGATTAGTCATCGCTGTGGAAATAAATTCCAGTCGTGAGGTGTTGCTCTAAAAAAGCAAAGAGTTATTTACCCAGATTTCATACTACATTCTTAGAAACGTTCAGACAGTTGCTTAGACAATATTAACATGCATTAACCAGAAATGAGACATACTATTATGAAGGTTTTGGGGGATTCAGGAGCTCCAGATTCCATGGAAGTTATTCCTTTTTGAAGAAAACACTAGCTGGGTTTAAAAAAAATCTCAGAGGGACAGTCGATTCACAGTTCGCGACACTGAAAAAAGACTGCCTCCCCTGCTCCAGGACAGGCTTTCCATGATGCCAATTTCCCCCCCTTAACATTTCCCAATCCGTGCCTCTACTCCTTTCGCTTCTATCAACATCCCTGTTTCTCTTTCTTCCCTTTCGACTTACATTTGCCCTTGCTCCGACTTCTGTTTCGCTGACACTTTTTTCCTTCTCCCAATTTACTGTCACTTTCACTCCCCTCTCTGTCCCTCTCTCTACTTCCTCCCTTTGCACCTTTAAGAACCGGCTTGGCTGAAAGGCAGGGAGATTGCTCCGACCCCTTTTTCCTCCCCCCCCCGTCCCTGTTGCTTAAGCAGGCATTCCAGGGACCAGGGAAGATTTTTTTCCTGCTGCTCCTTGTCATAGTTTCCCCAGCCTGCCCCTAGAATGGATCAGGGCCGGGTTAACCATTCAGTGGCCATTGAAAGCAATGTATTTTACACATGAATAGAGGTGACTGCCTGGAACACAATACCTGGCATTACACAATTAATGTTACAATCATAACACAATCATTTGAACACATATAATAGCAAGGAAATGAGCTAAAAATCATCCATTCCGATGCACCTGTTCATTCATTCACATGGTTCATACATGCCTTAGATAAAACATTCCTTCCTGGGGACAATTCCCTCCCTGGTCTTGCAATGTCCGTCCTACTCATGAGGAAATGATTCCCTGCTGCTTAATCCAAGCAATTCTCAGATGGTTTAGGACCCTCTGGGCTTATGCTCTTATGTAGGAGTGAGTTTCTTTCCTATTTCTGGACAAGACAAGTTGTTTCTGCCTGTGCCTCAGGAATGCTTGGAGCATCTATTGGTGGGATATTTCTTCTGGTGTGGCCAGAGTGGTGACTTCCTTCTTTGGACCTGGGCTGAAAGCGTGCCTGCTGGCCGGTTTCCCGGACTTGGACACTGGCTGGCCCAGTGGAAGCCCTGATGGCAGCATGGGCACTTGGTGCTAGGTTTATTCAGACAGCCCCTTGAAGAGCTGCCTTTCCCTCTGTTGCCTGATCTTGACCGGCATTCTCTTTTAAGGTGCCCCATCTTGCCACACTGGAAACAAGCATCTTTGGGCTTCTGCACTGCCTTGTTCTTGAGTTCCTTAATGTATCTGTCCCGGAATCCCATGCTGCCAATGGTTGTGTGGGTTTCCGGAAGCAATCTGCATAAGGTGGCATGTGGACAATAGTCTGTCTGCTCCAAAATGTGTCTGCCTCTAGCAGGCTGAACACAGCAGCCATGTTTTAGCTATTTGCACTGCTGATGATTTCCCATTGCATTGGTGTTTTTCACTCCTCTGTTGGGGAGGACTCCTGACTGCCTTTGAAATGCTTAGGCTTTCTAAATACTCCCGGCCCCCATGCTAAACCCTCCCGGCTACCCCATAGTCGGGTAGAGACATAGTGGGTCATAAACTGGTGGATGTTGGGTCTCCACTTGGAATGGACTGAGTACTCAAATGATCTGTCTACATTTGCTCCAGGTTGCAATGATGTCAGCAGGAGTGCGGGTCTCCTGTTTAAGGCAGTTCCCTACTTTATCCCAAACCTCAGGATTTAATGTACCTGCTTCTGGGTAGAACAAGCAATGCTCTCCCAGGCACCTCACGAAATCCATCAGATGGTGTCTGTTTACCCTAATCTGAAGTCGCCTGGCCAGGACTTCGAGCTCATCCCTATGAGTCGCTTGCCTGATGGAGAAATTAAGCTTCCCCAAACTAGCCCCCATTTCTACCGGTGGGGAATAATGTTCCCTAGACGTCTTACACAACTTACGAGTCGATGCTTCCGTGGGACGAGTTTAGGTAGCACGGGGGTGGGTGGGTGAGGCATTGAATGAGGTCCCTCTGGACTTGTTGGTGGATCGGGATCGCAGCGCTGGCTGGCCGCTGGTCTGCTGTTCTGCCTTTGGTCATTCTGGATGTTGGCTCTCCCTGGCTTTGGAACATGTCCGTTCCTTTGCATGATGTTTGCCTGTGTGTGAGCGCGCTGCCTCCCTTGAGACTGTACTGAGTTCCGATCAGAGATGCTTTCCAATCAGAACTGCTCCACTACTCCCCAGTAATCATATATCGGGGTCACCAGATGTTGTAATGGTCCATGGGAGTCGGGGTGCTGAACTCAAGGAAGGCATGCTAGACTGATGTATAATGGTAAAAGCCAGCCCCGAATTCTCGGGTGGATTGTATTTATTGACTACAATTGGGAGTTAGCGCGGACAGTCTGCGTGAGACCACTGTGATGGAAAGTTTTACTACGTGGCACTTGGCTGATTGGGTTACACTTACCAGCCTGCATGCCCAGGTTGCCCATAGGCAGGCTTAATCAGCAGATTGTGGTGGGACTCATTGTTCCCATGTTATCTAACTCCTAGAAGGCTCTGCATACCTATGCATAGCTATTTGGTCTAACTGTGGTTAGTGTCTGCTCAGTCCTTATATACGGATGTGAGCGAGATACCGTAGCTGTTTGCAAGACATTGAGTCGCTCTCTACATGACACTTGCTCGATTTGCTTTCAGTGCCCTTAGCCAAGTAAATAAGGAGTCACAATTGCTCCCTATAACTAACTTGCCCGTACCCAATTGCCTTTCCTGTCGAGCCAGGATGGTCTCGGGATCATTTGCAGATCCTTTGGGAAAGGTAGCTGACCAATTAGTGGCCTGGGCAATCCACACAACATTATTAAAATGAGTACTGTACTCAGTGGTGTGGGAAAGATTGATTTCCTAGCCAATCGTTCTACATTACACCCTTCACTTATTTCATATTAATAAGGGTCAGATCTCTCCATAAATACAGTTTTCAATAATTAAGGACAGAAACCTAGATGTGTAATGGGTACACAGCTGAAACACATCCTGAAACATGACCTAGCAGCCAGTCAATTAACTGCAGTAAGATTCTGGCCTGTTTTTTTATGCATTGCTTTATGTTTATGCATTCGTGTACTTACTGCTTGTGATGTATTCTACACACACTCAGTAATATGCGTGATATATTTCATGGATCCAACACCCCCCTCCCATGTTTGTCCATTAATATTGGTGTGCTCCAAAAAATGTGAGGTATCAGGTAAAATGTCACCATGCTGTGGATCTTGATATAATAAACAGTGTCTAATTGCCTAAAGTGAACTCGCCTGTTTCAAACCCCCAAAATCACAACTTTCCTTAAAAAACAATACAGTTTATTTTTTTAAAAAGCAGCCATGTGCTAGGTATTCAGTCAGGCATAAATTTAAAAACCTATTCTGTAGGGTGTTTAGCATTAACATAAACATAATTTATTGTGTCTCCCATAATATTTAAGACAACATATATGGTAGGCCTAAAAAGTAACATTTTAAAGTTCCACAATCTCCACTCCCTGTTTTGCAATTTCACATCTGTGAGCTGTAAAATAACAGAGAGTTCATGCTAGCTTGCTTTTTGCATTTTAAAATTGTAAAGGACATCACAGAGGGCCTTGCATTCTCATCACAAGCCTTGACCCTGTCTATACCTAGAGTTCGTTCCTTGCCTCTGTATATTTGGTGAGTTTTGTCTATATCGGGAGGTCTCAGGTTGCTGATGTTTCTCACAGTAATCTTAATTCCTGCTTGTGCTTCATCCAGCCCTGCATGAATACTGTACTCAGTGGTGTCGGAAGGATGGATTTCCTAGTCAATCGTTCTACAGTACATCCTTCACCTCTTATTTTGTATTAATAAGGGTCAGATCTCTATGTAAATACAGTTTTCAGTAATTATGGACAGAAACCTAGATGTGTAATGTGGTACACAGATGAAACTCATCCTGAGACAAGACCTAGCAGCCAGTCAATTAACCGCAGTAAGATTCTGGTCTGTTTTTTTAATGGGTACGGTTTGCAATGTTTTATGTTTATGCATTCGTGTACTTACTGCTTGTGATATATTTTACACACACTCAGTAATATGCGCGATATATTTCATGGATGTTCTCATATTCCCCCTCCCCCCAGGTTTGTCCATTAATGTTGTGCTCCAAAAAGTGTGAGGTATCAGATAAAATAAATGTCACCATGCTTGCAGATCTTGATATAATAAATAGTGTCTAGTTTTCTAAAGTGAACTCGCCTGTTTCAGACCCCCAAAATCACTACTTTTCTTAAGAAACAATACAGTTTATAAAAACAAAAGCCACCACATGCTAGGTATTCAGTGTAGCAAAATTAAAAAATCTATGCTGTAGGATATTTAGCATTAACATGAACATAATTTGTTGTACCTCCCATAATCTTTAAGCCAACATATATGGTAGGCCTAAAAAGTAACATTTTAAAGTTCCACAATCTCCACTCCCTGTTTTGCAATTTCACATCTGTGAGCTGTAAAATAACAGAGAGTGCATGCTAGCTTGCTTTTTGCATTTTAAAAGTGTAAAGGACATCACAGAGGGCCCTGCATTCTCATCACAAGCCTTGACCCTGTCTATACCTAGAGTTCGTTCCTTGACTCTGTATATTTGGGGACTTTTATTTATTTATTCATTCATTCATTCATTCATTCATTCATTTATTTATTTATTTAAAAGATTTATATCCTGCCCTCCTGGTGGGGACACCACTCAGGGTGGCTAACAACATGTAATATAATACAAAACAATAACACAACTAAAACAACATTAGCTAAAAGCACTCAACCCCCGCTAAAAACAATGTTAAAAACCCAAAAACCTAAAACTAGACAGTTAAGCATTAAAAGCATTTGTCTATATCGGCAGGTCTCAGGTTGTTGATGTTTCTCACAGCAATCTTAATTCCTGCTTGTGCTTCATCTAGCCCTGCAGTGCTCATGATGTTTGTGCAGTGTGACATACACCCTTGCATACTCCTTTGCCTGTTCTAAAGCTATCAGTGCTACATGTCAACAGGCCACCCCAGTGTACACCTGTACTTTATTTTTATTTTTGGACTATAGTTCTTAAAATTACCCACATCCACCAAAGACTAACCAAAAACTACCTTTCTAAAGCTCTGACAGCTTGCTGATTATTATTTGGAAGAAAGAGTATACCAGAACCATGGGGATCTTTGGATGCTGAGAAGTGCATGGTTTAGAGAAGGCTAGAGATGGGAGGGTGCAACCCAATTTCTTCTGTTTTGTTCAGGCTAGACAAATCTTCAACTAAATTTCAGCATTTTTTTCTCTCCCCCCCACCCCACACACAAAATTACACACATCATTTCATAGACAAACCCTCTGTTACAAAATGATCAATTCTGCTCTGAAAGGGGTTGCTTATTTAGCTCAAAAGCAATGCTTTGTACATATTTACAGAGAAATCTAGCCACAACCTACAATGCTTGATTATATGTCATATCCGTGAAATGTTAGACCAGTTTTAAAACGTTTCTCTACCATATTCCTCCCTACACTTATACCTGTAGACAGTGCAGGGAAAGAGATCATTCAGGGTTGTGCAGTCTACTTTGGTGAAGTTAGTGCATCCAGCCTTCATTTTTGAACTGGGATCTCTTACCTAGAGCTATCTATCCCACAGCCTTCTGTGCGTTCTGTATTTCAGAGGTAAAGAGCATTTTTGCCCTTTCAGGACCAGAGTAGGTAACCCCACAGCTTTACAATTGAAGGTGGTAAAATGTTAATCCTATATCTTTAAACCCCCCTTTTTGCAAAACTGCCTGTACCCCAATTGGTTTTCCCTGGTAACCAATTGTATAAGCATGAACCTTTAGTAACTTATAATACTGGAAGCAATGAACTTTCATCCTTATGTCCTTCACGTTGTAGAAGTCTCCTATTTGTCTGTTTTGTCTGTTAGTTAACTTCCAAGCAAAAGAAGATGCTGTACTAAATGGGTGTGTGTGTGTGTGTGTGTGTGTGTGTGTGTGTGTGTGTGTGTGTGTGTGTGTGTGTGTGTGTGTGTGTGTGTGTTAACATGATGCAGTGATACACCTTAGTAATAACAGAAACTTTAAAGTGGTAGGGGCATTTCTTACCATGGTAAGAGTTTATCAGAACAGGGCCTGTATTACTGCTGTCTGTCCTTTGTGTGTGTTTGTGTGTACACATTCACACAATGTGTTGTCTGCCTGCAGACCCCCCCAAAAGCATCTCTAAATCCTAATGCCATGTGCGTCATATAATTCTTAGTATTCAAAAGGATTCCATTCACGTAAAAGGCCATACACTTGGTCTAGCTCCTTCACAAATTGCCCCCCTTTAAAATATACCATCTGGGGGTTGTATAGTAAGAGTAAACCTTTGACCTGTTTATACACACACACAAAAACACCACACTGTAGCATAAATTGAAAACTCCAATAGACTTTGTCTCTTAGAGAAATGGTATTGGCTCATATGATTCTAGTAAACAGCATAGGCTTTGCAGGCGCACCCCCCCAATAACGGACACAGACAACATTGAAAGTGGATAACAGCAAAGGGCCACATTTATTGATTCAATGCCCTAGTCCGAATTATAAATTTGTATTGGTAAAACGACCAATCATAATTCCTAAGGCAAGCAGGCCGAAGTAACACTGGTAAGGTACCACCCCAAAATTGCCAACGGCAATTGGTTACAATGTATCAATTTGTATCAATTTGTTTGTCAACAACAAACAAATTGTTGACCGTAGTCAATAACTAACTCATGACCCCACCCTCTGACGCGTATCCGTGAAATCACAGGGGTGATGCATGCTGGTTAGCAATCACCATCACCCCATCGCCTGGTTCGTCGTTGACCGGACAACGTTTAACTAATTTATTCCTGTCTAGTGTTGTCCAGTCAATTGCGAACCTGCCGGATACTTGTGGGTCATACTGTTTACCTTACCAGTGCTACCCGCCCATGTGACCAAAGTCAACAGTAGTAATGGAGAAAGACCCCTATATCAAACCATAGCCACAGTGTGGGGTGGGCAAAAAAGCCAGGACCCGAAGCCAATATGGGTCCCAACCAAAAATTCCCACCCGGCCCCGAAGCGACCATAATCACACTGTTAACTAGGGAGGGGGTGGAGGGGAAAAACTTCTCCGCTCCGTCGCTGAGGCAAAATGGCAGCACGGCTGCCTTGTGGCCACCCCTTTTATCAAGGCGGTGGCCACGCCCCTAACTACCCGGATTCTCTGTCCTGTGGGGGGGGGAACCCGCAAAGGGCGCGGCGGCCATTTTGGCGCCGCGCTTGCATTGCAGGCGCACCCCCCCAATAACGGACACAGACAACATTGAAAGTGGATAACAGCAAAGGGCCACATTTATTGATTCAATGCCCTAGTCCGAATTATAAATTTGTATTGGTAAAACGACCAATCATAATTCCTAAGGCAAGCAGGCCGAAGTAACACTGGTAAGGTACCACCCCAAAATTGCCAACGGCAATTGGTTACAATGTATCAATTTGTATCAATTTGTTTGTCAACAACAAACAAATTGTTGACCGTAGTCAATAACTAACTCATGACCCCACCCTCTGACGCGTATCCGTGAAATCACAGGGGTGATGCATGCTGGTTAGCAATCACCATCACCCCATCGCCTGGTTCGTCGTTGACCGGACAACGTTTAACTAATTTATTCCTGTCTAGTGTTGTCCAGTCAATTGCGAACCTGCCGGATACTTGTGGGTCATACTGTTTACCTTACCAGTGCTACCCGCCACACGGAGGGGCTTCACAGAAGACCTGACGCCCCCCCCCCCAGACCGTCAGCTCGGTCAACAGGCCTGCTCGCCAGTCACCCAACAGGAGGTCCATACCTCCTCGCGACAGATGGACCCCATCCCCTGCATAGAGGTCATAATTTTGCAGACTAATATCGGGGTGATGACTAACCCGTCCCCAAGCCCTGGTGGTAAGAAACCGCGCCACCGCCTTGTTGACCGCGCGCCTCGCGCGGTCAAGCGCAAGGAGGTTAACGCCCCCTCTGTAAGAGTGGCGCGGAACAATGTCCGACCAAACCAGGGTTGTGGCAGGCCAGACATAGTGCAAGTAGGCGAGTTCCTCGCAAATCGCATGCTTGAGCGATAAGCCGGTGACCTGGCCCAAATCATTGCCCCCCAGGTGGATAATTAGAATGTCAGGCGGGTCAGCCCCCAGGCCAGAAAAAAGGAAAGGCCTCAGCTCCTGCCATAACATCCCAGGCTTACCATGCCATGCGAGACTGGCGTGGTCACCCAGTCCCAGTCGGGGTCCCCACTCTGTCGCCGCAGCGTAACGCGCTGCCCTGTGCACATAGCTGTGGCCCACCAGCCATACTGTCACCGGTGTAATACGACACCCAGGGTCTGCAATAAAATTGAGAAAAAGGAAGGTAAGGTGACTGAATTGGTACTCATGGCGGGAGTGGGCGCACATAAAACTGAAAACACTGTGAGCCCCACCTCCCCATGCTGCGTATGTCAGCCCCCGAGTACCCAAAAGCAGCTGCTGTAGAGGCTGCACCAATACGGAACGAATGTGTGCCATAACGGGCACCTGAAAAACCCACCCTGGTGAGGGCTATGGCTGTCACCTTCCAAAACTGAAATTTAGTAAGGGGAGACCCATCTTGGTGACAGAAAAACGGGCCGTGGTGCATGCCACGCAGTGCCAGGTACTCCTGTAGGGCACCAACCGGACAGATGTCTGCCAAAGAACACCGTAGCAGTCTTACTCCACTGCCTACGCCGTGCTGATCTGTTTTTGAGGAGCGAATCCTCAACTGGGCCCAGTCTTTGGCAACATAGACATCTCCGAGTTCCAGTGCCCTACCACTTGCATCCGCCTTAGACAGCATCACGAGTTCGCTGACGCGGAGCGCTCCAAAAAATGCCACCGTTGTGGCTGCATGAAAAAGGGCTGCCTCATAATGATCAAAACAGAGGCCTGGCCAGCCCCGGGCCAACTGGGTAAGAACCCCTGGGGAAATAGGGTGCCGGTCGTCCGGGCAACGCCCGCGCTCGCGCACCCACCCCTCCAAAACGTGTCTCACACGGAAGTCAGAGGTGGTATCCACATGACCCCCTACTTTGGCCATAAAAGCCAACGCCGAGAGCTTGGATGCTATGGTGCGAGGTGCTAGGCCCTGTGCGTGGAGGTGGACCATGAACCGCAGAACATGGTCCAACGGGATAGGCCAGGTCTCTGGCAAGTGAAATTGAGTGGCAAAAGCCCTATATGAATTGAATGCTTGTTGATACGCCTTACGCGTGCGTGGCGCTAGTGACAGGCCAATCGCCCGGTTCACCTCTCCTTGCCAATAGTCCACATCTCGTCCGGGAGTAGCGAGGGAAATTCCTCCGCATCCGGGGCCAAGGCGCGGAACCGGGAGATCTGCAGGCGGGACAAAGCGTCAGCAATATCATTATTAACCCCTGGAACATGCCTGGCCCTGAACAAGACATTAAGGCGCAGGCAGCGCAGCACAAATTGGCGCACTAAATCCATGACCCTGGGGGATTTAGAAGTCTGTGCATTGACAATGTGGATCTGGAAATTGGGGGATGCTAGGAGGTCCGACCTCCAAAATGAGACCCCATTAAACTCCCTCAGGAATTGCAACCAGACGAACATGTCTGCCCTGATACCCCGGGTAAGCCTGACTCTGTGGTGGGGCCTGGATAACCCTGCCATGGCGTCGCAAAAGCCCCGCCCGGTGCGACCACCCTGCAGGCGAAATTAAGGTGCCCATGTAGCACCTGCAGTTCCCTCAGGGATGCCTTACGCTTGGCCAGCAATTCCGAGATCAGGGTCACTATCCTGGACACCTTATCACCCGGCAACCTAGAAGCCTGCGCTACTGTGTCAATCTCAACCCCCAGGAATACTAACTTGGTCGATGGGCCCTCGGTCTTTTCGGGCGCTAAAGGGACACCCAGTTCCTGCATTAGCGTCTGAAATGTATTGAGGAGACGTGCACACGTGTCCCAGCCCCGTTCACCCCCGAATAAAAAGTCATCCAGGTAGTGGGCTACAGACCGGGACCCTGACCTGCGGACAAAAGCCCACTCTATGAAGGTACTAAAACGCTCAAAAGCCGAGCATGAGATAGAGCAACCGAAGGGCATGGCCTTATCAAAATAATATTCCCCTTTAAATTTAAAACCCAGCAATTCAAAGTCACCCGGGTGCACCGGCAAGAGGCGAAAAGCTGACTTAATGTCGCACTTGGCCAGCAAGGCACCCGGGCCACACAAGCGCACCATGCGCAGCGCCTGGTCAAACGATGTATACCTGACCGAACAAAGGTCATCAGGTATAGCATCGTTGACCGATCGGCCGGCTGGGTAGGACAAATGATGAATAAGGCGAAACTCACCTAGGGACTTTTTGGGGACCAAACCCAATGGTGAAACCTTAAGGTTGGGAAACGGGGGTGCGGGAAAAGGTCCAGCGACCCTGCCCGCGTCTAACTCCTTTTTAATGCTGGCCGCGGCCACCTCCTCCCTTCCTCTGAGGGATAACAGGTTGGGAGCATCCTGAGGGGATCTATCACCCATAAAAGGGATACGAAATCCCTGCTTAAAACCTTGAATGAGATACTCTCTGTCCTCTCCCCTTGGGTACGATGCGAGCCAGCGCTCCAGCATGTCCACCTTAATTGGGGAGGGTGCCTTTTGGAGAACTAGCTCCATCCGTGGCAGCCTTGCCAGCCCGCTGTCCGCCCCTCCCTCTGCCTCGCGCCCCCCCAGGCTTGGGACAAGCCGAGGCTGCGTGGGGACCGGAACATGTGGGACACTCATGCTTGTATCTGCAGTTCTTTCGACTGCAGGAACCATTTGACGAGAAAGTCCAGCACAGCAGGCGGGCTGGAACCCCCTGCCCCGCCGATTGGCGGGTAACCTGCGCTGGAGCTGCTCGCTGGACCGCATGTCCACAATGGTATCTATCCCCCGGGGCAGGGCGTGTGGGTGTCATATACAAGAGCCACAGCCTCTGGCAGGGCTCATCCCATCTCATCTCAGGGTGGAGGGGAATCCTCATACGGAATTCCTCATCATATGCTAGCCATGAGGGGCCCGGGAAATCTACCATCGCCCTATATATGTTGTCCAAATATTGGACCATGGGGATAGCTAGATCCGGCCGCGCCCTCAAATATACCGCCATGTATATCAAATAAGCGGGGAGCCAATTGGCCCAGGTACGCGGCGGCTTACGGCGGCGTGCCTGCTCCTTGTCCTTCTCATCCTGACCCTCCCTTTCTTCCTTGGTGGGCTCTCTGTTCAGGAGTGAGAAGATATCTACATACTCCCCCCTCCATATCTTTTCTCTGGTAGCCTGTGCCAAGTGATCACCCAGTGGCAAGGAATACCCTGCCGTCGGCAAAGCCGAAAAGGGAACAACAGGCCTGGTAAAGGGAGCCTGAGCTAACCCTGCCACCCCCAAGACATTACCAGCAGTGTAAGAGCCTAGGCCCACCCCCGTGGGCATGGTGGCAGTCATTGTCGCCGGGTGGGGCACCAGAGGGGTAGTCCCTGCACCACCCGAGCGAGGCCAAGGCCACTGAAAGGCCCCCCCTATATTGGGAATATGTGTAGATGTACTCGTTTGCACCGTATACTCACATGCTGCACCCCCGCGGGCCGCCCCCACCGGGGGTTCTGGCCCACTGGGGGCGTCGGAGCTCACGACCGATGTAGAGCTCATCACCGGGGCTTGACCCGCACCAGGTTGCTGGCTGGGGAGCTGCGAGGCAGTGGCCGTAGCCGCGCCACCCGCCTGCAGCAGCTCAACCCTCCCCGCCGGCTGTTGTCCTGCTGCCGTTAGCGCCTCAAAAGGTACCCCAAAAGGGGCACCTGCCTGACTGGCCCGGGCCAAAGACGCCTCGAGGGCCGCAATACGGGCCAGTAAAGTGTCCACATTAACCATGGGTAAAGAGCCGGCCGGCCCACCTGATCCTTGCATGGGGACAGGTCCCTGCACCCCAGGGGCCGTATATTGCCATTGACTAACGCCAAAGCCCGGGAGGGCTGGTGGATTAACCTGCCAAGGCAGGGAGCCGGGCAACCCCCCAAGGCTAGAGAGCCCCGGGAGAGGCTGCGGCCCGACAGGAATAGGCCCAACCGATTGAGCAGGAGGACGAGCGGTGCCCACCGCTCGCGGGCCGCGGGCCGGAGCTCCCTCCGCGCCCGCACTTTGATCGGGCCAAGGGGCGATAGCCCCCATGCCACTAGCCCCGGCCGGGGATGGCAAAGGTGGCTGCTGGGGAGGCGGCACCGCGGTCCTCCGACCCGGATTACGCCTCCGAACCACCCGAGCTGCATTCGCAGCAGCCTTCTTTTTGGAAGGCATCTCACCGCAGCAGAAAGGGAAGCTAGCTAGTAAAAGGAACTAAAAGGCTTCCCGGTAGCACCAACGAGCGACGGAGACGCAGGGGAAAAACTTCTCCGCTCCGTCGCTGAGGCAAAATGGCAGCACGGCTGCCTCGTGGCCACCCCTTTTATCAAGGCGGTGGCCACGCCCCTAACTACCCGGATTCTCTGTCCTGTGGGGGGGGGGGCCCGCAAAGGGCGCGGCGGCCATTTTGGCGCCGCGCTTGCATTATTGAAAATACTTAATGTGTTCTCATTTTACAGTGAAATTAATCCTTTATTTTTCTCTCACACATTCTCTGAACATTATTGGAGAAAGGCTGCAGTCTCTTTGTGAGCCATTTATCCAGCAAAATTGCTGACTTAATAAAATGCCCAGATCTGTGGATTCCTTGGGGGTACAAATTGCCCTAGGGGAGGAGTGCTTTACACTGTGGGGTTGGTGGATGGCTCATGCCATATGCTCATTGGCTGGGATCCATCTGAGAAAAGGACCTAGCCAATCGGTGGTGGCCCATGGTGGGAGGACGATGGGGAGGTACATGGTGGGTGGCACAAGGTTGGAGGAGCTTTAAGACCATTTAAGAGCGCTTCTCAAACCTGCACAGCTCAGTCACTCAGCTCCAAACACAGAGACCAGGCAGAGGCCAGACAGAGGGCAGATGCTCCCACCAGAAGCCCTCCACTGCTCCTCTCAAACTCAGATACAGCTGCACCCAAGGAAACAGGTTTTGAGATGACCATGACTAATTCTTTTTAATTGCATGTTTGTCTGTCTTTCAGATTGATAAATAAATAATATTAATATTAAACAAACCCATGTCTGATCTCTGCTTTTGGACACCCTCGGGTATTTTCTGTATAGGAGGGGTTCCTCTAGAAACAGGAGGGGGGGCTCCTCTAGAAATAAGGTGGGGGGCACTCCAGTGGGGATCAAAAACTCTACACACAGCTTGGGGGTGGCAGGGAAAACTCATAGATGTGCTACATGCCCACCCCCTAACAAACACATGTTTTGGGGTACACCCGTGCACCCCAAATGCCCCAGGAAGTGGGGATAACAACCAAACCCATAAAATGGGGTCCCAGACAGCACACAAGAAAAGGGGCCACAAAATGTTTTGGGGTACGCACAGGCACCCCAAAAACAACAACCTGCACCCCAAAAACAACAGGCCCATCCCCCAAAAAGCCCATGAAGCTGGCTGCCCACTGAACCTCTAAAAACAAGAGGAATAACAACTGAAACCCTAAAGGGGTGGGACTAAAGGCTGAACCCCCAAATGGAAGGGCCTGAACCCCTAAAAAAGGGGGCGGGGCACCTGCCACTTTTAGTTTGATGGAAAGCATGTCCCTAATTCTTCTTCTGGTCAAATAAATAGAGAACTGCTACATTGTTTTTTCTCCTTCTTAAGTACTCAAAGAGCAACACTTCTTTTTGCACAAATCTTTGTGGTTATATATATGTTGCATGAGAAACTTCTATTTTGAATTTGAAGACATTATGTTTCAGCATAATATACAAAGAAATCAGCGCAAAATCTAAACTTTTTTGCATGAAATTCAGGAATTGGAGGTCATGAAATTCTGCAATTTGTCTTGCAAAAAGGACTAAAAGGACAGTAATGCAGCAAAGCTCTCATACTATTGCACAGTGAGGACAAAAACTTCTGAAATGTCTTATACTTACCTGTAAGAATGAGTAAAGAGTTATGGCCCTAGCAACCAGTTCTACCACTGCTGGTGTGATGTGTTCTTCAACTCCTCTTGTGATGTGTTCTGCAATTGATTTTTCAATGGCTGTACAGCTAACTGTGGGACTGAAACCCACTTTAGATTTATATCCTTTCTATTGTTTAGAAGGAGCATAGTCATTTCCCAAAGTCTATGACACAGCAGGATACTAGCATTAAGTCCTTTATAGTCATTAAAAAACCAACACAGTACATACAGTAGTTATTTCAGATAAGCTATTCTAAAATTAGGTATTTGACATTTTTATTTAAAATCTCCATTTAAAAAACTGGGTGACATGAATGCATTGTATGATATAGTTGCTAGGCATTTTAATCTGAACAAATATTAAGTCCAACAATGAAATTGTCAAGTTTCTGTAATATTGTATTTTCAATTGCTATCCATTTAGTGTTACAAATTGACATGCAAAAAAGAAGCTTTCAGCAACTGGTAAGTCCCTTTTCCCAACATGTTTTACCATATATAATTATTCCTCAGCAAGACCTGTACACACAAGATGATTAGAAACCTGGGATTGCTAATTGAGGGCATCCCTGCCCCTGAAGGTCATCTCAAAGGCTCGGTAAAAAAATATTCACAGTATCACTTGTAAGGCAAAGCAGGAGTCAATGTGTGTTTTGACTAATGCTCATTTGGCTTTCCAAGTTATAAATAAATGAATGAGCATATAAGAACCAATGCTACAGAGTCAAAGGCAGAAATACAAGACACCTTACCTTGAAAACAAAAGAGAAGCATGCGATCAAAGAGTCAAGGTTACTGATTTTTCCCATTATTGTTATTTGTTTACTCTTCTTTTAGATCACTCAGTAATCAACACTGAATGGTTTAATAGTATGTGAAGCAACATATAGAAGAACTCAAAATAAAAATTTATGAGATAAAAGCAGTCACTAGTGGCAATAGCATACAATAGAACCACTAGGAGAGAAGAAAATGCAGATAATGTTATGCCTGTCTGAACATTTATAAATTAGAAGCATTTGATGGGTTATTTACATGTTTTTGATCAATCAGTTTTTTGTGCTTGCTTTGTTTATATGTGCTTAGCTTCACAAAGAGAAAATACATTAATCTTCTGCAAGAGACATTTTGCATTGATATATAGGAAACTTCTGCTGGCTGTTTCTTTGCCATGCTGCAGACATGCATTCTTGTGATGGTTAGCAGATTATTGATAGATTGTTTCAGTATGCCAGGATGAGAAACAAAGAGGTTTATGAGATGTCTTCAAATCCCAGAGAACAGATGTAATCAAGCAAACTGGAACTTTTAGAAGTAAACTGGATGGTGGGGCAGGGTCACACTGTCCACATAGGTAATTCTATTTGTGTTTATATCCCCTAAAGGTACAACATGATCCCCTTAAAGAGATTCAGTGAGAAAATGTTCTATCCTTTTCCATGTGGTTTTACATTCTAAAGAACTGGCACCAAGGTGTTGTCATTGTGTATATCGGGATGGTGGTATCATCGATGTCTCAGTATTTGGGGAGTCAAGTCCTAGCTGGATGTAAACATCTGGAGAACATTCTGTTGGCAAAATATGCAGTTATGAAGCAACAAGGAAGATGCATGTTGTGGCAATGAAACCATTTCCTTTAGCTTGTTGAGTGAGTAGTGGATCTCCTTTATTGCAGGCACACCCACCCAAATAAAGACTCAGACACCGGTATTGGATTAAAGGCATTGGGCCACTTTTATTGAATAATGCGCTAGTCCAAATTATCACTTTCAATTGGTGTATCATCCAATTGTAATTCTTTAAGGCAAGCAGGCCGCAGTAGCACTGGTAAGGTTCCACCCTCAATGCCAATGGAAATTGGCTACATGTATCAATTTGTATCAATTTGTTTGTTGACACAAACAAATTGTTGACCGGAGTCAATATACTATCTACTGACCCCACCCTATGACGTGTATCCGTTCAAATATCAAGGTGATGCAGGCTGTGAAGCTCCTGACATCACCCCTTTCATAGTTCACCCTTGACCGCCCAAACCTGTTTCCCCTGTACCTATCTACATGTTGGCCAGTCAATTGCGAACCTGCCGGATACCTATGTGTCATAAATCTTTACCTTACCCAGTGCTACCCCCCAAAAGTGACCAAAGTCAAGTTACCCCGTATCTCAAACACTAGCAACAGTGTGGGATGGGCGAAAAAGCAAGAACCAAAGGGCCAATGTAGGTTCAAGCAAAAAATTCCCACCCGGCCCCGAAGCGACCAGAAAATTACACTTTCCACTAGGGAGGGGGTGGAGGGAAAAACTTCTCCTCTCCGTCGCTTCTAAAATGGCAGCACAGCTGCCTCGTGGCCACCCCTTTTAAAGAGGGGGTGGCCATGCCCCCTTACTACCCGGATGGCTGCGTTCGGGTGGGTGGGGGCCTGCAAAGAGCGTGGCGGCCATTTTGGCACCGCGCTTGCATTCTTTGTACTGACTGCCTACATTCCTGAGAGCTGGTGCTGCAGTAGCAACAGCCAACATTTTGGTACCAGATGAGTAGTTCCAAAGAAAAAGTAAGCATATGTGGGGATTTGGCTGAGACTCGTGTGTGATTCTTGGTATACCTTTCAGCAGTATTGCAAACTCCTGTGATCCCCCTGCCTCCCCAAAGATATCTTGGATTCTGGATTTCTTGCTTTGGAGGTGAAAGTGGAGGATATGCTTGTTTAATGGCTGTGAACTGATTTTTGTTGGGACAATATTGCCTCACCACCAAATTTCCTTACTTTGATAGAACAAATGCTGATTTTCAGGGACCAGAATCTTCATGCCATTTTTCCTACAATTAGACTGTTTGCTGGAATAGTAGTGACTCCTAAAGGACTAGGCTCTATTTTAGACAACATTAAAACAAACTATAATAATAAAATCTTACCTATTTTTGAAGCAGCTTACCTATTCACCTGCTTCTTGTTAATGAAACTGAGAGATGGGATCACTTGCAGAAATTGGATTTTAAACTCTGTGTGTATTGTTTATATCTAACTTCGTAACATTCACCATGATCTTCCACCTTAATTTTAAAAGAGGATTTACTAAGTCTCCCAGTTCTTGTTCGTATGTTTGAAATTGAAATGCCTGTTGCAAACAGAGACACTGAAATGGTTCCTTTATGAAGATCTGTGCATTTTGGAAAACTATTTCATTTCACTGTACTGGTGAATCAAATACTTAAAAAAAAACCTAATTAAAAGCACACATAAAAAGCCATTTCACTGTTTATATGCAGTGTTTATAATTGCAGAAAGAAATGAATTTCCCAACTCCAGTTCTAAGAAAGAGACCAGAAAAGTTATTCATTCCAAACTAAAAACTCCAAGAGTTTCACAGGTTTTTAAAATGAGGATTACTTCACACCATATTCAATCAAACCCTTGTCCTACCCAGATGTTCTAGATTCCAACACTTAAACATCCTATACTATTTGTGACGCCAATGTATCTTATGGCAGTTGTAATCTAACAAACTGAAAGGATAGAACAAAATAAATGTCTGACATGATGGGAAATTGCCTGGAGCCTCAGGGTGTTATCATTGTCTTCTCACTGACCCTTAAAAACACACAGGGTACCCTCGTCAGGCACTTATTACTCAGCAGAACTCCAAACTGTGGAGTAAAGTTGATTTTAATTGCATAAAAGCTGTACAACCTTTGTTGATAGATTCACTTTGGAACAATATGTGTGTTGACTGTCGTAAAGTGCTATTGTACTTCTGAATTTGCCACTAAACTAACGATTGGCATTCTGTATGGAAAATAAATTTTGCTGCATTAGACTAACACAGTTTTCTTGCTACTTGCAAAAAAAATCCACCATTTTAGTGTTTAAGACTTAGCAATAAAACAAAACATATTGTGTCTCACAAATCTGCATATTTCTGATGTTGAGGTTTTTTTTAGCAGATACTAGCAAGGGTTGCCCGGCGTTGCCGGGTTTTTCCCCCCATGTTTTTTAATTAAAAATGAGCCAATTTTATTTTTGCAATAGTTTTACATTGTGTTGGAAGGTTAAATTGTGTTGTTGTTTTTTTTAAATTGCTTAGTCTGTAATTTTAATTTTTTAAATGTTTATTTATGTTAAATTTGTTTGGCTTGGCTGTTATTAACTGTGATCTGGTTTTTTGGGTTTTTTTGAGGATTAATAAAAGAAGAAAGTTTGATATAATAACTCAGCACAGGATTTTTTAAAGTTTCTATTGTATTTGATTGACATATATTTGTGATTTGTGTGAAAGTGTGTTTAGTGTAATTTTTTTACTTGTTTTTGTTGGTGTGACCTTTTGTGTATAATTGTGAATTTGTGTTTTGTTTGGGGCTGTTGTGTGTTTTTGAATTGTTTGTACTATTGTGGCCAGCAGGTGGTGCTGGTAGGGGTTTATGTATTTTGATTTTTGTTTCTCTCCTGGCCTCTGGATGGAGCTTCTTCTTGTAAGTAGGGTCTTTCTGTATTCATTTCTTTTCCACTCCTGGTGGAGGTAGCACCTGTTTTGGTACGTTTGCTTGTTTTCTTTCTTTTGTGTGTGTGTGTGTGTGTGTGTGGGCGGGGGGGGGGGAGTTGGAATTTGTATTTTTGTCTGTTTGTTTTGTTTTTGATTGTGTCTTTGTTTACTTCTTATTGTTTTTGGTGTTTTTGTTTTTGTGTATTTTTGGCTGTGTTTGAGTGTTGTTAGTAATTTTTAAAAAATTATTTATTTGGTGGTGGGGAAGGTACGTGGTCTTTGGGGGTTTGGATGGGTGGGCTAGGTGGTGGGGAGGGGGCATGGTCTTTGGGGGTTAGGAAGGGTGGGCTAGATGGTGGGGAGGGGGGCATGGTCGTTGGGGGTTAGGAAGGGTGGGTTAGGTGGTGGGGAGGGGGGCATGGTTGTTGGGGGTTAGGAAGGGTGGGCTAGGTGGTAGGGAGGGGGGCTTTATTGTTTTATGGTGCTTTGTTTGTGTGGAGTTGTGAAAGTAGTTCGGGGTTTCCCCTTTAATATCAGTGGGTGGGGCTTGCGACCCCCATCTCCGCTGGCTTTTCTAGGGTTGGGAGGTTTGTGGGGAGAAAAGGGGAATGTTTCCAAAACCCTTCTGGACTCAGGACACCAAGCACAGTGGATCGATTCCCTCCCCCCCTCCTTAAAACAACTCCGTTTTTAAAGAGTAGAAAAGACGGAGTTTTTTTAAGGATGGGGGTGGGAATCGATCCTCTCTCCCTGGTGTCCAGAGTCCAGAAGGGTTTTGGAAACATTCCCCTTTTCTCCCCACAAACCTCCCAACCCTAGAAAAGCCAGCGGAGAGGGGGGTCGCAGCCCCCACCCACTGATATTAAAGGGGAAACTCCAGGCGCCGTGGGTGAGGGAAAGAAAGCTGGCTGGTGTGTGTTTGGCTGTGACGCGGTGAGTTGTTTTTCTTTTTAATTTTTTGGGCGCCGTTTTCCTCAGCGTCCTGCGTGCTCATGGCGCGCAGGACGCTGGGGATTGTAGTAATGGGTTGGTGCTTTCTGTGTGTGCTGCGTTTTTTTAAAATGGTTTTGTTTTGATTGGCTGCGGCGCGATTCCGAACGCTGCGCCGTGCGAGAGCCTCTCAGCCTGATTGGCTCTGGCGCGGCGCGGCACAAGGAATGTTGGGAAGTGAAGTTCTTTCCCTTTCTTGCTGTTTGTGGGGCTGAGGCCCCCGTGCCGGATTTTTAAATCCTTCGTTGACCTGCGTAGGCAATTCGGCCGTGCGCACGAAGGGTGGGTGCGGGTCAGTAGGGCGACGCATAGCAACCTATAGCCAGTTCCAACGGTGAACACTTGGATTTATAGGTTAAGATAAGATGTGTAGAAATCCATGTTACAACAGAAAAATATCTACAACTATATAAGCACAAACACACATGAAGCAGCATGCTTTAGTCAATAAGAAAAAAATTAAAGAAAGAACATAGTTAAAATATGTACTAATTATTCACAAATTCCTATGAAGCAAAAGAAAAAAAGAAAAGGGAAAAAAGAAATTAAGTCTTGTAACCTGCTATAGGTTTAGGATAGGATGAAAATGGTGGTATGATTAAGTGGAACACAAGAAAAAATGAAATTAAGGTTTGCACATCCTTAACTAGTACTAGTGATTACTACTTTGTGGGATGCCCACATTAATTAGATATTAAATCTCTCCCGAGGGGTGCGCCCAATGTCCACAGACTCGGAAGCCAGTTCCCAAGTTACTTGGGGCTGTGCTCGGCAGGAGAGAAAATTGGGGAACAAACGGATAGGCTAGGAATAAACAAAAGCTCAGGCTTAGGGCAAATAGAGTTAGGCAGGAAGACAGGGGCAAACAAGGGCCAAGATTAGGTGCCTGGGGTCAATCCACATAGGCCCCGAGATTAGGGCAGGAACAATGGGTCTCACCAGCCTGAGGCAATTAAGTGCGGGTTTTCCATTAACCTCGGAGTTTCCTCAGAGTAGCCTCCCAGACATGGGTTTCATGAGAATGCCATGCACACAAGCCTTCTGTACAGGGGATGGCACAATTGTCTTAGACACACATATTGCCCCTAGGCAGGGAATAAATACCTTCTCCCGACTTTGGTCGGGGCTGGACTTCACCACACGGCTGCCTCCCGCGTCTCATTGCAACACTACTTGTGATATTTTGAAGGGGAAAATATACTGTACAGAGAAATTGCTTATAGTATTGTCCTTGATTTTGAATTGTCCTGATTTCTTTCCATCAGCACAAGAAGGCCTAGATGTCCAACTGCATAGCACTGTAATACTTCAACCTTCTCATCTTATAGGGGCCTTAAAGGGGATCATTATTTACAGGGCAGAAAAGAAAGGTATTTCTTTCAGGAAAAAATAATTCAATGTATCTGAAACCAAAATGCTTGGAATGCTGATTATTCCCTGTGCATACACTTAATAAATCAAAATACCAGGTACCCTGGAAGGAAAGACGTGTAAGCTCTCCTAGACTTGACCTGATTTTATCTACTGATACCAGACCCTAATAAATGAGACCTGATCTCAGGACCAATTTAAAATGGCAAATTGTCCAAGAGAATTGGAATACAGACAAATTTATACATTCTGATTGCTGCAAGACATAATCCTGGAGACACAGACTGTAAATACAGTTGGCTAGAAAACAATGGGTTCAGCCTGGAGTAAACTGCAGTCATGATTAGGGGTTTCAGGGGAACAAAAGGGATGAGGTACATCCAAACAGTAGGGATTAATCCCAGATCCAGGTGTGGCAGGAAGGAAAAAGTGGGAAAGGAAAATCTAGACAAATATGTCCCAACAGGAGCTTTTTGTTTTGTTTTGTTGTTGTTTTTTATCTATTACAGTGGAACTTCAACATACAAATGTTTCGACTTACAAAAAAATTGACATACAAATAGAAATCCTCGCTAAAAAAAGTGACATACAAAGTTTTAATAGGAAAAAATTGACATACAGAAAATACGGTGACATCTAGTGGCCTCTTCTGATAATGCAATGTTTCAACATACAAATAACCTTGTGGAAAAGAAAAAACTTGTATGTTGAGGTTTTACTCTATTTTATCCAGATTAACCTCAAGTAACCCATCATCCGCTGTAGCGCAGGCAGGAAAACGTCACAGGAAAAAAAATCACTAGAAAGTTAACAAGCTAGATGCCTTTGAAGAATGATTGACTCTTCTCCACTGCAAGTCAATGGAATTAGTCAATTATTCTGAGCTTGGAGATTGGACTGGGAAAATCCAAATTGACAATCAAACTCCTAGCTCCAGGAGACAGCCTCGCGGGTGGCCAAGCCACTGGGGTGCAAAGCAATGTAAAATGGAGGTTGGTAGGCTGACCTTCAGTAACAGATCCACTGACTGGGCTGATGGGCAAGGGGAATTGGTTTTCGCAGGATGCAAAGGCTCACTTGCACTCCCACATTTCCCCTTGTCATGTGCTAATGGGGGGGGGGGGGTAACCTGGGTCAAGAAGTGTGTGTGTTATGTGTGTGCCTGTGTGAACTAAAACGTACAAAATTCAGTAAAAAAATGAATTCAAATTTAGAATGTTAATTAAAAAATCATAGAAATTCTTGACAAGCTTATTTCATCCATTTTCCCTCTTTCATTCCCCTCCTCTTCTTTGGAGCAAATTTCTGTTTTGCCGCTTGTATAGGCTCTGGAATTTGTTCCTTGTCAGGCCAATTCCATAATTACCTATGCAGAGCCATGTTACTTTTGGGACATACAGCAAGAATGGAGGAGTGGAAAAAGAGACAAACTAATACAGGCAAGAAGTCCACATATCCCAGGTGTGCAAGAGCAGTGTAAAACTGGCACTCGTGTGGTGTAGTGCTCAGGGCCTACTCTGCTTATTAGCAGAGAACTGCTTTATTTTAACTTAACTAATTGCTAAATAAATACCTAGATGGGAAAATAGGTGGCCCTTCCCTAGCAACTAAATGAAAAGGATTTAATGTTTAATGTTTTGATGTATCTTTCAGATGGTGTGATCTTAAATGATTCCAATTTTTCCTGTTAACTCCCCCCTCTTTATTTTCTTTTTCACCGCCATCTCCTTCCATGTGCCAACTAATGAGCTGAAAGTGAAAACTGGAGGCAATGTTTTGCATCAATATAAGAAATTAAAACTTGTATGGAATGGACAGTGATAATTAAACATGATATATCCTAAAAAATTGATCTGAAATGGGGTTTCTTTGTTGATGTTTTTAAGAGAATACTAATTAGAATGGTTTGAAGAGAGGTAAATGTTAATCTGGAACAAAGTATGGTGTATTGATTTAGTAATATGTTTAAGACTCTGACAGGCACATCCCTGCCTTACAAAAGAATTCTCATTCCTATGTCATGCAATAGCTTTCTTAGTTGATAAATACATCTCTGGCTGATATTTTAATAAGGCAATCTGTGGGTTGTTTTTTTTACAAAGTGTATTGTTATGACACAGTACCAAGATGTTAAAGCAGTTGAACAAGCACAAGTTGTATTTTACAAATAAGCTTCCTTGTAAAAGGGAGTAATTACATTTTTTTAACACAATTCTTGTCTTGTAGTAAGTTCGAGAGTTGGTGCCTGCAGTAGTGGCTTTGGTAGTGACTAATGGACTTTTGTCTGAAAGTGGGGAACACCATATGAAAATAAGATCCTTCTTGGACTGATTTAGGCAGTCTAATGTTCTTTGTGTTTGCCACAGTGGTCAAGAAAATTCTTCCAAGAAATTTTTCAAAAATGTTTGGCAAACAACAAGTGCTGTTGATGGATGCTGTGTGAATGTGCACCACTGGCTAAAAAGCTTATAAATAAAATTATTATCTGAGAATTATTTCACGCAGAATCCTGAGAGATGCAGCCTCAACATTGAAGTCAACAGAGCTGCTTTCACAATCCACATGTGGGTCCATTTCATGAAGGAGCCTCCGTAGGTGCTTCCTAAGGGTGGCGAGGCTTCACAGATATTTTAAGTTTTCATGGGATAGGGACTCTCACTACTCCTTAGACCCTATAGAACAGTGATGGCTAACCTTGGCATGCCAGGTGTTCTTGAACTGCATTTCTCAGAAGCCCTAATCAGCAAGGGTGCTGACTTGGGCTTCTGGTAATTGAAGTCCAAGAACATCTGGCAAGGTTCACCATCACTGCTATGGAGGGTGCTTAAACAACTGCCTGTGACTCCTAAGACTCCTTGCCACTCCTAGACACATTGAAGAGTCTTTTATCTGTGAGGAAAATAATGGCAGCCACACATACATTATTTATTTATTTATTTATTTATTTATTTATTTATTTATTCATTCATTTATCTATCAATGTTGTTCTGTGAGCTGCAAGTGTTTGGCTGCATTTCCCATAATTCCACCTTGGGAAATTCTTGGGAAATTCAAGGAGTCGCAGTCCTAAAAATCTGAAAGCCCCATACTTAGTTACTATAACTCAGTTCTAACTTGACAGCATGTAATAAATGCATACTAGTAGACATGCATGCAAAACTCATAAGAGCTCAAGGATGATATTCAGTCAAACAGTCACTCCTTTCATTTATTCCAAGTCTCCGAGGAGGAGCATAAAATTATGTTTGGCTTCCAGATTAGGAATGGCTCTACTGCTGCTCTCTCAAATTTGGTACACATGATATAAAGTTGGGAGTTGGGGAGGAGGTCCAGCCTTGACCCTCTACCTAAAGAAAGCATGCAAGCAGGAAAAGGCTGACTAAGCTAAAATAAGCCAGAATTTGGACAGAGCCCTCATGGACCAATATTTATGAGAGATAAGACAGGAAGGCAGGAGCAATACATGAGAAAAGATCCTGAGGTAGGAGATTAATAGGGTTAAGAGGAGAGATGAGGAACTACATGAAGGCAACTGCAAGTCAAGGTAAAACAGGATGTCATATGTTATTCTAAAATATAACAAGCTGTTTAGCTTCAGGCAAGTAGTCATAAATCTCACCTGTGCCATGGTCAGATCACTATCTGGTGACTCTTGACTTTCTGGGGGCAACACTTCATCGTAGGGAGGCAGGGCCGATTAAAATGGTCCGCCCTCAGCGACTAATGGATCCAGACGGATTCCAGAGGGAACTGGGGGATGTTCCTCTGGATCGGCTACACGATTCACCCGGGGCACTTGTCGACCTGTGGAATAGGTCGACAACAGTAGCCTTGGATGAAATCGTGCCACTGTGGCCTCTCCGCGCCCGGGGGATTAGGTCATCTCCGTGGTTCACAGATGAACTGCGTGAACTCAAACGGGCAAAGAGACGCCTAGAGCGCCGCTGGGTGAAGACCCAGGATGACTCCGATTGGACACTAGCTAGAGCTGCTATTAGGGCCTACCTAGTGGCGATGGGGGTGGTGAGGCGGCAATACTTCACCGCCCTTATTGCCTCCGCTGATAATCGCCCAGCCGCCCTGTTCCGGGTAACCAGGTCCCTCCTTGGTAGGGGGGGATCGGTGCCCGGTTGGCAGGGTTCGGCTGAGGACTTTGCTGACCATCTGGTGGAGAAAATCGATCGGATTCGTTCAGGATTGAACCCTAGCGTGGTTGGGGAGGGTCGGGGGGGTGCCGGAGCACAGTCTTGCTGTACGATCTGGGATCAGTTCGATCCTGTTGTCCCTGATGAAGTGGACAGGCTCCTTGCAGCTGTTCGTGCCACTACATGTCCTTTGGATCCCTGTCCCACTTGGTTGGTGAAAGCCTCCAAGGAGGTAACAGGTGGCTGGATAGGGGGGATAATAAATGCTTCATTACGGGAGGGGGTATTTCCTGCACAGCTAAAACATGCTTTGGTGTGCCCCCTCCCGAAGAAAATGTCCCTCGACCCAGCTGTCCTTAACAACTACAGGCCAGTTTCCAACCTGCCCTTCTTGGGTAAGGTTTTGGAGAAGGCGGTGGCGCGCCAGCTGCAGAGTGTCCTGGAGGAAGCGGATTATCTAGACCCCTTTCAATCAGGGTTCAGGCCCGGGTATGGAACGGAGACGGCATTGGTCGCACTGATGGATGATCTCTGGCAGGAGCGGGACGGGGGTTGTCCATCCGTCCTTGCTCTTCTTGACCTCTCAGCGGCTTTCGATACCGTCGACCACGGTATCCTTCTGGAACGGCTCGAAGGACTGGGGATCCAGGGCACTGTGTTGTCCTGGTTTTCCTCATTTCTGGAGGGCCGTACCCAGTCGGTGTGGTTAGAGAGTGAGAGGTCCAGCCCTAGGCCCCTCAAGTATGGGGTGCCTCAGGGCTCTGTGCTCTCTCCTCTCTTATTTAACATCTACATGAAGCCACTGGGTGAGATCATTCGTTCCCACGGGGTGCGGTACCATCAGTACGCGGATGATACTCAGCTGTACATCTCGGCCCGTGGGGACCCCAGTGATGCTGTTGAAATCCTATCCGGATGCCTGGAGGCCATTGGGGTCTGGATGGGGGCCAATGGGCTTCGGCTGAATCCCAGCAAGACAGAGTGGCTGTGGATAAGGGGCCCCGTGTTATCCAGGGAGTTACCACCTTTGTTACTGGATGGGGCTGTTTTGCCCCAGACAGACCCAGTGCGCAACTTGGGGGTTCTTCTGGACTCGCGGCTGCTTCTAGAAGAACAAGTAGCGGCTGTGGCCAGGAGGGCTTTTGCCCAACTTCGGGTGATTTGCCAATTGCGCACGCTCCTGGACCGGGGCTCCTTGCTTATGGTCACCCATGCTCTGGTTACTTCCCGACTAGACTATTGTAATGCGCTCTACATGGGGCTGCCCTTGACGACCATTCGGAGGCTGCAGCTGGTCCAGAATGTGGCGGCCCGGGTGGTGATGGGGTGTGGGCGATATGCCCATGCCTCTCCGCTACTTCGGGAGCTGCACTGGTTACCAGTTTGTCTCCGGGTGCAATTTAAGGTGCTGGTTTTGACCTTTAAAGCCCTATATGGCAGGGGGCCAGGATATCTTAGAGACCGCATCGTCCCAAGAGTGTCTGCCCGTCCAACCAGAGCGGACCGGAGGGGCTCTCTAATAGTGCCACCAACTAGGGATGCACATCTGTCTAGCACCCGAAGGAGGGCCTTCTCCGTGTCCGCACCAACTCTCTGGAACCTCCTGCCAATAGACCTAAGACTCCAAAGTGAACTGCTGCCCTTCAGGAAAGGAGTGAAGACCTGGCTGGCAGGGCAGGTGTGGGGCCCGAATGGGACTATGGTGCCCGCCTGCTGGCTTGTATAAGAACTCTCTCTTCTTCCTTTGTATAGTAGATGGGATGGGTGGGCAGGATATAGGGTTTTTTTAAAGGGGGTGGGTTGGGGGTTTTATAATGTTTTTATGTATTTTTAGAATTGTTGTGATGCCGCCCTGAGTCGGGTTCCGCCTGAGTGGGCGGCATATACAAATATGACTATAAATAAATAAATAATAAATAAATAAATAATGAATTGGTATATTCATTTGTAGCAAGCTTTGGGTTGTGTGAAGAAGGGTACCTTTCGCTAGCATGCATGTGTGTGGCGAGAGGCCATTGCCATGCCTCTTCTCCCTGCAGAGGATAGCATTGGTGTGGAAACTTCCCATTGGTCCTACTAGGTAGGAGGGGTGCACAAAGTTTGGGAGCAAGGGCAGTTTAAATTGTTAGGGGTTAGTTTTCAGCACAAGCAGACTTGTTTTCAGGCTGCTCATCCTAGTTAGCATAGCATGTTGAGGAAGAGGGGGCAGAGTGGTCCCAGAAGAGAGGAGGCAATCCCCAGCAAGAAGGGGCAAAGGGGGGAACATAATTTTGGAGTCGTCTGATGAGGAGTTAGGGGCTGATTTTGCTCCCCTGGCTGCCAAGCTGCAGGCGTTGGAGAGGGGGGAATGTTTGGCTGTGGACCCTCAGCTCTTCTTTGGTCTGGCAAGGCAGGGCAGGGGGACTAGATCAGCCAGGGCTGGGACTATCAGGGACGTCATGGCAGAATTCAAGAAACAGCTCTTCTTGCTGGAGGCGAGCAGGGCGACGGTTCCTCCTTAGCAACTGGGAGGGCTGGGCCAGGATCTTCCCTTGGGGAGAATGGAGAGGCCAAGGGCCCAGAGGCTGCTCCCAGTGAGGAAGAAGGAGCTAGAGAAGGTATGAGGGAGAAGGACATGGAAGAAGTCATAGAGCTGACAGAGAGAGCAGAGGTGGGAAGGCCAGGAGGCTCTGTGGCTGCCACGTCCAGCATGGGTGAGTGCAACATTGGTAACATGGTGGGGATGGGGGGTGTCCTGGGGGGCCCCTGCAATGGCCCTGGCCATTCATGGTCCCATGGCCATGCCCGACTTTTCCACAAGGTTTTTTTCCCTCCAGGGGGTCTTTTGGCAGTGGGAATGATGGAGAGTAATGGGGTGGGGACAGGCAGGTCCCTGGTACTGGCCACAATGGTAGATGGCTCCTCCAGGAAAGCAAGGGGGTGACTGGGGGGACAGTGGTCAGAGGAATACCTGGTTTAGGAGTGGGATCTGTGTCAGCCAGTGGGTCTCGGCCCTTGGCGAAGGACATGCAGCTTGTAAAAGGTGTGGAAGCAAGAGTACAAATGGAGGGTGGTTCAGCAACAGAGGTCGGCAGCAGTGGGTCGGAAGGTGCTGGAATAGGGGTGGAGACTGGAGTCACGAGTTTGGCATTGAGTGACAAGCAAGATGGTGTCAAACAGAACAGGGGGAAAGAGACTGAAGCAGCAGTAAACGTAGTGAAAAAAGTAAAAGCCACACCATTTGGCGAACATCTTTCTAAGGTGGTGAGGGAGGAAATTGTGAAGGGAGAGTTTGTTGACCTTTTTACGCTGTTGAACCGGGAGGTGGACATCAAGGAGAGTGAAAAGTTAGATGATATGGAGAAGGAGTTGTTGAGGAGGAAGAAACTACTGAGAGAGTGAGGGAGATGGTTACCAGCTTACTTCATTTACATGGGAGTAATGATCAGTGAGAAGCCGCATAGGGCCTTGGAGATGTTGAAATATGCTGACCTGATTTACAGGGTGTACACCGATTTTGGCGGATGAGCAATTTAGGGCCTGCATGGAGTATCACCCTGAGATGCCATGGGATGAGCCATACTCAGAATTATGGCTACAGTGCATGACCCCAGTTCGACCCCTGGTGGGGGATAGGCATGACAGTGGGCACCTGGTGCTTAGGAGCAGTCCATCTGTTACCCCTTGTCAAGGTGGGGGCGGTCAATTCTATCCCACATGGTCTGCTGAGAGTTTACCTCGCAAGGGTTGTGCTCCAGGAAGCCCTGCAAATACAGTCATGAGTACTCGCAATGTGGGGGATGCAACTTATTGTGTCTTGCCCCAGGGGAGGAAAAGGTAAGGATGACAATGGTCAGTGCAGAGCAGGGACCAACACACAAGCACCAGCTGGGAAAAGCTCCCAGTCCAATTGAGGGGGATAGGCTGGAAGTCTAGTTGAGGGGTTACCCATGTAAAAAAGATTCAAAGTTGTTATTGGAAGGGTTTAAGTTTGGTTTTAGGATTCCGGTTGGGGGTTCCCTGGGTCCTCTGGAAGTTAAGAAACTGAAGTCGGTAGTGGGGAATGAGGATAAAGTCAAGCTGAAGTTAGACAAAGAAATTAAATTGGGGAGGATTGTGGGTCCTTTAGCTCAAAAACCTATTAACAGTCTTCACTTGTCCCCCTTGGGGTTCATCCCAAAAAAGGTGGAAGGCGAATACAGGCTAATGCACCACTTGTCCTTCCCTTATGGAAGGATCAACGATGCCATCCCAGACAAGCTGTGCTTGCTAAAATATGCTTCCCCAGACTTAGTGGTCGACATGGTCAGGGGAGGAGGCTCATGGCCAAGTGGGCATTCATGGCCAAGTGTGATGTTAAGGCAGCATTCAGGCTTCTTCCCATTCACCCAGATGACTTCTATCTGTTAGGTTTCCAGTTTGACAATGGTTGTTCTGTGGACAGGGCCCTTCCCGTGGTGTGCGCCATTGCGCATTCATTGTTTGAATGTTTCAGCACGTTCATAGAATGGGTGTTCAAGAGAAGGTCAGGTGTTTCGCACATAGTCCATTACCTAGATGATTATTTTATATGCTCTAGGAAAGGAGAGAGGGATTGCAAAAGGTTGTTGGGTATCTTCCAGGAGACTTGCCAGAACTTGGGAGTGCTGCTGGCGGAGGAAAAGACAGAAGGACCGGCAAGGAAGCTGACATTTTTGGGCATTGAGCTCGATGTGGAGAAACAGGCATCCCGGTTGCCATCAGAGAAGCTGGTCGATTTGGTAGAAAGGGTGAGAGAAATGCAGAGAAGAAAGAAAGTGACATTGAGGGAACTGGAAGTGTGGGTAGGTCATCTAAATTTTGTCTGCAGAGTAGTGGCTCTGGGTAGGCCTTTTCTTAGAAGACTCTGTGATGTCATGCATGGTCTCAAGCTACCTTTTCATAGGAGATGGGTAACAGCTGATATGAGACAGGATGTGAAAATGTGGGGGATTTTTTTAAAAAAGTATAATGGAGTGTCTTTCTGGAGGTCCAATCTCATGGTGGGCGGTCAGCTGCAGGTGCACACAGATGCCTCTGGGGCTCTGGGCTTCGGAATGTTCTTTAAAGGGAAATTGTGCCATGGCAGTTGGCCAGAAAAGTGGATTCAGAATGGAGTAACTAGGGACTTGACTTTTTGGAGCTGCTTCCTGTTGTGGGAACTTTTTGGATTTGGGGGACAGAGTGGAAGAACAGGAATGTGATATTTTGGTGCGACAATGAGGTGGTGGTGCACATCTTGCAGAAGCTGACCTCCAAATCTTCTTGGGTGATGGTGCTAGTCAGGGCATTCATGCTTAAATGTTTGGAATGAAACATCATTTTTGGAGGCAAACACATACCAGGGGTAGAGAACAACATCACAGATGCTTTGTCTCAGCAGCAATTAGACCTATTCAGGTAGTTGGCACTGGAGGCAAAGTTGTGTCCGTTACAGCTGCACAATTCCATTGTGCCACGCTCCAAGAAAAGCTACGCAGGAGCTTTCAAGGAATTCATAACCTTCAGGAGAGGAAGTGGGTTGGATGATTTATGGCCTATCCCCATAGAGGAACTGTTACAGTTTTGTGTCAGATTACACAACAGAGGGTTAGAATATAGGACCATTACAGTTAAGCTGGCAGCTTTGGCCTTCCTGTCAAAATCTAGAGGGTTCGTGGAACACACAGCGGACTTTGCAGGCGCACACCCCAATAAAGGACTCAGACACAAATGAAAGTGGATAACGGCATTGGGCCACATTTATTGATTCATGCCCTAGTCCGAATTATAAATTTCTATTGGTAATTGACCAATCATAATTCTTAAGGCAAGCAGGCCGAAGTAACACTGGTAAGGTACCACCCAAAATTGCCAACGGCAATTGTTACAATGTATCTATTTGTATCAATTTGTTTGTTGACAACAAACAAATTGTTGACCGTAGTCAATATCTAACTAATGACCCCACCCTCTGACGTGTATCCGTAAAATCAGGGGGTGATGCAAGCTGTCTACCTGTAACCATCACCCCCTCGCCTGGTTCGTCGTTGACCGGACAACGTTTAAACAACTTATGCCTATCTAGTGTTGTCCAGTCAATTGCGAACCTGCCGGATACCTGTGGGTCATAAATGTTTACCTTACCAGTGCTACCCGCCCATGTGACCAAAGTCAACAGTAGCACAGAACAAACCCCTATATCAAACCATAGCAACAGTGTGGGATGGGCAAAAAAGCCAGGACTCAAAGGCCAATTGCGAGTGCCAGCCAAAAATTCCCACCCGGCCCCGAAGTGACCAAGAAATCACACTGTTAACTAGGGAGGGGGTGGAGGGGAAAAAACTTCTCCGCTCCGTCGCTTCGCCAAAATGGCAGCACGGCTGCCTCATGGCCAGCCCTTTTATTAGGGTGCTGGCCATGCCCCTAACTACCCGGATGTCTTCGTCCGGTGGGGGGGGGGCACATAGAGCGCGGCGGCCATTTTGGCGCCACGCTTGCATTGCAGGCACCCCCCCAATAAAGGACTCAGACACAAATGAAAGTGGATAACGGCATTGGGCCACATTTATTGATTCATGCCCTAGTCTGAATTATAAATTTCTATTGGTAATTGACCAATCATAATTCTTAAGGCAAGCAGGCCGAAGTAACACTGGTAAGGTACCACCCAAAATTGCCAACGGCAATTGTTACAATGTATCTATTTGTATCTATTTGTTTGTTGACAACAAACAAATTGTTGACCGTAGTCAATATCTAACTAATGACCCCACCCTCTGACGTGTATCCGTAAAATCAGGGGGTGATGCAAGCTGTCTAGCTGTAACCATCACCCCCTCGCCTGGTTCGTCGTTGACCGGACAACGTTTAAACAACTTATGCCTATCTAGTGTTGTCCTGTCAATTGCGAACCTGCCGGATACCTGTGGGTCATAAATGTTTACCTTACCAGTGCTACCCGCCACCCGGAGAGGCTTCAATAAAGGCTCGACGCCCCCCCCCAAGACCGTCAGCTCGGTCGACAGGCCTGCTCGCCAATCACCCAGCAGGAGGTCCATACCTCCTCGCGACAGATGGACCCCATCCCCTGCATAAAGCCCATAATTTTGCAAACTAATGGCGGGATGACGACTGACACGCCCCCAGCCCTTGGTCGAAAGGAACCGGGTCACCGCCCTGTTCACCATGCGCCTAGCGCGGTCCAAGGCCTGAAGGTCAACGCCTCCCCTATAAGCGTGCCGTGGGACCATATCTGACCAAACAAGGGTTGTGGCAGGCCATACATAATGTAAGTAGGCGAGGTCACTGCAAATCGCATGCTTCAGCGATAAGCCAGTGACCTGTCCCAAATCATTACCCCCAAGGTGTATGATCAGAATGTCGGGGGGGGGGGTCAGCATTCCTTGCCGAAAAGAGGAATGGCAAGAGCTCCCGCCACAACATACCGGGCTTACCGTACCATGTGAGACTTGCGTATGCACCCAGTCCCAGTCGGGGTCCCCAATCTGTCGCCGCAGCGTAACGCGCTGCCCTGTGCATGTAGCTATGGCCCACCAGCCATACTGTCACCGGTGTGATACGACACCCAGGGTCTGTCAAGGAAAAAACAGGGAAGGAAGAAATGTGTGGTGACTAAAACGGTACTCACGGTGGGAGGGGGCGAACATAAAACTGGTAACATTGAGAGCCCCACCTCCCCATGCTGCGTATGTCAGCCCCGGAGTACCCATAAGCAGCCGCAGTAGAGGCCGCCCCAATTCTGAATGAATGGGTGCCGTAACGGGCCCCAGGGAGGCCCACGCTAGCCAGTGCCTTCCCAGTCACCTTCCAAAACTGAAATTTAGTAAGGGGAGACCCATCTTGGTGACAGAAAAACGGGCCATGGTGCGTGCCACGCAGTGCAAGGAACTCCTGTAGGGCACCAACCGGACAGATGTCTGCCAAAGAACATCGTAGCAGTCTTACTCCACTGCCTACGCCATGCTGATCTGTTTTAGAGGAGCGTATCCTCAACTGAGCCCAATCATTGCAAACATAGACATCTTCGAGTTCCAGTGCCCTACAACTTGCATCCGCCTTAGACAGCATCACAAGCTCGCTGATGCGGAGCGCTCCAAAAAAGGCCACCGTTGTGGCCGCATGAAACAGGGCTGCCTCATACCTATCGAAACATAGGTCATGCCAGCCCCGTGCCAGTTGGGTAAGGACCCCAGGGGAAATTGGGTGGCGGTTGTCCAGGCTACGCCCACGTTCCCGCACCCACCCCTCCAAAATGTGTCTCACACGGAAATCAGCGGTACTGTCCGCATGACCTCCCACCTTGGCCATGAAAGCCAGCGCTGACAGCCTAGATGCTACGGTGCGGGGTGCAAGGCCCTGGGCATGAAGGTAAACCATGAAACGAAGAACGTGGGCCACTGGGATCGGCCAGGTATCTGGCAGTCGAGATTGGGTACAAAAAGTCTGAAAGGAAACCCACGCGTGATGATACGCCTTACGCGTGCGTGGCGCCAACGACATGCCGATCGCCCGGTTCACCTCTCCTTGCCAAAGGTCCATATCTCCTCCGGGAGTGGCGAGGGAAATTCCTCCGCATCCGGGGCCAAGGCGCGGAACCGGGAGATCTGCAGGCGGGACAAAGCGTCAGCAATATCGTTATTGACCCCCGGGACATGCCTGGCCCTGAACAATACATTGAGGCGCAGGCTGCGCAATACAAACTGGCGCACTAGGTCCATGACCCTGGGAGATTTAGAAGTCTGTGAGTTGACAATGTGGACAACGGCCGCATTGTCACACCAGAAATGCACCACAGAGTTGGCCCACTCCTCACCCCATAGCATCAAAGCCCCCAGTATGGGAAAAAATTCCAAATATGTGAGATCCCTCAGGCGACCCGTGCCTAACCAGGCTGGTGGCCATCCACCATAGGCCCACTTCCCATTGAAGTACATCCCATAACCCAGGGCTCCCGAGGCATCAGACTGTATCTGAAAGTGAGGTGAAGCCAGGAGGTCAGACCTCCAAAATGAGACCCCATTGAAATCCCTCAGGAACTGGAGCCATATGTGCATATCTGCCCTGATGCCCCGCGTCAATCTCACCCTGTGATGGGGCCTGGATAAGCCTGCCATGGTGTCACACAAGCGCCGAGCAAATGCCCTGCCAGGTGCGACCACCCTGCAAGCGAAATTAAGGTGACCATGTAGCACCTGCAGTTCCCGAAGGGATGCCTTGCGCTTAGCCAGCAAGTCCGATATGAGGGTCACTATCCTTGAAACCTTGTCCCCCGGCAACCTAGACGCCTGCGCTACCGTGTCAATCTCCACCCCCAGGAATACTAGCTTGGTTGATGGGCCTTCGGTCTTTTCGGGTGCTAAAGGGACACCGAGTTCCTCCATTAGCATCTGAAATGTGTTGAGGAGACGTGTGCACGTGTCCCAGCCCCGTTCACCCCCGAACAAAAAGTCATCCAGGTAATGGGCTACAGACCGAGACCCTGACCTACGGACAAATGCCCACTGGAGGAATGTACTGAAACGCTCGAATGCCGAGCAGGATATGGGACAGCCGAAAGGCATGGCTTTGTCAAAATAATATTCACCCCGGAATTTGAAACCCAGCAACTCAAAGTCACCCTGGTGCACCGGCAGGAGACGAAAAGCCGACTTAATGTCACACTTAGCCAACAGTGCACCCGGGCCACATGAGCACACCATGCGCAATGTCTGGTCGAAGGATGTATACCTGACCGAGCAAAGGTCATCAGGGATAGCATCATTGACCGAGTGACCGGCTGGGTAGGACAAGTGATGAATCAGGCGGAACTCGCCCGGGGACTTCTTGGGCACTAGTCCTAGTGGAGATACTTTAAGGTTGGGGAACGGGGGCGCTGGAAAAGGGCGAGCGACCCTGCCCGCATCAATCTCCTTATTAATGCTGGCAGCAGCCACCTCCTCCCTTCCTCTAAGTGACAAAAGGTTGGGTGCGTCTTGCGGTGACCTATCCCCCGTGAAAGGAATACGAAACCCTAGTTGAAAACCCTGAAGGAGGTACACTGCGTCTGCCCTCCTCGGGTACTCTGCGAGCCAACGCTCCAGCATGTCCACATTAATTGGGGAGGGGGCCTTTCGGTGAACCCGCTCCCTCAGCGGCAGTCCTACTTGCCCCTTGTCCACCCCTACCCCTGCCCCTGAATACTCCCAGCCTGGGACAGGCGGAGGCAGCATGGGGGCCAGAACAAGAGGGGCACTCATGCTTGTACTTGCAATTTTTCCTGTTGCAAGAACCATTGGACGAGAAGGTCCAGCACAGCAGGCGGGCTGGAACCCCCTGCCCCGCCACTTGGCGGGGTACCTGCACCGGGGCCGCTCGTTGGACCGCATGTCCACAATGGTATCTCTCCCCAGGTGCCGGGCGCGTGGGGGTCATATACAGAAGCCACAGCTTCTGGCAGGGCTCATCCCACCTCATCTCTGGGTGCAGTGGAATCCTCATGCGGAATTCTTCGTCGTAAGCCAGCCACGACGGACCCGGGAAGTCAACCATAGCCCGGTAAATGTTGTCCAAATACTGGACCATAGGGATGGCCAGATCCGGCCTAGCCCTGAGGTAAACAGCCATGTAAATTAGGTACGCTGGCAACCAATTTGCCCACGTATGTGGCGGCTTACGACGACGTGCCTGCTCCTTATCCTTCTCGTCCTGCCCTTCCCTCTCTTCCTTGGTGGGCTCCCTGTTAAGAAGGGAGAAGATGTCCACATACTTGCCCCTCCAGATCTTTTCCTTGGTGGACTGTGCCAGATGGTCCCCTTGGGGCAAGGAATACCCTGCTGTCGGCAGTGCCGACACCGGCACAGAGGGAACTGCGGGCAAGGTAAAGGGGGCCTGTACCAACCCGGGCACCCCCAACATATTCCCTACCGGATAAGGGGCGCCACCCAAACCCGGGCCCTGGGTAAGGGATGAAGTAGCCGGGTGGGCCGGGGGTAGTTGCACCGCCAGACCACCCGTGCGAGGCCATGGCCACTGGAAAGCCCCCCCCCAGGGAAGTCAGTTGTGTGGGTGCACTAACTTGAACTGCATACTCACCCGTTGCACCCCCACGGGCCGCCCCCACCGGGGGTTCCGGCCCGCTGTGGGCGTCGGAGCTCACGACCGAAGCTGAGCTCGTTGACGGTGCCCGATCAGTACAAGTCTGCTGCGCCTGCTGAGTGGGGAGCTGCGAGACAGTGGCCGCCACCGGCCCGCGCGCCTCAGGCAGCTCTACCCGACCCGTCGCCTGCTGCTGCCCGGCAGCCAAAGGGTCAACCTGGAACCCAAAAGACACCCCCGCTTGATTGGCCCTTGCCAGGGATGCCTCGAGGGCAGCTACGTGGGCCAGAAGGGCCTCCATGTTAACATAGCCCCCAGCCCCGACAGGGGGCAAAGGGGGAGCCGGCCCACAAGTCACGGGGACCTGTCCAGGTCCCTGGGCCCCAGGGGCCAGATGCCGCCAAGAGCCCATACTCGGCCCTTGAGGGGCCGTGGGCACGCCCTGCCAAGGCAGGAGACCCAACCACCCCCCGTGGCTCGCTCCCTCCGTGGGGAACTGTGCGCCCCGGAAAGAAGGCCCAGCCTCACGGACCATGCCAGGGGCAGTGGTCACCGTTTGCGGGCCAAGGGCCGAGGCCCCGTCCGGGGCAGCCTGCGCGCGCCGTGCATCGGGCCAAGGGGGCACCGATCCCATCCCACTGGTCCCGGTGGGCTCCGCCAAAGGTGGCTGCTGGGCGGGCGCAGTCACAGTCCTCCGACCCGGCTGACGCCTCCGCGCCGATCGAGCCACGTTCGCAGCTGCCTTCTTCTTAGAGGGCATAGCTGGTCTAGCTGGGAAGCCTAAGAAAAGGAAAGCTGCCCGGAAAAGGCTTCCCTTGAAAGGACACGAGCGACGGAGGTAAGAGGGAAAAAACTTCTCCGCTCCATCGCTTCGCCAAAATGGCAGCACGGCTGCCTCGTGGCCAGCCCTTTTATTAGGGTGCTGGCCACGCGCCTAACTACCCGGATGTCTTCGTCCGGTGGGGGGGGCCGCAAAGAGCGCGGCGGCCATTTTGGCTCCATGCTTGCATTAGGATTAGGAAGGTTTTAGAAGGTTGGGATAGAGCTGCCAGAGGAGTGGATGATGACAGTATGCCGTTTTCACCAGCGTTCCTGCTGAGATTGGCTCAAGCTTGGCCAGTGGTTTGCTCAGACGAGTATGAATCCATTTTGTTTAAAGCAGCGACACTGGCAGCTTTCTTCAGAGAGTTGAGAGTGAGTGAATTGGTGGAGAACTCAAAAGCTGACATGAGTAGAATGGCACTAGAGGTGGAGAAAGGGGCTATCTCAGTTTCCCAGTTGTTTTTGTTTGTTAGAATTTCTAAGATGGACCAGAAAGGTGCAGGTAGCCTAGTGTTAGGAATATGCTCTGTGGGGGACCTATGTCTAGTCAAGGATATGACAGATTTCTTGGCGCTAAGGGGCCGAGAAAAGGGGACTCTGTTTATTCATGTCAATGGAGATCCCCTGAAAAAATTTCAATTCTGGGCGGTTACCTCAAAAGCGTTGGAGGCAGCTGGGATAAAGGGGTAGAAATTGGCATCACACTCTTTTCGCATAGGTGGCAGCATCTACTATCGTGGCCCTAGGTTATGGAGAGGAACACATCAAAAAAGTGGGGAGATGGACTTATGATAGGTTTAAGTCTTATGTGTGACAGCTGGCAAAGTGATTTTTAAAAAATCAATAGGAGTTTTCAGTTACAAGTTAATAACAGTTTTTGTTTTTCAGGTGATGGGATGGTGGTGAAACCAATAGTGTGGATTGTTGGGGACAAAATCATTATGGGGCAGCTGCCAGGGCAGTGCAGTAATTTTTGGAATGCATCTGTGGTTACTCCAGTATGACATGGTCTGGGGCGGCCATCTGGGCTGAGGCTGGAAAACTTGGTTCAGGAAGTAAAGGTGTTCAGACGTAGAAGGAGCACACCAGAGATGATGGTGGTACATCTAGGTGGCAGGTTGCTGGGAGTTATGGCTGAGAAGGAACTGGTTTGAAGGGTGGACCAGGCTTTCTCTCACTTGAAAGAGGCCCGGCCCGGGAGTGTGCTTTTATTTTCAGAAATACTCCTGATCCCAAAGGAGGTGGCATCAAGGTCAGTCCTGGAGTGCCTGTTTCAAGACATCAAAATGGCTTGAGTGCATATCAATGCCAGAATAGCAGAAGTTGTTCTTCATGGGGAAGGACTGATGATAAGCCACAATGAGATTCAAAGAGGAAAACACAATTTGTTTGTTGCCGGCAGCAGGGAAACTGAGCTCCAATGGTTACAACATCTTAACATAACATAAGAACATAAGAACAGCCTTGCTGGAACAGGCCACAGCCCATCCAGTCCAGCATTCTGTCTCACACAGAGGCTCACCATTTCCTTCAGGGTATTCCCAAGGAGATGCCTTCACCTGCTTAGGATTCCCTGGAAATGGCATTGAGAGATATCCTGCCTATCTCTCCAACCCGGAGGTTGTCCTTAGGTAGCCATAATTATAGCCATTGATAGCCTTGTCCTCCATGAACTTGTCTAATCCTTTCTTAAAGCTGTGAAGACTGACAGCTGTCACCACTTCTTCTGGCAGGGAGTTCCATAGACCAGTAATCCTCTGGGTGAAAAAGTACTTTCTCTTATTTGTTTGAGAACTAGTACCCAAAAGTTTCATGGAGTGTCCCCTAGTTCTAGTGTTGTGCGATAGGGAAAACAGTTTTTCCTTATCTACCTTGTCCACACCGTGCATGATTTTATAAACTTCAATCAGGTCACCTCTTAGACGCCGTCGTTCAAGAGTGAAAAGGCCCAACCGTTGCAGCCTCAGATGGTAAGGAAGGTGTTCCAGTCCCCTAATCATTCTGGTTGCCCTCCTCTGTACTTTCTCCAACTCCATAATATCCTTCTGGAGGTATGGCGACCAGAACTGTACACAATATTCCAGATGGGGCCTCACCATAGATTTATAAAGAGGCAAAATGACACTTGCTGACTTATTTTCTATACCCTTCCTAATGATCCCTAACATTGAGTTTGCTTTTTTCACTGCTGAGGCACACTGGGTTGACACCTTCATTGAGCTGTCCACCAGGACACCAAGGTCCCTTTCCTGGTTTGTCGCAGAGAGTTCAGACCCCATCAGTTTATAAATGTAATTGGGTTTTTTTGCCCCAACATGCATCACTCTGCACTTACTGATGTTGAAGCTCATTTGCCACTGTTTTGCCCACTCCCCCAGTGTCAAGAGATCCCTCTGGAGCTCTTCACAATCTCTCACAGTTTTCACTACCCTGTATAATTTAGTGTCGTCAGCAAATTTGGCTACCTTGCTTTTTACTCCTACCTCTAGATCATTTATGAAGAGGTTGAAAAGCAGGGGTCCCAGTACTGAACCTTGGGGGACCCCACTCTTTACTTCCCTCCACTTGGAGAAGTGTCCATTTAGTGCTACCCTCTGTTTCCTGACCCTTAGCCAGTTGCTGATCCAGGACAAGACCTGTCCCTTTATTCCATGACTGGTAAGTTTATTCAAGAGCCTTTGGTGTGGGACCTTGTCAAAAGCCTTCTGAAAGTCCAGATAAACAATGTCAACTGGATCCCCCTTATCCACATGCTTGTTGACACTCTCAAAAAATTCCAACAGATTAGTGAGGCATGATTTGCCCTTGCAAAAGCCATGTTGGCTCTCCTTTAGCAGCGCCTTCTCTTCTATGTAACTATTAATTCTATCTTTTAGGATGGTTTCCATCACTTTACCTGGGACACATGTCAAACTGACAGGCCGGTAATTTCCTGGATCACCCCTGGATCCTTTTTTGAAAATTGGTGTTACATTTGCTACCTTCCAGTCATCAGGCACAAAGCCTGATTTGAGGGAAAGATTATATATTTTGGCTAGGATATCAGCAATTTCATCTTTAAGTTCCCTGAGAACTCGTGGATGGATGCCATCTGGTCCTGGGGATTTGTTAGTGTTTAGCTTAACAAGACATGCAAGGACCTCCTCCCTGGTTATTTCTATCTTGCTTAATTCTTCGGTTTCCCTCCCTACAAAGATAGGCTCTGTTTTGGGCATGTGGTCTCTGTCTTCTTCAGTGAATACTGAAGCAAAGAATTCATTGAGTCTCTCTACAATCTCTGTTTCCTCTTTAATAACCCCTTGCCTTCCATTGTCATCTAATGGTCCAATGGCCTTCCTAGTTGGGTTCTTACTTCTAATGTACTTAAAGAAGTCTTTGTTATTTCTCTGAGTATTTTTAGCTATACGCTTCCTTAGAAACCTCGGGGGGGGGGATTAGGAGAGGTTTTCAGGGGGAGGCCTCGGGATGTAGGAATTCCTCGGCTGTGGCGGAAGTACAGAGAATCCCCTGTTTGTGGGGTAGAATGAAAGCGCGGTGCCAAAATGGCCACCGCGCTCTTTGCAGGCCCCCACCCACCCGGACTCAGACATACGGGTGAGTTAGGGGGCGTGGCCACCCCTCTATAAAAGGGGTGGCCACGAGGCAGCTGAGCTGCCATTTTAAAAATAACGACGGAGAGGAGAAGTTTTCTCCGTCGCTGTTCCTTTTATTCTTCGGCTCTTTAGCCCTTGGCTTTCCCGGCTGGGAAGGAAGGAGTTGCACAGAGCCTTCGGCTTGCTGGCTGCTCTGTGCTTTTTGGCATAGGTTGATCCCTGGACAGGGATCCTGCTATTTCTATGGATATGCCTCCCAAACGGAAGGCCCCGGTGACGAAACCGCTGCTAACGGGGAGGGCTTTTGCCGGCCCTGCGCAGCGCGGGGGGCAGCCCTGAGGTCGGAGGACCAGGGCTGCGCTCACGCGGCAGGGCACTACCCCCACCGATACCGGTGGGGTGATGCAGGCTGGTGCTTGGCCCTCGGCTGGCCGGCCTCCGACCGGCCCTTCCAGGGCTTCGGCCCTTGGCCCGCAGTTGCCAGCCACAGGTCAGGTCAGCGGGGGGGGGGGGTGTTCTGGTGCTGGTGCACAGTACGTTCCCCCTCTGGCCCCTCATGGGCCGGAGTATTGGACATGGCCCTATTCGGGCCCAGGCTCTCATTTTGGGGTTCCTGGTCAAATGCCTGGCGGGCCGTCCGGCCCACCCGGACCACTTTATACTGGGGGATCTGTGGCAGTGGATGCATTGCTCACGCGTTTAGCTGTGCTTGAGGCATCCTTGGGGATTGCACACAACCCCATGACAGGGGGCCCTTCTCTCTCTGCCGGGGACCCTTCGTGTCCACCGGCTACCTCGATGGCCGCCACACTGCAACAAGCGGCCAGCCAGGTTGAGCTGCTTGAGACGCTCCGGCCTGCGCCTGCCGGTGTCTCGCAGCTCCCTGTCCGTCCAGAGCTACAGCAGGAGAGTGGTCTGGTGTGGCCCCAGAGCTCGATTCCGGTTGCGAGCTCCGACGCCCGCTGTGGGCCGGAACCCCCAGTGGGGGCAGCTCACGGGGGTGCACCTAGTGAGTATCAGGTTCAAGTTAATGCACCCACATCACAGTCCACTTCCAGTGGTGGGGTTCAGTGGCCGTGGCCTCGTCAAGTCGAGACGAGTGGGCATCAGTTACCAGCCTATCCCAGTGCCCCTTGGTTCCATACTGCCACAACGTTGGGGGTGGGGGTTTCCGCCCTCGGGGCAGTGCCGGGCATCGCAGGGGCTGTTTCGGTTCTGCTGCGTATGCCCCGTGTACCTAATGTGCCAGTGACGGCCTTGCCGACGGCTTTTTATTCATTGCCCCTTGGTGATCATTTGTCCCAGGTCTTGAGGGAAAAGGTTTGGCGGGGGGAGTACAGTTGATGCGAGCGGGCATCAGTTACCATCTTATCCCAGTATCCCGTGGTGCTAAATGGTCCCTCGTTAAGGGCAGGGGTGTCGGCCCCCGGGGCAGTGCCGAGCATCGCAGGGGCTGTCCAGGTCCTGCTGTGTATGCCCTTGATACAGAACATGCTGTCGATGGCTTTGCCGACGGCTGGTTATTCCTGGCCCCTGGGTGATCATTTGCCGCAGGTCACGGGTGTAAGGTCTGGAGGGGGATATGCAGATATTCTCCATATTGAACTGTGAGCCCACTGAGGAGGAGAGAAAGGGACAGGATGACAGAGACAAAGAGCTGTCCCATCGTCGTAAGCCACCCAGCGCCTGGGGCCAACTGGTGGTCGGCATACCTTATATATATCGTGGTATGCCGCAGGGCCTGGCCGGGTTGGGCCATCCCGATGGTTCCATCTATTGCTAATATTACAGGGCGATGGTTGATTTGATGGGCCCACCACAGTTGGCTTACGACGAGGAATGTGGATGAGGGTGGCCCTACACCCTGAGAGGAGGTTGGATGAGCCCTGTCAGCACTTGTGCTCGTGCACATGACTCCCACGTGACTGGCGCCTGGTGATAGGTGCCATGGTGGTCATGCTGTGCAGCGGGCTCCTCAGACACAGGCTCCACGCTATATGGTCGGGCAGGGGGTTTCAGCCCGCCTGCCGGGTTCTACCTGCTCAGCTGGCGACGGGTGTACTAAGCGCCAGTGTAGTTACCGACTTGGGGTCCCCTGTTGCGCTGGCCCTTACGCCGCCTCCACATGCCCGCGGGTTGGTGGGTTACGGGGCAGAGGTAAGGGTGCACAGAGGGCGATCAGAGCTCCATCTGAAAGGACTAGCCTTGTCAAAGCCCCCTCTCCCCAATTAGTGTACTCAGGATGGAGCGATGGCACTCAGCTCATCCAAGAAGGGATGATGCGGGGTACCTGCTGGAGGGTGTTCAATGGGGTTTTTTGTATTCAATTCGGGGGTGTTAGGGGTCCCAGGATGCTACTAAGCTGGTTACCTTGAAAGGTGACAAAGAAGTTGCTCCACCATGCACAGCTATGGGATTTGGGGCTATGAGAGTAGCGGGTCCATTCTTGGAACCACCTTTCTTAAGTTGAAAGTCTCCCCTATGAGGCTAGTACTGAGGTAGAACCAGGGTGGATGTCATTTAATCCTCCATTTAGCTCACCCTGTGGGTTACCTGGTTAGGGATGCCATTCCTGATGACCTTGTTCAGTCAGGTACTCGTAGTTGGTTCAGCCCCTATGGGTGGCTCGCTCATGCAGTCCCGGTGCTTTCATGGCACAGTATGCTTTGCACTCGGCTTTCAGATTACTGACAGTGCACCTAATGAATTTAGAGCTATTGGGGTTTTTTTTGGTTCCAAGGTGAATTTTACTTATATAAGTCCAACCCCTCCTGACTGAGTTAATTCATGTTCAGCATTCGAATGAGTCGGGACTTTCATTCCGTGGGCCTTTGATCGCAGGTCGGGGTCTCGGTCTCTAGCCCATTACCTCGACGACTTTTGGTTCGGGGATGAACGGGGCTCGGACACATGCATGCGTCTCCTCACTACATTTCAGACACTCAGGTGGGAACTGGGTATCCCCTTGGTGCCTGAAAAGACCGAGGACCCAGCTACTAAGGTCACATTTCTAAATCGACTCTGTCGCACAGGCATCCGGGTTACCGTGGATAAGGTGGCTCAGATCTCCGCGGCGATTTTGGCGTTGATTGCCAAACATAAAGTGTTCCTTGTGACCGGCCGTTAATCACGGCCACCTTAATTTTGCCTGCAGGGGGTTCCACCCGGCAGAGCATGGGGGTTTACTCTGAGGGTAGATGGACTTACGGCCGATGGCAGCACCCATGGCTTGGCACGGATCGCCCCTGCGATCTTACCTTCCTTGAGTTTCTTCCTGTTGGGGAGCACTGATGCTATGGGGCAATGAGTGGGCCTACTCAGTGGTCCATTTTTGGTGTGATAATGTGGCAGTGGTGCACATTGTCAACACCCAGACAGGCAAATCCCCCAGGGTCATGACATTAGTTCGTCTATCATTTTTGAGAGGCCTACGCCTAAATGTGCTGTTATGGGCCAGACATGTTCCAGGTATTAATAACGACATTGCTGCTTTATCCTGCCTGCAGATCCCCCGGTTCCGTGCCTTACTCCGGAGGCAGACGAATTCCACTCGCCACTCCCGGCCGATATTTGGACGATTGGCGAGGAGAGGTGAACCGGGCTTGTCATTGGCACCTCGCACGCGTAAGGCGTATCACTATGCGTTCATGCGTCGTGTTTTGGAGGGGTGGACACGGGAACGTGTCCGCCGCCCGGACACGCGCCACCCCAGTTCCCAGAGTTTCTGACCCACCTTGCACGAGGCTGGCATTACTTATGTCCGGATAGGTGTGAAGTGGCTCTTGGTCACGCAGCTACCACGGTAGCCTTTTTGGAGCGCTCCACATCAGTGAGTGGGTGCCAGAGTTGGTACCATCTGTGTAAGGTGGATGTGTCTCGTAGGGCACTGGAACTCGACGATGTCTCTGTCACACATGAGTGGGCTCAAGTGGGGATACGGTCCTCACAGGTTGTTCAGCACGGCATAGGCAGTGGAGTCAGACTGCTACGAAGTTTTATTGGAGACATCTGTCCGGTTGGTGCCCTACATGAATTTTCGACAGTGCCTGCTGCGCGCCCCAGCCTGTTTTTCTGCCACCGGGATAGGTCTACCCTTGCCGAAGTAATGTTACTGAGGGTGACCGGTGCCGCGCTTCGCGGTGTGGGGGCCCGTTTTAGCGCCCATTTATTCAGGATAGGCATCGCGTTGATCGCGGCTACGTTTGGAGTACTTGGAGGCCGACATGCGTGTACGTGCAATTTCTTATATGTACGTGCCCTCACTGTACGAGTACCTAGTTATGTCCTTAACCTTTTCTCCTCTTTTACACATCCTATGTGTCTCTACACGCCGGTGGCAGTGGGGCTGGTGGGCCGCAGCTATGTACACTGGGCAGCAGTATATGCTGCGGCGACTGGATTGGACCCCGACTTGGGCTGTGTGCATCCACACGTATGCGATGGTATGGTATGTGTGGCACAAGGGGGCGGGAACTGTTGCCATTCCTGATGTCCGTCGGGGATGCTGGACCGCCCGATGTTCTTAATAGGCACCTTGGCGGCAACGATCTTATATGGATCACTGCTGTTATTAAACTGTTGAGGGGCTGTGACCTGGCGTTTTATATCACGTATGGCTTACACACGGTTGCTATGGTCTAACATCGTGTCGAGACACCAATTTAGGGGAGACGTGGATCTCCGTGGTTCGGACTGTTCCGGCAGTCAGTGGACAGGGCTGTTGCTCGGTCCTTTGCTGGCATGGCTGGGAGACAGCCATTGGACACCTGAGGATAGGCTTACAAAAATTTTGCCAGTAGGCAGGGGGAGGGGTCCACCTGTCGGCTGGAGGTATGTACCTCATTCTGGGTGTGGTGCAAGCAGGCCTGGCGACCGAGCTGACGGTCTTGGGGGGGGGGTGAGTCATCATGGACGCCTCCCCGTGTGGTAGGTAGCACTGGTAAGGTAAATATTTATGACCCATAGGTATCCGGCAGGTTCGCAATTGACTGGCCAACACTTAGACAGGTACAGGTGTAATAACGTTGACTGGTCAATGACGAACCAGGCAAGGGGTGATGGCAGGAGCTTTTCAGCATGCATCACCCCGTGATTTGACGGATACACATCAGAGGGTGGGGTCAGTAGATAGTTTATTGACTATGGTCAACAATTTGTTTGTGTCAACAAACAAATTAATACAAATGGATACATTGTAGCCAATTGCCATTGGCAATTTTGGGAGGAACCTTACCAGTGTTACTGCGGCCTGCTTGCCTTAAGAATTATAATTGGCTGAGTACCAATTGAAAGTTATAATTCGGACAAGGGCATTATTCAATAAAAGTGGCCCAATGCCTTTATCCATATACCAGTGTCTGAGTCTTTCTTTGGGGGGTGCGCCTGCAAAGCACCTTGTTGGGGGCATGGTTGCTCTTGGGTCATGCCCTTAGCTTGGGGAGGGGTGTGGTCACATATGGCACCTCCCCAGGTGCAGGTACCTGTTTTCTGGTGTATTTTCCGTACTTGGGTTCCCCCACTGTTGTTTATTATTGTTAATAAAAGTGGCCCTATTTCATTCCATACCAGTTTCTGTCCATTTATTGGGATGGGTTGGCATGGTACCTTTTACTAGTACGCATGTGTGTGGCAAGAGACCTTTGCCACACCTCTTCTCCCTGCAGAAGGCAGCATCAGTGTGGGAATTCCACGTTGGTCCTACTAGGTAGGAGGGGCATAGAAAGTTTAAGAGCAAGGGCAGTTTAGATTGTTGGTGGTTAGTTTTCAGTGCATCCCTCCCACCCACCCTGAAACTCGAGGTATTCGAGTCACAATATTTTGAGCTGGGCCGGAATTTTTTACTTTGACAGATTGGCCGATTGGGATTTTTTTTTTTGCCTGCCTTACATCAACTAGTAAGGGTGGTTTTTTGAGGGTTTCCCCCGGTCATGTTTATGATTATTCCTGTAAGGTGGAAGTGCAGAGAATCCCCTGTTTGTGGGGTAGAAAGCACCTGGTTGGGGGCGTGATTGCTCTTGGGTCATGCCCTTAGCTTGGGGAGGGGCGTGGTCACAGGTGGCACCTCCCCAGGTGCAGGTACCTGTTTTCCGGCAGATTATTTGTACTTGGATGCCCCCACTGTTGTTTATTCTTGTTAATAAAAGTAGCCATATTTCATTCCACACCGGTGTCTGTCCATTTATTGGGATGGGGTAGCAACGGAGATTTGTACAGTACTTGTTCCTTCAGCTCACTTATATTTATGCTGCAGCTGAACTGCTAGAGAAGTTTGTTTCAGAAGGTTTGAAGGAACATCACAAGATTACTTCATTCTGATATACAGGATTATCACTTTGGTGAGGATTCTAAACATGGTCAGATAATCATTTTCTTTTCAGATTTTATAGTATGTATCCTTTTACTTGCTCCCTTGATATGCTGAACATCGTTCCATGCACTTAGGTTATGCCTGCCACATGTCCATGGAAATGTCTGCAAATGCAGATAGTGTAGCTCTGGCTCTTTGGCTATAAACACAGATGAGCACTGAACCCTAGAGTTTGATATGACTGGATTTTGAGCAGGGTGACCTTTACCTTTATATGCTGACTTCCTTCCATTGGGCTCTTTTTTTTCCTATTCCCTCCTTTTATCCTCACAACAATTCTGTGAGTAAGTCAAGCTGAAAGAATGACCAACCCAAAGTCACTTACACAGTAAGGTTTTTTTTTACTAACTGGTGTAAATCCTCATACTTGGTTAGGCTGTTGTAGCAGAAACAGTGCCAATTTTTGAGGTAAATTGCTTCCAGTTAAGAAATCACCACAGACATTGTGCCTATTGCATACTCATTGTATACAACTCACTGTGTGACTGATGATGTCTACAGTGATATCTTACCTCAGGGAAAATTGCCTCCAAAAGTTGTTGTTTGTATTGCTATGCAAGTGGATTTTGGTCATTGTGGAGTAAAGTTTATATGTCCCTTGTCCCAAGCAAACCATGGTAATCACTACAACACACAGACTGTCTTCCCAGGACTTTCTGTAACATATAGTCCCACACCTTCCTCACGGATGAAACTTTTAAAGCCCTTCCATAACACTTTTATGCATATGTGATTCTTTCCCATTTATTTAATCAATCTTGTGAGGTAAGTTGGAGGGTGAAAGTGAATGTTCAAAGATAGTTAATCCGTTTGAGGCTTGAATATGTAATAATAAGTAATATAAGTAATATAATATAATGTAATGATCTTGTTTTATTCTTAAGTAGTATATTGTTTTAATCTTGTAGTTAATATATTCAGAATCTTCGAGCAGAGCAATACAACAAGTCCAATACATTGTGAAAGTCAACTGGTATGCAGACTCTTTCGGGAGAACTTCCCTTCATCAAATTTAGGTTGTTAGGAAGAAGATTGAAGTCCCGGACTTCCAAGGTAGCATTTTCAGAAGTGCTGCCTGTCCCTCGCGCAGGACCTACCAGGCAGGCAGAGCTCAGAAGCCTCAATGCGTGGATGAGGCGGTGGTGTCGAGAGGAGGGCTTCAGATTTGTCAGGAACTGGAGAACATTTTGGGACAAGCCAAATCTGTTCAGGAGGGATGGGTTGCATTTAAACCATGATGGGACCAGATTGCTGGCACTCAACATCAAAAAGGCTGCAGAGCAGCTTTTAAACTGATAACTGGGGGAAAGCCGACAGGAGCTGGGCAGCATCCGGTTCAGGAAAGTGTGTACTTGAGTAGTGAGGAGGATGCAAAAATTACTGAGCAGAGCAAGGAGCTAGTCACCAGCACTCTAGCAGAAGGAGCACTGGTAAGTTTTGCAGTTGGAGTAGAGCTGCTTTAGAGGCCTCTACTAATTTAAATTGATAATTGAAACTGCTGAGAGCCACCTCTGTTCAAACAGAGGAAGCAGTTTGAAGCTTCCAGAAGCAGGGGGGCAGGGCCACACCAGGCCCTTCCCTGAACTGTGACTCATAGGGGCGGAGCCACACTAGCCTTTAAAAGCTCTGAGCTCTTTCAGGGTCAGCCATTTTGACTCTGCATGTGCTCTTAAGCAGAGCTGCTGCTGATGAGAGCCAAACAAAGGAAGTGAGCACTGGTAAGTTTTGCAGTTGGAGTAGAGCTGCTTTAGAGGCCTCTACTAATTTAAATTGATAATTGAAACTGCTGAGAGCCACCTCTGTTCAAACAGAGGAAGCAGTTTGAAGCTTCCAGAAGCAGGGGGGCAGGGCCACACCAGGCCCTTCCCTGAACTGTGACTCATAGGGGCGGAGCCACACTAGCCTTTAAAAGCTCTGAGCTCTTTCAGGGTCAGCCATTTTGACTCTGCATGTGCTCTTAAGCAGAGCTGCTGCTGATGAGAGCCAAACAAAGGAAGTGAGCACTGGTAAGTTTTGCAGTTGGAGTAGAGCTGCTTTAGAGGCCTCTACTAATTTAAATTGATAATTGAAACTGCTGAGAGCCACCTCTGTTCAAACAGAGGAAGCAGTTTGAAGCTTCCAGAAGCAGGGGGGCAGGGCCACACCAGGCCCTTCCCTGAACTGTGACTCATAGGGGCGGAGCCACACTAGCCTTTAAAAGCTCTGAGCTCTTTCAGGGTCAGCCATTTTGACTCTGCATGTGCTCTTAAGCAGAGCTGCTGCTGATGAGAGCCAAACAAAGGAAGTGAGCACTGGTAAGTTTTGCAGTTGGAGTAGAGCTGCTTTAGAGGCCTCTACTAATTTAAATTGATAATTGAAACTGCTGAGAGCCACCTCTGTTCAAACAGAGGAAGCAGTTTGAAGCTTCCAGAAGCAGGGGGGCAGGGCCACACCAGGCCCTTCCCTGAACTGTGACTCATAGGGGCGGAGCCACACTAGCCTTTAAAAGCTCTGAGCTCTTTCAGGGTCAGCCATTTTGACTCTGCATGTGCTCTTAAGCAGAGCTGCTGCTGATGAGAGCCAAACAAAGGAAGTGAGCACTGGTAAGTTTTGCAGTTGGAGTAGAGCTGCTTTAGAGGCCTCTACTAATTTAAATTGATAATTGAAACTGCTGAGAGCCACCTCTGTTCAAACAGAGGAAGCAGTTTGAAGCTTCCAGAAGCAGGGGGGCAGGGCCACACCAGGCCCTTCCCTGAACTGTGACTCATAGGGGCGGAGCCACACTAGCCTTTAAAAGCTCTGAGCTCTTTCAGGGTCAGCCATTTTGACTCTGCATGTGCTCTTAAGCAGAGCTGCTGCTGATGAGAGCCAAACAAAGGAAGTGAGCACTGGTAAGTTTTGCAGTTGGAGTAGAGCTGCTTTAGAGGCCTCTACTAATTTAAATTGATAATTGAAACTGCTGAGAGCCACCTCTGTTCAAACAGAGGAAGCAGTTTGAAGCTTCCAGAAGCAGGGGGGCAGGGCCACACCAGGCCCTTCCCTGAACTGTGACTCATAGGGGCGGAGCCACACTAGCCTTTAAAAGCTCTGAGCTCTTTCAGGGTCAGCCATTTTGACTCTGCATGTGCTCTTAAGCAGAGCTGCTGCTGATGAGAGCCAAACAAAGGAAGTGAGCACTGGTAAGTTTTGCAGTTGGAGTAGAGCTGCTTTAGAGGCCTCTACTAATTTAAATTGATAATTGAAACTGCTGAGAGCCACCTCTGTTCAAACAGAGGAAGCAGTTTGAAGCTTCCAGAAGCAGGGGGGCAGGGCCACACCAGGCCCTTCCCTGAACTGTGACTCATAGGGGCGGAGCCACACTAGCCTTTAAAAGCTCTGAGCTCTTTCAGGGTCAGCCATTTTGACTCTGCATGTGCTCTTAAGCAGAGCTGCTGCTGAGGAGAGCCAAACAAAGGAAGTGAGCACTGGTAAGTTTTGCAGTTGGAGTAGAGCTGCTTTAGAGGCCTCTACTAATTTAAATTGATAATTGAAACTGCTGAGAGCCACCTCTGTTCAAACAGAGGAAGCAGTTTGAAGCTTCCAGAAGCAGGGGGGCAGGGCCACACCAGGCCCTTCCCTGAACTGTGACTCATAGGGGCGGAGCCACACTAGCCTTTAAAAGCTCTGAGCTCTTTCAGGGTCAGCCATTTTGACTCTGCATGTGCTCTTAAGCAGAGCTGCTGCTGATGAGAGCCAAACAAAGGAAGTGAGCACTGGTAAGTTTTGCAGTTGGAGTAGAGCTGCTTTAGAGGCCTCTACTAATTTAAATTGATAATTGAAACTGCTGAGAGCCACCTCTGTTCAAACAGAGGAAGCAGTTTGAAGCTTCCAGAAGCAGGGGGGCAGGGCCACACCAGGCCCTTCCCTGAACTGTGACTCATAGGGGCGGAGCCACACTAGCCTTTAAAAGCTCTGAGCTCTTTCAGGGTCAGCCATTTTGACTCTGCATGTGCTCTTAAGCAGAGCTGCTGCTGAGGAGAGCCAAACAAAGGAAGTGAGCACTGGTAAGTTTTGCAGTTGGAGTAGAGCTGCTTTAGAGGCCTCTACTAATTTAAATTGATAATTGAAACTGCTGAGAGCCACCTCTGTTCAAACAGAGGAAGCAGTTTGAAGCTTCCAGAAGCAGGGGGGCAGGGCCACACCAGGCCCTTCCCTGAACTGTGACTCATAGGGGCGGAGCCACACTAGCCTTTAAAAGCTCTGAGCTCTTTCAGGGTCAGCCATTTTGACTCTGCATGTGCTCTTAAGCAGAGCTGCTGCTGAGGAGAGCCAAACAAAGGAAGTGAGCACTGGTAAGTTTTGCAGTTGGAGTAGAGCTGCTTTAAGGCCCGCGCGCCTAACGGCGCGCGAGATTACAAACTAGGAACAAAAAAAATATAGTCTTACTAGGTAGAAAGGTAGTAAACGTGTACATTTTTGAAGCCCAGAATACTGCACTTGTTAAAATGGATTCTGAGGGAACAGCTGTAGTTACCTGCAATTCTTGTGCCATGTTTGTGTTCTTGCCAAAGCATATGGAGAACTACACTTACAGCAAGTGCAAGCTGGTTGCACTACTAGAAGAGAAGGTCCAGCAGCTAGAGGCCCGCATATCTAACCACCAACAAATTAAGGAGCTTGAGCTGTTCTTGGACAGAGCGGAGCAGACTATGCTGGACAAAGAAGTGACAGGGCACAGTTCTGAGGGAGAAGGCCCTTCACTAACTCAGGAGGGAGATGGTTGGAGGAATGTGACTCAAAGGAGGAGAAGAGTAGGGGATCACTCTGAGAGTCTGAAATTACAGAATAAATTTGAGGCTCTTTCCCTTATCACACCTGATGAGGAACACACAGAGGAACAACTGGTTCCACCTGATGATCTCTCCTTCATCACACTTGATGAGATCCAGGAAGATGAACAACAGGAACAAACTGAGGTTCTCTCCCTTAATATGGTTGATGAGGTGCATGTAGATGAACAGATTGCAGGAGAGAGGCTCCTTGTACTAGGCGATTCAATAATTAGAAATACAGAGAAATGGATTTGTGATGCACATGATAACCGTATGGTGACTTGCCTGCCAGGTGCAAAAGTTGCAGACATCACAAGAAATCTAGATAGATTGTTAGAGAGAACTGGGAACGAGCCAGTTGTCATGGTACACGTTGGTACTAATGATGTTGGGAAGGCCAAGCGGTCTGTCCTGGAAGCCAAATTTAGGTTGTTAGGAAGAAGATTGAAGTCCCGGACTTCCAAGGTAGCATTTTCAGAAGTGCTGCCTGTCCCTCGCGCAGGACCTACCAGGCAGGCAGAGCTCAGAAGCCTCAATGCGTGGATGAGGCGGTGGTGTCGAGAGGAGGGCTTCAGATTTGTCAGGAACTGGAGAACATTTTGGGACAAGCCAAATCTGTTCAGGAGGGATGGGTTGCATTTAAACCATGATGGGACCAGATTGCTGGCACTCAACATCAAAAAGGCTGCAGAGCAGCTTTTAAACTGATAACTGGGGGAAAGCCGACAGGAGCTGGGCAGCATCCGGTTCGGGAAAGTGTGTACTTGAGTAGTGAGGAGGATGCAAAAATTACTGAGCAGAGCAAGGAGCTAGTCACCAGCACTCTAGCAGAAGGATGCAAGAGGCAGTCTAACAATGCAACTAGACTCAAAAGACTGTATCAGGAAAGCATATATAAATGCTTGTATACAAATGCCAGAAGCCTCCGGAACAAAATAGGGGAGCTGGAATACTTAGCAATAGATAAAAATATTGATATTATTGGTATCACTGAAACCTGGTGGACGGATGATAACCAATGGGATACAGTTATCCCAGGCTACAAACTGTACAGGAAGGATAGGAAGGGGCAAACAGGAGGTGGTGTAGCCTTGTATGTCAAAGAAGTGATAAAATCGTATGAATTGGAATATCTAGGTGATTTGGAGTCACCATTAGAAGCTCTGTGGGTAAGAGTACCAGGCCACAAGGATGGTCTAACAGTAGGCATATACTATCGGCCTCCGACCCAAACTCTTGAGGGAGACTGGCAGTTGGAGAATGTTGTAAAGGAGGCTTCCAGGAAGGGAAGCCTGGTTATAATGGGGGACTTCAATTACCCTCACATAGACTGGGCGAACTGTTGTTCAGCACATGATAAAGAGATAAAGTTCCTAGATATGCTCAATGATTGTTCCCTGGGACAGATGGTTGAAGACCCAACTAGAGGTACAAGAATCCTTGACTTGATTCTGAGTAATACTCAGGATCTGGTGCAAGATGTTAATGTGACTGATCCAATAGGGAACAGTGACCACAACTCAATTATGTTTAACTTGATCATAGACCGCAAGTCACTGATAAAATCTAACACAGAGACCTTAAATTTTCAAAAAGGAAATTTCCCAAAGATGAGGAAACTAGTAAAAAAGAAACTGAAATGGAAAATTGAGAGAGTCCAAACACTCCAAGAGGCATGGAGGCTGTTTACAAAAACAATAACAGAGGCTCAATTGGAATGCATACCCAAAAGGAAAAAGGGCACTGCCAGGTCCAAGTGGACTCTGATGTGGCTTACAGGAGCTGTTCGGGAAGTGATCAAGAGCAAGAAAAGCTCATTTAGAAGATGGAAGGCTTGTCCAAATGAGGACAGCAGGCAGAAACATAAATTCTGGCAGAACAAATGCAAGGCAACAATCAGGAAAGCAAAGCAAGACTTTGAGGAGCGTATAGCTAAAAATACTCAGAGAAATAACAAAGACTTCTTTAAGTACATTAGAAGTAAGAACCCAACTAGGAAGGCCATTGGACCATTAGATGACAATGGAAGGCAAGGGGTTATTAAAGAGGAAACAGAGATTGCAGAGAGACTCAATGAATTCTTTGCTTCAGTATTCACTGAAGAAGACAGAGACCACATGCCCAAAACAGAGCCTATCTTCGTAGGGAGGGAAACCGAAGAATTAAGCAAGATAGAAATAACCAGGGAGGAGGTCCTTGCATGTCTTGTTAAGCTAAACACTAACAAATCCCCAGGACCAGATGGCATCCATCCACGAGTTCTCAGGGAACTTAAAGATGAAATTGCTGATATCCTAGCCAAAATATATAATCTTTCCCTCAAATCAGGCTTTGTGCCTGATGACTGGAAGGTAGCGAATGTAACACTAATTTTCAAAAAAGGATCCAGGGGTGATCCAGGAAATTACCGGCCTGTCAGTTTGACATGTGTCCCAGGTAAAGTGATGGAAACCATCCTAAAAGATAGAATTAATAGTTACATAGAAGAGAAGGCGCTGCTAAAGGAGAGCCAACATGGCTTTTGCAAGGGCAAATCATGCCTCACTAATCTGTTGGAATTTTTTGAGAGTGTCAACAAGCATGTGGATAAGGGGGATCCAGTTGACATTGTTTATCTGGACTTTCAGAAGGCTTTTGACAAGGTCCCACACCAAAGGCTCTTGAATAAACTTACCAGTCATGGAATAAAGGGACAGGTCTTGTCCTGGATCAGCAACTGGCTAAGGGACAGGAAACAGAGGGTAGCACTAAATGGACACTTCTCCAAGTGGAGGGAAGTAAAGAGTGGGGTCCCCCAAGGTTCAGTACTGGGACCCCTGCTTTTCAACCTCTTCATAAATGATCTAGAGGTAGGAGTAAAAAGCAAGGTAGCCAAATTTGCTGACGACACTAAATTATACAGGGTAGTGAAAACTGTGAGAGATTGTGAAGAGCTCCAGAGGGATCTCTTGACACTGGGGGAGTGGGCAAAACAATGGCAAATGAGCTTCAACATCAGTAAGTGCAGAGTGATGCATGTTGGGGCAAAAAACCCCAATTACATTTATAAAATGATGGGGTCTGAACTCTCTGCGACAAACCAGGAAAGGGACCTTGGTGTCCTGGTGGACAGCTCAATGAAGGTGTCAACCCAGTGTGCCTCAGCAGTGAAAAAAGCAAACTCAATGTTAGGGATCATTAGGAAGGGTATAGAAAATAAGTCAGCAAGTGTCATTTTGCCTCTTTATAAATCTATGGTGAGGCCCCATCTGGAATATTGTGTACAGTTCTGGTCGCCATACATCCAGAAGGATATTATGGAGTTGGAGAAAGTACAGAGGAGGGCAACCGGAATGATTAGGGGACTGGAACACCTTCCTTACCATCTGAGGCTGCAACGGTTGGGCCTTTTCACTCTTGAACGACGGCGTCTAAGAGGTGACCTGATTGAAGTTTATAAAATCATGCACGGTGTGGACAAGGTAGATAAGGAAAAACTGTTTTCCCTATCGCACAACACTAGAACTAGGGGACACTCCATGAAACTTTTGGGTACTAGTTCTCAAACAAATAAGAGAAAGTACTTTTTCACCCAGAGGATTACTAGTCTATGGAACTCCCTGCCAGAAGAAGTGGTGACAGCTGTCAGTCTTCAAAGCTTTAAGAAAGGATTAGACAAGTTCATGGAGGACAAGGCTATCAATGGCTATAATTATGGCTACCTAAGGACAACCTCCGGGTTGGAGAGATAGGCAGGATATCTCTCAATGCCATTTCCAGGGAATCCTAAGCAGGTGAAGGCATCTCCTTGGGAATACCCTGAAGGAAATGGTGAGCCACTGTGTGAGACAGAATGCTGGACTGGATGGGCTGTGGCCTGTTCCAGCAAGGCTGTTCTTATGTTCTTATGTTCTTATCAGACAACTTGACTTACTAACTTTCCAATATCTGAAAATACATACAATATATATTAGAAATTAAATTCTGAAATGGAATATTGCTGCTGAGCTAAGTATAAAAGAGAAACCCTCCTGGATATATAACATTTAGTTTCAAAGGGTATCCTGTTTTCATGTTGCATCCTAACATCTTTTCGTTTATTCATTTTGGGCTGTCGACGTTACTGACTCAAAATATTACTCCCCTTTTAAATCCTCCTGATAGGAAACCAGATGTGCATAATCTAGCATTCCCCTCCCATGCTTCCTAATTGACTTCATATATTTATACATTTTTTGGCATTTTTATACATTTTATAGTGCAGGGCTGCAAATTGATATAATTGTGTAAAGGGGGATAAAAATATATATCTACAGTAGTACATTGCACCACAATGCTTGAACTCTTAACAATCTCAAAATTGTATTAGCCAGGATAACGCTGGCTATGCAAGTGATTAACAGCTGTGGGAAGAGGTCTCATGTTTCTCGAATCCCCACTGTTTTATAGTCTTTGTAAAAGCCCTGAGTAAACAGTTCGAAGCGTCAGGACAGAGGTGCCATCGGAGGATCTGCCCGTTCCCAAATGCCATAAAGCCAAGGAATGCAAAGGCACAAGTACACAGAAGTGGCCAAACGGAGTGGCAATGTTCAAACAGAACCTTCTACAGTCAAAGCTCAGCCTTTATATAGAAGTGATGAACAGAATGTCAGAATAAAAGAAAATGTACATGTCACAGCCAAAACAAACAAGTAAAGTAAAGGTAAAGGTTTCCCTTGTTCGAAAGCCAGTCGTTTCCGACTCTAGGGTGCAGTGCTCATCTCTGTTTCTAAGCCGAAGAGCCAGTGCTGTCTGCTTCTGCAGACATTTCCATGGTCATATGGCAGGTATGACTAGACACCGGAGCACACAGAACGCTGTTACCTTCCCACCGAAGTGGTCCCTATTTATCTACTTGCAATTTCTTGCTTTCGAACTGCTAGGTTGGCAGGAGCTGGGATGAAGACGGGAGCTCATTTCCGTCCTGCAGTACTCGGGAATCGAACTGCTGACCTTCCGCTTCCAAGTCAGCGTCTTAGCGACTTGAGCCACTGCAGTACCCATAAAACAAACAAACTCATTTGTAAATCAGCCAACTATATTCAGTCTTCACGGACTATTTCTTTGGAGAAGTGGGTTTATATAGCGATAAACCAAAATGCATCTTATCCCTTAAAAATAGAACTTGAAGAAAAAGGCATCCAGGGGACATATTGGAAAGTGATTCATATGAGCTTTGAACATCCTACTCAACTATGAGAGGGATCTCAAGTTATCCTTCATAAGTCTGTATTCTGACAGTAGAGATGGTAGTTTTCTCTGCTGCTTTGTCAAGAATCAGAAAGCAGTTTCTCATTCATTGAAGTAATAATGTAGAAATCAGTTGTAATTGATGCTCTAATGCTTAATCTTCATATTTAATTTATTCCTTCCACACTGCTGTTGTTAAATCATTTAAAAAATCATTGCAAAAGGAATGTCATTTTAGTTAGATCATTAGTGAACTTCCAAGAAAAAAAATGGAGTATGTAAAGGAAAAGAGAATATTTTTAGTTTTTCAGGGTCTCAATTTCTTCATCATTTCATCTGTCATCTTTAACTACTTATTTTCTCTTTGCCCTTTTCTTTTATATATTAAAAGAAAAAGGTGTGTGTGTGTGTGTGTGTGTGTGTGTGTGTGTGTGTGTGTGTGTGTGTGTGTGTGTGTGTGTGTGTGAGGCATGCCTAGACACCAGAGTGCACAGAACACTATTTACCTTCCCCCCAAAGTAGTACCTATTTATCTATTTGCAATTCCTTGCTTTTGAACAGCTAGTTTGGCAGGGCCTGGGACATTCTGTCGTGCAGTATTTGGGTCTCAAACTGCTGAACTGCTGGCCTTCCAGTCAGCGTCTAAACCACTTGAGTTATTGTAGTCATAAGGCTCATTTATATAGTTTCAACAAAACATCTAAAAACATGTACCATTAAAGTCAATTAAATGGACATAGGCATAGGGTCAACAATGATCACATGCATTTATAAATGCTATACTTTGCATTTGCTAGATTGGGTCATAATCAACCCTTTCATCCTTATAAAAAGCAACTTGCCTCTCAACAAAACATGTTAAAACTGAAATTAATTTTCATACTGCTTTCATGTCACCACCAGAGATATACAATCACAGTAACATTAAACTGGAATCCAATATTCCTGTTCAAGCATCAGAGAGGGCACTAGTGCACACAGACTCCTGCCCACCCTCCTCCTCATCTTCATTACTTTCCAATCTACGTGAAAATTGTGCCCAAAATATTTCCCAGCCATTTGTAGTACATTCTGTAGACTGCACATCTTAAATATTCTGCCATTCTTCCAGCAGCAGTCTTCTGTTGAATTGTGCCCTAAGGCTGCAATCTGATACATGTCTATCCTCAGAATTTACCCAATGTGTTCAGTACAACTTACTCTCAAGTATTGTACTCACAGGTAATTGGTCATAAGATTTCAGGGTGAGATATTAGTCATGTCTAAGGAAGTGAACTTGATCTACAAAAGCTGACATTAATATATTTAGTCTCTATTTGTGTGTGTGTGTGTGTGTGTGTGTGATAATTATAAAGACATCTATCAGATAATGAGCTTCACTGAACACCGTGATGTCTGATTAAAAATATATAGGACTATATTCTCAAACACAATGCATGCATTCGTATGTAACAATAAGGAGCAATTTATTGGTATGAGATACAATGGTCCGTAGATTTTTCTCCCCTGGCGTATAGTATTAAGCAAATAGTGCAGAAATACTGGCATGTACTGGATAACATCCCAGGGTGTCAAATGGAACCGCTGATTGGCTTTAGAAGAACTCGAAGTGTAAGCAATATAGTTTCCCGAGCCGACCTTGTTACAGAAAATCTGGTTAGGATAAAGGGGTATGGTTATTTTAAGTGCAATGGGTGTAGCGTGTGCAAGCTAGCATTGGAAACTAAGACAGTTATGCTTTCCAACTTTAAAAGACCTCTGACTCTGAAACAACTAACAAATTGTAACAGCTCTGCATGCATATATCTTTGCATCTGCCCATGTCAATTAGGCTACAAGGAAAAACAGGATGAAAAATCAGGACCCACATAAATGAGCATAAATCTAAGATTAAAAATGGTAATTTGCAATCCCCGTTAGTTGGACTTTTAATGGAGAAGGGCCATTCAATTGATGTCCTCAGATTTGTAGTCCTGGAGACAGTCAAAATGAAACCTCATGAAAGAACTGATATCAACACCGTACTTCTTAAAATGGAAGGCTTATTATATTCATGTTTTAGATACTTTGTATCCCAATGGCTTAAATTCAGAACAAGACCTTTCGTGCTTTCTTTAATTCTCTAATGAACACAGTAGTGCATGGAGATGATTTTTTCTATGAATGAGTTCTTTACGGACATGTCAGGGGCGTAACTAAGCTATAATTGAGAGGAGTTTAAATTTAGTGTAGTGAATTTGGGATGAAGCCCATAAAGAATAAATGCATGGAGGCTGACAGACGTGAATAAAAATTATTTAATTTGGTAAGAGAAAAACAGCTAATTGTTGTACTGTGACTTTACGGGATAAATGTTTTAAGGGGTTAAATTGTTTGCAGAAATGAGTTTTATTGTTTACAGAAGTAGCTCTTTGAAGCCAAGAAAGTTCTTCCATTCCTGTTGAAAGTTTTTGAAAAGAGAATGATCAGATTTTCTTTGGAAGGAAGAGCATTTTATGTTACATTACAAGATTAATGAAAATAGGAACTGTTATACGATTTGTTTTTCAACATCAAATTTGTAGTTTATTTAAGAATTTGAAAAATTGACACAGTAAAGACTTTGTGAATCAACAATTTTTATTTGTGAAAGACTTGTTTATCTAAGAAAATTTCCTGCTAAGAGGACAGTTGTGAGTTATTGCATGTGTTTCATTTCACTTCAGCATAGCTTAGCAGACAAACTGTGGTTGGTCTTAACAAGATGCTTGGAAACTCATTCCTTATGAATTCTGATATAATTTGGCTCAATCCAAACTTCCTGGCTGAATGTGTGATTCAAAACATACTTCTTCTAATTTCATACTTTTTTTGAACTTCAATACTAATTAATTTAGAAATAAAAAAGTGAATGTTGGGTTAGAATATATTTTAAAGTGTGCACTTTCAGATAAACATGTTTAAAAATGCAACTACTGTTACAGAATTAATTTAAAAATAAGTAGATTAGACCCATGGAATCAATGAAATCTAGTTTATTCAAAACATAAGTAAGTTCTCTTGATTTGAAGAATTTACTCTCATAAGAAATAACAATTAGATTTTGGACTGTGATGTAAAACAGATACCTTTGAAATGTGGTGTTGGAGGAGAATTTTGAGAGTACCCTGGACAGCAAGGAGAACAAATAGGTCAATCCTAGAAGAAATCAACCTTGACTGTTCATTAGAAGGTCAAATAGTAAAGATGAAGTAAAGTACTTTGGACATCAAATAAGAAGAGAGGATTCACTTGAGAAAGCCTTGATGCTGGGAAAGGTGGAGGGCAAAAGAAGAAGGGGACGGCCAAATAGGAGATGGCTAGATGGTATTATAGATGCAATGGGCACAGAGCTGGGCGGATTGACATATACAGGTGAAACTCGGAAAATGAGAATATTGTGCAAATGTTCATTCTTTTCACTTCAAAGGTGAAACAAATCTATGAGATAGACTCACTACATGCAAAGTGAGAGATGTCATGCCATAATTCATTATAATTGTTTTTCTATAATTTATTTATTGATTTTTACTACTACACAAACTCATGAAAAAAAACATAAAACATACATTAACTCACATAGACATAATATAATATTAATCATTCTTATTATATACTAAAAAGTAATTCAAAGAGGAGAGAATATATAAAATTAATATCTAAACCCCTTACATTCTCTAACATATATCAACATTCTAATAAAATGCTTAATTACATTACTATTAGACATCCTCCTCTCCTCTACAGTTCACCTTCTTAACAAATTCTACAAGTGAGATTTAAAAAAAGAAAAAGAAAAAAATCACCATGTGATATATTACAATGCCAAAGGGGAGCTGCATCTCATCTCTTATCATTATAACCAAAAATTCAATTGATCCGGTACTGGCATGAAACCTCCTCTTTTCTTTAATCCATAATCAAGGAATGGTTTCCAAATTTTCCCAAAATTATTTTCTCTTACAATTCCTTTCTTTTCAGTAATTTCCCATGTCAATTTATCATTCAGGACCAGTTGCCACGTTTCCCTGTACCAATCATCCATTTTTATTTTCCTTGAGTCCTTCCAGTTTTTTGCTATACACTTTCTTCCTGTAGACATTAATATCGCAATTAATTCTTGTTCCTCCCTCTCTAACTTTAAACTATCTAAATCTGTAAGCATGGTGGCACTCTGACCAATCTTTATCTTTTTCCCTAATATATCAACTATTTCTTTTTCAATTTCTTTCCAAAAATCTTCTATTTCTTTACAATCCCACGACATGTGTTTGTAAGTTCCCACACTTTTATTACATCTCCAGCACAACTTATTTTTAGTCCTGTCCATCTGATTCAATCTCACCGGAGTCAAGTACCACCTCCATAACATTTTGTAATTATGTTCCTTAACTCTAACTGACAATGTTCTCATTATTCTCCATTTCCACAAAGCTCTCCATTTTATTTTTGAAATCTTTATGTTAAATCATCTTTTCACAAGGTCCTCAAAATATCTATATTATCCTCTTTATTTAATATTTTATAGATTTTAGCAACCAGGCCCTTTAAACCAATCTTCCCTTGTCTTATTTTAGACAACAACTCTTCAAATTCTGTCACGTCCCTTTCCAAATTATATCCTTTTTTGTATTTATTATTCCAATTATTTAATCTCAGAATTTGAAACCAATTTAACTTTAAATCCCCATAAATGGCTGCTCTTTTCTGCCCATCCATGCACATTTGAATCCAATATTTCAACATGCAAACATCCTTATCTATCAATACTGATCTCAATTCCTCATCTATCTTAATTGGAAAATCTTTTATATCCTCAATCTCTATTAGAGGAGAAATCCCAGGGGCCAATTTTCTTCTCAACTTTTTCCATGCTTCCCACGTTGCTCTTAACATTTTATTTTTAATATTTACCTTTCTCCATTCTTTATCCAAAAAAGCTGCGTTTCCTATTTGTTGGAGATCCTCCATCTCTAAATCCTCCCAAATCATTTGCACTTTCATCAAAATCTTAACAACATTCTTAACCTGGAAGGCATTATAATAACTCTTTAATTTAGGTATCCCTAAACCACCTTTTTTTTGTGATACATACCACCAGCTTTTAGGAATTCTAGCTCTTTTCCCACCATTGCAAAAATTATTTATTATATCTTGAAAATGTTTAATTTCTCTATCCTTAAGATAAATCGGTAAGGCATCAAACAAAAAAAATATTTTTGGCAATAACATCATCTTACATAGAGCCACTCTACCAAACCAAGACAATTTCAATTTATTAAACTGTAAAATTTGGTATTTAATCACCTTCAATTATGTATCATAATTCAATTTTTTAATATTGTATAACTTTTTTGATAGAATAACTCCCAAATATTTTAAGTTGTCTCCTATCTGGATTTTATGTTTCTGCCGAATGTCTTGATCTTCCTTATTCACATTACATAGTATCATCTCTGATTTTTCCCAATTAATTTTCAACCCCGTCATATCCTCAAAATCATTGAAATGCACTTGAATCCTATCTTCGGGTATTTCATTATAACCAATGTATCATCCATATACAGACTAATTTTGTTTCCCAGGGGGCATAACTAATATGGCGATGTGAGTGCAGCTTTTTCCCCAAGCTGCTGAAAAGGGGGGGCACTTCAGTGGGTAAATATGGAATAAACTACCAAATTTTTTAAAGGAAAATAGTTAAAAGACTTACTAGTATTGTTGCGGATCTTCAGGTGATAAGAGAAAGGACTGTCCGGAGCACAGAGGTTGTCGGACGTGCTAGTCACACCGGCCCGTCTGAGCCAGGACCCGGCAGCTGAATGAATCAAAAGTGTCTGAGAGATTCTTGGATCATGCGGAGAGTTCGAGAGTGGATCTCTCCGTGAGCAGAGTGGGTAGACAGGGCAAAACTGTTGAATTAATTGAAGGATTGGCAGAGTAAAGGCAAAAAACAACAGGAGTGCCTGCCGGTCTGTGGCATATTGTGAGTTTTTTCCGCTGTTTGGAGAGTTTCGGACGGGCTATTTACATTGGATACTAGCGTGTAAGTATTTCGGCCCCAGCCTGAGAGAGTTGGAAAGGGAGCCGAGCCCGTTGTGAGCTGAATTAAAGTAGAAAAATGATACTGTGGAGAAGAGGCACTTTGAAAATCTGTTGCTGAGATCTGTGAGTGCCCGGGCAAGAGGAGGCTGGGAATCGTGGCCAGGAGGGGCTAGTGGATGCCAGTCTCAGAGGGTTCTGTTTGGCCACATACCCAGCGCTTGCTGAGAAGACCCGCAGAGAGCAAGTGCTGTACCCCTTCTATTATTTTCCTTTTTGAATGCTGTCCACTCTGAGCTTAAATAAATTGGATTCAAGACCGAGACTGACTCTGGGGACTGTGGAACTTTAAAAGAGATTTACTGTGACTGTGATCCAAATTAGAATTTTAGGGAGAGAGCATACTGTGAACATTAAAAAAACATTTTTTTCCTTTGTGCAAGTTAAAATGGTGATGAGAGCAGACTGACCAAGAGTGTGGGACAAGGAGTGATGGTGCTGGCAAGTTTGTTATGTCTATATGATTTGTTTCCTCTCTCCACTTCTGATAAGTTGTTTAAGCTATTCAAGGTCGGACTTTAGAGGTGGAACTTATAGACATTGGACTGGTTTTGCAAATTGTATACAACAAAGTGGTTTTCTATGTAAGATTTGGACATATCTTTTTCCTCCTTCCCTTTTTTTTTAAGACAGCAGTATAAGAATTGATACAAAGACATTAATTTTTTGGTACAAGACTGACACAAAGACACTAACTTTCAAGGACTTGACTCAAAGATACAAAATTATATTGAATCAGTTACTCATCGCAATTGGATTTATAGGCATTGATTGGGACTCTTAAATATTAAGCTTCTGATAATTGTGACATTTTTTTATTGCATCGTATATTCCCCCCTTCTTTTCCCTTCTTTTTCTTTTTTTTTCTTTCTCTTTTCTCTTTTTTCTTTCCTTTTTCTCTTTGGGAGATTGGTATTTGTAAAAGTTGAACATTAACAATAATAATAATTCTTTTTCTTTTTTTCTTTTTTTTCCTTTTTCTTCTTTATAGCTCTTTTTTCTCTTATTTTTAGTTATTATTATTCTTATGTTCATGTTTATTGGCTCATAATATTAATGTTTGATTATATTATAAATTGACAAAAAGCCGCTTTGGACCAGGGTAGTTTGTGAGTCATCGTCTGACAGAAGTTATAAAAGATTGATAAGGATGGAGGAAGAGAGTAAGGCTGTTCCGAAGGGTTTACAACAGGAGTTAAAGGAAATGAAAGAGCAGGAGAGGGTGAGAAAAATATTGGAACAACAGCAACAGCAACAGCAATCACAACAGCAGAAACCACAGAGATCAAAAGATGATAAGGATATGGGACCACCTAAGAGTGAATACGAAAAAATAAAAGAAAGATTACACCATATGGAAATGAATATATAGAAAGATTTACAAAACATTCAAATTAGAATACAAAAAAGATGTTCATGATTTGGAAGAGACCTGAATGAAAGAAAAAACAGGTTATGAAAGAGCAATTAAATCTTCAAGAAATGATGTCTAATCTTATTAAAACTGTGAAATCAGATCATGATAAATTTGAAAAAGCTCAGGATGCTCTCAAAAAGGACAGGAGGAGGTTAAGGAAGAGCAAGACAAAATAGTAAAGGAAGTCTCAGAGATGAAGGAGAAAGATAAGGAGAGAGATCTTAAGGTGGGTTCACAAGAGAAGAGATTGGAACTGGTGGAAGAACAACTAAGACACGCCAATATAGTAATAAGAAAGATCCTAGAGAAGACCCCGGACCAGTTAAGGCTCAGAATTTTATCTTGGTTGAATGGGTTAGGAATGGGAATTGATTTTGGCCCTGAACATATCATGAGTGTTTTTCGTTTGGGAGCAAAAAAAGGTAGAACTGGTGCCAGAAATGTTTTGTTAAAGTTTGCAAATGTTTCAGACAAATTGAATGTTATGGCTTTTGTTAAAAAAACTGGGACACAAGCATTAAAGATGGAAGGAATTGGTATTGAGATATACAATGAAATTTCTGTTGAGGAAAGAATTTGGAAGCAAATGATGAAGCCAGTGACTAAAAGATTGATAAAGCCATAAAGTATAACTGGAAATTTCCCAAACAATTGACTTTTTCTCAATTAGGTAAATGGTTCATAATAGCTCAGGATACGGATGTTTTGTATGTTATGGTGATAGCGGGGAGGCGGGTCCGTGACTGGTATCAGCTGTAAGGCAGCCGGCATGGCCCATAAGAAGACTTGCCACATCAGAGCCATTGAAGCCGCAAGACCCACCAGCCGCTTCCCTTGGTTGTGAGCGGGGAGGTGGGAGCGAGACTCCGATGTGGCAGGTCTTCTTATGGGCCATGCTGGGTGCCTTACACCTGAGACCAGTCTTGCTTCCGCCTCCCCGCTCACAACCAAGGGACACTTCCCCTGGGTAGAGTGGGGAGGCAGGAGCGAGACTGGTTTCAGCTGTAAAGCGCCCAGCGTGGCCCATAAGAAGACCTGCCGTGTCGGAGCCGCAAGACCCACCGGACACTTCCCTTGGTTGTGAGCAGGGAGGCGGGAGCAAGACTGGTCTCTGCTGTGAGGCACCTGGCGTGGCCCATAAGAAGACCTGCCACATCGGAGTCTCACTCCCACCTCCCCGCTCACAACCAAGGGAAGTGTCCAGTGGTGTTGCATCTCCAACAGCTCTGACGCGGCAGGTCTACTTATGGGCCACAGTGGACACCTTACAGCTGAGACCAGTCTCGCTCCTGCCTCCCCACTCACAACAAGAAGACCTGCCACGCTGGAGCTGCAACACCCACTGGACCCTTCCCTTGGATATGAGCAGGGAGGCATGAGCAAGACTGGTCTCAGCTGTGAGGCAGTCGGCGTGGCCCATGAAAAGACCTGCTGCACCGGAGCCGCCAGACGCTTCCCCTGGTGAGAGCGGGGAGGTGGGAGTGAGACTGGCCTTCTTATGGGCCACGCCGGCTGCCTTACAGCTGAGGCCAGCCTCTCACTCCCACCTCCCTGCTCTCACCTATGGGAACAACGTTATACAAAGCATCAGTGGCAATAATTTGGACGTTGTATGAGGAATCGCGGATAGGATTTTGCATGCCTCATACAAAGTTGGAATTCATACAATGTCCTAACTTGTGGAACTATGTTTGGACGTTGTAAGGTATTACTGTACTTGAGGAGAGAATATTTTGAATTTAGTAATAAAAATTCAAAAATGCTGGCAAGAGCAGCAAAAGAAAAAAAGAATAAAAGGAAATCGGAGTTTTGATAAAGGATGGAATAAGATATAATAAATTAAAAGATAAAATTAGGATAATTAGAGATTTCTAATCAGGAACTATATATGGAAAAAAGATAAATGAGGGAAAGTTAAGAGATAGGTTAAGAAAACAATTGGGGGAAACGATATCACAGGAACATAAGATGAGGATGGAAGAAGTTATAACTGAGAAAGAAATAAAAGATGTGATTGTCAAATTGAAGATAGGTAAAGCCCCAGGAGAAGATGGATTGCCAGCAGAATTTTATAAAGAATGTAAAGAAGTTGTGGTCCCAAAATTATTGAAATTATTTAATTATATAATGAAGGGGGGAGTAATACTGACTTCATGGTACTTCATTAATTGTGTTAATACCAAAAACCGGGTAAAGATGTTGAAAAAGTTGAGTCATATAGACCAATCTCTTTAATAAATCAGGATGCAAAAACTTTTTACGACAATATTGGCGAATAGGCTGAATAATGTCATAAATAAGTATATAAATAAGGATCAAGTAGGTTGTTTGAAAGGAAGGCATATGGCGGATTTAACAAGGAGGGTTCTGGATCTAATAGATTTAGCAATATGAGACAAAGAAAAGTTGGAATGTTATCACTGGATATATTCAAGGCATTTGACTCTCTTCAATGGACAACAATTAATGAGATAATTAAAGCTTATGGATTCAGAGATAGGTTTAAGGGGGTGATTGCGCAACTATACTACCGAGGTTCAGCCCTTATCAAAGTAAATGAGGATATTTCGGATGAGGTTAAATTAGAGGCTGGAACACGGCAGGGCTGCCCACTATCTCCTATATTATTTATTATGCCAATGGAGATACTAGCAAATGCCATAAGACAAGACAAGAATATCGAAGGGATTGCAGATAATAAGATAAGTTTTTATGCAGATGACACCTTGTTAATTTTAAAGCACCCTTTGAAGGCACTAGATAGGATTCAGGTGCATTTGAAAGATTTTGAGGATATGACGGGATTGAGGATAAATTGGGACAAGTCTGAGATGATTTTAAGTAATATAGATGTTGAGGACCAATTGGAAATTAAAGATAAATTTAAAATACAGGTAAGAAATAGTTTGAAATATTTGGGAATTAATATTTCTTATAATTGGGAAGGTCTTAAGAAATTAAACTATGAAGTGCAAAAAAAAAGGAAATTAGGTGAAAATAGTACAGTATAATAAACTGAAGTTGTCCTGGTTTGGCAGAGTTGCGCTTTGCAAAATGAAGTTATTACCAAGATTAATTTTTTGTTTGACGCTCTTCTGATTCAGTTAAAAGAGAAAGAAATTAAGGAATTTCAAAATTTTTTAAAATAATTATTGTAATGGTGGGGGTAGGCCTAGAATAAATAAAAGTTTGTGGTATTTACCACAGAAACAAGGTGGACTGGGTTTACCAAATCTTAAAAATTATTATAGAGCTTTTCAGGTTAAAAATATTGTAAAGATTTTGAGGAAGGAAAGGGTAATTTGGGAGGAATTAGAGATGAAGGAAGTAAATCAAATTGGTAAAGCATTCTTTTTTGGATAAAGAAAAAAGTAAAATAGATGTCAAAAATAGAATGATGAAGGTCCTGTTGGACACGTGGGAAAAGGTGAAAAAAGACATAGTCCCAGATCTATCCCCGATCATAGAAATAGAAGATTTCAAACAATTCCCAATAAAGATAGATAGTAAACTGAAGGAAATTTTGACTAGAAATGACATTTTCTTGTTGAAAGACTGGATCGATGCATGCAGTGATATAGAAAAAAAGGGAGATATATACACAATTAAAATTAAATTGGTACACCACAAGAAACATTGAGAAAAATTTGGGAGGGAGATCTCAAAGTTAGAAATACAGAGACAGAGTGGAAAAATAAATGGGAAAAAAGATTTATGAGAACTATGTCGGTCAGAGTAAAAGAACATAATTTTAAAATGCTTTGGAGGTGGTACCTGACCCCGGTGCGGTTACATCAGATGGATAAAAATAGAAGTCAAATGTGTTGGAGATGCAGAGATAAACTGGGTATTTATGAACATATGTGGTGGGGTTGCAGGGTAGTAAAAGAATTTTGGGGGGAAATAGAGAAATAAATATCCAGATTTGTAGGGGCGAATTTTAAGCTGGGGCCAGGCTTAGCAATGTTGACAGACACAGGCAATATGAATTTAGATAAGGATAAAAATGAGTTACTTTCTCTGTGCATGACAACAGCAAGACAATGCATTGCGAAAAATTGGAAAAATGATCAGACTTTAAAGTTGGAAGATTGGTATAAGGAAATGTGGGATCTTGCTTTAAATAATAAATTAACATGGGAGTTGAATAAGAAAAAGGGTATAATAAAAGATAATAATTTTTGGCAAATTTGGCAACCATTTATTGAATTTGCAGGTAGTAGAGGAGACGGGAGCAGTCCAGTACTGGAATTCTATAAATTTTGGAAACAATGAAAAGAAGTGTCCACCGCATCCTCCAGGGCATTGTACAGTCACAAATGGTGAATTAATATTTTTTCCTCTTTTTTTTCTTTTTCTTTTTTGTTTATTGGTTAATTGGCTAAGAAACAGGAAAATTGGATAATCATGAATAGCAATATTGGTTTAAAGCTAGGATTGGTCTTGTAATTTAGAGTGGAAATTAAATAGATAAGGTGGAATGTCATACAAGAGTCAGACTGATTAATACAATTTATTATTATGTCGATAACAAATAACCAAGGAAGTGTATATTACCTAATGAAAATGTATATTTTTAGTATTAATGGCATTTAATTTCTTATATGTCTATGTTATTGTATTTTTTATTCCTATATTATTTGTTTTTCTATGTATTTACTTAATAAAAAATAAAATAAAAAATAAAAAAATAATTTTGTTTCCCACCAAACCTTCTATAATATCATCCCTTCTTATCATTTCTGCTAACACTTCCATGGCCATTATAAATAAAATTGGAGATAACGGATAGCCCTGTCTTGTACCAGCTTCTAATCTAATATCTTCAGTATAAACATCATTAACTCTAACCTTTGCATTCCCTTGCTGATATAATAATTTTATAACATTTTTAAATTTTGTCCAAAATGCATAAAATAGGATTATCTCATTGATTGTAGTCCATTGAAGGGAATCAAATGCTTTGAAAATATCCAGTGATAACAATCTTATCTTCTCCTTTCTCCTACTGGCCATTTCCAATAAATCAAGTGTTCTCCTTGTTCAATCTGTCATATGTCTACCTTTTGAAAACCCAACTTGATCTTTATTTATATATCTGCCCATAAAACTGTTTAATTTATTTGCTAATATGTTTGTAAATATTTTAGCGTCTTGATTTATTAAAGATATAGGTCTAAAAGACTCAAATTTTTTTCTGTATCTTTTCCCGGTTTGGGGATCAATATAATTATTTATCTAAACCAAGAAATTGGGAGTATTCCCTCTTCCAAATAAAATTAAACAACTTTTAAAATCTTGGGATAACTAAATCTTTAAACTCTTTATAAAACTCTGACGTTAACCCATCTTCACCTGGTGACTTGTCCCATTTTAATTTATTTATCACATCTTCAATTTCTTTCTCAGAAATTGTATCATCCATTTTATCTATATGTTCCTGGGCTAGTTCTTGTTTTATATACTTCTCCAAATATTCTTTTAGTTTATCCACCTTAATCACTTTTTCTGTATACAACTCCTGATAAAATTCCTTTACTATTGCTAATTTATCCACCATTCTATTGCACCTAGCACCGTTTTTGATGTCAAAACACCTATCACACTTTTCTCTTTCTTTGCTTTAGCAGCTCTTGCCAGAAGCTTTGAATTTTTATTACTATATTCAAAATATTCCCTCTTCAGATATATCAAGTTTTTTTTTTACTTTCTCAATATCTTTACCCGTCATTTCCTTTTTTAATTTCAACATTGCATCCAAACTTTCTTTGTTATTTGCCCTCAGATGTTCCTCTTGCAAGCACCTTAAATCCTTTTCCATCTTCTCCTGTTTTGCCTTCATCTGTCTATATTTAAAATTAGATAGTTTAATACTTTCTCCTCTAAAAATCGCCTTCATAGTATCCCAGACTATGCTATAATTTACCTCTCCATTATCATTCCATTTCCAACCTTTCCCCCCATTTCTAATAATTTGTCCTCTACATTTAGGATATTTAAATAGACTAGCATCATATCTCCATGGTTTCCTCCCCTTTTTTCACTATTCAGTCTCAAATCCAATACCACTTTCGCATGGTCAGATGTTCTAAAAACTCCGACCTCTATCGCACCCAAATTTCTAACCAGATTATCTGACACCAGTATATAATTGATCCTTGAATATGTATTATGTACCTGAGAGAAGAAAGTATATGCCCTTTCCAAACCTCATAGTTCTCTCCACAAATCTTTCAAGCCTAACATCATCATCCATCTATCTAAAACCTGCATCTTTGCCACATTACCACATCTTGCCATGTTAATATTAGTAGAATCACTCACTGATCTTATCAAATTAAAATCCCCTGCTACAATCATTCTTGAACAACTTTCTGCTGCTAAAATACCATAAACTTTATCTAAAAAAAATTCTTGATGTTCATTTGGAGCATAGATATTTACCAATGTTACCTGCTCCTCATCAATTTTACCTTTAATTATCAGATATCTCCCCTCCGGGTCAGAAATGCTCTTAGTTAACGTAAGACCTATCCTATTTGATAAAAGAGTTGCCACTCCCCTTGATTTAGATGTACCAAATGCCTTTTCATATATCTTAGTCCAACCTAGAAATAACCTATTTACCTCTGCTGATTTTTGATGAGTCTCCTGTAAGAAAACAACATCAGGTTTCTCTTTCCTAAGCACAACTTCTATCCTTTTCCTCTTCACCTGGCAGCCAGTACCTTTCACATTCCATGTCAATATCTTCAGATTTTTCATATTAAATCAACAACCTTTTTATTTCTACAACAACTGCAATTCCCCTTTGGCATATGTGAACCCACAATTAAATCCCTTATCCCCTGACCAGTGAACATCAAAAAATAAAAATAAAAACATATAAGAAGAATACAATGAATTAGTCACCCTCCCCACTTTTTCAAGGAAAAAGAGGCCTTCACATTTCAAAGAGGGGAGGGGGGGTAAACATCCCATCAGGGAACCTGAGCATCACCCGGTCCATTAGCTGCATTAATAACACTTTAAACACCTTCTTCAGCACCCTTAGACTTATCTTCACTCTCATCATTTCTTCCAAATCTCAGACCTCCAGAAAGAATCAAATCATCTTTTAAATCATTCCATTATTTTGTTCCATTCTCAAATAATTTTGCATCAACCAGGATATCTAGAACATATACCTCCTCTTGTACCAAATATCTTCTTCCCAAATGCCAAAAAGTCATTTGTTTTTGAGACTTCCAATTATATTTCACCCCCTTATCCCTCAACCACTTGGTTACAGGTTTCATTTTTTGATGCAAAATTCTTTCTTCAACTGGTATATTGTTATAAATTTCTATATCCACTCCATCAGTCTTCAACATCATTGAATCAGACTATCTAATGAATGACATCGACCTCATCTTATCTGCCAGGCAAGCAAATTTAACCAAGACGTTTCTAGGGCTAGTTTTACCCCTCCTTTGTCCCAAACAAAAAAACACTTACAAGGTGTTCCAAGATGGCAAACTGAGTGGAACTTTTTCTTTTCACTGCTGTTAAGGGGAGACCACTTAGTGTGGTTTAATAATTGGATGGTGTGGAGAAAATAATAATTTTTTTGTTTTGTTTTACTGCTTTTTTGTCATGTTTCTGCTATATTTTTGAATTATTTTGGAAGAGAAATACTTTAGAGAAAGACTGACCGGGTCTTTGCTGCCGCTCAGCTGATGATCTGGATACAAGTGGTTGAAAAAGGCTGTAAAAAGCTATAAGAGATTGTGATCTCACTTTGAAGAGTTGGCTCCCAGGACAGAGCTTTAAGTGCTTCACCGGGCGAAGGAGGCTGGATTGCATGAAGATTGCACAGAGGCGAGCCTGGCCAGGATCAAAGAGAAAGGAGGGAGTGAAGTTTGAAGAGTGGAGGGGCCAGGCTGACCTGCTGATTTATGAAGCTCCTGAGGCTTGGTGTTTGAAGACGGAGGAGAGTGATGGCGAGCACATAAGCGGAGTGAATGGGGGGAATAGAGTTGAGCCTCAGTTGGTCCTGCCTGTACTGGCCCAGTCTCCTGTGGTGCCGAGTGAAGCTGAGTGGAGTGAAGACGAGTGGAGTTAAATGGAATTCTGAGTGGCAGTGGAGCTACGCAAAGAGAAAGTGATCTGATTTATGAGCTATGCCTAGCCCGAGCAAGACTTGTTCTTTTTTTACTGGAGTTTAATTTTCTTTTTTGGAGTAGTTATCAGTATGAAGAAGGGGAAAGGAACTGGGATTAATTGACTGTGAGGTGTGTGAAAAACTGGAGACTTTGAAAAAAGGGACTTTGTGGAAAATTGGCTACTCCTCTTCTCAGTTTTATGGTTAACTTTGTTACCAGTGCTGTGACCGGGAAGGTGTGAAGAGGAGGAGTTTCTCCTTGTTACAGAAAGTATCTCTCTCTTTTTTTTTTGAAGAAAGGAAAAGGAAAGTATGTTAAAAGCATCTAATTTTTAAAAGATGAGAAGTTAAGATTCGAAAGAATTGAAAGAGACTGCTTTCCCTTTCCCTCATCTTTATATATGTTTTTTTTAAGTTGGTACTCTTAAGATGGTGGAGTGAAGTTAAGAGACTGTACAAAAGAAAAGAGTGACATCGTGGTGTTTTCCTTCTTGTTCAGCTTTACTCTTCACCAATGCCCCTTTGGGAATTTTTAAGGTGGACTGGACAGATATTTAATTTAGTTATTTGGAACTGGAAGCATAAGACTGCATAAGCGAACTTCATATTAAGAATAGATATTACTTTTCTGGACAATATTTATATGAATACTACATGGTTACCAGTTGAGTTTTTTCAAATTGAAGACAAGAATGAAGTTGTTGGTTTGTTTGTTTTTTGGGTAGCATTTAAATTTAAATTTTAAAGATACAGTATATTAATTTGGTTTAATTTTTGAGCATATAAAGGGTTGGGGAAAGTGGCCAATTTTTCGATTATTCAGATTCGGATTGGATTTAATTTATTCATGAGTTATTATGGACTGACATAAATTACATTTTTGATTAGAGAGAACTTATATAATTTAAATTTTGTTTAAATTTTGTTTTTGTTTTTTCCATTATTATTTTATTAGAAAATTTTATCTGATTTAAAGTTAACCATTTATGTTGAAGATAACAAGAGTGTGATATATTATTCTGTATAATATACCTGGGGGTGGGTTAATAAGTTGGTTTTTGTTTGAATATAATTGATTCAGAAGATAAAAGAAAAGTATTTTTTTATGAATTGTTTAGAAGTGGTATATGAATTGTTTTCTGAAGAGTAAGTTTAAGTGGATGAAGCGATGTGGAAGAGGAAAAGAGAAGGAAAAAACTGCGGGTTGGGTAAGGGATCAAGAAACGTCCTCTGACAGAAGTTATCAGAGACTCGTTCGGGCAGAAGAAGTAAATAAACAGATGAAGAAGACATTACAACAGGAGATTAAAGATGCAGAAGAGCAAGAGAGAATAAGGAAGATATTACAACAGCAGAAACAACAACCAAAAAAAGCTCAGGTACCTTTAGCAATGACGGATGTGACACCAGCCAAAACAACTGCATCAACTGTTTCATTAACAACAACAATTTCAGACACTACAGGGATGGTAACAACATTAGCAACAAGAATGACTTCAACTGTAACAGACACAACTACCTCGGTTATAACAACAATGGCATCAACTACAGTACCGATAACGATGACAACAACAACTTTAACAACTTCAATAATAACAACACCAGTTATATCTGTATTGGGAGCAACCTCGACACCGCCAGTAACATCAATACCAAGTGAAGCAATAATAGGTACTTCTGGAAATACAAAACCAGCAGGAGCAATTAGAAAGACAACGAAAGATACAATGGGACCTAGGACAGAATTTTCAAATAGTGTGCAACATGATAAATGCAATGGAGTCCATGATTAAGGTAGGGCTTGCAGAGGCCGAAACTCAGAGAAATGAAATGACACATAAATCTGAACAAAATTTTGATGATGTGAAAAAGGGACAAGTTCAATTAAAATTGGAACAGGAACAAATTAAAAAGGAGCAAAAAGAGGTTAAAGATGAGGTAGAGTTGATGAAAGAGAAACAGAAGAGGAGTGATATTAAGGTGGATACTTTAGAAAAACGTGTTGAACTACTTGAAGAAGAACAGCGACGTGCAAATATAGTGATTCGTAATTTTCCGGAGAGAAATCCAGATAAGATAAGAGATAGATTAGTGCATTGGCTGGGTAGTTTGCAGATGGGTTACAAAATATCATCAATTCATTATAATTGTGATGATCATGGCATACAGTGTACATAATATTATGTAATGTTTATGGGGTACATGAGATTTGGAGGTTGGGGTTTTCATAAGCTGTGAGCCATAAGCATCAATATTATAACAAAGTAAAGCTTGAACTATCTCACTTTGCATGTAATGAGTCTATCTCATATGTTTCATCTTTTAGGTTGCACTGAACTGAATGAACATTTGCACGATATTCTAATTTTCCAAGTTTCACCTGTACATATGTGACATTGCCAGCAATTGCACTTCTCAGTTTAATTCCTTGTTTCTTCTACAGTTATGTAAAACAAGGCATTTTTAAACCATGGCTAATGAAGCTTGTTTGTTTCAGCTAACTACAGTTAAAATCAGCTACAGTTTGGGGTTCTGGAATAATACTAAACAATGGTCATACAAAATTAGAAGTGAAACTTACTAGTGTGCAGAAAAGGTGCATATGCGGAGGAGTATACAGGAAAACCTTGCATAAAGAGCACCTCACTTAGAGATTAACTCGCTTAAAGAGCAGAATTTTCTCTGAATGGTTGCCTTACTTAACAACTAAAACCAACCAAAAACTCTCTTAACAAATAAATTAGGGTTTGCAATCTCCCCCTACCAGAAGTCACAATTGGTCACTTACAATGGTGTTTCACTTAAAGAGCAAACTCACTTAAAGAGCAATTACATGGAATGCATTATGCTCTTTAAACGAGGTAACACTGTTTTTTTGGACTATACTACTCAACATGGCCATTTGCTATGCTAGCTGGAATATTATGGGAAATGTAGTGGAAAAAAGCAACTTTCCTCTTATGTGTCACAATGTTTGAATTGGGCCAAAGTATACTGTGAACAGGCTCTCTGTTCACATGGAAACCCCTGTGTGTGAAGTGGTACACATACATAGGTGATCTTTCCTTTTGTCACTACTCTGTACCTGTCAGCATGCCTCGCTTTCCCTCCGCTAGAGTTTCTGTGGGCCACGGCACAGGCAGAAGCAGCATTCGGCTAGTGGGCCAGTAAGTGTGGCCGGTAAGAGGAAAGTTGCTTGTCAATTTGCATATAAGAGAAAGAGATCCACAGAGAAGGCTGTGGCTACGGTCCTACATGCTGTTCTGACCCATTTGGAGAAACAAGGGACTTATGCGAGACTGTTATTTGTAGATTTTAGTTCTGCTTTAATACTATTGTTCCGCATAGACTGGTGCCCAAATTATTAGATCTGGGGCTTCCGCCATGCTTATGCAAGTGGATACTAGATTTTCTATCAGGTCATTTCCAATGGGTCAGGATGGGCTCTCATGTCTCTGCGGATCTCAGTATAAGTACGGGGACACCGCAGGAGTGTGTGTTGAGCCCGCTTCTGTACATGCTTTACACATATGATTGTGTTCCCAGTTACCCCAGCAATAAGATCATCAAGTTTGCAGACAACACAACAGTGGTGGGTCTGATTACTGCAGGGGAGGGGGAGTCGACTTACAGGAAGGAGGTTGAGATGCTGACGGAGTGGTGTGGGGGAAAACAATTTATTCCTCAATGTAAAAAAGAGAAAATAGATCATTGTGGACTTTAGAAAATGCAAATTGAACATCCAGCCACTTATTATTGAAGGGAATTGTGTGGAACAGGTCTTGGTGTTCCACACAATTCCCTTCAATAATAAGTGGCTGGATGTTCAATACAGTCTCGGTGTTTCAATTTCTGGGAATGGAGCTGAGGGATGATCTAACATGGGGAGCAAACACCAAAGATCTGATCAAGAGAGCACAGCAAAGGTTATACTTCTTGAGAATCCTCAGGAAGAACAACCTTTCAAAGGACCTGCTGTTGGCATTCTACCACTGTACCATAGAGAGTGTGTTAACCTATGGTCTATGTGTATGGTTTGGGAGTTGTACAGCTAGGGAAAGAACAATCCTGTCCAGGGTCATAAAGACTGCGGAGCGGATAATCGGGCGTACTCTTCCCACTCTAGATCAAATCTATGCCACCAGGTGTTATAAGAAAGCTGTAGAGATTGTGCAAGATAGTACGCACCCCGGAAATGATCTTTTTCAGCTTCTGTCTTCTGGAAGAAGGTATAGGGTCATAAAGACCAGGACCAGCCACTTGAGAAATAGTTTCTACCCAAAAGCAGTTCTGGCTTTGAATACAGTGCAATGCAGTCTATGAGGGAGCTTCTGTATATAGTTTTTAGAGTTTTAGAGCTTTTTCGGGGTTAAATCTGTATATGTGGGGTGGGAGTATGTTGATAATTTTTGTATAGTTGTTTTTTGTTTAGGTTTTGTTGGGTTGTTAAGTGTTTTTTTCTCCCAATCTCATTGTTCCGTGCAGGACAATGACAATAAAGATTTATCTATTTATCTATCTCTTTGCTTAGCAAAGAAAGACTTTGTCCAGATTGTCTGGCTCATGGGTTCACAGAGAAACGGTGCTTCCTTATTAAGGTAACAGGGGAGATTGAGCTGCAAAGACCCCTGGGTTAGAACTTGGCACTTTCTCATGTGAAAATCACCCTCATATTGCTTTAGGGGAAATAATGGCACTATTGTTAAAATCCCCTCCTCAATTTGCCCCGGTTGCAAAAGGAGAAAAATGAGTACACTTGACAAACATAAGTCCGTTTTGTAGTGTTTAATGAAGAAAATAGAAAAGTCCAGAAAATGCAGAATATGAAGAATAACTACTGACTAAACTAAAATAAAGCTAAGGCATTTCTTCCCTAAGAAAAGAAATTAGAAAGCAATAAGCTAACACTTGCCTAGGTTAAAGTACAGCGGTCTGAGCCACCCCATACAAGATGGTATGGATCGAGGCCCATCGAGATAACAAATGATATGGGCTCTCGTAGCATCAGAGAATGTGCTTTTTCTCTTAACAAATTGGGTAGATTTTTATACCTTTTCATATGGGAAAATGTTAATTGACCACTCAAAGTCACAGTACTCTTGTGTAGATCAAAGATAGCAGGTGGCTGGCTATCTCTGTTCCCATCTTACTTTGTGAGAGTGGACCATCTCTTGGTTCTGCTCCCAGACCTCAGCCTTGAGAAAAGAACAAGAGGTACTTTCCCAGTGACTGGGTAAAATGGTGGAGTGTGCTTTGTAAAATGGCTTCACTTAGGCTAAGTGGGAAAAGTCATAGAAAGAAAATGAAAGCAGTGCTAACATATTTAGCTAATATCCTACATAGGTAACAGGTAATTAACATAAAATAATGCCATCTCAAATGGAATCACAACACCTTTGTTCAAAGGAATGTATGATTTCAAGGAAGAAGCCAGGGGTGTGGTTCACTGCCACAACCCTGCACACTGGACATGAGTTCCCTAAACACATGAGCCTCCATGTGGAAACTGTTCCTTGAGCGGAATCAACAGAACCACACACTTAGCTCTCTTCACCAAGCCCCAATATACAACTTCATATTTGTTTTCTGAGACCTATTAGATAATGAGAAAGATTTGAATGGGAGTCTGTGATGCAAACACTCTTCAATTTGGCCACAATATGGCAGAAGTATTTCTATTCCAGTGGGCCCTTGAATATCTATTTTGGTTGTATAGATTTTGCTATGTTATAATACATGCTAGGATTTTAATCTTTCCATATTGTTTAATTACAGGTGCTGCAATTGTTTTATGTAATTCTGAATGATGTATGAAGCCATGAAAAAAGGACAGAATATATATCTTGAACTGCCTGTTTTGTCTATTTTGAGTTTCTTGCCAAACTACAAACAATGCCATTCCTTGGATAAAGAGAGGGTCACATGATAAAAATGGCTTCTTGGTCAGGCTGGATTGGCTCTGTGGAACCAGCATTGAATCTGAAACCCTGTTGGCTCACACAAGGGAGACAGTGGAATAGCCTGTTTTTATCACACCCAGCCACCCACCCACCCACCCCCACTACACCAGTTTTTGTTACATAGCCTAAGGATGTGACCCCCTTAGGAAATGCACAAGGATTATTGTAGACCAAGGTCATGAGAGAGGGACATTATGTTGCCCCCTGGAGGTTTCAACCTGAGTTCCCATCCAACAGCTCTCAATGGACTGGGGACTGATATTGTAGAGGCAGAAGAGGCACTTGAGCTCACACACTATGCTCATGGAGCCATCTCCTGTGGCACACATGAAATGAGACATGCAGGATTTAACACCAGGACTGCAATGTGCAATGGACTGCCACAGTCATGTGAATATGCACTTTCACAACAAGTCCATCTGGCATGGCCTCTTCCATCTCCATGACCGTTGGGAATCAGAGTTCCTCCTCCACTCATTTTGCCATTGGGCCTAAATATGATGGTTCCCAGTGGCATTTCCTCCACTGAGGGGGACTATCACCCCACCTAAAAGGGCACATCTGCCAATAGCCGTTTATCCCTTAAGGGAGTCAGCTTAGTTAACTGATGCCTTACACTTGGCATTGAGCCACTGGCTGTACGGTCTACTCCATTACTGTAGCAAGATATCTGGCCAGACTTTTTTTAGACAGTCATTTTGCTAGGAAAAAGACAACCTGTTGTAGATTTTTTGCTTGCTGTGCTTGTAAGGACCCTTTTTGGGTCATGGGAAGAGATGGAAGAGCCCTTTGCCGGAAGAGTTCCTCTGAAACAGGCAGCCAACAATGGGTCACATGCACTTTAATTCCTTCCAGAAATGAGTGTTGGAAAATAGGATTGCATTCCTGAGACAATTCTTATTCCCAATTCAGGATGCGTTGTTTTCCCTTTTAGTTATCCTCCAAGATGACTGTGTACACTTCTGCATGTCAAACAGAAATTTTATGTTTGAAAGAGGCAGTTACTTAAGCCCTTCTAATTAGCCTTTGATAAGAAAACAGCCAGTGGTTAGCCACTCACATAAGAGCAGTGGCAGTGCTCCTGCATTATGAACTGCAGGGGTCAGGTACAATCACTCATCAGTCTTTCCTGTTGCTAATTAAAGGCGTCTATCAACATCTTGAAATGCTGTCAAGGTAATTATAACCATAATGCACATATTTAGAAGGTGCTCTTGGAAACTAGACTGTCTGAATAATAAATTTTAGTAGGAAAAACAGTTTTATAAAGGGTTCTATCTGAACTTGGCTCCACATCTTACGGGATATTTTGTTATAGGCTTTCTGAAGCTGGGCATGTGACCTAAGTCACATGTGCAGACATATCCGTTAAACTCTCTATTTGGAGAATGTGAAGCTTCTGAAAATCCAATTATGTTTAATGGCAGCTGTGGGCCTGACTCAAGTAATCCAGGGCCTGACCAGGAGCAGTGGTCATTCACCGGATTTGGTTTTCCTGAAGGAGCGGTGGCTGAGGGATCTGAAATTACAGCAATTATATATAACTCCAGTGCCATGGTAGTATCACTATCTGGTGACTCTGTACTTTCTGGGGGCATTGACTCACTGTAGGGAGGCTGGGACTATTAAAATGGTCCTGCCCCAGCAACTGATGGATCCTGTGGGATTCCAGAGGGAACTGAGTGTTTTTCCTATGGATTGGCTGCACAATTCATCTGAGGCCTTGTTTGCCCTCTGGAACAAGGGGGTGGCAGCTGCCTTGGATGTAATCACACTGCTATGGCCTCTCTGCACACATAGACTGCATTCTTCTCCATGGCTTACCAAGGAGCTTAGGGACCTTAAACATGCAAAGAGATGTCTAGACCGCTGCTGGGAGAAGACCAAGAGTGACTCCAACCAAACACTGGCTAGAGCAGGGGTCAGGAACCTTGGCTCTCCAGATGTTCTTGGACTTCAATTCCCAGAAGTCCTAATCAGCAGGTTTACTGACTTGGGCTTCTGGTAACTGAAGTCCAAGAACACCTGGAGAGCCAAGGTTCCTGACCCCTGGGCTAGAGTCACTTTTAGGGCATATTTAGGAGGATAAAGGCAGTGAAATGTCAATATTTCACTGCTCTTATTGCCTCCATGGATAACCACTCAGTGACCCTGTTCCAGGTGACTAGATCCCTTCTTGGTAAGGGGGCTCCTGTTCCTGGGATGCAGGGGTCAGCTGATGATTTTGCTGATTATCTGACAGAGAAAATTGTTCAGATCTGCTTAAAGTTTAATCCCAGCATGAATACGAGGAGTCTGGAGCTGCTGGACCACAATCTTGCCATGTTATCTGGGATCGGTTCAATCCAGTTGTCCCTGAGGAACTGGACAGGTTCCTTGTGCCACTGCCTGTTTACTAGATCCTTGCCCCGCTTGGTTGTTTAAAATGGCCAAGACTGTGACAGGCGGTTGGGTCAGGGTGATTATTCATGCATCTTTTCGGGAGTGGGTGTTTCCTGCACCATTGAAACATGTGTTGGTGTGACCCCTCCTGAAAAAGCAGGCCCAGATATGGTAAGGAGATAGCATTGGTCACACTGTTGGATGATCTCTGGTGTGAGCGGGATGGTGAGAATTCATCCATCCTTGCTCTTCTTGACCACTCAGCGGTTTTTGATAACGTCGACCATGGTATCCTTCTGGAACGGCTCCGAGGATTGGGGATAGAGGACAGTGTGTGGTCCTGGTTTTCCTCATTTCTGATGGACCCAGTCAGTGTTGTTGGAGAGCGAGAGGTCTATCCCTAGGCTCCTACAATATAGTGTGCCACAGTGTTTGGTGCTTTTGCCTCTCCTGTTTAATATTTACATGAAACTGCTGGGGGAGATCATCCGTTCCCATGGGGTGAAGTATCACAAATATGTGGATGATACTCAGCTTTACATCTCAGCCCGTGGTGATCCTAGTGATGCAGTGGAAGTTCTATCCAGGTTTCTGAAAGCTGTAGGGATCTGGATGTGCGACAATGGGCTACAACTGAATCCTGGCAAGACCGAGTGGCTGTGGATTAGGGCCCCTGCGTTATCACAGGAGTTACCATCTTTGGTTCTGGATGGGGCTTTTTGTGCCTCAGACAGACCCGGTGCATAATCTGGGAGTCCACCTGGACTCACAACTCCTGCTCAATGAGCAGGTGGCAGTCGTGGCTAAGAGGGCTTTTGCACAACTTTGTGTGATTCACCAGTTACACCTGCTCCTGGATTGGGATTCCTTGCTCATGGTCACATGTTCTCTGGTCACCTCTGGACTTGACAATTGTAATGTGCTCTACATGGGGCTGCCCTTGATGACCATTCGGAGGCTGCAACTGGTCCTGAATGTGGCTGCTTGGGTAGTGATGGGGTAGCCTCACTACTGCTTTGGGAGCTGCACTGGTTGGCAGTGTGCCTCTGGGTGCAATTCAAGGTGCTGGTGATTACCTTTAAAGCCCTACATGGTAGTGGACCAGGATACTTAAGAGACCGTTTCACCCCAAGGACATCTGTCCATCCCACTAGAGGAGACCAGAGGGGCTCACTGATAGTTCCATCTGCTAGGGAGGCTCATTTCTCTAGCACAAGACGGAGGGCCTTCTTTGTGTCTGCTCTGGCCCTGTGGAACCTCCTGCCAACTGAACTTTGCCTCCAGGCAGAGCTTTTATCCTTTTGCAAGAGTCTTAAGACCTGGCTGGTGCAGCAGGTGTAGGGGGCAGTTGGGGAAACAACCAACCTGGGTTGGCTTGTTTAACTATTGCTCAGGTTGTCAGATTAGTATGTGTTATTGGGAGGGCAATTAAACATTTTTTTTTATTTTTTAAAAATCTTAATTTTAAATAATTCAATTTTAATGCTATTTTGAGATTTTTGTGAGTTTTGGTTTGTTGTGAGCTGCCCGGAGTTGCCTCGGTGAGGGGGCATCAGTAGAAATGGGATACATGAATAAATAAATGTTTATATTATGTAGAGGTTGTTGATTTCTTAGTATTGAGTGGTCCTTATGGCCTTGGGTTATGATTTGTGATTTTTTATTTTTTAAAAATAACTTGTATGTCACCCAGAGTGGGAGAATATCCCTGATAGACAGACAGACAGACAGGAATTACAATAATTCTATGCATATATTTTCTTGGGGTAAGTGGTCATAAATATGGAGGAAACAAGAAATTATGAACAGAGAATTCTCAGAGAAAAGATGCATTTTTCTTGCTTTATTTTTATTCAAGCATTACTGGAATTAGATCCTGTCCTTCGTTCCTGGAAAACTTTACTGTCATCATGCTAGGCGTAGAAAGCAAGGTCCAGCAGCTTTCAAACACTTCTGGGTCAAGCTTGAAATCTAAATACCCCTTCATTCATGTCAAGTGTCTTGTAGTGAACCTACATAAGTATGCAAATGATTATAAGGCACAAAGCCAGCCATGCATGAATTTCATCCCAACTTAACAAGAGGCATTTATAATACAACAGGTCCATCTCTCTCTCTCTCTCTCACCCACCCACACACACACACACACAACAAGGGATGGTGGTTCCAATACACACACAACACAGAGAAGCTAATCAGTAAATAATCTTTCATGTTTGAGGTTCAATAATTAGGCTAATCTGGTCTATTTTATACGTAGAAAATAATTGGTTTACAAATACGGTTGCAAAAATATTGGTGTACAAATGGGACTTGGAAACATTCAAGGAAGGAAAAAATGGTGTGCAAATATTTCCATCTTCTCATCCTCTCTCTTGATATAGATCACAGGTAGAAAGTGTAGGGAAATGTATGCTAATAAAATGTATTATGGCATACTTTCTGAAACATTGGAGCCTTTGATAACAATCATGTTAAAATGTTTTCCTAAATGATTGAATAGCCTCTAAAAACTGATACATAGAACAAGCAACATCAAGGTTATTATTCCCTTCTGGAAGAGAAACTGTCACCTGTTCAGACTGACATGATGTGAAGGAGGTTAAAAGCTCCATCTGCTCTTTACTATTGTGATATATTCATGATAGGGCTTTACCCCATTAGATCTCCAGTGGAGAATATAGATGGATCCAGCAATGCTGCATGGAGGTCTACAGTCTAGACCAGTGGCTCCCAACCTTTCTTTGGCCATGTCCTACCAAAGCATCTCTAAAATCATTACACCCACCCCCCTCGTGATATATAATTATTTTTGTTCAAAAAATGAAATTCTATTCATGTGGAGGAAACGTAAAAGACCATTAACATGGTCTAAACAATCTTCCAATTTGCCCCTTCAAAAATCAAATTGCCCCCTGTTGGGAACCACAGGTCTATACCCTTCCCAATGTTTCTTCCCAGTATATCTATACCTATAAAATGGGATGTGGCCATGCGTGTCTGGAATGTGCATCTGCACACATCCAGCCTATCCCATAATGAGCCAGCAACACTTACCTTAACTCCCAGACATCAACCCCGCAACGGTCGGAAGCTAAGAGTGGGGCCAATGCCCCACGAACCTGAACAAAAAACCTATGCTTCCCAGCATTCTCTGTGCCACACCACCCCTCAGCCAAACAGGCTGAAGGACGTGAGTGCAGAGGAGGCGGGACAGCCGGCGTGCACATAAAAAAAATCCAGCCGAGCGCCCAAAACAGCTCAGCCCAGGGCCCTGCGCCTTACTGAGGCAGACAGAGCCCGGGCTGAGGGAATGGTCTGCCTGCCGCCCCTTCTGCACCGCTTGAGGGGGAAATGCAAAGGCAACAGCCAGTGAAACATCAGGGGAGGTGCTCTCCTTGCTGGATCACTGACTGCTGCCTTTGTATTAACCCCCCCCCCCGCTGTTTTGAGAGATTACATGAAACAGTGGAAGGGGTAATACAAAGGTGACAGCTAGCGATCCGACAGGGAGTGTGCCTCCCGTGACGAATCACTGGCTGCCACCTTTGCATTTCCTCCTCAACTGTTTCGAAGGTTGTTTTGTGTCAACCTTCAAAACAGTTGAGGGGGAAATGCAAAGGCAGCAGTCAGCAATCCATCAGGGGAGGCACTCTCCCTGGTGGATTGCTGACTGCTGCCTTTGTATTACCCCCATCGCTGTTTTGAGAGCTGACACGAAACAGCAGAGGGGGTAATACAAAGATGGCAGCCAGCATTCCGCCAGATGTGGCAATCTCCCTGATGGATAACTGGTGCCTTTCTTTGTATTACCCCCTCTGCTGATTCGAGAGCTGACATGAAAAAGTGGTGAGGGTAATAGAAAGGTGGCAGCCAGTGATTCGTCAGAGGTGGCACTCTGCCTGATGGATCACTGATGGCACCTTTGCATTTCCCCGTCAACTGTTTCATGCCAACTTTCGAAGCAATTGAGGGGAAAATGCAAAGGCGGCATTACCCCTCAAACCACCCCACCACCAACACAGAATCCATACCTGTTCTAGTTATCTATAGAATTGTTGCTGTTAGAATTTAATGGGTATGCTGTCAGGATTTTTAAATAGGGTTGTTTTTCACTTTTCTGGTACATTCATATCTGGGATCTACCATATTTGATTACCAGTGTAGTTTCTAAAGGCTTATATGTTTCAATGCTTCCTTGACTCTGTACTGTTTGTCCACTAATGGACACTTACTTTGGTGCCATTTCAGGAAAAAGTTAACTGCAAGAAGAGAAAAATACCACCTCTCCCTGTATTGACCAACTGGGATAAGGTAGGCCTTGTATAGGTGAGCCCTCCACTAACATCAGCTTCCTGCTGCCATGGGGGATGGTCACATGGAAAGCTACTGGCTTCGGGAGCACCATCATGAAAATCCCTAGCCCCTGTGCTGATTCTTGCCAGCTGCTGTCCAGGTCAGCTGATTTGGGGACACATCATTGCAGGCATTTTCAACAATATTTCCATGAATAATTTCCACTGTCCAAAGGTGTCCACAGCATGCCCCACTGATTTGCCTGAATCATATCAGGCATACAGTACTGTATTCACCTTGTCCAAAGACATGTCAGTGCCAAATACATGTCTGTCCCTGCATCAGAGAAATGTGTTCCATCACCCTGAAACAATTTAGGGCATCCAAGTTGGATACCTGGGTGGTCCAGATAAAATCCATCATTTTTGATAACCCAAGATGTGAGCTCATGATTCACTCCATGCCATGCCCAATCTAAACAACAGAGATCAGCAAAAAACCTCCCCTTCATACTCACCTGGCCAGAATAGCTGACCAAATAATGACCACTCTGGGCCACCATTCTTTCAGCTCCTGTAGATGACAAATCGCATGAACAATTAGGGCTTTTTCCTTTCTAACACCATTATCGTTACCACCCAGATACACAACTAGCACATCAAGTGGTACCAAACTTACTTTTAGTAGGGTCCACAAAAATCACTCAATTTCATACCTCTCCTGGGCTTCCAGTGCCCAGACCCAGTTGATTACCCAATCCAGTTGTTAAGGCTCTTCTAGCCACCTAGCACATGATACTGTCTCCATAGAGGAGCTTCCTTCCACTAGACTATACCCCTAGAAAACAGAATTCAAAGCATGTTAGCCAAAGGACAAACATATTTTCATAGCAATTGGAACACCAATGGCCTAAAAGTGCTATATCTCTCCCTGTTAAACCCAAGTTGGTGCAATAAACAAAATCCAGCCATGTGACCCCCATTAGAAATTCAAACAAATGCAGGAAAGAGATGATCTTTTTCAGGTCACTTTTAAAAATTCAAAACTTAGCAAGCTTTTGTAGTTCATGACTACTTTTTCAGACTAATGTGGCAGGGAGTATGTACTGTTGTCTAGTCAGGCTCATTCTTAGATGTAAAATGAAACAAACAGCAGCTTATATCTTTCTATAATTTAGAAGCAGGAAACCAGGATTTTCATATTCCCCCAAGATGGCCCTCCTGAAGCCAGCAGCTTTCCATATGGCCATATGGCCATCCCCCATGGCTGCAGGAAACCAGGTGGGGCAGGCATTGAAAGCCTTTCAGTCCCACCACTGAACCAACAAGGTATTTGCCTCTTTCCAAATGAATGGGAAGGAAGAGCCCACCTCCAACCATGCTGCAGAGCATTGCAGGCGCACCCCCCAATAACGGACACAGACAACATTGAAAGTGGATAACAGCATCGGGCCACATTTATTGATTCAATGCCCTAGTCCGAATTATAAATTTGTATTGGTAAAACGACCAATCATAATTCATAAGGCAAGCAGGCCGAAGTAACACTGGTAAGGTACCACCCCAAAATTGCCAACGGCAATTGGTTACAATGTATCAATTTGTATCAATTTGTTTGTTGACAACAAACAAATTGTTGACCGTAGTCAATAACTAACTCATGACCCCACCCTCTGACGCGTATCCGTGAAATCACAGGGGTGATGCATGCTGGTTAGCAATCGTCATCACCCCATCGCCTGGTTCGTCGTTGACCGGACAACGTTTAACTAATTTATTCCTGTCTAGTGTTGTCCAGTCAATTGCGAACCTGCCGGATACTTGTGGGTCATACTGTTTACCTTACCAGTGCTACCCGCCACACGGAGGGGCTTCAAAGAAGACCTGACGCCCCCCCCCCAGACCGTCAGCTCGGTCAACAGGCCTGCTCGCCAATCACCCAACAGGAGGTCCATACCTCCTCGCGACAGATGGACCCCATCCCCTGCGTACAATTCATAATTTTGTAGGCTAATATCGGGGTGATGACTGACCCGTCCCCAAGCCCTGTCGGCAAGAAACCGCGCCACCGCCCTATTGACCGTGCGCCTAGCGCGGTCAAGGGCCATGAGGTTAGCGCCCCCTCTGTAAGAATGGCGCGGGACAATGTCCGACCAAACCAGGGTTGTGGCAGGCCAGACATAATGCAAGTAGGCGAGTTCCTTGCAAATCGCATGCTTGAGCGATAAGCCGGTGACCTGGCCCAAATCATTGCCCCCCAGGTGGATAATGAGAATGTCAGGCGGGTCAGCACCCAGGCCAGAAAAAAGGAAAGGCCGCAGCTCCCGCCATAACATCCCAGGCTTACCATGCCATGTGAGACTGGCGTGTTCACCCAGTCCCAGTCGGGGTCCCCACTCTGTCGCCGCAGCGTAACGCGCTGCCCTGTGCACATAGCTGTGGCCCACCAGCCATACTGTCACCGGTGTAATACGACACCCAGGGTCTGTAAGAAAATTGAGAAAAAAGGCGGTAAGGTGACTGGATTGGTACTCATGGCGGGAGTGGGCGCACATAAAACTGAAAACATTGCGAGACCCACCTCCCCATGCTGCGTATGTCAGCCCCAGAGTACCCAAAAGCAGCTGCTGTAGAGGCTGCACCAATACGGAATGAATGTGTGCCATAACGGGCACCTGGTAGGCCCACCCTGGTGAGGGCTCTGGCTGTCACCTTCCAAAACTGAAATTTAGTAAGGGGAGACCCATCTTGGTGACAGAAAAACGGGCCGTGGTGCACGCCACGCAGTGCCAGGAATTCCTGTAGGGCACCAACCGGACAGATGTCTGCCAAAGAACACCGTAGCAGTCTTACACCACTGCCTACGCCATGCTGATCTGTTTTAGAGGAGCGTATCCTCAACTGGGCCCAGTCTTTGGCAACATAGACATCTTCGAGTTCCAGTGCCCTACCACTTGCATCCGCCTTAGACAGCATCACGAGTTCGCTGACGCGGAGCGCTCCAAAAAATGCCACCGTTGTGGCTGCATGAAAAAGGGCTGCCTCATAATGATCAAAACAGAGGCCTGGCCAGCCCCGGGCCAACTGGGTAAGAACCCCTGGGGAAATAGGGTGCCGGTCGTCCGGGCAACGCCCGCGCTCGCGCACCCACCCCTCCAAAACATGTCTCACACGGAAGTCAGAGGTGGTATCCACATGACCTCCCACTTTGGCCATAAAAGCCAACGCCGAGAGCTTGGATGCTATGGTGCGAGGTGCGAGGCCCTGTGCATGCAGGTGAACCATGAACCGCAGAACATGGTCCACCGGGATAGGCCAGGTCTCTGGCAGGTGACATTGAGCAGAAAATGCCCTGTAAGAATTGAATGCTTGTTGGTACGCCTTACGCGTGCGTGGCGCTAGTGACAGGCCAATCGCCCGGTTCACCTCTCCTTGCCAATAGTCCACATCTCGTCCGGGAGTGGCGAGGGAAATTCCTCCACATCCGGGGCCAAGGCGCGGAACCGGGAGATCTGCAGGCGGGACAAAGCGTCAGCAATATCATTATTAATCCCTGGGACATGCCTGGCCCTGAACAAGACGTTGAGGCGCAGGCAGCGCAGCACAAAATGGCGCACTAGTTCCATAACCCTGGGCGATTTGGAAGTCTGTGCATTGACAATGTGGACAACAGCAGCATTGTCACACCAGAAATGCACCACCGAATTAGCCCACTGTTCGCCCCATAGCATCAAAGCCCCCAGAATAGGGAAAAATTCCAGGTATGTGAGATCCCGCAGGCGACCTGTGCCTGCCCATGCCGGTGGCCACCCACCATAGGCCCACTTCCCATTGAAGTACATCCCATAACCCAGGGATCCTGAGGCATCAGACTGGATCTGAAAATTGGGGGATGCCAGGAGGTCAGACCTCCAAAATGAGACCCCATTGAACTCTCTCAGGAATTGCAACCAGACAAGCATGTCTGCCCTGATACCCCGGGTAAGCCTGACTCTGTGGTGGGGCCTGGATAACCCTGCCATGGCGTCGCATAAGCGCCGGGCAAAAGCCCTGCCCGGTGCGACCACCCTGCAAGCAAAATTGAGGTGACCATGTAGCACCTGCAGTTCCCTCAGGGATGCCTTACGCTTGGCCAGCAATTCCGAGATAAGGGCCACTATCCTGGACACCTTATCACCCGGCAGCCTAGAAGCCTGCACTACTGTGTCAATCTCCACCCCCAGGAATACTAGCTTGGTAGATGGGCCCTCGGTCTTTTCGGGCGCTAAAGGGACACCAAGTTCCTCCATTAGCGTCTGAAATGTGTTGAGGAGACGTGTGCACGTGTCCCAGCCCCGTTCACCCCCGAATAAAAAATCATCCAGGTAATGGGCTACAGACCGGGACCCTGACCTGCGGACGAAAGCCCACTCTAGGAAGGTACTAAAACGCTCGAAGGCCGAGCATGATATGGAGCAGCCAAAAGGCATGGCCTTATCAAAATAATATTCACCCTTAAATTTAAAACCCAGCAACTCAAAGTCGCCCGGATGCACTGGCAAAAGGCGAAAAGCCGACTTAATGTCACACTTGGCCAGCAGGGCACCCGGGCCACACGAGCGTACCATGCGCAGCGCATGGTCAAACGATGTATACCTGACTGAACAAAGGTCATCAGGAATAGCATCATTGACCGATCGGCCGGCTGGGTAGGACAAATGATGAATAAGGCGAAACTCACCTAGGGACTTTTTGGGGACCAAACCCAGTGGCGACACCTTAAGATTGGGAAACGGGGGTGCAGGGAAAGGTCCAGCGACCCTGCCCGCATCTAACTCCTTTTTAATGCTGGCCGCAGCCACCTCCTCCCTTCCTCTGAGGGATAAAAGGTTGGGAGCATCCTGAGGGGACCTATCACCCATAAAAGGGATACGGAATCCCTGCTTAAAACCCTGAAGGAGATACTCCCCGTCCTCCCCCTTCGGGTACGATGCGAGCCAACGCTCCAGCATGTCCACATTAATTGGGGAGGGGGCCTTTTGGAGAACCAGCTCCATCCGTGGCAGTCTTGCCAGCCCACTGTCCACCCCTCCCTCTGCCTCGTGCCCCCCCAGGCCTGGGACAGGCAGAGGCTGCGTGGGGGCCCGAACATGTGGGACACTCATGCTTATACTTGCAATTCTTTCTATTGCAGGAACCATTGGACGAGAAAGTCCAGCACAGCAGGCAGGCTGGAACCCCCTGCCCCGCCGCCTGGCGGGTAACCTGCGCTGGAGCCGCTCGCTGGACTGCATGTCCGCAATGGTATCTATCTCCCGGGGCAGGGCGTGTGGGCGTCATATACAAAAGCCAAAGCCTCTGGCACGGCTCAACCCATCTCATCTCGGGGTGGAGGGGAATCCTCATACGGAATTCCTCATCATATGCTAGCCATGAGGGGCCCGGGAAATCAACCATCGCCCTGTATATGTTGTCCAAATATTGGACCATGGGAATAGCTAAATCCGGCCGCGCCCTCAAATACACCGCCATGTATATTAAATAAGCGGGGAGCCAGTTGGCCCAGGCACGCGGCGGCTTACGGCGGCGTGCCTGCTCCTTGTCCTTCTCATCCTGTCCCTCCCTTTCCTCCTTGGTGGGCTCTCTGTTCAGGAGTGAGAAGATATCTACGTACTCCCCCCGCCATATCTTTTCTCTGGTAGTCTGTGCCAAGTGATCACCCAATGGCAAGGAATACCCCGCCGTCGGCAAAGCCGAAAAAGGCACAGCCGGCCTAGGAAAAGGGGCCTGAGCTAACCCAGCCACCCCCAGAACATTCCCCGCAGTGTAAGAACAAGTACCCACCCCAGTGCCCAAGGTGGCAGTCGCCGTCGCCGGGTGGGTTGCCGACAGCGTGGCCCCCGCACCACCCGCGCGAGGCCAAGGCCATTGAAAGGCCCCCCCTATATTGGGAATGTGTGTGGATGTACTCGCTTGCACCGTATACTCACATGCTGCACCCCCGCGGGCCGCCCCCACCGGGGGTTCCGGCCCACTGGGGGCGTCGGAGCTCACGACCGACGTAGAGCTCATCACCGGGGCTTGACCCGCACCTGGCTGCTGGCTGGGGAGCTGCGAGGCAGTGGCCAAAACCGCACCACGCGCCTGCAGCAGCTCGACCCTCCCTGCCGGCTGTTGTCCTCCTGCCGACAGCGCCTCAAAAGGGACCCCGAAGGGGGCGCCCGCCTGACTGGCCCGAGCCAACGACGCTTCCAGGGCCGCAATGCGGGCCAGTAAGGTGTCCACGTTGACCAGGGGCAAAGGGCCGGCCGGCCCGCCTGGTCCAGGCGTGGGTACAGGTCCCTGTACCCCAGGACCTGAATATGGCCATTGGCCAGCACCGAAGCCCGGCAGGGTCGGTGGAGAAACCTGCCAAGGCAGGGGGCCGCACCACCCCCCAAGGCTAGAGGGCCCAGGGAGAGGCTGCGACCCAAGAGGAGTAGGCCCAACAGGGTGGGCAGGTGCAGGAGCGGTGTCCACCGCTCGCGGGCCGCGGGCCGGAACCCCTTCCGCGCCCGCACTCTGATCGCCCACTCCGGGCCAAGGGGCAATAGACCCCATTCCGCCGGCCCCGGCAGGGGCCGGCAAAGGCGGCTGCTGAGGAGGCGGCACCGCGGTCCTCCGACCTGGGTTGCGCCTCCTAACAGCGCGAGCTGCACTCGAAGCTGCCTTCTTCTTCAAAGGCATCTCCACCGAAGCAAAAAGGGAAGCCAGCAAGGCAGAATCGCTACCAAAAAGGCTTCCCGGTAGGCTAAAGAGCGACGGAGACACAGGTGAAAAGACTTCTCCGCTCCGTCGCTGAGGTGAAATGGCAGCTCGGCTGCCTCGTGGCCACCCCTTTTATAAGGGAGCTGGCCACGCCCCTAACTACCCGGATTCTCTGTCCTGTGGGGGGGGGGCCCGCAAAGGGCGCGGCGGCCATTTTGGCGCCGCGCTTGCATTTTATCTGGTTTCTGGAGAGTATATTCACTGTTTGGCATTGTTGGGAAAGGAACTGAAAATTAAAAAAAAACATTAGATGTCATAATGCCACTACCCTATGTAGTTAAAATAATGGGTGAGGTGGGATACAAATGGAGAAATTAATATTGAAAAACACACTTTATCCTCTTACAGCTGTTATATCAAAAGTTTAGGAAGGGTTGGGTCAGGTGGCAACTTAAACTCTTTGATAGCATAAAAATCTTGGATAGAAATAACAGCCTCTTTTTTCTTGTCAGTATTGCTGTATCCTCTGATACCCAGCAACAAAGTGATTCCCCCAATCTTGTTATTTTTCCCCACTAGGATCTCAGCACAGAATAGTCAGTGGTTGCCTGAATGAATGACATTTCATATCCACAGAGTCAATAGAAACAACATTTAGAAAAACCAAATGTCCATAAATACTGAGGTCCGTAACTGAATGGCATAGCCTGTCAAGCCAGAAATGGTAAAAGAGCCTGTTCTGGATCTAACAGGTTAATTGCTTTAGCACTGCATATTTTTTTTGATATATGAAAAAGGTCAGTTTTATAAAACACAGGCCTTTCTACTTTGCAGACAAATGCCCAAAGGTCTCATGGAAAAAATATTTAGATGATAAAATGAATTGCATGCAAATGACAAAGAATATCCTGGTGAAATGAAAACATTCTACTGACAGGGACCTGTGATCATAAATTACTAGCACAGTGCATCAGATCCTAGACTTTTAATTTCATCAAGATCAACAAGATGCAATCTTGAAAGCTGTTTGCTTGGTGTGAGGACAAATTGATGCCCTTGTCCTTCCAGGCTGCTCAGTTTTGATGCTCGCAAGCCTGTCTCTAAGCAGCAGTGGAGGGTCATTGTAAATAATTAAGTAGAAATTTGTTACCCTTTTGTCAAGTGTATTTCTGATGTTGCTCTTCCTTAGCCTCCATTAAGAAATCCCTTGATTAAATTTTAAAGTCTCGAACCATGTGGAAAAGCTGAGAGCCCCAGACACAAGATACAATGTGAACTTGTTGGGTGTTGGTTTTTAAAAAAAATAGAGATGAAAGTCATATTCTCTTTGGGAGGAAAGAGAAAATCATGCCAGTATTTAAGGTGCTTTTCCACAATTCCCTTTAAAGACACAATGTTAAGGATTTTATCTCTCTGTTGATGGTGCTTGTAGGTCATTTATTTCCTCAGCTTCTTTTGCCCTTAAAGCTTTGGATATCTTCCCTTAGAATATATTTGCAGAACTTTCTACTGGAAAAAGAATGCAAATCTGAACTGGTGCCATCTGATCAACTCTGAACAAATGATCTCATTTATAACTTCAAATCTGTGATCCAGTGTGTTATGATGAGAATGGGTAGTTTGCAAAGTGGAAAACAGAATATCAAGAGGGGGAAAGGGAGAGAATGAATGTAGGCAAGACATGATGGATGCATTGCCCTTGTCTTGATTTCTGCCTCCAAATGGCATGAATAGTGGCTTTGTTTTTCAGCAATTGCCATCCTAAAAGACATATACATTCATAACACACACACATGTATGATTATGCAGGGTTTTAATGCTTTCCTCAAAAGACAGTCTATGACACTCTGGGCAAATGTGAAGTGGTGAGAACAGGATTGCAGCTCAAGACCGATAATCAAATACGCAAGGAATACCTTATTACTTTGAATGAGTTCAAGTCTCTAAGGCCAGATGAACTGCATCCAATAGTATTGAAGGAAATGGCTGAAGACCTCTCAGAACCACTGTCTATTATTTTCTTGTAATAATAGATGATGGGTAAGATGCTGGTTGACTGAAGGAAAGCTAACGAAGTCCTTTTCTTCAAAAAGGAGGGGGGAAAAAAGGAAACTTAAAAACTACAGACTAGCCAGTCAGTCATCAATCCCAGGGAAGATTCTGGAGTAGATTATAAAGTTGTCACTCTGTAAGCACTTTTACATTCATGCAGTAATAACTAGAAGCCAACATAGATTTGTAAATAAACAGTCTTGCCAGATTAATGCGATCTCCTTTTTAAATAATGTAACTTCACCGGTAGATGGTGGGAATGCTGTAGGTGTAATATATCATGACTTCAGCAAAGCTTTTGACAAAGTGCCCCATGATATTCTTATTAGCAAGCTAACTAGTATGACTTAGAAATCACAAGTTTCAGATGGATACACAGTTGGTTACAGAATTGTACTCAATGAGAGCTTATCAGTGGCTTCTTGTCAAACTGGCAGGAGATAACACCACAAAGCTCAGTCTGTGCCCAGTGCTCTTCAACATCCTCATTAATGTCTTGGATGGAGGTGCAGGGAATACTTATCAAATTTGTGCACACCACTTAATTGGGTGGAATAGCTAATACCCCAGAAGATAGGAGCAGCATTCAAAAAGATCTTGATAAGCTGGAGCACTTGGCTGAAAACAACAGAATAAAATTTAATAGGGTAAGCTCAGGGTTCTACCCCTAGGCAATGAAAAACCAAATACACAGCTACAAGATAAAAAATACCTGGCTCAGTTGTATTATGAGCAAGAAGGGTCTTGTAATTGTTGTAGATCATAGGCTAAGTATGTGTCAACAGTGTGATGTGGCTACAAAAAAAAAGGCAAATGCTGTTTTAGGAGGCATTTAGTGTTTTAGTGGCTAAGGCACTGACTGGGAGGCAGAAGGTCAGCAGTTCAATTCCCGAGTACTGCAGTACGGAATGTGCTCCTGTCGTTGTCCCAGCTCCTGCCAACCTAGCAGTTTGAAAGCAAGTAATTGCAAGTAGATAAATAGAGACCACTGTGGTGGGAAGGTAACAGCATTCCGTGTGCTCCGGCGTTTAGTCATGCCTGCGACATGACCACAGAAATGTCTGCAGAAGCAGACAGCACTGGCTCTTTGGCTTTGAAACAGAGATGTGCACTGAACCCTAGAGTCAGATACAACTGCCTTTCGAGCAAGGGAAACCTTTACCTTTAAAAGAAATATAGTCTCCAAACCCTGTGAAGTACTAATTCCCCTATATTCAGCACAGGTTGGGTCTCAGCTTGAGTACTGTGTCCAGTTCTGGTCACCATACTTTAATAAGGTTGAAGACAAACTAGAGCAGTTTCAGAAGAGGGCACAAGGATGTTCAGGGGACTGGAAACCAAGCCTTTTGAAGAAAGAGCAGAAGAACTGGGTCTGTTTAGCTTTAAGAAAGAAGTCAGAGGGGAGATATGTTAGCAATTTTTAAATACTTGAAAGATTGTAACATGGAGGAGGGGCAGGATCTGTTCCTAATCATCCCAGAGTGCAGGACATGTAATAATTTAGAGGAGTATGACAATAGAAACAATTACCTCACCTGGTGGTGAGCTCTCCAATGCTGGAGGCATTCAAGAGAAAATTAAACAACCATATTTCTGATATACTTTGATTTGGATTCCTGTATTGAGTAGGTGGTTGAACATGATGGTCTTATAGGCCCTTTCCAACTCCATTATTGTATGATTCTGTGAGTTAGTTCTGTACATCCAAGAAGAAAAGCTATATGAAGAGAACTGAATTGGAAATGCATTATTTTCTGAGGACGTGTAAAGGCAAAAGGGGACATTGCATAAGAAGTACTTAGATAGTCTTTGAGCCCAGGGTGACACCTATTTATCAATTGGACACAACTAGTAGTGATACCAAGTTGTTGTATAAACTACTAAATGTGCCATTTTAATGCTTTGCTTTTATCACCCATTGACTAGTAAACCAACCATTTTGCTTCATCATCTTCTTTCTTCTATAACAAGAATGAAAAATAAGGAATCAAGGAGAGAGAGGAAACTTCAAAACTAGGCAGGACATCCAAAACAATCATTCCTATGACTTGCAACCCCACCCCCATCACACATCTAAAATTCTATATGAGAAAGAATTGACTCATTAAATTCTTATTGTGGGAATGACATCACTCCCAGTGCAAGAGAAAATCTGTACCACCCCAGCTTTATTACCTTTTTGGATGCTGTCGTCACAGCTGCTGTCTCAGCCCCACTGTGAAGCATCATCTCAGCCTGACTCTGGCCCCCGCTGCTGGCCTCCCCAGTGACTACAGCCTGGCCACTCCGTCCTTCCATGGGTTGTGTCAGGCAGAAGGGAGGCTCCATTTGGGCGGGTGGGCAGATGACCCATTGGGGGTGGAGGCCTGCGGAAGGTGGCAGCCCAGTCCCATCCTCTGCCCGCCCCCTGGCTGTGGGTTCTCCCTTCCCCCCGAGGCATGCCTCAGGAGTGCAGAGGAACCATGCCACGGTGGCTGCCCACCAACAGTTGTCGCTAGGGCAGAGGCAGCTGTAATGGCTGTAATTGCCACCACCCATACTGGCGGCTAGGCCGTGCACCACCTTGAACGCCAGGCAGACTTTGGCACATGCGTGGAATTTCACACATGGGCCACAGCCTGGAATGCCAGGCAGGGTTAGGCACATGTGTGGATTCTTGCGCATGTGCAGTTATTATTATTATTACGTTTAATTTCTATCCCGCTTTCCTGACACAAGTGCCACTCAAAGCGGCTTACAACATGTAAATACAATAAATGTACAAGCAGGTTCAATACAAAAAATCAATCACAAATTACATTACAGTAACCACAAAATACAAAATAGCAATATAGAGCCACATCAATAATATACACAATGGACATGTTAATATAGGTAAAACCTTATAGAAAACAACAACAAAATATAGTAAATCATTTGGCATTGCAATACTCAAAAAATCCCCAGGTGACAGAGCACAGCTCATGTCCCAAATGGAGCCCAGCTCCCTTGGTTGTTTCTGCCAGCCTGGGGGCAGGCATTGCAGCCCTTTTTCAGGGGCAAGTACCCCAAGGCGGGCTGCCGGTTACCCATGCTGGCCACCCCAGATGTTGGAACATTGGAGGTAGGCGTGCACACAGTTTCCAGTGCAGTTGGTACAGGGGTGTCGCTTTGTATGAGGGAGCCCTGTGATGTCACAGAGCCCCAGATCTGCTCAGCTGGGAATTGGTTGAACTGTGGTGATGACATCACAATCCCCCCTGGTTGGCTTTTTTCCTTTGCTGTTTCTCCTGTTTGTGGGTTTGTCCCCTTTGCAGATTGATTTAGTGGGTGTACCCCTCCCCATGGGGCTTGACACCCCCACAGTGACCATCTCTTCGGCTCAAGGTATGTATGTGCTGAGTTTCAGCACAATTGGTATAGGAGTGTGGATTTGTATAAGGAACATACAGCACTGGACCTTGATTTTAGTTATATAGATTCCTTCCTTTCTTGTTCTTGGCTAGAGTGCCACCTTTGGTAGTGCTGCAATGCTGCAATGTCAGCATCAGATTTCTGCTCAACTGATAAAGCATTTGGATACGTTTGGCACTCAACCTTAACTTACATATGGACACATTCAGATATCCAAAACCTGGAACAGAAAACCCCTAGGTTTATTTTGTTTTGGGTTATTTTGAGTTTTTCCCCCAGGGAAAATTTAAACAAAAGAAAACAAGCAAAACAAAACACACATACACACATGTGCACACAGGCATGCACATGTGTACACACACACACACAAATAGGGAAAAATCCATCCCACCTCACCCATTATTTTAACTACATAGGGTAGTAGGCTGACTATTTCAGAACATATTTAGAGCTTCGTATTATGAACTGGTGAAAGATTATATTCTTAGACTTTTATTTGCATATAGTTTCTTTTTATATCAGGTGTAATTCCAGCAATAAATAGGTTTTTAGGCTGCAAATGGGATATCTATTTATGGGATTTTTTGGATGGGTGGGGGATTTTACAAAATATTTATGAGGTTAATATGCAGCTTTTCCAGTAAGTGTCACCTATATTGATGGTTCTTAACTTGGATATTAGTGGACTTCTCATTATTTTTAGTCAGCATGAGCAATGTTGTAGGAGCTGTAGTCTGACAACATCTGGGAAATCAAGGTTGAAAACAATATATACCAGAAATACTCAGCTGCACCTTCCAGCCTACTGGAACCCTACAGGTTCAAAAATACATTGCATCTTATTCAGAAGGACTAGAACCCCATCACCCTTGTGTTCCATCACCTGAAGAGAGGCAGGGAATTTGTGGTTCCTAGATATTGTTGGGTTGTAACTGTTATCATTTCTAGCCATGGTCATGGTGATGTTTTGGGAACTGAAATGCACAACATCTGGCAAGTTATTACCCAGCTTTTCACTCTAAAGCAGGGGTTCTCAACCTATAGCCCACAGGCTGGCCTTGGCCTGCAGTACCATTTCATGTGGCCCACAATGCTGCCACCACTGCCACCAGAAGTGGATGTGGATTCATTTATGAGAGCTGCAGATGTGTTTTATGGCTGTGTTTATGACAAGGAGAACCACTAGTCCAGCCCTCTCAGCTGTCTGAGGGGACATGGTCTGACTCTTCACTTAAAAAGGTTGAGAACTCCTGCTCCAAAGGGTCTAATGAGAGACAAGCAGATGACTCAGAGTTGTATACTACAAGGGCAAGTTTGTAGGGTAGCTATTTGTAGTTATTCAAACAAAATCTGTACACAAACTATACCTCTGATCATTTTAGTACTAGCTACAATTATATTGTGTTTTTATTCCAAGAGAACCCATGTGTCAGAATCCTACTGACAATTTATGCATGCATTAGAAAAACTGAATTATTAGCAACTTTCTCTGGCCTCTTTGTATCTTCAAAAACCAGGAAACGATTGTTGTGCTATCTGAAAATACTATGTGTTCTTAGGAGGAGGAGTTCCTTGGAAGATGTCCTGTATAGAGCCTAATGAACAGCAAGACTATGATTCCCAGCATCTTCTGGACTCAAAAGAGCCTTCCTTCCTATAGTCAGTCACATGACAGTGATGTAGTTGACCAGTCAATGGAAGAAGCTAGGGGTCATATTCTTGCTGCCCATTAGGTTGCATAGAGGGCACTTCCTGAGAACAATATCTCTCATAAGCACCTAGCATTTTTACACAGATATTTCAGAAAGCACCACAGTTATTTTCAAACTGAGAAAATGGAGGATTGCTCGTTTAAACACAACAAATATGACCTGTTCTTATTTCTGACTTTCCATTTCTCAGTTAAAGTAATTTATATTGCTATGCTTTATGAAGAAAACACACTTCCCAGAAGAACCATAAGTGATTTTGTTGAACTGATTTGCTTGCATTAATTTTTAATACAACAAATTTCAAGTTGCTTGGCAGCTCCAGATATAGAAGATGATATCAAATACCCACAAAAGCAAGGAAAAGGCTGAGTAACCGAAGTGCAGTCCTAATCATGCATAGTGGCCACTTAAGAAAAGCATCAAAGAAATGGGACCTACAGTATTCCCAGGTGACTGAAGCAAAGTTGGTCCCAGGTTTGAGAGAAAATTATATAATGCATAACAATCCAAGTTTCCCTACTCTTTTGATTAATCCTGGCTCTTTCTCATTTGCTTCCACAACAAATCCTGTTCAGAACAAAGAAAGCAAAGGGATATTTCCTGTTGTGCCTGGGTTCATAGTTTTTGTGTGTGTTATCCGGTACAGCTTGTCCACAGCCATACAGGCGGTCTCTTCTCCCAGAAGGTGCAGTGCAGAATCAAACTCCCAAAAGCTTGGCTCTCCAGCCAGACACCTAAACCAATGAGCTATTCAGCCAACTTTCTGTTGAAGCAAAATCCTGTTGTCTAGCACATCCTCAAAACTAAGGGTTGGTTAGCCCTCACAACTCACTGCCATTTGTATTTCCCTGTCTTCAATATGTATGTTTCATAAAGTAATGGAAACATAGAAATATCTGGAGAAGGATCAGGTTGGAGTGTCATGAGAAAGACTTTTTTGGGGGGGTGGGGGGGTGGGGGGGTGGGGAGTCTCTGTTGTTTTTCAGACCCAGACTGGGAAGCACTGCACATCCCTGGTCTCATTTGTTTGTTTATTTCAGGTTTTATGTTTTTGCATAAAAATGTGCCTTTTGGGGAAGGCTGATCAGGAAGCAAGAGTAATTGATCTTCTACTTGGGAAGTTTTTCAGACTATGGGATGTGAACAAACATGCTCAAATAGTAAGGGGGGAAAGTCAAAGATTCTTCACCAGTCATGAAGGGAAACCTCTTTGATCTATTTCTAAGCTTAACCAATTCATATTATTGAATATGAAGCTTCATGGCTTTTCCTTACTTTTTTTATTTTTTAAAAAAACAATTGCAAGTAGAAAAGCAGTATGTCAGAGAGAAAGCTGTGACTCTTCCCTGATAGATCAACTTTCTTCACAGAAAAAGATTTGTTCAAAAGTACATTTTGGTTATGTGAGCTCTCTCTCACAGTATAAAATGGTACAGTCAGATATGACTTTACTATTTCATCTCTTGTATTCCTAACTCTAAAGCTAGCTGTAAAAAGTCATTTCCCCCAATCAGATTCAAATACGAAATGCAAAGACCTCAGAGTCGTTTTGCCAGCAGCAAGAATGAAGGTCATTAAAGGGTAGAAGGAAGGCATGGTTTTTCTATTGAAAGCAATAGCATAACTGTCAAGTTTCGGGACATTTCTGTCAAACCCCCATATTTTACACTCTTTCCTGCCATCATCCCGTATTAGTTAGACTGCAATTAGACTGGAGTTAGACTGGAGGCCAGCACAGAATAAGCATAGCAGTCCAGTTTCTCGTTTTGGCCGGGAAATTTCCCTTACTTGACAGAAATTTCCAGAAACTTGACAGGTATGCAATAGTATTTTAAATCAGTATTGTTTTGTCAGAGAGCTTGATGGCCTTTTGTTTCTTATGTAGGAACTACAAATGACAGTCAGAAACAGCTAACACAGACACATGGAAGGGGATGGCTTAATTTGTTTAATAAAATCAATCAAGGGTACCTTTTGCTTTGTGTTAACCTATAAGACTGAATTTAATATATCAACTAGCTTTTTAGTTGCACCTAGTTCAAAGCACCCTCATCTCTGTGGCAAAAAGACTTGAGCCCAAACTCCAGGCAATGAAACATGTGTGTCATTTGACAGTTCACTCAAAACTGTGGATATTTCAGACTGGATGGTGTCCTCAGGTGTCCTCCTTTAGGATTTGGTTGGCCCAGAGGGAGCAATACTTCACCAACGTTTGGAATAATTGTTCCACAGGCTGATGCAAAACTGATGGGCTTCGCCCCTTTTCTCATTTTGAATAATTGCCTTTAAAATTTACCCCACTGTGCTTGATGGTTCAGTCTGCCATAAAAGAACAGCATCAGGAGAAGGCAGGAGGCGGACATATTTACAAGAGTTATTTAAACCTAATGGGCATTAGTTGTTTTCCAAAATAGGCACCTAAAAGCTCTGCAATAAAAATTGCTACAGAGCAATAGGAAGCCCTTTGTGTTTATAGTGTCTCAGGCAAAGCATTCTAGATGTCCTCCTAACCTCCTATTGTTTATGTTCATATTTGCCTTCATAAAAAGTAGGGAGCCCATTTCTTTTAACTGTGCTCACTTCTTTTGGCCAAAGCAGCTCATCCTATTTGGACAGCTGACCATTGTGTTGGTAATTGTGCCTACCATGGATTGAAAGGCTAGTTTTGTTCTTGCTTTTTGACTGCCCCTCTCTCTTTCCCATCTTTTAGTCTATGAACCAAGTGGCTCATCTTTTAAATGATACATTCATGCTGTTGGAAGCTGCACACCAGGGAGGGAACTGCCCCTTTCAAGCTAGCATTTATGCAATCTAGCTGTTATGTGGGGAGGTGGCATTAGGATGTGTGTGTGTGTTATTTTTGTTTTTCAATGCAACTAGAAGGCTGTAGGGAGTTGAAGTGCCTTTCCTAGCTTCAAATTTAGTGAATGGAAAAGACAGCTTTCTATGCAAATGTCAAACATATCAGTACATTCAGCACAGTCGCATGGCTCTTAGTCCATTCCCATTTCAATTGCTGTTGCTTATAATAAAACCATAGCAAATTATCCCAATCAGTAGCCTGACAGTATTTAACTGCTTTGTGGCTCCACATAAATAAACAAGCCAATTCTAAACTTTGTTGTACTCATACTTCTTGCTGTTTCTACCCATTCTCTTGGTTAATGTGGGGAGAAATGGACAAGACACTCTTCTACTTCTGAGCTAGACTTAGATGCAGGCTACCTAATGATGGTTCATAAGAACACAAGAACAGCCTTGCTGGAACAGGCCACAGCCCATCCAGTCCAGCATTATGTCTCACACAGTGGCTCACCATTTGCTTTAGGGTATTCCCAAGCAGATGCCTTCACCTGCTTAGGATTCCCTGGAAATGGCATTGAGAGATATCCTTCCTATCTCTCCAACCCGGAGGTTGTCCTTAGGTATCTATAATTATAGCCATTGATACCCTTGTCCTCCATGAACCTGACTAATCCTTTCTTAAAGCTGTCAAGACTGACAGCTGTCACTTCTTCTTCTGGCAGGGAGTTCCATAGACCAGTGGTCCTCTGGGTGAAAAAGTACTTTCTCTTATTTGTTTGAGAAGTAGTACCCAAAGGTTTCAAGGAATGCCCCCTAGTTCTAGTGTTGTGCGATAGGGAAAACAGTATTTTCCTTATCTACTTTGTCCACACAATGCATGATTTTATAAACTTCAAACAGGTCACCTCTTAGACACCATCATTCAAGAGTGAAGAGACCCAACCGTTGCAGCATCAGATGGTAAGGAAGGTGTTCCAGTCCCCTAATCATTCAGGTTGCCCTCCTCTGCACTTGTTCCAGCTCCATAATATCCTTCTGGAGGTATGGCAACCATAACTATACACAGTGTTCCAGATGGGGCCTCACCATAGATTGACAAAGAGGAAAAATGACACTTGCTCACTTAATTTCTATACCCTTCTTAATGATCCCTAGCATTGAGTTTGCTTTTTTCACTGCTGAGGCACACTGAATTGACACCTTCATTGAGCTGTCCACCAGGACACCAAGGTCCCTTTCCTGGTTTGTCACAGAGAGTTCAGACCCCATCAGTTTATAAATGTAATTGGTTTTTTTGCCCCAACATGCATCACTCTGCACTTACTATTGTTGAAGCTCATTTGACACTGTTTTGCCCACTCCCCCAGTGTCAATAGATCCCTCTGGAGCACTTCACAATTTCTCACAGTTTTCACTACCCTGTATAATTTAGTGTCGTCAGCAAATTTGACTACCTTGCTGTTTACTCCTACTTCTACATCATTTATGAAGAGGTTGAAAAGCAGGGCACCCAGTACTGAACCTTGGGGGACCCCACTCTTTACTTCCCTCCACTTAGAGAAGTGCCCATTTAGTGATACCCTCTGTTTCCTGTCCCTTAACGAGTTGCTGATCCAGGACAAAACCTGTCCCTTTATTCCATGACTGGCAAGTTTATTCAAGAGCCTTTGGTGTGGAACCTTGTCAAAAGCCTTCTGAAAGTCCATATAAACAATGTCAACTGGATCCCCCTTATCCACATGCTTGTTGACACTCTCAAAAATTCCAACAGATTAGTGAGGCATGATTTGCCCTTGCAAAAGCCATGTTGGCTCTCCTTTAGCAGTGCCTTCTCTTCTATGTGCCTATTAATTCTATATTTTAGGATGGTTTCCATCACTTTACCTGGGACATATGTCAAACTGACTGGTTGTTAATTTCCTGGATCAGCCTTGGATCCTTTTTTAAAAATTGGTGTTACATTCGCTACCTTCCAGTCAACAGGCACAAACCCTGATTTCAGGGAAAGATTATATATTTTGGCTAGGAGATCAGCAATTTAATCTTTAAGTTCCCTGAGAACTCGTGGATGGATGCCATGTGGTCCTCGTGATTTGTTAGCATGTAGTTTAACAAGACATGCAAGGACCTTCTCCCTGGTTATTTCTATCTGGCTTAATTTTTTGTTTTCCTTGGTTGTATTATTATATTGTATCCTGTTGGACATGTTGTAATTTGCCACCTTGAGTCAGCTTCGGCTGAGAAAGTGTGGGATATAAATTTAATTTATTATTATTATTATTATTATTATTATTATTATTATTATTATTATTATTATTATTATTATTATTATTATTATTATTATTATTATTCTCTCCCTACGAAGATAGGCTCTGTTTTGGGCATGTGGTCTCTGTCTTCTTCAGTGAATACTGAAGCAAAGAATTCATTGAGTCATTCTGCAATCTCTGTTTTCTCTTTAATAACCCCTTGTCTTCCATTGTCATCTAATGGTCCAATGGCCTTCCTAGTTGGGTTCTTACTTCTAATGTACTTAAAGAAGTCTTCATTATTTCTCTGAGTGTTTTTAGCTATACACTCCTGAAAGTCTTGCTTTGCTTTCCTGATTGTTGCCTTGCATTTGTTCTGCCAGAATGTATGTTTCTGTCTGCTGTCCTCATTCGGACAAGCTTTCCATCTTCTAAATGAGCTTTTCTTGCTTTTGATCACTTCCTGAACAGCTCCTGTAAGCCACATTGGAGTCCTCTTGGACTTGGCAGTTCCTTTTTTCCTTTTGGTTATGCATTCCAATTGGACCTCTGTTTTTATCTTTGTAAACAACCTCCATGCCTCTTAGAGTGTATGGACTCTCTCAATTTTTCCCTTCCAGCTTCATTTTTTTACTAGTTTCCTCATCATTGGGAAATTTCCTTTTTGAAAATTTAAGGTGTCTGTGTTAGATTTTATCAGTGTTCAGCTCTCTGGAGAATTGAAATACCAGAGCTCAAAGATATCTCCTGGATTTTCTACCTATTCTGATGATTGTTAGCTACTCCAGCTTAGTGGAAATCTTTGTTTCATTCTAGAATCTTATTATACCTTTCTTTGTAGCTACTAGTAAAAATAAATTGAAATTGAAACCTGCATATATGGCTTATGACTGCTTTCCATTCACAACATTTTAAAGCAGAAGTAGTAGAAGTTCTGGGTTATTTATCCCCATTTCCCAACCTGCTACCAATAGCATTGAGAAGGACAGTTTTAATATTCCTTTGTGTCTTGGATGACTCAGTCTCATATCAGTTTGTCTTTTGCATATTGATAGCTCTCATTCTAGCAGTTTCCTATCATTTCTGAGGGCCATTCTAAGTATCAACATGCCACTTCCTGTCAGGTCTTGGGAAATCTCATTGCAAGCATACAGTGGGTTGCAATTTTTCCCAGAAATTCAGCAGGCAAGATCGGGAGATGTACTTGTTCCTTTCACAGGATTAATAGAGCTATGTCACCACATCTTGGAAAGGGACTTCAACACAAGGTGAACCTTTGGAATTCCAGATGCTTTGGACTTCAACACACAGAATCACCAGACTGTGTTGTCAATGATGGAATGCCTATGTTTCATCACTCCTGGCTTAAAGAAAATATTCCCTCTGGCATCAATACCTCCCCTCTGTGTTGCTCAATTTGCCATTGATTAGTTACTCTGTAAAGCAGGCATTCTCAACCTCCGTCACTCAGGCTGGATGTGGTTTGTGGTGCCAAATCATCCAGCTCACACACTCAGTCCAGCCACCGCTACCACGGCCACACCTGCCACCAGAAGAGACTGCAGACACATTTATGGCAGCCCTGGATGCATTTATGGCAGTGCTTATGATGAGGGACCACCATTCCATCCACCTCAACTGTCTGAGGGATCATGACCAGGACCCCAACTTTAAAAGGTTGGGGACCTCTGCTGTAAAGCACAGACATTTAAAGGCTTTTTTTTTTTGCATTTCCTAAGTATATCTAGTTATATATAGCACATGATTTTCTAACGAGAGAAAAGAAATCCAGAAATCAATATTTCGTATATATTAAATTACTTATGTGTTTAAATGCTGAATTAGCAGTAACCTGGACATGTGGGTTCTGCCAAAATGAATGGAATGGAGCTGACTTAACATTTGCTTTCAAAAGTTATCCATTCTTATCACTGAGTGGATCAAGAGGGACTCTCCCAGGATTTTATTCCAGTCAGAATAATTCAAATTCACAACTACAAATGGTTGTGATACTAGAACTTAAATGTTGAGCCAATAAGTTTCAGAACTACAGTGGGGGAAGAGCTGGATTTTAAACAAGGAGATTTGGGTTGGTATCTCAGAATAATTCTGGGAGAGTCTCCATTATGCTTCATGATTCATCTACATAAAAAGCAGAGTGGAGATGGTAGAATGTTACAGTCATAGTACTGCCTGCAGTGTTTCGAGTGCTGTAAGATAATATTGCTGTCTGAGCAGGATATCATGAGTAGGATATCCAGTAGACCACACTGTCAACAACTCAATGGCAATTGTCAGGCAGCAGTTAACTAACCTGACAATCCTGAGGACTAATGGACTTGGGCGATGAAGGGTGATGATTCCCAAGTGGACTAAATCCAACTTGAATACATCTTGATGAAGGGCAATAGCTTCATCAATACTGACCTGGGGCTGAGGAGAACTTTGCCTGCCAAAAGTGCTCAGGACCAGAAATAGCAATATAAATTATTGTTGTATACCACCCCCTGGTGCTTAGTGCACTCTCTGGGTGATTCCCCCCAACATGCTGGGTCCTCATTTTACTGACCTCAGAAAGATGGAAGGCTGAGTCAACCTTGATCCCTGGTCAGATCAAACTCACAAAAACCACTGCACCACCAGGGCTCATTGGAACTAGATCAGTGGTGCGGGTGTCACACTGTGACGTGGAAGCCATATGGAAGGCTAATCTTCATGGCTAATTGCCATGATGATAGTCAATTTGTGAAATTGCATATGGCACTTGAAGAAGAAGTAAGATGAGATGACATTTTTTATTAGTTGCTATGTGAAAATAAGCAAAATTTTGAAATTTGAACTAGTGCATTTACTTATAGCTAGACAAACTTGTAGGGCTTGTTAACTTGTTAATTTCTGTCTTCCAAATGTCTTGGTTCTTGGTAGACAAAGGTAGAGTGGTTTATTATTATTACATTCTCCTATCAAGGTATCTGCCTCCTACTATTAAGTGTGGTCTTTTAGTGGTAGTTCATTGAGACAAGTACAAAATTCTGTTGGTATGCTGCTCACCGTGCTGATTAACAGGTTCCCTATTTGAGCTAGTGGACTTGGGTAATGGTTGTCATAGGGACTTCCACGGCCATACTAGATACCTTTATTTTTGATGGTTCAGTTTCTCCATACCTCCATGACAACCACTGGCCTGTTTTCATTAATACAATTTCCTGCCTATAGTGTAGAGATGTAAATTGAATTTGCTTTTTTTTTTACAGAGGAGAGAGTAATGGTGATGGAAAATTTGAACCTATTATTTTTGCAACTGTGCACCAATGACAAGCCTCAGTTCTTATATTGTTCATATGTTTGGGAAACTAGTTAAGCTTAGGCCAATTTGGAGGCTGCTGAATTTGACTTTGGACTTAATCTGAATCTCTCCTAAGAAACGCAAATATTTATTCCTCACAGTAGCTAATATTGGGTGTCAATGAACAGCAGTCATTTTTGCTGTGTAAGTATGATTGCCCCACATCAGTGAGGCAAAATAATGCCTGGCAAATTTGCAGAGATTTTTTGTACTATATGCCTTTTGATTATTGCTATTCATTTTAAAAGCAACTGCTAATAACTTTTTTGAAATTGACAAAACTGAGGGAAATGTGCAGGGATACCTTCCCCTTATGAGAAAACCAAGGCCACAATTTTTCTAATGTCTAGAAAATGGATGCTGAGAAATTGAGAAGTTAAATAAAAGGATGCACTTATCTCTATATATATTTTTATGAACAGTGGTTAGGAAAATGGTGACAGTATAGAGGAGGCTAAAGCTAATAAGTTGGAAAATATTCTGATGGATAGAGTCATTGATTGTGAAGCGATAGTGAAGTGTTCATATTTTGGAGGGGATTATTTAGCTTCTTCTCCATGGTTTTTGTTTTGTTTTTGGAAGTTTCATCGAAATGGCGTCATATTGATGATTCAATGTAAAACATCTAAAGAAGTGCAGCAAAATAAATACATGTTTGGAAGATTGTGATAAATGAGAACAGTTTAAGACTTTTGGTTTTCTGCTTAGTACAGAAGTCATGAGATGTTCAAAAGAAGGGTGAGGAGGATAGAGGATGTGGAGCATAAACCAACAGAGGCAGAAATTGTTAAGTATACAGTATGTTTTTTTAGGCATATTTGTGATGATATAGCCTTTCATGTCTTATAGATTCCACATAGGTCATTGCAAAATTTTTCAAGAAATAATTAGTACACAGCATCATTGCAGGCGCACCCACCCAAATAAAGACTCAGACACCGGTATTGGATTAAAGGCATTGGGCCACTTTTATTGAATAATGCCCTAGTCCGAATTATCGCTTTCAATTGGTGTATCATCCAACTGTAATTCTTTAAGGCAAGCAGGCTGCAGTAGCACTGGTAAGGTTCCACCCAAAATGCCAATGGCTATTGGCTACATGTATCAATTTGTATCAATTTGTTTGTTGACACAAACAAATTGTTGACCGAAGTCAATATACTATCTACTGACCCCACCCTATGATGTGTATCCGTCCAAATATCAAGGTGATGCAGGCTGTGAAGCTCCTAGCATCACCCCTTTCATGGTTCGCCCTTGACCGGCCAATCTTGTTTCCCCTGTACCTATCTACGTGTTGGCCAGTCAATTGCGAACCTGCCGGATACCTGTGGGTCATAAATCTTTACCTTACCAGTGCTACCCACCACACGGGGAGGCGTCCATGATGACTCACCGCCCCCCCCCCCCCCCAGACCATCAGCTCGGTCGCCAGGCCCGCTTGCACGTCCTCCAGAAAGAGGTTCATACCTCTGGCCGACAGGTGGACCCCATCTCCTGCATACAGGTTAAAATCCTGCAACCCTATCCCTGGGTGTCGAATGGCTGTCCCCAAGCCATTCTCAACAAGAAACCGGGGAACAGCCCTGTTCACTGACCGCTGGGCACGGTCCAAACCACAGAGATCCATGCCTCCTCTATAACAGTGTCTCGGCATGATGTCAGACCATAGCAACCGTGTGTACGGACATAAATAATTTAGAAACGCCAGGTCACTGCACACCGACATTTTAAAGGAAAGGCCAGTGATCTGTGCGAGATCATTGGCGCTGAGGTGCAGAATCAGAACATCAGGCGGTCCAGCATCCCTGATGGACATCAGGAATGGCAACAGTTCCCGCCACCTCATGCCATGCATACCATACCACTGCATACGCGCGGTGGCACGTAGCCCGAGATGGGGTCCCCATTCTGACGAACAGCATACTGTGCCGCCCAGTGCACATAAATTGTGGCCCACCAGCCACCCTGCCACCGGTGTGCGGAAACACACAGGGTCTGTAAGATAAGGAGAGAGAATTGAGGGCATAACAAGGCACTCATGCAGTGAGGGGACGAACAGACGGAGAAGAAAGGCGCAAATCCCCACCTGCCCATGCAACGTATGTCAGCCCCCGAGTACCCAAATGCAGCTGCAGTTGATGCAGCGCCTATCTGAAATGAATGGGTACCTTAATGAGCCCCAGGGACCCCCACACTGTGAAGCGCCATCCCAGTAACCCTCCAGCATTGTAATTTGGTAAGGGGAGACCCATCTTGGTGGCAGAACAACAGGCCAGGGCATGAACCCTGCGTTGCCACAAAAGCATGTAGAACAATCACAAGTGAACAAAATTTAATATTCTAGCTAAAAGTTGTGAGATATAAATAGTGGTACACTGAACTACTGCTTGAGGGGTCTGGAAACCATCATAATGTATGCCCATACATGTACAACACTATATTTCGGGATACAACACCGAATATATAACATGCAAAAAGGGACAGTAACAAAAGGAAAACCCCTCCCCTCTCCTTCAAGACGAAACTGAGTGAGCCGAAAAAGTGCGAGCTTCAAGCAACAACGATTTAAAGTTTGAGCATATCAACACGTTCGTGTAAGCAAAGTCATGATATGTAGTTTCAGAGTCTTTTTCTACGTTACTGAACGGCATGAAACGTCGCTCATCAGGTAGAAGACACATCGGCTCAACCCAGATAAGGGGGATGCAAAGTCCGTTAAATACTGATGTCCCTCCGGTATGGTGACATTTCGGAGACTTCCTCAGAGTCTACAGTATATAACGAGAAAATATACATATATATATATATATATATATATATATATATATATATATATATATATATATATATATATATATATATATATATATATATATATATATATATATATATATATACACGCAATTTATACCCGGTCACCTCTATAAGTGTTAAAAGCGAACAATTTGCATGTGTACCGCCTAATAAAACTATACATAAAAATGCTATCTTAGAGGTGTCACTAATATATACATCATCCAAAACTGGAAAGAACACAGACAGGAAAACAGACAGAGACATACCTATCGGAATAACATTTCTGGCGCGTGAACCTCATAGGTTTATTCTTATTGTGTTCCCGCATTAGAATTGGTAGTCGAATCCTGGTTTAAATAGTCTGGGTGAAAGGTTATGCTACTGAATCATCTACAGCTGATTGTCTACTTTCATGTTGGTTTTGGAGGTGGGGAACGACACAATGATCAGTACTGATGGTGGAAGGAAGAAAGTTGGTGATGAATTGTTAAATGTTAAAGTGAACCTGGCAACTTATAAAAAGGCTGAGAGGTCCCAATCCGTATTTAACCCAGAGGGGAATAAGGTATTGAAATGGTGAATGTAAAACGCCTCCCTCTGGAGTAGGAAGCGTTCCACATCAATTTTCTCATATTTGGTCGGTATGTATGTTTCCAAAATTACCAATTTTAAATCTTTATAGCTGTGTTTATTTTCTATAAAGTGGCTGACCATGGGTGCGTTTGGGGTGCGATTCTTGATTCGTGATATATGTTTGCCCAAACGCACCCTGATTGGTCTCCTAGACTGCCCGATGTAAGCTAGCTGACAGGTACATTTTAACATATATATTGATTCCTTCGTGCTGCAACTGGAGAATGATTTTAAGTCCAGAGCGAAGTTGCTTGAAGGTAGTTGTACATGCTTGGTCCGCCAAACGCACCCATGGTCAGCCACTTTATAGAAAATAAACACCTCCTTGTCCTTCAGGCCACACAGCACTCCGTCCCTGAGGGCCGTCTCTAGGTCGTCCCATCTGCAGGGGCCGGCGGCTATCCTCATGGCTGTTACGAATGCCTCAACCGACTCGTCCGACGCTTGGACTCGCCTCCAAAACGCGCTCCGAGCGGGAAACATTGCCCTCGAGGGACGGAAACGCTCACGCAGCAGCTTCATGATGTCGTCTGCTTTGAATTCGCTCACCTTCTTCGGTGCAATGATGCCCACCAGCGTTCGCTTGGTTTCTATCCCAAGCATTCTGGTGAGGATGGCCCTCTTCCTCTCCTCATCGTCTTCTTTGACTTTGAGTTCCACCAGCGCCGCCTGGAAGTCCATCTCAAAAAGCTCCCAGTCTTGCGGTTTGGTGATGTTGAACCCGCTCGGTGCCCTGGCTGCTCCTTGGGGATCCATTAATCCCATCCTCGTCGCCAATTTAGTGTATGAAAACCAAGACACAGGACACAGCCTCGGGCTGGGTTAACTCAGGTTTATTGCATGGTGGTCAGAGGGAACATGAGGTAATGGCGGATCAATAGCTCTTTATATACTGTAGTAACACATTTGAACGAGGTTCCATGATAAGCTTGAGCCAAATCGAGTTTAGCGAAACACTTTCCCCCGTTCAGCCTGGCCAGCAGGTGGCTGACCACCGGCACCGGGTATGCATTAGGGCGGACCGCCTTGTTAATTGTACACTTATAATCGGCGCAAATGCGCACCTCCCCGTTAGCCTTCAGAGCGGTTACAATTGGAGTTTCCCACTCCGCGGAATCAACAGGAATAAGAATCCCCTGGCCCACCAGTTTGTCCAGTTCCGCCTCTATTTTGTCCTTTAGTGCGAACGGCACCCTGCGCGGTTTGAGTCTTATCGGGCGGACCTCCGGGTCTAGGTCGAAGGCTACAGGGGGTCCCTTGAACTTTCCAAGTCCTTTTTTAAAAACGGCGGGATGCGCGTCGCACACCGCTTGTATTGGATCCACCCCCACGGTATGCACTCCCCCTATGAACAAACCTAAGGGCTGAAACCACTGCGTCCCTAGGAGGCTACAACTGCCCCCCTTAAGGACAACTAGGGGCAGCTCCGCAGAATGTCTCTTAAAACTGACCCGAAATTTCCCGACCCCCAACACCGGAATGCTGTTTCCCTGTACATCTCGTAGCGTGGACCTCAACGTTTTAAGTTTGGGTCGCACGTGGGGGTCGATTTTCAAGAACTCTTTCTGGGAAATTATAGAATAGGAGGACCCCGAGTCAATTTCCATCCTGATAGGGGCCCCTTGTACTAGTACCTCAACGAAGTAATGGGACTGTCCCGCGGACACGCTGAACACCGGAGCGTCGTCCTCGCTGTCGTCCGAGATGCGGCCCACGCCGTCCTGCTTCCTCGTGGTCTGGGCGCCATCTTTGGACCTTGCTGGACGGTCCGGTCAGGTTGAGCGGTCTTGTGACTGCCTCCGGCCCTCCTTCCGTTTTCTGCACGCCTTGGCGATGTGCCCCCGACGGCCGCAGGTGTAACACTCGGCTTTCCTGAATGGGCACCTTGCGCGCTCATGGGCCGCTCCGCAACCATCGCAGCGGCGCCCCCCTTTTCGGACCCTTTGGACCTCCTCGCCGTCGCTGCCTTCCGTAGACGACTTTGAGGCCCTTCGGGTTGCGTGCACCGACTGTCCGGACTTTCCGTGCACCGAATTCTCCGCTTTGCCGGCTCTAGGACGCCACTCACGCCACTGGTGCATTTCGTCCACTCCAGCATTCGTGGACTCCGCAGCTTCCGTGGCCTCTACAACCTCCGCCAGCGTGGGTGGTGGCTCCTTGTTCATCAAGCTGCGCTGCACCTCCTTGTCCTTCAGGCCACACAGCACTCCGTCCCTGAGGGCCGTCTCTAGGTCGTCCCATCTGCAGGGGCCGGCGGCTATCCTCATGGCTGTTACGAATGCCTCAACCGACTCGTCCGGCGCTTGGACTCGCCTCCAAAACGCGCTCCGAGCGGGAAACATTGCCCTCGAGGGACGGAAACGCTCACGCAGCAGCTTCATGATGTCGTCTGCTTTGAATTCGCTCACCTTCTTCGGTGCAATGATGCCCACCAGCGTTCGCTTGGTTTCTATCCCAAGCATTCTGGTGAGGATGGCCCTCTTCCTCTCCTCATCGTCTTCTTTGACTTTGAGTTCCACCAGCGCCGCCTGGAAGTCCATCTCAAAAAGCTCCCAGTCTTGCGGTTTGGTGATGTTGAACCCGCTCGGTGCCCTGGCTGCTCCTTGGGGATCCATTAATCCCATCCTCGTCGCCAATTTAGTGTATGAAAACCAAGACACAGGACACAGCCTCGGGCTGGGTTAACTCAGGTTTATTGCATGGTGGTCAGAGGGAACATGAGGTAATGGCGGATCAATAGCTCTTTATATACTGTAGTAACACATTTGAACGAGGTTCCATGATAGCCCATTGGCTACTGTCTGCGTGACGTCATTGCTGGTCACGCCCTTCTTGTCCAGGTGTAGGTGGCGGCGGGAAAACTTCCCGCGCTGTTGCCTTTGATGAGTTTGGACCAAGAGAGCTTGGACGCTCGCTGCTGCCAGCTGGTGGTCATTAGCTCGCGTCCTATTACAGGGTTTATGTGATACAGCTGAAGGTTACATTGTTGCCCATAGGCAAGGTTACATTGGTTCAGATACATTGTTATCCATGTGGAGGATCAAACCATTAGGACACAACACCTACCCAGCTGTAAAGCGCTAGGTGGAGAAAACACTTATATCTCTGATTTATAAGAGCTACAAATGAAAGCTTGGAATCTTGGCCAGCTGGTGATAAACAGGTGCTAGAATGATAAGTCAGTATGGTCAGTAGCATATCACTTGGAGGATTCTGACCATTTCATTATGAAAAAGTAATTTCTGAGCTCTGCAATAATCCTCTCCTTGAGATCCAAGCCCCCTACACAGTTTCCGAGATACTGATCATGTAGATGCAAAAGCAAAGTCAGCCGTGTGCTCCATGTATAAAACATGTGCAAAAGTAGCAGATGATATCTTTTCTTGATCGCTAAATAATTTTAAAAAAGCATTGCAAGCTTTCATTATCCTGATCATGTAGAGAAACTGTGTGCATTCATAATATCTCCCTTCCACACACATGGCCATGATAGTGGCAAGACTGGCATGGCCCTGTGTTCATTCTAGGTCAGGGGTCAGCAACCTTGGCTCTCTAGATGTTCTTGGTCTTCAATTCCCAGAAACACTGATCAACAAGTGTACTGACTTAGACTTCTGGTAATTGAAGTCCAAGAATACCTGGAGAGCCAAGTTTGCTGACCTTGTTCTAGGTAATCATAAATCCAGGAAAAATATAATACCTGAGTATGGTATATTTTTTCTTTTTAATAACAAGCTTATCTGAATTGCAAGAAACTGTTAAAAGGCATCCCTATTTTTGTCTTGTGGGAGAAATATCCATAAATGAATCCATAGAAGCAATTATCCATTAATAGCAGTTGATAAAGTGACCGGAGAAGCGGGTGCTACTGAATAAGCTTTTATTCCCATCAAAGTAAAATGGTAACATAGTGGCATATGTGTGCATGCACATGCAAACACACACAGATATATATTTTCCCCTCTAACTGAAACCTGAGTATTTTATAGGGCTGGCCCTTAGAGTCCTTGTTTCCAAGGCTACAAATTACAGGAATCTTTTTTCCACTCACAGCCATAGAAACAAGACTATAACCAACATAAATTGCCTATAATTTTCTTATTCCCATAATTCACCATTTATGCACCTGAGGTTGCAATGGATGAGTAACGAAAAAAGTGATTTTTATATTGCTACAAGAAGATGACTCAGATCACGAATGAAAGCTGCATATTATTATTTGAGGCAGAAAAATGAACTAAAATCTTTGACCCAATCTGGGGATATAGAACAACATTCAACAGTATCGATTACCAAAACTCAGCAGCTGGTAAAGAGTTCATTCAATGCTACACATTCAGAAATTCCATACTGTGGCTAGTACCCTCTTAAATAACCTGTCATTTGAGATTTATTATATTCATTCTGCAAATTTTCTATATTGATGATTACAGAATAATCCTATGGAAAAACTACATATGTAAATTAGCTCTTAATCAGCTGTGAAGTCCCTAGTTAAAACACCCCTCAGTTATATAATAGGCCAACATTGACAGCTGGTCACTACTTGAAGTGTATCTTAAAAAAAAAGTAGTTAGTTACAGTTCTAAGGTCCCTTCTCCTTATGCACAAATAACTGCAAATTATTTCTAATCACTTCAGTCTGAATATAGCAACAAAAAGCAGAGTACAGACTAGTACAATGTGATATTCTTCCTCCACCAAGTAAAACCACACACCCATAATTAAAACTAATGTCACACTGAAAAAGGAAATTCTTTATCCCTTGTTCATTTAGAATCATAACATAATTTAGTTATGCTTTCATTTGGAGAAAAGAACTAATTATGAATAACTCTTTCTTGCTATCAGAGAGAAAAAAAACACAGAAAGAAAAAAAGTGGCACTTTAAAGACTAAGTGCTGTATTTTAATGTTAGCTTTCATGGATCAAGTCCACTTCATCAGACAGAAGAGTGAGGCATTGTGGCATCAATTTATACACATCAGGTACTGAGGTACACAATGATTAGAATAACAGATAAGTTTACAAATCAATGTGGCTTTTGACAACCGGTAACACCTGTTTCATTGGCTTTGATTGTGTGGACCACAATAAATTGTGGCAAGTCCTTAAAGAGATGGGAGTACCAGATCACTTCACCTGTCTTGTGAGAAATCTGTATGTGCGTCAAGAAGCGACAGTTAGGACAGGATACGTAATAACTGGTTGGTTTAGAATAGGAAAAGGAGTACGTCAAGGCTGTACATTATCACCCTGCTTATTTAACTTATATACAGAGTCCATTGTGTATAATGCAGGGCTGGAAGAAACACAGGCTGGGATTAAGATTGCTGGGAGAAATATCAACAACCTGAGATATGAAGATGACACTACCCTAATGGCAGAAAGTGAAGAAGTCCTAAAGAGCCTTTTGATGAGGGTGAAAGAGGAGAGTTATCTTCACTTAGAATGCTCTTTCCAATGGCAAACAATTAAAGCAATAATTTTGAAAATGGGATTTGGTAAAAAAAAATCAGCATAATAATAGATCAGTTATATATCAAGGCCCAAACATGAATAAGAATAAACAAAGCTCTCACAAAAGGAGTTAAAATAACTGCTGGAACAAGACAAGAATGTCCGCTGTTGCCCATACTTTTTGTCTTAGTGATGGAATTATTGGTCAACACTATAAGAGAAGACAGAGGAATAAAAGGTTTGTGTAATTAAAAAAAAGTATGTATGCAGACAACATGTTGCTGGTATTAAAGGTCCCGAGAAACTCCGTAGGAAAAGTTAAAGATCATTTGTCAGGATTTGAAAGGATAACAGGGTTAAAAATAATTAGGGGAAAAACAGAGGCCATTACGTGTAATCATAATCTGGTAGAAAAGGAAGAAATAAATAAATATTATAAAATACAAATTAAAGATAGCTTGAAATACTTGGGAATTCAAATAATGAAAAACATCAAAGAAGCTCAGAGGTTAAATTTTGATAAAATAAAAGAGGAGATAAAAGTGACTATAGAAAAGCTCAATAAGTTAAAGGTCTCATGGTTTGGAAGAGTAACTCTAGGAAGGATGAAGATTATGTCTAAATTAATTTTTTTATTAGGAAACTTTCCGATAAGGATAAAAGAGATACAATTAGGAGAATGGCAAAAAAATGTTGGACATCTATTGCAATGGTGGTAAAAATTCAAGAATTGCAAAAAGCTTTTGTTACTTGAAGGTGGTTTGGGAATTCCAAACCTAACAAATTATTATAAAGCTTTTCAATTAAAAAGAATTATAAACAAATTAACACAGGAAAATTCAGAAAGTGGAAGTAGATAGAATAGAATATAAGAAATTCAAAGTTAGTTTATTCCTGACAGCTTTCGATGATAAGATAAAAATTAGAAATAAAACATTGAAGGAGTTGCTTCAGGTTTGGAAAAGGTTAAAAGCTAAACTAGCACCAGGAGAATCACAGATTATAGAAGTGTTGGATTTCCCAGAATGTCCATTAAATTTAATAAAGGGAATGAAACAAAAACAACTACAGAATAATTGTTTGTTTTTGAATGAATGGATAAATTTATTTATTTATTTATTTATTTTTGCACATTTGTATCCCGCCCTCCTGGTGAGTACACCACTCAGGGCGGCTAACAATATAATAAAAATTACAATAAAAACAATTCAATGAGAATAACTAAAAACAAACCTAACACCCCAATTAAAACCAGCATTAAAACACAAACAAATTGTCATTAAAAAAACAACCCACCCCCACCCTAACCCTGTAAAAACAGAATAGCCAAGCCTGGGGGGCAGCCCCTGACATAGGCTAAATCAGCCACCGGGCCTGACTGGTAGAGTCAAGCGTGCCCCAAACTTGCTGAAAGAGCCATGTCTTCAGCCTCTTTCTAAAGGGGAGTAGATCCATCTGGAGACGCAAATCAGGTGGTAATAGGTTCCACAGGGCTGGGGCAGACATGGAAAAATCTCTTTTCCTGGTCCCAATAAGATGTACTTCTTTCACTGATGGGACCACCAGTGAACCCCTCCTGTTTGCCCAAGTAGGACGGGCTGAATTCCTTGTGGCGACACGGTCTCTTAAGTAACCTGGTCCAATGCCATGAAGGGCTTTAAAGGTCAAAACCAGCACCTTGAATTGCACCTGGAGGCACACTGGCAACCAGTGCAGCTTCCGAAGAAGTGGTGAGGCATGAGCATAATGCCTGCACCCCATCACGACCCGGGCAGCCGCATTCTGGACCAGCTGAAGCCTCCAAATGGTCACCAAGGGCAGCCCCATGTAGAGCGCATTACAATAATCCAATCTGGAGGTGACCAGAGCATGAGTGACCATGAGCAAGGAGTCCTGGTCCAGGAACAGGTGCAGTTGGTAAATGACACAAAGCTGTGCAAAGGCCCTCCTAGCCATGGCTGCCACGTGCTCTTCGAGCAGTAGCTGCAAGTCCAGGAGGACCCCCAAATTGTGCACTGGATCTGACTGTGGCAAAGATGTCCCAGCCACGACCAAAGATGGTAACTTCCGGGAAAACATGGGACCCCGCACCCAAAGCCACTCAGTCTTGCCAGGATTCAGCTGAAGCCCATTGTCCCCCATCCAGACCTGAACAGCCTCCAGACACCTGGTCAGGACTTCAACTGCATCACTCGGGTCCCCACAAGCTGAGATGTACAGCTGGGTATCATCTGCATACTGATGATACCTCACCCAATGGGAAAGAATGATCTCACCCAGCGGTTTCATGTAGATATTAAACAATAGAGGCGAGAGTACCGAGCCCTGAGGCACCCCACATGGGAGCAACCTAGGGCTGGTAACCCACTCTCTAAAGACACCGACTGAGTCCGGCCCACCAGAAATGTGGAAAACCAAGACAACACCGTGCCCTGGGACCCCAATCCTCGGAGCCGGCCCAGAAGGATACCATGGTCGATGGTATCAAAAGCCGCTGAGAGGTCAAGAAGAGCCAGGACAGAGGGGTTGCCTCCATTCCGCTCCCGCCAAAGATCATCCAAGAGTGTGACCAATGCCGTCTCAGTACCATAACCGGGCCTGAATCCTGACTGAAATGGGTCCAGATAATCCGTAACATCCAGAACCCCCTGGAGCTGCCGAGCCTCTGCTTTTTCCAACACCTTCCCCACAAAGGGAAGGTTGGAGATAGGTCTGAAATTAGAAATAACAGTAGGGTCGAGCGATGGCTTCTTCAGGAGGGGGCGAACCAGCGCATGTTTGAAAACTGCTGGAACCATCCCCTCCCGCAAAGAGGCATTCACCATCGCACTGACCCAACTGCCTGTTGTTGCCTTGACAGCTCTAACCAGCCAGGCCGGGCAGTGGTCAAGTAAGCAAGTGGTATCACGCACAGCTCCAAGGAGCCTGTCCACTTCATCAGGGGCAACGGGATCAAACCGATCCCAGATAACATGGCTAGACTCTGCTCCAGCCCACCCAGGTGATCAATTTCCACATCAGGATTAAACCCCACACGGATGCGAGCAACTTTCTCTGCAAGATGGTCAGCAAAATCATCAGCTGATGCCTGCCACCCAGGACCAGGCCCCCCTTACCCAGAAGGGACCTGGTAACCCGGAACAGGGCCGCTGAACGATTATCAGCAGAGGCAATGAGGGAGGTGAAGTACTGGCACTTCACCACCCTCATCGCCACGAGGTAGGCTTTAATAGAAGCTCTAACTCACATTCACACCGGGTCTTCACCCAACGGCACTCAAGGCGTCTCCTAACCCGCTTCAACTCCCTCAACTCATCAGTATACCAGGGAGAGCAACGTGGTCTGCGAGAAGGGAGAGGCCGCACTGGCACGATTCTATCCAAGACCGATGCCACCTCCTTTTCCCAGAGGGCAACCATGGTCTCAGTCAAATCACGCAGCCTGTCCGGAGGAAAGTGTCCCAGCTTCGTCTGAAATCTCTCGGAGTCCATAAGTCACCGGGGTCGGACCAATTTAGTGGGTCCAGCCTCCCTATGGTGATGCGTCGCTCCCCGAAAATCAAGAGAGACCAGATAGTGATCTGACCATGGCACTGGTGTTATCTCTATATGATGTAATATCAGATCACTCAGCCACCGCTCCGACAGGAAAACTAAGCTTCCTGTCTGTTGGGTAATATGCAACAGAAGAGGGAGGATACTTACAAAAAACTGGAATTGAACTGGTTCCAAAGATTACAGGTCTGAAAATGGCATATCAAGATAAGAAGCAAAAACAATATGGAAATAATGGCAACTCCCTTTGAAGAACTGCTATATAAAGTAAGAAGAGGAATAATTACAAATAAAGGGTTAATTGGCAAAATATATGGGATTTTAATTAAAAAGGAGGAGCTGTAATAAATATTTTAAAAATCTATGGGAAAAAGATCTTGGCATAGTTATTGGGGAAGAAGCACGGAAGAAAAATGGAAACAATGGCTAGTGAGATTATTTTCCATTAAAGAAAAAGAACATAACTGTAAACTCATCCGGAGATGGTATATGACCTCAGCAAGATTATATCAAATAAATAAGGTTGGGACCAACACATGCTGGAGATGTGGTAATGAGATTGGAACATACTTGCATATGTAGTGAGGTTGCAAATGTACTCAAAATTCTTGGAAAATGATAGAAAAGGAACTGGAAAATATTTTGGAAGCCATTGTTGTGTTAAGCCCCAAAATAATACTGTTAGGAGAGTCGAGGAAATTAAAATGGAAAGTAAAAAGAAAGAGTTATTCGTTGTATTATTGTCAGTGGCAAGACAACTAATAGCAGCAGAATGGAAAAACAAATTTGTAATAAACAAAGAGATGGTATAAAAATGTGGGTGGTTAGCATTGAATGATAAGCGAACAACAGGGATGAAATTAAAGAAAGGGATAATAAAAAAGAATACTTTTGGGGAAATATGGAAATTTTCTATCACATTACTCACATGAGTAAGGACGGAGTTAAACCTGTGCAAGAAGAGTGTAAATTTTGGGAAAGGTAGGAGTTACAATAATAAGTTAATTGGCAAATTATACTTTGTATAGCACTGGGGGTAGGGGGTGATTAATTTGTATGTTGGAATTGTCTAGAGTTGGTTCTTGTTGTTTGTGTTGTTAGTTGTATTGTTTTGTAAGAATTTCAATAACATATATATATATATATATATATATATATATATATATATATATATATATATATATATATATATATATATATATATATATATTAAAAAGAATGCTCTATCCAGTCTGCAATGTAATTTATAATAAGATTAGAAGGTCAGTGTTACCTGGTCCAACCTACTCCATAACTGCGAGAAGAGAATCCACTTGATCTGGATTCTCTGGAGTGTGAAAAACAAACTTTTAATACCACTTTAACATGAAATAACCCTCAACATTCAACAACTGATTGATTCCCTCATAAATGCCCTAATTTCTGTACAGATCCCTTCAACCTGAGCCTCACCCCTAAATTTATTTCCCCCCCCCCCTTAGTCTTTACATTATGGTCACTCATCTTTCACAATGAGAACAGGTAGCCCCACTGGTTCATTGTTGAGCTTGACCAGTGTTTCCCAAACTTTGGTTCTTGGACTCCATTTCCCAGAAGACTAAGTCAATTCCTCAAAGCACTGATCAGCCAATATACTGACTTAGGCTTCTGGGAATTGAAGTCCCCTGTGGGGCGTAGGGCCCACTTTGGGAACCACTGAGCTTGACCCTTAAAGACACTCTGGCATCTGCTGCTTTATCCGTTTTGCATTCATCACCACTCACACCACTCTCTCTCTACCCAGTAGGAGGACTTCCCTGGCTTCTTTTGCACACTTGCTGCTCAGCCTCCTCCAGGGCAACTGTAGGAAGATTAATCCCCTCATCCAGGGTTCTTCTTTGAAGAGGAAAGTCCAACCTGGAAGTTGTTGTGGTAGGGTAGTCTGCATGAGCTTAGTGTCATGCAGGCTGGATTAATGCAATAAACTCTAAATGGGTGTTCCTTTGAAGAGTTTTGGAAATTAGTAAAGATAAAGGTAAAGGTCTCCCTTGCTTGAAAGCCAGTCATGTCCAACTCTGGGGGATGGTGCTGAAGCACATGGAACACTGTTATCTTTTCCACCAAAGCGGTACCTATTTATCTTCTTGTAATTTCTTGCTTTTGAACTACTAGGTTGGCAGGAGCTAGGACAGATGATGGGTGCTCACTCCATCACAAAGCACTCAGGTCTCAAACTGCTCACCTTCCAACCCTCCAGTTGTCAAGCTCAGCATCTAAATCACCAACCCACTGTGGCTCCATTCTTCAGAGATTACTTGGTCCTAAAGGTGGCAACACAATTCCAAGGGAGATCTCATGTGGAAAACCTATAACACCTTTTCTGTAACAGCAGTTTATTTCAGGGCACAATTCAAAATTAACTCTACAGTAATTTCCATCCCTATGGATTTGGGGCTCTGTTTTCTTCCTGGCTAACATTGCTTTCATTATTAAGACTAACACAGATGGCTCAAAAGAAAGAACTAGCTTCCATGTTTTTTGGAAAGAGGTAGAAGAAATACAGTTACTCCCACAAGCTCAAGGTGTTTGAATTCCTCACTAGGAGGTGAATCTCTTGTTCTTAGTTTTTCCTATCTAATTAATTTGTCTAAGTAATTGTGAACCAGAAAGGCAGTGTTTAAAAAAACTAACTACATAAAAGACTTGTGCTAAGGTCCACCTGGACCATCCTCTGAACAACTGAAAACATTTTCATATAATAAGCCAGTGAGTAGTGTTTATTGGATTATGACTTGGATACTTTGAGCATGTATTCTCCCGGAGCTATGGTTAAGTCATTTTTACTCAGGCTGCCCTACCTCACAAGGATGTGGAGTGGGCAAAGAGAACAAAGTAGAGCATGTATGCTTGAGATCAGTGGAGGAAGAGGGGAAATACAGATGTAACTGACAAATGAACAATAAATAGATGTTGATGTTTTCTAGGGGTGCTACTCTCTTTTCTCCCAGAGCACAAAACTTTAAATACTCTCAAAATTCCCATATTTCCTTTGGCTCCAAACCAATGGATTTATAGCATTTCCATGAGGAATCCAGCTAATGATGAGAAATGGAAAGTGGAGAAGAAGGCAAGCAGATGTGAAGTCTGTATATGTGAATGCCAGGAAAGAAGTTCGGGTTTAAAATTGTTTCCCTACTTGTGAGGGTGGGAACAGCAAAAGCATTTCCCCAAAGTTTTCTACTTCTCCCGGGACTGTCATGTCTAGTCAAGACATGCAATATATGAAAGGCAGCCCAGTCCTACACTGCTCTATTTTACTTCAGTATACCACCCCTGCTATTAGAGGGGGCTGTTCTTAATACCAACCCTGCTAGTGGTGTTGTGCAGGTTTAGTCTCTCTCTCACTCTCTATGCCATGTCTTTCCACCTACTTCAATGTCTTTCCCTTCCTTCTTCCACTTATCTGCAATATCTCCATGCATCCCTGCAGAGGATGCACCTCTGTATTTGGGAGACATTGTTGTAACATCTGCCTATTTGTACATATCACAAGTTAGCCATACATGTTCCACTTCCCCTAATAGTTCTATGTTGGAGTGAATAGTCAAATTCTCAAACTTCTGCTGGCAGTACTGGAACATATTTGTTTAAGACTATACTCTGTGATTCCCTGTGTGTCTGTCTTCTCAGCACCCTAGCTGCTCTGATTGTGTCCTTAAAACAAAGCCTTATTTATTTTTGGCAGCCAGATCAGTAATAATCTCTAAAAGTCCTTCTCCCTGCAGGAGGGAACCCACACAGTCTTTGGAATCCTTAGCTTGCATCATTATTTCCCAAAGAGTGAGCCTAAGCAGAAATAGCTGCATTTTCAATTGTTTTCCTCCTGAGTTATGCTGGTTTTTACGCTCTGTTTTGTCGAAGTCAGCTCATATTTACCACTCCAGGAACAAACAACATCCTCTAATCCCTGAAGAAAGGAAAAGCTGTTAATTACCTATTCTCATTTTCAATTAACTGTGGTTCATCTAGGCCAAGGCCAAAGAAACATTTGCTTCTCATGTTTGTTAGCCATGGCACAAACTGTATTGGTCTCACTAACTTTTTGGACAGGGCATGAAGAGATAGAAAATTATGCTTACATGCAGAAAGTATTATTAGTTGCAGGGCCATAGCCTGGGTGGGCTTGGCCTACCCTGAGTTAGCAGTTTGCCCACCCTGGCAAAGTGTGGTTTCCCATAGGAATGCATTGAAAAGAGCCTTAGTTGCCCATCCTGAAATAATAATTGCCCACCCACATCTAGAATCCTGGCTATGGCCCTGTTCAGTTGCCACTTCCGCAGCCACTGCCACCACTACCTCAATCCTTGTCTCCTCTGCTTGGCATGTCCCAAATGGTGCTCTGTAGCAGGGCAGATGTTGTAAGCCTTACAACATCTGTCCTGCTACAGAGCACCATTAGAGACATGCCAAGCCAAGTGGGGAAGACAAAGATTGAGGCAGCAGTGGCAGATGTGGAAGTGGCACCTGGAGCAAGGTTGTGAGCTGGATGATTTGGTGTTATACAGCTCCTCTTGGCTGGTAAGCATGGAAGTGGCGGGGTGGTGGTGGTGGGTGGCTTGACATGGCCGGCAGTGGCAGCAGGATCACCCAACCTCCCCCCCAAGCCCCCCAACACCTTTACAGCCCACTAACAGTCTGAGGGTGTGTGATCTGGTCATCGGCTTTAAAAAGTTGAGGACCCCTGCTTTAAAATCTCCTTTGCCTTTGAAAAACTGGTGTTTGTTTTATGCCTACCTTTACAATATGACACCTTGGTATTTTACTACAACTCATATCATCCCTAGCTAGCATGGTGAATGTGGAGAAAGATGAACTACTTATTTATAACACTGTACATTTCCATATCAGAAGTTTTTGTTGTTGTTGTTCAGTCGCACAGTTGATTCTGACCCTTTGCGACCCTATGGACCATTGATCTCCAGGTACCCCTGTCCTCCACCATCCTCCCAGGCCACTCAGCTCGGTGCCCGCTGCGTCCACAATGCCATCCAGCCATCTTATCCTTGGCCGTCCCCTTTTTCTTTTGCCCTCCACCTTTCCCAGCATCAAGGCTTTCTCAAGTGAATCCTCTCTTCTCATTTGGTGTCCAAAGTACTTCAGCTTCATTTTTACTATTTGACCTTCTAAGGAGCAGTCAGGACTGATTTCTTTCAAGATTGACTTATTTGTCCAGGGTACTCTCAAAACTCTCCTCCAACACCACATCTCAAAGGCGTCTATTCTTCTGCGCTCAGCCTTCCTAATGATCCAGCTCTCACATCCATACATTACCACTGGGAATACCATTGCTTTGACTATACGGATTTTTGTTTGCAAGATGATGTCTCTACTTTTCACTATTTTCCCCAGGTTCCTCATGGCTTGTCTCCCTAGAATCAGTTGCCTCTTTATTTCATGGCTGCAGTCACCATCTCCAGTGATACTAGATCCCAAGAAAGTAAAACCCATCACTGCTCCTAGTTCTTCCCCATCTACTTTCCAGGTGCTGATAGGGCCTGTTGCCATTATCTTGGTTTTCTTGATGTTAAGTCTCAGCCCAGCTTTTGCACTCTCTTCTTTCAACCTAATAAGCAGCTTCTTTAAATCTTCTTCACTTTCTGCCATTAGGGTGGTATCGTCTGCATATCTCAAATTGTTGATGTTTCTCCCAGCAATTTTTATCCCATATTGTGATTCCTCCATCCCTGCATTTGGCATTATGTGCTCTGTGTATAGGTTGAAAAGGTAGGGTGATAAAATGCAGCCTTGTCTTACTCCTTTTCCTATTCCAAACCATTCTGTCATTCCGTGTTCTGTCCTAACTGTTGCTTCTTGACTCTTGTACAGATTTCTCATGAGGCATATGAGATGTTCTGGTATTCCCATTTCTTTAAGTACTTGACACATTTTATTGTGGTCCACGCAGTCAAAGGCCTTGGTGTAGTCAATAAAGCAGAGGTATACTTGTTTCTGATATTCTTTTGTTTTCTCCATGATCCACCGTATATTAGCAATGTGGTCTCTAGTCCCCCTGCCTCTTCTGAAACCTGCCTGCACCTCTGGCAATTCTCTCTCCACGTGCTGCTGAAGTCTATCCTGTATTATCTTGAGCATGACCTTGCTAGCGTGTGGGATGAGCGCAATTGTTCGATAATTTGAACACTCTTTGGCACTACCCTTCTTTGGGATTGGAACATATACTGATCTTTTCCAATCCTGTGGCCACTGTTTTGATTTCCAGATCTGATGGCATATCAAATGCAGTAATTTGATTCCGTCATCTTTTAGAGCTTTGAAAAATTCAACTGGGATACCGTCATCTCCACTAGCTTTGTTGTTTGCAGTGCTTTTTAGGGCCTTTCTGACTTCACTCTCTAGGATGTCTGGCTCAAGTTCAATGTTCTCATCATTGTGATTATCAGTGGTGTTGAGGTCCTTTTTGTAAAGTTCCTCTGTGTATTCTTTCCATCTTTTCTTAATCTCTTCTGCATCAGCTAACTCCTTGCCGTCTTTGTCCCTTATCATGGTCATTTTTGCTTTGAATGTTCCCTTGATTTCCCCAATTTTTTTGAAAAGATCTCTAGTCCGGCCTCTTGTGTTGCTTTCCTCTATTTCTTTGCACTGTTCATTTAAATAGATTTCCTTGTCTCTCCTTGCTTTTCTTTGAAATTCTGTGTTCAAGTGACTGTATTTTTTCTTTTCTCCTTTGCCTTTTGCATTCCTTCTTTCCTCTGCTATTTTAAGAGTCTCATCAGACAACCACTTTGCTTTCTTATGCTTCTTTTCTTTTGGTATGGTTTTCCTTGCTGCCTCCTGCATGATGTCCTGCACATCTGTCCATAATTCTTCTGGCACTCTGTCTATCAATTCCAAACCATTAAATCTGTTCCTCACCTCCACCGTGTATTCCTTAGGGGTGTTGTCTAGGTCATGTCTGTCTGGCCTGATTCTTTTCTATATCAGAAGTTAGCCTTATTTAAATCAATTGCACTGACTCCCAGGAAAGGTATACATAGGACTGTAGCCCTAGAATGTTCAAAATGTGGGTAGAAACCTTTCTTTACAGGTAAGGATGAGGACACATTTTTCTTATTCCAAGAGGTTGGAATATTTTTTTAGTGCTATCAACTCCAAATGTATGCAAATTGCAAGTAGTGCAAAATGGTGATTGCCACTGATTTGTTGCATATATTTTTTTAAAATTAAAACATATGATTGGTTCTTTTCATATTTTAACAGCAGTAGCAATTACACTTATCAACCGCCCCATAGAGTTTTATGCACTCTCTGGCTGGTTCACAAGTTAATTAGCATTTTGCCCCCAACATGCTGGGTACTCATTTTATCAACCTTGGAATGTTGTAAGGCTGAGTCAAAAGTGAGACCTAGTCAGGATGGAACTCACAATATTTTGACTGCAGTACAGCAGTTTATCCATTACACCACTAGGGCTTTTACCCACCATATTTCAAAACTGTCACCTAGTCCTTCTGTGCTTGCCATTTACATGTGTGCATTGACACACATGTGTACTCGTGTTTTATTTCTTAAAGAGTCAGGGTAGTATTTTTGAGAAGACTTCCTTAGAGACATTTCATGTAAACTGCAAAGTGTTTCCCTTGATGAGGGGAAAAATCCACTTCTTGTTTCACACCTGTGCTAAAGATGAGGAATCAAGCAAGGCTTGACTTTCTCATGAGAGTGTCTTGTTTTGTTGAGACATCCTAAATAAATTTGAACAAGAAATTTAACAAATGGTCTTTCCATCCCTCTTTTCATGATACTTCCCATTTATTGCTTCAATAACTGTTAAGACTAGCACTGGTGCCTGTCCTCCGGATGGGTGGGGCCCATGCCTTCTCTCTCTCTCTCTCTCACTCACTCACTCATCCATTTTTTTCTCTTTCACTCACCCTCTCTTTTTCTCTCACACATAAACACCAACACACACACAAAACCTTCCTGGGTGCGACGCTGCACCGTAGGGTGGCAGGGCCTATTAGAATGGCCCGCCCCAGGCAACTGATGGATCCTGATGGATTCCAGAGGGAACTGGGGGATTTCCCTCTGGATCGGCAACACGATTCGCCCGAGGCGCTGGTCGACCTGTGGAACAGGATGACTACAGCGGCCTTGGATGAAATCGCACCACTACGGCCTCTCAGAGCTCATCGAGCTAGGTCATCTCCATGGTTCACAGATGAACTGCGGGAGCTCAAACGGGCAAAGAGACGCCAAGAGCGCCGCTGGGTGAAGACCCAGAGAGACTCCGATTGGACACTAGCTAGGGCCGCTATTAGGGCCTATCTAGTGGCGATGGAGGTGGTGAGGCGACAATACTTCACCACCCTTATTGCCTCCGCTGATAATCGCCCAGCCACCCTGTTCCGGGTTACCAGGTCTCTCCTTGGTAGGGGGACCCCGGTGCCCGGTTGGCAGGGGTCGGCTGAGGACTTTGCTGACCATCTAGTGGAGAAAATCGATCGGATTCGCTCTGGGTTTAATCCTGGCGTGGATGGGGAGAGTCCGGAGGGAGCCGGAGCACAGTCTTGCCATGCCATCTGGGACCGGTTTGATCCAGTTGCCCCTGATGAAGTGGACAGGCTCCTTGCAGCTGTGCGCGCCACTGCCTTCCCTTTGGACCCCTGTCCCACCTGGTTGGTGAAAACCTCCAAGGCAGTGACAGGTGGCTGGGTTGGGGCTGTGATCAATGCATCATTGCGGGAGGGGGTGTTTCCTGCACCTTTAAAACATGCTTTGGTGCGCCCCCTCCTGAAGAAATCTTCCCTCGACCCAGCTGTCCTAACTAACTATAGGCCTGTCTCAAACCTCCCCTTTTTAGGGAAGGTGTTGGAGAAGGCAGTGGCGTGTCGGCTGCAGGGGGTACTGGATGAAGCGGATTATCTGGACCCTTTTCAGTCAGGATTCAGGCCTGGATATGGTACCGAGACGGCATTGGTCGCACTGATGGATGATCTCTGGCGGGAGCGGGACGGTGGTCATCCATCCGTCCTTGCTCTTCTTGACCTCTCAGTGGCTTTCGATACCGTTGACCACGGTATCCTTCTGGAACGGCTCCGAGGTTTGGGAATCCAGGGTACTGTGTGGTCCTGGTTTTCCTCATTTCTGAGGGGTCGGTCCCAGTCGGTGTGGTTGGAGAGTGAGAGGTCCAGTCCTAGGCCCCTCAAATGGGGGGTTCCTCAGGGCTCGGTGCTCTCTCCTCTCCTATTTAACATCTACATGAAACCGCTGGGTGAGATCATTCGTTCCCATGGGGTGCGGTACCATCAGTACGCGGATGACACTCAGTTGTACATCTCGGCCCATGGGGACCCCAGTGATGCCGTCAAAGTCCTTTCCAGATGCCTGGAAGCTGTGGGGGTCTGGATGGGGGCTAACGGGCTACAACTGAATCCCAGCAAGACTGAGTGGCTATGGATAGGGGGTCCTGCGTTAATCCGGGAGTTACCATCGTTGGTTCTGGATGGGGCTATTTTGCCCCAGACAGACCTGGTGCGCAACTTGGGGGTCCTCCTGGATTCACGGCTACTGCTAGAAGAACAGGTGGCGGCTGTGACCAGGAGGGCTTTCGCCCAACTTCGGGTGATTCGCCAGTTGCGCCCACTCCTGGACCGGGACTCCTTGCTCATGGTCACCCATGCTCTGGTTACCTCCAGACTAGACTATTGCAATGCGCTCTACATGGGGCTGCCCTTGACGACCATTCGGAGGCTACAGCTGGTCCAAAATGCGGCTGCCCGGGTGGTGATGGGGTGTGGGCGTTATGCTCATGCTTCGCCACTGCTCCGGGAGCTGCACTGGTTGCCAGTATGTCTCCGGGTGCAATTCAAGGTGCTGGTTTTGACCTTTAAAGCCCTATATGGTAGTGGGCCAGGTTACCTAAGAGACCGCATCGCCCTGAGGACGTCTGTCCGTCCAACCAGAGCGGACCGGAGGGGCTCTCTAATTGTTCCATCAGCCAGAGGGGCTCGCCTCTCTGGCACAAGGAGGAGAGCCTTCTCCGTGTCTGCACCGGCCCTCTGGAACCTCCTGCCAACAGAATTACGTCTTCGGACGGAGTTGCTGCCTTTCAGAAGGGATCTTAAAACCTGGCTGGCAGGTCAAGTGTGGGGTGCAGGTGGAAGGGTAACCACCATGGGGTGGTTGGTGTAGAGGAACTCTTCCCCATGGTGCCTTTTCGATCCTGCAGCCCCTGCTTTTTAGGGGGTGGGTAGTCTTAACTTTTTTACTGTTTTAACTGTTTTTAGGATTATTAATATTGTCTGTAAACTCCTTGGGTTGCCCTGGGGTTACTTTTTATGTTGTTAGCCGCCCAGAGTCGGCCTTGTGTTGAGTGGGCGGGATATAAATTGAATAAATAAATAAATAAATAAATAAATAAAACCTCACCCCCAACACACAAACACTCACACAAGGCAGTGGCGTGTGTGGCCCTGGCCTTCTGGGGAAGTGGCTCACTTTCCCCTGGCTGCAGGGGCCAAAGACAGCCACACTTTCGGCCTCTGTCCCCCAGGGTAGGCTCTTGCTTCCCTCTGGGAAGCATTGATGGAATGGAGCACTGTTCTCTGCCCTTGTCTCCCAGGGAAGTGGCTCAATTCCGCCAGTATGCGGGGGCCAAAGGCCGCCGCACTTTCTGCCCCTTCCCCTGGGGTAGGAGTTTGCTTCCCTTCAGTTGGCAAAGGTGTAACGGAGTGTCATTATTCGCCCTCACCTCCCAGTGAATTAGCTCGTTTCTCCTGGGAGGTGAGCGCCGAAGGCAGCCATGCTCTCCCCTCTCAGGGTAGGTATTCGCTTCCCTTTGGGAGACGAGGGTGTAACAGAGTGCTGTAATTCATCCTCGCCTCATGGGGATGAGGCTTATTTCCCCTGAGAGGTGAGGGCTGAAGGCAGCCACACTTTGCCCCCCCACCTCCTGGGGGTAGGTGCTTGCTTCTCCCCGAGAGGTGAGGGGGGAGCTGAGCACCACTTTCGGTCCTCACCTCCTGGGGTGGCCAAATGGAGCACCAACGGGCTGTCTCCATTCTATCTGCATGCACCCCAGGCCCCGCCTCTCCTTTGCTTGTGCCAGCCAATCTGATTGGCTGGTGCATGGTGCTGTGGCTCATGCCAGTCAATCTGATTGGCTGGTGCATGGCACAGAGGTTTGTGGGGCTTGTAGTTGTTTTTTGTTTTGGTGTTTGTGGGGCGCACGACCCACCCATGGCCCCCAGATTTTGGCTATGCAGGTCGCTGTGTGGCCTTGTCCTGGTGTGTGGAAATGCATTCAAGACTCACGGTGCACACTCTTGCTTTATTTATACAGATAGAAAGTGGTGAATTATATCAAGGGTCTGTCTAGTCCATCATTATAGCAGAAGTCTAATTGTTAGTCCTAACTAGAATAGATCCATTAATTCAATAGAATTTGCATTAGTTTTGAGTAGTCAAGTTCTCAATGGGTCTACTTTAACTGGGACTAACAATTGATTTGAAACATTTCTCCCACACAGTATCCAACCAGATTTGTGTTGGAAGTCCATAAAGATGGCTTAAATGCAAGTGTGTCCTATTTGTACTCTGCAGTTGCTGATTTGAGGATCATCCTATCTCTGATATATAGCCATCATGACACCTTCCCTTTGAGAGTTTCATCTTCATAGATTTGCCTGTCCACATTTCAAGCTGTTCAAATTGTCTGCCATTGTTACATGATTGTGGTAGCAAATTCCTGCAGTTCACTTGCTATGTGAAGAAACACTTCATTGTATCTGTCTGAAATCTGCCATTGTTCAACTTCACTGGATGACCTACGTTGCGATATTATGAGAGAGGTAGAGTAAAATTATTCCTATTCACCTTTTCAACACCATGCTTTAGTTTACATAGGTCTATCATCTTCCTCTTTGCTCACTCTTGCTTCTCAACCAAAATATGCTCAATATCAGCTAGAATCCAATTAGCTTATAGGACTATGTTATATAATTGTATAAGGGTAATTATCTTAGTGTTGCTACCCCTCCAGCAGGCTATCTTTTTCACAAATTGGCAAGCACTGATTGGAAATTAGGTCATTTTAACAATTGTTCAATCACTTGTTTGATAGGAAACACATCAGAGGGGAAAAGTCACTGAACAGTCACTCTTATACACAGAATTTGGCCATTATAACTGCTCCTCAGGGGAGAGGAGTTCCTTGATCATTTTGATTGCACTTTTCTGTAAGGAAAGCCTATATAATCAACTCTATAAAGCCAAACTACACATTCTGTTAGCCTCTATTTCTTGAAAACTCAAAACAGTTTCTCACTGTCTGTGAAAGACAGAATAGATCCATTTGTTTTTCATCCCCTTGAGAAACACAGTAGGCTTCCTCTATCCAAAGATCCAAAAATATGAAGTGAAAAGTTCCTGAAATACATAATACATACTGTAATTCCTGGATGCATTACTAGAGCTGGCCATTATATACCACTATCTCCAATGAACTGGTAGTGTTTCCACAGAAGCCATTTCATGAGTGCATGTTAAACATTGACTGAAACATTTGCACATACAAATACACATGTGCCATTTGTATGGATTTAGGTACTGCATGTGTGTGGTAATAGAGAGGTCTCTGTTTTCTCTGGTTTCAAACACCGATGGATGATATTGGCATGTATCTCCAGTGGATATGGGGCCCCTACTGTATATTAAGTCTTACATTATTTCTCAGATGTTTTCATGGTCTTTTAAAATACATTTCAGGGTGGGGGGAACAGAATCACTTGAAAAATCTTGACCTGGAAAGTGCCATTTTGCACAGAAATTGAATTACTGTACAGGAGACCCTTGCATAACGACATTGCTTAGTTCCTCAAGTAGCATCACTACGCAGAAAACATCATTATTAGCATAATGATGGTTTTGTCATTTTTTGAATAATCACATTGTGAGCGTCGTAGCGTCGTTAATTGAAAATGACACAATTTGAATGCGTTGTTAATTGAGGGTCCACTGTACTTCAATTTCTGTGCAAAATGGCCTTTTCCTGGTCAAGATTCCCAGGAAAGTGCAAAAACCAGTCCAGAATTCAACAGTTTCTTTTTATATTTTAAAGTTGAAATTTAAAAATTAAAAATAAAAGGAGGAAACAAATACTGGAGTCTCCTTTATTTGGGAAGCTGAGCAACCTTGCTGGTGCATTGGAAGGTCTTGTCTCAGCAGGTCAAACCCTCGTAATGCACTGGCAATGAAGAATTTTTTATAGTACTTTATGCATACCTTAAGGGAAATTCTCTTATTTTTGCAGTGGCACAAGAGCCCTCTCAAGGTCTGGACCAGATTGTCTGGTAGGTTTTAGTTTAATTATCAGGGAAAGAGAAATCCATAGAAAAAGTATGAAGTCCCACTGCATCTTTCTAGGTGGTGTCATGGCTGTGCATTATTAATGATAGTTAGGGCTCTTAGAATTCCTTTTCTAAATAACTCTAAATTAATTCCCCTCTAGCAATAGCAAAGATACAATTATGTTGCATTACGATGGTTCCTTAAGAATTGTTACTTTTACTTTCTATGATGTAACTATTAAATTATTTACATAGTTACGGGGCTTTGCACAACAGTAAAGGAGGAATATTACCAGTTGCTACCTTTTGGTTTGTTGTGGATGTTGAGGACAAGATGGCATAGTTGATGAGTGGACTTTGAACCACAAGCCAACCAGTTGTTCAATTGTAAGTAACTAAAAGGAGCTATTTAGTTATTTATAAGAATTTAGAAAATAAATGATTGCATCTTTTTTGCACTATAATGGTATCTATCTATTTCTAAAGAATTATTTTAAGGAATGTCTGAAACTAATTACTTTTTTAAAAAATAACTTCCCATACTCTGAGTGCAACTAGGTTGGTCAAGGTAATTTGTGTCTCAAAGGTCATACGTCATGTCGGGGGCATCTGGAATAAACTTGTGTTGCAGTTCAGTATGTACCATTGTTAACAGTAGGAGAGGAAACATTTGCAGCGATGCATGCATATCATAAAGAGAGCCTTTGTGTGGAATTACAGTTAATGAAACTAAACATGAGGGGAACAATAGTACTATTGCCAGTGACCCCAAGCACTGAAATGTCAACTGCACCAATACAAAAGCCACCAATAATGTGACCCTTAGCATTAAATATTAAAATGCAAAAAGTTGTGAAGTTCATTATTTACTTCAAAGCAATATTTGGGGGGGATGATACCCCTCAAGACTACAATACTGTATGCACAAGAATATCAATATTTCTGCTAATGTTAAAGAACCAAACTTTTGAAAATAAAGAACAGTTATCTTTCAATGAACAATGTTTAGTGGTTTTTGTTTTTTCAAAAATTTCTTCAGAGCACTGAAAAACCTTACTTTGAGAGAGCAGAAGTGTTCTTTTGGATTTCTTTGGAATGTTTATGGTCCAAGAGTTAGCTGTAAGTTGAGTTTCATGGCAAGTGTCAGAGACTGGGTTAAAGACACACATCTTGAGAATTCCAAAACCCTGAGAATCCAACCCTGCTTCCCATAGGGACCACTATGTCACTCTTGTGTCTCAGTAACACTCTTGTGTTCCTCAATAAAATATAATAAAATAAGAGGCATAGAATATTATTCATTCCATATATGCATTTTTGACAACTTAACTGAACCACCATTCCACACTTTCCATTGATCCTGAACAGACATAGTGGGTTGCTTCCTACAATCCCCATCGCCCTGAGCTAAACTGATGACAAGCCAAATCACTGTTTTGGGGTCTGATTCACACTACAGACTACACTAGCAAAAGGGAGGCAAAGTGGGCCTGAAATTCCAAAGATGCAAAACTAGCCATTTGAAGGACAGCCAACTGCTTTCTTCCTCCACATAAATATTTTGTGCATCACATATGAGCATGAGCGTTGCCTTAGTTTCTCCCTCCTAGTCATCAAATTTGTTCCATTCAAAGCACTTCCAGCCTGACTGAACATCATCAGTAGTGATATCATCAGCTTTTCCTATGTGACCTCCAACTTTTGGCATTAGAAGAATGGCAAATATTGGTAACAAATAGCCTTATTATGGCCTTCTGTTGTCAACAATTGTTTGATGCCTTACTCCTTTCTTTCTTTCTTTCTTTAGAGAGACAGATCACTGCAATCTGAGCACTACAGGGCTATGCAAAATACAATGACTTGGTTGCTAATGTAGATAATATGACTTTTCATAATTCTGTGTTGTCTAATTCAAGGCAGTGGGGGAAAGACAGGCAGGCCTTTCTTCCTGTAGGGGGAGTTAAAATACGCTGGCTCTGAGCTGAATTGTTAGGACTCCATTGTCTCTGTGGGGGTCTTTAGCTAAGGAGAAATGAAAACATTGGGAAATGGGCTTTCTGAGATTATTATGGGCTGAGTTCTAGAAGCATTTATAGATACATTGTTCTGACACTGCTGGCAATTAAACACCAAGCAAAGAAAGCTTTTTCTAAACATGGTAAGTTATGTAAACATAACCTTTATAATTACCCACCTGTATAATCTCTGAATATCTCTTTATTTAATTTAGTTACCATTGTTGTTCAAGGTCTTTGGAAATTAGCTTGTTTTTTGACAGATGTATCTGGGCAGAGTATGTGTACATCTGTCTCTACATGAGCTCCAAGACCAGGGATGTACATACTTTATCTCAGTCAAATCCAGTTTTTGTACAGATATGCCCTGCATATAAGGTATATGCACATATATGTATTTGTTGTTGTTGTTCAGTCACACAGTCGATTCCAACCCTTTGTGACCCTATGGACCATTGCCCACCAGGCACCTCTGTCCTCCACCATCTTCCTCAGCCTGCCCAGCTCTGTGCCCATTGCGTCTACAATGCCATCTAGCCATCTCATCTTTGGCCGCCCCCTTCTTCTTTTGCCCTCCACATTTCCCAGCATCAAGGCTTTCTCAAGTGAATCATCTCTTCTCATTTGATGTCCAAAGTAATTTAGGTTCATCTTTACTATTTGACCTTCTAATGAACAGCGTTCCGTGCACTCCGGTGTCTAGTCATGCCTGCTACATGATCACGGAAACATCTGTAGAAGCGGACAGCAATGGCTCTTTGGCATTGAAACAGAGATGAGCACTGTACCATAGAGTTGGATATGACTGGCTTTCAAGGAAGGGAAACCTTTACCTTTACTAATGAGCAGTCAGGGTTGATTTCTTCTAGGATCAACTTATTTGTTCTCTTCACTGTCCAGGGTACTCTCAAAACTCTCCTCCAACACCACATTACAAAGGCATCTATTCTTCTTTATATATATATATTCAAACATATCAATAATAATACAACTTAAAGAAAACAAATGTGAATAAAAATACAAACAACAAACTTGCAAATAGAATATATATAAAAAGAAAAGAAAGAAGAAAAACACTAAAAATACAATTAAATTACAAACTTAGTAATATAACATCTTCCCCTTTCTTCCATACATCTTTTATTATATTTCCACAAAATTTTAATACATTATAACAGTCTTGCAGTTATCCTAATATACATAGTCAAACTCACTTCTTATACTCCTCAATTTAATACAACTACTAAGTCAAAATAAAAATACAATAATTAAAATACAATAAACAGTTTTCACAATATACACTTTTCTGAGCGCCATAAAAATTCCTCTGAAAAAAGTTGTTAATTTCTGTACTCGATAATCTGCATTCAGAGTTCGGAGTTCGGGAAGTGGCGCCGGCTGGTAGGGCAAGCGGCAAAAGCCGCGGCTGTATTAGCTGGGCTGTGGCGAACGAGACCATCGAAGAGGGAGATCGAGGAGATTAAGAAAAGTGAGAAAAGGCTGGAAAATAAATGGTGGACTTTGGTATTGTGGCTGGCGAGGATGACGGGGTGAGTAGGAGTGTGGTGACAGTGGTGCCCAATGATGAAAAAGTAAATGCAGAAGGAGGGAGGAAGTTGCAGGATTTAAAAGTGTGAGTGGAAGAAAGAATGAGAGGGAGGTTAATGGCAGCGGCGGTGGAAGAAATCAAAAGTTAAGAGGTTGGTTGGCTGAAGTTAGAAGGGAAACAATGGTGGAAGAGGATCAGCCGTGAAGCATTTTGGAGTGTTTGAAAAGAAGGAAAAAGAAGAAGAAGGAGAAGGAAAAGGAGAGGGAGAGAAGAGTGAGAAAAGAAAGGAGACGGAAGGTTTTGGAAAAGGTTTTTTTATTTTTATTTTTTGGTGAAGTCTCGGGCAGAGGGGGAAGGAAGAGGAGGAAATTGGCCCGGAGGCCTCGGAAGCTGCAACAGATAATAACATTGTTTTTCTCTTTGCTACGTGTTTGAGAAGAGGATTTTCTTTTATGTCTCTCCCCTTGGAATAGCAGTGGTTTGTTTTATTTTATTTTCTATATGAAGGAGCTGAGTTTTTCTACCCCCACTCCATTGAATACTGGGCTGAGTTTGAGCAGGGAATTTTATTTTTCCTTTTCTCTTATGGGTATCGTTGAAGGATTTTTCCCCCTCCTCTACTTCTTTAAACTACAAATATTTTGGACATCAACTGCGAATACATGGATTTAGGTTTTTTTCCTTCCCCCTCCCTCCACCTTTTGAGGTGACTGTGAGCATTTTTTCTTGTTCCTTTTTTAGATTGGATATATCTATTTAGTCACATTTATTCTTTTGCATTTATATTTCTTTTTTCTTTTTCAGTTTATTTTTTGTATACAAGCTTTTGTTTTTATATTTACACTTACTCATATTTACATATTTATGTTACTCACACTTATAATGTTTCCCCTTTTTAAACATTTATTTTAGATACCCATTTTTATTCATTGACACTTATTTGATTCACAAAAGGAAAGGGAAAGGATGAAGAGGTGGTGAAGCCCAAGAAGATGGATGTGAAGAAGGATGAGAAGAAAGACAAATCAGTCTCTGAAGAAGCACACCCGTCAATAGCAGCACCAGAACCTGCATCAATGGATCAAACACAAATTATGGTAGAGTTCGGGAATTTTTTTTAGAAATTTGAGAGAATGGAGGAGACAAATGTGAAGGGTTTCCATGAGATTAAGGAAACAAGGGTAAAAGATAAAGATGAAATTATAAACAAGATAAGCTTGTTGCAATGTTCACTGATTTTTCTAAGAATGTTGATTTTAATTTTCAGAGCATGGATATAAGCATGAAGTCAATGCAAAAGATATGAAATTGATGCAGGATGATATGAAAGGGTTACACGAGGAAGAAAAAGAAATTAAAGTGAAAGTAGAAGTACAGGAGAAAAGGAAAGATATGATGGAAGAGATGATGAGAAAGCAGAACATAGTAATTCATAATCTTGTGGAAAAAATGCCAGACCAGCTGAAGAAAAGAATAGTTAATTGTCTAAATAGTTTGAAAATGGGGAAAGATTTCAAGAATGAAGATATTGCAAATGTTTATAGATTGGGTGCAAGGAAAGGGAAAAGTGTTCAAGGAAATGTTTTGGTTAAATTTGCAAATTGGGGGATAAATTAAAGGTGATGGCTTTTATAAAACAAGCTGAGTCTGGCATTTTAAAAATTGATGGGAATGATGTTGAGGTTTACAACGATATATCAGTGGACGAACATGGATGGCACTATAAGATGAAGCCAGGGACAAAAATTTTGATGGAACGTGGGATGAAATACAATTGGAGATTTCCAAAACAATTGAGATTCTTTTATGACAAGAAAATGCATACGATTGACGCAGGAATGGATGCTTTGGAATATTTGTGTTTAATTGGTCTGGTTAAGGTGGCTTTGCAAGAATGGCTTGGATTAAGGAAAGCTTTAACAGTATCAGGAGGAATAAAAAGAGACTATGGAAATGTAGAAGAGAGGGGTGCTACAGGAGCATTTGATGTGGATTCTAAAGTACTGATGGTGGTAGATGAAGGGTGAAATAGGGTTTTAGTGGATGGGGAAGAAGATAGAGTGATGCAGGGGAGAGAAATAATTTTATAAATGTTTCTTGTTTTTTTTAAAAAAATAGATTGTGCGCTAGAGTGTTAGATAGTATGCACATCTTCCACGTTCCCCCTCCTCTCTTTGATTGTCAAGGGCCACTATTTGGAGAAAGAAGTGGGGAGGGTAGGTATGATTGTTTGCTGTTTTGTTGTTGTTATTGTTTATGTGTGGTGGAGGGAAGCACACCCATAGGAGGAAGCGGTGGTCATAGAAGATGGTTATTACAAATAAGATATGAGAAATATTAAAGTATTATCATGGAATGTGAAAGGTACTGGTTGTCAAGTGAAGAGAAGAAGATTAGAATCAGCCCTGAGGAAAAATAAGCCAGATATCGTCTTTTTAGAGGAAACTCATCAAAAATCGGGAGATACAAACAAGATTTTTCTAGGTTGGATGCAAATTTATGAAAAGTCCTATGGTACTTCAAAGGCAAGAGGTGTTGCGGTTTTGATTTCAAGTAGACTAGGTTTCGAGATGATAAATAGCATTTCCGATCTGGAAGGTAGATATTTAATAAAAAAAGGGAAGATTGATGATGAGGAAATAACTTTAGTGAATATATATGCACCAAATGACCATCAAGGCAAGTTTTTAGATAAAATATATGGTATATTGGAGAAGGAAAAATCAACAAAAATGATTGTGGATGGAGATTTTAACTTAATAAGGTCAAACTTTGATTGTACAAATATAGCAAGGAGTGGAAGAGGATTTAAAAAGCAGATTCTTGATAAATGGATGAAATCTTTAGGTTTGAAAGATACATGGAGGGAGTTTAAAGGGTCGGAAAGGACTTATACATTCTTTTCACAGGTGCATAATACATACTCCAGAATAGATTATATATTTGTAACAGAGAATATGATCAGGAATATAGATGAGGTGGAAGTGGGAATTTTCAAAGAATCAGATCATGCAAAAGTGTTGGTGGAACTAAAGATAGAGGGAGCAAAGAAAACCAGAAGGAATTGGAGATAGGATGCTAATTTTTTAAGGCATCTATTCTTCTGTGCTCAGCTTTCCTTATGGTCCAGCTCTCACAACTTTTAACTATTTAATTTAATTTAATTTTAATTTAATTTTCGCGCTTATATACCGCTCACTCAGGTGAACCCGACTCAGGGCGGTTTACATAGCGGACAATAATACGAAATACAGTAACATAACATACAATAAATATAGCAAAAAATCAATCACCAAAAGTACAATTACAAATCCCTGTCCGCAGAAATTACAGATATATATATATATATATATATATATATACACACTACAATATGCACTACATGTGCACTACAATACAGTTTCTAACAATACATCAAATAAGGTATAATACAATAAAATCCTAAACATCAGTTACTCACATCAAAGAGTACAAAATATTTTAAAAAAATTCAAAACGTCAAATAACAATATAAAAAATATACCCAGCACAGTCCTTTTAGTCCTTCCAGAAGGGGGGTGGGTGGAACAAAAGCGTGCACAAGTCCTGAAGCTCCAAGCCGACCAGCCTCCTCGCCTCCACCAAGGCCCAGACCATGGCAAGTCCAGCCGCCCGCCGCGGCTGGCCCCAAATCCTAGCCAACAACAAGAAGATGGTAGCGAAGCATCCCAGGAGGCCAACCAGGACAACCCGCAGCATCTCCCACCTGTCTCCACTCCCGGGAGCCGGTGGCGTGGGCTCCCGGGTGAGACAGGGAGTCCCTCTCCGCGACGGCGCGTCTCCCCTTTTTCTGCTCTCTGGGCGGGCCGGCCCAGAGAGCGAAGTCAGCTGTGGAGGGCCGGTGGCTCTCCCACCTGTCTCCACTCCCGGGAGCCGGTGGCTCCCCAGGTTTCAAATAGCTTGTCTCTCAAGCATCATTCACCTTCTTATTTAATGGCTGCAATCACCATCTGCAATGAGCTTTGATCATAAGAAAATAAAATATGTCACTGCTTCTACTTCTTCCCCATCTATTTTCCAGGAACTGATAAGGCCTATTGCCATTATCTTGGTTTTCTTGATGTTGAGTCTCAAGCCAGCTTTTGCACTCTCTTCTTTCAACCTAAGCAGCAGCTTCTTTAGGTCTTCCTTACTTTCTGCCCTTAGGATAGTATCTTCTGCACATCTCACGTTGTTCATGTTTCTCCCAGCAATTTTGATCCCAACTTATGATTCATCCAACCCTGCATTGCACATTATGTGCTCTGTGTATAAGTTGAATAAGCAGGGTGACAAAACGCAGCCTTGTTTTACTCCTTTTCCTATTCCAAACTACTCCTTATTTATGTGTGTGCATTCTCTTCCTCTAAGAGCCCTTGTGGCACAGTGGTTAAACTGTTGTACTAAAACCAAAACATTGCAAGTTCGATCCTGATGGGACAAAAGGTTGAGTCAGCCTTCCATCCTTCCAAGGTCAGTAAAATGAGTTACCAGCATTTATTTATTTTTTTGGGGGAGAATGCAAATTACTCTGTAAATTGCCCAGAGAGTGAACTAAGTGCTATGGGGCGGTATATAAGTGTAATTGCTATTACACACACACACACACACACTCTCTCTCTCTCTCTCTCCACTGTCAAATAATTGTTCACCAATTAGCTATTGACTTGCAGTGTTTCCAGATCTCTGGAGGAAAGAACATTCCCACAAAAACAGAAGTGCTAACAACTACAGTTTGGGGTGGGTTTACATGGCACTGTTCTAATTATTTCTGTCAGAATTACTTGTCTATCTCTAGCCCTGAGAACTGAAGAAACAGCAAAGCTGGAGGCAGCTACTACAAGTTTTGACAACAACACTATCCTGCCAAAAAAGAAAGAAAAGAAGCCAAGGGGTCTGGGTGGGTGGATGGAAAGAAAGAAAGAAACCACTTTCTCCAGCAACTGAAAAGAAGATGGGGAAAGGTTGATGAAACCCAGTGACCTCATTGAGGGGCCACACCTTACTTTGTCAGAAATGTCCTGGGCTTCCTTGATGGGTGAAGCTTCTAGTTTCCTCCCTCAGCCCTGGATCAGCATCTTTCACATGGTTGCTACCTTTAATTCTGTTCTTTGTTGCTGCTGCTGCTGCACTTATACATCACCTCTCTAGGGAGAATGAATCCCTACACAAGGCAGCTAACAACATAAAATCCCCCATACAACAAACAGACATTTTAAAAGTACCCTCCATAAAATTATAGTAAAAATAAGCTACAATAAAACTGACAGCAAACATGCCATAATATTGGGCCAAAATACAGCAGAAACTTTTAATTACAAGGTGCCTTTTTAATTCATTTTAACAATTGTAACACCACAAATGCCAAATTTAACATGAAAGATATAAGGGACTGTGGTGGCTCAGTGGTTAAGACACTGAAATTGATGACTGGAAGATTGACATGTCAGCAGTTCGAGACCCAAGTGCTGCATGACAGAGTGAGCTCCTGTCTCTGTTCCAGCTCCTGCCAACCTAGCCGTTTGAAAGCAAGATATTTCAGGTAGATAAATAGGTACCATAAGAGCCATAGCCAGAGGGGAGCCAGGGTGGGCTTGGCCCACCCTGATAATGTGTGGTTTCTCATAGGAATGCATTGAAAAGAGGCTTTGTTGCCCACCCTGAAATATATATTCGCCCACCCACATCTAGAATTCTGGCTATGGCCCTGGGTACCATGTCGGTGGGAGTGTAAACAGTGTTCCATGCACTCCAGTGTCTAGTCATGCCTGCCACATGTCCACAGAGATATCTGCAGATGCATACAGCACTGGCTCTTCAGTTCCTATTGTCTCCACACAACATGTCCAATGACCATAGCCAATAGACTAGGTGTTGATGTACGCTGGCAACACCTGAACAGTCACATGTTTCCCACAACTAATTAAAATCTGGCAGCCAAGGTTGTCTAAAAAATATCCTGCCTGAGGCAGTCTAGAAAATGATTCCACCTTCAATTCTTCCCTGATGACAGCAGATGAGACATCTTTTAGCCGAAAAATCTTTCAGGATTGTTGTGAGGATAAAGATTTTGGAAACCATTTACACAACTTTTAGATTTCTAGTGAAAGGGAGAATACCTTCTTTCTTGGTTTCTGTGAATCATTATTCAGTGAGGACTCCTTGTATGAGTAGACATCTCCACAATGACATTCCGCACAACCTCTGTCCATATCTATCTGTCCCTGGCAGTTCTTCTCCATGTTGGCCCAAATCTTCCCATCTGTGAGGTGGTCTTCCTCTAGGTCTTTTGTGATCTCTCAATTACCAGTTCATTATCCTAGCACTCCATCTATTGTCACTCGTGCATGCAAAATGGCCAGCCCACCTTAATTTGTTTGTCAGGTATTCTGTTACTATGACTTTTAGCAGTGATGTTTGCCTGATGTCCTCATTTCTGAAAATTGATCTCTCCATTGCTCATTGTTTTACTTGCAGCTGTTTTTCTTCTGCAGCTGTAAAAGCCCACGTTTTGCTGCCATATGTCATTGCTTTCAGGACCATAGAATTGAACAAATTTACCTTTGTTTCTGTTATAGCTTTTGACTTTAAGATGGCTGACACTTCTTTGAATTTACATCATGTGGCTCTCTGTCTTCTAAATATGTCTTCTTTTAAATCATTGTCTATCCTGACTCCTTGACCAAAATAAACGTAACTTTCCACTACTTCTATTTGATTATTCCATCGCAAGGTGGCTCCTTTTACTTTTGTCTACTTTGAGACCTATTTTTTTCCTTCTCTGTCCAGCTCTGTAAGCATTTGTTGCAGCTCTTCTGTTGAATATGTATATATAAAGGTAAAAGTTGTCCTTGCTCAAATGCAAGCACGGCGCCAAAATGGCCACCGTGCTCTTTGTGCCCCCCCACCCAGACTCAGACATCCGAGTCAGTCAGGGGGTGCCACGAGGCAGCCTCGCTGCAATTTTAAAGAGAAGCGACGGAGCGGAGAAGTTCGCTCCGACGCTGCTCCCTTTGGCTTGCTCGCCTTACTCTTTTTACAATTCTGATCGGAGGATACCTCTCCTCCGATCAGTGCTGCACCGCTTGGGTGGCTATGGCACCCAAGTGCAAGTCTCAGGCGGCCCCTAGGCCGCGACCTAGGGGGAGGGCTCGGCCCACCCCCTCGACCTCTTTGGGGCAACCACCGGGCCGGAGGGCTCAGGCGGCCACCCCACGGGGGGGTGGCAGGGTTACAATTCCCATTGCCACCAATGAGGGTGACCAGGTCTCTGCCTACCCGCCCAGTCAGAGGACTCGGGCGGGGACTGCGCAGGCCTGCTTCCCTGGGGTTTCTACCCTTATCCAACCTTTGCCCGGCATGGGGCATAGTGGCCCATTTGGGCGTGGCGTGGGATCGCGCCCCACCGTTACACCGGCCCCCCATGGGCATGGCCCTATTCTGGCCAGGGATTGCCACACGGGTTTATCCCTCCGACAGCTCATCAATTGCCCAGCGGGCCATCCGGCCCATCCAGCCCACCTTATTCTGGTGGGTCTGACACTGTGGATGCTCTCCTTGCCCGCATATCAGCACTTGAAGCATCTATGGGAATTGCTCCACCACCTTCGGATGGTGTGCTTGGCAGATCTTCGGCTCCGGCCCACATGCTGGCCATGGCCGCGCAGCAGGCCGCCAACAGGGTTGAGCTGCTGGAGGCCATCAGGCCAGCGCAGGCTGGTGCCTCGCAGCTCCCCGTCAGGCCATTACAGCAGGGCATTCCACCGGGGACCGGTCCTGCTTGGCAGGGACGCACCGTGACACAGAGCTTGATGGCCATCGCGAGCTCCGATGCCCACCGCGGGCCAGAACCCCCAGTGGGGGCGGCCCATGGGGGTGCACCGAGTGAGTATCCTGGTCAAGTCAGTACACCAGTGACACTAGCTCATAACACTGGGGGGGGGGGTCCAGTGGCCATGGCCGCAACAAGTTACTGTGGGAGGGCAGTTCAATCCACACTACCCTGTTACTTCCTGGGCTCCTAATTACCCCCAGGTTATTACAGGGGTCACCGCACCTATGCTTCAGCCTAACTTCTTGGGGGTCTGACAGGGCCCATTACGTGTTCACCCACTTCAATCCGTGCCAACGGCTGCCCTGCCGACGGCCGTTTACTCCCTACCCCTGGGCGACCATTTATCCCAGGCTACTAGGGAGAAGATACGGTGACATTTTCACCCTCCTGAACCGTGAACCCACTAAGGAGGAGAGGGAGAGGCAGGACGACAGGGACAAGGAGTTGTCCCGTCATCGTAAGCCACCTCACACTTGGGCCAATTAGTTACCGGCCTATCTGATATACATGGCAGTATACCTACGGGCCCGTCCTGATTTGGCCATCCCAATGGTACAGTACCTGGACAATATTTACCGGGCCGTGGTTGATTTCCCTGGCCCGTCATGGTTGGCCTATGACAAAGAATTTAGGATGAGGGCGGCCCTTCACTCTGAAATGAGGTGGGACGAGCCCTGCCAGCAATTGCGTCTGCTGTATATGACTCCCACACGGCCAGCGTCTGGTGACCGGTACCACTGTGGCCATGCCGTACAGCGGGCTGCTACTACACAGACTCCCCGCCAGCCGGCGGGGCAGGGGGTTCCAGCCCGCCTGCTGTGTTGGAGTTTCTCCGCTAATGGAGTGTGCACCAAGCGCCAGTGTAGATTCAGGCCCGAGTGCCCTTCTTGTTCCGGCCCTCATGCCGCCTCCGTGTGCCCGCGTGCCGGTGGGTCATGAGGCAGGGGAAGGGGTTTTCAGGGGGTGGCCAGAGCTCCCTCTGATGGTGCTACCCATTCAAAAGGCCCCCTCCCCAATTAATTTCCCGGTGCTTGACCACTGGCTGCGTGCTTATCCTAGACAGGATGATGCGATCTACCTGCTTGAGGGCTTTCAGTTTGGCTTCCGCATACCATTTAAAGGTGTTCGTGGGCCTTAGGATGCCCCGAACCTACTGTCTCTCAGGGGTAATGAGGACATTGCTGCGGAGAAGATAGCCAAGGAGGTTAGGGAACAGAGGGTGGTGGGGCCATTTAACAACCCCCCATATCCTAACTTGAAGGTATCCCCTCTGGGTTTGGTTCCTAAGAAGTCCCCGGGTGAATTCCGTCTAATTCACCACCTTTCTTACCCTGCGGGTTCCTCGGTCAATGACGCTATATTGGATGACCTTTGCTCTGTCAGGTATATGTCCTTTGACCAGGCCTTACAGATGGTACGCTTGTGTGGTCTCGGAGCGCAATTGGCAAAGTGTGATATCAAATCGGCATTCCGATTGTTGCCAGTGCACCCAGATGACTTTGAGCTGTTAGATTTTTGTTTTGGGGCAAGTTTTAAGTGGACAAGGCCATGCCTTTTGGCTGTTCAATGTCGTGTTCGGCCTTCGAACGATTTAGCACCTTCCTCCACTGGGCTTTTGTTTGTAGGTCGGGGTCCCGGTCTGTAGCCCACTACCTCAACGATTTTTTGTTCGGGGGTGGACATTACACGGGCACGTGTGCACACCTGCTCACTACGTTTCAGGCGCTTATGGGGGAACTGGGTGTCCCCCTAGCACCTGAAAAGACAGAGGGCCCAGCCACCACCCTTACCTTTTTGGGTATTGAAATTGACACCGTTGCTCAGACATCCAGGTTGCCTATGGAAAAGGTGACTCGGATCTCTGATGCGATTTTGGAAATGCTTGCCAAGCGTAAGGTGTCTCTCCAGGAGTTGCAGGTACTTCACGGCCACCTCAACTTTGCCTGCAGGGTAGTGACACCAGGCAGAGCCTTCGCCAGGCGTCTGTGTGACGCTATGGTGGGCCTTTCTAAACGACACCACAGGGTATGGATGACTAGAGGTTTACGAGCAGACCTTTCGGTTTGGCTCACATTCCTAATTGACTTTAATGGCATATCCTTCTGGAGATCTGAGCTTATGGTCAGCCCCCAGTTTCAAGTACAGTCAGATGCCTCCGGCTCCCTGGGTTATGGGATTTATTTTGAAGGACAGTGGGCCTATGGTCAATGGCCTCAGACATGGCAGCGCACGGATCGCTTACACGATCTTACGTTCCTGGAGTTTTTTCCAATTTTGGGGGCCCTTATGCTCTGGGGGGACAGGTGGGCGAATTCGGTGGTTCACTTTTGATGTGACAATGCTGCGGTGGTACACATTGTCAATGCCCAAACGTCTAAACCCCCCAGAGTCATGACCTTAGTTCGCCAATTTGTTCTTAGGCCCTTGCACCTTAATGTGCTCTTCAGGGCCAGACATGTGCCAGGCATTAATAACGATATTGCTGATGCTTTATCCCGCCTGCTGATCTAACAGTTCCGTGCCTTGCTCGAGACGAGGAGGAACTTCCCTCTCCACTCCCGGCTGAGATATGGACATTTGGCGAGGAGAGGTGAACCGGGCGATCGGCATGTCTTTGGCACCTCGCACGCGTAAGGCGTATCAGCATACACTCCTTCAATTTAGGACATTTGTAGGCAAAGGCAGTTGCCTGAAATGTAGCCAATACCGGTCAACCAGATTTTACAGTATATGGTGCACCTTCATGATCAGGGGTTGGCCCCATGCACCATCACCACCAGGCTTTCCGCCTTGGCATTTTTCGCCAAGCATGGGGCTTTACTGACTGTGTGAGTGACTTCCGCATACGCCATGTATTGGAAGGGTGGACACGTGAACGTGGCCGCCGCCCGGACACACGTCACCCTGTTTCACCAGGCATTCTGACCCACCTTGCACGAGGTTGGCATAGACTGTGTTATGATATGTATGAGGAGTCTCTTTTTCATGCAGCTACCACCGTAGCTTTCTTTGGAGCTCTGAGAATCAGCGAGCTGGTCCCATTGTCAAAGGGGGATGTGTCTCGTAGGGCACTGGAACTTGAAGATGTGTCTATCAACCAGGAGTGGGCTCAGTTGAGGATTCGTTCCTCGAAGGCCGATCAGCATGGAGTAGGCAGTGGTGTTAGACTGCTACAATGTACATTTGCCGACATCTGTCCGGATGGTGCCCTACATGCATTTTTTGGCAGTGCATGGTACGCGCCCTGGCCCATTGTTCTGCCACCAGGATGGGTCTCCCCTTACCAAATTTCAGTTCTGGAGGGTGACCGGTACGGCACTTCACAGTGTGGGCCTCCATGGGGCTCGTTATGGCAACCATTCATTCAGGATAGGCGCCGCATCAACTGCGGCTGTGTTTGGGTACTCTGAGGCTGATATATGTTGGATGGGCAGGTGGGGGTCCACACATTTTCCTTATATATACGTCCCCTCACTGTATGAGTACCTAGTTATGTCCTTAATTCCTCCTCCTTCTGATACAGACCCTGTGTGTCTATGCACACCGGTGGCAGTGTGGCTGGTGGGCCACAGTTATGTGCACTGGGCGGCACAGTATGCTGCATCGTCGGAGTGGGGACCCCATCTCGGGCTGCGTGCGTCCGCACGTATGCGGTGGTATGGTGTGTGTGGCATGAGGTGGCGGTAACTGTTGCCATTCCTGATGTCCATCAGGGATGCTGGACTGCCTGATGTTCTGATTCTGCACCTCGGCGGCAATGATCTCGCACAGATCACTGGCCTTTTCTTAAAAATGTCGGTGTGCAGTGACCTGGCGTTTCTACATCATTTATGGCCGTACACACGGTTGCTATGGTCTGACATCGTGCCGAGACACTGTTATAGAGGAGGCATGGATCTCCGTGGTTTGGACCGTGCCCGGCAGTCAGTGAACAGGGCTGTTGCCCGGTTTCTTGTTGAGAATGGCTTGGGGACAGCCATTCGACACCCGGGGATAGGGTTGCAGGATTTTAGCCTGTATGCAGGAGATGGGGTCCACCTGTCGGCCAGAAGTATAAACTTCTTTCTGGAGGACATGCAAGCGGGCCTGGCGACCGAGGTGACGGTCTGCGGGGAGGGGGGCGTGAGTCATCATCGACGCCTCCCCGTGTGGTGGGTTGCACTGGTAAGGTAAAGATTTATCACCCATAGGTATCCGGCAGGTTCGCAATTGACTGGCCAACACTTAGACAGGTACAGGTGTAATAACGTTGACCGGTCAACGACGAACCAGGCAAGGGGGTGATGGCAGGAGCTATTCAGCATGCATCACCCCGTGATTTTACGGATACACATCAGAGGGTGGGGTCAGTAGATAGTTTATTGACTACGGTCAACAATTTGTTTGTCTCAACAAACAAATTGATACAAATTGATACATGTAGCCAATAGCCATTGGCATTTTGGGTGGAACCTTACCAGTGCTACGGCGGCCTGCTTGCCTCAAAGAATTACAGTTGGATGATACACCAATTGAAAGTGATAATTCGGACTAGGGCATTATTCAATAAAAGTGGCCCAATGCCTTTAATCCAATACCGGTGTCTGAGTCTTTATTTGGATGGGTGCGCCTGCAAAGCTAGTCATGTCAGACTCTAGGGTTCAGTGGTCATTTCCATTTACAGCCAAAGAGCCAGAATTATCTGCATCTGCACAATATCATTGATGAACCTCAAATGGTTTAATTTCTAACCATCTATTGTGATACCCTCAGTCTTGTTTAACTTTTGCATCACCATTTTGAGGCAAGCAGAGAACAGCTTAGGTAATATTGTGTCGCCTTGTTTGATCCCTTTGTAAATTGGGATTCATACTGGATTGCTAAAGAGGGTAATACAAGTGAAATTGTCCTTTTGCACTGCTTGGAGTAATTTGATGTAGGTAGGGTGGACTCCTTGCTCCTTTAGGGCTCCAAGAACTGTGTTAACTTCGAAATCTACAAATGCTACTGCAAGCAGAATATTGTATTAATGTCTTTGTTCGAGTAGCTGCGATAAGGTGAAAATGTGATCTCTCATACTATAATCTTTTCAAAAACTTGCCCGCTCCTTTGGTTGTTGCTCATCTAATGTCATTGTTATGCAGTAGGTGATGATCTTTGTGAACAGTTTATATATATATATATATATATATATATATATATATATATATATATATATATATATATATATATATATATATATATATATATATATATATATATATATATATATATATATATACACACACACACACACATACATATACATATACATATATATACACACACACATACATATACATATACATATACATATATATACACGTGTGTGTGTGTGTGTGAGACATATAGTTGTAAAGATCCTCTTTATCACCTTTCTTATTGAGTAAAATTGTTTTTTATTCTCGCCAAGCATCTGGAACATCACCAACTTTAATATATTCACTGAATTGTTCTGCCAATGCCTTCCAGAGACAATGACCTCCTGCTTTCAGTGCTTTCAGCGAGCTTCTGTCTATACTAGGCACTTTACCATCACCCAGTTTTGACAGATAATAACACACCTCACTGTCTGTAATTGGTGGGATAATGTAGTCTGCATTTTTGAGTTTCAGCAGTTGCACTTTGGTCTGAGAAGTGAAAAGTTGGGTGTAAAAGTATTTGCAGATTTTTTCCATTCTTTCACCATTTTCATTTTTCAGGGTGATGAGGTTGTTCCTGTGCATTGTCAGATTTTGTTTGCACTTTTTCAGATTTCTGTCTTATTTGCAGTTTCCAGTAGGCACTTTTCACTGTATTTCTGGATGTCATCTGAAAGTCAGATCCTTCCTTATCTGCTTATACAGAATAGAGTATTCAAGGTTATTAACTTTGTCTCTTTTCGTTTCCTTTCTTTTTTGAGGCAGCTTGCATGTATCCTCTGATATTCTTCTTTCTGTTTTGTTTGGTTGCTTTGCTTCTGCCTTCTGAATAACTTCATTTAGTTGGTTTATGAACGATTGGTAATTGATGCTTATGTCCCTTTCACTTTCCCATCTGTGGCTTTCTACTTCAGTTAATACTTTTGCTTCATCAAATGTATGGTGTGGTGCTGTGCTGGAATGGGTTTTTTTTTTTGCTTGTAAAAGTCTGTGGTTGCTGTGGTTGCTAAAGAGTGGGATGTTACAAAATAGAGAATATATTTTTCATTTGTCAGGATGTAGTCTATTTCATTTTGCATTTTTGTATTGGGTGACACCCATGTCCATCTGCATTATCATTTCCCCCTAAATCATATATTTTTGATGTAATACCCTCAAGTCTCTGCCATTGTGGCTAAGCACTCTCCTCTGCCATTTCAGTTGTACTTCCTGAGCAGACTGCAATCCAAGGTGAGCCATTAGGATCAGGCACAGGCAGGAGAACACAGCTGTCTCTGTTCTCATTCTCATTCTTCTCTCTCTCTCTCTCTCATATCATTTTCTGGTTCCCACAAATGCAGCTGATCTAGAACAAAACCAATTCAGAAAAGAAAGCCATATGACCATCATCTACTTCATGGCGTATGGATGCAATTGCATGTGTTTAGATTTCTTCCATGGACAGCCTACAACAGCAAGGAGTGTAGAAGAACAGGAACAGTGAGAACAAATGGCCAGCAGGGAGCCACAGGTGGGAGATGCAGAATGCCATCAGCAGCTTTGTAGCTCCACATACAAAGTGCCTGACGGCAGCAGCGGGTGGAACAATGAGAATGCCCTAAACTCCCTCCTGATCCTTTCTCTGAGCCAAGGACCTTATAGCTGCACTCAGGAATGGATACTCTCACTTCATTGCCACTTATAGAATGACTGTAAGTGTTTTAAGGAGTAGAGAAAGATGATGTGCAAATCAACACTGTCAAAGTGCCTTTGGTACCCCCTCCCCATTTAAATTGTTAATGGCCTCAGTGGAAAAAAAGGGATATGAAAATTCAGCTGAAATGGCACCAACGGTGTCTTAAGTTATTCAACTCACAGACACCTACACAAAGATAAGTATGAATAACTGTGTCTGCATTCTAAGTTCCTAGCTCCTCAGGGCCTATAATAATAAATGTAAAAGTCAATAAGTCAGCTATTCTTAGATAACTCTATATTTAAATGCTAGCAATAGAATCATTTTTCTTTTCTTTCCTGTCTCTTGTCCCATGTAACTTTCATAGCACAACATTTTCGAGGCCAGCCTGTAAAACAGAATTTGCCTGCAGCAATCCTCACATTGGGTCAAGTCCGCCCTTTGAAAGAACCTTAATGCATGAATGTTTAATAAGCCCAGAGACTCACTTCAGGCTGTGCTTGACTCTTCCCCAGTGAATTTGGTGCAGCCATAAGCACCATTAAGGGGGTATACAGTAGGATGTGAGGTAAGAGTTTGCACAGGCATTAATGATAAGGGCTTAAACAGAAATATTCGCCCCTTTCCTCCCCAGCTTAGTTTGCCTTAAAAAGCCTTATGGCAGGGGGGGGGGGAGAATATAGGATAATTTAAATACAGGGAAGGGGGAAATAAAACACTGCACTTGCAACATAAAAGCTCTGTTTGGGATAATTCATTTCTGTATAATTACTATTATCTTGCATGTCTTTAACATTGGGAATGAAAATAAGGATTGAGCATTCTACCTGTACTACTGAAACTAAATCAGCCATGTGAATTCCTAAGGTGCAACTTTGTTTGAAATTGAAAGAAAAGGATGCACACATAATATAGCATCACAGGATGAAGCAGACAGTCAACTATAGACGTGATCCCAACAAAGGCGATCTAAAGAAAGTCAATCTGCTGTGAAGGCTTTACTTTTATTTACCATAAAGTCAATCCTTGGATATTTATCACAAGTGTTACATTTGCCCAGGCTAATATTCCAATAAAGTTTCTCTTCAGAATAATAGATAGCACAGGTGATAGGAATAGGCCTTCTTAAACCAGAAAGGATGTCTGAATCAAGGCAAGAAGGGTATATAAGTGCCCAGGGCCATAGCCGGGGGAACAAAACCCCACCTGAGCTAGCAGCCCCCACCCACCCACCCTGGGATGCCAATGTTCTATATGTGAGCATGACGTTGTTGCCCCTCCTGAATTTCTTTTGCCCCTCCTGATTTTTTTCAACAACCCCCCCCCCTCATATCTAGAATCCTGGCTATAGCCTTGTAAGTGCCCTCATGTCACAGTGGTTAAGCTGTGGTACTGCAGTCAAAACGCTACTCACAATCTGAGTTTGATCCTGACAGTTTCAAGATTGACTTCCACCCTTCCAAGGTTAGTAAAATAAGTGTCCAGCTTGGGGGGTGGGGGAAGGATTGTAGTTCACATAATTACTTGGTAAACTGCCCATAGAGTGCTTTAGAACTATCAGGCAGTATAAGCGCTGCATTTGTGTATATAGCTAATTAGACTTAGGGGAATTGAAGGTAACCTGGGACGTGTTTTAAGGCAATTGTATTTTACTGGGTGAAGAGCTAATAAGTTGCACAGTGTCTGAGATGAGCTGCACAAGTATTAAGCAGATACAGTGGAACTTCGTATAATGAACGCCACGCATAACGATTTTTCCTATGGAGAAAAATTGTACAACAATTTTTCAATGGGAAAATCCACTTAGCAAAAAAACAAAAAACATTGTACAATTTTTTCCATTGTACAACAACAAAACTGCATAGCAACCAGACTCGTGGAATGAATTAAAATAATTATTTTCGGTTTTACCATACTTTAATCTTGAATGCTGACTCCATTGCTTCCTTTAGCCTGCTGACTTCGAACAGAGGAGAACTGTGTGCTCAACCTGAGGCCCACAGGACAGATATGGCTTGTGGCACCATTTCATGTGGCCCCGCACTGCCTCCACCACACCAGGAAGTGCCATGTGGTGGAGGAAGGGCAAAATGTCCTAGTGGACAGCATGCAGAAGAAGACAAACAAGGAAATCCCTTGAGATAACATGAGATAGCCTGAAAATTAGGGGAACATAGATGCTGTACCCACACAGTACAAAAAGAAGAAAACAGTATTTGTAGTAGGAGACTCTCTACTGTGTCGGATTGAAACAAAAGTATGTCAGGAAAATCCTTGGAAACATCAGGCATGCTGTCTCCTTGGAGCACAGATAAAGTATATGGCAGAAAGATCGCCATCACTCATAAAGCCCACAGATGCATATCCCTTTCTTCTCATCCATGTGGGAACAAATGATACTGCCAAGAGGAATTATGAAGATATTGCATCAAACTTTGAAGCTCTGTGAAGGAAACTCAAGGTCTTTGGGGCACAAATGTTCTTCTCACCCATCCTACTGGTGCTCAGAAGAGGAAAAGAGAGGGAAAGGAAAATACTCTGGAGTAATGACTTGCTATGAAGGTGGTGCTGGCATGATTTGGTTTTGGGGACCATTGGTTACACTTCCTGGAAGATGGATTGCTAGCAATAGATAGGTTGCACTTTACAAGGTCTGGGAACAATGTATTTGGGCACATCATGAAGAAATTCATCAGGAGGGCTTTAAATTGAAATGGAAAAGGGAAGGAGACGTACAAGCAGAGGTAAAGAAAGATGACTGTTCACATAAAATAAGGGGGACAAACAGAGTACCTCTAATGGAGACCAATAATATGTTTTTTGTTTTTTTGTAAAAAGAGAAAGGAAAGCAGGCTGCAAGTCACACTATCTTCAGTGTCTATACAAAAATGCAAGGAGCATGGGAGAAGAGCCATTTTGGTGGTGGCACCAACACTATGGAACTCCATTTCGGTGGAGTTGTGTCAGACTACTTCCTTGTTGGCTTTTAGAAAGCAGCTTAAATCGGTTCTGTAAGTGAGGCTTTTGAGAAGGGGACATCATCTGTGTTACATTTCTTGTTGGGCCTCCCCCACCGTTAATTAGGTGTGGTATTTGTATTTTTTTTTGTGTGATTTTAGGATGTTTTTAATATGTTGTTGTTAGCTGCTCAGAGTGGGGAAGACCCCCCCCCCAGATGGGCAGGGTTCAAGTGGAATTAATAATCTATACCTATAAATCCAAGCGTTAACCATTGGAAAGTGACAAAGGCTCCCGCACCCGGCCACAGTAGCCTGTACCGAGCCTCCTGCACTCTCCTGAACCGGGTCCACATGTAACTGGGAGGTTGAGAAATGTGCCAGTGGGACAAGAGCCCCATGAATACAAAAAAAAAGACTTCACTACCCAACATCCTGTGCGCAGTGCCACACCACAGCCAATTAGGCTGAGAAGTGTGACCAAATAGAATGTTGGGAGACACGTCGCAGCCAATCAAAATAAAGCAGTAGATAATATTACAATGTAGGAATGGTAAAATCACAAATTAAGCTTCATGTCCCAGTGTCCTTTGCACTGTGCAACCCCTCAGCCAATCAGGCTGAGGGATACGAGTGCAGAGGAAGCTGGGAATGCACACGCTGAATGGAAATAAAATGCTGGGAGCCGGAGGGAAAGACTTTGAAAGACCCAGCTAGAGGGAGCCAGGAAAAGGTAAGTGCGGTCGGTGGGGGTTAGGGAGTGGGTGAGGGAGGCAGTGAAAGGTGCTGGGTCCAGAAGGGTTGGGGGGACAGATCCCTTTTGTCCCCCCAACCCTTCTCGACTCAGGAGACCCAGAAGAGGGGAACGAATCCACCACCACCCCAAACACTCCGTTTTTAAAGAGAAGAAACCGCTTGGTTTCTTCTCTTTAAAAATGGAGTGTTTTTTTGGGGAGGGAAAAGATCCCCTCTCTGCTGGGTCCCCTGGCTCTGGAAGGGTTGTGGGGACAGACCCCTTTTGTCTCCCTAACCCTACCAAACCCAGGAGACCAGGGAGAGGGGATCAAATCCATACACACCCTCCGAAACACACACACACACACACACACACACACACACACACACACACACACACACACACACACACACACACACACACACTGCTTCTCTTTCTTTCTTTCTCTCTCTCACACACATGACACTTCTGCCTTGCCAGGAATTTTTAATGTGTGTGTTGGTGGTTGGAGTGGTATTGTATCGGTGGTGGTGGTTGTACATACCCAAAACCATCCCTAACCACCAACACACAACGCCGGCCGGGCAAACTATGCTAGTAATTAATAATTTTCAGCGTGGTCAGTACAGAGGTACGGCTTTGTATACATCACATACAAGATAACACCTCTGTTATCACACACACACACACACACACACACACACACACCTCTGTACCAACTGTACCGACTGTACTGAAACTTCGCACACACCTACCTTGAGCGTGCAAGAACATGACTGCAGTGGTCTGGCAGTCCAATTCAGGGTTTGTACCACCAGAAATAGGTTGTATAGGGGGCACCGCTACCCGCCATGACAAACAGCCAGGGAATATGGAAATGCATGTACATGAACCTTCACACACGCAACACACCCTATCCAGCAATCCAAGCATCCAAAATGGCAGCGGCGGATATGACGGGGGCCAAAGGGCCGTGAGGAGACAGCAGCGGTGGTGGGCCAGAGTGGTGAGGAGCAACCTCTGGGTGGTGGCCCCACCCCAGCGTTACACCGCCACAGCCCACAACAGGCTTCCCAAAGCCACCACACACCCTGGACCAGTGCTGGCCTAGAGGACAGAGCAGCGAATGGCATCAATGGTGTGCCAGGCATGCCCATTAACCAGCCGACCCAACAGATAGCTGGCCAAAAATGCTCCACCATCAGTGGAGCAGCACCAGGAATGGGACCAGGATGCCTTGGCGGGGGCCCAGATGGCCGGGCCAGCAGGGGATCCAGGCCCTACCTGGGCGGGTAAGTCCAGGTGTGATCCCCAGGCAAGGCCGGGTAATAGTAATAGTAATTAGTTGTAGTAATAGTAATAGTAAGAAGAAGAAGAACTCTTAGTTCAGGAGGGGAAATATGATTTAATAGGAATAACCTAAACTTGGTGGGATGACTCATGACTGGAACAAAACAATAAACTGTTCAAAAAGAACATGGCCCTTCCAAGTAATTCTTGGCTTGGGTGGCTGATAATTGTCTCTTACAAAAGGTGGAGGAAGAAACTAGAGGAGTACCTATCCTTGACTTGATTCTAACCAATAGAGATGACTTGATATAATAAGTGATACCAAGATTATAAAGTGGTCACTTTGCAAGCAACTTGAGAATAATGCAGTAACAGCTAGAAGCCAACATTTATCTATCAAAATCAAATCCTGCCAGACTAATCTGATTTCATTTTTTAGTCAGGTAACTTCCATGATGGAGAGTGGGATGCTATAGATGTAATAGATCTTTACTGCAGCAAAGCCTTTGAAAAAGTACTCCACAATATTCTGATTAGCAAGCTAACTGAGTGTGGCCTGGTTAGCACAAGTGTCAGGAGGATAAATAGTTGGTTACAGAATTGTGTGAAGACACTGCTTATTAATGGCTCCTTCTCATGCTGGGAGGGGGCAACATGTGGAATACCACATGGCTCAGTCCTGGGCCTTTTGCTCTTCAACATTTTCATCAATTACTTGGATAAACACATCATATTTCCAGATGACAAAAATAGAATGGAATAGATAATATCTTGGAAGACAGGAGCAGAATTCAAAAAGATCTTGATAGGCTTGAACCAACAGAATGAAATTTAACAAGAATAAGTGCAAAGCTTTAAACCTACGTGGGGAAAACAGATGCACAGCTACCAGGTGGGGGATATTTTGCTCAATAATAATACGATTGAGAAAGATCTTGGAATGGTTGTAGATCACATGCTAAGTAATCTATAAATCAACAGTGTGATGTGGCTACACAAAAAGTCAATGCTGTTTAGGCTGCATTAACAGAAGTATAGCCTCCAAAACCTGTGATGTATTAGTCCCCTTTTATGCAGCACTAGTTAGACCACATCTAGAGTACTGTGTCAAATTCTGGGCACCACACTTTAAGAAAGGTGCAAGCAAACTAGAGCAGACACAGAGAAAGGCAACAAGGATGATCAGAGGACAGGAAACAAAGCCATGTGAGGAAAGATTGAAGAAACTGGGCATGTTTAGCCTTGAGAAAAGCAGTCTGATGGGGGATATGATAGCACTCTTCAAATACCTGAAAGATAATCATAAAGAAGAAGGGCAGGAGCTGATCATCATCCCAGAGTGTAGGATGCATAACTACAGGAAGCCAGATCTAGGCTGAATATCAGGAAAAACTTAGCACTATGAAAGTGGAACCAACTACCTCAAGAGGTGGTGTGTGCTCCAACACTGGACACATTCAAGAGAGAGAGAGTTGGACAGCCAGCTGTCATGTCTGCTTTGATTTGGATTCCTGAATTGAGCACTGGGTTGGATTCAGTGGCCTAAAAGGCCTCTTCCAACTTGGTTATTCCATGATTATTTGATTCTATGAAATTCTTTTTTCTACATTCTTCTGCTTCATTATGACAAAATAACAACGTTGCTCAAAATGTCTGCTGCCTGGTATATTGTTATCCATCTGCATTCACAATTTTCATTGTGGCATCATTGTTTTAGAAAAGGATTAGCTCAATGAGCCTTCTGATAGGCTGCGGTTAGCGTTTTTGGTCACATTTTGTGCATGTCTGTGGTAGAATATGGGAAACCACAAAAATGTAGTTTGCTACAGGAACATTGACATTTCTTTGCCCAGACCTACTGTTACAAAATTTGGGCATATGGTTGGCGAGCATTAAGGAGATGCTACTGGGCAATGAAAGAAAGCAAAGAGAAGTCAATCAAAAGGGGGAGAGCTTGGTGAGTGACAAAAGTGATGAAATCAGATCTATTGGAGAGGATGCTTGCATTTGTGACTTTGTCAGTCACTGGGAAATACTGTGTGATGAGTATCTGTGGTGTTTTCATATAAAAGTATATAGACAGAAAAATTACTTTGTTGGACAACCACGTCAGAAATCCCCCAGGTATGGTTTTATAGTAAAAAAAAGAAGAAGCAGGTTTCCTTTGCTCAGTTTGAGCTACTCAATGCCTGTGAACTTGCTGACATTCTGTATGATTACTTCCATAGAAATCTTATAATAGATGTTATTTATTATATCTTGTAACTGCAGGCCTCATTTTTTCTCAAAAAGTCTTCTTTGTGCCTCAGACTGTAAACACTTTAAGCTGCCTTACAAAGCCTTCTAGCTTGATGGCTAGACTTGTTCAACATTTCCCAGGACAAATTATAATAATAATTTTGTGTCAGAAATTCTTCTGGATTGAAAGGATTTTTGTGGAAGAAACTCCACTCAGGGAACACCCAAATGAGGCTCCTTTCCTGTCCCCAAGAGAGAGAGATGGGCGCGCAGTCCATCATGCAGTACCTAGGTCTCAAACTGCCAACTTGCCAGCCATCCAGCTAACAAGATCACCTTCTTAACCACTGAGCCACTGCAGTCCAAAGATTAATGGTGTTTTAAAGATTAATTGCCACAGGAAACTAATATCTCTAATAAAACCATGGGAATATTCTCATGGTTTCCTTTAGTTTATGCAGTACATTGCAGGCGCACCCCCCAAAAAAGACTCAGACACTGGTATATGTGGATAACGGCATTGGGCCACATTTATTGATTCATGCCCTAGTCCGAATTATAAATTTCAATTGGTACTCAGCCAATTATAATTCTTAAGGCAAGCAGACCGCAGTAACACTGGTAAGGTTCCTCCCAAAATTGCCAATGGCAATTGGCTACAATGTATCCATTTGTATCAATTTGTTTGTTTACAACAAACAAATTGTTGACCGTAGTCAATAAACTATCTACTGACCCCACCCTCTGACGTGTATCCGTAAAATCACAGGGTGATGCATGCTGAAGAGCTCCTGCCATCATCCCATTGCCTGGTTCGTCGTTGACCGGTCAACGTTAACAAACTTGTACCTATCTAGTGTTGGCCAGTCAATTGCAAACCTGCCGGATACCTGTGGGTCATAAATATTTACCTTACCAGTGCTACCCGCCCATGTGACCAAAGTCAATAGCAAAGCCCCTGTATCAAACCATAGCAACAGTGTGGGATGGGCAAAAAAGCCAGAACCAGGAGGCCAATTGTAGGTTCCAGCCAAAAATTCCCACCCGGCCCCGAAGCGACCAAAATATCACACTGTTCACTAGGGAGGGGGTGGAGGGAAAAACTTCTCCTCTCCGTCGCTTTTCCAAAATGGCAGCTCGGCTGCCTCGTGGCCACCCCTTTTATAGAGGGGTGGCCACGCCCCCTAACTCACCCGGATGTCTGAGTCCGGGTGGGGGGGCCCCGCAAAGAGCACGGCGGCCATTTTGGCGCTGCACTTTCATTGCAGGCGCATCCCCCAAAAAAGGGACACCGGTATATGTGGATAATGGCATTGGGCCACATTTATTGATTCATGCCCTAGTCCGAATTATAAATTTCAATTGGTACTCAGCCAATTATAATTCTTAAGGCAAGCAGGCCGCAGTAACACTGGCAAGGTTCCTCCCAAAATTGCCAATGGCAATTGGCTACAATGTATCCATTTGTTTGTTTACAACAAACAAATTGTTGACCGTAGTCAATGAACTATCTACTGACCCCACCCTCTGACGTGTATCCGTAAAATCACGGGGTGATGCATGCTGAAGAGCTCCTGCCATCACCCCATTGCCTGGTTCGTCGATGACCGGTCAATGTTAACCAACTTGTACCTATCTAGTGTTGGCCAGTCAATTGCGAACCTGCCGGATACCTGTGGGTCATAAATATTTACCTTACCAGTGCTACCCGCCACACAGGGAGGCTTAATAAAGACTCACCGCCCCCCCCCCCCAGACTGTCAGCTCGGTCAACAGGCCTGCTTGCAAATCTTCCAAAAAGAGGTTCATACCTCTGGGCAACAGATGGACCCCATCCCCTGTGTAAAGATCATAATTTTGGAGACTAATGGTGGGGTGTCGGATGACCCGCCCCAAACCCTTGTCAGCAAAGAACCGGGCCACTGCCCTGTTCACTGAACGACAAGCACGGTCAAGGGCCTGGAGGTTGATACCCCCCCTGTAAGCGTGACGCGGTATGATGTCTGACCATAGCAGCCTTGTGGCAGGCCACACATAATGCAAATAAGCTAGGTCACTGCAGATCGTATGTTTTAAAGAAAGGCCAGTGACCTGGCCCAAGTCATCGCCCCCGAGGTGCAGCACCAGGACATCAGGCGGTTCAGCATCCCTGATGGAGAAAAAGAATGGCAACAGTTCCCGCCATAACATTCCGCGCTTACCATACCACCTGATACATGCGGATGCACGTAGTCCAAGCTGGGGTCCCCACTCTGTCGCTGCAGCGTACTGCACTGCCCAGTGCACATAGCTGTGGCCCACCAGCCATACTGCCACCGGTGTGCGGGGACACACAGGGTCTGTAAGATAAAAAAGAGACAGGACAGTGACTTATCTGGTACTCATACTTGAAGAGGGCGAACATATAATTCAAAACACTTCGATCCCCACCTCCCCATATGGCATATATCAGCCTCAGAGTACCCAAATGCAGCCGCAGTAGAAGCAGCTCCTATTCTAAAAGAATGGGTGCCGTAACGAGCCCCGGGGAGGCCAACACTGGACAGTGCCTTACCGGTCACCTTCCAAAATTGAAATTTAGTAAGGGGAGACCCATCTTGGTGGCAGAAAAACGGGCCAGGGTGCGTACCACGCATTGCAAGGAACTCTTGTAGGGCACCAACCGGACAGATGTCTGCAATGGAACATCGTAGCAGTCTAACACCACTGCCTACACCGTGCTGATCAACCTTTGAGGAACGTATCCTCAACTGAGCACACTCATTGGAGACATAGACATCTTCGAGTTCCAGTGCCCTACGAGCCACATCCGCCTTAGACAGTAGCACCAGCTCACTGATGCGGAGCGCTCCAAAAAAGGCCACCGTGGTAGCCGCATGAAACAGAGCTGCCTCATACCTGTCAAAACACAGGTCATGCCAGCCTCGTGCAAGGTGGGTAAGAACCCCTGGAGAAATAGGGTGGCGATTGTCCGGGCTGCGTCCATGTTCCCGTGTCCACCCCTCCAAAACATGTCGTATCCGGAAATCATTCGTGTTGACAGCAGAGCCCCTCACTTTGGCCATGAATGCCAGTGCTGACAGCCTGGATGCTATGGTGCGAGGAGCTAGGCCCTGACTGTGTAGGTAGACCATAAATTGGAGAACGTGTGTAACTGGAATGGGCCACACCTCGGGCAACCGGAGTTGCGCACAAAATTTTTTAAATTGACTGAATGCATGGTGATACGCCCACTGGGGGTTCCGGCCCACGGCGGGCGTCGGAGCTCGTGACCGAAATCGAGCTCTGAGGACACATCCGACCACTACCTGTCTGCAGTTCCTGATGTACGGGGAGCTGCGAGACCACGGCGGGCACAGGCCTGTGCGCCTCAAGCAACTCAACCCGACTGGCCGCCTGCTGGAGAGTGGCGGCTGTCGTGGTAGCAGGCTGGCAAAAGGGGGCCCCAGATGGCAATGAAGCCCCCCCCAATGGGGTTATTGGTGATCCCTAGGGACGCCTCTAGCGCCGCTATGCGGGCCAGTAATGCATCCACCGTCGCAGATCCCCCTGCATAATGGGGGCCAGGTGGGCCGGACGGCCCACTGGGCAATGGTCCAGGGCCCCCGACTTGAGAGCCAGGCCCCAAATAGGGCCATGCCCAAAACTCCAGCCCATGAGGGGCCGGGGGTAAGCCCTGCTGTGCAACCACACCAGGCCCTCCCCCATGCTCAAAGCCCATGGCCGGCAATTGCGGGCCGGGGGCCGAAGCCCCTGTAGGGCCAGTCTGAGGCTGGAGAGCCGCGGGCCATGGCCTAAGCTGCCCCATCCCACCGGTCCTGGTGGGTGCCTCCGGTAAGGAGTCCTGTTGCGGGCGCGCAGTCGCGGTCCTCCGACCCGACTGCTGCCTCCTGTTTGGGCGAGCCTGAGTCGCCATTTCCTTCTTCTTAGGAGGCATAACGAAAACACGATCCCTTTCCAGGGATCAGAACCCGATGGCTGGAAAGCCAAAGATTGAGAAGCAAAGATCCCGCTAAGGCTCTGCAGCCAAGCGCGGCTCTCTGAAAGAGACGAAGAGCGATGGAGAAAACGTCTCCTCTCCGTCGCTTTTCCAAAATGGCAGCTCGGCTGCCTTGTGGCCACCCCTTTTATAGAGGGGTGGCCATGCCCCCTAACTCACCCGGATGTCTGAGTCCGGGTGGGGGTGGGGGCCGCAAAGAGCACGGCGGCCATTTTGGCGCCGCGCTTTCATTGTGTCTTCACAGGATAGGAGGTAAAATAGTCAGGTTGTATATGGAGACTTGTTATCCATAGTTTCAGTTATCCACATCCAGTACTGAAAATATTAAATGAAAAATCCCAGAAACATAAAATGCATACATATTTGCAAGATAGGTGACCAGAACTGTCCACTAGAGGGTACAAGAGACTACACTGTTTATAGAGTTCAAAACTCTGTGAAGTTTCAAGCATTCACAGTAGGTCTTGGAACCTATGGTAAACCTTTAGTACTACCACTCAGTGGTGGATTACCTGATACACATAGAGAGGGTTCCCTGGTCCAATACCTTGCCTCTCTGCTTGGAATGATTAGGTAGCAGGTGAAGTGAAGGACCTTAGCTCTAGAATTGCTGCCAATCAAAGCAAGTACGGCCTGGCTAAGCAAATTGATAGTCTCTGTAAGACAGCTTTCTTGATTTCTATCTCTCCTAGTTACATACATTCAAATTGTGCAAAGGCAGATGACCCTCCCTCCTGCATTGTTCATGGGAATCTAACAGAAGGAACAGCCATTCATCAGAAAGGTGGTTGAAAATTAATTCTAAAGAGGTAGCCTGGACATGTAAGATAATTATAAAAAATCAAGAAGAGTAGGGTAACCAGAAAAAAACATGTAGAATTAAGGAAGCATAGTAAAAAATAATAATAGAGCACAGGAAGGAGATAGTCAGAAAAGGAGATTTCACAGAGAGAGTAATAGGCAAGAAATCAGTGAAAAGGTATAGGATAAAGTGAACCATTAACTGCATAGAGCTATTTAAGCTCGAAAAGGTCCATGTTTTATACACAGATGTGGAGTGGCCTGAAGAGCAGTGATTCAGCCTAGTCCTGGGTAACCATTAGTTTTAGGCCAGGGGTCAGCAAACCTTGCTCTCCAGATGTTCTTGGACTTCAATTCCCAGAAGCCCAGATCAGCAGGTGTACTGACTTGGGTTTCTGGTAATAGAAGTCCAAGAACATCTGGAGAGCCAAGTTTGCTGACCCCTCTTCTAGGCCATCAAATACAAACCCCTGCTTAATGCAGGAATCTGAATCAAAACAGATATGGCAGATGATTGTCCAATTCTCTCTTGAATGCTTCCAGTGTTGGTTTCACTGTTGTACTGCTCTGGTCTTGAATAGGTTTTCCCTTATATGCACCCTATATCTGGCTTCCTGTATTTTCATTTTGAAGTAATGATTTTAGAGACATTAGCAGCAGTGGGTTAATGCGCTGATACTTCTCACGCTGCCAGGGACCAGAGGGATCTCTCTTGATTGGCTCTGTCAAATAAGATACCTGGTGGTGCAGTAGTCAAACTGCTGTACTCCGGCCAGAACGTTATGAGTGTTATCCTGATGGGGATCAAAGTTAACTCAGCCTTCCATCTTTCCAAGCGTGGTAAAATGAATACCCAGCATGTTGGGGGCCAAATGCTAATTAACTTGTGAACTGCTCAGAGAGTGGAATAAACACACACACACACACACATGCACATGCAAACACACACATACCCCTCTCTCTCTTCTTCCACCTTACATATCATCCAAGGTGTCAATCTTGTTCTTTTACTTGCCTTTTTCCTTGCCTGATTAGGATGGCTCAGTTGCTGCTTTGCTTTCTGTGTCCCAATCATCATCTGTGCACACATACAAACGAGGGGCCTCCTAAAATCCAGAAAAGTAAGATTCCTGAAATTCACTCTTTGGGCTGCTTAGAAATCTTTACTACAATTTCTCCCCTGCTCAACTCCCCATGCCGTGCAGTGTCTTATTGTTCAACCCAGGAGAAGGAGGAGGGGAATGTAGGGAAATGTGAAAAGGCCATGTCACCTGCTGCTGCCTCTACATTTCAGAAACTGTGCAAGAAGAAGTTTCTGGATGGCACCTTTTTCTCTCACTCTTTGTGGATTCCTGCATCCTACCCTATAGCTGCAGCTAAGTCATAATTCCAAGTGTGTGATTGTTGGGCACATGAAGTCAGGAAGGAAGGAGGAACACACAGAGAAAGTGTGTGTGTGTTTGTGTGTAAGTCTCATGGCTGCGGTGGCTGTGGTTAAGAAGCTCACCATGTTAGCTGGAAGGCCATCAAGTCAGCAGTTCAAGTCCCAGCTACTGCATGACAGATTGAGTGCCTGTCTCTGTCCCAGCTCCTGCTAATCTAGCAGTTTGAAAGCGAAAAACTGCAAGTAGACAAATAGGGACCACTTTGGGGGCATGAAAAATAGGGGGCATGAAAGGAGCCTCGTTTGGGCATCCCCTGAGTGGAGTTTCTCCAGCAAAAATTCTTTCAACCCAGAATAATTTCTGACACAAAATTATTATTATTATTATTATTATTATTATTATTATTATTATTATTATTATTATGGAAGGGCCATATACTTCTGATTTTTGGCTTTACTAGTGCAGGTGAGCTAAAGAATTTGGTCTGTGTTCAAATGAGTAATAGATTAGGACCCGTTTTGTCTTGTGCCCTTTTGTCTATCTGAACTGTGTCTGAGCTGCATTGCAAGATCTCCTGAAAATAACCCATCCCCACATATGGAGAAACAGTTTAACATATGCACTTGTAAGCCACCAACAGGATTTTGAACAGTATCTTATATAGGGATTTACTACTAACTCCCAGACAACATTTTAATGGCTTGAGTACTTGGGGATGTTATCTATGGAATGATATTTTTCCAAAAATGAAGCATATGAGAATATCTGTTTCTGGGGACAATATGAATCTCTATATCCATTGTACTACTGTATTTGGACAACAGCATTACCCATAAGAAATGATTGAAATGTCATAAAATAAAAGAGATATGTGTAAGTTAAAACACACCACCTTGGGGGCGTGGCTAAGATGGCCGACGAGTAACATCTTGATCCGGATACTCGCACTTATTAAAGTGGTAATCAATGTGATTGAGCAAAATGGGAAAATTTTAAAGTGGTAATTTCTGTTGATAAGGCTCCTGCTTGCCTTCCTGGAAAATTTTGGAAAGTTTTGAGGTCGGACGGTCGAAGTTCGGGAGGCTTTTCTGGGCGGGCGAGGCTCGCGACGGCAGTCGCGGCTTTTCCTGCCGAGAAGCCAAGAACGGGACCAATGAGACGGCGGAGATTTGTGGCAGCAGTGGAATTGGCAAGAAAACAATCGTATGTAAGTGCATGAAAGGATATACGGAAAAGTTAAAGTTAAAGTTAACTGGGGACTTTGCTTAGAAGAGCCTGGACTCGGAAGTGGGTGGAAGTAGTTGAAATCAAGCGGCTGTTCCTTTAATGGCGGCGGTCCTGGAAAATGAAAGTGATTGTGCTTTGGTCTATGGTTTCCTTGCGCCCCAGGAGAACCGCGGCGTGTTCTGGGGACAATAAAGTGGCTTAAGACGTTCTTGTCTGGGCTCTAGCATTTGAAGGCTGCAGTGTGTTTTCCAGTTTAAAGCGTGTGGGGAAAGTCTGCCGTTCCACAGAGGAAGAAGGGGGGTTTCCACCCAGAAGTTAATGTAACCGCTGGAAAATGGTGCTTTGATTTGTCCGCCTCAAGAGAAGGCTTAATTGGTTTTCTTTTTGTTCCTTCACCGTGTGGATTACAAATATCAGTTTCCATTTTGAACACATTGCTTCTCACATCTTTTTTCCTTCCTGCTTGGATTTTGGGCTTTTTTCTTTCTTATCATTCCCCCCTCCCTTTTTGGCGGCTTGGACTCAAATGAGAAGCTCTGGGTGACTGTTTCCTTAGAGCCTTTACTTTCGTGGTTCGGAAGACAATCAGTTGGACCGCTTGCCTTGGGGAAACGGATCTGATGTGGATTACTATTTTCTTTTTCTCTTTTCTTTTTTTGCTGTTTACTGGGAGTACACTTCGGTTCCTTCTGTTTTTTTTCTTTTTCTTCGTGGATTACAGTATCTAACTCTTCGTTGGATTTCTTCCCCCCTACAAGTTTTGTCCGTCTTGCTTGGATTCATGGTACCAGTGGTTGCAGTGTTACAGGTTCTGTCTGATTGACTAATTTTCACAACGTTCTGCAACATTGGACTCTTTTATTGTGTATTACTATGGATAAAGGCACAAGAGGGAAAGCAAAAGAGGAAGAGCCAGTCGTGAAGTCTAAGAGGAAGGAAAAAGCACCAATGGAAGAAGCCCCTCAGTCTTCATCACCGCCCCCAGAGCCCTATGATCAAACTCAAATTATGGTGGAAATTGGCAAGCTGTTTCAGAAATTGGAGAAGAATGAGGAATCAAGGGTGAAAGATAGAAATGAAATGATGAAAAAGCAAGATAAGGTGCTATCATCTGTTGCAGATTTTTCAAAACAGGTGGATTTAAGTTTGAAAAAAATAGAGGGAAATGTGAAATTGGTTCAAAGTGAGGTAATTGCCATAAAAAAGGAAATAAAAGGGACTCAGGAGGTGGTGCGGGAGAATAAGCTGAAATTGGATGAGCAAGAGAGAAGGATCGATGCTGTGGAAGATATGATGAGAAAGCAGAATATTGTGATCCGTCAGGTGGTGGAACGGACACCGGATTTGTTAAGAGAAAGAGTGGTTCAGTGGTTAAATGGTTTGAATATGGGAAAAGAATTTGTTCAGGAAGATTTTGTAAGTGTATTTAGGGTGGGCCCAAGAAGAGGGAGGGTGGTTCAAAGAAATGTTTTGGTAAAATTTGCAAATTGGGCCGATAAGTTAAGAGTAATGGCCTTTCTGAAACGAGCTGGTCCTGATGCTTTGAAATTTGATGGCTCTGATGTAGAAGTTTATAATGATATTTCATTGAAAGAAAGAACGTGGAGATATAAGATGAGGCCTGTAACTAAATTGCTGATGAGTAAAAATATAAGGTATAATTGGAGATTCCCACAGCAACTGCGCTTTTATTATGACAAAAGAATGCAAGTAATTGATGAAGGGGCTAATCCATTGGAGTATTTGAGCTTGTTGGAGCTGGTAAAAATAGACTCGGAAGAGTGGATAAATCTCAAGAAGGAATTGATGGAATCGGGAGCCTTGGGGAGGGAGTATGAGAGGGCGGAGGCTGGTGGGGCAACAGGTGGAACACCGCAGCGAAGGGAAGAGGAGGAGGAGCTGTCACTGATCATAGTGGAGGAGGAGACAAGTAAGGAGCAATGAGAATTAGATTATTAAAATTTAAAGCATTTAATCGATATTGAAGGGTGAGTAGCGCGTAGCACTGGTAGGAAGGCACATCTTACATGTCCCCCCTCTCCCCTCTTTGGTTGTCAAAGGCGGCTTTTTTTTGAAGAAGGTGGGGAGAGAGATAGTGTGTGTTATATGTAGTTTTTTGTGGTATGGGGGTAAGGGGTTGGTGGTGGCACGCCCGATGGAGAGTTTAGAAAGGAGATAGGTTATGGGAAATATTAAAATATTATCATGGAATGTGAAGGGTACAGGTTCTGTTCTTAAGAGACGGAGGTTGGAACTGGCGTTGAAGAAAAATAGACCCGATATATTGTTTTTACAGGAAACGCACCAGAAGTCAAAGGACACGAATAAACCTTTTTTGGGATGGATTCAACATTATGAGATGGAGTTTGGAACTTCAAAAGCGAGAGGGTTGGCAATCATGATTTCTAAAAAATTAGGATTTGAGATTACAAAAAGTATTGCTGATCAAGAGGGTAGATATTTGATTGTAAGAGGAAAAATAGAGGATGAGGAAATCATGTTGGTAAATATTTATGCCCCAAATGATCATCAAGCGGATTTTCTAGAAAAAGTTCGGAAAATAGTGGAATTAGAGAATGTTGCAAAAACTATTGTGGCAGGAGATTTTAACTTGATAAGGTTGAGGTTAGATTGCACGAACATAGCAAGAAGTGGAACTGGCTTGAAAGGGAAGGTGTTGGATAAATGGATGGATGCGATGGGTTTGAAGGATTCTTGGAGAGAGTTTAAGGGCTTTGAAAGGGTATATTCCTTTTTTTCACATGTCCATGGGACCTACTCGAGAATAGATTATGTCTTTCTTACGGAATACTTGATTAAAGATATAGAAGGAATGGAAATTGGGATCATTAAGGAATCAGATCATGCTAAAGTACTTTTGGAATTGAAATTACAAAAAGATACCCGAAGTGGAAGAAGTTGGAGGTATGATCCTAATTTATTTAAAGATCAAAAATGTAAAGAACAGATTATGGAAAGGTGGAAAGAAAGTTGGCAGTGGAACGATAATAACGAGGTTAATTTCAATGTTGTATGGGATACCATGAAGTCGGTTTTCAGAGGGGAAAGCATAAAGTTGGCGAGTTTTAAATATAAAAGACATAAGGTAGAACAGATAGAAAAAGAAAGAGAAATAAAGCAGTTACAGGAGGATCACGCAAAAAGTAAAGATAAAAAAATCCTTACGAAATTGCAAAGACTTAAAGCAGAATTAATGGGTAAAGATATTGACAAAGTTAAACGAGACTTGATCTATTTAAACAGAGAATACTTTGAATTTAGCAACAGAAGTTCAAAACTACTAGCAAGAGCAGCTAAGGCCAAAAGGGAAAAAAGAGAAATTGGGGTATTGGTTAATAAACAAGGTTTAAGGTGTAATAAGAAAAGAGATAAATGTAAAATTGTGAGGGAATTTTATCAAGCATTATATGCAAAAAAAGGAGGTAGATTTGGAGAGGCTCAAAAAGATAATGGAGAGACAGTTAGGGAACGGAATAAAACAAGAACATAGAGAGAAAATGGAGGAAAGGATTACTGATAAAGAGGTAAATGAGGTAATTAGCGGGTTGAAGATGAGGAAAGCTCCGGGGGATGATGGATTATCGACAGAGTTTTATAAAGAATTTAAAGAAGCGGTGGTTCCAAAATTAGTGAAGCTATATAACTATATTTTAGATGGAGGACAAATCCCGACTTCATGGTATAACACTACAATCGTTCTACTGCCAAAGCCTGGTAAGAACTTGGAAAGAGTGGAATCGTATAGACCAATCTCTCTTATAAATCAGGATGCCAAAATCTTCACAGCAATATTGGCTAATCGTCTAAACGGTTTTATGGGGGAATACATAAATGTCGATCAAGTTGGGTTTTTAAAAGGTCGGCACATGGCGGATTTGACTAGAAGGGTATTAGATTTAATTGATAATGTTAATCAAATGAAGGAAAAGGTGGGCTTATTATCATTAGATATTTTTAAGGCATTTGATTCATTACAATGGTCTTCAATTAAGGAAATAGTTAAAAATTACGGGTTTGGGGATAAATTTAGAAGGGTAATTGATTTATTATATCAAAAAGGGAATGCTAGGATCAGAGTAAATGAAGAGGTTACTGATGTGGTAAAGCTTGAGGCTGGTACCAGGCAGGGATGCCCACTATCTCCTATCCTGTTTATCATGGCAATGGAGATATTAGCCAAAAATATAAGGGATGATTTAAATATAGAAGGGATAATGGGTAATAAAGTGATCATGTACGCGGATGATACACTGCTTATGGTGAAACATCCGGAGTTGGTAATGGATAGGATTAAAGATCACCTACAGGTATTTGAAGCTATAACCGGATTAATGATAAATTGGGATAAATCAGATCTGATGCTGTGTAATATGGGGGTAGGTGAGATGGGAAGGATAGTGGGGATACTTAATATACAAATTAAAGAAAAGCTGAAATATTTGGGGATAATTATTTCAAATAAATTGGAAGAACTTAAACGTTTGAACTATGACAGTTTGAAAGCCGAATTTAAGAGTAAAATACAAGAGTTTCAGAAGCTGAAGCTGTCATGGTTCGGAATGATTGCAATTTGCAAAATGATATTGCTCCCAAAGATTAATTTTTTATTTGATGCATTAGCGATCCACTTGAAGGAGAAGGAAATTAATGAGTTTCAAAAGATGTTTAATAGTTTCTGTAATGGAGGTAAAAAATCTAGACTCTCAAAGAAGCTCTGGTACTTATCTCAGAAAGAAGGGGGTTTGGGCATGCCAAATTTGTTAGCATACTATCGAGCATTCCAAATCAAGAATGTTGTGAAGATCTTGGCAAGAGAAAAGGCAATTTGGGAGGAATTGGAGATGAAAGATTATAGAAATATTGGTAATATGATCTTCTTGGGAATAAAGGACAAGCCGAAAAAGTCAAATAATACTATGATGAGAGGGCTCATGGAGGTGTGGAAAAAGGTAAAGAAAGATATGGTCCCAAATCTCTCTCCAATCTTGGAATTGACTGATATGGTGTGTTTTCCAATAAAATTAGATAAGGAAAAAGAGGAAATATTGGATAAAAATGACATGTTCTTACTGAAGAACTGGTTAAAAGTTTGCGATGATGATACCAAGAGAAAAAAAATATGTGAAAAGTGAAGATTGGATTGGTTTCAGAAATTAAAGGTGGATAATTGGAATAAAAAATATAGAAGAGAAGTAGGGATAGATAGAACAAAGACTGAATTTGAAGAATTGGTAATAAAGATCAGAAAAGGGGAAAAGAGCATTAAGGGTCTGGTAAGCAAACTTTACACTATACTGAATAAGGGTAAAGATCCACAGGAAGATTTGAAATGGAAGTGGGAACAAAATTTGAATATAAAAATAGGGGAGGTTGAATGGAGGAATAAATGGAAAAAGAGGATTATGAGAACAATGTCTGTAAGAATTAAGGAACACAATTTTAAAATGTTGTGGCAATGGTACTTGACACCACTAAGACTTTATCAAATGGATAATAAAAGTGACAAGTTATGTTGGAGATGCAAAGAAATGGATGGAACATATGAACACATGTGGTGGAGTTGTAAAAAAATAAGGGATTTTTGGAGAAGAATAGAAGGGGAGTTTGGTGAAATAATGGGCAAAAGAGTTAAGTTGGCGTCAGGTACCATTCTTTTAACAAATGTGGAAGGTTTGGGTTTGAATAAGGAGGAAAAAGAATTATTGGAAATTGTATTAACTACAGGTAGACAATGCATAGCTAGAAATTGGAAAAACGATGTAGATATACAGATTGGAGAGTGGTATAAAGAAATGTGGAGCTTAGCATTGAACGACAAATTGACATGGGAGATCAAAGTAAAACGAGATAAATTAAAAGAGAATAGGTTCTGGAATATTTGGAAACCGTTTGTGGATCATTCTCTTATGGCAAATGATAGCTCAGGACTAAACTAAACTCTCCAGGCATTGTATATACTCACAGGGTGATGTGTAATTATTAAAAAATAAAAATAGTGGTAGCACTGAAAGCTTTTATTGTTATGATCATAGTAATAATTTACAATGTGGTATTTAATATTGGGGGTTATATGGTAAATAATTAGTTTAAGTATTATTATGTGCTAGCTCTTATGAACTTGAGCTAACATTGTATTGATGTTGTTTTTGTTTTATTATTATATTGTACTGTTATTGTTTTTCTTTTTTTGTATGTTTGTCAAAAATTTAATAAAAAGATTAAAAAAAACACACCACCTTTCACAGTGTGTCAGCAGGCTTTTGTACACAGAGCAAAGGTCACCCTTGCTTGAAACCCAGTCATATTCTACTCTAGGCTGCATTGCTCCTCTTCATTTAAAATGAAAGAACAAGTGCTGTATGTTTCTGCAGATGTTTCTATGGTTATGTGGCAGGCATGACTGGAGCACACGGAATGCTGTTCCATTCCCATAGAAGTGGTACCTATTTATCTACTTGTAAATTCTTGCTTTCAAACTGCTAGGTTGGTAGGAGCTGGTACAGAGACGGGAGCTCACTCCATCATGCTGTACTCAGGTCTTGAACTGATGACCTGCTGCCTTTACAATCATCAAGTTCAGCATCTTAACCACTAAGCCATCGCAGTCCCAATACACAGGGTACAATGCTCTAAACTTAATAAGGTTTTCTGATTCTTGGTGAGCAATGTAAAGTTGTGTAGTTCTTCAGACCTCAATCAGGAATTGATTTTGAATGTGTCAGATGAAGCTTTGAAAGGCCAGCTGTTATAGCAGAGGTGGATAGAGAGAATCACAGAACATTTGAGTTAAATTTTCCAGCTCACCTAGAGTGAAATTTCTAGCTTGCTGCTTATGCAGTTTGATCTCCTGCCATTTAGTTTTGCATTTTGGTCAAGGCCATGCTTTCTTTTAGTGCATAGAAAGAACTTTTTGAATGAAGTAGTTGCCAAACAGAGAAGAAGAAAAAAGTAAGACATGTTCTGGTTAGCATGTAAAGTATAGAAAGAACTCCCATACCCCACACCTTTGCTCTCAGTTCTTACTTGCTCTTAGTTTCATAGGAAGAAGTAAATTTTCTTATAGCCTAGAACGTTAGAACTTATATATGAAGAAGTAACTTTCTAAAAACTTTAAAACTTTAATATTTCTCCACATTCTCTTTTACCATGGAATGTTCTGCCATTTTCTGTCCAGTCTCTCATTTACTCTTAAATCCTGATTCCTATGTCACACAACAGTATCTTGCTAGTATTGTTCTAGAAACCAGTTTCCTTCTTGAAATGCACCAAAATAGCTACTCATCTGGTAACAAAAATACCTAGGGCAATAATGCAGAAACTGGGGAAACTGGAATAGTGCGTCATCACAGTGCCTCTGTTAGGCTCCAGCGAGGTGATCCACATTGTTTCTGACCACCCGCGACTCCCCCCCCCCCTGTTGCTGCTCCAAGCCAGAACAGCAGGGAAACCTCCTTTGTCAGCTGTAGGTTTTCTCTTGCAGCAGTGGCCGGGAGGTGGCGGTGGGAGTGGGGGTGAGTGGGTCACAGGTGGTCGGAAACAATGTGGATTGCCTCCCTGGAGCCTAACAGAGGCACTCACACTGGTGGAAAAGCTGAAATGGGTGGGGGAAAAATCCGTCACCACAGAATTTTTTTCACCCATTTCAGCTTCTCAGCCAGCGTGGGTGCCTCTGTTAGGCTCCAGGGAGGCGATCCACATTGTTTCCGACCATCCGTGACACTCCCCGCCCCCCCCGGCTGCTGCTGCAAGGAAAAACCTCCAGTTGATGATTGAGTTTTCCCTGGCGTTTTTCTTTGCACCATCGCCCAGGGGAGAACGGCGGAGGTCAGAACCAGCCCGGATCGCCTCCCTGAAGCCTAAAAGAGGCACCTGGGCTGCCTCTGCCCACCCCCATATGTTGATGCTGTTTGGAGATGAAAAAATCGCCATCTTTGGGTCCCTGTGTCCAGCTCTCTCCCTACCCAAGTGTGTCTGGGAGGCTAGGAGGATCTATCCTGCACTGTTTCTGCCTAACTACCACTTCTCTGGCCCACCGAACAGCTGAAAATATTTGTGGCTGCCATCTTGTTTTTGAAAAATAAAAAATAAGATGGTGGCTGCAACTTTTCTCAGCTGTTGGGTGGGCCACGGAGGTGCTAGGAAGGTGGAAACAACGCACGATATGTCCTCCCTGCCTCCCAGACACACCTGGGTAAGCAGAGAGCCGGACACAGGGACCCGAAGATGGTGATTTTTTTCCGTCTCCATCCAGCGTGTACATGTAGGAGACCAAACACGATCTCCCAGATAATGATTTAATGTTGTTGTCTGGGAGATGACTTTACAGGAAAAAATGCGTCATTAACCGAAAATGACATTGTCTGAACGTGTCGTTAACTGGGGGTTTACTATGCTATGCTATGCTATACTTTTCATTTTTTTCTTTTTATAACATAAACAATAAAAATAAGAACATAAAAATACAAAAATAAAGAAAACAACACAAAATCTTTTTAAAAAAAAAGAAAACCACAATACCAGCAAGAAGATACTTACCTGCATATGGCTACTGCATGCACCCACCACCAATAAGACAATATATATCTCAACTAACTCTTCTCTATATATAATTTATTTATAGATTTTCCCCTCTTTTCAAAAAAATAAAAGAAAAGAAACATATTCTTGTCCTGGTCTTACTCCCTTCACTTTCACTTAAACATATTCAATAAACTCTCCCCATGTCTCTCTAGAATCGATCTTTTTAAATAGTGCCCTCTTAAATTTTAAATCCTCTGCTTTTCTCTTTTCTCTGTGTTCTTACTTTTTCTTCCCACAACTCATGTATTCATATCATACACTTTCTAAGCATTATGAGCATGAGAACTCAAAACAGAAAATTATAGTTTTAACAAGGTTTTGCTATCACTGGGACCTATTATTTGTAGTGAGTTCTTTTGACAAATCCCCTCCATTTCACTCCCCAGTGAAATCTTTGCTTTGCCAGTGGCTGGAAACCACCAACAAGAATGCTGAAGTAACTCAACTAGCTCCTTTCCTAGCCTCCAGTGAAATAGAAGAGAGGATTTCCAAATCCTTAAATTCCATTGGATAGTAAGTTTTCATAATCACAACCACATTTTAACATAATCAAGGAGGACATTCTGCATCTCATTAATTGGGGAAAAACAATAACTTGAGATGCATGTTTTCCTTTTCTCTTAAGATCTATACACCAATTCATTTTTTGCTCTCTTTTTTTCAGACAGCAACCCTAATCTCTCTGGCCCTACTATTGCTCCTTTTCAGCATACATAGCATTGTGGTGTTTTAATCATGCAACTCCTTGGGTAGGGTTGAACAAAGTATGTATTTTGAGAGAGATCATGCTGGTATTTTGGATACAGAGTTTTGAATTTCTGGTAAAAATTTCCCTTAGCAGCATAGGAAGGGTGCAGAGATGCACAGGGTCCACCCCTTTCTCATTAATTGAAACTTGTGGTCTCAGTAACTCACTTTGAGATATTTGCAGGATAAAAATAATATAAAAAACTTTTTCTTTATTTTCAGGTACCTAGAATTACATATGTGTGCATGATGCTTTCTTTACTGCATGAATGCATGTGAGAAACTGATTAAACAGAGCAGCAGCAGCAACCACAACCAGCAACATTTTATTGCCTTTTAAAAAGAAATCTCTCCTGCTTCATTCAGCTTATCACTAGGCTAAATGTTTCCTGATAATGGGATACAGTTGGGAGCTAGGAGGGCTGTAAATCCAGAAAGATCTTTGTCTTCTCTTTACCTACCCACTGTAATACTCTCAACTTGCCTCCCCTCCACACCAATTCTACAAAGTCTTCCTGTTCTTATCTGAGATCAACCATGAAGCCACAATAATGATTAAGAGGAAGGATCCAAAAGACAGACTTAAAATTTACCAATGTTATCAAGGTGAATTTTTGTTGGGGGAGGAAATCCTGACACCATGAAATGCCCAGACAGAGATACGGTCCAGCCGACTGTCTGGGGAGAACTCACTTGAACCACCCCAGCCAGTATCTTTTATTTCCAAAATTCAACAGCAGATAAGAATACAGGAACAATAGTGCATTCAGTAGAAAGGGAGCAAAATGGGTTGCATAGTGAACAATAGAGAATATTCAGCCGTAGGTTACATTCGGCATACATTGTTTCTAACATTAGGGTGCCATGTGGGAGCAGCCGGGCAATATTTTGCCTGGTGGGGGGGGAATGAGATTTTCGAGTGTTGGTGGGTGAAGGGTTATATGTTATACTAGCAGGGGTTGCCCGGGATTGCCAGGCTTTTTTTTTTTGTTCTAAATGAGGATTCTTTTTTCTTTTAAAATATTGTTTATTGTTAACAATGTTTGTTTGTTTGTTTTGCATGTCATTTTACATTTTGTTTGTAATGCTTTTTTATTTGTTTGTTACAAAAATATATTTTAAACATTTAAACTTATTTTTAAACTGTACTAATGTTACTTAAACGTGCATGCTAAACTTTGTTAATTAAATTTGTTAAACATTTTTATAAATCTAACTATGTTTTTAATTTTTTTAATATTCATATTTGTTGTTTTGTTCCATCCATGTCCGTGTTGCATCTGAAAAAGAGAATACATAGGGAGAGATATTGATATTTGCATTGTTTAGTGCAATATTTTAGTAATGATGCTTTACCTTTTGTATGGAGTAGTTGTAATTAAGGTTTATTTTGATTGATTTGTAAGTGTAATAATTGTTAATGTTATACATTTTGTTTTATATATATATATATATATATATATATATATATATATATATATATATATATATATATATATATATATATATATATATATATATATATATATATATATATATATATATATATATATATATGCATAAATTAGTTTATCAACATATTTTTATTTACCTTTATTTTTCTTTGTGGTCGGTTTTTGCAGGATAGTTGTTTGAGTTTGCCTTTGTTCTGGAATCTATGAAATGAGATAAATTAAAGAAATCAATTGTATTGTTGTGTTAAATAGTTGTTGTTTTTTTGTAAATAAAAAATTAATGTTATTTACCTGTGTTCTCTTGACTCTGTAGATATTTTATGTTGATTAAATGCTTTAGCATTATTAATGCTAATGGCAGGTTGAATGGGTTTCATCATCATTAGGAGATGTCTTTGTAGTATGGAATCTATGAGAATATTTTGGTTCATTTGTAGTTGTTGGTTATTTTCTTGTTGAGGTTGTTCTATTTGATCTTTTTTGTCATTGTTTTTGTTACTTGTTTTATTTGTTTGTTGTTTATTTGCTGTATTATTTCTTCTAATGTTTGTTTCTGTTGTTGTTTTAATTCTGTGTCCTTTTCTTTTATGTTTGTTGGAAAGTTATTTGTTGGTTGAACAATATTTTCTGTTATTTCTGTTGTTTGTTGTTTCCATGGCAAGATTTCTTTTTGTTTGGATGTTGTTTGTATTTCTTTTTTCCTCACAACTTGTACTTCTGGAGTTTTAGAATCTTCAATTTCTTGTTTGTAAATTTGTTTGTTTGTGGTTGTGTTGTGGTTTTCTTTAGTTGTGGTTGCTCTGCAATTTTTGGATTCACTTGTTATTGTTTGTTTTTGATTAATTTCATCAATTATTTTCTGTGTTTCCTTTTTTCTAACTATTGCAGTGTCTTCAGTTTTAGATTTTTCTATTTCTTGGTTATGAAATTGTTTGTTGTTGTGGTTTTGTTTTGTTCATCTGTTCTTGTTGTGTACTGTTTGTAATCAGTTGTTGCTGTTTGTTTTTGATTAATTTTTTCAATTATTTCTTTTAGTTTTCTTTGGGAGTCTTCTGATATATATCAATATTGTTGCTCAGGATTATTATTGTAAAGTTGTTCACCTGGTTTTTGCTCTTGATCTTCTTCTTCTTCATCATCTTCTTCATTGTCTGAGTAATATTCCTGCATGAAAATAATTTGAGAGTCTTCCGTTTCAAATTCGATATGTGTAATAATTTTACTCCATTCCTTTCCGTTTGAGTGATGGAGTATTTGTTTCTCTGCACCTAAGGGACCTGTGCTATAAATTTTTTCTGAAAGTTGTGCTTCAAAAAGATTGTCATTTTTGGAAGGTCTTTCGTTTACTTTTTTCCCCGTTGTTCCTTCCATTACTGTTTATTAAATTTTGCTATGAGTTTGAGTTACGTAGGTTCAATATTCTCCCCTACCTTCCCAAGGTGTCGTGGTTGGATTCGTTTCGTTTCTTTGTTTGTGTAGTCTGTGTGTTTTTAAGTTCTCGTTCTCGCGTTATTTTCCCTCTCTGTTTTGCAATGTTAGTGGAGCAAGCTTAGCCTCGCTGTTTTCCATGTGAGGAGGTGTGGCTCCATTTCGCCTCACTGTTTTGCTTTTGAGTAGGCGTTGCTGTAATTGAGTTCGTATTTTGGTGTTAGAGTAGGCGTGTCTATATTTGTTGGGCTTTCTTCCTATTGGAGTCGCCGTGAGTGTACTTTGGCTCGGTTTTTAAAAATGTTTGCAGCCGCGACTCTCTGGTTTGTTTCTTTATTTTTGTGCTATACCTTTTATAATTTAGGGAAGGATGAAATGGGGTTTGTATTTTTGAAAGGATAATGTTCCTCATTTTTGAGGCTTTGTGAAGATAGGCTGCGGAGCCTTTGCTCGTGTTTGGGTAAGTGTGAGTGTTTTAATTAAATTGTTTGTAATGGTGCTGCGATATTTCTGAGTTTTAATATTTGCCTGTATTAAAAATGTAAAATAAGTAATTTCTGTTGCTTCTTCAAAGGATTAAATGTGTAGTTTATTCTTTTATTTTTTGCAGTACTTGTTGATAGACTATGTTTTTGGTTTCATCATTTTGTGCTAGTATGAATAAGTTATCTGCTGAAACAACCCTAGAGCAGGCAACATATAATTGTCCATGAGCAAAACATGGTTTGGTGAGGTGAACTCCGCAATGTTGTAGTGTCCTTGTGATTTATTTATTGTAATTGTGAATGTTAGTTTAACTGGGAATTGGAGTCTTCTAAATGGTATTGTTTGATCAGTTGGTATCAGTGGTATTCTAGGAATGCATACTGATTCACCTGCTGCTTTCCCTGTAATAATTATAGCTTCTATAACATTTGGCATTAGGTTTTTCACACATAGTCTGGTCCCATTACATAAGTTTGGTGGATTCATATTTCTAAGTAAAATGATAGGTGCACCTTGTTTTAGCAATAGGTGGTGAGATGGCATTCCAGGCAGTTCTAATGAGTTTAAAAATTCTGTGGGGAAATTTACAGTATCATCTTTGTCAACCACTGTATCAATTGATTTATATACAGTTGGTTGGTCTGGCAACATGTCTAGAATTTCCTGATTAATATTGTTAACATCATCATTTCTGGCAGCTAAGATTGCTCTTTCTGTTAGCCATTCATGAAGATGATAATTGTTGGTAATGTCTGTGTATATGCCATTGATAAGTTCAAATTCTGAGGGTACCATGGTGCAGAAGTAATCTGGAAATGTAATGTTGTTTTCTTCATTTTTGGGCACCTTCCCTTCACCAATGTTTAGGAGAAAGTCAGTAAATATTTTAGTGTTACTGTTGTGTCTTACTCTCATGTTTTCTGTCAATGTTATGCTTTGAACATGTTTCCATAGAAAGGATTGGTTTATATATGCGTTAATTTGATCTGCTGGTGTAGATTTTGGAATTACTGGGAGTGTTTGTCTGAAATCTCCACAAAGAAGTAATAGAAGTCCTCCCATTATTTTTTTTATTGTCATTAATGTCTTGTAGAGTTCTGTGTAAAGCTTTAATAGATTTCTTATGTGCCATAGTACATTCATCCCATATTATTATTTTTTGCTTCTTTAAGTACTTTGGCATGTGCACTATATTTTGTAATATTACATGTGGGTGTTTCTTGTTTTGCTATGTCAAGTGGTATTTGGAGTGCAGAATGAGCTGTTCTACCCCCTTCCATTAATGTGGCTGCTATTCCAGACGATGCTATGGCTAATGCCACATGGCCTTCTGATCGTATTTCTGTGACAATTAGATTTGTAAGGAATGTTTTTCATGTTCCTCCTGCAGCTTGTAAGAATATTATACCTCCATTTTCAGAATTTATTTGGGTCATTATTTCTTCATAGGCAGATTTCTGTTCATCATTTAGTAGTGGTTTATTTTCATTTATGTATCCTTTTAATCTGTCTATGTTATAGGTGGTCTCTCTTATATAATCAGTATTTAGTGCATCTCCTTCGTTCCTTGTAGCTTCTGGAAGGCCAACTGCTTTTAGTGTTTGGTTTGCCATGCGCATGCATTGGTGTTCAATTTCTATTAAGGCTATGTTGTAGATGTGTGGTGTGTAGTCAATGTTTAAAGATGGATTTTCTTTCTTTGCTTTGAGGAGGTAATCTTCACTTAGTGGGTTTTTAAACATTTCCCACAAATGTAGTGGATTAGATGGACTACATGAAGTCAGTATTATAGCTATCAATGTTCTCATTTGTTGTGGCATAGAAAATATATTGGCTTCTTCCAAAGTTGTCTCCCAATGTTGATCCGCTTCTAACAATCCCATATGCTGACAAACTTCTCTGTATGTTTCCATAATTTTTCCATCCACAGTTTTTAGTTCCTGGAAAGATTTAGGACCAGGTATTGTATGGAGTAGCATTCTTAGATAGAAGCATTCGCTATTGTTCGGATGCACAGTATATAGTCTTCCTATTGCATCACTTTGATACATGTCAAGTTCAGGTATATAAGTGCCAGTTTTTCTGCGGCAGAATTGTCTCTTAGTTTTATTCCATGTATAATAAGTAGCCACATCATTATATAGGATCGTTTGTGCAAATTCATCATTCTGGCACAATTTAAAAAATGTTGTTAACGTTGTTTCCTTGGGATTTTCTGCCACACTTGTTGCTGATTCTGGTGTGAAATAAACTCTTTGGCCATTTTCCAGATGGACACTTAAATGAAGGACTGTGGGATGTCTTTCATGAATGTGGAAGCCTAGAATATGCCAGAAACCTTCATTTGTGCTAATGTATCTTCCACATTGGTACTGTAAAATCTCATCATTTTTGTTAAGATTTCTGACATCATAAACGGCCATGCCACTGCCTTTATTTATGTACTTGCATACATATTTTATTGATTTAACACTATTACAATATTCCACATTTATGTGTGCCTTGAAAATTTTAGATAGTAAAGGACTGTATGGGACTATCCATGTGTTGTCAATTACTACTTCTCCTTGTGTTTTCATTGTTATTTTTGTTGTTTTCCCTCCATCCTCTACACAATGTCTTCTGTATTGTGGGTATCCATCTTCTGATGTTTGTGTTTCTTTCAGTAATGCTCTGGGATATCTTTTGGTGCAGCTTTTATCTTTCATACATGGTGCTTGTGGGTTAAGAAGTCCACATGGACCATGAATCATGTTTTTCGTCACTATTTCATGCAATTCAATGTCTTCATTTTCCTCTGGTATTTCTGCAGATATTATTTTATCAATTTCAGTGGGATGTATTTTGTTTTTTAGCCATATTAAGTTGTGAGCATGTGGCAGCCCACACTTTTGCCATTCTATGGTGTACATATAACAAATACATTCTCCAAATAATTCATTTTTGGTGATAAGATTAATTAATTGTGTTTGTTTTTGTCTGAATACTCTTGCAATTATTCATTATTTCTTAGGTTATTTTTGATCTCAGGCCATGTTGGGTTATATGTAAAAGTAATGAATAAATCTGGTCTTCCATGTTTCCTAACATAGGTCATGGCATCCTGAGTGTATTCATGCATATGTCTTGGGCTTCCAGTGTATGTTGCTGGCAGTATGAGTAGTGTTCCGACATTAGCTGGGTTTCCATCTTGTGCCACAGCATCTTTTAAGTGTATGTATTGTTCTGCTCTGAGTGATTTTTGATTGGTTCTAATGTAAAGTAGTATTTCAGACTCAATTTTAGCATACATATCAACCACAAACTGGTTTAACAATTTTTTGCAGTGCAGTATATGGTTTTGTTCTTCATTTCTAATCATTAAAATGTAGGAGTAGTAGTCCATTGCTGATATTTTTTTTGCAAGTTTCTGTCCCTGTTTTGGGATCAATGTGTTTCAAATTATAGTGATACCCATCTTCACCATATGGAAAAAGAATGGGATACTGAAGAGCATCATAAGAGCAATGTGTTTCTGAAATACGTTGGAGTTTTTTATCATGTCTTTTAAGTATAATATCTCTTGGATGGAAAGTGTCCCCAGAAATGAGGGCTGCCACTTCATTTGTTTCTGGGGCATTATATCTGCAAATATGCTCTCCTGTTGGTGTTTTGTCTGCAGCTATGACAATTTGGTATTCATTTTGTGGCATGTTTTCCATTGCATTCTTGAAAGTGCGGATGAGGTTATTGTGTTCGTGTAGCATTCTCTGTATTTTTATACTATACGTTTTTTGGTTCCTTCAATGTATGTACATCATTGGGCTGTTACTTTTTCCTCATCTCCCATGAAATAAATTTGAAGGAACTTTGGATCTTCTTCTGGTAGTGGTAGAAGTGATCCAATCTGGTGGTAAACCTGTCCTTGTATGGTGAATGTTGGATTGAAACCTTTGTGTTGTATAATATTTGTGGTTCCAAATGAGGTCATTTGAAAACATGAGTTGTATTTTCTAATGTTCTTTTAAAAATGTTTTGAATCTTGTGTTTCTCCACTGGTGTATTCTATAAGTTGCTGTGGTGGCAATTGTTGCTGAATTTTGATTTTTCCCTCCTTACAACATAAGGATTTTGTTTCAGTTTTAAATTTTCTTGCTTGGCAGAATTTGCAAATGTTGTCTAGATTTCCAATGTGTAAATTATACTGTTGTGAATAATCAGTTTCTGGATCATAGGAAAAGGCAGCCATTTTAATGTTAATTTCTCAGCTTTACTTCTCTGTTTTCTTTTTTCTCTTGTCTCTTCATTCTGTTTTAATCTATTTTCATGTCTTTTTGTAGTTTCATTTGCCCTTGAAGTACTATCAATTTCTCTACGTTGTGTTTACATGCTTTCATGTTCCTCAGAATTTGTTTGTTGTGCTTTTTCTGAATATGCCTTTCTACGTTTACTAAGATTTTCTTCCCTTTCTTGTGCTGTCTGTTGTGTGGCTTGCATTTTTCTTTTTAATCTTTCACTTGTTCTTTGCGCTATATTTACTCTTTTCTTTGGTGGCATTTTGATATTCAATGTAATGGATTTATTTGAGTTTTATACAATTTAAAATAATGTGTAATATTTGTGGAATTAAATTTTCAGCAGAGTAAATGGAGTGCGCAGCAGACAAATGGAGTCTGCACAGTGAATAGTTTTGATCCTTTCCTGTTTGTTCTACTGTAATGTTTTTACTCAATTAGGTTTAATTTAAAGTCTTTTGGATTTTTAAAATCGTTTATATTATGTTCTGAAGTAGAAGGTTGCACTATTTAAATGGGGATGTATCTTTAAAAATGAGTGAGAACTGCTTTGTTCTTGTTTTAAAGAAATAGTGTCCTATTACTTAAATGTTTTATACCTGGAAAAGTATTTTAGAAACATAGAATATTACTGTTTATACTTTTTAAAAAACATTATGGTATGAAGTGGAAGTTTTCTGTATGTAAAGGCTGTTTTCTCTTTAAATTTGAGTGCAAAGTGCTCCGTTGTTATTTTAAAGGAATAGTATGCTCTTGTTAAAATATTTTTAAATTATAAAAGTCTGTTTGAAACATTCAAAATGACTGAAAATATTTTTAAAATATATACGTTTGTTAATTTAAATGTATTTTAATTTTCCCAGGGTTATTTCGGAAATAGCAAAGGTATTATGTTCCGTAAAAGTTTTTACTTAAAACTGCTCCGTAACTCTTTTAATTGTGTCACGCTTTTGTTTGCTGTAACGTTTGTTTCGGACGTTTTTGGTTTATTTCAATGTGTATTAAAGGTTATTTTATTTATTTTCGATAGATTTATTTTCGATGGTTTTTGGAACTTAAATGATTAATTTAGAAAATGGTGTGTGCTCCGTCAATAGTTTGATTTCAACTTGCTCCGATGCATGACAGTTTGCATTACGATTTGTGGTTGAGTTGGAATTGAACCGATGCTTTGTGGTTATGTGTGTTGAGAACTGGTTCGGGATGTGTCTTTTTAAACTATATGTGTTTTGATTGTATATTCGTAAATCAAAATTAAATAAAGAGAAATTAAAGTAAAAGTAATGTAAATAAAATAAATAGTAAATGAATTGATGATAAACGTAATTGTGGTTTATGCTCAGCAAAATAAAAAAACTCCAACTAATTTAAAGTAAATTAATAACGTAATAAGAAAGAAAGAAGTAGGTTTTTCGTAGTCAAAGTTATCCGCTCTAAGCTCGCAATTGTCTTAGCTTCGTACCAATACGCAATCGCAAAAAGTACGTAACTATGAGGGGTTTGCAGTGTAATGCAGCTCCTTTTGTACCTTTTGGTCTCACTATTTTTCGAAACGTTTGACGCGTTCACTCCAAAGCAGTTGATTGGCTACATTACTGTGAATGCGTAGGATGGTGTGATTTGTAGTGTACCTCCTTAAATGATAACGGCGGATAGGATGCTGGGATATGTATTTTTACATCTGTTGTCAGCGTTCGTGCTTCGGCAATGTTTTAAAACATTTGTTTGGGTTGGCAGTGGCGCGCCTGAGAATGACTAAGAATGTTCTCTTTCTGATCATAATTGGCTGGTGCTCAGCAAACCGCAGCAAACCGCAATGGTTTTGGGGTATTGAAGTTCTTTCCATTTCTTGCCATTTGTGGGGCTGTTGCTCCACTGCCGGATTTCTCAAACCTTCGTTGACCTGCAGACCCACTTCGGCTGTGTGCACGAATGGTGGGTGCGGGTCATTAGGGCCAGGCATAGCAACCTATAGCCAGTTCCAATGGTTAACCCTTGGTTTTATAGGTTAATCTATCTATATCTATATCTATATCTATATCTATATCTATATCTATATCTATATCTATCTATCTATCTATCTATATAGATATAGATATAGATATATAGATATAGCAACATACAACCAGAATTTCAAGGGTTGTTATTTCTATGTCCTGCAGACATATTCTATGACAGTCAAGTTGTAATCTGGAAGCATTTTCCTTATTCCTTTGATTTTTATCTTGCCTTTACGAATACAAGTTACATACCATGCGAATCTAGCGACCACTATCGTCGTATCTTGCCCTTCACCTGATAAAAGAATATTCAGTGTCCTGACTTTATTTTTAGACTCCAAGTTCGGGAAAACACTAAAAAGTTCTCTCCTGGGTTTATTATATAGGGGACACTCTAGCAGAATATGCTCAGAGGTTTCTATCGTATTTAACTGACATGGGCATAAATGCTTAAGTGCTAGGCCTTTCTTAACGAAATCCTCCCTGTAGGAAGAGTGAAGCATGTTATACCGAATAAGTGTGAAGGAACGTCTATGATCAGGATTTCTTATTAAAGACAAGTATGCTAAGGGCTTCGCAACATTGAAAGTTGATCTATCAAACAATGGGGAAACTAGTTTACTTAAATCATTTTGGCGATATATATACCGTGTGAGAATCATGCAAGCTACAGTACGTGATTAGAGTCCTGATTGGTTTGAGCAGCTAAGATAGTATACTAGCCTCATGAAACCTGTGTGAGTAGTCTCTCCATAGTAGAAGCTTAGACCTTGATTACATGTGTACTGACATTCTTTCAGGGAAAGATTGAAACTTAGTAAAGTGATGCAGGACATCTCTCGGGAAAAACTCAGAAGCCAAACGTGAGTGTTTGCACTCTCATGAACTTGGCTTATGGTTCATCCCTATCAGATTCCCACATGCCCCTACCATACTCCAACAAATTTGAGTAAGGCCATGAAGGGAAAATTCCAAACAGTTTTAAGCCTCCCTCAGATCTCATTGTGCAAACTTCAAGTACTGTATTTGATTATTATTATTATTATTATTATTATTATTATTATTATTATTATTATTATTATTATTATTATTATTATTATTATTATTATTATTATTATTATTATTATTATTATTATTATTAATGTCTAATTTTCTAGTGTATGTGATGGAATAAAATTGGGTGCTTGCTTTTAAAACAGTAAAGTAGATTTCTGAATTTTGTTCACACCATAAGGAATGTGTTTGACCTTCAAAAGTGGTAGCCAGGAAAGATAAAAACCACGTCAAAAATATGCTGTGTCCTGTGGGAATGAAACTCAGTTTAATAGACATCTAATGCTATATGGTAATTGGTTGGAATCCTTCAAAGGGTGGGCTAAAGGTGAAAAATGTTTTTTTCTAATATGAAATAGAAGGAGGAGGCTCTCAACATGTTTTAGACATGGAAAGGGGAGTTTAGGATTGCTTTAAATGGAATGGAAGTGTATAGAAAGAATCCACCAAAATGTAGTCCTCTAATTTGATAAAACCAGGCCAAAGCATGGATGGTAGAAAGGTTTTTATTTTCATGTGTATGGGATGGCTAGTTTGGAAATCATCTTACTCTGCCATAAGCTTTTAAAACTTACTAACTGTGCATTAACAAAAGAATGTTTGGAACTCAGAACTGTTTTCTCTGGTGAGATGAGAGCTAAGCTATGTTGGGGAAGGACCTGGTGTCTTGGCAGAGCTAAATAGTTAATCTTGGACCAAAATGACGATGCCGGTCATATGAGGATGGTTTATTTTTATTATTGAAACTCACTAGTAGCTGCTGCATTTCCCATCATAGACTTATACTCAAATCAATCAGTATTCTTGGTTTGTCAGGTAAAATTAGGTACCTCAGCTTATATCCGGATTGGTTTATACTTGAGTATATAAGGTAGTCCAAATCAAAATGTTTGAACTCCAAAATGGATTCTTGAACCAGAATCTTATTTGTCAAACAACTGACTGTGTCATAATTAGAAAACATTGGACACATACTTTTAAAGATCTGACTTCTACTTTTTTAAAAAAACATAACCATCCCTATACCCCATCAAGAAATAAGCTACCTTTCATGTCAGCTTGTAGTGAGTTTGGTAGTTATTTTCCCAATACCAGCTACTGCTCCCTCAAAATGGAATGATTTCTGCTGCAAGCTTTTCTTTATTTGAACTTGATCAGTCCTGTTATTTAGAATATATGGGACCTTAAAATGCTTATTTTACATGAGAACATTTTTAAAATAAATTGTAGCTGAACATGCTCACTAAAGAATTCTGTAGCTTTTGGGTGAAATTTAGGAAATTAATGAGCCTTACTGAGGTGAATGGGACTGACTTCTGAACAAGATGGTATGTCACTTGTGACTTTGAGCTAAATACAGTAAAACCCCAATTTACGTAAAAAGTCCATTCCATAGCTTCTTACGTAAATAGGGGTTTTACTTAAATCGATGCATCTCCATAGGGATGCATTGAAAAAATAACAGGCTTGAATTTGGTTTCCAATGCATCCCCTATGGAAAATCACGATTTGCACCCATAGTGGCCGAGATGGTAATGACAGGCATTTTCCCCACACACAAACCTTTTAAGCTCTTCTCCAAGGCACATTCACAACTAAAGCATGTGCCCCGGAGAAACCTCATGTGAACAGCGGAAGGGAGCAGATATTTCCCCCACACTCTCCCAGTCTCCAGCAGAAGCGAGAGGGGACTGCAGAAAATCATAGCTGCTGCCACTGTTGCCTCCACCGCCACCATAGTAAGTGATATCTTGGCTTTTGGCAGTGGGGTGGGTGGCGCGGGGTGGAATTTTAGCTTTTAAAATGTTGCCAAGAAAAACCAGGGAGTCCGGCGAAAGAGGGAAAGAATGCTAGAGATGCCAAAAAGACAAGAGAGACTGAGAAGCTACAGGACGAATGAGGATAGTAGAAGAACTCCTGGCTTTGGGATGCCTTTACTCTTAAAGGGTCAGACACAATTCGAAAAAGACATTGAGATATTTTCTGAAAAGCCAGGTGGACATTCAATTTGACAATACTAGTAGAAGAGGTGATTGACAGTGGTGAGGAGGGAGCATTTGGTATCTACCTACCCTTCTGAAATATACTTAGAAGAGCAGGAGAAATAAAGCCATTATCTCAATTATTTTCTCTGTACCCATCCTACCTCATAGGTTTATTCTAAAGCAGTGTTTCCCAACTTTTGATTTTTGGACTTCAATTCCCAGAAGCCTAAGACAATTTCCCAAAGCACTGATCAGCCAATGTACTGACTTAGGCTTTTGGGAATTGAAGTCCCTCTGTGAGGCATGGGCCCCACATTGGGAACCACTGTTCTAAAGAGAAAGTAGAAATGAGAGAGTTATACATGTGCTTTTGAACTCTAGAGAAATGCATGGGTGAAAATATACTGAATCATAAGACATTGTTGTAAGTGTCCTTGACAGATATCTGAGATGTGAATGTTTACCACTCCTACAACAACTAAAATATCCTTGTCCAAATGTCCTGTTTTCTGTACTAGTCAGCCACATCCAGCTAATAACAAATGAACCATCTTGGCTTAGTCATTCTCCTTGAGCTGATCTACCTTACATATTTGTTGTGAAGACAAAGTGGACCACTGGAGTTGGCAACATTTAAGGTGCCCTTTTCTATGCAAGCTTGGCAACCTTTTTCCTGCTGTCAACATGGGCATGATATTGCAAGGTAGTATCATGCCATTTCCTTGTGTTTTGAATCGTGGCTATAGAAGCAATACCTCCACATTCAGAAATAGACTCTGCATGTGCTCTTAAGCAGAGCTGCTGCTGAGGAGAGCCAAACAAAGGAAGCGAGCACTGGTAAGTTTTGCAGTTGGAGTAGAGCTGCTTTAGAGGCCTCCACTAATTTAAATTGATAATTTAAACTGCTGAGAGCCACCTCTGTTCAAACAGAGGAAGCAGTTTGAAGCTTCCAGAGCAGGGGGGGCAGAGCCACACCAGGCCCTTCCCTGAACTGTGACTCATAGGGGTGGAGTCACACTAGCCTTTAAAAGCTCTGAGCTCTTTCAGGGTCAGCCCTTTTGACTCTGCATGTGCTCTTAAGCAGAGCTGCTGCTGAGGAGAGCCAAACAAAGGAAGTGAGCACTGGTAAGTTTTGCAGTTGGAGTAGAGCTGCTTTAGAGGCCTGCGCGCCGTTTGGCGCGCAAGATTACAAACTAGTAACAAAGGAAGAATATAGTCTTACTAGGTAGAAAGGTAGTAAACGTGTACATTTTTGAGGCCCAGAATACTGCACTTGTTAAAATGGATTCTGAGGGAACAGTTGTAGTTACCTGCAATACTTGTGCCATGTTTGTGTTCTTGCCAAAGCATATGGAGAACTACACTTGCAGCAAGTGCAAGCTGGTTGCACTACTAGAAGAGAAGGTCCAGCAGCTAGAGGCCTGCATATCTAACCATCAACAAATTAAGGAGCTTGAGCTGTTCTTGGACAGAGCGGAACAGACTATGCTGGACAAAGAAGAGACAGGGCACAGTTCTGACGGAGAAGGCCCTTCACTAACTCAGGAGGGAGATGTTTGGAGGAATGTGACTCAAAGGAGGAGAAGAGTAGGGGATCACTCTGAGAGTCTGAAATTACAGAATAAATTTGAGGCTCTTTCCCTCATCACACCTGATGAGGAACACACAGAGGAACAACTAGTTCCACCTGATGATCTCTCTTTCATCACACTTGATGAGATCCAGGAAGATAAACAACAGGAACAAACTGAGGTTCTCTCCCTTAATATGGTTGATGAGGTGCATGTAGATGAACAGATTGCAGGAGAGAGGCTCCTTGTACTAGGCGATTCAATAATTAGAAATACAGAGAAATGGATTTGTGATGCACATGATAACCACATGGTGACTTGCCTGCCAGGTGCAAAAGTTGCAGACATCACAAGAAATCTAGATAGATTGTTAGAGAGAACTGGGAATGAGCCAGTTGTCATGGTACACGTTGGTACCAATGATGTTGGGAAGGCCAAGCGGTCTGTCCTGGAAGCCAAATTCAGGTTGTTAGGAAGAAGATTGAAGTCCCGGACTTCCAAGGTAGCATTTTCAGAAGTGCTGCCTGTCCCTCGCGCAGGACCTACCAGGCAGGCAGAGCTCAGAAGCCTCAATGCGTGGATGAGGCGGTGGTGTCGAGAGGAGGGTTTCAGATTTGTCAGGAACTGGAGAACAGTTTGGGACAAGCCAAATCTGTTCAGGAGGGATGGGTTGCATTTGAACCATGATGGGACCAGATTGCTGGCACTCAACATCAAAAAGGCTGCAGAGCAGCTTTTAAACTGATAACTGGGGGAAAGCCGACAGGAGCTGGGCAGCATCCGGTTCGGGAAAGTGTGTACTTGAGTAGTGAGGAGGATGCAAAAATTACTGAGCAGAGCGAGGAGCTAGTCACTAGCATTCTAGCAGAAGGATGCAAGAGGCAGTCTAACAATGCAACTGGACACAAAAGACTGTGTCAGAAAAGCATATATAAATGCTTGTATACAAATGCCAGAAGCCTCCGGAACAAAATAGGGGAGCTGGAATACTTATCAATAGATAAGAATATTGATATTATTGGTATCACTGAAACCTGGTGGACGGATGATAACCAATGGGATACAGTTATCCCAGGCTACAAACTGTACAGGAAAGATAGGAAGGGGCAAATGGGAGGTGGTGTGGCCTTGTATGTCAAAGAAGTGATAAAATCGTATGAATTAGAATATCTAGGTGATTTGGAGTCACCATTAGAAGCTCTGTGGGTAAGAGTACCAGGCCACAAGGATGGTCTAACAGTAGGCATATACTATCGGCCTCCAACCCAAACTCTTGAGGGAGACTGGCAGTTGGAGAATGTTGTAAAGGAGGCATCCAAGAAGGGAAGCCTGGTTATAATGGGGGACTTCAATTACCCTCACATAGACTGGGTGAACTGTTGTTCAGCACATGATAAAGAGATAAAGTTCCTAGATATGCTAAATGATTGTTCCCTGGGACAGATGGTTGAAGACCCAACTAGAGGTACAAGAATCCTTGACTTGATCCTGAGTAATACTCAGGATCTGGTGCAAGATGTTAATGTGACTGATCCAATAGGGAACAGTGACCACAACTCAATTATGTTTAACTTGATCATAGACTGCGTCACTGATAAAATCTAACACAGAGACCTTAAATTTTCAAAAAGGAAATTTCCCAAAGTTGAGGAAACTAGTAAAAAAGAAGCTGAAAGGGAAAATTGAGAGAGTCCAAACACTCCAAGAGGCATGGAGGCTGTTTACAAAAACAATAACAGAGGCTCAATTGGAATGCATACCCAAAAGGAAAAAGGGCACTGCCAGGTCCAAGAGGACTCCGATGTGGCTTACAGGAGCTGTTCGGGAAGTGATCAAGAGCAAGAAAAGCTCATTTAGAAGATGGAAGGCTTGTCTGAATGAGGACAGCAGGCAGGAACATAAATTCTGGCAGAACAAATGCAAGGCAACAATCAGGAAAGCAAAGCAAGACTTTGAGGAGCGTATAGCTAAAAATACTCAGAGAAATAACAAAGACTTCTTTAAGTACATTAGAAGTAAGAACCCAACTAGGAAGGCCATTGGACCATTAGATGACAATGGAAGGCAAGGGGTTATTAAAGAGGAAACAGAGATTGCAGAGAGACTCAATGAATTCTTTGCTTCAGTATTCACTGAAGAAGACAGAGGCCACATGCCCAAAACAGAGCCTATCTTCGTAGGGAGGGAAACCGAAGAATTAAGCCAGATAGAAATAACCATGGAGGAGGTCCTTGCATGTCTTGTTAAGCTAAACACTAACAAATCACCAGGACCAGATGGCATGCATCCACGAGTTCTCAGAGAACTTAAAGATGAAATTGCTGATCTCCTAGCCAAAATATATAATATTTCCCTCAAATCAGGCTTTGTGCCTGATGACTGGAAGGTAGCGAATGTAACACCAATTTTCAAAAAAGGATCCAGGGGTGATCCAGGAAATTACCGACCTGTCAGTTTGACACGTGTCCCAGGTAAAGTGATGGAAACCATCCTAAAAGATAGAATTAATAGGCACATAGAAGAGAAGGCGCTGCTAAAGGAGAGCCAACATGGCTTTTGCAAGGGCAAATCATGCCTCACTAATCTGTTGGAATTTTTTGAGAGTGTCAACAAGCATGTGGATAAGGGGGATCCAGTTGACATTGTTTATCTGGACTTTCAGAAGACTTTTGACAAGGTCCCACACCAAAGGCTCTTGAATAAACTTACCAGTCATGGAATAAAGGGACAGGTCTTGTCCTGGATCAGCAACTGGCTAAGGGACAGGAAACAGAGGGTAGCACTAAATGGACACTTCTCCAAGTGGAGGGAAGTAAAGAGTGGGGTCCCCCAAGGTTCAGTACTGGGACCCCTGCTTTTCAACCTCTTCATAAATGATCTAGAGGTAGGAGTAAAAAGCAAGGTAGCCAAATTTGCTGACGACACTAAATTATACAGGGTAGTGAAAACTGTGAGAGATTGTGAGGAGCTCCAGAGGGATCTCTCAACACTGGGGGAGTGGGCAAAACAGTGGCAAATGAGTTTCAACATTAGTAAGTGCAGAGTGATGCATGTTGGGGCAACGAACCCCAATTACATTTATAAACTGATGGGGTCTGAACTCTCTGCGACAAACCAGGAAAGGGACCTTGGTGTCCTGGTGGACAGCTCAATGAAGGTGTCAACCCAGTGTGCCTCAGCAGTGAAAAAAGCAAACTCAATGCTAGGGATCATTAGGAAGGGTATAGAAAATAAGTCAGCAAGTGTCATTTTGCCTCTTTATAAATCTATGGTGAGGCCCCATCTGGAATACTGTGTACAGTTCTGGTCGCCATACCTCCAGAAGGATATTATGGAGCTGGAAAAAGTGCAGAGGAGGGCAACCAGAATGATTAGGGGACTTGAACACCTTCCTTACCATCTGAGGCTGCAACGGTTGGGCCTCTTCACTCTTGAACGACGACGTCTAAGAGGTGACCTGATTGAAGTTTATAAAATCATGCACGGTGTGGACAAAGTAAATAAGGAAAAACTATTTTCCCTATCGCATAACACTAGAACTAGGGGACACTCGATGAAACTTTTGGGTACTAGTTCTCAAACAAATAAGAGAAAGTACTTTTTCACCCAGAGGATTACTGGTCTATGGAACTCCCTGCCAGAAGAAGTGGTGACAGCTGTCAGTCTTGACAGCTTTAAGAAAAGATTAGACAAGTTCATGGAGGACAAGAGTATCAATGGCTATAATTATGGATACTTAAGGACAACCTGCAGGTTGGAGAGATAGGCAGGATATCTCTCAATATCATCTCCAGGGAATCCTAAGCAGGTGAAGGCATCTGCTTGGGAATACCCTGAAGGAAATGGTGAGCCACTGTGTGAGACAGAATGCTGGACTGGATGGGCTGTGGCCTGTTCCAGCAAGGCTGTTCTTATGTTCTTATGTAGACTTTAAAATAAAAGGATTGGGTAGTTTGAATATCTTTTAATGTCCTCAAACTTTCTGGGTTAAGAATTTCTGATAACCTTTTCCAAGTTGTACTGCAATCCACAGCATAGGCTTAATGTTACCCACATTCTGTTCCAGTGAATTTGGCAAACTGTGTTCATTACTGTGCCAGATCTGCTAGAATGACAGCAGCCTGTTCTCTGGAAGAAAAAGAGCTCAGGAAGACATTTACTTTACCACCAGACTAAGCTTCCCCAGCTGTCCACCGCTTCCAAGCAGCTTATTCAGTGAAAATGGGATATGCTGTGACATGTGTAAAGATTCATGTTCTGAGCACTTTCAATATACTCTCCCATTGCATGCATGCCTTTTTCAGAATTGAAAGAGAAAATCCTCAAGAAATGAAGATAATGTTGGTTTTGCAATTTTTAAGAAAAAGAACGTTTTGTCTAATAGAGCCTCTGAAGTTTAGCTAGCTTTATTTCTCAGAACATGTCCAGACTGCTCCATAGGTCATGGTCTGGACTTGTTCATTTTCAGTGGACTGGGAAAGGGCTAAATTATATTTAGTCTGCCCCCCAATATGCAAACACCAAAACATCCCTTTGATCTTAGGGTGAATTTGATGAGCAGCCACTTCATCATGCAGGCAAGTGAAACACTTTCCCTTCTCCTTTGCAGATTTTTGTAGCACTGGATATGTAAGGATGGGGGAAATATTTTTTCTCTTTCCCCCTTTGGTTCCCATTCTCAACCATGGGTGAGTGCTGTCAGCTGCAGGGGGAAAAACAACTCCCCTCTATACCAACCTGGAGTTGCAATGATGGGGGGGGGGAGGGGAGAGGGAGAACCAATTACACTTTCCCTGCTCATCAGTCACTTCACCATATGAGCAAAGTGATGTTTTTGGTGTTTATTGCTAAAAAAAAAGCACTAAGTCTAGACATTTATCTTAGTTACTTTTCCCAGTGTTTACTGGATCACATTAGCTCTTGTATTGTGTTTTAAATCTCCATTAATATAATCTGATTCATGTTCACTAACTTGTTCAGCAATGGCTAAATTCTTATACCCAATGGAATAAAATAATAAAGCATCAGTACAGCATCAGGTTGAATATCTTGTAATTTACAAGGGTTAGTTTCTTTGAAATTATTTGAAATTACAGATCATGTGTTTAGGTTATGCAAGTTTATGGCAGATTTCGATAGCATATTCTTGCAAAATTGCTTTAATTTTGTGGAACATCAATTAGTTGGACTCCTAATTAGGAGGAATAACTTTTGACAGCTACAGGGCATGATAAAAGTAGAATTAATTATGATTATGTAATGGGAATATTTGCTATCCCTTAATAGAAGCTATTATGAAAGCAAGAGAAAGAGAGCTAACAATTATTTTTTGTTGGAGGTAAAGTGGCTTTCAAATATGGAAATGAAAAAAGAGTTTTCTAAAAAAAAAAGGAATTATTTTGTTTTAGAATTTACATAATATATAAGATACTGTAATAATCATCCAAAGATTAGTCATAGTGTCTGAAACATTGCTACAGATATCACACCACCTGAGACACATTGATCGCAGAAGTTGAACCAGGCTATTGTTCCTACTGTCAGATCTATTCTTTATAAGGCAAGGCATCATATCACTACTAAACATTTTTACATACTTATGGGGCAAGTGGTTCTACTGAGGTTAGTGGGATTTGTGTGAATAAGCATCATAGATAGCAGACAACATTAAAATATTATTTTAAGAATTTAGGCAATTAAGACTTAACTAAGTGTTTACAAATATGTGACATTGACAAATATTGATCATTTTGCCATTCACATTTCAGATATGCATTTTATTTTCATGTACATATGTAGCCACATATGGAACATTATGTTCAACCTTCTTGTTTTATAGTCCTCCACTTTGGGCAAGCATACAAAAATACATTCTCATCAGCTACCAAACATCTTATCAAGGGAAAATGTAAATCAAGAGATCTTGATGTGTACTGGAATTTTTCATTTTATTGCTGTAATTATTTGATAAACACACAGATGCAGATAGCATCAGCTCAGTAGATCCCTACGGAATCAATAAGGTTAATTGCATTGTAAGGTGGCAGTGCCACTAGAGAGAATCCTAGATTTATATTGCACATTTACTGTCCTTTCTGACTTTCTGGTGCACATTCACAACATGTGAAGAGTTTAGTGTCTGTGGAGTTGGTACGGATCCATGGTGTTGCTCCAAGCGGCTCATCTAACAATCATCTCACACTTGTATGCTATTTCAACTGTTATTTTATTCTGCCAGAACTGCTGGAAGTTCAGTGGTTTAGAGATGGGAGTTTGATTCTTCACTGTGCCTCCTTGATATAGGCTGGACTTGGTGATCCATAGGGTCCCTTCCAGCTCTGTGGTTCTAAAGTGATGATAATGATTATGTTATTATTGTTGTTCTTTAATTAACTGAAGTTTACTTGACTGCCTTAAAGGGTTTGTGGTGAACTTTAAGTAGGTTTTGCCCCAATATTTAAAATATTAAATAAATAAATAAACCCTACGTTATTAATAAGGAAGTCCTTGTGTGAGTCTTGCCTCTGCCACAAGACAAGTCTTCTTTTGCTATATAATGAGACATCCAATTATCTTTTTCATTTATTTATTTATGTAACTGGCTGCATTTCTCCAAGAATTGGGACTCAAGAATGTTGTACAAAAGAGTACAAAAGCAATAGAGTTGAAATTAAATATATTTACAGATTTTAAGTTCAGATTAAATGCATTCAGACTATTAAAATAAAAAACTACAACATATTTGATTGAAAACACTAATATAATTTTGCTTTTAAAAAGGGAACCAGCTCATCACATAAATCCTTATAGTTTAAGGAATTTCATTTCTGAAGGTCTGCCTGAATAGAAGGGATTTTTAGGGAGGGGACAAACCTTGAATTCCAGGAGTTCAGCAATGAAGGAGGTCTCCATAAAATAGACCTCTGGTGGTGGGACTGTGACAAAGGCATCTCTAACAGTTCTAAATGGCCATGTGGTTTTGTATGGATGCAGTACTTCAGTTTGTCTAGCCAGGGGTCAGCAAACTTGGTTCTCCAGATGTTCTTGGACTTCAATTCCCAGAAGCCCTGATCAGCAGGTGTACTGACTTGGGCTTATGGTAATTGAAGTCCAAAAACACCTGGAGAATCAAGTTTGCTGGCCCCTGGGACTCTAGACTAAAGCCATATAGAATTTTATAGGTCATAACTAACCTGGAATTGTGCTCAGATATGGACTGGTAGCCACTAAATCTAATTTAGAAAGAGTTTTGTGTGTCTGCTATTACTGGGCCTGGTCAGCAGTTTATTCAGGGCCAGTTGTATCACCTGCAATAAGGTTGCAGTCATTCCGATAAATACCAAGTAATGGATTAGATCCAAATGTTTCCTTCATCTAAAGGAGGAGTACCTCCTTTGTGTATAAATTCTGCCTCTGAATATTCTGTTTGAATGGGAGAAGGGAATGCGAATGGGAAATCTGGGACTATGAATTGATGGTGAACTAGCTAAAGTTTGTGAAGGAAAGAGATAAATAAATAAATTTAATGTCAGTAATTACTATGGGTTGAAATATTTTTTTGCTGGAGAAACTCCGCTCAGGGGATGCCCAAATGAGGCTCCTTTCAGAAAATAGAACCAGCGCCAGATTAAACAGTGCAATAGACCAGAGATGCTTACAGCTCTTCACATATTTCTTTTACCACTTTTTCTAGACCACCCAGAGGGTTTTATGGCAGCTGGGGCAGGTCTTATATTGAGGGCTCTGCTGTTGTCCCTTACAGGGACCAATGCATGTGTTCACATAACTGAAGGCCATGAGAAAGAAATATAGCATGCACAGACTTCATTAAAAAAATTCTTGCCTTCATCCCTTGCTCATCTCACTGTTTAACAGGTCTTCTGATTTTTCTTTGCTGTGTGGAAACTGTCACAGTAAATTCCTCTCTACTTAGTGACATTCAGAGATGTAGGGAAATTTCCCAGGAATTATCCAAGAGTATAATTTTTTCCACATCATATGTGTATGCATTTAGTCATTGGGTCTGTTGCACTGTGATCCATCATGTTACATGGGCTAAATATAGGATATATTCTTCCAAAACAAGTTTTGACAAACTCTGGAAATCAGGTAGGAAATGCAAAATAAATTATGACAGCCCCTTCCTGTACACAATGCAGTTGGCTCCTGGCTGCATCTGGGCCAGATTTGAACATGGTGTATTTGTCCTCTGTTGCTCACACTCTATAATAACAAAGCAAACATGCTAAATCAGATGACATCATTTGGAAAGATTTCAGGAGAACCTAAATTACAAAAAATATCCGGTGATATTTGTTTGCTCCAGTGTATTTCCCAGTCGGGCCTAAATTATTTTGGTGGTTAAAATGTGCTGGCTGCTCTGCCACAGCATCTATTCTTAGAGCATCCTGTCTTCCTTCTCCCTTCTGAACAGAAGTGTCCTGGGATAAACCTGAGCCTGCCTAAACAATATTATCTGTATTGTTGTCTAGATGTAAATATTTTACTTACTGTCATTTGTTTAGACTAGGGGTTCTCAAGGTTTTCGCACCATAGGCCAGACTATTCACCCTCAGATAGCTGAGTGAGCCAGAAACAATGGTGGTGGGTGAGTTTGCAAATGAACTGGTGCATTTGCACATGTGCAGGTGTGTCTGCTTCCACTTCTGGGGTTGTCACCATGGATTGGATGAAACAGTGTCAGGGGCCGGGGCTGGCCCATGGATCATAGGTTGTGATCCCCTGGTTTAGCCTGTCTTATAGTTGGATTTCAGGCATAGCTTTAAAAGTAAGTCCCTTTCTTTTAGCTTCTCATGGATTCAACTTATGCTCAACTTGACCAAAGAAGCAAAAATATTTGTGCAACCTTTTCTTTACGAGACTAAATTCTGTAGTTGTAGTTTTTATTATTTATAGGTTAACTTTCCTCCCATAGGTATTTTTTAAAATGTCCACCTCTTTGCAATTGCTTAAAAGTTAGCATGATTGATATGTGTTAGTCATAAATGTTTTGCTTTAATTACTATTTCATTGTAACACTATCCCAAAGCATGTCTATTGTTGTCTTTGATTTCACTATACAGTAAAATCCCAGGTTACAACCGCCTCAGTTTAAATTTGCTGTGGTTTACAATGGCAAATCCTATGGAAATGCCTTCCCGGTTTACAAATTTTTAATATATATTTTTCAGTTTATAACAATCAATTCAGAACTATTTTTTTTTCAATGCATCCCTATGGATGTTTTGGTTTACAATTTTTTTTGGTTACAACCGAGGCTGTTGGAACAGACCTGGGGTTTTACTGTATGTGCAAACTGAATCTGGTCCAATCTTGATGTGAAGCTGTATGGGCACTAGCTGTATCAGCAAACCTCCTTAATATCTGAAAATGTGAAACCAATAAATAAATACTGATCACTACCTGAATTATGATCAGGGCTTCTATGAACCCCAGTTTTAATCATCTTGTTGAAAATTGAACAGCATACAGGAACTTTCTCAAAGCACAGTTTACTTAATGTAAGTTTTAATTCTTCATTTTGGCTACTTGTACTCTATTGGTGAGTATAAGGAATCATTTTAGGTTAATTTTGCTATATAAAATTCCCAAATTATATCAACAGCACAGGCATAATTAACAGCAATAAACCAATTAGGCCAGTTAAACATCATCTCTTCAAAAAAAACCTCATTTCATTTTTCTTTAATAATCTAGGTCTCTCAAGCTGTTCTTCTTTTTCCTTGTGTGTACATGCTGTCAAGCTAAAAACCAATTTACAGTGGTCAACTAACAATAAGGAATAGTTTGACTGATTTTAATCCCCTGCCCCAGTGAGTTTCCATGTCTGTGTCGAGATTAAAATCCAGGTTTACTAAATCAAGACTATTGCTCCATCCACTCCAGCACACTAGGCATATTGAGCCCCTCCAATTTCTGGCCACAATGTGGTGTGGCGTAAAGGGAGGGATTTTCCTCCCTTCCATGGGGGAAGAGATGGAACCAAGTGATGCAGCAGTGTTGCTACTCACCAGCATAGGTCCAGGCTGTGGAAGTTCTAAGGCAGGGGTGGCCAAACTATGGCCCATGGGCCAGATCCAGCCCCTGCACCAGTTCTTCCAGCCCGTAAAGCCCTTGTTGCTCCCAGAAGCACATTTTACTTCTGCTTCTGGGATCAACGAGGGCTTTGTGGGCTGGATCCAGCCCATGGCCTATAGTGACCTGCCCCATAAACCATGTGACCAGCTAGCAGCCCAAAAAGTTTGGGCACCCCTGCTCTAAGGTTTGCATGTCCTAACATCAGCCTCTTTGTTGCAGACTCCAGACCACCCACCCGCCCTGTAGACTAAAGTACTTATTGGGTCATTTTCAGTGACTGGATAGAAATTTTTGGGCCTACATTCAAAATTGGCTGTAAAACATACTGTTAACACAATGTCTTTCTTCCATCTAGCTTATGTAGAAATGTGTGATTTCTTATTTAAAAACAATTGAAATGAAGAAAATATTTAGTCTCTGTACACATCAAATAGATGCAACTAGTTCAGCATATTACACATCATGCTGTATAAGTCTGCCATTTAAAATCCTGAGGATGAGAAACCTGTCAGAAAATAGAGAAAGAGAACCCAAATTGAGCACCCTAAACATGGCTAAATATACAGGGACTTAAACATAAAATTCAAACTAGACAATTTTTTAAAACATATTTAAAGGAGGTGCTCCCCTAAGTGGTGGAAATTGTTCATGTGCCTTTCTTCACTTCCAAATGCACTGTACATATGCTTAGTTAACTAGTCTGATGGCACAGAAATATACCGTATTTTCCGGCGTATAAGGCGACTGGGCGTATAAGACGACCCCCAACTTTTCTAGTTAAAATGTAGAGTTTGCAATATACTCGCCGTATGACTACCCCTCTTCCAACGGCGGCGTCTTCGGTTACTCTGGGTTGAAAAGATTTTTGCTGGCGAAACTCCACTCAGGAGATGCCCGAATGAGGCTCCTTTCATGCCTTTGGGTATTGAAACCCAACCTTACAGTCTCCAAGTTCAGCGCCTTAACCACTAAGTTTTGTCCCCAACATGCTGGTTACATGTGCTAGCATCATCCCCTCCCCCTTCACCGGCAGGAAAGATAAAAGGAGCCCTGTCGGGCTCGGAGCCACCGCGAGCCGCACCTCTCTGCCCCCTTCACCAGCGGGAAAGGTAAAAGGAGCCCCGTCAGGCTCGGAGATGCCGTGAGCCACACTCCCTGCCCCTTTCACCGGTGGGGAAGGTAAAAGGAAGGTGCGGCTCGCAGCATCTCCGAGCCTGACGGGGCTCCTTTTACCTTCCCCGCCGGTGAAGGGGGCGGGGAGGTGCAGCTTGCGTCATCCACTCCCCCTTCACCAGCGGGAAAGGTAAAAGGAGCCCTGTCAGGCTCAGAGATGCTGCAAGCTGCACTCCCCACCCCTTTCACCGGTGGGGAAGGTAAAAGGAAGGTGCGGCTCGCGGCATCTGCGAGCCTGACGGGGCTCCTTTTACCTTCCCCGCCGGTGAAGGGGGCGGGGAGGTGCAGCTCGTGTCATCCACTCCCCCTTCACCGGCGGGAAAGGTAAAAGGAGCCCCGTCAGGCTCGGAGATGCTGCGAGCCGCACCTTCCTTTTACCTTCCCCACCGGTGAAAGGGGCAGGGAGTGTGGCTCACGGCATCTCCGAGCCTGACGGGGCTCCTTTTACCTTTCCCGCTGGTGAAGGGGGCAGAGAGGTGCGGCTCGCGGTGGCTCCGAGCCCGACAGGGCTCCTTTTACCTTTCCCGCCGGTGAAGGGGGAGGGGATGACGTGAGCACATGTAACCAGCATGTTGGGGACAAAACTTAGTGGTTAAGGCGCTGAACTTGGAGACTGTAAGGTTGGGTTTCAATACCCAAAGGCATGAAAGGAGCCTCATTCGGGCATCCCCTGAGTGGAGTTTTGCCAGCAAAAATCTTTTCAACTCAGAGTAACCGAAGACGCCGCCGTTGGAAGAGGGGTAGTCATACGGCGAGTATATTGCAAACTCTACATTTTAACTAGAAAAGTTGGGGGTCGTCTTATACGCCCAGTTGCCTTATACGGCGGAAAATACGGTATATTTCTGTGCCATCAGACTAGTTAACTAAGCATATGTACAGTGCATTTGGAAGTGAAGAAAGGCATCTCCGAGCCTGACGGGGCTCCTTTTACCTTCCCCGCCGGTGAAGGGGGCGGGGAGGTGCAGCTCGCGTCATCCACTCCCCCTTCACCGGTGGGAAAGGTAAAAGGAGCCCCGTTGGGCTCAGAGACACTGCGAGCCGCACCTCCCCGCCCCCTTCACCAGCTCCTTTTACCTTCCCCGCCGGTGAAAGGGGCGGGGAGGTGCAGCTCGCGGTGTCTCTGAGCCCGACAGGGCTCCTTTTACCTTCCCCGCCGGTGAAGGGGGCGGGGAGGCGTGGCTCGTGGATACCACCACCCCAGCTGGGGTTGGGGGGGGTGAGGAGGAGGTGCAGCAGCTGACCGGTGGGGGGAGCCAGCCGAAGCCACGAGGCTGAGGGTGGTGGTATCCGGGCGGCCCCTTGCTCCGGAGGCCTTGCGCAGCGGTGGCGAATGGCTTTCCCCACCGGGCGGCCCCTGGCTCCAGAGTACCCGGCGTATAAGATGACCCCCAACTTTGGCACAGATTTTTCAGGGTTAAAAAGTCGTATTATACGCCGGAAAATACGGTATGTGGGAATCACATAGTGAAGTAAATGGCCTAATTGCATAAAATTATTCTTATTAGCAGAGTATGAGGTAGGGAGTAAATAACAAAATCAGAGAAAATATTTCGAGATTGACCCAATATCATCACTGGCCCCCTCCTTATTTCCCCACACAAACTAATACTTTGTATGATAAAATCACTTAAAAGGCATTTAAAGTAGAAAAGGGTACCTGCAATTACAGTTATGATTTGTAGCTATAGTCAGAAGAAACAAAAAAAGCAAAATGGAGCCTACAACACGTCAAGAGAATCTACTTGCTTGTTGCTTGGTTGGAGGTCAGAGAAAGGGCTATGAACAAAACAATGGAAGCAAGAATATAATCACATCATACTTTAAAGCCCCCTCCCACTGATATTAGTGCATGTTAGGTTTCTATTTTCCTAACCTCCCCTATACTTTTGTGACTGACAGACTAAAGCTAAACATTCAAAGTCAAACATATGAACAAATCTGTTCATTCTTGTTTGCTACATTTATTTATTTTTTATTTATATTTTTTATTAAATTTTGCAAAAAATAAACATATAAAACAATGCATACACAGAAATATAAAATGAAAAATACATAGATACAAAAAAAAGAAAAAACGTATAAAAGACATATAACCTCATCCAACAATTATTATTCACGTTATAATGATACAATGTTCTTTTTCATTGGGGAAGGAAAATAAAGATAGGAAAAGAGATATTTTTTAATAAGCTCGACCTTGTTATATTAACTTCCCCATTTTTAAAATAATATATTCTAAACTTCATACAATATATCTATAATACTTGAAGCATACATCTTTTATAACAAAAAATATCGCAATTAACTCCACCCTGTGATATATACAAAGCCCTGGGGGGGATGCGGCACATCGCAGACATAATTTATTTCATCCAAAATTTCCTTTGATCTGGTACTGGATGACTGCCATCTCCTTTTGTAAGCGCATACTCCACAAACGGTTTCCAGATTTTCCAAAATCTATTTTCTTTAATTAAACCTTTATTTTCCTTCATTTCCCATGTTAATTTATCATTGAGAGCCAATTGCCACATTTCTTTATACCATTCCTCCAACTTAATGCTCACATCATTCTTCCACTTCCTTGCAATGCACAATCTCCCTATTGTCATCATATTTAATAACAAATCCTTTTTATCTTTATCCAAATTAACTTCTTCCATATTTATTAGCATGATGGTACTCGAACCCAACTTAATTTCCTCTTCAAATATTCCCGCCAATTCTTTTTCAATATCATCCCAAAACCCCTTTATTATCTCACAATGCCACCACATATGTAAATGAGTCCCAGCAGTTTTCTTACATCTCCAACATAAATTGTTCTTAGTTCTATCAATTTGATTCAATCTCACCGGGGTCAAATACCACCTCCACAATACCTTATAATTATGTTCCTTAATTCTAACAGACATTGTTTTCATGATTCTTCTCTTCCATATTGATTTCCAGTTTATACCTAAAAATTTTGTATTTAGATCTTGTTCCCACTTTATTCTTAATTTATCTTGTGCATCATCTTCAATGTTTAATAATGTATAGATCCTACTTACCAAACCCTTCACCCCTATTTCTCCTTTTCTAACTTTCCATAGTATTTCTTCAAATACCGTCTTGTTCCTTTTCAAACCTGGCTCCCTCAGATATTTACCATTCCATTTATTCACCGTTGCAATCTGCAACCAATTCAATCTCAATTCTACAAATAATTCCTTCCTTTTATGTTCATCAGCGCATACTCTTATCCAATCTCTCAGTAGAAGCAAATCATTTTTATTTAACACATCTCTCACTCTCTTATCAATTTTAATTGGAAAGTTTGTCATCTCCTTTAATTCAATAATTGGAGATACATCCGGAGCCAATATTTTTTTCATCTTTTTCCAAATTTCCCACATTGACTTTAACATTTTATTTCCAATACTAATTTTCCCTACATCCTTATCAAGAAATGCTGCTTTACCTATTTGACCTAATTATTCTATCTCTATAGCCTCCCAAATCACCTTTTCTTTCATCAAAAACTTCACAATATTTTTAATATGAAATGCCCTATAATAATTTTTAAGGTCTGGGATTCCTAAACCACCCTGACTTTGAGGAAGATACCACAGACTTTTTGGGATCCTAGATCTAATCCCCCCGTTACAATAATCATTTAGCAAATTCTTCACTTTCTTAATCTCTTTATCTGTAATTTGGATTGGTAGAGCGTCAAATAAAAATTTATTTTCGGTAACAACATCATTTTACATAGAGCGACCCTACCAAATCATGACAAATTCAGTTTCTTATATTGCTGAATTTTTTTCTTTAAGTTTACTACATTTAAAAGAAAAACCTCCTGAGATAAATTTACAAAAAAAGTTTTTGATTTTTGCAAGATAGCTATTAAAGGGGAAAAAAGTTTTTTCTCATCCACTGCTAACCTAGAGCTCACTTCTAAAATAGCTGTATGATATCATCTCTCTCTCTATAGTCCACCTCCTCCTTTAAAAAACAACATTGTATGTTTAACTTCTTCATCTTCACCACAACTGATGCTGAAGTTGGGTCACATGTTACAGTGTGTGTACAGGTTAACCCCTTGTTAACCTTCCTTCTTTTCTCTCCTCTCCTACATGTGTTGTCTCTTACTCTGCTGAAATGTAATGTGTCCAGACAGGGACTTGTATTTTCCTATTTATTTTGGTGTTTTCAAAATCCAAGGTATGTTGATGGTACTGTTTAAATAATAAATGTATTGTCAGCATAACTGACATATTGGTACAAAGGTTTTTTAAAAGATGAATTTGCTTTAAAGATGAATTTGTTTTAAAAATTATTGGTACTGTGAAAGTGGAATGAATGCAGACCATTTCTGCTCTTGCCCCTATTTATCCAATCCTTCCTCCACTGAAAGCCATAATTTCCCCACTTGTATTGAGATAGCATCTCTCTATAGAGGACCACTAAATCTTACTGTCCCATAAATATGTGAACATAAATCTGTGATTTATTGCAATTTAGCTCCTGTTTCTGTGAAGGAGGTTTACTGCACCAAGACTACTCATTAATCTCATTCATAACCCATAGTATAAACATAACCTTTTCAATACATAACAGCAAGAATTATGGGTGTTTATGATTTACGGTTGTATTTTGGAAGAAGAATGAACTGCAGACATCCCCTTCTCTTATAGGTTGAATGTTCATTGATAAACTGACAGAATTCATAGAACATTTTATACATACTTTCAACTTTTCTTTTAGCACAAATTTTGATTGCCTGCTGTAATGCCAGCAACTTGAGCAGGAGCACATTTATTTGGAGAAGCTATTAAGCATAATGAAATTTGTTTTCCATGCAGGAGATAGTGGATTGTCAAAGTCAGGTCTCTTTACTGATATTTCAGCTTTTATATTTTTAGATTAGAAAAGAAAGGCTTTATAAGAAGGAACCATCATTAGCTCCACCTTGTCCTACTCACAGTATAATTCCTGACTTATTCCTAGAACATCACTGCCATGGACTCTGAGGGGCTGCAGTGGTTAAGAAACTCACTTTGTTAGCTGGAAGGCTGGCAAGTCAGCAGTTCAAGATCTGGGTACAGAATGACTGATTGAACTCCTGTCTCTGTCCCAGTTCTTGGGGACATAAAAGGAGCCTCATTTGGGCATTCTATGAGAAGAGTTTATTCCACAAAAATCCTTTCAACCCAAAATAATTTCTGACATGAAATTATTGTTAGTGGATTCTGGAGCTGCCTTGAAGATACTCCCCAGAAGTGGAGTATCCATGGCCTTCTGGGTATTGTTACACCATTAGGCCCATTGTATCTTCATCTAGGCTAGAGCAGTCTTATGGGAGTTGCAGTCCAACAGGATATGCAGAATGACAAATTATCTCCTCTTGCATTCAGGCTCTGAGCAGGAGCTAGTTCCTTCCTATAAAATTTTGGAGAAAGCCCCTGATCAGACTGTAGGCCACGTATATGTGCAATCTCAGATAATTATTAGTCTAGGTCAGTTGTAGGAATAGCTGGCCACAAGGAAGACACGCGAGACAATTGTGTGGTGAAGTCCAGCACCAACCAGAGTCGGGGGTACGTATTTATTACCCTGCCTTGGGGTGATACGTGCCTATGATGCGCGTGACCCTCTAATACAGAAGGCTTGCATACGAGGCATTTTCCGGTGGACAGAGACAATACCTGCTCTTGGACATTGCCCTGTGGTTAATGGACAGCTCACAGTTAATTAAAGTTGGGCTGGTGAAACCCATTGTTCCTGCCCTATCTCAGGGTCTTTGTGTATTGACTCCGGGCATCTATCTTTGTCTTCTGTCTGGCCTGGCTTGTTTGCCTAACCTTGCTGCAGCCAGCAGCTGAGGATCATGTTGTTCCATTGGAGCCATCATCTTAGTTTTGCCCTGCTCTACTGTAGCCATCAGCCGAGGCCTTATGATTCTCCCCTAATTAGCTAACTAGCCCGCACCTCAATTTCCTTTTCTGCCAGGCCTGGTTGGTCCCCGGATCTGTTGAAAGCTGAGCGAACCCCTGGGGAAAGGTTTGGCCAATTATTCCCGTGGGAATCCCACAGTCAGTGCTGGTGAATCTTGGCACTCCAGCTTCAATTCCCAGAAGCCGAAGTTAACAATCCTGCTGATTAGGGGTTCTGGGAACTGAAGTTCAAGAACAGCTGGAGTGCTAAGTTTCACCATCACTGGTCTAGGTTCTAAATCTTATAGAATATTTGATTGCAGTTGTTGTTGTTTTTGCAATTAATCATAACCAGATCTTTTGGAAGCGCGGCGCCAAAATGGCCGCCGCGCTCTTTGCGGCCCCCCCACCGGACGAAACCATCCGGGTAGTTAGGGGTGTGGCCAGCACCCTAATAAAAGTGCTGGCCACGAGGCAGCCGTGCTGCCATTTTGGCGAACCGACGGAGCGGAGAAGTTTTTCCTCCTTACCTCCGTCGCTCGTGTCCTCTTGGGGGAAGCCTTTTCGGGCAGCTTTCTCTTGTTTTAGGCTTCCTAGCTACCTTAGCCATGCCCTCGAAGAAGAAGGCAGCCGCGAACGTGGCTCGATCGGCGCGGAGGCGTCAGCCGGGTCGGAGGACCGCGACTGCGCCCGTTCTGCAGCCACCTTTAGCGGACCCCACCGGGAATGGTGGGATGGGATCGGTAGCTCCTTGGCCTGATGCGCGGAGCATACCCGCTGCCCCGGACGGGGCCTCGGCCCTTGACCCGCAAACAACGACCACGGCCCCTGCCATGGTCCGTGCGGCGGGGCCATCTTGTCCGGGTGCGCTGTTCCCTATGGGGGGTGCGAGCCACGGAGGGTGGTTGGGTTCCCTGCCTTTGCAGGGCGTTCCTACGGCTCCCCAGGGGCTGAGCATGGGCTCTTGGCCTTATCTGGCCCCTGGGGCTCAGGGACCTGGACAGGTACCCGTGAATTATGGGCCGGTTGCCCAATTGCCCCCTGTCGGGGCTGGGGCCTATGTCGACGTGGAGGCCCTCCTGGCCCGGGTGGCGGCCCTTGGAGCGTCCTTGGCAAGGGCCAACCAAACAGGGGTGTCTCTAGGTTTTCAGGTGCCCCCTTTGGCCGCCGAACAGCGGCCGGCGATGGGTCGGGTTGAGCCGCCTGAGGCGCGCAGGCCGGTGGTGGCCACTGCCTCGCAGCTCCCCACCCCACAGGTGCAGCAGTCTGGTGCTGGTCTGGTTCCGTCGACGAGCTCAGCTTCGGTCGTGAGCTCCGACGCCCCCAGCGGGCCGGAACCCCCGGTGGGGGCGGCCCGCGGGGGTGCAGCGGGTGAGTATGCAGTCCAAGCTAATGCACCCACACAACTGACTTCATTGGGGGGGGGCTGTTCAATGGCCTTGGCCTCGCTCGGGTGGCACGGCGGCCCAATGGCCCCCGGCCCACCCAGCGGCTTTGCCCGTCACACAGGGCCTGGGTCGGGGTGGTGCCCCCAATGTGCTGGGAAATGTGTTGGGGATCCCCGGGCTGGCTCAGGCTCATTTTCCTTTGCCCGTAGTTCCATCAGTGCCGGTGTCGGCTTTGCCAACAGCAGGGTATTCCTTGCCCTTGGGGGACCATTTGGCCCAGTCTACCAAGGAAAAGATTTGGAGGGGCGAGTATGTAGATATCTTCTCCCTTCTAAATAGGGAGCCGACCAAGGAAGAGAGGGAAGGGCAGGACGAGAAGGATAAGGAGCAGGCACGTCGTCGTAAGCCGCCACGCACATGGGCAAATTGGTTGCCAGCGTACCTGATTTACATGGCCGTTTACCTCAGGGCTAGGCCGGATTTGGCTATCCCTATGGTCCAGTATCTGGACAATATTTACCGGGCTATGGTTGACTTCCCGGGTCCGTCATGGCTGGCTTACGACGAAGAATTCCGCATGAGGATTCCGCTGCACCCAGAGATGAGGTGGGATGAGCCCTGCCAGAAGCTGTGGCTTCTGTATATGACCCCCACGCGCCCGGCGCCTGGGGAGAGATACCATTGTGGACATGCGGTCCAACGAGCGGCCCCGGTACAGGTACCCCGCCAAGTGGCGGGGCAGGGGGTTCCAGCCCACCTGCTGTGCTGGACCTTCTCGTCCAATGGTTCTTGCAACAGGAAAAATTGCAAGTACAAGCATGAGTGCCCCTCTTGTTCTGGCCCCCATGCTGCCTCCGCCTGTCCCAGGCCGGGAGGATACAGGGGCAGGGGTAGGGGCGGACAAGGGGCAGGTAAGACTGCCATGGAGGGAGCGGGTTCACCAAAAGGCCCCCTCCCCAATTAATGTCGACATGCTGGAGCGTTGGCTCGCATGGTACCCGAGGAGAGCAGGCGCTGTGTACCTCCTTCGGGGTTTTCAACTGGGTTTTCGTATTCCTTTCACGGGGGATAGGTCATCGCAGGATGCACCTAACCTTTTGTCACTTAGGGGAAGGGAGGAGGTGGCTGCCGCCAGCATTAATAAGGAGATTGCTGCGGGCAGGGTCGCCGGCCCTTTCCCCCACCCCCATTCCCCAACCTTAAAGTGTCTCCGCTAGGACTAGTGCCCAAGAAGTCCCCGGGCGAGTTCCGCCTGATTCACCATTTGTCCTACCCAGCCGGCCACTCGGTCAATGATGCTATCCCTGATGACCTTTGTTCTGTCGGGTATACATCCTTTGACCAGGCATTGCGCATGGTGCGCTCATGTGGCCCGGGTGCACTGTTGGCTAAGTGTGACATTAAGTCGGCGTTTCACCTCTTGCCCGTGCACCCGGGTGACTTCGAGTTGCTGGGTTTCAAATTCCGGGGTGAATATTATTTTGACAAAGCCATGCCATTCGGCTGTTCCATATCCTGCTCGGCTTTCGAGCGTTTCAGTACCTTCCTGCAGTGGGCATTTGTCCGTAGGTCAGGGTCTCGGTCTGTAGCCCATTACCTGGATGACTTTTTATTCGGGGGTGAACGGGGCTGGGACACGTGCACACGTCTCCTCAACACATTTCAGACACTAATGGAGGAACTTGGTGTCCCTTTAGCGCCCGAAAAGACCGAAGGCCCGTCTAATAAATTAGTGTTCCTGGGGGTGGAAATTGACACGGTGGCGCAGGCGTCTAGGTTGCCTGAAGACAAGGTGTCCAGGATAGTGGCCCTTATATCGGACTTGCTGGCTAAGCGCAAGGCATCCCTTCGGGAACTGCAGGTGCTACATGGACACCTCAATTTCGCTTGCAGGGTGGTCGCACCTGGCAGGGCCTTTGCTCGGCGCTTGTGCGACGCCATGGCAGGCTTATCCAGGCCCCATCATAGGGCAAGATTGACACGGGGCATCAGGGCAGATCTGCACGTATGGTTACAGTTCCTGAGGGCGTTCAATGGGGTCTCATTTTGGAGGTCAGACCTCCTGGCTTCGCCCCAATTTCAAATTCAGTCTGATGCCTCGGGATCCCTTGGTTATGGGATGTACTTCAATGGGAAGTGGGCATATGGTGGATGGCCACCAGCCTGGTCAGGCACGGGTCGCCTGAGGGATCTCACATATTTGGAATTTTTCCCATACTGGGGGCCTTGATGCTATGGGGTGAGGAGTGGGCCAACTCTGTGGTGCATTTCTGGTGTGACAATGCGGCCGTTGTCCACATTGTCAACTCACAGTCCTCTAAATCTCCCAGGGTCATGGACCTTGTGCGCCAGTTTGTATTGCGCAGCCTGCGCCTCAATGTACTGTTCAGAGCCAGGCATGTCCCGGGGGTGAATAATGATATTGCTGACGCTTTGTCCCTCCTGCAGATCTCCCGGTTCCGTGCCTTGGCCCCGGATGCGGAGGAATTTCCCTCGCCACTACCGCAGGAGATATGGACCTTTGGCTAGGAGAGGTGAACCGGGCGATCGGCATGTCACTGGCGCCACGCACGCGTAAGGCGTATCACCACGCGTTGGTTTCATTTTGGACCTTCTGTACCCAATCTCAACTGCCAGATACCTGGCCGATCCCAGTGGCCCACATCCTCCGTTTCATGGTTTACCTACACGCCCAGGGCCTGGCACCCCGTACCATAGCATCTAGGCTATCAGCGCTGGCTTTTATGGCCAAGGTGGGAGGTCATGCGGACAGTACCGCTGATTTCCGTGTGAGACATGTTTTGGAGGGGTGGGTGCGGGAACGTGGGCGTTGCCAGGACGACCGTCACCCAATTTCCCCTGGGGTACTTACCCAAATGGCACGAGGCTGGCATGACCTATGTTTCGATAGGTATGAGGCAGCCCTGTTTCGTGTGGCTACAACGGTGGCCTTTTTTGGAGCGCTCCGCATCAGCGAGCTTGTGATGCTGTCTAAGGCGGATGCAAGTCGTAGGGCACTGGAACTCGAAGATGTCTATGTTGCAATGATTGGGCTCAGTTGAGGATACACTCCTCTAAAACAGATCAGCACGGCGCAGGCAGTTGAGTAATACTGCTACGATGTTCCTTGGAAGACATCTGTCCGGTTGGTGCCCTACAGGAGTTTCTTGCACTGTGTGGCACGCACCATGCCCCGTTTTTCTGTCACCAGGGTGGGTCTTCCCTCACTCAGCCATTCCTGCAGGATGGGGGCGGTTTCTACTGCAGCTGCTTTTGGGTACTCTGGGGCTGAAATACGCCGCATGGGAAGGTGGGGATCACATTATTTTCAGTTTTGCGTTCACCCTCTTCAACCGTGAGTGCCAGTTTAGTCACTGCAATGTTTCTCACCCCCCCTTTTTTCCTTGACAGACCCTGGGTGTCGTTTTACACCGGTGACAGTAGGGCTGGTGGGCCGTTGCCACGTGCACAGGGCAGCGTGTTACGCTGCACAGGGCAGCGCGTTACGCTGCACAGGGCAGCGCGTTACGCTGCGGCGACAGAGTGGGACCCCGACTGGGACTGGGTGCATCCGCACATCTCAGGTGGTGTGGTAAGCGCGGCATGTTATGGCGGGAACTGTTGCCATTCCTTTTCTACATCAGGGATGCTGACTCGCCTGATGTCCTGGTTATTCACCTTGGGGGCAATGGTTTCGGACAGGTCACTGGCCTATCGCGGAAGCTTGCGATTTGCAGTCACCTGGCCTACTCACATTATGTGTGGCCTGCCACACCCCTCATTTGGTTGGACATGATACCGCAGTACGCTTACAGGGGAGCGTTTGGCCTCCAGGCGCTTGACCGGGCTCGTCGCTCCAGGGCTATTGCCCGGTTCCTTTTTGATATGGGTTGGGGACGCGTCATTCGCCTCCCCATCATCAGTCTGCAAAATTATGAGCTTTATTCAGGGGACGGGGCCCATCTGTCGCGAGGAGGTATGGACCTCCTGCTGAGTGATTGGCGAGCAGGCCTGTCGACCGAGCTGACGGTCTTGGGGGGGGGCGTCGAGCCTTTATTGAAGCCTCTCCGGGTGGCGGGTAGCACTGGTAAGGTAAACATTGATGACCCACAGGTATCCGGCAGGTTCGCAATTGACTGGACAACACTAGATAGGCATAAGTTGTTTAAACGTTGTCCGGTCAACGACGAACCAGGCGAGGGGGTGATGGTTACCACTAGACAGCTGGAATCACCCCCTGATTTTACGGATACACGTCAGAGGGTGGGGTCATTAGTTAGATATTGACTACGGTCAACAATTTGTTTGTTGTCAACAAACAAATTGATACAAATAGATACATTGTAACAATTGCCGTTGGCAATTTTGGGTGGTACCTTACCAGTGTTACTTCGGCCTGCTTGCCTTAAGAATTATGATTGGTCGTTTTACCAATAGAAATTTATAATTCGGACTAGGGCTTGAATCAATAAATGTGGCCCATGCCGTTATCCACTTTCATTTGTGTCTGAGTCCATCATTGGGGGGGTGCGCCTGCAATGGAAGCGCGGCGCCAAAATGGCCGCCGCGCTCTTTGCGGCCCCCCCCCACCGGACGAAACCATCCAGGTAGTTAGGGGTGTGGCCAGCACCCTAATAAAAGGGCTGGCCACGAGGCAGCCATGCTGCCATTTTGGCGAACCGACGGAGCGGAGAAGTTTTTCCCCTCCACCCCCTCCCTAGTTAACAGTGTGATTTCTTGGTCGCTTCGGGGCCGGGTGGGAATTTTTGGCTGGGACTCGCTATTGGCCCTTGAGTCCTGGTTTTTTCGCCCATCCCACACTGTTGCTATGGTTTGATATAGGGGTTGTTCTGTGCTGCTGTTGACTTTGGTCACATTGGCGGGTAGCACTGGTAAGGTAAACATTTATGACCCACAGGTATCCGGCAGGTTCGCAATTGACTGGACAACACTAGATAGGCATAAGTTGTTTAAACGTTGTCCGGTCAACGACGAACCAGGCGAGGGGGTGATGGTTACCACTAGACAGCTGGAATCACCCCCTGATTTTACGGATACACGTCAGAGGGTGGGGTCATTAGTTAGATATTGACTACGGTCAACAATTTGTTTGTTGTCAACAAACAAATTGATACAAATAGATACATTGTAACAATTGCCGTTGGCAATTTTGGGTGGTACCTTACCAGTGTTACTTCGGCCTGCTTGCCTTAAGAATTATGATTGGTCGTTTTACCAATAGAAATTTATAATTCGGACTAGGGCTTGAATCAATAAATGTGGCCCATGCCGTTATCCACTTTCATTTGTGTCTGAGTCCATCATTGGGGGGGTGCGCCTGCAATGAGGTTGCTGAAAGATGACAATGTTTCTGACTTTTTTTAAAAAAATTGGAAAATATATTGTTCATTTACTCACATACCTTTTTTTAAAAAAAGCTGATACATAATATATAATAGGAGACCTAGTGGGCTGGATCAATATTTGACTAAGTATAGTTCCAACCCATTTATATGCTTTTGCTATACTCCCTGAAATCAATGAGAACAAATTTAGTCAAGACTAACTTCAGACCTATTGATCAGATTCAAGCATAATTAAAGCCCCATCCAGTAGGCTACATGTAACAAGGGGAATGTACTGTTCCCAACCATCCATTATTATGAGTTCAGGCTCAGATGGAGAAACTTTATGAATAAGAGTTTCACTAGTTTAGTTGAAGGTGAAGATAGAAGGGCACAACTAGTGCACTCCCTTCAACATCTGCAGAGAATAAAGACTCTAAGATTGACTGGATGAGTTTTAAGTCTGAATCAAATCAAGTGAAGACTGCATGCACCAAAGAATAGACACTTTAGCAGTGGACCTATACTGTATTTGTTTACATACTCATTTTGAAAAGGAGTATTTGAGGAGTTCAAGAATATTACTACTGTACTTAAACTTTTATTTTCTTGTATCAAACTTACAAGTATGCGATACCATAAAAGTAAAATAATAAAACAATAAATAAATATTGAAGTGGCTAGTACATTTTCTATGGTAACTGCTGCAGCCCCCATCCAACTTCACATTGATCTGTCTTGTAACATTTTCAGAGAGGTCTGAGGCCCACACATGCCATTCATCATTCTGGGATTCAATTTATAGATTTTCCTATCTCCTCCTCAGTACAAATGTGCATATTGTGCATAGAACTGCTAAGTTTATAACTAAGGTAACAGTTATAAGAACCCAATAAATCAAACAAATTGGGGTATCCTGTAAGGGAGATCCATTTACCTGATTTGGATCTGTTGACTCATCACATATGTACAGGTATTGTAGGAATTTTATCACTGCATTTTTGTCTATATTCCAATATATGCATTTTATTTCATTTAAATTTTATCTGATTTTATTGATAAGGTTGCAAGACTAATCAATTAATAATAAATGAAACATGCCCATCACCACACATTGGAATGGCCCACTTTTTCTTTGACACCCCTCATGAGAAACCTGGGGAACATAGTGAAAAGTAGAGACATCATCTTGCAAACAAAAATCCGTATAGTCAAAGCAATGGTATTCCCGGTGGTAATGTATGGATGTGAGAGCTGGATCATTAGGAAGGCTGTGTGCAGAAGAATAGACGCCTTTGAGATGTGGTGTTGGAGGAGAGTTTTGAGAGTACCCTGGACAGCGAGGAGAACAAATAAGTCAATCTTGAAAGAAATCAGTCCTGACTGCTCCTTAGAAGGTAAGGAGTAAATAGTAAAGATGAAGCTGAAGTACTTTGGACACCAAATGAGAAGAGAGGATTCACTTGAGAAAGCCTTGATGCTGGGAAAGGTGGAGGGCAAAAGAAAAAGGGGACGGCCAAGGATGAGATGGCTGGATGGCATTGTGGACGCAGCGGGCACAGAGCTGAGTGGGCTGAGGAGGATGGTGGAGGACAGGGGTACCTGGAGATCAATGGTCCATAGGGTCGCAAAGGGTCGGAATCGACTGTGCGACTGAACAACAACAACAAATGTTGTATGATGTCAACAACTGTGTTTACTTTTATGTTTCTTCATACCATCTTTAAGTCTATAAAGCTCACATCTTTTATTATTTTCAAATATTACTTATGAAGACCATTTTAAGACATATGAAGTATTTGAGATTTTCAAGGTCTATACCATTCTCTTATCAATCCTAAATGGCAGGAGTACAATCATTTTGTTTCATTTTTTCTATTTTTATATTTACAAGATGCATTATCAAAATTTCCCATTAGAGACAATCACATAATATTCAGCTGTATATTTATGTTGTGGCACTAATGACAGCATAAATTAATAGCACACAATGTATCAAACTATTTTTGTTACTGGAATAATGAAGACAATAATGATAATCCAAAAGTAAAGTTTCTGCTTTACTTTACTTCATCTTTAAGATGAATGCCATTAATTTCTCTTAGAAGAAAATATTTTATGTTTTGAGTTGGCAGTACTGTATTAGATCCTGCTTTAATTTACACCATGCAAGATTAATGGCCTCAGTGGTTTTAAGTAACTGAATGCTCCCAGGTTCTCTCCTGAAAAACTCAGAGGTAAACCCTTTTATTCTCAAAAAGTTATGGGGGCCATAGAGTTGGCGTGGGAAATATTCTAATTACTGAAATTTGCTGCTGCCAGATTATCTTGAAGTGCAAGCACTTCAGAAGTGCTTAAATCTGAAAAAATCTGAACTGGAGATGAAATGTGCACATCGTTATTTTAGCACAAATAACAGCAACAAGGTTTCAGTCTCTAATTTTACTGATATACTTTCAGAATGCTGGTAGCTCAGTTGGTGTGCTCAACTTAGAGTAATAACTATGGATAAATCACGATGAAAAGAATGTTTAAAAGCTTCCAAGTATTCACACAATGCACTTCTGTTTCTTTTACTATTACAGGGTTTTAGCCTGCCTTTCCTTCTTAAAAACAGTTCTCCACGGTCACTTAGGTGACATTTAGCACCCTGTCTTCCCGACCACCAAGTGTGGCTTACAGAAATTTAGTGGTCCAAGATCATCCAAAAGTTGGGTGGTTGATCAGGGAATATGAAACCCTTTCCCCAATATTGCATGTCAGTGCTCTACCCATTACAGCTGTTGTGTCCTAATGGTTTGATCCTCCACAGGGATAACAATGTATCTGAACCAATGTAACCTTGCCTATGGGCAACAATGTAACCTTCAGCTGTATCACATAAACCCTGTAATAGGACGCGAGCTAATGACCACCAGCTGGCAGCAGCGAGCGTCCAAAGCTCTCTTGGTCCAAACTCATCAAAGGCAACAGCGCGGGAAGTTTTCCCGCCACCACCTACACCTGGACAAGAAGGGCGTGACCAGCAATGACGTCACGACGACAGTAGCCAATGGGCTATCGTGGAACCACGTTCAAATGTATTACTGCTGTATATAAAGAGCTATTGATCCGCCATTACCTCATGTTCCCTCTGACCACCATGCAATAAACCTGAGTTAACCCAGCCCGAGGCTGTGTCCTGTGTCTTGGTTTTCATACACCAAATTGGCGACGAGGATGGGATAATGGATCCCCAAGGAGCAGCCAGGGCACAGAGCGGGTTCAACATCACCAAACCGCAAGACTGGGAGCTTTTTGAGATGGACTTCCAGGCGGCGCTGGTGGAACTCAAAGTCAAAGAAGACGATGAGGAGAGAAAGAGGGCCATCCTCACCAGAATGCTTGGGATAGAAACCAAGCGAACGCTGGTGGGCATCATTGCACCGAAGAAGGTGAGCGAATTCAAAGCAGACGACATCATGAAGCTGCTGCGTGAGCGTTTCCGTCCCTCGAGGGCAATGTTTCCCGCTCGGAGCGCGTTTTGGAGGCGAGTCCAAGCGCCGGACGAGTCGGTTGAGGCATTCGTAACAGCCATGAGGATAGCCGCCGGCCCCTGCAGATGGGACGACCTAGAGACGGCCCTCAGGGACGGAGTGCTGTGTGGCCTGAAGGACAAGGAGGTGCAGCGCAGCTTGATGAACAAGGAGCCACCACCCACGCTGGCAGAGGTTGTAGAGGCCGCGGAAGCCGCGGAGTCCACGAATGCTGGAGTGGACGAAATGCACCAGTGGCGTGAGTGGCGTCCTAGAGCCGGCAAAGCGGAGAATTCGGTGCACGGAAAGTCCGGACAGTTGGTGCACGCAACCCGAAGGGCCTCAAGGTCGTCTACGGAAGGCAGCGACGGCGAGGAGGTCCAGAGGGTCCGAAAAGGGGGGCGCCGCTGCGATGGTTGCGGAGCGGCCCATGAGCGCGCAAGGTGCCCATTCAGGAAAGCCGAGTGTTACACCTGCGGACGTCGGGGGCACATCGCCAAGGCGTGCAGAAAACGGAAGGAGGGCCGGATGCAGTCACAAGACCGCTCAACCAGACCGGACCGTCCAGCAAGGTCCAAAGATGGCGCCCAGACCACGAGGAAGCAGGACGGCGTGGGCCGCATCTCGGACGACAGCGAGGACGACGCTCCGGTGTTCAGCGTGGCCGCGGGACAGTCCCATTACTTCGTTGAGGTACTAGTACAAGGGGCCCCTATCAGGATGGAAATTGACTCGGGGTCCTCCTATTCTATAATTTCCCAGAAAGAGTTCTTGAAAATCGACCCCCACGTGCGACCCAAACTTAAAACGTTGAGGTCCACGCTACGAGATGTACAGGGGAACAGCATTCCAGTATTGGGGGTCGGGAAATTTCGGGTCAGTTTTAAGAGACATTCCGCGGAGCTGCCCCTAGTTGTCCTTAAGGGGGGTAGTTGTAGCCTCCTAGGGACGCAGTGGTTTCAGCCCTTAGGTTTGTTCATAGGGGGAGTGCATACCGTGGGGGTGGATCCAATACAAGCGGTGTGCGACGCGCATTCCGCCGTTTTAAAAAAGGACTCGGAAAGTTCAAGGGACCCCCTGTAGCCTTCGACCTAGACCCGGAGGTCCGCCCGATAAGACTCAAACCGCGCAGGGTGCCATTCGCACTAAAGGACAAAATAGAGGCGGAACTGGACAAACTGATGGGCCAGGGGATTCTTATTCCTGTTGATTCCGCGGAGTGGGAAACTCCAATTGTAACCGCTCTGAAGGCTAACGGGGAGGTGCGCATTTGCGCTGATTATAAGTGTACAATTAACAAGGCGATCCGCCCTAATGCATACCCGGTGCCGGTGGTCAGCCACCTTCTGGCCAGGCTGAATGGGGGAAAGTGTTTCGCTAAACTCGATTTGGCTCAAGCTTATCAGCAACTCCCTGTAACTCCCGCCACGGCCGCGGCACAAACGATAGTCACACATAAAGGAGCGTTCCAGGTGTCGCGCTTACAGTTCGGCGTGAACTCGGCACCCGGCCTTTTTCAGTCGCTTGTGGAACGCCTCCTGAAGGGGCTGGAGGGGGTGTTGCCTTATTTTGATGACGTGTTGATAACAGGGGGGAGTGAGGCCGAACTGGCAAAGAGATTGGATAAAGTTCTGACTGTCTTCGAGAAAGCGGGGCTACGACTGAGAAAAGACAAATGTGTCTTCTTCGAAACTGAGGTTGAGTTTCTAGGGTTTCGAGTCACGCCAGAGGGTATTAAGCCATCCAAATCCAAAGTAGCCGCCATCAAGAATGCCCCTCGCCCCACATCCAAAACCGAGCTACAGTCATTTCTGGGGCTCCTCAATTTTTACCATACCTTCCTTCCACGGAAGGCGTCCGTGGCCGAGCCACTCCATCGTTTGCTAAAAAAGGAGGAAACATGGGTGTGGGGTGATGAGCAAGAGAGGGCGTTCAAAGAGTTGAAGCAACTCCTAACATCCGAGGCAATCCTAACGCATTTCGATCCCAGACGGCCAGTGGTCTTAGTCTGTGACGCATCCCCGGTGGGGGTGGGAGCGGTGCTTTGCCACGTGTTGGACAACGGAAGGGAAGCCCCGATAGCGTTTTATTCAAGGTCCCTGTCCCAAGCAGAGCGTAATTATGCACAGACCGACAGGGAGGCGCTAGCGATAGTAGCGGGAACCAAAAAATTTCACGATTTTCTGTATGGTCGGCCGTTCAAAATCGTGACGGACCACAAGCCCCTATTAGGAATTTTCACTGCAAATAAGCCCACACCACAGATCCTGTCCCCGAGAATGCTGCGGTGGGCTATTTTTCTCAACGCATACCAGCATGAGCTGGAATACCGGCCCGGGAAGGAGATCAGCCATGCCGACGCACTCTCGAGGTCTCCTTTGCCCTTGTCGGGCGTCCAAAAGGAAAGGGCAGAAAGAGATCGCCAAGTTTTGTTAATAGAGGTTTTAGACTCACCCCCAATAGTACCAGCCGACATTGCCAGGGCCACAGGAAAGGACAGAACGCTAGAGAAAGTTAGCTCATGGGTACAGAAGGGGTGGCCGGCATCATCCCCAGGTACGGAATTCGACCCATTTTTTCGAAAAAAGATAGAGTTGTCCCTAGAGAGGGGCTGCCTTTTGTGGGGCCAACGGGTGGTGGTTCCTACGTCCCTGCGACCGAGGGTACTCGAACTGCTGCACGTCAGCCACCCTGGCATCGTCCGGTCAAAGGCGCTGGCCCGGAGTTACTTCTGGTGGCCACAGCTGGACGCGGACATTGAGCACATGGTCGGCACTTGTGAGGCATGCCAGGGCTCCCGGCCAGAGGCGGCCCGTCTTCCGCATAGGGAATGGGACACAGCAAGGGGGCCATGGTCCAGGGTGCACGTAGACTTCGCTGGCCCATTCCGAGGAACAATGTTTCTCCTGGTGGTGGATGCATTCTCCAAGTGGTTGGAGGTTATCCCAGTAAAGAGTACGTCCTCCGCCACTACAATTAGCCAGCTAAGGAGAGTCTTTTCCACGTTCGGTTTACCCGACACTTTAGTCAGCGATAACGCTAGTTGTTTCACCTCCGCTGAATTCAAGGCATTCATGGAGGCAAACGCCATTCGGCATGTCACATCCGCACCGTTTCACCCCGCCACGAATGGCCAAGTGGAACGGCTGGTGCGAACGACAAAGGATGCGCTGCGGCGCATGGGCCCGGGGGACCTAAATCACCAAGTATGTCAGTTTTTGTTAGCGTATAGGGTGACCCCCTTAGCGTCAGGTTACTCGCCGGCTGAGCTGCTGATGCGGCGAAAACTGACCACGATCCTGTCCAGGCTAGACCCGACGAGAGTCGAGGACAAAGGAAAAAACATAGGGCTGGCCGTCTCGAAAGGTTTCGCCGCCGGCGATCCTGTTCACTGCAGGAACTACGCCAGCGCAGGTCCAGCCTGGGTACCAGGGACGGTTGTGGAAAGGACCGGGCCAGTGTCGTACCGGGTCGAGACTAGCACAGGTCTCCTCTGGAGGAGGCACGCGGACCAACTTAGGCACCGAGTGAGTGGGGGGCCGGTCAGTGGAGCTCAGCGACAGGACTCAGCGTTAGGGTTCTCCCCCACCCGTTTAGCCCAAGGGGGGGACAGCAACGGACAACAGTCCCAAGCAAGGGGGGAAAGCAGCGGCCCCGACTCATACCCTTTTGATACGCCAGCTCTATCAGAGGCTGGGGAAGGGGGAGAGGAGTTCGCGACCGCTGCCCCCGAATTTAATTCTGATTTTGATTTTGAGAGCCGGGGGGGTTTTCGGGAGTGTTCCCCCACCCGTCCAAGCGAGAAGAGGGGTTTTTCGTTAGCCCCCAGTGCCCCCGGTTCTTCCCCAATAAAGCACACACCTCCCAACAACGCCGCGGAGCCGCGGCAAGTCACTAACGAGTCTCCCTCTCCAATTACAGGGCAGGAAACCAGGGGACAAAGAGAAGGTAGCAAACCAGGGGGAAGGCAGCCCACACCGAGACCCCAGCGTGTTTGAAATAAGCCATCTTGGCTGAGAGACTTCGTCCCATCCTAGGGGGGGGGGAGAGTGTGGTTTCGAGACTTCGTCTCATCCTAGGGGGGAGGGATGTTGTGTCCTAATGGTTTGATCCTCCACAGGGATAACAATGTATCTGAACCAATGTAACCTTGCCTATGGGCAACAATGTAACCTTCAGCTGTATCACATAAACCCTGTAATAGGACGCGAGCTAATGACCACCAGCTGGCAGCAGCGAGCGTCCAAAGCTCTCTTGGTCCAAACTCATCAAAGGCAACAGCGCGGGAAGTTTTCCCGCCACCACCTACACCTGGACAAGAAGGGCGTGACCAGCAATGACGTCACGACGACAGTAGCCAATGGGCTATCGTGGAACCACGTTCAAATGTATTACTGCTGTATATAAAGAGCTATTGATCCGCCATTACCTCATGTTCCCTCTGACCACCATGCAATAAACCTGAGTTAACCCAGCCCGAGGCTGTGTCCTGTGTCTTGGTTTTCATACACCAAAACAGCACACTTGCTTTTCTCTTTAATGGTGGATCACTTATTCCTTTCCAGTTAGCTACAAGATAATTTCTGGAGAGAAGAGGTTTTTTTACAATGTGTTTTAATGTTCATTTTCTGTATTCACTAGAATCCTGTTGCTGAAAAGATACATAGAGTTTTCTAAATGTAACAGAAGTGTGGTTTGATATGTCCAAGATAGCTTGGACATGATTTGAAAGACTTGAGGTTTGGTCCAAAAATATATGTTGCTGATTCTGAGTGATGCTCTGCAGAAGCCCTTCATTTTTTGCCTTTCTGCTGTAGCTTTTGCATACCTCAGAGGTCTTGTTTCTCTCCCCCACCCTCCCTGTGATCACTAACTGCTAATCCCATTCATCATTGGAAACCCATGGGGGCTTAGGGACAGGAGGACAAAGTTTTTGAATACATAAACTTGTAGTGATTGGCAAAATAATCAAAAATAAAATTAGTTACACTCAAGTTAACACCAACCAGAACATTCTTTAAAATAGTATGTGTAAGATAAAATATTTTCCTTTTGACTTAGACATCCATGTTCTGTTCTGCTGCAAACCATTCAGGTCATTGTCAGATACCAAGAATCATTTAGTACTAACTAAATGAACCATTGACTGAATGTGACATATGTTATGTCCTCATCTCTGTTTTTCTTCTGTGAGAAAACTCTTTTTAGTGCTAAGTTAGAATAATAGGATGTCCCCACTTTCAAAAGACATTTATTTAAATAGATTGCATCAATTACTTAGCCTTGAGATATTTTAATTTTACCAAGTGAAGGGAGGGGGGAAAGTGTACTTTATATTCCTCATGCCATGATATATTGAAATGAAGAATTAGGAATAATGGAGCAGATTGTTCATTGAGTCAGAACAAATATAGAATGGTCATTGATGGTTTTTGATGAGGAAAGAGGCTATGTGTAGTCACTGAATCATCTGAAATTTGCAATTGTGACATCAACAAAGGGAGGTTCACTAATGTCAAGGCAGAGTACAAAATGTAGATGCTCAAGAGCCAGAGTGCCTTAACAAATGAATCTAATGTTTGGCATCTGGGTAGGTGCAGCATCCTACCTCTCACATTTGGACAGACTTATCCAAATTCTTTATTTTCAATTCTCTTTTTCTCTGCTTTGTTCCTTTCCAACTCAGTTAGAATTCACTGTGTGTGCATTTGACTGAAGTCCCTAGATTTATGGAAACCCATCTTATAATTGTTGATGCAACTTAAATTTAAGGGGCGGGGAGGGACTTCCCAATTACCATTTAGTGATCAGGTGAAAGTCAAGCTAAATGTGATTTTGGAAAATCCCTGACTGGATCCCTGACAATTTCTCCTAAAAATAAAAGTAGCCAAGGAGAATTGGACAGAGTGCTAAATAATTCTGTCTTAATTCTTTCCTACTCTCTAGTTCCTGGATCTTTGCCATGACCTCTCCCAAGCTGCACTCTACCCTGCAAACAAGAGATAACACTGTGGGTCCTTTCATTTACATCAATAACACCATCAATGATAGGAGGGCCCTTATAGGCAACTCTATGGCTCCTGTGTGAACAGAGCATTGGAACGGATCAAAGACCTGCCCATCTGCATTTGTTTTACTCCTGAAGAATTGCTCAGATTTGTTACAGAAACCTTTAAGGCAGGGTTCCCAAACTTTTTTATGCTGTAGACCTGACCATGCCCCCCGGACAGCTGAGCAGGCCACACCATCTCCCCCCCCCCCCAGAAGCAGGCACATTTACGACAGCCAGAAATGCAACCACTTCCACATTTACAACAGGTGTGGGCATGTTTATGCACGTGCAAGTGCATTTTACTGCTGATGTAAACACTTCCACTTCTGGGTGTGGCGATGGCAATGGTGATGGCAGGCCACATGAAATCATGTCATGGGCCAAGTCTGGCCCATGAGCTGTAGGTTAGGAACCTCTGCTTTAAGGGTTTGCAAGTACAGGAGGGGATTGTTTGAAAGAATAAGACAATTGCTTCCTGTATGTTTATGCTTTGCTTCTGAAAGATAAAAGTCACCAATTGTGTGCATAGAAGGTGTGCACAAACTTTTGACACCAGGATGAGGTGGGGGGGGGCAGCACTCTTCATCTCATTCTCACATGGAGGCAAGGGATCTTGCAGGGGTTGGAAATTCTTATTGTGGTGCCTCATTATTTACATGTTAAACTTGTGTGATTGAAGAGTTAAGTTAGTATTCTTTATACCTCTAAAAGAAAGGCCTTTGGTTTGATCCAGTGTGACCCTTATGTTCTTGTATTTTAAGGTGGCAGCTGCTGCTGCTGGAGATTTCAAAAATAGGAAATGACATGTACAGAATGGATTTTTAAAATCCACATCAACTCTTCTCTCTGTGGGAAGTCAAAGGATCAGCAGGTGTGACAAATCACAAGGCAGCTAGCAAGCTATATTTCCCCTTTTTTCATTTAATCCTTTGCTGGTATGCACATTGCTAAACTTAGGCTTTACCCCCTCAGCTTACTAATAAATCAGGGTAGGTGTTCTCCCCTTCCCCTCCTGTTAACTGGTAGTACATGGGTTGTTCTCACATTGACCAACAGGACTTAAGCTAATATTAAAGGATTTTGCAATTATGTATAGGGGTGTTTCTCATGCATGATCCAGGAACAGATGTCCTGAAAGAATAAAAACATATTTTCTGTTTTTACCTGACTGTGAACTTCCAAGGTGATTATTCTTATTTAATAGCTATCAGCCTAACACTATCTAATTGTATTGAGAATACAACATATTATTACATCTCAGTCATGAAGCCTTGATCTAATTTCCTCCAGTCCTGCATTTTCTATGCCCCCAATATTCCTAGAAAAAGTTGCATGAAGTAGGTGTGCTATGTCAGGAGATATGTGCTACTGCTTGATCCATGACTGGTTTTGTACATAGAAATGTCATATTTCAAAGGCTGGTGCATGGATTACCATTTGTGTTCCTGGCTGCTTTTGGAAGTAGAGCTCCTGAACAGGATGAGAGTACCTAGCTAACTGCTAGGTGATAACCTTAATTCTGTACTTGTAGGGATAAATTAACATCAATGGCAATTGGTAGTGTGGAGTCTCATTATCTGATTGTACTGCTTCACACAGTGAGCATTGATAGAAATGTGCCAAAGAAGAAATATTACCATGTATCATACATATTATAGATTGTTGCCAGTGCAACAGACAAAATCCTGTGCTTGATGTGACAGATTCTGAATATCAATCAGAATGTCATCCTGTATATTACCAACAAATGCAACTTCTGAGTGTCAATCCCAATATAGCCAAAACACTGTCCTTGTGGAAAAGGAATGTATGTAAAGAGAAGCTCCATTGTCTGTAGGAGGAAGGAAGACGGACATCTCTCTTGTTTAGCACATAATCTCTGACTGATAGTTACTTACTGACAGCCATCACTATCCCTCTCTTCACTTGCTCACACACTGTTTGTGTTAGGCTCATTCTTGAGAATGGAGAATTTTGAAAGTTAGAGATGGCCTCTCTATGTGGTTCCTAACCTCCATTGTTCCACAGATTGTTGTACCATCTGTTTCCATGTGCTTCCTTCTTTCTTTTCACCTTCAACCAGCAGTCTCCATAATATATGATCCCTTTTCATTGCTTTTAGCTCATGTTTGTTATTCTCTCCCCCTCCCATTTTCCAGATGGTGGCACCACTGGCAGCTTTGCTTTTTCTCTGTCTCAGTCAGTTTTAGTATCTGACCTAAACTGTAGCACCTTAATAACAGGGGACTGGCTGGGGAGGGGACAACCCCTTTTGACGTGACCTAATCTAATATCAAGGAAAGAGACTATAAACACTGCACTGAATTATTAAGAATAGTTTCCATAATTGTAATTACAAAGAGAAAGACTCTGTTACAGTTGTTGAGGTTTTACTGCACATCCCTCTATGGTGCCTTATTAGTAAGCTGTGTGGAATTGCTGACTTTACATTTTTCTCCAATATATTTATGCTAACAAAAGAGGGTATGAAAATGAATTCACTTCAGGACCCCAAGCTGAGTTAGTTACTATGATTTACAAGTTTATTATAGCAATAAAGCAACATGAGACAATGATACTGAGACCTGAAATGTGCTAATGATGCTTCACATAGTCCTGAACTATGTAGGCATTGGAAAGTGCTTTATTTCTCTTTTCTTTGCATCAGAGTGTTGCACAATTTAAAATTATAGTTGTATATGAAGCAAACATAAAATTCAAATAACTTAAATGTTAACATGATGTTAGATCCAGCCCTTATAAGCACTAGTCCAGGACAACAATGAACAAAAAGCAAGAGGCTTTATTTAACAGTCAAATAGAGATGAGCTTACAAAGAGTGTTGAGCTTCTCCCGGTGCCCACAGGTGCCTGGGCACTGGTAGCAGAATTTCCCCAGGCCACGCCCACTTGGCCAGCCACGCCAACATCCCTACCCCAGACCATGTTGTAGGGAGGCCACGTGGGTGTGGCTCACAGAGTTAGCCACACCTACACCATTAGCCACGCCCATGGTGGGGGTAGTAATTTTTTTTGCAGAGCATCACTGCGTACAAGGTGTTCCAGATCCCAAGATGGCTATACAATCCTAGCGGAGTCAGTCCCTCCTGACTCTTACCTGGCAATGGGCAATAAACTAGCTACCATAGAACCGTAGCATAATGGAGGGACCCAGGCTTAGCGCTACCTGGCTACCATGTAGGGAGTAGGAAGTATAGATCCAATCAGGCCCCATCGTCATTTATCCGTGGGGCTTATATACTGTGTCCCTGGCGGTGGCTCCTGGATCCAAGGTAGCGACCCACCAGAGAAACGTAACTAACAAATCATAACAGGGAATATATGTAATTAACTAATTGAGAACAAGATCCAAAACTGTAACCAATCACAGAGCTTGGTTTAGCTTAACAAGCACACCCTTTTGAAGGGGTTTCTCACCACTTTGGGGTTCTAATTAGAATGGCGGGAAACTGCCATTTTCCTCTTGCAAGACCACTCCCTGCACGACTTGCAAATGTGCCTCAATACACAACATTCCTCCTCCCTAAGTTTTCAGTAGGGGCCCCAGGTAAAACTTAAGATATGGAATCCTCATCCGAGGAGTGTTCTATCTTGTGAACATGAACCCTGTCTGTCCCCTCTTTGCAAGTGTCCTGCAGTTCATGAGTTTTACTGGAGCTCCACGGAGTGATCAAGGGACTTTGCATCCCTGTGTGTGTGTGTGTGTGTGTGTGTGTGTGTGTGTGTGTGTGTGTGTGTGTGTGTGTGTGTGTGTGTGTGTGTGTGCAACCTGAAACAAACCATTTTTGTGAGGTGCATAGCTCCTTTCCTTCCTGAGCTACGTTAGCTGTGAGAGATCCCATGTGTGGTGCATACAAAGAATCCCCATGTTCCAAACTCTCACCCCATGTTCTTGCAAACAACCCGGGACTTTTTGCTCATGCCCCATGCAAACTGACTGCTGCAACTGAGGCCTCTATGGAGTTGACTGCTCCTGGTCCAATTCCCGCAGCTGCCTTTAATAATGGGCTTGGTGAACGCTCTCCGGTAGCACACAAGGAAAGCTCCCTTTGCCTCGGCATACGGAGATCCTTAGGACTTTGTTCTTTCCCTTCCTACCCTGGGGACTGAGAGTGCTCCCGCAACCCCTCCCTTTTTTCCCCGGGAGTGCGAGCCCGCACTTTGGTGCTCCTTCTCGTGCCAGTCTATGATAGGGGGTGATTGTGAGACCCAAATCCCCCCTCCAACCCCAGGGGATGGTGAGGACCCACCCACCACTGGGGAAATTGAGAACCTTTTCGAACAAGATGTGCCCCCAGTACCGTGTTGTAGCCCCCAAATCTCAATGGCGTGTTCAATTCCCGGCCACCATAAATAGCTATGTATAATGTCTTGGGAGCGGAGAAAATCATGGGACCCACTTAACAAGTGCTCAAGTAGTTTGACCCGCAACCCACATGGAACCACTGTCTTGCAAAGCCTGTATAAGCACCTTCCCAGTACTGAGAGTTTTTCACGGTCCCGGTAATACACACATGCCTCTGAATTGTAAGGAGGAGGCGACCACCTGATGTCCACCCACACAATAACATCAAACAGTAACAGGTCAGTCTTTGAGGCTGCAGCAAAGTTCAGGGATGTTTTGAGTGGAAGAATTGCCAATTCATCACAAAAATTAGGATTTTCAAAGTCCAGCGCATCAGGTGGCAACAGTTCTTGTGAGTCAAAAACATCTGACTGTCTAGTCACTTTCGCAAGGCCACTGTCCTTATGCACAACATGTGCTTGTTGAGAAAACAAGGTGTTTAGTTCTTCCATGGAGGAATTGCTTCCAGGGGGCCCTTGGGACAAACCCTCCCCGGGAAGTAACAACGCTTGGGGCTCATCCTCGATATGAAGGATGGGTTCTCCCTCCCCCAACTAGATTCCTGTAAAGTGTATGCCTAGGACCCCGAACCAGTGGGACCCTAGAATGTTAGTCTTACCCGATTTTGCAACAACGAGGGGTCGGCTCATGTAGACATAGTTATAATGGACTTCAAAGTTCCCTATTCCCTGAACTGGAACATTGCAACCCCATAAGTCCACTAACTTGCCTGGAAGACTCTTGAGCTTGGGGTGCAGGTCAGGCGGAATGTGACAGTACTCATCGTCAGTCATGACAGAGATAGAAGATCCGGAGTCCACCTGAAGACAGAAAGGTACCCCTTTGATGCGGAGGTCCACAATGTACCCATCCCTCAGGTCACACCGCTCATCGTCAACCCCATAGCTTGTGAAGATCTTGGCAATGCAGAACTGGAGCTTCGGCTGGAGTTTCAGCAAAGTTTCAACACATTGCTTACAGACATTGGAGATGTGGCCTGTTTTCCGGCAATGGTGGCACTGGGCGCTTTTGAAAGGACACTCTGAGTGAAGATGGTGCTTCCCGCATCCTCGGCACGGTGCAACCGACATTGGCATCGGTGCCCTCGTTATCTGTGGTGAGCTGTTGCGGTCTTCGCGGACATGGCCAGAGGCTTTGGAAAAGGCGGCTGTGGTTGTAGATGGACCTGGCAACTCTTTATCTACGAGTGTCAACCTGCACTGGAAATGCTTGTGCAGGATGTGTAGCAAGGTCGGTAAGGAGATTTGCTGGAGCACGTCTGGCAGCAGAAGTTTTGCAACAACATCGAGAGTCTCTAGCCCACAGTGGGCCAAGAATGTTGCCTTCCACAATGCCAGCTCAACTTTCCTTACTATGAAGTAGCTTTCCAGCTGGACTTTGTAGTACGACCACAGGCTAGGCTTGCTGATATCAAACGGATGCAGCCAAAGGGGGACTTGGTCAGCCATCTCGTCGTTCTTCAATCCCATCCTCGTCGCCAATGTTAGATCCGACCCATATAAGCACCAGTCCAGGACAACGATGAACAAACAGCAACAGGCTTTATTTAAGATGAGCTTACAAGGTGTTCCGGATCCTGATATGGCTATACAATCCTAATGGAGTCAGTCCCTCCGGACTCTTACCCGGCAATGGGCAATAAACCAGCTGCCATAGAAGCGTAGCATAATGGAGGGACCCAGGCTTAGCGCTACCCATCTACCATGTAGGGAGTAGGAAGTATCAATCAGATAGGCTGCACCCTTGTTTACCCGTGGGGCTTATATAGTGTCTCCCTGGCGGTGGCTCCTGGATACAAGGTAGCAACCTGCCAGACAAACATAACTAACCAATCATAATGGGGAATACAGTGATACCTCATACAACATCCAAACTTGGTCCCACAAGTTTGGACTTTATACGGATTTGGACTTTGTATGAGGCATGCAAAATCCTAGCCGCGATGCCTCATACAACGTCAAATCCTTGCCGTGATGCCTCGTACAATGTCGTTTCCATAGAGATACACTGTACTGTAATAGCACAGACTTCAGGGCAAAGTCAAGGAAACAGACAAGGAAACTGACAGAACTTTAAGAAATCATTGTCTAAAGGCTAAATACATTACAAAAACATGTCAAACAACCCTGATTGTCCAAGAACCTGAAGAATGCTGCAAAAATCCCAGGAATGCTTCTACAAATTCTGACAAATTTTTTTAAAAAAATCCAAAATCACACTCAAAACCTCTCCTAAACACTATTTGCCTTGTGCAAAACCCACAAGAGCACATGTGTCCTGCCTTTTATACTGCCCAGGCACAATGCAACCTGGGAAAAACCCAATGCCTCATACAAAGTTGAGCGACTTTATATGAGGTAACTTTTTTCAAGAAATTAGGGGATGTTGTATGAATTTGATGTTGTATGAAGCAGACTTTGTATGAGGTATTACTGTATATGTAGTTAACCAATGGAGAACAGGATCCAAAACTGTAACCAATCACAGGGCTTGGTTTAGCCTAACAAGTGCGCTCTTTTGCACTTTGGGCTTCTAATTAGAATAGCGGGAAACAACCATTTTCCTCTTGCAAGAGCGCTCCCTGCGCTACTTGGAAATGTGCCTCAATACATAACACATGATTAGACTCTTTTTGACCAGAAGTGAGCTATTTAAATAGTGTTATCTGAGCCATTTCCTAGAACTTATTTTGCACATGTGATGGTCATAAATTGCATGCATATAAATGCTGCATTGATTGAATTTCTCTATATTCAGAGAAAATTTGTCTGTAGCTGGTCAGCCACAATGACCTTGCCCAAAAAAAGGTATATTTGCTACAGACCCACAATTATCTAAAACATCTGTAAATTAGATTTTCTTCCCCCCAAGAGTGGGCAGATATCCATTTCATTTAAACCAGAATAATTATGAATTAATAATATTCCTCGCTCACTCCCCAGACACTTTTACTAACCATGATGGGCAAGGATCATAATGAGAGGTTGTAGGCTTAGAGTGTGCAAGTGCCTAGTTCACCTCATCAGATGACACAAGCTGAAACTGCTCCCACACCCTGTGACAAGAGGACTCATTAGATATTCCAATTTGATTTACTATATTAATTGAAATTTTTGAAGTGGTAGTCATGATAGTTCATGCAAGCATATCAGACAGTAAACAAAATAAAACAAAAGACAAAATAGTTGTGGCACCTTAATGACTAATTCCTATATTTTAATGTTAGCTTTCTTGGATCAAGTCCACTTCTTCAGACCATAAGACCTCATGGCATCAATTTATACACATCAGGTACCTAGAAAGGCAAATAATGGGGTGCTGGGAGAAATCAAGCCTGGACCCTCAATCAGGATAATCGTACCGGAAGAGGACAGGAAAGGTTCCCTGGGAAAGGCAGCAGAAGTGGAGCCATACTCAAAGTGAGATGGATCAGCTCAATAAAAAGGGAAGTGGAGAGCACCAGCTGGGATGTTTTGGGTTTTCAGACTCAATTCAGTGCTGTGGCACTCCCATGGCCTCGCCATGCCTCAGGAGAAAGTTCTACAAGTCTAAAGTAATCTGGTGAAACTGATGCCATACTAAAATGTATTATGCTCAAGAGATATAACTCTCTTTCTTTGGTTGACTTGGTTCTTGGAGATGTGTCGCACTATAAAAAATAATAATAATAACTGCAGTTCTTCATCTGTTCTACCATGGCTAAAATGACATTTTGTTTCCCACAGATAAACTAGATTTTGCTCTGAGAACAATACATGATAGTCAAGGAAAACTTTTCACAGAGAACCTAGATTTTGCTCTGAGAACAACAAATTCTAGTTGAGGAAAATGTCTGAAAATATTCAAAGCAGTAAAGCAATTATACTCTCAATTTTCCTCTTTGCATTATAAATGCCATTGTAATTTCATGCCTCTTTTTAAAAAAAAGTGTAGATCTGACTGATTTTGGAACAATGTAGACATCATTGTAAAGAGATATATTTGCTGAAATTCTCTTGTGTAGTTATGCCTGTGTAACTGCACATTCTGCAAGAAGTACCATATTTTTCGGACCAGAAGACACACCCAGTTTTTAAAGCAGGAAAACAAGAAAAAAAATTCTGAATCAACTAGTATTGTATTTGCACCACCAACCAGTGGTGGTGCAACAGGAAAAATGGGTGGTCAAGCCAATTGCACTGAGGCAGTAACTGATGCTCTAGCCTAGCCTCTTGCTCTCCCTGCAACCAGGAAGCATGGCTCCAACCTCCATTTTGACCAGATGGACCAGGAACAAAGGCAAGAAAAGTAAATGAAACACTTTTTTTATGCACAAGTTTGGTTTCCCACTGAAATGCATTGGGAACATACAAACCGAAAAGCTTTAGAATACTGTACTGTACAAGAAATTGATTTCCAATGCATTTAAATGGGAAATGGCTATTTGCGCCCTCTTGTGGCCACCTGTGGTAGTGGCCCACTGAACATATTTTTTTCTTTCCCCGGCCCTTCTTTTCCTGGCCCTGGAACAGCTGTGGTGGTGGCAGTGGAGGTCTTCGACCAGCTGTGGCTGTTGTAAAATATCCTTTTACAACAGCCACAGCTGGACAGCATTTGGACTATAAGACACAGCCTTATCCCCACACACACACACACTTTTTTTGGGGGGAAAGTGTGTCTTATGATCCAAAAAATACGGTAGTAGAATTCCTGTCAAGGCATGCAGTAAATTTCATGATAAGGCATGCAATGAAGATTGTTTGGATATAATTCCCTGTGAACCTCCTCAAGCATAACTTTATTCAATGCCAAATGCAAGATGGTTTCAAGTCTCTGCAAATTTTAAAAAGATATCTGTGGTTACCAATCAGTTTTATGTAAATAGTCAGACACTCTTACTTTGCTTTATTTTATATCACATTTCCCCTGATTCTGGACCAGTACATTTTGAAGCTAATCATATTTTTTTTAAAGAAATCTAGCAACATACATGTTTTAAGGCAATTCTTTTTTAAAAAAACATCTGGTTTATGAATGTGAGATAATGTGTTTTCCTGATGTTTTGAAGCTCTAGCTATGATTTAAAACATCAGGAAATAGCCCTATATTGCCGCACAATATTGAGTCTGTGTTGCCAGCATGCAAAAAGGATGTCAAACCTTACTTAGCAAAGAGCAGCCTACGTGTTGATGACAGCAATATCAGCAGATTAGATGGTCTATGGAATACTCTGTTGTACTCACTATAATTCACAAAGAAATACAAGTAAGGAAAAATCCTAGAAGGTGACTCTATTTTTGACATTTAAGCACTTTTCATTCAAACACAAAGTAGTTGTCAGAGTAAAAGGCAACCAAATAAGGGTGAGTACAAGAAGAAGGGCAAAGAACTGCTTGTGGTCTATGGGTTGCACTCTTTCCAAACTAAGAATAGCAATAGTAATAACACATATCAACCACCCTATTGCACTTAATACACTCTCTGGGCAGTTTTCAAGTTAATTAGCATTTTGCCCCCAACATGATGTGTACTCATTTTACCAACCTTGGAAGGACAGAAGGCTTAGTCAACCTTGATCCCTGCAGTACTGTAGTTTAACTGTTGTACAACAGTTTAATAACTGTGCCACCGGGGCTCTTCATACATTCTTTATTCTTCAGAAGAAAGGCTGTGGGAGGGGAGGGGAATAAAGGAGTGAAAGAGTCTGAAAAAGAGAAGTGGAGCTTTCAGGGGGAGAGTGAGTGAGTAAAATGTGCAGTCTTAGAAGGGGAGAGGGAAAGAAAAACAGAGATAAGTTTCATGATCCCTTGCTAACCATGAAATTGGGCTTGTAAGTCAGAAAAGCCCTTCCACTGGGACTGCTCTCTTTTGGGAGGACAGTTACTACATTACTTTAGATAAATTAAACTTCTTTTTTTATTCTCTTAGTTCCATTTAGTTTGGTCTGTGATCCTTCCCAGCCTCCTTCCATTTTCCTGGTTGGAGCCTTTGCTGAAGTCACTGTTCTGCATGGAAAGTCTGTACCACGCATGCTCAGTGACAAAGGGAATCACAATTCCTCCCATTTGAAAGGTCTTTTAAAAATATTTTGATTTGTTCTGCCAACAATAACATTCTTAATCAATTTCTGATTATGGCTTCCATAACTGGCTGTAAAATTAAATGTTCAGCAAAGGTGGAGATTCATCTTTATTTGCATTCATTTATAGGGAGTGTGCATTTAAAGTGGCCAGATCTACATTACACAGTGTAACTGTAACTGTACCTTTTCAATTGCTTCAGTTTATATCTGACTACTAAACACTCCTGCCCTTTCCCAAAGGATACTAAGGAAGAATCAGTCCTTAGCTGTCTGTGCAGGTATAATTCCTAGTGCAACTGTTGACTTTTGTTACTACTGGGGAATTTTGGTTACTCCTTTTAATTAGCAGAGCATGAGAAAGGGGAAAAAACAACAACACAGCAGCAAAAAGAAAAAAATTGAAAAATCAGATCAGCCTGCCTTTTTCAGCCTCTGGTTTATTTTTCAAAAAAAAAAACAAAAAAACAACAACACTTTATATGGTAAAGGTACTCTAGAATCATTTTAATTAGAATTTACAGTTACACCTGTAATTATACACAGAAGGAAAATTGAAAAGAAAATTGAGTCTTTGGAATGGAAAAAGCATCTCCATAAATGTTGCTTGATTGAAGACTAGAGGAAGAAGAGAAGAATATCAACAAAACAGTGAAAGTAAATAAAAAACAGGAAGAGGAAGCATGAGCTTGCCTCAAATGCCAGAAGTGAAAGAAAGAACTTTACCAATCAAGTTCATGGAAAAGGATAATCACATTAGCCTCCTCCTATTGATACCCAGTGTTAGTGCATGCAAGATTGTTATTATTCCTACAACTATTACCTAGACCTCAGTTCCACTCAATATCTTCTATAACTCAAGATTGTTTCTTATCTCTAGTCCATCCAGCCCATTTCCCCCCCTACTGGATAGACACAATTTCTTTGTAAGTTGAATTTCAGCTATGGGTCAGTGGTTCCTCCTCAGTGCATTAAATATCCCTTCCTCAGCTATCACTCTGAGGAAAATTGTCTTCTACTGCAGTGCATTTTAAGGGCTGAGGGCAAGGAATTCCCATTGGCAATAATATGAACTTAAAGTGAATTCCTTCACCTCAATTTGAATACGGCGAATGTAGAAAAATTCTCATTGTGTTCATGTTTGGGGAATAAATGGCTGACCTTGTTCTCCACTTGTGCTGAGGTCTCAAGGGCTATTGCTGCCCTCCATGTAGAGTAATGAATTAAAAAATAAACCTTAACCTTCTAATGCCTGAAAGCCTCCTATTAACACTGGAGGTAGTTAGGTCCTTAATCTTCTCATATCATACAGGGTTTCCCTCCTGATATCGGGAGTGTAATTGCTTGTCTCTTTCCTACTGTGTGTCTTCCTTTCTGCCTTATTCCTCCCTGAGTGTACTACCAGCTACACTCTGTACTTATAGCAACAGTACCTTTTCTTCTTCTCACTTTTTGTTTCCTCAAAGATACATGATTTTGCATTTGAAAGCCATTCTTTCTTTATGTCCCAGTACTTTCACAATTTGGTCAGTGGAGATGATAATAAAGAATTTTGCTTTGTTATGCATGTCTTTACATCTTAACAAAAATGTAGTTTTATCTGTGAAAGAGACTGAAGCAGTGTTTTTTTTTAAAAAACTTTTATAGCCAACCAGAGGAATGTGTGTTTGCATAGGTTTAAATAGACAAAAATTGCATTTCCACATTTTTGATCTGGGACTCCAAACTGGGGTCTCTTTTTCACAGAACTTGAACAGCTGTAATTTCAAAAATAGTTCTAGTTTGAATGGAGAATCATTATATGGCATGCTCTTCACTTTCCTAAGATACCATCTAGCTATGGCAGAGCTTGCAGAAGTGCTTACAATACATGTATTTGGATTATGATTTCCAGGATGCCCCCACCTGCATACAGACAAGTGAATTATGGAATCTGTAGTTCAAGGAGCTTTTAACAAATCAGATACTGCTTGATTCACATACCTGCACTTTTCTTGCTCTTGGGTAAAAGAATCAGATGACATTTCTTGTGGTGCTAGTTAGGGCCTGTTGGTTACAAGCTACTAATTCTTAATCTGCTCTAATGTTTAAGAAAGCTGTTGGTAGACAGACAACAGAAAGGGTGGAGAGCTCAATTTTATTATTATTATTATTATTATTATTATTATTATTATTATTATTATTATTATTATTATTATTATTATTATTATTATTATTATTATTATTATTATTATTAGGTTTATTTCTATACTGCCTTTCTTCCCCAACGGGCAACTCAAGGCGGTTCACAACAGTAAAATAAACACTAAAACAAAATACATTATTACAATATCAGAACAAACAGCAATAACAATACAATAATCAGCAAAATGAAAGATAAATAAATACAAAATAATACAGTCAAATCCATATAATCAATAACATAGTAACAATAGATAAGATCCCCAGAGATACAATGTACAACAGATCATAAGCCCATACAGTGCGATACAAAGCGTCTTGCCTCACAAACCACAGCCCTAATAACACAAGGTATACTTCCCCAGGCGAAGGAGTGGAGGTGAAGCAGTCCAGCTTTTTCGTATCGGCCTGAGGCAGGACCCAGGAGTGCGAAGAAAAGAAAAGGCACTTCCCCCTCCCCCCACAGCAGCAGCAGCAGGAGCAGCAGGAGCAGTCCTTGAGTGGCAGCAGGTCTTCTGCTCAGCCTGGTAGCCCACAGCCCTTTATCCTCCCCACAGATGGACTGGGAAGGAAGGAAGGAAGGGGCTCCCCACAGCTGTGGGAGCAGTCCTCAGGCGGCAGCAGGTCTTCAGCTAAGCCTGGTAGCCCACAGCCCTTTATCCTCCCCACAGATGGACTGGGAAGGAAGGGGCTCCCCACAGCTGTGGGAGCAGTCCTCCGGTGGCAGCTGGTCTTTGGCTCAGCCTGGTAGCCCACAGCCCTTTATCCTCTGTAGGAATCGGGGCCACTAGGACGGCCGTTGGGTCCCGGAGGAGACTGATCAAGTAACGACACGAGGCAATATGGAGCGAGATCAGATCAGTGGTTTATTGAGGGAAAAGCATCATCATATATAGATCAGAAGGCAATGCAGGAAAGAATCGTCATCTGACAGAAAATCACATCACCCATTTACTCGGGTTAATGGGAAATCTCTCTTGGGGAAGTTAATTAACTCGGGCAAACACTGACAGGGGAAAACCATTGTCTGAGGCTTACACCAGGGTAAATATGGCTTCTATTTGCACCCAAGATTAGGCTTAGCTGCGAGTGAGTGATTGCCTAATGGGTAACGGAGGTTAGAGATCTGCTCTCTCAGCAGAATCACGGGTCAGGTCAGATGTGGGTGAATAAACCCTTATGATTTATACTATTAATCAGCTCCCCCAATTTCTGGGCCCGCAGAGCCCACGGACCAGGAGCCTTCTCGACCAGAGTGGCCTCTGCCAGCCGTCGCGTCATGCCAATTGTGCTCGCGGAATCCACATTTCCCCTTTTTCTATTGTTTAGGAACCTGACAAGCGACTCTGCGCAAGAGGGGCATCAGCTGATGTGCGGGAATGACGCTTCGGGGTTCTCCCCACAGGGAACACCTTGATAATAGTGAGGGAATACATTGCATGAAACAGCATCCTGCTATGCCTAGTATAATCACCCCCACAATTACTTGGAGCGTCGTCTGGAGCCACCCCCACGGAAGCCATGACCACAAGGAACTCCACCAATCCCATATCGAACCCTGCTTAATGTTCTTGACTAGGGTGTGGAGGTCCATGAGCTGGCTCTGGACCTTGCGTGAGTTGTCAGTGAGATTGAAGCAACACATGCCGTGGACAGATTCGCAACCCAAATGATGTAACAACAAAAGATAGTCTATAGCTGCCCGATTGTCAAGAATGTCATGGCGAAGCTCTGCCTGCTCCTGGTTGAGCAGCGCTATTGCTGAGGAGGTATGGTTAATGGCTTTTGCTAAACCGCAAGCCAATTGACCAATTCTCCGAGCGTTGCCAACGGCTAAGCCTGGCACGCCAAGTATGCTGACTGCCAACGAGACGTACTCAGCTGGACTAAGAACCCTAATGTTGCTATCACATGAGCTGTCTAACTGGGTGGCACGAGCGTGTCGTATGGGTGAGGAAACATCTGAAACATTTGTGCTTGGAACAATCATATCCTTAGTGGGGAGTAACAGTGTCAAACGACTGATACAACATATAGCATCTGATACATTTGCAGGAATGTAGTTCCAAGTGTACTGATTACATGTAAAGAACCACCCTGAAGGTAGGGTAACATGAGCATACATTGAACCAAGTGTCTGTGGTTTGTCGCAAGTCCAGTTGCCACTGCCGACTTCGAGGCAGCGACGCCGAGTCATTCGAGCACAAGTAGAGATCGGACTGACCGCCACCCGCGGAGTGTGGAGAGTGGCTGTGTCAGCCGGCAAAGTCATGGTGAGCCGCATTTCCCAGAGGGCATATTCTGAGGAACTTGCTGGGTTGTACGGGCTGAAAATCCGTTTCACAAGCCAGTCGCCATCCCTGGGGTGCGTGCCTGGAGTGTGGCACACTGGGATGAGACAGGTGCTCAAGATTGAGGCAGAACCAATGTCCTGCTTCAGGCAAAAATCGGACTGGTTGACGAGACCCGCCAACCTTTCCCATATGTTGTAATGCATCCGGGCAGAGAGGTCTCCGCCTGGCATCAAATCGTTGGCCTTCAGTGAGGCGGCCTGAACGCCTCCCCCCGCAAGTAAGGAGAGGGTCAGGATGATGGTGACTGCCATGGAGTTGGCATGGATCTGGGCAAAGACTGCAACCACGAGGTTCTCCAGTGTCAGCTCTCTCTCCTCGCGCTGGATAGCGTCCTGGGCCTCATGGCAAAGGGCCTTGACCATCCCCCAAGTGATCTTCGGTGCTGTCATCTGCGACCGCTGTCTCTCCCGTCGGGTCCCCTCAGTCAGGGTGAGGGCCTCCATCTCCGGGATCGGACTCGGGTCGGCCTGGGTCCACGCCATGTGGCTCCAAGTGAGGCTTAACACACCGAGCTGGAATCCAGATGACACCTGTAGGAGACATAACTGCAGCATACCCTCTTCCCCAGGTTACGAGTGGTGCCGGGCCCCTCCAGGAAGGGTCCGGTGGCACCCAGTATCGGACCATCGGCCGTGGGAGAGCTTCCGAATGGCGGAAGTGTTTCTCCTGTGGCGTGCAAACCGAAAAAACATTAAGGTGATTGTAAGTGAACAATACCTTATTCAGACAATGCTGTGCCTGACCCTGTGACTTGGGGAGGGCTGGTGGCTCCCCCCTTTCTGTTTGTTTGTCAATATAGGACTTGAGTGTCCGATTGACTCGTTCCACAATCGCTTGCCCCTGCGGATTGTAAGGAATGCCAAAAGTATGCTTAATGTCCCAGGTGGCCATGAAGTTAGCCAACTGCCTAGAGCTGTAGGACGGGGCGTTATTGGTTTTCACGTGCCGCGGTTTCCCCATGGCCGCGAAGCAGGAAAGGAGGTGCTGCTCCACGTGGGAAGCTGTCTCCCCTTTCTGCGCCGTTGCCCAAACAAATTGTGAAAAGGTATCAATGCAAACGTGCATGTACTGCCATCTGCCAAACTGCGGAACATGCGTGACATCCATCTGCCACACCTGGTTAGCCTCTGTCCCTCGTGGGTTGACCCCCCACGAGGGCCCCCCCGGTGCCCCTGCGCAATGCTGGCAAGAGCGAGCTATGTCTTGGGCTTGAGAAAGTGGCAGATTGAACTGTCTGGCGAGCGCTTTGGCATTTTGGTGAAAGAATGCATGACTCTGAATTGGAGTAGTGAAAACACCTAACACTGAACGTTGCTGAATTTCCTTTGCAGCCGCATCCGCTCTGCTATTGCCCATGGAAATCGGACCCGGTAGGTCTTGGTGACTTCGGATGTGGGCAATATAGAGCGCTTCCGTGTGGTTTCGCAAATGAAATTGAGCTGTGAGGAACAAACTCAGCAAATTCTTGTCTATCGCGGGAGTGATGTATGCTCCCGGTAGACTGTGAAGCAAATTCCTGACATACTGACTGTCGGTAATGATGTTGAGGCGCTCTTTGGCGAAGGTGCGCAAGGCAAGGTTCACCGCTGCCAACTCTGCCCGCTGCGTGGACTTCTGTGGAAGAGTTAACAGCGTGCGCCAAGCCTGGCCTTCCTGCCAAGTCAAGACACCATATGTGCGACCCCCATCCATAAAAACTGTCCTGGCCTCCTGAAGCGGAACCAGCGAGAGCAATTCGAACAAGCTGACTGTCTGCGTTTGAAGCGAGACAAGTCTGGGGTCTTTCGGCAAGCGGTATGCCAAGCATCCGGTGAATCCCTCCAAGGCAATTGGAAGTGAGTCACCGAGCTGCATCAACTGCTGAACCTGCTCCTTGGTAAACAGGACCACGATCTTTGCTAAGTTGTGCCCTGAGATGTCCCTAGCTCTCAGCCTTCCGCGGTAAACCACCGCGGAGACCAATTCTTGGGGCGGAACGATGTTTCGGGAAGAGGTGTTCGGCAAGTACACCCATTCCATGATACTCGCCCCTTTCTGGGAGTCCACTCCTAGGGCTCCGGTGAACATGGATCCTGCCCGAACTATGTACAAGTTCAGGATCGGGGCATATGGCCCCTGAGCAATCCTGTCCACCCACCTTTGGCTGAGAATTTGGTTGACTTTCTCTAGGGCCAAGCGTGCCTCTCGAGGAATTTGTATCCGGTCTGCTGGCTGCTTACCTAATGTGAGCAGCGAGAAGAGTGGCTTCAAAAGATCCGTATCCAATCGGAAATACGGTCTGGCCCAATTAATGTTCCCTAAAACCTGCTGCAATTCTACCAAGGTGACTGAGTCCTTCAAGTTGATTTGGGGCAAAACTGGTGCTGCGAAAGAGCGGAGAAGCCGATGACCCAAGTATGAGAAGGGCTCGGTTCTCTGCACCTTCTCTGGGGCAATGAGTAACCCTTTCTCCCCCAGGCTGGCCTGGAGGTCTGTAAACATTTTGCTGCCGAGTTGTGGTACTGCGACCAAGATATCATCCATGAAATGGCAAACTAAGGCTGTGGGATGAAGGCTTCGAAACTTTGCCAGTGCATTGTGAACATAAATTTGGCACAGGGTGGGCGAATTGAGCATGCCCTGTGGCAAAAATTTCCACGCGTAACGCTGCGTGGGCTCACTGTGGTTCACAACCAGCACCATAAAGGCGAACCTTTCCCTGTCCCTGGGGTCTAAGGGAATGGTGTAAAAGCAATCCTTGAGATCTACAACTAGGATCTCCCACCCCTCGGGAATCATATTTGGATTTGGGATGCCGCATTGAAGTGGACCCATTGGCTGTATGCATTTATTGATCTCTCTGAGATCGTAGAGGAGTCGCCACTTCCCCGACTTCTTTTTGATGACAAAAATAGGCGAATTCCAAGGACTAGTGGACTGCTCTATATGTCCTGCGTCTAGCTGTTCTTTAACCAGTTGCTTTAGGGCGACTAATTTCTCTCCCACTACCGGCCATTGTTCCACCCAGACCGGCGTATTGGTGAGCCATTTAAGTGGCAACGCCATTACCCAAAGGTAAGGGTAGCACCGTACTGCTGTAAAATGTCTCGCTCCCAAAGGTTGATGTGCACGTCCAGAATGTGCGGCCGAATGACCGCTGTGCCGTCAGCCTTTGGAATCGTGACTTCCACCCACTCCCGGCTCCTAAACGCCTCTTGGATGCCGCCTACCCCCCACACATCGGAGACCAGCTCAATGGCCCACTCCCGTGGCCACTGGCTTCGGCTGATCACGCTCACATCAGCTCCGGTATCTAATAACCCAGAAAATGATCTTTTATTCAGAAATACCTCAATAACTGGGCGCTGTTTCCACTCAATGTTGGTCTCCACTGTCGCTAAGACCTGGTATCCTTGCACTGCCTCACTGGCGCTCGAGCGGCCTTCTGACCCGGACTGTGAGCTGTCCCTGAGCCTCCCCTGGCTATCTGCTGGCGAGTGACAAGGAACCATAATCAGTTGCGCTAATGTGTCTCCTTTGTGAATGGTTTGGGGTAAGTGCGTCCAAAGCTGAACTTGGAGAACGCCTGAAAAATTGGAGTCAATGACTCCTGGAATTACAAGAATTCCGCTTGCTCCTGCTACACTGCGAGGCAAAACTAAACCTATAAAGCCCTTGGGCAGGGGTCCCATGTACTGGGAGTCCACCAAATAGACTGTGCCTGGCAGGTCGCATGTAACCTCTGCCTGGCAAGTCAATTCTAGCCCTGTACTACCCTTGGGGCTGGCCTGTGCCTTCGCAATGCTAGGAATGTGGTCGGAATTTAGTCTAGCTCTGACGCGCTCAGAGCAGGGGAAGCCTCTGTTTGGACCGGGGCCAGAGACGTGCCCGCGTTCCGGTTTCCCGAATTCGGACAGTATCTGGACCAATGGTAGCCTTTCTTACACTTCGGACACGGGGTGGTTGGAGCCTTGTAACGGCCGGAATTTTGTCCGCCTCCCTTGGATCGGCACTCCCTAGCGAAGTGACCGACCTTGCCACAATTGTGACATGCCCCTTGGTTTCTGCTCTTGGGTTTCCTACCCCCTTGCACCGCTGCTGCAAGCAGACCCATTTTATAGGATTCTGTGCCAACGTCGGCGCAAGCTCTAATCATGTCCATGAGAGTCAAGTCGGGACGATTACCCAGTGACTGCAAGATTTTACGGCAGTCTAAATTGGCATTATCTTTGGCCAGTTTCATCATGAGCTCTTGTTGGGCTTGCTCATTATCGATCTGCCTACTGATCGCTTCCTCTAAGCGATTGATAAAGTCCATGTAGGGCTCCTGGGCTCCCTGTTTGACTGCGGTGTAATTTTTTGCCGCTTTGCCAGTTGCTGGAACCTTGAGAAAAGCCTTGAAGGCAGCCTCGGCTGACATCTGAAGAGTGGCTAGTGGCAAGTTGGTCTGCGCATTGATGGATTCGAAGTCACCTGAACCATATAACTGGTCAGGAAGTACTGCGCCTCCCATCCTGGCAGCCCTTGTCTGAGCCTCGAGGCGATACTCGCTGTCCCATAGCAAATACTGGCTGGGGTTGAGCATCATCCGCATGACGGCTTTCCAGTCGTGCGGGATGAACATGGTATTCTTGCACACTTGCTGAAGCATGCTCCTAGTGAACCGACTCTGGAGTCCTGTCTCTGTAATGGCCTTCCGTATAGCCATGAGAAGCTTATACGGGACTGGGGAGTGAACAACCTGCTGCTGCCCTGTGAGGGCATCCATTTCCAAGCGAATTGGACAAATCTGACTAAGCTCAGCTAGCTCTTCTGCTGGCAAATCCCCCTTCTTGATTTCTTCCTCAATTGTGCGCTGAAGGGCACTCTTGGTTTGGGAACCTGTAGCTGTCAGAGAAGCGCCTGCGCTCCTCATTCCATGCATTCCGTTGGTGACGTCTGCAGCTGTCACCGAGGGAAAGCTCCCTGCACTACTCTGCTTAAACTGCAATGATGGATAGAGCGCCGTGGGCGCCGATGGCTCGACTGGCGCTGGGGGTTCTTTGGCCTCTACCCGGACTGGTTCTATCTCCGCTAAGAGCTTCCTACATTTACTCCATGTGCAAATTATGCCCTCTGGAGCTTTCGGGGGTTGCTGAATGCAGTCTCCTATCTGATCCCAGAGCTGAAGGGTTAACGTACCTACTTCTGGGTAAAGCAGGCAGTGTTCCCTCAAGTACACCAAAAGTCTCACTAGCTCTCCGCTGTGAAAATGTAACTGAAATACCCTGGCCAGGATTTTGAACTCTTCCTCATGAGTTCTTTGGCTAGCGAATGGACGTTGCCGCTGAGGACAAGTCCCCATATTACCTGCGGGGTTCTCCGAAGATTCCTCCTCGGGACGAGTCGACGCGTCTGAAGTTCAGGGAATAGGTTTTGGCAACGGTTGTCTGGGTAGAGCTCGGAGCGTGGCCTGCTGTCACGGGCCCTCAGTGGCCTCTGCGCTGTCAGGGGTTCACAGCTGACCCTGAGCGGAACGCGTTTTTCTGTTACTGCAAGCCTGCCGCGAAAGTCGGGAGCAAGCTGTAGGATGCCTCTTCTGTAATGCCTCGCCGCTTGGGCTGTCTTCCCGATCGGCTGGCTTACCGACCGGGCTGCCGTGCTGTCCTCCGGGACGATCGGACGCGGTTCTCGTGCAGAACCGGACCGTGTGATCGCTTACTCTCGAGTAGATCACGTTGGGGTCACCAGGTGTAGGAATCGGGGCCGCTAGGACGGCCGTTGGGTCCCGGAGGAGACTGATCAAGTAACAACACGAGGCAATATGGAGCGAGATCAGATCAGTGGTTTATTGAGGGAAAAGCATCATCATGTATAGATCAGAAGGCAATGCAGGAAAGAATCGTCATTTGACAGAAAATCACATCACCCATTTACTCGGGTTAATGGGAAATCTCTCTTGGGGAAGTTAATTAACTCGGGCAAACACTGACAGGGGAAAACCATTGTCTGAGGCTTACACCAGGGTAAATATGGCTTCTATTTGCACCCAAGATTTAGGCTTAGCTGCGAGTGAGTGATTGCCTAATGGGTAACGGAGGTTAGAGATCTGCTCTCTCAGCAGAATCGCGGGTCAGGTCAGATGTGGGTGAATAAACCCTTATGATTTATACTATTAATCCGCTCCCCCAATTTCTGGGCCCGCAGAGCCCACGGACCAGGAGCCTTCTCGACCAGAGTGGCCTCTGCCAGCCATCGCGTCATGCCAATTGTGCTCGCAGAATCCACAATCCTCCCCACAGATGGACTGGAAAGGAAGGAAGGGCGGGGCTCCCCACAGCTGTGGGAGCAGTCCACAGGCGGCAGCAGGTCTTCGGCTCAGCCTGGTAGCCCACAGCCCTTTATCCTCCCCACAGATGGACTGGGAAGGAAGGAAGGGCGGGGCTCCCCACAGCTGTGGGAGCAGTCCTCAGGTGGCAGCAGGTCTTCGGCTCAGCCTGGTAGCCCACAGCCCTTTATCCTCCCCACAGATGGACTGGGAAGGAAGGAAGGAAGGGGCTCCCCACAGCTGTGGGAGCAGTCCTCAGGCGGCAGCAGGTCTTCGGCTCAGCCTGGTAGCCCACAGCCCTTTATCCTCCCCACAGATGGACTGGGAAGGAAGGAAGGGCGGGGCTTCCCACAGCTGTGGGAGCAATCCTCAGGCGGCAGCAGGTCTTCAGCTCAGCCTGGTAGCCCACAGCCCTTTATCCTCCCCACAGATGGACTGGGAAGGAAGGAAGGGCGGGGCTCCCCACAGCTGTGGGAGCAGTCCTCAGGCGGCAGCAGGTCTTCGGCTCAGCCTGGTAGCCCACAGCCCTTTATCCTCCCCACAGATGGAGTGGGAAGGAAGGGGCTCCCCACAGCTGTGGGAGCAGTCCTCAGGCGGCAGCAGGTCTTCGGTTCAGCCTGGTAGCCCACAGCCCTTTATCCTCCCCACAGATGGACTGGGAAGGAAGGAAGGGCGGGGCTCCCCACAGCTGTGGGAGCAGTCCTCAGGTGGCAGCAGGTCTTCGGCTCAGCCTGGTAGCCCACAGCCCTTTATCCTCCCCACAGATGGACTGGGAAGGAAGGAAGGGCGGGGCTCCCCACAGCTGTGGGAGCAGTCCTCAGGCGGCAGCAGGTCTTCGGCTCAGCCTGGTAGCCCACAGCCCTTTATCCTCCCCACAGATGGACTGGGAAGGAAGGAAGGGTGGGGCTCCCCACAGCTGTGGGAGCAGTCCTCAGGCGGCAGCAGGTCTTCGGCTCAGCCTGGTAGTCCACAGCCCTTTATCCTCCCCACAGATGGACTGGGAAGGAAGGAAAGAAGGGGCTCCCCACAGCTGTGGGAGCAGTCCTCAGGCGGCAGCAGGTCTTCGGCTCAGCCTGGTAGTCCACAGCCTTTTATCCTCCCCACAGATGGACTGGGAAGGAAGGAAGGGTGGGGCTCCCCACAGCTGTGGGAACAGTCCTCAGGCGGCAGCAGGTCTTCGGCTCAGCCTGGTAGCCCACAGCCCTTTATCCTCCCCACAGATGGACTGGGAAGGAAGGGGCTCCCCACAGCTGTGGGAGCAGTCCTCAGGCGGCAGCAGGTCTTCGGCTCAGCCTGGTAGTCCACAGCCCTTTATCCTCCCCACAGATGGACTGGGAAGGAAGGAAAGAAGGGGCTCCCCACAGCTGTGGGAGCAGTCCTCAGGTGGCAGCAGGTCTTCGACTCAGCCTGGTAGCCCACAGCTCTTTATCCTCCCCACAGATGGACTGGGAAGGAAGGAAGGAAGGAAGGGGCTCCCCACAGCTGTGCGAGCAGTCCTCAGGCGGCAGCAGGTCTTCGGCTCAGCCTGGTAGCCCACAGCTCTTTATCCTCCCCACAGATGGACTGGGAAGGAAGGAAGGAAGGGGCTCCCCACAGCTGTGCGAGCAGTCCTCAGGCGGCAGCAGGTCTTCGGCTCAGCCTGGTAGCCCACAGCTCTTTATCCTTCCCACAGATGGACTGGGAAGGAAGGAAGGAAGGGGCTCCCCACAGCTGTGGGAGCAGTCCTCAGGTGGTAGCAGGTCTTTATAATCATCTCATGCCGTGTATTTTTAAAAGATTGAATAGAATAACGTCTTTCCCTTTTTTTTACTCTTCATGGAGTTCACTTACCGGAGTTTTTGAAATGGTAGCTGTGTTAGTCTGTGTTTACTCTCTGATATGACTGGATTTTCTTATACTTCTTAGTGACTACCAAGTAAGACAGGCATTAGTTCTGTTTTCTGTATGTATGAAGAGAGAGCATATGGCTTGCATGGGAGAAGGGGAGAGAGAATCTGGCATGTCCAAATACCACTACCTGTTTAATTGGTGGCCAAAATAAGATCTGAACTAGAACCAGCTACTATCCTGCAATAAACAAATGTAGGAAGAAGGTAATACCTTTTATTGGATTGTTGCCTATAAATCGCTATCACCTCTTTTTTTGTCACAGGAAGACCTGTGAGCACCAGAGATGTGTTTCCGAAATTAAAATGTTATTTCACTGGCAGAGCCCCCCAAGAACCACAGAGACTTGAATTTCAGGCAAAAATAAAAAGGTTTATTGAATATGCATTTAATCAACAGTGGCCTGCTGCTGGTCAAAGACAGTTCACAACCTTTGCCTGCTACAAAAATCTAAATGTTAGCTTCCCTTACTACATTTGGAAAGTGAGCTAGAGAGCTGGAGTCCTGACATCATGATGTCCTTTTATACAGTTCTACAAATACAGACTAATCTTATCCTATCTAAAGTTACAATAAAGCTTTTACAAAGAAAACAATAACCTAGCAGTAGGCTTTTATTTCATAGGCAAATAAGTCAATTTTGAGTTAAAATAGTATTTTTTTAAATGTAAACTAGCATTTTTTGCACAGCCTTGCTGGGCAGGTAGATTATGTGTTTTGTTGTTTGGGGTAGTTTTGGGTGTCTGTGTATTGTGTGTGTGTGTGTGTGTGCGCGCACACACACACACACACACACGCACACACACACACACATACACGGAGGGAGGGGTGTGGTGGAGCTCTGCATTTGGCCCATTGCCTGTCAGAGAAGGGGGTGGATTTCTCTGATAAGCATGGGTGAAGCCGCTGTGAGGCCACCATTGGCCTTCATCGCCAGGGCCACGGGGAGCAGAGGGGCTCTCCCACCTCCCTGCAATCCTGCCAAAGCCACAGCTAGGCTGGTTCTGGCCTTCATCCCTGGGGCTGCGGGGAAAAGAGGGGCTCCCCCTCCTCCCCACTACTCCACCACATTCGACCCTTGCCTGTTGGAGAAAGCAAGCCTCTTCTCCGACAGGCAAGAGCAGAACGTGGAAGTAAATTGTTTCCCTCTGGGAGGTGAATGCAGAGAATGGAGTGCCATTCCACCTTCGTCTCCCAGAGGGAAGTGGTTTGCTTCCCTTGGTTGTTGGGCACCAAAAACCTTTGGCCCCCATCCCCCATGGAAGGCAATAGCTTCCCTCTGTGAGGCGAAGGCGGAATGGAGCATTGTTCTGCCTTCATCTCTGGCAGGGAAGTGGATCGCGCATCAGCCATTTTTTAATGTGCATTCCGGCTATCCCGCCTCCTCCGCAATCGCATCCGCAAGCTTGATTGGATGAGGTGTGCTGCAGTGCAGAGGATGCTGAGACTTGTAGTTTGTTTGTTTTTTTGTTCGTGTTTGTGGGGCAGTTGCTCCACTCTCAGCATCCGGACCCTTGCAGCGATGCTCCCAGGGACATAAGGCAAGTGTGGCCGGCTCAGTACAGGATGGTCAGGATGGGTGTGGCCAACCCACTTCTTATAGGTATAGATGGTGCTATTTGGTAAAAGATTACAAATTTCAGTAAAGAATAGAGGGAGGAGGTTTGGGGATTAGGTGGAGACAAGTCAATACAGTAACCGATAACAGTGAAGTTGTTGAGCGTGCCCCCAATGAACATGCTTGGCTTGAAGACTGGAACCAATAAGAAATGCTGCACGTCTGAAGCAGGATGTTGACTGACCAATCTGCAGCGATGGAACTCACTTGATGAGGACTTCACTTGAAGAATTTCTTGGCAGTTCCCACCCAAATAATTCCATCCTGTCTCCAGGCAGAAACTAACCAGCATTATGTACATATGGTAATTACAGACCCCAGAAACAAAGACACGAAAAACATATGCAAAACAATAATCCTTAAAGCAATCAAGACTGGAGTTTTTGCTGCAGACTTTCAGGAAATTTAGAGAAGGGTGTGTGGCCCTCTGGGCATCAGGTGTTAATTGAATGTTTCCTGTGGAATGTGGTAAACCTCATGGGTCTACCGAGACAGTCTCAACTTTAAAGAAAACATTGTGAAAGTTTCCTGCTTTGAAAATACAAAATAGAACTTGTTAGCACCATTTTACAATATTTCTAATGATTTTGGAACATTTATTTCCATCCGCTAATTAAACCTGAATCAGAGATCAAAGGGTTAAGTTTGCCTAGCTTATGGTCAGGCATGGCTCCAAAGGTGGGAAAACAGTATTTTAATTCAAACCACAATTATTTTTAAATCATTTTAAAACCTTAATTTTACTCTACCGCTGCAGCCGTGCTTGACTTTTAGGCCGAAGAAAAGGTAGGGAGTAATCTGATTTCCAAAAGCCCACACTTTCTAAGTTGGAGCCATTTGGAAGTAAACAAACTTTTACTATCTTACTCCCAAAAAGACCTTTCCCCAATCCATTCCTCCACCGGCCCTTGACTGGTCAACCGATCCTGGGGTCACCCCAGCTCCATGAGTGAAGACATTGATTTTTAATAATTATTTTAGTTTAACCTAGCATTTAAAGTGTTAAATTTCAACCTGAAATCCCCTCCGCTGTCTTCCCTTGTTGCTCTGAATTTTTGCTATTTTTTTTCATTCGTGGTGCTTTTAAAGAATACTTAGAAAGTACCTATTTCTTTGAAATTCTTTGAAGCCCTGATACATTGGAATGGATACATTGTTGCAAATGTCCAGCCTTTGATGTCTTTGAAGTGCCATATTTGGATTCCCATTCATGTAAGCTCATAGGTCATTTGAGGACATTGTGCTGGTCTACCAACCATTCTCAATTAGACACGATCGTCCTAGAGAATTTCCCGGTCTACCATCCTTTACTTTTTAGAACAAAATTACGTTCTCAAATTCAAAGTGGTCTACTCTGCTTGTTCCTTCTATTTTAAAAAAAAATCATTCTCAAAGTCGGGGCGGTCTACCTGCCTTTGAAATATCAGCCCTCATTCTCTGAACAGCCCCAGTCTACTCATCTTTGGTTTTTAAAAAATCCATTTGCTATCGAGGCCCAGACTACTGTGGCTTCTTTTAACCGGGAACATCTACCTTCCTCAGGCTGGCGTAGATGCTTCATCCCCAGCCTTGCTTCTTGAGCGAGGCCTGGTCTACCGCCAATGCAATTGCATATGCTCTTCAACTGAAGCTCCGCTTCCAGAGTGGATCCCTGGTCTGCTCCTTTTCAAGTAAATGGTATTTGCGGAGCTCAAATGATCACAATTGCAACCCATTGAAAAATAGTTAAAAATAGATTTTTGCAGTTATTTATCTACAAAGTGTTGTGAATGAGTGCATGTTAGTGTGGTGCTTGGTGCATATGGAAGCCTAACCTTAAAGTGGATACCAAATAAAAAAATAAAAAGAGAAGTATCTTTATTGGAAATGAAAGTATAAAAAATAATAAAAAGGTAATTTTCAGAATTGGGGTAACAGGATCACTTAAAAAAATGAATGATTGTGTGAGCTTTTGAGACTCAAGATCGCTTCCTCAGCCAGGCATGCAAAAGGTATCACCTTTTTCATGCATTTGTTTTTTGTGTGGATCACACAACTGTCTTCATTTGCCTATCCTGCACTAGTTATATACAAGGGCTGTGTTCAGGTCAAGTTTCACAAATATTTAATGTAAGAAGTAAAAATGGAAAGATTGAGTTGTAGTTACACCAGCTCGAAACACATTGCTAAAAGCTGTGTCATAAGCAGTGCAATACCCATAACAGCTGGTTGACAGGTAAGTAAAGTTACTGAAGCTATGTGACTCATTATGCTTGAAAAATAAAGATTTTTTTAACCTGAAAGAGGTAACAAAGTATACTTGCAAAGTCAAATCAAGTGACACTGATGTGAACCATGATTTGAATAAAAAAGGAGACATATGTTTTCCTTTCCCTTTTTGCAAACCTAACATGAAGTTCTTATGTGAATGCCAGTAGTTGTGATTGGGGAAAAAGATATATAATGAGATCTGTTCAGATGGAAAAGGGATTGACAATAGATGCCAGACTGAACTTGCCCAAAAAATCTAAGTGACCTGGATGCTCTGCAGGATATATCTGGTGCCTTTCAAGGTCCACTGAAATCTGTCTCCCTTCAGAATGGCAGTCGGCAAAGGCATATTACTGTGAATAGGAGCTGATGTGATCTTCTCAAGGGGACAAGATATTTACTATATTGCACAATTACATTTTGACTGTGCCCACTACAAAACAAGCTTCACCTTGTAGGACATGCACATGGAAGCTAAATTGCTTTCCTGAAAAATACCTTGAAATGCCTTGGCTTTAAAAGCCTGTGGGAGGCTTTCAGGTTCTCAACATTTCTGAGAAACCAATTTAGTGGTATTGTGCTTGTTTGGAATGGGTTATCACACCAAAAGAAAGCTCCCATAAGGCTCTGCCTTGTGTGGCATATGTGTGTATTTTTAGAACCCAGGTATTATACACATAACAGTTTTACTGGTTATTCTAATCAATAACATTGAAATTTCATTGTGGGAAGAGAACATCCAGTGATTGGTACATGCTGTTTATAGTTCTCTACTAATTCTGTCTATCAAAAATTTGAATTAAATCACTTGGCTCAACAAACAGACCTGCCAAAAGGACACAGAGATTTTCAGTAGTACACAGATAACAGTGTGTGTGTGCATGTGCATATGTGTGTGCGTGTGCATGTTTAGTATACCCTGAAAACTGCAACATTCTTAGCCCCTCTGAGAAGTAGCATGGGTAACTGATGCAACTCTAGAACCCCCAGGGCTTAGAAAAGTTACTTAGTTAAGTGTGTGTGTATATTGTTTCCACAACTATAGTTTACCCAGTTCACTTGCAAGTAAATTTACTTGGTTTATTCACAAGTAATGAGATAGTAGCAACAGCAGTTGCTGAAACCAGATGGCTCCCTCCCCCCTCTTTTTTTTTTTTGCTGCTGTCATTCTTAAATAAACTACCAGTGATACTACAGTGCATACTTTTTTATTTTGTATCTAGAATTGTGTTGCATATAGAAATTTTTTAAAAGATGAAAGTAAAGGGGCTTTCTCCATTATCCATTTAAATGTCACAATCCACTACATATGTGACAGCTTTGTTGCCTCAGATAACACTGTCCATGGGATACACAGCAAGATCTTCAGGAGTGTTCAAAAATACAGTGGAACCTCAGTTAACAAATGGCTCAGTTAACATAAAAATTGCATAACAAAAGGAAATCAATAAAAAATAGTGGTTCGGTTTACAGAATTTTCCCCCAGAATGGATTAATTGGTTTTCAATGTATTCCTATGGGAAACCACATTTCAGTTAATGTATTTTAGTTTTTACTGCATTCTTATAGGAAATCACATTTAATGCATCCCTATGGAAAATTTGGTTAAAATATTTTTTGCTGTAAGAAATATCCTAGAGAACGCATTAGTTACATTAATTGAAGTTCCACTCTAATGCAGTCCTTTTGCTATGGCCATAAAAGAGCACAGCAGCTTTAATAGAGAGAGGGTGGAATATGTTTAACAAAAAACAGGTGTGGACTCCATAACCTTGAGTGATCCCAAATAACTGCAGCTATCAAGCTATATTCCCTGTCTAGAAATGTTCATAGATTATGTTGCCCTTATTGTTTATAGAATGCCAAAGTTAGAGGTGATGGCCAGCAGCAGAAAGAATCCATATGCTATGAGATTTGTTCTAGGTCTGAGAGACCAAGTAATTCTAGCTCCTGCCATAGCCTATGGAAAATGTGTTTTTTTTAAAACATGTAAGCTGTTATTTCCACATTTTTCTTTGCAGGCGCACCCCCCAAAGAAAGACTCAGACACCGGTATATGGATAAAGGCATTGGGCCACTTTTATTGAATAACGCCCTAGTCCGAATTATAACTTTCAATTGGTGTAATCATCCAATTGTAATTCTTTAAGGCAAGCAGGCCGCAGTAACACTGGTAAGGTTCCTCCCAAAATGCCAATGGCAATTGGCTACATGTAACTATTTGTATCAATTTGTTTGTTGACACAAACAAATTGTTGACCGGAGTCAATAAACTATCTACTGACCCCACCCTACGACGTGTATCCATTAATTATCAAGGTGATGCAGGCTGTGAAGATCCTGCCATCACCCCTTGCCTGGTTTGCCCTTGACCGGCCAAACCTATTTCCCCTGTACCTGTCTATGTGTTGGCCAGTCAATAGCGAACCTGGCGGATACCTATGGGTCATAAATCTTTACCTTACCAGTGCTACCCGCCAAAAGTGACTAAAGTCAACTTACCCCTTTTTTCAAACAGTAGCAACAGTGTGGGATGGGCGAAAAAGCGAGAACCAGAGGGCCAATTGTAGGTTCAAGCCAAAAATTCCCACCCGGCCCTGAAGCGACCAAAAAAATCACACTGTTCACTAGGGAGGGGGTGGAGGGAAAAACTTCTCCGCTCCGTCGCATATCTAAAATGGCAGCTCGGCTGCCCCGTGGCCACCCCTTTTATAGAGGAGTGGCCACGCCCCCTAACTCACCCGGATGTCTGAGTCCGGGTGGGGGGTGGGGCCTGCAAAGAGCATGGTGGCCATTTTGGCGCCGCACTTTCATTGCAGGCGCACCCCCCAAAGAAAGACTCAGACACCAGTATATGGATAAAGGCATCGGGCCACTTTTATTGAATAATGCCCTAGTCCGAATTATAACTTTCAATTGGTGTAATCATCCAATTGTAATTCTTTAAGGCAAGCAGGCCACAGTAACACTGGTAAGGTTCCTCCCAAAATGCCAATGGCAATTGGCTACATGCAACTATTTGTATCAATTTGTTTGTTGACACAAACAAATTGTTGACCGGAGTCAATAAACTATCTACTGACCCCACCTTATGATGTGTATCCGTTAATTATCAAGGTGATGCAGTCTGTGAAGCTCCTGCCATCACCCCTTGCCTGGTTCGCCCTTGACCGGCCAAACCTATTTCCCCTGTACCTGTCTACATGTTGGCCAGTCAATAGCGAACTTGCCGGATACCTATGGGTCATAAATCTTTACCTTACCAGTGCTACCCGCCACACGGGGAGGCGTCCATGATGACTCACCACCACCCCCAGACCGTCAGCTCGGTCACCAGGCCTGCTTGCATATCCTCAAGAAAGAGGTTCATACCTCTGGCCGACAAGTGGGCCCCATCTCCTACATAGAGATCATAATCCTGCAAGCCTATCCTAGGGTGCCGGATGGCTGTCCCCAAGCCCTTGTCTGCCAGGAACCAGGCAACAGCCCTGTTTACGGACCGGCGAGCGCGCTCAAGGGCACAGAGGTCCATGCCTCCCATGTAAGTATGTCGCGGCACAATGTCCGACCATAGCAGCCTCGTGGACGGCCATACATAATGTAAATAGGCTAGGACACTGCAAATCGTGAATTTTAAAGAAAGGCCAGTGACCTGGGTGACGTCATTGCCGCCGAGGTGCAGGATAAGGACATCGGGCGGTCCAGCATCCCTGATGGAAAACAGGAATGGCAACAGTTCCCGCCATCTCATACCGCGCTTACCGTACCATCGCATACGTGAGGCTGCACGTAGCCCGAGATGGGGTCCCCACTCTGTTGCCGCAGCATACTGCGCTGCCCAGTGCACGTAACTGTGGCCCACCAGCCATACTGCCACCGGTGTGCGGGGACACACAGGGTCTGTAAAAGAAGAAAGAAGAATAATGACCTAGCTGGTACTCATCCTTGGAGGGGGCGTACGTACAATGCAAAGCGCATGGATCCCCATCTTCCCATCCGGCGTATATCGGCCTCGGAGTACCCAAACGCAGCCGCAGTGGACGCAGCGCCTATCCTAAATGAATGGGTGCCGTAACGAGCCCCAGGGAGGCCCACACTGTGAAGTGCCATACCGGTCACCTTCCAAAACTGGAATTTAGTAAGGGGAGACCCATCCTGGTGGCAGAATAACGGGCCAGGGTGTGTACCATGCACTGCCAAAAACTCATGTAGGGCACCAACCGGACAGATGTCTTCAATGGAACATCGTAGCAGTCTAACTCCACTGCCTACGCCGTGCTGATCAACCTTTGAGGAACGTATCCTCAACTGAGCCCACTCATGTGTAACGTAGACATCGGCGAGTTCCAGTGCCCTACGAGACGCATCAGCCTTAGACAATGGTACCAACTCACTGATGCGGAGCGCTCCAAAGAAGGCTACCGTGTAGCTGCGTGAAAAAGAGCCACCTCATACCTATCATAACATAAGTTATGCCAGCCTCGTGCAAGGTGGGTAAGAACCTCTGGAGAAACCAGGTGACGTGTGTCCGGGCTGCGGCCACGTTCCTGTGTCCACCCCTCCAAAACATGATGTATGCGGAAGTCATTCACGCAGTCAGCGAAGCCCCTCACCTTGGCCATAAATGCCAGTGCCGAAAGCCTGGAGGCTATAGTACGGGGGGCCAACCCCTGACCGTGAAGATAAACCATGTATTGTAAAACCTGATATTGTAATGCTGTATTTTGTTTTAGTGTTTATTCGTATTCTGTATTGTTTAGCATTATTATTGTAAACCGCTTCGAGTTCCCTTTACGGGGAGTAAAGCGGTATAGAAATCTAAACAATAAATAAATAAATAAATAAATAAACCTGGTCCACTGGTATTGGCCACACTTCAGGCAACCGTAGTTGCTCACAAAAGGCTCTAAATTGTATGAAAGCATGTTGATACGCCTTACGCATGCGAGGTGCCAATGACATGCCAATCGCCCGGTTCACCTCTCCTCGCCAAATGTCCAAATCTCAGCCGGGAGTGGCGAGGGGAATTCCTCTGCTTCCGGAGCCAAGGCGCGGAACTGGGAGATCTGCAGGCGGGATAAAGCATCAGCAATATCGTTATTAATACCTGGTACATGTCTGGCCCTGAACAGCACATTGAGGCGTAGGCTTCTCAAAACAAATTGACGAACCAATGCCATGACCCTAGGGGATTTGGACGTCTGGGCATTAACAATGTGCACGACCGCAGCATTGCCACACCAGAAATGGACCACTGAGTTGGCCCACTTGTTGCCCCATAGCATCAGTGCTCCCAAAATGGGGAAAAATTCCAGGAAAGTAAGATCGCGGAGGTGATCCGTGCCCTGCCATGTGTGAGGCCATCGGCCATATGCCCACCGCCCTTCAAAATAAATCCCATAACCCAGAGAGCCGGAGGCATCCGACCGTACTTGAAATTTAGGGCAGACCATAAGGTCTGATCTCCAAAAAGAGACCCCATTAAAATCCTGGATGAATGTGAGCCAAACCGAAAGGTCTGCCCATATGCCCCTGGTCAGCCAGACCCTGTGGTGGCGTTTAATAGGCCAGCCATGGCATCACACAGACGCCTGGCAAAAGATCTGCCCGGTGTCACCACCCTGCAGGCAAAGTTAAGGTGGCTGTGAAGGACCTGTAGCTCATGAAGGGACACTTTACGCTTGGCAATCAGCTCCAGAATCACCGCGGAGATCCGAGTTACCTTGTCCATGGGTAACCTGGATGCCTGTGCGACAGTGTCAATTTCTATGCCTAAAATGGTGAGCTTGGTAGCTGGGCCCTCGGTCTTTTCAGGCGCTAAGGGGACACCCAGTTCCCGCATGAGGACCTGAAATGTAGTAAGGAGACGCGTACACGTGTCCGAGCCCTGTTCACCCCCGAACAAAAAGTCATCGAGGTAATGGGCTACAGACCGGGACCCTGACCTGCGAACAAAGGCCATTGGAGGAAAGTGCTAAATCGTTTGAATGCCGAACATGAAATAGAGCAGCCAAAAGGCATGGCCTTATCTACGTAGAACTTTCCTCGGAAATGAAAACCCAACAGCTCAAAGTCCCCGGGGTGCACTGGCAGTAATCGGAATGCCGATTTGATATCACACTTTGCCAGGAGGGCCCTGGGACGACAGGAGCGTACCATCTGTAGGGCCTGATCAGACGACGTGTACCTGACTGAGCAAAGGTCATCAGGAATAGCATCATTGACCGAGGAACCCGCAGGGTAAGGGAGATGGTGAATTAAACGAAATTCACCTGGGGTCTTTTTCGGTACTAGCCCCAGAGGGGAGACCTTCAAGTTAGGGAACGGTGGGTCAGTAAAGGGCCCTGCAACTCTCATTACCTCCACCTCCTTAGCTATGCTTTGTGCAGCGACCTCCTAATTACCCTTCAGAGAAAGTAAGTTCGGGGCATCCTGCGGTCCCCAAACACCCCTAAATGGAATATGAAAGCCAAACTGGAAACCTTCTAGTAAGTACCTCGCATAATCTCGTCTAAGATAAGCGGAAAGCCATCGTTCCAGCATAGGGATATTAACTGGGGAGGGGGCCTTTTGCGTGGCTAGCCCCATCAGAGGGCGCTCTGACCGCCCCCTGCCCACCCCTACCTCTGCCTCGTGACTCACCAGCTCGCGGGCACGCGGAGGCGGCGTGAGGGCCAGAGCAAGAGGGACACTCGTGTCGGAAACGACACTGGCGCTTGTTGCACACGCCGTTAGCTGAGAAGCTCCAACACAGCAGGCGGGCTGGAACCCCCTGCCCCGCCGACTGGCGGGGACTCTGTGTCGCAGCCACCTGCACGGCATGGCCGCAATAGTACCTATCACCAGGCGCCAGATGCGTGGGAGTCATATACAAGAGCCACAACTGCTGGCAGGGCTCATCCCACCTCATCTCTGGATGTAGGGCCACTCTCATTCTGAATTCCTCATCGTAAGCCAACCACGACGGGCCAGGGAAATCAACCATCGCCCTATAAATGTTGTCGAGGTATTGCACCATCGGAATGGCCAAATCAGGCCGGGCCCTCAGGTATACCGCCATATAAATAAGGTATGCCGGCAACCAATTGGCCCAGGTATGCGGTGGCTTACGACGACAGGACAACTCCTTGTCCCTGTCATCCTGTCCCTCCCTCTCCTCTTTGGTGGGCTCACAATTCAAGAGGGAGAAAATATCAACATACTCCCCTCGCCAAATCTTATCCCTCATGGCCTGTGACAGATGATCACCCAGGGGCAAGGAATAACCAGCCATCGGCAGAGCCGCCGTCGGCACATTTTGGATGGATGGCATGCACAGCGGGCCCTGAATAGCCCCTGCAACGCTTGGCATACCCCCAGGGGTGGACACCCCTGCCCTAATCGAGGGGCCATTCGGCAACCAGGAGTTAATGGGGCAGTGTGGAAGCAACTGCCCACCCACAGTAACTTGCCGTGGCCATGGCCACTGCACCCCCCCAGTGTGACTGGACAGTGTCGGTGGTGCACTAAATTGAACCGGATACTTACTAGTCGCACCCCCGTGAGCCGCCCCCACTGGGGGTTCCAGCCCACAGCAGGCGTCGGAGCTCACGACGGGCATCAAGCTCTGGGGCCACACCTGACTGCTCCCCATCGGCAAATCAGAACACGAGGGGAGCTGCGAGGCGCCCGCCAGGGCTGGTCTGATGGCCTCGAGCAGCTCGACCCTGTTGACGGCCTGCTGGAGAGTTGCGGCTGACGTGTTGGCCGGGATCGACGAAGGGGCCGTAATTGAAGCGGCGGCTGAACCCCCATCAGAAGGTGGTTGGTCAATGCCCATTGATGCCTCTATCACTGAAATGCATGCTATGAGTGCATCAACGGCCTCCGAGCCCCCTGTATAAGGTGGGCCGGGTGGGCCGGATGGCCCACTAGGTAGTTGCTGAAATGGAAACCCGAAAGGTGATCCAGGGCCCGAATAGGGCCATGCCCAAAACTCCGGCCCATGGGGGGCCGGAGGAATGGTGGGGTGGAAACCCACACCAGGCCCACATGGGCAGCCCTGTCCTGAGCCCTGAAAAGGCCCTCCATGGGCCGGGGCCCCCGAGGGGCCAGCATGCGCCAGCCCAGGGTGCAGGCTTGTGCCAGGCTGACAGGCAGGAGCCTGATCAACCCCACTGGCAGCGAAAAGAGAAATCCTGTTTAGATAAGGCTAGATAACACCCAACATAACAGATGAACCTCCCAATAATTACATCTTCTTCTTGTCTAGATTAAACTTCAACTGGTTAGCTCTCATTCAGTCCATTATTGCAGCCAGGCAGCAATCCAGGCTATCCATAGCTGACATTGAAAAGGAGAGATTGAATTGCAGATCGTCAGCCTATTGCTGATATTACACTCCAAAGCTCTGCATGACCTCACCCAGCAGCTTCATACAGATGAGATGACACACCATATTGCTGTACCAATGGGGTTGAAATCAACTTAACCAGCTGTATCTTCTGAACCTCATCTGTAAGGAAGGATAAGAGCCAGTCCAATTAACCTGTTGTATCATACAATGATTGATGGTATTAAAAACCACTGATGGATCCAAGAAGATGAGCCTGTGTCAGCCTCTTGGAGGAGGTAATTAGGAGGGTGAGCCTCAACCCCAATTAAAATGAATCAAGACTATCACTATACTCCATTATTACCTGCAACTGATATGTGACCTCTCTTTTAATCAACTCCATTGTCACCTCCCCAGCCACTTCAAAAGCCAGGAAGGGATAGAGTCAAGAGTTGAAGTCATGGCCTGGCATCAGTCATCTCGGATTGAAATTGATTCAACATGTGATGCGTTGTTCATTTCTTCACAATTTATTGCCCCAATAACAGAATCTGGATTTCTTCAGTTTTTGATCTAAAACGTGCCACAATTTTTTGTAAGTACTAGTGTGATATTGAAGGTCCAAAAATCTATGTCTGAAGACAGTGAGGTTCCTCAGAACTTTATCAAGCTCTTATAGCCTATACTTGGCCTCACTGATACAATTAATAAAAAATATCTCTGGGCAGATCTAATAGGCTTTACATATGTTCTGAATGCTTTTATGCAATATTTGGTGACCAATCATAGCCTAATACTGACTCAGCAAACAATACTGGTTTACAACTATTAGTTCCAATCATGGCAGACTCAGTGGTAGGTACATAAATGCTGATTTAATACAACCCTTTAGTTCAGTGGATCTACTCTAGGTAGTACTAAAAACTGGATTTTATCTAGAATTTGACTATTCAGTTGTCTGGTGTTCCAAGTCTAAATCTAAGATAACCATAAATTTTCTTCTTTTGACAGTTATAAGAAAGTGCTATAGTTCTGAAAGAAAGCTAGCCAATATACAGACAAGGATGAGCTAAATGGACGGGTAGTCTCATTTGATATAAGGCCACTTCCCAGGAAGAATATGCTAATGACATCATTTCTTTCTTTGTAGCTGAAAATCCATGATCACATTTGTAACTCTTACATTTTTAATAGTATCATTATGTATGTATAGGAGCCATCTTCCTCCAAGAAGCAGCAGGGAATGATAAAAATTAGACAGATTTGCATACATTTCATTTTTTCTAGTTTTGATTTTCACACTAGTTTTTAAATAATTTGAAATGTATTTGCAAAAGCTGGGATACTGTAGGATGACAAGAAACAGCATTAAGAATGGGATATGGTGATAAAACCACAGTAATGGCATTCTTCACCTGCTTTCTGAATTGATAGGAAATGATGCTATGCATGTATTTCTCTCGTCTTTGCAAAAGTGGGAAACTTAAATGGGAATGATAGGTTGTGTCATTTGACATGCTGTAGCATTCTGGTAAATTATAGTTATTAAGAAACATATTTGCCAAGAGGATGTCAGAATAACACTGAATGTGTGAATTTTGCTTCAAAGAAGTTCAGCCTTCATGAAACTTGAACATTTCCCCTTTGAGATGCTGTTTTATTTCCATTTCTTTTTCTGGTTGAGTGCCACCATTTTAATGCTAGTAATTTTGGTAAAACAGAATAAAATCCAATGATATTTTATTATGAATGGTTTTCTTTGTGGCCATTCCCAGGCTTTGGAATTTCCTTCTTAGGGAGCTTTAGTTGCCTCCTTTGCTGATATCTTCTCACTGGCATACTGGCAAATGGATAGCTCTATCTATTCAGACAGACCCTTGCAATCTAAGCTAGGTTACAGTACAAGTTGTCAGATCCCAGAAATGCAGGTGACGTCTCATTGAATTTCTATGGTTATATGGGTCACCAGAGGAAAAATCACTCCATGGGATAAGAAGCATTGGCAGAGAAGATACTTCAATTTTTGTGTGAAATGTGGTTTTAACACCTGGGCACCTACCTCCTCCTCTTCCAAGCTGGCAAGAGAGATCATTGGCTTACTGCACGTGTATGTTGCTTCAGATGCCAAGATGTAGGGGTTCACAACATTTTTCTGCTGTGGGCTGGACCACACCCCCTTGGGCAGCTGTGCAGGCCAGAGGTGTGGTTCCTCCCACTGCTTCTGCTACTTCTGGTGGTGGTGGCAGTGGGTCCATTCACAGCACATTTTTTGGTTGTTGTTTTTTCACCACTTCCGCTGCTTCCTGTGGTGGTGGGAGTGAGGGCAGTGCATTTTTGCTATTTTTGGCACATTTTTGTTGGTTTTTGCCAGTTTTTGCATGTTTCCGGCACATTTTGGGCTCTTTGGTGCATTCTGTCTGTGTTTTCGCCACTTCTCTTGCCTTTTCAGTACTTCTGGTGGCAGCGGAAGTGGGGTCTTCACTGCGGGCTGGATTTATTGGCCCACGGGCCAGATCCAGCCCATGGGCTGTGTAACTGGCTAGGCCCAAGTTATTCAACATGGATTCTCTTTGGTTTTAAACTGTCTCAGAATTGTAGCTTTGCTCTTTGCAAAGGCCTCTGAATTCCTCCTGTGGACCTGCAGCTTTATCTTGCAGGTGGCTCAGAAAAGCCATGTTTTGACTTTACAGCCCGGCCTGGAATGTTCTTCCTGTGTCAACATCCAGAGCAGGGATTGTTATAAGAACCAACCAGGGTATGTTTCTGTTAGCCCTGGATGCTGATTGGCTGTATGTTAATTAGGTAGGCCAAACTCATGTCTTTCTATTAGGCATTTGGGTTTGATAGTCAGTTATTTGGAAGTTTGTTCCTGCTCTGTTAGAGTGAGAGTTTTGGATATCCTGAAGACCAAGCCAGGTCTCTGGCCCTACCCCAATATAATCACTTAGAATTAGTCAGGTTTTCTTTCTTTTATGGCTGAAGCCTGGTGTGTATTTCCCTATCTGTAATTTTTGATTAGTATTTTTGAATCCTGATTTTATATCCTGAAACTTTGAGAAACTACTAATTCGTCAACATGCTTTGTGAACAATAAAACATCTTTTATTCCATCAACAATGCCTGTTCTTTGGGAATGGGGTAAGGAAAGAGTTAAGCCAGATGCCACTGTCAACCACACACTACCTTAATTTACACCAACTCTCCATGATACTTGGCTGGGTTCTGCCAAGGCAGGTAAAGCCCAGGTAATTTGTGGCTTTCTGGCCAGACAGTGTACAAGCCTGCTGTGCCATAGGCAGTTGGGAACTGGAGAGGCCCATCTGGCAAGGTGCAGGGCTAGGCTTGTTCATTATAGGCTGTAGGTTGTGAATCCATGGTTAAAGTGTACTCATTTGTTAGTTATATCTTAGTGTCCACCCCTAGCTCCTGGCTTTTTGGTGCATCACTGTGTTGCCCATTGTGGCATTTGCAGTGATGCAACAATTTTCCCTGGAGGTAAAGACTCCCCTTCTGTTGTGTTTTGAAGAAGAATGGCATATGACAGGACTTTGGGCTAAACAAGAGGTAGTTTATTGGAGTTGATTACAGATAGGTGAAATAGGAGTGAAAGAATTAAGATATTAATTCTAATATTAATTCTGGTTTAAAAGTAAAAATCATTTTCTCAGCTACTCTGTAAAGTTAAACAGATCAGATTGACCTAATCAATATAGAACATGATGACAAGGCTAAAGTAAACAGAAGGCCTTGTGTCCACAAGCCCAGCACAGTTTGTACAGCTGACAGGGATTTCTCTTAGACTCAGAAAACCATAATGCTGAATAATATTTGTGTGACATGACATGAACAAATATTCTGAATGTTCTAACCTGAACTGCATGACAATGTCAAAAGATTAATTAATAATTTTGGCTTATCCCATAGTGATGAAATGTGTAGAAATTTCCTAATTAAATGGTATAAAAAGATGGCTCTGAAAATGTATTGTCATTCAGGGGGATTATTAGCTTGTTAAAGCCCCTCTGAATCTGTTTGGCCAAATAATAATAAATCTCTTATCTGTCTTAGCTGGAATGTGGGTTTGTCGTGTTTTCATTCCGTAACATAGGAACCACAGGTGTCAGCCTGAAACTCCGACTACGACCAGACAACTCAACACTTGAGAAACAGGGGTGAAGTATCACTTATATAACTACAGGAAGGCAGTCGAAGGGATACATTTGCCCGGACCAAATAAGGGCAGAAAAACCTGTGCAGAACCAACTAGAATGATAACAATATATGAACAGGGCACCTTGCACCAAACGGGTGCAAAGCAACAACAGCTCGATCGCAATTGCTGTTTAGGCAATATACATTAATTAAGGCTCTGACACAACATCTTCCCAAGTCTTACAGGCTGTAATTGAAGGGGGGCTATTGTTTTTTTTCATGGACCTATTTTTTTTACGGTTTACATCTGCATTTTTATTAGCCATATTGTGTGTCATTTCCTGCTCACAAATAGGTTGAATATATGTTTGATAGATAGATAAATGACTTAATTGCTCTGAGACAGGCCTTCTACTTTGGAGGAACCTTACTTGCTGGAATGATGGCTTCTGTAGAGCTTCTGTAATTGCTTCCATAATTCTTGTAATTTGCTTGCTTCACACATCTCTCTGCAACAAGTGATATTGCTTCTGACCCTGGGTACTCACACCATTGTCCTGCCTGAATTTATTTGGGATTTCCAATGACATTATTGTGCACTCATAACCTTTCTGTGTGTGGTTTTTTTTTTAACTTACCACCTCTGGCTTTTCTCCCTTATCACTGAAAATCTATTACTGAGAAAAGGATGTACTACTTGACAATGCCTTCTCATCACTAGCATCAAGAGCTTTGAAAACTCTCTATATTGTCTGCAGTTTGGCCATCATCTATTTAATTGACCCTATTGTGTCCTTAGTATTCAAAGTTAAAAAAGACCACTGTGTGCTGTAAACATTTCCTCATCACTCATGATAAAGGTCAGTGCTAAGACTTCCATGGTATAGAATGCTTATGTTGTTTTGTGAGTTCCATCCACTTATGTCATATCCAAATTTGTACATCACTGTGTATATTTCAGTTCCTGCTTCCACCATCCAGTGCCATAATGGAAGAGGAATATCCTCCTTGCACCACCATGTCCCTTCACTAGCATGCAACTTTGCCCATGGAACTCAGTTAATTCCACAGTAAAAAAACATGCAAAACCTATTTTTTCCTTTGTCCTTAACCACCAAGTTTGTTTTGTGCAATTCAGAATGGCCACTGCACCCCTGCTTCCTTTCCACATTCTATTCAATAATGGTGAGGATGTGGAACCCTGAAGGTGGAATGGGTACAACAGAGAACATTGGGTGTTGAATATATAAGAGCAAGTGGTCTTTTTAAGATTAGACTACACACATGAAAATCACAATGGTCTCCATTGACTGAGAGGATACTTATAAGGTCCCTGAAAGTTGGAATCTGACATCCTAACATGCACCTTTAGGGGTTGTATTAGGATTCCCACTTCACAATGCATTTTGCATGCAGGGCTGTCATATTCTACATAATATTATTATAATAATAATAAGAACAAGTAGTTAGAAGAAGTAGGAAAAAATTAAGACAAAAACACATATGTGGCATTTTCCCATCAAAAACTTGTTATTACTTATTAAGATTTATATTAATAGATGGACCAATATATAAATGTGCTATGTTTCATAATGTCTAAGCCTATGACAATCCTTGTTGCATGCCAAGCCATGCCATAACCTTTATTATGAAATGTTTGATGAGTTTTGGGTAGATATTAAAGGATAGATTCAATTTGGGAATAAATCTAAGCAGAAATTTAGCAGTGTCACTCCTATGCCACATAAATCCTATCCATTGGTTGTGATTCTCATTTTAGGCAACTTTGCCTGCTTCTAATTATTAACTTTCTATCACAGAGTATTGGTTGCTGTAAACATCCCACATACAGATCACAAACTGTTTCAATGCGAATGTTCTGAGATCATCTCAGGATGCTTTGATTAGTCTCTGGAGGATGGCTAGGGTTGACAATATCAATGCCATTAGTATCAGCATGCCAAACTTGATCCAGGAAAACAAAGCAAAGTCATGCTGTGAGTCATTTTTTGAAATGCTACCTTTCTAAATTGTTGGTTCCCAGGGAATACATATTCTACTCCGAAGAAAAGGATTCTGTTCTTTAGAAGTAGATTCAGCCCTGTCTGCATATGACCTATGATTCTTGCAACAAATTTTGCAAACCAGTCAATGGTAAAATAGCAGCAATGGTAGAAAGGAAGACAGGGGCCTTGGAATGCACACATAATGTAAGAATGTAAGCACACTCATGTTTTATCTGATTTCCCTAGTTAATTTAAGTTTATTTGTTTAGAAATGAAGGTCACTGTGAAAGAAAGGTTATGAATACATGATTAAAACTATGTCTATTCAACAAATTACTTAAACCATGCAGTTCAGACAAACACATGAAGTCTGTTTATGACAAAGCATTTATTTTAGTTCCCACTTCTTCAGTTAATTCAAGGTAGCATGCATGTTACTTCTTACTTTATTTGTACAATAATCATATGAGTTAAATCAGGCTAAGAGAATGTGGGCTATGGTCACACACACACAAAAAAAAACCTTCATGATCCTGGGAGGGTTTCAGTCCCAAATTCCATCCCTGATTGAATATGATTTGACAATCCAATTTAGGTTAGAGACATAGAATAATTTATTCTATCCAATGATTTCTTCATTTTATACAGCAATTTTTGAAACAAATTTGTATTTGGGTTGTTGTTTTTTACATCACAATCTCATGTCTCTTTAATCAGATGTAAACCCAAGAGTGTTCTCTGAGATTTACTCCCTGTAGTCTGTTCAGGTTACCATGCTATGGATAACTCAAAATTGACTCACAAGTGACTCAAAAATGATCATCAGATGGCACTTAACTAAATTGACAGCCATGAGGATTAACTGCCTTGTGTGGCAAAGTCCACAGGGAAGGGTGATGGTCCCCAAATGGATTAAATCTCACTTAAATCCATCTTGATGAAGAGCAGCAGTTTCAATACTGGTCTGTGGCTGATGAGGACCTTGTATGCCAAAAGGGCTCAGGACCAAAAAGTGACTTGTCAAACTGGATCAGTGGTACGAGTGTCACATGGTGATGGAGAAGATTGGGGAAGATGACTGCATTATATTGTTCCCAGGACAATGTTCATGGCTGAAAGTCAAATAAACATGGTCCTCCGTCGGCATCCCTTCAGTTGGCAGAGGGTGCTATGTATGTCTGGGTCATGCATAAGTATGAACTTTGAACTTCAGGAGTATATATGAAAAAGGAAAGATTTATAGTGTAGTAAAGAAAATGAATAAACTGGATATTGGTATAATGGGAATGAGTGAGACAAGGTGGCTGAGAGTGGGCCAATGCTGTGTGTCAGATGACATGTTCAGGGAACAATGAAAAACATCACTGGAATGGAGTTGGGGTGACCATGAGCAAAGCGATAAAGAACACAGTGCTTAGTGTGATACCATTTTCAGATACAGTAAAACTCCGGATAACGACAAATCTGGATAACGACACCAAATTTTTAGAAAAGTCATGGATCAGATAATGTCATTGCATCGTTATCTGGTGCATCCGTTTCCCAGGTTGCCTTGCACCTGCGACGTTTAAAAGGCTAAGCCTGCGCAGTGCATCCTGTTGTGGGTATGCACGAGGCAAGGAGTATGAGGGAGGTGGTTATTTTTGGAGCCATTTTTGCAATTTTCTTGATTTTTTCATATGCATTTTTGGTAGCATTTTTGGAGTTTTTGCTGCATTCTTTGGATTACAGTACTGTATTGGAGCATTCTTTAGCACGGTGGAAAAGTAGACAGATAAGATTTTGGTTTTGTTTGGCTTGGTGGTTGGGAGGGGAACAATATGTGTGTTGTTAAAAAAAATCCGTTGCTCATTTTTTTTTTGGGGGGGAATTGCTGAGGGGGAGGGTTGCAGTGATACTATACTGTATTTTGGGGCTTGCTACTGAGGTTTGCTTTCTAAAAAAATCAATTCCCCCCCTCTGTGGCTCTGATGTGGGGTTTGTTCCAATTTGTAATGTTTCTGTAATGTATTTACCCTTTATACAATTATTTATTAAAGTTCTATAAGGCTCCAGCATGTTTCCTTAACTTTGCCTTGAATTCTGCGCTGATTACAATGTATCTCTATGGAGTTGACGTTATCCAGGTCATCACCATAGTAAGACACTTTAAAAAAAAAAAAACATTTTCCAGTACTGCACCAGATAAGGACAAAAACCGAATAACGACACGACTTGTGGAATCAAGTTTTGTCGTTATCCGGAGTATTACTGTATTTGTGAAATGGTAGCCATGTTAGTCTGTGTTTCAAGCATATCACAGAGTAAATAAAACAAGTTTGGTTTTGTTTACTCTCTGATACATTTTCAGATATGATCTTTATGAACAAGCTTAAAGACAAACCTTTCAAAATAAATGTCATACACGTCTATGCACCAACTGCAAACAAATTGCATGAAGAGATTGAGGAGTTTTATGATCAACTCAAGGCCGTGCTGAAATACACAAAAATAAATGAAGTTACTCTGCTTATGGGAGACTTTAATGCTAAAGTTTGTTATGGTAAAGTGACTGACATAGTTGGACTATATGGCCTTGAAAATAGGAACAAGAGAGAAAATTGCCTTGTACAGTTCTGCAGAGAAGTCTAGTGATCGCCAACACATGCTTTAAGATGCCACCCAGATGACTCTACACTTGGAAGTCACTTGCCGATAACCCAAATAATATTGTCCAAAATCAAATACAGTAGACTTTGCTCTAACGAACAGAAGGTTTTGTAACAGCATCTTGCCAGTAAATGCCTGACATGGATTAGATATTTCATTAGACCATAACCTGTTAGTATGTCGTCTTCACCTAAAATTGTGTAAAAGTGTAACTAAAACAATGAAAACTGGTTTTGGTGTCATTGTCCTTAGGTACAAAGAATGTAGAATAGTGGCAAAAAGACAATTAGAGAGGAGTTAGACAAAATGAGAAAACATCAAGGAGAAATATGTGAAGAAGAGAAATTGGGGATAATGAAAGAAATAACCCAGAAAGTTGGACAGAAACACCTTTGCAAACAAAAGTCAAATCATAAAAATAAGGAATGAATGATAGATAGCATACTCAGTTTAACAGAAATAAGAAGACCCTATAAGACTCAGAACAAGGAATATATAATGATCTACAAAATGATTAGGTGCAAAATAAGAGCTGCAAAGGAAGCTTATATTGCTGACAGATGAACTGAGATAGAGGAATACCAAAATAAGTATGATTTTTCAACATATATGAAAAGATCAGGTAAGTTACTGGCAGAAGACAACAGAAGACACATGTATTGTTGAAGGACAAGGAAGAGAATCTCACAGTTGAAATAAGGGATGGGCTCAAAGTACGGAAAGTATACACAAGAGAGCTGTTTAGTGGTGAAAGAGGTAAATAGCTTGTTATAAATGTTAATATTGGACCACCAATAATGGAGAGTGTGGATATAAGAGCTTTTCAGAGATCCAAAGATGGGAGAGTAGGAGGGCCAGATGACATCCCAGTAGAAATTTTGAAACTTCACTCTGAAGTTAACAAGAAATAATTGACAGACCTTTTTATCATCATTAATGACACATCACTTCTGAATGATTGTTTGCTATCAAGCTTGGTTACATTGCTGAAGTCCTGTGAGGAGTACAGAATGTTTAACCCCATGAGTCATGCCCTGCCGGAGTGCTGGGAGCCCTGGTCTTGGAGGCCAGCTGGTTCTGGGTCACCTTCATCCATAGTAGGATTTATAAGAAACTAGTTAATTGCCCGGCTTAGCTCGGCTTTTTTTTAAACGTAGGCCAGCCAGCCTTTCCCTCTTGGAAACCTCGTGGGGTGTATGTGGGTCACTCCTGCCTCCCTCCTCCATCTCTCTCTTCCCTCACCCATCCCGCTTCTCCGTCGATGTCACTTACTGCCCGTATCCTTCCCATACATGTGTCTGGCCACCTGGTGGACCAGAAGTCTCCAACAGCTGTGTCCAATGGCATACACCCCCGTATGGGGCTTGTGACTCCCACAGTGCTGATCTCACATGCCCATTTGCCTTCCACCTACTGTGAAAACTACAGCTGAGCTCAGAAGGCTACAGCTGAGCTAGTCAGATGATGTCACAATCTCAAACTACCTGGGACTATGACATCAGCCAATTACATCACTGGGAAATACACACATTGTATAGATCAATTGGGATGCAACTTGGGGGAGGCATACACCCCTCATGAGGCTTGTGACCCACGCAGTTCTGATCTCACCAGCACAAGGTGCCAAATTTCAGCAAGATCGGTCAAGGGGTGTGGGAGCCTTTCGAGCACATAAAAACATAGATTTCTGTTTTATAGATATAGGTGAGAAGAAAACACAGGTGAGATGCAATTTGGCTTCCAGAATTCTATGGGTACTAGAAAAGCCTTTTACAGATGCCAGCATGAGATGATCACAGCATTGGAAAAAATTGGTGTAGATGATAAAGATATTTATATAAAGATAAAGATGATAAAGGGAATTGCCAGAGGTGCAGGCTAGTTTCAGAAGAGGCAGGGGGACCAGAGACCACATTGCCAACATACGTTGGATCATGGAGAAAACAAAGGAATACCAGAAACAAGTTTACTTTTGTTTTATTGACTACACTAAGGCATTTGATTGTGTGGACCAAGTAATTAAAGAGATGGGAATACCAGAGCACCTCATATGCCTCCTGAGAAATCTGTACATGAACCAAGAAGCAACAGTTGGACAGAACACAGAATGACAGAGTGGTTTAGAATAGGAAAAGGAGTAAGACAAGGCTGCATTTTGTCACCCTGCTTATTCAACTTATACACAGAGCACATAATGCACAATGCAGGGATGGAGGAATCACAATATGGGATAAAAATTGGTGGGAGAAACATCAACAATCTGAGATATGCAGACGATACCACCCTAATGGCAGAAAGTGAGGATGACCTAAAGAAGCTCTTGAATGGGCTGAAGGAAGAGAGTGCAAAAGCTGGCTTGAGACTCAATATCCAGAAAACCAAGATAATGGCAACAGGCCCCATCAGTTCCTGGAAAATAGATGGGGAAGAAGTAGAAGCAGTGACAGATTTTACTTTCTTAGGATCAAAGATCACTACAGATGGGGATTGCAGCCATGAAATAAAAAGGCGACTGATTCTTGGGAGACAAGCTATGAGAAACCTGGGGAACATAGTGAAAAGCAGAGACATCCACAATTTTTGCAAACAAAAATTAGAATAGTCAAAGCAATGGTATTCCCAGTGGTAATGTACGGATGCGAGAGCTGGACAATTAGGAAAGCTGAACACAGAAGAGCAGATGCCTTTGAAATGTGGTGTTGGAGGAGAGTTTTGAGAGTCCACTGGACAGCGAGGAGAACAAACAGGTAAATCTTAGAAGAAATCAACCCTGAATGCTCATTGGAAGGTCAAATAGTAAAGATGAAGCTAAAGTACTTTGGGCATCAAATGAGAAGGGATGACTCACTTGAGAAGGCCTTGATGTTGGGAAAGGTGGAGGGCAAAAGAAGAAGGGGGAGGCCAAAGATGAGATGGCTAGATGGTATTGTAGACACAATGGGCACAGAGCTGGGAGGGCTGAGGGGGATGGTGGAGGACAGAGGCGCCTGGAGAACAATGGTCCATAGGGTCGCAAAGGGTCGGAATAGACTGTGCGACTGAACAACAACATCAATAAAGATATAAGAATCATCACCAACCTTTATTGGAATCAGACAATTCAAGTCAGAGTTGAAGAGCAAATGACAGAGCATGTTCAAATTTGCAGAGACAAGTGACAAGGTTGTCTGTTGTCCCTGACGCTGTTTAATATATATTCAGAGAGTATTTTTACAGAAACACTATCAGATTTAAACATTTGCCTGAAAAATAATCCCCCACTAGGTGAGAGCCTTGTTGGGGCAAGGGGCCTTGAGCAGTCTAACTAGGCAGTGCTGCCCATCTCTTCTTAATGATGATAGGCCAGGACTAAAACTCACCAAATCATCCTCCATTGTATCCCTTGGGCAAAGTGAAAGCGGAGGGCACACGTCATGTTCTGCCTAGCCAGCAGATGATGTGATATACAAATGGCTTTAAAAAAAACCATGCAAATGGACTTGTGTTTTCACAGAGATGTCTACGAATGTGCAGACTCCTCATTGAATAATGACTCCAAGGTATCCAAGTACTAAAAAGAATGTGGAATACCTGAATAACATCCAACATACTGATGACACAGTGTTGCTGGCCTCAAACCTTTGAGATCTTCAGTTAATGCTTAATAGAGTTAGAGCTTCAAGGATAAAAAATGTTTTGGATCTCAACACCAAGAAGACTAAATATATTGTTATAAGCTGAGCACCGTCACGACAAGCTAATGTCAGGAACACAAGAAATAGAAAGCGTAGATAAAGTTGTCTATTTGGGGAATATGTTAAATGAAAAGTGGGATACTGTTATTTATGTTAACTGTGTTTTCTGACAGGGGCAGAATGTATCTTTTTTCATGTATCTATTCTTATGCAAATAAGTGGATCGAAAAATGTGCACTCTGTTAGCCAATGGGCTTGTTGCATTATTGTTACTGTTACTGTTTATAGGAGCGGAATGTATCTTTTCTCATGTATCTATTCTTATGCAAATAAGTGGATCGAAAAATGTGCACTCTGTTAACCAATGGTCTTGTTGCATTATTGTTACTGTTATTGTTTATAGTGTATATAAGTCCGAGTTTTGCCCCATCCAAACAGTGTTCAAACCCCACTAATAAAGAGCTGAATTTCACTACTTCACTCGTCTGCTTCTTCGTTCCTTGAATACAAAACTGGCGGCAAAGGTGGGATGGTGTCCCCACACAGCAGCACCATCAGCCCATTTGACCCAGCACATCCAGAGAAATGGGCAGCATACGAACAGCGGTTCTGCCACGCAATGGCCTCGCAGAAGATCACTGATGGAAGCCAGAAGTGCTCCTGTTTCCTCGCTCAGTGCGGTTCTGAGACGCTTGAACGGGCAACCCACCTCGTTCTCCCAAGGGACATGGATGTGGTACCGCTCGCAGAAATCTTGTCTGCACTGAGGAGGCACCTGCAGTCATAGGTCTCGATCTTCCCAGCCAGGGTGGACTTCCACAGAATAGAGCAGCGACCCGGTGAATCCATTGCAGACTACACCGCCGCGTAGCGCATTGATGCTGCCCTGTGCAAGTGGGGCAATATTGAAGAAGCACTCCAGGGCCATCTGCTGGCCAGCATGAGGGATGAAGATGCTCAATGTTGCCTCATGATCAGAAAGACGCTAACCTTCATGGATGTCCTAGAAGAGGCAGTAGCATCTGAGGCAGCATGGTCCGAGATAAAGCTTTTCCGGCATTGCCACTCCACCATCAGTGCCACCGACTCAGCTGTGCAAGCTCAGCAAAGTTCACCTTCATCCTCCTCAGCATCGCCGGGTTCATACCTGTCAACTATCCCATTTTCCCGGGAAAACCCTTTATTTTTAACTCTCTTCCTGCCCCCCTCCCGTTTTATTAATTTCCCTGTATTTTCCCTTATTTTTTTTAAAAAATATCTAGACCTGAGCCCTCACAGGCGAAGCTGCAGTATTTTTGTCCAGCCACCAGAGGTCGCTGTGTGGCAGGCTTTTCGCTTGTGGAAGGAGAGAGAGAGAGAAGGTGTGTGTGTGTGTGTGTGTGTGTGGGGGGGTATTCTGTAGTTTCTCTTTTCCTTTCCTGCCATAAGGCTGCTTCGTTTTTGCTGCTGGGAGCAAGAGTCTACTCTAGGTGAGCGATATATTTCATATATGCAGGGGCAAATCAGTGGGAGGGGGGTTGCCTGATCACTATATGAGAGAGAGGGGGGGATTAATCCCTTGCTCCTCCATGCTAATTGTGGGGGTATTGCCTGGTCACTATATGAGAGAGGGGGGGAATTAATCCCTTGCTCCCCCACACTAATGGGGGGGTGTTGCCTGATCACTATATGAGAGAGAGGGGGGAATTAATCCCTTGCTCATACACACTAATTGGGGGGTGTTGCCTGATCACTGTATGAGAGAGCGAGGGCGGGGAATTAATCACTTGCTCCTCCACACTAATTGGGGGGGGGGGGTTTGCCTGATCACTATATGAGAGAGAGGGGGGAATTAATCCCTTGCTCCTCCACACTAATTGGGGGGTTGCCTGGTCACTATATGAGAGAGGGGGGGGGGAATTCACTATATGAACTGATCACTTTTGAACTGCTAGGATGGCAGGAACTGGGAAAAAGACAGGAATTCATTCCGTCCTGCAGTACTCGGGAATCGAACTGCTGAACTTCTGCCTCCCAGTCAGCATCTTAGTCACTTAAGCCACTGAGTAAAGAAGAAAGAAAACAAAACAAAAGGGAAAGGGTTCTTTGGCCCACACAGCTTTGGCCCATTTCATCTACAATACCATCTAGCCATCTTATTTTTGGCCACCCCCTTCTTTTGTCCTCCACCTTTCCCAGCATCAAGGCCTTCTCAAGTGAATCCTTTCTTCTCATTTGATGTCCAAAGTACTTTAGCATCATCTTTACTATTTGACATTTAATGAGCAGACCGGGCTGATTTCTTCTAGGATCAACCTATTTCTAATACCACATTTCAAAGGCATCTATTTTTCTGCGCTCAACTTTCCTAATGGTCCAGCTCTCACACCCATACATTACCACCGGGAATACCATTGCTTTGACTATGCAATTTTTTGTTTGCAAGGTGATGCCTCTGCTTTTAGCTATGTTCCCCAGGTTTCTCATAGCTTGTTTCCCAAGCATCAGTCGCCTTTTTATTTCACAGCTGCAATCACCATCTGCAGAGATCTTTGATCCTAAGAAAGTAAAATCTGCCAGTTGTATCCAACTCTAGGGTGCAGTGCTCATCTCCGTTTACAGCAAAAGAGCTAGTGCTGTTTGTGTTTGCAGACATTTTCATGGCCATGTGGCAGGCATGACTAGAGCCCAGCAAGTCACATGGCTATATTTGGCCATTTCCACAGACTTGGCCACACCCACAGAGGGGTGTGGCCAAAATTTCCCATATTTTCAAATACAAAACTTGACAGGTATGGCCTGGTTACACCTCTTCATTGGAGTCGAGCGATGCAGAGGGAAAAGTCCGAGCGGTCCGACGAAAGCACCGAGAGCACTGTGACAATCGAGAGAAGAAATTCTTTCACAAGTGTGATGGCTGCGGAGCCCGGCATGACCGCAAGAAGTGGCCCTTCCACACCGCAGAATACTACAACTGTGGGCGAAGAGGGCACATTGCTAAGGTATGGCGACAGCGAAAGCAAAGATCTCCAGCACCTGTGCTCAAGAAGAATCATCACCAGAACACGTCCATCGCCAAAGTGTCATCCGAGCCTGAGCTGTACCAAGTGGGCATCATCAGCGAGCGTTTCTTTGTAGACCTGAGCCTGCAGGATGTCCCCTTCAAGATGGAGGTGGATTCAGGTACTACCTTTTCCATAATCCCACAGTGGGAGTTTTTGAGAATTCCCCCTGCCTCTCAGCCCAAGCTTAAATCCTTTAAAACTTCCCTCCGGGATGTGCAAGGTTGCCAGATTCCAGTCCTGGGGTGGGTAATTTCTTGGTTAAATTCAAAAACATTCTCACATCCTTGCCATTGGTTGTAGTTAAGCAGGGCACTAACTGTCTTATTGGGACCCAATGGTTTAGGCCCCTGGGAATCCAGCTTTCTGGCACCCATGCAATAGACTCTGACCCAATCTGGGACGTTTGTGCTGCACATCCAGAGGTATTCAAAAAGGGTTTAGGTTTATACAAAGGACCCCCTATTGACTTTGAGCTTGACTCAACCATCCAGCCCATCCGGATGAAGCCACGCTGGGTACCCTTTGCTTTAAAGGAGAAGATAGAAGCTGAGCTGGACAAACTGGTGGGACATGGCATCCTAGTGCCGGTGGACTCCGCAGAGTGGAAGACACCAATTGTGACTGCTTTGAAAAGTAACGGGGAGGTCAGGATATGCGTTGAATACAAGTGTACCATCAATAAAGCTATTTGCCCGAACACATATCCTGTGCCCGTGGTAAGCCACCTTCTTGCCTCCTTGCGTGGAGGAAATTGCTTCGCAAAACTTGACCTTGCCCAGGCTTACCAACAATTAACTGTGTCTCCTGCTGCTGCCATAGCCCAGAACATAGTAATGCATAGGGGGGCATTTTAGGTAACTAGACTACAATTTGGGGTGAATGCGGCCCCGGGAATATTTCAATCTCTTGTAGAACATATTTTGAAAGGGTTGCCTGTTGTCCTGCCATATTTTGACGATGTCCTGATCACTGCTAAGGACACTGTCAAACTAGCTGCCAGGCTCGATCGAGTCCTGTCACATTTTGAGAGGGCCGGTCTACGTCGCAGAAGAGACAAATGTGTGTTTTTGGCACAGGAAGTAGAGTACCACATTACACCCCAAGGTATCATGCCCTCTGACTCCAAGGTGATGGCCGTACGGAATGCACCCAGGCCGAAATGTAAAGCCGAATTGCAATCATTTCTAGGATTGTTAAACTTCTATCATGCTTTTCTCCATCACAAAGCCTCAGTTGCCGAACCATTACATCATCTTCTTAAGAAACATACTGTTTGGCACTGGGGCCATTGCCAGGAGAAAGCGTTCCTAGAACTCAAAAGGCTGCTATCTTCGAATGCTGTATTAACTCATTTTGATCCTAACAAAGAAGTTGTACTTGTGTGTGATGCATCCCCTGTGGGGGTGGGAGCTGTGTTATGCCATGTACTAAGTGATGGGAGGGAAGCCCCCATAGCATTCTATTCCTGTTCGCTCTCAAAGCCTGAGAAAAATTATGCTCAGACAGACAGGGAGGCATTGGCAATTGTGGCTGGCACTAAGAAATTCCACGATTACCTTTACGGGAGACCTATTACCATTGCAACTGACCGCAAGCCCCTTCTTGGAATCTTTGTGAATGGGAAGCCCACACCTCAAATTCTGTCCCCAAGGATGTTGTGTTGGGCAATTTTCCTAAATGCATACAATTTTACTTTGGTTCACAGGCCCGGCAAGGACATCAGCCATGTTGATGCCCTGTCACGTTCTCCACTGCCAGGGGTTGGGGAAGCCAATTGTGAGATCATAAGCGACCACCAGGTCCTCATGATTGAGGCATTCGACTCGCTCCCGGTCATCCCCTCAGATATAGCCAAAGCTACAGCCAAGGATATAACATTGATTAAAGTAATTTTTTGGGTACAAAAAGGCTAGCCCGTCTCTCCTCTAGCTGAGAAATTCAGGACATTCCACCACACGCATTTGTAATTGTCAGTGGAATGAGGTTGCCTTCTATGGTGCCAGCGGGTGGTCATTCCTATCACTCTCAGGAAAAAGGTTTTACATTTACTTCACACAAGTCATCCGGGAATTGTATGTTCCAAAGCCGTTGCCTGAAGCTACTTTTGGTGGCCTCAACTGGACCAAGACATAGAGCAGATGGTCGGCACTTGTGCCAGCTGTCAATCCTCTCACCCAGAACAATCCCACCTTCCCTCTCGGGAATGGGATTCTGCTTGGGGCACATGGTCCAGTTTGCACATAGATTTTGCAGGTCCATTTAGGGGTGCCCTATTTTTTTGGTTGTAGACTCATTCTGTAAGTGGCTAGAAGTGATTAGAGTGCCTAATACCACTTCAGCCACCATGATAATGCACCTGAGAAGGCTGTTTGCAGCATTTGGACTTCCAGATGTGCTGGTGTCCAACAATGCATCCACGTTCACATCTGCAGAGTTCCAATCCATCATAAAAAGGAATGCAATTAGGCACATCACTGCTGCCCCATTCCACCCAGACACCAATGGCCAGGTGGAGAAGCAGGTGCACACAACTAAGGACGTGTTTCAGCGTATGGGTGAAGGGGATTTGGAGCTCCAGTTATGCCAGTTTCTTTTCATGTATAGGCTCACCCCCTTCCCTCAGGGCTGTCGCCTGCTGAATTGCTCTAGTGAAGGAAACTGTCATCCTTGCTGGACAGATTGGATCCTTCTAGGGTGGAGGACAAAGGCACAAATATAGAGATCCAACACCAGAAGGGTTTTTCTCCAGGAGACCCTGTCCATTGCCACAACTATGCAGCTGGTGGTCCTATGTGGGTACCTGGGTTTGTGATCGATCAGACTGGTCCTGTTTCTTACGGAATTGAAATAGCCACTGGTCTGATCTGGAGGAGGCATGCAGATCAATTGAGACCCAGAATACTGGAGCCACTGGACAAATACAGACACTCAATGTTAGGGTTGGCCCCCACCCATTTAAACCCATGGGACAGAGGCAATAGTCAGCAACAAGCTAACTTAGACCCAGAGGTGTGTTCTAGGGACCAATTTTCAAAAAGGAAATTTCCCAAAGATGAGGAAACTAGTAAAAAAGAAACTGAAAGGGAAAATTGAGAGAGTCCAAACACTCCAAGAGGCATGGAGGCTGTTTACAAAAACAATAACAGAGGCCCAATTGGAATGCATACCCAAAAGGAAAAAGGGCACTGCCAGTTCCAAGAGGACTCCGATGTGGCTTACAGGAGCTGTTCGGGAAGTGATCAAGAGCAAGAAAAGCTCATTTAGAAGATGGAAGGCTTGTCCAAATGAGGACAGCAGGCAGAAACATAAATTCTGGCAGAACAAATGCAAGGCAACAATCAGGAAAGCAAAGCAAGACTTTGAGGAGCGTATAGCTAAAAATACTCAGAGAAATAACAAAGACTACTTTAAGTACATTAGAAGTAAGAACCCAACTAGGAAGGCCATTGGACCATTAGATGACAATGGAAGGCAAGGGGTTATTAAAGAGGAAACAGAGATTGCAGAGAGACTCAATGAATTCTTTGCTTCAGTATTCACTGAAGAAGACAGAGACCACATGCCCAAAACAGAGCCTATCTTCGTAGGGAGGGAAACCGAAGAATTAGGCAAGATAGAAATAACCAGGGAGGAGGTCCTTGCATGTCTTGTTAAGCTAAACACTAACAAATCACCAGGACCAGATGGCATCCATCCACGAGTTCTCAGGGAACTTAAAGATAAAATTGCTGATCTCCTAGCCGAAATATATAATTTTTCCCTCAAATCAGGCTTTGTGCCTGATGACTGGAAGGTAGCGAATGTAACACCAATTTTCAAAAAAGGATCCAGGGGTGATCCAGGAAATTACCGACCTGTCAGTTTGACATGTGTCCCAGGTAAAGTGATGGAAACCATCCTAAAAGATAGAATTAATAGGCACATAGAAGAGAAGGCGCTGCTAAAGGAGAGCCAACATGGCTTTTGCAAGGGCAAATCATGCCTCACTAATCTGTTGGAATTTTTTGAGAGTGTCAACAAGCATGTGGATAAGGGGGATCCAGTTGACATTGTTTATCTGGACTTTCAGAAGGCATTTGACAAGGTCCCACACCAAAGGCTCTTGAATAAACTTACCAGTCATGGAATAAAGGGACAGGTCTTGTCCTGGATCAGCAACTGGCTAAGGGACAGAAAACAGAGGGTAGCACTAAATGGACACTTCTCCAAGTGGAGGGAAGTAAAGAGTGGGGTCCCCCAAGGTTCAGTACTGGGACCCCTGCTTTTCAACCTCTTCATAAATGATCTAGAGGTAGGAGTAAAAAGCAAGGTAGCCAAATTTGCTGATGACACTAAATTATACAGGGTAGTGAAAACTGTGAGAGATTGTGAGGAGCTCCAGAGGGATCTCTTGACACTGGGGGAGTGGGCAAAACAGTGGCAAATGAGCTTCAACATTAGTAAGTGCAGAGTGATGCATGTTGGGGCAAAAAAAACCAATTACATTTATAAACTGATGGGGTCTGAACTCTCTGCGACAAACCAGGAAAGGGACCTTGGTGTCCTGGTGGACAACTCAATGAAGGTGTCAACCCAGTGTGCCTCAGCAGTGAAAAAAGCAAACTCAATGTTAGGGATCATTAGGAAGGGTATAGAAAATAAGTCAGCATGTGTCATTTTGCCTCTTTATAAATCTATGGTGAGGCCCCATCTGGAATACTGTGTACAGTTCTGGTCGCCATACCTCCAGAAGGATATTATGGAGTTGGAGAAAGTACAGAGGAGGGCAACCAGAATGATTAGGGGACTGGAACACCTTCCTTACCATCTGAGGCTGCAACGGTTGGGCCTTTTCACTCTTGAAAGACGGCGTCTAAGAGGTGACCTGATTGAAGTTTATAAAATCATGCACGATGTGGACAAAGTAGATAAGGAAAAACTGTTTTCCCTATCGCACAACACTAGAACTAGGGGACACTCGATAACACTTTTGGGGACTAGTTCTCAAACAAATAAGAGAAAGTACTTTTTCACCCAGAGGATTACTGGTCTATGGAACTCCCTGCCAGAAGAAGTGGTGACAGCTGTCAGTCTTGACAGCTTTAAGAAGGGATTAGACAAGTTCATGGAGGACAAGAGTATCAATGGCTATAATTATGGATACTTAAGGACAACCTCCAGGTTGGAGAGATAGGCAGGATATCTCTCAATATCATTTCCAGGGAATCCTAAACAGGCATCTGCTTGGGAATACCCTGAAGGAAATGGTGAGCCACTGTGTGAGACAGAATGTTGGACTGGATGGGCTGTGGCCTGTTCCAGCAAGGCTGTTCTTATGTTCTTATGTTCTTATGTAGGAAGTAAGCAATAAATTGAATTGTAGCACACACACCCAAACATTTCCTGTATGTGTTGTTCTCCATCACCTAGTAATACTACAACAGCTATCTATTTATCATGCCAATGGAGGTTTAAAAATGTGGCCTTTGGTGTCTTTTCTAGATTCAGGCCTCTAAAATTACACACACAGTGTTAAAAAGAGTGGCATGCAATTTCATACCAGTATCAGTTGCAATTTTGATGAAGTGGTGTTGCAATTTCATATAAAAATGTAATCCTGAAACACAGCCACGTCTATCCTCAAGCTTCTATTACAACAGAGAAAATAAAGGGTAGATCTTAATTAGATATGAAATGTCTGTTTTGATTTGGAAGTTGTGTCTTTGTGACATTATTACTTACAATATGCTTTTTTGAGATTTTTCTTTAATAATCAGGTTGATTATTAAATTGAATATATCAACATCCAAAGATAAGCATAGTTTCTCTCAGCAGTCTTAATTTTTCCTCTTATTTTGTTTTTATTTTCTCCTCAAAGTTATCTGTTGTAAGCCACTATTTCTCCCTTGTCTCAGGGGTGACAGTGAGATTTCCTCTATATCAGGGAACTTTAGTGATATTTGAAATAGTGGGGTATAATTTAAATGTCAAGAATATAATTCAATAAGAGAAAACTTGCAAAGCACAAAACTTAATCAAACATTGGTTCAAGACTGATTAGAATTCATGCTATTTGGGAATGAGGGTTTGCTGTGGATTGGTTAATACCACAATGAAACTGATCCAAGCATAATGGAGGTTCTACCAAGCTGGTCAGTACTTTCCAGGTAGGTAAGTGACTCACAATTGGGCTCTATTCACCTGATTTTGAAATACTAAAAATTAGAGTAAAGTTGAAAAAGATTACTAAAATAGTCATACAACCAAAATAGAATTTTATGTATTTAAGGTTCATCTGGAGGTACTTCCCCGCTCTAAGCAGTTTACAACAAGACATTAAGAATCAACACAAACCCTGCCACTGACGGTGATATAATGTAAATAAGAAAATTGATTTAGGAAACAGTAGATCTTTAGGTTCAGGAACAAGGACAAAAATGTAATAGATAATTAATCATAAGGACAAATATCATTTTATGCATCTCTGAGTAATTCTGTTTTTTGGCATTTTTTTTTAAGTCTAAGGATGGGGCTTGATATAGCTTTGCTGGTAAACTATTCCAGAAGGTGGGTGCCACTGCTGAGAAAGCTCTCTTTCTAGTTTTAGCTGCCTTTGCGACTCTCAGTGTCAGCACTTGGAGATGTGAGCTCTGTGAGAACCATGGACTTTTGGTTTTATATTATGTTCAATGTTATATAGATATTATGTTCTCTACATGGCTTTTAAAATTAGAAATATAAGTGACCATTATAAAGTTCCTTGAATATATTTGCCTGGAATTTGGCAGGATTATTGGTTGAAGTTCTAACATGTACATGAAATACATGGAGTTTAGCAGCATCTGTATTTGTAGACTGAGGTTGGGGAAATCTCCTCTAATATACTCCTCTGTCTTTTTAAAAAACGCTTCTACACACCTTAGCTTCACCAATACACCCTTGTTGTGTGTGGATGGTGTATATTTTGGCCACACATGACACATACCAAGATGATGAGTCTGCTGCTATGTTTGAAGGGTGTGATGTTTACTCGTCTGAATTAACTGCAGAATTAAACAGCACAGATGTGCTATGTTTCACAAGGCAACAGTGGATAGCCTTAGTTGTCATCTGAAATAATAAAATAGGACAGTACATGTATGCACAATGTCAGCATGATCTCTTATCTGTCAAGTTCTGAACTTGGCAAAGTACTGGGATGAAAAGGGAAATGACAGGTAATAAGTAACTAAGCAATTTATCAGCAATTTTGAGAGCTCAGAATAGAAATCAGCATTTTAATGCCATCTTCTCTTGTCATATAAGGCAGCAAGATAAATGCACATTTTGAGAAACATGGCACAGAAGATGACCTTTACTTTGAATGGGGTAGATTTTCACTTTCACTTTGTTTACTTACCACTTTTCTTCAATATATAAGAATGCAGTGCAAGCATACACAAAGGTATATGGACACAACAGTTTTAGTCATAACATGTATATTACTCATGTTGTACAGTATTGTTTAGATAATTTGTTAAAAATAAACAAATTAAAAACCACATATACTGTATCAATAGAATCTGCAGAATTTTCTCTTTCATTTTAAAGTCTATAAATCACATGACCCGCATAACATGTGAACTTGCAAGACAAATCCACCCTACTAATCATGTATGACAAACAAGGAAAGGGACCTTGGTATCCTGGTGGACAGCTAAATGAAGATGTCAACCCAGTGTGCCTCTTCAGTGAAAAAAGCAAACTCAATGCTAGGGATCATTAGGAAGGGTATAGAAAATAAGTCAGCAAGTGTCATTTTGCCTCTTTATAAATCTATGGTGAGGCCCCATCTGGAATACTGTGTACAGTTCTGGTCCACATACCCCCAGATGGATATTATGGAGCTGGAAAAATTGCAAAGGAGGGCAACCAGAATGATTAGGGGACTGGAACACCTTCCTTACCATCTGAGGCTGCAACAGTTGGGCCTCTTCACTCTTGAACAACCGTGTCTAAGAGGTGACCTGATTGAAGTTTATAAAATCATGCACGGTGTAGACAAAGTAGATAAGAAAAACTGTTTTCCCTTTCACATAACACTAGAACTAGGGGGCATTCCTTGAAACTTTTGGGTATTAGTTCTCAAACAAATAAGAGAAAGTACTTTTTCATCCAGAGGATCACTGGTTTATGGAACTCCCTGCCAGAAGAAGTGGTGACAGCTGTCAGTTTTGACAGCTTTAAGAAAGGATTAGACGAGTTCATGGAGGACAGGGGTATCAATGGCTATAATTATGGATACCTAAGGACAACCTCCGGGTTGGAGAGATAGGCAGGATATCTCTCAATGCCATTTCCAGGGACTCCTAAGCAGGTGAATGCATCTGCTTGGGAATACCCTGAAGCAAATGGTGAGCCACTGTGTGAGACAGAATGCTGGACTGGATGGGATGTGGCCTGTTCCAGCACGGCTGTTCTTATGTTCTTATGATACCCTTGTCTCTGTTGGGGATATGACTATCTCATAGGTATAAAATCTTAAGAATTAGACCATTTTAATTATAAGATGTCACAATTGTCAACATACTGCTTCATGTGGCAGCAAAGAGGACAAAAAGTCTCAACAGCTTAATTGTTAGTCTTTTTTAAATTGTTAGGACCCACAATTGGGTCGCAATGTGACTCTATATGGATTACATTTATTACCCCCACAGATGGTCATTAAAAAAGAACATATGTTTGGGCTTAAAAGAAGGGAAGTGCGGCAACACAATATGGCCGCCGCCCTCTTTGCCGGCACCCATCCCCGAGAGACAGACATCCGGGCCTCTCAGGGGGTGTGGCCACCCCAGCATAAAAGGGGTGGCCACAAGGCGGCTCACCGTCATTTTGAGCAGATCGGCTGGGTGAAGAAGTTTGCCCTGCCGATCTCCGTGCTTTCTATTTTTTCAGGGCTCGGATGGCCCCAAAATAGAAAGCCGCCACAGCGCGGCGGGTGCGGGTGCGGGCTTGTCCCTTGCCCCAGCCTCAGGCACCCGACCACTCCTCGGGCCAGAGGGCTCAAGAGAGAGCGGGCCAGGTGGAGGACCCCAGGGCTTTTCCCCATGAGTCTCTTGCCCCTGTAGGGCACCCTGTGGGGGTGATCTACCCCAGTGCTGAGTCCCCGCCGAGGCGGAGGACCCGGGTGGGGGTTGCATGGGTACCCCCCATGGCAGTGGCTTTGCCCCCTGCCTCCCTTGCCCCTATTGGGCATTCTGAGGAGGGGCTCCTCCCCAGTTTGGATCCCCCCCGGGTCAGAGGACTGGGGTGGGGGTTCCACGGGCTGCGCCCATGGCAGCCTCCCCCAGTCAGGGGCCGGACAGCCTCCCTTGGCCTCGGGGGGTCCTGGGGCCTGCTCTGGGGCCCCCACCTCATGGGCCGGACTTCCTTTCCTGGCCCTATGTGAGCTGGGGACCTGCCCATGGTCCCATTCTGCCCCCACCTGGGGGGCATGGGTTGGGCACCCACTCATGGGCCCCTGCAGGGCTGGGGCCTCTCCCTGGGCCTGATTCCCAACAGCCTGGTGGGCCAGATCCGGCTGGCCCACACGCACTTTTGGCATGTATTGCGGCATTGGAGCATGCCGCGGGCATGGCTCCACCACCCCTTGATGGTTTGGGAATGTCTGAGGCAGGGTGGCCTCAGGTGTTGCAACAGTCCCTCAGTCGGGTTGAGCTGCTCGAGACTGTCTGTCCCACGCCTGTCGACCCTCCGCAGCTCCCCACGTGGCCACATTGTCGGGGCTTGCCTCCAGCTGGCACACCAGGATGGCTCGGACCACAGACGGCACAGAGCTCGGCTTCGCTTGCGAGCTCCGACGCCCCTCGTCGGCTGGAACCCCCGGTGGGGGCAGCTGGGGGCGGCGGTGGCGTGTGAGTATGATAGTCAACCAAGAACACACTTTACTCATCCCAATGCAAATATGGCGGTACAGTGGCCCTGGCCTGAACAGGCCACGGCGGCCTTGCCCGCTCCCGCCTTGCCGCCCCCTCTTACTTGGGGGGCTCCTTATGCACCGGCCATTCCTGGTGTTGCCCCTCCCACTGTCAATCTGCTGTACCCCAGTTGGCTGTATGGCCCACCGACCAATGCGGTGTATCGCTCAGCGCCTACCACTGCCCTGCCTATGGCCGGCTACTCCCTACCCCTTGGTGACCACTTGTCACAGGCCACAAGGGCTAAGATATGTCAGGGAGAATACGTTGATATCTTTGGTCTACTTAATCATGAACCCACCAAAGAGGAGAAAGAGGGGCAGGATGACAAGGACAAGGAGTTGTCCCATCGTCGCAAGTCGCAAGCCGCCTCGCACGTGGACTAACTGGCTCCCCGCCTACCTCATTTACGTGGCAGTGTATCTGAGGGCTTGCCCTGACATGGTGATCCCGATGATACAGTATTTGGACACCATTTACCGGGCTTATGTTGATTTTCCCAGCCCGTCATGGTTGACCTATGATGAGGAATTTAGGATGAGAGCTGCCCTGCATCCCGAGATGAGGTGGGATGAGCCGTGCCAGCTCTTTTGGTTACTCTATATGACCCCATCATGCCCGGCACCCGGTGACCGGTATCACTGTGGAAATGCGGTGCAGCGGCCCGGCGCAACGCAGTCTCCCTGCCAGCTGGCGGGGCAGGGGGTTCCAGCCCACCTGCTGTGTTGGAGCTACTCATTTTCTGGTGTCTGCAATAGGCGCCAATGTAAGTTTAGGCAAGAGTGCCCTTTCTGCACTGGACCGCATGCTGCTTCCGCATGCCCGCAGGCCGGAGGGACACATGGCAGGGGTCGTGGGCAGCACAGGCCAGCCAGGGGTGCCACTGACACAGCCCCAAATCCTAAAGGCTCCTCCCCAATTCGTCTTAAAGTTCTTGAACGGTGGTTATGCATCTATCCTAGGAAGAATGACGCAGTTTATTTGTTGGAAGGTTTTACGTTTGGCTTCCGCATCCCTTTCATGGTTGTACACGCACACCAGGATGCTCCAAATCTGCTGTCACTTCGGGGTAAGGAGGGCATAGCTGCAGAGAAGATAGCCAAGGAGCTTAGGGAGGGGAGGGTAGCTGGACCCTTTGACAACCCCCCATATGTGAACTTAAAGGTGTCCCCTCTCGGCTTAGTGCCTAAGAAGTCCTCTGGTGAATTTCATTTGATTCACCACCTTTCCTACCCTGAAGGCTCATCGGTCAATGATGCTATACCGGATGACCTTTGTTCCATCCGGTATACATCTTTTGACCAAGCCTTGCAAATGGTCCGCTCATTGTGATATTATCACAATGTGATATTAAATCAGCATTTCAATTGTTGCCAGTACAACCTGATGACTTCGAGCTGTTAGGTTTTTGTTTTCAGGGGAAGTTCTACGTAGATAAGGCTATGCCCTTTGGCTGCTCCATTTCGTGCTCGGCCTTTGAATGCTTCAGCACCTTTCTTCATTGGGCTTTCGTTCAGAGGTCAGGGTCCCGGGCTGTGGCCCACTACCTAGATGATTTTTTATTTGGTGGTGAACACGGCTCGGGCACCTGTGGACAGTTGTTAGCTACTTTTCAGGAATTCATGGCGGAACTTGGTGTTCCCCTTGCTCCTGAAAAGACAGAGGGCCCTGATACCACTCTCACTTTTTTGGGTATAGAAATTGACACCTTGGCACAAACGTCCAGGTTACCTCGTGAGAAGGTGACCCGGATCTACGATGCAATTTTGGCTATGCTAGCCAAACGTAAGGTGTCTCTTCGCGAGTTTCAGGTGCTCCATGGGCACCTCAACTTTGCTTGCAGGGTAGTCACTCCAGGCAGGGTGTTCGCAAGGTGACTTTGTGACGCCATGGTGGGTCTTTCCAAAAAGCACCACAGGGTTCGACTCACCAGGGGCTTGAAGGCTGACCTGTCTGTCTGGCTTAATTTCCTGAAGGAGTTCAATGTGGTGTCTTTTTGGCGCACAGAGTTGGTCGCCACCCCACACTTTCAGGTCCAATTGGACACGTCCGGTTCACTGGGTTACGGCATCTATTTTAAGGGTAGGTGGGCTTATGGTAGGTGGCCCAAAGAATGGCAGGATACTGAGCATCTTAGGGACCTCACGTTCCTGGAGTTTTTCCCCATTCTGGGCGCGCTCATGCTCTGGGGTCACATCTGGACAAATTCTGTGGTTCATTTCTGGTGTGAAAATGCTGTGGTAGTGCACATTGTCAATGCACAAACCTCCAGGTCCCCTAGAGTTATGGCCCTAGTTAGGCAGTTTGTGCTGTGGTCCCTTCGCCTTAATGTGCTGTTTAAGGCTAGACATGTTCCGGGCATTAACAATGATATTGCTGATGCTTTATGCCACCTGCAGATCTCCCAGTTCCGGGTCTGAGCGCCGGATGCAGAGGAACTTCCGTCTCCACTTCCGAGCGAGATGTGGACCTTTGGCGAGGAGAAGTGAACCGAGCAATCGGCATGTCTCTCGCCCCATGCACACGTAAGGTGTATCAGCACATGTATCTTCAATTTACAGCATTTTGTAGGGATGCACACCTGCCTGACTTATGGCCAATCCCAGTTGAACATGTCTTGCAGTATATGGTGCACATTCATAGTCAGGGGTTAGCTCCACGCACTATTGCCACTAGGCTTACCCTCATCTCACCGGAGACTTCCGCATACGTCGTGTCTTGAAAGGGTGGACGCGTGAACGCGGCTGCTGCCCTGACACGCGCCAACCTGTTTCCCCTTCTCTGCTGGCTAGCCTTGCTAGGGCTTGGCATAGCCTTTGCTATGACCGGTACGAAGAGTCTCTTTTACACATGGCTACCACAGTGGCCTTTTTCGGGGCCCTTAGGATCAGTGAGCTGGTCCCCCTTTCTAAAGGTGACATGTCGCGTAGGGCATTTGAACTTGCTGATGTTTCCCTCACCCAAGATTCGGCTCACCTGAGGATTCGATCCTTTAAAGCTGATCAGCAAGGCAGGGGCAGTTGTGTGACACTTCTCCATTGTACCTTTGCTGACATTTGTCCCGTCAGCGCCCTGCATCGATTCTTGGCAGTGCGCGGTTCGCACCCAGGCCTGTTGTTTTGCCACCAAGATGTCCCCACTTACCAAATTCCAATTCTGGAAAGTTACGGGTACTGCACTTCGCAGTTTAGGGGTCCGTGGTGCGTGGTACGGCACTCTTTCCTTTAGGATAGGTGCCTCATTGACGGCTACCGTGTTTGGGTATTCAGAGGCCGACATACGTCGGATGGGCAGATGGGGATCTGCGCATTTTGCTTTGTATGTTCGTCCTATCCTTGCATGAGTGCCTTCCCTGCCCTCACTTTATTCTCTTTTATTGCAGACCCTGTGTGTTGGCGCACACCGGTGGAAATCTGGCTGGTTTGACACAGCTACGTGTATTCGGCTGCACGTTATGCAGCGTCATCGGATTGGGGTCCCCATCTCAGACTACATGCAGCCGCGCATCTTTGGTGGTATGGTTTGCGCGGCATGAGGTGGCCGAAGCTGATGCCATTTCTTATGTCCATTAGGGACACCCCACCTCCGGATATTCTCCTAATTCACCTGGGAGGTAACGATCTCGCACAGATCACCGGCCTTGGGTTGATGGTATCTGTGCGCAGGGACCTGGAGGTTTTACACCACATGTGGCCGCGGACGTGGCTGCTATGGTCCCAGATCATACCCTGGCACCACTATAGGGGAGGACTTGCTCCACGTGGTTTGGACCATGCCCGGTGGTCGGTGAACAGGGCTGTCACCCGGTTCCTTGTTCAGCACGGTTCAGGAACATCGGTCCCACATCCGGGGATAGGGCTACAGGACTATGGCCTGTATCGCAGAGATGGGGTACACCTTTCCATGAGAGGTATGGACCTCTTTTTGGAGGATTTGCAAGCGGGCCTGGTGACCGAGTTGGTGGTCGGGGGGGGGGGGGGGGCGGTGAGTCATCATGGACGCCTCCCCGTGTGGCAGGTAGCACTGGTAAGGTAAAGTAGATAACCCATAGGTAACCGGCAGGTCCGCAGTTGATTGGCCAACCCAAGGACAAAGTATATGGTAATTGGGGCTGGCCGGTCAAGGGCGAACCATGAACGGGGTGATGCTATGATCTAGACAGCCTGCATCACCTTGATATTTTACTGGATATACGTCAGATCCTGGACTCAACAGGCAGCATCCTGACTTGGGTCAACAATTTGTTTATAGTGATAAACAAATTGATACAAATGGATACAAGGTAGCCAATAGTAATTGGCAATTAAGGGTGGGTCCTTACCAGTGCTACTGCGGCCTGCTTGCCTTAATGAGTTACAAAAGTTGAAGTTAAGTTTAAAGTTAAGTCATAATTTAAGATTAAGGCATAATCAATAAAGTGGCCCAAATTGTAAATCCAGCAACGTTGTCTGTGTCTTTATTGGGGGGGCTGGACCGGCAAGGCAGAATTGCTATCTTGTAGAAGATGGAGCTAGCTTGTTGTTTGCCACTCAGAGGATGATCCAAAACAAAGGAACACAAAATACAAGAAAGGAAACTTCCATCAAACATTTTAAAGAACTTCAAATGGTAAGAAATGTTCAACAGGAGAATGGAATGTGATGAAAAGTCGTAGATTTCCCTTTGTTGGAGGTTTAGCAAGCAGATGTTACACAACTGTTTGTCAGTATTGCTTTACCTGTGGATTTTTGCACAGGAGATTGAGTTGATGATCCTTGAGGATGATTCACTCTGAAATGGTACAATTCTATTCTTCAGTAAAATGTTCAAGATCATGACATGACTTCACATGTAACACAGTTGAGAATGAACAAGAGGAGATACAAAATAGAATTTTTGGGTGATGGAAAATTGCTATGTAGACTTGCAAAATTTCCATTCTTGTCTTCTAAACCTGAACAGCAACTCTATGGCAGTCTGAAAGTAAGTGATGAAATGTAACAATGATCTAGTTTCAGTCCTTAAAAATCATAAATAATAGATACAAATATCTTCAGCTAGATATGTACAAATGTTTCTCTTATGGAATTGTTCTTGAGTTGCCTTGATATATGAAAGTCGAAAACAGTTCAATTTGATGAGTGTAGGAGTCTTCAAAATTATGTATTTACTTGCAGAGAGGTTGAGAGAGTCATGAGATTCAAATCAATCCAAGAGATTAAATATATAATTAAATGGCTATATTAAAGTATGACAATAAAAATTCAACTACAATACATACAGTAGATTAGGTTAGATGACCTCCAGTTTAAATGAATGTACATGTGGTCAAAAAGTGAAATTGAAAAAGTTTAAAGCATCCGTCATTTCAAAATCTGTTAGGTAAACTCCCGAATATAATAGACTGAACATCAATATGATCCCAGTTTTAAATTAGTTCCACTGTTTGTCTTTGCATAAGGATTCAATTCATTGGGATGCATTCAGCTGTGAAACTAGCAGACACTTATTGTAATTTCCTGAAAATAGCTATCAATAGTAGCATGAAATGGGGCATGGTGGAGTGCTAGAGGAGTGAGGAATAGGCCAAAGTCAGCCGCTGGATATTTTTCATAATTTTTGCTCATTAAAGGTGAGCTGCTATTTCCATCTCTTCCCACAGTCTCTGGTATCACCATATTCTGCAATAAGTTCCTCCCCAAAAATGGGTTTTGTTGGAGTGTAAAGGAATGCCTTAGACCAGAGGTGCCCAAACTTTTTGGTCTGCTGACTGGTCACATGGCCGAGTGTGCCAGTCACATGGTTCCTCCCACCTGGAAGCAGAAGTAAAATGTGCATGTGCAGAAGGCACCCACACATGCACAGAACGCTGCCATAAATGACCCACGGATGTCGTAAACACATTTACAACAGTCATGAGTCATTTATAACAGTGTTCTGCACATGCATGGGTGCCTTATGCACACTGCATGAATGTTTTACTTCCACTTCCAGGAGCGGTGAGGGCGACGCAGGCTGAATTAATTGGCACTGTGTACAGATCCATCCCACGGGCCGTAGTTTGGGCACCCTGCCTTAGACTCACAAATGATTTTAGAAAACCATTTTTGCTGTAAAAAGCCACCAGACCAAGAAAAGCAATCAGTGATCAAAAATGCAAGTGTAAAGCACGTTGACAGACATAAGCAACCTGGAATTTGCACAGTGAAATTATAGCCACAAAATGAACATCAGAATAGAAACATCCCAGAGCAGCTACCTTAAGATGAAAAATACAATATGCAAAGTTATCTTAAAGATATGCAATATCTTAAAGTCTGTGTTGAGAATATGTGTTGGCTGGTACTATGATAAGACCCCTGGTGGCATAGTGGTTAAACTGCTGTACTGCAGCCAGAAGGTTGTGAGTTCGATCCTGACTAGGGTTCAAGATTGACTTATCCATCCATCCTTCCAAGGTCATTAAAATGAGTACACAGCATGTTGGGGACAAAATGCTAATTAACTTGTGAACTGCCCAGAGAGTGCAGTAAGCACTATGGGGTGGTATATAAGTGTAATTGCTCTTGTTATTGCTATGCATACTCAGTTCTACTATGCTACTTGGAAACATGAACTTTAACAAAAGTAATTAGAGAAAAGGAAAAGGCATTTGCAAGTTTGATTTATTGCAAAATTTTACAAAAATTTGGATCAAGCTGTTGACCAATGAAGAAAAATAAAGACAAAGAATGCTTAGTACACATTAAATGCATATAGTTAGAATATTTTCCTTACACAATTAGAAACAAAAAAAATATGGATTGTTGGAACTGATCATTCAATGTAAAATGAATGTGAAAAGAAATGAAGGAAGGAAAACCTATTGGTTTAACAATTCTGGGGAATGTTTTAGAAGTAGAACTGCCACATCTGAAGTCAGTAGAGCCACAATAATGTGTGACCACCAGGAGAAGAGAACATCATGAGAAGAGAGAAAAATAAGTATTCTATTTATGCTAAGGTTAGATGATTCCCCAAATCTTGGAACTTGTGTTTCAGTTCTTTAGGAATGCAGATTTCCAGATACATTTGCCAATTAGCTGAGAACATTTAAAAAGATTATTCCCTGGATGGCTACATTCAAGAGGCTGAGTCAAATGCTAACCTATTAGATCCTCTTTTACCTTTTGTTGTGTCCTAAAGCATGTGCCTTTAAACAATGTACCTATCCATGTGTATCCAATGTAACCTTTTCCATGTGTAACATTGTAACCTCAGCTGCATCACTGTAACCCCTAATAGGACGCGAGCTAGTGACCATTAGATGGCAATAGTGAGCATCCAAGCTCATTGGTCCAAGACTCACCTAAGAGCAACAGCGCGGGAAGATTCCCGCCTCCACCTTCACCTGGACAAGAAGGGCGTGACCTGAAATGAGGTCACACGGACAGTAGCCAATAGACTGTCAAGGAGCCACATCCAAATGTATAGCCACTGCATATATTGAGCTGTTCATCCGCCATTAACACATGTTCCCTCTGACCAGCATGTAATAAAGTTGTGTTAAGCCAACTCTTCGGCTGTCCTGGTGTCTTTGGTCCAATACACTAAATTGGTGACGAAGGTGGGATCATGGCTGCCCACGGGACCAAGACATACGCCGGTTTCGACATCAAGAAACCGCAAGACTGGGAACTTTTCGAAATGGACTTCCAAGGCGCGCTGGTGGAGTTCGAGGTGACGGACGAGGCAAAGAAGAGAGCCATCCTCACCAGAATGCTCGGGCACGACGCCAAGAGGGTATTGATTGACCTCATCGCACCCAAAAAGGCGGCTGAGTTCAAGGCGAAAGAGTTCCTGAAGGTGTTGCGAGACAATTTCCGGCCCTCGGTAGCGATGTTTCCCGCTCGGAGCGCGTTTTGGAGGCGAGTCCAAGTGCCTGGTGAGTCGGTTGCCGCCTTCGTAGCGGCCCTGCGTCTGGCTGCCGGCCCATGCAAATGGGAGAACTTGGAAGTCACCCTCAGGGACTGCGTGCTATGCGGCCTGAAGGATGCCGAAATCCAGCGCACGCTGATGAATCAGGAGCCGCCCCCCACATTGCAGGAGGTCCTGAAAGCGGCACAGGCCGCGGAAGCCACGAAGGCCGGGGTACAGGAGCTCCAGGACTGGCGTCCGAAGGCCGACAAAACAGAGAGTTCGGTGCACGCAGCCCGGTGAATTTCGAAATCGTCCGCCGAAAACAGCGACGACGAGGACGTCCGGAGGGTCCGGAAGGAGGGCGGGCGCTGCGACGGCTGCGGAGCGGCTCAGGACCGCGCCAGGTGTCCTTTCAGAAAAGCCGAGTGCCACAACTGTGGACGACGCGGGCACATCGCCAAAGTATGCAGACAACGGCGCAAGGACCGGGGGAGCTCGTCCGACCGCGCGGCGAGGCCAGACCGCTCGACGAGAATCAAGGATGGCGCCTGGCCCACGAGGAAGCAGGACGGCGTGGGCCGCATCTCCGACGACAGCGACGACGACGCTCCAGTTTTCAGCGTGTCCTTGGGACACCCCCGCTACTTTGTTGAGGTACTGGTGCAAGGGGCCCCTGTTAGGATGGAGATTGACTCTGGCTCCTCATATTCCCTCATTTCCCAGAGGGAGTTTTTGAGAATTGCCCCCCGCGTACGGCCCAAGCTCAAAGCGTTGAGGTCCACGCTTCGGGACGTGCAAGGGAACAGTATCCCGGTATTGGGGGTTGGGAAATTCCAGGTCCAGTATAAGCGGCACGCCGCGGAACTCCCCCTAGTCGTTCTCAAGGGGGGTAATTGCAGCCTCCTCGGGACTCAATGGTTCCAGCCCCTGGGTCTGTTCATTGGGGGAGTGCACGCCGTTGGGACTGATCCAATACAGAGAGTGTGCGATGCGCACCCTGAAGTCTTCAAAAAGGGACTTGGGAAATTCAATGGACCCCCAGTAACTTTCGACCTGGACCCGGAGGTCCGCCCAATAAGACTCAAACCGCGCAGAGTGCCTTTTGCACTAAAGGACAAAATAGAGGCAGAACTGGACAAATTAGTGGGCCAGGGGATCCTTATTCCTGTTGATTCTGCGGAGTGGGAAACTCCAATTGTCACGGCATTGAAGGCAAATGGGGAGGTTCGCATTTGCGCCGATTATAAGTGCACCATTAATAAGGCAATCTGCCCTAACGCGTATCCGGTGCCGGTGGTCAGCCATTTGCTAGCCAGGTTACATGGGGGAAAGTGTTTCGCTAAGCTCGACCTGGCACAGGCTTATCAGCAACTCATGGTAACCCATGCCGCAGCTGCTGCACAGACCATAGTCACGCATAAGGGGGCGTTCCAGGTGACGCACCTCCAATTCGGCGTGAACTCGGCGCCTGGAATTTTCCAGTCGCTCGTGGAACGCCTCCTCAAAGGGCTGGACGGCGTTTTGCCATATTTTGATGATGTTTTGATAACGGGGGGGAGTGAGGTTGAGTTGGCTGAAAGGCTAAACAAGGTCCTGGAGGCATTCGAACAGGCGGGGTTGAGGTTGCGAAAAGACAAATGCGTCTTCTTCGCGAAGGAGGTTGAGTTCTTAGGGTTCCGAGTAACACCCGAGGGGATCAAACCGTCCAAATCCAAGGTGGCCGCCATCAAGAAAGCCCCTCGCCCCACCTCCAAGCCCGAGTTGCAGTCATTCCTAGGGCTCTTAAATTTCTACCACTCCTTCCTTCCTCGGAAGGCGGCGGTGGCTGAGCCGCTTCACAAGTTGCTCAAGAAAGATGTGGCATGGAAGTGGGGCGATGACCAGGAGAGAGCATTCACGGAACTGAAACAACTCCTGGCGTCAGATGACATTCTGACCCATTTCAACCCCAAACGGCCGGTGGTACTGATCTGTGATGCATCGCCGGTGGGGGTGGGGGCAGTGTTATGCCACGTGTTGGAAAACGGGAGGGAGGCCCCAATAGCGTTTTACTCCAGGTCCCTGTCCCAAGCGGAGAGGAATTACGCCCAGACAGACAGGGAAGCGCTGGCGATAATTGCAGGGACCAAAAAATTTCACGATTTTCTATATGGCCGCCCCTTCACCATCGTGACCGACCACAATCCCCTACTAGGCATTTTCACCGCAGATAAGCCCACGCCACAGATCCTGTCCCCAAGGATGCTTAGGTGGGCCGTTTTCCTCAACGCCTACCAGCACGCGTTGGTGTACCGGCCCGGGAGAGAAATCAGCCATGCGGACGCCCTGTCGAGGTCCCCCCTCCCCCAGACACACAGCCACGTGGGCGGGGAGGAGCCGGACCGCCAGGTGCTCATGATAGAAGTCTTAGATTCGCCCCCCATAGTACCCGCCGATATCGCTAAAGCGACAAGCAGAGACAAGATGTTGGCGGCGGTTAGCTCCTGGGTACAGAAAGGGTGGCCAGCGTCTTCCCCAGCGGAAGAATTCGCTCCGTTTTTCAGGAAAAAGTTGGAGCTGTCCCTAGAGAGGGGGTGTCTCTTGTGGGGGCAGCGGGTGGTGATCCCCACATCCCTCCGGCCGCGGGTGCTTAAACTGCTGCACGTCAGCCACCCCGGAATTGTGCGCTCCAAAGCGCTGGCACGGAGCTACTTTTGGTGGCCCCAGTTAGACGCCGACATCGAGCACATGGTCGGCACTTGTGAGAGTTGCCAATGCTCCAGGCCGGAAGAGGCCCGTCTTCCCCACAGGGAGTGGGATGCGGCTAAGGGGCCGTGGTCCCGGATACACATAGATTTCGTGGGCCCGTTCCGAGGAACTCTGTTTCTCCTTGTTGTGGATGCTTTCTCCAAGTGGTTGGAGGTCATCCCAGTCACGAGCACCTCCTTGGCCGCGACAATTAAGCATTTGCGGAGAATTTTTTCCACGTTCGGCATACCCGACACTCTAATTAGCGATAACGCTAGTTGCTTCACGTCCGCTGAGTTCAGGGCATTCACAGAGATTAACGCCATCCGGCACATCACCTCCGCCCCTTTCCATCCGGCCACCAATGGCCAAGTGGAGCGCCTCGTCCGCACCACGAAGGACGCGCTGCGGCGCATGGGCCCCGGGGACCTCAACCTGCAAGTGTGTCAGTTTCTGCTAGGGTACAGGGTGACCCCATTGGCGTCAGGATACTCCCCGCGGAGCTCTTAATGCGCAGGAAACTGACCACCATTCTCACTAGGCTAGACCCCACGAGAGTAGAAGACAAGGGGAGGAACATCGGGCTAGAGGCCACAAAGAGTTTTAGCGTAGGCGCCCCGTGCACTGCAGGAACTACGCCAGCGCGGGGCCAGCCTGGGTACCGGGGGTGGTCGTGGAGCAGACCGGTCCCGTGTCGTACTGCGTGGAGACCAACATAGGTCTACTCTGGCGGTGGCACGCGGACCAGCTACGGAACCGGGTCCCGGGAAAGCAGGGCGCTGAAAGCGCGGAGCCGAATTCAGTGTTAGGGTTCTCCCCCACCCGTTTAGCCCAAGGGGGAGGAGAGGGGGGCCCAGAGTCCCCACCAAGGGGGGAGGAGAAGGAATTTGTCCTCGTAGATATCCCGCGGGATCCCCCAGCAGAGTTTAATTTTGAGTTACAGAACCGGGGGGGTTTTCGGAGTGGTCCCCCACCCATCCAAGTGAGAAGAGGGGCTTTACGTTAGCCCCTGGTGCCCCCGGTTCACCCACAACAGAATCTACCCTTTCCCCTAAAGCTGCAAAACCGCAGCAAGCCACTAACAAGTCTCCCTCTCCCATTACAGGACAAGGGTCCAGGGAACAAGGAAACGGGAGTGGCCCCCGGGGGGGCCAACCCACGTCGCGGCCCAAACGCGAGTGCAAGAAACCATCTTGGTTAAGAGACTTCGTCTCATCCTAGGGGGGAGGGATGTTGTGTCCTAAAGCATGTGCCTTTAAACAATGTACCTATCCATGTGTATCCAATGTAACCTTTTCCATGTGTAACATTGTAACCTCAGCTGCATCACTGTAACCCCTAATAGGACGCGAGCTAGTGACCGTTAGATGGCAATAGCGAGCGTCCAAGCTCATTGGTCCAAGACTCACCTAAGAGCAACAGCGCGGGAAGATTCCCGCCTCCACCTTCACCTGGACAAGAAGGGCGTGACCTGAAATGAGGTCACGCGGACAGTAGCCAATAGACTGTCAAGGAGCCAGATCCAAATGTATAGCCACTGCATATATTGAGCTGTTCGTCCGTCATTACCACATGTTCCCTCTGACCAGCATGTAATAAAGTTGTGTTAAGCCAACTCTTCGGCTGTCCTGGTGTCTTTGGTCCAATACACTAAACCTTTTTGCTGGTTTGAGATGTCTTCGTTCTTCTGTTTTTGAAATATATTGAATTATTTATTTTATATTGTTAATTAATTAATTCTGTAAGTTTTCTTGTTTTATTTCTTTCATTCTGATTGTTTCACGCATGTGCAAAAACTCCCTCAACTGAGAGACCTCAGTCTCTAATTTATCTTGGATTTCAATCTACCTGTGGCTAAAAGAACCACGATAGTTTTGTCTGGAAATGTCACAACATGACATTTCTTTTTTTAAAAAAAGTACTTTGCAAGATGTAAACAATCACTTCTGCAGCTATTTTTTCCTTTTCTGTCAATAAGCAAAGGGAATTGTTGGTGCTACATGCTGTAAATAACTGTTCACTTTGAAGTGTGTGTGGGGGCAGATATAGATAGCTTTTTTGTAAGTACAAAAAGTTGTGGTTGAGGAACCATTTCAGTACTCTTTTCTAATTACATGCAGAAGGTAAAAGCAAGTTAAATTTCCTAGACTCAGTTTCTGGGACACCTTCATTGAGCTGTCCACCAGGACACCAAGAGTTCAGACCCCATCAGTTTATAAATGTAATTGTTTTTTTTTTGTTTTTTTTTTTTTGCCCCAACGTGCATCACTCTGCACTTACTAGTGTTGAAGCTCATTTGCCACTGTTTTGCCCACTCCCCCAGTGTCAAGAGATCTCTCTGGAGCTCCTCACAATCTCTCACAGTTTTCACTACCCTGTATAATTTAGCAAATTATACAGCAAATTTGGCTACCTTGCTATTTACTCCCACTTCTAGATCATTTATGAAGACTAATGAAAATGCATAGCAGATAACTTCTAATTGTGATGGTTAGAAGGACCAAACTTCTGTTGACGGACATGCTATGTATGGTATTGACCACAGAATCTTAAAACATCAAAGCAGAAATTTAAAAAAAATCTGGTTTTTCTCCTTGGTAAATCTACCTCATTGGCTGAGTAGCTCGGTAGTTTAGGAATGGATGAGAGTTCAATTACTCATTGTGCCTCCTGGGAGCATACCTGTCAAGTATCCTGTATTGGTTGGGATTTCCTGTTTTTCCTTGGTTTCCATCTGCAATGCAAGCGCGGCGCCAAAATGGCCGCCGCGCTCTTTGCGGCCCCCCCACCAGACGAAGAGCATCCGGGTAGTTAGGGGGCGTGGCCAGCACCCTTATGAAAGGGGTGGCCACGAGGCAGCCAAGCTGCCATTTTCCGAAGCGACGGAGAGGAGAAGTTTTTCCAATTGCTCCGTCGCTCTCTCTCCTTCCTAGAGGCAAGACCTTAGAAGGAGTCGCTGCAGGATTTGCTTTAGCAGCGACGGGGCAGAGGAATTTGCTCCGTCGCTTCCTCCTTTGTTAGCCTCTGTTGAGGCTCCCTTTCTGTAAGCTGCTGGATAGCTCAGTGCTTTAAGTATTTGTCTTTGGGGACAAAGGTTGGGAGTTCGATTCCCCACTTTTCCTTTGCATCTTTGCGAGGGGCTTAATTAGGTCAGCAGTTTGATACCTAGGCTGCAGCCTTAGAGGTAGGTCTTTGGCCTCTCATTTATGCCTTCTTGAAAGAAGGCTTAGGCGGGCAGTGGTCGGGTCGGAGGACCGCGACTGCACCCCCTCGATAGGACCTCCAACCGGAGGCTCCCACCGGGATTGGTGGGGTAGGGCAGCTCAGGCTGTGGCCCGCGGCCCTCCGCCCTCAGACCGGCCCTGCAGGGGTTTCGGCCCTCGGCCCTCAATCCCTGGCCACGGGTGTGGAGCAGGGGGGTGGGCCGGGCGCGGTTGCACAGCAGGACTTCCCCGGCCCTGCATGGGCCAGAGTTTGGGCATGGCCGTGTTAGGGCCTGGCTCTCAAGTAGGGACCTTGGACCATGCCAGGTGGGCCGTCCGGCCCACCTGGCTCCACTTATGCAGGGGGTTGGCAGGCATTACTGGCCCACGTGGTGGTGCTAGAGGCACCCCTAGGGATTGGCCATTCAGAGGATTCGGCACACGCCTGCCGGCTACGGGCCGGAACAATTGGGAGGGGGGCCTGGCGCTGCCTCACAGCGCGTTTTGCCCGTTAGGGGCCGGGTTTCGGACAGGGCCCTATTCTAGCCCAGGTTCTCAAACTGGGGGCCTCTGACGCTATACCGAGTGGGCCGTCCGGCCCACCTGGCCCACCTACTAGGGGTTTTTTCGTGGCAGGCCCCTTTCCAAACGTAGGAGCCCCTTTGTGTCTGCCGGCCACTTTGATCGCGGCCACTCTCCACAAGGCAGCCGGCTGGGCTGTGCTTCTCATGACACGCCGGCCTGTGCCCACTGCTGTCTCGCGGCTTCCCGTTTGTCTGGATCTGCGGCGGGAGTGTATTGGAGGTCGCCTCAGAGCTCGATTTCGGTCGCGGGCTCCGACGCCCACCGTGGGCCGGAACCCCCGGTGGGGGCGGCTCACGGGGGTGCAACTTGTGAGTATTACATTCAAGTGAATGCACACACATCACAGTCCATTCCCGGTGGGGGCAGTGCTCTTGGCCTTGCCTATTTGAGGCTGGGGGGCATCACTCGCCATCCTATACCAGTGCCCCTTGGTTGCATTCTGGCACGACGTTTGGGGGTGGGGGTTTACGCTCCTGGGGCGGCACGTGGCATCACAGGGGCTGTCCGGGTCCCGCTGTGCATGCCCGCTGTACATCATGCTTCAGCATGGGCACTGCCGTCAACTGGTTATTCATGCCCCCCCCTAGTGATCATCTGCTCCAGATCAGGAGGGAAAAGATTTGGTGGGGGGGGGGGAGTACGTGGATATATATTACCCCTATGAACTGAGACCCGAATGGGGATGGGGGGTACGGGCTGGACGATAGAGACAGCGTGTGGTCCCCCGTAGTAAGCCACCATGCACTGAGGCGTCCGCCCTCTGAACGGTGTGGGGCATCGTGGGGGCTGTCTGGATCCTGCTGCGTAGGCCCCGTTACACAGGACGTCCCGTAGAGGGCCTGGCTGAGGATCGGCTACTACTGGCCCCGGTTGATTATTGGCCGCAGGCCATCAGGGGCAAGGGCCGTAAGGCGACATGTGGATTTTCTCCCTATTGAACCGCGAGCCCACTGGCAGGAGAGAGACGGATGGGACGGTTGAGGCAAAGAGATGTCCCACTGTCGTTAGCCACCGAGCACCTTGGGGCCCACTATCCTGGTTGATCGGATGGGCCCATTACAGTTGGCTCATCGTGGGGGATGTGGACGAGGGTGGCTATAGATATCCCGAGAGAGGGGGGACGGGTTCTGTCACCAAGGGTGCTCGTGTACATCAGTTCCACGGAACGGTGCCTGGTGATGGGCACCATGGTGGTCATGCTGAGCAGTGGGCTTTTCAGACACTGGCCCCAAGCAGACTGGTCGGGCGGGGGGTTGCAGCCCGCCTACTGTGTTCGGCCTGCTCAGCTGACAATGTGTGTACTAAGCATCACGGTCGTGACCGACTTGTGCGCAGGGGCGATCAGAGCTCCCTCTGAACCACATATTCTTGTTGTTAGGCCCCCCCAGCCCCTATTATAGTCAGCCTGGGGGGATGTCACTCTGTCTCCCAAGAAGCGAGGGGGCAGGAAACCTGCTGGGGGGTTTTCAATGGGGTTTTTTGTATCCATTCGGGGTACTGGGGGCCCCAGGATGCTACTAATCTGGTTCCCTTCCAGGGTAACGGGGAGGGGGCTCCACTGTCCACAGTTATGGAAGTTGGGGGCTATGAGAGTAGCGGGGGCCCTTCTTGGAACCACCTTTCCTTAGTCGAAGGTATCCCCCATGAAGCTCAACTGAGCTAGAAAAAGGGTGAATGTAATATAATCCTCCATTCGGCTTACCCTGTGGGTGCTCCATTCAGGGATGACCTTCCTGATGACCTTGTTCGGTCAGGTACTCGTAGTTGCCTCGGCTACTATGGGTGGCGTGCTCACGCAATTCTGGTCCTGTTTTGACACAGTGTGATATGCACTCGGCTTCCAGCTTTTTGCCAGTGCACCCCATTATTTAGACCTATCAGGTTTTTAGGTTTTGAGGGGGATTTTAATTAGATAAGGCCAATCCCTTTCTGAATGCGTTAATTCAGGTTCAGCACCCGACCGATGTGGGACTTTCATTCAGTGGGCATTTGCTCACAGGTTGGGGTCACGGTCTCCAGCCCATTACCTCGACAACTTTTGGGTCCGGGGTTAAACGGGGCTTGGACACGTGTACGCGTCTCCTCATTGCAATTCAGACACTCAGGTGGGACCTGGGTATCCCCTTGGCACCTGAATAGACCGAGGCCCCATCTTCTAGTCTCACATTTCTGCCTTTGGCATTGGTTGCCAAACATATAGTATGCCCCTTCTTATTCGGGGGTCACTTGGTGGGATCGGACCTAGTGGTCCGCCGTAGGATATCTGGCGCGGTCAGATGCCGCCGGCCTCTCACTTATGGGGTTTACTCTACTGGTGGGTGCCCGGATTTCCCCCGTGATCACAGTGATAGTGCTTTTCACCTGTTTTGGGGAGCACTGCGCCTATGGTGCAAGGAGTGGGCCTACTCAGTGGTCCAGTTGCTGCGTGGCAATACGGCAGTGTTGCGCATTGTCAACGCCCTGAAATGCTAATCCCCGGGCCCTGACTGTAGTTTGTCTATTCGTTTGCGAAGCCTACGCCGAAATGTGCTGTTCCAGGCCAGACGTGTCCTGGGTGTGAACAATGACCTTACTGTGCCTTTTCCCCACCAGCGGATCGCTCGTTCCCGTGCCTTTATCCAGGAGCGGAGGAATTCCACTTGCCACTTTGGCCAATAGCTGGAAGTTAGGCGAGCTGAGGGGGACCGGACATGTCATTGGCACATCGCACGCGTAAGGCGTATCACTATGAGTTCATGTATCATGTCAGGGGTGGGTGGACGCGAGAACGTGCCCGCTGCCCCGGCACGCGTCACTTTTCTGCCCAGCATTTCGACCCACCTCGCACGAGGTGGCATACCCATGTACAGATAGGTAGGAGGTGGCTCTTAGCCACGCGGCTACTATGGTAGCCTTGGGGAGCGCTCCGCATCATTGAGAGGGTCCCAGAGTTGGTACCACATGTGTAAGGCGGAGGTGTCTCGTAGGGCACTGGAACTCGACGATGTCTCTGGCACATGAGTGGGCTTGAGTGGGGATGCGGTCCTCACGGGTTTTTTCAGCACGGTAGGCGGTCGTGTATACTGCTACAAGACATTTGAGACATCGGTCCGGTTGGTGCCCTAGAGGAGTTGCTTGCACTTCGTGGCACGCACCATGGCCCATTTTTCTGTCACCAAGATGGGTCTCCCCTTACTAAATTTCAATTTTGGAAGGTGACCGGTAAAGCACTAGACAGTGTTGGCCTCCCTGGGGCTCGTTACGGCACCCATTCTTTCAGGATAGGGGCGGCTTCTACTGCGGCTGCTTTTGGGTACTCCGGGGCGGAAAGACGCCGCATGGGAAGGTGGGGATCACAATGTTTTCAGTTTTGTGTTCGCCCTCTTCAACTGTGAGTACCAGTTTAGTCACTGCACTGTTTCTTCCCCCCCTTTTTTCCTTGACAGACCCTGGGTGTCGTATTACACCGGTGACAGTATGGCTGGTGGGCCACAGCTACGTGCATAGGGCAGCGTCGTACGCTGCGGCGACAGAGTGGACCCCGACTGGGACTGGGTGCATCCGCAAGTCTCAGGTGGTGTGGTAAGCGTGGTATGTTATGGCGGGAACTGTTGCCATTCCTTTTATACAGCAGGAATGCTGACCCGCCAGATATTCTGATCATACACCTTGGGGGCAATGATTTGGGACAGGTCACTGGACTATCGCTGAAGCATGCGATTTGCGGTGACCTGGCTTACTTACATTATGTGTGGCCTGCCACAACCCTCATTTGGTCAGACATGGTACCGCGGCATGCTTACAGGGGAGGGTTCGACCTCCAGGCCCTTGATCGAGCTCATCGCTCGTTGAGCAGGGCTATTGCCCGGTTCCTTCTCGACGAGGGTTGGCGGCGCGTCATTAGGCACCCCGCAATCAGCCTACAAAATTATGAGCTTTACTCAGGGGATGGGGTCCATCTGTCGCAGGGAGGTATGGACCTCCGGTCAGGAGATTGGCGAGCAGGCCTGTTGACCGAGCTGACGGTCTGGGGGGGGGGGGGGCGTCGAGCCTTTATTAGCCTCTCCGTGTGGCGGGTAGCACTGGTAAGGTAAACATTTATGACCCACAGGTATCCGGCAGGTTCGCAATTGACTGGACAACACTAGACAGGCACAAGTTGATTAAACGTTGTCCGGTCAACGACGAACCAGGCGATGGGGTGATGGCAAGAGCTATACAGCATGCATCACCCCGTTATTTTACGGAAACGCGTCAGAGGGTGGGGTCAATAGTTAGGTATTGACTACGGTCAACAATTTGTTTGTTGTCAACAGACAAATTGATACAAATGGATACAATGTAACCAATTGCCGTTTGCAATTTTGGGTGGTACCTTACCAGTGTTACTTCGGCCTGCTTGCCTTAAGAATTATAATTGGTTGAATACCAATAGAAATTTATAATTCGGACTAGGGCATGAATCAATAAATGTGGCCCAATGCCGTTATCCACTTTCATCAGTGTCTGAGTCCTTTATTGGGGGGTGCGCCTGCAATGCAAGCGCGGCGCCAAAATGGCCGCCGTGCTCTTTGCGGGCCCCCCCCCACCGGATGAAGAGCATCCGGGTAGTTAGGGGGCGTGGCCAGCACCCTTATAAAAGGGGTGGCCACGAGGCAGCTGAGCTGCCATTTTCCGAAGCGACGGAGAGGAGAAGTTTTTCCCCTCCACCCCCTCCCTAGTTAACAGTGTGATATTTTGGTCGCTTCAGGGCCGGGTGGGAATTTTTGGCTGGGTCCTACAATTGGCTCTCGGGTCCTGGCTTTTTTGCCCATCCCACACTGTTGCTATGGTTTGATATAGGGGTTTTCGTTCTACTGCTGTTGACTTTGGTCACATGGGCGGGTAGCACTGGTAAGGTAAACATTTATGACCCACAGGTATCCGGCAGGTTCGCAATTGACTGGACAACACTAGACAGGCACAAGTTGATTAAACGTTGTCCGGTCAACGACGAACCAGGCGATGGGGTGATGGCAAGACCTATACAGCATGCATCACCCCGTTATTTTACGGATACGCGTCAGAGGGTGGGGTCAATAGTTAGGTATTGACTACGGTCAACAATTTGTTTGTTGTCAACAAACAAATTGATACAAATGGATACATTGTAACCAATTGCCGTTTGCAATTTTGGGTGGTACCTTACCAGTGTTACTTCGGCCTGCTTGCCTTAAGAATTATAATTGGTTGAATACCAATAGAAATTTATAATTCGGACTAGGGCATGAATCAATAAATGTGGCCCAATGCCGTTATCCACTTTCATCAGTGTCTGAGTCCTTTATTGGGGGGTGCGCCTGCAAAGCAACTTTCTGAAATTCTGTTCCATTCTTTCTGGCACTGTATGTTTTCTTCTGGAAGACAAGATAGATACAAATTATTCACTAATACTGATAAGCCTTCATCTGCACCCTAATGGGAATCTGAATATATGCCTTAAAGCATGGATGTGACACATGCAGAGGATTAAAAAAAAACCAATCATTTTAAAACTCCAACACTTTTGGGGGGGGTTGAACTCATTACTAAACATGTCATTTCTGAAACCAGGAGATCATATCAAATACTGTTGTTGTTCAGTCGCACAGTCAATTCCAACCCTTTGCAACCCCATGGATCACCCCATGCCAGGCTCCTCTGTCATCTGCTATTGTGCAAGACCTATTGCAAATACTTCAGGGTTACTTCACTCCTAGACATTCTAGCAGTTTCTCTAAGAACCATTGTGTCATCCTTCCAGTATGTACATGCATGTGTATGTTTTGTAAGCATCCTTGATTATCTCTTTATTTTCCTGCAGTTGTTCCTACCTCTGCAGTTGTTCCTACCTTCCTGGAGCTGCACAGAAAGCAGTCATGGGGAAATGATATTCAGACTACTGAAGATAATTGGAAATTAGTCCATATGTCTTGGTAAATAACTAATTTTCCAGAGAAGCATCTCCCACTGTCTGCCTCCATATTGTCTTGGTAACATATGGAGATTTTCAACACCAACATCGCCAAGATAATCCGCTGATTATTGCCCAGCTGCCCTGTTCTGGGTAACCAGGTCCCTCCTTGGTAGGGTGGGATCGGTGCCCAGTTGGTAGGGCTCAGCTGAGGACTTTGCTGACCATCTGGTGGAGAAAATAAATTGGATTCGTTCAGGGCTGAATCCCGGTGTGGATGGGGAGGGTCGGGGGGGGGGGGACAGGAGCACAGTCTTGCAGTACGATCTGGGATCAGTTTGATCCTGTTGTCCCTGATGAAGTGGACAGGCTCCTTGCAGCTGTGCATGCCACTACATGTCCTTTGGACCCCTGTCCCTCCTGGTTGGTGAAAGCCTCCAAGGTGGTGACAGGTGGCTGGGTCGGGGCGATAATAAATGCATCATTACGGGAGGGGATGTTTCCTGCACCACTAAAACATGCTTTGGTGTGCCCCCTCCTGAAGAAGATATCCCTTGACCCAGCTGTCCTTAGCAACTACAGGCTGGTTTCCAACCTTCCCTTTCTTGGTAAGGTATTGGAGAAGGCGGTGGCGCACCAGCTGCAGAGTGTCCTGGAGGAAGCGGATTATCTAGACCCCTTTCAATCAGGATTCAGGCCCAGGTATGGTACAGAGACGGCATTGGTCGCACTGATGGATGATCTCTGGTGGGAGCGGGACAGGGGTTATCCATCCATCCTTGCTCTTCTTGACCTCTCAGCAGCTTTTGATACCGTTGACCCCGGTATCCTTCTGGAACGGCTCAAAGGACTGGGGATCCAGGGCACTGTGTTGTCCTGGTTTTCCTCTTTTCTGGAGGGCCGTACCCAGTCGGTGTGGTTGGGAAGAGAGGTCCAGCCCTAGGCTTCTCAAGTATGGGGTGCCTCAGGGTTCGGTGCTCTCTCCTCTCCTATTTAACATCTACATGAAGCCGCTGGGTGAGATAATTTGTTCCCACGGGGTGCGGTACCATCAGAAACTGGATGACACTCAGTTGTACATCTCGGCCCATGGGGACTCCAGTGATGCCCTTGAAATTCTATCCGGATGCCTGGAGGCCGTTGGGGTCTGGATGGGGTCAAATGGGCTTCGGCTGAATCCCAGCAAGACAGAGTGGCTGTGGATAAGGGGGCCCGTGTTATCCAGGGAACTACCATCTTTGGTACTGGATGGGGCTGTTTTGCCCCAGACAGACCCAGTGCACAATCTGGGGGTCCTTCTGGACTCGCGGCTGCTGCTAGAAGAACAGGTAGCAGCTGTGGCCAGGAGGGCTTTTGCACAACTTCGGGTGACTCGCCAGTTGCACATGCTCCTGGGCCGGGTCTCCTTGCTTATGGTCACTCACGCTCTGGTCACTTCCCAACTATATTACTGTAATGCACTCTACATGGGGCTGCCCTTGACGACCATTTGGAGGCTGCAGCTGGTCCAGAATGCGGCAGCCAGGGTGGTGATGGGGTGCGGACGATATGCCTGCACCTCACCGCTACTTTGGGAGCTGCACTGGTTACCAGTTTGTCTCCGGGTGAAATTCAAGGTGCTGGTTTTGACCTTTAAAGCCCTATATGGCAGTGGGCCAGGATACCTTAGAGACTGCATCGTCCCAAGAGTGTCTGCCCATCAAACCAGAGAGGACCGGAGGGGCTCTCTGATGGTGCCATCAACTAGGGGTGCACATCTATCCAGCACCCGAAGGAGGGCCTTCTCCGTGTCCGCACCAACCCTCTGGAACCTCCTGCCAACAGAACTAAGACATGAAAGGGAATTGTTGCCCTTCAGGAAAGGATTGAAGACCTGGCTGGCAGGGCAGGTCTGGGGCCCTAATGGGAACATGGGCCCTGCCTCCTGGCTTATATAAACAACTAAGAACTCTCTCTTCTTTTTATAGTGGGTGGGTGGGTCTTTTAAGGTGGGTGGGATATGGGTTTTTTAAAGTGTTTTTATCTGTTTTAGTAAACTAGTAGTGACAAACACACCCGGAATAATATAAAGTAGGAAAAATTTAATATGCTAATTAAAAGTTGGTTCACTGCATTACTATTTGAGGGGTTCTAGGAAACATCATATATTATATACACATATACAACATTAAATATCTGGGTACAACACTCCGAGTAATAGTAAAAGGGTCAGTATCAAAAATAATACCCCTCCCCTCCCCTTCGGAACTGGGTAAGTCGAGAGAGTGCAAATTCCGTGCAGAAGCGATGGTGCAAAGTCAATACGTGTCAGCACGTCCGCATAATAAAGTACATAATCGATGATGTAAAGTCTATCTATACGTAACTGAACAGTATGGAACGTGGATCATCCAGTAGACGACAAAACCCAGTAGGGGGGGAAAAAAATGCACAGTCGCGAGAACACAGTATGAATGAACTTAAGAGGTTCACGCGCTAGAAATGATACTCTAATAGACTCTGAGGAAGTCTCCGAAATGTCGCCATACCGGAGGGACATCAGTATTTAATGGACTGTGCATTTTTCCCCCCCTACTGGGTTTTGTCGTCTACTGGATGATCCACGTTCCATACTTTATTATGCGGACGTGCTGACACGTATTGACTTTGCACCATCGCTTCTGCACGGAATTTGCACTCTCTCGACTTACCCAGTTCCGAAGGGGAGGGGAGGGGTATTATTTTTGATACTGACCCTTTTACTATTACTCGGAGTGTTGTACCCAGATATTTAATGTTGTATATGTGTATATAATATATGATGTTTCCTAGAACCCCTCAAATAGTAATGCAGTGAACCAACTTTTAATTAGCATATTAAATTTTTCCTACTTTATATTATTCCGGGTGTGTTTGTCACTACTAGTTTACTGTTTTACACCCTGGCCGTCTTTCCTTTTTATCTGTTTTAGAACTTGTTGTAATGCCGCCCTGAGTCGGGTTCTACCTGATTGGGCGGCATATTTAAATATGACTAATAAATAAAAATAAATAAATAAATAAATAAGACTGTTTCCCCTATAATTGGATAATGTGGTTCAAAAGGCAGGGTTATGTAGATACTGGGCTGCTTGTAGTGGTGAGACACAAAATAGAAATAATCTTCATAATGGACGCAGATGCTATGATAAGGAATAAAGAGCATACACTACAGTGGTACCCCGTATAACAAACCATATAACAAAAAGTTTGTACAATGAAGCGTTCATGCGCTTTTTGCGATGTACTGTATAACGAAAAAAAATGTTCATTATACGGATCAATATTGGCTATACCCTGTACAACAATTTTTCCATTGTACAGAGTATATCTAATAGTGGTCCATATAATGAACTTTTTTTAATTATACGATGCATCGCTCATAGCGATCCATATAATGAAAAAACCGTATAGTGAAGATCTCCGTGGAACAAAGTTTTTTCATTATACAGGTTTCTACTGTATGTAGAAGCATTCTTGTACGAACCTAGTTTCCCATTACAAATTCTCCCACTGAGAACTCACCAGTATTTCTTTAAACACCATTTGAAAACCACTAATGCAAATATTAATGCTGTGGGGGAAGCTTATCCTGAATTTATCAACAAAACTATTTCTGAGTTACTTTTCATTCTGGGCCACATATTTATGTGACATTAAGACATCTTTTTATGTGGGTAGAGCTGAGACTCCTTCAGGGTTGGGCAAAATGAGTCTCTATCCCTGTTTTCTCATACTGGAACACCACCATGCTTGCCTGGCAATAGGCAGGAGCTGGCTTCTCAGTTTGAAGAAGATTATCAAAACTATACATATGTTATGATTCTGCAAAACAACAGAACAAAAATTCAAAGAGGATAGAATGAACGAAATGTGGTCAATGCTCTGGAATGTCTGCTTCCTGGTATAGGGGTGAGACAATACAGGTTTTAATGCCTGCCAGGCATTGGTCTCAGTCTCTTTGCCTTGGACTTCCCACAGCTGACCCACCTATCTTGCAGTCTAGAGTGCTTTTTGGGTTGCTTTCAGGGGCCAGGCAGGAATTTTTGGGGCCCCCTACTCTGGCACCAGATTTTTACCACTACCAGACTACCCCAATGCAGGTCAGGGGTTTTCAATAATTCCAATAAATTGTTGCCCAAGTTTTCATACCAAAAGTTATGCATCTTGCCTCTTTATTTCATAGTGGGGAAGGAATCTTTCATCCCCTTTTCCGTAGTGGTCAACCGAAATGGTTTGTTCCCAGAATTGCTTGATAGCTGGCTGTGAAGCCACAGATTGGGAGTTTGATTCCTCACTGTACCTTCTTGTCATGGACTTTATGATCCATAGGGTTGCATCCATATCTGCAGTTCAAAAAAATAACATCAACTGCAGCTTAAACATTCTTACAAGTACATTTTTTGCAAAAAATGATTGAACTTGCGTAGTTTATTTATGCAGACAAGAAGATTCAGATTTGTTTTTTCCTAGTACAGAAATTAGACTAACATAATATAGATTTTATTTTTAGAATAAGGAGTAACCAATTTTTCAGAACTTGCTTTCCTCTGTCTACTAACACCATATTTCATTGTAAAGTTTTTTTGTTTTTTGTTTTTAAAAAGCCTTTTCATGTTCTTTGTCTGCATGTGCCTGAATATTCATTTACCAACGAATTTAGGTGCATATTCTTTTCTTTTTAAAAAATAATAATCTTTCTTTGCCTTTTGAACACTTGACTGTGGAATCTTTTAGCAGCAACTGGGATAAGTAGCTGTTATGAATGTCATCATAGTGAAAGGTAAAATCCAAAAATCCTGCATGCAAAAGGCTGTAGGATGCCTGTTAAATGACACACAATTTGGGAAAGGTTTTTGAAATAAAAGAAGAAGCACTCTATAAAATAATGAGAAACACTTTGAGGTTCTCAAAACTACCAAAATAGATTCTGACACACAATAGATAATTGTAATTTGAAGATTATTCAAATGCTGAAGACACATCCTTCTTTACCCATAATGGGTTCCTTTGCCCACTGAATGGGTTCTTATGAATACATTTCATATGACTATTAAATACTCTCATGTTCAGCTTGAAGGGAGTCTACACACTGTGATAAACAAGCATTAGAACACAGAACAAATCATTTTAAAAAGGCCTAGTAAATTATGTCTCCCATGTTTGAAATTTTACAGTTTGGAACTATAGTTTTCAAGGTCCCCTAGACAGCATACACACTGACCAATGCCACCTCAAAAAAGCAGTCATATTTTAAGTAATTGTGTTGCATTGCAAAATTAATTTTGTCTTACCCTTCTACCCCCAAAATAATATTGCTGCTTGGGTTTTTCCCTGACCCTCCAAGCATCACACAAACATTCATCTAGAGTGAAGTACCCTTCTGTTCAGAAAAGGACAGGCAATTACCATCACTATTTTGTTCATCTTTCAAGCACCATTCAGGGATTTCATTGTCTACTACTTGGCTCCCTAGATTTGGAATGCTGGACCTGTTATTTGTCTCATTCTGTTCTTGAAACCTGAATCTGACAGTCTTTCAGAAATTCTTTTCATTCTTGTAGATTCATCTTCCTTTGCATTAGAAGGAGGTCCTGTTACATGCTATGCTGCACAGGATTATATTCTTTTTCCTGAAGATCCTGGTTATGCACCACTGGTCTCTAAGTATCTCAAGTACTTCTTCTGTAAATACGGTATGAACAGGAACAGCTACTCTACCTCACATACTCCTGATAACCTTGATTTGGTTGCCTCTTTTTCTACCCAGGGTTTTTGCAAACTTGCCAAACAAAGCTTTCGCATGATATTGCCTTCTTGTTCTATTTGGCTTTAGGCAATATCTTCAGTCCCCCTCTTGTACGCACACCTTACTATGGTATTGGTGCCTGAAAGAAATAAAAAAAAGAGAAAGGGCTAAGGTGGTACAGAAACTTGAACAGGTCTCGAATGCAGTGATCATGAATTTTACATGCAAATTTCAAGGTTCTAACTCTAATTTGTAAAGTCCTAAATGGTTTCAGATCTCGCTACCTTTTTGAGGTTGGATGCATGTACTGTACTTCTTTGTGGTGATGACAATTTATTTGATGGGGCGTAATCTTGATTTCCAACTGGGATAGGAGGCCAGGCTAGTATGGAGTAGAGGGCCAAGTGTTCCATGAGATGGGACAGCTTGTGGCCTAATGTCCTATGTGCTGGTTGATAAATCCCTTTTGATGCATTGTTGCACCACAGGGATGGCAATGATATTGTTCAGTCTGGTAGATGGCAGAGAACCTGGAGCACATCCTACAGAGATGGTCAGAAGTGGTCATTGTCTAGTCAGCCATCATGGTTAGGTGATATGGTCAGAAGAGTACTGAATTGTGAAATAAAGGCATGGGCTTGCCATGCATAGTGATGCCTAACTGTATCACCCCAATATACAGTTGGGAATGACAGAGTTTATCTGTCAGATTTGGGACTTACCGGTTTAACAGTTACCTGCAGAGGGGCCATTTGTCTGTTCTTTATGGGCAGATGGTCATGAGAAGCCATGTTGCTGCTAGCTCTGTCTTGGAACATGTAGTGCTAGGTGGATGGGGTTAGCAGTGAATCGTTTAGGGCTGCCACCCTCAGCTCTTGATAAGTATAAATGATTAACATCACTTTTTAGGTGCAGGGCACAATACATAGTCATTAGCTTCCTTGTTTTTTGGTTGTGTAATTCCATTTGAGTCCAATCAATCAATCAATCAATCAATCAATCAATCAATCAATCAATCAATCAATCAATCAATCACTATCAAAGCAATAACATCAGAAGAGGTATACAAGTACCTGGGATTTCTGGAAGCTTCTGACCTGCTACACAAGCAAGTCAAAAGAGCTACTTCTACAAGATAAATAAAGCAGGTCCAGTAAGTCTTGAGGTCAAGACTGAGTGGAGGCAATATCATCAAGACAATTAATACCTGGGCAGTGCCTGTTATACGATATTCAGCTGGAATAATCGATTGTACCCAAATGGAATTAGACAACCCAGGTGGCCATTTTGCCCTGCCTGCCACACATGACACTTCTACAGGTGAAACATACAGTAGAGGAAGAAAAGAGTAGCTTAAATGACTACATTAAGAAGAGTAAAGAGCCTATGCTTCAGGAAGTGAACAAAAGAGGGCTTTTGAAAACAGTGAAGAAGAAAGCTGAATACAGAAAGGAAAGGATAGAAAGTTGAGCTGCAAACTGGAAAAACAAGCATATGAATGGTCACTATTTGAAAAACATAGAAGGCAAGGCTGACCCAAAGCTGACATGGGGTGGTTGAAAACAGGAGTTTTGAAGAAGGAAATGGGAGGGTTTATCTTGGGACTCAGGAACAAGGTTTCCAACAAGTTGCATGAAGACAAAAATACAGCATGTGTCCAACAATAGGAAATGCCGACTTTCTAATGAAAAGGATGAAGCAGTAGATCATCTGATTATCTGATCAGTGGATGCAGCGAAATTCCACAGACTGATTATTTGCAACGCCATAACAGGGTTGCAAAAATTATCCATTGGAAACTTTTTCAGAAGTTTGGATTTGAATGCAGTAAAAAATCATTGGGAACATCAAGTAAAGAAAGTTCTAGAAAATGAGAGAGACATTTGCATCATAACACACCTGATATAACTGTTGTAGAAAAGAAGAAGGTCTGGTTTATTGACATTGTTATACCAGGAAACACATGAATTAAAAATAAACAACTGGAAAAAGTAACAAAATATCGTGATTTGAAAATTGTTGTTGTTGTTCCCATAGTGATCAGAGCCCTTGGAGCAATACCTAAAGGACTCCCTAGACATTTGAAAATTTTGGACTTATTGGATTTGAACAGCCTAACTCTCCAAAAAACTACTACTACTACTACTACTACTACTACTACTACTACTACTACTACTACTACTACCACCACCACCACCACCACCACCACCACCACCACCCTGCCTCCAAACAATCAAAATTTAGGGACTATTTCTTACCAACCTGCTCCCTCAGGTCTCAGGTTCCAGTAAATTCCTGCTCACTGACAGTTGCCTCTTCCTTAATTGACTCATCTTCCCAGCCAGAGAATGCCCCTACAGCAGGGGTTCTCAACCTTTTTGAGGGCTGTGTCATGCTCCCTCAGACAGCTTTGGGGGCCAGATGGCCATTTTGCCCTGCCTGCCACACATGGCACTTCTATGTGTGGCAGAGGTGGTGGGTGGCCACATGAAATGGTGTCATGGGCCTCATTTGGGCCCTGGGCCTTAGGTTGAGAACTCCTGCCCTACAGGGAGTATGACTTCAGCCTCGCTCATTAGGGATGTTAGAGAGGCAAGCAACCTTACCAGGGACATTCTCTAGCTTAAAGCTGATACTGTGAACCTTATTTTCACTGTTATGGTTAGGGTTAGGGTTGCTTGAGACTCAACATCAAGAAAACCAAGATAATGGCAACAGGCCCTATCTGTCCCTGGAAAAATATATGGGGAAGAAGTAGAAGCAGTGACAGATTTTACTTTCTTATGATCCAAGATCACTGCAGATGGAGATTGCAGCAATGAAATAAAAATGTGACTAATTATTGAGAAGCAAGCTATGAGAAATGTGGGCAACATAGTTAAAACTAGAAACATCACCTTGCAAACAAAAGTCTGCATAGTCAAAACAATGTTGTTTCCGGTGGTAATGTATGGTTGTGAGAGCTGGACTGTAAGGAAAACTGAGCACAAAAGAATAGAGGCCTCTGAAATGTGGTGTTGGAGGAGAGTTTTAAGAGTTCCCTGGACAGCAAGGAGAACAAATAGGTCAATTATAGAAGAAATCAACCCTGACTGCTCCTGTATGAATATATCAATTTATAGATTCCCTGATGAAAGGGGTAATACCCTGAAAAGCTTTTCTTAATATCCGGAAAAAGCTTCGGAAATATTCTTCAGTGGAAAAATTAATTTAGATGGTATTGTAGACACAATGGATATAAAGCTGGGAGGCCTGAAGAGAATGGGAGGCCTGAAGAGAATGGTAGAGGATAAGGGTCCCTGGCGTGCAGTGGTCCATGGGGTCACAAAGGGTCGGCTCCATTTGTGACCCCACTGCTGCCTCCGTGCCCCCGGCCTGCCATGCCCCCCCGGGCCTGCCCCGCCCAGGGGGCAGAAGAGGAGACGACGACGACACTGCACACCAATGCTCCCTGCTCGTACCAAGGGCCCACACCATCAGCTCACGGGATTCGAGACAGGTGGGAGTCACTGCTGCTGCCTCCGCCCCTGGGCCTGCCCCACCTGGAGGGCAGAAGAGGAGACACCGCTGCTGCTGCCCACTGCACACCAGTGTTCCCTGCTTGTCCTGGGGGCCCACACCATCAGCTCCTGGGATATGAGGCAGGTGGGAGCCGCCGATGCCACCCCTGGGCCTGCCCCGCCCAGAGGGCAGAAGAGGAGACGACGACGACACTGCACACCAGTGCTCCCTGCTCGTACCAAGGGCCCACACCATCAGCTCACGGGATTCAAGACAGGTGGGAGCCACTGCTGCTGCCTCTGCCCCTGGGCCTGCCCCACCTGGAGGGCAGAAGAGGAGACACCGCTGCTGCTGCCCGCTGCACACCAGTGCTCCCTGCTTGTCCTGGGGGCCCACACCATCAGCTCCTGGGATATGAGGCAGGTGGGAGCCGCCGATGCCACCCCTGGGCCTGCCCCGCCCAGAGGGCAGAAGTGGAGATGCTGCCACTGCCCGCTGCATGACAGTGCTCCCTGCTCGTCCCAGGGACCCACACCATCGGCTCCTGGGATTCGAGACAGGTGGGAGCCTACATGAATTTATTTTCGTCAGCTCTCGGGTTCCCTCACCACCCTCTCTATGCTGCTGGATTGGACTTTGGGCTCAATAGTGGCAGCAGGTTCCTTGTTTTATTGACTTTGGGACTTTTTTTGGGAGGCTGGGGTGTATTGATTTATATGTTTTTGCCACTGTCGGGTTTGCTATATTTTTATTGTAATTGTAATTACTGTACTTGTTGTGTTTTTTGGACTTGGTGCACATTATTATGTATATTTACTCTGTATTTTAGCTACTTATTGTATTGTTTCTTTTTACTGTTGTTTGCCGCTTTGGGTCGACTTCGGGCCAGGGAAGCAGGATATAAATTAAACTATGATGATGATGATGACTGTGCGACTGAGCAACAACAAGGGTTGCCTAAATTGTGTTGAAAGTGATGGCAGACGGTGATGACAGAAGGGATGGAGATGAACTTCCGCTAATATGTGTGGTCTCCATATATTTATTGAACAGTTGAACTGGGCCCTGTGTCTTTAGATTGATTTCTAGATTATATTCCTATTCAGGCATTCAAAAAGTAATAATCTGAAAGTTTGAACAGGGAAAGATTTCTAGTGCCACTCTTGCCAGTCTTTGTCCCCAGGAAGAACAAAAATAATAATAAAAAAGACAGTCTGCTACCTGCCAATTCTATGTGATTAGAAAAATGTGTATTGTAGCAGCTTTCCTGTTTCAGAGAATTTCTCTGCGGAGACAATTACAAACGGAGGGTAGGGTTTGAAGTTTCTCACTGAACATGTGTTCAAATTAATCTTTTTTCAAACACCTGAATAGGGTTATTGTGTGTATGGATTCAGATTGCTTCTATTCCCTCCCACCCCACCTTGCAGCTTGTTTAGGACATTTTAGCTTGGAGCCTCTATTCAGTCAGACTCCTTCAGTCCCTTCCTTTGTGAAGGCTATTTTGCAGATGCATTATATTGTGGTTTTATTTGTAAACAACAGTCAAAGCAATCACTAACACTGCACATTTGCAGTTCTGCTTTTTTGCCACTACTGTCAGTAGAACTCCATTTAACAGGCCTCAATAATGCTTTTATTTGAAACCTGTTTATTCCCAGGTTAAACATTAGACTGCAGAGAGATTGATGCCTATCTCTTTGTTTTATACTCAGTCCATAATCTTCTCTATATGACGGATAAGGAAATGTCAAGATTTTCAACTGACACACCCTGAATGATCTGCTCATTGCTAAGTTTTATCATTCCTTCTTAATAATTATTTTCCTTTATTGTAGAACTTTGTAGACTGAGGATGCTTGATTTGATGTCCTTATTTGCACACTGTAGTTACCAGACATGGCATTTAACAGACTAAAGCCCAATTCCTGGTCCACTTTTAGGTAACAGAGGAAGGGAAAGAAGGGACAATGCAACTACATTTTCTTGTATATTTTTTAGGGAAACCAGAGGAAAGAACATTGGCTTGCTAGCCAAATGTGACTTTCCAGGTGTTAGATCCGGCCCTTATAAGCATGAGTCCAGAACAACGATGAACAAATAGCAACAGGCTGGGGATTTTGCACTGCTTTAGGCTTCAATTTAGGATGGTGGGAAACCACCGTTTTTGTTGTGTATGCAAGGACACGGTTGCTTTAAGTAAATGAATGTAACCAGCCCCATATCACAATGTATCACAGCTGCTAAAGGAACGCGAGCGAACCGCCCATTGAGGGCGGATGCGAGCGTTCATACTCACATGGTTCAATCCCCAAATCACGGACAGCCGCGGGAACTTCTCCGCATGAAGAACTACAGAAGAGGGGGGGCGTGCCTCAAGTCGACGCCCCCAACGGTGGCAGCCAATGAGACACCGTGCAACCAGATTCAAATGTGTTTTGTTACTGTATATAATGTGATGTACCTCCGCCATTACCACATGTTCACCCTGACCATCAAAGAATAAACCTGTGTTAGTCCTTATTGCGACTCCTTCTTTGTCTTCCGTGCGAGACACCAAATTGGCGACGAAGGTGGGATTATGGCGAATCCCAGAGTCAAGACGTACCAGTTCGACGTCAGCGAGCCTGAGCAGTGGGAGCTCTACGAGTGCCAGTTTCGGCACGCAATGGAAGCAGCCGGCGTCGACGACGACGCGTTGATACGCTCCCATTTCCTGGCCCAGGTGGGACCGGCCACGCTGCGCATCCTAATGAACTTGGTGGCGCCAAAGAAGGTTGAAGCCGTGCCGATCGACCAACTCCTGGAGCTGCTGAGGGCACACTTCCAGCCCCCAGTCTCGATTTTTCCGGCCCGGGTCGCGTTCCACTGGCGGGACCAGCGCCCAGGCGAGTCCGTGTCCGACTACGCAGCGGCCCTCAGGCTGGCGGCCGTGCACTGCAAGTGGGACGATCTGAACCAGGCCCTGCGAGACCGCCTGCTGTGCGGCCTGCGGGACGAGGAGCTACAACGGAAGCTCATGACCCGCGACGAGCACCTCTCGTTCAATGAGGTGTTGCGAGAGGCGCAGGCGGCTGAGGCGGCCAGGAGCGGGGTCAAGGTGTTCAAGGCCCGTGGCACAACGTCCGAGCGGGCCAAGTCCCCTGTCCAAGCGGCCCGGCGGACTCCGGCGAAGGCAGCCTGGCGGGCACCGAAGTCGCCCGCCGGCACTCCAGAAACCTCCGACGACTCCTCCGCAACGGCGGATTCCTACACCAGCGACGACGACGGCGTCCAGAAGGTACGGAAGCGTGGGGAGCGGCGGCAACACCGAGAGCGGCAAGACCGCCGCTGCGACGGCTGTGGCGCGGCCCACGACCGCACGAGGTGTCCTTTCCGCAAGGCCGAGTGCCACAACTGCGGTCGAAAGGGACACATCGCCCGAGTATGCAGGCGCGGGCGAACCGAGGACAAAGGCGGCTCCAGTCATCCCCAACACCACCAGCGCAAGGCGGCCGGTTCCAGGAAGGTTTCCACCGTTCACGGCGAGGACGGCGTACGCCGCGTGGCCCTGGAGCACCGGCGATTCTACGTGGAGGTACAGTTGCAGGGGCGCCCCGTAAAAATGGAAATAGACTCAGGGTCGTCCTACTCTATACTGTCCCAGAGGGAGTACATGCGCATTCCCCCAGAGGCTCGGCCCAAGCTGCGGGCCATGCGGTCCCATTTGCGGGACGTTCAGGGAAACGGGATCCCGGTGTTGGGGGTGGGGAAGTTCAAGGTGAAGTTCAAGAATTTCTCCGAAAGACTGCCCCTAGTGGTCCTCAAGGGGGGGAAGTGTTGCCTCCTAGGAACGCAGTGGTTTGCTCCCCTGGGAATAGAACTGTCCGGCATCCACGCCACTGAGACTGACCCAATGCAGGACGTTTGCAATGCACACCCGGACGTTTTCAAAAAGGGGCTCGGTACTTACAGGGGGCCCCCAGTTTCATTCGAGTTGGACCCAGAAATCCGGCCCATCCGCCTTAAGCCAAGGAGGGTGCCTTTCGCACTCAAGGACAAAATCGAGGCGGAACTGGACAAATTGGTGGGGCAAGGGATTTTGGTTCCAGTTGATTCGGCCGAGTGGGCGACGCCGATTGTAACGGCCCTTAAATCAAACGGGGAGGTCAGGATTTGTGCAGACTATAAGTGTACGATTAATAAGGCCATTCGGCCAAATGCATACCCGGTACCCGTGGTCAGCCACCTGCTGGCCACACTTCATGGGGGGAGGTGTTTTGCCAAGTTAGACCTGGCCCAAGCCTACCAGCAACTCTCAGTGACCCCAGCCGCTGCCGCTGCGCAGACCATCGTGACGCACAAGGGGCATTTAAGGTAACGCGCCTTCAGTTCGGCGTGAACTCGGCCCCCGGGATCTTTCAGTCCCTCGTGGAACGCCTTTTAAAGGGGCTTCCAGGAGTTCTACCATACTTCGACGATGTGCTGATAACAGCGGGGAGCGAGGTAGAACTAGCGAAAAGGCTAGATGGGGTTCTCTCGGTTTTCGAGAAAGCGGGGCTTCGCCTAAGGAAGGACACGTGTGTGTTTTTTGCGAGGGAGGTTGAGTTCCTAGGTTTCAAAGTAACCCCAGAAGGGATCAGGCCCTCAGAGTCCAAGGTTGCGGCCGTACAGAACGCCCCTCGCCCCACCGCAAAGCCGGAGCTGCAGTCGTTCCTGGGGCTCCTTAACTTTTATCATTCATTCCTGCCGAGGAAAGCATCGGTTGCGGAGCCACTGCACGCCTTACTAAAAAAGGACGCGGTTTGGCGGTGGGGGGACAAACAAGAGAAAGCTTTCCGAGAAGTGAAATCACTCCTCTCCTCAGACGCGGTCCTAACACATTTTGACCCAAGGAAGCCAGTAGTACTAGTATGTGATGCGTCCCCGGTGGGGGTGGGGGCGGTCCTGTGCCACGTGTTAGAGAGCGGGCGGGAGGCCCCGGTGGCATATTACTCTAGGTCCCTTTCAAAGGCTGAGCGCAACTACGCGCAAACGGATAGGGAGGCCCTGGCCATAATTGCAGGGACCAAAAAATTCCATGATTTTCTATACGGCCGCGAGTTTACGGTAGTGACGGATCATAAGCCGCTTCTGGGAATCTTCACTACCGGCAAACCCACTCCCCAAATACTGTCCCCCAGGATGTTGCGTTGGGCCATATTCCTCAACGCTTATCAGTACGAGTTAGTCTACCGCCCAGGTAAGGAGATCTCACACGCGGACGCACTGTCCCGGTCCCCCCTCCCCAGCATGGGGGACCCGGCATGCGAGGTAGAGCAGGACCACCAGGTTATGTTAATTGAGTCCCTCGACTCACCCCCCATTGTTCCGGCCGACCTCGCCAAAGCCACGGCGGCCGACAAGATCCTAGCCCAAGTTAGCTCATGGGTGAGGAAAGGGTGGCCCACTACTCCCCCAGAGGAACCGTTCAAGCCGTTCTGTAGGCGCAGGGTAGAACTTTCCCTGGAAAGGGGCTGTCTACTCTGGGGGCAGCGGGTGGTTATCCCAGAAAAGTTAAGGGCAAGGGTGCTGAAGCTACTGCACACCAGCCACCCAGGGATCGTGCGGTCCAAGGCCCTAGCTAGAAGTTTCTTTTGGTGGCCACAGATAGACGCGGACATAGAGCGCCTAGTGGGCACGTGCGAGAGCTGCCAGAGCTCCCGGCCCGAGGAGCCCCGGCTACCCCATAGAGAGTGGGACACGGCCCGCGGACCGTGGTCCCGTATCCATGTCGACTTCGCGGGGCCCTTCCGTGGGGCAACGTTCCTACTGGTTGTCGACTCCTACTCCAAATGGTTGGAGGTAATCCCCGTGAGCAGCACCTCCTCCGCGACAACCATAAAGCAGTTGCGTAAACTCTTTGCGTGTTTCGGCCTGCCAGACGTCCTCGTGAGCGACAACGCGAGTTGCTTCACGTCGACCGAGTTCCAAACCTTCATGGAGAGGAACGCAATCAGGCACATCACGGCTGCCCCATTCCACCCCGCCACAAACGGTCAGGTAGAGCGCCAAGTGCGCACTACGAAAGACGCACTGCGGCGCATGGGCCCCGGCGACCTGAACCTACACCTGTGCCAGTTCCTAATCAGCTACAGGACCACCCCCTTAGCTTCAGGATTCTCCCCAGCCGAGCTGCTTATGAAGAGACGCCCGGCAACGCTGTTTGACCGGATGGATCCGTCCAGGGTGGAGGATGAGGGGAGAAATATAAATTTAGGGGGGGGGAACTCCAAGAACTTTGCCACAGGGGACCCGGTTTACTGTAGGAACTACGCGGCCTCGGGGCCGGCGTGGGTACCGGGGTCGGTCATCGAGCAGACAGGACCAGTGTCCTACAGGGTAGAGACTAGCTCAGGGCTACTGTGGAGACGGCACGCCGACCAGCTCCGAAGAAGGGTCACCAGTGAGGGGAAATCAGCGTTAGGGTCCTCCCCCACCCACATTACCCAAGGGGGAGACACGGAGGCGCACGAGGGTGAAATTAAAGAGAGGAATCAGTTTGTCCCCGACTACGACCGGGAGCACGAGTTTGACTATGATTTTTCGTACCAGGGGGAGTTAGCGGAGTGGTCCCCCACCCGTCCTAGCGAGAAGAGGGGTTTCAGTTCAGCCCCTGGTACCTCCAGTCCCCGCAACGCGGGCATGCTAGAGTACACCATAGTCCTGGCCCCCAAGAGACAAGCGCCGAAAAGACAGGCAGCCAGCGGAATCTCGCCAGCCGCAAGTCCCCAGACCCCCGAACAGGCAGCGGGAGACAGCGGGTCCACGAGGGTCTCATCGTCAGTCCCGAAGTTCGTGCTAGGGGGGTCCCCGGGCCCTGCAGGCGGTAAGCAAGGGTTCACTTCCCAACTGTTCATTCCATTCCCGTCCCCACAGGCAAGGTCACCGCAGCCTCATCACAGAACCACTAACGAGTCCCCACCTTACATTGCAGGACAAGACCGCGCGGGACCAGGAGCCGCGGGCTCCCCTGTGTTAGGGCAAGCTGACACGCGCCCCAGGCGCACGTGCGGGAAGCCACAATGGTTAAGGGACTTCGTCCCATCCTAGGGGGGAGGGATGTTGTGTATGCAAGGACACGGTTGCTTTAAGTAAATGAATGTAACCAGCCCCATATCACAATGTATCACAGCTGCTAAAGGAACGCGAGCGAACCGCCCATTGAGGGCGGATGCGAGCGTTCATACTCACATGGTTCAATCCCCAAATCACGGACAGCCGCGGGAACTTCTCCGCATGAAGAACTACAGAAGAGGGGGGGCGTGCCTCAAGTCGACGCCCCCAACGGTGGCAGCCAATGAGCCACCGTGCAACCAGATTCAAATGTGTTTCATTACTGTATATAATGTGATGTACCTCCGCCATTACCACATGTTCACCCTGACCATCAAAGAATAAACCTGTGTTAGTCCTTATTGCGACTCCTTCTTTGTCTTCCGTGCGAGACACCAAAGTTTTCCACTGCAAGAGTGCTGCCTGGGCTACTTGCAAATGTACCTCAATACACAACATTCCTCCCCCCTAGGTTTTCAGTAAGGCCTCCGGGAAAATTTAAGACAAAGGGTATTAGACAGATGAGTGTTCTATCTTGTGAACAGGAACCCTGTCTGCTCCCTCCTCGCCTTTGTCCTGCGGTTCATGACTTTTGCAGGAACTTCATGGAGTGATTAAAGGACTTTGCATCTGGGGGGACCTCTGTGTATGAACAACCCAACACAAACCATTTTGGTGAGGCACATAGTTCCTTCCCCTCCTGGGCTACGTTGGCTGACAGAGATCTCATGTGTGGTGCATACAAAGAATCTCCATGTTCCAAATATTTGCCCCATGACTGTGTAAACAACCCAGGACTATTATCTCATGCCCTGTGTAAACTCTCTACTGCAACTGCGGCCTCCATGGAGTGAACCACTCCCGGCCTACCTTCCACAGCTGTCTTCACTAATGGGCTCGATGAACGCTCCGTGGTACTCCCTGGGGAAAACTCCCATTCCCCCGGCTTGTGAAGAACCTTTGAAAAGCCCATCCAGTCCAGCATTCTGTCTCACACAGTGGCTCACCATTTGCTTCAGGGTATTCCCAAGTATATGCCTTCACCTGCTTATGATTCCCTGGAAATGGCATTGAGAGATATCCTGCCTATCTCCCCATCCCTTTCCAGGGGACTGAGAGTGCTCCCACAACCCCTCCCATTTCCCTGGGGATTGCGAGCCCACACATTGGTGTTCCTTCTCGTGCCAATCAGGGGTGATTGTGGGACCCTAATGCCCCCTCCAATCCCAGAGGATAGCGAGGAACCAGTCGCCACTGAGGAGACTGAGAATCTTCCTGTACCCAGTGTATTCCTAGTACCATGTTGTAACCCCAAAATCTCAATGGCAGGTTCAAATCCCGGCCACTAGAAATAGCTACAGATAATGTCTTGGGAGCGAAGAAAATTCTGGAACCTGCTTAACCACTGTCTTGCAAAGCCTATATAAGCACCCTCCTAGTACTGAGAGTTTTTTCCACGGTACCGGTAATACACACATGCCTTTGAATTGTAAGGAGGAGGAGGCCACCCAATATCAACCCACACAATAACATCAGACAGTAACGGATCAGAACTGGAAACTGTGGAAAAGTTCAGAGACATTTTGAGTGAGACAATGGCCAGTTCATCCCAAAAGTTAGGATTTTCAAAGTCTAGGGCCTCCGGCAGCAAAAGTTCCTTCAATTCAAACACATCAGACTGTCCAGTCTCTTTTGCAAGACCACTGTCCTTCTGCGCAACCTGCGCTTGTCAGGAAAATACCACATTAAGTTCTTCTGTGGATGAATTGCTCCCCAAGGGCCTCTGGGACAACCCCCCCTTGAAATAACAATGCTTGGGGCTTGTGCTCAATACGTAGAATGGGTTCTCCCTCCCCCAGCTGAATTCCTGTGAAATGAATGCCAAGGATCCCGAACCAGTGGGACCCCAGAATGTTAATCTTACTTGCTTTCGCAACTACGAGGGGTAGGCTCACATACACATAGTTGTAATGGACTTTGAAGTTCCCTATTCCCCACATTGGAATGTTGCAACCCCGTAAGTCCACTAACTTGCCTGGAAGACTCTTGAGTTTGGGCCGCAGGTCAGGTAGAATGCGGTGATACTCCATGTCAGTCATGATGGAAAGAAAGGATATGAAGTCTACCTGAAGATGGAAAGGTACCCCTTTGATGTGGAGGTTCACGCTGTACCTGTCCTTTAGGTCTCGTCACTCATCATTGATCCCATAGCTTGTGAAGACCTTGGCAATACTGAACTGGATTTTTGACTTGAGTTTCAATGGATTTTTGATACGTTGTTTAAGACTTTGTAGATGTGGCCTGTTTTCCTGTAACAGTGGCACTGGGCGTTTCTGAAGGGGCACTCCGTGTGAAGATGACATTTCCCACATCCTTGGCATGGCGCTACTGAACCTGGTGTCGAACGGATGCAGCCAAAGGGGAACTTGGTCAACCATCTCATCGTTCATCAATCCCATCCTCGTCGCCAATGTTAGATTCAGCCCTTATAAGCACAAGTCCAGGACAACGATGAACAAACATCAACAGGCTTTATTATAACAGTCAGTAGAGCTTAGCTTACAAGGTGTTCCAGATCTTGAGATGGCTATACATTCCTAATGGAGTCAGTCCCTCCGGACTCGTGCCCGGCAAAATACTAGCTACCAAAATACTAGCTACGAGGATTGTAGCATAATGGAAGGACCCAGGCTTAGCGCTACCCAGGCTACCTGTGGAGTAGGAAGTATAGATCCGGTCAGGCCCCACTCTTGTTTGTTTGTGGGGCTTATATAGTGTCTCCCCGGCTGTGGCTATGGATACAAGGTTGTGACCTGCTGGACAAATGTAACTAACCAATCAGTGTAGGGGATATATGAAAGTAACCAATGGAGAGTAGGATCCTAAACTGTAATGAATGGTAGGGCTAGAATTAGCATAACTAGTGTGCCCTTTTGCAGGGGATTTCGTGCCGCTATAGGGTTCAATTTAGGATGGTGGGAAACCGCCATTTTCCATTGCAAGAGTGCTCCCTGGGCTACTTGCAAATGTACCTCAATACACAACACCAGGCCTCTCAGTTTAGACTTCAGGATTCTTATCAGGCCTTCATGAGTCCCACTTTAGGTTACTGATGTTGTTTTCTCCTTCCTACACTGATGTCCCCACAAACTGTTCTTCTTGTTGTTCTTTATTACTTTGAGTTTTTTTTTATTTTGAAAAGGTTGTTGTTTTTGTGCTTTTGCCTGGGGACGGGGGCAGTATTATACACTGACCCATAAAATAAAGAGGCAGGACACAGATTTGTTTGAAAATTAACTTGGCCTACATTTATAAAAATTTAAAGAGAACCCCTTACCTGTGGAGGGGCCTGGTAGTGCATACCTGGTTACCAAAGCAGGAGACCTAAATATTACCTCTCTCACCCAGATTGGTGAATCCCTTGTCCCTATCGCATTGTTGTGCCTTGTCAGCTGATGCCCAGTACAGCTGTGTTAAGGACGTATCTCTGTAGACATTTCCAACTCTATTCATGTGAACTGATGTTGGAAGTACTGCAGAGCTGATTTATTACGTCCACTGCGTACCCTGCTAAGTCACATGCCAGGCACACAGTTTTCACCATGTCAAATGATGCACTGCTACCACCCAAACCAGGCACTAGCCCACTGCTAAATGTTACCTATTTAAGCTACTCTGCCATAAGTATCCCACAATGTCCTGTAGATATAGCGGGATAGGCAAAAAAGCTCCAGGAAGCTAGGCTAAAAAATCCCTATCCGGTTCAGAATGGTGCCCCACTAAGCACTATATACCACAGGGCAAGCGGGCAGGCCATCTGAAGCACCACCACAAGAGGGATGGCCCCAGGGTGGGGAAGGCCTTAAATAGCCCACAAGCTGTGATCACAGGCCCCACATGGATACCCTCAGCAGAGCACACATCATAAACAACCTCCAAAGTTACATCACTCACAGATATTATTTATTTCTAAATTATCCTATCAGAATCCATCCATTCTTAAAGATCACATTTCTTCTTTAACCTTTATCTTTTTGTGAGGTACACTGGATGGAGAAGTAACAGCTAATCCAAACACTCATTGGCCAAAATTCTTTTGCTTGGCATAGTGAATCACATGAGAGTATGCCTATTGAATCAATGGGGATTTGGCAAGTCACCTCCTCCATAAGTTCAAATGGACCCATCTAACATTGATTTACTTCAGCATAGTAAGTTACAATCAGAGTAGGCCATTTGAATTGATGCCTATACCTGTTACAACTCATCCAGTACAGCAAGGCAGGAAAAGATACATTTCACTCAGATGTTCTTGTGTAGTATATTATTTGGCTTATTTGTTTTAATAATATGATACAACATCTCCTCTGTATATATTTGCTCCAGTCTGATCCAGTACTGGAACCCAGTACTGTGCACTTTGTGGATGGGTGTTTTTTTTATTACATTTCTTTATAGATGTTTTTCATCATCATCAACATGGTTTATTTATATCCTGCTTCCCTCAGCCCAAAGGTGACTCAAAGCGGCTACCAACAGTAAACAAAAAAAAACCCCAATAAATTGCAAAATACAGAATAAATAAATACATAATAATATACACAAGGCAAAAATACAGCATATGCAATAAATACAATTCCAGTAAAAATAAAGTAGCATATTGGGGTACAACAGACAACTCGACAGCATCAAAAACATACAGATCAATTCACCCCAGCCCCCCAAAAAGTCCCAGAGTCATAAGACAATGAACCTACTGCTCTGTGAGCAGTTTGATCAGTTTCTTCTGGTCAGTTTCTATCCCTCTGCTCTGATTTTTCTTGAACTAAAAAATGTAATGCATTCTGCTGCTTTAATTTTTGAAAATTAAAAATAATGATACTTTTAAAAATAAAAACATGCATATTTTGGAAGGGTGGCTAGGTAGAAACAAGAAAAAAAGAAAGAGAGAAAAGTGGAAGAGGGGAAAGGTGAAGAAGCTATCAGCTGTCCCTGCATTCTGATTTCTCATGGGATTTTAAATGTTACTTTTTCACCACAGTGTCAAAAGTGGGAAAAATAAAATGAAATAATGAAGCATTACAACATAAATATAAAATGGACTGCTACTTCATATTTATTTTTAAGAACAGAGCCTGGAAAATACTATGCCACAAAAATTTGGACTTTCATTGATAATTTCCCTGCCTTTGCCTGAAGAAGTGATCTTGAATCACGAAAGCTTGCAATGTTTTTGTTTTTATTTTACTGATCCAAAAAAGGTATCACTGCCTTCTTCTACATTTGTTTTGTATATGGATCACATGGCTGATTTGTTTGTTTTATGGAGCAAAAACAAACCAGAACAATCCAGATTACTCAAATGAGTAGTGAGAGTATCAACAGCTGAACATAGTTTTTGTTGTTATTTGCTTTGGGAACAAGTATATGGAAAGGGTTATAAATAAATAGAAGATGTTAATGCTGCTGCTGTATAACTTTTTCATTCCTCTTAAGACCAAAGAGCAGTTTCCATGCAAAGTACAGTGATGTTATGAGAGTTCCAGTCCCTTGTGAGCAGTTACACAAGTCTGTTATCCATTCTTTGGCACAGATAACTTTCAACTTCCCTAGACAGTTGCAAATGCACTGTGATTTCTGCACAACAGTTGGGTTGTTCTTTAATGGATGGATCCAAGTATTTTTTTCCTGATGTTTAGGAGTTGCCAGCTGTGAAACACTTGTGGATTGTGCCATAGCTGACAATGACTGAATTTATGAATATGAATGTGTGTGGGGAAAAGAGAGATGAAAAACTTAAAAATGAAGGGGGGGGGTGTTAATAAAAAAACCAACCTCATATCCTCACAATCTTGTAAAAAGCTTTGCTTCATACACTGTGCAATTACAATAAGTATGTATGGCCAAAGTGTATGTCAGGAGAAGTTTAGAGAACATTTTAATACATCTTCTTATATTCAAGTGAAATTTTAAAGGGTGAAGAAAGCTCTGAATTCATTTTGTTCGTTCTGCTCCTTTGCATTTAGAAATATATATTTTTATTAAATGAAATGGTTGAATGACATATATCTATGGGTCTGCCTTGTAGGACTGGTGCCATTAAAATAAAATAATAAATATTCTCATTAAAGGAACTCATTATTATAAATTCTGCCTGATCAAAACCAAAAATTTACAATACATCTACAAACAGCATGAGCAGGCAGATAACTATCTTCCTGTATTTGCATAAATGTTGAGAGCTCTGTTTCAGTACTTGGTTGTCAATGATAGCAGTCAATGAGACCAGTTCCATACTGGTCTATGGAACTCCCTGCCAGAAGAAGTGGTGACAGCTGTCAGTCTTCACAGCTTTAAGAAAGGATTAGACAAGTTCATGGAGGACAAGGCTATCAATGGCTATAATTATGGCTACCTAAGGACAACCTCCGGGTTGGAGAGATAGGCAGGATATCTCTCAATGCCATTTCCAGGGAATCCTAAGCAGGTGAAGGCATCTCCTTGGGAATACCCTGAAGGAAATGGTGAGCCACTGTGTGAGACAGAATGCTGGACTGGATGGGCTGTGGCCTGTTCCAGCAAGGCTGTTCTTATGTTCTTATGTTCTTAAGTTACAGGGTGGGGGGAGGGCAAGGATTTCAAATGTGTGAATATTAATTTCTTTTTACCTTGATCAAACCATTTGAAGAAAAATAATAATTTCAGAAGGGCATAACACCTAAATGTCATCCACATACATATATTAATTAATTAATGCTTCTAGAGCACTTTCAAGATAAGAAAAACAGGTTTGAGCTCTGTTTTATGGTTTAATTTAGCACTATGCTTGGTTTTCCAAATATAATAATCTTGTTTATTGCTGGCATATTTAGAGTCATCATCATGGCATTTCTGGAGAGAAACAAAAAGTTGGCAGAATTAAACATTTGCACTTTGGTACTCACAATCACAACAATTTGTCTCATCATCATCGTTGTTGTTGTTGTTTATGTTTATTTTTATATAAACATTACAGGTGATCATCTTTCCCATTTGGACTATGAGCCAAATTATTGGTTCTCCAATAATACATGGATGACCCAAACAATGGACTAAGGCCATCGGGTAATACAGGTATTTCAAGTTAAGTCTGATCTGAAAATTTGTTTGCTATTGTTTGTTTTTCATACATTTTCTACATTGTCTTAAGAAGTATGTATCTCTAGAGACTGGGGGAAGACATGGGGGGGGGGTCAGTGAGCAAGCTAAAAGATACATATATTTCTTTGAGGATGAGTAGGCAGTGAGAGAGAAAGGACCTCCTCATATTTCCCAAGTTGTCCTTTACCTGCTCTGACCTACATCGACCTTCCTTCAAATAGATTGATATTTTTAGGATTGCTGAGGTAACTTCTTTCCTTATTACTTTTTATTCTTGCTTTTCACTGGGAGAGGTTAGAGGTGACATCTTCCTTTTGTTCTTGAGAGGCAAGATAGCAACTGCTGCTCCATGCATTTCCTCCATAGGTAGCAAGAATTAAGATACATATTACCTTTCCTATCTCAATGTTACCTTTCCTATCTCATATTACCTTTCCTATCTCACCCAGCCCAGCCGGAGGTGAGGAGGTCCAGGCGGGAGGCGGGAAGAGCCTTCATCCACCACCACCGCCGCAGCGAGGCTGCCCGATGTCAGAGGCAGCCATGAACCCACCCCAGCTAGGGGTGAGGAGGACTAGGCGGGTAGCAGGAAAAGCCTCTATCCACCACCGCCACCGCAGCGAGGCTGCCCGATGTCAGAGGCAGCCACGAACCCACCCCAGCTGGGGGTGAGGAGGACCAGGCGGGGGCGGGAAAAGCCTCCACCCACTGCTGTCACCACAGCAATGCTGCCCGAGGTCACAGGCAGCCATGAACCCACCCCACCCGGTGGTGAGGAGGACCAGGCGGGTGGCAGGAAAAGCCTTCATCCACCACCACCTCCTGCTGCCAGCCGAGTGCCGGAGAAGAAGACCACATGGCAGAAGAGAAGAAAACAGAGGAGGAAAGCCAAGGGGCGGGAGGCCCATGCAAAGGATAAGTAACTAATAGACAATAATGTAGCTGACTTAATATAGCAACTGACTTAATATAGCAACTGACATAGAGACTTTACACTGACTTAATTATAAAAACTGACATAGAGACTGTGTTGTAAATTGTGATAATATGCATGATAATACGTTGTTTAAACTGTTTTAAACTTTGTTTTTAAATATGTATGATGGGAGGAAAATGGTGTAGATACCGGCAAACCATGCCACAAAGCTTGCCAAGAGAACCCTATTGACCAAAACAAAAGGCAAAACAAGGGAGCAGGATACAGGATACAGGATGCTTAGCACAACAGAGTGGAGGAAGGGGAGGGACAGGAAAGGGGGAGGAGAAATACAGTGTTGCAAGGACATGGAATGTGAGGTCCATGAATCAAGGTAAACTGGAAGTGGTAAAAAAATGAGATGGAAAGAATAAGCATGGACATCTTGGGCATCAGTGAGCTAAAATGGACAGGGATGGGCGAATTCAGCTCTGGAAACCATCATATCTACTACTGTGGACAAGAAAACCTTAGAAGAAATGGAGTAGCCATAATTGTCAATAAAAGAGTGAGAAAAGCAGTAATGGGATATGTTATGTATGTTAACTGTTTATAGGAGCTCTTTATCCGCTCAAGATGGCGGCGCGTTCAGACGCTGTGGCTGAGCTCCTTGTTAAGTAGGGTTATTTATAGCTGTCAGGAATTGTTGTTTTATAGAAGCAGAAGTGGAGACTGTGTTATGTGTGGAAAACTGTGTGAAAAACTGTGGGCTTGCAAGATTCCAGAAATCATAAATCATCTAACTTGGAGAAAGACGAGGAGGAGGAGGAGGAGGAGGAGAGAGCGAAAGCAAAAAAGAGGCTGTAGAGGTAATGGCCATGTGAACACGAGGGCAAAGATAATAAAACAACCCTATAAATTACCTCTCCCAAGTATTTTCTATTCCAATGTGAGGTCTTTGGTGAACAAACTTGACGAGTGGAGGCTGTGTGTTGGAGCTGAGGGAGACTTGCAGGATTGCTGTGCATTGCTACTCACAGAGACATGGCTTAACTCTTTCATTCCCAACACAGCTATTGAATTGCAAGGCTATGCTACACACCGGTTGGACAGGACAAAGGATTCTGGCAAGAAACAAGGTGGGCGAGTGTGTATCTTTGTAAATCACAACTGGTGCAAGGACTCGGTCAGGTTGGATAGCCACTGTTCCCTGGAGGTAGAGTTTTTAATGATTAAATGTAGACCTTTTTATCTCTCCCGGGAATTTACAGCAGTAGTATTAATGGTGGTGTATGTGGCACCAACTGCAAATGCACGCATGGCCATGGATATTTTGTATGGGAACATCAATACTAAACTGAGCAAATACCCAGAGGCCATGCTGATCATTGCAGGAGACTTCAATCATACAGACTTGAAGGCAGTATTCCCAAAATTTCATCAGCACATTAAATGTGCAAATAGGGGGGAGAATACTCTTGACAAGGTGTATACAAACATTAAACGGGCATATGAGGTTAAGCCCTTGGCACACCTTGGTAGGTCAGATCATGTGTCCCTGCTTTTGACACCAGCATACACACCCCTTAGGAAACATGCCCCGATACAAACACAGACCGTTACCGTGTGGCCTGATGGAGCCTCTCAACAGCTGCAGGACTGTTTCCAGGAGACCGATTGGAATGTGTTTGACCGTCAAGATCTGGAGACCTACACATCAACGGTCCTGGATTATATTAGATTCTACACCACCAACGTCACCAGGGAAAAGCATGTAAAGATGTATCCAAACAGGAAGCCCTGGATGACGAGTGAAGTTCAGAGACTGTTGAAGGCCAGAAACTTTGCTTTTAGAACTGGAGACTGGGTATTGTATAGTATAGAAAGGGCGAACCTGAAGAGGGGTATAAGGAAGGCAAAAGCTGTGTATAGAGGAAAAAATGAAGATCACCTGAGTAGTCAGCAAGTATGGCAGGGGATCCAGCACCTTACTGACTACAAACCCAGTAATTCATCACCTGTAGAGAGCAGTGCTTCTCTGGTGGAGGAGCTGAATACCTTCTTCGCCCAATTTGAGGTGACACCAGCAGTGGATCCAGCAGTGTTGCCAGAATCATCGTCATTACTCCCCTTAGGGAATGTTGCCAGGGTGGAAGAGGGAGAAGTGATGTGAATATTAAAAGGGATAAATGCGAGCAAGTCTATGGGTCCTGATGGAGTGGCTAGTCGGGCACTGCTTAGAACAGCTGGCAGAAACTTTTATGAAGATTTTTAATCGGTCTTTGGCCCAAGCCACTGTCCCACCTTGTCTGAAATCCTCTACTATTATACCTCTGCCTAAAAAGCCTAACATAGATAGTCTGAATGACTTCCGCCCTGTGGCACTTACACATGTCATAATGAAATGCTTTGAAAAGTTGGTGCGGAACCATATTATAGCTGGTTTACCAGTTGGACTTGACCCTTGTCAATTTGCATATAAGAGAAAGAGATCCACAGAGGATGCTGTGGCTACGGCCCTACATGCTGTTCTGACCCATTTGGAGAAACAAGGAACTTATGCGAGACTGTTATTTGTAGATTTTAGTTCTGCTTTTAATACTATTCTTCAGCATAGACTGGTGCCCAAATTATTAGATCTGGGGCTTCTGCCATGCTTATGCAGGTGGATACTATATTTTCTATCAGATAGTTACCAACAGGTCAGGATGGGCTCTCATGTCTCTGCGGATCTCAGTATAAGTACGGGGACGCCGCAGGGGTGTGTGCTGAGCCCGCTTTTGTACACGCTTTACACATATGATTGTGTTCCCAGTTACCCCAGCAATAAGATCATCAAGTTTGCAGATGACACAATGGTGGTGGGTCTGATTACTGCTGGGGAGGGAGAGTCGGGTTACAGGAAGGAGTTTGAGATGCTGACAGAGTGGTATAGGGAAAACAATTTATTCCTCAATGTAAAAAAGACAAAAGAGATCATTGTGGACTTTAGAAAATGCAAATTGAACATCCAGCCACTTATTATTGAAGGGAATTGTGTTGAACAGGTCTCGGTGTTTTGATTTCTGGGAATGGAGCTGAGGGATGATCTAACATGGGGAGCAAACACCAAAGATCTGATGAAGAGAGCACAGCAGAGGTTATACTTCTTGAGAATCCTCAGGAAGAACAACCTTTCAAAGGACCTGCTGTTGGCATTCTACCACTGTACCATAGAGAGTGTGTTAACCTATGGTCTGTGTGTATGGTTTGGGAGTTGTACAGCTAGGGAAAGAACAATGCTGTCCAGGGTCATAAAGACTGCAGAGGGGATAATCGGACATACTCTTCCCACTCTAGATCAAATCTATGCCACCAGGTGTTATAAGAAAGCTATAGAGATTGTGCAAGATAGTATGCACCCTGGAAATGATCTCTTTCAGCTTTTGCCTTCTAGAAGAAGGTATAGGGTCATAAAGACCAGGACCAGCCACTTGAGAAATAGTTTCTACCCAAAAGCGGTTCTGGCTTTGAATACAGTGCAATGCAGTCTATGAGGGAGCTTCTGTATATAGTTTTTAGAGTTTTTAGGGTTTTAGAGTTTTTAGAGTTTTAGAGCTTTTAGGGCTTAAATGTGTATATGTGGGGTGGGAGTATGTTGATAATTTTGTATAGTTGTATTTTGTTTAGGTTTTGTTTAGTGTTTCCCCCCAATCTCATTGTTCTGTGCAGGACATTACAATAAAGACTTATCTATCTATCTATCTTATTAGTGGGGTTTGAACACAGTTTGGATGGGGCAAAACTCGGACTTATATACACTATAAACAGTAACAGTAACAATAATACAACAAGCCCATTGGCTAACAGAGTGTGCACATTTTTCGATCCATTTATTTGCATAAGAATAGATACATGAGAAAAGATACATTCCGCTCCTATAAACAGTAACAGTAACAATAATACAACAGGCCCATTGGCTAACAGAGTGTGCACATTTTTCGATCCACTTATTTGCATAAGAATATATACATGAGAAAAGATACATTCTGCTCCTATAAACAGTTAACATACATAAATAAATCAATAAATAAATAACAGGATACAACCTCAAAAATGACAGAATGATGTCAGTCAGAATTCAAGGCAAACCTTTCAATGTCACTGTGATCCAAATATACACACCAACCACTGGTGCAGATGAAGTCACAGTGCACCAGTTCTATGAGGACCTAGAACACCTCGTAGAACGGACACCAAGAAATGATGTCCAAATTAAGTTAGGAGATTGGAATGCCAAAGTAGGAAATCAAAAAGTGGAGGGAATAACAGGCAAGTTTGGTCTTGGAACACAGAATGAAGCAGGGCAAAGATTGATAGAGTTCTGCCAAGAGAACACACTGGTCATAGCAAACACTCTCTTCCAGCAACACAAGAGGTGACTTTACTCATGAACCAGATGGCCAACACCAAAACCAGATTGACTACATACTCTGCAGCCAAAGATGGAGAACCTCCATATAGTCAGCAAAAACAAGACCTGGAGCAGACTGTGGCTCAGATCACAACCTACTGATCGCAAAATTCAGGCTTAGGCTAAAGAAAATAGGGAAAACAAGGAGATCAGACAGATATCACCTAGACAGCATCCCTAAAGAATACACGGTGAAGGTGATGAACAGATTTAATGGCTTAGACTCGATAGACAGAGTGCCAGAAGAATTATGGACAGAGATGAGGGACATAATGCAGGAAGCAGCAAAGAAAACCATACCAAAAGAAAAGAAGCATAAGAAAGCAAAGTGGTTGTCTGATGAGGCTCTTAAAATAGCAGAGGAAAGGAGAAACACAAAAGTCAAAGGAGAAAGGAAAAATACAATCATTTGAACACAGAATTTCAAAGAAAAGCAAGGAGAGATAAGGAAAACTACCTAAAAGAACACTGAAAAGAAATGGAGGAAAACAACAAAAGAGGCAGAACTAGAGATCTTTTTTAAAAAATCGGGGAAATCAATGGAACATTTAAAGCAAAAGTGACCAGGATAAGGGACAAAGACGGAAAGGAGCTAGCTGATGCAGAAGAGATTAAGAAAAGATGGAAAGAGTACACAGAGGAACTCTACAAAAAGGACCTCAACACTCCTGATAATGACAATGGTGAAAAAATTGAACTTGAACCAGACATTCTGGAGAGTGAAGTTAGAAAGGCCCTAAAGAGCACTGCAAACAATAAAGCTAGTAGAGATGATAATATCCCAGTTGAATTTTTCAAAGCACTAAAAGATGATGGCGTCAAATTACTGCATTCAATATGCCAGCAAATTTGGAAATCAAAACAGTGGCCACAGAATTGGAAAAGTTCAGCATATGTTCCAATCCCCCAAAAGGGCAATGCCAAAAAATGTTCAAATTATCGAACAATTGTGCTCATCCCACATGCCAGCAACGTAATGCTCAAGATAATACAGGATAGACGTCAGCAGCATGTGGAGAGAGAATTACCAGAGGTGCAGTCTGGTTTCAGAAGAGGCAGGGGGACTAGAGACCACAGTTGGATCATGGAGAAAACAAAGGAATGCCAGAAACAAGTTTACTTTTGTTTTATTGACTACACTAAGGCATTTGACTGTGTGGACCACAACAAGATGTGGCAAGTAATTAAAGAGATGGGGATACCAGAGCACCTCATATGCCTCCTGAGAAATCTGTACATGAATCAAGAAGCAACAGTTAGGACAGAACACAGAATGACAGAGTGATTTGGAATAGGAAAAGTAGTAAGACAAGGCTGCATTTTATCTCCCTGGTTATTCAACTTATACACAGAGCACATAATGTGCAATGCAGGGATGGAGGAATCACAATATGGGATTAAAATTGGTGGGAGAAACATCAACAATCTGAGATGTACAGACGATACCACCCTAATGGCAGAAAGTGAGGATGACCTAAAGAATCTCTTGATTGGGCTGAAGGAGGAGAGTGCAAAAGCTGACTTGAGACTCAATATGAAGAAAACCAATTTAATGGCAACAGGCCAAATCAGTTCCTGGGAAATAGATGGTGAAGAAGTAGAAGCAGTGACAGATTTTACATTCTTAGGATCAAAGATCACTACAGATGGGGATTGTAGCCATGAAATAAAAAGGCAACTGATTCTTGGGAGACAAGCTATGAGAAACCTGGGGAACATCGTGAAAAGCAGAGACATCATATTGCAAACAAAAATTAGAATAATCAAAGCAATGGTATTCCCGGTGGTAATGTATGGATGTGAGAGCTGGACAATTAGGAAAGCTGAATGCAGAAGAATAGATGCCTTTGAAATGTGGTGTTGGAGGAGAGTTTTGAGAATACCCTGGACAGTGAGGAGAACAAATAGGTCAATCTTAGAAGAAATCAACCCTGACTGCCCATTGGAAGGTCAAATAGTAAAGATGAAGCTAAAGTACTTTGGACATCAAACGAGAAGGGAGGATTCACTTGAGAAGGCCTTGATGTTGGGAAAGGTGGAGGGCAAAAGAAGAAGGGGGAGGCCAAAGATGAGATGGCTAGATGGTATTGTAGAAACAATGGACACAGAACTGGGAGGGCTGAGGGGGATGGTGGAGGACAGAGGCGTCTGGAGGAAAATGGTCCATGGGGTCACAAAGGGTTGGAATCGACTGTGCAACTGAACAACAACAAATCGCAATGTATTTCTCTAATAAATACTAGCTTTCTTATTTTATAAGAATAAGCCTCAGAAGGGTTTAGAACAAGTTGCAAGGAGTAATGCAAGAATAATACCCACCATTTTATCCAGTCTGCTTTGTACAGTGCATAATCCTTCCTCCCTATGCTTTCCAATTTTAGCATTGATTAGACAAAGCAGTGATTTAATCTAGACATTTAAGCTCTTGTTTGTCTCATCCTCACCAGCAAGGATGAGGAATTACAATTTTTTCCCACACTGTGCAGGAGGGCAGAATATTTTCTGATGCTGTCAAATTGATGTGTTGCACAAATTATGTTACTTGTACGTGTTGTGCCCAATTGTGATCCTTGGTGCTTTGCTTTATGGTATTTGAGAAAATTGAAATAATGGTGGCTCTTTGCTTGTTGTTTTAAACAATCAGCTAACTCTTCTTTGCTTGATATTTATGGTTTGCTACTTAAAGAGAAATGGCATATATATCTATATACATTATATATATCTATATCTATATCTATATCTATATATATATATATATATATATCTATATATATATATATATATATATCTATATATATATATATATATATCTATATATATATATCTATATATATATATATAGATAGATAGATATATATATAGATATATATAGATATAGATATAGATATATATAATGTATATATATATATATATATATATATATATATATATATATATATATATATATATATATATATATATATATATATATATATATATATATATATATATATATATATATATATATATATATTCCTACTTGCACAAAGAAGGTTTAAACATTTCTCATCTAGGTGTCTTGTATCAAAGTAGACTATGATAATTGAGGATTAACTATCTAGTTTTTTTTCCATATACAGTCAACTTGGGGACTGAGGTGAGTTAGTGGTTAAGATGTTGAACTTGATGACTAGAAGGTCAGCAGGTAGGCAATTCGAGACTCCTGCCAACTCGTGCCAAGTTTGAAAGCAATAAATTGCAAGTAGATAAATAGGTACCACTTTGGTGAGAAGGTAAGCAGCAAAAAGTTAAGGACCTTGGTATAAGGTATACATTGCTATGCTATGATTCTTGGCAGTAGTAAAATTTTCAGCAAATGAAATGTTCTTTTCTCCCCTTTAAGATGAACCTTAGAGTCAGGACTTTGGTTTGTTGTGTTGTGTTTTTTACTTTGTTTTATTATGTTTTGTATTTTTTTAAAAAAACAACCTCATTTTAAAATAGACAATTATGACAAATTAAACCAGACATGTATATTAGTCAAGACATTTCATTTAATAAAAATACTACTGCTGCTGTTGGTGAAATGAGGAAATAGAAAGGATAAGTATACAATTACAGTAAAACCTTGAGTTACAAATGGCTCTACTTATGAAAAACTCACAATATGAAAGGAAATCTTGGGGGGGGGGGGGAATTGTTTTGATATATGAATTTTGTTGAGATACATTTTCTTGGGGGGGGGGAGGTCTTTCAACACTTCCCACGGTGGTGGAAGGGTGTTTGGAGCATTTCCGTTCCATTTTTGGAATGTTTTGGCACCACTAGAAGCTTTCCCCACAACCAGGAAGTGCTGAAAATTCCCCCCTCTCTGAAACAGCTGATTGGTAGGTACATTTACTACAATTACCAGAGGTGGCCACTAGATGGTGCTGTCGGAAATGTGCTGAATATGTATTGAAAATCAAAATAATCAGTTCCGGACCTCAGAAAAAATCCAAATACATTGGTACCTCACATAGCAAATGCATTGCATAGCAAAAAAATTCACATAACGAAGTGTTCGTTATGCAAAGGCGATACCCCATATAATGGAAAAAATGTTCGGTATGTGGGGTTTTTAGTAACCAGGCTATACCCGTTCAATGGGAACCTTGGTTAACTAACTATTTTTGTTATGCAGGTTATCTCCCATAAGGAACCGCATAGCGAAAAAACGGCATAGTAAAAAGCTCCGTGGAATGGAGTTTTTTCGTTATGTGGGGGTTCTACTGTAAATATCTTTTATTTATTCAAATCTCTTTATAAAGTGGCCAAAATGCAGCAAAAAATTCCAAAGTGCACTTTATGAAGACTTTTGAACAGAATTTTATTTTTACATTTTTATTTTTACATTTTTTTGGCTTTTTTCTGAGCTCCGGAATGGATATTTTTTGCTTTTCAGTGCATTCCTATAGGAAACCACATTTTGAGATACAAATTTTTCAAGATATAGAAAGCCTCAATAAACAAATTAATTTTGTATTGCAAGGTTTTACTGTATGACCATTCATCCAATACTCATCTATCAAATTGTTCATGCAAAGAACTCATAGACTTGTATCACAGTGGTTCTCAACTGTTTCTTTCTTACTTTCTACCATTTATTTCAATCCATTGACTAGAAACATTTAAAAAAAACATAAGATAAGATAAGATAAATCTTTATTGTCACTGTCCCCTTGCGGGAACAACAATATTTCTCGGTTGCTATATATCAAATCGAATAAGCCATATCCCTTAATTTAAAACAGCTACAGAAACACCAATTAAGATAGTACCATACAGTACAATTTAAAATTTTTAAAATAAGATAAGATGACTTCAGAGTACAGAGTTTCCATTTATGGCCAAAATTGCTCTGGAGAAGAAACTGTTCTAGAGACGGCTCGTTTTTACCTTCATTGTTCTATATCTCCGTCCCGATGGCAGAAGCTCAAAGAAGCAGTGGCCAGGATGCGATGGGTCTCCTACTATATCTAATGCTTTTCTGTGGCACCTGATGGTGTAAATTTGCTCTAAAGTGGAGAGCCGATTATACTCGGCTCTCCATTTTAATAATTCTGTGCAACATTATCCTGTCCCGATGAGTACTACTCCCATACCACACACATAAGCCATAAGTGAGCATGCTCTCAATAGCGCAGTGATAGAAGGCAAGCAGCAGCTTTTGTGGAAGATGGCTTTTCCTTAGAGTTCTCAAAAAATACAGTCTCTGCTGAACCTTCTTCGCAAGCCCCCTTGTGTTGGCAGTTCAGGACAGATCCTCCTGTATCTTAATGCCCAGAAATCTGAATGTTGCTACCCTCTCCACACAGGTTCTATCAATCAAAAGTGGCTGGACATTGGTTCTCTGCCTCCTAAAATCCACCACAAGCTCCTTTGCTTTCTTTATGTTGAGGAGCAAATTATTGGTTCTACACCACTTTGCCAACCGCTCCACCTCATCTCTATAGGCCGTCTCACCCTCCTTATCAGAGATGAGCCCGATCACAGTTGTGTCATCTGCAAATTTGACAATCCTATTGCTAGGGTGGACAGAGACACAGTCAAACGTATAGAGAATATAAAGGAGCGGGCTAAGGACACATCCCTGTGGTGTTCCTCTATTTGTACTAAGCATATTAGAGGTATAAGGGACCAACCGGACCCTCTGGCAGTGTTCTGACAGAAATTCAAATATCCACCCACAAAGTGATGGTGGGAACCCCTGATCTCTCAACTTAGATATCAAACGCTGCGGTAGAATGGTGTTGAATACCGAGCTGAAATCCACAAAGAGCAATCTGGCATAACCCCTCCGCTGCTCCAAATGTGCAAGAACAGCATGAAGGGCAATCACCACAGCATCCTCTGCTGATCTTTTATAGGCAAACTGGAATGCATCCAGTCCCTCTGGTAGGCAAGTGATAACATAATTTCGTACCAGCTTTTCAAAACACTTCATGATTACAAGTGTGAGAGCCACTGGACGAAAATCATTCAAATTTTCCGGGTTGGATTTTTTTTTTTTGGTATTGGAACAATAATATAAGACTTAAGGCAGGATGGAACAATAGCCTGAGATAGGGATTGATTCAATATTCCCGTAAAAACTCCTGCTAGTTGATCTGCACAGTCTTTCAATACCCTTCCAGCTACTCCGTCCAGCCCTGTGACTTTTCTTGGGTTAATTCCCTTCAACACCTTCCTCATCTCTCCTTTTTGCACACTGAATACTATATTCCTTTGTACCGATGATGGTGACAGTAGTGATGGTAACAAAGCCTCCAAAGATATCACTGCTGATGTTGTTTCAAAGCGGATAAAAAAGACATTCAACTCCTCTGCCAGTGATGCCCCTCCCTCACCTGCCAGGGAGCCTTTAGGTTTATACCCAGTCAATTCCTGTACACCTTGCCACACCTGCCTGGTGTCGTTACTTTGTAAATAATTTCCCAGCCGCTGTCTATATGCCTCCTTGGCCATACCAATGCCTCTCTTTAGATCCACTCTACTTCTAAAAGCAGTATTCCTTGCCTTTAGCAACCCCTGGACCTCCCTTGTCATCCAGGTCTTCCTGTTTGGATAGATCTTTATCTGGCGCTTTTGTGTTACATTATCAGTGCAGAACCTGATGTAATCCAACACTACCTCCGTATGAATCTCTACATCCTGTTGGTCAAATACCTCCCAGTCTGTGTCATAAAAGCAATCCTGTAGCTGTTGAGACGCTTCTGCCAGCCATATCATAATATCCTTCTTTATTATTGGGGTCCATTTCCTCAATGGGATGTATGCAGGAGTCAGGAGCAGGGACACATGATCAGATTGGCCCAAGTGTGCCAACGGTTCAGCCTTGTATGCCTGTATGACATTTTTCCACTAAAGATATTATAAATGCACAATACTGCAGCTATGTTTTGCCGGACCAACCCCCCAGTAAGGAGATAGAGACATCAGTTTGTTGGTTTAAAAATTGGGCCACTTTATTTGTTGGTTTAAAAATTGGGCCACTTTATTAACTGTAAACTCTTGTAAACGTAACTGGTTAGATCCTCTGCGGAAGGCTGAAATAACACTGGTGAGGACAATTGACTTTGACTAATAACAACTGTTATTGTTAACTTATTATTATCCTTTTGGCCTAATATTTTTATCCCATACCAGAGGTTTTTCTATGTTTAACCTCTGACAGCTTGGTAGAACAGCTAATTAGAGTCTTCCGGGCTGTCTAGCTGGGAAGACCCTGGTTCTTGGTCCGCACTTGACTGGTCAGCCCTGTTCTCTCTTGCTAGTCCATTGTCTTAACCAATCAATTGTGTACCTCCCAAGCTGTTTTGGCATCAGATAAGTGTCCCCACCAGTGCTAACTGCCACATGTGGAGAAAAACATTACTCCACGCCCCCATGGCCGACAATTTGGTAACAAGGTCATCCCGCAGAGCAGCAATAAACACGTGCATGCTGGCAGGAGAAAGGTGAACACTGTCACCCCAAAACAGGTGCCGCTCCTCAAGGCATATACCAGGATGCTCAACAAAGGTCCCGATGCCTTCCAGCCAGAAAAAATGGGCACCGGACCTGTTCACAGCTCAGTGAGCTCGGTTAAGATGGTGGGGGTCACACACCCCTGAAATACAGCCCTGGGAGTGATGGATGACCAAATGAAGTGAATGTGTGGCCACTGCTGGTGGATCATGCCCAGGTCACAATGGATGGATACTGCAAGGTCAAGACCTGTGACCTGGCCAAGATCGTTACCTCCCAGGTGAATGACAATGATGTACAGTGGGGAGCAATGTCAGACAGCTGCAATAAAGGCCAGGAGGTTAAGACAATGCATGGCTCTAAAACCACAGCACATGTTGAAAGCAGCATCACGGAGACCCAGATGGATGCCCCAATAAGAAGCAGCAATGTAATGGGTGGCCCACCACATGAAGCTGTGGCCGACAATCCACACTCGGGCAGGGGATTCCCGGGAGATAGGACCTGCAAAAAGGAGAAATTTTGGCCAGCAAGGTGTTCAACCCAACAGGGGGTGTATATAGGAGTGAAAACACCCAGAAGCCCAATGACCCATACATTGAATATCCACATCAGAATATCCAAAGGCAGCTGCGGTGGATGCAGCACCAATACAAAAGGAATGGGTACCGTACTGCACACCTTGCAACCCCTCAGAGGAGAGGGCCGAGCCAGTTACCCTCCAAAATTGAAACTTGGTAAGGGGGGAGCCATCAAGATGACAGAAAAGGGGGCTGGTTTGTGGGCCGCGGAGGAACATGAATTGAGTCAGGGCCTGTATGGGACAGATCGGGCGAATGCTACAGGGCAGCAGGACCACAGTGGCCCCGCGGCCCGACTGATCAGTTTTGGAGCTGCAAACTGTGATGTAGACTGCGGATGAAGAAAAAAAACATCCGAATATTCCAACGCCATGCCAGTACGTTCAAATTTGGACAACCTGACAAGTTCGCTGATCCGTAGTGCCCCGAAGAATGCAATGGTAGTAGCACCATGAAAAAGGAGAGCTTCGAAGGTGTCACTATACCGTGAGGGCCACACTGCCACCAAACACAGCAGAACATCAGGCAATATAGGATGCCGGGAGTCGGGCCACCAGCTATGCTCCCTGGACCAGCCCTTGAGGACCCTGCACACCCTGAAATCCCCGATGGTATCCGGGTAACCATTGGCCTTGGCCACAAAGGATAGCGCCGATAAATGGTACTTGATAGTATGGGGGGACAAACCCAACTCGTGTAGATAAACCAAGAACTGTAACACATGATCAACCAGCAAAGGCCAACTTTGTGGCAAGGAAAAATGTGAATGGAAATGAGCGAAGGATGCCGAGGCAGAGCCATAAGCATGACATGTGCGAGGAGCAAGGGAATTACTGATAGCTCATGTCACCTCACCCTGCCAATGTTCCAGATTTCGTCCAGCAGAACCGAGGGCATGTCCCGGGACTTGGGGGCCAATGCTCTGAAACGTGACATCTGTAAGCAGGACAGAGCATCAGCAATTTCGTTGTTAACACCGGGTATATGACGGGCCCTAAATACTATATTATGTGTCAAGGCCTGAAGTACAAACGGGCGAACCAGCGACATCACCGCAGGTGACCGGGATGTCTGTGTGTTGACAATTTGGATGACAGCAGCATTGTCACACCAAAAAGTCACTACGGAATTGGACCATAACAGAGCAAAGCTCATCCGGTATAGCATCATTAACTGAGGAGCCTTCAGGGTTCGAAAGATGGTGTATCAAACGGAAGTCACCCAAGAATTTTTTAGGCACAAGGCCAAGGGGGTGACACCTTAAGATTAGGAAAAGGATGGGACTCAAAGGGGCCAGCCACCCTACCTTCTGAAACCTCCTTTAAAAAAATCTTGTGAGCCAATTGTTCCTTCCCAAATAGGGATCTAATGTTGGGAGCATCCTGGCATGCACAAGGACCCACAAAAAGGATGCAGAAACCTTGGGAGAAGCCAAGGCCCAAATAAGTCGCATCGTCATGCCTAGTATAGGAGCGCAACCAACGGCAGAGTGGTTCAAGCTTGATGGGGCTGGGCCCCTTTTGCAGATGTAGATGGGCCGGGGAAAGGACGCTTAGGTCCAGGTTGTTCCCTGGAACGGCCCCTAGGGCCGCTGGCCCAGAAACAGGAACTGGCAGAATGTTGCCCACCGCAAATCGAGCACTCATGTTGAAATCTGCATGGTTTCCTGCTGCAACGGCTGGTGGAAAAAAAATCCCATCATAGTTGTCGTGCTGGTACACCCTGCCCCACCAATTGGCAGGGTAATTGGGAGGAACCAGGGTGTTGGACGACATGACTGCATTCATACCAGTCACCCATAGAAGGATGTGGTGGGGCCATACACTGTAGCCACAACAATTGATGGGGTTCATCCCATCGCCTTTCAGGATGAAGCGTGGTGCACATATGAAAATTCTGGTCATATGCCAGCCCAGCTTGTCCAGAGAAGTCTACATATGCCCTATAAATAATATTGAGATACTGGATCATGGGAAGTGCCAAGTCTGCCCTGCCACTAACTGATACCCCTGTGTAAATTATATAGGCCGGAAGCCAATTAGCCCAGGTATGAGGGGGCTTCCTGCGATTTGCATATCCTTATCCTTCTCATCCTTCTCATCCTTGTCATCTCTGATTGGCTCCCGATTCAAGAGACTGAAAATATCAACATACTCCCTGCACCAAATGTTATCTCTGACAGCAGGGAGCAAGTGGTCACCTAACGGCAAAAAATGTCCACCCATCGGAATATCTGCCCTAGCGACAGTATGGTATCCAGTATGGACAGGAGGGCCATAAGGCCAAACTGCAACAGGGAGGGCCTGGACGGCAATCAGGTAACCATGTTGTGACAATTGAGGGGGAGGAAGATAAGGAGCTCTCCACACAGCTTGGGTAAAAGCAGGGGTCATGGGGTGTGCCGCAGCCGGCCCAGACACCCCTTGGGCGGGCCAAAGCCACTGAGCTGGAACCACCTGCGAAAGGGCCAGGGGCAATGTGCTTGTTTGACCACCATACTCACCAGTAGCACCCCTGGCCACCACCTCCACTGGAGGTTCCGGTGGGCCCTGAGCTTCAGGGCTCACGAAGGAATTAGAGCCCTGCCTGGCAAGTAAGAAATTGCAAGTAGATAAATAGGGACCACTTTGGTGGGAAGGTAACAGCGTTCCATGTGCTCCGGTGTCTAGTCATGCCTGCCACATGACCACGGAAATGTCTGTAGCAGCAAACAGCACTGGTTCTTCGGCTTTGAAACAGAGATGAGCACTACACCCTAGATTCAGATACGGCTGGCTTTTGAGCAAGGCAAACCTTTATATGCAATTGTCATACAGTGGTACCTCGAGTTACGAATGTAATGCATTCCCTGGGATGTTTGATGTTTAAAAAATTCATAACTTGAATTTCCCATAGGAATACATTGAATGCAATTTCCCATAGGAATGCATTGAGAACCAAAATTCATAACTTGAAATGCAGTTTTCCACAGGAATGCATTGAAAACTAATTAATCTGTTCCAAAAAAAGTAAGTTGAGTTATTATTTTCTATGGGTTGTCATTCATAACTCAAAAACTTTGTAACTTAAACCATTCGTAACTTGAAGTACCACTGTATTTTTAAGTTAATGGCTGCAGTTTTTTCATGATTTCACTTTAATGTTAAGATTTTGAAACTCAAGTGTCTGTTATATGTTGTCAATGCTTTTGAAGTACTTTTAAAATTTTTAAATTTAAAAGCAAGATAGTTAATAAATCTTATAGATTGGACAAGCTAGATTGTTTGCCATTATTCGAACACTGACATTTCGATAAATTGATACTTCTTCTTCTGTATCTAGACCAGGTGTGAATCTGCCAAAATGAAGCCACCTCTGGGGAGTTAATTCTGTAGTTCCTTTCACCTGACCTAGTGTAAGAAAGATTAGCCGGCACAAGGTGGTCGTTGTCTGGGGTATGCCCAATTGTGATTCAAAAATGCCACAATCTTTGAGGTGGTTTTCTGTGCACCCCATACTGATCTGAAATGGCACAAGACTCTTCAAGTTGTTAGCCCCACTGATTACCTTCCCTGGCAGCTGGGATTGAATCTAGATGTCTGAGTTGTTCATGATGATCTCTTACACAAGAAACCTGCTGAATTACATGCATAGCATCTTAATGAAGACCTAGCTAGTAATAATATTTGGCTACAGTATTTTCTTTTTTAGGAAAGAAGATATGACAAGTGGTGGGTTAACCTTAGGACAGTGAGGGCAAACCTTTTAGAGACTGAGTGCCCAAACTGCAACCCAAAACCCATGTATTTATCGCAAATGGCAACATAGCAACAGGGGAGGAAGGGCTGCTGGGCAGAGGGGTGGGGTGAACTCTGTTCTGAGTGACACCTCTGGCACATGTGCCATAGGTTCACCATTACTGCCTTAGGATGTTTCCCTACATGTAAGAACCTAGAAACAAACCGCATGATAGAGACCACACTTCTGGAGCATACCTGTCAAGTTTTGGATTTGGAAATAAGGGAAATTTCCTGGCAAATATGGGATACTTGACAGCTATGTTTATCCTGTGCTGCCCTCCAATGGTGGCAATAGGGCATTGCAGTCTAATTAATAAGGGATGAAGGTGGGAAAGAGGGTAAAATAAGGGGTTTTCCCGGCTAATAAGGGATACTTGACAGCTATGCTCTGGAGCCCCTTCACAGGATCCTTCACACTGCCAGGACGTATGTGATTTCACTTAAGTATATGTAAATAAAGTCAACTCTGAGCATTGTGAATAAAAGTATAATTAAATTCTCCTTTCCACTTGACAGAAAGTAGTATACAAGATAGAAATAAGTGATTTTGCAAATGGTTTTATTAACTTCCCAGTATGTGACTCTTTCTTCATAACTGGTAATTTATATTAAATGTGAAGACAGATTATAGCCTCACTGAATCTTCTTTTGTGTTTATTATTTTTTATTTAAAATATTTTTACTCTGCCTTTCTTTATAAAATGGCCCAGTACAACCTACATCATAGAAAAACTAAAAGCAAGAGATTGTTCAAAAGTTTAAGAAAGAATTAAACATACACTGTATCATAATGTTTTTTAAAAAGCATTAAACAGAGATTAGGAACAACAAAAAAATTTGTCATCCTAATTTTTTGAAAAAGTTAAACACCAGTCACTAAGGAAACGTCTGCCTCAGGAGAAGGGACTTCATCCACTTGCAAAAGCACAGCAAAGATGGAGCCAGCCGTGCCTTCCATAAGAAAGAGTTCCAGAGTTTGAAGCAGCAACACAGAAGGACTTTTTCCTTGTCCCCAGCAAACGCACCTGAGAGAAAGGTCTCCTCTAATGATCCTAACAAGGCTTATAAAGGGAGAGACATATTTGAGATAGCTTGGACCTAAGCTCTTTATGTCTTTATACTGTAGGTTAAAAACTGCATTTTGAATTGTGTCCAGAAGCTGATCGGCAGTCATTGGAGCTTCTGTAACAGAGGGCTTTGTATTCTCCTGGCAACAGAAACTGGTGTCCTTTTATTATATTGGCAATCTGGTACATAAATACACAATAGACACAATATTCTTATGAACTGTGAGAGCTCATATAAGCTACTGGACATTGTGATTTAGTACACAAACCAATGAGCATTTTTGGACTAGATAAATTCTAGCACCATGCTGAAAAAAGATAATCAAATGTCCAACAGTGATTCCCTGCCTTCTAAGCCGTGATCAAATTGCATATCCATCTGAGATTAAATTTTAGCTTTAATATTTGCATACTAAAATGAAATTTGTATTTACAAAATAATTGAGCATGCTGTGTGGATGATTTGGAAGCTTCAGAAATATATTTATTTCTCATTTAAAGAAAGCCAGAAAAAGCCAAAATGCTATTAGCAATATTTAAAATTGATAACAGTGTAGTAAATGGTATTTTTCAATCTATTTAAGGAAGTTGCTCCAGAATTAAAGACTTGATTCTGCCTCACCTACTTGTATAATGGGCCATTTATTCCAGCTCATGGCTTTTAACTGTAGATATAATATGGGGAGGAAGACAAAATGTTCAACATCTACAATATATTGCATTTTAACAGAGCTCCTTGTGATGCAATTACAATCTGTTTCTGCATAGACTCTTCACAAAATAGTTATTAACTTGCAATCTGAAACTTCTTCCATGGAATAACAGTCAACATGTATTGAGAGTTTGGTGTAAATATGTACAGAATTTAATGGGGATCCTTTTAAGATCCTTAGGCTGAATCATCCATGAATCACACCCCACATAACTACCAGAAAATGAAAATACTGCTTCTGATTGTCTATATCAGGGTTTTTCAACCTGGGCCCCCAGATGTTCTTCAACCTCAATTAGCAAAAGCTCAAGTCAGTACACTTGCTGATCAAGGCTTCTGGTAATTGAACATCAAGAACATCTGCGGGGCCTAAGGTTGAAAGACCCTGATTTTTATGATTCTGCTGCCACCTCTTTAAAATCAGGGGATTGTGGAGGTCAGCATTTTGTCAAAGCTAAAAGCTTAGGACAGGATCAGCTCTCTTACTATCTAACCCAGGGATTCTCAACCTGCAGCCCACAGGCCGAATATGGCCCATGGCCCCATTTCATGTGGCCCCCACCAAGTGTCATGTGCTGGAGGAAGGGAAAAATGGCCGTCCAGCCCCTGAAGCTGTCTGAGGGAACGTGACCTGTCCCCTGGCTTAAAAAGGTTGAGAACTCCTGCTTTAGCCCAAATAAAAGATTCTAGGTCCTTTTGCCAACATTCTTATGCTCCCCAAGAAAATTTTATGTCCCAGCATAATGTATAACTGTTTCAGAGATTTACACCCTTTACATTGATTAGAGAGGCAGTAAAGATGACAAAGTTACTTTTTTATTTATTTAACTACATGTGTATATGAGTAATAGCAGGCACATATATATGATGTATCAATACAAGAATAACAAAACTTAGATCTTGAATTAATAAGACATCGTCAGAAAAGCTTGAACCAGCAATCAACTGCACAATCAAGTGTAAATAAACATAGTTCTAGATACTGAATTATAACAGGCAGATATACTCACCCTTATCCGACAAAACCGCAAATTTTTTCACTGCAGTGTGTAAGATCAGAAGAACAATCCTGGCAGGTTCTTAGCTAAATAAACTATCAGCACAACTTCATAGGCTTAATATTAGTAATCTTAAATGCCAATTTTATTACTCCTTAACTCTAAGAAGAAATGCTCCTTTTAATATATATATTTATGTACCGGTACCCTCTTCTCAACCTTTGTTTCTGCTCTACTATGCTGGTCTTAGACTGTAATAAGGATTTGATATACGCAAAAGAAATCATTCTATATTAATGAAAAATGCAATTTTAGATTTATATGCTTAAGAAAGAAAATACAATCTTATAAAGTAATTAGTAACTTCATAAAATGCAACTAAGTAACTTAGTACTTCTAGGTAATTAAATATAATATGATTACTTAAAAACTTAATTGAGCAGTAGGAATAACATCAAAGCTTTTGTATATGGCTTCACATAACAAAGAAGGCACTTATAGTGATTAGATAAATGCAATCAAAAAGCTTAGCACATTAATGTATTCTAAGTAAAACAGAATAAGACAGTTCTGTAAAAGCAAAACAGACAATTGAATTAACACAGCTTATCAAAGCTATCATACTGTTTACTCAGCTGGCAGGAGTCAGATTGAGAGTGGTATCTTTCCCTTTAAAGTTTTGGTGTTACGGGACAACTCCTTCAGCCAAAGCTGGGAAGGGCCCAAACGTTTGATGTGGGGATCTAGCTTATATATCTTCCAGACAGAATTATGTAATGCAATTCAGCATTTCCCTTCACTGTTCTGTACACCTTGCTGTTTTCAGCCATTTGTAATGCTGAATTCAACACTGCTAAAAAACAAGAAGGAAGGGTAAGAAATATCCCTCATGAGAAGCTTCTCTTGGTAATTAAGGCCCATCTGAAGGCATTTTGCAGGCAAAAAACCCCTCATTTTTGGTGTAATATTTTGCTTTTCAAACTGAGTGCTTTTTAGAGCAATTTTTAAAAATATGTATATGACAGGATGAATTTTCTTCTGCCCTAGCAATAGTACTAACCCAAGTCTTTTTGCTGCCTCCCCAGTCAAGGCACATAGTACCTGAAGTCAGCACTTGAGGAATAAAATTCCGTTAGAGTCTCTACTCACAATTGGCAGTGAAACCACAATAATGACAAATGAAATAATTCTGCCTTTTCTTGTCTCCCAAATTCTACTGACTGAGGCAACTAACGCAGTTAACCTAATGGAAGGACTGGCTCTCTCTAGATGGCTACTCAAGTCATCCTTCATATTTCAGGAATGCAAGCGCGGCGCCAAAAATGGCCGCCGCGCTCTTTGTGCCCCCCCCCGGACTCAGACATCCAGGTTAGTCAGGGGGCGTGGCTATCCCTCTATGAAAGGGGTGGCCACGAGGCAGCCTTGCTGCCATTTTAAAGAGAAGCGACGGAGCGGAGAAGTCCGCTCTGACGCTGCTCCCTCTGGCTTGCTTGCCTTTCTCTTTTACAATTCTGATAGGAGGATATATCTCCTCAGATCAGTGCTGCACCGCTTGGGTGGCCATGGCACCCAAGCGCAAGTTTCAGGCGGCCCCTATGCCACGACCTACGGGGAGGGCTCGGCCCACCCCCTCGATCTCTTTGGGGCAACCACCGGGCCGGAGGGCTCGGGCGGCCGCTCCACGGGGGCAGGGTTACAATTCCCACTGCCACCAATGACGGTGACTAGGCCTCGGCCTACCCGCCCAGTCGGAGGACTCGGGTGGGGGCTGTGAGGGCCTGCTCATGGGGCATAGCGGCCAATTTGGGTGCGGCACGGGATCGCACCCCACCATTCCACCGCCCCCCCCCCATGGGCCAGATTATTGGGCATGGCCCTATTCTGGCCAGGAATTGCAACATGGTTTTATCCCTCCACCCGCTCATCAATTGCCCGGCGGGCCATCCGGCTCACCTGGCCCACCTTATTCTGGTGGGTCTGACACTGTGGAGGCTCTCCTTGCCCGCATATCGGCACTCGAGGCATCTATGGGAATTGCTCCACCACCTTCGGATGGTGGGCTTGGCAGCTCTTCGGCTCCGGCCCACATGCCAGCCACGGCTGCACAGCGGGCCGCCAACAGGGTTGAGCTGCTGGAGGCCATCAGGCCAGCGCAGGCTGGCGCCTCGCAGCTCCCCATCAGGCCATTACAGCAGGGCATTCCACCGGAGACCGGTTCTGCTTGGCATGGACACACGGAGACACAAAGCTCGATGGCCATCACGAGCTCCGACGCCCACCATGGGCCAGAACCCCCAGTGGGGGCAGCCCATGGGGGTGCACCGATTGAGTATCCTGGTCAAATCAGCACACCGGTGACACTAGCTCATAACACTGGGGGGGGGGTACAGTGGCCATGGCTGCAACAGGCCAATTACACCCAGGTTCTTACAGGGGTGACCACCCCAATGCTTCTGCCTAACTTCTCGGGGGTCCGATAGGGCCTATTATATGTTCCCCCACTCCAATCCATGCCAACGGCGGCCCTGCCAATGGCTGGTTACTCCCTACCCCTGGGTGACCATTTATCCCGGGCTACTAGGGAGAAGATATGGCATGGGGAATATATTGACATTTTCACCCTTCTGCACCGTGAACCCACTGAGGAGGAGAGGGAGGGGCAGGACGACAGGGACAAAGAGTTGTCCCGTCGTCATAAGCCACCTCGCACTGGGGCCAATTGGTTACCGGCCTATTTGGTATCCATGGCAGGATATCTAAGAGTCCGTCCTGATTTGGCCATCCCAATGGTCCAGTGCCTGGACAATATTTACCGGGCCGTGGTTGTTTTCCCTGGCCCGTCATGGTTGGCCTATGACGAAGAACTTAGGATGAGGGCGGCCCTTCACCCTGAGATGCGGTGGGACGAGCCCTGCTAGCAGTTGTGGCTACTATATATGACCCCTACGCGGCCAGCGCCTATGCTCCGTACGAAGAGTCTATTTTCAGGCAACTACCTCCGTGGCTTTTATGTGCACTGGGCAGCACAGTATGCTGCTTCGTCAGAGTGGGGACCCCATCTCAGGCTACGTGCAACCGCGCATATGCAGTGGTATGGTGTGCACGGCATGAGGTGGCGGAAACTGTTGATATTCCTGATGTCCATTGGGGATGCTGGACCGCCAGATGTTTTAATTCTGCACCTCGGAGGCGATGATCTTGCACAGATCACTGGCCTGGACTTAAACACTTCTGAGTGCAGTGACCTGGCATTTCTTTACCATTTATGGCCATACACACAGTTGCTATGGTCAGACATCATGCCGAGGCACTATTATAGGGGAGGCATTGAACCCCCCCCCCAGTTGGACCATGCCCGGCGGTCAATGAACAGAGCTGTTGCCTGGTTCCTTATCGAGAATGGCTTGGGGGACAGTCATTTGTCATCCGGGGATAGGGTTACAGGATTTTAGACTGTATTCTGGAGATGGGGTTCACCTGTCAGCAAGAGGATGGACCTCTTTTGAATGACGTACAAGCGGACCTGGTGACCGAATTGTCGGTCGGGGGGGGGGTGGATCTCTGATGCGATTTTGGCAATGTTCGCCAAGTGTAAGGTGTCTCTCTGGGAGTTGCAGGTGCTTCACGGCCACCTCAACTTCGCCTGCAGAGTGGTAACACCAGGCACAGCCTTCACCAGGTGTCTGGGTGACACTATGGTGGGCTTTTCTAAATGACACCACAGGGTACGGCTGACTAGGGGTTTACGAGGAGACCTGTCGGTTTGGCTCACATTCCTGCAGGACTTTAATGGCGTTTCCTTTTGGAGATCTGAGCTTATGGTCAGCCCCCAGTTCCAAGTACAGTTGGATGCCTCCGGCTCCCTGGGGTATGGGATTTATTTTGAAGGACAGTGTGCCTATGGTCAATGGCCCCAGGGATGGCAGGGCACGGATCGTTTACGCGATCTTACGTTCCTGGAGTTTTCCAATTTTGGGTGCCCTTATGCTCTGGGGGGACAGGTGGGCTAATTCTGTGGTTCACTTTTGGTGTGACAATGCTGCGGTGGTGCTCATTGTCAATGCCCAAATGTCTAAATCACCCAGAGTCATGGCCTTAGTTTGCCAATTTGTTCTTAGGTCCTTGCGCTTTAATGTGCTCCTCAGGGCCAGAAATGTGCCAGGCATTAATAACGATATTGCCGATGCTTTATCCCGCCTGCAGATCTCCCGGTTCCATGCCTTGGCTCCAGACGCAGAGGAACTTCCCTCTCCACTCCCGGCCGAGATATGGACATTTGGCGAGGAGAGGTGAACTGGGCGATCGGCATGTCTTTGGCACCTCACACGCGTAAGGCGTATCAGCATACACTCCTTCAATTTAGGACCTTTTATAGGCAAAGGCAGTTGCCTGAAATATGGCCGATACCAGTCGACCAGGTTTTACAGTATATGGTGCACATTCATAATCAGGGGTTGGCCCCACGCACCATCGCCACCAGGCTTTCCGCCTTGGAATTCATGGCCAAGGCACGGGGCTTTACTGACTGTGTGAGTGACTTCCGCATATGCCATGTATTGGAAGGGTGGACACGTGAACGTGGCCATGGCCCGGACACACGTCACCCTGTTTCACCAGGTATTCTGACCCACCTTGCACGAGGTTGGCATAGACTGTGTTACAATAGGTATGAGGAGTCGCTTTTTCATGCAGCTACCACCGTAGCTTTCTTTGGAGTTCTGAGAATCAGCGAGCTGGTCCCATGGTCAAAGGGGGACATGTCTTGTAGGCCACTGGAACTCGAAGATGTGTCTATCAACCAGGAGTGGGCTCAGTTGAGGATTCGTTCCTCAAAGGCCAATCAGCATGGAGTAGGCAGTGGTGTTAGACTGCTACGATGTACATTTGCTAATTTTGGCAGTGCGTGGTACGCGCCCTGGCCCGTTGTTCTGCCACCAGGATGGGTCTCTCCTTACCAAATTTCAGTTCTGGAGGGTGACCGGTACGGCACTTCACAGTGTGGGCCTCCCGGGGGCTCGTTATGGCACCCATTCATTCAGGATAGGCGCCGCATCAACTGCGGCTGCATTTGGGTACTCTGAGGCTGATATATGTTGGATGGGCAGGTGGGGGTCCGCGCATTTTTTCCTTATATGTACGTCCCCTCACTGTATGAGTACCTAGTTATGTCCTTAATTCCTTCTCCTTCTTTTACAGACCCTGTGTGTCTATGCATACCGGTGGCAGTGTGGCTGGTGGGCCACAGTTATGTGCACTGGGCGACACAGTATGCTGCATCGTCGGAGTGGGGACCCCATCTCGGGCAGCGTGCATCCGCACGTATGCGGTGATATGGTGTGCGTGGCATGAGATGGCGCGAACTGTTGCCATTCCTGCTGTCCATCAGGGATGCTGGACCGCCTGATGTTCTGATTCTGCACCTTGGTGGCAATGATCTCGCACAGATCACTGGCCTTTCCTTTAAAATTTTGGTGTGCAGTGACCTGGCATTTCTACATCATTTATGGCTGTACACACGGTTGCTATGGTCTGACATCGTGCCGAGATACTGTTATAAAGGAGGCAATTGTCTGGATCTCCATGGTCTGGACCGTGCCCGGCGGTCAGTGAACAGGGCTGTTGCCCGGTTTCTTGTTGATAATGGCTTGGGTGCAGCCATTCGACACCCCGGGAGAGGGTTGCAGGATTTTAGCCTGTATGCAGGAAATGGGGTCCACCTGTCGGCCAGAGGTATGAACCTCTTTCTGGAGGACGTGCAAGCGGTCCTGGCGACCGAGCTGTCGGTCTGGGGGGGGGGGGCGGTGAGTCATCATGGACGCTTCCCCGTGTGGCGGGTAGCACTGGTAAGGTAAAGATTTATGACCCATAGGTATCCGGCAGGTTCGCAATTGACCGGCCAACACGTAGATAGGTACAGGGGAAACAGGATTGGCCAGTCAAGGGCGAACCATGAAAGGGGTGATGCTATGATCTAGACAGCCTGTATCACCTTGATATTTGGACGGATACACGTCATAGGGTAGGGTCAGTAGATAGTATATTGACTTCGGTCAACAATTTGTTTGTGTCAACAAACAAATTGATACAAATTGATACATGTAGCCAATAGCCATTGGCATTTTGGGTGGAACCTTACCAGTGCTACTGCGGCCTGCTTGCCTTAAAGAATTACAATTGGATGATACACCAATTGAAAGTGATAATTCGGACTAGGGCATTATTCAATAAAAGTGGCCCAATGCCTTTAATCCAATACCGGTGTCTGAGTCTTTATTTGGGTGGGTGCGCCTGCAATGCAAGCATGGCGCCAAAAATGGCCGCTGCGCTCTTTGCGCCCCCCCACCCGGACTCAGACATCCGGGTTAGTCAGGGGGCGTGGCAATCCCTCTATAAAAGGGGTGGCCACGAGGCAGCCTCGCTGCCATTTTAAAGAGAAGCGACTGAGCGGAGACGTCTTTCCCTCCACCCCCTCCCTAGTGGACAGTGTGATTTTTCTGGTCGCTTCGGGGCTGGGTGGGAATTTTTGCTTGAACCTTCAATTGGCACTTTGGTTCTTGACTTTTCGCCCATCCCACACTGTCGCTAGTGTTTGAGATACGGGGTAAGTTGACTTTGGTCACTTTTGGTGGGTAGCACTGGTAAGGTAAAGATTTATGACCCATAGGTATCCAGCAGGTTCGCAATTGACTGGCCAACACGTAGATAGGTACAGGGGAAACAGGTTTGGCCGGTCAAGGGCGAACCATGAAAGGGGTGATGCTAGGAGCTTCACAGCCTGCATCACCTTGATATTTGGACGGATACACATCATAGGGTGGGGTCAGTAGATAGTATATTGACTTTGGTCAACAATTTGTTTGTGTCAACAAACAAATTGATACAAGTTGATACATGTAGCCAATAGCCATTGGCATTTTGGGTGGAACCTTACCAGTGCTACTGCGGCCTGCTTGCCTTAAAGAATTACCATTGGATGATACACCAATTGAAAGTGATAATTCAGACTAGGGCATTATTCAATAAAAGTGGCCCAATGCCTTTAATCCAATACCGGTGTCTGAGTCTTTATTTGGGTGGGTGCGCCTGCAAAGTCTCCTAACAATCCAGGGAAACTATCTATTTGTTTTCTGCTCACCAGAAAACAAAGTAAAGCGAAGACTAGGTTTCAAATAATCTCAATCAAATTTAATGGACCGTGGCCTTGGTTGTTGCTTTAGATGATTTTTTTAAAAAAAATATTTTTGGATGGCCAGATGTTGAAGAAATTCAAGTCCCAAACTCGCCAGAGTCATGGAACAAGTTAAACTTTTTTCTAACTTTGTTTAGAAATGCAGTGTTTTCCTCCTGCCTTATTTCAGGGGAAACAATGATTAACCCCAAAGCCACATCATGTTGTTAAATTGATCAAAGTAATAGCAATAAGAGCAACAATTTTACATGAAAAAGATTGAACTCTTTCGTGCAAAGCTACTTTAATTAGAAAAAGTTTCTGGGGTTTTGCTTTGTGAAATATTAACTGCACAACTAGAAAATTTACAAAATAAATTAAGAATGTGATTAGGGAGCAAAAGAGTATGAAAACCCACAGAAAAATAGCTTCAAAGCATAAGGTTATTTTCCACATAGTTTATCAAAAAAATTGGGAGGAATTTAAGTAGGAAGGGTGTTTATGTTTTCCCCAATCTTCACTCAGTCCATAGGTAAGAGGCAGTTTACAAAAGTAATCCTGCTGGTTAGCAGCACTATTCTATGCATACTTAGTTGTATGCTATCAAATCAGAACTGCCTCACAGTGACCTTACTGTAAAATGGTTAAGGAATGTTTTTACCAGTTCCTCTCCCCCAGTAAGTTTCCATATAGCTAAGTGGGAACTTAATCCCTGGTTTCATGAGTTCTAATTCATTACATCACTAAACCAATTAGGTATCTCCCATGCTTGCTTACTCAGAAATAAGTCCCATAGTATTCAGTCATAAGTATATACAGTATTATGAATTCAACCTAAGTTTGTGTTGTGGTTCTAAGTGATAGGCAACCTGAAAGGGCTTGGGGACGTAATTTTTAACCTCAGACATTTTATATTTCCAGCCCTTAAAAAATTAAAACAGGAAAAGAAAACATTGGTTATTGAACCCCATTGTAATTTTCCCCACTTTTCATTGGGGAACTTTCACATGGTCTTGGAGGCTTGTTGTGGATCAGCTTTGCTGTAATGGCATTGTTTAAAGAGATTACTAAATGTGAAATACATAGGCATGAATTAGAGGTCTTGAATGTAGAAAGGAGTGTGTAGTTACTCAGAAACTGTTCTGTTCGTCAGGAATAAATCACAAATGTGAAAATATGCCTTAAACCTTATATAGCAGTGATGGCGAACCTTTTAGAGACCGAGTGCCCAAGGAGGAGGAGGCAGCACAAGGACAGGCACCATGAGTGACCACACACACATATTGCTAGCATGCCTCCACTGAAATCACATGGATGCATGTACACGTATGTTGCTTGAAGTGTGCTGGTGACACTATGCATGTGCCTGCCCCCTGTGGGTGCTCCCCACCCCATCAGTCCTCCCCACCCCCATGTGGTCTCCCCACACCTGCAGGTGCTCCCCACCCTCCCTGCAAGTGCTCTCCACCCCCACAGGGCCTCCCCACCCCCACTAGTGCTCCCCACTTTCCATCCGCCAGTTACAGCTTCCCAACAGGGATATCAACTTTTCCTCTTGCCTCCCCTTTGATGGAGGAAGGGGGTGTTGGGGAAGCAGTGCTGGCCATGTGCCTGAAGAAAGGCCTCTGCGTGCCACTTCTGGCATGTGTGCCATAGGTATGCCACCAGGGCTATATAGACTCAACCCAAGACATTTTGCTGGTTGACAGGATTTGAGACTGCTCCCGATTTGCATTTTGAAAATGGACAGAAAGAAAGTGGAATCTTAGTTCAACCATCCGATTTACACTAGTGATGTAACAATACGGTGCCTTGCCCTCAGGTAGGATTCAGTAGTCCTCTGTCTTCCCAGGGTAGGCCCTATTGTTTTTCTGAGTTGCAGCTCCATGGCTGGAAAACCCAGGCATCTCAATATGTGTGGATAAGGTAGCATTGAGCCAAGTAATAACTCCAAGTCCCTTCAGAAATTTCAAATATATATTGAAAGCATAGCAAGATGCAGGATCCAGTCCATCTAAAGCTTAGAAAGCATTTCACAGCAAGGAAATAAAACAAACTGGTGCTCTAGGGGATCGCTCACAGGACCCCACTTTCTCCCAAGTGTCTACATTTTGGCAGCTTAAAACAAAGCACTCCAGAGATAAAGGATAAGTGTCTAGTACCTCAGGCCTTTATTATTAAAATACTTCTATTAAATTGTTTTTTTAACTTTTATTGTGTGAGCAATAAAAGGAGCAGCTGATGGTCTACTTTGCCAACAACCCGGAGGTGGCGTTGGAGAAATTTTTGAAGAAATTGATGCTCTGTTCTCTTTTTGGACAGGGTGTCTACATTTTTTAGTGAGTTGATGTCAAATGCAGCTAATTTTACAATAATTTTAGGAAGGCAGTGAGTCTGCTCAAAAGATGAGATTGGAAGCTGACAAAAATAGTATCAATGCCACATCTACCAAGACAATACAGAAAAATATGATTTTTTTCTGGGCAGAGGGTCCCCATATTATTCAAAAAGTTACTTTCTAGAATATTTCTTTCCCAGTGATCTTGAGAAAGGCAGTCAGGCTTTGTGGTCAGCAGAAACTGGCAAGATTATTTTTCCTGGCTTTGCCAAAATAGAACATTAGAAGAAGAAAGGTGCCAGAGTCAAGGGCAGAAAAGTTCCTGAAACTCTTTCATAAACAACAGTATTATGTTACTGGAGGGGGGAAACCAAGTATGTATTTTCTATTGAGTGAATAGCAGTATAAAATATTAAAGAAAACATCCCAGCCAAAATCAATTTGTCATTTGGCCCATCAAAACACTAAGAAGCCCAGGACAATTAAACTATAATTTCCTTCACTCATTTTCACTCAAAAACACATACTCACATGGACGTCTCTTCACTGTTCAGGAACTATATTTTCAAATCTGGAGACAGCAGAAGTACTTAATTTTTTTCTTATTTTCTGAGGTCAATATCTGGAGCTTACACAAAACAAGATAGTTTTATATGTTAGAGCTAGTTCGCTAAAACAAACTGAGTGGAACAACAAACAAACAAACAAAAGCCCAAGGCAAATAAAAATTGCTGTTGACACACACTTTATATATCTCTGTCTTTTTTACTGTCAGAATATTCCATCAAAACTGAACAATTCTGAAACTAAACAAGATGCTAATACTAAAATATTCTATTTTAAAGGATGAGCAAACAAATTGTTTCGATGATTTGTCTAAACATTTCATTTGCTTATGTTTGGGCTGTTTAGATGAGATGTTGATTATGGAATTAATAATCCAAAGGGAAACGCGGCGGCACAATATGGCCGCCACACTCTTTGCCAGCCCCCACCCTCCGAGAGACAGACATCCGGGCCCCTCAGGGGGTGTGGCCACCCCAGCATAAAAGGGGTGGCCACAAGGCGGCTCGCTGCATTTTTGAGCTGATCGGCTGGGCGAAGAAGTTTGCCCTGCCGATCTCCGTGTTTTTTTCTCTTTTGGGAGCTCGGATGGCCCCAAAACAGAAAGCCGCCACAGCGCGGTGGACGCGGGGGTGGGCTCGCCCCTTGCCCTTGCCTCAGGCACCCGGCCACTCCTCGGGCCGGAGGACTTGAGCGAGAGCTGGCCAGGTGGAGGACCCCGGGGCTTTGCCCCCTGAGTTTCTTGCCCCAGCGGGGCACCCTGCGGGGGCGATCTATCCCAGCGATGAGCCCCCGCCAAGTTGGAGGACCTGGGTGAGGGTCGCACGGGCACCCCCCACAGCAGCGGCTTTGCCCCCTGCCTCCCTTGCCCCTACTGGGCATTCCGAGGAGGGCTTCCTCCCTAATTTGGATCCCCCCTGGGTCAGAGGACTGGGGAAGGGGTTCCATGGGCTGCACCCATGGCATCCTCCCCCAGTCAGGGGCCGGACAGCCTCTATTGGTCTCAGGGGGACCTGGGGCCTGCTCAGGGGCCACCACCTCATGGGCCAGACTTCCTTTCCTGGCCCTATGTGGGCTGGGGACCTACCCATGGTCCCATTCTTCCCCCCCTGGGGGGGGCATGGGCTGGCCACCCACTCACGGCCCCCTGCAGGGTTGGGGCCTCTCCCCGGGCCTGATTCCCAACAGCCCGGTGGGCCGGATCCAGCCGGCCCACATGCATTTTGGCACATATTGCGGTGTTGGAGCATGCCACAGGCATCGCTCCACTGCCCCTTCGGCTCGTCTGAGGATTCAATCCTCTAAAGCTGATCAGCAAGGCAGGGGTAGTTGTGTGATGCTTCTGTGCTGTACCTTTGCTGACATTTGTCCCGTTGGCATCCTGCATCGATTCTTGGCAGTGCGCGGTCCGCACCCTGGCCTGTTGTTTTGCCAGCAAGATCAGTCCCCACTTACCAAATTCCAATTCTGGAAAGTTACGGGTACTGCACTTCGCAGTTTCAGGGTCCCTGGTGTGCGGTACGGCACTCATTCCTTTAGGATAGGTGCCGCATCGACGGCTGCCACGTTTGGGTACTCTGAGGCCGACATACGTCAGATGGGCAGATTGGGATCTGCACATTTTGCTTGGTATGTTCGTCCTATCCTTGCATGAGTGCCTTCCCTGCCCTTACTTTATTCTCTTTTATTGCAGACCCTGTGTGTTGGCGCACACCGGTGGAAATCTGGCTGGTTGGACAGAGCTATGTGTACTGGGCTGCACATTATTTAGCGTCATCGGATGGGGTCCCCATCTTGGACTACGCGCAGCCACATGTCTTCGGTGGTATGGTTTGTGCAGCATGAGGTGGCCGGAACTGATGCCATTCCTTATGTCCATTAGGGACGCCCCACCTCTGGATATCCTGCTAATTCACCTGGGAGGTAACGATCTCACACAGATCACCGGCCTTGGGTTGATGGTATCCATGCGCAGGGACCTGGAGGTTTTACACTGCATGTGGCCGCGGACGCAGCTGCTATGGTCCCAGATCATACCCCAGCACCACTATAGGGGAGGACTTGATCCTCATGGTTTGGACCGTGCCCGGCGGTCAGTGAACAGGGCTGTCGCCCGGTTTCTGGTTCAGCACGGTTCAGGGACATCGGTCCCACATCCGGGGATAGGGCTACAGGACTATGGCCTGTATCGCAGAGATGGGGTACACCTTTCCATGAGAGTTATGGACCTCTTTTTGGAGGATTTGCAAGCGGGCCTGGTGACCGAGTTGCCGGTTGGGGGGTGGGGGGTGGTGAGTCATCATGGATGCCTCCCCGTGTGGCGGGTAGCACTGGTAAGGTAAAGTAGATGACCCATAGGTATCAGGCAGGTCCGCAGTTGATTGGCCAACCCAAGGACAAGGTATAGGGTAATTGGGGCTCACCAGTGATGCTATGATCTGCAGCACCTTGATATTTTACCGGATATACGTCAGATGCTGGACTCAACAGGCAGCATCCTGACTTGGGCCAACAATTTGTTTATAATGATAAACAAATTGATACAAATGGATACAAGGTAGCCAATAGTAATTGGCAATTAAGGATGGGTCCTTACCAGTGCTACTGCGGCATGCTTGCCTTAATGAGTTACAAAAGTTGAAGTTAAGTTTAAAGTTAAGTCATAATTTAAGATTAAGGCATAATCAATAAAGTGGCCCAAATTTTAAATCCAGCAACGGTGTCTGTGTCTTTATTGGGGAGCTGGACTGGCAATGCAAGCGCGGCGCCAAAATGGCCGCCGCGCTCTTTGCGGGCGGCCCCCCCATCGGACGAAGGCATCCGGGTAGTTAGGGGCGTGGCCAGCTCCCTTATAAAAGGGGTGGCCACGAGGCAGCCGCGCTGCCATTTTACGAAGCGACGGAGCGGAGAAGTTTTTCCCTCTTACCTCCGTCGCTTTTACCCTTACCGGGAAGCCTTTTGGCTGCTGAATTTTCTCGTTTTCGGCTTTCCATCGAGTGGCTGAGATGCCCTCAAAGAAGAAGGCGGCTGCGAGCGCGGCTCGTGCGGTTCGGAGGCGCAATCCGGGTCGGAGGACCGTGGCTGCGCCTCCCCAGCAGCCGCCTTTGCCTGCATCCACCGGGACCGGTGGAATGGGGTCTATTCCCCCTTGGCCGGATAATGGGGGCCCACGCACGGGTCCAGTGGGGGCTGCGGCCCTCGGCCCGCAAGCGGTGGGCACCGCTCCTGGTGTTGCTCATTCCGCTGGGCCTTCCTCCGTAGGGGCGCAGCTCGCTCCGGGGCCTTCCAGCATTGGGGGATGGTCTGGTCCCCTTCCCTGGCAGGTTGCTACATCGGCCCTACCGGGCCCGGGTGTGGGGTCGTGGCCCTATTCGGGCCCCGGGGTACAGGGACCTGTACTCATGCCTGTAGTAGGCGGGCCGGCTGGCCCTTTGCCCCATGTCAGCGTGGAAGCCTTACTAGCCCGCGTTGCGGCCCTCGAGGCATCCCTGGCCTGGGCTAGCCATGCTGGGGCTCCCTTTGGGGTTCATTTTGACGCGTCGTCTGCTGGGCAGCGGCAGGCGGCGGGACGGGTCGAGCTGCTTGAGGCGCGTGGCACGACCTCGGCCACTGCCTCGCAGCTCCCCAACCAACAGACCGGCACGGGTCAGGCCCCATCGACGAGCTCTACGGCGGTCGTGAGCTCCGACGCCCCCAGTGGGCCGGAACCCCCGGTGGGGGCGGCCTATGGGGGTGCAGCGTGTGAGTATGCGGTTCAAACCAGTGCACCTACACACGTGGCCACGTTGGGGGGCGTTTCAATGGCCTTGGCCTCGTGCGGGTGGTGCGGCGGTCCAGCCGCTGACGCCCCACCCGGCAACGACAACTAACACTCAGTGCCCCGTGGTGGGGGGGGGTGTCCTACCCTGTGGGGAATGTTTTGGGGGTGGCTGGGTTAGTATAGGCCCCTTTTCAGATGCCCGCAGTTCCTGCTGTGCCTGTGTCGGCCTTGCCGATGGCAGGGTATTCCTTACCACTTGGTGACCATTTAGCACAGACCACCAAAGAGAAGATCTGGCGGGGGGAGTACGTGGATATCTTGTCACTCCTCAACAGAGAGCCCACCAAGGAAGAGAGGGAGGGGCAGGATGAGAAGGATAAGGAGCAGGCACGTCGTCGCAAGCCACCACGCACGTGGGCCAACTGGTTGCCGGCCTACCTCATATACATGGCGGTGTACCTTAGGGCCCGGCCGGATTTGGCAATTCCGATGGTCCAGTATTTGGACAACATCTATAGGGCGATGGTTGACTTTCCGGGCCCATTGTGGTTGGCTTATGACGAGGAATTCCGTATGCGGATTCCCCTGCACCCCGAGATGAGGTGGGATGAGCCATGTCAGAGGCTGTGGCTTTTGTACATGACGCCCACGCGCCCCGCGCCCGGGGAGAGATACCATTGTGGACATGCGGTCCAGCGAGCGGCCCCAGCACAGGTTCCCTGCCAGGTGGCGGGGCACGGGGTTCCAGCCCGCCTGCTGTGCTGGACCTTCTCGTCTAATGGTTCCTGCAATAGGAAGAACTGCAAATACAGACATGAGTGTCCTGCCTGTGCTGGCCCCCATGCGGCCTCTGCCTGTCCCAGGCCTGGAGGGACGCGGGGCAGAGGGAGGGGCGGACAGGGGGCTGGCAAGACTGCCACAGATGGAGCTAGTTCACCAAAAGGCTCCCTCCCCAATTAATGTGGACATGTTGGAGCGTTGGCTCACATTGTACCCGAAGGGAGAGGATGCGGATTATCTCCTTCAGGGTTTCAGACAGGGGTTCCGTATCCCTTTCATGGGGGATAGGTCCCCTCAGGATGCCCCCAATCTTTTATCCCTTAGGGGGAGGGAGGAGGTGGCTGATGCCAGCATTATAAGGAGGTCGTTGCGGGCAGGGTCGCTGGCCCTTTCCCTTCACCCCCGTTTCCCAATCTTAAGGTATCGCCCTTGGGCTTAGTGCCTAAAAAGTCACCGGGCGAGTTTCGCCTCATTCATCACTTGTCCTACCCAGCCGGCCGCTCGGTCAATGATGCTATCCCTGATGACCTTTGCTCAGTCAGGTATACATCTTTTGACCACGCGCTGCGCATGGTGCGCTCATGTGGCCCGGGTGCGCTGCTGGCTAAGTGCGACATTAAGTCGGCTTTTCGCCTCTTGCCAGTGCACCCGGGCGACTTCGAGTTGCTGGGTTTTAAATTCCGGGGTGAATATTACTTCGATAAGGCCATGCCTTTTGGCTGTTCCATATCATGCTCGGCCTTTGAGCGTTTCAGCACATTCCTAGAGTGGGCTTTCGTCCGCAGGTCAGGGTCCCGGTCTGTAGCCCATTACCTGGATGACTTTTTATTCGGGGGTGAACGGGGCTGGGACACGTGTACACGTCTCCTCAACACATTTCAGACGCTAATGGAGGAACTCGGTGTCCCTTTAGCGCCCGAAAAGACCGAGGGCCCATCTACCCAGCTAGTCTTCCTGGGGGTGGAGATTGACACGGTAGCGCAGGCTTCTAGGTTACCGCGGGATAAGGTGTCCAGAATAGTGGCCCTCATCTCGGACTTGCTGGCCAAGCGCAAGGCATCACTGAGGGAACTGCAGGCGCTCCATGGTCACCTCAATTTCGCTTGCAGGGTGGTCGCACCGGGCAGGGCATTTGCTAGGCGCCTGTGCGATGCCATGGCAGGATTATCCAAGCCCCACCATAGGGTCAGGCTTACCCGGGGTATCAGAGCTGACATGCTTGTCTGGCTACAGTTCCTGAGGGAGTTCAATGGGGTCTCATTTTGGAGGTCTGACCTCCTGGCTTCCCCCCGCTTTCAGATTCAGTCCGATGCCTCAGGATCCCTGGGTTATGGGATGTCCTTCAATGGGAAGTGGGCCTATGGTGGGTGGCCACCGGCCTGGGCAGGCACGGGTCGCCTGCGGGATCTCACGTATCTTGAATTTTTCCCTATCCTGGGTGCTTTGATGCTATGGGGCGAGGAGTGGGCCAACTCGGTTGTGCATTTCTGGTGTGACAATGCGGCTGTGGTCCACATTGTCAATGCACAGACTTCTAAATCGCCCAGGGTTATGGATCTAGTGCGCCAGTTTGTGTTGCGCAGCCTGCGCCTTAACGTTCTTTTCAGGGCCAGGCATGTCCCAGGGGTTAATAATGATATCGCTGACGCTTTGTCCCGCCTGCAGATCTCCCGGTTCCGTGCCTTGGCCCTGGATGCGGAGGAATTTCCCTCGCCACTCCCGGACGAGATATGGACCATTGGCAAGGAGAGGTGAACCGGGCGATTGGCCTGTCACTAGCGCCGCACACGCGTAAGGCGTATCACCACGCATTTAATTCTTTCAGAGCATTCTCTACCCAATTTTAACTGCCAGGAACCTGGCCGATCCCGGTAACCCATGTTCTGCGGTTCATGGTTTACCTGCACGCTCAGGGCCTTGCACCTCGCACCATAGCATCTAAGCTGTCAGCGTTGGCTTTTATGGCTAAAGTGGGAGGTCATGTGGACAGCACCACTGACTTCCGTGTGAGACATGTTTTGGAGCGGTGGGTGCGCGAGCGCGGGCATTGCCCGGATGACCGCCACCCGATTTCCCCAGGGGTTCTTACCCAGTTGGCCCGGGGCTGGCCAGGCCTCTGTTTTGATAGATACGAGGCAGCCCTATTTCATGCAGCCACAACGGTGGCATTTTTTGGAGCGCTCCGCATCAGTGAGCTTGTGATGCTGTCTAAGGCGGATGCAAGTCGTAAGGCACTGGAACTCGAGGATGTATATGTTGCCAAAGACTGGGCTCAGTTGAGGATTCGCTCCTCTAAGGCAGATCAGCATGGCGTAGGCAGTAGTGTAAGACTGCTACGGTGTTCTTTGGCAGACATCTGTCCGGTTGGTGCCCTACAGGAGTTTCTTGCACTGTGTGGCACGCACCATGGCCCGTTTTTCTGTCACCATGATGGGTCTCCCCTTACTAAATTTCAATTTTGGAAGGTGACAGGCAAAGCACTGGCCAGTGTGGGCCTCCCGGGCACCCGTTATGGCACCCATTCATTCCGAATAGGGGCGGCCTCCACTGCAGCTGCTTTTGGGTACTCCGGGGCTGACATACGCAGCATGGGAAGGTGGGGTTCGCAATGTTTTCAGTTTTATGTGCGCCCACTTCTGCCGTGAGTACCAGTTCAGTCACCTTACCTCCTCTTCCTCGTTTTTCTTTGCAGACCCTGGGTGTCGTATTACACCGGTGACAGTATGGCTGGTGGGCCATAGCTACGTGCACAGGGCAGCGCGTTACGCTGCGGCGACAGAGTGGGGACCCCGACTGGGACTGGGTGCATACGCAAGTCTCACATGGCATGGTAAGCCCGGAATGTTATGGCGGGAGCTGCTGCCTTTCCTTTTTTCAGGCCAGAATGCTGACCCGCCTGACATTCTCATCATACACCTAGGGGGCAATGATTTGGGCCAGGTCACCGGCTTATCGCTCAAGCATGCGATTTGCGAGGACCTCGCCTACCTGCATTACGTCTGGCCCGCCACAACCCTTGTTTGGTCGGACATGGTCCCGCGCCATGCGTACAGAGGAGTTTTCGACCTCCTGGCCCTTGACCGCGCTAGACGCATGGTGAATAGGGCAGTGGCGCGGTTCCTTGTCGACAGGGCTTGGGGGAGGGTCAGTCGTCACCCCGCTATTAGTCTACAAAATTATGACCTGTATGCAGGGGATGGGGTCCATCTGTCGCGAGGAGGTATGTACCTCCTGTTGGGTGATTGGCTAGCAGGCCTGTTGACCGAGCTGACGGTCTGGGGGGGGCGTCAGGCCTTCTTTGAAGCCCCTCCGTGTGGCGGGTAGCACTGGTAAGGTAAACATTTATGACCCACAGGTATCCGGCAGGTTCGCAATTGACTGGACAACACTAGACAGGCATAAGTTGGTTAAACGTTGTCCGGTCAACGACGAACTAGGCGACGGGGTGATGGCTATAGCTAGACAGCATGCATCACCCCGTGATTTCACGGATACGAGTCAGAGGGTGGGGTCATTAGTTAGATATTGACTACGGTCAACAATTTGTTTGTTGTCAACAAACAAATAGATACAAATAGATACATTGTAACCAATTGCCGTTGGCAATTTTGGGTGGTACCTTACCAGTGTTACTTCGGCCTGCTTGCCTTAAGAATTATGATTGGTCGTTTTACCAATAGAAATTTATAATTCGGACTAGGGCATGAATCAATAAATGTGGCCCAATGCCGTTATCCACTTTCATTATTGTCTGAGTCCTTTATTGGGGGGTGCGCCTGCAATGCAAGTGCGGTGCCAAAATGGCCGCCGCGCTCTTTGCGGGCCCCCCCATCGGACGAAGGCATCCGGGTAGTTAGGGGCGTGGCCAGCTCCCTTATAAAAGGGGTGGCCACGAGGCAGCCGCGCTGCCATTTTACGAAGCGACGGAGCGGAGAAGTTTTTCCCCTCCACCCCCTCCCTAGTTAACAGTGTGATATTTTGGTCGCTTCGGGGCCGGGTGGGAATTTTTGCCTGGGACCCACATTGGCTCTCGGGTCCTGGCTTTTTTGCCCATCCCACACTGTTGCTATGGTTTGATATAGGGGTTTCTGTTGCTGCTATTGACTTTGGTCACATGGGCGGGTAGCACTGGTAAGGTAAACATTTATGACCCACAGGTATCCGGCAGGTTCGCAATTGACTGGACAACACTAGACAGGCATAAGTTGGTTAAACGTTGTCCGGTCAACGACGAACTAGGCGACGGGGTGATGGCTATAGCTAGACAGCATGCATCACCCCGTGATTTCACGGATACGAGTCAGAGGGTGGGGTCATTAGTTAGATATTGACTACGGTCAACAATTTGTTTGTTGTCAACAAACAAATTGATACAAATAGATACATTGTAACCAATTGCCGCTGGCAATTTTGGTTGGTACCTTACCAGTGTTACTTCGGCCTGCTTGCCTTAAGAATTATGATTGGTCGTTTTACCAATAGAAATTTATAATTCGGACTAGGGCATGAATCAATAAATGTGGCCCAATGCCGTTATCCACTTTCATTATTGTCTGAGTCCTTTATTGGGGGGTGCGCCTGCAATGTGTACATGTGAACCATCAGGTGACCTCTAGGCTGTTGGGCACTATTGCTCCTAAACATTGAAATTGGCTCATGGTTTGTCCTGCTCTCTAGTTTACCAGTGATTTAAGAACCCTGAAGCAGAAGAGGAGGAAGCTAGGGAAGAAATGGAAGAAAGTTCCCATGGATGACAATATTGTGGCAGTAAAGAAATGTTTCAGGATGCATGTTAATGCCTTGAAGCTGGAAAGGAAACACTATAACATCTATTGAATTATAAGTGCTGATAATCAGCAAAAGGGATTCTTCAAAATTGCTGAAGAAATAATTGGAATGGAGCAGTTGGTTAGCTTCCAACCAAATTTAGCCAATTGGAATTGTTTGGTAGTCAATTTTAGAGCCATGGTTGACATTACCCAGAGGGACCTGGGCTTCAGAACAAATGCAGTAAGTCGATGTGTGATGTCCAGTGTCTTCTGTTGCTGCATTATATTCACCTGGTAACATGTCAGGATGTCTCTGGGATGCTCACTGGATGCAGGGCACCACTTCACTGCTAGATGCTTACCCATCCTGGCTAATAAAAATGGCAAGTGGGGGCATGAGAGGATAGGTAACAGAGATCATCAACACTTTTTTTGTGGGAGGGTAATTTACCAGTCCTAATAGGCAAAGATTTCCATATGGGAAGAAGAAAGGGGAAAATATATTATGTGACCTGATGTAGATAGGAATGCTGGGAACTGCAGAACAGATGAACTGAACAGACTTTCACATCTCTAGTTTCTCCAGGTGAATATTCATATGAGAATTGATACAGGGTGGGGGACATATATGACCTTTCACAATATGTCAATGAACCCAGTTAATTTACAGTTTCCAAACTAAAATACAAATCAGAACAGTTTGTACATTTGTCTACAGTTTTTTAGGAACAAAATATATGCAAAAATGTATTTTAGGGGGCATATATGCAAAATCATATATGTTGGCCATAGATACAAAAGTATACATGTTATGCAATTAACTGTAAATGGGGCAGAACAGGTCTATATGAATGAACATGCAGTGTATGAAACTAACAGGTAGTGGAGTTATCCCTTCATTTCTAACATAAGGAAAGTCTTCTTAACCATATTTTCTCACACTGATGGTGTACTCAACATTTACCTATATAATCCATTTTTCTTCCCTGTGAAGCTGGAGGTAAAAAAAGCTTCTCTTCCCTCTCTGCTACTTTGGCACACTTTGTTCTATCTACTGAAACTGCTATTCACTTTCAGTAAAAACAAGCTAAACTGATATTTACATGACCTTCCCACCTACAGCTATTAAAGAAACTCATCCACCACTGATGAATATGAATAGATGTGTTTAAAGGTTGAGTGAACTTAAAAGCTGCCTTGCTGGATCAGACCAAGGTCACTTAGACAAGCATTCTGTTTCCAAAAATGGAGAGACAGATGTTTCTGGGAAGCTTAGAAAAGGGGCAGGAAGGCAATCATAATTTCCTGCTGTCCCCCCCCCCCCCCCCGCACACACACACACAGCATCTGGTGTTAGATAAACAGGTTGTCAAAAGAGGAAGGAGAATAGGTTATTATGAATGAGAATAATCAATGTTTTATCCATAGTTCTGCCAATATTATTGACTACTTTAAAAATAGCAAAATTTACATTGTAGTTGCACTGATGTGTGTTGGGGAAAATGAAGTGACCCAGAGAACTTGTTTTAACCCAAGTTTTGTTTTTAACTATTCCCCTCCCACCAGTGCCTATGAGATGAGATGTGTGTGTGTGTGTGTGTCTGTGTGTGTCTGTGTCTGTTTACATGCATGCACACTATATTTGTTGTACTTTGAGACCTGGTGGGGCAGTGGTTAAACTGCTGTACTGCAGCCAAAATGTTGTGAGTTCAATCCTGATGGGGATCAATGCTGATTCAACCTTCCTTCCATCCAAAGTTGGTAAAATGGGTAGTCAGCATGCTGGGGGCAAAATGCTAATTAATTTGTGAACTGCCCAGAGAGTGCACAAAGCACTATTGGGTTGTATATAAGTGCAATTGTTATTGCCATTTGAACCAATGTCTCCTGAGTCCTAGCCTAACACTCTCACTGCTAATTTCGTGGCATATTATATGCCAGGAGAGCCTAGATCAGGGGTGACCAAACTACAGCCTGCGGTGCTAAATTATCCAGCCGTTGCCACCCTCACTACTCCCAGAAGTGGAAGTAAAACACACATGCATGGGTGTATGACATGCCTACACATGCACATATAACTGCTGTGAATGACCCATGGCTGTCATAAATGCATTTACAACAGCAGTGGGTCATTTATGGCAGTATTATGTGCATATGCAGATGTGCCATGTGCCTGCTCATGCACATTTTACTTCCGCTTCTGGTGGGAGGACCCATGTGACTGGCCCATAGCCTGAAAAGTTTGGGCACCCTGGCCTAGATCTTCAAGATCCAAAACATGAGGACAAAAATAAATTTAAATTGTTTTCCTATTTATGAAAAAAAGCAGAATGATGCATATACTCTGGAGAGCTATGGGATTATTCGTTTTCTGTCTCTTGCAGGCTGAAAATAATTTTCTTAAGTTTGTACAAATCTTTCTCACAAATATCATTTATAAAGGTTTCTTCAATGCAGATGTTTTTTATTCCATTAGCATTGTTGTATACCAATTTCATGGCTCCTTGGAAGTCCTTGTTTGACTCTCTTGAGACTTTTGATGATGCTATGATTTTTTGTTCAGAAATGTCCATCAATTTTGCATAACATGAACATTTAATGTGTCTCTGCTTCCAGACTTTTTGCTCCATTATTGCTCTATTTAGTTCTGTAGATGTTAGAATAAGAAACAGAAGACTATATTCAATCTTAGTCTTACTTAGAGCAAACATTTTTAAATTGGGGGAATTTCAATTAGTCATGAGTAAACCTGTATCTGATCTGTAAACCATGGAATAATAATTAAAAAAACAAACAAACAGCCTTTTCTTCCGAAGATTTCCAGTCAGGTTTTCTGGCACTCCAGAAGCTCTATATAATCCATAAGAATTACTCATTAAAAAAAGGGGAGGGAAGCAAGGCAACTGAGATTAAGTCTACTCCAGAAAAATGCAACATTATATGCTGGAAGAAGGAATAATAATCAACTTAATTCAGCCACCAATTTATAAAGAGTACTCTAGCAGCATGCACACACACCAGTGCAGGACATTTATCAGGACATTTTGGAACAAAATATTAAGTCCAGGTATTATAACACTTCCAGTCTGTTATATAAAAAAGGATGTGATAACCATCCCTCCTCTGTGTAGCCTAGTTTTGGAAATTGTGTTCTCAATGGTCTTCAGTGGTTTATCTGATCCTCATTGGAATTTGTGTCACAGCCCACTTTATTGGGTTTGTAGACCCAACAGTTTGAAAGTAAGCAAAGAAAACAATTAATTTTGTTTAGCTGCTGCCAAAAAGAGAGTCCTGAGAGAACTGTAGGAGTTTGATGTTGCTTCCTAATGTTTCATCCTTCTTTTGATGCTCAATTTTTCTTCACTGTTCTATGTACATTTTCCATAAGTAAAGAAATAATGGATGTTTACTATGGATTTTGTTTTGTTGTATTGAATTATTCAAAGGAAATGGCCCATAAAAAATGTTACTTTTAAACTCCTTTTTATCCATGGAAACTGAGGTGTGAAAATGTTATGCTTAGGGATATGACAAACAGTGTTTTCCTTCTTTTGTTGTGTGGAGACTCTGCTACATTGTCAGAACTAGCTAATTGCCTGGCCTTGCTGGGTTTTTTTTATATTGTTATTTTTAATTTTAGGAAGGTATGTCCTTTGTTGTGATTCGTTTATGTGGTTATTATGTATTTAGCTGTGTTAATTTTGGATGATAGTTTAATGTATTTCTGGGTTGTTGTTTGTAATGTGTTTTTGTTGTGATATTGTTTGAGTGGATAATAATAAGGAGAGGATGCTGTAAAAGGTTTTTGTTTTATTTTGAAAAAGAATAACAAACTATGTAACATGTTCAAAATTTTACATTGTATTCATAAACTTTTTTAAATTTTTATAAATGATAATAAATATATCATTTTTAAAACATTATAATTATATCTTTTGTAAACAATTTTTAAAAATAATAATAATAAAGATATAATTATTCAAACTTCATAATTATATCTTTTGTAAACAAATTGTTTTAACTTTTTTTTCCATTTAACTTTTCCAAACTTGTATTGCCAATATTTTTCTTCCTTCCTTTGGTGTTATGTCTTTGGTGCATTCTTCCTAAAAGACATAAATTAATATGTTGTTAGCTGCTATTTTAATAAAGTTATTTTTTTGGACATTTGATAATTTGGATTATTATTTTATTTACCTTATTTGGGACACTGGATTGATGTGTCATGCCCACGTCCTTGTAAGTTCTGAAAGTGTTGAAGAGGTTGAAGTGCAAGCAGTGGGTTAGTTGGGAATTGTGGAAATAGCATTGATTGTATTTGCCTTGTAATTATGGTTTCCATGAGAATGATTGGTGTGTCCGTAATCTGTTGATTTTGAGGAGTTATTGGTGTTTGTCTGGTGTGTCTGCATCCGCGATTCCGCTCAATTGTTGGTTTGGGGGTAGTGCTCATAGTTGTTGGTCCGCTTGTTTGTTTTCTTACGTTGCCACACAGTCTTTCCTGGATTTGATCGCTAATTCTTTGAGCAACCATACTTTCTTCTTGGTGGGGTCTCCTTTTGTTGAATTTTGACTTTTGTAGTCCCCCTGGTTTTATAGTGTCCATGTCCTCGTCCGCTTTTGTATATAGGTACATCTTCCATTTTTGAAAATTCTTTTAGGTATTGGTTCTTTGTTTTGTTAAAGTTCATTTGTATTAAACTAAATTTGGCGTGTTTTGGCTCATAGTTTTGTGGTGTGTTTGAAATTTAGGGTTGAAGCGCCCCCTAGGTGTTGAATGTTCAATGAGGTTTTGATGTTTTTGTCGTGATATTTGGGTTTTTTACATTTTCTGCATTGTTTACATTTATTTTCCCATCCTTCTGTTCTTTGTCTCTTCTTCCTCTCCTTGATTTTGCATCTTAATGTTCTCTTTATGGCTGATACTGAAGCTGACAGTTGTTCGTGTTGATGGAGGCTTACTGGGATTTCATAGGTAAGTAGTTCTATCCCTGATTGCTGCTGGACAGTATGAGATTCGGTCTTTTTATCAGCTTCTGTGTGTTTTCATTTTGCAATTTGAATGATTTTTCTAGTTTGAGTGTGCTTAACTGGGTGTGTTTTTTATTGTAAGGGTTGTATATCTGTGTTGATTTTTATTTTGTGCTATTGCATTGTGTAATTTTTTTGCAAATATAATGTCTTGTAACTGTAGGTTTTGTGTAATATTGCTGACTCGTTTGTGAGTATAGGGGTGTGCCATTGTTTTGTAATGGGCTGAGGATTTCCCCCCGCTGTGTGAATGGGTCTAGTGTGTGTGTTTGAACTGTTTGTTGGAGTTGTGAGTGCGAACTGCAGGCATTTGTAATGACTTGTGTTTTGACATTTCAAGTTGTTATTGTAGTACTTGATGGTAAACAATATTTTTAGTTTGGCTGTTTGGTGCTAGGATAAATAAATTATCTGGTGAAATGACTCTGGATCATGCCAAATACAGTTGTCCGTGTGAGAAACATCGTTTTGATAGGTGTACTCCACAATATTGCAGTATTTGTCCCTGGGACTTATTGATAGTAATGGTGAATGCCAGTCGAACAGGGAATTGCAATCTTTTAAATGGTATGGTTTGATCTGTTAGTATAAGTCTTATGCGTGAATGCATACTGTTTTACCTTTCCTTTTCCCCATTATAATGTTGGCTTCTAGGACATTAGGCATCATGTTTTTCACACATAGTCTGGTGCCATTACATAGTTTGGGTGAATTTAGGTTACATAGTAAAATAATTGGTGTTCCTTCTTTAAGTAGTAGGTGGTGTGGTGGCATTACAGGGAGCTCTAGTGAATTCAAAAATTCTGTTAGGAAATTAACTGCATCATCATTGTCTATTACTGTATAAATTGATTTGTATTCTGTAGCTTGGTCTGCTAACATTTCAAGTATAGTTTTGTTCAGTGTGTTTACATCATTGTTCCTTGTTGTTAAGATTGCTCTTTCTTTTAACCATTCATGATTATGACAGTTTTCAGTTATGTTTGGGTATACAGCATTTATGAGATTTAAGGGGGATATTACCAGGTTGCAGAAATAGTCAGGAAATTCTATGTTGTTTTTGTCATTTTTGGTATTCTTCCATCTTCAATTTTTAAAAGAAAGTTTATGAATTCTTTTGTGTTTGAATTTTGTCTTACTCTCATGTTTTCTGTTAAGGTGATAGTTTCCACACGTTTCCATAGGTGTGATTGGTTTATACATGCATTTATCTCACCAGCTGGTGTTGACTTTGGAATTACTGGTAGAGTTTGTCAAAAATCGCCACAGAGTAAGAGGAGTCCTCTCATGATGTTGTCATTTTCTCTAATATCTTTTAGAGTGATGTTTAGGGCCTCAATTGATTTTTTGTGTGCCATCGTGCATTCATCCCAGACTATGACATTGCATTGTTTGAGTACCTTTGCACGTCCACTTCCTTTTGTTATGTTGCACATGGGTGTGTCTTGTTTTGCTATGTCAAGTGGTAGTTGTAGGGCTGAATGAGCTGTTCTTCCTCATCCATTAATGTTGTTGTGATGCCAGATGATGTTATTGCTAGTGCCACCTTTCCTTCTGATCAGATTTCTGCTAGTATTAAGTTTTTTAGGAATGTTTTTCCTGTTCCCCTGGAAGCTTTCAGAAAAAAATTATTCCTCCATCTTGTGTTGTGATGTGCTTTATTATTTTGTTTTAGGCAGTTTTTTGTTCCCCATTTAGTAGGGTTTTGGTTTGTGCTATGTATTATTTCAGTTTTTCTATGTCATAGTTCGTTTCCCATATGTTGTCTGCATTTAAGATGTCTGCGTGATGACATATTGGTGTTGGTAGGTCTAGTTTGTCTATTGTTTTGTTGTTCATGACTATGCATTTGTCTTCAATGTTAATTAAGGCCATGTTGTACATTTGTGGTCTGAATGTTATATCCAATGTTGGATTATATTTTCTGACTTTAATAAGTATGTCTTCACTGAGTGGGTTTCTTATAATTTCCCCATAAAGTGAGTGGGTTTGATGGACTGCAGGAAGTTAGAATTATTGCGAATAGGGTTCTTATTTGTTCTGGCATTGAAATTAATGTAGCTCCCTGTAATGTGGTGTCCCAGTGCTGATCAGCCTCCAGTAATCCCATTTGCTGGCATGTTTCTCTGTATGTCTGCAATATTTTTCCATCAATGGTTTTAAGTTGCTGAAAAGATGTAGGTCCAGGTACTGTGTGTAGGAGCATACATAGATAAAAACATTCAAAGTTGTTTGGATATACTGTGTATACTCTACCTATTGCATCACTGGCACAGATTTCATGTCCTGGAATGCGTCTTCCAATTTTTCTGCAACATATATTTTTTTTATTATTCCATGTAGTATTTAGGTACATCGTGATAGAGTTCAGGCAAAATCATCTTTTTGGCATAGTTTGAAGAAGACTGTTAATGTTGTTTGTTGTGGATTTTCTGCAACTGTTGTGGCAGTCTGTGGTGTAAAGTACACTCTTTGGCCATTTTCAAGGTGGACACTGAGGTGAATGACAGCTGGATGTATGTCATGTATTTGGAATCCTAGTATGTGCCAAACTGCCTCATTGCTACTAATGTATCTTCTGCACTGATATTGCATGATTTCATCATTTTTGTGGGTGCTGTGAATGTCAAAAACTGCCATATCACTTCCTTTGTTTATGTATTTGCACACGTACTTGGTTGATTTCACACTGTTACAATACTTGACATTGATGTGTGCTTTGAAGCTTTTTGTAAGTACTGGTGAGTATGGTACTACCCAGTGGTTGTCTATGGCTATTTCAATTTGTGTTTTCATCTTTAATTTAGTTGTAAATCCTCCTTCCTCTGGTGCATGATGTCTGTATAGAGGATATCCATCCTGTCCTGTTTGTGTTTCTTTCAGTAATGTTTGAGGGTATCTTTTTCTGCAGTTCTTATCTTTCATACAGGGGGCTTGTGGATTTAGGGGGCCACATGGTCCATGAATCATGTTTTTCTTTATTAGTGTATGTAGTTCATGGTCTTTAGTTGGGTCTGGGATTTCTGCACAGATGGCATTATCAATTTCTGTTGGATGCATTTTGTTTTTCAGCCATACCAGGTTGTGGGAGTGTGGCAGACCTCTTTTCTTCCATTTAATTGTGTACATCCAGCAGGTGGTTTTGCCAAAGATGTGATGGTTTGTAATGAGTTTAATTAGTTGTGTTTGTTTCTGTCTGAATACTCTTGCAAGCAAGTCCTGTCTGTCGCTGGGTGTTTCATCATTTCTAAGGTTTTTTTTATGTCTTGCCATGTTGGGTTGCAGGTAAAAAGCTATGAATAAGTCTGATCTTCCATGGTTTCTTACATAGGTCATTGCATCTTGGGTGTACTCATGCATATGTCTGGGACTTCCTGTATATGATGCTGGCAGGATGACCAGTGAGCCAATGTTAGAAACGTTTCCATCTTGTGCTACAGCATCCTTAAAATGTATGTACTGTTCTGCTCTGAGTGTTTGCTGATGTGTACGGATGTAGAGTAATCTTTCACTTTCAATTTTTGCATAGATATGCACCACAAATTGATGTAATAATTGTCTGCAGTGTGTTATGTGGTTTTGTTCTTCATTTCTAATCATCAGTATGTATAAATAGTATTCCATTGCTGTGATTTTTCTTTCTGTTTCTTTTCCTTTTTTTGGATCTACGTGTTTCATGTTGAAATGATACCCATCCTCACCTTATGGGAAAAGTATTGGATACTGAAGGGTATCGTAGGAACGATGTGTTTCTGATATGTGTTGTAGTTTTTTATCTTGTCATTTTAGAATTATGTCTCTTGGGTGAAATGTGTCTCCGGAGATGACTGCTGCTATCTCAATGGTTTGTGGTGCATGTTATCATCTGATGTGTTCTCCTGTTGGTGTTTTGTCTGCAGCAATTACAATTTTATATTCATCCGTTGGCAAGTTTTCTGATGCAGTTTTAAAAGTGTGGAATAGTTTATTTGTTGATGGAACATTCTTTGTAATGTCTGAACAATATGATTTTGAGTGCCTTCGATGTATTTGCATCATTGGGCAGTCTCTCATTGCTCGTCTCCCACGAAATATATTTGAAGGAATTTGGGTTGCTGGTCTAGTAGTGGTTTTAATGATCCTATGTTATGGTATATTTGCCCTTGTATTGTAAATGTAAGATTGAAGCCTTTGTGCTGAATAATTGTTGTGGCTCCAAAAGAAGTCATCTGAAAGCAAGAGTTGTATCTTCTTATGTTTTTTAGGAAATGTTTAGAGTCTGGTGTTATTCCACTTGTGTACTGTAATAGTTCTTCTGCTGGTTGTAGCTGTTGTATTATTATTTTGCCTTGTTTACAACATAGCATTTGCGTTTCTTTTTTTGAATTTTCTGGCTTGACAGAAGCTGCAAATATTGTCTAGGTTTCCAATGTCTAAGTTGGTACCTTGGGAATAATATGTTTCTGGATTGTAGGAGAATCCTTCCATCTCCAATATACATTGTGTTTTTCTTTTCTTTTTTGGCCTTACGTTCTGCTGTGGTTTGTCTTTTTCATTGTAGTCATTTGTCATGTTTATGTTGTGGTTCTGGTGCTAATGCTGTACTATCTTTTTCTCTCTGATTTCTTAGTCTTGTCTCATGTTGTTCTGTTGTTAGTTTTGCTCTAAATTCTGCATCAGTTTTCCTGTGTTTAGCAAGTCTTTCTTCTCTCTCTTGAGGTGTTTCTTTGTTTCATTGTGTTTTTCCTCTTATCTGCTATTTGTTCTATCTGGCCTATGTTTTGATGGTTTTTTTTTTGTAGACATCCTGTTTAAAGGAAGTTGTGGTAATATTTATTTTTTCAATAAGATATGTGCACTGCTGTGGCTTTGTTTTTGGTTGCTTTTTACAATGTAGCACACATTAGCACGCATGGTTCCTCTGCATTTTTTATTTATGGATGGATTATTTTGACTATTATTGTTATATGTGGTGTATTTGGTTATTTGTGTTGTATTTTTGAAGCACTGCTGATGCCTTCACCTCAGCTGTGATTCCTCAGCTGTGAGCCCTGAGGTGCTAGTAGTTTTTGGTGGTGTTTTTTATGTCACCTTTTAATATATATTTCTGTTTATTGATTTAATTGTTTGGTATGTATTGTGATTTTTTTATTTGTGTAAAATTATTTTCTATATTTGTTTTCGGTGAGCTGCTGTTGCTTCAGCTGTTTTGCACTCTGATTTTGCCTCAGCTATGAATTCTTTCTGAGGTGATTTGTGCTGGGAGCGGTGGTTTGATTTTCCCGCTGGGTTTGGCTTAGGGGAATAGTTGCACTCACAAAATGGTATGCACATGCAGCTTTGGCTGGACCTTCCCCCCCCCCCCCACTGGGTTTGGCTTCATAGGTGAATGGCTGTGTGCACTAAATGGTAAGCTCACACAGCTTTGGCTGGAGCTTCAGGTTTTTTTGCCGCCGTGCATGTGGATCAATGGATCTGTGCGTGTTGCCATGGATGAGCACGTAGATCTGTGCATTGCACAACGCTCTTTGTGCTTGAGCAGTTGTTTTGCTGGCATTTGTGGGCCGGAGGACCCACCTGTGGCCTCGGGATATTTGCAGCATTGGTCCCAGTTTGGCAAGGTACGTGTGCACGGTGCATTACGGGATAGGCTGGATGGGTGTGGACACGCATTCCAGACATGCATGGCCCAACCCCATTCTTATAGGTATAGATGTCTCAGTTTCCTCAAAAATGAGATTCCCATCTTAACTTCCATTTTTCATATTTCTCCTATTATTCTGTGTTGGGAATTGTAAAATTCTGTAGCATAATAAACTTTCTGGTGAATCCTGCACATCAGTCCTGTGTAATTTGGTCTTTCTCCTGCACATTCCAGCAAACCCTCTGCAGGAAAGATGTTATTTCTGCACAATCGTTGGAACCATCCTGTGCATTTTGACCTTCCAGGAAAGAACTGTGAATCTTTCAAGAATTCATGACATTTCTGATATTGTGCATGATATTGTTCAGGGGAAGCATTTCTCAAAAAGAAACCTCACTTTGAGGTGAAATTAAGCTGTGGTGGAATGTCTGTGTAAGAGAGAATATCTGTGTGTATATATGTATTTCAAAAAAAAATTCAAACAAAAGCAAGGAGAGATAAGGAAAACTACCTAAAAGAACAGTGCAGAGAAATGGAGGAAAACAACAAAAGAGGCAGAACCAGAGATCTTTTCAAAAAGATCGGGGAAATCAAGGGAACATTTAAAGCAAAAATGACCACAATAAGGGACAAAGACGGAAAGGAGCTAGCTGATGCAGAAGAAATTAAGAAAAGATGGAAAGAGTACACAGAGGAACTCTACCAAAAGGACCTCAACTCTCCTGATAATCACAATGATGAAGAATTTGAACTTGAGCCAGACATCCTGGAGAGCGAAGTCATAAAGGCCCTAAAGAGCACTGCAAACAACAGAGCTAGTGGAAATGATGGTATCCCAGTTGAATTTTTCAAAGCGCTAAAAGATGATGGCGTCAAATTACTGCACTCAATATGCCAGCAGATTTGGAAAACAAAACAGTGGCCACAGGATTGGAAAAGATCAGTATACGTTCCAATCCCAAAAAAGGGCAATGCCAAAGAATGTTCAAACTATCGAACAATTGCACTCATCCCACACGCCAGCAAGGTGATGCTCAAGATAATACAGGATAGACTTCAGCAGCATGTGCAGAGAGAATTAGCAGAGGTGCAGTCTGGTTTCAGAAGATGCAGGGGAACTAGAGATGACATTGCCAACATACGCTGGATCATGGAGAAAACAAAGGAATACCAGAAACAAGTCTACTTTTGTTTTATTGACTACACTAAGGCATTTGACTGTGTGGACCACAACAAGATGTGGCAAGTAATTAAAGAGATGGGAATACCAGAGCACCTCATATGCCTCATGAGAAATCTGTACACGAACCAAGAAGCAACAGTTAGGACAGAACACTGAATGACAGAGTGGTTTGGAATAGGAAAAGGAGTAAGACAAGGCTGCATTTTGTCACCCTGCTTATTCAACTTATACACAGAGCACATAATGTGCAATGCAGGGATGGAGGAATCACAATATGGGATTAAAATTGCTGGGAGAAACATCAACAATCTGAGATGTGCAGACGATACCACCCTAATGGCAGAAAGTGAGGAAGACCTAAAGAATCTCTTGATTGGATTGAAGGAGGAGAGTGCAAAAGCTGGTTTGAGACTCAATATCAAGAAAATCAACATAATGGCAACAGGCCCAATCAGTTCTTGGAAAATAGATGGGGAAGAAGTAGAAGCAGTGACAGATTTTACTTTCTTAGGATCAAAGATCACTGCAGATGGGGATTGCAGCCATGAAATAAAAAGGCAACTGATTCTTGGGAGACAAGCTATGAGAAACCTGGGGAACATAGTGAAAAGCAGAGACATACACAATTTTTGCAAACAAAAATTAGAATAGTCAAAGCAATGGTATTCCCAGTGGTAATGTACAGATGCGAGAGCTGGACAATAAGGAAAGCTGAACGCAGAAGAATAGATGCCTTTGAAATGTGGTGTTGGAGGAGAGTTTTGAGGGTACCCTGGACAGCGAGGAGAACAAATAGGTCAATCTTTTTTTTTTTGCATTTTAATTTAATTTATTTTTTTTTAAATTTTTTTTATTAAGTTTTTAATAGACATACAGAAAAAGAAAAGAAAACATTAACAGTACATTAACAATACATTACACTAACAAGTCCATAATATCATACTAACAAACATTACTATATGCTAGCACATAACAATATCTATATTCATTAACTACTATTTAACCACCAAACATTAAGAACCATTATTTCAAAGTCCAAAATAATAGAAAGAAACTTTCTGTACTACCACTAATCTTTTTAACCAATAAAAAACACCCTGTGAATATATACAATGCCCGGAGAGTTTATTTTCTACTCAGCTCCAGAAACTTCTTTGAGATGGTACTGGTCCTGAACTATCACCTGCCATAGTAGAGTGATCCACGAACGGTTTCCATATATTCCAAAATCTATTCTCTTTGAAATTATCTCTTTTGACTTTAATCTCCCATGTCAATTTATCGTTCAATGCTAAACTCCACATTTCTTTATACCATTCTCCAACCTGAATATCTACATCGTTTTTCCAATTTCTGGCTATACATTGTCTACCCGTTGTCAGTACAATTTCCAGTAATTCTTTTTCCTCCTTGTTTAAACCCAGATCTTCCACATTCGTTAAAAGAATAGTACCCGACACCAACTTAACACTTTTACCCAATATTTCACCAAATTCATTTTCTATTCTTCCCCAAAAATCCCTTATTTTTTTACAACTCCACCACATATGTTCATATGTTCCATCAAATTCTTTACATCTCCAACATAACTTATCTCTTTTATTATCCATCTGGTAAAGTCTTAATGGTGTCAGGTACCATTGCCACAACATCTTGAAATTATGTTCTTTAATTCTTACAGACATTGTTCTCATAATTCTCTTTTTCCATTTATTTTTCCATTCAATCTCCCCAATTTTTATATTCAAATTTTGTTCCCACTTCCGTTTCAAATCCTCCTGTGGATCTGCACCTCTATTCAATATATTATAAAGCTTACTTACAAGACCCTTAATACTACTTTCCCCTTTTCTAATCTTCCTTACCAATTCCTCAAATTCCGTAAGTACTCTATCTGACCCTAGTTCTCTTTTATATTTTTTATTCCAATTGTCCACCTTTAACTTCTGAAACCAATTCAAATTTAGTATCTCAAACATTTTTTTCCGCTCGGCATCAACATCACATGCTTTTAACCAATCCTTCAGTAACAACGTCCCATTTTTATCCAATATTTCTATTTTTTCTTTGTCTAATTTTATTGGGAAACACATCATATCAGTCAATTCCAAGATTGGGGAGAGATTCGGAACCATATCTTTTTTTACCTTCTTCCACACCTCCATGAGACCTTTCATCATAGTATTATTTGACCTTTTCACCTTATCCTTCATTCCCAGAAAATTCAAGTTTCCAATATTTCTGTATTCTTTCATTTCCAATTGTTCCCAAATTACCTTTTCTCTTGCCAAGATCTTCACAACATTCTTGACTTGAAATGCTTGGTAATATACTAACAGATTTGGCATACCCAACCCCCCTTTTTTCTGAGACAAATACCATAGTTTCTTTGGAAGCCTAGATTTTTTTCCTCCATTACAAAAATCATTAAACATTTTTTGAAACTCATTAATTTCTTTCTCTTTTAAGTGGATCGCGAGCGTATCAAATAAAAAGTTAATCTTTGGTAACAGTATCATTTTACACATAGCAATCCTTCCGAACCATGACAGCTTTAACTTCTGAAGTTCTCGTATTTTATTCCTAAATTCAATTCTCAAACTGTCATAATTCAATCGTTTAAGTTCTTCTAATTTGTTTGAAATAATTATTCCTAAATACTTCAACTTATCTTTGATTTGTATATTAAGTGTCGACACCGTCCTACCCATCTCGCTCAATTTCAAATTACACAACATCAATTCAGATTTATCCCAATTTATCTTTAATCCAGTTATAGCTTGAAATACTTGTAGATGATCTTTAACCCTGACTGCTCATTGGAAGGTCAAATAGTAAAGACGAAGCTAAAATATTTTGGACATCAAATGAGAAGGGAGGATTCACTTGAGAAGGCCTTGATGCTGGGAAAGGTGGAGGGCAAGAGAAGAAGGGGGCATCCAAACATGAGATGGATAGATGGTATTGTGGAAGCAGTGGGCACAGAGCTGGGTGGGTGAGGACAATGGTGGAGGACAGGGGGGGCACCTGGAGGAAAATGGTCCATGGGGTCGCAAAGGGTTGGAGTCGACTGTGCGACTGAACAACAAAAATATGTAGTTTTTCTCTGGTATGAGGCTGTGAGATGTGCAACCCTATTATATTATCTTGTTCAAAACTATGTATACTAAAATGCATATGAGGTCGAATTATATGTTCAGAAACTTCTTCCCCTTCACAGACTTTTTTCAATATTAAATAATTTTTGCAACTATGTCAGCGGTCTATTCAAGGAGAATCCAAAGAGCAAGCCGAGGTCTGGTTACCGGTAGTTCAAGCAAGTGTGTAGTCCAGGGGTGCCCAAACTTTTTGGGTCATGGGCTGATCATGTGGTTTGTGGGACTGGTTACTATGTCCTGGGGACTGGATCCAGCCCCCAATGCCAATTCATCCAGCCCACAAAGCCCTCATTGCTCCCAGAAGTGGAAGTAAAACGTGTTCGGATGGGCACATTTTACTTCCACTTCTGGGAGCAATGAGGGCTTTGCATGCTGGATGAATTGACATTGGGGACCATATCCAGCCCCTGGGTCATAGTTTTGGCACCCCTGGTCCAGTCCAAAGGATGTATGGGGGCATCATCAAGGTTGGCAGAAAAGTCAGGGTAATGGCAGCAAGGGCGTAGGAACTATTTTTGCTGGGAGGGGAGGGCAACCTTGAAAAGGGCCCTGCTCCTCAGTGGGTTGGGGGTTGCAATCCCCCTCTCCTCTGGCTCCCCTGTGTTGGGAAGGTTGGTTGGACAAAAGGGGTCTGTCTCCCCAACCCTCCTGAACCCAGGGGACCTGGCGGAGAGGGGATTTCCCCCCCCCCACACACACACACACCATATTAAAGAGAAGAAACCAAGTGATTTCTTCTCTTTAACAACAGAGTGTTGGGGGTGGTGGATTCGATGCCCTCACCCTGGTCCCCTGGGTTGGGAGGGTTGGGGGACAAAAGGGGTCTGTCTCCCTAACCTTCCTGAACCCAGGGGACCCATCAGAGAGGGGATCCCCCTTCAGGACACCCTGTTATTAAAGAGAAGAAACTAAGTGGTTTCTTCTATTTAAAAATGGAGAGGTTGTGGGGGGTGGAATCAATCCCCTCTCCTGGGTCTCCTGTGTCTGGGAGGGTTGGGGGGATAAAAGGGGTCTGTTCCCCCAACCCTTCCAGAGCTAGGGGACCTGGAAGAGAGGGGATCCCCCTGCAGGAAGCCCCGTTATTAAAGAGAAGAAATCAAGCGTTTTCTTCTCTTTAAAGTTGGAGTGTTTGGGTGTGTGTGGAATCGATCCCCTCTCCTGGGTCTCCTGTGTCCGGGAGGGTTGGGAGGACAAAAGGGGTCTGTCTCCCCAACCCTCCTGAACCCACCACCCCAACACCATTGTTAAAGAGAAGAAACCACTTGTTTTCTTCTCTTTAATATGGGTGTCGGGGGGGTCACCTCTCCGCTGGGTCCCCTGGGTTCTGGAGGGTTGGGGAGACAGACCCCTTTTGTCCCCCAAACCCTCCCAACCCCAGGGGAGCCAGCGGATAGGGGGATCGCAACCCCCACTGATATTAAAGGGGAAACCCCGATCGGCTTTTCCCTTTTAATATCAGGGGGTGGGGTGAATTTGATCCCCTCTCCTGGGTCTTGTTGGTCGGGGAGGGTCGGGGGACAAAAGGGTCTGTCCTCACAACCCTTCTGGACCCAGGGGAGCCAGTGGAGAGGGGGAATCCCCCCCAAAACACTCTGTTTTTAAAGAAGAAACTACTTGGTTTATTTTCTTTAATAATGGGGTGTCCTGTGGGGGGATCCCCTCTCTGCTGGGTCCCCTGGGTTCAGGAGGGTTGGGGAGACAGACTCCTTTTGTCCCCCCAACCCTCCTGGACACAGGAGACCTGGAAGAGGGGATCGATTCCACCCCCTCCATGGGCTGCTGAGCAGACAGGAGTGAGTGGGGCTGGCCAGTGGGTGGGCCTATGGGCGGAGTCGTGACGTGACATCGGAGCCAGAGGCAGAGAATGCTGCAGCTACATGGTGGGCTGGCAGCAAGGCTGGATGAGATATCCAGTCTGGCTGGGTGGTGAGGAGGGGAGGAGGAGGAGACTCCCAAAAAGTCCCAGTCTGGGTTTGTGTGGGTAGGAGGAGCCTTTAAAAGGGCCCATCGTGTTGCTGCATGTAAGGCCCGGTCGTCTGGGTATGTGTGGCGAGAAGGAACCTTTCTCCAAAGGGCCAATGGCTGCGAGGCAAATCTGGGAGGGGGGAGATTGCCCCCCACGCCCCCTACTTCTGACACCCCAGCATGGCAGGCAATCACAATAGGTATCTGAAGTTAAGCAGGGTGTCAGTCTTTGCACAGAGGAAAATTGTCCTGACACTTGTCTGGTAAGACAAGCTTACTTAAGAAGTCTTCCAGCTAATTGGTATCAACTGGGAGCCTCCTCTGATAATGAGCTCTGGCTTTTTTTTACATCTCAGCTGAGTCAAAAACAACAACAGACAGAATTAAAGGGCACAGATCTAAACATCTGGTTTTTATGTATAGTCAGCTCTGTTCATTGTAACGTATCAGTTTTCTTACATTCATATCATACATTTAGTGTGCTTTTCTATATGATTGGTAATTGTTGGATATTCACAGAATTAATTTGCAAATCTGATCACTGAGTATTTCATAAGATACCACTGTTAGATGCAAAAAGAAAATCTCTTTATTATACATAGTAATAGCAGCAGGTATAGCAATTACATTTATATGTCACCTGATAATGCATAAAGCAATTTTGGGCATGTCACAAAATTAGCAGTATGCCCCCAACAAACTGGGTACTCAAGGATGAAACTTTGAACTTGTTGAGACCAAAGTCAGATGGTGAGTAGAGTTTTTTCTGGAGTGCTGCATCTTAACCACTGTGCCTTAGGGACTGTAAGAAATATGCATTCTTCGATGTATGTTTTTAATTGGGTTTGGATAGGGTTTTAGCTGATGTTTTAGTTGATGTTTTAGTTTGTGCTGTAAACCGCTTTTGGTCACCAATTGGTGAGGAAGGCGGTATATAAATATTGTAAGTAAATAAATAAATAAATAAATTCTCATTAACATATTTGACAGTCATAATACATGATGGCCATCCAACAGTTTTGGACCTTGGGAGAAAAACAACCAAAGGAATCACACAAACACAACCAAAGTCTATAAAGGCCTCTTCATCTCTTTGGGCAGCAGAAACAAAATTCTATCAAATTAAATAACTAATTATTTGGTTCACTTTCCTTACACACCAATTTGGTGCCTGAGACAGATATTTCACTTTTCCTAATTGCTGGAATGTCCCTATAGTCTTTACACTTAAACTACACATTAAAGGGAATGTGATCTATTATCTAATCCCTGTTGCAATCCTGTGGGTAAATTAAACAGGGGTGGACTGGAAAGTGAGAAACTCTGACAGAGAGAAAAAGGAGGAAAAGACAGACTATTGCGTTACTTTAAAGAGAGAAAAAGGTTTATTTCAATCTGAGTTTTTCATATACAAAGATACAAAGACTACAATATCTTGTACTAGCACAGCATCATTATCAATTCCAGGTAAGGCTGCAGGTAAAAGACAAAGTGACAATGCTTCATTAACACAAAAATGTGATAATCAAGACTCTGACCTCTGTTCCATAAACAACTCTTAATATTTCCATTGGTACATTATCTTCTGTGTTCTCATATAGTTGTGATTCCCACTACCATGTATAAATATTTTATTTATTTATTTATTTATTTATTTATTTATTTATTTATTTATTTATTTATTCAATTTGTATAGCCGTCCCAATCGACATGCGATTCTGGCCGGTGTACATAAAATCCCCAATGTTTAAACTATAGAAACCCTTAAAATTCCTAAAAACACTGGAAAAACTACCTCCTACCCACACCAATTAAAAATCTAGTAAAAATTTTAAAAACATGAGTGATCCTGTTCTAAATGAGCCAGTTGGGGGGGGGGGGGTTGCTCCCTCTCCACTTCCCCATACCTGCCCTGCTAGCCATATAAAGGACATGCATTTGTACTACTTGTATCTGAAGAAATAGCTTTTGATCAATGAAACTTGCATGGACATAAAACTGTTAGCCTTTGAAGTTGCACACTATATTGTTTCTCTTTCACTCTCTTTCCTGTCCCCCTTTAATTTTGCTAATATGCTAAGTCATACTGACACAGGTACCTCTGTAGAGCTATGTTAACCTGTTTTCCCACCACCAAGGATGTTTCCTTAGAGATACATGCCTCAGTTATCAGACCTGGAAATGAAGATCTTATTTCCATTCATCAATCACAAAAGAAAGTGAGCTACATTTAACAAGTGCTGGTGAAGACAACCAGATGACTTTTACCACCTGGGAGAGCACCTCTATAAAAAATGAGGTAAGAATATCATGTAGTTTGACTCTACATGACTCTGTGGTCCTTGTTCTCAACAATGCCAACTGAAAGAGGAGGAGTATGGGCCAAAGTATAAACCATTCTCCTTCCGCTCCACTGTATTATTGTTTCATGGATCTGACCACAAAGTATTTCTTGTATAGTTCTCTGCTAAATAATGTCTATATTTGAACCTCACCTGCTATGCTAGTGGTATGGGTATACTTATCTGAATTAGCAGAAGATATTATAATAGGGCTAAAGATGTGATTAAGCCAGTATTAAAATGGCATAATATTCAGGTAGCAAATGTAATCACAAGCACACAGCCTGCTTTAGTTACTTTATAATCCAATAGGTATAAAATTGAAATTCTTGTACAGCAATGAGGAAACTATTTAAAGTAATTAGGGCAGAGCTTTTGTGGGATTTTGTCAGACATCACAATTTCCTGGATTAAATGTTTTAAAACTGTAATGTGGCTTGAAATTTAAAAAATGAAAAGGAAGAAAGCTATGCTAACTTGGTAAAAGCTTCTTCCCCTGCACCAAGGGTATCTTCATCAGCATAGGCCAAATGCAGAATAACTGCTATGTCTCTTTACACAGAGGTTCTGTGCATTTGATGTTTCTCTACACTCAGCTGACGATTGTATCTCTATGCATTCTGGACTTGTAGATGCTTAACTTTCCCTAGCCCATATCTGGTTAGTGCCCAGTTCTGTGGTTGTGTGTTTAAGCAATATTTTGCCTGCCTTGGAAATATGTGCATTCATTGGAGGCAGAATCTTTTAAATTGTCTCAATTCAAGATGAGAGAATAATGGATTTCAGCATCCTAATCAATCCCCCTTTACCTCTGTCACTTCTGGACATGTTCATCTTTAATGGCTGACACTATTAAGTATTTCCCCAGAGTTAGAATGCTAGCAATGGGTAAAGAGATGGGCCCATGTCCACTTCCTAGGCCTCAACTAGGAGTCTTCAGCATGAGACATCAGTTCTCTTACTGGCTTCACTTCTGATGAGCATAGATATTTCAATCCAGTATACAAAAGCCATGAACCAGAAATGTCCTGAGAGACAAGTGGCAGGGGTAGGACCACAGCTAAGTGACAGTTCACATCCTTTGTATGCAAAATATCCCATGTCCAGTAACTGGCATCTTCAGTTGAAATAAAGACATAGAACAGAGTTGGGAAGCCACTGAGAGTCTGAAGAATCTCCCACTATATTTTCACCTTGCAGGATCTTGTCAGGCCCTACTTACGTGACCAATTTTGCTAAACTGGATATGATTAAAATGGATATTTTGGGCCTGAATTAGGTATGTTCCTAAATTAAATATTATATTTCTTAAATAGCCAATTATGCACAATTATGCACCGTGGAGTCTTCTGGAAGGGCTGAATCATCATTTTTGGTAGCTTGGTAGCATATGGAGTAGGAAATGCACAGCACTGAAGCCTTAAAAGGCCAAAAGCATCTTGCGGAAAGCAAGGGACTGAAAGTTAAAAGGGGAAACAACCTGGGTCCATGAGTGGGAACTAGAGGAAAAGAAAGAAATAACAGAAGATAATCCCAGGGCTGAGGAAGACACCAGAAAGGTGACTTTACCAAAGAAGTTAGGCTGCAATATCCCATTAGCTATAAGTCCTGAAGAACCAAAAGGACTGGATATCCCCCTTTAAGGAAGGGTAAAACTCTATTCACAACATGCAGGATTGATGATTTGGGATGGGGAGTGGGGGAGACTATAAAGTTGACATGGTCAGACTGCTGCAAGTACTTGGGGCATGATGACAACATGCAGTATGTACAGTAAAGACACAATAATGCACTTTGAGAATTTTGAAACATGTACTCCATATATTTGCTCCCCTTCAGGCTCATATATTAACCCTCTACCTGTGGGATGTCCAGGGAACTCACAATTGTACTTTAGCTGTAATATGTGTCTTCTCCCCTTCCCTAGCTTGCCATTCTGTCATTTAACTGAAAGATATCCAAAGCAGGGTGGGGGTGGGGGGACTTTGTCAAAAGGCAGTTCTAGTTATCGTACTGTTTTGGGAAGAAAGTCCTCAAAATCATTGTCAAAGACAAACTGAGAAGAAAATAAGGTTTGTGATTTATAAAAGCTAGGATGAGGAAGTTAATGGTAAATAAGAACAATCCATGTTCATGATAGAGACCTAGTTTCTGTCTAATTGTAAACTATAAAAGATAACCTTAACTCACTGCGAAATCAAACTTCTAGTCTAGGTGGAACTGAAATTTTAAAAAATCAATCTCATTGTTAGAAAATAGGAGTAATTTAATATTTCTTATGTTATATTGGTAAGAGCTCCATGCAGGTGGAATATTGTAGAAGGAGAAGTGATGTCATTGTATGAAACCTCTTAACCCAAGTCAGAGTTCAAGAAAAAGAAGACATCTTTGTATTACATGTTGCTTAATTAAATTGCTGGGATTGATTCCTTAGTGAGTTTCGTATCATTAAAGTGCATGTGGAACATTATTAAGATACAGGAAAGAGCTAGTCAGTTGTAAATTGCATGGTGCAGTTTAGGGAAAAACCAGGCCAGAAATAAAATTGTGCTCATTTAATGATAACAATAAAAGACTACCATTACTGCACAGTGCTTTACCTTTCCAGAAGGCAGGATGATTCAAGCATCCCTGATAACTGTTGCTGGTGTCTCCTCATCGAGATTTGCAATCCATGTTATAGTATTAGAAAATGTGCAATATAAAGGAAATAATCAGTGGATGGATTTTTATTTTCTGTAAAAAATATATATCTATTAAATCCAAGTGATAGAGCAATGACAATATAAAGAGTTCAACAATGGCATTTTCTTTTTATATTTCCCCCCTCATTCCCATTGCTCATGTGGACATGGCCCCAATCTGATGAGTTCACAATTCACACAGAGTCAATGTTGGCCCTCCTGCCACACAGTTCCTCCAGTGCTTCCTAAACCTCAAAAAAGAGTGGTGGTCTCTACTTTTGGCCTCATTTTTCACCTAGATTTACAACAGTGGGGTATCCCCAAAGACTGGGGTTCAGCTGGCTTTGTACCCATATTTTAAAAAGGAAACAAATTTGAGCCAGGGAACTACAGGCTAATCAATCTACTCAATATCTTCACAAAACTCTGTGCCAGTAATCTGCACAACAAACTCAAGAGCTGGCGGGGAGAGACAAACCTAATAGTGGAAGAACAAGTAGGCTTTCAGGAATGTAGGTCCACAATAGACCACTCCCTAGTCCTCCAACATCTCATTGAGAAATATTCCTCCAAGAGCTCAGCATCATTGTACACAGCTATCATCAACCTAAAGGCTGCCTTCGACCTAATCTCCAGGACCAAGCTGTGGGAGAAGCTAGAAAAAATTTCCATTGACTACTGCCTGCTCCACTTGATCTGAGCTCTGCATACCAACACAAACCTTAAAGTCAGATGCTCCCAGCAGGGACACCTTACACAGCCAGTACCCACACTGAAGGGCATCAAACTAGGTTGTGTACTGGCACTACTTCTATTTAACTTCTTTATCAACAATATGGTTGATCATCTAAGAAGCCCTGACTTCCATCCTCCCAAGCTTGCTGATAAAGCCATACACATACTCCTATATGCAGATGGTGCTGTAATTCTCTCTAGGACCCAAATAGGTCTCATAAGACCACTGGAAACTCTGGATCATTACTGCAACAACAATTACCAGAAAACCAAAATTATAACCTTTGCTAAAAACCTAAGAAACACATCTGGAGAATAAATGGGCATAAGGTAGAGAAGGTTACCAGCTTCAAATACTTGCGAGTAGTTCTCCAAACTTCGGGCTCAAGAAATGCCCATACCACACATGCCGTCTTTTTAGCCCAGAGATCTGACTTCATCATACTTAAATTCCTGAGGATCAGAGGGGGCCAATATATCCAGTGGTGGGCATCAGCAGGTTTGCACCAGTTCGCCAGAACCAGTAGCAGAAATTCTGGCTGGCCCCGCCCATCAAAGTTTTGAAATAAAACAGTCCTAATTCAGGTGCAATGCATGGCATTCCCTTTAGCCATGCCCACCATACCACGGCCCCAGTGCGGTAGTAATTTTTTTTGGAGCCCATCACTGAATACATCCCTGCCACACTCAAACAATTTAAAACTGAAATCCCATCACAGCTTCTCTACTGAGTCCAATCAGGGCCCCCTCCAAACAATTTGGCCCTTATGGAAAGAGTACAATCTACATTCTTATGTGCAGCTCTCCAGACCCGCTGCTGTGTAACCAATGTCACCCACTGTGTGGAGAAGGGCATGATAAAGGTTGAGATAAGATTGTGGCTAGCCACTCTCAATCTTTGGCTCAAGACCCTGTTTAACCTCAGCAGCCTGGTTCCTCTAATTCTCCAGGATAGCTCCAGACAACATGGAAAAGAACAATTCAATCCAGACTGCAGTACCTTAGCTTTTCCCAACCTCTCATGCAGGTGATCAAACAGAGAGTGGTAGATATGGAGAGGCATGCCTGTTTAGCCAGAGTCCCAACTTTTCTGGGCTCAGTGTCTTGGGGACACAAGTCTGGTACAGTAAAACCCCAGGTTACAGAATTAATCTGTTCCATGGAGTTTTCCTTATAGCGAAAATTCCTTACTGTGAAGCATCCGTAGGAATGCATTTTGTGGTTTCCCACAGGAATACATTGAAAATAAAAATTCTATAAAGAAGTGTGGTTTCCCATAGGAATGCATTGGGGGGGAAACATTCTGAAAAAATTCTGTAAGCTGAGACATTATTTTCAATGGATTTATTTCCATAAATCAAATTTTCCGTTACCTGAAGCGTCCGGTACTTGCTTCAACTTGGGAAGCCCAGTCATCAGAGGACAATTTTGTTGGGATGTTGTCATACTCTTCCTTCCACAGTTCTTGAAGGGAAGTTCCAAAGGACACCAATATCAGAGAGACAATGCCCCTGTGAAACTGAAGAAATTGAAACCATAGAACACATTCTCTGCATCTGCTCTTTTTATAGAGACAGCCGGAACAAGTTCATATCCCCGCTGCTCTGCATGTATAACTATGTGTATTTGGAATATTGTATTTTGTATTTGATTATGCTTTTATTGTATTGTGTTCTGATGTAATTTCTATGTCTCTATTATTGTATACTTTTCTGCTGCTGTCTGCTTTCAGATAGCATGCACCTATGTAAACCGCTCTGAGTCACCTTCGGGCAGAGTGGAGCGGTATACAAAAATAAAGTGGAATGGAATGGAATGTATCCTGGCTGGTCAAACAGCACATACACCTTCTAGCTGCTATCTGATGAAAGCCCCCTATTTCTCTATGTATCCAATCTCAATATGTTCTAATTTTATTGTGTCAATTTTAAAACATTTTATAAGAAAAGTTTTACCCATTAGGTATCCAGTCTCAATATGTACCAGTTTTATTTTGTCAATTTTAATTGTTTTGTGCATGCTATGTCCTTGCTTTTATTGTTTGACTTCTTGTACTTTGCCATGGCCAATTGACTGGCACAATAAACTTATTGATTGATTGACTAACCACTATATTTTAATATTAGCTTTCATGGATTGTATGTCAGACTCTTATGTTTGTCAAAGTGGGCTTTATCCATGAAAGCTAACAGTAAAATACAGTAGATAGACTTTATGATGCCACAATGTTTTTTGTTTTGTTTTATTTACTAATCTGACATGCTTGCACAGACTAACATGGCTACCACTTCAAAAAAATTAACTATAAAGTGTTATTTACTTCATGTGAACAATCTATAACATCTAACAGAATGGAGATGATTTAGATGGCAAGAACAGTGACTCAGAGATCATCTGGTCACATTCTTTCCTTTCTCTCTTACTTCAAAAATAGGTTGAAAAATGTAATAGCAATATGTCAGCTCCATGGATCCTTCACTGGGGTGTTCCTTAGGGGGTCAATTATTTCCCCATTATCATTCAATATCTACATTAAGCCACTGGGAGGGCTCATTCAGAGATTCAGAATGTGGTGTCACCAATAAGTGGATGACACCCAACTCTAACTCCCCTTTTCATCTTCTGCAGTGGATGTGGTCCAGTGTCTTGACAATTGTCTTGCAGCAGTAATGGACTGGACCAAAGTTAACATTTCCCTCATTGTGTAGTCACATCCTGAGTCTTACATAAGAAAAACCTATTAAAAGAGGCTATCCTTGAAACAAGGTGATGAACAGCTTCACTAAGTTTTCCCAGCAAATATGCACAAACACTTTATAGAAACAACAGAAGAAATGACCCAGTTGCATTAATTGCAATCATTGAAGTGATGAATTGTCAACAGAATAATTTCAGCTGAGGTACTGCTACACATAAGCATACCTGTCAAGTATCCCGTATTAGCCTGGATTTCACGTAATTCAGCACCACAAACTCTACTTTCCTGCTGCCATCTGCTGCCATCCTGTAATTTGACAGTGGGGAAAGTAGTTACTGTGCATCCCCTTCTGCACAGAACCATTCTATGCATGCATAGAACCCTTTTATGCGTGCGTAGAAGGCTTCTACACATGCGCAGAAGGGTTCTGTTCAGAAGGCTACTGTGCAGGTCCCGTAGTCTCCGGAGCAGCACTTGACAGGTATGCACATAAAGACTGAAGTGGCTCAAGTGGCTAAGACACTGACTGGGAGGCGGAAGGCCAGCAATTTGATTCCCGAGTACTGCAGGACAGAATGAGCTCCCGTCTTTGTCCCAGCTCCTGCCAAACTAGCAGTTCGACAGCAAGAAATTCCAAGTAGATAAATAGGGACCACTTCGGTGGGAAGGTAACAGCTGTCCATGCACTCCGGTGTCTAGTCATGTCTGCCACATGATGACTGAAACGTCTGCAGAAGCTTTGAAACAGAGATGAGCACTGAACACTAGAGTTGGATATGACTGGCTTTTGAACAAGGGAAACCTTTACATTTACCTTTACTGATACACATATGATTATTGTTTTTCTAGTACCACTTTCTTCAATTACCTTTCTTGCTCTGATATGCAGTTCCCTCAGTTGAGTTTTTAAGTCAGACTTCATCACCAACTCAAAAATACGTGGGAGATGCCTGACTCAAATTCATCTTTATTTTTGCCATTGGGCTTCACAAGTTTTGCACTGGAACTGAATATGGCCTTTCTGGCTCTCTCAGTGATGAAAGAAATCGTTTGCACATCACACAGAATATATCTAATCCTTTAATTTCCCTTCGAAGAGTAAGGAAAGTAAAAAATCATATTAGTCAACAATAACTTTGAACAATTTGATTCCAAATGTTATGTTGTCTTCATAGATACATAGGAAGATTTTGACTACTTTATAAAAGTCAATTCACTCACTAAATTCTACTTTTGTTTAAGTAATTCTTTAGACTCATTTTAATAAGACAGCAGCGAGTAGCACAAAGAGCCAATAGTCACAGCACTATTGCCACCACAGCTCTGAGATTCAGAGTGTGATCAAACATAAGAATTTAACTTAACAACTAAAATTTAATTCCTTAAATAATAAAAGGTTTAATTCTATATGATAAACAAGCAAAATTTAGAGAAGATACATGCTGCAGAAACTAAATTAACAGTACAAAAAGGTAAATTAACAATGCCAAAAAGCTTGATTAATGCCTTGTACATATTCTTCGGATTCAAATATATGACATCAAATGTTCACATTAACCCATTGTTTGTTTGTTTGCTTGCTTGCTTGTCCATGAAACCTTTAAAACTTCAAAACTTAGTTCAGGGGTCAAGTGGAGTTGAATACAGGGAGGGAGACTATCTTTAGTCTCTCTAAAATGTTACCTTTTTTTGCCCTTTGAAAGACCACAAGTGAGCTCAGGTGCTAAGTTTTTCCACCTAGTGGACACTGCCACTGAGAAAGCACTTTCAGTCCTAGTTGCAGTTTTCCTGCCCATTCTCAGTGTTGACAAAAATAGCTGGACATTCTGTGAGGATCTTGTAATGCAGACAGTTAAGCTTATGGGGAGATGCTCCATCAGGTAGCAAGATCCTGAATTATTTTGGGCTTTCTATGTCAATGTTAGAATCTTGTATCTGACATGGTATGCCACCATATGTGTGGGGTCTTTTTCATTCTGAGATTATTCCATGGGTGCCATGAATTCCATGCAGCTACCTTGGTAGGTTCCACCCCTACATGGAATTTGAAGTTACGCAGGAGCTGTAGCCTAGACAACTCCAACACCACCACAGAGATGTACTCCATTAGCCCCAGACAGGAGAGTGCTGGGTTGTGAGGAGTGTAGTACATCAGCACTAGTCCTGATCTATCTCTATGGTGCACATACAAATCTAGGGCCTTCTAGCGCAGTCTTATGGCAGATATCCTGCTAACATGGATATATTTCAAAAGATGACTGCAACATCCCCACACACCTCCCATGCTCATACACTGTAAGGAATTGTTTCTCTAAGAAGCATTTATGGAAATCCTTTCCAAAGTAATACATTCTTCACAATCTTGATTCTGCATGACACTTCAAAGAGATGTTTCAAAGCCATTAAAGATTCCTTGGTTTCAGAAGAATGCAAGACAAGGAGTTTTTCATTTTCATTAATTTTTTCCATTCTTTGTTCAAAATCTCTCTCTCTCTCTCTCTCATTTTTTGAAATTCACATAGCAGACTCAGAAGAAGAGCCGCTAAGAAACAGCCAGTTTCAGTCCCCTCCCATCCCTAGTAGAAATTCCTATATACTGTATCTTTGAATACAATCTTCATCTTATATTTCAAACTCCTTGCCATAGGAACAAGTTTGTACCATGTAACCTGCCTTCAAAAGAGGGAATCTTTTTGTTGCTGCTGCTGCTCATGCTCAGCCAGTGCTTCATCTCAGAAACATCTCTAGGGAGAGGTACCCGTATCCACTCACACTCATCAAAAGCACAGAAGGGTTGTTGTTTGCTTGTTAAGATATAGGCAAACAACTCACCTTTGTCTTAAATTCTTACATATTCATTAAGAAACCCCTACAATTCCTTTTCAACCTCTCCCCCACAGGACGAAGCCTAAGCTATATTCCCCCACCCACCACCATCATTCTGGAAAGCAACATCCCCCTTTGCTCCTCGTGGTGCAGGCTCTGATAGCCACTCATATCTGCCAAAGATTATTTGCCTGCATGTTCAAATGCTAAGAGTCAAATCCCCCACTTTTTCAACTGGGTATCACACTTCCCACTTCTTTATTTCCTCTGGGACCTTAGCCATTGGTCCATGCACCAGACACCATGAATTAAAAAAAATGGTTGCAAGAGTTTCATGTTGGACTCTTGGTGCCAATTCTTGAATCCAAAAGCTGGGATAAAGCTACTAAATATGTATGAGCTTAGAGAGGTACAGGATGTCCAGCCACCTATCTCATGGTAATTTTTTGCCCATGGCAGTGGAGAGAGCATGGACAGCTTTCAAAGTATCAGATCACAAGACACAAATGTCAAACCATTCCCTCTCAAAGCATACCACACCAATCAAAACAAACACATTTTTAAAGAAAAAATAAAATAAAAAATTGATGAATTAAGAGGGGAAGGCTTGGGGGAACAGACATGTTTTTACTAATTCCAGGAATGCCAGCAAAGTTGGTGCTGATCTAATTTCTACTGGCCATTCATTCCACAGACTGAAGACAATGGTCAAGAATGATCTAGTTCTAATCAATGTGTTTCTCACTTCTTTAGGGGTGACTGCATGAAATCTGAGCATTTGGGATGAACAATTTAATTGATAAGGGAGAGGTGCTCCCCCAGATAATATGATTCCAAACCTTTAAGAGCATTATAGATGATTACCAACTGATTGAATCTGATATGGAACACTGTGGGTAGGCAATGCAAGCTAGCCAAAGCCTGAGTGATACAATCAGTTCAGCTAATACCAATAATCAACCAGGCAGCTGCATTTTTCACCTCAAGGCTAGATCTATGTAGAGAGCATTGCAATAGTTGATTCTGGAAATTACCAGTATGTACAGTAGGGCAGCATCAACAGGGATTTATGGTCCAGTAGTGAATGGAGCTGGGCAATATGCCATAGATGGAAAAAAGCAGACCTAACTTTTGTTGATAATGTTCCATAGTCAGAGATTGGTCAATCAGGGTACCCAGATTAGGAACACTCTCACTGGGAAAATGATATCCCATAGGTTAAGGGATATCCGTTAAACCTTAGACTGATTTCCACTTATCAGCATGACTGCCATCTTATTTAGATGCAGTTTCCTCCATCCAAACCATAACTTCCTCCAGGCACTCCCCCAGATTCCAGACAACATTCAGTGCTGAGGTAGAAAAAGAGAGGTTGAGTTGTGTATCATCAGCATAATGATGAAGTAGACTCCACATCTCCCAATTGCTTCTCTTTGCAGCCTCATATAGATATTAAACAGAATCGGAAAGATTGCTAACCTCTGAGGAACCTCATATTGTTTCATCCAGGGATGAGACAGATTTCCCTCCACGTTGCACTCTCTGGACACAGCCCTCCAGAAAGAATCAGAGCCATGCCAAAGTGTGGCCCCTAATACCTATTCGAGAGAATCTGTCCAGGAGCATGTTGTGGTCGATGGTATCAAAGGCTGTTGAAAGATCTAAGAGGATTACAGAAAGGAATCCCCCCATCAGCTGCTCTCATCAGGTCATTGAGCAGGGTGATCAATACCATATGACAAGGCCTGAATTCAGAGTGGCATGGATTGAGACATTCAGAAATCTCCAGAAATGACCCCAGCAATTTTGCAACCACCCTCTTCATTACATTGCCCATAATGGGGATGTTGGTCACAGGACAATAACTATTAAGATAATCAGTTGCCAAATTAGGTTTCTTCAGGATGAACTGTACAATCATCTCCTTCGACCAGTCTGGTAATATACCTTTCCAGAGAGAGGAATTAATAATTTCCTCAACCCATCCTGCCACCTCCTCCCTAGAAGCTTTAAATAACCAGAAAGGGCAAGGATCAAGGAGACCAAAGGAGGCTCATTTCATGCCCCAAAGAACTTTTCCCACCTAAGTGGTCCCTATTTATCTACTTGCAATTTCTTGCTTTCACTCTGCTAGGTTGGCTGGAGCTGGAGCAGAGATGGGCCTGGAGATTTCCTGGAGATTTCCTGAGTGTCCTGGAGATTTCCTGAGCTATTGCTCACTGAAACTGATCTAGAAAATGCAGAGCAGATTGTGCACTGGGCATCTCTACATGTTATATTGCATCTAACTTGGAGTCAAGATCTCACCTACCTTCACCTTGGATCTAAAGTGCATCACAGACCTATATTGGTTATCTATTGTGCATGGAGGTCCCTTTGACAGCTTCATCCCAATAAATTCAGATGTAATCTGAAACAGCAACTTGAGATGATTTCTTACCCCATTATTTGTGATGTAGAATTGCTTTCTAGAATATTTAACAGCACTTATATACATATTGGAGAAGTTTTTAACAGCTTTAAGTTTGTCAACTGTGGGAGATCTCCTCCATTTGCTCTCTAGCTTCCTCCTTAACTGCTTCAGACTTCTAAGATCCACATTGTTTCAAGGAAATGGATGGACTCTGAGTTGGATTTGGTGCTTGGGGAAAATAGTGTCCACTTCCCTAGTGGTTTCTGTATATCATTTATCTACCAGGGCAGTGAAAATATCACCATCCTGCTTGTCAAAGGTCCTCACAAGGTGATCCATCAGCCTGCAAAGATGGATGAACAAATCAGGTCCTGCTGACCACTGAGTAAACAAGGTCTAGTATGCGCCCATCCACATGCCTCAGAGCGGTGACATTTTGGGAGCGTTCCATGGTTGTCATGGGTTCCAAGAGGTCTGCAGCAAGCCCAGACAGTACTCCATCCACATAGATATTAAAGTCCTCCAGGAGTACAATCCTAGAGGACCTCAATACCATGGCTAGTTCCAGGAGGAGAAGTGTGAGTCATGGGGAGTATGGCACGCCAACACTATCCCCACTCTCTCCTTGTTCCCCATCAACATAGAAAGTGGCATACTCTCCTCTATTAAAGATTTTTAGAAATACTTTGGATGGCAGCCTGTCAGGGCTACTTCTGCTGTGATTTCCTGTTTTGACAGGGAATTGGACTCTGTGACTTTTGGGGTTCTCTTTTAGTTCTTCATCTATCATCATATGATCTAGATTTTTGTGCTCAAGTTCTTGAGCATCTTATTTACATACTAATGATGATATCAAAAAAAATTGAAAATGCAGCACGCCCAGTCATGTTTTAAGGATTGTACTTACATTCAGGAGGGCCTTAGGCTTTGTGGATCAAAGCTACAGATGGATAATTTGAAAAATATTTTATATTCATTTGGAGAAGAGAGTATTTTATATGCAACAGATACTTGTTTTATTCGTTGTCAGGACTTATTTTAAAAATCATAATTGCATTTATTTGAATATAGATCCTTTTGATCCATTTATATGTTGAAATGAGTATCATTTGGAATTTTTGAAGAGAGTGTGGAACAAATAGGTGTCACTAAAAATATGGTTTGTCCTATAAAGCTGATCACCAGCTATATTGAATGGCAGTCCACCAAATTATTGACCCAATGGTTATACTTGGAATGGGGCTGTGGTGGCTCAGTGGTTAAGAAGCTTGTCTTGTTAGCTGGAGGGCTGGCAAGTTGGCAGTTCAAGACCTGAGTACTGCATGATGGATTGAGTGTCAATCTCTGTCTCAGCTCTTGCCAACCTAGCAGATTGAAAGCAAGAAATTGCAAGTAGATAAACAGAGACCACTTAGGTGGGAAAAGACCTTGGGGGCATGAAATGAAACTTATTTGGGCACCCCCTGAGCGGAGTTTCTCCAGCAAAAATCCTTTCAACCCCCCAAACATTCTCACATATTATTATTATTATTATTATTATTATTATTATTATTATTATTATTATTATTGTTGTTGTTGTTGTTGTTGTTGTTGTTGTTGTTGTTGTTGTTGTTGTTATTAACAACAACAACAACAACAACAACAACAACAACAACAACAACAACAACAACAACAACAACAACAACAATAATAATAATAATAATAATAATAATAATAATAATAATAATAATAATAATAATAATAATACAGTTTAACAGTTTGTTAAATAAGTTGTCATAGATATACTACAAGCATCTTTCTAGCAATACATGTTATTTTATATTTAGAATTACAATGCATTGATTAAGAAAATATTTTTAATATATAAATATATATGAAAGTAGTATGGTTTTCTTCATTACCCATTTTAATGTCACAACCTATGTCTCAATCTTTTTCTGTTTGCACTAATTCCTTGAATTTTAGCTTTTAAAACATTGTTCTTATGCAGCAAAAAAACAAACCTTTGTTTTATTTCTTGATGTTCCCCTGATTTAGCCACACCCAATTTCAGTTGTTATTGTGTTTTCCATCAATATTTCATCAGGTGATGTACAAAGGTTTCTTTTTCCCTTTATTTACCTTATCTTATGTTCTAGTTTTGTGTCTGTTGTTCTCAAAAATGTTTTACATTTTTATCCCCTTAAGTAATTTGTAGTAGTAAGTAGCATCAGTATCAGTATCTCAGGTATTTATGCTGCTCATAACTTACATAAATAACTTGTCATATTTTTCCTCAAGTAAAACTGTGAGGTCAAATGGAAACTTCTTGGGTAAAAAAATCTGAGATGTTTCCACTGACTCTCATTTAAAGGATAATTTCAAAATCCCTGCATATTTTTTTTGGCAAAATATCCATGGTATTTTGAAAGAATAAAAATAGTTTAGGTAAGATTACCAGAATTTCTCAAGGAGTTACTCCGCACTCCTCCCCTGGCCCGGCCGGTCAGTGGGAGTTGCAGCAGCTGACCTCATTGCTCCGGGGCTACAAGACACCACCACCATCATCATCACGAAGGCTCCATGCTCCTCCCATGACCCGGCCAGTCGGTAGGAGTTGCTGCAGCTGGCCTTGCCGCTCTCCCCTTGGCCCGGCTGACCATGGGAGGTGGAGGCGCAGCTGGCGGTCATTCTCATGGCTGGGGCTATGGGAGCTACCACCAGCGCTCCTCCAGCTGGCACCATCTCGGCTCTCCCTCTGGCCCAGCCAGCCATGAAAGGTGGAAGTGCAGCTGACGGTCATTCCCATGGCTGGGGCTATGTGAGCTGCCGCCATTGCTTCTCCAGCTGACATTGTGATCACTGCCCGGAGTCAATGGCTGTCGGGTGGAGCGCGTTGGGACTATCTCCACCTTCAACGTCCCGACCTCTGCTGCCCTGCCATGACTTAAAAGGCGGGTAGCTATGGCTTGACCCTCATTGCCATTTGGGGGCCACCTGTAGTGGGACGGAGTGTGTCGGGACTACTTTTTCCTTCAGCATCCCGAGCCCTGCCTCCCTATAGGGACTTAAAGGACTGTGGTGGTGGTGGGCTTGTTGTGGTTGGGGTGGGGAGGCTACAGTAGTGATGTGATATGACGTTGTTTTGTATTGACATATTGTTATTGATTTGTTTACTGTATCCTATTGCATAGTTATTTTATTTATTTATTTATTTATTTATTTAAATAAATTTCTATCCCACTTCCCTCACTCGAGAGTGACCCGAAACGGCTCACAAACATAATCAAAAATAACAACAAAAACAATTTAACAGAGCCCATTAAAAAACAATTTTAAAACCACCTAAAAAACCCTCCCACTCCCCGCACAATTAAAAAAACAGAAAAAATATCAGGACAAGCCAGTTTAGGCTAAATAAGCCAGCGGGACTGGGAAGTTGATTTATTGTATTGCTATTCTTTTTTATATTTGGATTATTGTACCTTTGTATGTTATTGTATCTTACTATATTTATTGCATGTTTTGTATTCATATTTAATTTTGTTGGGAACTGCTTTGAGTTGTCTTAAGACAAGAATAGCGGTATACAAATACAAATACAATGCTCACTGATCTGAACTTCATTTTAAACACTGACAAATCAGCTGCTATGGAATACAATTCTATAGCCTTTTTAACATAATGTATAGTTGTCTATGAAATTCCCTAATTGTAATTCCAACTTAGACCTTTTTCATTATTAAATATGAGACCAGTACAAATCAGGTAAAATGGAAAATAGTAGGGTCATAAAATCATTGGATTCTTTTCGCAGTTGTAGAATGGCCATTACCCATGTGGGTTTCAAGTTGGAAGTTCACAAAGACTTCTGAGAAAATAGTGATATTCATCAATATGTTTCTCAGGGTAGTTCCTCTTTTCATTTTCTGTGATTTCTTGACACTTTCTGTTTTTAGATATAAGCATACATAGCCATAAATCATAAAGCATAAGTGCATGTGGGCACATTTAAGAAAAGTGAGGATTATAAAGAATAAGCAAGACTAAGAATAGAATTAATTTAAGCATGAAATGTATGCTTTGAAAATAGATTATAAATCATAGATGATCATAGATAATAGATCATAGATAATAATAGTACAGTATGGTAGCACTATAATTGGTAGTTTGATTTAAGACGGATTGCAAGAATTATTTAGCAAATAATTGTATGTTAACTGCAATTTCAATATAAACCAATTAGGAGGAGAAGTGCTTTATAGAGCAACCTTAGTCATGTCAGGACACAAAAGGAAACCAACAGAAGACTTAAACCATAAAGCAATTGATAATCTTAAATACTGACAAATGGTAGAAGGAATGAATGTGTTCTAAATCTCAACACACCAACTGCTGTAAAACTGTCAATGCCAGAGAAACGTGACTGAAAGAGAATGCACATTCCCAACACCAACACCACCAGTAAATTAAGTGGCAAGACACAAATATATGGATAAATCTTGAGTCATAAGTTTATTAATTTAAAACCTCAACCTGAAGGTGGAACCTAGAGTAATGCCTGCAGCCTGGTGCTAGAACAGATAGCCACTCTCTAACCTGGATCAGGTGATTTCCTATCAATGGACAATGCTGCATCTAGCTAGCCACACCCAGGAAAGTCTAATTGTGGAAGTCCCACATGAGCATTTCCAACCTCGTTCACAGGAGCCTAATCTGGCAGTGCCCCATGTAACCTCAGAAGGCCAACAACTGAGGCCAACAACTAAGAATCTGAGTCACATGAAGCATGTGCTCAGTTATCTAATGACACCCTACATGACTCACCACCACTCTCTTCCCTCACTAACTACTAATTAATCCAGCCCTTTTTGTCATATAAGAAACAGAATTAGATAGGCAAAACACATCATAGGAACCCTTTATCAAAGTCCTCCAATCAGGAGAAACCCAGGACCAAAATTCATAGTGAACTGGCTGGTACTCTTGCTCATAGGGAAGGTCAACAGCCTGCCAGCAAGCCAGCAAAAGAAGAAGGCTCTGGGGCAGGGCAAGCATATATACTTCATGCCTCACTGCTGAGGCTGCCTTACAAGTGACATAACCGCATCCTCAACAACCCTACCTACTTCAACTGGAGGGAGAGAAAAGCCTCCCATCAAATCGCACAGAGGTGGATGTTGGAGGCATGCTAAAGCATCGTGAAAAGGTGAGCTAGAGAATATCTAGTCGTTAAATTGATTTTGGAATAATTATGGTTAATCAGGTGATCTCAATTTGCTCATGGATGGAGGAATCAAAAGAAGATAAATGCTGTGAGCCAAGATGACTAAGCCACTAATCTTCAATTCACCATGCCTTCTCAGAATGGAACCTATCCAGGGGCATGTCAAGATTGAGAGCTGAGAGGAGTGAACTTTCTTCCGCTCAGAAAGGAGGGTTACGAAAGTGGTTGTTAAAAGCGATAAAAGTTCCTGAGACCTTGAAAAAAATGGGTTAGAACACTTATAAGAAAGAATAGTAGTGGAAATTACCTTGATTGGTCTGAAGTTGTGCCAAGAAAGAGAGAAAACTGTGAGGTTCGATCTCGGAGAGAGTGGGGGATGGGCGGTCTTTAATGGCATCGACTCAACAAAATTTTTAGTTGAAGAATGGACGGTTTGGAGAAGTGTGTGGAGATCGGTGTGCTGGCAAAGTCCGATAGAAACACAGGCAAACAGACAAGCGGGCGAGCGGATCGAAAAGGGTAAGTCCGGTGGAGATCCGAAAGGGGGAAGCTGAAGCGAGCCTCGTTTGGCCTCGCCGGCCCCTTCAACCGGAGCCGAGCGGAGCCAGAATTGGCTTAAGCGGAGAAGTGGAGAAGCCCCGACAGAGAGCAAATTTGGAAAAAATAGGTGGGGAAAGGAAAAAGGAGAAGAAAAGTGCAGCAACTGGGACCGGATTTTTTATTCTTTTACGTCAGTGGAATTTAGATAAGCCAGGGCCAAGCAATGGTGATAATACCAGGATTCCTTTTTTCTTTTTTTCCCCTTCTCTTCTTCATTATTATTTGAGTTTTGGATCTTTAAATTTGGGTATTAAGAAGGAAAGAGGAGGAGGAGGCAGAAGAAGAAGAAGTCGGAACTTTGGAGAACTGGGACTGGTTTTGTTTTGTACATTTTCTCCGAGGCTTAAAAAAGAATAAGATGGCGCTGGGACCCTGAACTGTGCTGTGAGCGGTAAAGTGTTGTTTTCTTTGAGTCTTGGAAGGCGGATGGCTGACCTTGTTTTTGGTTCTTGTTTTTGCTTTTTTGGCATGGAATAATATAAGATTTACTTTAGCGTGGCTCAAATATAAGGGGTTTTTTCTGTTAGGTTTTTTTCTTTTTAAAAAAAGTTTGGACAGTGTTTGCAAGTCGTAACAGTAACACAGAGTAAAAGCCTTTGGAAGAGAAATAAAATATCAGCTTTTCGTGGGACAAATATTGAAGGTTTTTTTCTTCTTGCTGTTGTTTGTTTTTGGACCCTTTTTTCTCTTTTTTCTTTATCTCCCTTTTCATTGGGGGATGAAGAGTGAGGACTAAATGGGGAATAAATTAGAAGAACAGTGATCTAAATTTTTTGAGAAGGATTTTTTCTTTTTTTCTTTCTTTCTCCCTCTCTCTTTTTCTTCTTATATATTTTATATATATTTGATAGAGGGGGAGGGGGAAATAAAGGTCTAATATTATATTTGGATATAAGTATATTAAAATTTGTTAGAGTTAATACATAAGGCAGAGGTAAACAGTAAATTGTTTATGTAAATTGTTAACGTCACGCAATTGGAAATACACTTGGATGAAATGGCAGGGGAGAGAGAGAGAGAAGGAGAAGAAATTGGGTTGGACAAGAGTGGAGAGACCGATATCTTCGGACAGGAGTTTCAGAAGACTCACAAGGTTAGAGGAGTAAGAGGACGAGATGAAGAAAACAACGCAACAAGAGATGAAGGATCTGGAGGAGCAAGAGACAGTGAAGAAGATAGCACAACAACTACAACAGCAACAGCAGCAGAAGATAACAACAACTCCAACTACGATTGCACCAACTGCAGTAAAAACAATTGTTATAACAACTGCAAAGGTAACAACAGCAACAACTGCTGCAACAACTGTAACAACTACAGCGGCGACAGCAGTGACAACAGTGACAACGATTGCAGGTGTGCTGGCAGACATCTTGAAGGGAATTGATGGTTTAAAAAAGGACAAGATAAGCTTAGAAAAGAACAAGATGTCATAAAAAAGAACAGGCAGCGATTAAAGTGGAGGTCACAGATTTGAGAGAGAGAGAGAGAGAGAAAATAAGGTTGTAGATCATGAAAAGAGATTGGAAATGGTAGAAGAACATCTAAGATGAGCAAACGTCATAATTAGAAAGTTGCCAGAGAATTCCCCGGATAAATTAAAAGAAAGAATAGTGAAATCGTTGGATGAAATTATGGAAGATGGTTTTACACCGCACGATGTTGTAAGTGTATTTAGGTTGGGCTCAAGAAGGGGTAAAGCTGGGTCAAGGAATGTGTTGTTAAAATTTGCTAATGTGTCAGATAAGCTTCACTTAATGGCAATTATTTGGGAAAAAGTTGCAGAAGTGTTCAAAATTGAAGGTTTTGATATCGAAGTTTACAACGATATCCCAATTGAGGACTACTTATGGAGACAATTGATGAAACCAATCACAAAGCGATTCCAAGATAAAGGAATAAGGTATAATTGGAAATTTCCACGTCAATTAAGTTTCTTTTACCTGGGTAGATGTTATATGATAAGCGAAGGTCCTAATGTTTTGGATGTAATGGTGGATGCAAAGTTGTTGGAAGCTGGAACTAAAGAGTGGTTTGATTTGAAGGAAGAGTTGATTATATCTGGTGGATACACAAGGCGGGAGAACAATGGTAATGAGAATATGCCTAAAGGTGCGGAAGGAGGAATTGTTCAGGGTGGAGACTAGCTTCAGGCCTCATTGGTGCTCGCACAGTCTGTCGCACCTCCCCCCTCCCCCCTTTGTATTTCAGAGGCTACTTGTAAAGAAGTGGGGAGGGTTAGTAGTAGAATATATGTGTGTATTTTTTATTTTTATTTTTTCTTTGTTTGTTTAGTGTGGAGGAATTGTTATATGTTAATCACACTCCTGTAGGAGGAAGTGGGAAATGCAAAAAAAATTAGGGGTGGAAAATTATTGATGAGAAATATAAAAGTAATATCATGGAATGTGAAAGGTACTGGTTGTCAGGTGAAGAGAAGGAGATTAGAAGCAGCTCTCAGAAAAGATAGACCGGATGAAATCTTTCTGCAGGAAACCCAACAGAAATCGGAAGCAACTAATAAGTTGTTTTTAGGATGGACTCAGTTTTATGAAAAATCATATGGTACCTCAAAGGCCAGAGGTGTAGCGACTTTGATATCAAATAGGTTGGGATTCGAGATGGTAAAAAGTATTTCAGACAAAGAAGGAAGATATTTGATAGTAAAGGGGAAAATAGACGAGGAGGAGATAATGTTGGTGAATTTGTATGTGCCAAATGAACATCAAAATAGTTTTTTAGATAAGGTGTACCGAATATTGGAGAAAGAAAAAACAATAAAAATGATTGTAGCTGGAGACTTTAACTTAATAAGATCAAATATAGATAGTACAAATATAGCAAGAAGTGGGGGGGGGGGAATAAAATGCATGTGTTAAACAATTGGTTGAAATCTCTAGGGTTGAAAGATACATGGAGGGAACTTAAAGGATTGGAAAGGGTTTATACATTTTTCTCACAAGTCTACAACACATACTCCAGAATAGATTATATATTTGTTACTGACAATTTGATAAGAAATTTAGAAGATATAGAAATCAGAATTTTTAAAGAGTCTGACCATGCAAAAGTATTGCTGGAAATAAAAATAGATGCTACAAAGATTAGGAAAAACTGGAGATACAATGCCAAATTGTTCAAAGATACAAAGTGTAAAGAGCAAATCGTAGAAAAATGGGAAGAAAACTGGAAATGGAACGATACAGGAGATGTTAGATTAGGTATTTTATGGGATACAATGAAAGCAATATTCAGAGGTGAAAGTATCAGGTTGGTAAATATTAAAAATAAACAGCTAAAAAGTAAACAGGAAGAAATTGAAAAAGAGATTAAATGGCTGCAGGAGAAACATGTAATAACCAAGGATAGAAAAAAATGTATGAAAGAATGCAGGGGTTAAAGAAGGAATTAATAGGAAAATATATTGAAAAAGTGAAAAGAGATTTGGTGTATTTAAAAAGGGAATATTTCGAGTATAGTAATAAAAACTCAAAACTTTTAGCAAGAGCAGCTAAGGAAAAAAGAAGCAGAAGAGAAATAGGGACTTTAGTAGATATGGATGGTACAAGGTATAATAAAATTAAAGATAAATGTAAGGTGGTTAAAGAATTCTATCAAGAATTATACCCTAAAAAGAAGGTAAACATGGATAAATTAAAATATAAATTGGGAATACAAATTAAAAATAAAATAAGTCAGGAACATAAACAAAAAATGGAAGAATCAATAACTGAAAAAGAGATAAAAGAAACAATAGGTAAATTGAAAGCAGATAAATCACCGGGGGAAGATGGATTACCTGCAGAATTCTATAAAGAGTTTAAAGATATAGTAACCCCAAAATTATTAAAACTGTACAATGGTATACTCAATGGGGAACAGATACCACCATCATGGTATAGAACAATAATTGTTTTGTTACCAAAACCAGGAAAAGACCCAGAAAAGGTAGAGTCATATAGGCCTATTTCTCTGATTAACCAAGACACCAAGATTTTTACAGCAATACTGGCAAGTAGATTAAACAGTTTTATGGATAAATATATAAATAAAGATCAGGCTGGATTTGTGAAAGGTAGGCATATGGCAGACTTAGTAAGGCGAATTGTAGACTTGATTGATGCTGCAGAGCAAAATAAGGAGAAAGTTGGGTTATTATCATTAGATATTTTCAAGGCATTCGATTCCTTGCAATGGGTAACAATTAACGAGATAATTAGAAGTTATGGATTTGGTGATAGGTTTATAAAAACAATAGAACAATTATATCAACAAGGATATGCCAATATTAGGGTTAACGATGGTTTTACAGAGGAAGTGAGATTAGAGGCGGGGACAAGACAAGGATGCCCCTTATCACCAATATTATTCATTATGGCGATGGAAATATTAGCAAATACAATAAGAGAAGATAAAAATATTGAAGGAATAATGGAAAACAAAATTCGTTTATATGCAGATGACACTTTGATAATTATGAAACATCCTAGAAGGACTTTGGAAAGAATTCAAGAACATTTAAAGGAATTTGAACAAATAACAGGTCTGAGGATAAATTGGGATAAATCTGAAATGATCTTAAGTAATATCGATAAGGACAAGCAAGGGAGAATAAGGGATGAATTTAAATTACAGATTAAAGAGAGTTTGAAATATTTGGGGATAAATATCTCTAACAAATTGGATGATTTGAAAAGATTAAATTATGATAAACAAAAGAAAGAATTTAAAGATAAAAATTTTGCAATACCAAAAATTAAGGTTGTCTTGGTTCGACAGAATAGCATTGGCTAAAATGATGTTGTTACCAAAATAAAAATTTTTGTTTGATGCCTTACCAATTCAACTGACTGACGAAGAAATTAAGGAATTTCAAAAATTATTAAATAATTATTGTAATGGGGGACGCAGACCTAGAATTTCAAAGAGAATGTGGTATTTATCTCAAAAAGAAGGGGGTTTAGGAATTCCTAATTTAAAGAATTATTATAAAGCATTTCATATAAAGAATGTAGTTAAGATCTTAATGAAGGAGTCGGTTATTTGGGAGGAAATTGAAATGAAGGAACTAAAGGAAGTGGGTAAGAGCATTTTTCTAGATAAGGAAACATGGAAAACACCAGTTAAAAATAGAATGCTGAGGTCAATGTTGGGAGTATGGAAGAAAGTTAAAACGAAATTAGTTCCGAACATTTCACCGATAATTGAAACAGAAGACCTGAAAAAGTTTCCAATAAGAATGGATAATGAGATGAGAGAAATTTTGTTGGCGAATGGGGTTTTCCTGCTGAAAGATTGGATACGAGTCTGTAGAGATAAAGTGATGAAAGGAGAGCTATACACTCAGATGAAGTTTAATTGGTTTCAGATAGCAATGGTGAACAAGTGGAATAATAACTATTTGAGGGAACAGAGCCTGGAAAGACATAGGACTGAATTTGAGGAATTAGTATGGAAGATAAGGAAGAAGGAAATTGGAATTAAAGGAATCGTTAGTAAAATTTATAAAATGATAAATACAGAGGGTAACCCACAAGAAATATTAAGAAATACATGGGAACAAGACTTGAATATGAAGATAACAGAAAAGGAGTGGCAAAATAAATGGAGAAAAAGAATTATGAGATCTTTGTGGGTCAGGGTAAAGGAACATAATTTTAAAATATTATGGAAGTGGTATTTGACCCCTATGAGACTACATCAGATGGACAAAAAGAATAACAAAATGTGTTGTAGATGCAAAAATACTCTGGGTACATATGTTCATATGTGGTATGAATGTAAGGTGGTAGAAAACTTTTGGGCAAAAATTGAGAACGAGATTGATAAGATTATGGGATTGTGTCTCAAATTGGGGCCAAATAACATTTTGCTGACGGACGTAGATAATATGAGTTTAGATAATGATAAGAAAGAACTGTTGTCTATAATGCTTGTAATAGCTAGAATGTGTATTGCAAAAAATTGGAAAAATGATTTAGTGCTAAAGGTGGAGAAGTGGTATAAGCAGATGTGGGATCTCGCATTGAATGAAAAATTAACATGGGAGTTAAATTTTTAAAAAGGTATAATAAAAGAAAATAGATTTTGGAATATATGGAGACAATTTGTTGATTATTCACTGACGAGAGACGGAATGAACAAACTGGCACCAGACCAAATGAAATTTTGGGCACAATAGAAATCAATGGGAAATTCCACATCCTCCAGGGCAATGTATATAGCAAAGGGTGATGATGTAGGTAATGTGATGATGTATATATTGTATTTTTGAAAATACTTGGTAAATGTTAAAATGGAAGTATAATGGTTTTTAGTAAGGTTGAAGAGATGAATAAAAGCAAAGTATGGATATAAAAGTAGATTTGAAATACGCGGATTAGACTTGGAAGATAATGGTTAATAATAAGAAAAAAGTACAGTGGGTAAGTAAGAAATCCTTATACTGTGATAGAATCCAAGGTCATAACAGATTTTTTGTTCTTTTTCTGTTTTTGATGTACATGTATTTTTATGTTTTTTTCTTCATAGTTATTTTTCTTTGATTGTGTTAGAACATTTGTATTTTTTATTATGTCTTGAATGTTGTTATATACTTTGAAAAATCAATTTAAAAGAATGGAACCTATCAATTTTCTTTTGTTAGTGTTTGTTAGTTTTTATCATACCCCTCTTCAAATTCTAATTTCCCCCACACGCTTTTTAAAAGTTCAGCTGGACTTCTGTTTTTTGTCTGGAAAGGTCTCAGAAGGTGTACTGACACTCAGAACAAACACAATGTATGTCGAGTGTTTCCCATCTGGCTCTGGATGGACAACAGCTGCACTCGGCGCCCCTCCCCTTAGCCCATCCGGGTGGGGAGTTCAAAAGGCAGTGGAGATGCCATCGCTGCTGCCAGAGCCTGGACTGCCGCCTGAGCTGCTCCCGGGGCCCTCGTCTCTAGCTCTGGATGGACAACAGCTACGCCCAGCGCCCCTCCTCTTAGCCCATCCGCGAGGGGAGTTTAAAAAGGCACTGGAGATGCCGTTGCTGCTGTCAGAGCCAGAACCGCCACCTGAGCTGCTCCCGGGGCCCTCGTCATCGGCTCTTGATAGACAACAGCTGCGCCCAATGCCCCTCCCCTTGGCCCGTCCAGGCAGGGAGCTTAAAAGGCACCAGAGATGCCAGAGATGCCATCGCGACTGTTAGAGCAGCGTCCTTTTCCATCTTTTGCAGGGAGGGGCTGTGGCCCGACGGGCCAGGCTGTAGACAGCCACCACCTGAGGAAAGTTGCTGCAGCTGCGGGGGCCGTTTTCTCTTTCCCCTCCCTGTGCTCCTGGGCCCCACCTTGGTCCAACATGGGAACGCTGATGTCACGGTGGGTGGCTGGATTTGCCACCACCACCATCCATAGGCTTAGCCTCAGTGGAGGTAAGGTGGCCTGCCGGTTAGGGGTGATAGGATTTTGTTACTGTACTGCATTGTGAGTGTTTGAATTCTTTATTGTACACTGTATTTCTGGGGGCCTCTATTTATTTTTATTGACATTAATATTAATTTATAGAGTATGTTGTATTGCTATGTATCTATGCATTTTGTATACTGGTGATTTGTTTTCCTGAATTGAATTGTATTTTTATCTTGTATTTTTTCTGATATTGTAAGTATTACGTAAGGATTATGCTGTTTCACCGAACTGTATTGATTTGTATTTATCTGCTTTTTATGTTGATTCATTGTATCACTTTTTTTACTTGTTGTTCACCACTTTGAGTCACCTTCAGGCTGAGAAAATGTGGTATATAAATAAAAAGTGAATGAATGAATGAATGAATACTCTGCCATGTATTTAGTTCCTCAGCCCATAAGCCAATGTAGAAAATTTAAAAATTATCACTTTAGAATGATGATACATTAGGGAGGTGAAATTTTTCCAGCTGTTGCTGGATTCAACTGTCATAATTAACTATGCTTCTTCTGTTTGAAGAAATGTCTTGAGGGCCACACTTTATTGAGCAATATTTTAGATATTATACTCCATGCATAAAATAGGCTGTAAATATCTGATTATTTGTTCCTTCTACTTCTTGCCTTGTCAGAGCTTGAAGAATATTTGAGTTGGTCAAGACCTAGGTGGCAAAGATTCAGAAGCAGCAGTAACTATGAGGAAATAAAAATGGCTGATAATTCAATTGGGTGGAAGTACATGAAGAATCATTAACCTCCATCTAAGCTCTCTCTTTTTCTCTGTCTGTCTTGGATTGTTGCAGGGAAATTGCAAAGAAAGAACAAGAAGAGAAAGATATACAATAACAAAGTCTCTGACTGTAGCAAACCACCCAAAACCAAAATGAAAATGGTAAATTAATGCTCAAGGAAGGTGACTTTCAGAGTGATGCAGATGTTTTATTATCTTCCAGCATGAGTCTCACACGGTGTTGTTTTATTTATAACAGCACTGCATGTTCTGTGGTACTGTAAATCCTTAAAATAAAAATAGGAGGTGGGCACAGCATAGCTGGCTCCATTTTGCTCACATTTCTTTTATTAAAGCCAGAGGATGCTGATGAGTATTGTTAGATAAACTACTTTCTAGGTTTTCTAAATGATATCAGAAAAACAACACCTGATGGAAAGAAGCAAATTATTACGAGTAACAACATTAATTCAAGACCTCAAGAAATTCCAGCTTTTTTCAATGCATCTTAGTCAGCCCAGTCTCGAGCATATCAAAAAAATCTTTGGGAAAGATGCAAGCTGTTTTGGACTTTCAGGTATCTTTGAAAATAAAATAAATTACAATGCTGATGTATGAAGGAAAGGGTAATGAATTTGTCTTTATATGTTTTATGGAAACTAGAGCAGGATAAAATAAATGCTAAGGTAGAGTTTTGATAAATAGAATGGAACTCATACAGCTGATATCTCCAGGATGATGTCTAAGAAGTAGGTTTTGAATCTTTACCAGCAAAGCATTTTAACAATTTCTAGATTTACTTGTTATGGTATAAGTGTAATTACTGTTGCTAAGATCATAAATCGCCAAATTCTACTTTTCACATTCTAAAATAGCTATTTGACCTTATTTGTCTGAATGAATTTATGGATAAGGGTAGGAGGTGGGTGAAATTCCTAAGGCATAGCGTGATTCTGGATATTTTAGAATTGCTCACATTTTTGGCAAGGAGTTCAATGACTAGAGGCCATTGACATAGTGCAGTCATTTCAGTTTTCCAAAGTGAAATAAACAACTGGGCCCATTTTGTAGTTTTTGTAGGAGAATGTGTTTCACATAGTGGAGGAACACTCTAGGTACACTTTTTCATTTCAGTAACATTTTTTAACTTTCAGGTGCTTAGTGCCAAAATCTAGCTAAGAGGAAATCCTCTGCTCATGGCTTTCCCTCTACACAACACATGAACTACTAAGAACAAGAGTGATGCAAACAAACCTCTACCAGATAAATAAGGTGTTGCCTTTGGCTAATGATGCCTAGGGGGAATGTTAGGCAACTAATACCATGTTGACTAGGATTACAGACAGTAGTATTTACCTTTCTCTGCTTTGTGTGGGACCTTTGGATACATCAGGTCTTACTACTGAGTAGGCATGTTTAAGATTGAATTTCATGAGACCAACAAATGTATTCTTGCAAAAACTACTTTGTTTGACCATTTTCCTGAAGAAGAATGATTTACATAGGCAACCTGGTAACATAGTTGTAGTGCACCTTTGTGTGAGCACACAATTAGCTAAATTTAATTATTTAACCATATTCCCTTTACAAAGCAATGTGTGCAATTAGAATCAGGCTGTAACATAAGCAGAGCCATCTTGGAATATACAATTCATTCTAGCTAAAAAGTTGTTTTTCAAACTAGTTTACTGAGAACACACCCAGGCTTCTTATCTAAAGTATAGACATGTTTACCACCAAATATGTTACAATGTAGGTGACAAGCAAAGAAGACAGGGTAAATGTACATCATTGAATATTGTTGGATTGGGGCCGCGAAGTGGCTGTTGGGTCCCAGAGGAGACTGGTCAAGCAATGAGACACGAGGCAGCACATCTCATGTTTACACGAGTTAATTGGAAACCTCTCCCGGGGAAGTTAATTAACTAAATTAAACACTGACAGGGGAACTCCATTGTTCTATGTTTATCCTGGGGTAAACATGGCCACTGTTGGTTTTAGGGCTTGCGGTAATCGGCGGGTGCGACATTACCTATTCCATGACTTATGAGTTAGTCATCCAATTTCCTCTTGCTCAAACTGTTTGTCAGGTCAGCTGTGGGTGAATTAAACTATGGCTATTAATCTGCTCCCCAATTTCTGTCCCCTCGGAACCAAAGCTCGAAGGAGCAATCTCCCAAGTAATGGTTCTGTCAGGGACAGTATGCCAATTGCATGCGCGGAACCCGCAGAATATGCTAGATGAATATGTAACATTAAGATAAAGTATGGAATGCCTACCGCTCCTGGGGTCCATCTGGACTGAAGATGTGTGTGAAGCTTGTGAAGAATATAAAAGGCTGGCTAAATTGTTGATGAGGGTCCTTGGATCTAAATATGGATCCGAGACCATGCATGCATCCATTATGATATATCATGATAATGTAATATTGAGTTATGTTAAACTTAGATAAAATTCCCTTTTTCCATTTCAAAACCTCTCTGGCTGTTTTATTTACATCAATTAACTTAAAAACTGGTCATCTTTTCAAGAGTCTGAAGTGACATTTGAAATCTTATCCTATGGATTCTACATTTGTGCCTCTCCACAAAAAAATTGCTAACATGACTTAGGTTTTGATTGTTCTAGTCCTTTCCTTCTTTGTGCTCATGGCACAAAACAAAAGTATAATTTTCAAAACAACAGCTGAAACAATGAAAGCAAACAGTGTGTTAAAAAACCCCACTACATTTAAAACATGAAGATGGCCCTGGTGCTGCAGTAGTTAAACTGCTGTACTGCAACCAAAAAGTTGTAGGTTTAATCCTGACCAGGGAGGGATCAAGGCTGCCTCAGCCTTCCATCCTTCTGAGGTTGGTAAAATGAGTACCTGACATGTTTGGGGGGGGGAATGCTAATTGTGAACTGCCCAGAGAGTGCTCTAAGGGCTATGGGGCAGTATATAAGTGTGATTGCTGAAAATAGTTGCAAATAACATAAGTAATCAGACATTATTTGCACTCTTGTTTTATACAAAGAAGTCTAAAATGCTTTAAACATACTAACACACCCATTCCTAACTGATAATTAGGAGTTGAGTCTGATAATTAGAAGTTGCCTATAGCAGTGATGGCAGACCTTTTGGAGACCAAGTGCCCAAGGAAGAGGAGGCAGCACACTGGCAGGCACCACAAGTGTCCACACACCCATGTGATGTTCTCCTCACCACCACCCCATCTCCATAAGGCCTTCCCATCCTTCTGCAGCATAACTGTCAAGTATCCCGTTTTGGCCAGGATTTCCTGTAATTCACCAATCTTTCCCCCTCTTTCCTGCCACCATCCCGTAATTGGAACGGCCAGGAAAGGGGTTACTGTGCATGTGCGAAGGGGTTTCTGTGCATGCACAAAGGGTTTATGCACATGCACAAAGGGTTTCTGTGCATGTGCATATGCATGAAGGGGCCATTGTGCATGTGTGAATGGGTTACTACACATGCACAAATGGGTTATTGTGCATGAACGAACGGGTTGTTGTGCATGCATGCGCTGGCACCCAGAAACCTTCCCTTATTTTCATCACCACAACTTGACAGGTATGTTTTGCAGTAGCTCCCCACCCCATCCCCCATGGGACCTCCCCACCCCATGAGTGCTCCTCACCCCCACTGTGGTATTTTTGAACCACAGTTGGTGATACTCCAGGCAATGACAACCTTGTGGTGGCTAATTTTCCCCACACTAGGTCAGGCAAAAGGAATTATGGAATGAATTCACCAAACAGTGGCTTTGTTTTGCCACTTTAAAGTCTGACCTAAACATGAAAGAACAACAATAATAATTTGCTTTTACATTATGTCCATGTAATTTACTGCACTGTTTTCAATTGATTAATTATTTAATTATTTAACCTTTTAATTGATTCAACTTCTGAATAGCTCAGTAGTTTAACTACATGGCTATGGAGCCAGAAGCTGGGAGTTCAATTCCCCTCTATGCCTTCTTTGCAGGGGATAGACTTGATGATCCATAGGATCCCTTTCAGCTCTGCATTTCTAAAATGATAATGATGTTTTTAAAAATGTTTTTTTATGAGTACTGTTGGGTCTGTGACTGTACAATGAAGACTCTTTGGTTGGCATTCCTATTGTTAACCACTGTGGGAATAGGACCCTGCATTTGTCACAATAATATATTTTCCATAAAAGCATGATTGTAACATAAATATGAACCTTATATGTTTTATTTTAACAGAGCACCCTAAATATAGTTTATTTTTACTTGAGAAGCCATAGTGGATTATTCCAGATTCAATGCCTACTACAAAGAAGAGCTCTTCTTGGAGGATAACGACCATACTGTCATTATGACAGGTCATCACATATAGGCATTCATATGGAAATATATGTGGGACAATATCTCATTCCAGTGCTGTTCCTATAGCTGTTCTTCAACCAGATGATTGTTCATTATCCTAAAACTGGAAGCAAAATACCACCACCACCAGTTAGTTTTAGCCTAGTAAAATATAGCATATGCTGGAGAGGGTAGAAAATAGAGAAAGTGCAGGTAATTGTCAGAAATGACTCTTATCTGTTCCTCATTGCATTTGATGCCAAGTTAACTTATGCCAAACTACTTGCTATACATCCTTAATATCTTACTATTTCCCCCCTGCAATGACAGATATGGGAAATTTGAGGTTCAATAAATTTAATTTTTTGAGTGAAGTTTCTTGAGACCACTTGGGGAAAGGGGACTGTTACACAGAATGTTGTTGTTGTTCATCCATAATTATGCTGAAATGCACTTCTATCTGACTAGATATGCAATCATTTGAAGAAGAAAAAATGAATCAGGTGGGGAGGAACGCTACTCATATCTGAGAATGGCTCTGTGGAGTTCAAATAAATCTAAGAGTTGTCACGAAATGAAAGAGAAGATATAGCACAAAATGCCAGTAAACAAAACACCATATCAGGCAGCCTTTATAGCAGCCTCTTGTACCATGACCTTCCATGCTGATTAACCGAGAAATTCTATCACTGTCACTTTGTTGGCATGAGTGCAAGATAATGCTATTTAGTAAGATGGCTGAAACTTCTTCCTTGCTTGTTCACATTTATACTGCTGCACAAAGTACTTAGACATCATTTTGAGTATGAAAATGGATCTGACTATTATACACAATAATAGATCTATTGCCAGTCCTAAGGAAAAAATGATACAGCAGGGCCGTAGCCAGGATTCTAGATCCAGGGGATGGTGGTGAATTTTTCAGGAGGGGCAAAAAAAAAAAAAAAATCAGGAAGAGCAGCAATGTCACATTCACATATATAACATTCGCATCATTGGGCGGGTTGTGGGAGCTGTTAGCTCAGAAGAGTTTTTGCCCGCCCCCCGCCCTCTGGCTATGGCCCTGTGATTCACTAATTTCATTTTCCTAAGTTGAGAAAGCTTCCGGCAATGGAATGCTTATCTATACTCAGTTCTCTTTAGATGGATGCACAGCATGAAATTTTTTACAAGTTCTAAAAGGATCCCGGAATAGGCTTTTTCATGCCTTTTAATATTTGTTGTGTTTTTATATGCATACATGCTCAGCTTAGGTGGATCACAGTTTAAATACATAAGAACATAAGAACAGCCTGCCTGGAACAGGCCACAGCCCATCCAGTCCAGCATTCTGTCTCACACAGTTGCTTCAGGGTATTATTCCCAAGCAGATGCCTTCAACTGCTTAGGAGTCCCTGGAAATGGCATTGAGAGATATCCTGCCTATCTCTCCAACCCGGAGGTTGTTCCTAGGTATCCATAATTATAGCCATTGATACCCTTGTCCTCCATGAACTTGTCTAATCCTTTCTTGAAGCTGTCAAGACTGCAGCTGTCACCACTTCATCTGGCAGGGAGTTCCATAGACCAGTGATTCTCTGGGTGAAAAAGTACTTTCTCTTATTTGTTTGAGAACTAGCACCCAAAAGTTTCAAGGAGTGCCCCCTAGTTCTAGTGTTATGTGATAGGGAAAACAGATTTTCCTTATCTACTTTGTCCACACCGTGCATGCTTTTATAAACTTCAATCAGGTCACCTCTTAGACCCAGTCGTTCAAGAGTGAAAAGGCCCAACCGTTGCAGCCTCAGATGGTAAGGAAGGTGTTCCAGTCCCCTAATCATTCTGGTTGCCCTCCTCTGCACATTTTCCAGCTCCATAATATCCTTCTGGAGGTATGGCGACCAGAACTGTACACAGTATTCCAGATGGGGCCTCACCATAGATTTATAAAGAGGCAAAATGACACTTGCTGACTTATTTTCTATACCCTTCCTAATGATCCCTAACATTGAGTTTACTTTTTTAACTGCTGAGGCACACTGGGTTGACACCTTCATTGAGTTGTCCACCAGGACACCAAGGTCCCTTTCCTGGTTTGTCACAGAGAGTTCAGACCCCATCAGTTTATAAATGTAATTGGGGTTTTTTGCCCCAACATGCATCACTCTGCACTTATTAATGGTGAAGCTCATTTGCCACTGTTTTGCCCACTCCCCCAGTGTCAAGAGATCCCTCTGGAGCTCCTCACAATTTCTCACAGTTTTCACTACCCTGTATAATTTAGTGTCGTCAGCAAATTTGGCTACCTTGCTATTTACTCCTACTTCTAGATCATTTATGAAGAGTTTGAAAAGCAGGGATCCCAGTACTGAACCTTGGGGAACCCCATTCTTTACTTCCCTCCACATGGAGAAGTGTCCATTTAGTGCTACCCTCTGTTTCCTGTCCCTTAGTCAGTTGCTGATCCAGGACAAGACCTGTCCCTTTATTCCATGACTGGTAAGTTTATTCCTGAGCCTTTGGTGCGGAACCTTGTCAAAAGCATTCTGAAAGTCCAGATAAACAATGTCAACTGGATCCCCCTTATCCACATGCTTGTTGACACTCTCAAAAAATTCCAACAGATTAGTGAGGCATGATTTGCCCTTGCAAAAGCCATTTTGGCTCTCCTTTAGCAGCGTCTTCAATTCTATGTGCCTATTAATTCTATCTTTTAGGATGGTTTCCATCACTTTACCTGGGACACATGTCAAACTGACAGGTCAGTAATTTCCTGGATCACCCCTGGATCCTTTTTTGAAAATTGGTGTTACATTCGCTACCTTCCAGTCATCAGGCACAAATACCTTGATTGATAGAATTCTACTACCTCCACATCGTCCCTCCAGAGAGATCAACAATCCTATGTGTCCAAATGCTGTTAAACTACAAAACCCATAACTCTGACCTCTAGGTCTCTTCCTAGGTCTCTGTTCAAATTGCAAACTAGTATTCCCATTACACACATCCAGTATAAAACACATTTTACTTTGACAGTGCACCCCACCAGTCTGAAGAGTTGTCTTGTAATTCAGAGGACTAGCTGTTGACCAGAGTTATTCAGTCTCCCTAATAAAATGCCAATTTCTGACAATTTTGAAAGAACTATGCAAAAAAAAAAATATAGCATTAATCCTGGCTCCGTTAACTATCTCTTGGCTCAGACTTCTAATTTTACAGTAAAAATGAAATTGCTATTAAGAATACTGGTGGGAGGAAGAAATGTGAGAAACTTCACAATTGTAGTAAGTATAGTTATACAAAGGAACAGAACATATTTCAAAAATTTGCATACCATATTTTTGAGGCTTCTCACTTTCTTAGCTTAGTTAGGGCCAGAAAGATCAGTGGCAAGTTAGATTTCAAATTTTCTAACTAGATATGTGTAAGACTCTCTCAGAGATTCAATGGGCTGTGTTATTGCCTGTATTATCCAGAAAACCCATATCTGTCCAGTATGGGATGGGAATGTCACTTATTTATATATTTATATATTGATGTTTCATATGCATTCACAAACTCCAATTTGCTAGTCTTCCTGCCACTAATCTAGATTTCTGTGAAAATATTTCATTCAACACAGCATTAAATGTAGCTTTTTTGTTTTTAAATTTCAACCATCAACCTTGCCCCTTTGGCTGTAGTCAGACTGAGGCCTTCCATGCATGTTCTTTCATATGTACTGTATCTGGATCTTATCCGTCTTTCTCTCAGTCTCTCAAATAAAAGGGGGCTTAAGATAAATATTAAAAATTATACTTATCTGGTAGGCTAATTTAGTAGCAGTTTGTTTTTATTTCAGTCATACTGACCACTAGCTACTATATCCTTTGATTATGCTGAGTTTGTGTGTGTGTGGGGTGGGGGGAGTGAGAGAGTGAGAGCAAGAGCAAGAGCACTCTTATGACAACTCTTGCTCTTTGCTCTTTGCTCATTTGCAAAAAAACAAACATTTGCCATGAAGATGTTACTGCCAATTTAGACTAACAAAGACAAATGGGATAATGAGCTGGACAGCGGCTCAGAGTGGAAAAATCCATTAGAATGCCCACTGCTAAGTGGAAAGCTTCCCTGCCAGAAGGTCTACATGCTAATGATTCCCTGATTTGCCAGCCTTGGCCCTACAATGTTCAACAGAATAGCAGAACATCCCATTGTTTTACTGACATTACAGTAGTCTGGATATAAGCCAAAACACGGTCTAAAGATCTATTTTGGGGGAGTATAATTGGAATTTTCCTGCTATTTTTCACTATGCTGGCTGGGGCTGACGGGAGATGCTGTCCCCCAACATCTGTCCACTGCCATATTCTGGTCTTTATCATTTCACCAAATGGCCATCTACGTCCAGAAATTCCATGTGCTTTGTGATTTTTCTGGGGGTAGTAAGATAATCAAATGAAGCAGCACAGAAACATTGTCTGTGATCTGCATGCAAAAGGCTGGAGATGCAATGAAAACAACTTGAGGTTACAACAAATAAACACAACCAAAATAATGTTCATACTTAATTTTACATGTTTATTATTTTATTATAATACCATGATCTGTATAAATAATACATGTATGTTAGTGATATAATGTGACTGATAGTCATATAAATACACATTCTTTTTTAATCCTTCCACAGGGTTTTTAAAGATAAACATATATTTATTCTAGCTGATAAGATTTAAATTTATGCTGTTTTGTAGGAGAGTTGTATAAACAGTCTATATTATACCTTGGTTACTACACTCTGCATAGTGATTTGCTCTGGTGTCTTATTATTTCATAGAGGGGCAGTAGATTTCCAGTGACACTTCAGTCTTAAAAGAAAAAAAATCCCATGATCTACCTTAAGGTTTCATAGAGTATTTATGAGATTTTCATCTCTAACCAGTGAAAACCTTGCAGATTTCCATATTACATTTTGAATGTTTTGCTTATAGACATCCTCCTGTCCTTTGCCCCACCTTCCAATCCACTTGTAGTGCAAATACAAGTTAGATTCTAGTATCTAGTTTAATGACTAGAATCCTCTTAGTGCTCATGTAAATTTTGCATAACTTGCCATGGATAATTGTAGCTAATTGATGCAATCAGATGTGTGACTAGATATATGATCAAGACACACCTTGGCAACTTATCAGTTAGCTGCAGTTAGCCACAACATGTTACACAAATTGTACAATATCACACTATCAAATTGGGTACACAGAAAGAGCCTCCTCGAAGATTGTGGTATTTTAAACCACTATTTGGCGTACTATGGTAATGGCAACGTTATGGAGCTAGCTAATCTTTCTCATACTAGGTCAGGGGAAAGGAACTGCAGAATGAACTCACCAAAAGGTGCCATTGTTTTCGCAGTTTTACGTCTGGCCTAGACATGGAAGAAAAACAACCCTATCGAACTCTGGCCTATATAAAATTGCAGTCTTTGACACATTAAGTGGGGAAGAAGCATCATTATACATAGTAAGTCCACCTCACCCCCCACAAACACACCATACTGCCTGATTGGGTGGCAGCTGTGGAGTCTTCAGACAATATTTCCATGGATTCCAGCATGGTTTTGTCAGTCAGAGTAGCTTTTATTAAAGGAATGATATTAGTCCCAAGTACCCTGTCTACTGCAGTTGCAGAAGGTTTGGTTTCTGACATTCACCTGATAAGTTCAGCCTGTCCAGTTGAACCTGAGTTGAATTCACTGGGGTCACAGAATATTTCAAAATAAGTATGTACTAGATTACACTGGGTGATTCTCAAAGGAAAACTTCAAATATTAATAATTAAAAGGGATTATGAAAATAATCTGCTTTTTTTTTCTTTGGAGATTCTTCTTTCCTGATGAATTAAAAAGCAACAATGGGAAAACACAGGAGGTCTTTCAAATCAAAATAACAATGTACAGATCAATATCATCCTATAATATCCTGTGAATGAGGCTCTGTATCTCTACAATAATAGCTTTGTCTAGAAGTATCCACTCTCAAAATATGTCTTCCAAAGAAAATCTTATTTTTTTTTCATAGAAGGAGACAAGGAATAATATCAATGAGTATATAGATGAGGAACTCGACACTCCCCTACCCCAATGTCACTTGGAAGGCCCTGAATATGCTGAGGGTCAGAGTCCCTAAATGGAAGACCAATATACACAAGTGGGGGCTGCTGGCAGATAACAACATGCTGTGTAAATGTGGAGAGATACAGAATCCAGATCATCTGCTGATCTTTCAGTTATTACTGGAAACATGTATCAATGAGGACTTTGGCCAATGACAAAGCCAAAAAAGTGGCTTCACTTTGGCAGTTTAAAGTTTGACCAAGGCATGAAAGAAGAAGAAGATACAAGGGGACACTGGTTTGGGGAGTGTACTGTACCTGATCTTATTCTGTTTTAGCAGTTTTCCAGATATCACTTTTGTTCTGGTCTAAACACCAGATTTCAAACTGAATTTATCAGAAAATTATCCTAACATCCATATAGCATCCCTCTTATCTTATTCTGTTTTCTTCATAAGTTTCTGTGCCTTGTCATTCCTTCCATAATCAAAGTTCTTCTTTCATTCTACTTTTTTAAACTGGGAGACAAAGTTTAGCATGACTGTGATTTCTGTGTTGGAATGCTCCAAGATGAGGCTTTTGTCAGATAAGTGTTGTGTTACAACTCTGCACATGAAAACAAAAACAAAACAACAACTAGAGATAAAAGGAAGTGAAGGTATCCTAAAGAATGATCTGTTATCAAGTGTACAGAGGAAGTGAAGAAAGATGGGAGGAACTATGGAAATTGCCTCTAAATGTGGAAACAGCAAGAAGTATCAACAATTAAACATGGTCGATAGCATTTCGAGGAAATTTAAAGGATTTTCTGGAAGATCCACATTATTGGAGGAGAGCAGGATAGTCAAACATATCTCCCTAATCCTAAGCCATTACGGCTGCCCCTGCCCCAGTGACTACTGTAAGCAGGCAGCTACCACAGCATGGCTCCTCTGCACTCCTGAGGCATGCCTCAGGGGGAAAGGAGAACTCACAGCCGGGGGCATGCGGAGGACGGGACTGGGCTGCCACCTTCCGCAGGCCACCATCCCCCCAATGGGTCCTCTGCCCACCCACCCAAATGAAGCCTCCCTTCTGCCTGACACAACCCACGGGAGGACAGAGGGGCCGGGCTGTGGTGGCTACCCACTGACTGTAGTCGCTGGGGAGGGCAGCAGCCAGAGTCAAGCTGAGACGGTGCATCGTGGCGGGACTGAGAGAGCGGCCGTGATGACAGCAGACAAAAAGATAAGGTAGCTGGGGTGGGGCGGGTGGGCAGGCCCGGGTCTCTCCTTGGCCCGTGTAGGGTACACCTGGGAAACAACTGGTCCTGTGCTAGTACCATATATACTGTACCTGGCTCACTACCTATAAGGTTCTTGTAAACTTATGAAAACTGAATTAAATAGAGATGCATTTAGTAATATCTCCCCCCCTTTCTTAGTTGAAGCATGTGGCTTTGGTTTTTATTTTGGTATTTTTCATGATTTGTCCATCTGAAAATTGTCTACTTCTCAACTTTATTCTTTATTCTTTTTATTGTATATTTTTGATGTTTCAATGATGTATGTACACCATCCTGACCAGCTTTGACCACCAGTAAGTAAGTAAGTGTCATGGCCTGGCACTGGAGGAGCTCAACAGCTGGGTAGAGCTGCAGTGGGGGAAGGGGAGATAAAGATAAAGATAGATAAATCTTTGTTGTCATTGTCCCCTTGGAGGAACAATGAAATTCCTCTTACTTCAGGCCTTGGAGCAGAATCGTCGTCACCAGTCCAGGGTCAGTAGCCAGTTGAGTCTTCTCAGGGTTACCAGGATCTTCCAGGAAATGTAGTCAGGGTCAGTCAGAGGTCTAGAATCTGGTACATCAAGTCAGGAAGCTAAGAGCATGGTCCACAAGATTGATAAGTTGGTCCGACAAAAGGCCTGCTGGCACCCCTCTCTTCTTTTAAGAAGAATCTCCCCACAGCTGAGGATCTGTTTAGGAGGCATGCCTGAGCCCTGCTCCTCAGCTGAATCTGATGCCTGAGTTCATTCCTGTTATGAGTAGGCATGCCAGCCTGCTTCCAAGTAGTCTGCCTGCTAGCACCCAGCCCATCTGTCCAATTCCAGCCCTTCAGCCTGGCTTGGCCCTGCTAGGCCAGCTCTGGGGTGACAGTTGACTGTGGTGCTGGTGCCAGATCCATCTCTTCTGACTCGGCCTCCTGATCTGAGCCAGGTGTGGCCTGGGGAAATGGCAAGGGTTTCCCCTTGGCCTCAGAGTCCAAGACGCAGCAGGCAGCCGGGCTGGCCGGATGTCCTCCTCCTCTTCACACCCAGGACCCCAGGCCACAACAGTAAGTAAGTAAGCAAGCAAGCAAGCAAGCAAGCAAGTAAGTATTCATATAATCCATTTTATATAGCAGCTAGCTATCCTTCTTATGATGTCTATCTTTTCTCGAAAGATGTGTTGTATGAAAGCAATCAGAACCTTACATATACTTTGGTTTTCACTTTACTGTATTTCTCCAGAGCCTGCTGGCATTTTTTGTTCAAACCTTGTATTGCATTAGGCTGTGAGACCATGTTTCCAAAAAAATAAAATAAAAAAATCAGTCCTGAAATTTGTACACATTTGTGCTTTCCATAATGTGTGCAGTTTTTTTCTTAAATTACCAATTATTACCTTTTACTTACTTATTACCTATTTATTTATTTTCCCCTATTAATTGAAGTGTGTTTCTGCATATTTTTCAATTGGGGACATTTTATTTTTGTCCATTCATGTTTGGAAATTTCTATGTGAGTCCCAGCATATTATTGTTCCTAAATATCTGGTAAGGTAAAGGTCACCCTTGCTTGAAATCCAGTCACAACCAACTCTAAAGTGCAGTGCTCATTTCTGTTTACAACCAAACAGCTAGCACTGTTTGTGTCTGCAGAAGTTTCTGTGGTCATGTGGCAGGCATGACTACACACGGAACACTGTTACCTTCCTACCAAAGCAGTACCTATTTATCAACTTGCAGTGTCTTGCATCTGAACTATTAGGTGGGCAGAAGCTGGGTCAGAGATGGGCGCTCACTCCATCATGCAGCACTCAGGTCTTGAACTGGTGACCTGTCAACCTTCCAGTTGTCAAGTTCAGTGTCATAACCACTAAGCCACTGCAGTCCCCAAATATCTGGTAACCCTCCTGCCCATTTTTAAAGCTAGATATCTGTTCTCACAGCAAGTCTTGATAGGTGCAAATAAAGTTATTTTTGTTGAGACTTTTTAGGGAAGTCTGGTTCCTCTGCTAATGACATGGTACATATGAAAGCAAAATAATTCATTTAAAAAAGAGCTATAGTGTTTAATTCAGAGTGTGGGCCATTTTTAGCTTGGCAAGATAAACAGGATCAATCCCAATATCAACATGATAACCTAGTTTTAAATATGTGGCAGGAATTATGAGATAGTGGTAGCAGGCTTTCCTCATCCCTAGTGTCTAGCTCACCTGTACTCTTAGGTGTGCCCTGGCTGATCAGTGAAGCTGTTAATAGCTTTCACTTACTGGCATTCTACCAGTTCCATTTCACTGAAGCATTGGGAAGTACACCAGATATATCGGTATGTGGTATAGGTATGTCTCCCTGTCACTGCCACATTAATGATCTCATTGTCTCTCCCACCTCAAAATAAAAAGATAAGAAACAGGAGGAGGATTTATTATAGTCTCAAATGAATTTAACAGTTTTACTAGCCCACCTTGCATGGGCCATCCTCCTACACTACAATATCAAGCCTAGGGCATAAATGCTGTTTCATCTTGTTAACACCTTGTCCCTTCCTCTTCAGGTGCCCAGAGAAGCAGCTACTCACCTACTAAGCCCTCTTAGACCAGGACATGATAATACAATAGGTGATGGCAACCATTTCTGCTCATGCTCACTGAATGTCTAATGTTACAAAATACTGCCTGAAAAAAGTTCAAGGTCATTCAGAAAGACGGCTTGCGGGAAATGCCAAGTGAGTGAAGTGAAAGAACTTTGATAAAGTTAACAAGATTCACTGAGAGGAAAGTTTGCTTTCACATTTTGAAATTACCATCCTATGTTTCAATTCAAAACAAAGCTCCCACTGTAGTTAAAAATCTAAAGGCATTTTAAGGAAAGTTAAAAGAAGTTCCAGAAAATGTCTATCTCAACTCATGCTGTTGTGGCTTGTGTAATGAGGCCATTAGTTGCCTCACTGCAGGCTTTATTGGGGGGGAAATGAATCAGTATCACTGGCTTCAGGACCCAGGGTTCAAATGTGGGTGTGGAAAAATCAGTATCTTAAAGAACATAACAAAATGTTTATTTTAAGTAACAACAGCAGAATGAATTATGGCATTCTTGCCTGGAGGAAGATGGTGTGACTGAAACATGTTGCTCCTTATAGTCTTAAAAGTATAGTTAGTGTTCTGCTTTCAGAAGGCTGCTTTCAGAAAAATCTTTCGTGACTGATTAACACAGTCTGGATGTAATTAGTGTGACTTTAATCATATATTTCTCAAGTAAAAAAGGAGGCAACCATTGCCTCTTGGAATTAGGTTCCGCTTCTGCAGAAATGGGTAGTGAAAACACTAAAATATGTTCGTGCTTTGTCCTTGATTGTATATTGCATGTGAAATTATGCAAGGTACACTTAGATAGCTGCAGGTGGAATAAATAAATGGTAGCAGTGGATACATTCTCTCTGAACACAACTTGTAACTTTAAAAGGCTGACAGAAAAGAATGAAAGTGCGGTGCCAAAATGGCCGCCATGCTCTTTGCGCCCCCCCCCCCCCACCTGGACTCAGACATCCAGGTGAGTTAGAGGGCATGGCCACCCCTCTATAAAAGGGGTGGCCATGAGGCAGCCAAGCTGCCATTTTAGAATTGCGACAGAGAGGAGAAGTTTTCTCCGTCGCTGTTTTCTCCTTAGTCTTCGGCTATTGAGCCTTGCAGTTCGTTTCCCGGCTGGGAAAGGAGGATTAAAGTACCCGGAGCCTTTTGGATTGCTAGGCTACCACGGTACTTACACGCTAGGAGTTTGATCCCTGGATAGGGATCCTACAGCGTCTTTCTTCTCCTAGGGAGACAAGGCTCCCAAGCGGAAGGCCCCGGCGCTAAAGCCATGGCCGAGGGGAAGAACTTTTACCGGCCCTGCACCGGATGGGGGCCAGCCTTTGGGTCGGAGGACCAGGGCTTCCCCCCCACAGCAGGGCGATGTGCCAGCCTTGCCCAATGGTACCAGTGGGGCTGGTCAGGCTACCGCTTGGCAGCCGGGTTCCAGCTTGGTAGCTGGTCAGCTACAGGCTGGCCCCTCTGGGGCTTCGGCCCTCGGCCCGCCTTTGCCGGGCATGGGACAGGGCGGCCCGGGGGGGGGCCTGGTGCGGGTGTCCAACCCACTGCTCGTCCAGCCCCCCATGGGTCAGAGTTTTGGGCATGGCCCTATTCTGGCCCTGGCTCTCCTTTTGGGTTGCCTTTTCCTCAACTGACTAGTGGGCCGTCCGGCCCACCCGGTCCGCTTTATACTGGGGGCTCTGGGGCAGTGGATGCTCTGTTAGCACAGATAGCAGTGCTGGAAGTATCCTTGGGCATTGCACAGCCTCCTTCGTAGGGGGGCACTACTCTTTCTTCAACAGGGGCCCCTTCGTCGGCCCCGGCTACCTTGCAGGCCGCAACGCTTCAGCGGGCAGCCAACCGGGTCGAGCTGCTTGAGACGGTCCAGCCGGCCCCAGCTGGTGTCTCGCAGCTCCCCGTTCGACCTGATGTCCAGGCTGGGAGCAGTCGGGGGTGGTCCCAGAGCTCAATTCCGGTCACGAGCTCCGACGCCCACCGTGGGCCGGAACCCCCGGTGGGGGCGGCTCACGGGGGTGCACCTAGTGAGTATCAGGTTCAATTTAGTGCACCAACACCACAGCCCACTTACAGTGGTGGGGTTCAGTGGCCCTGGCCTCGTCAAGTTGATGCGAGCGGGCATCAGTTACCATCCTATCCCAGTATCCCATGGTTTCTAAATGGGCCCTCGTTAAGGGCGGGGGTGTCCGCCCCTGGGGCAGTGCCGAGCATCGCTGTGGCTGTCCAGGTCCTGCTGCGTATGCCCTCTATACAGGATGTGCCGACGATGGCTTTGCCGACGGCTGGTTATTCCTTGCCCCTGGGTGATCATTTGTCACAGGTCACGAGGGATAAGATCTGGTGAGGGGAGTACATGAATATATTCTCCCTATTGAACCATGAGCCCACTGAGGAAGAGAGAGAGGGACAGGACGACAGAGACAAAGAGCTGTCCCATTGTTGTAAGCCACCGCGCACCTGGGCCAACTGGTTGCTGGCACACTTTATATATATGGTGGTATGCCTCAGGGCCCGGCCTGATTGGGCCATCCCGATGGTTCAATCCCTTGATAATATTTACAGGGCGATGGTTGATTTCATGGGCCCATCATAGTTGGCTTACGATGAGGAATTTGGATGAGGGTGGCCCTACATCCTGAGATGAGGTGGGATGAGCCCTGTCAGCAATTGTTGCTCTTGTACATGACTCCCACGTGACTGGCGCCTGGTGATAGGTACCATTGTGGTCATGCTGTGCAGTGGGCAGCTGCAACACAGGCTCCACGCTAACCGGTGGGGAAGGGGGGTTCCAGCCCGCCTGCTGTGTTGGACCTTCTCAGCTAGCGACGTGTGTAATAAGCGCCAGTGTCGTTACTGACATGAGTGTCCCCTTTTGCGCTGGCCCCCACGCCGCCTCCGCGTGCCCGCTGGTTGGTGGGTTATGGGGCAGAGGTAGGGTTGCACAGGGGGCGATCAGAGCTCCGTCTGACGGAACTAGCCATGTCAAAGCCCCCCTCCCCAATTAGTGTACTCATGCTGGAGCGATGGCTTTCAGCTTATCCAAGAAGGGATGATGCGAGGTACCTGCTTGAGGGTTTCCAATGGGGCTTTCGTATTCCATTCAGGGGTGTTAGGGGTCCCAAGATGCTACTAATTTAGTTCCCTTGAAAGGTAACGAGGAGGTTGCTGCACTGAGCACAGCTAAGGAAGTTGAGGCTATGAGAGTAGCGGGCCCCTTCTTGGAACCACCTTTCCTAATTTGAAGGTCTCCCCTCTGGGGCTAGTACCGAAGTAGAACCCGGGTGACTGTCGTCTAATCCTCCATCTAGCTTACCCTTCGGGTTCTTCGGTCAGTGATGCCATTCCTGATGACCTTTTTCAGTCAGGTAAATGTCGTTTGTTCAGCCCCTACGAGTGGTACGCTCATGCGGTCCCGGTGCTTTCCTGGCACAGTGTGATATGCACTTGGCTTTCTGATTACTGCCAGTGCACCCAGGGGATTTTGAGCTATTGGGTTTTAGGTTCCAAGGGGAATTTTACTTAGATAAGGCCATGCCTTTTGACTGCTCTATTTCATGTTCGGCATTCGAACGATTCGGTACTTTCATTCAGTGGGCCTTTGCTCTCAGGTCGGGGTCCCGGTCTCTAGCCCATTACCTCGATGACTTTTGGTTCAGGGGTGAACGGGGCTCGGACACGTGCACGCATCTCCTCACTACATTTCAGACACTCATGTGGGAACTGGGTGTCCCCTTAGCGCCTGAAAAGACTGAGGGCCCAGCTACTAAGCTCACATTTATAGGCATTGGAATTGACTCTGTCGCACAGGCATCCGGGTTACCCATGGATAAGGTGGCTCGGATTACTGCGCTGATTTTGGCATTGATTGCCAAACATAAAGTGCCCCCTCGTGAGCTGCAGCTACTTCATGGCTACCTTAACTTTGCCTGCGGGGTGGCTACACTCAGCAGAGCATTGGCCAGGCGTCTGTGTGACGCCATGGCTGGCCTGTTAAACGTCACCACAGGGTCCGGCTGATCAGGAGCATACGGGCGGATCTTGCGGTCTGGCTCAAATTCCTCCAGGGTTTTAACGGGGTCTCTTCCTGGAGATCAGACCTTATGGTCTGCCCTAGATTTCAAGTACGGTCGGATGCCTCCGGCTCCCTGGGTTATGGGGGTTTACTCTGAGGGTAGGTGGACTTACGGCCGAGGGCATCACGCATGGCTTGGCATGGATCGCCTCCGCGATCTTACCTTCCTTGAGTTTCTTCCCAATTTGGGGAGCACTGATGCTATGGGGTGACGAGTGGGCCAACTCAGTGGTCCATTTTTGGTGTGACAATGCGGCAGTGGTGCACATTGTCAACACCCAGACGTGCAAGTCCCCCAGGGTCATGGCATTGGTTTGTCAATTCTTTTTGAGAAGCCTACACCTAAATGTGCTGTTCAGGGCCAGACATGTGCCAGGTATTAATAACGATATTGCTGATGCTTTATCCCACCTGCAGATCCCCCGGTTCCGTGCCTTACTCCGGAAGCAGAGGGATTCCACTCGCCACTCCCGGCCAATATTTGGACGTTTGGCAAGGAGAGGTGAACCGGGCATGTCATTGGCACCTCACACGCGTAAGGCGTATCAACATGCTTTCATGCAATTTAGAACTTTTTGCGAGTAACTACAGGTACCTCAAGTGTGGTCAATATCAGTGGACCAGGTTTTACAATGCATGTTTATCTTCGCAGTCAGGGTTTGGCCCCCCGTACTATAGCCTTCAGGCTTTTGGCACTGGCATTTATGGCCAACGTGGGGGGGGGGTTTCAATGACTGTGTGAGTTACTTCCGCATGCGTCGTGTTTTGGAGGGGTGGACACATGAATGTGTCCGCCGCCCGGACACGCGTCACCCCAGTTCACCAGTGTTTCTGACCCACCTTGCCCGAGGCTGGCATGACATGTTCGGATAGGTGTGAAGTGGCTCTTGGTCACACAGCTACCACGGTAGCCTTTTTGGAGCGCTCCGCATCAGTGAGTTGGTGCCAGAGTTGGTACCATTGTGTAAGGTGGATGTGTCTCGTAGGGGCACTGGAACTCGACGATGTCTATGTCACACATGAGTGGGCTCAATTGGGGATACGGTCCTCAAAGGTTGTTCAGCACGGCGTAGGCAGTGGAGTTACACTGCTACGAAGTTTCATTGGAGACATCTGTCCGGTTGGTGCCCTACATGAATTTTCGGCAGTGCCTGCTGCGCGCCCCAGCCTGTTTTTCTGCCACCAGGATGGGTCTACCCTTACCAATGTAAAGTTACTGAGGGTGACCGGTGCTGCGCTTCACGGTTTGGGGCCCGTTTTGGCACCCATTTATTTAGGATAGTCATCATGTTGATCGCAGCTACGTTTGGGGTACTCGGAGGCAGATATATGTGTACGCGTAATTTCTTATATGTACGTCCCCTCACTGTATGAGTACCTAGTTATGTTCTTCACCTCTTCTCCTCTTTTACAGATCCTGTGTGTCTCTGCACACCGGTGGCAGTGGGGCTGGTGGGCCGCAGCTATGTACACTGGGCAGCAGTATATGCTGCGGCGACAGATAGTGGACCCCGACTTGGGCTCTGTGCATCCGCACGTATGCGATGGTATGGTATGTGCGGCACAAGGGGGCAGGAACTGTGGCCATTCCTGATGTCCGTCAGGGATGCTGGACTGCCCGATGTTCTTGTTAGGCACCTCGGCGGCAATGATCTTATACGGATCACTGCTATTCCTAAACTGTCGAGGGGCAGTGACCTGGCGTTTTATATCATGTATGGCTTACACACGGTCGCTATGGTCTAACATCGTGCCGAGACACCAATTTAAGGGAGACGTGGATCTCCGTGGTTCGGACTGTTCCGGCAGTCAGTGGACAGGGCTGTTGCTCGGTCCCTTGCTGAGCATGGCTGGGAGACAGCCATTGGACACCTGCGGATAGGCTTACAAATTTTTTTGCTGGTAGGCAGGAGATGGGGTCCACCTGTCGGCTGGAGGTATGTACCTCTTTCTGGGCGTGGGGCAAGCAGGCCTGGCGACCGAGCTGACGGTCTTGGGGGGGGGTGTGTGTCATCATGGACGCCTCCCCGTGTGGCGGGTAGCACTGGTAAGGTAAAGATTTATGACCCAGAGGTATCCGGCAGGTTCGCAATTGTCTGGCCAACACTTGGACAGGTACAGGGGTAATAGCTTTGGCCGGTCAACGACGAACCAGGCAAGGGGTGATGCTTAACAGCCTGCATCACCTTGAGATTTAACGGATACACGTCATAGGGTGGGGTCAGTACATAGTTTATTGACTCCGGTCAACAAACAAATTGATACAAATAGTTACATGTAGCCAATTGCCATTGGCATTTTGGGTGGAACCTTACCAGTGTTACTGCTGCCTGCTTGCCTTAAAGAATTACAATTGGATGATTACACCAATTGAAAGTTATAATTCGGACTAGGACATTATTCAATAAAAGTGGCCCGATGCCTTTATCCATATACCGGTGTCTGAGTCTTTCTTTGGGGGGTGCGCCTGCAAAAGAAAAAGTAAGTGCTTCGGTTCAAATATAAAATGTGGGGAGGAGATAGAATAATTTCTATATCTCCCTTTAACATTGTTTCCATGGAGAATATGCAAAGAATTAATTTGCATCACTAATGTGATGCCATTATGTGTTACCTTGCAAAAAGAATCAGGAAAGATAGTAGCATAATCTCCTGATATTCTTGTGATTTTCCAGTATCACACATTTATAATAATGTAGCATAGCGACAAAGTTCAAAAGCATACTTTTAAAAAAAAATAACAACAATAGTTCCAAGGCTCCCCAACAATTTGTAACCATTGCAGTAATAATTTTTTTAAAAATAACTCTTACTAGTTTATCAGGGGTACATAGTCATATTTTGTTGCTATTGTTGTCACATGCCTTCAAGTTGGAACTGATATAGTGATTCTAACAGGGCTATCAAGGTAAGTGAGATATATTAGGAGTGGTCTTATCAGTTCTATACCCCCAGTCAGTTTCCATGGATAAATTGAGTGTGTGTGTGTTTGAATCCAGGTCTCCTGAGTTCTAGTCTTCTCTATCAACTACACCACACTGATAATCCTACATTTACTGACTACTTTTCAAATTAAAACCTTAAACAAGATGTTGGTTTAAAGCTTTTGAAATAAAAATCAGCATTTTAGAAATAAAAGTCTGATCTAAAGCAGGCATCTTGTGCCCCCATGGACATCATGGCTGGGTCCACAGCATACAGGACATCTTAAAAGACATGGGCAGAGTTTCCCCTGGCATCAGGGAAATCCGCTGCTGAGGTTCAGAAACCCAAACTTTTTATACAATTTTGCCACCTCAACACCCACCTTGGGAATGTGGAAATATTCCAAAACCTTGATTGTTTTGACTATCGTATCACTTGCATTAAACAGATGTCCGATGCACCTGCTTCAAGGCAGATGTTCTTATCTTGGGTTCCATCACTAAGAGATAACCCATCTTCTTAGATTCCAATCAGTGTCCTTGGACACTTGGCAAGCTATTGTGATGCTAATCATCTGCTGATGGGGTGGTGTGTGTGGGCAATTGGAATGATAAACAATGACATCAGAGCTTAGAGTACTCAAACATAGGTAAATGCAATCAAACTACAGCATTATCTAACTTAGCACATTACTACTTTTAAAAAAGTAACCTCCTTTAAATGTTCCTTCTGACACCTCCAAGCCACTTTGTGGCAGATATCAGAGGAGGATATTTTTATATAATAATCTGCACAACTAGGAAAAGCCATTTCCCTGACATGTTAATTGTCCATTTTTAGAAAGGTATGTGTGGGAAACTATTCTGATCTCCAGTTGCAACCTAACTAGTGGTGTAGCACATCCTGAGAGAAGGGAAGACTCATTTTGTGAGGGGGAGGGAACATAATAGTGTATAAATTATTATCTTAAAATTATCGAGAGATATTGCGAGAACAGAACTTTAAAAGCACCATCAATTTAACAGTAACTTAGAAATGTACAGGGTGCCTAATGCTGGTTCCTCAGTACATCAATGTCAATTATTTTTCCAGTCAAAAGCAGCATAATGTTCTCTTTTTGTGTGTGTGGCTTGGAAGAGGCTTGCTGTACTTATTCTGTTATTCAGAAAAGAGTCCAGATCATTTCCATTGTGAGTGCAATTTGAATTTGTCACGAGAATTAGCAGTAAAATATGGGCTTTCTATTCTGAAGGTATCATTTCTGTGTCAAGTAATTACATATCTGACCAATCAGCTGAAATATACTTTTCAACTGCAATGCATTTGAAACTCATTTTAAAAATACCCAAGCCTCTGCATTTTAGATGTATGCATAAAATATGACTCAGTATCTCAAAATCTTCTATGAAATGTTAACACAAAAAACAACTCCTTAAATGAGTGACATACCTGTAGTATAAAGTAGCAATTGTTTTTTAAAAAGTACTGATTCCATTTATTAAGCTGCACTGATAATAATTGTTCTGTCAAATATTAAAAATAGGCAGTCTGGCCTGCTTTGAAGGGAAGAAATTAGGATATAAACAGTTTTCTCAGAGAATCAGTAGGTTATAGACAAGAAGTCAAAAGTCATGATGCTGGCTAAATTTGCCAATTTGGAAAATTCTGGAAATGAATATCTGTTTTTCTCTTTTTAAATTATGGTCTTCTAAATTCTTATGTCACATGCCATCATATCATTACTACATTTTTTTTGTATAGGATGAACAGGCTAGTCTCTAGCCCCCTAAAATAATAATAATAATAATAATAATAATAATAATAATAATAATAATAATAATAATAATAATAATAATAATAATAATAATAATAATAATAATAATAATAATAATCTGATGCAAATTTGAGAGCAGAAATGGCAGTGTTCAATATTTATTTAGAAAGAAGGGAAACATTTAATTCTTATGGACTACTCCATGAACAAAAGAGTTTGATAATTACATATCTGATGAGAAAACAGCTGAATTGCAATTTACCATGAGTTTCCAGTCTATCATCTCCTGCAGCGTGAAAAAGCACACTTTTTAAGATTCACATGTATTATTCAGTTTGCCAGTAGAAAAATGACTACACCCCTATTCAAACATCCAAAAACATTTTAAAAGGAGAGCAGGCATAGCAATGCCTTTTCCAACTCCTCTCTTTCCACTTGTCTTATATAGTAGGCAGTCATTTAGACCTTACAACCAAGGTTTCCCTTGCAATAAAACTATGGCCAATGTTAGATCAGTTGTTTTGCTTTCTTTCGCCTACTAGTAAGTCAACTTAAAGGTGAGAAAGATTATCAAATAAGTAAGTAAGTAAGTAAGTAAGTAGATAGACAGACAGACCGACAAGTCATGGTCAAATGCCCCAAATCAACAGAATATAATGTTTTCTAGATATGTGCAGAATGAGATAAGAAAATGGAAGCCCCAAAGAAATGTTGTGGAATTGCCAAGGCTTAATCATCTGATTTTTGAAACCATTTTATCACACACATGATTTGTTATCTGGAATATTAATTCTTGCGGATACTTTGGACAATTATCAAAAAATGGAAGCTAAGTGGTCTATCATAGGTTGGTTGGTTATCCTTTATCAACTGTGGCTATGATTTAAATTATGTGAACATGTCAAATGCCCTCAGTCTGAAGTGTAATTATTTGTATGAATTCGACCTTCAAAACCTTCAGTTTCAAACCTATCATCTCTCCCCCCACCACCTTCCTTTCTTTTGTTTTGCCTAAGTCCTCAGGAAAGCTGGATCAAATATGTCTGATCTTTATAGACTTAAGGCAGCTGAGGCTGGAGACAGACTACATTTATCTCAGATATTGGGTTGAAAGAGGCAAGGTTACCATGTTGTGCTAGAGGGTAGCAGACTTAGGTTTGCAGGATCTTCTTTCTCTCTCTCTCTCTCTCTTTCTGTGTGTGTTCCTTAGAAAAACCTGTAAAATCCTGAGGGGAAGATGTGTTAGAATTTCAATGCATCAAATTGTTTTTCTCAGCTTTAACCAATGTTCACCTACAAAGCTGTACATGGAAACAAACAAAATTTATGGTCAGGAATCCTTTGGTTTCCAGTCATGTGATGCATTCTCCAAAAAGAAAAGAAAAACAAATCTGCTTGACACTGTGCAAGCATTTGATAAATGCACACAATATGTTTATAAATGCATACATATGTTTATAAAATATACACAAACCTATGTGTGCATTAATTTATCTGTTGTGTATTGAATGAAATTTGTCCACCATTTTATATTCTCCTCAGTTTCTAAGTAACGCGAGATTGGGGCTTGCACCATTTTACTCCGAAAAGTGTGATTGAGATCAGGTCCTCGATCACCCCACTCTCCTTCAAACAATCCTGTTAAAGTCTCCCAAAATGTATCCAACTAGATTATTGTAATGCGCTCTACATGGGGCTGCCCTTGATGACCATTCGGAGGCTGCAGCTTGTCCAGAATGTGGCAGCCCGGGTGGTGATGGGATTGGGATGATATGCCCGTGCCTCACTGCTACTTCGGGAGCTGCACTGGTTACTAGTTTGTCTCCGGGTACAATGCAAGGTGCTGGTTTTGACCTTTAAAGTCCTATATGGCAGTGGGCCAGGATACCTTAGAGACCACATCATCCCAAGGGTGTCTGCCCGTCCAACCAGAGCAGACCGGAGGGGCTCTCTAATAGTGCCATCAACTAGGGGTGCACATCTATCCAGCACCCGAAGGAGGGCCTTCTCCGTGTCTGCACCAACCCTCTGGAACCTCCTGCCATCAGATCTAAGACTTTGAAGAGAATTGCTGCCCTTCAGGAAAGGATTGAAGACCTGGTTGGCAGGGCAGGTGTGGCGCCCTAATGGGAATACGGTCCCCGCCTGCTGGCTTATGTAAACAATTAAGAACTCTCTCTTCTTCTTTTTATAGTGGGTGGGATGGGTGGGTGGGATATGGGTCTTTTAAAGTGGGTGGGATATGGGTCTTTTAAAGTGTTTTTATGTGTTTTTAGAACTTGTTGTAATGCCGCCCTGAGTCAGGTTCTGCCTGAGTGGACGGCATATATAAATATGACTATTAAATTAAATTAAATTAAATCTTTCTGCACCTGTATATAAGTTGCTGTGGTGCAGTTAAAATTGTGTTCTTAACCCTGTAATAAAGTTATGTGTTTGACTCAAATTGCTGGCTGCTGCTCATTATTTCTGGAATCCATTTAAAAATATACACCAAAATACAGATTTCTTTTTGTTAAAAAAATCCTCCTTGAATCAGCATTGAAAAGACCACGAGGTAGCAAAAGGAAGAAGACCATGTAAATTCAGGTACCAAGTTATCCATCCTAATCAAAGTGTTAACCAGATCTGGGCACTTAGCATGTTACTAGTGGCAATATAGAAATACATTTTTGTTGGACTTGACTTATCAAACTAATGCCTTACAACAGTATAAGAGTATAATGCAAGCGCGGCGCCAAAATGGCCGCCGCGCCCTTTGCGGCCCCCCCCCACAGGACAGAGAATCCGGGTAGTTAGGGGCGTGGCCAGCTCCCTTATAAAAGGCTGGCCACGAGGCAGCCGAGCTGCCATTTTACCTCAGCGACGGAGCGGAGAAGTTTTTTCCCCTGTGTCTCCGTCGCTCGTTAGCTTACCGGGAAGCCTTTTGGTAGCGATTCTGCCTTGCCGGCTTCCCTTTTTTGCTTCGGTGGAGATGCCTTCGAAGAAGAAGGCAGCTTCGAGTTCAGCTCGCGCTGTTAGGAGGCGCAACCCAGGTCGGAGGACCGTGGTGCCGCCTCCTCAGCAGCCACCTTTGCCAGCCCCGACCGGGGCCGGCGGAATGGGGTCTATTGCCCCTTGGCCCGCTGCGGGCGAGCAGAGTGTGAGCGCGGATGGCGCTCTGGCCCGCGGCCCACGAGCGGTGGACACCGCTCCTCCTCCTGCTCACTCCGTCGGGCCTGTTCCTTTTGGGCCGCAGCCTCTCCCCGGGCCCTCTAGCCTTGGGGGGTGGGGCGGCCCCCTGCCTTGGCAGGTTTCTCCACCAGCTCTGCCGGGCTTTGGTGCTGGCCAATGGCCATGTGCTGGCCCCGGGGTGCAGGGACCTGTACCCGTGCCTGGCTCAGGCGGGCCGGCCGGCCCTTTGCCCATGGTCAACGTGGACACCTACTGGCCCGCATTGCGGCCCTGGAGGCGTCTTTGGCCCGGGCCAGTCAGGAGGGAGCCCCCTTTGGGGTTCCTTTTGAGGTGCTGTCGGCAGCAGGACAACAGCCGGCGGGGAGGGTCGAGCTGCTGCAGGCGGGTGGCGCGGCTTCGGCCACTGCCTCGCAGCTCCCCAGCCAGCAACCTGGTGCGGGTCAAGCCCCGGTGATGAGCTCTAGGTCGGTCGTGAGCTCCGACGCCCCCAGTGGGCCGGAACCCCCGGTGGGGGCGGCCCGCGGGGGTGCAGCATGTGAGTATACGGTGCAAGCAAGTACATCCACACACATCAATATAGGGGGGGGCCTTTCAATGGCCTTGGCCTCGCGCGGGTGGTGCGGGGGCCATGCTGTCTACGGCCCACCCGGCGACAACAACTGCCACCTTGGGCAATGGGGTGGGCATTGGTCCTTACGCTGCGGGGAACGTTCTGGGGGTGGCTGGGTTAGCTCAGACCCCTTTTACTAGGCCGGCTGTCCCCTTTTCGGCTTTGCCGACGGCAGGGTATTCCTTGCCATTGGGTGATCACTTGGCACAGGCTACTAGGGAAAAGATATGGCGTGGGGAGTACGTAGATATCTTCTCACTCCTGAACAGAGAGCCCACCAAGGAGGAAAGGGAGGGTCAGGATGAGAAGGATAAGGAGCAGGTACGCCGCCGTAAGCCGCCGCGTACCTGGGCTACCTGGCTTCCCGCCTATTTAATATACATGGCGGTATATTTGAGGGCGAGGCCGGATTTAGCTATCCCCATGGTCCAATATTTGGACAACATATATAGGGCAATGGTTGATTTCCCGGGCCCCTCATGGCTAGCATATGATGAGGAATTCCGTATGAGGATTCCTCTCCACCCCGAGATGAGATGGGATGAGCCATGCCAGAGACTGTGGCTCTTGTACATGACACCCACACGCCCTGCCCCGGGGGATAGATACCATTGTGGACACGCGGTCCAGCGAGCGGCTCCAGCGCAGGTTACCCGCCAACCGGCGGGGCAGGGGGTTCCAGCCCGCCTGCTGTGCTGGACTTTCTCGTCAAATGGTTCCTGCAATCGAAAGAATTGCAGGTATAAGCATGAGTGTCCCACATGTTCTGGCCCCCACGCAGCCTCTGCTTGTCCCAGGCCTGGGGGGGCACGAGGCAGAGGGAGGGGTGGACAGTGGGCTGGCAAAGCTGCCGCGGATGGAGCTAGTCCTCCAAAAGGCCCCCTCCCCAATTAACGTGGACATGCTGGAGCGCTGGCTCGCATCGTACCCGAAGGGGGAGGACGGGGAGTATCTACTTCAAGGTTTAAAGCAGGGATTTCGTATCCCTTTTATGGGTAATAGGTCCCCTCAGGATGCTCCCAACCTTTTATCCCTCAGAGGAAGGGAGGAGGTGGCTGCGGCCAGCATTAAAAAGGAGTTAGACGCGGGCAGGGTCGCTGGACCCTTCCCCGCACCCCCGTTTCCCAATTTTAAGGTTTCACCACTGGGTTTGGTGCCCAAAAAGTCCCCAGGTGAGTTTCGTCTTATTCATCATTTGTCCTACCCAGCCGGCCGATCGGTCAACGATGCTAACCCTGATGACCTTTGTTCAGTCAGGTATACATCGTTTGACCAGGCGCTGCGCATGGTGCGCGCGTGTGGCCCGGGTGCCCTGCTGGCCAAGTGTGACATTAAGTCGGCTTTTCGCCTTTTGCCGGTGCACCCGGGCGACTTTGAATTGCTGGGTTTTAAATTTAAAGGGGAATATTATTTCGATAAGGCCATGCCTTTTGGCTGCTCCATATCATGCTCGGCTTTCGAGCGTTTTAGTACCTTCCTAGAATGGGCCTTCGTCCGCAGGTCAGGGTCCCGGTCTGTAGCCCATTACCTGGATGACTTTTTATTCGGGGGTGAACGGGGCTGGGACACGTGTGCACGTCTCCTTCACACATTTCAGACGCTAATGCAGGAACTTGGTGTCCCTTTAGCGCCCGAAAAGACCGAGGGCCCATCGACCAAGCTAGTATTCCTGGGGGTTGAGATTGACACAGTAGTGCAGGCTTCTAGGTTGCCGGGTGATAAGGTGTCCAGGATAGTGGCCCTTATCTCGGAATTGCTGGCCAAGCGTAAGGCATCCCTGAGGGAACTGCAGGTGCTCCATGGGCACCTTAATTTTGCCTGCAGGGTGGTCGCTCCGGGCTGGGCTTTTGCCCGGCGCTTATGTGACGCCATGGCAGGGTTATCCAGGCCCCACCACAGAGTCAGGCTTACCCGGGGTATCAGGGCAGACATGTTCGTCTGGTTGCAATTCCTGAGGGAGTTTAATGGGGTCTCATTTTGGAGGTCTGACCTCCTGGCATTCCCCAATTTCCGGATCCAGTCTGATGCCTCAGGATCCCTGGGTTATGGGATGTACTTCAATGGGAAGTGGGCCTATGGTGGGTGGCCACCGGCATGGGCAGGCACAGGTCGCCTGCGGGATCTCACATACCTGGAATTTTTTCCCATCCTGGGGGCTTTGATGCTATGGGGCGAACAGTGGGCTAATTCGGTGGTGCATTTCTGGTGTGACAATGCTGCCGTTGCACACATTGTCAATGCACAGACTTCCAAATCGCCCAGGGTCATGGATCTAGTGCGCCATTTTGTGCTGCGCTGCCTGCGCCTCAACGTCTTGTTCAGGGCCAGGCATGTCCCAGGGGTTAATAATGATATTGCTGACGCTTTGTCCCGCCTGCAGATCTCCCGGTTCCGCGCCTTGGCCCCGGATGCGGAGGAATTTCCCTCGCCACTCCCGGACGAGATGTGGACTATTGGCAAGGAGAGGTGAACCGGGCGATTGGCCTGTCACTAGCGCCACGCACGCGTAAGGCGTATCAACAAGCATTCTATTCATATAGGGCATTTGCTGCTCGATTTCACTTGCCAGAGACCTGGCCGATTCCGGTGGACCATGTTCTGCGGTTCATGGTTCACCTGCATGCACAGGGCCTCGCACCTCGCACCATAGCATCCAAGCTTTCGGCGTTGGCTTTTATGGCCAAAGTAGGGGGTCATGTGGATACCACCTCTGACTTCCGTGTGAGACATGTTTTGGAGGGGTGGGTGCGCGAGCGCGGGCGTTGCCCGGACGACCGGCACCCTATTTCCCCAGGGGTTCTTACCCAGTTGGCCCGGGGCTGGCCAGGCCTCTGTTTTGATCATTATGAGGCAGCCCTTTTTCATGCAGCCACAACGGTGGCATTTTTTGGAGCGCTCCGCGTCAGCGAACTCGTGATGCTGTCTAAGGCGGATGCAAGTGGTAGGGCACTGGAACTCGAAGATGTCTATGTTGCCAAAGACTGGGCCCAGTTGAGGATACGCTCCTCTAAAACAGATCAGCATGGCGTAGGCAGTGGAGTAAGACTGCTACGGTGTTCTTTGGCGGACATCTATCCGGTTGGTGCCCTACAGGAATTCCTGGCACTGCGTGGCATGCACCACGGCCCGTTTTTCTGTCACCAAGATGGGTCTCCCCTTACTAAATTTCAGTTTTGGAAGGTGACAGCCAGAGCCCTCACCAGGGTGGGCCTACCAGGTGCCCGTTATGGCACACATTCATTCCGTATTGGTGCAGCCTCTACAGCAGCTGCTTTTGGGTACTCTGGGGCTGACATACGCAGCATGGGGAGGTGGGGCTCGCAATGTTTTCAGTTTTATGTGCGCCCACTCCCGCCATGAGTACCAATCCAGTCACCTTACCGCCTTTTTCTCAATTTTCTTACAGACCCTGGGTGTCGTATTACACCGGTGACAGTATGGCTGGTGGGCCACAGCTATGTGCACAGGGCAGCGCGTTACGCTGCGGCGACAGAGTGGGGACCCCGACTGGGACTGGGTGACCACGCCAGTCTCGCATGGCATGGTAAGCCCGGGATGTTATGGCGGGAGCTGCGGCCTTTCCTTTTTTCTGGCCTGGGTGCTGACCCGCCTGACATTCTAATCATCCACCTGGGGGGCAATGATTTGGGCCAGGTCACCGGCTTATCGCTCAAACATGCGATTTGCGAGGAACTCGCCTACTTGCATTATGTCTGGCCTGCCACAACCCTGGTTTGGTCGGACATTGTTCCGCGCCATTCTTACAGAGGGGGCGTTAACCTCCTGGCTCTTGACCGCGCTAGGCGCGCGGTCAATAAGGCAGTGCTGCGGTTTCTTGCCACCAGGGCTTGGGGACGGGTTAGTCATCACCCCGATATTAGCCTACAAAATTATGACCTGTATGCAGGGGATGGGGTCCACCTGTCGCGAGGAGGTATGGATCTCCTGTTGGGTGACTGGCGAGCAGGCCTGTTGACCGAGCTGACGGTCTGGGGGGGGGCGTCAGGTCTTCTTTGAAGCCCCTCCGTGTGGCGGGTAGCACTGGTAAGGTAAACAGTATGACCCACAAGTATCCGGCAGGTTCGCAATTGACTGGACAACACTAGACAGGAATAAATTAGTTAAACGTTGTCCGGTCAACGACGAACCAGGCGATGGGGTGATGACGATTGCTAACCAGCATGCATCACCCCTGTGATTTCACGGATACGCGTCAGAGGGTGGGGTCATGAGTTAGTTATTGACTACGGTCAACAATTTGTTTGTTGTCAACAAACAAATTGATACAAATTGATACATTGTAACCAATTGCCGTTGGCAATTTTGGGGTGGTACCTTACCAGTGTTACTTCGGCCTGCTTGCCTTAGGAATTATGATTGGTCGTTTTACCAATACAAATGTATAATTCGGACTAGGGCATTGAATCAATAAATGTGGCCCTATGCTGTTATCCACTTTCAATGTTGTCTGTGTCCGTTATTGGGGGGGTGCGCCTGCAATGCAAGCGCGGCGCCAAAATGGCCGCCGCGCCCTTTGCGGGCCCCCCCACAGGACAGAGAATCCGGGTAGTTAGGGGCGTGGCCAGCTCCCTTATAAAAGGCTGGCCACGAGGCAGCCGAGCTGCCATTTTACCTCAGCGACGGAGCGGAGAAGTTTTTTCCCCTCCACCCCCTCCCTAGTTAACAGTGTGATATTTTGGTCGCTTCGGGGCCGGGTGGGAATTTTTGGTTAGGACCCATATTGGCTCCGGGTCCTGGCTATTTTGCCCATCCCACACTGTTGCTATGGTTTGATACAGGGGTCTTTCTGTGTTCCTACTGCTGACCTTGGTCACATTGGTGGGTAGCACTGGTAAGGTAAACAGTATGACCCACAAGTATCCGGCAGGTTCGCAATTGACTGGACAACACTAGACAGGAATAAATTAGTTAAACGTTGTCCGGTCAACGACGAACCAGGCGATGGGGTGATGACGATTGCTAACCAGCATGCATCACCCCTGTGATTTCACGGATACGCGTCAGAGGGTGGGGTCATGAGTTAGTTATTGACTACGGTCAACAATTTGTTTGTTGTCAACAAACAAATTGATACAAATTGATACATTGTAACCAATTGCCGTTGGCAATTTTGGGGTGGTACCTTACCAGTGTTACTTCGGCCTGCTTGCCTTAGGAATTATGATTGGTCGTTTTACCAATACAAATTTATAATTCGGACTAGGGCATTGAATCAATAAATGTGGCCCTATGCTGTTATCCACTTTCAATGTTGTCTGAGTCCGTTATTGGGGGGGTGCGCCTGCAATGCAAGCGCGGCGCCAAAATGGCCGCCGCGCCCTTTGCGGGCCCCCCCCCACAGGACAGAGAATCCGGGTAGTTAGGGGCGTGGCCAGCTCCCTTATAAAAGGCTGGCCACGAGGCAGCCGAGCTGCCATTTTACCTCAGCGACGGAGCGGAGAAGTTTTTTCCCCTCCACCCCCTCCCTAGTTAACAGTGTGATATTTTGGTCGCTTCGGGGCCGGGTGGGAATTTTTGGTTAGGACCCATATTGGCTCCGGGTCCTGGCTTTTTTGCCCATCCCACACTGTTGCTATGGTTTGATACAGGGGTCTTTCTGTGTTCCTACTGCTGACCTTGGTCACATTGGCGGGTAGCACTGGTAAGGTAAACAGTATGACCCACAAGTATCCGGCAGGTTCGCAATTGACTGGACAACACTAGACAGGAATAAATTAGTTAAACGTTGTCCGGTCAACGACGAACCAGGCGATGGGGTGATGACGATTGCTAACCAGCATGCATCACCCCTGTGATTTCACGGATACGCGTCAGAGGGTGGGGTCATGAGTTAGTTATTGACTACGGTCAACAATTTGTTTGTTGTCAACAAACAAATTGATACAAATTGATACATTGTAACCAATTGCCGTTGGCAATTTTGGGGTGGTACCTTACCAGTGTTACTTCGGCCTGCTTGCCTTAGGAATTATGATTGGTCGTTTTACCAATACAAATTTATAATTCGGACTAGGGCATTGAATCAATAAATGTGGCCCTATGCTGTTATCCACTTTCAATGTTGTCTGTGTCCGTTATTGGGGGGGTGCGCCTGCAATGGATATGCAATATGCCATATGCAATATGGCAAAAACAAAAGACAATCAAGTCTTATGTTTGTTAGGTACACTTTGGTTTGAGATGTTACATGAATTTTGCATGGTAAATAACAACTTTAAAATGTCTTTTAAAATATGGTTGCAGTTAAATGATTACATCTTTTAAACCTACATTTTCCCCCAAATTGGGATACAGTCACATGGAATATGAATTGATGTTTGCATCCATGACTGAATCTTCTCAATCTCCCTCTTTTTCAGATCCTCTTCCCTTTTGCCACACATCTCCCATTTTATCATGCTTTATTCAATCCCTCCTTCTTTCCCCTATATCTCTGCACAATTCTTCTGCCTGGGAAGGGCTGCCAGGATGCACACACCCCTACACCAATTGATGTGCATTAAATGTGCATCTGGGTAGGAATTCCCGGGTGATGCCAGGTGATAGCATTCACAATAAGTTTTGAGTAAAGTGGTAGAGGGAAGGATCTTATCTTTGTAATCTATCCATGGCTTGTCTTATACTGGAGCATGCTTCCCTATTTTATTAACAGAAGAGGCAGGCCATCCCGTTAAAAAGCATTGTGGCTTATCATCTCCCTTCCACCTCCATGCTACCACCAACTGCAACTCTGGATCCCCTGTCACAAATATTGGTTTAAAATAAACAAGCCCCTGAAAAAACATGTCAGTAACTCACATTAGAAGATGTCATGTGAGAGAGCATGTGTGCCATGCAAATGAGTAGATTTGAATTGATTCCACTAGTGTTAATGTCAAGGCAAATGTGTTACTTTTTAAGTGTATAACTACTACGTACATCAGTTATAGTGAGATAGGATTTGGTACAAGCCTTTTCTGCTGACAGAAATGACTTTGCAGGCGCACCCCCCAATAAAGGACTCAGACACTGGTGAAAGTGGATAACGGCATTGGGCCACATTTATTGATTCATGCCCTAGTCCGAATTATAAATTTCTATTGGTATTTGACCAATTATAATTCTTAAGGCAAGCAGGCCGAAGTAACACTGGTAAGGTGCCACCCAAAATTGCCAACGGCAATTGTTACAATGTATCTATTTGTATCAATTTGTTTGTTGACAACAAACAAATTGTTGACCATAGTCAATATCTAACTAATGACCCCACCCTCTGACGCGTATCCGTAAAATCACGGGGTGATGCATGCTGTCTAGCTGTAGCCATCACCCCGTCGCCTGGTTCGTCGTTGACCGGACAACGTTTAACCAACTTATGCCTGTCTAGTGTTGTCCAGTCAATTGCGAACCTGCCGGATACCTGTGGGTCATAAATGTTTACCTTACCAGTGCTACCCGCCCATGTGACCAAAGTCAACAGCAGCAACAGAAACCCCTATATCAAACCATAGCAACGGTGTGAGATGGGCGAAAAAACCAGGACCCGAGAGCCAATTGTGAGTCCCAGCCAAAAATTCCCACCCGGCCCCGAAGCGACCAAAATATCACACTGTTAACTAGGGAGGGGGTGGAGGGGAAAAACTTCTCCGCTCCGTCGCTTCGCAAAATGGCAGCTCGGCTGCCTCGTGGCCACCCCTTTTATAAGGGTGCTGGCCACGCCCCCTAACTACACGGATGCCTTCGTCCAGTGGGGGGGGGGCCCACAAAGAGCGCGGCGGCCATTTTGGCGCCGCGCTTGCATTGCAGGCGCACCCCCCAATAAAGGACTCAGACACTGGTGAAAGTGGATAACGGCATTGGGCCACATTTATTGATTCATGCCCTAGTCCGAATTATAAATTTCTATTGGTATTTGACCAATTATAATTCTTAAGGCAAGCAGGCCGAAGTAACACTGGTAAGGTGCCACCCAAAATTGCCAACGGCAATTGTTACAATGTATCTATTTGTATCAATTTGTTTGTTGACAACAAACAAATTGTTGACCGTAGTCAATATCTAACTAATGACCCCACCCTCTGACGCATATCCGTAAAATCACGGGGTGATGCATGCTGTCTAGCTGTAGCCATCACCCCGTCGCCTGGTTCGTCGTTGACCGGACAACGTTTAACCAACTTATGCCTGTCTAGTGTTGTCCAGTCAATTGCGAACCTGCCGGATACCTGTGGGTCATAAATGTTTACCTTACCAGTGCTACCCGCCACACGGGGAGGCTTCCCAAAAGGCTCACCGCCCCCCCCCCAAGACCGTCAGCTCGGTCAACAGGCCTGCTCGCCAGTCCACTAACAAGAGGTCCATACCTCCCTGCGACAGATGGGCCCCATCCCCTGAGTAAAGCTCATAATTTTGCAGACTGATGGTGGGGAGGCGAATGAAGCGTCCCCCACCCTTGTCGAAAAGGAACCGGGCAATAGCCCTGTCCACGGAGCGTCGGCTCGGTCAAGAGCCTCGAGGCCGAACGCTCCCCTGTAAGCGTACCGCGGTATCGTGTCCGACCAATTGAGGGTTGTGGCAGGCCACACCTAATGTGAGTAGGCCAGGTCACTGCAAATCGCAAGCTTCCGCGATAGGCCAGTGACCTGTCCCAAGCCATTGCCCCCAAGGTACATAACCAGGACATCAGGCGAGTCAGCATCCCTGATGTAGAAAAGGAATGGCAACAGTTCCCGCCATAACATGCCGCGCTTACCATACCACCTGAGACGTGCGGATGCACCCAGTCCCAGTCGGGGTCCCCACTCTGTCGCCGCAGCGTGACGTGCTGCCCTGTGCAGCGTAATGCGCTGCCCTGTGCACGTGGCTATGGCCCACCAGCCATACTGTCACCGGTGTAATACGGCACCCAGGGTCTGCCAAGGAAAAAAAGGGGGGGAGAAACAGTGCAGTGACTAAACTGGTACTCACGGTTGAAGAGGGTGAACACAAAACTGAAAACATTGTGATCCCCACCCTCCCATGCGGCATATTTCAGCCCCGGAGTACCCAAAAACAGCTGCAGTAGAAGCCGCCCCTATCCAGAATGAATGGGTGCCGCAACAAGCCCCAGGGAGGCCAACACTGGCTAGTGCCTTCCCGGTCACCCTCCAAAATTGAAATTTAGTAAGGGGAGACCCACCTTGGTGACAGAAAAACGGGCCATGGTGCGTGCCACGCAATGCAAGGAACTCCTGTAGGGCACCAACCGGACAGATGTCTGCCAAGGAACATCGTAGCAGTCTCACTCCACTGCCTACGCCGTGCTGATCCGTTTTAGAGGAGCGTATCCTCAACTGAGCCCAATCATTGCAAACATAGACATCGTCGAGTTCCAGTGCCCTACGACTTGCATCCGCCTTAGACAGCATCGGAAGCTCGCTGATGCGGAGCGCTCCAAAAAAAAGGCCACCGTTGTAGCCGCATAAAACAGGGCTGCCTCATACCTATCAAAACATAGGTCCTGCCAGCCCCGTGCCAGTTGGGTAAGAACCCCTGGGGAAATTGGGTGGCGGTCGTCCGGGCTACGCCCACGCTCCCGCACCCACCCCTCCAAAACGTGTCTCACACGGAAGTCAGCGGTACTGTCCGCATGACCGCCTACTTTGGTCATAAAAGCCAGCGCTGACGGCATGGATGCTATGGTGCGAGGTGCGAGGCCCTGGGCATGTAGGTAAACCATGAATCGAAGGATGTGGGCCACTGGGATCGGCCAGGTGTCTGGCAGCCGAAATTGGGCACAGAATGCTTGGAAAGAAATGAATGCGTGGTGATACGCCTTACGCGTGCGTGGCGCCAGCGACATGCCGATCGCCCGGTTCACCTCTCCTTGCCAAGGGTCCATATCTCGTCCGGGAGTGCCGAGGGAAATTCCTCTGCATCCGGGGCCAAGGCGCGGAACCGGGAGATCTGCAGGCGGGACAAAGCGCCAGCGATATCATTATTGACACCTGGGACATGCCTGGCCCTGAACAGCACATTGAGGCGCAGGCTGCGCAATACAAACTGGTGCACCAGGTCCATGACCCTGGGTGTTTCAGAAGTCTGTGGGTTGACAATGTGGACAACGGCCGCATTGTCACACCAGAAATGAACCACCGAGTTGGCCCACTCCGCACCCCATAGCATCAAAGCCCCCAGGATGGGGAAAAATTCCAGATACGTAAGATCTCGCAGGTGACCCGTGCCCGACCAGGCTGGCGGCCACCCACCATAGGCCCACTTCCCATTGAAGTATATCCCATAACCCAGGGATCCAGAGGCATCGGACTGTATCTGGAAACGAGGTGAAGCCAGAAGGTCGGACCTCCAAAATGACACCCCATTGAACTCCCTCAGGAACTGGAGCCAGATAAGCATATCTGCCCTGATACCCCGGGTCAGTCTCACCCTATGGTGGGGCCTGGATAAGCCTGTCATGGCGTCGCACAAGCGCCGAGCAAATGCCCTGCCCGGTGCAACCACCCTGCAAGCGAAATTGAGGCGACCATGTAGCACCTGCAGTTCCCGCAGGGATGCCTTGCGTTTAGCAAGCAAGTCCGAGATGAGGGCCACTATCCTTGACACCTTATCCCCCGGTAACCTAGAAGCCTGCACTACCGTGTCAATCTCCACCCCCAGGAAGACTAGCTGAGTAGATGGGCCCTCGGTCTTTTCGGGCGCTAAAGGGACACCAAGTTCCTCCATTAGCGTCTGAAATGTGTTGAGGAGACGTGTTCACGTTTCCCAGCCCCGTTCACCCCCGAATAAAAAATCATCCAGGTAATGGGCTACAGACCGAGACCCTGACCTGCGGACAGAAGCCCACTGTAGGAAGGTGCGGAAACGCTCGAAGGCCGAGCGTGATATGGAACAGCCAAAAGGCATGGCCTTATCGAAATAATATTCACCCTGGAACTCGAAACCCAGCAACTCAAAGTCACCCGGGTGGACCGGCAGGAAACGAAAGGCAGACTTAATGTCGCACTTAGCTAACAGCGCACCCGGGCCACATGAACGCACCATGCGCAGCGCTCGGTCAAAGGATGCATACCTGACCGAGCGAAGGTCATCAGGGATAGCATCATTGACGGATCGGCCGGCCGAGTAGGACAAGTGATGAATCAGGCGGAACTCGCCCGGTGACTTCTTGGGCACTAAGCCCAAGAGGGACACTTTAGGGTTGGGAAACGGGGGTGCAGGGAAAGGGCCAACGACCCCGCCCGCATCAACCTCCTTAGTAATGCTGACAGCAGCCACCTCCTCCCTTCCCCTAAGGGACAAAAGGTTGGGGGCGTCTTGGGGGGACCTATCCCCGTGAAAGGAATACTAAACCCCAGTCGAAAACCCTGAAGCAGGTAAGCCGCGTCTGCCTTCCTCGGGTACAATGCGAGCCAACGCTCCAACATGTCCACATTAATTGGGGAGGGGGCTTTTCGGTGGACCAGCTCCCTCTGCGGCAGTCTTGCCAGCCCCTTGTCCACCCCTACCTCTGCCCCGCATCCCTCCCGGCCTGGGGCAGGCGGAGGCAGCATGGGGGCCAGCACCAGAGGGACACTCATGCCTGTACCGGCAATTCTTCCTATTGCAGGAACCATTGGACGAGAAGGTCCAGCACAGCAGGCGGGCTGGAACCCCCTGCCCCGCCACCTGGCGGGGTGTCTGTGCTGGGGCCGCACGCTGGACTGCATGTCCACAATGGTATCTTTCCCCAGGCGCAGGGCGCGTGGGGGTCATGTACAGAAGCCACAGCTTCTGGCAGGGCTCGTCCCACCTCATCTCTGGGTGCAGGGGAATTCGCAGACGGAATTCTTCATCGTAAGCCAACCACGACGGGCCCGGGAAGTCAACCATCGCCCGGGAAATGTTGTCCAAATACTGGACCATCGGGATTGCCAGATCCAGCCTGGCCCCGAGGTAAACCGCCATGTATATGAGGTACGCTGGCAACCAGTTGGCCCACGTGCGTGGCGGCTTACGACGACGTGCCTGTTCCTTATCCTTCTCATCCTGCCCCTCCCTCTCCTCCTTGGTGGGCTCTCTGTTAAGAAGGGAGAAGATGTCCACATACTCCCCACGCCAGATCTTCTCTTTGGTGGACTAGGCCAGATGATCCCCAAGGGGCAAGGAATACCCCGCTGTCGGCAATGCCGACACCGGCACAGTGGGCACTGTGGGCATTGTAAAAGGAGCCTGGACCAACCCCGTCACCCCAACACGTTCCCGACTGAGTCGGAGGCACCACCCCAAACAGGGCCCTGGGTTGGAGGTGAAGTCGCCGGGTGGGCCGGCGGCGACTGAACCGTCGCGCCACCCGTGCTAGGCCACGGCCACTGAAATGCTCCCCCCAATGTAGTTAGGTGTGTGGGTGCACTAGATTGAACCGCATACTCACATGCTGCACCCCCGTGGGCCGCCCCCACCGGGGGTTCCGGCCCACTGGGGGCATCGGAGCTCACGATCGCGACTGAGCTCGTCGATGGGCCTGATCAGCACCAGCCTGTTGAGTGGGGAGCTGCGAGGCAGTGGCTGACGCCGGCCCACGCGCCTCGGGCAGCTCGACCCGTCCCGCCGCCTGCCGCTGCCCGGCAGACGAAGCATCAACCTGCGCTCCAAAAGGCGCCCCTGGGTGGTTGACCCTCGCGAGCGATGCCTCGAGGGCCGCAACGTGGGCCAGAAGGGCCTCAACATTGACATAGCCCCCGGTGCCAAGGGGGGGCAAAGGGCCGGCCGGCCCACAGGTTGCAGGCGCCGGTCCAGGTCCCTGGACCCCGGGGCCCGAATACGGCCACGAGCCCAGGCCCGGCCCCTGCGGGGCCGGGGGCATGCCCTGCCAGGGGAGGGGACCCCACCACCCCCCATGGCTGAAACCCCCCGCAGGACGCTGCGTACCAAGAGGAGAAGGCCCCGAAGAATGGACCATGCCAGGGGCAGTGGCCATTGCTTGCAGGCCAGGGGCCGCGGCCCCTGCCGGGCCGGTATGCGGATGCCCCGCCTCAGGCCAGGGGGCTATCAACCCCATCCCACCGGTCCCGGTGGGCTCTGGCAAGGGAGGCTGCTGGGGAGGCGCAGTCGCGGTCCTCCGACCCGGCTGGCGCCTCCGCGCAGAGCGAACCGCCTTCGCAGTTGCCTTCTTCTTAGAGGGTATAGCTGCTATCTGCTGGGAAGCCGGATAAAGATGAAGAAAAACTGCGTCCAAAGAGGCTTCCCGGCGAAAGGCAAGAGCGACGGAGGTAAGAGGGAAAAACTTCTCCGCTCCGTCGCTTCGCAAAATTGCAGCTCGGCTGCCTCGTGGCTACCCCTTTTATAAGGGTGCTGGCCACGCCCCCTAACTACCCGGATGCCTTCGTCCAGTGGGGGGGCCCGCAAAGAGCGCGGCGGCCATTTTGGCGCCACGCTTGCATTCTAGCAGCATAATCCTTTAATGCTACTGGATTTTAGAGACTGGCAGACAGAACAATCTGTCAGTAAAAATTCTCTGTTGACAGGGTCATGCTAATCAAGAGAAAACAAAAAGGAGCACAAAAGGGGTGTAGTGAAGAAAGACTCAATATTACACAGAATCAAAACCCCTTACTTTCCAGGGACACAGCCACAATCCAGGCATAAAGTTAGGCCAGTGTTGTGTTCTCAATACTATGCCTTTAAACAATGTAACACTCGAAGGAGTGATTATAATAACCATCAACTGTAACACTGTAACCCAATGTAATAGGACGCGAGCTAGTGACCACCAGGTGGCAATAGCGAGCATCCAGCTCACATGGTTCCAATTCCCCAAAGAACTACAGCGCGGGAAGATTCCCACCACCACCTCACCTGGACAAGAAGGGCGTGACCAGGAATGACGTCACGCAGACAGTAGCCAATGGGCTACCGTGGAGCCACATTCAAATGTATAGCCACTGTATATATTGAGCTGTTCATCCGCCATTACCACATGTTCCCCCGGACCACCATGCAATAAAGATGTGTTAAGCCAATCCTTCGGCTGTTCCTGTATCTTGGTTCTCATACACTAAACTGGCGATGAGGATGGGATAATGGAGCCCCACGAGATCAAGACACACGCCGGTTTCGACATCAACAAGCCGGAAAATTGGGAGCTCTTCGAAATGGACTTCCAAAGCGTGCTGGTGGTGTCCGACATTACGGACGAGGGAAAGAAGAAGGCCATCCTCACCCGGATGCTGGGACATGCCGCCATGAGAGTATTGGTGGACCTGGTTTCACCGAAGAAGGTGAGCGAGGTGTCGGTCAAGCAGCTCCTGAAAGCGATGTGCGACCATTTCCAGCCCTCGGTCTCGATGTTTTCGGCTCGAGACGCGTTCTGGAAGAGAGTCCAAGCGCCTGGGGAGTCCATCGCCGCCTTTGCAGCGGCCCTCTGGTTGGCTGCCGGCCCATGCAAGTGGGAGAATCTGGAAATCGCCCTCAGGGACCGCATGCTCTGTGGCCTGTGGGACGAGGAAGTTCAGCGAAAGCTGATGAACCAGGAGCCGCCCCTGATGCTGCACGAGGTCATGAAAGCGGCGCAGGCCGCGGAAGCCACGAGGGCCGGAGTCAAGGGGTTCAGAGAAAGACCCCCACAACCCGACAAGGCAGCGGGTTCGGTGCACGTGGCCAGGCGAGCGCCGAAATCTCCCGCGGAGAGCAGCGATGACGAGGACGTCCGGAAGGTTTGGAAGGACGGCCGACGCTGCGACGGCTGTGGAGCGGCCCATGACCGCATCAAGTGCCCGTTCCAGAAGGCCGAGTGCCACAACTGTGGACGCCATGGGCACATTGCCAAAGTCTGCAGACAGCGGCGCAAGGACCAGAAAAGCTCGTCAGACCGTTCGCCGAGGACCAAGGAAGGCGCCCGGCCCACGAGGAAGCTGGACGGCGTGGGCCGCATCTCCGACGACAGCGGTAATGACACCCCAGTTTACAGCGTGTCCTTGGGACACCCCCGTTACTTTGTTGAGGTACTGGTGCAAGGGTCCCCGTTAGAATGGAGATAGACTCGGGTTCCTCATATTCAATCATGTCCCAGCGGGAGTTTTTGGGGATTTCCCCCCACGTGCGGCCCAAGCTCAAAGCGCTGTGGTCAACGCTGCGGGACGTGGAGGGGAACAGCATTCCGGTGTTGGGGGTTGGAAAATTCAAGGTCCAATATAAGCAACACGCCGCAGAACTTCCCCTGGTTGTCCTCAAAGGGGGAAGCTGCAGCCTCCTCGGGACTCAATGGTTTAAGCCCCTGAGTTTGTTCATTGGGGGGGTGCATGCCGTTGGGACTGACCCAGTGCAGGAGGTGTGTGATGCGCACCCCGAAGTCTTCAAAGAGGGACTCGGAAAATTCAAGGGGCCCCCAGTTGCGTTCGACCTGGACCCGGAGGTCCGCCCAATAAGACTCAAACCGCGCAGAGTGCCTTTTGCACTTAAGGACAAGATAGAGGTGGAACTGGACAAATTGGTGGGCCAAGGGATTCTTGTTCCTGTTGATTCTGCGGAGTGGGAAACTCCGATTGTAACAGCCCTGAAGGCCAACGGGGCGGTCCGAATATGCGCTGATTATAAGTGCACCATTAATAAGGCGATTCGGCCAAATGCGTATCCGGTGCCAGTAGTCAGCCACCTGCTGGCCAGGTTACATGGGGGGAAATGTTTTGCAAAACTTGACCTGGCGCAAGCCTACCAGCAACTCTCCATAACCCCAGCTGCAGCTGCTGTGCAGACAATAGTCACTCACAAGGGGGCATTCCAGGTGACGCGCCTACAGTTCGGCGTGAACTCAGCGCCAGGCATTTTCCAATCGCTCGTGGAACGCCTCTTAAAAGGGCTAGAAGGAGTCTTGCCATACTTTGATGACGTGTTGATAACGGGGGGGAGTGAGGCAGAATTGGCCGAGAGGCTAGACAAAGTGCTGACAGTGTTTGAAAAGGCGGGGTTGAGACTGCGGAAGGACAAATGCGTCTTCTTCGCAAAAGAGGTTGAGTTCTTGGGTTTCCGGGTAACCCCTGCGGGAATCAAACCATCCAAATCCAAGGTGGCCGCCATTCAAAATGCCCCTCGCCCCACCTCCAAGCCCGAATTGCAGTCGTTCCTAGGGCTCTTAAACTTCTACCACTCCTTCCTGCCCCGGAAGGCTTCGGTAGCAGAGCCGCTCCATAAGTTACTCAAGAAGGACAAGGCGTGGAAGTGGGGCGAGAGCCAGGAGAGGGCATTCATTGAACTAAAACAGCTCCTAGCATCAGACGCAATTTTAACCCACTTTGACCCCAAGAAACCAGTAGTTCTGGTATGTGATGCGTCCCCGGTGGTGGTGGGGGTGGTTCTGTGCCATGTGTTGGAAAACGGGCGGGAGGCCCCGGTAGCGTTCTACTCAAGAACCCTGTCCCAGGCAGAGCGGAACTATGCGCAGACAGGGAGGCACTAGCGATAATTGCTGGGACCAAAAAGTTCCACGACTTCCTCTATGGCCGCCCCTTTACCATAGTGACCGACCACAAGCCCCTGCTAGGCATTTTTACTGCAGACAAGCCCACGCCGCAGATCCTGTCCCCTAGGATGCTCAGGTGGGCCATTTTTTTGAACGCGTACCAGAACGCGCTGGTGTATCGCCCTGGAAAGGACATAAGCCACGCGGACGCCCTGTCGAGGTCACCCCTCCCCCACACAAGCAGCCACGTGTGCGAGGTTGAGCAAGACCGCCAAGTGCTCATGATTGAGGTCTTAGATTCACCCCCCATACTGCCCGCAGAGATCGCCAAGGCGACAGGCAAAGACAAGACGCTGGCCCTAGTTAGTTCTTGGGTGCAGAAAGGGTGGCCATCGTCCTCCCCGGCGGCAGAGTTTGCCCCATTTTTTCGGAAAAAGCTGGAGTTGTCCTTAGAAAGGGGGTGCCTCCTGTGGGGCCAACGGGTAGTCGTCCCTGAATCACTGAGGGCGAGGGTGCTTAAACTGCTGCACGTCAGCCACCCCGGAATTGTCCGCTCCAAGGCGCTGGCCAGGAGCTACTTCTGGTGGCCCCAGTTGGACGCCGATATCGAGCACATGGTGGGCACTTGCGAGAGCTGCCAATGCTCCCGGCCCGAAGAGGCTCGCCTTCCGCACAGGGAATGGGATGCGGCAAAGGGGCTGTGGTCCCGGGTACACATTGATTTTGCGGGCCCCTTTAGAGGTTCGCTTTTTCTCCTCATAGTGGATGCTTACTCCAAGTGGTTGGGGGTGATCCCAGTTGCTAACACCTCCTCAGCCACGACAGTAAAGCATTTGCACAGGGTCTTCAGCACGTTCGGCATACCCGACACCCTAATTAGCGATAACACTAGTTGTTTCACATCCGCTGAGTTCAGGGCATTCACCGAGATCAACGCCATCTGGCACATCACCTCCGCCCCTTTCCACCCGGCGACAAACGGCCAGGTAGAACGCCTCGTGCGTACCACCAAAGACGCGCTGAGGCGCATGGGCCCCGGGGATTTGAACCTGCAAGTGTGTCAATTTTTGCTGGGATACAGGGTCACCCCCCTTGCATCAGGGTACTCGCCCACGGAGCTCTTAATGCGTAGAAAGCTGACCACGATACTGACCAGGCTAGACCCTACGAGGGTAGAGGACACAGGGAGGAATATCGGGTTAGCGGACACGAAAAGTTTCGAAGTGGGTGCCCCGGTGCATTGCAGAAACTACGCCAGCGCAGGGCCGGCCTGGGTCCCGGGCGTAGTTATTGGGCAGACAGGTCCCGTGTCGTATTGCGTAGAGACCAGCACAGGTCTACTCTGGAGGCGGCACGCAGACCAGCTCCGGCGCCTGGTCCCAGGAAACCAGGGCGCGGACTTCGCAGATAAGGATTCAACGTTAGGGTTCTCCCCCACCCGTTCAGCCCAAGGGGGAGGAGAGGGGGGCCAGTGGTCCCCACCAAGGGGGAAGGGAATAAGTTTGTCCCCACAGATATCCTGGGAGATACCCCCATAGATACCTCAGACGATTTCGAGTTTCAGTTACAAAACCGGGAGGGTTTTTCGGAGTGGTCCCCCACCCATCCAAGCGAGAAGCAGGGTTTTTTGTTAGCCCCCAGTGCCCCCGGTTTTTCCACAATGGAGTTTGTCCCTACCCCGAAAGCCGCAGAACCGCGGCAAGTCGCTAACGAGTCTCCCTCTCCCGTTGCAGGACAAGAGGCCAGGGAACAAAGAGGCAGTAGCGCCCCCGGGACAAGGCAGCCAGCATCGCGCCCAAAATGCATTTGCAATAAACCATCTTGGATGAGAGACTTCATCTCATCCTAGGGGGGAGGGATGTTGTGTTCTCAATACTATGCCTTTAAACAATGTAACACCCGAAGGAGTGATTATAATAACCATCAACTGTAACACTGTAACCCAATGTAATAGGACGCGAGCTAGTGACCACCAGGTGGCAATAGCGAGCATCCAGCTCACATGGTTCCAATTCCCCAAAGAACTACAGCGCGGGAAGATTCCCACCACCACCTCACCTGGACAAGAAGGGCGTGACCAGGAATGACGTCACGCAGACAGTAGCCAATGGGCTACCGTGGAGCCACATTCAAATGTATAGCCACTGTATATATTGAGCTGTTCATCCGCCATTACCACATGTTCCCCCGGACCACCATGCAATAAAGATGTGTTAAGCCAATCCTTCGGCTGTTCCTGTGTCTTGGTTCTCATACACTAAAGCCAGGAAAAGGATAATCCCAAGTAATTTCCAGTATCTCTACATGGGGAAGGGGTTTACTTGAATATACCCTTGCTGAACTAATATTGGCTCAGTTGACCCATGGCATTTTTAGCCAGTTAGGATTCTCCTCTTAAGGCACAATCTTAACTAGCCAGGATAGTTGACCTCTCAGCGGCTTTCGATACCGTTGACCACGGTATCCTTCTGGGACGGCTCCGAGGATTGGGAATCCAGGGCACTGTGTGGTCCTGGTTTTCCTCATTTCTGAGGGGTCGTACCCAGTCGGTGTGGTTGGAGAGTGAGAGGTCCAGTCAAATGGGGGGGTGCCTCAGGGCTCGGTGCTCTCTCCTCTCCTATTTAACATCTACATGAAGCCGCTGGGTGAGATCATTCGTTCCCATGGGGTGCGGTACCATCAGTACGCGGATGACACTCAGTTGTACATCTCAGCCCATGGGGACCCCAGTGATGCCGTCAAAGTCCTTTCCAGATGCCTGGAAGCTGTGGGGGTCCGGATGGGGGCTAACGGGCTACAACTGAATCCCAGCAAGACTGAGTGGCTATGGATAGGGGGTCCTGCATTAACACGGGAGCTACCATCGTTGGTTCTGGATGGGGCTATTTTGCCCCAGACAGACCCGGTGCACAACTTGGGGGTCCTCCTGGATTCACGGCTACTGCTAGAGGAACAGGTGGCGGCTGTGACCAGGAGGGCTTTCGCCCAACTTCGGGTGATCTGCCAGTTGCGCCCTCTCCTGGACCGGGACTCCTTGCTCATGGTCACTCACGCTCTGGTTACCTCCAGACTAGATTATTGCAATGCGCTCTACATGGGGCTGCCCTTGACGACCATTCGGAGGCTACAGCTGGTCCAAAATGCGGCAGCCCGGGTGGTGATGGGGTGTGGGCGTTATGCCCGTGCTTTGCCACTGCTCCGGGAGCTGCACTGGTTGCCAGTTTGTCTCCGGGTGCAATTCAAGGTGCTGGTTTTGACCTTTAAAGCCCTATATGGTAGTGGGCCGGGTTACCTAAGAGACCGCATCGCCCTGAGGACGTCTGTCCGTCCAACCAGAGCGGACCGGAGGGGCTCTCTAATTGTTCCATCAGCCAGAGGGGCTCGCCTCTCTGGCACAAGGAGGAGAGCCTTCTCCGAGTCTGCACCGGCCCTCTGGAACCTCCTGCCAACAGAGCTACGTCTCCGGATGGAATTGCTGCCTTTCAGAAAAGATCTTAAAACCTGGCTGGCGGGTCAAGTGTGGGGTGCAGGTGGAAGGGTAACCGCCATTGGGTGGTTGGTGTAGAAGAACTCTTCCCCATGGTGCCTTTGGATCCTGCAGCCCTTGTTTTTAGGGGGTGGGTAGTTTTAACTGTTTTAACTGTTTTAACTTGTGTTTTTAATTTTTATTGTGAACCGCCCTGAGTTGGCTTTGGCCGAGTGAGCGGTATATAAATGTGATAATTAAATTAAATTAATTAAATTAATAGCTGAAGGCTGGCTGAGCTAACACTTAACCATAGGTTTTGCTGAATCCAAACCTCTTCCACTTTAGGGATGTTGGATATCACCCTTAGGATCACCCTGAGCTTGGTTTAACTTTACATCACTGTAATGGCAGTGTAGTTATTTGTAGCAGGTAGTCATGTGCTGGCCCACAGGGATACAGGGACTCATCCCGGTGTGCCTCAGTGTCTGGCACGCCCCAGAGGCAGGCAGAGGTAATGGGAATGTATGCGATTTCTCCTCCAACCCCCCCAATAGGCACCCCCATCACTTCCTGTCCACCGCCCTCCCAAAGTGCCCAGCACACCCCTGGTAGCAGTTGTACTGCAAAGCAGGGCAGGTTTTTAGGCCTTTTGAATGCAAGTCTCTTCAGTCTCCCCCACCCCCACCCCCCTGGATTAGATGCTTGAGAGAAAGAAAAATAGCATTTAATCACAAACTGAGCTGAAGATACCTGTACTCAAAGATCTTAGTAGGGCAGCATTAGGTCAGTAATGAAGGGAGGAAATTCAAGTGAGATAGTATAAAAAGCAGGTAAGTAAAGATGGCTTCTTTTCCTAACCATGTGGGTGGGAAGATGGAAACACTAAAAAAAAGACAAAAACAAGAGAGATAAAGGCCAGAACAAAGTCCTTAAAACATTTAAATAGAGTCAGGTGACCCCTGAGATGGGAACACAGGAATTTTTCTAATTGGCTACTTACATACAAACAATGTAAGATACTTCCTTTAGGTCAGTCTAGTGATTCCTTTCTCCTTAGTTAATGTCTTAGTATTTACTGCATGCTGGGGTTGCCCTAGAATACTTAACAATTCTAAGATGATAGGAAGTTCAAAACTCCATTCCCCATCCTCTTTTCTCTTCTTGAAGCTGATCTCACCCACACAACAATTGTGCCTTCAGATCCTGTTGTCCCCCAGCAGAACTTGCCCAACATCAATTGCATGTCAGGGTGGGGTGGGGGTGGGGTGGGGGCTGCGCCCAACAAAGTGGCCAAAACAATAAAAACTACAACCCCCAGCAGTCCCTGCGGCCTGCACCGGCCAATCGGAGAGGCCAACACAAATACAGGAGAGGTTATGGCTGTGCACACAACAGACCAACGGACATAGAACATCCCAGCACCCTCTTCTGCCACAGATGCCAGCACAGCCCCTCAGGAGCAGTCCTCGCCCTCACCTCCCGTGCTTCCCAGTGACTGCCGCTACCATCACACCATGGGCCACGCCAATGAGACTATGCGAGGCCGAGGATTTCACAGCCTGCTCTTCCAACCATGCTTCCCTATGCCCGCTGCTGCTGCCACCTTGGCCCAACAACAGCAGGACCCGAACTCACCACTGGGCAGCCCAGGAGGCAAGTACAGGGCTGACTGCTTTTCGGCAAGGCCAACAGTGGCAACAGGGGGTGGGGTGGAGGAAAGGATGGTGGGAAGAGCAGGCTGCAAAGGAAAACACACAGGAGTTGGAAGTGCCACTGCACAAGGCCCGAGATGATGCACCAGAGGGAGATACCAGGAGGCCTCTGAGTAACCCGCTGGACAAGGAAAGAGGGAGAGGAGGCAAAGAGGTGGTGGGAGGAGAACAAAACATCTGCCTTTCTCCACCCTCCCAAGGGGATCGAGCTAGGGAAAAAAAGAGGCAAGGCTTATGAAACCAGTGGGGGGGAGGGGGGCCCTGGAGGAGGCAGCAGTGTGTTTCCAGAGGCACAAAAATGGGGCAAGAGGGGGCACCACCACCTTATTTTCCCAAAAAAATCCTGCAACACTCTTCTCTGGGCTCCGTGAGAGGACTTTGCCCCCGGGAATCTGGCCAGCAGCTGCCCCAGTGGTTCGGGAAGGGGACCATGTGTGTTTGAGTATGCACATCTCCCTCTCTCTCTTTTTCTCAAGAGAGAGTGAGAGAGAATCCTGCCTATGGCCCAGGGGGACATGCTGTGCCTGGGCTGGAGGGGCAGCCGGAGGAGCCGTGAGGAAAGAGAGAGAAAAAAACACATGCAAACATGCCTTGTGCAAAAACCACTGGGAAGAATGACAGCTCGACAGCTGGAGTCCAAAGGGCAAAGGTCCTCTTATGGGGCTGGTGGAAAATTATTCGGGAAAATAAACAAAAAAAAGTTTGCCAGACCTTCCTGCCTCGACTTGACACCCCCCAAAAAACAACAACAACAACACCACAACAACAACAACACCAAACTGCCTTTTTACCACCAACTGGATGACCCGCCTCGGAGCCGGAACCTTCCTTCATTTGCAACTTTCCCTGGGCCCTCCTGATGGAACAGCTGAGACGGAGACATAATTCGGTCTCCTCGAAGCAGGGCTATTTCTCTCCCTTGCCTGTTGGAGCAGGGAGGGGGCACTGGTGGCTGGGGAGGGAGGAAGGGGACCCTCGTGAGTATCAGTGCTTATTTCAAAATGGAAGAGGAGAGGCAGGATCTGTGGTTGGCTGAAGGAGGGGGAAGAAGTGGAAGTGGAACATGAAAATGGACGGAAGAGGATAAGTAGAAGGGGGAAGAGGAGGGAGAACAGTGAAGAATGATGAGGAGGAAATAGAGCAACCTGGCAGGTGAGTTACTGCACTCTATATCTCACCAGGATCCCTTGCTGCCGTAGCCTTAACCACTGCTCCCTGCCCCCACCCAGGAGAACAACAGCAGCCCCGGGAGAAGAGCCAGAACCCCCCAAAAAAATCCCCGGGTACAGCTGGGAACCCCTGCTAGTATCCATATATTCTTGCTAATTGATTTAAGATCACCCAGAGATGTATCAGTGGATTCCTCTCTACCTTTTGCCCAACCCTGCCTCTCAATGATCTTAAGAAGGCACATTCTGCAGGTTTTTTAATTAGCCTCCAAACCTGAGAAAGCAAAGGAAACAATAAAGTTATCTGGGGAATTTGGGGAGGTTTAGGTCAATCTTAAGAACCTGCAAAGCTCTGCTAATTATAATGTCAGGGGTCATATTTCAGCTGTCTAAACTATTGTCTGTTGTTATTTTTAGACTACTCATACTAACTGGGTGCATGAGGGGAAAATACAATTTCCTATCCCAGCTGCAGTAGACACACTGAAATCATGGGTCCAATGTAATACATTTTCCCTTAATTCAATAGGTCTCCTCTAATTAGTGTTACGAGAAAAATGGCTACTGGATACAGTTACAACTTCGGTTCGAGTCACTGGTGGAGCCCTTCTCCCAAGAACGAGGAAGCGTTTAATTTAGGCAAAAATTAAAATTGGTTTATTGAAAAGGGGTTTAAGGGTCACTGGCCAGGTGCCGGGAAAAGCCCTATTCTCAACCTTTTTGCCTATTAAAGTCCCTTAAGTGAGCAGCTCTTTTTTGGTTCCGATGTCTTGCGTGCAAATGTGCTGAGAGCGCTGATGACATTTTCTATCAGGAGATTTTTATACCCTCCACCTAAGGGAGCTCAACTAGTTCTACTGCTAGCTAACAAGTTTACAAAATAAAAGATTTACAATGGTGAACAAAAACCCGGCACCAGACTCTTTTGTTACATTAAAAGGTCAATCATATAGAGACAAAACAGGTCAATTACATAGAACAAAAGGTGATGGGTAGAGCAATTGCCCTGGAAATGACAGAGTTCATAGTTTAGCAAATGCAGGTTGTGACATCATTCAGGTGACACCCAATGGGCGCCAGGATTGTAATTTGGCACAAATCAAAAAGTCCAGACTTGAATCCAGGATGCAAAAGGACCAATGACGAAGATGGGCATCCTTCAGACTCCCCTGAGGAGAAGCATTGCTTGAGGCTCTTGGCAAAATTCCATTCCCACCCAACAATTAATCTATCCTGAGTCAGCCCAAGCACTATCTACAATTGAATACAGGAGGGGTCCCAAAAACAATGAGCATGCCAGGTGCAAGAGTAAACAAAACAATACAACAAGTAAACAGAGGAATCAAGGTGGGGCAAAATGTGAAGTGATGGCTTCCTGTGGCATTGAGCCTTCCTGGATGCTTGCAGGAGGTAGGCTGAGGTGCAAGAAAAGATCCTGATTTGAGATACAAACAGAGCATGTTAAAATCAAATCTAAAATATTTTAGAGTCTTTTTGTGGGGACATAATCTATACAGAGCAAAGGAAATATGCTAGCTTGAATAGAACAGTTCCAGGTATTCGAAAACATTTTTATTAAGTTATCTAACATCCCAGGTATAACTGCCAATGAAATAATATTTATTAGGAGTGATAGGGGCCAAGTCTGTTGTGTCAACCCTTGCAGTATATACCTTCAAGTGTGTGTGAATGGGTGCATGGTCAGACTGGTGCTTGTGTACACATAAGCCCAATCAATTTTAAACATAGGTGGCAGAATAAAGTGAGTGAAATAAGTTTATTTGAGAGGAATAAAATGGAATAACTTTAATAAAAGGGGATAGAAAGATAGAAATAAAAGACTGGGGGGTGCATTTTCTGAAAATGGGGTTACAGTAGGATGGAAACTTGGATTTAGTTGAAATACTTAATCCCAGTAATATTATAAACACATAAGGAGCTAAACGGGGAATTAGTCAAAAATGGGAAATGGAGACTGGTTAATCTTAGACAGTCCCCCCCCTCCCCCCAGAAAAAGGACTTTTTATTTCACTGTGAGCAATTAATATGCTTGAGTTCAGGCTGGTATGAGTGTATTTACAGAGCCATCCTTTGGCCTCTGGTTAGTGATGGGTCATTGTTATTTCCCTGTGTCTTTATCTCTCTTCAGAATATGTGACAATGGCACGCAATTTTTCTCTGTGAGGGACAGAAAAACAGCTTGTTGTTGTTGTTCAGTCGCACAGTCGGTTCCGACCCTTTGCGACCCTATGGACCATTGTTCTCCAGGCACCTCTGTCCTCCACCATCCCCCTCAGCACTCCCAGTTCTGTGCCCGTTGTGTCTACAATACCATCTAGCCATCTCATCTTTGGCCTCCCCCTTCTTCTTTTGCCCTCCACCTTTCCCAACATCAGTGCCTTCTCAAGTGAATCCTCCCTTCTCATTTGATGTCCAAAATACTTTAGCTTCGTCTTTACTATTAGCCCTTCCAATGAGCAGTCAGTGTTGATTTCTTCTAAGATTGACCTATTTGTTCTCCTCGCTGTCCAGGGTACTCTCAAAACTCTCCTCCAACACCACATTTCAAAGGCATCTATTCTTCTGCGTTCAGCTTTCCTAATTGTCCAGCTCTCACATCCGTACATTACCACTGGGAATACCATTGCTTTGACTATTCTAATTTTTGTTTGCAATGTGATGTCTCTGCTTTTCACTATGTTCCCCAGGTTTCTCATGGCTTGTCTCCCAAGAATCAGTCGCCTTTTTATTTCATGGCTGCAATCCCCATCTGCCGTGATCTTTGATCCCAGGAAAGTAAAATCTGTCACTGCTTCTACTTCTTCCCCATCTATTTTCCAGGAACTGATTGGGCCTGTTGCCATTACCTTGGTTTTCTTGATATTGAGTCTCAAACCAGCTTTTGCACTCTCCTCCTTCAACCCAATCAAGAGGTTCTTTAGGTCTTCCTCACTTTCTGCCATTAGGGTGGTATCGTCTGCATATCTCAGATTGTTTATGTTTCTCCCAGCAATTTTAATCCCATATTGTGATTCCTCCATCCCTGCATTTCGCATTATGTGCTCTGTGTATAGATTGAATAAGCAGGGTGATAAAATGCAGCCTTGTCTTACTCCTTTTCCTATTCCAAACCACTCTGTCATTCCATGTTCTGTCCTAACTGTTGCTTCTTGGCTCATGTACAGATTTCTCAGGAGGCATATGATGTGCTCTGGTATTCCCATCTCTTTAATTACTTGCCACATCTTGTTGTGGTCCACACAGTCAAATGCCTTAGTGTAATCAATGAAACAAAAGTAAACTTGTTTCTGGTATTCCTTTGTTTTCTCCATGATCCAACGTATGTTGGCAATGTGGTCTCTAGTCCCCCTGCCTCTTCTGAAACCGGCCTGCACCTCTGGTAGTTCTCTCTCCACATGCTGCTGAAGTCTGTCCTGTATTATCTTGAGCATCACCTTGCTGGCGTGTGGGATGAGTGCAATTGTTCGGTAATTTGAGCAATTAGTGTTCAGTAAAAACTGATGTATTTCAGTGTGATCTAAAAATACCGTGAAACACATAATAGAGCCACCATTATTGTTCAATGGCACATGGGCTCTTGATACCTGGTTGCTGTCTTCATTGTCAACAGTCTTTAACAAACAACCATAAATGGTTCAGATGTTTATGCGCTTGCCAATATAATCTGAGTTTAACAAAATCTGGCTTCACTTCTGGCTTGACATATGTTTCTTAGAGATGTAGAAAATGCCACTGTGCTGCTTATGGATGCATATATTTTTGTGATGTTTCTTTTTTGGAGAAAAAATGATTTCATACTTGACTTTGGATGCCCAAAGTGTGAACTTATTGCCCATGTAATTCTACACGTGTTATTCTACAGAGCCGTCAGAGCCATGGCTCCAGTGCAGCTTTGACCAGCAGCTCGGCTGGTGAGGGAGGAGATGGGGAGAGACATTTGTAACACCTGGGGCCGCCTTGGCATCCCCAAAAGCTGCTTCCCCACTGCCCCCGCCACCAGAGCTGTCAGAGCCATGGCTCCAGTGCAGGTTCGATCAGCAGCTCAGCAGGTGATGGAGGAGACAGTGAGGGACATTCATAACACCTGGGGTACCTTGGCGTCCCCAAAAGCCACTTCCCTGCCACCCCTGCCACCAGAGCCACGGCCCCAGTGCAGAGCCCAGGACTTAAAAGCCAACCCTTCCTGAATAGTGAGGGGGGAAAAGTGTTGTTCTTGCCGATGCTGTCATGGCTCCTTCTCTGGCCCGGTTGGCCATGGGAAGTTTGAGCATTGCTGATGCCCATTTTGCATCGAGGTCACAAGAGTCCGCATCAGTGCTACTCCTGCTGACAATTTGGATGATGGAGGGTACTTTTATTGTCTTTTTTCACTGTATAATTGGCATTTTTTTTGGTGAGAAATGTATATCCCTGCTGAATTTTCTTTGTAATGATGTTATATTATACTGTGTAGATTATGTAATGCTTTGTATTTTGTTGGCCTCTGCACTTTATGTTGCTTATTATAATAATCATGATCCACTGCAGCAACTCCAAGCAATACTGGGAAGAGTTTTCTTTTCTCTTTTTACTTATTAAACAGAAAAAAGCACAATAATATACAAATACAAGATATAATAACATATAAAAAAAGAAGAAGAAAAGAGGGGAAAAAGAGAGAAAACTTAAATAACTGCTACATGCACCAACCACCTTAGTGGGACACTATACATGTTCTTATAATTATTCTATATATATATATAACATTTCATTTATATGTTTATATTTCTCCTCTCTTTCCAGAACGCTAAATATTCTGGTCCAGGCCTTACTCCTTTCCCCAATAAATTCACCTACTGGGATCAGTTTTCTGCTTCTTGAAATCCAGCATAATTGCAATACAAGCCCTAATAGAGGTGGAAAAAACATTTTCTTTTTTAAAAAAACCAGCCTTTTAAAACTGCATTTCCCAAGCTTCAGTTGGGGGTACTTCCTGGACAAATTTGGTGCCGTCTTTTTTTTTTTTAAAACACCAACAGTTTCATGTCTATTTAAAACTGCAGGGCCTGTGCATTGTAACCTCTGAGCTGCACCTCCAAAAGTGTAGTGGTTCATAACATTTTCAAACTTTGATCTGGTTTCTTGTTTGTCTTCACCCTTTGCCTTCTGTGCTTTAAAAATTTGGATCAAAAACCAGTCCACCAGGCAGACCAGAGCAGGAGACAAACCAAAAGACACATCAAAACAATGATTGAGTGTGTTGCTCAGCAGAGAGTTGCCAAGTTGGGAATCTGTTTGTGATTTTGATGTCATGACAATTCTGGCTCTTTGGCTATAAACAGAGATGAGCACTGAACCCTAGAGTCAGATACAATTGGCTTTTGAGCAAGGGTGACATTCCTGCTCTAAGTTAATAAGGTAGTTAACTCTTTATGAGTTGATTCTTTATTATGTGCATGCTACTTTTTTGCAGTAATTGAATTATCTTATAATTCTTCTAGCTATAGCTTTAAGATAAATTACTATATAAAGCCTTTAATAACCCAAAAGCTGAAATCCTGTAGTTTAATGTTGTCAAAGGTAAAGGTCACCCTTGCTCAAAAGCCAGTTGACTTTCTCCGATTCTAGGGTTCAGTGATAATCTCTGTTTATACCTGAAGAGCCAGTGCCATCTGCATGTTGCAGACATTTCCGTGAACATGTGGCAGGCATGCCTATACACTGGAGTGCACGGAACGCTGTTTACCTTCCCACCGAAGTGGTCCCTATTTCTCTATTTGCAATTTCTTGCTTTTGAACTGCTAGATTGGCAGGAGCTGGGACAGACGGGAGCTCAAACCATCATGCAGTACCAGGGTCTTTAACTGCTGACCTGCCACCTTCCAGTCAGCATCTTAACCACTTGAGCCAGCACAGCCCTTATTTAATGTTGTAGGCTACAACTAAGGTAGTTCCTCTGAATCTGAGCAGATTGAAGGTACAACTCATCTGAATATTTGATGTGTTCAGTTGTTAAACAACAGAATTTCAGCCACTGCTTTCCACAAGAGAAAATAGTATCTGGCATCCAAACAGTTAAACTAGTTTGTAAGATGTGAAAAGAGCAGAGAGAAACATTTAATGTTGTAGGCTACAACTAAGGTAGTTCCTCTGAATCTGAGCAGATTGAAGGTACAACTCATCTGAATATTTGATGTGTTCAGTTGTTAAACAACAGAATTTCAGCCACTGCTTTCCACAAGAGAAAATAGTATCTGGCATCCAAACAGTTAAACTAGTTTGTAAGATGTGAAAAGAGCAGAGAGAAACATTTAAATAAAACATCAGCATTGTCTTTTTTAATTATCGCTCCACTCTGATCATACCATTTGGAAACTTTTTATCTGAGCAGGAAAAAAATCACACAAAGCCTCAACTGTAGACTTTGTGCAGAATAAATATTAATATTTTAAAACAGCTTTGTATGAATATGCTCTCTGATTGGTTGGTCTTAGTCTGAAAGTATAAATTAATTTTAGTAAATAACTTTCCCAGAGCAATCTAAAGTGTCAGCTCACACAGATCCAAGTTATTTGCTTTAAATAATTTATCTGCACATAACACAGGCGTAAACTTTAGACTAGCAATTAGTATGACAGAATTGTAGCAATGAAATAGTCCCTTTGCTGGTAATGTTGGATGCACTCAGTTGATAAACTGGATAGCAATTCTGAATACAGCAAACGTAAAGTGCAATCTCTGTGGCTTGTTAACATTAGGTTTCTCTCATAGATGAATGTCTGTTGTCAGATTTCTCTTTGCTAAAGCTTCCTGTTTTACACATGCATGTGTACTATGCATTGACTGCAACATCCACTAATGTCTCATATCTATGAAAAAGGCTATTATAAATAAACAGTAATTAAGGGTCTCATGCTACTAGCTGAAACATCTTGGGGCTAGTGCAGCTGATACTATATTATTTGAGGCTGTGCTAAATCCAAACCCCTTCTAGCCTTGGGAAGTTGGAAAATGCTTAACTACCTAAACCTTAGGCTAACTATGTTGGCATAGTGGTTGTGACTCTGGGATGACAGATGTTTGGATTTCATGTAACACTACTCTTCCCCCACCTCTCCCTTTTTCTGTCAGTTGATTTCAGCTATCATAGAAAGTATGCCAGCAAACTGAGTTGTGCCAATGGATATGAGACCAGCCAGCACAATACAGTTCAACAAGTTAATTTCCATTCCAAACTCACTCCAGGCAGTATATCTGTAAATCCAGAGTGAACTTACTGCAACTGACATATTATTATTATTATTATTATTATTATTATTATTATTATTATTATTATTATTATTATTATTATTATTATTATTATTATTATCCTCAAATACACAGCCAACAAGATAACAGTGCTGGATTTTGTATCATAAATCACTAGTGAAACAGTCCAAAGCATTTAGGACTACATGATGTATCGGCGAATTATGTGAGCAGATGCCAGCAGGGCGGCCTTTTGCAGCTGACTGATGGTGATTTTGTCAACTCCAATTGTTTCTAAGTGCCTGCCTAGGTCTTTAGGCACAGCACCCAGTGTGCCGATTACCACTGAGACCACCTGTGCCGGTTTTTGCCAGAGTCTCTGCAGTTCAATTTTCAGATCCTGATATCAAGTAATTTTTTCAAGCTGTTTCTCACTGATTCTGCTATCACCAGGTATGGCAATGTCGATGGTCCATACTTTTTTCCCCTCCACAATCATAATATCTGGGCTATTATGCTCCAAAACCCTGTCAGTTGTATTTGAAAATCCCAGACTACTTTTGCATGTTCATTCTCAATCACCTTTTCGGGCTTATGATCCCACCAGTTCATTGCTGAGGGCAAATGGTATTTGTGACACAAATTCCAATGAATCATTTGAGCAACTGTATTATGGCACTGTTTATAATCAGTCTGAGGAATTTTCTTGCAGCAGCTATATGGTCTATAGTTTCATTGGCACTGAGAAAAGGAAAAATCACGGAAAGTGAAGGAACTGAAATGCCAAATGGGCAAGTCATTAAGTGTTATCAATCTGAAGCCTATAAATATCTGGGCATTTTGCAATTGGATTACATCAAACATGGGCAAGTGAAAGTGTGGTCACTAAAGAATACACTCAAAGGGTTGGAAAAGTTCTGAAAAGCAAACTGAATGGAGGCAATACCATCAAAGTCATTAACATCTGGGCTGTACCTGTTATCAGGTATACTGCTGGCATTATAAATTGGACTCAGGTGGAGCTAGATAGTTTGGATAGGAAAACAAGAAAACTTATGCATTACACCCTTGCAGTGATGTGGATAGGCTGTACTTACCTAGAAAATCAGGAGGTAGAGGTCTCTTGCAAGTGAAACATTCAGTTGAAGAAGAGAAATATGCACTAGCAGATTATGTTAAAAAAAAGGTGTAGAACCAGCTTTAATGGAGGTCAAGAACAAGGAGTTGCTTAAAACACAGCAAACAAAGAGTCAGTATAGGAAAACAACAATGCAAACACGGGCTGACAGCTGGTACAACAAGGCATTGCACAGGCAGTTCCTTGAAAAGATCGAAGGAAAAGTAGATGAGGAAAAGACCTGGTCATGGCTTACTAATAGAAAACCAAAAAAAGAGACAGAAGGTATGTGTGGCACCAAAATGGCTGCGGCGCACTTTGCTGGCCCCACCCCTGAGGCACGGCACAGCTAATGGAGTCAGGGGTGTGGCTGGATACCCCTTTATAAGGGGTGGCTGAGCCACCGGCCCGGCTCCTTGAATTCGGCTGGGCCACGGATGAGTTTACATGCCCAGTCGAACCTCTGCTCCATAGGAGTGGCCCCGCTACAGCCACCCTGCCCGGCAGCCCGGGTCGGCTGACTCAGGCTTCTCGCCACCTTCCTTGCGCCGGCCCTCTGCCCGGGAATGGGCTTGGGGCGTGTGCCTTTCTCCTTCGCTGCGTTTAGCGCGATTCGGGGTTGGGGCAGCCTCGCGGTGATCTCCGAGCTCAGCTGCGAGCTCTGCTTTGGGCCTAGTGGCACCAAGTCCACGCGATGCTCGCATGCGCCGGCATGGCCCCGGGCCGAGCCCTGCATGGAAGCCGCGCCGGTGCCTGACCAGGCCCACCCCACCGAGCCGGAGGGCTGGCGGGGCGGCGCGTCTTCCCCCCACAGTCTAGGCTGCTGGAGGAGCTAGCTTTTGGCTGTGAGCAGGTTCCTGCCATGTGTCGCCTGCCCGGACCGGGCTTGGGGCTGCACGGCTCTGCTCTGGCATTTCGCCTCAAGGTTGCTGGAACTGGGCGAGCTCCCATCTTCTGGCCTGGTTCCTGCCGGCCTGGCTGTTCGAAGGCAAAGGATAGCACGTAACTGACTGGTGCTGCTTCGGCAAGAAAGGTGGATACATTCCATGCACTCCAGTGTTCAGTCATGCCTGCCATGTGACCACGGGAGATGTTTGTGGGTGCTGGCAATGTCAGCTCCTTGGCTGTGCTCAGGGAGTCGGACATGCCTGGCTTTCAAGCAGGGGAGACCTTCTGGCCTTTCCTGGGGGTCCTGAGTGTTGAGTGCTCAGCACTGGCCTACCGATTCCACCTGTTGGGACACCTTTGTAATGTGCAGCTTGCCTAAGGATTCCCAAAGTTGATTCCTTTCCCGGGAGGCATAGCGGGGAAACGAATGCCCAATTCCTGTTCCACAGTTGGATGCTGTTGTGCCCGGCGTTTGCGGGCAATGGCCCAGACACCGATGAGCCATGCGGCGACGAGTCTTGAATTAACAGTATAGTCAAGATGAGCTTGTGGAGTGTCCCATGCAAAGAGATGGCTGTACAGTCCCAGGGTATTGCCCCCCCCCCCCGACCCTTGCTGCATCGTGGCCATGTACTGGCTAGCGTAGGAGTGTTTCATAGTGGAGGAGGCCCCGGCTTAGCACGCTTCTGGCCACCGGTATGGATAGGGAGGTGTGAATATGGTCCGGCCCACACTTGTTTCCCTGTGGGGCTTGTGTGGTGTCTCCCCAGCGGTGGCTCCTTGGCACGAAGCAGTGGCCCAATGGGCAATTATAACTAACCAACCATAACAGGGCATATATTTATTTAATCAATGTAGAACTGGATTCAAGGGTACAGCCACTACTGTGTGCATTTGCAGGGTCGCTCGGAGCTTGCATGCGAGATATGAAGTGCCTACAGAACTCGGCGCAAATGGTGCTATGCACATGGTGCAGGTGCACAGAACTGGGGGGAACTTGACACCTAACTTACTTTACTTACAGCGAGGAAGTGTGTTAATTGGGTAGCATGTGCACGGCGTTACCAGGGGTATTGTTGTTGCTTTCTCCCCGCAGCTATTCCAGGTTCCGGCCCCTCATGCCGGGGCTGATAACTTTCTTGCACTGCCAGGCTTGGCTACATACATATGGGGCCTTCTCAGTGTCTGTTAGCAATATACCCGTAATGGCCCTACCCTCGCCTGGTGTTCTATTTTGCTAATTTAGCACCCGCATGGTTTTCTCTTTACACCTGACTGCAGCTCCCCCTCGATGTAATGTCCTTCTTACCGGGCTCTGGACCGCCCTCGCAGCTTTAGATTCGCTCGAGTCCTTTGGACAATGTATTTCTCCCATAAGTGCCATATGATAGTGGCCGGCACAAGGGGTGGTGTGGATCTGTTCTTTTTTGATTGGCTGTGCTGCTGTTGTTCCGGTGGACTCCTTGCTGGTTCTTTCCTTTCCTTTTCTCTTTCAGCCCATGGGCATGCGGGGAAGCGGGTGTGAACATGGAGAGTTCATCGCAGCGGTATCACTTGGTCAGTCTGCTACACCACCTTGTTCCTGAAGGATGTACATTTGGGGCTCCTCGCCGTTGCACTTTGGAGGTGGTATGGATCCCACGTGATGTGGGGGCAGGGACTGCTCCCTTCATGAGGTGCATTGGGGACCCTAGTTCGACTGACAAGTTCAGGTTTCATTTGGTAGGGATCAGCTTGGTGTTTCGCATGGGCTCGTAATTGCCCCTCACTAGTCAAGGGGACCTTGCTCTAATGGGTCCTCGCTGGCCGATAGGTCCTGATTGTATGACCCCACAGTGTCCCTCGTTCACTGACGATGGGGTAGGGCACATTCTATATTTACCAGGACCGGCAGTCTATTCACTGGACAGTAGCCCGGGACTTGCCTAGCGGGTCCCGGGGACAGTTGTCCGACAGCCTTTGTTCCGTATAGGCATCTTGTCGTGTCAACCGGACCCGGCAGTCTGTTACAGGGCCGTTGCACGTTGTCTTTCAAGTAGATGGTTGGGGACAGCAGTTCAACACCTTAGTGTTCATAGGGCAGTAGCCTGGTGGTTCGGCATACATGGTTCTGGGGCAGTGCCCCCCTTTTTTCCCTTTTGCTCACAGGGCGGTAGCCCGGTATTTGTCCGAACAGGGTCAAGAACAGTAGGCCATCATTAGCCTGGTAGTTTGGCACCCAGGTTTCTGGGGCAGTAGTCCGACACCTGTGTGCGGATGGGACAGTAGCCCAGTTTTTTGGTCGGATAGGGTTTGGGGACAGTAGCCCAACATCCCTTGTTCTGATCGGGCAGTAGCCCGGTCTTTTACCAGTCATGTTCTTGGACAGTGGTCTGACTGGTTTGGGGTTAATACTCCAACCTAGGTAGTGGACAGTAGCCCAGCGGGTTTCGGGGACAGTAGGGGACAGTAGTCTAACATGGTTCATGGACAGCAGTCCACTAGTTTTCTTGTACACCGTGGTCTGTGGGCAGGAGGCCAACAGGGTTTAGGGACGGTAGTCCACCATAGTTCGTGGACAGTAGTCAAAAAGTGGGTCATGGCCGGTAGCCCAATATCCTTGTGCTCGCAGGGAAATTGCCACCTCTCCTATCACCCCGTTGGGTCAGTACTGGCCACAGGTGCAGAGCATTTGGCCCGAATGGTACCACGTGTGTCCTACCGGGGGTGTTGATCCTTGGGGCATTGGCTGGGCCCACAGGTCCGTCAACAGGGCAAGACAGCAGTCTGTATCGCTGTGAAAGGGTGCATTTATCAGCCAGAGATATGGACCTCTTTGTAACGTCCTTGCACACAACCGGGCCCACAGGTCCGTGGACGGGTCAGTGGCCTGTTACCTTTACGCCAACACTTTGTGGACAGTGGTCTCATGTCCCCTTATCTGCATACAAGACATAAGAACATAAGAACAGCCTTGCTGGAACAGGCCACAGCCCATCCAGTCCAGCATTCTGTCTCACACAGTGGCTCACCATTTTCTTCAGGGTATTCCCAAGGAGATGTCTTCACCTGCTTAGGATTCCCTGGAAATGGCATTGAGAGATATCCTGCCTATCTCTACAAGTCTATATTGAGGTGCCAGGGTGCATTTATCAGCCAGAGATAATGACCTCTTCTCAACATCCTTGCATGCAACCGGGCTTGCAGGTCCGTGGACAGGGCAGTGGCTGGTTACTTTATGCCAACGCTTTGGGGATGGTGGTCCCACAGCCCCTGATCCGCATACAAGACCGCAGTTTGTATCACGGTGTCAGGGTGCATTTATCAATCAGAAATATGGACCTTTTCTCTACATCCTTGCACACAACCAGGCCCGCAGGTCCGTGGACAGGGCAGTGGCCCATTACTTTCTGCCAACGCTTTGGGGACGGTGGTCCCACAGCCCCTGATCCACATACGAGACCGCAGTCTATATCGCGGTGCATTTATCAGCCAGAAATATGGATCTCTTCTCTACATCCTTGCATGCAACTAGGCCCGCAGGTCCGTGGACAGGGCAGTGGCCGGTTACTTTATGCCAACGCTTTGGGGATGGTGGTCCCACAGCCCCTGATCCAATACAAGACTGCAGTTTGTATCACGGTGTCAGGGTGCATTTATCAACCAAAAATATGGACCTCTTCCTTGCACGCAACTGGGCCCGCAGGTCCGTAGACAGGGCAGTGGCCCATTACTTTATGCCAGCGCTTTGGGACGATGGTCCCACATCCCCTGGTCTGCATACAAGACTGCGGTCTGTATTGCGGTGAGGGAGTGCGCTTATCGGCTGGGGGTATGGATATATTCTTAACATTTTCATCTATGTGCGGCCCCCTGCCCCAGTAGCACTTTGCTCATGCACCTTTTTCTTTCTCTTTCTTTCAGCTCCGGCATGTCCAAAGCGGCCTATGAGGGTGTGGATTGTCCGGCGCAGCTACGTGTTCTGGGCTGCCTACCACGCAGTGTCCGCTTCGTGGGGCACTCATCTGGGCTTAGGCGCAGTGGCACTGATCCGATCGTTTGGCTTCCACGGGATGCGTTGGCACGTATTGCTCCTGTTCCTGGGTGTGGGTGTGGGTGTGACAGAGAGTGCAGACCAAGGGAGTGGACTTCTGCCAGGTTTCTTGACTTTTTTAAAAAAACTTGTGCTGCACACGCTGGATTCATGATAGTTGGGCTAAACTCTTTTTATTGGTTTCTCTATTTTGAATTGGTTAGTGCTGAGCAAGGTTTTCTCCCTGTGTTCATAGGACTGGCACTGAAGGAAAGTGCCTTTTATGTCTGCTAAAGCAACCAAGGTGAATGTTCAGAGGCTTTCACTATTGTGTTGCTGAGATTTGGTTTGCTAGTTTAATGTTTGATTCAATTTGGTGCTGCAGTGCAATTAGCCTGGTGATGCTATGACTTAACCTACAGAGAACTTAGTTGGAGCCTAGCTTATTTACATGGCTGTCACTGTAATTTATTCATCTGGGCTTGGATTTCTTAATTCCCAATTCCTTCCTAGACAGTTCTGAAGGATAGTGTGGCAGGCAGGCACCACATGGTGTTACTACATTGGGTGAGTGCCACTGGGCAGGTGGCTGGCTGGACAGGCTAGACAAGCTGTTAGGAGCATGCTGCAAAGCCAGGCTTATAAGTAGATGGTGTGTGTTGGTTAGTATGTTGGGGGACAACTTGTCTACCCTTTGCATTTTTTCCATTGCTTTTCTTTATTTTATTTTTGAGAAGCATGGAGAAAGATGATTAGCAGGGTATGTATGATGGCAGTGGTGGTTCAAGGAAGATGTGGTGGGTGAGTACTTCCTCTCTGCAAATTTGTCTGCTAGAACATGAGAGTTTGCTATCCAGCCTTGGGGGCCCTCCCAGGACTCTGCCACAGGCAGTATGATTGCAGTGCCAGAGCTTAGTGTAATGATGACAATGCCACAGCTCACCCTGCTCAACAGGTAGAGACCTGTACTTGTCTCCACCTGCTGGTCCCAAAGGAAAGCAGCAGGCCCCTCTGGGGATGGTGGAGTTGACAGTAAGGGTGTTGTCTGAAAAAAACTACTGAGGTGTGGGTTATATCTAGGTGGACCAGACATCAGTACCTGGTCCATCATCTGCCTGATGAGGTAGAGGAAGAGTCAAGATGTACAATGATAGATAAATAGCCTTCTTTTTGATCTGGTAAACGCCAGTGGACTCCCTCCACATAGGCCTCATCAGGGCTCAAACCTCAAGTTTCTCATGTGGAGGAGAGTCAGTCAGCACTTGTTCCTTGCTCTCCCCCACCCCCAATGTAATTTCCAGTCAAGATGTGAAATTGGTGTGAGAAACCCATGGGCCATACAGTTCCAGATAGATATGGCAAAACAAATGACAGCTTGAAATTTGACATCAATGGCAGGAGTCAAGATGGTCTACAGGATTCCCTTTTGTGCTCTATAACATTCACAAAGAGATACTAAGCAAGAGAAAATTCCAGAAAAAAACCTTTTTTTAAAATCAGTTAACCACTTCTCATTCAAACAAAAACTATTGTCACAGCTGTTTTTCTACATGTTCTCTAGGTATCTATTCTTTGGAGCCACAAAGTAATCAAAATGCCTAGAAGAAATTACCAGAAAAGAGAATATTACTTGGGTAAATTGTGATGATGGGGCAGTAGGAAAAGAGGGGGGCATAACATGAGATCAGTTGGCTTGGTAAAGGAATTAACAGGTATTGGTTTTCAAGACCTAAGCAGAACTTACTATGAAACACAATATTGTTAAGAAGGGGAAGGGGACAGTATGAAGAGGGTGACAGAACATGAGATGCTGTTGGTTTACAAACTCTGAGTAGAGTTATTAATTATAAGTTATTTTGGAGTTCATAAAGTCATCAGAGGTGACTTGATGGAACGGAACAACTTTGGAGTTTTATATTTAAATTACCAACCAATTATATAGTGACAAACTGACTGGAATCCATGAGGTATGAACTGGAGAGTATGACATAATATGAGCACCAAAGCACTACTAACATCAGGTAAAATTATCCTCAGCCACAAAGCAATAAACAATAATTTCATAATTTAGATAAGTGAGCATCTTAATATTTGTTCAGTATTTTAAAAATATTTTAATAGGGCTAATATATTTTAAATATATGCATTTTTTATTAAAAAAAACAATATTTATTTATCTGATTTTTTTTAATCACATGAACTTTCCTTGCAAGCATGAATCCCAAACAGCCAAGAAGGAATTACAAGTTAGCTGAGATTCAGTCAACAGAGTCCTGACTGATAGTTTCAAAATTTCAGATTATTCCAGATGTGAAACTGTTTGTTGTTTTTTTTCTTGGAATGCATGTGAGATAAAACTATTTGGTCTTCTTAGGTAAAATGTTTTTTTTTAAATCATTACTTAAAACAACTGGTCCAAATTTCCCCAAATATGGCACAGATCAAGAGCAGATAGTTTGCTATAACTGTGCCTAATTTGTTGCTGATCTGAAGCCCAGTTTAAAAGTCATACGTTTTTGTTTATCACCATTTTAATAATTACTTTATAGAATGTAATTTGCTCTGTCAGCACAAGGTCATAAAATAATAATTGAAATTAAACTGTCTGTGTTGACTTTCTTTCCACTAGATGGCAGCAAAATGACCATAGATCAAAGAGGTACAGCACAATATTAAGTATAGTGGATAAATAATAATAATAATAAAACATTCTTTGCTCTTAGTATGAAAAATAAGCATAGCTGGGAACCATAAGGTTTAAAACCATAATAAAGTTAAGAAAAAGCCAGACTGGTTTTTCCTGTATTAAAAATAGAGATGTATTTTTATATAATAATTACCATGACATGTAACAGAAGTGCATAATATATGATTGTGTGCTAAAGGCAGTGACAATCAAATGTATAATTAAACAACTGCTGTTTTCTACTGTATTACATTGGATGCAATCATGTTTCCAAACTTGTTATCATCAAAGATACACTGATAAATGCTTAAAAGCAGTAGATAGAAACAACATATGATTAAATTACAAACAAACAATTCCTAGGGCTTGTGACTGTTTTCACTGGTTGAAAGATAATGTAAATATACGTTGAATTTAGACAAAGATGTAGAAGAAGGAAAGAATATTAACAATCATTAAAAATTTCATGTGGCCTGGCAAATATATTCAACATTAGGGTAAGAAAAATATTTCTATCATTTTGTCAATTTATGGTTTTCCAAGTGACATAAAACTAGGCTTATGGTTTTTACAAAATTGTTGTATTCCTAATTTTGTATGGCTAATACAATAATTTTATTATGCTAATAATTTTAGCATAATAGGGTTTTTTTTACCTTGGTGTATGATTTGTTTCTACTATATCTCAAATATAAGTTTTCTAAATAAAACAAGACATTTTAATATCTGCTTGGCTGTTATACAACTGGTTTTCTGTCCAGACATGGAACAAAAGCTTTAGGAAGATATCTTGGAGACTTGTTGAAGTTGCAATAATTTATTGTACACAAATACAAATTCATTCCTAGAAGAGGAATGTTTGTTGTTAGACTTATCCACAGCCTTCTATAATACTTGAATTATATAGTAGTAGGACCTGAGTAAGAGGTTGATGTGTTAGACCTTTTAACTAGACATTATGCCCACCACCCTAACAATGGGACCTCAAGTATAATATTTAGCACAGTCACACACATGATGCATCAAAACTTGGAGGGACAGAGTAAGATCATTATGTCATGCACATTACAAAGCGGCAACAGAGCACTACCTGTGATGAGTAAGAAGCAGATTGGCAACATGTTGGTCATGCTAAAGAACAGTGTTTGGAGGTGTGTGCAGATGGGTCAGGAGGATGCACCATGGGGAAGCTACAGTTTCAGAAAGCTGCCACTCTGCTTAGTGTGGTGTGGTTCCTTCTCAGGGAGTGATCAGGTTGAATTCCACAGGCACCTAAACTACTTCATCCTCTCCTACCAGTTGTCTTATAGATCTACCATGTGTCAGAAATTTGTGCCTGCCCTTTGTAAGGCAGCTTGAGATCTCATGAAGATGACAGTGAATTAAGTTATAACTTGTGGAATACCTTGAGCAGGTGGTACAGGATTCTCTTGCTCACTACAAACTGAAGAGCATCAGATGAGGTCATTTCTGAATCTGACCAAGGTCAGCCTGGGGAGGAGAGACAATTAGGGTACTGCTTTTAGGTTATGTTGTGATCTTAGTTTCGAGTTAGCAGTGCCCAACATGGCTTGGTGTTCTAAAGGAAAGGGGTTAGTAGGCTTGCAATACTGTACATCAGCCACAACCTTCATCTCATGGTCAAGCATGCTCTGCCTCTGAGACTTGAGAAGCCCACTCAAAACATTGAATTAAGGGAGCTTAGTTCTATTCTGGAGAGCTGCAGAAAATATTGCAAACCAGTTCTAGCACAGCATGAAGAGTGGTGACCAGGAAGAGTTAGGTGCCCAGGAGCACATCCTGGTCTGTGACGTTGGCATTCACTTAAACTCCACATGTGATGTGCAAGTTGACATTCACTTAAATACCACATGTGATGTACAAGTTCAGCAGTCCATGTGGCTTCAGAGGTAGATAGAGGGATTCTTGGCCCCACTAAACATTGCTTTTGCTTAGAGTATTAGGTGCAGAAGAGGGACGTGTGACCAGCCTTTGGTGTCATTGCTGTTTGAGCAGCTGTCCTTCCCCCTTCCCTATCAGCATGCAAATATGTGTGGTGGTATTCATACCTGGCAGCTAATGACACACAATTAGGTAGTTGTTGCATTAGTACAAATGTACTAATTCCCTTTCTTCCACTTGCTTTGATTCATTCATATTAATTTTTCAATATAAATTGGAAATATTTAGCCTCTTTTGGCTCTTGTAATGAACAGTTTGTTCTCTTTACACAAGTAAAAGAAATTTTGTCATGAAAAGAATGCTGTCAGCAGTAGCTTTCCATTTATACACATCATTTCCAGACTTTGTCTATGTGGAAAGCTTTGAAAACACTCAGATTGAGTTTTTGACCTGCAACAAGATTTGAGAGCAAATGGTCTCACATTCAATAGATCTCTCTTAATTTAAAGGGAATTGCTCTCCCATTAAAGGAGAGTATTTGTAATCTGGGCATGCATCTTGACCAGTCACTCACAACAGATCTCTGTGGCAGTCAGGTCCGCAATTCCTATCTCTAATGCAATGCCTAGCTCTGCTCATTCCTGGATTGGAAATCCCTGGTGACACTAATTTATGCACTGGTAGTCTTCGGAATCAGCTATTGTAACATTTTCTATGTAGAGTAACCCTTATACTTGGCACAGAAAGTTCAGTGGATATAGAATGGAGCAGCCAGTCTGTTTGTTGTTATTGGTTGGCTCATTCACATCAATCTGGCTTTAGCTAGTTGGCTTTGGCTACCCATGATGTTCCATGACAGATTCAAAGTGTTGGTTATCACATATAAAGCTTTTAACAGTTTGGAACCATGCTATCTGAGGGAACACCTCTTTCTAAGGAATTATACTTTTCCACCCAAATGTTCAAACTTTGGGTGGTCACCCCAAAGTAGGCAAGAAAGGAGGTAAGCAGATCCAGAGTACTGTAGCCCTCAGGCTTTGGAATTAATAATTAGCAGAAAATAGATCTGCTTCAACTTTGTTGGCATTTCAGAAAGCTTTGGAAACAGTTCTGTTTCATGAAGTATTCCCCTATTAATATGCTAATTTTTACTCTACTTCATTGTTGTGCACCTTTTTGGATATGGTTTAGGTATCTCTCCTAGCTGTTTTAATGATGCTCTGATGCCAGTGGGCTATGGTCTATTTTTCTATTGCTTTATTGTTTGCTATTGTTTCATGTGTTTACAGTTATAAACCACCCAGAGTGGTGTTTACCAATGGGGCAATAATCAATCAATCAATCAATCTGCACTGTGGTGGCTTAGTGGATAAGATGTGAGCTTTAAGACTGGAAGGTCAGGGTTCGATACCCGAGTGCTGCATGACGGATCTTGCGGACGGATCTCCCACTGCTCACCTTTTGGCCCCATCATCACCCGGAGGAGGAAGACCGGACCAGCTGTGGCTACTTGGGCAGTGGAGGATGCTCCCATCCACCTAACTCTGGGTCTCACCTGCCCGAAAAAGGATAAAGGCAGCTGCAGCCTGGAACCACGTGGAAACTCCTGCCACTCACCTTCAGGCCCCATCATTGCCTGGAGGAGGAGGACCAGACCAGCTGCACCCACTCGGGCAGTGGAGAATGCTCCAGTCTGCCTAATTCTGGGCCCCGACTGCACGGAGAAGGATAAAGGCAGCTGCAGCCTGGGACCATGAGGATGCTCCCGCTGCTCACCTTCAGGACCCATCATTGCCCAGAGGAGAAGGACCAGACCAGCTGCGGCCACTCGGGTGGTGGATGATGCTCCCGCTGCGACAATGGGCGACGGGACCCTCCACCACCAGCCACATTAGGACCCCCCTTTGGGGCATAAAGGGCTGCTATGGCGGCACATGGCAGGATTCCCCACCGCCACTGCCATCCTTAGACTTGGCTACGGCCGGAGTAGAGAGGTTGTTGTATTATGGAATTGTTTTACGTTATGTTATGTGCTCTTGGGAACTCTTTCTATTATTATATTGTATTATGATGTATTGTTTTTCATAGACTGAATTTTTGTATATTGTATTATTATTAGTGTGCATTTATTTTGTACTAGCAGGGGTGCCCAGCATTGCCCAGGGCCAAATTTTCACTTAGACACATCGCACCCCCACACAACACCCCCACAGAATACACACACACACACAATTCACACACACACACACACAACACACACATGCCACAAAACAAACACACCCGACACATAACCACCTGAGCCACACGCATCACACATGGCACAACACACTCACACAACAAACACACACACAAACTGACACACAACAGACACATCCTGACACACAACAGACATACCCTGACACACAACAGACACACAACAACCCCATGACACACAACACCCACCCACCATACCCAGACACATCACACATGATGCAACACACCCACAGAAAACAGACCCACACAACACACACCCGCACACTACCCCCCCCACAATACAGCACACACCCACACAATAAATACCCACACATGATACACCCACACAATACACCCACACAACACACACCCGCACACTACCCCCACACAATACAGCACACACCCACACAATAAATACCCACACATGATACACCCACACAACACAAAACACACACACCACAGCCACGCACACCACACATGACACAACACACTTGCACAACACACACACACACACACTGCCAGTTACCCGGCATTGTTGCTGCCGCACAGTGTGCAGGCCTCGCGGCCATGCCCCCCCAAAGGAGCCCCCTGTACGCCTGCCCAGGAGGGCAGAGGATGCTGGCTATCCTAAGGGAGGCTCTCTGGTGGGGGGCGTGTGGAGGCATCCTGCAGCCCCCCCATGTGGCTACCCCCCACACCACCCATTGTGGCCCATAGGAGGGTGGAGGAGGCAGGGTGCGATGGAGGTTCCCTCAACATGAACCCCGGCCCATGCCCACACCCCCACAGGGAGGGTCTCCATCCTCTGCAACCCAGGCTCCTGCTCAGGCACAACAGTCTTGGCCTAGGGCCTGCTCTGCTGCTCCCGCTGGCCAGGGTTGTGCCCTTCCCTCTCTAGAAGGCATCTGGCATACGGGTGTGCAGTTCGGCCATGGTGTTCTGGAGAAGGGTCACCCACCCTGCCTTCCCTGGAGTGCAGTGGACCATCGGAGGCCAGATGGTGCTGCCACCTCCTGCTGGCTTGGCGGCTGGGTCCTCCAGGTGAAATGGCAGCCCACCAACCCCTGAAACAGGCTGCTGCTTCTCCTTGCCAGCACACCTGCTCAGCCAAGGTTGGCGTTCCCGGTTCCCCCCATTCTGCTGGAGCTGTGCTGCGGACTCCACCTCCTCCTGCCCATGGTGCTATCCAGGTGATGGGGAGGACAGTGGTGAATCCTTCATGCTCCCCCCCCCCCCAGCAGCTGAGGCCTGGCCAGCCTTGCAAAGCCTCCCACTCCTGGGAGTTTGTATTTCTGTGAGAGGAAATGCAGCCCCGGTGCATCCTGAGTAGTGTAGGTCTTTGGGTGGGCTGCCCCCATTGGGAAGAATGGGGAGCAGGACTACAGCTCTCTGTGGTCTCTCCTTAAACTCCATTGTGGAACTGCCTCCTCGGAGGGGTGCACTGTCCCTGAGTGCAAAGGCCACTGAGAGCTGTAGTTCCACTCTCCATTTGTCTCAATGGGGGCCGGCCACCCAAGGAACTATGATCCCCAGGATGCACCAGGGCTGCTCTTCCGTTGCTGTTTGGTTTTTGCCAGCCAGTGGGGGAGAAGGGCTTTGTGGCCCATTTTCAGGGTGACAAACCCCAAAATCAGCTGCCACTCCCCCGCACCAGCCACCCCAGGCACCCAAGGTAGGCAGGTGCAAGGTTCTGGGGTGGTGGGTGCCAAGGTGATGTGGTGCATGAGTAACAAGGGCCAGGACACCTTGGTTTTAGATATATAGATACAGATACTGTTGATTTATGCTGTGATTGTTGTGAGCCACCCTGAGTCAGCATATGCTGAGTGGGTGGCATACAAATTGAATAAATAAATAAATAAATAAAATGAAAGGAGCCTAATGTGGGCATGCCCTGAGCAGAGTTTCTCCAGCAAACATTCTTTCAAACCAGAGTAATTTCTGACACAAAATTCAATCAATCAATCAGACAGACAGACAGACAGACAGACAGACATCTGCTTGACATCTTGTCAAGAGATTAACTGGGATAGAAAGGAGCACACTAGCCACTCAGCCATTCTACCTAAAATTCATTGCAGGTGGAAGTGAATGTGCTGTGACTGGGAAAATCTCCCTATCTGGCTTAGAATCCTTAAACCACTTAGCATTCATCATCATTATCCTCATTAGGTCCTGTGTGAAACACTTTGGGCAGCGAGTGTTCTGGTTATTCGCAATAGCTTTGGCATCATCCCAAGAGACAATAATGGTTTTAAGATCTTCCTTAAGCATTTGGCACCAAGTTTTCTTAGGGCAGTCTCTTTTTCTCTTTCCCCCCGGGAGGTATCTATTGTAGTGCATTTACTCTTTCCCCCGGGAGGTATCCATTGTAGTTCAATTCCTCTTTCCTCCAGGAGGTATTCCAGTTAGTATTCCAGGGATAGAATTAAAAATTCTGTGCTTTATTTTAATTATTATTTTTTGCACACCAACACTGCAACATAGAAATGGAAAACAATCACAAAATAAATGACTATTAACATGATCAGGTCTAGGACTGGAGAAAGTACCACAAAGAACACATTATCAAGAAGGGAACAAACTGTAGAATTTTATAAAAAAATATTTAAATATGTGGTTGAAAATATAAAAAGACTTTTTAAAAGTACAGTTGTAAAAGAAGATTCAAAATCTCCAAAAAGATTGCAAAGTATTGAAGTAACTCCATTCTATTATTCAAAAGCAAGAATATGTAATTCGCAAACAATTTCCCATAAAATAATAAAGGATAGCTAATAACTATTTTTCTTACATGGCACCAGGGCTTAGGCCAGTGTTTCCCAACCATTGGTTTTTGTACTTCAATTCCCAGAAGCCTAAGTCAGTACATTGACTGATCATTGCTTTGGGGACTTGACTTAGGCTTCTGGGAATTGAAGTCCAACAACCAAAGGTTGGAAAACGCTGGCTGAGGCAGAGTTAAGCAAGCAAATAGACACCAAAGATCTAGAATCTGGCTGTTAGCCTTTTTGACAGCTTGATTTTATACTCATCATTCATCCTTCTCTCCTGTTCTACCAATCAGATCTCATAGTTTCCCAAAACTTCTTGAACCAAGTAATTCTGATGAAGTAACTTGTTCTATGGTTCTATCTCTCTTCCAGATTCTACCAGTTTCTTTCCCTTGGCAATTAACTGACTTCTTGTAACTTTGCTGTAACAACCTTGAACAACATTCTGTCTCACAGAGATAAGGCTTCAAAGGTCTCCATCCCAGCCCCCAAACACTCAGCTTTGTACCACTATGTTCTTAGACTGGTTTTTTTTTAAAAAAAAATCAGAGAGACTTCAGATTATCATGGTGACACAATTTTCCTGATCCTGTGATAGATCCCATGCAGGATTTCTCCACTAACTTGGCATGTATTTGCCTAGCTGATTTATCTGTGGCCATTTAATGATGAAGTGATAAGAGATGAGAAGACCTTACTTATAGGAAGTGATGGTAACGGTAGCATTCCCTCCCCCAGTAGGGATTTCTGTTCCTTTATGAAGGAAAATTGGGGGGGGGGGCACAATCCTCACATTCCAGCAACATTTTGCTGCTCCTGTGCCCCTTCCTGCTGCTGTCATTCAGTGGCTCATTGGTCACTGTTGGCAAATTAAACACTTCCCTTGACTGTCTGAGGAAAGCTGTGAGCAATACATTTTTTCTTATTTTTGGTAGGCAATCACTGCAGAGTAACTGTTATAATATAAAATGAGTTATAATCTAGGAATCTTAACATAAACAAGAGCTATAGTTTATCTGATCATCACCAGACAGTCAGAGGAAGTAATTAATTTGCCAGCATTGAAGAGTGGCTCATTAGCTGCTAAATTTTACCAGCTATTTACAGTGGCAAACATGCCCTCAAGAATTGGATAAATGTCCATGTAGAAAGAAAGTTGACCAGTTCTATGAGGACCTATAACACCTCATAGAACAGCCACCAAGAAATGATGTCCACATTATCTTAGGAGATTGGAATGCCAAAGTAGGAAATCAACAAGTAAATGGAATAACAGGCAAGTTTGATCTTGGAACACAGAATGAAGCAGGGCAAAGATTGCAGGAGTTCTGCCAAGAGAATGCACTAGTCATAGCAAACACCCTCTTCCAGCAACACAAGAGGCGACTTTACACATGGACATCACCAGATGGCCAGCATCGAAATCAGATTGATTACATATTCTGCAGTCAAAGATGAAGAACCTCCATTCAGTCAGCAAAAACAAGACCTGGAGCAGACTGTGGCTCAGATCACAACCTACTGATCGCAAAATTCAGGCTTAGACTAAAGAAAATGGGGAAAACAATCAGACCAGAGAGAAATGACCTACACAACATCCCTAAAGAATACACGGTGGAGGTCATGAACAGATATAATGTCCTGTACCGGATAGACAGAGTACCAGAAGAATTATGGACAGAGACATGGGACATCATGCAGGAGGCAGCAAGAGAAACCATACCAAAAGAAAAGAAGCGTAAGAAAGCAAAGTGGTTGTCTGATGAGGCTCTTAAAATAGCAGAGGAAAGAAGGAATGCAAAAGTCCAAGGAGAAAGAAAAAAATACAACCACCTGAATACAGAATTTCAAAGAAAAGCACGGAGAGATAAGGAAAAATACCTGAATGAACAGTGCAAAGAAATGGAGGGAAAGAACAAAAGAGGCAGGACTAGAGATCTTTTCAAAAAAATTGGGGAAATCAAGGGAACATTTAAAGCAAAAATGACCATGATAAGGGACAAAGATGGAAAGGAGTTAGCTGAAGCAGAAGGGATCAAAAAAAGATGGCAAGAGTACACAGAGGAATTCTACAAAAAGGACCTCAACACTCCTGATAATAACAATAATGAGAAATTTGAACTTGAACCAGACATTCTGGGGAGTGAAGTCAGAAAGGCCCTAAAAAGCACTGTAAACAATAAAGCTAGTGGAAATGATGGTATCCCAGTTGAATTTTTCAAAGCCCTAAAAGATGATGGAATCAAACTACTGCATTCAATATGCCCGCAAATTTGGAAAACAAAACAGTGGCCACAGGATTGGAAAAGATCAGAGTACATTCCAAACTCAAAAAAAGGCAATGTCAAAGAATGCTCAAATTACCGAACAATTGCACTCATTCCACATGCTAGCAAGGTGATGTTCAAGATAATACAGGATAGACTTCAACAACATGTGGAGAGAGAACTACCAGAGGTGCAGGCCGGTTTCAGAAGAGGCAGGGGGACTAGAGACCACATTGCCAACATACGTTGGATCATGGAGAAAACAAAAGAATACCAGAAACAAGTCTACTTTTGTTTTATCGACTACACCAAGGCTTTTGACTGTGTGGACCACAACAAAATGTGGCAAGTAATTAAAGAGATGGGAATACCAGAACACCTCATATGCCTCATGAGAAATCTGTACACAAACCAAGAAACAACAGTTAGGACAGAGCATGGAATGACAGAGTGGTTTGGAATAGGAAAAGGAGTAAGACAAGACTGCATTTTATCACCCTGCTTATTCAATCTATACACAGAGCACATAATGCACAATGCGGGGATGGAGGAATCACAATATGGGATCAAAATTGCTGGGAGAAACATCAACAATTTGAGATATGCAGACGATACCACCCTTATGGCAGAAAGTGAGGAAGACCTAAATAACCTCTTGATTGGATTGAAGGAGGAGAGTGCAAAAGCTGGCTTGAGACTTAATATCAAGAAAACCAAGATAATGGCAACATGTCCGATCAGTCCCTGGAAAATAGATGAGGAAGAAGTAGAAGCAGTGACAGATTTTACTTTCCTGGGATCTAAGATCACTGCAGATGGCGACTGTAGCCATGAAATAAAAAGATGACTGATTATGGGGAGACAAGCTATGAGAAACCTGGGGAATATAGTGAAAAGCAGAGACATCACCTTGAAAACAAAAATTCGCATAGTCAAAGCAATGGTATTCCCAGTGGTAATGTACGGGTGTGAGAGCTGGACCATTAGGAAGGCTGAGCGCAGAAGAATAGATGCTTTTGAGATGTGGTGTTGGAGGAGAGTCCCGAGAGTCCCTTGGACAGCAAAGAGAACAAATAGGTCAATACTGGAGGAAACCTGACTGTTCATTGGAGGGACAAATAGTGAAGATGAAGCTAAAGTACTTTGGACATCAAATGAGAAGGGAGGACTCACTTGAGAAGGCCTTGATGCTAGGAAAGGTGGAGGGCAAGAGAAGAAGGGGCGTCCAAAGCTGAGATGGATAGATGGTATTGTGGACACAATGGGCACAGAGCTTGGTGGGCTGAGGAGAATGGTGGACGATAGAGGTGCCTGGAGGAAAATGGTCCATGGGGTCGCAAAGGGTCAGAATCGACTGTGCGACTGAACAACAACAACAGAAAGCTTCTTAATCAGGTTGAAAACAAGGGGTCCAAGAGATTGTTGGAATTAAAACTTTAAGCTGATATTCAACTTTCGAGCTGGTCCTGCAGGACCAGGGTGACAACAGAATTATTTTCTTTCAAGTCATCACTTTCTCTCCCCTTCTCTGTTCCTCACAGTTGTCTTTTGGTTCTTCCTGAAAGTCAGCTCTGAATGATTTACCAACCTATCAGATGAGTTGCATGGGATGTGGTGGAGGGCTGCAGTGGGGAGTGGAGATTGCCTCTTTTCCTGATTCTGCTGATGGAAGGACAGTGGTGGGCTCCAGCAGGTTCAGACAGGTTCGGGAGAACTAGTAGTAAAACTGGCTGGCCCCACCCACTGCCCAGCCCTGCCCATCTCCTCCTCCTCTCACCCCACTCTGGATGTGACTCCAACATCCTTGCTGCTGGGTCTGGGCAGGCGGACAGAGTGGGGTGAGGCTGAGCCAGGAGTTACTCTGCTGCAGTTACTCTTTAAAGGAAAATTAGAGCATCAAAGTGTAATGCTAACTAATGGTCTGATAAAGTGGACTTGATCCACAAAAGCTCACATTAAAAAACAGCAGTTTAACCATGCCCACCCAGTCACCTGGCCATGCCCACAGAGTTGACCACACCCACATAACTGGCCACAACCACAGTGTGTTAGTAAAAAAATTTGAAGCCCACCACTGAGGAATGAGTAACATCAGAGGATATTTCTCACTAAATGTAAAGCATAAAATTTCAAAACATATTTTATTAACATATCATAGTATTAAATTTCAACCAGTAAAGGAAGAGGATTGGTGTGGAAAGAACAAATTGAAGTATGGCTCAGTAGGATTTCTCAAGGGTGATTTGAAAACACATATGTGAAACTACAGGAAACATTTACATCTTCACGTCCTTTAATAATGTCCCATGGTTCTTTATGGTGGATCCCAGCTTTGAAAAATGCAGTTCAAGCAAGTTTGACTTGCATCTAATATTTTTAGCATTAGGATGAACAGTTCTTATTTCTTCAGACTTGTTACATTGGCTGTACCTTCTCTCTCTGTAGTTTTACTGAGCTGGATAACTTTCTGTTTGATACCATATAAATTATGATGGAATTTGTTGTTGTTGTTGTTGTTGTATTTCCACTACAGTACACAATACTGAAATCTATCAAGTAGAATAGCAGTCCATAAATTCTTAAAATAAATAAATAAATAAATAATGTAGAATACAGCATATTATTCTAAATGGTGATGATAACCTTTAAATGATATGGTTTATGAAAAAGATTAAATCAGATTTATAGCAAAAAGACCTTCCAATGGTTGTTAGTTATCTGGGAACTTCCGTATAATTCAGTTTGTAAGATTCTGGGGCAAACAAGATGATCGTTGACTATAGGTTGGTTCATGAACCTCCATCAACTAACAAGTAGACATATACTGGAGAAACTGTGTTGGGAAATCCTTGGCATAATTCCATACATAGAAACTTTTTGTCTAAAATAACCCCCCAAACATTTCCAAAAGGTATTGCATAAATATTGCCCAACAACAGTACGTAGAAATTTGTGGTAAAAATTATATATTTTATTATTTAATTGGTTTTTAAATGACATAGAAAGTGTTTTAGAAAGCAAGACAATAAGGTATAATTAGTTTTTAAAACAAACTGCTTTCTTAATTGGCCCCAGAGAAGAGATAAAACCAGGTTTGGTGATTAACAGCGCATTAGACCACCAAGGAAGTGGTATGTATTGATTATATTATTCTTAGTTCAAGTGTGGAGAGGTTTTTAAAATTATACCTTTCTGAAAACAAGAAGTACCTATACCAGTGTAAAAAGAGTTAAGTGCCATCAAAACAGAGACAGCTTGTGATAGAGTTACATAGCTCTACAAGGTAAACTAAATTTCCTTCCTTCTAAATTCTCCCAGCATTCACTCTTTTATATCTCCTCAAATTCACCTGTGAGTAAACAGGATAAGCAGGACTCTAGCTGACCCTATTACTGGCAAGGTATTAAATCACACTTGATTAGTGTTATCAGCTTTTTAACACAATACAACAGGGCAGGAAGCGAAATATTTTGGATTAGCTACCTGCCAGCCTCTCCTGTTGCACTTTGGAACAGCTCTGATATTCTTCTTTGTGAAAGCAGACCTCAGAATGAAGGCATGGAACTGAATCATGGTGGCAAACTGTCTTTCTGCTGCAGTAATGTAGGCAAAGGGGTCATTCTTATCATATAGGAACACACTATTACTGCGGAAGAGTGCAGTAATGTTTATCGTGCAGCAGAGCAAACTTTTGGTAAAATTTTGTCAAATAGCTTTAGCGTTATGATTTTCCCCCAACCACATTGCTTGAATCCATCTAAAGTGTGGCTAACTAGTTTTTATTTGAGAGCTGTGTACAGTTGAAGAGGTGGTGTATGATGCATCCCTGTTAATGTGAGGATTTAGCAGTACACATTTTGTCCTCTAGAAATATACTCTGAGAAGTACAGACTGGCACAAGTTCATTGACTCTCCGGCTGCAAATTGATTCCTTTCCATGTATCACTATTGTAAGGCAAAAGAGAAAATCAAAACCAGATAAAAGTATACCACTAATGGAGTCCAGATAATAAATAATTTTTGTGTCAGAAATTACTCTGAGTTGAAAGGATTTTTGCAGGAGAAACTCTGTTCAGGGGATGCCCAAATGAGGCTCCTTTCATGTCCCCAATATCCGACATGCAGCACTTGGATATCGAACCCCAACCTTCCAGTCTACAAGGTGGTGGAACAGTAACTGACATTATTTTTGTGCACATATGTGGTTCCTAAATTGCTGCATTTAATAAATCACAGATCTTGAGAGGCCTCACTTTATAGTTTACTGTGCAAGATGGATGGAGCTAGGAACCAGTGTTTATTTTCAAATTCAATTAAGAATTATGCAATAAATGCAAGCGCGGCGCCAAAATGGCCGCCGCGCTCTTTGCGGGCCCCCCCCACCGGACGAAGAGCATCCGGGTAGTTAGGGGGCGTGGCCAGCACCCTTATAAAAGGGGCGGCCACGAGGCAGCCGAGCTGCCATTTTGCGAAGCGACGGAGAGGAGAAGTTTTTCCCCATTGCTCCATCGCTCTTACCTTCGCCGGGAAGCTACTGCGGGCAGCGGTCCTTTCCGTTCCTTTTCTTCGGCTTCCCAGCACTTTCGAGAATGCCTTCCAAAAAGAAGGCATTGGCGAACGCGGTTCGCACTTCGAGGAGGCACCAGCCGGGTCGGAGGACTGCGACTGCGCCCCCCCAACAGCCCCCTTTGCGGGCGCCCACCGGGACCGGTGGGATGGGGTCGGTTGCCCCATGGCCCGGGACTGGGCGCCCGCAGACCGGCCTGGTGGGGGCCGCGGCCTCCGGCTCTCAACCGGTGGCTCCCGGCTCTGGCCCGGTTTATACCTCGGGGCCTTCTGCCCTTGCCCCGCAGCTACCTGTGGTGGGCTTTAACCACGGGGGGTGGTTGGGTTCCCTTCCCTGGCAGGGCATACCTCCGGCCCCTCAAGGGCCGGTACTGGGTTCATGGCCGTATTCGGGACCCGGGGTCCAGAGACCTGACCCGGCGCCTCTTATCAGTGGGCCAGCCGGCCCTATGCCCCCCATCAGTGTTGGGGGCTATGTTAATGTGGACGCCCTTCTGGCCCGCGTAGCGGCCCTTGAGGCTTCTTTGGGGGTGGTTAACCCACCCGGGGCCCCTTTGGGACCACAGGTCGACGCATCGGCTGCCGGTCATCAGCAGGCGGCCGGACGGGTAGAGCTGCTTGAGGCCCGTGGGTCGGCGTCAGCCGCGGCCTCGCAGCTCCCCGTGCAACAGTTGCTGCCCTCAGGTACTGAACAGGCCTCGTCCACGAGCTCGGTTACGGTCGCGAGCTCCGACGCCCGCAGTGGGCCGGAACCCCTGGTAGGGGCGGCCCATGGGGGTGCAGCGTATGAGTATGCGGTTCAAACTAGTGCACCCACACCACTACCTACATACGGGGCCGTGGCCCCGTATGGCTGGCGTGGCGGTTCAGCCGCGGGCCATACGGGTGCGGCACCATCAATCCAGGGCCCCACTGGGGGTGGCGCCCTCTGTCCCGTTGGGAACTTACTCGGGGTGGCGGGCTTGGTCCAGGCTCCTTTCACCGTGCCTAATGCGGCCTCTGTCCCGTTGTCGGCATTGCCTACGGCGGGGTATTCTCTGCCCCTCGGGGATCATCTTGCCCAAGCCACCAAGGAGAAAATCTGGCGGGGGGAGTATGTAGACATTTTCTCCCTCCTGAATAGAGAACCCACCAAGGAGGAGAGGGAGGGGCAGGATGAGAAAGATAAGGAACAGGCACGTCGTCGTAAGCCGCCACGCACGTGGGCCAACTGGCTGCCAGCGTACCTCATATACATGGCTGTGTACCTCAGGGCCCGGCCGGATCTGGCCATTCCGATGGTCCAGTACTTGGACAACATATACCGGGCAATGGTTGACTTCCCGGGCCCGTCGTGGTTGGCTTACGACGAAGAATTTCGCATGAGAGTGCCCCTACACCCGGAGATGAGGTGGGATGAGCCCTGCCAGAAGCTGTGGCTTCTGTATATGACCCCCATGCGCCTGGCGCCTGGGGAGAGGTACCATTGTGGACATGCGGTCCAGCGAGCTGCTCCGGCACAGACACCCCGCCAGGTGGCGGGGCAGGGGGTTCCAGCCCGCCTGCTGTGTTGGACCTTCTCGGCGAATGGTACCTGCAGCAGGAGAAATTGCCGATATAGGCATGAGTGTCCCTCTTGTGCTGGCCCCCACGCTGCCTCCGCCTGTCCTAGGCCGGGAGGAGCGCGGGGCAGGGGTAGAGGTGGACAGGGGGCGGGCAAGACTGCTGCAGAGGGAGCTGGTCAGGCGAAAGGCCCCCTCACCAATTGATGTCGACATGTTAGAGCGTTGGCTCACGATGTACCCGAGGAGGGCAGACGCAGCTTACCTCCTTGAGGGTTTCCAACAGGGGTTTCGCATTCCTTTCACGGGGGTTAGGGCTCCCCAAGATGCACCCAACCTTTTGTCACTTAGGGGAAGGGAGGAGGTGGCTGCCTTGAGCATTATTAAGGAGGTGGATGCCGGCAGGGTTGCCGGCCCTTTCCCTGCCCCCCCCCGTTTCCTAATTTAAAAGTTTCCCCCTTGGGGCTCGTGCCCAAAAAGTCACCGGGCGAGTTCCGCTTAATACATCACTTGTCCTACCCAGCCGGCCGATTGGTCAATGATGCTATCCCGGATGACCTTTGTTCGGTCCGGTATACATCTTTTGACCAGGCTCTGCGCATGGTGCGCTCATGTGGCCCGGGTGCACTGTTGGCTAAGTGCGACATCAAGTCGGCCTTCCGTCTTCTGCCGGTGCACCCGGGTGACTTTGAGTTGCTGGGTTTCAAGTTCCGGGGTGAATATTACTTCGATAAGGCCATGCCTTTCGGTTGTTCCATCTCCTGCTCGGCTTTCGAGCGTTTCAGCACCTTCCTGCAGTGGGCGTTCGTCCGCAGGTCGGGGTCTCGGTCTGTAGCCCATTACCTGGATGATTTCTTATTCGGGGGTGAACGGGGCTGGGACACGTGTGCTCATCTCCTCAATACATTTCAGACGCTAATGAAGGAACTTGGTGTCCCTTTAGCGCCTGAAAAGACCGAGGGCCCATCTACCAAGCTCACATTCCTGGGGGTGGAGATTGACACGGTAGTGCAAGCATCCAGGTTACCGGCTGATAAGGTGACACGGATCGTTGCACTCATATCCGGCTTGGTGGCTAAACGCAAGGCGTCCCTTCGTGAGCTACAGGTGCTGCATGGTCACCTCAATTTTGCTTGCAGGGTGATCGCACCTGGCAGAGCCTTTGCTCGACGCTTGTGCGACGCCATGATAGGCTTAACCAAGCCCCACCACAGGGTACGTCTTAGCAGGGGCCTTAAGGCGGATATGCTCATCTGGCTCCAGTTCCTGAGGGAGTTCAACGGGGTGTCCTTCTGGAGGTTCGACCTTCTGGCTTCCCCTCGTTTCCAGGTCCAGTCCGATGCATCGGGGTCCCTGGGTTATGGGATGTACTTCAAGGGGAAGTGGGCCTACGGCAGATGGCCGACCGCCTGGTCGGGCACGGGTCGCTTGCGCGACCTCACGTATCTGGAATTTTTTCCCATTCTGGGAGCCTTGATGCTATGGGGTGAGGAGTGGGCCAATTTGGTAGTACATTTCTGGTGTGACAATGCGGCAGTTGTCCACATTGTCAACTCACAGACGTCCAAATCTCCCAGGGTCATGGAGCTGGTGCGCCAGTTTGTGTTGCGTAGCCTGCGCCTCAATGTGCTGTTCAGGGCTAGGCATGTGCCTGGTGTTAATAACGATATTGCTGACGCTTTGTCCCGCCTGCAGATCTCCCGGTTCCGTGCCTTGGCCCCGGATGCAGAGGAATTTCCCTCGCCGCTCCCGGACGAGATATGGACACTTGGCTGGCGCCCCGCACGCGTAAGGCGTATCACCACGCGTTCATCACTTTCCAGGATTTTTGTGCCCATTTTCGACTACCTGAGGCTTGGCCTATCCCAGTCGCCCACATTCTACAATTCATGGTTTACCTACATGCCCAGGGCCTAGCACCCCGCACCATAGCATCCAGGCTGTCAGCGTTGGCATTCATGGCCAAAGTGGGGGGTTAGGCTGACAGTACCACTGATTTCCGCATTCAACATGTTTTGGAGGGGTGGGTGCAGGAGCGTGGGCATAGCCCGGATGACCACCACCCAATTTCCCCGGGGGTACTTACCCACCTAGCACGGGGCTGGCATGACCTCTGTTTTGACAGGTATGAGGCCGCCCTGTTTCATGCGGCCACTACGGTGGCCTTTTTTGGAGCGCTCCGCATCAGCGAGCTTGTGATGCTGTCTAAGGCGGATGCAAGTCGTAGGGCACTGGAACTCGACGATGTCTATGTTTGCAGTGATTGGGCTCAGTTGAGGATACGCTCCTCTAAAGTTGATCAGCACGGCGTAGGCAGTGGAGTACGACTGCTACGATGTTCATTGGCAGACATCTGTCAGGTTGGTGCCCTACAGGAGTTTCTTGCACTGCGTGGCACGCACCATGGCCCGTTTTTCTGTCACCAAGATGGGTCTCCCCTTACTAAATTTCAATTTTGGAAGGTGACCGGTAAGGCACTAGCTAGTGTTGGCCACCCTGGGGCTCGTTACGGCACCCATTCATTTAGGATAGGGGCGGCCTCTACTGCAGCTGCTTTTGGGTACTCCGCGGCGGAAATACGCCGCATGGGAAGATGGGGATCACAATGTTTTCAGTTTTATGTTCGCCCTCTTCAACCGTGAGTACCAGTTTAGTCACTGTATTGTTCTCCCCCTCTTTTTCCTTGACAGACCCTGGGTGTCGTATTACACCGGTGGCAGTATGGCTGGTGGGCCACAGCTACGTGCATAGGGCAGCGTCGTACGCTGCGGCGACAGAGTGGGGACCCCGACTGGGACTGGGTGCATCCGCAAGTCTCAGATGGTATGGTAAGCGCGGCATGTTATGGCGGGAACTGTTGCCATTCCTTTTATCCAGCAGGAATGCTGACCCGCCAGATATTCTGATCATACACTTTGGGGGCAATGATTTGGGACAGGTCACTGGACTATCGCTGAAGCATGCGATTTGCGGTGACCTGGCTTACTTACATTATGTGTGGCCTGCCACAACCCTCATTTGGTCAGACATGGTACCGCGGCATGCTTACAGGGGAGGGTTCGACCTCCGGGCCCTTGATCGAGCTCGTCGCTCGTTGAACAGGGCTATTGCCCGGTTCCTTCTTGACAAGGGTTGGGGGCGCGTCATTAGGCACCCCGCAATCAGCCTACAAAATTGTGAGCTTTATTCAGGGGATCGGGTCCATCTGTCGCAGGGAGGTATGGACCTCCTGTTAGGAGATTGGCGAGCAGGCCTGTTGACCGAGCTGATGGTCTGGGGGGGGGCGTCGAGCCTTTATTGAGCCTCTCCGTGTGGCGGGTAGCACTGGTAAGGTAAACATTTATGACCCACAGGTATCCGGCAGGTTCGCAATTGACTGGACAACACTAGACAGGCACAAGTTGATTAAACGTTGTCCGGTCAACGATGAACCAGGCGATGGGGTGATGGCAAGAACTAGGCAGCATGCATCACCCCATTATTTTACGGATACGCGTCAGAGGGTGGGGTCAATAGTTAGGTATTGACTACGGTCAACAATTTGTTTGTTGTCAACAAACAAATTGATACAAATGGATACATTGTAACCAATTGCCGTTGGCAATTTTGGGTGGTACCTTACCAGTGTTACTTCGGCCTGCTTGCCTTAAGAATTATAATTGGTTGAATACCAATAGAAATTTATAATTCGGACTAGGGCATGAATCAATAAATGTGGCCCAATGCCGTTATCCACTTTCATCAGTGTCTGAGTCCTTTATTGGGGGGTGCGCCTGCAATGTGCATAGCAAGGCTTATTGCAATGTTACATTTCTCAACTTAGGTATTGCATTACAATGTATTTTGTAATGCTCTTGGCTGACAAAACTGGGATTGGGTATAGAAGGCAGTGTCTGGTATACATCTATCAAATTTGATATCCTTTTCTCAATGACCAGTTTGGGACACAGTACAAACAAGGAAATACATGTTGTCTAATAGGCAAATTAAATCCACACTACAGTACTTTGCAAGTTTGCAGAACAACTTTAGAAGAGGTTCCAAAGGGGACAACTGCCACTCTATACAGAAAATGGGAAAGCTAGGCAAAGTTTTCTAGATATTACTGGCTCCTCTAAATATTGTTCCCTTAAAAAAATTACATAGTCTTCCTTATAATCTCTCACAAGCCTCTGTTCTGTAGTCTTTAACATTTTCCCTTAAATCTGGTGGTATTTTTTGTTTCACATCTTAACACAACAAATAGAAGCAATTATTTCATATGGAAAGCACTAAAATAGATTATTTATATTTAGCTACTTAGAATTATGTATGTCACATATGATATACAATTATATACTCCATATGTAATTCTCAGTGATGACTAAGGCTGTAGAAACAGACACCATTCAAAAGATGTATTTTCCTCTACTAGATTATGTAAATTGAGGTTTTCTGAGCTATACTTTTAAAATTTTGTTTTATCTTTGTTTATTTTCACAGCACAAACCTCAGGAGAACAATGGATGCTTTGATCACACATTGCTGACAGCCAGCCTTTGTTTCTGTTTCTTTCGAAGTGATCATTTTATGTTGTGATATGCCACTACTGGTTGTGTCAATCACAAGGTTCTGCTTTGCCATGAGAAGAAAATTGGGGAAACTACAGTGACAACAACAGTTTAAAAGTTTGATGTAAAACAGTATGTTGCTCTTCATCAAAAACAATGGCAGGTTATGCTGGGTAACCCAGATGGGCTGATTTTTTTTTTAAAAAAAACACCAAAGTAAGAACATTTGAATATACTTCAGTGCAGGAAATCTGAAAGTCAAATGTTGTTCTTAGCATCCATTAGTTTTGGGAGATGTTGCATTCACATTATTGTCCTGATGTTACTTTACAAGGAAATAAGCTCCATTGAACAGAGTGGATTCAAGATTCTGGGTAAAAGATATACAGTGATTTTAATTTTTTAATTTAATTTAATAATCATATTTATATATGCCACCCACTCAGGGAGAACCCGACTCAGGGCGGCATTACAACAAGTTCTAAGAACACATAAAAACACTTTAAAAGACCCATATCCCACCCACTTTAAAAGACCCATATCCCACCCACCCATCCCACCCACTATAAAAAGAAGAAGAGAGAGTTCTTAATTGTTTACATAAGCCAGCAGGCAGGGACCGTGTTATTATTAGGGCCCCAAAACGTACCTGCCAGCCAGGTCTTCAATCCTTTCCTGAAGGGCAGCAATTCTCTTTGAAGTCTTAGATCTGTTGGTGATACCTCATACAACGTCCAAACTTGGTTCCACAAGTTTGGACTTTATACGGATTTAGACTTTGCAGACACCCCCCCCCCAAAAAAAAAAAAGACTCAGACACCGGTATATGGATAATGGCATTGGGCCACATTTATTGATTCATGCCCTAGTCTGAATTATAAATTTCAATTGGTACTCAGCCAATTATAATTCTTAAGGCAAGCAGGCCGCAGTAACACTGGTAAGGTTCCTCCCAAAATTGCCAATGGCAACTGGCTACAATGTATCCATTTGTATCCATTTGTTTGTTTACAACAAACAAATTGTTGACCATAGTCAATAAACTATCTACTGACCCCACCCTCTGACGTGTATCCGTCAAATCACGGGGTGATGCATGCTGAAGAGCTCCTGCCATCACCTCATTCCCTGGTTCGTCGTTGACCGCTCAACGTTAACAAACTTGTACCTATCTAGTGTTGGCCAGTCAATTGCGAACCTGCCGGATACCTATGGGTCATAAATATTTACCTTACCAGTGCTACCCGCCCATGTGACCAAAGTCAATAGCAAAGCCCCTGTATCAAACCGTAGCAACAGTGTGGGATGGGCAAAAAAGCCAGAACCAGGAGGCCAATTGTAGGTTCCAGCCAAAAATTCCCACCCTGCCCCGAAGCGACCAAAATATCACACTGTTCACTATGTTCACTAGGGAGGGGGTGGAGGGAAAAAATTCTCCTCTCCGTCGCTTTTCCAAAATGGCAGCTGCCTCGTGGCCACCCCTTTTATAAAAGGGGTGGCCATGCCCCCTAACTCACCCGGATGTCTGAGTCCAGGTGGGGGGGGCCGCAAAGAGCGAGGCGGCCATTTTGGCGCCGCGCTTTCATTGCAGGCGCACCCCCCAAAAAAGACTCAGACACCGGTATATGGATAACGGCATTGGGCCACATTTATTGATTCATGCCCTAGTCCGAATTATAAATTTCAATTGGTACTCAGCCAATTATAATTCTTAAGGCAAGCAGGCCGCAGTAACACTGGTAAGGTTCCTCCCAAAATTGCCAATGGCAATTGGCTACAATGTATCCATTTGTATCAATTTGTTTGTTTACAACAAACAAATAGTTGACCGTAGTCAATAAACTATCTACTGACCCCACCCTCTGACGTGTATCCATCAAATCACGGGGTGATGCATGCTGAAGAGCTCCTGCCATCACCCCATTGCCTGGTTCGTCGTTGACCGGTCAACGTTAACAAACTTGTACCTATCTAGTGTTGGCCAGTCAATTGCGAACCTGCCGGATACCTGTGGGTCATAAATATTTACCTTACCAGTGCTACCCGCCACACGGGGAGGCTTAATAAAGACTCACGGCCCCCCCCCTGACCGTCAGCTCGGTCAACAGGCCTGCTTGCAAATCTTCCAAAAAGAGGTTCATACCTCTGGGCGACAGATGGACCCCATCCCCTGTGTAAAGATCGTAATTTTGGAGACTAATGGTGGGGTGTCGGATGACCTGCCCCAAACCCTTGTCAGCAAAGAACCGGGCCACTGCCCTGTTCACCGAGCGACGAGCGCGGTCAAGGGCCTGGAGGTTGATACCTCCCCTGTAAGCGTGACGCGGTATGATGTCCGACCATAGCAGCGTTGTGGCAGGCCACACATAATGCAAATAAGCTAGGTCACTGCAGATCATATGTTTTAAGGAAAGGCCAGTGACCTGGCCCAAGTCATTGCTCCCGAGGTGCAGCACCAGGACATCAGGCGGTTCAGCATCCCTGATGGAGAAAAGGAATGGCAACAGTTCCCGCCATAACATTCCGCGCTTACCATACCACCTGATACATGCGGAGGCACGTAGTCCAAGCTGGGGTCCCCACTCTGTCGCCGCAGCGTACTGCGCTGCCCAGTGCACATAGCTGTGGCCCACCAGCCATACTGCCACCGGTGTGCGGGGACGCACAGGGTCTGTAAGATAAAAAAGACAGCACAGTGACTTATCTGGTACTCATACTTGAAGAGGGCGAACATATAATTCAAAACACTTCGATCCCCACCTCCCCATATGGCGTATATCAGCCTCAGAGTACCCAAATGCAGCTGCAGTAGAAGCAGCTCCTATTCTAAAAGAATGGGTGCCGTAACGAGCCCCGGGGAGGCCAACACTGGACAGCGCCTTACCGGTCACCTTCCAAAATTGAAATTTAGTAAGGGGAGACCCATCTTGGTGGCAGAAAAATGGGCCAGGGTGCATACCACGCACTGCAAGGAACTCTTGTAGGGCACCAACCGGACAGATGTCTGCAATGGAACATCGTAGCAGTCTAACACCACTGCCTACACCGTGCTGATCTACTTTTGAGGACCGTATCCTCAACTAAGCCCACTCATTGGAGACATAGACATCTTCGAGTTCCAGTGCCCTACGAGCCGCATCCGCCTTAGACAGTAGCACCAACTCACTGATGCGGAGCGCTCCAAAAAAGGCCACCGTGGTAGCCGCATGAAACAGAGCTGCCTCATACCTGTCGAAACACAGGTCATGCCAGCCTCGTGCAAGGTGGGTAAGAATCCCTGGAGAAATAGGGTGGTGATTGTCCGGGCGGCGTCCACGTTCCCGTGTCCACCCCTCCAAAACATGTTGTATACGGAAATCATTCGTGTTGTCAGCAGAGCCCCTCACTTTGGCCATGAATGCCAGTGCTGACAGCCTGGATGCTATGGTGCGGGGAGCTAGGCCCTGACTGTGTAGGTAGACCATAAATTGGAGAACGTGTGCGACTGGAATGGGCCACACCTCGGGCAACCGGAGTTGCGCACAAATTTTTTAAAATTGACAGAATGCATGGTGATACGCCTTGCGCGTGCGGGGCGCCACCGACATGCCGATCGCCCGGTTCACCTCTCCTTGCCAAACGTCCAAATCTTGTCCGGGAGTGGCGAGGGGAATTCCTCTGCGTCCGGAGCCAAGGCGCGGAACCGGGGGATCTGCAGGCGGGATAAAGCATCAGCAATATCGTTATTAATACCTGGTACATGTCTGGCCCTAAAGAGCACATTGAGGCGTAGGCTGTGCAACACGAACTGGCGAACTAACTCCATGACCTTGGGTGATTTAGATGTCTGGGAATTGACAATGTGCACTACCGCAGCATTGTCACACCAGAAATGAACTACTGAATTGGCCCACTCCTCACCCCCATAGCATCAAAGCTCCCAGTATCGGGAAGAACTCAAGGAATGTAAGATCGCGTAGACAATCCGTGCCCCGCCATGCTGGAGGCCATCGGCCGTAGGCCCACCTCCCCTCAAAGTAAATCCCATATCCCAGGGACCCCGAGGCATCCGACTGATCCTGGAACCTAGGGGAAACCAAAAGGTCAGATCTCCAAAATGACACCCCGTTGAAGTCCCTCAGGAACTTAAGCCAAACCAACATGTCAGCCCTCATGCCCTTGTTCAGTCGGACCCTATGATAGCGCCTGGATAGGCCAGTCATGGCGTCGCATAAGCGTCGAGCAAAAGCTCTGCCAGGCGTGACCACCCTGCAGGCGAAGTTAAGGTGACCATGGAGAACCTGGAGCTCACGAAGCGACACCTTGCGTTTGGCCAGTAAGGCCAAAATAAATGCAGTGATCCGGGTAACCTTATCCATGGGTAACCTGGATGCCTGCGAGACCGTGTCAATTTCAATACCCAGAAATGTGAGCTTAGTTGATGGGCCCTCGGTCTTTTTGGGCGCTAAAGGGACACCGAGTTCCTGCATTAGCATCTGAAATGTATTGAGGAGACGCGTACACGTGTCCCAGCCCCGGTCACCCCCGAACAAGAAATCATCGAGGTAATGGGCTACAGACCGGGACCCAGACCTGCGAACAAAGGCCCACTGAAGGAAAGTGCTAAAACGTTCAAATGCTGAACAGGAAATAGAGCAGCCAAAAGGATGGCTTTATCAACATAAAATTTCCCTTGGAATTTAAAACCCAATAACTCAAAGTCACCCGGGTGCACTGGCAACAAACGGAATGCCGACTTAATGTCACATTTGGCCGGAAGTGCACCCGGGCCACAAGAGCGCACCATGCTCAGGGCTTGGTCAAATGACGTATACCTGACCAAACAAAGGTCATCAGGAATGGCATCATTGACCGAATGGCCCGCCGGGTATGACAGATGGTGAATTAAACGAAACTCCCCAGGGGTCTTTTTGGGAACCAACCCTAAAGGGGAAACCTTCAGATTGGGAAAGGGGGGCATAGGAAAGGGGCCAGCAACCCTACCTGCATTAACCTCCTTAGCGATACTTAGGGCAGCCACCTCCTCCCTCCCTTCAGGGAAAGTAAATTAGGAGCATCTTGGGGGCACCACTCCCCTTTGAATGGGATGCGAAAGCCCCGCTGGAAACTCTCAAGGAGATACCTAGCATCCTCCCTCCTCGGGTAAGTTGAGAGCCACCGTTCCAACATAGCTACGTTAACCGGGGAGGGGGCCTTTTGAGTGACCAGCTCCATCAGTGGCAGGTCTGCCCGCTCCTTGTCCACCTCTACCTCTGCCTCGTGACCCACCGGCTCGTGGACACGCAGCGGCGGCGTGGGGGCCAGCGCAAGAGGGACACTCATGTTTGTATCGGCACTGTTTTCTATTGCATACACCATTGGCCGAGAAACTCCAACACAGCAAGCGGGCTGGAACCCCCTACCCCACCAGCTGGCGGGGAGCCTGTGTTGGAGCAGCTCGCTGGACCGCATGGCCACAATGGTACCTCTCCCCAGGTGCCGGGCGCGTGGGGGTCATGTATAAAAGCCACAATTTCTGACATGGCTCATCCCACCTCATCTCCGGGTGTAAGGGCACTCTCATTCTAAATTCCTCATCGTAAGCCAACCACAATGGGCCAGGAAAATCCACCATTGCCCTGTAAATATTGTCCAAATATTGGACCATAGGAATGGCCAGGTCAGGCCGAGCCCTAAGGTACACCGCCATATAAATGAGATATGCGGATAATCAGTTGGCCCAGGTGCGTGGTGGCTTGCGACGGCGGGACAGCTCTTTGTCCTTCTCATCCTGCCCCTCTTTTTCCTCCTTGGTGGGTTCCCGGTTCAATAGGGAGAAAATATCGACATACTCCTCCCGCCAAATCTTTTCCCTTGTGGCCTGGGCCAAATGATCCCCGAGGGGCAAGGAATACCCGGCCGTCGGCAATGCCGACACCGGCACAGTATTAACACGGGGTATCAGGAGAGGAGCCTGGACCGTCCGTGCGACACCCGGTGTAGCCCCAGGGGCGGAAACCCCCCCGCCCAATGTTATGCCAGTATGGGACCAAGCTGCACCCGGGTAAGCTGGGAACTGATGCCCACCCGCCCCGACATTACGAGGCCATGGCCACTGAAACCCATCCCCGGAAGTGGAGTGTGATGTGGGGACATTAGCTTGAACCTGATACTCACTGGGTGCACCCCCGTGAGCCGCCCCCACTGGGGGTTCCAGCCCACGGCGGGCGTCGGAGCTCGTGACCGCAATCGAGCTCTGAGGACACATCCGACCACTACCCGTCTGCAGTTCATGATGGACGGGAAGCTGCGAGACCGCGGCGGGTATGGGCCTGTGCGCCTCGAGCAACTCAACTCGACTGGCCGCCTGCTGCAGAGTGGCGGCTGCCGTGGTAGCAGGCAGGCAAAAGGGGGCCCCAGATGGCAGTGAAGCCCCCCCCCCATGGGGTTATTGGTGATCCCTATGGATGCCTCTAGCGCAGCTACGCGGGCCAGTAATGCATCCACTGTCGCAGATCCCCCTGCATAAAGGGGGCCAGGCGGGCCTGACGGCCCGCTGGGCAATGGTCCAGGGCCCCCGACTTGAGAGCCAGGTCCCGAATAGGGCCATGCCCAAAACTCCAGCCCATGAGGGGCCGGGGGTAAGCCCTGCTGTGCAACTGCACCAGGCCCTCCCCCGTGATCAAGGCCCCTGGCTGGCAATTGCGGGCCGGGGGCCGAAGCCCCTGTAGGGCCAGTCTGAGGCTGGAGAGCCGCAGGCCATGGCCTAAGCTGCCCCATCCCACCGGTCCCGATGGGTGCATCTGATAAGGGGTCCTGTTGCGGGGGTGCAGTCGTGGTCCTCCGACCCGACTGCTGTCTCCCTTTCGGGCGAGCCTGAGTCGCCATAGCCTTCTTCTTGGGAGGCATAATGAAAAGCACGATCCCTTTCCAGGGATCAGCACCAGATGGCTGAAAAGCCGAAGATTGAGAAGCAAAATACCCGCTAAGGCTCTACAGCCAACTGCGGCTCTCAAAGAGACGAAGAGCGACGGAGAAAACTTCTCCTCTCCGTCGCTTTTCCAAAATGGCAGCTCGGCTGCCTCGTGGCCACCCCTTTTATAGAGGGGTGGCCACGCCCTCTAACTCACCCGGATGTCTGAGTCCGGGAGGGGGGGGCCCGCAAAGATCGTGGCGGCCATTTTGGCGCCGCGCTTTCATTGTATGAGGCATGCAAAATCCTAGCCGTGATGCCTCATACAACGTCCAAATCCTTGCCGCGATACCTCATACAACACCATTTCCATAGAGATACATTGTACTGTAATAGTACTGACTTCAGGGCAAAGTCAAGGAAACCGACAGGAAACTGACAGAACTTTAAGAAATAATTGTCTAAAGGCTAAATACATTACAAAACATGTCAAACAACCCTAATTTTAGGGGACAAACTATACAACAAGTTTTTAACTTTTGAAAACTTTATGAAGTGCAGGTTTAAAAGTTAACATGTCCCATCATGCAGCACAGTGTTAATCTGCAGCCATGCGGCCGATCATCCATTTTGTACAAGCTACTGTAAACAATTACCGGATGGAAGCAAGGACACAATGTATGTCAACATGTCCCATCATGCAGCACAGTGTTAATCATCCAAACAGCAGCAAACACCAAACAATTGCCCACCCCACCAAACAGTGCCCCCCAAAAAAGACTAACATAAGAAAAATTATGGAGCATGCAATCTGTTTTTAAAAACCACAGCAGCAAACACCAAACAATTGCCCACCCCACCAAAAAATTGCCCTCCCCCATCCACCTCCCCACCCCAAGCCAATTGGAAACAGAAAACCTCATTTACCTACCTTTCCACTGTGCCAAAGAATGGTCCAAGAACCTGAAGGATGCTGCAAAAATGCCAGGAATGCTTCCAAAAATCCTGATGAAAAATTTCAAAAAAATCCAAAATCGCACTCAAAACCACTCCTGAACACTCTTTGCCTCATGCAAAACCCACAAGAGCAATGCACACATGCGTCCTGCCTTTTATACTGCCCAGGCACAATGCAACCTGGGAAAAACCCCAATGACTCATACAAAGTCGCTGTGACTTTTCAAGGAATTAGGCAATGTATGAATTCGATGTTGTACGAAGCGGACTTTCTATGAGGTATTACTGTACTTAGTTGTCATTTTGCCCATTTCAGTGACTTCCTTCAATACCATAAAGCTCAAGGAATGAATTAAAGAGGACCTTACCTTTTTATTCCCCTTTTCTTTCCTGTTTCTGCAACCAATGAATTTTGTGAGTGCCCCAAGTAATTCATCCTGCATTGATTCACTATAAACCAGGATGAAGTGACAGTAAACCTTTGAATTGTTTCAACAGTGCATTTTCTTCAGCTTTTAGGAGGAGGGTGTGTGTGAATGGAACCTAGGCAGCAGCAGCAGTCCATCACCAGAATTAGTTTCCTGGGATTAGCATAATGTTATTCTATGAATCCTCTTTTCTATTTTACTGTTTCTGTGTAGCTATTTGCTTATGGAAAACTCTATCAATCATCTGGCTTCATTAAAAGACTGCCTAAACAGCAGAATTCTGTATAATAATTTTTTTAGCATCATTTTTAAAACTGTTCATAGGAAAACCTGACCGAGTGCAATTTTTTACTCTACAGAACCCTTTTCTTTGATAAACAAACTTAGTTTAAAACCAGAGTGATTATTACAATAAATTTTGGGGCAACATTCAACAATTTTCATTTGCAAGGATCATTTTAATACCAAGAGAAGATGTTTTGGTAAAGGGCAGTTAGGTAATATTTTGCCGCAGCCATGCTGATTTAATGATATTCAAGCACCACTTAACAACCTATTTCAGTATAAAGTTCTGGAAAGGTAATATATCAGGAAAACTAGATTCTTTACCTGGTTCATTAACAGGGCAACACCAAGCTGTTTCAAACAGACAGGAGCTACAGAACAAAGCAGTCATTCCATCAAAATAGTCGAATTCATGGTTTTCACCTGGTGTGCACCAGATCCCATTAAATGCTGGCCTTTTCTTCAAGCTGTTCCTAAAGCTATTCAGTTATCTCTTTGATTTCTAAATTAACATGCCTTTGAGGTTTGGGATCCTTGAAAAATATTGAAAACTATTCATCCACTTTGCTTAACACTCTGCAGTTAAAATTGTCACTGGGTTATTGTCAAGAAATATGTATGGCTCTGTTCAGGCTACGTTTTGGAACATTTGGCTTTTCAAGGGTCAACATGCAGACAACATCAATGGGCCTCAAATATGCATTATCTATTGTCATGACCCATTAGATTTCCCCCAAAGCAGCAGATAAATTTGGAGATTCTTGTTTCAAAGAAAGAACAGAGTTAGGTTGAAGAAAACAAAAAGAGATTCAATAATACCTGCAGGATCCTATACTTTGCTAGGATATGACAAAGTGCAAGTCATTATTTCATTCATACAAGCAAACTTGCCTGTAGTGGAAATCTTTTCAGGCAATTTGGTCTGTTGGTGACTTCCAGAATGAAACTGGGCAAGTCCTATGACTTGCATCAGCATCAGCGTCAGCATCTGAGAAGAACAAACACCTGGTTTCCTGTGAGGTGGGGGTGGGGTGATTAACCAAAAAGCTTTTTACTGTTGTTCCTCATGCATTTCTAAGACTTGTATGTGGCAAGGAGACATTATGCCATGCCCAAAGAAGAAATCTTGGCTTTTGAAAGCTTGCATCATATTAATTTTCAGTGATCCAATAAAGGTATCGCCTTCCTCCTGCATTTTTTTGCATTTTTTGTAATTTGAATATGGATCACACAGTTAATCTGCTTCATGTGTCTACTAATAAATAGAACAAATACAACATTGATACAGCAAAGCAGAAAATTGCATCATAAGCAGGAAATGAAAAGAACCAGGAATTAACTCAGTAAGTGAAAACATTTGACAAAAAGATAGAAGAGTATACAATTTGTGGGGAAAAAGATACACAAAGGAAAATGTCTGTGGTGACATACATGATAAATAACTACCACTTTAATCAGTATGTGAATACATAAAATATTGTAAGAGTGATCACACATTTAGTGAACAAGATGACATCTTGGAATAGTGAGGTTTTTCTAGGACCAAAAAGCAAATTTGCAGTTTTCAAAGAAGGCTTGAAGACATATTATTTATTTTCCAGTAATGAGGCCAGTGTCCAAATTACTATCCTACTTGTTCTGAATACCCAAGGGGGGACTTCCATAGGGCATTCTAAATGGCTAGCTCTGCTAAGTGACAAAAAGAAATACATGTGAATTTGACAGAAGTTGTAAATACAATCTGTGACTTTACTCAGGGCTCTATTTTAACGTGTTGTTTTAAGAAGTCAAAAATCTCAGTGGGATACATCACATTTGTCAGTCTAAATTAGCTGTGTCAGCCCAGAAAGGAGATATTGAGCTCACTATAAATGACAATCCAATGTGCCTGAGAAAGAGATAGGTAGCAAACAAAGAGTAGCCATAATTCATGGTACTGCTACATTCACAAAATGAGTTACTTCATGCATGTGGAAATGTAAGAATATGAAAAGCTGTGGTGGATCAGACCAAAGGCTTGCTGGGTCAGCATTCTTTTCACACATTGGCTAACAAAAATTGAATTTATGCAGAGCCCCGAATGAAACTGTAAGAACGGCCTCCCATTCATAGTGTCCACCATCTAATATTTAGAGAAGTGTGTGACCTCTGTTACTTGAGTAAGATCTAGGCAACATGACAGTCAAACAGCCTCCACAAAGTTATTAAAAACATCTTACTTGGCTGCTATCATTTTATTTTATTTTATTGCACTGGTTTCCACTTTTTAAATATATGTTTTAGCAATATGTCCTGATTATTCTAAAATTCAAAATCCATAGATATTGCAAGTTCTAATATTATAAGACAGAGAGAAAACCTTTGCACCAAGAATAGTATAGCCTCTTCCATGAAATAGCTGCAGCCCTTCCAATCCTGCTATGAAAAGTCCTCTCTGCTTTTGCCCTATATATTTCTTGTCATGTTATGAGGCTGTTCAGAATATGTAAGCCTGTTATTTCGTCAAAGTTGCTATGAGAGAATTTGCATATTAATACTTGCTAAGAGGAGCAAGACAGGACAAATTTATAAGTGCTGCTGCCTGCTGCCTTGTTATAAGCATTTGGAAACTGAACATCATGGTAATTGGTCAAGGGTAGCATGAGATATTAAGATAAACATGCCTTCTCTGATTGTTCCATATTTGTAGCCAAAATCCTGTCACAGCTACACTATGGAGTTCAATCAGCCCCCTCCATACATACACAACCTGGCTCTTATGGAAATAGTCTATCTATATAACTAAAATCAAGGTCCGGTGCTGTATGTTCCTTATACAAATCCACACTTCTGCACTGATCATGCTGAAACATGGCACATATGTACCTTGGGCTGAAGAGATGGTCACTGTGGGGGTGTAAAGCCCCATGGGGAGGGGTACACCCCCTAAATCAATCTGCAAATGGGACACCCCCACCGACAGGAGAAAAAGCAAGGGGGGAAAGCCAACGGGGTGTGTGTATGTGTGTGATGTCATTGCCACAGTTCAACCAATTCCCAACTGACCAGATCTGGGGCTCTTTGACATCACAGGGGTCCCTCATACAAAGTGACAACCCTGGACCATTTGTGCTGGAAACTGTGTGCATGCCTACCTGCAACGTCTGGAGTGGCCAGCGTGGGTAACCAGCAGACTGCCTTGGGGTCATTGCCCCAAAAAAGAGGATACAATGCCGCCCCAGCCAGCAGAAATGACCAGGGGAGTTGACTGTGCATATGCAAGAATCCACACATGCGCCTAACCCTGCCTGGTGTTCCAGGCTGTGGCACATGTGCGAAATTCCACACATGTGCCAAAGTCTTCCTGACATTCTAGGTGGTGCATGGCCTAGCCGCCAGTATGGATGGCGGCAATTATGGCCATTATGGCCACCCCTGCCCCAGCAACTATTGTCAGTGGGCAGCCACTGTGGCATGGCTCCTCTGCACTCCTGAGGCACGCCTCGGGAGGAAGGGAAAACCCACAGCCAATTTCGCTCCTGAATCAGGATGCTAATTTTTTTTCCAGCCATAATGGCTCAGAGATTGAATAAATTTGTTAGTCTTTATATAGAGGAGGATCGAACTGGTTTTGTAAAAGGTAGATAAATGGTAGATAAATGGAGAGGCTGATAGCTAGATTACTTAACATTTAAAGAAAACAAAAGAAAAAACATGCATCTTGGCCCTCGATATATATAAGGCATTTGACTCTCTGCAATGGAGGACGATTAAAGAAATAATTAATCAATTTGACCGGAAATAATTTTAAACATGTGATTGCACAACTATATAAGCGAAGTCAAACAAAAATTAAGATAAATGAGGGTTATAGTAAACCAATAATGTTAAATGCATGTACAAGACAGGGATGCCCCCTCTCACCTATTTTGTTCATCCTGGTGATGGAAATACTGGCAACGGCAATTAGACAAGATGAGCCGATAAAAGGAATAGGGAAAAAAAAGATAGGGATGTTTGCGGACAATACACTTTTAATAATAAAAGATCCTCAGTTTAAAATTAAGAGCATACAAGATCATCTGAACCTATTTGAAAGAACAACTGGCCTAAGTATAAACTGGGACAAAACTGAGGCGTTAGTATGTAACTTAAAAGAGACAGAAACAAAAAAATTATGGATACTTATAAATTTAAAGTTAAGAAACAAATGAAGTACTTAGGAATATACATCTCAGTGGAAGTCAAAGATTTATACAAATTAAATTTCATAGAATTATAGCAAGAAGTAAAAAAATTAATAGTGCATTTAAAGAAAGTAAAAATGTCATGGTTTGGAAGAATAACCACTTGTAAAAAGAAAATAACACCGAAACTTAATTTTTTGTTTGAGAATCTCCCTATTAAAATATATCAATGAGATTTAAAAGAGTGGCAGAATATGATAAATGAATATTGTGGCAATGGGAATAATCCCAGGTTAACCAAGTCCCTGTGGTATATGAAACAAAAAGAAGGAGGGTTAAACTTACCAAATGTAAAGAATTATTACTATGCTTTTCACTTGAAAAGAATAGTGAAAAGACTAAGTCAGGTAAAAATAGAAAGCACAGAGCTAGATTGGCTTGAATATAGTAAGTTAAAGGGGGAATTTTTTTAAGGAAATGATTCACCTCAGCAAAAAATTGATAATTATACATTGAAAATGACATACAACATTTGGAAAACTTTAAAGAATAAAATGGCCCTGAAGTGGTCCTCAATTATTGAGTTATTAGATATCAGTGATTGTCCGATACCAATAACAATCCAAACAAGTGATATCTTGAAGCAAAATAAAGTACTATTGTTGGTGGAGTGGTTCGATAAGTGTGGTAGTGAACACATAAGAAGTGAAATTCATAATAATCTGTAACTAAACTGGTATCAAAAACTGCAGGTGGAATATTGGGACAGGAAAATGAGAAATAAAGGTAATCCAGTAGAAGAGAGGGATTTAACAACATTTGAAGAATTAGTTCAAGATGTGAGGAAAGGGAAAATAAATATGCAAGGAATACTTGGTAAAATTTACCAATACCTAAATTTTAATAAAAACATACAGAATGTATTGAGACAAACTTGGGAGGATGACCTGGGTATAGTTATAGATGAAAACAAATGGAAAGGAAAGTGGTCTCAAAGAATCATGTGTTCGCTATCCATAAGGGAGAAAGAGCACAATAGCAAGATACTGTGGAGATGGTACATGATGCCAGTAAGACTACAACAAATGAAAAAACATAAAACAGATCAATGCTGGAAGTGTCAACAACCGCGAGGTACTTTTATACATATGTGGTGGGAATGCCAGTACACTCAATTTTTTAGAGATCAATAGAAATAGAAGTAAGCAGGATATTAAGAAGAAAAATTAATTTAAGTCCAGAATTGGTTATAATAGGTGAGATCGATGATGTAAACTTAAATCGTCATGAGAAAGAACTATTGATAACACTTCTCTCAGTATCAAGGCAAATTATTGCTAAACAATGGAAAGAGAAATTAACATTTAATAAAGAGAAATGGTATTCTGATATATGGCAGCTAGCATTGAACAAGAAGTTAACTATAGAAATGAAAGCAAAAAGAGGTGAGAAGAGTAAAAGTAGCTTTTGGGAAACATGGCAGCCTTTCATCTCATATGCTTTACCCAAAGAAAATAATGTCGGCCCAGGCCCGGAAATTCGTAAATTTTGGGAAAGATAGAAGGGAGGAGAGGTAAAGCTTTTACCATCTGTAGATCCAACTGTATAGCATGGGTGTATTATCTCATATTCAAAAATAGGAAAGTTAAATACTGTATTACCAGGAGGTTGCAAGTTGAATCTGGGAGATTGTTTGTTTCTATTATGTTGTAATTGTATGTTTTTTTATGTCTCTTTTTTTTCTATGTATGTTTGTTTGTATATATGTGAGTTTATTTTAAAATAATAAAAATATAAAAAAAACACAGCCAGGGGGCAGGTGGAGGATGGGACTAGGTTGCCACCTTCTGCAGGCCTCCACCCCCCCATGGGTCATCTGCCCACCCACCCAAATGGAGCCTCTCTTCCACCTGACACAACCCACAGGAGGATGGAGGGGCTGGTCTGTGATGGCTACCCACTGACTGTAGTTGCTGGAGAGGCCACCAGCGATGGCCAGAGTCAGGCTGAGATTGTGCCTCATGGCGGGGCTGAGAGAACGGCCACAACGACAGCAGACAAAAAGATAAGGCAGCTTGGGGGGCAGGCCCAAGTCTCTCCTTGGTCTGGGTAGGGTACCCCCGGGCAATGCCGGTTCCTCTGCTAGTACAATCTAAATTCTTACGTGCAGCACTTCAGACCCCTCACTGTGTATCCAACACCACCCTTTACCTGGAGACAGGAATGATAAAGGTAGAGGACAGTGGTGGGCATCAGCAGGTTCACACCAGTTCGCCAGATCCAGTAGAGAAATTTTGGCTGACCCTGCCGATCCAAGTTTTGAAATAAAGTAGTCCAAATTTGGGTGTAACACAGGATTTTTCCCTGGCCACACCCACCATACCATGCCCACAGTGTGGCAGCAAATTTTTTTTGGAGCCCATCACCTGTATGAGGAGAGATTGTGGCTAGCAACGCTCAACATTTGGCTCAAAATTCTGTTTAATCCCAGTGGCCTTGCTCTTCTAACTCTCCAGGATAATTTCCATTCAGCATGGAAAAGAACAATTCAATCTGGACTGCAGTAACTTGGTTTTTCTCAACCTCTCATATAGGTCATGAGACGCAACCAGGCAAAACATACTAGTTTTTGGTGTATTTGTTGTTTGTTTCGTTTGATTTGCTGTGTATTCTGTTGTTATTTGTTATCTGTTTGTACACCACCCAGAGTGGGATACCACCCAAATGGGCAGTATAGAAATGAAATAAAGAAATAAAGAAAGAAGTGTCTTTATCAGATATGGCTAATGACCACATCACAGGGGTGTTGCTCCTGACATTTTGGGATAAGGTGCTTTCCTACTTGTCGTAGTGTAACAGAAATGCATGCATTGGAGGGGTAACGTAAATGAAAAGTCACTTTTTGACACTTCTAAAATATTATTGTAAAAAAGGACAAGTTTTGATGTAATCACAAACTGTTTCAACGTGAAAACAAAAGCCAGCTATTCTTTTATATATATCGTGTTCATCATTGCAAATGCTGTTGTTGTTGTTGTGTTCATTTTTAAACAGAATTGTATCTGTACTGTTCCCTACTGCTCTGTAGAGATAATAACCTATGAGTCTATATGACATCTTTTATATCATAATAAAACATTAGAGCTGGAAGCATCCTGTAACAGAGTTTTTCCTCCCAATCCACTTACTATACATTCTCTCTGCCTACTCCCTCCCTCCCTACTCTTGCCCTTTTTTGAGACTCCAGGGCATTTTAAATTGTTTTTGCAGTGCTGACTATTATGCTCATTTTTATTCCTATAGGTTTATGGTATAGTATTATGTCCTTCAGCCTCTCCTTTGTTTTGCTGTAGGGGAGTAAAATGCAATTATCACCATCAGAAACCACAAATAATTATATATTCAGGAACTTCCACATTGTAGTTCTTCCTGCTGCCTTCATGACCCTATCCATAGGGTCAAAGTTCATCTGTATGACTCCAGAACACCTCAGCAATTATCTTTTACCATGTATTTATTTTTAAATATCATATTTGTATGACATATGGCTTGGGCATGCCATTTGAAAACTTATTACTTTTCTACTAGTGCTACTGGAGCCTTTTTTCACCCAGAGTCCAATAAATACTGTTTACAACTCTGAAAGCTGGATAATAGCAGAATGATTCATACCAGGAGAGAGTATGTTATGTGGCTGTTGCTTAAGAGGGAAACAATCCTATGAAAAGTGCTGAAGTCAGCATTATGAAATATAGCATATTTTAAGTAATCATATGTATAGCTGTCTGCATGAGATAATGGTTGGATCTATAGAGATGAAGACCTATGTAGCAAGAAATAAGCTCTTGTGGCAGAACAAAAACATTAATATTTTGGAGATAAATTTTTAAATTTGAGGCCCTTCATAGTATATAGGAGGACCCCTAAACTGGGACTTTCTGGATATCTCTGTTTTGCATGTTCAGCAGACACTTCAAATGCAATTTGAAATAGGGAAAATTTCCCTGGAAGTTCTTATCCATAATGAAGACTGCTTATTTCTTTGTGAACTTATGCAGGTCCACAGAGGACACAGGAGTTCAGTTGGGTAAATAGTTTAATCAAACAAATAATCACAACCTTTATCCTTCTATGAAAAGCTTTCTCTGCTTTCTCCTCCTCCTCCTCCATCATCATTAAGATTGAATCTAGTCACCCAATCACCTTCCTGTGCTGTGCTACATCTGCTTACGAAAGGAGACTGAGCATCCCATGCAAAATGTGAGCTGGTAACATTAGTTGCAGTGAATTTCTGCTAAATGACAGGGATTGGGGATAGCAGAATGGGACTGAATGGAAAAGACAAGTGAGACAAGTAATCTGATGAATGGAGGAGACATTCAGCAGCCTAACGGAAGAAAGGTCAACTGAGCCCAGTTGAGACTGAAGTTCTGTCCATGACATTTGGCCCAGAATGTATCAATAGTGCATGCAGAATCATATAATGCTTCTCTGAAGCATAAATAATGAAGGGGAATGGTAGCCTTCTGGATCCCACCAGCCAAAACAAACAGGGCTAATGGCTGAAGTCCGGAAACACCTGGAGAGCCATAGTTTCCTCAGTCTTGCCTTGTTGGTTTTCATACCTTATTTTCACACCTTAAGAACATGGTTTAATTTTATTCTTTCTAGATTTTGTTTTTCCTAATTAATTAATTAATTAACAAATCATCAACTTAATGATGACCTGTTATGATGAATCACTCCAGTGTCATTTGACTGACACGCAGGTGGCTTCTTTGATTAATATCATCAAAGCAATGACACAAGGTGCTAATGCATTACTCAGAGGGAGGTAACTATTTTTAAAGAGAGGAATGAGCTTTTGTCAGTATTGTGTAATTAGATGTAGTCTGCACTTCCATATAAAATTTGGGAAGAGGGGATCTTTTGTAATGAAACTTGCTGTGTGAAAGTGAACTTCAGTATATACTAACAAGCATATTTCTTAAATTGTGGAATATGCAGTATATACAACAGAAAATTCTCAGGAATTTCAACTTGTGTGTGGCCCAGTGTTATAGACAGACTGATTTTTTCTTCTAAAGAAGCATGTGTATCACTGGATTCTTGAGCTCGGAGTGAACAATCTCTTCTTGCTGTCCATATTCTGCCTTCAAAGGTAATATATGACTTAAACCTCTGATTTTCTATTTGAAGACTTGTTAAATTTTCTGCTTGAAGACTTGTTATTTTTCTGCTAGTGGTATTGGAGAATTCTTTATCCAAAGAGTGCAGTAAAAATTGTTTACAGGGCCACAAGTAACATTATATACTGGAAAATAGCAAAATTGATTCACATCACTGCTTCTCAGTCTACTTGAATCAGGTTTGAGTCCTCACCATTTTCAAATGTGTGTGTGTGTGTGTGGGGGGGGGGGGGTTTGATGTTCAGGAATCAATACGCAGCAGCCAGCATAACAGGGCCAAACACAACTTTATTTCTGGAACTGAACATGGAGAGCAATGGCGCAGCAGTGCCTTTATATACAATATTGGAAAAGATACATTTGGGTAGGAAACAAGTTGATTGGTTGGAAGAACAGTGATGTAATGATGGAGTGACCAGAGACTATGGAGCCTTCACACATCTTGTGTAGAATAGGTGGGAGCCCAAGTCCCGCAAGAGCTTAGTTCTAAGAAAAACACAAAATGGAGGATCACCCGATACCAACAATTAATACAAACTGTTATAAGCATTAAATTCAGTTACATACACAACAGGGGTAGGGGGAGTGAAGAATAAAGTCAGAAGCTGCACTGTGAGTAAAAAGACAGCACAATTTATTCTTCACTTATCAGCAATAATCAGTAATAAGAGAAGGTTATGATTGGATCAAGAACTGTCAATGTAAACCAGTGCTTCTCATCCTTTGGTTTTTGGACTTCAATTCCCAGAATCCTAAGTCAATTCCGCAAAATACTGATCAGCCTAAGTACTGGCTTAGGCTTCTGGGAATTGGAGTCCAAAAACCAAAGGTTGAGAAGCACTGATGTAAACCCTCCTCTTAAGGAGAGAGCTGGGAAATTGATACCATTGCCATTTAGCCCTTACTGCGGCTCCTTCTTTGTCTTCCGTGCAAGACACCAAACATTTTTATTAATTTATCTCACATCCCAGGTATAACTGCAAATGAAATAATATTTTTAGGAGTGAAAGGGGCCAGGTCTGCTTTGTCTATTGGGCAGAAAGGGAAGACACATTTTAAACCACACTGCAGTCTCCAGAGCCTCTGCCGAAGCTTGGCTTAGAAAGGAGTGTGTGTGTGTGTGTGTGTGTGAGAGAGAGAGAGAGAGAAAGGGGGGCTTTCCCCTTTTCATGGCCCTCTTAAGTAGTGGTTTGAGATCTTCATAAATTTATTAAAAATCAACCCTTGCAGTATATATCTTCAAGCATGTGTGAATGGGTGCATGGTCAAAGTGGTGCTTGTGTACACATAAGCCTAATCATCCTAAACATGGGTGGTAAAATAAAATAAACAAAATAACTTTATTGTAAAGAAAAGAAACAAAATAACTTTATTAATAAGTGATAAAAATAAGAAATAAAATGGGGTATGCATTTTTCAAATTTTGAGGTTACAATATGTTGCTGCTATGTCCCATCCAGCTATGTGGGATTGGGTGGAGGAATATATCTTTATTCTCTGCAAGTCCCCAGGAACTCACTAAATGCATTTAGTCTTCTTGCCCTCCTAGGTCACACTGCGTATGAAGTTAGGTACAATTATCTGAAACTTTTCTTCCTAAATCACCCCTCTCACTAGTGTAAAGCAAAGTTGATGGGAACTACAGGAATTGCTAGAATAATTTTGCCTCTGATGCTATGGGGGTTCTGAATTTTGAAGCAGATATTCATACACAACATATTTTTGAGTGAAATGATTGGTTACAGCCAAGGAATTCTGACTCCATATAAGGCAAAGACCCAGAAAATTGGGTGGTTCAACAAACCACCAATCCAAATTGGTCATCTGAGAGAGCCTTTCTTTGAAAGCAACCAACAATTCCTGAACTAGACCTAGCTTGATAGTCTGTCCTTCCAAAATTCCTTAAAATGTCATTCAAAGTGTGAGGGCTTAGGTAGGAACACACTAACTTACACTCTCAAACTATGATCCATCCCAACAATTGTGATGAAATGCATTACATCAAACAAAGAAGCAACTCAGAATTACCAATCTAAATACCAAACTATGAGCCTACAATGAGGTTGAGCTGGGAAACCAATGGATAGGACAGATCAGTATACTCATAAGACACCCTGGTGGATGAAAGAGAAGAAATCTTCATTGTACCTTCTGTGCTGGAAGTTCTCCCCATGTCAAATCACAGGAATACATGGCTATCCAGGCTAATTGAAGCTTCTCATTGATAGAAGCAACCATTCCAGGAAGCTGGTTTTCTGAAGCTTGAGAGAACCCATTCCCTGCTTAGCACTGGGAGTGACATAGAAGAGACACAGAAGAGGTGTTCTGTGCAAACTGGCATTCCATGACTCTTGAGAATTACCTCAAAATGTCTTCTTAGCCCTAAAGCAAAGTTAATTAGAAACTCATAGCCTCCGCTTACAGGTGGGCTACTCATTGGAGATGATGGCTAAAAATGACCTCATAAAAAGATTGAGTTTCAGAGAGAGGCATTAAAGTCTTTATGTCAATGATGCTACAGAAGCACACACATACACAGTAGAAAGGAGGTGGTAGCGGAAATCATGTATTCATGCACTTCAAATGCAATGAATATTTTCCATAGTCCTAAATTGGGGAGATATGATGCATAGCATATGAGAAAATGTGAAGGAAAGTATAGTTATGCATTGGAGACATCTAAATAAATTAACTCCAAGGGATTAACTATTGGTGTTAATTCATTTGGTGTTAATTCTTTGCAAATGTGAAACCCTATACAGTGGAAGATTAACGTCACATCCAATACTGTGTGCAACTGAGTAGTCTTACGTGTGAGATTTTTCTGTTTCTATCCGTCTTATAAATAAGATGCTATTATTAATCCAAGTGTGTTTCACAAGAGATACTTCGGCAATAGAACTCTAATGGCACCGTGGTTAAGCTGAACTTTGCTCATGAGCTGAGTTTGATCCTGATGAGCCAAGGTTGATTCAGTCTTCCATCCTTCTGAGGTCAAGAAAATACGTATCCAACATGTTGAGGGTAAATTGCTAATTACCTTGTGAACAACCTAGAGAGTGTTCTGAGAAATATACGCTGGTACATAACAGAATGCTATTGCTAATGCTATGTCAAATCAGCATTGATTGAATGATTGATTGTGTGTCTGTGTGATATACATATTTCTGAATGTCCACTACCTACCTACCTATTTTTTCATAGTTTTATAATTTTATTTAAATTGTTATTGTAGAATAAGTGTGATACTCCATATCACTTCCTCACGGACCACAAACTACCTGTAATTACCATTCTGAATTTATAAGTCAGGTACAGGTGAAGAAATGGGGCTGATTCTTTACAAGATGATGGGATGACATTTCAACCACTCATCTAATTTGCAGAAAACAGAATTTGCACTGAATGAATCCCATTTTGTAAAGGTTTCATTTTCACTTTATGTAAATTCTATCCATTATGATTTGGTCAACATTGACTGTCATACAAATAACAGCCAGTGCACTTTACACTAATGTGTATTTCATTCACTTACATTTGTATTCTAATATTTCAACATATTTGTAGTATATGTGGGGCTTTAAATATTGCAACTGGGGGACAATGAACATGGATAAAACAAAGGGCTTTGACCTGGAATGGGCTGTGAAACTCAGTGTCATCAACTGCTGTTTAGTCTCCAGTGTGCAAGCAAAGAACCCATGAGTTCCTTCTCCTACTTTGCCTGCTGAGAATCATGAAGTTTACTGAACAAAATGTTTGTTGAAAGATACTACCAGTTAGTAGCTTCATTGCCTTAATGTGTAAAGCACCTGATCTTTGCTTTTGTTTATGATATTTGCCACCTACCCCATCTGGAAAATAGGCATTCATTATTAAAAAATAAAAGGCCAAAGTGTTTCAAAAATGAAAACCACCAGCAGAAATAAAGTATAGGAGCCCTGGAGGAACAGTGGTTAAACTGCTGTACTGCAACCAAAAAGGTTGAAAGTTTGATCCTGACCAGGGCTCAAGATTAACTTAGTCTTCCATCCTTTTGAGGTAAGTAAAATGAGTACCCAGCATGTTGGAGGCAAAATACTAATTAACCTGTGAACCACCCAGAGAGTGCACTAAGCACTATGGGGGGTATATAAATGTGACTGCTTTAAAATGGGGTGAACAGAGGAAGCCTAGGTCCTATACTTAATTATAATGTGACCTATTCCACCCAATTTCTGCACAAAAAACTCAAGTGTCATGGCATGTTCACACTCACAGCCCTCGACTCATCAGATTCAAAAAAGCAATGCAAAATGAGATCTGCAGCTGCCTGCAAGAAAATAAAAACATATCCAATGGACACCCACTCTACTTAAATGAAAGCAACAGCAATAGGAGTCTCTAACAGATTAATAATTCCTTTGTCCTATCAAAATGTGAAATGGTTGCTAACATAGGAGAAAGGAATTTGTCTAGTTCATTTGAATCTTCTACTGTGATTAGCGTTCCTGGACACCTTGGGCATTTAATTGATACTTGAGCTGTCTTTTCCAGTGAGCCTGATCTTCTCTTGATGTACCCAAATTACTATTTTTTACCTGTTGGCTTTCTTCACTGTCCAGCTTTGATATCTTTAAACAGAAACTAGGAATGCAATTGTATTGATGATCTTTGTCTCCAGTGACACCATCTTGCATTTGATTAGGTTCTCTACTTTCTTTATTGCTGCCATTCCAAATTTAAGTCATCTTCTGATATCTGATTTCTTTACTACAGTCTCAATTTGTATTACAGACTTGAAAAAAAGATTTCAATTTCAATTGCTTCACCATCCACATTAAAGTTGTATATTCAATTTGTTCTCATGATTATTTAATTTTCCTATTTTTTAGGAACCCACAGCAGGTAAGTGAGTAAATTGGCATCATGGCCCGAGTCTTGCCAATCTCTGATTTTCCCTACAGATAAATAGGCTTCCAATTGAGAAATAGGCATCCAATTGAGAAACAGGCTTTTAATTGGAAGGGCAAATCTTTTTTGCATCATATGAGGGTTGGGAGCTGAGACAGAGGACCTGCTCAGGTCCTCTAGAGCGGTGGTCCTCAACCTTTGGTTTTTGAACATCAATTCCCAGTAGCCTAAGTCAATTTCCCAAAGCACTGATCAGCAAATGTACTGACTGAAGCTTCTGGGAATTGAAGTCCAAAAACCAAAGGTTGGGGACCACTACTCTAGAGGACATTTTTGAGCCATTTCTCACCTCTCAAATATAATTAAAATTAGGAGTTTAGAAGCACTTGTAGCTCCCTAATGCTTATCATTTGTACTCTGAGGCCACAAGCAGCTTGCAGGCTACGTGTTGTCCATTTGTGCTCAGCTTGTTACCAAGCATGAGCAACAACATGGAGCTACTGCTTGCAAGTGCAGAAGTCAGGTGAGGATGGAGCAAACCTGCTGCTTAATTTGCAATAGGGTGGCTAAATTGTACCAACAGTCATGCTCAAAACTTTGCTGTTCTGAAAGTATCAGATTTGTCTTTAGGACCTGAAATCATTCCCTGTTGGCCAAACCAAGCTAACTGCAACACTTCTTGGTAAGCATTTTCTCTATTCTAATATACTTGTCTGCTATCTTATTATTATTATTTCCAACAGAAAAACTGAAGGCAATCAAGTAAAGAAATGGGAAACTATGGCCAGAGAAAGTGGTCTGACTCTTTCTCTCATGCAGAATGGGATCCCTGGCTCTCAAATTCAAGTGCTTTTTGGAGAGGGATGTTTGGGAGGGACATCACAGATTTGGTCCAATGCTTAGTGCCTTTGGCTAGTTCTTTCTCCAAAGGGCAGGACTGACAAAAGTGTTTCACTATTGTATGGACTCATACAGCTTTAAGTACTTGGAAATGCATAATAACTTCCCTTCCCTACTGCTGCAATGTGATCTGTTTAGGATGTTATTATTAGACATAGAAAACTTAAAAGAAGAGTTGCATATTTTGGAGGTCCTCTATATATTAATGCTTCCAATAGCTATCCATGTTCATGACTAAAAACATTCTGCCAGTTAAAATCTATGGAGGAAAACCCATAATTTCTATAATGCTGTCTTTAGCTGCTGCCATTTCATTTTTTCCCCTTCCCCTGTCTCCATGGCTTGTTTGCTTCAATGTGGCTCAGCTTGCTTAACTGACTCTGTCACTGCTAGTATCTTGCTAACAGTGGGAGCGACCGTTGCTCCATGGCAGAAGCACATTTTCCACCTTTGTCCCTGCCACTGAGCCCCCTGAGCTCCTCCCCTCATCTGGTTGGAGGGTAGTGGGAGCGACCATTGCTCCGTGGCAGGAGGACATTTTCCACCTACGTCCCTGCCTTAGAGCCCCCTGAGCCGGTTGGTGCAGGTGGGAGCAGGTGTTACCCATTACATGGGCCTTAAGATGCCCAAGGATGTTGCAGAGGATGTTGAGTACCAGGCTCCGTCACTGACGTTGAGCCTGGATGCCATCTCTTAGGCTCCCTAGGATGTTCAGCCACAATGTTTAATTGTATTTCAAGTTTTATGTAATTTACCATCTTTGTCTGTAAACCGCTTTGGGTCACCAATAGGTGAGGAAAGCGGTATAAAAATATACCAAATAAATAAATAAATAAATTTAGCAATCCTTATATTCAGTTGACTTTAGTGAATAGGGATTAAGTCATTTCTTGAAGCATAAGTTTATATACCTTTCATTTTCAGACACTTAAGCAAACAGCTATTTTAGGTTAAACTAATGCAACTGCTTAAATTACTTGAAACAATCCCTTTGAATATAAATATTGGGCAACCAAAAAGCTTAATTGTTTGTATGAACACAACAAGTGGTAATTTGAGAGTCTGAAATTTGTGCATTCTCTAGAACTCAGCTTTGAAATTCTATATTAGTTGCCCACAACATAGACATTCCCATTATTGGTGCATGCCCTTTGTGCACACTCAGCAGTTCCATTGACTTCAGTAAATTTTACTTTTAAGTAAGTGGGTATTGGTTCAAAGCTTTAATTATGGCTTTCACACATTGGCAAGGGTTTGATTTGATGACCTAACCAACTCTGAAATTCTATGCTTCCACAATTCTACTTATAATTTTATTTATTCTTGTTTACTTATAGTTTCTGCTGAATTAGAGTTTCCTTTTATTATTATCTCTATTTCACAAATAGACCTCATGAGCTCTTGTCATCCGGAAGCCATTTTTTATAATTATTCTGTTCTTTGTAGAGAAGTGAAAAACTCCTGTCACGCTGCTATGTACTTATGCATAATGCTGTTTATCTCTAAATGTCTTGGAATACTTTGTCGCATTATGAAGTAACAACATGAACTTGGAAATGATACCATGCAACAATGGAATAACATGGGAAATAAGTCAGACAGTAAATAATAGAGTCATTACCTTTACATGTGTTGAAAAGAATTGACTGATTGATTCTGATCAGAAAACAAAGCACAAGTCTTTGAATTTTTCACCCCAATGGAAGATATGGCAGGCAGAGCTAAATAAATTTATATTGTCTCTTTCTCTCTCTCTCAGACATGCACACAAACCCAAAAGGTAGTACATTTTTTTTTAAAAAATAGCACAATGTATTATGTAGCCCAGGAACATCTTACATGCAGTTTGAACACAAAATATCCTTGCATCATTTATAGTTTGATTATACTCTAAGTGCTGACAAGGTGCTGTAGTTATGAATAATGCAAAGCAACAGAGAAAGTGTCTTTTATATTCTTTTCTAGCCTTTCTCTCTTTCTCACAGAGAGAGAGAGAGAGAGAGGGAGAGAGGGAGGGAGAATCACACAACCACACACAGTTACTCACAATCACACAAAATCTCAGGTCCTGCCTTCTAGATCTATAGAAAACTAACTTGCTCCATCTTCTATGAGGTAACCATTGAAGAGTGTGTGTGTGTGTGTGTGTGTGTGTGTGTGTGTGTGTGTGTGAGTGAGTGAGTGAGAGAGAGAGAGAGAGAATGATTTAAAATTCTGAAACAAATGTCTTTGATTGAATATTATTAGAAATACATTGTGTTCTTGACAAGTGAACAATTATTCCATGATGAATATGTAGCCAGAGTTACAATGGCTGCAAAACCTAAGTGCCAGGTAGTTCAAAAGATGAAGAGTATAATTGCTTTTGTAATATATGTAATCACAGCTCTTACAGAATAATGTTTTACTATTAATGCAAATAATTATTCAAAGACCTAAAAATAGCAGTAAAACATTTCTATTGATGAGTCTAATAAGCAACAGCTGACTCATCCTGAGCAAAAAGAAGTGGAAGACAATGATATAAAACATTGCTTGAAAGGCAGCTGGACCCAATGGAATTTCTATGCCCAATGCCCCTGCAACACCAACACAAACACCAAGGTTGGCCTTAGCTCCTAGCCCATGGCTAGCAAAATCCCACTTTACTTGCTCTGGACCTTCTGGCTGGACAAATGCCAAAAGAATGTCTAGTGACTGACATGCGCAGAAGTGAAAGGAAAATCCAATGCTGCAAAGCAAGACAACTGGACCATGGACCATGAATCAAGGTAAATCAGAAACCATAAAGCAAGAAATGGACCACACACACACACACACACACACACACACACACACACACACACACACACACTTCAGTACTTGCTGTCAGAGAATTGAAGACAACTGGAATATGATATTTTCAGTCCAACTACTACAAAGCAAAGCAATCACACTTATACAGGTATACTGCTCCATAGTTCTTAATGCACTCTCTGGGCAGTTCACAAGTTAATTATCATTTTGCTCCCAGCATGCTGGATACACATCTTACTGACCTCGGAAGGAAGGCTGACTCAACTACTACAAATTGTTCTATGCTGGAAATGACAAAGTCAGGAGAAATGTAATTGTTCTAATAATGAAGAAAAATGTAACACAAACATTTACGGGCTGTAATGTAATGTTTGACTGAATAACATCAGTCAGACTCTATGGAAAACCTTAACAAGGTAACAGTTATTCAAGGCTATGCTCCAGTTACCAATGCAGAAAAAATGTATTTGAATTTTATGCAAACAACCAATCAGAAACTGATCAAATATCAAAACAAGACATATTTATAATTAAAGTTGATCAGAAAATGAAAGTAGGGAACAAAGCAGTGAATAGTTGGAGGATTTGGCCTAGGGGACAGAAATGAAGCAGATTCCTAGAGTTTTACAAAGCAAACAATCTGTTTATTGCTAATTTATGCATCAAGCAACTGAACAAACAACTGTATATGTTGACATCATCAGATGTTCAATATTGAAAATAACTAGACTATGCATTTGGAAGCAGCAAATGGAGAAGCAGTGTTTCCCCTTCCAAAACAAGACCAAGAGTGAATTGTGCTACTGATCATGAACTGTTAACATTCAACATTAGAGTGAAGCTAAAAATAATACTATAAGAACCACAGTTATACTTTAAACAACATTACTGATAAATTAAAACTCTATTGAAAGTGAATCAGAAGAACTATGGTTTGGAAGCACTATGAAGGAAGCAATCACCAGGAGTAGACGGAATGCTGATGACTCAATCTGTCAAAATCTAAACAAGAATATGTCAACAGATATGGAAAATTAGGGAAGTGCAGCAGCACAATATGGCTGCCGTGCTCTTTGCCGGCCCCCGCCCCGAGAGACAGCATAAAAGGGGTGGCCACGAGGTGGCTTGCCGCCATTTTAGAAAGATCGGCGGAGTGAAGGAGTTTGCTCCAGCCGACCTTTGACTTTTCGCCCGGCAATTTTGATTCCTTCAGGGCAGCTATGGCCCCGAAGAGGAAGACTCCTGCTGCCCCAGTGCAGTGGACCAGGGGGCGGGCTCGCCCGTTGCTCTCCCCTCCCCGCCCGGCACCTCTCTTGGCTGGAGGGCCAGAGTGAGGGTGGGCCGAGCGGCTGATTCCGGGGCTTTGCCCCCTGAGCAATTCCCCCAGAAGGGGCACTTGGAGAGGGTGGTCCCACCCAGTGCTGGGCCCCCGCCGAGTCGGAGGACCCGTGCGGGGGCCACAAGGCACCCCCCATGGCAGAATCCCTGCCAACTGCCCTCTCCAGCCAGTGGCCGGACAGCCCACAAGGGGGTATGGGGCCTGCCCCTGGTCCTGCACCCAATGGGCTGGACTATTGGTCCTGGCCCTATGTTGGCCCGGGGCCGGTGCATGACCCTATGCCACCCCCCACTGCGGGGCATGGACCGGGCCACCAATTCTGGTTCCCTGGGGGGCTCGGGCCTTCTCTTGGCCCCAATTTCCAGCCCCCTGGTGGGCCAGACATGGCTGGCCCACAGGCTCTCTTGGCCCGCATTGCGGCACTAGAACGCACCACGGGCATCACCCCACCACTGCCAGCCGGCTCGGAAGGGTGGCCCAGCGGTGGTGGTCCTTAGTCTTTGGAGGGAGGGTGGCCTCCGGTGGCTCGTCAGGCCCTCAGCAGGGTTGAGCTGCTAGAGGCCGTTCGGCCCATGCCGTTCAGCCCTCCGCAGCTCCCCACGCGGCTGCTCCGTACGAGCTTGCCTGCGACAGGCCCTCCAGGTTGCACCGGACCTCCGGCAGCACAGAGCTCGGCTTCGCTTGCCCCGGAACCCCCGGTGGGGGCAGCTGGGGGGGGGTGCGGCGTGTGAGTATGGCGGTCAAGCTAGAACACACTCCACTCCACATAACATTGGCATGGGGTACAGTGGCCCTGGCCTCAACAGGTCACAACGGCCCGGCCCACTTCTGCTTTGCCGCTATCTGCCAATTGGGGGGCTCCTTACCCACCGGCACTGCCCGGCGTTGCACCCCCGGCTCTCTGATGCAATTTTGGCTATGCTAGCCAAACGTAAGGTGTCTCTATGTGAGTTGCAGGTCCTGCATGGGCACCTCAACTTCGCTTGCAGGGTAGTTACCCCAGGCAGGGCATTCGTCAGGCATCTATGTGATGCTATGGCGGGTCTTTCCAAGAAGCATCACAGGGTCCGACTCACCAGGGGCTTGAGAGCCGACTTGTCAGTATGGCTTAATTTCCTCAGGGATTTCAATGGGGTGTCTTTTTGGTGTACAGAGTTAGTTGCCACCCGCCATTTTCAGGTCCAGTCGGACGCATCCAGTTCACTGGGTTATGGTATCTACTTTAAGGGTAGGTGGGCTTATGGTAGGTGGCCCGAGGAATGGCAAGGTACTGAGCGTCTGAGGGACCTCACGTTCCTTGAGTTTTTTCCATCCTGAGTTCATTGGTGCTCTGGGGTGACATATGGGCTAATTCCTTGATTCATTTTTGGTGCGACAATGCTGCCATGGTGCACATTGTCAACTCACAAACCTCGTGGTCCCCCAGAGTTATGGCCCTAGTTAGGCAGTTTGTGCTGCGGTCCCTTCGCCTTAATGTGCTGTTTAAGGCTAGACATGTTCCAGGCATTAACAATGATATTGCTGATGCTTTATCCCGCCTGCAGATCTCCCGGTTCCGGTCCCTAGCGCCAGATGCAGAGGAACTTCCCTCTCCACTTCCGAGTGAGATGTGGACCTTTGGCGAGGAGAAGTGAACCGGGAGATCAGCATGTCTCTCGCCCCGCACATGCGTAAGGCATATCAGCACATGTATCTCCACTTTACAGCATTCTGTAGGGACATGCACCTGCCCGACATCTGGCCAATCCCAGTTGCCCATGTCTTGTAGTACATGGAGCACCTGCATGGCCGCGGGCTAGCTCCCCGCACCATTGTCTTTATTGGGGACTGGGCCGGCAAAGTAATGCCTCACAAACTGGCAATTTCAATATATCTTCCAAACCCTAACAAAGAAGATACCAACGAGTGTAGTAACTAAAAGACTAATACTTTGTTTTTCCTTGCAAGCAAGAAGATGCTCAAGGTGTGGCAACAAAGGTTTTTAGATTATATTGAATGAGAAATGCTTGATGTTCAAACTGGATTCCGTAAAGGAAAAGATACTCTAGATCAGGAGTCAGCAAACTTTGACTTCAATTACCAGGAGCCCAGGTCAGTGCACCTGCTGATTAGTGCTTCTGTGAATTGAAGTCCAAAAACATCTGGAGAGCCAAGTTTGCTGAACCCTGTTTTAGATCATACTAGCAGAGATTGCCCGGTGGTGCCGGGCTGTTTTAAAATGTTTTGGATGGTTTTTTTTTGTTATGTGTATTGTTATATAAAAAGACGTTACACTATGAATTTCTTTTTTTCAAATTTATTTACAAACATTTTTTTTCATTGTACATTAATGAACTTTTTTTTAAAAGGCAATTTTTTTAGTTATTGTAATGTTTAACATTTATGTAACAGATATTTATTTTTAATTTGTTTATAATTTCTATTTGTTTTTTAAAAATTACTTTTACAAACATCTGTATTTTGTTAAAGTTGGCAAATATTTTTGTTTAAACTTTTACATTTTAAGCATTTGTTTAACATGCATGTCTATTTCTTTAAAACTGTAAAATTAGTTTTTTTATATTCATATTTCTTTTTTTAAAGTTTGTCAATAATATTTTGAACTATAACTATATACATTTTATAACAAATTTGTTTCTGTTGTTTGTTGTCCTGTCCGTTGTTGTGTGGATCTGAAAAAAAAGAGAAATGTAGCTATAGATATACTTACTAATTTGTTGGGGGCTTATATGTGAAATTTACTCACGTTTATGTAGTTTTCATTTGCATGGGTGATTTTCTGTTGAAAAAAGAATGAAAAGGTATAATAGGTATTTGTTTATGTTGTCTGTTATTTTGGTTTATATGTATCATTGATTATAATTTGTTTTAATAGATAATTGTTACTTACGTTTATTATTGTTTGTTCTTTGGTTCTGGTTTGTATTTTGTTTCTTTATCTTTTGTTGAATTTGTGATAACTGAAAAATAGAAACAACATTTTGTAGTCTTATGTTAAATTATTTCATAAGTATGTTCTAAGGATTGTTTCATTTACCTGTTATTTAAAGGTTCTGGTTGTTTTTTATTAAGATGAAGTGATTTAGCATTAGCAGAGCTAATGGCAGGTTGAATTGCATTGGTGGATTTAACATCATTACCAGATATCTCTGAATAATGAATTCCATAGGTATGATTGGGATCTGTTGATTTTCTATGTTGTCTTCTGTTTTTTTGGTTTTGTTGTATTCTTCTTCTTGATTTTTGGGAGTTGTGTATATTTTTTGGTTTGTGGTAGTCCTGTTTGTAATTTTTTCATCTTCCGGATTTTGTTTGTGGTTTATTTTATCAATTATTTGTTGTAATGTTTCATTTTGCTTCTTAGTATTTTTGTCTTTGTCATATTTTGTTTTTGTTTGTGTTTCTTTCCTTCGTACAACTTGATTGTTTTGGCAGGTTATTTTTTCTATTTGTTTGTCTCTGTCTGGTTTATCATGTGAAATTAGAATGTCTTGGTCACTTTTTAGTGATTTTCTGTTCTTGTTGTCTATATTTGTATTTTGTTTCTTATTGATTTTGTCAATTATGTCTGCCATGTCCTTATTTTGTGTCTGATATTGTATATCCTCCTTTTTATTAATTTTTGGAACTGGAATTATTGTTTCTTTTTCTTTTGTGTTCTGTTTCCATGGTAATATTTCTTTTTGGGTTTCTTTTAGGTTTTCATAACTTATCCAATGTTCAGCTGGTGCTTCATGCATCTGGATAAGTTTATTTTTTTCTGGGTTTCTAGTTTTGTTTTTCCTAATGTTTTGCACTATATCCTCTAGCTCAACATTAAGTTGTTCTGTGGTTTTTTCCATGTATTTGGTATTTGTTCATTGTGGTATCTTGTCTTTTTTTCTTACAATTTGGATTCCTGTATTTTCTGGGTGTTCTAATTTTTGGTCAATAATTTGTTTCTTTCTAGAGGTTTGGTGTTCTGGTTCATTTCTGATTATCCAGTAATTTTGGTTTTCTGTTGTTGTTATTTGTTTGTTATTTATTTCATCAATTATTTTTATAGTTGTTTTTTGGAGTGCTTTGATAAGTTGTTTTCTTTTGGGCATAGTATTTTCTTTTTGTCTTTTTCTTCTTCTGAAGTAGAATATTGTCCATGAAAGATTACTGAATTTTCTTCAGTTTCATCTTCTACATGGTGCCTAATGTTTTGGAAATAATTTTTATGCAAATCTGGGTTTTCTTCATGTATGTCCAGGTTTTGTTGTGGGTCTATGTTGTAGTAAGGTTTTGAATCTGGGTGTTACCTTGGTCTCTTTGGTTCATTATATGTTTGAAAAATAATTCTCCAGGCTTTCTCTCTTTTTTTTTGCTTCATTATTTTGTATCCTCTTCTGCTTGGTGTCCTGTTTATTTTTTCCATGTTATTATTTTAATTTTATATTTTTTAAAGTTTATTTTAATTTATTCCTTCAATGAGTTCTGTTCAGCTGCTCTCCGTAACTTTCCAATGCTCCCCTCAGTTCTCCTCATTCGTTCCTCTCCCATTTATACTCTGTTTTTTTAAGATATCATTATCGCGTGAGTTTGGAAGTTTACGTTTTCCGTGTTAGAGTGTTCTGTTTGCATAGTAATTTTGGGTTTGCTGTTTCTATTTTGCGTAGGTGTGGCTATTCTTTCATTTTCCTTTTGTCATGGATTTACAGCATGTCCTTTGTTTACAGAACTATATGCGGCTCATGGTTCAAAGTTTGTTATTTGTTCTTTCGGTATATGGGTGAAGACTATTTGTGGAAGCTGTGTTCGTACTTCGGTAAGTTTGAATGTTTTTTCCCAATTTTATTTTCTTTGTTAGCGATTTTGAACAGCGTTAATAGATGCTTATTTTTTTAGTTCAAATTGGATTCTTTAGTATTTTCCTGTTGTCACGTGTTGCTCATTATTTTCATTTTTGCAGCACTTGTTGATATACAATGTTTTTGGTTTGATTGTTTGTTGCTAGTATGAATAAATTATCTGCTGAAACCACTCTAGAGCATGCAACATATAACTGTCCATGAGAGAAACATGAGTTTGTAAGATGAACTCCACAATGTTGCAGTGTCTGTCCTTGTGATTTATTTATGGTAATTGTGAATGCTAGTCGTGCAGGGAATTGTAGTCTTTTAAATGGTATAGTTTGATCACTTGAGATCAATGGAATACGTGGAATGCCTACTGATTCTCCTGCTCCTTTTCCCATTATAATTGTAGCTTCTATTACATTTAGCATGAGGTTTTTAACATATAGTCTCGTCCCATTATATAGGTTTGGTGGGTTTAAATTTCTAAGTAGAATAATTGGTGTTCCTTCTTTTAGTAATAGCTGTTGAGTATGCATTCCAGGCAGTTCTAGTGAATTTAAAAATTCTGTTGGAAAATTTACAGCATCATCTTTATCTACTACTGTATCAATGGATTTGTATACAGTAGGTTGGTCTGGTAACATGTCTAGAATTTCCTGATTTATCATGTTTACATCATCATTCCTTGCTGCCAAGATTGCTCTTTCTGTGAGCCATTCATGCTGATGATAATTTTCATTACTGTTAGGATATATGGCATTTATAAGTTCAAAGGTGGATGTTACAATGTTACAGAAATAATCAGGAAATTCAATGTTGTTTTCTTCATTTTTTGTTACTTTTCCATCACCTATATTAAGCAGGAAGTTAATAAACATTTGAGTGTTTGTATTTTGCACTACTCTCATGTTTTGTGATAATGTACCGGTAATTATTTGAACACTTTTCCATAAGTAGGATTGATTGATGCATGCATTAATTTGATCTGCTGCTGTTGATTTTGGGATTACTGGGAGTGTTTGTCTGAAATCTCCACAAAGAAGTAGGAGAAGTCCACCCATGTTTTTTTTTCATTTTCTCTAATGTCTTTTAGAGTTATGTGTAATGCTTCAATTGATTTTTTTATGTGCCATGGTACATTCATCCCACACAATAATTTTTGTTTCTTTAAGTACTTTTGCACGGGCACTACCTTTTGTTATATTACATGTTGGATTTTCTTGTTTAGCTATGTCAATTGGTATTTGGAGTGCAGAATGAGCGGTTCTTCCACCTTCCATTAATGTTGCTGCTATTCCTAATGATGCTATGGCTAATGCAACATTTCCTTGTGATCGTATTTCTGCTAGAATTAGGTTTGTGAAGAAGGTTTTTCCAATTCCTCCAGACGCTTGTAGGAATATTATTCCTCCATCTTCTGTTGTTAGTTGTGTCGTTATTTGGTGATAGGCAGATTTCTGTTCATCATTAAACAGTGGTTTGGTTTCATTTATGAATTCTTTTAATCTTTCAATGTCATAATTTGTCTCCCTTATATAGTCTGCATTTAATGCATCTCCTTCATTGCGTTTTGGTGCTGGTAAGCCAACTGCTTCAAGTGTTTTATTTGCCATGCGTATGCATTGGTCTTCAATTTCTATTACGGCCATGTTGTATATGTCTGCTCCATACTCAATGTTTAAGGTGGGATTTTCTTTTCTGGCTTTGATTAGCTTATCCTCACTTAGTGGTTTTTTAAATACTTCCCACAAATGTAGTGGGTTTGATGGGCTACATGAAGTGATTATTATTGTTTATGAAGGTTCTCATTTGGTCTGGCATAGAAAACATTGCTGCTTCTTCCAAAGTTTTCCCCCAATGTTGATCATCTTCTAATAATCCCATGTGATGACAAACCTCTCTGTATGTTTCCATGACTTTTTCATCCACAGTTTTGAGGTCTTGAAAAGATGTTAGTCCAGGTATTGTATGGAGCAGCATTCTTAGATAGAAGCATTCACTTTTATTTGGATGCACAGTATACAGTCTTCCTATGGCATCACTTCGATAAATGTCATGTGCCGGTACAGAAGTGCCAGTTTTTCTTTGGCAGAACTGTTTATTACTTTTATTCCATGTGTAATATGTTGCCACTTCATTATATAGAAGTGTTTTTGCAAATGGATCTTTCTGGCACAATTTAAAAAAGCCAGTTAAAGTTGTTTCCTGAAGATTTTCGGCGACACTTGTGGCTGATTCAGGAGTAAAATATACTATTTGGCCATTTTCTAGTTGTACGCTTAGATGAAGGACTGCTGGATGTCTATCGTGTATGTTAAACCCTAGAATGCGCCAGAAACCCTCATTTGTACTAATGTACCTGCCAAATTGGTACTGTAAGATCTCATCGTTTTTGTTCATGTTTCTAATATCATAAATGGCCATGTCGCTGCCTTTGTTTATATACTTGCACACATACTTTATTGATTTAACACTGTTACAATATTCAACATTAATGTATGTGTTAAATATTTTTGAAAGTAGTGGGCAGTATGGCACTATCCATGTGTTGTCAATTACTATTTCTCCTTGTGTTTTCATTTTTAATTTTGTTGTGTGTCCTCCATCCTCCACAGAACGTCTTCTGTATTGTGGGTACCCATCTTCTGAAGTTTGTGTTTCTTTTAGTAATGCTCTGGGGTATCTTTTGGTGCAGCTTTTATCTTTCATGCATGGTGCTTGTGGGTTAAGAAGGCCACAGGGACCATGAACCATGTTTTTCTTTACAATGGCATGTAGTTCCATGTCTTCATTTTCATTGGGTATTTCAGCAGATATTATTTTATCAATTTCAGTGGGATGTATTTTCTTTTTAGCCAGAATAAGTTGTGAGCATGTGGTAGGTCACGTTTCTGCCATTCAATCGTGTACATACAGTATAACAATTACATTCACCGAATAATTCATTTTTTATGATAAGATTAATTAATTCTGTTTGTTTTAGTCTAAATACTCTGGCAATTAAGTCATGTCGGTCATTAGATGTTTTGTCATTTCTGAGGTGATTTTTATCTAAGGCCATGTTGGGTTACATGTGAATGTTATAAATAAATCTGGTCTTCCATGTTTCCTAACATAGGTCATAGCATCCTGAGTATATTCATGCATATTCCTTGGGCTTCCTGTATATGTTGCTGGTAGGATCAGCAGTTTTCCAATGTTTGCCAGATTTCCATCTTGTGCCACAGCATCTTTTAAATGTATATATTGTTGTTCTCTGAGTGATTTTTGATTTGTTCTAATGTAAAGTAGTCCTTCACTCTCTATTTTAGCATACATATCCACAACGAACTGGTTTAAAAGTTTTCTACAATGGATTATGTGGTTTTGTTCTTCATTTCTAACCATTAGAATGTAGGAGTAGTAGTCCATAGCTGTAATTTTCTTTCTCATTTTCTTTGCCTGTTTTTGGATCAATGCGTTTCAAATTAAAATGATAACCATCTTCACCATATGGGAAAAGTATGGGATACTGAAGAGCATCATAGGAGCGATGTGTTTCTGAGATGCATTGCAGTTTTTTGTCATGTCATTTTAATACAATATCTCTAGGGTGGCAAGTGTCCCCTTAAATGAGTGCTGCAACTTCATTTGTTTCTGGAGCATTATATTTCCGTATATGCTCTCCTGTTGGAGTTTTATCTGCAGCTATGACAGCTATGTGACATTCTTTGTATTTTTAACACAATATGTTGTTTTGTTCCTTCAATGTATGTACATCGTTGTGCTGTTTCTTTTTCCTTATCTCCCATGAAATAAATTTGCAGGAAGTTTGGTTCTTCTTCTGGTAGTGGTAGTAGTGAACCAATATTGTGGTAAATTTGTCCTTGAATGGTGAGCGTTGGATTGAATCCTTTGTGTTGTATAATGGCTGTGGCACCAAATGATGTCATTTGAAAACAGGAGTTGTATTTTCGAATATTCTTTAAGAAATGTTTAGAATCTGGTGTTACTCCACTGGTATGTTCTATCAGTTGTTGTGGTGGCAATTGCTGCTGAATTTTAATTTTACCATCTTTACAACATAGTGATTTGGTTTCTGTTTTAAATTTTCTGGTTTGGTAGAATTGGCAAATTGTGTCTAGATTACCAATCTGTAAATTGGCATGTTCTGAATAATTAGTTTCTGGATCATAGGAGAAGACAGCCATTTGTAATGTTAATTTCTTAGCTTTACTTCTCTGTTTTCGTATTGCTCTTGTCTTTTTATTCTGTTGTAATCTCATGTCATGTCTCTTTGGGGTTTCAATTGCCCTTGATGTACTGTAAATTTCTCTACATTCTCTTAATATGGCCTCGTGTGCCTGAGAAGATGTCTTTTCTGTTTTTTCAGCATATTTCTTTTTGTGTTTATGAAGTTCTTCTTCCCTTTCTTCTGTTTGTTGTGCTTTGTCTAGTTTTCGTTTCTTTTTTTGCTGTGTTCTTTGTCCTATATTTACATGTTTTTTAGGCATCCTGACTTTCAATTTATTTTAATTATTTTCTGGGTAAATTCTTTTCTGTGAAAATATTTTTAATTCCTTAATTATAAGTATTAGCTTTGCGTAGCTTTAATAGTTAGCTTTGTGCTATTTTCTAATTGTTATGTGTCAAGAATTCTTGGTCCATAAACTAAATGTAGTTTTTTTAAAAAATAAAGTTCTGCAGGATATGAATTTAAAAAAAATTCTGAATATTTGTAGTTTGTACTATGTACGCTGCAATAGTTAATGGAGTGTCCTCCGTAATTTCCTCAGGCACAATTGTGCCTAATGTTGACGGTTATTTCTTGCCTTAAATGTTTTTTCTGTCACAATTTCTGCAATAACTGTACGATATTATTTTGTTTTTTGTAAAATATGTATAATATGATTATTAAGGTACGTTATTTTCAGTTTATTTGCTGAAATGCTGCAATAGTTAATGGAATGTCCTCCGTAATTTCCTCAGGTACTATTGTGCCTAATTCTGATGGTTATTTCTTTTGTTAAATGTTTTTTTCTGTTTTAATGTCTGTAATAACTGTAAGGTATTATTTTGATTTTTGAAAAATAGGTATAATATGATTGGCAAGATACGTTGTTTTCAGTTTCTTTGCTGAAATGCTGCAATAGTTAACGGAGTGTGCTCTGTAATTTCCTCAGGCACTAATGTGCCTAATTCTGACGGTTATTTCTTCCCTTAAAAAAAATTTCTGTTGAAATTTATTCAATCACTGTAAAATATAATTTAGATTTATTTGTAATACGTCTAATTTGATTGTAATTGTAAATTGTTTTAACTTAATCTACTGAAAAAGAACATAGACTATGCATCGTAACCATGGTGTTTTTTTTTCTCCACCAAACTGTGAGGGGTTTGTGATGCGGAGCCTTTTATGGGGTTTTTTTCGCGCTTCTCCCAACATTTGACACATTCCCTGCATTTATTTATTCCCACAGAATGCTGGGATTTGTAGTGTAACCTTTTGTGTCAGCATTAGTTCTGTGGTTAATTTTTTAATTTTTAAAAAAATAACATTACATATGCGGTGTATATGTATTCCATGAGTTAATGGGCAGAAACGCATTAGTTATGTATTGTGTTTTCGTAGAGTTAAAGGTTTTGTGTGGTGCAGCAAAGAAACGTTCAGTTTTTTAGACGGTTGATCCAACATTCTATGTGCTCGTGCCATTCAGCTATATTAGCTGACATAGTTTAGGCACAAAGGATGCTGGAACATGAAGTTTCATGTATGATTTTTGCCGACCGATATCTGCGGCTTAATTTTGATTGGCTGCGGCACAGCCCACAACGTTCTTTTTCCACACACCTCTCAGCCTGATTGGCTATGGCGCGGCACGGCGCATAGGATGTTGGGAACTGAAGTCCTTTTTCTCTCTTTGCCTTTGGGGGGCTCCTGCCCCACTGGCGCAAAATTCAACCTGACAGTTACCTGCGAACCCCGGTTGGGCAAGTGCACAAATGCTCGGTCAGGGCTAGTGGGGCCTGATGCAACATCCTTTGTCACATTTCAACGGTTAACACACAGATTTATAGGTATAGATTGCAATTAGTTGCTGGCTATGGTGTGCACTAAAGAACTTCTGAAGAAGATTTGTCTAGGCTTTATAGACAACAGCAAAGCCTTTGACTGAATGGATCATTAGAAACTATGGGTTGTTCTGAAAGAAATGGGTGTTCCTTAGCATTTAATTGTTCTGATAGGTAACCTGTATTGTGGACAAGAAGCTACCATTAGTAAAGAATATAGAGACAGAATAGTTCCCTATAAGCAAAGATATCAGAAAAGGGTACCTTTTATTTCCTAACACCTGTTCAATCTGTACACAGAACAGATCATTTGGAAAATCAGATTAGATTGAGATGAAGAAAAAGGGAAAGTTGGTAGGAAAGGTGTGTGTGTGTGTGTGGGGGGGGGGAACTGATAGAAAAAAAACATTAATTGAAGATATGCAGATGACATCATTTTAGTGACAGATAGCAGTTGTAACTTGAAATGACTGTTGCTGAAAGTGAAAGTTGAAAGTGTCAAAGCAGTGGAACATTAAGTAGACAAAGTCAGGATTGTAGAAGAAGAATAAAACTTTCATGTTGACAATGAAAAAATTGAAATCGGGATAATTGAGTATATCTTGATGTAGTTAACAATCAAAATTGAGATTTATCCAAGAAATTGTAAATAGATTGAGATTTAAACAGGTTATAGAAGGAATTTAAAAAGATCCTTGGGTATGAGGATGTTTCAATGCAGACCAAGACCATCCACAGTCTTATGTTCCCAGTTTGGCAGTAAAGAAAGCTGAAGGAGAAATTTTATTTGTTTGAAATATGGTGTAGAGGAGAACTTTGTGAATACACCAGACTGCCAGAAAGATAAACCAGTGGTTCCTAGGCGAAATCAAGTATGAACTATTTCTGGTGGCAGAAATTATAAAACTGAGCTTGTCCTACTTCAGGCCCATTGTGAGAAGGAAAGATTTTGTGGGAAAGACAATAATGCTCAGAAAGTTTGAAGGCAGTAAGAAAAGAAGAACACCAACTATGATAAGACTCCTTAATGGGAACCACAGGGTTGAGTTTTGAAGTGCTGAATAGGGCTGTTGAGGGAGGACATTTTGGAGCTCACTCATTCATAGGTTTGCCATAAATCAGAGAAAATGTATAACAAAAACAACTCTAAAGCAAGATTTCCTCTAAAGAAGGATTAAGAAAGCTGTTGTATCAATAAAACAATGGTACAATAGTACTTGGCTGCCTGGGAAAGCAGTTACAGTCCAACAAGATCTGTGGGCCACAGGTTCCAGTCACCTGCTCTGAACAATGCACACTGTTTTGCCCTTCCTCTTAAATTCTAGAAAATATCTGTTAGGATATTATTGATTTACTGCACTTCTACACTTCTATGCCTTGTTAAAAGTTTATTAAGTCTCATAATCCCTTCATTATATAGCCAGTGAAGAAATAAAGTTTGAAATAATTTTTCAATGTACCAACCAACATAGCTGCAAACCATAAAAATTATAATAAAAAACCCTTGTGTGTTGGAATAATGTGATATAGCCTCTTATCAATGCATAACCAATAAATTTCACAGCAAGGGGTGACCAACTGGTACTTTTTTTAGATAGTGTGCCATTTTTGAAATTGATTTGTACAGGACAGAATCAAAACACACATCATAAAATGCAACATATTTCATTTCCCCAATAGTTTTGAGGGGAAAAAAACATGCATAATGCATAGAAGTAAATAAGCATGTTTGTGTGTTCATATATGTTTAGTTAGTGGAGTATGCAATTATATTTTCCCAGGGTTTTATACATACATTATATAAATATTATATTATAATGAATAAATAAAACATACAGCAATAGCAGTCTAACATTTAACATGTGAACAGTATCATTGCCTCCCCCCACAAGAAATCTTATTCAGCTATAGTTCCAGGTTGACTCAGCCTTCTATCCTTCTGAGGCCAGTAAAATGAGTACCCAGCATGTTTGGGATAAAATGCTAATTAAGTTGTGAGCTGCCCAGAGAGTGCACTAAGCACTATGGAGTGGTATATAAGTGTAATTGCTTTACTATAATGAGGATGGAAGTAGAAATCTATATCAGAGATTCTGTGGACATGCTTTGCTCTAAGAATTATCAACCTGGCTCTATGAAATCCTTCATTCTGTTAAATATTCCTGCAATATTTCATGTGAACAGTGTAGAAGAAAATAGGGGAGCCAATTTAACTGACAGTCAACTTAACTGTGCATATTCATCACTTGTTTAAAGTTATATAGAATTAACTCTCCCAGAGAATATGAATTTTTTGTGTATAAGGCAAAGCTGGAGCTAGTGTAAATAAAGACAGAGATTCAATCCCTGACATTTTTGAATAGAACTAAGAAAAACATGAGTTTCAGACCTCAGAGAGCTGCTGCCTCTGGTATTTGCTGTATGTGGGCAAGTCTGATTTAGAGTGTGAAAAACAGTCTTTCCCTCTAGTTTATCTGCAGCATTTGGTACTCAGCTGTACAGGACAATTGAATGTGAAAGCATTTGACTGAGCATTTCATCAGCCCCTTTGACTACTTTTTTGTTTTCACAACTTGGCATGCAGACAGAACTTGTAAACAGATGAATGCTGTTTAAACCATTTAGCTTGACATATATGGGCATGCCCATGAATGTTAACTTTTCCCACATTGGTATCATAAGTTCAGTTTATACAATCTATCTGATGAGTCTAATAAGCAACCAGTAGTGTTGTATTTGGGAGGGGGCATGTTGGTGAGATCTGACGTTCAGACAGTAAAAGGACAGTGAATTTATCAAAACTTGAATATCTGGCAAAAATAGCTCAAGGCTTTAAGTCTGTGGAGTTGGCTACCACCACCATTGGATAAAGAGAATGAGGGTGTCTGATGGTGGGATGGTGTGTTTTGTTAGTGTTCTCTTTCTCCTTTGAGGAAGGGCCTTCTGTAGTCTCCTGGTCTGCATCCATATCAGATTCCATGCCAGATTCGGTGTCACTGTCACGATCTGTGCAGAAGTCTGTTGGGTTCATTTTTAGGAGGTGTTTAGCTGAGGATCTTGCAGGGGAGGGCCTGGCTCCGAGGTCCTCATTTGTTGCTGACTGTCTAGACTTTGGGTGAAGTTCATGTGGTGCTAGTCCCAGTTTCAGTGACCTTTGAAATCTTGCCCCCAAACATCCTCTCTTTTTTAAAAAAAGTCCTGCTTTCATCACTGCCAAGCACCATCCCAATCACATCTTGGGAAAAGATGTTTCCATGAAATCAAAAACTGATCCTCATGATTTCACATACCTGTGGTTGTCTGACAGTGACTGAAGAAGGAAGAGGACTTTTAAGATTCCTGCTGTATCTCCTGTTTTTAAGAATAATATTCTCATGTTACATTTTAATGGAAGACATTTCAAAGGACTTTTTCATTTCAAAGTATTCTTGGAAATGTGTATCTTGCTGTCTTTTCCTGAGTGATAAGCTAAACGAACTTGTGTCTTGTAGCAAAACAGGAAAAGCTATTTGTCTGACATCACATCAAAGGAGAACCACTCATCTCAGATACTTAGACTGTATAAGGAAAATCAGGTAGATCCTGGCCAATGATCATCTTAGTAACCTTGCAGGAGGAAAGAGGAAGCTAGCCTCCCATGCCTTATTCTTTCTCATGAGTAGACCAAGTATGTGTGCAATTATTTCAGTACAGCAAGATTCTAGGTAACACATAGACTAGACTTTATAATTATGTGGGTGGTTCTTTGAAATACCTAACTTTATCTATATCTACTTCTTTTGCTTTTGAGAAACTTACCTTGTATTATTTTAATGGGATGTTGACTCCTTTAACTAATGTTTCCACTTATTTTACTTTTACCTAAATCCTTTTGAATGGAAGGTGTTTTCTGCATCCTAAATCTAGTCCAGACCTCTTGACCACCCACTGAGGTGGTCAAAGTTGTTTTTCAGATTTTTTTTCTTTGAAGATCCTCCTTTAATTATTTTTTTTAGAAAATTGATTGTAGAGGAAAATTCAGTTTCTTGTAATTCTCCCTGGAAATTATTCCAGTTAGGTAGTCTGAAGGATTGAGGGGAAAAAGTGAATACCAATTCATTCACATTAGCCTCTCACTCTGTCCTGATCTCCTCACGCCATGCTATGAGGCCCCAGAGTGGGGCGTTTGTACTCAAGGTTATGACAGGCTTAAAATAAATAATATAAATATATCAATACTATTAATACTTATTTGCTTGTCTGTGGCATGTCTGTACACTGGGCAGAGCTTGGAAATGATACATCTTTTCTTTTCTTTATCATTTCATTTTTTAATTTTTAATTTATTATACATATATAATTTCCAATCTGGCCAGGTTATCCTGCTATGGTAATAGAGTAGACCATACTGCCAGGAACTCAACACCTATTTTCAGGCAGTGGTTAACTAACTTGACAACCCTGAGAACTAATGGCCTTAGGTTGTGAAGTCCACAGGAGAGGATGATGGTCCCCAAATGGATTAAATCCCAGTTGAATCCATCTTGATGGAGAGCAGCAGCTTCATCGATACTGGCCTGAGTTGATGAGGACTATGTTTTCCAAAAGGGATCAGGACCAGAAAGTAACCCACAGAACTAAATCAATGGAATCAGTGGTAAAGATATCATGCTGTGATGCAGAAGGCAAATGGAAGGCCACAGCAATATATTGTTCCTAGGACAGACTTCTTGACTGATTGTCAATATTTAGAATCAAATACTGCACTTAAAGAAGATACACATGATAGTTGGCTGTGATTTAGGTATCTGGTGGTGGAGCCAGAGGTTGGGAGTTCCATTCTCTGCTATGCCTCTTGGTCGAAGAGCCAGCCCAGGGTATCCTTGAGCAAGTTGATTGTTTCACCTGCTTTCTTCACTATCTGTTTTTCACATAGTATGAATGATTTTGACCTTGATGTTAGATTATTTTTGAAATATAAATAACAAACGTGTTCTCCATTATATTTCTTTATTTAAGACCATGCATGGATTGGCACAAAGTAATGAGAGACTCAGAGAGCCTCTGAATTGCAAAGGCAGAAGGCATACAGAACAGGCAAATTTTATAATATAGTTCTTTTACATGTATTATTATACTTCTGCTTTCTGAAAGTACATCTTGCAATTTCTTCTTTTGGACCCTGCCCTTGGACACCTGCTGCAGGTTCCTCTTTCTTTTCTTAACAGAGTTGACTGTCAAGATTGCTCTACCTTTCCTAGCAAGAACAGTGTTACAAACTTACAAGGCCAAATACAAGCAACTTAATATATTTGCATTTAATATCACAAACAGTTATTGATAAATATATGATTTATTAAATATTTTGAATCACAGTCACTCCTCATGACAACTATTATTGCTAAATTCTAAACCACTAAGCATTGGTTTAGTGGTTACGACACTAAACTTGATGACTGGAAGGTTGGCAGGTCATCAGTTTGAGACCCAATTCCTGCACAACAGAGTGAGCTTCTGTCCATTCCAGGTACTGCTAACCTAACAATTTAAAAGCAAGAAATTGCAAATAGATTAATAGGTACCACTTTGGTGGGAAGGTAAACAGTGTGCCACACACTCTGGTGTCTAGACATGCCTGCCACATGACCACGGAAACATCTGCAGACACAGTCAGCATTGGCTCTTTGGCTATAAATCGAGATGACCACCAAACCATAGAATCAGCTTTACTGGCTTTCAAGAAAGGATGACCTTTAACTTTGCCTTTTAATAAACCACAAACCTTGTCCATTAAATTGTGAGTTTTGTGTGTTTCTACTTTATAACCCATAGGTCCAAGTTCACCATCTACTACTTAATCAAACTTATCCACAACTAATGTATCCTAACACATCAAACAGTTCTTAATTTATGTTTAAGAATGGCATACTATTTAGTTTCCTGACACTTTTCTTAACTTATGCCTAACAAAGACACAACTGCTTAGTCTTATAGATCACTAGCATTTTTTGCCCAGCAAGCCGGGCAGGTTTTTTTATTTATTTATTTATTTATTTATTTATTTATTTATTTATTTATTTATTTGATTTATACACCGCCCTACTCAGCGCAAGGCCAACTCAGGGCAGCATAACAACATATCAATTACAGCAAAACATAATGCATAAATACAATGGGGGAAGAAAAAACAAAGTCAGGAATCATATACAGTACAAGTTAAATCAGAATAAGCAAAAAGATCCAAGGGGGGGGGGGAGGTCGGAGCCCAAGCTCAACGACCTTAACAAGCCTTAAGAGTGTCTTCAGCTGCCAAAGTCCGCAACATAGCCAAAGTCTGAATGTCCGTAACCACAGCAAAGCCAGGAAACACCTGGCCCTTACAGAGCTGCAGCTGCTCCTGCGCTCTTTTGAAGCCCTCCTGGTGGGCGCAGCCAGGAGGGAACGGACTGCCGGTGGCCTCAGCTGTCGCTCATCTCCCATCCTGGGCCGGTGGAATGAGCCCAAGAGAGACACGGCGAAGACCCTCAGGGACGGCAGGTCCAGTGCTCTTTTGAAGCCCTCCTGGCGGGCGGGGCCAGGAGGGAACGGACTGCCGGCGGCCTCAGCTGTCACTTGTCTCCCATCCTGGGCCGGTGGAATGAGCCCAGGAGAGACGTGGCAAAGACCCTCAGGGACGGGAGGTCCAGTGCTCTTTTGAAGCCCTCCTGGTGGGCAGGGCCAGGAGGGAACAGACTGCTGACAGCCTCAGCTGTCGCTCGTCTCCCATCCTGGGCCGGTGGAATGAGCCCAGGAGAGACACGGCGAAGACCCTCAGGGACGGCAGGTCTGGTGCTCTTTTGAAGCCCTCCTGGCGGGCAGGGTCAGGAGGGAACGGACTGCTGGCGGCCTCAGCTGTCGCTCGTCTCCCATCCTGGGCCGGTGGAATGAGCCCAGAAGAGACGCGGCGAAGACCCGCGTCTGTGTGTTGGTGGTTGGGTTTTTTTGGACACACACACACACACACACACACACACACACACACACACACACACACAACCCAACCACACACAACACACAACACAACCACACACAAACAAACAATACACAGAGAGAGGGGAGAGCGAGGGGGATGAGATAGAGGGGGAAAGAGAGAGAGTTATGGCAAAGAGGGGGGAGAGAGTGGCCAGGTATAGTTTGTGTGTTTGTTTGTTTGTGTGTGTGTGTGTGTGTGAGAGAGAGAGAGAGAGAAAGAGAGAGAGAGAGAGAGAGAGAGAGGCAGCCCGTGTGAGTAGGGAGGGAAGGGGGAGGTGGAATTGTTTTTCCCCTTTTCCTGCCTGGGGTGCAGGGGGGAGGGAAGCAGGGAAGGTTGTTTTTCCCCCATTAACTGTTTTGAAGGTTGCTTCGTGTTAGCCTTCGAAACAGTTAATGGGGAAAATATAAAGGCAGCAGAGAGTGCTTCATCAGGGGAGGCGCTCTCCCTGGCAGATGGCTGGCTGCCGCCTTTCTTTTACCCCCACCGCTGTTTCGTGTTAGCTCTCGAAACAGCTGTGGGGGTTATTCAAAGGCAGCAGCCAGCGATCCGTCAGGGAGAGCACCTCCCCTGACAAAGAGCTGCCAGCTGCTTCCCCCCAACTTACCTTGAGGATGGTGAGGCTGGGGAAGCAAGGGCAGCAAAGTGCTGTGTCCGCCTTCGGTGGCCTTACACTCCTGCTCTGTGAAGTATTTTTATTTTATTTCACATGCACCACTTTCGTGGCCTCCTCTGCGCTCATTTCCCTCAGCTTGATTGGCTGAGGGGTGGTGCAGCACAGCGTGGAGGATGCTGAGCCTTGTAGGGGGGGTTGTTCAACTTTGTGGGGTGGTTGCCCCACTCTCGATGACCGGACCCTTGTGGTGAGGACATGCATGCCGGACACGTACCATGCAATGTTCTTCTTATAGGTATAGATAAGTGAAAAATTATAAACAATAAGTTAAAAAAGGCAGGATATTGAGTTCATTTTTTCCTTGGGTTGTCTTATTTAATAATTTGGCATCAAATGTCCCAATGAGTTACTGTCTGTAACTCATAGGAATTAGACTTACAGGTAGGACTCTGTAGTTCTTCGGCCTCCCCGAGTAGGCCCTGTTGTTCTTCTGATTTGCAGCTCCCTAGCTGGACAACCTAGGCATCCAGATATGTGTAGTTAAGGTAGTATCGAGCCAAGTAATCACTCCAAATTTCTTCAGGCATTTTAAAAGTATATTGAAAGCATAGCAACATGCAGTATACAGTCCATCAAAAGCTTAGAAAGCATTTTCAAAGCAAGGAAATGAAGCAAACTGGTTCTTTAAGGGATAGCCCTTTGCCCCCCCCCTTTCTCCCAAGTGTCTAGATTTTGGCATTTTAGAAGTACAGCACTCCAGAGAATGTATCTGTGTCACCCTGTGTGTGTGCGTGAGTCTCTGGGTTAGATTTCCTCTCACAGGGTCCACCTTTGGCCCTCCCCCTTAGGGATTCCAACCAATGATCTTACAGCAAGATATGTCAATCACACATTAGGTTTCATTTCTTGTAAACCATGAGGAAATTCATGAGGCAAGTATGTTTACATATTTTCTCTCTTCCCCTGATTTAAAATCGCCATTTTGAAAGAGGCCTTCAAAAGTATGTGTGTTTGTGGCGGGGGGGGGGAACTAGGTATATTGTCTTCAGTCTTTCTTGGCCTGTCTTTCTTACTCATTGAGTTGCTATTAGCCTTCTGTAGATGTTACTTAATAAAAGTGGGCCTCCTCTTGCCCATGGATTTGATTCATAGGGAAAAGTTAAGGTACTCCTTTGGTGACTAAAGGGTCTAATTGTTCAAATAGATCTCTTCAGCACAGTGAAAATAAGTTCAATTTCATATTTCTGTGATATGGAGGATGAAAAAAAATCACAAGTGCTTCAGAATCATAGAGAGCACAAGAAGGAATCCGGTAAACCATCTTGACTTGAATAAACATAGGTTTCATCAAGATTCAGACTAGGATTTACTATGGGAAATTTGAAATCTTTTTCCTGCTGGCAATGTGAGCACAGTAATAGCGGATCATTTTATGGTGTTTTAAATAATGTATACAGAGCACAACATCTCACACTCATAAAATGGAAGTTTTCTGAAAAATTGACACTGCCAGTTCAGTCTGCACTGGTGATGTTTGTCAAACCCTTCAGCAATATCAGGCCATTTTCTGGCATTTATAAATGTCAGATATGGATTCAAAAGGCATGATATACTACATTTATAAATTGGAGGGGTTTTGAAGAATTAAAATTTATTTAGGCATAAACTGCAGCACTGATAGATTATTCAATGAAATAAATGGCTGCAAAATAGAGCAGATTACTGAGTGATTGCTCATTTATTTAGGCTAGTATTCTATATTGTTATACCAACCAAAGAAGATTGATTGAATGAAGATAGTTTATGCAAGTGTTGATTCAGGACTTGATTTAAAGAGGTTGCTCTCAGATTGAGACTACCAATAGGATAATGGGTTTATTTGTTATTTATTTAAATATATTTTTTTAAAACTGGATAGATCAGTGGCTTAGGTATAGTAATACCTCAGATAGCGACCAAATTTGGTCCCACAAGTTTGGTCATTATCCGATTTTTAGTGTCATCCGATGTGTGCATCGAATATTGCTTTAAAAAGCTGCCTGCCTCTGGGAGGGTTGGGGGACCCAATCAGCACTGTTTCTGATGTCCTTCGACCTTCTCAGGCACTGCTGCAAGGCAAAACGCAGGGGAAAACTCCTTCCTTGGCTGCAGGTTTTGCCTTGCAGCAGTGCCAAGGAAGGTCAGGGGATGTTGGAAACAGCGTGGATTGGGTCTCCCACCCTCCACAGAGGCAGCAGGGGTGGCGGAGAGGCCCAACTTAATTCCGTTGTGATGGATTTTTTTGCCCATTTTGGCCTCTCCGCCCCCCTGCTGCCTCTTTGAGGGTCAGGGGACCAGATCCGTGCTGTTTCCGATGTCCCTCGACCTTCCTGGGTGTTGCTGAAAGGCAAAATGCTGGAAAAAATGTCCTTCACCAGCTGCAGGTTTTGCCTTGCAGCAGCGCTTGGGAAGGTTGGAGGACATAGGAAACAGTGCAGATCAGGTCCCCCACATCCCCAGAGGTGGCAGGGGTGGCAGAGAAGCCAAAATGGGTGAAAAAATTTCAGTGTAGAGAACAAAACTTCCAGCCGCTGGCTATTAGCCAGATACAGTAATACCTCAGATAACGGCTGCATCACATAATGCTAAAATTGGATAATGACAGTGATTTTGAAAAAAAAAAGGCATTGGATAATGTCATTTTAGTGTTATGTGATGCATCGTTTACTGCACTCACCCACTGCTGCTGCCACCTCTGTGAGGGTCGGGGGACCTGCTGCAAGGCAAAATTTGAAAACTACCATCTAAATCTCCTCAGTTTATAGCAGTTCAAGCTATACTTCATAGAACAAGATATGGTGACTTTATTCAACTTGCAGTACAAAGTCATAACTACATATCTGTAGGTTGCTGTTGTTCAGGACAGAACTCTCTGCTAAGACAACTTGGATTTTGTAACAAGAAAAACAGAATTTTGGTAAGAACATCCAGAAATATCCATATTTCATGGCATGTATTCTAGATTTCTTATGACAGGTGAAAGCTGGGAGAATGGCACTGAAGCTCCATCTCGAAAACCCTGGAAAGCTTATTTATCTGCCAGTGTGGCTTCTCGAATTACAACTGTCATTCTCTACCAACTTTCACATTTATCCACAGAGCTAGACAAACATTTAAAACAAACTCTGAGATTCTCTTGCAGATTTATTCTGCATTCATTTAGCACAATGTGTATTTTACACTAACACAGAATGGAGTTATACACTCAGCCCTGGCCAAGGAATATTATGAAATAATATATTCCACTTCTCCATGAAATTTAAGACGGTGTTCATATTTCTTATCATCATTTAAAATTAAATCTCTATTGGTTAGGTCTTGCTGACAGCTAGCTGTCCAGCAAGCCTCAAGGCTACATAGAGATTTGAAGCTGAATAAGGATTAATGCAGCATTGTCGTCATTACACCATACTGGCCATATCGGATAAAGGCAGATTTTGTAAAATTGCGTATCCTTTGGTAAAAAACTGCCATTTGTAGAACCACATATGCAAAACAGATCAATATTTCTGATTAGTAAAAGGCAATACTTTAAAATGTGGTTTGTGTAGTTTCTTATTTTTATACATGTGTTGTCGTGATGGTCTGTTGTTTAGGTAGAAGTTGTGAGTTTTATTCTGCACTTTGCTTCTGGGGAGAAGAGCTACTCCATATAGTCATGGACAAGCTGCACAATCCCAGGGTGCTCCCAGAAGGAGGGAATGTTAAATCACTTGTATATTTGTTACCCAGGAAAGGGTCACCCTAAGTCTCAGAATTGACTTCCTAGCTTACCTGTACTTTGATCCTCCCATACTTTGTAGCATATCGGGCAGCATGGGATCTCCAGTTGTTCTGGCCATACATTATAATATTTTCTTATTATCTAAAAAGCATAATTATACAAAAAGAGATAATGGCTGCTGAATGGTTAATGAGAATAATTGTAAAAACAAAATGAACTGGAGCATAACACTCTTTCTAGGAAATTCTCAGCAGAATTCCAGTTAATTACCCCATTTGATCTATAACACAGGGAGTTAGTTGTACAACCTGAGCCCTATTCAAGTATTCCTATAGTGTGTGCTCTCCAAACTTAGTGAGCAAGCATGTGTGCCCTATCCATCATTGCTTTCATCATGAAAAAACTGGCAATCTAAAGATGGGACAGATATTGTGTTGAGGTAGGCTTACCAATGAGCCAGAACACACAACAAATTGGGATTCCAGCTCATGTGGAAAGCTTACATAGCTAAACAGGCTCTTCTTCAGATTGTCATTTTTTTGTGCTCTGTGCACTTTAGCATGCTCCTTTCATTATATATGAAGACCACATGTTGTCAATAGGACTATTGTCACCCCCTAATAGAAACATACACTCACCAAATTTCAGACATTTCTCCTCTAAAAAAACACCAACCAAACAAATGTACATATGAGACAAAAAAAGCCCAAATAAATCCTTTGATTTCTACAGTGGAGTTAGTTTTAATCCCATTCCATATGCAATATTTGGAACTGGCTGTATAGCTCAGTTAGTTAGGCATGTGGTTGTGGAGCCATAGATTAAGCATTTATTTCCCAATTAGTCTGCAGAGAAAATATTCAGTCACTCTAGACATGGGTAAACTGCAAAGTTCCAGGGCACCCCTAGAGGGGAATGGTAAACTATATCTGAATATTCTATATCTAGAGAACCCTGCAAGCTAAATCCAGCCCGCAGCACCAACTCATCCGTCCCATGGTGCTCCATAGCAGGGCAGATGTTGTAAGGCTTACAACTGTCATGAACCTGGGGGAGGGGGCACAGTAGGATGGCCGAGGTGGTAGCTTCATTGGCTTTAGTAGCAAGGCTAGAAACAGTCCTTTAAATATTTTTTCTGTGCCACCTACCCTCAATCCCACTGTTCATTGAACATATACACACACAGAGCACGGAGCGGTCTGGCCCTGGGATGCTTTGCTTGAAGAAAGTTGTTTACCTTCAAAGGCAGAGGCTTCTGAAAAAGATAAATGTTCCCAGGCTTGTCCAAAGCAAAGATTCCTCCCTTCTAGGATTACCTTGGCAACATTATCAATGCCCTTTGCCAAACAGTGGAGATGCAAAGATGTAGTCCTTTATTCTGGCTCCCACTCTGTAGAATTCCCCTTCTGGTTCAAAGACAAAGCTTCAAGGTGTCTTTGTAGGCTAAGAATTAAAGTCCAAAATATGCAGAATACATTTTTAAGAAGTAGTATACCAAAATGCAGATCAAAGCTATAAATCTACTTAAACTTTGAATCCCTAAGTACACTATCATGTCCTTAGGTAAGACCCCTATATCTATCCTAACTTAACACAAGCTAAGTAAACGCAGAAATAATTAACTCTCTAAGATGGCATTTCTATCAGAAGCTAAGTCTCTTGCCCTAGAAGGTTTAGGCAAAGACTCCGAGACTAAGTCCAATTCTATGGGCTCCTTCTAAATCTTCATGATCTGGGTTCAAAGCAATGTAGCTTCACCCCCTTCCAAAAGGTTGCTTTTGAGCACTGTTTATATACAGTTTTCTGGTATTCTACCACTTTCTAGAATGTTAAACATGTGAGGTTTACCTCATTATTTTGAATAACTTTCTGTTTATCCAAACAGGTGTTCCAAATGTACTTCTATGTCTCTCTTAGATGTTGTGTCATTGACCTATTGTTACCTTGGGAAATCCCCTTGTGATGCAAGTGTGTATTGTCTTGCAGGTGTCTAAGTCACTAACATTGCTACTTAGCAACCCAATTGCTTTATGACGTGTTAGTGCGTGGAATGTCTGATATGTGTGTACTGTATTGGAATGCAACTCCTTTCTGAGTGCCCTTCCCTATCAAGTTAGCTTTTCTCAACCTACAGAGAATATGCTATATGAACCTTAACACTACATAAATGTAAAGTAAATTAAAATATGAAATCACACCTTTGTGATTATCATGACAACAAAATCCACTCAGCTATGGATCACTGGTAGGGACATGGCAAGCCAAGCAGTGGAGACAAGGATTGAGGCGGTGGTGGTGTAAGTGTAAGTGGTGGCTGGAGTGAGGTCGGGGGCCAGGTGAATTGGTGTCATGCTGCTCCGTCAGGCCAGTAACAATTAGCAGGGAAGCGGTGTGGGGTGGGGAGAGTGGTGGGTGGCTGGGGTGGTCAGTGGCAGTGGTGGGTTTGGGGGCAGTAGGGGGAGAGAGGTGGGGGCTCAGGATAGTCCTGCCAGCACCACCACCTTTGGCAATGGCGGCAGGACCACCCCAAGCCCCCACCACCACTACCATCGCTGCCACTATCACCTATCCAGCCCACCAACAGTCTGAGGGGGCAAGGTTCAACACCTATCTTTAAAAGGTTGAGGACCCTTAAAGTGCCATCATAGGTTGAAATTAACTTGATGGCATAAAATAGTATTGGGTACCCAATTACCCTTAATCCTATAAATATGATGTCCCTTTCCCCTTCATTTTTGGTCAAAGCTTGATGCAAAGAAAAAGTGATATTCTAATGATGTCAATTGTTTGGTTCTGTTCAAGGGAAACTGAAATATGATTTGAGAGGTGATTGGAATGCATTAGGACATGTTTTACTTTGTTTTTCTGATCTTATTTTACTTTTATTTGTGATTACTTTTTTATGCATGAAAAAATTAGGGGACATATTTTCAAGTGAGGTACTCATTTATGGGAAAGTGAATCACCCCCCTCCCCCCTTCCCGTTCTGACTGGTCCTCTAACTGTGACATTTTCTGTAAAAACAATCAAGGAAACAAAACAGAGAGGGGAAGTCTATCATGCATTGACAAAGAAAGTATGCTTTGTCCCTGAAAATTCCTTGGTAGATCTCACCCTTGCATGGAATTGCTACTGGATGAAAATTGATCACTGCCCACAGAAATGGTTAGCAAAGAGAGTTATCATGTTTCTGCTTTATACACCATGGTTAATGCAGACAGGGAAAGAGGTGAAAGAGCGAAGGGTGGCATCTGGGGTGCTATCCTTTGTCTTTGAATACATTTCATTTAGATGATGAATGGGCAGTCTATCTGTTGTTTCAGTCTGGTTGGAAAATTCATCTTCAGGCATTCTTGTTTACTCTGTGAGCACCTGGAAAGAAAAGGTCAGGACAAAGTCATTCTCTTATTCTTGTTCTGGGAGGAATATTATGTGTCATGTCTCATTCCAGTTTGACTTGTTATGATTATGTGCTGAAAATTTATAACTTGAAAATGTCTGGTTTGAAAGGTACAAATATTACATGAAACGTTAGATTAACATTTAAGCACTGCAAGTTTTAATCAATTTAATTAGTAGTTTGATCAGATGAATACGGAGTATGGGGACATATTTCAAATTGTCTTGGCTTCTCTTGTTACTATATTTTTCCATTCTAAAATATATTTTCTCATAACCTACTTTGTTTTTGTTCATGTCATCCTGAAGAATTACTCTCTTTTGATTTCCTACCACTTTGTTCTGTATCCCTTCTACAGGTAATAAGTGTCCCATGCCTCAAAAGCATCCTAAGCCTTCACTAGTTTTTTTTGCCCTCCCCTCCATTTGCGTTTTGATACCTTGCATCCCTATTGAGGGGAAAAAACTTTTGGGGACTCTAATCACATTCAGTACTGTCCTATCTCCTCCTGGGTTCTAACATGCACATTGTATCTAGAAATGCCAAGTTTATAATTAATGCAATGATTAAAATAATCCAATATATCAATCAAATATCTTACAAGGGATATTCACTTATCTGATTACGCATGTATTATTTGTATTAAGGCACCTTCTCCAGTTTACATTATTTTTAAAAGTAGCTCAGCTATGTATGTATTGTATTTTTATTGAATTTTATTGTATTTCATTGGAGTCCATTGTATCACACAGATTTTTATTCTTCTGCTATGTTATTGATAAGGTACTAAGACTAATCAATTAATAAATATTCATTCATTTGCTGTTTGAGGAGTGGGTGGCCAAAGCTGTATAGTGATATCTTGGCATAAATGGTGCAACACACACCACTAGAGCAGAACAAATACTTTTAGGATTCCAGAATAGACATGCTCTATTGTGCACATCTATATGAACACCCAGTAATAAGATGAACACATTGGTTCCAAGTTCAAGCAACATTTAATCATATGAATGGTTGGGACATTATTTTAAAAGAGGCAGCAGGCTTCAAGAGCTGCTTCTTCTGTCAATATCTGGTTTGTTGACTGAGTTAACAAGCTTGTTAGCATACTGGAAGTTTTCAATTTACACTTCCCCTTCTTCTTTACAAATTTTACATATGAAAGGAGGGTCTAAGTGTTGATAACACAAATGGTATTATGAAAAAGTTGCCCCAAAAGGGTTAAAATTGATATAACTAAAATCAAGGTCCGGTGCTGTATATTCCTTATACAAATCCACACCCCTGTACCGATCATGCTGAAACTCAGCACATACATACCTTGGGCAAAAGAGATGGTCACTGCGGTAAGTCAAGCCCCACAGCGAGGGGTACGCCCCCTAAATCAATCCGCAAAGGGGAAAACCCCACCGACAGGAGAAAAAGCAAGGGGAAAAACCAACCAGGGGGGATTGTGATGTCATTGCCACAGCTCAACCAATTCCCAGCTGACCAGATCTGGGGCTCCATGACATCACAGGGCTCCCTCATACAAAGCGATACCCCTGCACTGATTGTGCTGGAAACTGCATGCACACCTACCTTCAGTGTCTGTTGTGGCCGGCGTGGGTAACTGGCAGCCCACCTTGGGGTTATTGCCCCCAAAAAAGAGCTGCAACGCCCGCCCCCGGATGGCAGAAATGACCAGCGGAGGTGACTGTGCATGCGCGAGAATCCACACATGTGTCTAACCCTGCCTGGCATTCCAGGCTGTGGCACATGCGTGAAATTCTATGCATGCGCCAAAGTCTGCCTAGCATTTCAGGTGGTGCATGACCTAGCTGCCAATATGGAAAGTGGCAATTATAGCCATTACGGCTGCCCCCCCCCCCCCAGTGACTACTGTCGGTGGTTGGCCACCATGGCATGGCTCCTCTGCACCCGTGAGGCACATCTCGGGGGGAAGGGAGAACCCACAGCCAGGGGCGGGTGGAGGACGGGACCGGGCTGCTGCTTTCTGCGGGCCTCCCCCCCCCCATGGGTCCTCTGCCCACCTGTCAAAATTGAGCCTCCCTTCTGCCTGACACAACCCACAGTAGGACAGGGGCCGGGCTGTGATGGCTACCCACTGATTGTAGTTGCTGGGGAGGCCGGCAGTGGTGGACAGAGCCAGGCTGAGACAGTGCCTTGTGGCATGGCTGAGAGAGCAGCCACGATGACAGCAGACAAAAAGGTAAGGCAGCTGGGGTGGGGGCGGGCCTGGGTCTCTCCTTGGCTCGGGTAGGGTATCCCCGGGCAACGCCGGGTCCTCTGCTAGTATATACTAAAGGTGGTGTTGGAGGAGAGTTTTGAGAGTACCCTGGACAGTGTTGAGAACAAATAGGTCAATCTTAGAAAAAAACCAACCCTGACTGTTTCTAAGCCAATCAAATAGGAAAGCTGAAGGTAAAGTACTTTGGACATCAAATGAGAAGAGAGGATTCACTTGAGAAAGCCTTGATTCTGGGAAAGGTGGAGGGCAAAAGAAGAAGGTGGCAACAAAAATGAGATGGCTAGATGGTATTGTAGATGCAATGGGCAAAGAGCTGGGCAGGTTGAGTAGGATGGTGGAGAACAGAAGTGCCTGGAAGGCAATGGTCCATTGGGTCACAAAGGATCAGAATCGACTGTGTGCATGAACAACAACAAAAAAGATCAAATAGACTTAACATGTTAAAATTGTAGCCTGCTGGGAATGCTGGGAGGAGACCTCTTTATCTCCCATCTGTCCCAGGACCAGCCTTGAGTTTAATTACAGATGGGGAAATATTAATAGCTGATACCTGCACTAGGATAAGCTAGGACAAACTTTTGAGTGGGCTGAATCTGGGGATAAATTAGACCCTTTCTGCTACTGCTGGTGTCCATCTCATCACAGGTAGTATCTAAGTATCTCTACAGGATACTCTTTTGTGATCTATACCATTCACAATGGACGTGCATCTCTGGCAATTGCTGGGGATGCGCACTTTGCCTTAACCCCCCTGGAGGGAAGAGACATCTGGGGAAGGCTTGGGGGCAGAGCCAACTGGCTCCCTTAAATGGAGCATCAGTCCCCCTCTTTTCACCTTTCTAAATTCGGCTGGGCAAAGGGCGCGTTTGCTTACCTTGCACCAGCCGAACTTTTTCCTGCATGGCAGCAGTTTGAGGCCTTTCCCCCGTTGTGGCACTACTCATCGGGTCAGGTGCGGGGCTTAGTGTTTGGCTGGGTGGAGAGAGGTGCTCTACCTCTACCAGCCCTTCCTTTTGGCTGCCTCAGTTGAGCCTCATCCTGAGCCTCCAGCCTGGTCCAGCTTAATCTTCGGCTCGCTTGGGCGTTCCACGCGCCTCCCTCATTGAGCATACATGGTGCCAAAGAAGAAGCCGAGAGAGCAGCAGCCTGCCCATGCTGGGGCGCACTGTCCTGCCTCTACTAATGCCCCTTCTGCCATATGGGCTGCCCCTCTCAAAACACCCCCATTGGACTCCAGGGCACTGCAACCATAAACCTTGCCATTAATGGCACAAGTGCTCCATCTGTGTCGGCTCCCACTCTGCCAACACCTGCTTCAAGGCTGCTGGTGTTCAAGGCAGGGGCAGAGACCAGGGCAATAGATGCCAGCTCAATCCCCCCGCACCTCCCAAAGGGTCCCTCCCCAATATGTCTTTTGTCACTTGAAAATGTGGCGACCCTAACAGGGCTGATGCCAAGTACCTTGAGGCTGGTTTTTCTCTTGGTTTCTGTATCCCTTTTCAGGATCCTCATGCCCCTCAGGATGCTCCTAATCTTAAATCTTTGCTGGAGTGGGAACAACTTGCATGGGATAAAATATTTAAGGAAGTCAGGGAGGGGTGGGTGGCCAGACATTTTTCTTCACACCCATATCCTAGCTTAAAGGTTTCACCCCTGGGATTGGTTCCTAAGAAGTCTTCGAGCGACTTTCGCCTTATCCACCATCTGTCATACCCTGCCGGGTCTTCTGTCAATGAAAGCCATTCTGGATGAGCTCTGCTCAGTACGTTATGCATCATTTGATGAGGCAATACGTATTGTCCACTCCTGTGGCCAGGGGGTGATCTTAGCCAAGTCAGACATTAAGTTGGCCTTTAGGCTACTCCCAGTCCACCCCAATGACTTTGAATTACTTGGTTTTCATTTTGAGGACCAGTATTTCATTGATAGAGTTATGCCTTTCGTGTTCCACATTCGCGCACTTCAGCACATTTTTGCACTGGGTGCTCGTGTCATGGACTGGGGTGGATAAGGTCGCCCATTATTTAGATGATTTTCACGGGGGGCGGGGGGCTTACAACTCTCTGGCCTGCACCTGCCTTTTGGCTTCTTTTCAGACCCTGATGGGGGAATTGTATGTCCCTTTAGCCCTGGAGAAGACTGAAGGTCCTTCTACCACCCTTACATTCCTAGGCACAGAGATAGACACTGTGGATCAGTCCTCCCAACTGCCTCATGACAAAATTGACAGGGTCTCCAACCAAATTAACGTTATGTTAGCAAAGCTCAAGGAGTTGCAGGAACTTCATGGGCACCTTAACTTTGCTTTTTGCATGGTCACACCAGGCTGGGCTTTCGCTAGACAGCTTTGTGATGTCATGGTTGGCTTGTCCAAGAAGTTTCACAGGGTCAGGCTTACCCGGGGCATGCGGGATGATCTCCTGATCCTGCTGGACTTCTTATCCGAATTTAATGGCATGTCATTTTGGTGGAACAAATCCTCCCTAGCTCCTAGATTCGAAGTTCATTCTGATGCTTCAGGTGCACTGGGGTATGGGATCTATTGCGAAGGTTGCTGGTGCTGTGGCCCTTGGCCCCGCAGCTGGCAGGGCTCAGAAATCCTCTGGGACCTTACCTTCTTGGAATTTTTTCCTGTTCTGGGTGATCTTTTACTCTGGGGCCACCTCTGGGTAGACTCTGTAGTTCACTTCTGGTGTGACAATGCATCCGTGGTCCAGATTGTGAATGCGCAGACATCCCGCTCACCCAGGGTTATGTCACTGATTCACCAATTTGTCCTGCGTGCACGTCACTTTAACATCATTTTTAAAGCCCTGCTCATACCTGGCATTGATAACAGCATCGCTGATGCCCTGTCCCGATTACAGATGGTGCGGTTCAGGGCACTAGCCCCGGAGGCCAGGGAACTGTGGTGGTAGCACTGGTAGGACAAACATTCAACTCCCAAAGGATCCAATAGGTACACATTTGGCTGATTATGATGCCGGACAAGCATAGAAAGGGTGTATTTGGTCAGCTAAATGCAGACCAGGAACAAGGAAACGACAAGTTTGACAACTTGACAATTCCTTAGATAGTTCAATGGAATTCTTCTCAGAAGTGGAGTGATGAAAGATGCTTCTGACTGGGGTGAACATTTGGGACAATAAAATTAACAAATTGAGATTACATCAACAATGAAAGGGTATAACTCAGGAGAATTACAACAAGTCCTTACCAGTGCTATCCCAGCCCATAATTTTCTAATCTCAAATTAATATCAAGTTAATACAGTTTGCTGGTTAATAAAGTGGCCAAATTTTTAAAACCAAAAACAATGTCTCTGTCTCATTACTCAGGGGGTGGGACAGGCAAAGACATTGGAATAGGGGGAAATCATTGAAGCTGACAAGTTCTCTAGGTACCTATTGCTTAGGGAATGAAGTAACCAGAATACTTAGAATCAGTGTGCCTTCTAAATTAACTGTGTACAACTTAACTACATGTATGTGCAGCTGTAACATCCTGGATTGTTAGTTCTTAAGGAACTTACATAATTTGTATTGTTTCTGTCCTGTGCAACCCGGTGCACAGCACTGCCAGTCATCTGTGTTTAGAAAAATATCTCAGCCATGTTCCTTCAGGGCCTGATGTTCTATTATGCTCAAAGGTGGAGCGTAATATATTAGTATATTGAGAGAAGGCTAAAGGACTGACATAGATACTTGCTGTAAAGTTCATCATTTTAAGTCACTCTCAGGGGTGTGCAGTATGGGTCTTTCTTTACCAAATAATGACTAGTGCAGATTCATCTGAACTCTTGGGAAGGAAGGGAAGGATTGGTTTTGTATTTTGGTTGGAAAAAATATGTTCACTCAAGTTCATCTTTTTACTGTATATTTACTGATTTGGTGCTCTTGGGCTACAGTGGCTCAGTGATTAAGAAGCTCACCTTGTTAGCTGGAAGGGTGGCAAGTCGGCAGTTTGAGACCCGGGTAGTGCATGACAGATTGAGTGCCCATCTCTGTCCCAGCTCCTGCCAACCAAGCAGACAGAAAGCAAGAAATTGCAAGTAGATAAATAGGGACCACTTCAGTGGGAAAAGATCTTGGGGACATGAAAGGAGCCTCATTCGGGGATCCCCTGAGCAGAGTTTCTCCAGCAAAAATCCTCTCAATCCAGAATAATTTCTAACATGAAAAAAATATTATTATTTGGTGCTCTACATGAAGAGCACAGGAAATATTGACAGTTATTCTCTCAGTCTCCTCCTTAATATCAGAATGTATGAATTCTCTACATATATACCTGCAGTCAGTTCAAGGGACAGTACACTCATGAGTGTGACCAATCATTTGGATATATAAACCCCCCTCTGGAAAACAGTCCTGACAACTGTTTTGTGATAGGGTGAGAAATGGTTAAAGGATGAAAAAAAGGTACCAGATTCTTGGATTTTGTCCCTGCTGTGTATCTCTTTGTAAATGATAGTGAGCACAAGAAAGTATCCTGTCAACGATCATGACTCCTGGCATTGGTGTCATCAACAAACTGCCCTTTGATATATAAAATTGTTCCATTCTCTTTTGAATTATGAATACAGAAGCACAATATTCCACATTCATGAACCACAGGTGTTTTAAAGAATTGAATAATAAAATTGAATTGTCTGTATAAAAAAAACAGTAAAATAACTAGTTAAAAACTCCATTGTTAAAATGATGCAGCCAGTAAACATTTCTGGGCCATTTGCAGTGATGCACTGAAGCTGGTCCTGTCCTGTCTGACTGTATAGGTAGCAGAACTGACTGGCATAAGAACATAAGAACATAAGAACAGCCTTGCTGGAACAGGCCACAGCCCATCCAGTCCAGCATTCTGTCTCACACAGTGGCTCACCATTTCCTTCAGGGTATTCCCAAGCAGATGCCTGCTTAGGATTCCCTGGAAATGATATTGAGAGATATCCTGCCTATCTCTCCAACCCGGAGGTTGTCCTTAAGTATCCATAATTATAGCCATTGATACTCTTGTCCTCCATGAACTTGTCTAATCCTTTCTTAAAGCTGTCAAGACTGACAGCTGTCACCACTTCTTCTGGCAGGGAGTTCCATAGACCAGTAATCCTCTGGGTGAAAAAGTACTTTCTCTTATTTGTTTGAGAACTAGTACCCAAAAGTTTCATGGAGTGTCCCCTAGTTCTAGTGTTATGCGATAGGGAAAACAGTTTTTCCTTATCTACTTTGTCCACACCGTGCATGATTTTATAAACTTCAATCAGGTCACCTCTTAGACGTCGTCGTTCAAGAGTGAAGAGGCCCAACCGTTGCAGCCTCAGATGGTAAGGAAGGTGTTCCAGTCCCCTAATCATTCTGATTGCCCTCCTCTGCACTTTTTCCATCTCCATAATGTCCTTCTGGAGGTATGGTGACCAGAACTGTACACAGTATTCCAGATGGGGCCTCACCATAGATTTATAAAGAGGCAAAATGACACTTGCTGACTTATTTTCTATACCCTTCCTAATGATCCCTAGCATTGAGTTTGCTTTTTTCACTGCTGAGGCACACTGGGTTGACACCTTCATTGTCCACCAGGACACCAAGGTCCCTTTCCTGGTTTGTCGCAGAGAGTTCAGACCCCATCAGTTTATAAATGTAATTGGGGTTCTTTGCCCCAACATGCATCACTCTGCACTTACTAATGTTGAAACTCATTTGCCACTGTTTTGCCCACTCCCCCAGTGTCGAGAGATCCCTCTGGAGCTCCTCACAATCTCTCACAGTTTTCACTACCCTGTATAATTTAGTGTCGTCAGCAAATTTGGCTACCTTGCTTTTTACTCCTACCTCTAGATCATTTATGAAGAGGTTGAAAAGCAGGGGTCCCAGTACTGAACCTTGGGGGACCCCACTCTTTACTTCCCTCCACTTGGAGAAGTGTCCATTTAGTGCTACCCTCTGTTTCCTGTCCCTTAGCCAGTTGCTGATCCAGGACAAGACCTGTCCCTTTATTCCATGACTGGTAAGTTTATTCAAGAGCCTTTGGTGTGGGACCATGTCAAAAGCCTTCTGAAAGTCCAGATAAACAATGTCAACTGGATCCCCCTTATCCACATGCTTGTTGACACTCTCAAAAAATTCCAACAGATTAGTGAGGCATGATTTGCCCTTGCAAAAGCCATGTTGGCTCTCCTTTAGCAGCGCCTTCTCTTCTATGTGCCTATTAATTCTATCTTTTAGGATGGTTTCCATCACTTTACCTGGGACACATGTCAAACTGACAGGTCGGTAATTCCCTGGATCACCCCTGGATCCTTTTTTGAAAATTGGTGTTACATTCGCTACCTTCCAGTCATCAGGCACAAAGCCTGTTTTGAGGGAAAGATTATATATTTTGGCTAGGAGATCAGCAATTTCATCTTTAAGTTCCCTGAGAACTCGTGGATGGATGCCATCTGGTCCTGGTGATTTGTTAGTGTTTAGTTTAACAAGACATGCAAGGACCTCCTCCCTGGTTATTTCTATCTGGCTTAATTCTTCGGTTTCCCTCCCTACGAAGATAGGCTCTGTTTTGGGCATGTGGCCTCTGTCTTCTTCAGTGAATACTGAAGCAAAGAATTCATTGAGTCTCTCTGCAATCTCTGTTTCCTCTTTAATAACCCCTTGCCTTCCATTGTCATCTAATGGTCCAATGGCCTTCCTAGTTGGGTTCTTACTTCTAATGTACTTAAAGAAGTCTTTGTTATTTCTCTGAGTATTTTTAGCTATACGTTCCTCAAAGTCTTGCTTTGCTTTCCTGATTGTTGCCTTGCATTTGTTCTGCCAGAATTTATGTTTTTGCCTGCTGTGCTCATTCGGACAAGCCTTCCATCTTCTAAATGAGCTTCTCTTGCTCTTGATCACTTCCCGAACAGCTCCTGTAAGCCACATTGGAGTCCTCTTGGACCTCCCTCCCACACCATGCCCACCACCACCTCCTCCTCTCCCCGCACTCTGGACATGACCAGGAGCCAGGAATAAGAAAAGGATGAGGAAGAGCAGCTGCCGCCAGCACTGCTGGAAAGTGGGTGGGGTGGTGCAGCCTCCCCCTACCAGCAGCGCTGGCAACATTTCCCATGTGTCTTGCCCAGCCAGGGCCAAATTTTACCTCCGCACTTCCCATGCGCCTTTGGCCCTGGCTAGGCAAGGTGCATGGGAAATGTTGCTGGTGATGCAGGGAGGGGGAGGCCATCAGCCCCCACCCCACCCACCTCCCAGCAGTGCTGGCAATGCTTCGCTTGTGCCTCACCCAGGGTTAAAGGTGCATGGGAAGTGTGGAGGTGAAAGTGTGCCAGACGGTGTGGGGCTGACCCGCCAGCAGTGCCTGGCTGCTCTGGGACTCCTCATCCTTGTCTCCAGGACAATGGGTGAAGCGGCGGCAGTCGAGCACTAGCCACAACCGCAACCCACACCTGATCCTCATCCATCCAGGTGGGCTGTATCAGGAGGCTGTGGCGTCTGCGCCGGGGCCTCCCACCTCTGCTGTGAGCAACACTCCGGGATCAAGACCTGTTGAGTCTGGAGAAAGAAGTAATCTAGCCAGCAGGAAATGGGTTAACAACAGCGATCTTTATTCAGCACATGATCTGGACTGGGGAATATGTACACGGTGGCCTGCTTATATACAGTGGATTTAGCCATTACAAGAAGATACATTTTGGTGGGCTTCTGGAGAAGCAGGAACATTCAATACAGTGAATCAGTGATCTAGGCTGCTTGTTTGAAATACTCGTCTTTAGAAAATGGTGCACAGCTTCACCTTAGACTTCTGGCGAAGGTGACACACAAACAAGAATAAAATGTTTGGACACAACAGTACCTGCCCAGTTTCTTTTCTTTTTTTCCTTTTCTTTTTCTGGGGGGGGGGGGGAGATGAGGCCACATCCACAGTTAGACACACTCACAGTTAGCCATGTCTATAGTGTGGCAGTAATTTTTTTAGAGTGAATCACTGGTCATTTGTCTATTTAAAAAAATTACTGGAAGAGATAACAAAAAAGAACTTGTTAAGCATGACCTTTTCTGCTAATCCTGACTGATTTTTTTCTTTATTAAATGATAAGTTATTGGTCTTTGATAATTCAACAATCAAGAATGCCATTTGGTAGAACCTAAAGTTCAGGAAATGATTTATTTTTCTGAATAGACATACTAGATCTGTACATTGGGTAGAATGGAATATTAAGCTTATTATCCTACTTATCCCGGAGAGTCAATTAAAATCTATGGCACACATTAAAAGATTGCAGAAAATGCTCTAAATCTATAACTTGGTTTTCAGACCTTACAAAATGCCAGACAATAGTAAAGGAAGCCCCAAATGCTTTGATTATTTCAGTATCTTTGAATTAGCCTGGACTCTTAAATTAGCACATATGTCTGATTAGAAATTCAGTGGTTTGATGCATTATCTGAGTAAGAATAATCAGGGGGTAAAGTGATGGAAAGACCCTCCATGAGGCTTTTTATGATTGAAACATTCCCTAAGCCCTGTGCTGTGTTTAGAAGGATCTGTACTAAGGTTAAGCTCATTCATTACAAATTCTACTCAGTTATCAAAACATGTCTATCACACATCAGTGGCATATAATGCATAACTTTCTCCTCATCAAAATGATCCTAAGTATTTTTATGAAAACATGATCACCATGTAAAATGCATCAGACATTGTTGAATTGTCCTAATCCAGGAGCAGATGAAAGTAGATAAAAATTGAACAGACCTTTTTACCTTTACCAATGAAGAAATTGAGATAGTGAAAATGTTTCAATACCTTGGTTACATGGTACAATCAATCCAAATGGAGACTGCATTTTTAAAAAAAAGAAATCAGAAGACTGAGATTCACAAAGGCAACAATGGAGGAATGAGAAAACATTATAAAGTCCAAGGATGTGTCACTGGAAGCAACAACAAATACATATGAGATGAGGTAGTTACATGATTAAAGTATCCATGTGTATATTTTCCTCTTTATTTGGGCTACATGTGACACCTTCCTTACTCTGTAGCAAAACCTACATGGGTTTGAAAATTGTTTTTACTTATTGGATTACTCACCTAAATGATACTTAATTATATTTTCTGACTCCATATGTCAATACTCTCATGCATGCATGCACACATACAATTTTGTTGTTGTTTCATTGCATATAATCTGTTCATTATGGTCTCATGGGTAAGCAAAAGTCTTCCTATCCTACTAGCCTGACTATTAATTACATTAAAAATAAATGTGTGGTATTTGAGAAGAGAGTCCCTAAGTGTAGCTGGTCATTAGACGGACATGCCTTGGAAAAGGTACACTCATTCAAATATCTGGGTTTACATGTTAATGAACTCCTCTGTAGATTGAATGGAGTTTACTCAATATCTAAAATTTACTACACTAAGTAATAGCATTTCTGAAGGCTTAATGAGGTCATGTAGAACTATGGGAACGATACTCCTTGGAGACTGTTTTGGCTGTAACACCTCATTGTTATCTTATTGGTTATCTTAAGTAAAGGTAAAGGTCATCCTTGCTCAAAATCCAGTTGTATCCAACTCAAGGGTTCAGTGCTCATCTCTGTTTATAGCCAAAGAACCAGTACTGTCTGCATCTGCAGATGTTTCCGTGGACATGTGGCAGCCATGCCTCAACACCGGAGTACACAGAATGCTGTTTACCTTCTCACCAAAATGGTCCCAATTTACCTTCTTGCAATTTCTTGCTTTTGAACTGCTAGGTGGGCAGGAGCTGGGATACAGCTGGGACAGAGCTCACTCAGTCATGCAGTACTCGAGAATTGAACACCGACCTTCCAGTCATCGAGTTCAGCATCTTAACCACTTGAGCCACTGCAGTCCTTGGGCATCTTATTGATGTTCTAAGTTGTAGAAATATTTAATGGGATATAATGATTATGGGTCATGGATTAGATTACCTGATTTTAATGAGACCTGACATAATCATAAATTTAAAGCAGAATTCTTTTTAAAACTATTCCTGTTATAGGTAACCAGTTACAGAATCTCTGTTGCCTCATTATAGAAAGCCATGTAAGGCAAATTAAGAAGTCTGGTTAGTTGACCCACAGGAAATCCCATCTTGTAGAAGTTCAGCACACCTCTTTCCTGAACTGGCCTTATAAATAATTAAGGCTGGGAATGGTTTATGACAGTAGAATAAATTTTTATTATTCTTGAAATAATGGCACAGTTATTACTTGGGTGATCTATAATTCATTGAAGTATTTTTTCCCCTTAGGTCAGAACATCTTGTTGTATTTTCTGATAGCAAATAACCTGCTCATAAGCCAATCAAATAAGCAGACATGTCAAAATTTCTGCTGGCACGCTTTAGTGTTGTAAAGTTATTAATGCCTATGTGACACTGCTTGTCAAGAGATTAATAAGAATAAAAATGAGCAAACAGTATGACTGGATGGCAATCATCCACAGATTAGGAAAGGATGTCTTTATAAAATTGTTCTAGCAGTGTGTTCCATTCACTGTGCTATTCTATGGCACACCGTCCAGTTAGAAAGTGTGGGCGGCCACTTGCTGATCAACATAGCATGACCACTGTCCCCTCTTTAGGTAAAGTTAAAGGTTTCCCTTGCTCAAATGCCAGTCGTTTCCGATTCTAGGGTTCAGTGTTCATCTCTGTTTCAAAGCCAAAGAGTCAGCGCTGTCTGCTTTTACAGACATTTCCGTGGTCATGTGGCAGGCATGACTAGACGCTGGAGTGCATGGAACACTGTTACCTTCCCACCGATGTGGTCCCTATTTATCTACTTGCAATTTCTTGCTTTTGAACTGCTAGGTCCTATTATGAACTTTACGTTCCCTTCTACAATTGCCCTGCCCTGTCACCGTGCTAGGGTGTTATGTCTTTCAGGTTAGTGTTATGTGAGAGAGGGGAGGGAAGAGGGGGGAGAGTCCTAACTGCTGGGAAAAGAATTACAGAGAGTAAACAAAAAAAAGACAAAAATATTGCAGCACTTTAAAAAAAATGTTATTCTTCTGCAGAAGAAAGAAGGGAGGATGGTGGTGTTAATAGGGTGGGATTTTTATTTCCACTGAAAACTGACTTGATTAGGAAGATCACTGTGGTCTTTTACAATAGGATAATTTAGTAATTTTTTGCTTTCAAACTGCTAGGTTGGCAGGATCTGGGACAAAGACGGGAGCTCATTTCATCCTGCAGTACTCGGGAATTGAACTGCTGACATTCTGCTTCCCAGTCAGCGTCTTAGCCACTTGAGCCCCTCTTTATTCAGCTGATATGTGATTTCACCTTAAACACAGTGGCATCAACAGTACAAGAAGTTCCTTGCTGATCAGCCACATTCTTGCCATCTTTCTCACTCTGGGCCTGTTAGCATAATCATTTGTCCATCCCTCGTAAAAGTCTTAGTTTGAATTATTTTATTATGATTGTTTTATTATATGAAAGTTTTGAATTTTGTGTTATAATATGCTGTTAAAGGTTTTTGTTTGTTTGTTTAGGCCTCATCTGTTAATGTTCATCTAATTTTGAATGTAATTATCCATTCCTCTTTACCTTAGCTTATTCTCTTAGGATCCTTGCATCACATATATATTGCACTGTTTGTTTTACAGTGGGGATTTACTGCTTTGAGACTTTTTCCTAGCATGATGTTGGGAGGTGGGTTTTTGTAGACCTTCCCCCCTCCTTATGGCATACTACAGATAGATGACTATCCCTGTTGTCTTGAAAATGAGTTTCAACACTGAATTTGGGTCTGGCTGTTATAGGAGAATACAGACTTAATAGATGTTTGCTACCTATTCCATGTTCTAGCTCCCTTCCCTCCCCCCTTCCCTGACCAAGTTCAAGGTAGAAGAAGAAGAAGTCGGCGGTGGTGGCGGTGGCCATGGTATTCTCCTGGAAAGCTTGTCATGGTTGGAAATTAGAGGTTCGAACTTTGGCTGGCTCTATTCCTTTCTAAATTTACATATCCAGAGGATGCAACCTGGGAAGGCTGTATAGGACTCATAGGTACAACAATATGGAATATCACAGGGGTTCATTGTCTCCTCCATGCTGTTTAATATCCTCATGCAGTTAACCGAGAGAGGTTTTACGGAAATTTGGAGTTCATTGTCACCAGTATTCAGATGATAGGCCACTCTATCTGTCCTTTTCATTGTCAGCAACAGATGCTGTTCATGTCCTTGAACATTGCCCTGCTGCAATAATGGAATGAAAAAGAGCTAACAGACAGAGGTTGTATCCTAAAAAGATGGAGATCTTGTTGTTTAGAAGTTCTCCTGTTAAATTGAGTAATTGCCAACATCATCTGGATTAAGTGGTTCTTTCCCAGAAGGATCAGGTGTGAGATTTGGGTGTGATACTGGAATTTGGGTGTGATACTGGCTCTCTCTTGGGAGGGGAAAATGGCTTTCATGTCCAAGTGGGACATTTTTCATCTAAGGCAGATTGCCCAGCTTCACCGAAAATCCCTCTTCATACTGGTTCATGCATTGGTAATCTTGAGAACTCATTATTGTAATACACTCTATGTGGGCTCCCTTTGAAGACAGTATGAACGCTGCAACAGGTGAAGAATGCAACTGCGAGACTCGTGTCAGGGTCATGAAAATTTGATCATGACTTCCAACATTGGCTCACTTGAACTGGGCATCTGTTGGCTTCTGTGCCCCAATCAATCAATAAATCAATCAATCCATACATCCATACATCCAAAAAAGGAAGTACATACATTCAAGAGCCATTGCTGAATAACTGATAGTATCTGAGCAAAATGTGCATATATAGTGGGTCAATCTGTTTGATGTATGAAAGGAGAGGATATTACTAGGATTGTCTGAAATGGCTACAATCTGTTTGGAGATACTTAGCATGCAAAATTTCATAGTGGAAACTGGGGACAGCAATTTTGCAGTGGTAGCTAATTTGTTATGGAGTGAAGTCTGTACGTTGCAGGAGCTATCCAAGGTCCTGAGCCATCATTCCAAACAGGCCCAGCATCTTGGACTGTTCTTATCACAAAACTTTAGAAAGCTGCCATCAGCCATTATAGAGAATATTGAGAACCATTGACTACCGCCGACTTTACTCGCCTGGTGGTACACCTGGCTTACACTCCTAACAGGGGTTGCGGGTCGCAGCACATGATGAGAAGCCCTGATGGCTAATGGATTGAAAGTGTGGCTCTCTCAGAGTTAGGCAGAGAGAGACTTGTCCAGACAGCCTGGCTTATAGGTTCACAGAGAAATGGCAATCAGGGACCTGCTACCCAGGAGAAATTAACTGCAAGGACCCCTGGGACAGAATTTCCCACTTTCTCATGTGAAAGTCACCCTTATCTTGCTTCTGGAGGAACTACTGGCCGTGATGGTGTAGCAAGATGTGTGTGGGTGAAACTTCTGTTACCTTCTTTCCAGTAGCAATTCGCTGTCTCTGGAATGCCGAGCAAAGTTATTTCTTCAGGGTAACAGAGCCCATGAAGTTGATACAAATTAAACACAGTCCTCTTTATAAAAATCAAGCTTTTTGGCATTTAGCTCCTCTCCACAATTTACCCCAAATTGCAAAAGGAGCAAAATGAGTCCACTTAATGAACCAGGTCCTTTTATGGTTTTTATTGGAAAAATAGCAAAGTCCAGTAAATGCAGAATATAGAAAAAAGTCTAACTAAACTAATAAAGTGGAAACATTTAAAATGAAATAAATGAAATAAAAAACTCTTAACTAACACTTGCCTAAGGTAAAGTGTGGTGGTCTTTGCTGCCCCATGTGACAGGGTTTAGATTGGGACCCATCGAGATGGCGAACAATACGGGTCCTCATAGCATTGGAGAACGGACTCCTCACTTAAGAAATTGGATATGTTTTTATACCTTTTTCTATGACAAAATGTCCCAGAAATGTCTTAATTGACCACTCAAAGTGACAGTTTTGTGCGTACTTCAAAGATAGCAGGCGGCTAGCTATCAGTATTCTCATCTCACTATCTGAGATTGGACCTTCTATTGGTACTGTTCCCAGAACTTGGCCTTGGGAAAAATACAAGAGGTGTTTCCCCAGTTACTGGGTAAAATGGTGGAGTGCTTTTCTAAAATGGCTTCACTTAGGCTATGTGGAACAAATGATAGAGAGAAAATAAAAGCAGTGCTAGCATTTCTAGGTAAAATCCTATTAAACTAACAGGTGATTAGCATAAAATGACATCATCCCACAGGGAATCTCGACATTGACTACAATTCTTACTTGATGTAAAATATCTGCTCTTGTTTCTGCAGGAAATCCAGGAGATACAATTGCATGTGGAGCCCTGGTATGATTGTCCTTGTGTTTTATCCCTTTCCCCCCTGCAACCCCTTTTACCATTATTACCCTGTACACCTTAGGATGTGCATACCCGAGGTGAAAAGAGTCTCTACTACTGACTGTTTTCTTTGAACTGGGAGACACTACCTGTGATCTGTCACAATTGCTGTCATATTAAAGCAGCTGCTGCCCAAGTGAGTCGTCTATCTCTGCTGTAATCTTTACTCAGTCCTTTGAGGTAGGCGATCTAGAAACAGTATGTTTTTTAAATAAAGCTTTTGAAGATGATCTTGCAAACCTTAGGTGTCTAAATAGCAAGTTGAGATATCTAATAACAGACTCTGTGGATTCACACGGTACTTTCTGTTTAACAGCAAGAACAAATCCAGTTACTTTTGCAATTGCTTATAAGGATCATAACTCTGCATATCCTTATAAGTTCTTCTTCAAACATTTTAGCAAAACTAGGAATATGTTCATGTTTCGCCACCAAAATTCTGGCATGGATTGTGAAATATTCTGCTCTCCTTTCTGGGTCTGCAGAAAGAGGTATATTACAGCCTCTATAACAGGGGTTTCCAAACTTTTTACACCGTGGGCCTGACCATGTCCCCAGACAGCTGAGTGGACCAATGGTGAAGTGAGAGGGGAGGCTGAAATCCTGCCAAGGAGGTGTCAGTGGGGACAAGGTGAGGTGACCAGACAGCCCCACTCTTAGGAGGTGTAGGAGGCAGCAGCACACATGGGGAGTGGGTACATGTGGGATGGGCACATGTGCAGGAGGATGCACCCATGGGTGGGTGGGTGCATCCCTTGGGGGCATACACACATCCATGTGACATTGTTGACATACCTTGATCGATGCATTTGCACATGCACGCATGTGACACCACCGGAGGTGCACCAGTGATGTCACGTGGGTGCATGGGGACGTGCAGTGCCTTCCTGCATGACACCTCCTCCTCCTTGGACACTCGGTCTCTAAAATGTTCACCATCAATGGTATAGATAATAACGGGTTTCTGCAAGAAATCAATTCTAAAAAAGATAAAAGAACTCCAGAACCCATTTGCTAAAAATGCTTTGAAAACATGGCAATAAGTAGAAAAAAATTAACCCAGGATGTTCCCCGATGATACATTTAAGAAATTGGACTGACTTCCCAATCAAATTGACAAGTGAATTAAATAAGTTAGAAGAAAAAGTTCTGAGAACCATAAAAGATTGGATAAATAAGGTCAAACCAAGGAAGACAGGGAAACAATATATACAACATTAAAGATGAATTGGTTCAATAGATTACGACTGGAGAAATGGAATAAAAATTGATTTTAAAAGTATGATCTTGGTAGAGAAGTGAGAAAATTTGAAGAAATATTAGGATATTTAGAACAAAAAGAAATAAGTACAAAGGGAATAGTTAGTAAAGTTTATAAAAATTTAACTGATAGAGGAGAAACACAAAAAAGGTGTGGGAAGAAGATTTAAAAGAAAATATTGGTAAGGCAGACTGGGATAAAATATGGAAACAAAGAATTATGAAAAGTATGTCAGTGAGAATAAAGGAACATTGCTATGAAATACTGGAGATGTTATATTTGTTTTGATGGTTTTGAGTTTAGCATGACTATTGGGTGAAGGAAAGAGACTTATTTCAACAAGACATCAACATATTAGTGGGTCCTTCACATCCCATTTGGATTTGTATAGTCAAAACACACACACACACAGAGTCACACAGTCACATATAATTCTTATAATTCAAAAAGTGAACTCCTATTCATGTGGAGAAAGCCTAAAAGGCTATTAACTTGGTCTAAACATTCTCTAATTCTCCCCCTTAAAAATCAAATTGCTAACCACTGGTTAGACTGAGGAAAATTAAAATGAAGAACAATGCAGTAGCCTACATTGCTGGTGCTGAAGGAGAAGACACATGGCAGATGTGAAGCAAAGATTTATTTCCCACAATACAACCATTGAGGCACTAGGGAGGGCTCAGACTGAGGTCATCATGTGGTATATATTTAATTTAATTTAATTTTAATTTATTTATTTTTTGACTTGTTCACTGCCCACTCAGGCAAGCCTGACTCAGGGTGGCTTACATAATTTAAAACCCCACATAATAAAAACAGTTAAAATCCCCCCCCCCATTAAAATCCCACCCACCCCATGCAAGAGAGAGAAGCTGCCTCTTATGGAAAAAGCCAATGGGCAGGAGCCACATTGCACTCAGGGCCCCACACCTGCCCCGCCAACCAGGTCTTAAGTCCTTTCCTGAATGGCCACTTGTTGCTGCTCATTCAGTGCATAAGATGAGGAGAAAGGTGAGGAGAAAGATTTATACTATTTCTTACTCATTCTGCAATTTGGATATTTTTTTTCTTTACTCCCTCATCCAAATTAATTTACTGAACTGTAATGAAAAATTATGACACTGTTAGAATTGAGTGTATGGGTGATTGTGGACGGATGACTGTTACATAGCTTTTGTGTGGATAAGTCATATAGTTAGGACACTGTGTATTTCATCTCCAAGTCACAACTTTGTGTTTTGATTGGTGGGGGACCAGAGATCTGGAAATGCACAAATGATATCATGGGTTTGCATTCAAAGCAATTTGGAATGTTCCTTAAAGGGCACAGAATAGAGCCCAATATGTATGCCCTTTATGTGAGTGGGTCAGAAGCTTAATTTTACTTAAAATTTATTTTAATTTTCTTTACTAAAGTATTCATGATCCCATTTTAGTACATTATTTTATGACTGTGAGTGTTTTGCAGAAAAAACAATCCTTGCAAACATAAGAATTTAGATTACCAGAAAATTATGGGGAGGAGAATAATATCTTAAATTGGGCAAGTGTGGATTTTAATCCACAATCCATGCACATCTCACCTCCAGGCTGTTTTTAAAGATACAAAAAAGCTACAAACAAAAGTTATGTCACAATATGAATTATACAGTCTCTTAGAAAAGTCAGTTGTCCAAATTAATTCTCTGTTTCTCATCCTTAGTCTCTCATTTATAACATAGAAATCATTGAGCAGGGGTTTTGGGTTTTATGGGCTTACTCACACTTTCAAACTCAGTTATTCTTTGATTCTATGAATAATAATGCTTTCCTTTACAAATGTCTGGTGAGAATTACATGTGCATGCACATAAAATAATTTGAACACTTGAAAGTACTCTATAAAGGTGTTTTCAACTGTTGTTGCTACTGATGCATTAATTCATTTAACAAAGCTCTCCTCTTTTCCAATCACCCAAGCTTTGCCATCACTCCCCTGACACCAGATCATACAATGCCCAGCTGAAGACACTCTGTGTAACCTACAGCTAGCAGGTCCACATATTCTTTCTGGTGCCACCATGTAGATGAAGTAGATTATGGCAAGCACTTTGCACATCTACTATTTTCTGCTTTTAACTTGTAAACAATAGCAATCAGTTGACCATGTATCCCACAGCAGAAATGCATATAGGTCAGTTTTCTTGCAATTTAGGATTTCCAAGCAACCATTGAGTTCAACAATGCATTATCTGCATTTACCTTGAACCAGCTCACTGGTATATAGTCTTCTCCTGCACCCAGATTGACATTACACATGGGCATAGGCTGCCAAATCCTGGACAGATGAGAAAGCACCTAATTGCAGTTAGTCTCACTTCTGTTTTTACGAAAGCATCTCATTCTATCCTTTCTGTTCTATGAGTACCATGTCAGTACACCAATCTCTTTTCTACTTTTATTCTAATTTTCAATAAATGTATGCTATAATGAATAAAAGATTGTGATAACATAATCATGCCTTCTTCCCACAGAGATTTAATATTCCCTCTTTCTACTTCACTGTCTCATCATCATTTTAAACCCCCAAAGACTCAAACTATTGCTTAAATGAACATGGAATATGTTTTATGTCTTTTAACTGATGTACTGAGGTCTGAGGACAATTGATGTCAGCATGTCAGCAGTGGTCAAAGCTGCAGATAAAGGAAATGGATGGAAGTGTGCTTTATGTTAGTTTTTATAACAGGGGTGCCCAAACCTTTTGGACCACAGGCTGGTTTCATGGTACAGTGGGCCAGTCACATGGTTCCTCCCACCGGGAGTGGAAGTAAAACATGCCTTGCAATCTGTTTAGCAACAAGATGGGATAGGTTTTAGGATACCATTTTCTCTGCTTAAACTAGGGTTGCTCAAACTATGGCCCTTGGGCCAAATGCAGCCCCCAATGCCACTTCATCCAGCCTGCACCACCCTCGTGGCTCCCAGAAGCGAAAGTAAAACCTGCTCATATGGGCACATTTTACTTCCACTTCCGGGAGCGACAAGGGCAGCATGGGCTGGATGAATTGGCATTGAGTGCCGGATCCAGCCCAAGGGCTGTAAGAGACATAATAAACCTCAGGCTATCCTGTTATATTAATAAGTAATAGAAGAAGGAACACCATTTAGCTCAGCAATAACAACTTATCCTCTTTGAATTACCATTTATTGTCTGAATTCTCACATCTTCATGAAGGTGAAATGATAGATGAGAGGGAAATGGAACACACCTTAGGTAGCGCTAAATTACACTGTGAGACTCAAACACCACAGTAATGAGAGCAGTACTTTCTCCTGATTTTACTGCCTGATATTTGGTTGGTGCCACTGAGTTCAACTCCATCCACTTTACAACACCAAGCCAAGGCATCAACCAAAAGGCAGCTGGCAATTTGCTAAGAACGTGTGTAGGTATGTGTAGGTATTTAAAATTTCCAAAGTGGGTTAAGGAGGGGAGTTGTATTTCTTATTTACACAAACTAAATTCCAAATCTTTTACAAATCTTGGGAGTAACTAGTTTCATATTTTGGAGGAAGACACCCCACAGGGAACTGTTCACACAATGAATACAGAGTGAACATCAGTACAAATGCTTCTGAAGGCAGTAGAGTCTCAGTCCACTACAGGAAGTATGGAGGGAGGCTCTCCCAGAACAAAAGCACTGATACCTTTCTGTAACCTTTCTTACATTTTATTGAAAAGTTCCAAATTAAGCATCTGAGTATATACATACTATATATTAACTGCTGATACAGGCAAATTCATAAGAGCAAGCTGTCTTTTCTGGATAGGCCAGAAGGAACAATGTCCCTCTCCCTGAGTGGTTGACAACTGCATGGATCCCATGAAATTAGGAAGTGCTTATCTGTTGTTCAACCACTGCATACATGACTCCCTGACAGTAGGAAATGACTTTCTTCTGCTTCTAGCTCAACACAAACAGTGTCTACAATTCTGATACTTAGCATAGAGTAATGTTCATTATAGTGAAAGTAAAGGTAAAAGAAGAAAGACTTCAATTGATCTTCAAGGAGACAAAAAATTATGATCACAGAACTACACAATTTTAATGTTGACAATGAAGAAATTAAAATAGTGAAATATCTGTTTCTGTATTGTTTCTTTGGCTTGATAAAGTGAATAAGACACCTGGAAGTTTTATGATGAGCAGATTAGTCCCAGAGTAAATAAGGAAGGGATGAAGCTGGTCACGGTGACCCTTTCATGAGATAGCACCTATAATGAGTCCACCTGCAAAGGTGAAGCACCAATTAACTGGTTCCAGATGGCCATTGTTAGATTTGGACATCCTCTGAGCAGGGTGTGTGGAGCCAAAGATGATACCTGCCACCTAACCAGGCTCCCATGTGGCCAGAGAGGGGACAGAAAGAATCCATGCTGATAGATAAATATGAATAGCCTGTTTGTATTTTTGCTTCTTGTTGCCTGCTCTGTCTCTGATATGCTTTACTTAGAGAATTATGTAATAAACTAAGCCTTGATTTTTCACCCACAGAGTGCTTATTATCTCTGAGATCCTAAAAGAGCCATAGCCCATCAGGCATGGCCAGCATACATGGTATTACAAATGATAAAGACTGGACCACCCTTCTGTTTCCTATCTAACATGACAAGAGTTTGGTTCCTGATCTAAGGCTTAGGATCCAAAAACTCAGGGAATAAAATGCTGCTTATTTGGCAGTCCTGGAGGTGCCAGACTAATCTCCAAAACCTGCCAACTACAGATTCATTTTGTAATTTTATTAATGAATCATGAGTATCATAACTGATCTACCTTTTTTTGTTGTTCAGTCGCACAGTCGATTCCGACTCTTTGCGACCCTATGGACCATTGCTCTCCAGGCACCTCTGTCCTCCACCATCCTCCTTAGTCCACACAGCCCCGTGCCCATTGTGTCTACAATACCATCTAGCCATCTCATCTTTGGCCGTCCCCTTCTTCTTTTGCCCTCACCTTCCCCAGCATCAAGGCCTTCTCAAGTGAATCCTCTCTTCTCATTTGATGTCCAAAATACTTCAACTTCATCTTTGTTATTTGTCCTTCTAAGGAGCACTCAGAGCTAATCTCTTCTAATATTGACCTATTTGTTCTCCTCGCTGTCCAGGGGACTCTCAAAACTCTCCTCCAGCACCACATCTCAAAGGCATCTATTTTTCTTCGCTCAGCCTTTCTAATGGTCCAGCTCTCACAGCCATACATTACCACCGGAAATACCATTGCTTTGACTATGCGGACCTTTGTTTGCAGTGAGATATCTCTACTTTTCACTATGTTCCCCAGGTTTTTCATAGCTTGTCTCCCAAGAATCAGTCGCCTTTTTATTTCATGGCTGCAATCCCCATCTGCAGAGATCTTGGATCCTAAGAAAGTAAAATCTGTTACTGCTTCTACTTCTTCCCCATCTATTTTCCAGGGACTTATAGCGCCTGTTGCCATTATCTTGGTTTTCTTGATATTGAGTCTCAGGCCAGCTTTTGCACTCTCTTCTTTCAACCTAATCAGGAGCTTCCTTAGGTCTTCTTCACTTTCTGCCATTAGGGTGGTATCATCTGCATATCTCAAATTGTTGATGTTTCTCCCAGCAATTTTGATCCCATATGGTGATTCCTCCATCCCTGCATTGCGCATTATGTGCTCTGTGTATAAGTTGAATAAGCAGGGTGACAGAATGCAGCCTTGTCTTACTCCTTTTCCTATTCCAAACCACTCCGTCATTCCATACTCTGTCCTAACTGTTGCTTCTTGACTCATGTACAGATTTCTCATGAGACATATGAGGTGTTCTGGTATTCCCATCTCTTTAATTACTTGCCACATTTTGTTGTGGTCCACACAATCAAAGGCCTTGGTGTAGTCAATGAAACAGAAGTAAGCTTGTTTCTGGTATTCCTTTGTTTTCTCCATGATCCAACGTATGTTGGCAATGTGATCTCTGGTCCCCCTGCCTCTTCTGAATCCAGCCTGCACCTCTGGTAGTTCTCTTTCTACATGCTGCTGTAGTCTATCCTGCATTATCTTGAGCATCACTTTGCTGGCTTGTGGGATGAGCGCAATTGTTCGATAATTTGAACATTCTTTGGCATTGCCCTTTTTTGGGATTGGGACATATACTGATCTTTTCCAATCCTGTGGCCACTGTTTCGTTTTCCAAATCTGTTGGCATAAAGCATGTAGTAGCTTGATTCCATCATCTTTTAGGGCTTTGAAGAATTCAACTGGGATACCATCATATCCACTGGCTTTGTTATTTGCCGTGCTTTTTAGGGCCTTTCTGACTTCACTCTCTAGGATGTCTGGTTCAAGTTCAATTGAACTTGATCTACCTAAATATAGCTTAGACAGTTTTAGAGAAAATTCTGAGATACAATTTTAGAACAGATCTCTTATCATGACTATGTTCCAATCTGATAGATGATCATAGTAAACCACCGGAGTCTGACTTCAAATTTTTTATGACCAACATCTCAATCATATAAGTCAAGTTTCGGGAAATTTCTGTTAACCCTCTGTATTTTACACTCTTTCCCGCAGTCATCCCGTATTAGTTAGACTACAATTAGACTGTAGTTAGACTGGAGGCCAGCACAGGATAAGCAGAGCTGTCCAGTTTCCTGTTTTGGCCAGGAAATTTCCCTTATTTGACAGAAATTTCCCTGAAACTTGACAGGTATGATCTCAATTGCAAGAGACAGAGAACACTCTTCAAATTAGTTGGGAAGAATGCTTTCCTCAGTCTTGACAAGTCAAGATATCTATACAATTCAGGCTTTAGGTGTAGAGGAATAAACCAGTCAGTTTCAGTTTCTTCCATGTTCAGAATTTTAGATTCACAATTTATTTCTTTTCAGATTATGTAGAAATATGTGAAGATGGATAATGTAATCAAACAAAATTTTGCAACATCCCTATTTGGTACACTTGGATTTAAAAGTCTTTTTGGACTAATACTGCTGTAAACGTGCTCAGATATGTAATGAGATGCACGATACTGTTTGATCCTTTCCTTATTTTTTGCATAATACTTTAAGTGATATCATCTGATGCTTGCTTAAAATGGGGATTAAGAAAAATTACATAGAGCAGAATGCTAATATGTCAGTTTCTGTAAAGAATTTTATTGCCAGTAGCAAAGAAATAATTTAAAAATCCTTCTTTTAATGAATTACTGACACTAGAGTTCATACATTCCTTATGGTCAATGAGGTGAAAGTGGCTTCCTCCTGGATCAACATCAGTTCTAAAGATATAATGAATACTTACATCTTAACCTTTAAAACCAAGGGTTAACGGTTGGAACTTGCTATAGGTTGCTATGCCTTGCCCTACTTGCCTGCACTCACCCTTCGTGCACACGGCTGATCTGGGTCTGCAGGTCAACAAAGGATTGAGAAAACAGGCAGTGGGGCAACAGCCCCACAAATGTGAAAAAAGGGAAACAACTTCATTTCCCAACATTCCTTGTGCAAGGAATGTTCGGAAAAGAAAACCGTTTTTAAAAAATGCAGCACAAACACAAAGCACAAACCCATAACTACAAGCCCCAGCGTCCTGCACGCCATAAGCGTGCAGAACGCTGAGGAAGCCGGTGCACAAAAATTAAAACAAAAAAAACCACTGGGAGAGGAAGTCCGCCAAGCCGTGGGAACCAAAGCCCACCTCCCCAATGGCGCCTGAAGCTCCTAATCGGAGTTTCCCCTTTAATATCACTGGGTGGGGGATTGTGCTCCCCCTCTCTACTGGCTCGCCTGGGGTTGGGAGGGTTGGGGGACAAAAGGAATCTGTCTCCCCAACCCTCCTGACCCTAGGGGACCTGGCAGAGAGGGGATTCCCCTCCACACACACACACACACACACACACCCCATATTAAAGAGAAGAAACCAAGCGGTTACTTCTCTTTAAAAATTGAGGGTTTTTTGGGGGGAATCCCCCTCTCCGATGGCTCTCCTGGGTCCGGAAGGGTTGGGGAGACAGACCCCTTTTGTCCACCCAACCCTCCCAAACCCAAGGAAGCCAGCGGAGAGGGGCATCACAACCCCCCCAATGATATTAAAGGGGAAACCACAATTGAGATTTCCCTTTTAATATAAGAGGGTGGCCTGGATTCGATCCCCTCTCCTGGGTCCCATGAGTCTGGAAGGTTTGGGGGGACAAAAGGGGTCTGTCCCCCCAAGTCTTCCAGAGCCAGGGGAGACGGCAGAGAGGGGGTCCCCCGTAGGACACCAAAAACACAAAAACAAACAATCAAAAACATTCAAAAATACACAAAAACAAACAAAAATAACACCAAAAACAATACAAAGTAAACAAAAACAAACATTTCCAAACACACCCAGCACCCAGCCAAATACCACAAAATTCAACCACCACCACCACCCCAAATAAAGAAAAACAGCCAACTCACCACCACACGACCTCACTCCACAACGACTGGAAAATAAATGAATAAAAAGAGAGACTACTTACTGGAAGAAGCTCCACCCAGAGGACAAGAGAGAAAAAACAGTCAAAATACAAGATAACCCCTACCAGCATCACTTGCTGCCCACAATAGTAATTTTTTTCCAAAAAGACACAACAGCCCCACACAAAAGGCCCCAAGAGTAAAAACAAGTAAAAACAAATAACACAAAAATCACAATTTTACACAAATCAAAAACAGATGTTAATAAAATAAAAGAAAAACTATTCAAAAATCCTGTGCTGAATTTTTACTCAAATAAAAAACAAAAACATCAATACACAGTTTAAAAACATTTATTGTGAAAAACATGTACTTTCACATTTTTTAAATTATTACCTATGGTGCAACAATTTAAAAAAATACATACTAAAAATTACTGGGTTAAATAATTTTTTTGGAAAAAGTATATCATCCTTTGTTCTTTTTTTCCATCCACAAAACCAAAACACCAAACAAAACTCATCACAGTTTATAACAGGCCACCAAGAAAAAATTTGTATAAATAAAAACTTTAAAAATTTCAATTATAGACTAACCTCTTCTTTACAAACATTAACAACAACAACTTTCCAACACCATTTAAAGCAGCCCGGCAACACCAGGCAACCTCTGCTAGTATTTTATCAACCAGATGGGGAAAAAGACATACTGAGAGAATAAACTAAAATAATAAGCATGTGCAGCAAGATTTCTTGCTCAATTAAGATGGCTTTTTAAAATGCATGTTTTACGTGTTGTAGCAGTATTTGCAGAAAGTAATTTTTTTGGCATGAAAATAGGTATTCAAAATTTTGTGATTTCAGCACAAAACACAAGGTTCTGTTTTCAGCTCATAAAAGTGTTTTGTGGGTGGGTCGGCAGGGGAAAAGGCTTTGTTTAAAAATATATGTTTAAACCTCTATGTCACATAGTGCAGTTTGTGGAAAGATATTGAAAATTAGTTATGAACAACAAAAAGTGTTTAGAAGAAGCAAAGTTTGGGGGGAAATGGGACCACTGAATTAGTCCTACGTTCGTGTAATGCTATCAAGATATTTAATTTCCCCAGCTGTGTCTATGTAAATTCCAAATTTGAATGTTTTGCAGTCAAACTATAAATCAGGATGACATTTCCAATATTGAGTTCTACTTCTTGGATCAGTGGTCTTCATAGCAGTTCATTTGTCACTCTTGAATGGGATGGAAAAAAGAAGGAGGTCTTTCAGTCCACAGCTAGGAGGTCCATGGCATAATAAACTTACTGAAACAATGAAAACGCGGCACCAAAATGGCCACCGTGCTCTTTGCGGGGCCCCCCCACCCGGACTCAGACATCTGGGTGAGTTAGGGGGCATGGCCACCCATCTATAAAAGGGGTGACCACGAGGCAGACGAGCTGCCATTTTAGAAATAGTGACGGAGAGGAGAAGTTTTCTCCGTCGCTGTTTGTCCTCTTAGTCTTCGGCTGTTTAGCCCTTGCGGTTCTTTCCCGGCTGGGAAAGGAGGATTAGCGCACACAGAGCCTTGGTTTGCTTGGCTACCACGTTGATTAGGCGCTAGGAGATCGATCCCTGGATAGGGATCATGCTTTTCTTCTCCTAGGGAGACATGGCTCCCAAGCGGAAGGCCCCGGCGATGAAGCCGCGGCCGAGGGGGAGAACTTTCACCGGCCCTGCGCTGGACGGGGGCCAGCCATTGGGTCGGAGGACCAGGGCTGCGCCCCCGCGGCAGGGCAATGTGCCAGCCTTGCCCACTGATACCGGTGGGGCTACTCAGGCTGGCACTTGGCAGCCGGGCTCCAGCTCGGTGGCTGGCCAGCTACAGGCTGGCCCCTCAGGAGCTTCGGCCCTCGGCCCGCCGTTACCGGCCATGGGTCAGGGCAGCATGGGGGGGCCTGGTGTGGGTATACAACCCGCTCCTCCTCTGGCCCCTCATGGGCCGGAGTTTTGGGCATGGCCCTATTCTGGCCCTGGCTCGCCTTTTGGGTTACCTTTCCAACTGCCTAGTGGGTCGTCCGGCCCACCCGGCCCGCCTTATGCTGGGGGCTCTGTGGCAGTGGATGCTCTGTTAGCACGTTTAGCAGTGCTGGAAGCATCCTTGGGCATTGCACAGCCTCCTGTGGAGGGGGTGCTACTCTTTCCACAGGGGGCCCTTCCTTGGCACCAGCTACCTTGATGGCTGCAACACTTCAACGGGCGGCCAGCCGGGTTGAGCTGCTTGAGACGCTCCGGCCGGCACCAGCTGGTGTCTCGCAGCTCCCCATTCATCCAGATTTGCAGACTGGGAGTAGTCAGGTGTGGTCCCAGAGCTCGATTCCGGTCGCGAGCTCCGATGCCCGCCGTGGGCCGGAACCCCCAGTGGGGGCGGCTCACGGGGGTGCACCTAGTGAGTATCAGGTTCAATTTAAGTGCACCTACATCACAGCCCACTTACAGTGGTGGGGTTCAGTGGCCATGGCCTCGTCAAGTTGAGGCGAGTGGGCATCAGTTACCAGCCTATCCCAGTGCCCCATGGTTTCAAAATGGCACCTCGTTACGGGCGGGAGTTTCCGCCCCTGGGGCAGTGCCGAACATCGCAGGGGCTGTCCAGGTCCCGCTGCATATGCCCTCTATACAGAATGTGCCGATGACAGCTTTGCCGACGGCTGGTTATTCCTTGCCCCTTGGTGATCATTTGTCATAGGTCACGAGGGAGAAGATTTGGTGGGGGGAGTACGTGGATATATTCTCCCTATTGAACCGTGAGCCCACTAAGGAAGAGAGAGAGGGACAGGATGACAGAGACAAGGAGCTGTCCCGTCATCGTAAGCCACCGCGCACCTGGGCTAACTGGTTGCCGGCATATCTTATTTATATGGTGGTATACCTTAGGGCCTGGCCTGATCTGGCCATTCCTATGGTCCAATACTTGGACAATATTTACAGGGCGATGGTTGATTTCCCTGGCCCATCGTGGTTGGCTTACGATGAGGAATTTAGAATGAGGGTGGCCCTACACCCAGAGATAAGGTGGGATGAGCCCTGCCAGAAGTTGTGGCTCTTGTACATGACCCCCACACATCCGGCGCCTGGGGATAGGTACCATTGTGGCCATGCTGTGCAGCGAGCTGCTCCAACACAGGCTCCCTGCCAGCCGGCGGGGCAGGGGGTTCCAGCCCGCTTGCTGTGTTGGAGCTTCTCTGCTAATGGCGTGTGCAATAAGCGACAGTGTCGATACAAACATGAGTGTCCCTCTTGCGCTGCCCCTCACGCCGCCTCCGCGTGCCCGTGGGCTGGTGGGTCACGGGGCAGAGGTAGAGGTGGACAGGGAGCAGGCAGGGCTTCCGCTGATGGAGCTAGCCAGTCAAAAGGCCCCCTCCCCAGTTAATGTGTATATGTTGGAGCGATGGCTCTCAACTTATCCAAGGAGGGAAGACGCGAGGTACCTCCTGGAGGGTTTCCAGTGGGGCTTTCGTATCCCATTCAAGGGGGTGCGGGGACCCCAAGATGCCCCCAATTTGGTTTCCCTGAGGGGTAAGTAGGGGGTGGCTGCCCTGAGTATTGCCAAAGAGGTAGAAGCCAGGAGGGTAGCGGGCCCCTTTTCCGAACCACCTTTCCCTAACGTGAAGGTCTCACCTCTGGGGCTAGTACCTAAAAAGACCCCGGGTGAATTCCATTTAATCCATCACTTATCGTACCCGGCGGGTTTTTCTGTCAATGATACGATTCCCAATGACCTTTGTTCGGTCAGATATACGTCATTTGACCAAGCCCTACGGATGGTGCGCTCTTGTGGTCCCGGTGCCCTCCTGGCAAAATGTGACATTAAATTGGCATTCTGATTGCTGCCAGTGCACCCTGGGGACTTTGAGCTATTGGGTTTTAGATTCCAAGGGAAGTTCAATGTAGATAAGGCAATGCCTTTTGGCTGCTCTATTTCATGTGCGGCACTTTTCTTCAGTGGGTCTTTGTTCGCAAGTCCGGGTCTCGGTCTGTAGCCCATTACCTTGATGACTTTTTGTTCGGGGGCGAACGGGGCACGCGTCTCCTCACTACATTTCAGATGCTAATGCTGGAACTGGGTGTCCCTTTAGCGCCCGAAAAGACAGAGGGCCCAGCTACTACGCTCACATTTCTGGGTATTGAAATTGACACGGTCACACAGGCATCCCGGTTACCCATTGAGAAGGTCACCCGGATCTCCGCAATGATTTTGGCGTTGTTAGCCAAACATAAAGTGTCACTTCGTGAGCTTCAGGTACTTCATGGCCATCTTAACTTTGCCTGCCGGGTGGTGACACCCGGCAGAGCATTTGCTCAGCGCCTATGTGACGCCATGGCTGGCTTGTTAAAGCACCACCACAGGGTCCGACTGACCAGGGGCATGCAGGCTGACCTTTTGGTTTGGCTCACATTTCTATGGGAATTTAACAGGGTTTATTTCTGGAGATCAGACCTTTTGGTGTCCCTAGATTTCAAGTACAGTCGGATGCCTCCGGCTCCCTGGGATATGGGATTTATTTTGCGGGGAGGTGGGCTTATGGCCAATGGCGTCCAGCATGGTGGGGCACGGATCGCCTCCGCGATCTTACCTTTCTTGAGTTCCTTCCAATCCTGGGAGCTTTGATGCTATGGGGCGAGGTGTGGGCTGACTCAGTGGTCCATTTTTGGTGTGACAATGCGGCAGTAGTGCACATTGTCAACGCTCAGACGTCTAAATCACCCAGGGTGATGGCGTTGGTTCGCCAGTTTGTGTTATGAAGCCTACACCTAAATGTGCTGTTTAAGGCCAGACATGTACCAGGCATTAATAATGATACTGCTGATGCTTTGTCCCGCCTGCAGATCCCCCGGTTCTGTGCCTTGGCTCCGGAAGCAGAGGAATTCCCCTTGCCACTCCCGGCCGAGATTTGGACATTTGGCGAGGAGAGGTGAACCGGGCGATCGGCATGTCTTTGGCACCTCGCACGCGTAAGGCATATCAACATTCTTTCGTACAATTTAGAACCTTTTGTGGGCAACTTCAGTTGCCCGAAGTGTGGCCCATTCCAGTGGAACAGGTTTTACAATTTATGGTTTATCTACACAGTCAGGGTTTGGCTCCTCGTACTATAGCATCCAGGCTGTCGGCACTGGCATTTATGGCCAAAGTGAGGGGTTTTGCTGACTGCGTGAATGATTTCCGCATACGTCATGTTTTGGAGGGGTGGACACGGGAACGTGGCTGCCGCCCGGACACTCGCCACCCAATTTCACCAGAGGTACTGACCCACCTTGCACGAGGCTGGCATAACTTGTGTTATGATAAGTATGAGCTGGCTCTTTTTCACGCGGCTACCACGGTGGCCTTCTTTGGAGCGCTCCGCATCATTGAGTTGGTACTACTGTCTAAGGCGGATGCGACTCATAGGGCACTGGAACTCGACGATGTCTATGTTACTAATGAGTGGGCTCAGTTGAGGATACGGTCCTCAAAAGTTGATCAGCACGGCGTAGGCAGTGGAGTTAGACTGCTACGATGTTCCATTGCAGACATCTGTCCGGTTGGTGCCCTACAGGAGTTTTTGGCAGTGCGTGGCGCACACCCTGGCCCGTTTTTCTGCCACCAGGATGGGTCTCCCCTTACTAAATTTCAATTTTGGAAGGTGACCGGTATGGCACTATCCAGTGTTGGCCTCCCCGGGGCTCGTTACGGCACCCATTCATTTAGGATAGGTGCTGCATCCACTGCGGCTGCATTTGGGTACTCCGAGGCTGATATACGCCGAATGGGGAGATGGGGATCCATGCGTTTTGCATTGTATGTTCACCCACTTCAGGCATGAGTACCAGTTAAGTCATTATTCTCTTTTCTTCTTTTACAGACCCTGTGTGTCCCCGCACCACGGTGGCAGTATGGCTGGTGGGCCACAGTTACGTGCACTGGGCAGTGCAGTATGCTGCGGCGACAGAGTGGGGACCCCAGCTTGGACTACGTGCATCCGCACGTATACGTTTGTATGGTAAGCGCAGAATGAGATGGCGGGAACTGTTGCCATTCCTGTTTTCCATCAGGGATGCTGAACCGCCTGATGTCCTTGTACTGCACCTCGGGGGCAATGACCTTGCCCAGGTCACTGGCCTTTCCTTAAAATTCACGATTTGCAGTGACCTAGCTTATTTGCATTATGTGTGGCCGTACACAAGGCTGCTATGGTCGGACATCGTACCGTGTCATTCATACAGGGGAGGTATTGACCTCCGTGCCCTTGACCGCGCTCGCCGCTTGGTGAACAGGGCTGTTGCCCGGTTCTTGGCAGACAAGGGTTTGGGGATGGTCATCCGGCACCCCACCATTAGCTTACAAAATTATGATCTTTATGCAGGGGATGGGGTCCACCTGTCGGCTAGAGGTATGAACCTCTTTCTTGAAGATTTGCAAGCAGGCCTGGTGACCGAGCTGACAGTCTGGGGGGTGGTAGTGAGTCTTCATAGACGCCTCCCCGTGTGGCGGGTAGCACTGGTAAGGTAAAGATTGATGACCCATAGGTATCCGACAGGTTCGCAATTGACTGGCCAACACTTAGACAGGTACAGGTGTAATAGCTTTGGCCGGTCAACGACGAACCAGGCAAGGGGTGATGGCAGGAGCTTAACAGCCTGCATCACCTTGAGATTTAACGGATACACGTCATAGCGTGTGGTCAGTAGATAGTTTATTGACTCCGGTCAACAATTTGTTTGTGTCAACAAACAAATTGATACAAATGGTTACATTGTAGCCAATTATCATTGGCATTTTTGGGAGGAACCTTACCAGTGTTACTGCGGCCTGCTTGCCTTAAGAATTACAATTGGATGAATACACCAATTGAAAGTTATAATTCGGACTAGGGCATTATTCAATAAAAGTGGCCCAATGCCTTTATCCATATACCTGTGTCTGAGTCTTTCTTTGGGGGGTGCGCCTGTAAAGATAAACTGAAACAGCAGAGAACCTTAAATATCATGGTAAAATGAAACTCTCCTTGAGTTTCATTTGCCATAGTATGTATCCACATATGAATGTAAGAAGTAAGTAAATAAATACACAAAAGAGCTACTATCTTGTGACAATTCGGTCATGAGAATGTCTCTGCTGTAGTTACTTCCAGCCACTTCAACACCAGGAGTGTCCAAACTTTTTGGACTGTGGGCCGGTCATTTGGTTCAGCATTATGGTCAGGTGGTTCCTCCTACAAGAAACGGAAGTAAAACACAACTTGCAATCTGTTTTCTAACAGGATGAGATATATTTTAAGCTGCCATTTTCTCTGCTTAAACAGGGGTACCCAAACTATGGCCCATGGGCTGGATCTGGCCCCTGACTCCAATTCATCTGGCCCGTGCCACCCTCATGGCTCCCAGAAGAAGTAAAATGTGCCCTCATTTTATTTCCACTCCTGGGTGGCACAAGGATGGCATGGGCTGAATGAATTGGAGTTGGGTGCCAGATCCAGCCCACAGGCTGTAGTTTGGGCACCCCTGTCATTCACCATCATGCCTGAGAATATTTAGAGACCCAAATAATTGTTTTACAATGCCATCAGAAGGAATTCGGGAATTGTTTTCTCCTGGAAATTTGCTATGGTATGAGACACAGGAATAGCAATAAACTCAGTGAAACAAATACAACAGTAAGATATTAATTACTTCACCCCAAGAAACTAAATTAAGCTTTGAGAACTGTGCTGTATTCAACATTTTTTGAATAAACAAACTTCAATCCATCTGAAGCTTCAGCTACATTAAAGTTGATGGCAACAAAAAAGGAAGGGAAATTTGAATTTCTTCAAAAGGCATGTTGACCTTGAAAGCCTTCCAACTTTTATAGAATCAGCATAACTAATGAATATTTTTGAGAAGCAGTACATTTGAATTATTTTGTAGCAAATTATCTTTGTGGAAATATTTATAGCAAAGTATTTCATATTTACCAGTTTATTTTGTAACACATTAAGTCACCTCATCAGTACTATGACTATAAAATAAGATGAAGAGTTGAAAGGATTAAATCTGATCAATAAGAATTGTATCTGAAAGATAAAATTACTCACTTTTTATCATAGTCAGAGGGCTGTGGTGGCTCATGTGGTTAAGACACTGAACTCGCTGATTAGAAGGATGGAGTTCAATTCCTGGGTAGTGTATGAGGGAGTGAGCGCCCATCTCTGTCCCAGCTCCTGCCAACCTACCAGTTCAAAAGCAAGAAATTGGACATAGACAATTAGTTACCACTTTGTTGGGAAGGTAAACAGCATTCCATGCACTTCAGTGTTGAGGCATGCCTGACACATGTCCATGGAAATGTCTGCAGATGCAGACAGCCCTGTCTCTTTGGCTATAAATAGAGATGAGCACTGAATACTACAGTAGGATATGACTGGCTTTTGAGCAAGGGTGACCACAAGTTTATCATAACTGATGTAAAACAAAACAATGTCACCATATAGAATTATCTGAGCAGTTGCACCAGTGTCAGCATTTCAAGTTTTACTGGAGAGACACAAGCAATAAGGAAAGAAGTAAAGATAACTTTCATAGTAAGGAATTTACTTCAGTAATATTGGTTTGGTAACTCATTCTACAACCCAGTAACAAAAAAAAAGTATGACTATACACACCTAAAATATGGTCGGAGAAACTGCTTCTCAAAAACTATGTCTGTGCATTTCATTCTTCCCTCTGAATATGAAAACTGTACTCTAAAATGGAGGGACCTGGACACACCTTAGGCATCACACATGCTCTGCACAATAGAATTTGATTTTCCTTGGTTGATGCTTGGTCTTACCTCTGCCAATCTGTCTCTCTGTGTGTGTGCACGCATGTGTGTGCATGTGCACGTGCATGCACACACGTGTGTGCATGTTGGCATGCACGTGGGCATGTGTGTGTGCGATTAGGACAGGTGGAAATCTTCAAAAGACGCTGTGGAGCCCTTGCTTCACAGTGTGTGGGATTTTTACTCACTTAAACCACCTCACCATTACGCTCTGCCACCCCGAGGAACTGCCATCAGGCATTACTTTGCGGGGGGCAGAATGGCTGTTTAAAATCCTCCTCCAATTTGGCTACTCGCCCTCCTCCTCTAGGCCTCTGGCTGCCCTCTTCTCAGTTGGCTGCCCTTTTCTCTATGCCACTGGTTGCACTCTTCTTGCCTCTCCAGCACAAGGAAAAGGACCTTCTCGGTTGTAGCCCCCACACTATGGAACCTCCTCCCAGTAGAACTATGCCCAGTTGCTACCATTTAGGAAAGAATTGAAGACGTGGTTGGCAAAATGGGTCTGGGGCCCGGGATTGTCAACAATGTCCCCTTTTCTTGCTTGTCTGAGGCTCCCCCCTCCTGTAATTACTATTTTTTTAATGTTAAGGTTTTGTAGATTTTATATTGGTTTTTAGATAGTAAATGGCACAGCGGGGGTAATATTGCTGTTTTTCAGGGTTTTTGAATTGCTTTATATTGGTTTAAACTTGTGTACACCGCCCAGAGTCCATTAGATAGGGTGGTATATAAATCTATTAAATTAAATTAAATTAAAATTCTCCACACGACTAAGTTCCAATATGACCCCAGCCACGTAATTAGACATCGCAACCCAGGAAAGTCTCCCTGCTCAACATCTTGCTGATGAAATCTTGCAGATACAGCTGTCATCGAAAATGCCTCTGTAGAATTTCCCATTCTGCATCAAAATGCGGACAATGAAAAAGGTGTGTGTGTGTGTGCGTGCGCGCGTGCGCGCGCGCGCACACATGTGCGTGTCTGCATGCACACAAGAATTTTCTTCAGAAGGGAGGCTATGAAAGTTGCTGTCCCAGAAGAAGGAGGTTTACAACAGAAAATGGAAAGACAAAAAATATCAAAACAACATTCAAGTCAGGGGAAAAATACAGAAAATAATTCTGAACAATCCCATTCAGCTGAGTCTTCCAGAATTACAGTGGAATCAATGACACATTAGAAATGAAGGATTAGGCAAATGTCAGTTCAGATCAAGATCAATTCAGAACATCAAGATCAATTCAGATCAAGATCAACATCAAGATCAATTCAGAATCAGCTTTTATCATTCACAAGGGCCCCCAGATGTGTTAGCAAATTATTCCTTGGATGATTTGCTGTGATGGACATATTTCTCATTCTGGTGTAGTCCTATATGTTGTTTCTATCTCTTCCTGAAGCCTCCTTACAAAATATCACCAATTATTCTTTCTGCTGATATTATTAAAAAGTCTTTGAACACATGGCTATTAAATCCTGCTTTGCCCATGGGCTTACTGTAATCTTTGACCAACCAGTGCAGGAAACAGAATGTTGAACTGAATTGGACATGCACAATTGGCACAAACTGCCCCTGGCAGAGGTTACACCGGTCGAAGAAGGTTCCTGGTCACTGGCCCTTGCCAGTATGGAAATTGGGGAACGGATTAATAATCATAGGATTGATTCACCCACATCTGACCTGACCGGCGATTCCGCTGAGGGAAGCAAATCACTAAACTCCGTTACGTATTAGGCAATCACTCACTCGCAGTTAAATCTAATCCTTAGTCCAAATAGTGGCCATGTTTGCTTTTGAGCAAGCCAGGAACAATGGTTTTCCCCTGTCAGTGTTTGCCTTAGTTAATTAACTTCCCCAAGAGAGGTTCTCAATTAACCCTGGTAAATGGGTGATGTGATTTTCTGTCAGATGACGATTCTACCATACGCAGCCTTGAACATAATATATACTGATGATTTTCCCTCAATAAACCACTGGTCTTCGCTCCATCTTGCCTCGTGTCATTACTCAACCAGTCTCCTCCGGGACCTCAAGGGCTGCTTCACAGCCCCAATCCTACAATAACTGTATCATATTCACTGATTTTCACATTCTTTCAATGTCCCAGTACAATTTGGTTCAATATTTAGATAAGGCATAGAGAAAAATATATCTAGAAAGGAAAATATATTTAATAACATATATTCCAATGAAATATTTAACACATTATTATTATTTTTCAAAACTGCAGATAGATGTGGAGTAAGATGCAACAGACTTAAAGAAGGAAACGTAAAAAAATTTCACCATACATAAACAGACTGATTTGCCTTTTCCTAAACTATATAGATTTTTTGTCTGATGCAGAAGACCTATTCTCTTTTTCCTAAAATTAAACAGTACCTCCCACTGTTAACAGAGAAAATACTTTCACTTTTACAGAATTGGGTTGACTCCATATTTTGTCGAGCTGAAAACAGTCCTGCTGAAACCGGAGGGCCATGTTTAATCACCTTTAACTTAAGCACCATTGATTTTAGTGGATCTTCTGTAAATATGACTAAGAATGGATTCAACCTGTTCTAATTGTTTTGTTATGAAGATTTCATCAGGGACAAGAGTAAATAATATAAAATAATCTCTTGTTACTATATGCTGACAAAATACTAAAGTTTGCAAAGTGTTACTTTATTTTAATGATGTTAATTTTCTAATTTCTTTAGAAGGCCCATACTATTTACACCAAAGGCAGAACATCAAAAGAGCATACTATCTTTTTATTCCCATGAAAGGTATTTTCTGTTTTCACTGATGCAGAACTCCCATGATATTAAATTGATGACTATTTAAAATGACAGGTTATTATTAAACATCAAATACATATCTAGTGAAAGCCTAAAATTTGAAATGGACAAATGATTAGGACATGCCCAAATAGTTAATACATTGGACCAGCACTGGGGGTAAAATACCCCCTAGTGCTGGCTTTGCCTGCTTCCTCTGGGAAGAGATGGGTGTGCTCTTGCAGGCCTTACCTGCCTGGTGTGACAGGGAGGAGCAAATAAGCCTTTATAGGTGGTGGCTACTTCTTGCCTCACCCTCTTTAACTGCTTGGCATTGGAGAAACAAATCTTTCTCCCTCTTGAGCAGCCCTCACATGGGGCCTGGAGGCCTTGTTCCTTTGGTGGTGGTGCATCATGGCCCCAGCCTGGTGAGTAGTGGTTCAATCTAAGCACACTGCTCATTAAATGTTGGGTTACCAAAGGGCCCCAAGTGGGGCCGGCCTCTTTGAATCAGCAAGGGAAAAACTAATTGTCTCCCTTGCTGGGCCTTTTCGCTTTGCTTGCTTACACTGGCTGGGGCCTTTACTTGGGTGGGGTCCACCCTTGGGGTATCAGTGAATCAACTGCCCTACTGCTACCCAAAGATTGTGAGTTCTATTCTTGTCCAGGGGTCGAGTTTATTTGGCCTTCCTTCCTTCCTAGTCTGATAACATTGGTTAAACTGCTGTCCTGCACCCATTAGGTTATGAGTTCCCTCCATTCCCTCCATCCCGGATTCTGGAAGATTCAGCCCGCCATCCTTTTGTAGGGGTTGTCATGAAGGGGGGAGGGTCTCACAGAGGCAACCAAAGGGACACCTGGCTTTTTCCGGTCTCAGCAGGGTGATCCTGGATCAGGTTCTGCTGCCTGCTATTGCCTAAGTGACCACATCTTCCGCCTTACAAGCTGCTTGGAATGGGACAAGTGGCCTTCTGCACTTTAGGCAGGTATAATTAACGAGAATGTGGTAGCTTGGCTGATTGATAAGGACATCTAGCACAGTCCTATTATATTCTGCCCCCTTCCCTCCTTTCTCTACAAACACATAGAGCTTGGTCTCACCCTCTGGAAATCTTCCAATCTTGAGGTGATGCGAGATATGGCTTTTGGCTTGCCACAGACCTTATTCAGCTCTGCTAAATACTTCTTCTTCTGGTTGCTTCAAAGATGGAGGCTTGAAGATGTCTTTTCATTATTTTATTCAAGGAGAGTTAAACAGGATACAAATCATTGATCTAACTAATTCTATCACTGAGTTACAATCTAAGAAAACAAAGAATCAAAATAAGAAATAGCTCACTTCCCTAAAGAGCATTTCTCCTTCTGTAGATTTGGGGCTTGCAGCCTCCCATGAGCTGGCTTAGCTGATTCTGAGTGGCAAGTGCTCTCGCTGCTCTTCAAATGATCACAGGCAAGCACTGAAATCCCTGTGCTTTTTATACCTTTCTGACATGAGAAAGTGTGTGCTAATTGGCACTTTGTTTTGATTAACTAATCTAGAGTCCTGGACATCTAGGTGTCCTATCTCTGTGAACCATTTAATAAGAAGATGTTCCCCAGAGATTGGCATATGTGAAATATGACTTTCCCTTGAGTTTGACCATAGGTCTCAGAGATGGAGTGTCCTAAAGACACATTAGGGCTGGGAACTTGCATAGAGGAATTCAAGATGGAAGTGCTCTTGTTCCTCTTTTTCTTTGATTCTGAGTCTCTCTCATGAAACCCTGGTTCATTGACCTCCCACAGATGTTTCTTATCTATGTGTGACTATCTCCAAGGAGAGCTTTCCCAGGAGATGGGCATCTGAGAACATATTTTATCTCCTGACTGGCATTCCAGTGGGTCTTGCTTCTCATGCTCTGCTGTACTAATTGACGTCTCTGTCTTGAGTGTGCTTGGACAGGAAGACCTTATTTGGAATATGTCCAAGAGTTAACTCAGCATGTGCTCCTGGCTGTGTGCTCCTTCCTTACCTCTCCCATCTGGGATGTTCCTGAACTACAATAATCTCACCAACCACTGTCAGTGATCAGCTAATATAGAGACACAAGGTACTTTTCTACTTAGAAAAGCAACCTTCTCTAGCATACAAAATCCAACTATATGAATTCTCTGTCGACATGAAAATGAAACACATCAAATTATGACAAGGCTCCTTATGAATATCCTGACAGGGGTAATCTGAGTACCCAGTATATGGGGGCACAATGTTATTTAACTGTTAATTGCCCTCAGAGTGTTCTACTGCTATGGAGAAATACATAATTGTGATTGTGTTGCATTGATTTAAGTCTGCTATTAGCATGTAGAATCAGCTTTCCCCTGTGTTTTCATGCAGATATGGTCTGTGGCATCCCAGGGGTCTCAATGTCCCTATGGCATGGTTCAGCACATGCCTGGGATTTAGTGTACACACACACACGCACACACACACCGAGTCTCTGGGTTGGCTTTGCTTCTCACACTCGGGGTGGGTGACATGACTGTGAATTGTCAGTCTCTGCTGCTCTGCTCACTGTTTTTCCTGAACCCTGACACCATGTGTCTGTATAATCTTGTGGGTTTTTTTATGGTGCGTACCCCCTCCCCCCAATGTGTGGGCAGTTCCTACTGGTGCCTTATCTTTTCTTTCAGGTTCCCAGAATCTTAAGATGCAGTTCCTGTTGTTTCCACAGCCTGTTGTATCACAGTTTTGGCCCACAGTGCTTCTGCTGTGGGCGTGCATCTTGGCTGTGAGAGGGCACAATTTTCCTCCTGTTTCCGCTTGCTGCAGGGCATCTCACTGCAAAGATGGCACAATTCTTTCCTGCTGATCTTCATATTGAACATTTTACTGTGTGTGGATCTCATAGGTGGGATGGGACATTTTGTTTTGAAAACACTAAGGCGAGGTCTGCACTGGTGAACCTCCTTCCACACAATGGACTGAGGTGCTCCTGCCTCCGTTCTTCTGTTTTCCTTGTGGTGCATCTGCTGGTGGCATGCATCTCATAGGTGGGATGGTGTATTTCTGAAGTCACAAAGGCAAGGCCTTGACAGGCCTGCATTGGTTGACCTCCTTCCATGCAATGGAATGAGGTGCCTCCCTTGCCTCCATTCTTTTCCTCTCCTACCTGACGGCCATGACCTGGTCTTCTTTTGCTATGCTATGTGCCCAGTTCTACCGTTCCAGAGGCTAGAGCCTCCAGCCACTCCATGGGTTCATTGCTTTTTTGCCTCAATTTGCTTCTTCCATTGCACTGGGGCCTCCACCCCAATAGGTCGGTCTAGGGTGGGTGTTCAGCCATTGGCCATAGCCCGTGTGGCAGATAGTGCAGGTGATTTCAATCAGAATGGCCTGTTTAGTTATTTGGTTGGGGTCTCAGATAATTTGGGCCTGCCTGCAGAGCTTTTCTGCTCTCCCTGTTATTTAGGATCCAAATTATCTGGTATTGACCTGAGTTATTATCATGCACCCACACTATTTAGTCCCCAGTGCAATAGTTTGCAACAACTTATTTTGTCTTAATAATGTGACCCATGTTTGAACCCATGACATATGTCTGTCTCTTCACTTGAGGGTGGTGGTCAATGGACCAGCACAGGGGGTAAAATACCCCCTTGTGCTGGCTTTGCCTGCTTCCCCCAGGAAGTGATGGGTATGCTCTTGCAGGCCTTCCTGCCTGGTGTGATAGGGAGGAGCCAAGAAGCCTTTATAGGTGGTGGCTCCTTCCTGCCTCATCCTCTTTAACTGCTTAGCATGGAGAAACAAAATCCACTCTCCCATCCTCAGTAGTAGTGTGATATTCAGTCACTTTGGGGCTGGATGGGAATTTTTGCACAACCCCTGTTTGGCTCTTGGAGTCGTGGGTTGGTTTTTGTTTTTTTTTGCCCATCCCATACTGTTGCTGCAGGTTGAGTTATCACTGGAGGTTATTCTCGTCACTTTGGTGGGTAGTGCAGGTGATTTCAATCAGAATAGCCTGCTTAGTTACTCAGTTAGGGTCTCAGGTAATTTGGGACCTCGGACAGCACTATCACTTGGGGTGTCTCACAGCTGTCGAATAGCCACAGACCTGGACAGCTGATCGGAAAGCTTTGCCAACTTTCTGGTCATATATCTTGGTACCACTGTTGGATACAGTGATGGCCTGCCTGCAGAGCTTTTCTGCTGACCCTATTATTTGGGATTCAAATTCTCTGGTATTGACCTGAGTAATTATTATGCACCCACATTACTTAGTAATGTGGCCTGCAAAGGGGCCTGCTGCCACCGCCGCCGCCGGGCAACCACCCCAGCCGGGGGTGAGGAGAAGGAGGAGAGCCGGGCGAGCGGCAAAGGGGCCTGCTGCCACCGCCACCGGACAGCCACCCCCAGCCGGGGGGTGAGGAGGAGGAGGAGAGCCAGGTGAGCGGCAAAGGGGCCTGCCGCCGCTGCCGGGCAGCCACCCCAGCCGGGGGTGAGAAGGAGGAGGAGAGCCGGGTGAGCGGCAAAGGGGCCTGCCGCCGTCGCAGCTGGGCAGCCACCCCCAGGGGGGTGGGGGAGTGAGGAGGAGGAGGAGAGCCAGAGTCCCAGGCAAAGGATAAGTAGCAGATATGCAAATGTAGAAGACCTAATATAGCAACTGACATAGAGACTTTATACTGACTAAACATAGAAACTGACATAGAGACTGTGTTTTAAAGTGTGATAATATGCATGATAATATGTTGTCTTAAATGTTTTAAACTTTTAAAAACTGTGATAAAATGTATGAGGAGAGAAAAATGGCGTAGACACCGGCAAACCACGCCACAAAGATTGCCAAGAGAACCCTATTGACCAAAACAAAAGGCAAAACAAAGGGGCAGGCTAGGTGATACAGGATGCTTAACACCACAGAGGGGAGAAAGGGGTGGGACAGGAAAGGGGGAGGGGAAATGCAATGTTGTAAGGAGCAATACTGCATAGGGACATGGAATGTGAGATCAATGAACCAAGGAAAACTGGAAGTGGTAAAAAGTGAGCTGGAAAGAATAAGCATTGACATCTTGGGCATCAGTGAGCTAAAATGGACAGGGATGGGCGAATTCAGCTCTGGAAACCATCATATCTACTACTGTGGGCAAGAAAACCTCAGAAGAAATGGAGTAGCCATAATTGTCAATAAAAGAGTGAGAAAAGCAGTAATGGGATACAATCTCAAAAATGACAGAATGATGTCAGTCAGAATTCAAGGCAAACCTTTCAATGTCACTGTGATCCAAATATACGCACCAACCACTGGTGCAGATGAAGCCACAATGGACCAGTTCTATGAGGACGTACAACACCTCATAGAACAGACACCAAGAAATGATGTCCAAATTATATTAGGAGACTGGAATGCCAAAGTAGGAAATCAAAAAGTGGAGGGAATAACAGGCAAATTTGGTCTTGGAGTACAGAATGAAGCAGGGCAAAGATTGATAGAGTTCTGCCAAGAGAACGCACTGGTCATAGCAAACACTCTCTTCCAGCAACACAAGAGGCGACTTTACACATGGACATCACCAGATGGCCAACACCGAAACCAGATTGACTACATACTCTGCAGCCAAAGATGGAGAACCTCTATACAGTCAGAAAAAACAAGACCTGGAACAGACTGTGGCTCAGATCACAACCTATTGATCGCAAAATTCAGGCTTAGATTAAAGAAAATAAGGAAAACACGGAGACCAGAAAGATATCACCTAGACAGCATCCCTAAAGAATACACGGTGGAGGTGATGAACAGATTCAATGGCTTAGACTCAATAGATAGAGTGCCAGAAGAATTATGGACAGAGATGAGGGACATCATGCAGGAAGCAGCAAAGAAAACCATACCAAAAGAAAAGAAGAGTAAGAAAGCAAAGTGGTTGTCTGATGAGGCTCTTAAAATAGCAGAGGAAAGAAGGAACGCAAAAGTCAAAGGAGAAAGGAAAAACTACAATCATTTGAACACAGAATTTCAAAGAAAAGCAAGGAGAGATAAGGAAAACTACCTAAAAGAACAGTGCAGAGAAATGGAGGAAAACAACAAAAGAGGCAGAACCAGAGATCTTTTCAAGAAAATCGGGGAAATTAAGGGAACATTTAAAGCAAAAATGACCATGATACGGGACAAAGAAGGAAAGGAGCTAGCTGATGCAGAAGAGATTAAGAAAAGATGGAAAGAGTACACAGAGGAACTCTACAAAAAGGACCTCAACACTCCTGACAATCACAATGATGAAGAAGTAGAACTTGAGCCAGACATCCTGGAGAGCGAAGTCATAAAGGCCCTAAAGAGCACTGCAAACAACAAAGCTAGTGGAGTTGATGGTATCCCAGTTGAATTTTTCAAAGCGCTAAAAGATGACGGCGTTAAATTACTGCATTCAATATGCCAAAAGATTTGGAAAACAAAACAATGGCCACAGGATTGGAAAAGATCAGTATACGTCCCAATCCCAAAAAAGGGCAATGCCAAAGAATGTTCAAATTATCGAACAATCGCGCTCATCCCACACGCCAGTAAGGTGATGCTCAAGATAATACAGGATAGACTTCAGCAGCATGTGGAAAGAGAACTACCAGAGGTGCAGCCAGGTTTCAGAAGAGGAAGGGGGACTAGAGACCACATTGCCAACATACGCTGGATCATGGAGAAAACAAAGGAATACCAGAAACAAGTTTACTTTTGTTTTATTGACTACACTAAGGCATTTGACTGTGTGGACCACAACAAGATGTGGCAAGTAATTAAAGAGATGGGAATACCAGAGCACCTCATATGCCTCCTGAGAAATCTGTACATGAACCAAGAAGCAACAGTTAGGACAGAACATGGAATGACAGAGTGGTTTGGAATAGGAAAAGGAGTAAGACAGGGCTGCATTTTGTCACCATGCCTATTCAACACAGAGCACATAATGCGCAGTGCAGGGATGGAGGAATCACAATATGGGATTAAAATCACTGGGAGAAACATCAACAATCTGAGATATGCAGACGATACCACCCTAATGGCAGAAAGTGAGGAAGACCTAAAGAATCTCTTGATTGGGCTGAAGGAGGAGAGTGCAAAAGCTGGCTTGAGACTCAATATCAAGAAAACCAAGATAATGGCAACAGGCCCAATCAGTTCCTGGAAGATAGATGGGGAAGAAGTAGAAGCAGTGACAGATTTTACTTTCTTAGGATCAAAGATCACTGCAGATGGGGATTGTAGCCATGAAATAAAAAGGCGACTGATTCTTGGGAGACAAGCAATGAGAAACCTGGGGAACATAGTGAAAAGCAGAGACATCACACTGAAAACAAAAATTAGAATAGTCAAAGCAATGGTTTTCCCAGTAGTAATGTACGGATGTGAGAGCTGGACAATTAGGAAGGCTGAACGCAGAAGAATAGATGCCTTTGAAATGTGGTGTTGGAGGAGGGTTTTGAGAGTACCCTGGACAGCGAGGAGAACAAATAGGTCAATCTTAGAAGAAATTACCGTATTTTTCGCCGTATAAGACACACTTTTTCTTCCCCAAAACTGGGGGGGAAAAGTTGGTGCGTCTTATACGGCAAATACACATTTTACATGCATTAAAACTGCCCCCAACTTTGTGTGGCGCTTGCTCGCAGTCCTCTCCTTATGCAGTGTGTGCTGCGAGCTGGAGTTGGGGCACGTACTGTGGGCTGTGGTGACTTCTGTGACCCTCCCTGCACGGCCAGGCTGTGTGTGTTCGGGCTTCCCTCTCCCTCCTATAGCGCGCCATGCCCCCCTCCCGACAGTCTAACCATGTGCTGCACGGGCATCATGCTGAGCTTACTGCCGGTACCTCCATCCATCAGCGCAGGCTGCGTCTCCTCATGTCTCCCCGAGCAGTCTCACTCCTTGCTGGGCAGTGTGGGCACAATTTCGCCGCTTCTCTGCATATCTCCCGGGCACCCAATCAATCCATGCTGCCCTGAAATGTCCGCATGTCTGCCTCCTCGTTCCGCCTCCTCCAGCCAATGCTTACTGCTGTCCGTACTCTGCCCCGCCCTGCTCCTAGTTGATTGGATGCCCGTGATTGATGGGCAGAAGGATTGATCTGCCAAAGCTCCTCCCCCAAATCCCGGGGAGAAGATACCGCCCTCCCTACCTCATACTGCCGGTCTTGCTCCTCCCCCACTAGTCTATTGGATGCCCATGATTGATGGGCAGAAGAATGGCTCCACAAGCTCCACCCCCGAATCATGGGGAGAAGACACACCGCCCTTCCTACGTCATAATGTGCCTTCTGGGTAGATCACAGACAACGTGTATGGTGTATGTGAGAAAGTGATCAGGCGGACCAACTACAGGGTAAATGAAATGTAAAATGTGCATACACATGCACACACACACACCTAGGGTCTAGGAGAGCTTAGAGCATAATGAACGTTTAAAGCCAAGCATTGGCTGATTTTACTGATGATTTAAAGTTGCAGTATGGCTGTTCCTGTGCCCCCATATGATTATAAATTTGCCATTGGCCTTCTCCCCATATAGCTGTTCTCATGACACATGTATGTTACCCTTTGTGGTCAGTGTAACAGTCTGTAAACCAAGGCTGCAGTCTATCCCACAACATTCTCTCCAGCAGCATTCACTCAAACCAGATGGCATATGAGGGGGTTATGAGACCACCAGATTAAATATGGGGATTAGAGAGCACCAGATGAAATATGAGGGGGTTACGAGACCACCAGAGGAAATATGGGGGGTTAGAGAGCACCAGATTAAATATGAGGGGGTTACATTTCTTGCAGAAAAATTATAGTACCATCTCCTCAAGATGTCTAAGCAGAAGAGAATGGCATATAAAGTTGCTTTCAAGCTGGAAGTAATTAAATTTGCTAAGGAGCATGGGAATAGAGCAGCGGAGAGACACTTCGGGCCACCTCCAACTGAGAAAATGATAAGAGAGTGGAGGAAACAGGAGGATCAGCTCCAAAAGTTGGATAAAGGCAAGCACACCTTACGTGGACCAACTGCAAAGTGGCCAGAGTTAGAGGTGGAAGTGAAGGAGTGGATCGCACATCACAGGCAAAATGGACTTTCTGTCTCAACAAAAATGATAATCTATGAGGCCAGACGTATTGCTGTGGAGAAAGGCATTCGGGATTTCACCGGATCACCATCGTGGTGCTATAGATTTATGAAGAGATCTGGCCTTTCTATGCGCACCAAAACCAGAATTGCACAAAAAATGCCTAAGGAATATGAATCAAAGATTCTTTCTTTTCACAAGTTTGTTATTGATGCGAGGAAGAAGAATACCGGTAACTTTGAAATTAGCCAGATCGGGAACATGGATGAAGTCCCGCTAACGTTTGATGTGCCATCTAACAGAACCGTAGATAACAAAGGAGCAAAAACCATAACCGTAAAAACCTCAGGGCATGAGAAAACCCACTACACGGTTGTGCTGTCCTGCTGTGCCGATGGTACCAAACTGCCTCCGATGTTGATTTTTAAAAGGAAAACGTTCCCAAAAGAAACAATCCCACGGGGAGTCGTCATGCATGTTCACGATAAAGGGTGGATGGACGAAAATGGCATGAGGCTGTGGATTGACAAAGTGTGGTCCAAACGTCCTGGCGGTCTTCTGAAGAAATCTTCCTTGTTGGTGCTTGACCAGTTTAGAGCGCACATTACGGAAAATACTAAAAAGAACTTTAAGGAAGTTAAAACCCAAATAGCTGTGATTCCTGGTGGCCTCACTAGCCAGCTGCAACCTCTGGACGTTTCCATTAACAAGCCATTCAAAGTTCTGATGCGTGAGGAGTGGAACACCTGGATGGCAGCTGGGAACCATGATCTGACGCCTACTGGGCGGATGAAGAGGCCCACTATCACACAAGTGTGTGAATGGGTTAAAAGGTCATGGGACTCCGTGAAGGAGGACATTGTTGTAAAATCCTTCAAGAAGTGTGGCATTAGTAATGCCTTGGACGGAACAGAAGACGAGGTCTTATTTGACACCAGTGAGGAAGAAAGTGATGACAATGACTGCGAGGATCTGTCCTTCCTCATTTCTGATAGCAGCGAAGAAGAGGAATTCTTGGGGTTCGAATAAAAACATTACAGACTGATTTTTGTTACTTTCACTGTTTACTGACTTTACTGACTGTTAATGAGAGTAAAGATTGTTCTTAATATGTTACATGGTTGACATAAAATTGTTATTAAACTGCTGTTTACTATATACAGTTGATATAAAATATTTTAGTACAGTATTTGGTTCAGAATCTTTTTTTTCCTAGATTTTCCTCCTTTAAAATTGGGTGCGTTTTATATGCCGGAGCGTCTTATACAGCGAAAAATACGGTAACCCTGACTGCTCATTGGAAGGTCAAATAGTAAAGATGAAGCTAAAATACTTTGGACATCAAATGAGAAGGGAGGATTCACTTGAGAAGGCATTGATGTTGGGAAAGGTGGAGGGCAAAAGAAGAAGGGGGAGGCCAAGGATGAGATGGCTAGATGGCATTGTAGACACAATGGGCACAGAGCTGGGAGGGCTGAGGGGGATGGTGGAGGACAGGCGCCTGGAGAGCAATGGTCCATAGGGTCGCAAAGGGTCGGAACCGACTGTGCGACTGAACAACAACAACAATTACTTAGTCCCCAGTGCAATAGTTTGCAACAACTTATTTTGGCTTAATAAAGTGGCCCATGTTTGAACCCATGACATGTGTCCATCTCTTCACTTGGGGGTGGCGGGCAAATGTATTTACATGTATGCATAAAGATACTAAAATATTTACAGAAGTTGCTTTAATGCAGGGCTTTTTTCCTTTTCTTTTATGCTGTGGGAAAGGAGGATAAAAATGATAAGACTTCTCATTGGAACCTACCAAGAGCTGTTAGAAATGGTCCCCCCCCCGACATCTTTAATCAGTGCATAAAGAATTTCTAACCTGGAAAGAGTTTATGAAAGACACAAAATACTTACATTTTACATACATTTTAATGTTAAAATAATTTTGAGATTCACATATGCTAACAAAAACAGGCACATATTTATGATTTGGATGTCTATATTAATGATCCAAGCATTGGCATTCAGAGTGTTTGAGTGCTGCTCACGATTTATTGCTAGCACATATCTATTGATCACATTGGAAGTAACTTTAGCTTACTACAAAGGAGATGTATGTTTATGCTTGGAATGTGGACCTCTTGGGTTTCACAGACTGTCTTTTACACACAATGATTTTTTCCCCAGCATCAGATTGCTATTCTTATGATTGCTGATGTTACTTTCTTCCCTTTTGAACTTCTCCCTTGTCCCACAAAAGAGAAGATTTCTTGCTGTTGTTCTCTAGAGATGAAAGAGGCAGTTATAACTCCTGATAACATAGTAAACTAGAAACAGGACTTCTATCCTCTTGCGCCAATGATTCAAAGCATGAAAACTCCCCCTCCTAATTATTTCCCAACTAGACTTTGTAACTCACAAGGATTTGGCTACTCTTGTCAGATTTGGAACCTCAAATTTCAAGTGATAATGTCAGCTGCTTATCTTGCAGTCCTGGAATTGTCAGACTAAACCCTGGAGTCTTCAAATTAAATATCAATTTTGTAATTTTATTCATTAATCCCAGGTTATCGGTCTAAAATTAGATACAATATCCTCTTGTTTGGTCAGTTTCAGAGGATATCCTTTCTAATTAGAAGTTTATTTCATCAGTACACATAACTTTCTTATATTCTTAGGAGGAGGTGCAGAAATGATTCCTTTATGTAAGGGAGCACTGAACTTAATCTCTGGGCTGTAAGGACAGAATGTGTGTGTCATGATAATCACAAGAGATGATTTCATATTTTAATTTTATTTACATTTATTAAGTGTTAAGATTCATCTTAACCTATAAATCCAAGGGTTAACCATTGGAACTGGCTATAGGTTGCTATGCCTCACCCTACTTGCCTGCACTCACCCTTCGTGCACACGGCCGATCTGGGTCCGCAGGTCAACGAAGGATTGAGAAAACCGGCAGTGGGGCAACAGCCCCACAAACGCGAAGAAAGGGAAACAACTTCACTTCCCAACATTCCTTGCACCGCGCCACGCCAGAGACAATCAGGCTGAGAGGCTCTCGCACAGTGCAGCGTTCGGAAACGCGCCGCAGCCAATCAAAAGAAAACCATTTTAAAAAAACGCAGCACAAACACAAAGCACCAACCCATAACTACAAGCCCCAGCGTCCTGCGCGCCATGAGCGCGCAGAACGCTGAGGAAGCCGGCACCCAAAAAATAAAACAAAAACACCGGGAGAGCAAGTCCGCCAAGCCGAGGGAACCAAAGCCCCCCTCCCCAACGGCGCCTGAAGCTCCTAATCGGAGTTTCCCCTTTAATATAACGGGGGGGGGGGGGTGTTGTGCCCCCCTCTCTACTGGCTCCCCTGGGGTTGAGAGGGTTGGGGGACAAAATGAGTCTGTCTCCCCCACCCTCCTGACCCCAGGGGACCCGGCAGAGAGGGGATTCCCTCCCCCCCCCACACACACCCCATATTAAAGAGAAGAAACCAAGTGGTTACTTCTCTTTAAAAACGGAGTTGGGGGGGAATCCCCCTCTCTACTGTCTCCCCTGGGGTTGAGAGGGTGGGGGGGACAAAAGGAGTCTGTCTCCCCCAGCTTCCTGACCCCAGGGGACCCGGCAGAGAGGGGATTCCCTCCCCCCCACACACACACACGCCCCATATTAAAGAGAAGAAACCAAGTGGTTACTTCTCTTTAAAAACGGAGTTGGGGGGGATCCCCCTCTCTACTGGCTCCCCTGGGGTTGAGAGGATTGGGGGGACCAAAGGAGTCTGTCTGAGACGGGATCCCCCCCAGGACACCAAAAAACACAAAAACAAACAATCAAAAACATTCAAAAATACACAAAAACAAACAAAAACAACACCAAAAAAGTAAACAACAACAAACATTTCCAAACACACCCAGCACCCAGCCAAACACCACAAAATCCAACCACCACCGCCCCCCCAAATAAAGAAAAACAGCCAACTCACCACCACACGACCTCATACCACAACGACTGGAAAAGAAATGAATAAAGAAAGAGACTACTTACCGGAAGAAGCTCCACCCAGAGGCCACGAGAGAAAAAACAGTCAAAATACAAGATAACCCCTACCAGCAGCACTTGCTGCCCACAATAATAAAAAAAAATCAAAAATTCACAATAGCCCCACACAAAAGGCCCCAAGAGTTTTTCGAAAAAGTATATCATCCTTTATTCTTTTTTTCATCCACAAAACCAAAACACCAAACAAAACTCATCACAGTTTAAAACAGGCCATCAAAAAAATTGTATAAATAAAATTTTTAAAAAATTCAAATATAGATTAACCTCTTCTTTACAAACATTAACAACAACAACAACAACAACTTTCCAACACTATTTAAAACAGCCCGGCAACGCCGGGCAACATTTGCTAGTATAGTATATTCTCCGTAGGTTTGAGGATAGCTAACTCTCAAAGTCCAACATCTCCATACCAAACTGATGTCATCTGCATGCCAAACACATTCTACACAATAACATGTCACTAAGTATTTGGGTTGCTAAGTAGCAATGCCAGTCACATAGACATCTGTGAGGGAGCTGACACTTGCATAACAAGGGGGATTCCCAAGGTTACAATCGGTCAATATCCCATCACCCTAGAGAGAGGGAAAAGGTGACATTTACATTGAAGTAGATCATGGGACATTAACATCTGTTCTAACCTCTGGGGACAGGGTGACAACAACACCTGCACAGACACCTGAGAATTAGGTTACATCAATTCATGTCTGAGAATTTGGTTACATCATAAACACCTGTTTGGGTAAATAACATTTAGTAAAAACATTGAGGTAATCTCACATGTTTAACAGGACACCATTTGGGAGGAGGCAATTGTCTACATCACTTTGAACCCAGACCATGGAGATCTAAGGAAATCCTATGGGGGCTTCCAGCCCAAAGCCCAGCACATTAGCAGCTCTGAGTACCAAAACCATCAGGGCAAAGGACTTAGAATCTGACAGAAGAAATGCTTTCTTAGTGAAGTTACCTATTTTCTTATTTTATTTAGCTTGTTTAAGTTAGGATAGATTTTGGGAGTTTTATCTCTGGACTATGCTTAGAATAGGTTGTATTCAAGTGTAGTTAGATTGATTGCTTTGATCTGCATTTTGATATATTCTTGGATTCTTCTTCTTCAATAAAAAGCCTCAAAGACATCGAGAAAGCCTCATCTTTGTTCACCTGAACCAGAAGGAGAGTAATTGGATGGAGTAGAGAGAAGCCAAGCTATAAGGCTACATTTTCTCAAGGGTGCAGCCTTTCTCAGAGGTACATTTTACTTTGGGTGAGATAAGGTTGCCACAGTGATCCAGAAGGGAGGACCACCTGCTTCAATTATTGGCCTGGGAATATTATCTGCCAGGGCATCCCAGCCTTTGAAGGTAAAAGCTATCTTTGGGCAGGGTAGTTTCCCAGGGCTAAGTATGCTCTCTTTCTCTCTCTCTCTCTCTGTGTGTGTGTGTGTGTGTGTGTGAAGGTGGCAATATAACGGACTGTTATTCAGCCTTGCTACCACACTTGCTACCACATTCCTGCCCAAAATGCAGAAGTGCCTGCCATCTTTCCCATTCTAGCAGTGTGTGGACCAAGGGAGAGTGTTCTTGGGGTAAACAGGCCACTGAACCTAGATGGAGCAACCCAGGCGTTTGGGTACCTCAAGTCTGGGGACCCCCTGAAACCTTGTGAGACCTCTTTCCTGGCCCCATGACAGTGTAGTATGTTCATTTCTTGATCCCAAAGCTTGGAGAACTACTCCCAAGTATTTAATGCTGGTAAAATAACCTGCTCTATCTTATGCTGATTTTTTCTCCATATATGTTTCTTAGGCCTTTTAGCAAAAGTTATAACTTTGGTTTTCTGATAATTGATCTCCAATTGGTTGTTGTTGCAGTAATGAGCCAGAGTTGCCAGTGTTCTTTTGAGACCTATTGGGGTCCTAGAAAATATTACCCCATCATCCACATATAAGACCGTGAGTATGGGTTTTTCAGTAAGCTTGGAACAGTGAAAGTCAGGGCTTCTTAGATGCACCTTCAACTGTAACACTACCAGGTTCTGTGCTGCAGCGTGTAAGATCAAAATAACAATCCAGGCAAGTCCTTCAGCTAAATCAGTGGTGCACAAATTTTTTCATCGGTGGGCCAGTCATGCCTCCGACACACAGCTGCAGTGGCGGCAGTAACTGGACTTTGCTCCTGCTCGACCGAGCAGCCTCCACTCGGTCCCAGCGCTTCAGAAGACTTTGGCAACATATATTGCCACATTGAGGAAATTTTCCAAACCTTCTCCATTTCAAAATCCATGATGCCACAAATGCATGTAGGGCACCGATGGGACAAATGTCAGCAAAGGTACATCTCAGGAGCGTCACATAACTACCCCTCCCTTGCTGGTCAGCTTTAGAGGAGCAAATCCTCAACCAAGCCCACTCTTGGGTGAGGGAAACATCGGCCAGTTCCAATGCCCTACGGGACATGTCACGTTTGGAAAGGGGCACCAGATCACTGATCCTAAGAGCCCCGAAAAATCCACTGTGGTGCCACATGAAAAAGAGATTCCTCGTACCGGTCATAGCAAAGGCTATGCCAAGCCCTAGCCAGGCTAGCCAGCAGCGAAGGGGAAATGGGTTGGGGCATGTGTCAGGGCAGCAGCCGCGTTCACGCATCCATCCCTTTAAGACACGTCATATTTGGAACTCACCCATGTGATCAGGGTAACCCTGTGGCTTGGCAGCAAAGGCCAAAACAGAAAGCCTAGTGGCAACAGTGTGTGGAGCTAACCCTTGGCTATGAAGGTGCACCATATACTGCAAGACATGTTCAACCAGGATTGGCCACATGTCAGGCAGGTGCACGTCCCAACAAAAAGCCATAAATTGAAGATACATGTGCTGATACACCTTACGCGTGCGCAGGGCCAAAGACATGCCAATTGCCCGGTTCACTTTTCCTCGCCAAAGGTCCACATCTCGCTCGGAAGTGGAGAGGGAAGTTCCTCTGCTTCTGGCGCTAAGACCCGGAACTGGGAGATCTGGAGGCGGGATAAAGCATCAGCAATTTCATTATTAATGCCTGGAACATGTCTGGCCTTAAAAAGCACATTAAGGCGCAGCGACCTAAGCACAAACTGCCTAACTAAGGCCATAACTCTGGGGGACCTGGAGGTTTGGGCATTGACAATGTGCACCACGGCAGCATTGTCACACCAAAAATGAACCACGGAATTAGCCCACATCTCACCCCAGAGCATAAGTGTGCCCAGAATAGGAAAAAACTCAAGGAACGTGAGGTCCCGCAGACGCTCAGTACCTTGCCATTCCTCGGGCCACCTACCATAAGCCCACCTGCCCTTACAATAGATACCATAACCCAGTGAACCTGACGCGTCCGACTGGACCTGAAAGTGGGGGGTGGCAACTAACTCTGTGCACCAAAAGGACACCCCATTGAACTCCTTGAGGAAATTAAGCCAGACAGACAGGTCGGCCCTCAAGCCCCTAGTGAGTCAGACCCTGTGGTGCTTCTTGGAAAGACCCACCATAGTGTCGCAAAGTCACCTGGAGAATGCCCTGCCTGGGGTGACTACCCTGCAAGCAAAGTTGAGGTGCCCATGCAGCACCTGCAACTCACGTAGAGACACCTTACGTTTGGCTAGCATAGCCAAAATCACGTCTGAGATCCGGGTCACCTTCTACCATGGCAACCTGGACGTTTGTGCCAGGGTGTCAATTTCTATACCCAAAAAGGTGAGAGTGGTGGCAGGGCATTCCATCTTTTCAGGAGCAAGGGGAACACCAAGTTCCGCCATAAGCTCCTGAAAGGTAGCCAACAGCTGTCCACAGGTGCCCGAGTCGTGTTCACCACCAAACAAAAAATCATCTAGGTAGTGTGCCATGGCCTGAGACCCCGACCTCTGAATGAAAGCCCAACGGAGAAAGGTACTGAAGCATTCAAAGGTCGAGCACGAAATGGAGCAGCCAAAGGGCATAGCCTTATCCACATAAAACTTTCCCTGAGAACAAAAACCTAACAACTCAAAGTCATCAGGGTGTACTGGCAACAATCGAAAGGCCGATTTAACATCACATTTAGCCAGTAGAGCCCCACGACCACATGAGTGAACCATTTGCAAGGCTTGATCAAAAGACGTATACCGGACCAAACAAAGTTCATCCGGTATAGCATCATTGACCGACGAGCCTTCCGGGTAGGACAGATGGTGAATCAAACAAAATTAATCAGAGGGCTTTTTAGGCACTAAGCCGAGAGGGGATACCTTTAAGTTAGAATATGGGGGGTTGTCAAAGGGGCCAGCAACCCTCCCCTCCCTGAGTTCCTTAGCTATCTTCTCTTCAGCTATGCCCTCCTTACCCTGAAGTGACTGCAAATTTGGAGCATCCTGGGTGCGTGTACACCCATAAAAGGGACGCGGAAGCCAGATGTAAAACCCTCTAACAAATAAACTGCGTCATCCTTGCTCGGATAGATGCGCAACCACCTTTCAAGAATCCTAAGTTGAATTGGGGAGGGGGGCCTTTTGGATGTGCAGTTGCATCAGTGGCACCTCTGGCTGACACTTGCTGACCCCAACTCGTGCTGTGTGACCCACCGGCCCGTGGGCATGCGGAAGCAGCATGCGGTCCGGCACAGGAAGGGCACTCGTGCCTGAACTTGCATTGCCGCCTATTGCAGACACCAGAGGACGAGTAGCTCTAGCACAGCAGGCGGGCTGGAACCCCCTGCCCCACCAGCTGGTGGGGAGACTGTGCCGCGCTGGGCCACTGCACCACATGGCCGCAGTGATACCGGTCCTCGGGCGCCGGCCGTGATGGGGTCATATAAAGCAGCCATAAGAGCTGGCTGGGCTCATCCCATCTCATCTCAGGGTGCAGGGCCGCCCTCATTCTAAATTCCTCATCATAAGCTAACCATGACGGGCCGGGGAAATCTATGTAAGCCCGGTAAATGGTATCTAAGTACTGTACCATTCGGATCGCCATATCAGGGCGAGCCCTAAGATACACTGCCGCATAAATTAGATAAGCAGGGAGCCAGCTAGCCCATGTACAAGGTGGCTTATGACGACGAGACAACTCCTTGTCCCTGTCGTCCTGCCTTTCCTTCTCCTCCTTCATGAGCTCGCGGTTGAGCAGACTAAAAATGTCCATGTACTCCCCATGCCATATCTTATCCCTGGTGGCCTGTGACAGATGGTCACCAAGGGGGAGGGAGTAGCCGGCCGTGGGCATGGCAGAAGTCGGCACAGAGCGATATGCCGAGTTCGCTGGTGGGCCATACGGCCAAATGGAATATGGCATGGTGGGAGCAGGAAGTGTAACGCCAGGCAGAGCCGGTGGGTAAGGAGCTCCCCAAGTGACAGGGGGCAGCAAGGCCAATGTGGGCAAGGCCGTTATGGCCTGTTGAGGCCAGGGCCACTGTACCGCCATATTAGTGTTGGGGTGAGTGGAGTGTGTTCCAACTTGACCGCCATACTCACACGCTGCACACACCCCCCAGCTGCCCCCACCCCCAGCTGCCCCCACCGGGGGTTCTGGCCAATGAGAGGCATCGGAACTCATGAGCGAAGCCGAGCTCTGTGCCACCTGGGATCCGGTCCAACCTGGAGTGCCCGCCTGAGGCAAGCCCCGTTGAGGCAGCCATGTGGGGAGCTGCGTAGGGCCGAAAGGCGTGGGCCAAACGGCCTCTAGCAGCTCAACCCAGCTGAGGGCCTGCCAAGACACCTGAGGCCATCCTGCCTCAGCAGATGAAGGACCGCTGCGGCTGGGCTGCTCTTCCGAGCAGTCCTGGGGCAGCGGGGCAATGCCCGTGGCGCGCGCCAGGGCAACAATGCGTGCTAAAATGGCATGTGGGCTGGCCAGATCCGGCCCACCTGGGGACTGAAAAATGGGACCATTTTTGAATGGTGGCCTGACCCATGCCCCCCAGTGGGTGGTGGAATGGGGCCATGGGCAGGCCCCGGGCCTGCATAGGGCCAGGAGAGGTAGTCCGGCCCATGAGGTACAGGGCCAGGGGCAGGCCCCAGGCCCCCGTGAGGCCAAGAGGGGCCGTCCGGCCCCTGACTGGGGAAGACCGCCATGGGCATGGCCCATGCCACCCCAGCCCGAGTCCTCCAGCTCAGGGGGGGGATCAAAATTGGGGAGGACCACCTCCCCGAAATGCCCGTCAGGGGCAAGAGAGGTAGGGGGCAAAGCTGTCGCCATGGGGGGTGCCCGCACGACCCCCGCCTGGGTCCTCTGACCTGGGGGGATCCGTACTGGGGAAGGCCACCCCCCAGAATGCCCCACAGGGGCAAGGGATGCAGGGGGCAAAGCCCCAGGGTCAGCCACCCGGGCCACCCTCACTCGAGCCCTGCCGTGCTGGGGCAGCAGAAGATTTCTTCTTGTGGGGCCATCGCTGCCCCGAAGATCCAAAAAGCCGACCGGCGCCACTAGAAAAGGAAGATCGGCGAGGAGGGCAAACGTATTCGCCCAGCCGATCTTCCTAAAATGGTGACGGGCTGCCTCGTGGCCACCCCTTTTATGCTGGGTTTGGCCCTGCCCCACCAGAGGCCTGGATGTCTGTCTCTCGGGGCCGGGGGCCGACAAAGAGCATGGTGGCCATATTGTGCTGCCGCGCTTCCCTTCTCTCAACTTTTTCTACTTCTAATCACAATGCATTAATGCCAGATTTAAAATATGGGGTCTACAGTTTTAACACTTTCTGTCATTGTCCTTATGTTACCTGAAAACTGGTAACCTTTTATGGGACCATACACAGGCAGGGTTGAATCAGGAACAAACTCAAGGACAAAGTGTTTTGATACAAATTTAAAGATGTTTACTTATGAATCAAATAAGGAAATAAAGTACCTAAAAAGGAAAATATAAGAAATCCAGTTAGATGGAGTTCACTTTAGAAATACAGAAGATTGCTTAAAAATACTTAGACATATGGAGTTACTCAGGACCTAAGCAAAAGAAAGAGATAGGGAGGAAAAGCTTGCTGGAGGTATAGAAAGAGTGAGAGAGAGAGAGAGAAAAGGGGGGGAGAGAAAGCCATCCTGACCATGCTGGATCCAGGGGAGAGAAAGAGAGAGTGAGAGAGAGATGGAGAGCAGGAGAGAGAGGGAGAGAGAGAGAGCAAGCAGGTGAAGGTGCAGAAGGCCGAGAGTCTCAAGAAACCCTTCCTTTATAGATGAAACAATTCAAAAATCCAGACAATTTTAATTGGTCCAAACAGGATCACATGGTAAATGAATGATGGACATGTCCCCCCTTCATGACAATCATACAATCAGCAAAAACAAGACCTGGAGCAGACTGTGGATCAGATCACAACCTACTGATCGCAAAATTCAGGTTAAGACTAAAGAAAATAGGGAAAACAAGAAGACCAGACAGATATCACCTAGACAGCATCCCTAAAGAATACACGGTGGAGGTGATGAACAGATATAATGGCCTGGACGCAATAGACAGAGTGCCAGAAGAATTATGGACAGAGATAAAGGACATCATGCAGGAAGCAGCAAAGAAAACCATACCAAAAGAAAAGAAGCGTAAGAAAGCAAAATGGTTGTCTGATGAGGCTCTTAAAATAGCAGAGGAAAGAAGGAAGGCAAAAGTCAAAAGAGAAAGGAAAAAATACAACCTTCTGAACACAGAATTTCAAAGAAAAGCAAGGAGAGATAAGGAAAACTACCTAAAAGAACAGTGCAAAGAAATGGAGGAAAACAACAAAAGAGGCAGGACTAGAGATCTCTTCAGAAAAATCGGGGAAATAAAGGGAACATTTAAAGCAAAAATGACCATGATAAGGGACAAAGACGGAAAAGAGCTAGCTGATGCAGAAGAGATAAAGAAAAGATGGAAAGAGTACACAGAGGAACTCTACAAAAAGGACCTCAACACTCCTGATAACCACAATGATGAAAAAACTGAACTCGAGCCAGACATCCTGGAGAGCGAAGTTATAAAGGCCCTAAAGAGCACTGCAAACAACAAAGCTAGTGGATATGATGGTATCCCAGTCGAATTTTTCAAAGCGCTAAAAGATGATGGCGTCAAATTACTGCACTCAATATGCCAGCAAATCTGGAAAACAAAACAGTGGCCACAGGATCGGAAAAGATCAGTATACGTCCCAATCCCAAAAAAGGGCAACGCCAAAGAATGCTCAAATTACCGAACAATTGCACTCATCCCACACGCCAGCAAGGTGATGCTCAAGATAATACAGGACAGACTTCAGCAACATGTGGAGAGAGAACTACCAGAGGTGCAGGCCGGTTTCAGAAGAGGCAGGGGGACTAGAGACCACATTGCCAACATACGGTGGATCATGGAGAAAACAAAGGAATACCAGAAACAAGTTTACTTTTGTTTCATTGATTACACTAAGGCATTTGACTGTGTGGACCACAACAAGATGTGGCAAGTAATTAAAGAGATGGGAATACCAGAGCACATCATATGCCTCCTGAGAAATCTGTACATGAACCAAGAAGCAACAGTTAGGACAGAACATGGAATGACAGAGTGGTTTGGAATAGGAAAAGGAGTAAGACAAGGCTGCATTTTGTCACCCTGCTTATTCAATCTATACACAGAGCACATAATGCGAAATGCAGGGATGGAGGAATCACAATATGGGATTAAAATTGCTGGGAGAAACATAAACAATCTGAGATATGCAGACGATACCACCCTAATGGCAGAAAGTGAGGAAGACCTAAAGAACCTCTTGATTGGGCTGAAGGAGGAGAGTGCAAAAGCTGGTTTGAGACTCAATATCAAGAAAACCAAGGTAATGGCAACAGGCCCAATCAGTTCCTGGAAAATAGATGGGGAAGAAGTAGAAGCAGTGACAGATTTTACTTTCCTGGGATCAAAGATCACGGCAGATGGGGATTGTAGCCATGAAATAAAAAGGCGACTGATTCTTGGGAGACAAGCCATGAGAAACCTGGGGAACATAGTGAAAAGCAGAGACATCACATTGCAAACAAAAATTAGAATAGTCAAAGCAATGGTATTCCCAGTGGTAATGTACGGATGTGAGAGCTGGACAATTAGGAAAGCTGAACGCAGAAGAATAGATGCCTTTGAAATGTGGTGTTGGAGGAGAGTTTTGAGAGTACCCTGGACAGCGAGGAGAACAAATAGGTCAATCTTAGAAGAAATCAACACTGACTGCTCATTGGAAGGGCTAATAGTAAAGACGAAGCTAAAGTATTTTGGACATCAAATGAGAAGGGAGGATTCACTTGAGAAGGCCCTGATGTTGGGAAAGGTGGAGGGCAAAAGAAGAAGGGGGAGGCCAAAGATGAGATGGCTAGATGGTATTGTAGACACAATGGGCACAGAACTGGGAGTGCTGAGGGGGATGGTGGAGGACAGAGGTGCCTGGAGAACAATGGTCCATAGGGTCGCAAAGGGTCGGAACCAACTGTGCGACTGAACAACAACAAATGAAGTGATGCCCAAAATATCAGTAGCAAATGGCTAAACCCCAAATTGCATAACTATAAATCTCAATTCAGAAATCTACATAGCCCCCTCCCAAACAACCCATTTCCTGAGATAGTGGTCTTTGATCTGTGGATGAAAGCAGTGTCACCTCCTTCTTAAATCCTCCATCCTGTCCCATGCATAAACAATGATCCTGATGTACTTCAAGTTTTAAAGAAAAAGAAACATTTTGGGAGTTCAGAAAATACAGAGTCATTTTACAATATTCTTCATGTGGCAGAAACAGCATTTTACAATTATTTTTCATGTAGCAGAAACCAAATAGCTATTGCAAGTGCTACAATTAGAGATTTGAGTAAAACAAAAGGCTGGATAAAAAGCAACCATGACAACAAATTGTCCACATGTGGGTGATGGTAGTTGACTCCTTCTTTGACAACAATTCCTTGAGAGCACAGGGTATGGTAATTGATTTATCATTAGAGTTATGCTTTTATCAGAATTTATCAGCACTGTTCCTTGAAATAATAAGATTCAGGGTTAGTAATCATGCACACAAAGAGGCAGATTTTCATGAAAGTTACCTATTTTAAAAGAAATCACTCTAATGCCACTCTGAGCTTCAAGTTTAACAATAGCTCTTGGGCAGCCAGGACAGACAAATTAACATCCCAAAAGGCAGCTTCCAAGAAATCAGGTGCCTGGCTTATTGCCCATTAACTTTCCAGCTCCACCTGAGTCAAGGGAAATTGGAAGTTTTAAGTAACTTTATTTAAGAATAAATAAATCAGACTAAGGGTGATATTATAATATTTCAAAATATTTTGCATTTACAATATCATGTTACACTTAGGCTCTTTGTTTCACTCAGCGGTTACCTGAAAAATGTATAGATAGTCCTAGTTTTGTTCATTTTTATACTTCTTAAAATAAAGTGTACATCCTGTCCTATTCATAATCTCTGCAAATCAGAACCCTCACATTTGCTTTAAAAAAACTTGGGTATATTAATAAAACACAAATAAGACATTTGCAGTTTTCATTTAAAAAGGGGTTTCTAGCCCATTTTACCTTATAGGGGTTAATTCATTTTCTCTCTCTTTCTAGTCACTTAGAACATCTGTTGGCTACTCAGGTATTCAGAATATCTAGTTCTTGAATTATATAGTTTCTCACATCCACAGCCTTTAATAGATACAATCTTTCCACATTTCAGGGCTTGAATTAAAGCCTTTAATATGACACTATAAACTACAACTTGTCCTTGTTTTTGCTGCTGCTGGTGTATTAATTTAGTTTGTCTTGTTCTTTGGAACCAGCTCTCCACAGATGGGTAATTAAATGATCCACAAGCCAACACATCAGTGAAACAAAAGATTGTCCAGACTGATTGATTACTAAATCTGCAAGCAATAATTACTTATTTCTTTCAGATTTAGATGGACTATATTGCTCTTTTCTAATAAAGATTATCTGTATAATTAGTAGTACAGTAGAACCTCATATAATGAATGCCTCATATAGCAAAAAAACCAACAACCTCGCCTAACGAAAAGAGATTATGCCTTGCATAATGAAAATTTTTGCTATACAAAAATAGTGCTACCTATGGGGAAAACTTCTATAACAAAAAATTATATGGGAAAACTTGCAAAATGAAAAAAAATTTGATATGCAAATTTTCCCATAGAAAATTTCATTATATGAGTTTTTCCATAGGAATTTTTGTAACATAAAAAATTTTATAATGAAAAAATTGCTTAGTGAACGGCCTCATGGAACAATTTCCCCCCATTATATGTGGTTCCACTGTATATGGGAAAAAGCTATTGTATAGGCATACCTGCAGGAGATAAATGGCATACAGTCACAGTAGGATTTTTGGTCACATGTACTGAAAATTCCAAGTGTGGGCTCACTATTAGTTGCCAGTGAAAAATCACTGTGTTAGACATTGTTTCACAGACAGCGCTGGCTCTTTGGCTGTATACAGAGATGAGAATCACCCCCCTAACATCAGACAGGACTGGCTTTCAAGCAACAGAGACCTGGACCTGTAACATTGTTTAACTTACTGTACATTTGTGGTTTCTACTAAAAGTCAATTATTTATGGCAGGACTGGAAGATTTAGTTCAATCAAATCTTGCAGCACCAATTGAGACAAAAGTTCCACAATCTCATATCAGTCTGTGCCTCCAACATTATGCTAATCACAAAAGTAGACCTTATATGTGAACAAACTGTGTGTAACTAGCAGCAGTGGGTAGTTTGTTTTGCTAAAATTGGCTGCTAGCCTAATCCTATATCACAATGCAAAAGGAGTCAAAACACAGCAGTGTGCTGCATAGTTAGAGGAGCTGTTGAAGAGTCTTAAAAAGCAATAAAAAACCTAGATGTTAATTTATCCAAGAGTTTTCAACCAAATGCTGTTTTCTTAGATAAACAAGCCACACAGTCAACTTAATTAGGAAACACTCTGAAGAGAATAACTTGATGACTATTAGGTTTTGAACAACCAGTAATGTCACAAAAGCCTAAATCTTCTCCTTAATGCAATTATGAGCTGAGTGGAAAAAGAGGGGATGACACTTTATTTGAGCAGGAACTTATCCTATCATTTTAACTTGCCTAACACTGCACATTGTCATTGAAACTTGCAAAGTTCCTTGAGAACTGAAGAAACAATTAATAGGGAAAATACATTACATTAGGGGATTACAGGAGGATTTCTCAACCTGTGGCCCATGGGCCGGATGCGGCCCTCAGCACCATTTCATGTGGCCCCCACCGCCTTCACCACACCAGGAAGTGTCATGTGGTGGAGCAAGTGCAAAATGCCTGTCCAAGCCCCGAAACTGTGTGAAGGAGCATGACCCAGTCCCTGGCTTTAAAAAGGTTGAGAATGCCTGGATCAGAGTCTGTACTGCAAGCATGTAATCATGAGGCACACAACAAAGCTGAATTCCTACATCCTGTATTTTCTGGTGCTTTATTTAGCAAATTGTTTTACCATTATAGTAGTTGATAAAAACTTAACATTAGCATATTTTCTATCAAAACATATAGTCTGCCACTCCCCTGCCTGAGTAGTTTCTATATCCTTGTCAAAATACCTACTTCAGAATTAATTTACTGCATAGAAATTCAATGACAGTACTTGCAGTCTTTCTAAATCAATATAGTAGTTAAGCAGAATCAACTGTTTACCATACAGTGCATCAACTAGAGACTCTTGAGGTAAGTCCAGCTCTCAAGAAGTAGTTCATAGGATGTTTCAGAGGGAAAGAAAGGTTAATTCCAAAGCTACCCATATAAAGGATAGAATTACTGAAATTAATATATAAGCTCTAAGTGTGTGTTATACTGGATTTAATTCAAAGATTGCCAGGAGACCATATTGAAGATAAACTAACCAAATATGTTCTTACCTCTCTGACAAGTACTACATGGTGATTATTCTCTGCTTATTAAATAATGATCATAGTCTTTTGCAATTTTTTAAATTTTAATTTACTTTTCATGCTTATATGCCGCCCACTCAGGAAACCCAACTCAGGGTGGCTCACATATCAGTTAAACCAAATACACAATAAATACATGGTCACAAATAACAAGCTAAACAAAAAAAGCTAAAAGCATAAAAAATATAAAAACAAATAAAAAACCTTCCCCATTAAAACCCACCCACCCAATTCATAAAAGAGAGCCATTTGGGTAATTTTCAGGCCTTGAGCAGCTATTGGGAGGATGTAAACTGGAATGTGGGCCCCAAATATTCAGACTTTGTGTACTCTTGATCTAAAGCAGTGAAGAGTTGCCTATGGTAATCTATACCTATAAAATGGTGCGTTAACCGTTGGAATGTGACAAAGGATGTTTAGCCAGGCCCCACTAGCCCCGTCCGAGCCTCCGTGCACTCGCCCGAATGGGGTTCGCAGGTAACAGTCTGGTTGAAATTTGTGCCAGTGGGGCAGGAGCCCCCTGGACGCAAACAAAAAAAGGGAACTTCAATTCCCAACATTCCTTGTGCCGTGCTGCACCAGAGCCAATCAGGCTGAGCGGCGCGGGCAAAAGCGTTTGGAAACATGCCGTGGCCAATCAAAAATAAGCCGCAGGGAAAAAAACCGCTGCACTACCTAAAATCGCGCACACTGAGGCAGCCGGTGCACGAAAAATAAAAGTAAAAAAAACCCCGCCACCGCTGCCCTTCCTTTCCACAGGCCAGCCATCGAGCCTGGCCCACGGAAAAGAAAGAACCCCCCTGCCCCTAAAAAAGTAAACATAAAAACATAAACCAAAAACACTCAAAACCAAAAATACAAAAAGGAAACACAAAAACATCCAAAAACAAACAAGAAAAAACACACAGACCCCCCCAAAAAAACCCCAACCCCCCCATAAAAAAACAACCAGAGAGCTTACCATAAGATGTCTTCACTCCATGACCACCAAAACTAAACTGAGAAAAGAAAGAGAATACTTACCGGAAGAAGAAGCGACACCCAGAGGACAGTAGAGAGAAATTGTAGAGTACACTAAAAGCTCACCAGCCCCACCCAGAGGCCACAAGAGTAAAAACATCCAAAAATAATCAAAATAATAAGATTAATTCCCAAATTACTGAAATAAGTTATCAAATTATTCAAAAATATTCACACTAAGCACAAAAAATTCCCAAAAAAAAAGTTTTCACTCAAAAAAACCCCATCTAAACACAGTATGGAAACATTGATTAAAAAACATAAACATATTCTTACACATTTTAAAAATTATTATCCAAGGCACAACTATTTTTTAAAAAATTCACATAGTAACACATTATTTGGTTAAATACAATAATTATAAAAAAATTATATAATCCTTTCCTCTTTTGAAAAACCAAAAAACCAAAACAAAAAATAAAAAAATCACAGTTTCTAACAGACCATGAATAAAAATAAAAATTTAAAAAGCCACAATTAAAAACTAACCTCATTTGCATAAAAATAAAACAAAACCCTTCCAAAACCATTTTAAAGGGCCCAGCACTGAGGAAGCCAGTGCGCAAAAAATAAAAATAAACAACACACTGGGAGTGCAAGTCCGCTGCAGGTGGACGCAGCACCTCAAAGCCACAAATTCACAAAACCTTTCAACACCATTTAAAACAGCCCGGCACCATTTGTTCAAGAAAAAAACCCAAACCCTTTACTATCCAACACAATTTTAAAAAGCCTGGCACCGCCGGGCAAAATATGCTATTTGTTTATAATACTTCAGTGACCTCTTACAACCCTTCATCACAAACATGTTGGAGAGTGGTAGATAAATTCTTGTCAGTTTGAGTTTTAGAGCTATCAGTGAACAGTGCCTAGCTTTCTACCTTCTCCTTCCAATCATACTACCTTATGCTTTACATGTTTCTAGAATATTTTTACCACACAAAGTGTTAGTCATTGGGGAGAGCAAGGAATTAGAATAGGGCTAATCTCTCCATGTTTCTTTGGATTGCTGTTTTGTTTTTGTACTTCATATTCTGCTAATTAAGAGGAATAACTTCACATGAACTACTTCATGCAGAACAAAATCTGGCCAATCTCCTGTAATATAAACTTCATACGTACCAGCCAAAATTGAACCAATTTGGTTAAAAAATAACATGATGGAGGAAGATTTGATGCACCAACTGTTATCCCCTTCCCAGAAGCACATATGATTGAGACAAAGCCTGGAGCTGCCTCAGATGACCCAGTTCCTCCAGGATATTTTGACACACATTAACCTGAGAGAACATTGATGGCTCAGGGTGTTGGATCAGCAAATCCAGTGGAGACACAGATGACATTTCCTAATTCAAGCCTTCTCTTGCAGATAATCAAGTGGAGAAGGGAGGCATATATAGTAATTGTAAATAGATGAATAAATAATTAATAGGGAAAATACATTACATTACTCCAGACAAAATTGCTAAAACCAACATCTGCACCTAGCCTCCTCCTTGTTCTGATTTTTAATTTTCAATATTCTCATTATGCATGAGTGGTATCAACTGAGGATGTATATGACCTTCAAGGACCTTATGATTGCTTAGGAATATGAGTGATTTAGTTGCCTGATTCTGGACACTACCATTCTCTCTAAACTCTGCAATGCCCTATTATGACTGGCCTGTCCATTAACTGGCCTTTATGACTCTCCCTTGAAACTGAGCTCTTGTTTGCTGCCATTTCCTGCCTTAGAACAGGCTGAAATTATATTGAACAGTAATTGACATAGATGTCAATTGACACTGATGTTCCCCACCATGTTATGATCTACCTTGTCTTCCTCTGTCAGCATAGTAATATATATAAAGCTTATTCTATGTTACGTCTCCCTGTCTTTGGAAATCTCTCTTCAGGAAGGTTCGTTTGACTGGATGACTCTCTTATAAACAAGCTTGTACTGTTAGGAAATGCTTGGTAAATCTAGAGGGGTAATAAAGCTCATTTCAGTTGATTGCTCATCATTCAGGTTGGTTCCCCCCTTTTTTCTATAAATATGGGGTTTTAGGTTGTTTCACTTCTTAAAAATTATATAAGTGAAAAAATATTTTTCAAGTGGCCTTCTTTAATAAGGTATATTTACCAAAATGGCAAACAAGGTATCTTTACTTATATAATGCTTCCATATTGTTTGTGCTGTGTTGTTTATCTCTTCAGACAATTCTCTCTATCCAATGGAGAGTGGAAAATACTAAATCTGATCTTCACAGTTACTGTGAACTGAGACTAACAAGTGTTAAATTGGCACTCTCTTGCCAGAGTAAAAGAGGTGCGAAGGAAATCCACATGCCCTCCCTCACAGGGTGGACATTGAAATGCAGAAAGAAATCTGACTTGACGTGTGGGATAACTGCAGCTGATTCATGATTGATTGATTATACTGTGTCATGGAAAAGGGCCCTGAGAGCAGAGAAATTAATTTAGATAAATGGAAGGTAATAATACACTTAGGGAAATATGATACTGAGCTGGAGTGCAAAATTGGCTAATTCTGGTTGGAGAGAAGGAAAACTCAGGATGGTTAACAGTAAAGAAGGCATTGCATCATCATGCTTTTATTAAAATGTAGGCACTTTATTAGCAGCTATATAATTATCAATAGCTTGCATAAGGACAAAAACATTTTTTTTGGGGGGGATACGTATGATTTTTTTATTTTATGTTTCGTTTTTTGGGGTTTTTTGAAGACCAAATGTGGAAACATGATTATCTGTTTTGATTGACTGAATATAGCATTGAAAAGACTAAGTGTAGAGCAGTGTGTATAATCACTATTTTAATGGTGGTGTCACATTGATGTGTAACTGAGCATTCCCACATCCCATATACAACAGCAGAATTCCCAGCTTTGGAATTGGCAAATAAGTTGTCTCTTAGGGGCTTCATTCATCAAATGCCATCTGATGGACCTTCTTTTGCTTGCATTTGTGCAGGATCCTTCAGATTCTGAACCAATGCACTTTCTATAAATGTTACATCATTTCCTGTACACAAGGTGCCTTACAGATGTCTTACAAAGATATATCATACCTGTAGACAGTCAGGTTATTTTGACACCTGAGGCAGACAAATACTACTACTAATATTACTTGGCAGTAATAATACAATGACAATAAATTGAATAACTTAAGGGTCAGAAACATTCCTGAAAACTAATATCAGTTGGATGAGAAATCCTGCCTAATGGAGGCATTTGTCCTGCACATTATTTTAATACTGTTTCACTATGGACTCGTCCATACACAGTTGTGAGGTCTGATCCTTCAGAGTTCATTCTGGGTCATTCTGGTGTTGTTGTTTTCTTCAAATGGTGAAGATTTGAATGATCATCCTGTAATGGATCATTCCATTAGCTCCTGTCCACATTCATCCAGAATTGCTTCCTGATATCTGATTTCCAACACAAATTGCCTTTCACTTTTGCCTATGTTTTGCCTTTCTCTGTGGGAGATCTTTCAGTTGAGCAAAATGGAGAATATCAAGTGTAAAAAACACTGGAAAGCACTGTTTTTCAACTCACTTTGATTCTGTTTACGTCACTTTCAAACCTGCAGAGTGTAGATTCTGGAGTGCAATGTTGTTGTTGTTGTTGTTGTTGTTGTTGTTGTTGTTGTTGTTGTTGTTATATTGCTTTACTTGTCGTGAGACAACTCAAAGCAGTTTTACAACAGGATCAAATATAAATATCAATCAATAACAATACATAAATACTAAATATATAAAAATATGAAACAATACTAAAATACTAAGGTACAAAAAGATACAAGATTACATTTATAATTATCAACACTCAAATACAAAGAACAAGGTCACTCAGTTAAGCAACCAAGCAGTGGTGGGGGCCTGGGGGAGGCAGCGGCAAGGTCCCGTGACATCGGGCGCATCATCCTTCCCATCCCCGCCGAGGTGGGGCTCCAAGGAGAGCAGCCTAGGTGCCTTGAATCCCCTGGCCAGTGACTGGGGCCATGGAGAGGCAGCGGCAAGGTCCCGCAGGCATCGGGCACATCATCATCCTTAACCCTGCCAAGGCGGGGCTCTGAGGAGAGCAGCCCAGGTGCCTCGAATCCCCGCAGCCGGTGATGGGGGCCAGGGAGAGACAGCGGCGAGGTCCTGCAGGCATCGGGCACATCATCCTTCTTAACCTCTCCAAGGTGGGGCTCCAAGGAGAGCAGCCCAGGTGCCTCAGAACCCCGGCTGGTGATGGGGGCTAGGGAGAGGCAGCTGCGAGGTCCCACAGGTGTTGAGATATTGATATAGGTACAGGATAAGTTGAACAATACTGAGTATGAACAGGCTCTGCATTTTTTTAAAGCTGAGAATATTTAAGTGGTCATCTGATTGAGCCTTCTCATATCCTCACTGCATACTGTGTCCACTGAAATTTGTTCTTGTTTCTTATCCTTTCACTGTACAACACCTACCATATTCACTGCATCCTATGTGTCTCATGGTCTGTAATAATATCTGACCTATTTATAAACAGACAGATTTGGCCACCATCTCGTCTACCATTATTCATCAGTGCTGTTCTGCATTGCCTTATAATTTAAATTTTATGCTGAACAAAACCAAAGCTTTGGTCATCTTCACTTATGTTAAGTATAAATGGATTAATCTTCACCTATGTTAACTATGAATGGATTAATTTAGTATAATTAATTAAGCACTATTCCTCCATTTTTAAAAAAACAATAAGGTAATTCTGTCCCTTTACCACATTGATATTGAAATTTTCTTGTAAACATCAGCACAACATTGTTTATACATTTTTGAGTAATTTCTTATGATTCATACATTATAGAAAGAAATGTTCCTGATGCAAATCTTTTAACATGTATATTTCTAATATACGTATTTGGTATGATGCTTTGCCTACTACAATATTATCATGTTGCAAATTCCTCTAAAATATACACATTTTTGTGCACAATGTTCCTTTGTACACATATTTAAAAAAATCTTTCAGCTGAACTGCAAATTTTTTGTTGCTGAGTTCTGTTTATATACTGCTCTATACATTCCCAAAAAATATTTTGTATTGAGGTACATACTCAGAAAACACACACATCTACTTTCATTTATGAGAATAATGACTGTTTTTTTCTGAAAAAATCAAGAGCTTGGAGAGCAAACTTGACAGTTTACATCGAGGACTCCTTTCATTTTTATCTTCTCACACTTTGGAATGCCTGGAATAGAGACTTTGTTTATTAAAAATTACAGTGCAAACTTCTGGGAGTGGGAAAACTAGAGGACTAGCAAACTAGATTTCACCAAACCATCTTCCAAACTCATACTGTTTTGTACTCCTGATTGAAAGTTAATTTTTAGCTTAGTAATTACATTTAGGGATCTGCACAGGTTTTATACTTTTCATCTCTTTTTGATGTTTGATAACTATATACAAGTAATTTCTCATTTGTCTTTGCATGGATGCTGACTACAATTTTACTTTCAGCAACTATTAAGAGGGAACATTGCTCTCTCTCTCTCTCTCTTTCTCTTTCTCTCTCGGAAGAATTACAAGTCATCAGATGAAAGGTGCTTTTTGGCTTAGCGAGTGTTATTTGACCATATCTGTTGCTTTACTCATTATTTCAACTGTAAAATAGGTAAGTAGTTACATTTCTAAGTCCTTCAATGGAAACTCATTATACACCTTCATTAATCAGCCATTTATTGAGTGTGAAATATTCAGTGTTGTGTATAAACTGAAGACATGGATCCTTCCTCACCTCCAGTCTACTAGGAAGAATCAGCAGTAGGCACAGAACTAAATGTGCTGTATGAGAGAAGTACAGACTGCTCTGAAGAGCAGAGAAAGGCATAAAGAGCTGTCCTGTACAATGCCTAATGTCTATCTGTCTGTCTGTCTTTGCAACAACTCTCAAAATAATGTAGTGATCTTAGCAATATATGAGTAATGGTAAAGAGATGAGGGAAGGAAATAGTATTCATTAACAGCAGTTACCCTTCTAATTATACTAAGATATTTATACTTTATGTTTATCCCACATAACTAACTTATAGGAATGAGAGTTTTTGTTATTTGTTCTCAAACAACCCTCAGAGGTTTTGCGTGAACAGAAAACATCTACTGAAATTTGTAAAATTCACAACATTACCCATACCAACTATAGGCCAGTGCTAGAGTAGGAGCCAGGTAGAAAAGGATAGACTAAATAAATAATGTCATTTGCATATTATACACTCTCAATCATAGAATATCAACAAAAAAACTATAGAATCTGCATTGAAATAGATCTTGCATACCTTTCTACCCTAGGACCATCCTAGTTTAGCAGAGAAGATGTTTATATTTAGATAAAGTCAATTAAAGGTATACATAATTCCTGGAAAGTATAGCAAAGGCTAACACTTCACAATTTTGTAGGAGGATACACCACACCACGTTCCATATATCAACAGCAAATGAGTATGTAACAGAAAGCCAGCAGGCTTCTTCTCCATGTTACTATTGCAGGCTGGCTAATTTGGGGCAATATCCAAATGGGCATTTCTAAATCTATTCACATTCAAAAGTCATGATGCTTGCATGCCACAAGGTCTGTTCTGGATTCCCAGCTGATTTACATGAATCATGTGAGGCATACAGAATCAACCTCATCAAACAAGGCCTGGAGAATCAACTGTAACCAAGCACTACCTGCCAAATCTAATTGTGACCTATTTGAAGACGATAATTCTAATTGCACCAATGTCCTGCAAGCTATACTGGGGTGGTAATAATAATAATAATAATAATAATAATAATAATAATAATAATAATAATAATAATAATAATAATAACAACAACAACAACAACAACAACAACTCACTGTCTCTGATACCAATACAGAAGTTGAGTCCAAAAATTCCTGTCTGACCCAATATGGTGGCCCAAAAGCACTTGACCTGCAGGGAGGGTGGGTGGGTTGTCTACATAAAGAGCTGCAAAGGAGACAGTGAGTGAGGTGATCCCTTATATGGATCGCCCTCACCCTGCTCTCAACAATGATGCAATCCTGTGTCACTTGTCTAATTGGCCTCTTCCATCAGGGCCTTATGGGGGAAACCACCCCCTCAAACAGAGGCAGTAAAACCACCCCATTCTCATAGGGGACATTCTACTTTTTTATTAATTTTTAATTTGTATTAATTATAAAATCATAACAAAAAAAACATACTTAACAAAACAAAAATACATTTCAATTTAACAATACAAATATCCAAAAAACAAATAAAATACATACATAAACACAATTCATTTGATTTCAATTAAAAAAGAAAAAACTTACTTAAATGTATAGCCATTACATGCTTATTAATTTGACATAATATAAACATTCCAAGTCGAATCATGTTCACTACTCTTGTGTTACCCTTCTCCTTATAATGACAATAATTCTCTATAACCTGTAACAATTAATGCCTCTATAAATTGCTATACCATTACTTTACCAACACTTAAATCTACCTTCTTAAACAAACCGTAATCTATTACAATAACCACCCTGTGTATTTACAATTTAAAGGAGTCTGCGGGATGTCACATTTGTTTTCACCATTTCCAAAAATGTATATAATCAGGTACATGGCTGCCGTCCTGTTCTCTTTTCAACGAATGATCCACAAATGGTTGCCAAATTTTCCAAAATCTATTTTCTTTAATTTTACCCTTATATTTATTTATTTCCCATGTTAATTTGTCATTCAATGCAAGATCCCACATCTCTTTATACCATTCCTCTATTTTTAAAATTCTTGCAGATTTCCAGTTTCTTGCAATGCACATTCTACCCGTTATCAACATAATAGATATTAATTCCTTTTTATCCTCATTTACTTTTAAATTATCCACATCCATTAGTAACACAATATTTATATTCAACTTACATTCAGACCCCATAATATCACATATCTCTTCCTCAACTTTTCCCCAGAATTCTTTTACCACATTACATTTCCACCACATATGTTCATCAGTTCCCAGGGAATTTTTACATCTCCAACACATTTTACTTTTAGTGTTATCCATTTGAGATAATCTCTCTGGGGTCAGATACCACTTCCATAACATTTTATAATTGTGTTCCTTTATTCTAACCGACATAGTTCTCATAAACCTTTTTCTCCATTTATTTATCCAATTTTTTTCTGGGATTTTTATATTCCAATCCTGTTCCCAACATGATTTCAATGTTTCTTGTGGGTTACCTTCTTTATTTAGTATTTTATATGTTCTGCTTACTATACCCTTTAATCCCATGTCTCCTTTTCTTATCTTTGACAACATTTCCTCAAACTTATCCCTTTCTAAACTAATTTCTCCCTTGTATTTGCCATTCCACTTATCCAACAACACCATCTGGAACCAGTTCAAGTTCAACTGAGAATAAATTTCTGCTTTCTTCTCTCTGTCTTTACAGGCTTATATCCAGTCTCTCAACAGGAAAACAATTTTTCTTTCCAATACTTCCTTCGCCTTTTTATCCAATTTTATCGGAAAGTTTTTTATATCCTCTAATTCTATTATTGGAGACAATTCTGGACTCAAATCCTTTTTAACCTTATTCCATGCACCCAGCATTGTCTTCATCATCCTGTTTTTGACATTTATTTTCCCTTTGTTGCTACCCAAAAATATCCCCTTACCCACTTGACATAGCTCATTCATCTCTATTTCTTCCCATATTACCCTTTCCCTTGCTAAGATCTTCATGATATTCTTAATTTGGAAAGCTCTATAATAATTCCTCAGATTGGGTATCCCTAGTCCTCCCTCTTTCTGAGGTAAGTACCAAAAAATATTTGCTATTCTAGGTTTTCTTCGGGCATTGCAATAAATATTTAATAAGTTTTGAAAATCTTTAATTTCTTTATTGTTTAATTGAATTGGTAATGTGTCAAATAAAAAAATAATTTTAGGCAACATCATCATTTTGCTTAACACAATCCTGCCAAAGCAGGATAATTTAATCTTTTTAAATTGTTCTATTTTCTCTTTAATTTCCTTTTTCTGTTTTTCATAATTCAATCGCTTAAAATCTTCAAATTTATCCGAAATATTTATTCCTAAATATCTCAACCAATTTTTAACCTGATGCTTAAATTTATCTTTTATTTTCTCCTGTTCCTCTTTATCAACATTACAACATATTATTTCAGATTTATCCCAATTAATTCTCAATCCAGTCATCTCTTCAAAATCTTTTAAATGGCCTTGTATTTTTTCTAATGCCTTTTTGGGATGTTTCATAACTACTAAAGTATCATCAGCATACAGACTTATCTTATTTCCTGATATCCCTTCAATGCCATTATCCCCTCTTATAGCATTCGCTAGCATCTCCATCGCCATTATAAACAATATTGGGGATAATGGACAACCCTGTCTTGTTCCTGCTTCTAATTTTATCTCTTCTGTATATTCATCATTTACCTTGACGGATCTGGATTGATATAACTGTTCAATCATACTACAAAATCTATCACCAAATCCATAACAGCCAATTATCTCCTTAATTGTTACCCATTGCAGAGAATCGAAAGCCTTAAATATATCTAACGATAATATTCCAAATTTCTCTTTTGTATGACCTACTATATCTGTCAGATCCAAAACTCTCCTTATCAGATCCGTCATATGTCTTCCTTTCAAGAACCCAGCTTGATCCCCTTTTATATAATTATCCATAAACCCATTCAGTCTGTTTGCAATTATTGCTGTAAATATCTTGGCATCTTGATTTATCAGAGAAATGGGCCTGTATGACTCCACTTTTTCTACTTCCTTTCCAGGCTTTGGTAGTAAAACAATTATGGTTCTATACCATGATGTCAGTATCCTTCCTCCATCCAATGTATAATTAAACAACTTCAGCAATCTGAGCCACACAATCTTTTAATTCCTTATAAAACTCCACTGTTAATCCATCCCCTGGAGATTTAACTATCTTCAAGTTGGCTATTATGTCCTTTACCTCTTTTTTAGTTATTCACTCTTCCATTCTATTTTTATGATCTGGATTTATCTTTTTTTGCAATTGTTTTTCCAGTTGATCCCTCAACTTTTCAATATTTATATCCTTTTTAGTGTACAAATTCTGATAAAATTCTTTTACTATCCTGATCTTATCCTTAGTGTTATTACATCTCAAACCAGTTTTATTTATCAAAATTCCAATCTCTCTTTTCATCCTCTTTTCTTTAGCAGCTCTTGTCAATAGTTTTGAATTCCTGTTACTGTATTCAAAATATTCCCTCTTCAAAAACAATAAATCTTTTTTTCACTTTTTGTATGTCTTTTCCTATCAACTCTGACTTTAACCTTTGCATCTTATCAAAGACAACTTTACTATTTGTCTTAACATGTTCCTCCTGTAATTGCTTAATCTCATTCTCAATCTCATGCTGTTTGTCCCTAAATTGTTTGTTTTTAATACTAGCCAACTTGATACATTCCCCTCTAAACACCAACTTCATGGCATCCCACACTATATTATAACTAACCTCTCCAGTATCGTTCCATTTCCAACTTTCATTCCAATTTTCAATTATCTGTTCTTTACACTTTTGAGCATGGAACAATTTATCATCATATCTCCAATTTTTCCTAAACCTTTTTTCACCATCCATTTTTAATTCTATCCAAAATTTTGCATGGTCAGATTCTTTAAAAATTCCAATTTCTGCTTCTTCTACATTTTTAACCAAATTTTCTGTAACAAAAATATAATCAATTCTAGAATATGTATTATAAACCTGCGAAAAATAAGTGTATATGCCCTCTCTGATCCCTTGAGCTCCCTCCACACATCTTTCAAACCCAAACTCTTCATCCATTTATCTAGAATCTTCATTTTATCGGGTCTTCCAGCTCTAGATACATTAGTACAGTCCTCAGGAGCCCTTATCAAATTCAAGTCTCCTGCTACAATCATTTTCGATGATCTCTCTTTTTCCAATATACCAAGTACTTTATTTAAAAATTCTTCCTGATTATCATTTGGAGCATATATATTTACTAGCATTATCTCTTCATCATTTATTTATTATCCCTTTTATTATAAAATATCTGCCTTCTGGATCGGAAATACTATTAGTCATCTCAAAGCCAAGTCTCATCGAAATCAAGACAGCGACACCCCTAGCTTTTGAAGTTCCATATGACTTTTCATATATCTGCATAAAGATCTTGTTTGTGTCTCCTGTTTTTTGATGAGTTTCCTGAAGAAGGAACGTGCAATGACAAAATGGCCACCACACGCTTTGCTGGCCCTGGCCCTGAGGCACAGGCACAAGATGGAGCTGGGGGTGTGGCCAGCCTACCCCTTATAAGGGGTGGCTGCCCGCATGGCCCCGGCAGTCTCCAATTCGGCTGGGCCAGGGGCGCGTTTGCCCTCCACCCACTCCATAGGTAGCAGTGTGATTATTTTGGTCGCTCTGGGCCAAATGGGTATTTTTGGTTGAACCTGCATTGGTCTATTGGTTCTTGGTGTTTTCGCCCATCCCACACTGTTGCTGATGGTAGAGCTCTGGGGTTATGGTTTTGTTTATTACTTGGTCACTTTGGCGGCTAGCACTGGTAACGAGAAAATGCATGACCCATTTAATCTGGCAGATATGCAGTTGGTTGGCCATAGGGAGGACAAGGTTGAGGCAAACTGGTAATGGCCAACCAGCTGATAACTAAACCTGTTGTCATGCTTAACCAGCATGCAACACCTCCATAATTGACCGGAGGCATTGTACAATCAGGAGCTAACTAATAGCATCCTGACAAGAGTCAACAACGTGTTTCAGTGGAAACAGGTTGTTGACAGGGTACCACAGGTTGTTGCAGTAGTAGCAAATTGTGACATGCATTCAATTGGGTTCGAAATTAAGATTCACTCCTTACCAGTGCTATTACGGCCCGTTTGGTCCTTAACAGTAGTTAAGGAAAGTTTAAGATGAAAGTTACTAAAGTGGCCCAATTTTTAATCCAATTCTGGTGTCCGTGTCGTTATTGGGGAGTGGGTCCGGCAAAGACAACATCCGGCCTATCTTTCCTCAAAGCTGATTCTAACCTTCTCTTCACTTGACTGCCAGTACCTTTTACATTCCATGTCAATACTTTAAAATTCTTCAAACCTTAATCTTAATATCCATCCATTTTGACAGCTGCAAACTCCTACTTGTGCAATATCCTTCACCAAACATAATCTAACAATAATAATAATAAAAATCAAAATATATTTAACATTCAAACCTACCCTCCCCACTCTTCTTACCGAAAAGTAGCCCGTATCATTAAAAGGGGGGAGGGGGGACATGCAAAATGTGCATTCTAACTATAGCTCTAGTGCTCTAATCTCTACATCTAAATAAACCAATATTAAAACATTTCATCCTTTCTCTAATCCATCTAAATCTCTCTTATTATTATCCTGCCTCACCCTTCCTCAACTGCTAACTGTACCTCATCTCCCTCCTTATTTCCTCCTTTGCCCCCCTCTCTTGTTCATTCCCATATTTGTGAACCCCCTGATTCCGACAGAGCCTTCCTCAAAGCCCGCCACTCTCTAGATGCTGCCTTAACCAAACCAATCTGGCACAAATAGTCTAAAGGATCAGTCTCAACATCCATCGTATGCATTTTTTATCATAAAAAAATCTAAGCTGTTGAGGAAATTTCCAGCGATAAACAATTTCACATTCTCTGAGAATTTTTGTCACAGGCTTCATCTTATAATGCCATACCCATTCCTCAACGGATATGTCGTTATAAACCTCCATATCACACCCATCAATTTTTAAAATGTCAGACCCAGCCTGTTTTATAAAAGCCATCAACTTTAATTTATCTGCCCAATTTGCAAATTTAACCAAAACATTCCTTTGAACTTTCTTACCCTTCCTTTGCCCCAATCTAAAACCACTCGCAATATCTTCATTTACAAATTCTTTGCCCATATTCAAATTATTTAACCAATCAACTATTCCTTCCTTCAGCTTGTCTGGCATTTTTTCCATTAGATTTCGTATCACCACATTCTGTTTTCTCATCACCTCTTCCACCATTTCCAATTTCTTTCCTTGAGTTTCAACTTTCAATTTAACTTTATTTTGTTCTTCATGCAACCCTCTTATATCATTCTGCATTAATTTCATATCTTTTTGTACCAGATTCAAACTTTATCCACTTTCTGACAGTTAGCATCGACTTTTGTGGAAAAATCAGTAAACATATTAGCAAGTTTCTTATGGCTTCCCATTAACTCCTCCTTATCTTTTACCCTCACATCCCTAATTTTTCAAAAACCCTTCATGTTTGCTTCCTCCATCCTGTCAATTTTTCTAAACAGCTTTCCCAACTCTACCATGATTTGAGTTAGGTCCATTGCTTCAGTCTGTTCCATTGTGGTTGCTGCTGCTGCGGATGATGATGCATCCATACTTGGCACTTTGTCTTTCTTCTCCTTTCTCGCATCAATCTTTTTAGGCTTTGCGACCTCCTCTTCCTTCCTCTTCTCCATTTTATTTATAATATTCTCAAATAATGCACCCAGAGCCAAGACACTCTTATAATCAAAAGAGACTTCTTTCAGATTATTTTCCAGCTTTCTTTAATAGTATTTACTTTCAAACCCAAAACCACTCCATCACAAACAAATCTTTTGGTCACGTTATAATCCACACAAAACTGACTTGCTGTTATACTCCAGTTGTAATAATGTATCCAAAAATCACAATCTCAGCAAAAGCCCCCCGGCAACCATGTATCCCAAATAGAGACCAGAATGGAAAAAGGGAAAAAAGAAATGTTTCTTCAGAGGGTAACCATAAATTTCAGAGCATCAAAATATGATGGGCAAAAAAAAAGAAGAATAATGAATATATTGCCTTCACTCCTGAGAGCTTAACTGCCAACAACCATATAGTAGAGAAAAAAGATATTTGTAAATCCAACCGCACCGCAACGGTGGTTCCTGAACCAGGTCTCCCTCCTCTGTTCTTCCCAAACACACAAACAGTCCACTGCAATCTTCAAAACTTTCCCTTCTTTATTCCTTCTTTATTTTGCTCAAATCCACTCCATTTTGCCTTTCCAACCTCCGTTCAACCGCAGTTCCCCCACACTCCGCTCTTGTCCAACTTCAGAACTTTTAACTTTTGTTCCTGCTCTTCCTCACCGCCATTATGCCTTCCAAACCTTCCCTTCCATTTTCCGACTTAAACCTCCTCCTTCCCTCTACACTTACTGTGTCCTCTCAGAACGGTTCTGTGCAGGTCCGTTGTATGCATGCATAAAAGCCTTCTACACATGCGTACAATGGACCTGTGCAAAACCATTCTGTGCATGTCCGTTCTATGCATGCATAAACAGCATTTTCGCATGCATAAAACAGACCTGCGCAGAACCATTCTGCACAGGTCCCGTATTGTCCGGAGCTGTGCTTGCAGGTATGGGCCCTACCCATCCAAGTTTTGAAATAAAGTAGTCCTAATTCAGGTGCAATGCAGGTCTTTTCCCCTGGCCACACCCACCATGCCACACCCACGGTGTGGTAGTAAAAAACATTTGAGCCCACCACTGGCAACACATAAACAGTTATGACTAGGTGTACTGAATTGCTACTTTCCTTCATTCCTCTTTCTGTCAGTGGTAATTGACTTCTCACACCAAGCCACTCTGCTATGATGCAACAATTATGTGAGGTCACATTTCCCACACCATTCACAACATATCAAATTAATTTGGAAAACTATGCAAACATGGATTTATTCTTCAGTGAAGTGTGACTCACTGCAGGTCTCCTGCTGGACTAGAAAGCAACTTCTTGCATATTTGCATCTTGAAGAACAGGACAGTTGGTGAGCTTATTGAGCAATATGCTGTTTATGCAGGTAATAGGATTCCTGATTGGAGTATTTTCTCTCTATTTGAGCCAGGAAAAGTTGCTTGTAGTGTGAACAACCGGAGTAATTTCCCAGCATCATATTTCAATCACAAAATGAATTGGGCCTTGTTTTGTTCTGTTTCATCATGTTTGTGGAACAAAAATGGTATCCCAATAAGAAAATACAACAGATCTGTTGAGACAATTTTTGACTTTTCTCCTTTTTGCCTATTGGAAAGGGAAAAAAATCAGGATCAGGAAAGTTTTTATAATGTCATTTACAACCTACATGGATGAAACCATGGAATCCATAGAATGATAATTGAAAAATGAAATAAAAATCTGGTTTTATGGCATTTATTACATAGCATTTATTACTAATTTATTATTAATAATAAGTTATTAATAATTAAATAATTTATTAAGTTATTATTATGGCATTCATTACATCAGGTGGTGGTGGTGGCAGCATCTATGGAGTTAGCCTCTTCCTCATAGAATTAAGTTCCTAATGTTCTTGCTTTCTTGTATATACAAATACCATACATTATTTATTTTTTATTTATGTAATTTATATCCCGCCCTCCTAGTGGGAAACACCACTCAGGGTGGCTAACAACAACAGAAGAAAGAGGAAAAAGGGAAAACAAAAATAAAAATAGAATACAAATAAAACAATTAGAAAACCAATCACAGCTAAAAAAAACCAGCTAAAATCCACATTAAAACACATAAAACCTATGTAAACATTGAGAAAAACAACCCTCACCACCCACCACTCACAATTAAAACTGAGATCCAAGAAAAACAGGTCCATCTCTCCAGCTAGACAAGCCAGTGGGCCTGAGAGGTGGGGGTACTCATGCCCCACCCACGCTGAAACAACCATGTCTTCAGTATCTTCCTAAAGGGGAGCAGTTCCATCTGGAGGCACACCTCAGGTGGAAGGAGGTTCTACAGGGCTGGGGCAGACACGGAGAAGGCTCTCTTCCAGGCCCCAATCAGATGTACATCTCTCATTGATGGGACCACCACTGAGCCCCTCCTGTCTGCCCTGGTAGGATGGGCTGAATTTCTTGTGACGATGCAGTCTATTAAGTAGCCTGGCCCAATACGAAACAAGGAACTTATGCGAGACTGTTATTTGTAGATTTTAGTTCTGCTTTTAATACTATTCTTCTGCATAGACTGGTGCCCAAATTATTAGATCTGGGGCTTCCGCCATGCTTATGCAGGTGGATACTAGATTTTCTATCAGATCATTCCCAACGGGTCAGGATGGGCTCTCATGTCTCTGCAGATCTCAGTATAAGTAGGGGACGCCACATGGGTGTGTGCTGAGCCCGCTTCTGTACACACTTTACACATATGATTGTATTCCCAGTTACCCCAGCAATAAGATCATCAAGTTTGCAGATGACACAATGGTGGTGGGTCTGACTACTCCTGGGGAGGGAGAGTCGGCTTACAGGAAGGAGGTTGAGATGCTGACGGAATGGTTTAGGGAAAACAATTTATTCCTCAATGTAAAAAAAGACAAAGGAGATCATTGTGGAATTGTGGACTCCAAATTGAACATCCAGCCACTTATTATTGAAGGGAATTGTGTGGAACAGGTCTCGGTGTTTCGATTTCTGGGAATGGAGCTGAGGGATGATCTAACATGGGGAGCAAACACTAAAGATCTAATGAAGAGAGCACAGCAGAGGTTATACTTCTTGAGAATCCTCAGGAAGAACAATCTTTCAAAGGACCTGCTGTTGGCATTCTACCACTGTACCATAGAGAGTGTGTTAACCTATGGTCTCTGTGTATGGTTTGGGAGTTGTACAGCTAGGGAAAGAACAATGCTGTCCAGGGTCATAAAGACTGCAGAGGGGATAATCGGGTGTACTCTTCCCACTCTAGATCAAATCTATGCCACCAGGTGTTATAAGAAAGCTGTAGAGATTGCACAAGATAGTACGCACCCTGGAAATGACCTCTTTCAGCTTTTGCCTTCTAGAAGAAGGTATAGGGTCATAAAGACCAGCACCAGCCACTTGAGAAATAGTTTCTACCCAAAAGCGGTTCTGGATTTGAATACAGTGCAGTGCAGTCTATAAGGGAGCTTCTGTATATAGTTTTTAGAGTTTTTAGGGTTTTAGAGTTTTTAGAGTTTTAGAGCTTTTAGGGGTTAAATGTGTATATGTGGGGTGGGAGTATGTTGATAATTTTGTATAGTTGTATTCCGTTTAGGTTTTGTTGGGTTGTTATGTTATGGAATACTGAACTAGACAAAATCTAGTTATTCCGGGAACTACCATCTTTGGTCCTGGCTGGGGCATCATTGCTCCAGGAGTTTTTATTTGGCCAAACAGATTCAGGAACGCTTTACCAGTTAAGTGTTTTTTCCCCCAATCTTGTTGTTCTGTGCAGGACAATGACAATAAAGATTTATCTATCTACCTTGAAGGGCTTTAAAGGTCAAAACCAGCACTTTGAATTGCACCCGGAGACACACCGGCAACCAGTGCAGCTCCCAGAACAGTGGTGAGGTGTGGGCATAACACCCGTGCGCCATCACTACCCGAGCAGCCGCATTCTGGACCAGCTGAAGTCTCTGAATGGTCGTCAAGGGCAGCCCCATGTAGAGTGCATTACAATAATCCAATCTGGAGGTGACCAATGCATGAGTGACCGTGAGCAAGGAGTCCTGGTCCAGGAACGGGCACAACTGGTAGATTACACAAAGCTGTGCAAAGGCCCTCCTAGCCACAGCTGCCACCTGCTCTTCAAGCAATAGCTGTGAGTCCAGGAGGACCCCCAAATTGTGCACCGGATCTGACTGGAGCAATGATGCCCCAGCCAGGACCAAAGATGGTAGTTCCTGGAATAACACAGGACCCCATACCCAAAGCCACTCAATCTTGCCAGCATTCAGCTGAAGCCTGTTGTCCCCCATCCAGACCCGGACAGCTTCCAGAAACCTGGTTAGGACTTTGATAGCATCACTCGGGTTCCCACGGGCCGAGATGTACAGCTGGGTATCATCTGCATATTGATGATACCTCACCCCGTGGGAATGAATGATCTCACCCAGTGGTTTCATGTAGATATTAAACAATAGAGGCAAGAGTACCAAGCCCTGAGGCACCCTGCATGGGAGCAACCTAGGGCTGGACAACCCACTCTCTAAAGACAACGACAGTCCGGCCCGTCAGAAATGAGAAAAACCAGGACAACACTGTGCCCTGTGACCCCAAATCTCAGAGCCGGCCCAGAAGAATACCATGGTCAATGGTATCGAAAGCTGCTGAGAGATCAAGAAGAGCAAGGGCAGAGGGGTTGCCTCTGTCCTGCTCCCACCAGAGATCATCCAAGAGTGTGACCAATGCTGTCTCAGTACCATAACTGGGCCTGAAACCTGACTGAAATGGATCCAGATAATCCGTATCATCCAGAACCCCTTGGAGCTGCCGTGCCACTGCTTTTTCCAACACCTTCCCCATGAAGGGAAGGTTGGAAATCGTTCTGAAGTTTGTAATAACCGTAGGGTCGAGCAATGGTTTCTTTAGGAGAGGGTGAAGCAGCGCATGTTTGAAGACTGCTGGAACTACCCCCTCTCTCAGGGAAGCATTCACCATCGCCCTGACCCAACTGCCCATTGTAGCCTTGGCTGCTCTAACCACAGCTCCAAGGAGCCTGTCCACTTCATCAGGGCCAACTGGATCAAACTGATCCCAGATAACATGGCAAGACTCTTCTCCGGTCCTCTCCAGGTGATCAATTTCCACATCAGTATTAAACCCTGAACGGATGCGAGCAACTTGATTTTTTTTCCTTGGAGGAATAATTTCAACATAAACTCAAAATCAGTGTTACAATTATAATTGTAGTGTTATTTCTGAAGCATTCAGAATCTCTTTTTTTCCTAATATTAATACGATTTACAATGCATTATCTGTCACCAACCATGTTACTAAGTGCCAGCAGTTTATGCACATTTACCCCACTGTTTTTCTCCTCCAAATTCACTAAGGGGGAAGAATTACATTGTTTATGAGATGATAAAGTAGTTAAGTGAGAAGAAAATGCAGAGTGGTTGATTGGGTCATAGCTATACAGGTATGAATGTAGAGTGACACGGTTGGACTTAATGTGAGGAAATATTGCCATTTTAATTAACCCTTGGTGACTGCTATCTTTTAATTTCTTCACCCTCCATCTGAAAGTAAACTTCTAGAAACAGGTTGCTTCAAAATTATTATGAAATGCCATTACTAGACTCAGAAATATTTTACAATGGTCCTAGTATAGCAATCTGTCATCCTGAACAATAGGGACTTCTTGGGGAAAGCATAATTAAACTTCATTTTAAAGCTGAGACTAGAGTGGAATAAAATTGAAGATAGGCCAGAAAGGGAAACACTCCAAATAAATGTTGGAAAACACAAACATATGGCAAGTTCCAGACACAGATAAAACTTTTAGCACCACTGAATGATAGAAACACTGTGCTTCAGGGAGACGATCACTGCCAAGAGGTTCCCAAGCTGAATTCCCATTAGATATCATGATCGGTAGTGTAGCTGCCTGAGAATAACAACAAGACCTGATTCAATACAAATTCAATACAAATACAGAAGCAAGGCAATATCTTTACTGGATCACTAGAAAATCAAAATGACCCAATGCTGAGTGTCAGGTGGCAGTTAACTAACTTGATGCTCACCTAGGACTGAGGAGGACTTTGTGTGCCAAATGGGGCCAGGACCATTAAGTGACTCAGTAAACTGAATCAGTGGTATGGGTGTTATGCTGCAGTGTGGAAGGCAGGTGAAAGGCCACTGCATTATATTCTCAGGACAGTCTTCATGGCTGATAGTCATGAGGTCAAGCAGGAGAAGGGGCCAAACGGTGAAATCCAATCAAAGGCAGTAAGACCATTTGTGGCAATGAAATAAGATGAGTTTAATGCACTTAAATATATCCAAAACAGATCCAAATTCCATCTAGTAATAAGAAGTTTCAATGTAAACCTTCCTCAGGGATCAAAAAAACATAATGATACAGAAAATTTACTAATATTGTAATACTAATCAATATATACATACATACATATTTACAACACCCTCAGATTCAAAATATCATCTTAAACATCAAACAAGGGAGTACCTGTACATTCTTGTTATAATCTCAAAGTATTCATCAAATATTGAAAGTTTTAGAATTTCTTAAAGTTTTTTAAAGTTTGTTATTGTGTTCCAAGCCTCACACGTTCAGTCTTTCTGTGCCGATGGATGTAAAAAAAAAACATTACCAACACACTAAATTTAAAGTAAATTGAATCCCATCAAAAGGTGTGTATCATTTCAAATTACAAGAAACAGGAGAAGTCAATCTCCATATTGAGACCATGTGGGTGGAGCGTCTTAAAGCGGTGGATATAGAAACATTATCTTTGTAACAGTTTCTTTTCAATGTTGCTATGAGAGTAAGGATCAGATTTGCAGCATTCCAAAACCACAAATTTAAAATCCGGGTCACTATGACCTACTTCAATGAAATGGTTAACCAGGGGTGCTGCAGTGTTGCCTGCCCGAATTTTGGAGCAATGTTTGCCCACCCTAGTTTTCAGTTCACGGGTAGTTACACCCACGTAACCCAAGCTTCACTTACATACGAGTAAATATATGCAATTACCAGTTTTACAATTACTCAGCTGATGGAGTTTCAACACAAAATCACTGTTTTTCAAGGAGACCTCCTTGGTTTGCCAGGACAGAAAGCAATGCACACAATCATTACATCGGTAATGTCCCACTGCACTAGAGCGAAATGAACCTCGGCGGGATTCATGATCAGAAAAGGTTACCATCTGTCTAATAGATCTTGTTTTTCTTAAAGCAATAACAGGTTTACGTGAACAATCAGGTAGATGTTGCACCACATGCCAGTGTTTGGAAATAGCAGCTCTAATTTTCTCTGCTAAAGGAGAATATTGAAATGAACAATAAAATTGATCTCAAACATCCTTAGTTTTTTTTTAGTGAATAGCTGTTTCTGAGAGACAGCCTGCGCTTTTCTATAGTTGGCTGCAACTTCTTGCTTAGGGTAACCTTTATCATCTAAGAATCCACAAATGTCAGAAGCAGATTTAATAAAGTCACTTTCAGAGGATGAACAACGTTTGGCTCTTTAAAAAGCCCAAAAGGTAAGTTATTCCTAAGGTGATATGGATGATATGAGGCATAATTCAAATAAGCATTCCTGTCCGTACTCTTCCTATAGTGCCTAACCCTGACATCACGTTCAGAAGACAAATAAGTTGTAACATCTAAAAAGGGGATATCAGTTTTCCTAATGCTATGGGTGAATTTTAAGTGAGGATTCAAATTGTTAATCCATGAATCAAAATCTGAAGCAAAAGAAAGATCATCCAAAATGAAATACAAATCATTAATAAACCATTTATAAAACATAATATGTGCCAAACAGGGGTTGACTGATTTATTAAAATGAACTCCTCTTCAAAATTAATCATATAAGCATTAGTCAAACCAGGTGCAACCAAAGACCCCATAACCACTCCACAGATCTGGAAATAAAAAGTGCTACCAAATCTAAAATAATTATGTTCCAAAACAATATCTAAAAGATCCAATAGAAAGTGTGTTGGGGTGTGTGTGTGTAAATCCTGATGGCAATCCAATAGTCTTTCAAAAATAGTCCTAATCTCCTCCAAAGGAATGTTAGTATAAAGTGCTTAAACATCCAAAGTAATAAAGCCACCAGCTTCAGGGATAGAAAAACCCTCCACCTGGGAAACAAAATCAGTAGTATTTAAAATAAAGGAGGAGGTATTACGGGGAAAATGATTGATAAAGTGATCCAGGAATTGAGAGATGGGCTCTGACAAGGATTTTATCGATGCTATAATAGGTCTCCCTGGTATTAAACCCTCACGTGTGTGGTATTTGTGTATTTTTGGAAGCAGGTGAAAAACAGGTACCTTGGGATACTGATTTAAAAGAAAATCATATTCCTTATCTGAAACAAACCTCATAGCAACACCTTCAAAAAGCACAGTCTTAATTAAGCTAGTTATTTTAGCGGTGGGGTCTGTAGTAAGTTTTTTATTGAAACACTCATTAGACAGTTGTCGATGTGCCTCAGCAATATAGTCTACTGTATTTAAAATAACCACACCACCACCCTTATCTGTTTGCTTAATAAGAATGTCTCTATCCTGTGCTAACCCCTCAAGAATGGAAATATCATCTTTCGACAGATTAAACCTAGACCTAATTTTGTGTTTTCCCTGTGACTCAATGTCCCACAAAATGAGCCTCTGGAATACCTCTATAGATGGGTCATTCACAGAAGGTGAAAAGTCGATTTAGTTCTAAAGCATACCATGGACCCCACAGCTAAAATAACTAGCTTAATTAAGACTGTGCTTTTTGAATGGTCTCAATTGACTTCTCCTGTTTCTTGTAATTTGAAATTATACACACCTGTTGATGGGATTCAATTTACTTTAAATTTAGTGTGTTGGTAATGATTTTTTCAATATCCATGGGCACAAAAAGACTGATCGTGTGAGGCTTGGGATGCAATTAAAAAACTTTTAAAAACTTTAAGAAATTCTAAAACTTTCATTATTTGACATTGACATCGCCAGAGGACGAAATTGGCACCAGCTGCGGCAGTTGGGCGGTGGAGTTCGGCTCCCGCCCTCCCTCCTCCGGGTCCTGCTTCGCCCGGAGAGGGATAAAAGACCAGCCGTGGCCCCAAAGACGCCGGGACGCTCTGCCTCGCCCTCTGGCCCCGACATCGCCAGAGGACGAAATTGGCACCAGCTGCAGCGGTTGGGCGGTGGAGTTCGGCTCCCGCCCTCCCTCCTCCGGGTCCTGCTTCGCCCGGAGAGGGATAAAAGACCAGCTGTGGCCCCGAAGACGCCGGGACGCTCTGCCTCGCCCTCTGGCGCCGACATCGCCAGAGGACGAAATTGGCACCAGCTGCGGCGGTTGGGCGGTGGAGTTCGGCTCCCGCCCTCCCTCCTCCGGGTCCTGCTTCACCCGGAGAGGGATAAAAAACCAGCCGTGGCCCCGAAGACACCGGGACGCTCTGCCTCGCCCTCTGGCCCAGACATCGCCAGAGGATGAAATTGGCACCAGCTGCGGCGGTTGGGCGGTGGAGTTCCGCTCCCGCCCTCCCTCCTCCGGGTCCTGCTTTGCCCGGAGAGGGATAAAAGACCAGTCGTGGCCCCGAAGACGCCGGGACGCTCTGCCTCGCCCTCTGGCCCCGACATCGCCAGAGGATGTATTTTTGAGTGCTGTTTCATTTGACTGTGTCGGTGTATTGTACTAAGTGTTATGTATCTAATTTTTTATTGTATCTTTTCACTTTCCTGCTGCTGGCCGCGCTGTAGTCAGCATGCACCAATGTTAACTGCTTAGAGTCTCCTTTGGTAGAGTGAAGCGGTATACAAGAATAAAGTGAAATGAAATGAAATGAAATGAATACTTTGAGATTATAACAAGAATGTACAGGTAATGCCTTGTTTGATGTTTAAGATGATATTTTGTATCTGAGGTTGTTGTAAATATGTATGTATGTATGTATATATTGATTAGTATTACAATATTAGTAAATTTTCTGTATCATTTATAGATCCCTGAGGAAGGTTTACACTGAAACTTCTTATTACTAGATGGAATTTGGATCTGTTTTGGATATATTTAAGTGCATTAAACTCATCTTATTTCATTGCCACAAACGGTCTTACTGCCTTTGATTTGATAGTCATGAGGACCACCAATATTTGGATTCTGATCATCATTGGCTGCTACTCGTCTCCAAGCATACTTTTTCCTGGAAGTCATTTTCTCAATTGATGGAAGTGTCTCTGATGACTCAATAAACTGATTCTGGTATGAAACATGCAGCCACACATATTACACTGAATAGATGATGGAGGGTATAGTCGAGTTTGATGAAGCTTTAATGTTTGTTGCTTAGCCTCTTCATGTCTGTGGAGTTCTCCTTCAAAGTGATCAATAGCAGCAGAGATGGTTTGGCACCAAATTGGGTTATCTATGGCTGCTGCTTCCCAAGTTTGTGGGTTTATACCTGGCACACATTAGATTCAGATATGGCAGAACAAAAAGAAAAAGAAAAGAAAAAGTTTTGCTAGGTTATGTGATTCATGATCACATCTTCAGGCTTGCACCATTTTCTTATGGTCTGTGAAGGAAATTTATCAATGTGAGCTCCAAAGGTTCATGGAGGACCTTTTCTCTGGTAAATCAGAACCTTGTCATTTCAAATGAAAGCTATATGTGTGTGTGTGTGTGGGGGGGCATTAATAAAATACCTGGTTTCCTGTGTTTATGGAGTAGGGGGAGGGGAGATCAGTGAATGGCTGTGTAACGGCTATATAATACAGCCCGTTTATTCCCCTCAACTTATCTCTAAGAAACAAAGCCTGGCACAACATCTGCAATGAATTTTTGGGACTCACATTTGATAATTTTTCTGCACTACCCTCAAAAAAATTGGTACATGCCTGAAAAAATGATCTTGACTCACAAAAGCTCACATAATGTTTGATCTTTTTAGTGATCCAATAAAGATATCACCTTCCTTCTGCATTTGAACTGTGTGAGGCTCCTATGGCTCTCATTGTTATTTAAAGTCCTGACTCAGATGTTGATGGTTTACTGAATATCTGAACACGCACTGCTGAAAATTTTTATGATAGAGTGGGTTGGGATAACCAATAAGTTTTATTCATGCCTATCAATAGTGCTGTTTCAACAAAGTGTTCTATGATGCAATCACAAACTGATGAACCCATCTGACCACACCCTATTAAAGGATATAGGAAAAAGAACTCATGGCATCATACAAAGTTTTCTTATAATTTAGTGCCATTTCCACAATATCCAGCAAAACCTGGGAAGATTAGACAGATTCAAATGTACTTAATATAAACAATAAAATTATTCTTTCCTTTTCTGTCAGTTAGTTTAAATAATCCATGAGCTGTGAAGGCACTAAAAAGTACAGGATAAGCTAAACATGGTACCAAACACCCATGAAGATGTATTTCCATGTATGCTGTAACAGAACACAATCATTTTTCTTAATTTTTTAATTTATTTATTTATTTTCGGTATTTCTACCCTGCCTTACTCATCACAAGATGACTCAAGGCGGCCACCAACAAATAATCAGACTGTCAAATTAAGCAACGGTTAAAAAAACATCAGTTCAAACATCACTTAAAAATAATTAAAAACAAGAGAAAAAAACACATAAAAAGCACAAGATTAAAAACATTCTTAAAATCTAAAACACTCCCTGAACATTAAAAAGGATGAGATGAAATGGGATAGGGTTTGTTGGGGGGGGGGATGCCAACATCCAAGGCAACTGCATAAGCCACACAGGCTACACCAGCCAGCAGGACTGGGCCAAAGTGCTTGACATGCCCCAAACCCGCTGGCACAGCCCTGTCTTAAGTGCCTTCCTGAAGGAGAGGAGCTCAGTTTGAAGGCAGAAATTGGATGGAAGGAGGTTCCACAGGGCTAGGGCGGACACAGAGAAGGCTCTCCTTCTGGTCCCGGACAGCTGAGCTTCTCTTGGGGATGGGACCACTACAGAGCCTCTCCTATCTGCTCTCATGGGGTGGGCTGAATACCAAGGGGCGATGCGGTCTCTTAAGTATCCTGGTCTAATGCCATGAAGGGCTTTAAAGGTCAAAACCAGCACCTTGAATTGCACCTGGAGGCACACTGGCAAGCAGTAAAGCTCCCGAAGCAGCGGTGTGGCATGGGTACAGCACCCACACACCATCACAACCTGGGCAGCCACATTCTGGCCTAGCTGAAGCCTCAGAATGGTCGTCAAGGGCAGCCCCATGTAGAGCACATTACAATAATCCAATATGGAGGTGACCTGAGTGTGAGTGACCGTGAGCAAGGAGTCCCGGTCCAGGAGTGGGCATAATTGGCAGATGACACGAAGCTGTCCAAAGGCCCTCCTAGCCACAGCCGCCACCTGCTCTTCGAGCAGCAGCCATGAGTCCAGGAGGACCCCCAAATTATGCACCGGATCTGTCTGGGGCAGCAGTGCCCCATTCAAGACCAAAGATGGTAGCTCCCGGGTTAACATGGGACCCCGGACCCACAGCATACCAGGATTCAGCTGAAGCCCGTTGTCCCCCATCCAGACCAGAACAGCCTCCAGACACCCGGTTAGGACTTTGACTGCATCACTCAGGTCCCCACGGGCTGAGATGTACAGCTGGGTATCATCTGCATACTGATGATACCTTACCCCATGGGAACAAATGATCTCACCCAACGGTTTCATGTAGATGTTAAACAGCAGAGGTGAGAGTACCAAGCCCTGAGGTACCCCACATGGGAGCAACCTAGGACTGGCCAACTCACTCTCTAAAGACACAGACTGAGTCCGGCCCCTCAGAAATGAGGAAAACCAGGTCAACACAGTGCCCTGGGGTCCCAATCCTCGAAGCCGGCCCAGAAGGATACTGTGTTCGACGGTATTGAAATCTGCAGAGAGGTCAAGAAGAGCAAGGACAGAGGGTTTGCCTCTGTCCCTCTCCTTCCAAAGATCATCCAAGAGTGTGACCAATGCTGTCTTGGTACCACAACCGGGCTTGAATCATAACTGAAATGGGTGCAGATAAGCCGTATCATCCAGAACCTGCCCACGTGTTCTCCATCTCCACCCCTCCTCTGAATCCTGAGCCGCTGTGTCGAAGGCTGCAGTGGCGGTGGCAATGATGGTGACGAGGGCTGGGCCACCGAGGGCCTCCGACAGGTCTTCCTCCCTCCTGACCATCAGACCAGGAGGGTAGCTGTGGAAGAGGAGGCAGCGGCAGAGGCAGCGGCAATGATGGCGGGCAAATTTAACCTGCCCATGCCACCCAGGTGTTCTCCATCTTTGCCCCTCCAAGTCTTGAGCCGCCGTGCTGAAGGCTGCAGTGGCGGCAGCAATGATGGTGACAAGGATTGGGCCACCGAGGGCCTCCAGCAGGTCCTCCCTCCCAACCATTGGACCAGGAGGGGAGACGGGGAAGAGGAGGCAGCAGCATAGGCCATGATATTTCATCTATTGACATTTCATCTATTAATCTGTGAGCAACCTCAAAATGGGCAGAGGTTTTGTGGGAATGGTAGTTTTTTTGGAATGAAATGTGAAACAGCTTATGGCAGCATTGGTCCTTGTGATGAGATCCTGCCCTTTGATATGTAAACACACAGTGCCATCTAACTTGTCAAAGTAGTTTACTGACTTGAAGGTACTGGTGCAGGGTTTCGCTTTACAAAGTGAGTCACAGGCCAAGATCAAATCATCCATTTCATAAGCTGGTTGTACCGGGCCCAAGTCAGGACTCCTTCAACATGAATTCAGAAGGCCTATTTTTTATATTTGGAAGTGGGGTTTTTAATGCAATATTGTGTGCCTTTCCCTCTTCCCAGTGATTTGAAATCTTCAATTAAATTACTGAGGGGCTTTTTAAAAAAGTGTTCTGCCTCTCTATTTAACTTCTCAATTCAACAGAAAGAGTTTACATTAATTTCTGCCGACACTCTGGGGGGCTGCTCTAAAACAAAGTGTGAACAAGGATTAAGACACTGCTCAACTGAGGCAGTGAAGGGAGAAAATAGATTGCCATGATAAGACTCCTGAAGGAAGAAAAAAGCTCAGCAGTAGAGTAGAAAAGTTATCTTCTTAATAAGGAAGCCTTCACTCCACTGCCTTTTATATTTCTATACTTCAGTGACCCATGAATTATGTTCAAGAAGCAAGTTGCTAGTAAAGAGAGCTACACAAGAACTGACAATTACTTGCTTTGATTAATAGAATACATTCTCCTGTATACAGAGGATTTAACCAATGCTTATTGCAGGCACACACCCCAAAGAAAGACTCAGACACCGGTATATGGATAAAGGCATTGGGCCACATTTATTGAATAATGCCCTAGTCCGAATTATAACTTTCAATTGGTACCCAGCCAATTATAATTCTTAAGGCAAGCAGGCCGCAGTAACACTGGTAAGGTTCCTCCCAAAATTACCAATGGCAATTGGCTACAATGTATCCATTTGTATCAATTTGTTTGTTGAGACAAACAAATTGTTGACCGGAGTCAATAAACTATCTACTGACCCCACCCTCTGACGTGTATCCGTCAAATGACGGGGTGATGCATGCTGAAGAGCTCCTGCCATCACCCCCTTGCCTGGTTCGTCGTTGACCGGTCAACGTTATTACACCTGTACCTGTCTAAGTGTTGGCAAGTCAATTGCGAACCTGCCGGATACCTGTGGGTCATAAATATTTACCTTACCAGTGCTACCCGCCCATGTGACCAAAGTCAAGAGCAAAAACCCCTATATCAAACCGTAGCAACAGTATGGGATGGGCAAAAAAAGCCAGAACCCGGAGGCCAATTGTAGGTTCAGGCCAAAAATTCCCACACGGCCCCGAAGCGACCAAAATATCATACTGTTCACTAGGGAGGGGGTGGAGGGAAAAACTTCTCCTCTCCCTCGCTATTTCTAAAATGGCAGCTCGGCTGCCTCATGGCCACCCCTTTTATAGAGGGGTGGCCATGCCCCCTAACTCACCCGGATGTCTGAGTCCGGGTGGGGGGGCGCCAGCAAAGAGCGTGGCGGCCATTTTGGCGCCGCGCTTTCATTGCAGGCGCACCCCCCAAAGAAAGACTCAGACACCGGTATATGGATAAAGGCATTGGGCCACATTTATTGAATAATGCTCTAGTCCAAATTATAACTTTCAATTGGTACTCAGCCAATTATAATTCTTAAGGCAAGCAGGCCGCAGTAACACTGGTAAGGTTCCTCCCAAAATTGCCAATGGCAATTGGCTACAATGTATCCATTTGTATCAATTTGTTTATTGAGACAAACAAATTGTTGACCGGAGTCAATAAACTATCTACTGACCCCACCCTCTGACGTGTATCCGTCAAATCACGAGGTGATGCATGCTGAAGAGCTCCTGCCATCACCCCCTCACCTGGTTCGTCATTGACCAGTCAACGTTATTACACCTGTACCTGTCTAAGTGTTGGCCAGTCAATTGCGAACCTGCCGGATACGTGTGGGTCATAAATATTTACCTTACCAGTGCTACCCGCCACACGGGGAGGCATCCATGATGACTCACCGCCCCCCCCAGACCGTCAGCTCGGTCACCAGGCCTGCTTGCATCACACCCAGAACGAGGTACATACCTCCAGCCGACAGGTGGACCCCTTCTCCTGCCTACCAGCAAATTTTTTGTATAAGCCTATCATCCGGTATCCAATGGCCGTCTCACAGCCATGCTCAGGACGGGACGGAGCCACAGCCCCGTCCACTGACTGCCGGAACAGTCCGAACTAGGGAGATCCACATCTCCCCTAAATTGGTGTCTCGGCACGATGTTAGACCATAGCGACCGTATGTAAGCCATACGTGACATAAAATGCCAGGTCACAGACCCTCGACGGTTTAGTAACAGCAGTGAGCCGTATAAGATCAATGCCGCCGAGGTGCCTGTAAAACATTGGGCAGTCCAGCATCCCCGACAGACAGCAGAAATGGCCACAGTTCCCGCCCCCATGTGCCGCGCATACCATACCATCGCATACGTGCGGATGCACATAGCCCAGTTGGGGTCCACTCTCTGTCGCTGCAGCATATACTGCTGCCCAGTGTACATAGCTGCGGCCCACTAGCCCCCTGCCACCGGTGCGTTGAGACCCCTAGGATCTGTAAAAGAGGAGAAAAAGGTTAAGGACATAACTAGGTACTCGTACAGTGAGGGGACGTACATATCTGAAATTGCGCGTACACGCATATCCACCTCCGAGTACCCTAAACGTAGCCGCGATCAACGCAACGCCTATCTCAAGTAAATGGGTGCCAAAACGGGCCCCACACCGCGAAACACGGCACCGGTCACCCTCAGGGACTTTACTATGGTAAGGGTAGACCCATCCCGGTGGCAGAAAACAGGCTGGGGCGCGTGGCAGGCACTGTCAAAAATTATGTAGGGCACCAACCGGACAGATGTCTCAAAAACTTCGTAGCAGTATACACCACTGCCTACACCGTGCTGAATAACCCGTGAGGACCGTATCCCCACTCGAGCCCACTCATGTGTGACAGAGACATCTTCGAGTTCCAGTGCCCTATGAGACACATCCGCCTTACACAGGTGGCAGCCACTCTGGCACCCACGCACTGATGCGGAGCGCTCCAAAAAGGCTACCGTGGTAGCTGCGTGGCCAAGAGCCACCTCACACCTATCTGTACATAAGTAATGCCAGCCTCGTGGAAGGTGGGTCAGAAACTCTGGGAACATGGGTGACGCGTGTACGGGCGGCGGACACGTTCCCGTGTCCACCCTTCCCGAACACGACGCATGAATGCAAGGTGATATGCCTTACACGTGCGAGATGCCAATGACATGCCCGGTTCCCTTCTCCTCGCCAAACGCCCAGCTATCAGCCAAAAGTGGCGAGTGGAATTCCTCTGCTTCTGGAGTAAGGCACGGAACCGGGGGATCTGCAGGTGGGGGAAAGGAGCAGTAATGTCATTATTAATACCTAGAACATGTCTGGCCTAGAACAGCACATTTAGGCGTAGGCTTCTCAAAAGAATAGACAAACTAATGTCATGACCTTGGGGGATTTGCATGTCTGGGTGTTGACAATGTGAACCACTGCCACATTGTCACACCGAAATTGGACCACTGAGTAGGCCCACTCATTGCACCATAGCATCAGTGCTCTCCAAAACGGGGAAAAACGCGAGGAAGGTAAGATCGCGGAGGCGATCCGTGCACCCACCCTCAGAGTAAACCCCCATAAGTCCGGGAGCCGGAGGTATCCGACCATACTTGAAATCTAGGGCAGACCATCAGGTCTGATCTCCAGGAAGAGACCCCGTTAAACCCAGGAGTAATTCGAGCCAGACCAGACAAATTAAGGTGGCCATGAATTAACTGCAGCTCACGAGGGCACACTTTATGTTTGGCAATCAATGCCAAAATCGCCGCGGAGATCCAAGCCACCGTATTCATGGTTAACCCGGATGCCCGCGCGCCAGAGTCGATTCAGAAATGTGAGCTCAGTAGATGGGACCTCGGTCTATTCAGGCGCCAAGGGGACACCCAATTCCCACCTGAGTGTCTGAATTGTAATGAGGAGATGCGTGCACGTGTCCAAGCCCCGTTCACCCCCGAACCAAAAGTCGTCGAGGTAATGGGCTAGAGACCGAGACCCCGACCTGTGAGCAAATGGCCACTGAATGAAAGTCCCCAATCGGTCGAGTGCTGAACATGAATTAACTCAGTCAGAAGGGGGTTGGCCTTACCTAAGTAAAATTCCCCTTGGAACCTAAAGAAACCCTCTAGGTCTAAATCATTGGGTGCACTGGCAATAATCTGAAAGCCGAGTGCATATCACACTGTGCCAGAACAGCACCAGGATTGCGTGAGCGTGCCACCCATAGTAGCCGAACCAACTACGAGTACCTGACCGAACAAGGTCATCAGGAATGGCATCTCTGAATGGGGAACCCACAGGGTAAGCTGAATGGAGTATGAAATGACATTCACCCTAGCTCTAGCTCAGGACGAGCTTCATGGGGGAGACATTCGACTTAGGAAAAGTGGTTCAAAGAAGGCCCCCCGCTACTCTCATAGCCCCAACTCCCTTAGCTGTGCACAGTGGAGCCCCCTCTTCGTTACCCTGCAAGGGAACCAGATTAGTAGCATACTGGGATCCCCCAACACCCCCGAATGGATACAAAAGCCCCCATTGAAAACCCTCCAGCAGGTATCCCGCCCCATCCCTTCTTGGATGAACTGAGTGCCATCTCTCCAGGCTGACTGTACTAATTGGGGCGGGGGGGGGGCTTATGACAAGGTTAGTTGCTTCCGATGGAGCTCTGATCGCCCCTGTGCACCCCTACCTCTGCCCCAAAACTGACCAACCCGCGGGCATGCGGAGGCGGCATGAGGGCCAGCGCAAAAGGGGACACGAAGTCGGTAACGACCGTGGCGCTTAGTACACACATCGTCAGCTGAGCAGGCCGCACACAGCAGGCGGGCAGGAACCCCCTGCCCGACCAGTTAGCGTGGAGCCTGAGTCTGAGCAGCCTGCTGCTCAGCATGACCACCATGGTACCGATCACCAGGCACCAGTCACGTGGGAGTGATGTACACGAGCACACTTGCTGACAGGGCTCATCCCACCTCCCCTCAGGGTATAGGGCCACCCTCATCCACATTCCTCACCTCAAGCCAACTGCCACGGGCCCATCTAATCAACCATCGCCCTGCAAATATTAGCGATAGACGGAAGCATCAGGATGGCCCAAGCAGGTAAGCCCTGCGGCACACCACCATACGTACAAGGTATGCTGACAACCAGTTGGCCCAAGGTGCACGGTGGCTCATGACGATGGGACATCTCTTCGTCTCAGTCGCCCTGTCCCCCTCTCTCCTCCTAGTGGGCTCGCAGTTCAATAGGGAGAATATCCACATGTCCCCCTCCAGCCCTTACCCCTCATGGCCTATGGCCAATAATCACCCAGGGGCAAGCAATAGCCGGCCGTCGGCAAAGCCCTCGATGGCACATTCTGTATAAAGGGCATGCGCAGTAGGACCCGGACAGCCCCCGCGATGCTCAGTACTGTCCCAGGGGCGGACACCCCAGTGTGTGGTGGCTTACTACGGCGGGACCGCACAATGTCTCTGTCCTCCTGTCCATACCTCCAATCCTTATTGGGCTCTCGGTTCATAGGGAGAATATATCCACGTACTCCCCCCACCAAATCTTTTCCCTCATGACCTGGGATGCATGATCACCAGGGGGCAATGAATAACCAGTCGTCGGCAAGGCCGTCACCGGCACATGATGTACACGGGGCATACGCAGCGGGGCCTGTACAGCCCCTGCGATGCCACGTACTGCCCCAGGGGCGGAAACCCCCACCCCCAACGTCGTGCCAGAATGCAACCAAGGGGCACTGAGATAGGCTGGCAACTGATGCCCACTAGCCTCAAATTGGCGAGGCGATGACCAATGAACCCCACCTCTGGAAGTGGACTGTGATGTGGGTGCGTTCAATTTGAACCTGATACTCACCAGTTGCACCCCCGTGAGCCACCCCCACTGGGGGTTCTGGCCCATGGCGGGCGTCGGAGCCCGCGACCGAAATCGAGCTCTGGGGCCACACCCGACCACTCTCCAGTTGCAGTCCTGGACAAACAGGGAGCTGCGAGACAGCGGCAGGCACAGGCCGGAGTGTCTCAAGAAGCTCAACCCGGCTGGCTGCCTGTTGCAGTGTGGCAGCAGTCGAAGTAGCCGGCAGACACGAAGGGCCCCGGTAGATAGGGAAGGACCCCCCCCCCCCACTGAATTGCCAAGGATGCCTCCAGCACAGGTAAACGTGCTAACCAGGCATCCCCTGCCAAGGAAACCCCCAGTATAAGGTGGGCCAGGTGGGCCATACGGCCCGCTAGGTATTGGGCCAGGGGCCCCAATTTGAGATTCTGGGCCAGAATAGGGCAATGCCCAAAACTCCAGCCCCTGAGGGGGTAAAACGTACTGTGTGCCAGCACCAGGCCCTCCCCCAATCGTTCCGGCCCACAGCCGGCAACTGCGGGCCGAGGGCCGAAACCCCTGAAGGGCCGGCCTGAGGCTGGAGAGCCGATGGCAATATCCCAATCTGCCCCATCCCACCGGTAACGGTGGTAAAGGTGTTGTCCTGCTCCGTTGCAGGGGCGCAGCCACGGTCCTCCGACCCAACGGCTGTCCCCTGCCCATCGCAGGCAAATTCCTCCCCCTTGGCCGCAGCTCTGTCGCCGCAGCCCTCCGCTTGGGAGGTAACTCGTCAAGCTCAGCGTCTTAACCACTGGAGCCACTGTGGCGCTGCTTAGGAAACAAACAGCGACGGAGAAAACTTCTCCTCTCCGTCGCTATTTCTAAAATGGCAGCTCGGCTGCCTCATGGCCACCCCTTTTATAGAGGGGTGGCCACGTCCCCTAACTCACCCGGATGTCTGAGTCCGGGTGGGGGGGCACCAGCAAAGAGCGCGGCGGCCATTTTGGCACCACGCTTTCATTCTCTCTCACAAACACTCACACACAGAGGGAGAGGGAGAGGGAGAGAGCTTTGTGAGTGCACACTAGCACTCACTAAGTTTTTCTTTCCGATCAATGACCTTCCCGTATTCTTCACCTCCAGGAAGAGTGAGAGTAGGAGCACTATTTTCTTATCATGACCCTGTGATTTGTGCAAATAAGTGCTCTTCCCTTTTGAGAAGGATATGCACGCAAAAATTACAGAACTTGATATCTATATCTATAAAACAGAAATCTATGTTTGTATGTGCTTGAAAGGCTCCCACACCCCTGGACCGATCCTGCTGAAATTTGACACATATGTTCTTTGGGCTGGCGAGATCAGCACTGCAGGGGTCACAAGCCCCATGGGGGGCATACACCCCCCAAAATTGGGATGCAATTGATCTATACAATGTGTGTGTTTCCCAGTGATGTATCTGGCTGATGTCATAGTCCCAGGTTGGTTGAGATTGTGACATCATCTGACTAACTCAGATGTAGCCCTCTGAGCTCAGCTGTAGTTTTCACAGTACATGGAAGGCAAATGGGTATGTAAGATCAGCACTGTGGGGTCGCAAGCCCCATGTGGAGGTGTATGCTATTGGGCACCGCTGTTGGAGACTTCTGGTTCACGTCTATCTCCCTGAGGGAAAGCGTGCCGTGGAACCCGGGGCCTGGTCGGGCCAGCACAGCAGTGGCGGCAGAGGCCCTTGAGAGGGCTGGGAGGGCACGGGAGCCACAGAGCAGGCCGGGCCTCCACCGGAAATTGCCACCAGCCTCCACGGCATCCCTGGGTGCCTGGGTGGGTGTCTCTCTGAGCTCTGGAGCTGCAGAGGCAGTGGAGTCAGCGGCCATGCTGGGCGAAGCTGAGGAGGGAGGGAAGGCCCAAGGGCTCCCCAAGGGCGGCATGCCATTCTCTCATCAGGTGGCCAGACATATGTATGGGAAGGATAAGGGTGGTAAGTGACAATCAATGGGGAAGTGGGACGGGTGAGAGAAGAGAGAGATGGAGGAAGGGAGGCAGGAGTGACCCACATACACCCCATGAGTTTTCCAAGAGGGAAAGGCTGCCTACATTAAATAAAAGAAAAACCCAAGCGAAGCCGGGTAATCAGCTAGTTATATATATAAAAAAGTTGCAAACAACCCTTCCAATGCTTCTTAATTTGAAATCTCCCTGCAACAAGGCAGCAGATATCCTTGTTTTGTGCAATTTCTGTTTTTCTTATAAAGGCTTTATTTTACCTTAAACTGTCATTTGCACTCCCATGATATTTTTTAAAAAATAATTGATTTTTTCTCTTGTTGAGAAGACCAACAAAATACCTTGATGTCTAAAAAGCATAGATGGAAAATTATGTGATGTCTTTTCCTTATACAAGGACATGGGCAAAAAAGTCATATGAAGAAAGCAGTGTGTCTACAGCACAAGAACCACATGTTTGTTCTCCTAATCCCAATCTATACCTATAAAATGGTGCATTTACCGTTGGAATGTGACAAAGGATGTTTAGCCAGGCCCTACTAGCCTGTAATGGGCTTCCGTTCACTCGCCCGAACCCACTTCGCAGGTAACTGTCGGGTTGAAATTTGTGCCAGTGGGGCAGGAGCCCCCCAGACGCAAACAAAAAAAGGGAACTTCAATTCCCAATGTTCCTTGCGCTGTGCCACACCAGAGCCAATCAGGCTGAGTGGCGTGAGCAAAAGGAACGTTCGGAAACACGCCGCGGCCAATCAAAATCAAACCCGCATTAAAAAAATGCTGCACTAACTAAAATTGTGCACGCCAAACTACAAGCCCCAGCGTCCTGCACGCCATGAGTGCGCAGAACGCTGAGGAAGCCTGTGCATGAAAAATAAAAGTAAAAAACACAGCGCATCACAGCAACACAGGCTGTGGTAAGGAAAGCCCCACAGCTGCTGCCCTTCCTTTCCATGGGCCAGGCATCGAGCCTGGCCAGCAGAAAAGAAAGACACCCCCCCGGCCACTACCTTCCCTTTCCATAGGCCAGGCATCGAGCTCGGCCCACGGAAAAGAAAGGACCCCCCGACCGCTACCTTCCCTTTCCATGGGCCGGGCATTGAGCCCAGCCCATGGAAAAGAAAGACCCCCGGCTGCTGCCTTCCCTTTCCACGGGCCAGGCATCAAGCCCGGCCTGCAGAAAAGAAAGACCCCCCCAGCCACTGCCTTCCCTTTCCATGGGCCAGCCACCAAGGCCGGCCCACGAAAAAAAACCCCACCCCAATGACGCATGAAGCGGTGAGGCAATTTCCATGGTCCGGCCACCCAGGCCGGACCACAGAAATACCACCACCCCAACGCTGCATCAAGTGGCGATGGTATTTCCACGGTCCAGCCCCAGAGACCAGCCCATGGAAATACCCCCACCCCCAACACAAAACAACACAATCCAAACCAAAACCAAAAGAAAAACAAAAAGTAAACACAAAAACATCCAAAAACAAAATCCAAAAACAGTCAAAAATAAACAAAACCAAAAAAGACAGAAAAAGGAAACACAAAACATCCAAAAACAAACAATAATAAACGCACAGACACCCCCCCCCCAACCAAAAAATTAAACCAGAGACCTTACCAGGAGACGTCCTTACTCCATGACGACCGGAACTAAACTGAGGGAAGAAAGAGACTACTTACCAGAAGAGGAAGTGACACCCAGAGGACATTAGAGAAAAATAGTAAAATACAAGAAAAGCTCACCAGCCCCACCCAGAGGCCACAAGAGAAAAAAAACATTCAAAATAATCAAAATAATTAGAAATAATTCCCAAATCAATGAAATAAGTTATCAAAACATTCAAAAATAGTCACAATAATCACAAATAATTTTAAAAAAGAAATAAGTTTTCACTCAAAAAAACAAAACAAAACATCTAAGCACAGTATAGAAACATTGATTTTTTAAAAAACATATTCTTACACATTTTAAAAAATAATTATCCAAAGTACAACTATTTTAAAAAATTCACATAGTAACACATTATTTGGTTAAATACAATAATTATAAAAAATTATATCATCCTTTCCTCTTTTTAAAAACCAAAAACCAAAAATAAAAAACTCACAGTTTATAATAGCATGCGTAAAAATAAAAATTTAAAAAGCCACAATTAAAAACAAACCTCATTTGCATAAACATAAAACAAAAACCTTCCAAAACCATTTTAAAGAGCCTGGCACCGCTGGGCAAAATACGCTTGTGATTTATATTACAACTGAGGGGGTCTCATTTCAATCTTCTGATGAGTTGTGAATTGTGTTGTAAAGTCATTGCAGGCGCACCCACCCAAATGAAGACTCAGACACCGGTATTGGATTAAAGGCATCGGGCCACTTTTATTGAATAATGCCCTAGTCCGAATTATCACTTTCAATTGGTGTATCATCCAATTGTAATTCTTTAAGGCAAGCAGGCCGCATTAGCACTGGTAAGGTTCCACCAAAAATGCCAATGGAAATTGGCTACATGTATCAATTTGTATCAATTTGTTTGTTGACACAAACAAATTGTTGACCGGAGTCAATATACTATCTACTGACCCCACCCTATGATGTGTATTCATTCAAATATCAAGGTGATGCAGGCTGAGAAGCTCCTGCCATCACCCCAATCATGGTTCGCCCTTGACTGGCCAATCCTATTTCCCCTGTACCTATCTACATGTTGGCCAGTCAATTGCGAACCTACCGGATACCTATGGGTCATAAATCTTTACCTTACCCAGTGCTACCCGCCAAAAGTGACCAAAGTCAACTTACACCGTATCTCAAACACTAGCGACAGTATGGCATGGGCGAAAAAGCCAAGAACCAAAGGGCCAATGTAGGTTCAAGCAAAAATTCCCACCTGGTCCTGAAGTGACCAGAAAATCACACTGTCCACTAGGGAGGGGATGGAGGGGAAAAACTTCTCCGCTCTGTCGCTTCGCAAAATGGCAGCCAGGCTGCCTCATGGCCACCCCTTTATAGAGGGGTGGCCACACCCCCTAACTAGCCTGGATGTCTGCGTCCGGGTGGGGGGGCCCGCAAAGAGTGCGGTGGCCATTTTGGCGCCACGCTTGCATTTGTCTAACATATTTGTGTAATCAATACAGGAAGGATATAGGAACAGAGATTTAGAGGGTTCTATGGTATTCTATGAATTACACCTGATTCATTCTCATGACACAATGTGTACATATTTAAATTAGGAGAAAATATGCATTGTGGAGCAGAAAACACTGAAGATATGATCTCTAATTTATCCTCTGTGACTGGAATGTTAGACTTCGGGTTGTAGCTGATTTTTAAGCTATTTATGTGCATCCTCACTAGTGTGTCTATAAATTCTACTGAAAACAGGACTCTAGGTGGACTGTAATCTACCTTGACACAACATAGATGTATCATGAATATCTCTATATCTATATCTATCTATATCTATAGATAGATAGATAGATAGATATACAGTAGATACACACACACACACACACACAGTGGGCTGCACCTATTAATTCATCACCAATAGTCAAGAAAATAACTAGATTCCATTGGATTAAGATAAACTTCTTTGTTATTTCAATTCTTGGATTTGACCCATTTCATGCTGATATCTTTGTAATGGGTACAATTTTAGGAGCACTTAATATATAATATATATCTCCCGGCGGGGAGATGAAAAGGAGCCTTCCGTGGCCCGGAAGGCTCAGAAGACGCCACCGCCAGCGTTGCCGTGCTCTCCCCGCCCCCTCCACCGGCGGGGAGATGAAAAGGAGCCCTCCGTGGCCCGGAAGGCTCGGAGGACGCCGCCGCCAGCGATACCGCGCTCTCCCCGCCCCTACCATCGGCGGGGAGATGAAAAGGAGCCTTCCGTGGCCCGGAAGGCTCAGAAGACGCCACCACCAGCGTTGCCGCGCTCTCCCCGCCCCCTCCACCGGCGGGGAGATGAAAAGGAGCCCTCCGTGGCCCGGAAGGCTCGGAGGACGCCGCCGCCAGCGATACCGCACTCTCCCCGCCCCTACCATCGGCGGGGAGATGAAAAGGAGCCTTCCGTGGCCCGGAAGGCTCAGAAGACGCCGCCGCCAGCGATGCCGCGCCTTCCCCGCCCCCACCACCGGCGGGGAGATGAAAAGGAGCCCTCCGTGGCCCGGAAGGCTTGGAGGACGCCGCCGCCAGCGATGCCGCGCTCTCCCCGCCCCCACCACCGGCGGGGAGATGAAAAGGAGCCCTCCGTGGCCCGGAAGGCTCGGAGGCCGCCGCCGCCAGCGATACCGTGCTCTCCCCGCCCCTACCATCGGCGGGGAGATGAAAAGGAGCCTTCCGTGGCCCGGAAGGCTCAGAAGACGCCGCCGCCAGCGATGCCGCGCTCTCCCCGCCCCCACCACCGGCGGGGAGATGAAAAGGAGCCCTCCGTGGCCCGGAAGGCTCGGAGGACGCCGCCGCCAGCGATGCCGCGCTCTCCCCGCCCCCACCACCGGCGGGGAGATGAAAAGGAGCCTTCCGTGGCCCGGAAGGCTCAGAAGACGCCGCCGCCAGCGATGCCGTGCTCTCCCCGCCCCCACCACCGGCGGGGAGATGAAAAGGAGCCTTCAGTGGCCCGGAAGGCTCAGAAGACGCCGCCGCCAGCGTTGCCGCGCTCTCCCCGCCCCCTCCACCGGGGGGGGGGAGATGAAAGGGAGCCTGCCGTGGCCTGGAAGGCCCAGAAGATGTCGCCGCCAGCGTTGCTGCGCTCTCCCCGCCTTCTCCGCCGGCGGGGAGATGAAAGGGAGCCTTCAACGACAGGACTTGCTATGTTTTTTGCCAGAATTGGGGGAGGATGGCGGATGGGGAGGGAAGAGGGAATGTTGGTCCTGCCAGCCAGGGAGGGGCAGCATTCTATCTAGGGAGGTTCCGGAGAACCATATAGGTGTTGTGACGGGCATGGGACGGTATGGCGGGTACCGTGGGGCGGGCCGCACTCGGGGAATGCGGGTCCGATGTTTAATTGCGGTCCCTCATTCCAGCCCTACCGGTACATCTCTGGGCCCTGAGCGGCAGATCCGGAGTGGCCCCACCCTTAGGCTGCTGCTGGTGAATGCCAGGTCGGTTTGTAATAAGGCCCCCCTGATTCAAGATGCCATCCAGGAAGGGCTGGCCGACCTGGCATGCATCACCGAAACCTGGCTGACTCCTGAAGATGGAGTACCTCTCTCGGACATGTGTCCAGCTGGGTTCAGTATTTGGCACCAGCCTAGAGGTGAGGGGAGGGGCGGTGGTGTCGCCATTGTTGCCAGGGAGTCCTTGGGAGTTGCTAGGGCCACTGCTCCACAAGTGTCTGGTTGTGAGGCCCTGCTTCTGCGGTTGGGCCCCAAGGGTCAGCTGGGGATCTTAATCCTGTACCTGCCCCCTTGCAGGGTAAGGGATGCCCTGCCTGAGCTCCTCGAGGCCGCCTCAATGCTGCCGTTGGAGTTCCCGAGACTTATGGTTCTGGGGGACTTCAATTTGCCATCGCTGGGGGCGGCTTCTGAGGTGGCAAGGGAGTTCATGGCTTCCATGGCAGCCATGGGCCTGACTCAGGTAGTTCGGGGTCCGACCAGGGGCAGTGGTCACATGCCAGACTTAGTTTTCTTGTCGGAGCAGTGGCAGAGTGATCTAAGATTACAGGATTTAGTCATCTCACCTGTGCCATGGTCGGATCACTATCTGGTGACTCTTGACTTTCTGGGGGCGACACTTCATCGTAGGGAGGCTGGGCCGATTAAAATGGCCCGCCCTCGGCGACTAATGGATCCAGATGGATTCCAGAGGGAACTGGGGGATGTTCCTCTGGATCGGCTACACGATTCACCCAGGGCACTTGTCGACCTGTGGAATAGGTCGACAACAGTAGCCTTGGATGAAATCGCGCCACTGCGGCCTCTCCACGCCCGGGGGACTAGGTCATCTCCGTGGTTCACAGATGAACTGCGTGAACTCAAACGGGCAAAGAGACGCCTAGAGCGCCGCTGGGTGAAGACCCAGGATGACTCCGATTGGACACTAGCTAGAGCTGCTATTAGGGCCTACCTAGTGGCGATAGGGGTGGTGAGGCGGCAATACTTCACCGCCCTTATTGCCTCCGCTGATAATCGCCCAGCTGCCCTGTTCCGGGTAACCAGGTCCCTCCTTGGTAGGGGGGGATCGGTGCCCGGTTGGCAGGGTTCGGCTGAGGACTTTGCTGACCATCTGGTGGAGAAAATCGATCGGATTCGTTCAGGGTTGAATCCTGGCGTGGATGGGGAGGGTCGGGGGGGGGGTGCCGGAGCACAGTCTTGCTGTACGATCTGGGACCAGTTCGATCCTGTTGTCCCTGATGAAGTGGACAGGCTCCTTGCAGCTGTTCGTGCCACTACATGTCCTTTGGATCCCTGTCCTACTTGGTTGGTGAAAGCCTCCAAGGAGGTAACAGGTGGCTGGATAGGGGGGATAATAAATGCCTCATTACGGGAGGGGGTATTTCCTGCACAGTTAAAACATGCTTTGGTGCGCCCCCTCCTGAAGAGGACGTCCCTCGACCCAGCTGTCCTTAACAACTATAGGCCAGTTTCCAACCTGCCCTTTTTGGGTAAGGTTTTGGAGAAGGCGGTGGCGCGCCAGCTGCAGAGTGTCCTGGAGGAAGCGGATTATCTAGACCCCTTTCAATCAGGATTCAGGCCCGGATATGGAACGGAGACGGCATTGGTCGCACTGATGGATGATCTCTGGCGGGAGCGGGACAGGGGTTGTCCATCCGTTCTTGCTCTTCTTGACCTCTCAGCGGCTTTCGATACCGTCGGCCACGGTATCCTTCTGGAACGGCTCGAAGGACTGGGGATCCAGGGCACTGTGTTGTCCTGGTTTTCCTCATTTCTGGAGGGCCGTACCCAGTCGGTATGGTTAGAGAGTGAGAGGTCCAGCCCTAGGCCCCTTAAGTATGGGGTGCCTCAGGGCTCTGTGCTCTCTCCTCTCTTATTTAACATCTATATGAAGCCACTGGGTGAGATCATTCGTTCCCACGGGGTGCGGTACCATCAGTACGCGGATGATACTCAGCTGTACATCTCGGCCCGTGGGGACCCCAGTGATGCTGTCGAAATCCTATCCGGATGCCTGGAGGCCATTGGGGTCTGGATGGGGGCCAATGAGCTTCGGCTGAATCCCAGCAAGACAGAGTGGCTGTGGATAAGGGGCCCCATGTTATCCAGGGAGTTACCACCTTTGGTACTGGATGGGGCTGTTTTGCCCCAGACAGACCCAGTGCGCAACTTGGGGGTTCATCTGGACTCGCGGCTGATGCTGGAAGAACAAGTGGCGGCTGTGGCCAGGAGGGCTTTTGCCCAACTTCGGGTGATTCGCCAATTGCGCACACTCCTGGACCGGGGCTCCTTGCTTATGGTCACCCATGCTCTGGTTACTTCCCGACTAGACTACTGTAATGCGCTCTACATGGGGCTGCCCTTGACGACCATTCGGAGGCTGCAGCTGGTCCAGAATGCGGCGGCCCGGGTGGTAATGGGGTGTGGGCGATATGCCCATGCCTCTCCGCTACTCCAGGAGCTGCACTGGTTACCAGTTTGTCTCCGGGTGCAATTTAAGGTGCTGGTTTTGACCTTTAAAGCCCTATATGGCAGGGGGCCAGGATACCTTAGAGACCGCATCGTCCCAAGAGTGTCTGCCCGTCCAACTAGAGCGGACCGGAGGGGTTCTCTAATGGTGCCACCAACGAGGGATGCACATTTGTCTAGCACCCGAAGGAGGGCCTTCTCCGTGTCCGCACCAACTCTCTGGAACCTCCTGCCAATAGACCTAAGACTCCAAAGTGAATTGCTGCCCTTCAGGAAAGGAGTAAAGACCTGGCTGGCAGGGCAGGTGTGGGGCCCGAATGGGACTATGGTGCCCGCCTGCTGGCTTGTATAAGAACTCTCTCTTCTTCCTTTTTATAGTGGATGGGATGGGTGGGTGGGATATAGGGGTTTTTAAAGGGGGTGGGTTGGGGGTTTTTATAATGTTTTCATGTATTTTGTGCATTGTTGTGATGCCGCCCTGAGTCGGGTTTGCCTGAGCGGGCGGCATATACAAATTTGACTAATTAATAAATAAATAAATAAATAAATAAATAAATAAATAAATAAATAAATAAATAAATAAAGGTTTAAAGAGGCTGTGGAGCTATAGATACTGCTTTGCCAACTACCTTATACTGTATACATATAAAAAACCCTACCTGCTGTGTTTGTACATACAGGTACATAGCTAGGCTTTTATATCTGAAGTCAGCCTCTAACACCAAATTGATAATTGTCTAAAAAGTTAACCAAGCTGTGATAAGTAAGGGAGGAGGAATGACATGTAGTAGAATACAGGCCTGCTAAAAGAAGTACAGTGGTACCTCATACAACAATTTTAATTCCTTCCACTGGGCTCCTTGTTGTACAAAACAATTGCTATACGATATGCATGCATCGTATAGCGATTTTCCCTATTGTACAATATTATTTTTTTTGCTAAGAGGTTTTTCCCATTGAAAATTTGTTGTATGATTTTTTCTATAGGGAAAATGGTTATGTGGGACACCATTCCCCCTACCCCCAAAACCTAGTTGTTATGCAATTTCATTGCTATACGGGGTGATTGTTGTATGAGGTTCCACTGTATACACATATACTTCTTTATATATAAATGGGGAGCTGAAAAATGTACAGCCTTTATTCAGTGCTTGATTTGTTTCCAGTCTGATGATTTTTTTAAAATTAGCAGGCTTCCTTTCTTCCTTTTGTTAGGAACAAAGTCTTCTAACTTAGGGAGTTTCTTGCCCAAGGCAAAGAGCTCCCAGTTTGATTCATCTCCAGCGCTTGTCTTGCTTTTAACAATATATACTTATTTTCAGAGAAGTGCAAGTCTGTGTTCGACCCTACAGGGAAAAGTAGTCTTTTTGAAGAAATTTGTACAAAGTACTTAAAAAGTTTTGTCACTTGCAGTTTCAACTGTAGATTATATTCTTGGTGACTACACTTAACTTACCCTTAAACCCCCCCCCCCGCCAACATTTTAATAAAAACAAGGCATTTTCAACAAAATGTCAGTCGCAGGGTGATCAAAGCGCTAGGGGAGCCATTTGGCAACAACCTAAGCTTTGAATTTTCTCTTTTCTTTCCAAAACATTCACTTAAAAAAGCATTTATTGAAGCTGAACTGCCTTTATCAGCCTGATCAGAGCCCCATAAAGAATATGCATGATTCAACTGCTTTCTCTAGCTTGGAAAAATATAACTTTGATATATGTTTCACAAGTGCCACACAATAGTTTTCATGCTCACATTTGTTAAGATTTAGTACAACCATTAAAGAACAGAAGGGGTCTTTGGTGGCAATCTTCAGACACACCAAATATCCCAAAGCACACTCATCTACAAATCAGAGATTAAGGCCCTGACAAAAAATTTCCACTTGATTGCAATTTTTGTCTTCAACCTTATATCATCTTTTCTAGCAAATCTCTCAGGGAGGTGAATAGCAAAGGTTTTGTTCCCTCATGGAGCAAAATATCAAAGAAAAGATAAAAAGTGACATTTTATGTGCCTCATTTAGGAGCAAGTCAATTTTACTCATACAAACAATCCAGAAAACAGAAAACAGAAACTGACTCCTGGACTGTGACTGGCCAGTACATGAGATTTGTGACATACCTCTTGTTGAGTATCGATTATCAGAAGACTTTATTATTGTTATTGTTTTTTTGCCTGCTGCTGTGTACCTAATAATGTTTTTTTTATTTGGATTTGTGCTGCTGAATTCTTATCAGGGCTTGCCTTGATTTCCGTGGGACATATTAGATCTCACTATTCACTGTGTGAATGGACTATAGAAATAAAACTCGCTGAAACACTCAGCCTGAGCAAACAGTCTTCTCTTCCTACCAGTTCATATGTCAAGTGTTTTGCATGCAGATGAAGCAAGTATGTGCTATCAATCTTCATGACTTTCTGATATATATGGCTTTTCATCTCCAGCTGATTCAATGGAAAATGGTTATGACTAAACAATCCTCTAGCATACTGGGGCACTGAAAGTACAAAGTGAAGATGCACTTTTAACAATACAGTTACCTGCTACTTTAATCTGTTTTGAAATGCATCACAGCATCCATCCTCTAAAAGGAAACAGTACACCACAACTTACTACATCAAGCTGGAACAACAGGACACACATTCTGCATTTTTAATAGGTTCTTATTTGTGAAGGTGATGTAAATACTGCTGATCTTCCCAGGATTGTCTTCTGAGGTAAACTCATTTCTAGTCAAGGCACAAGACTACAGATTTATTCCTAAATCCTAAATATAGAATTGTGAGAGCAACTCTTAAATTAGGAATATCAGAACTACAAAGTAACTTTCAAACTTTATTACAGTCAATGACCAGTGCACTAACAATTTTATTTTAGGCTGAGCTTGTTTAGATTGAAGCCCACTTCCTCAGACTCTGAAGTGCAAATCCATGTCTGGTATTCATTTCATTTTCATTTATTCGATTTATACCCCGCCCTACTCGACCAGGGCCGACTCAGGGCGGCTTACAACAGTTAAACCAAATACAATATACAAAATTACAAATGATACAATATTACAATACAGCAGTGAAACAATAAAATGTGCAATAACATTTAAGTTGTAACATAACAAAACGGTTACACGATCCCTCAGCTACTAAACATAAGTAGGGGAAAGGGGAAGGGGAGGGGGAAAGGGGAGGGGGAAAGGGGAAATACGACACAATAAGTTCATTATGCAATACAAGACATTAACAACATATCAAGCATAAACATAATATAAACAATTAAATAAAAAATAAACAAATACAGAACATAATAACAGTTTACAATGTTACAAGATATAATCAGGAAAAGAAAATAATAATCCAAAGGGGGGGAGGGTCGGAGCCCAAGGCTCAACGACCTTACACAACTCTTAATGCGAGCCGGGCTCAACAACTACATTGGAGCTCAGCTCAGTAATAAGCAATAATACCATGATACACTCTGCAAAATACAAAAGAAACAAGACAAATACCGCAATGTCCTCAGCAGCCAAGCCCACAACCATGGTGGGGCCACGGACGAGAACGTCATCATGCAGCGTCCTTCGGCTCCCTCTGGCCACGGGAGCCCTTTTAACCTCCCCGCCCGGTAGCAGGGGGCGGGGAGGGACGGCTTCGCGCGACGGTGGCAACTTCGGCTCCCTTGGCCACGGGAGCCCTTTTAACCTCCCCGCCCGGTAGCAGGGGGCGGGGAGGGATGGCTTCGCGCGGCGGTGGCGACTTCGGCTCCCTCGGCCATGGGAGCCCTTTTAACCTCCCCGCCCGGTGGCAGGGGGCGGGGAGGGACGGCTTCGCGCGGCGGTGGCTTCGGCTCCCTCGGCCACGGGAGCCCTTTTATCCTCCCCGCCCGGTGGCAGGGGGCGGGGAGGGACGGCTTCGCGCGGCGGCGGCGGCGGCGGCGGCGGCGGCGGCAGCGGCGGCGGCTCCCTCGGCCACGGGAGCCCTTTTAACCTCCCCGCCCGGTAGCAGGGGCGGGGAGGGACGGCTTCGCGCGGCGGCGGCGACTTCGGCTCCCTCGGCCACGGGAGCCCTTTTAACCTCCCCGTCCGGTAGCAGGGGGCGGGGAGGGACGGCTTCGCGCGGCGGCGTCTTCGGCTCCCTCGGCCACGGGAGCCCTTTTATCCTCCCCACCCGGTGGCAGGGGGCGGGGAGGGACGGCTTCACGCGGCGGCGGCGTCTTCGGCTCCCTCGGCCACGGGAGCCCTTTTATCCTCCCCACCCGGTGGCAGGGGGCAGGGAGCGACGGCTTCGCGTGGCGGTGGCGGCGTCTTCGGCTCCCTCGGCCACGGGAGCCCTTTTAACCTCCCCGCCCGGTAGCAGGGGGCGGGGAGGGATGGCTTCGCGCGGCGGTGGCGACTTCGGCTCCCTCGGCCATGGGAGCCCTTTTTACCTCCCCGCCCGGTGGCAGGGGGCGGGGAGGGACGGCTTCGCGCGGCGGCGGCGGCGGCGGCTTCGGCTCCCTCGGCCACGGGAGCCCTTTTATCCTCCCCGCCCGGTGGCAGGGGGCGGGGAGGGACGGCTTCGCGCGGCGGCGGCGGCGGCGGCGGCGGCGGCTCCCTCGGCCACGGGAGCCCTTTTAACCTCCCCGCCCGGTAGCAGGGGTGGGGAGGGACGGCTTCGCACGGCGGCGTCTTCGGCTCCCTCGGCCACGGGAGCCCTTTTATCCTCCCCACCCGGTGGCAGGGGGCGGGGAGGGACGGCTTCACGCGGCGGCGGCGTCTTCGGCTCCCTCGGCCACGGGAGCCCTTTTATCCTCCCCACCCGGTGGCAGGGGGCGGGGAGCGACGGCTTCGCGCGGTGGTGGCGGCGTCTTCGGCTCCCTCGGCCACGGGAGCCCTTTTAACCTCCCCGCCCGGTAGCAGGGGGTGGGGAGGGATGGCTTGTATCTGACATAGATTCAAAAGTTTAAAATTTTAAAAGTTATACAGTAGTTATAAACATGAGGGGGGAAAGTGTCTGTATACAAATGCACATAATGAATACAGTATACATAAATATGGTATAAAATAGGATTACAAGTGCAAAGTAATAATCATCATAGCTGGTGTTTAACCTGTCCCCTATGCAGCCAGTTCTCTCTAATGCTCTGTACCCTGGTTGTCTTCCAAGCAAACCTGGCAACAGCAGCAGTCAGATCAGTGATTCTATCTGAGAGCATGGATCTAAACATTCAGCTCAATTTGAGGGAAGGCAGCAATAAGGTCATGTCTAAGGTTATCATAAAACTGGCATTCTAGAAGTACGTGTTCAGATGTCTCCACCTTCCTGGCCTGACAGATACATAAGGGTTCCTGAACAGGAACTTACTTAAATAACTCCTCTCTGAATACAAATGGCAACATGATAAAACGCAAGAGCGTGTGTGATTTCCTAAGCTCTGTGTTACTTAAACTGGATTAGATAAGGGCCTCATATTATTAGGTAGGGACATTTCATAGAGTGGACTATTAAGGGCCTCATATTATTAGGTAGGGACATTTCAAAGAGTGGACTATTTATTTTGTTTAAATCATATTGCCGATGGATATCCAATATCCTTTGTTTTATTATCTATTTTGCTCGAGCAGAGCCAAGAGAAATAACTAACTGCTTTGATGGGCCGTATGAAGGCAGTTTTTCTTTAAGAATAGATATCCACGGAGCTGCTGAGAGATCTGACACCATTAATTTCAGTAGACCTTTTGGGGAAAATAACAATTTTAACTAGTACATCAGCGAACATATCCATAACTTGGTCGGAGCAGTATACATTCCTGTTTCCTGCCTGGCTGCAGCATTAGAGATACTAGGCGGTATCTGGAGTATAGAACTCAAGATATTTGATTGGATCATGTCTAAGCTGGTGATGTTTGGTTATTTATTTATTTAGTATATTTTTATACCGCTTTCCTCACCTATTGGTGACCCAAAGTGGTTTACAGACAAAGATGGTAAATTACATAAAACTTAAGGCCCATGTCATGGGTAACAGCCACTTCCACTCCCCTGCAACCAGATGAGGGGAGGAGCTTAGGGGGCTCTGTGGCAGGGACGAAGGTGGAAAATGTCCTCCAGCCACAGAGCAATGGTCACTCCCACTCCCCTCCAACCGGCTGAGGGGAGGAGCTAAGGGGGCTCTGTGGCAGGGACGAAGGTGGAAAATGTCCTCCTGCCATGGAGCAATGGTCACTCCCACTCCCCTCCAACTGGCTGAGGGGAGGAGCTAAGGGGGCTCTGTGGCAGGGACGAAGGTGGAAAATGTCCTCCAACCACGGAGCAACAGTCACTCCTAATGTTAATGTTAGCACTTATGCAAAATGGAGCCCCATATGACATCTGTGTGAGAGGTTTTGCCATATAAAGTTTAAGAGCTGCCACAATGATGCACCTGCCTTTTTTCCAGTAAAATTTCTGGATTGTCCCTGCACTTTTCTGGCCATTGATTTCTCTGTGTGCAATATGGGAGTTTCTGTGGCCATTGGATTGGAAAATCACTCCAATATATTTGTAATGTTGAACCTGTTCTATGCAGTGAGAGTTTAAGTGCCAGACATAAGATTTGGGTTTATTAGCAAAAACCATTATCTTTGTTTTTGAGTGATTGATCTCCTGCTGGTTCAGTTGGCAATAAGTAGACAAAGAATGCAAGGCCCAACGCATCCCATTGGGAGATCTTAATAACATCACCACATCATTTCCATATAACAGTAATGATAAATGCTTATTAGCTAGTTTAGGTGGGTGGAGTACAAAGTATTCAAGTTGTGTTCAGGAATGGGGAAAAATTGTCAAATTTTCTTGCAAGTTTATTCATTTGTTCAACTTGGATCAGGATCTCCTGTGAACAGTCACTGACACAAAGTGACCAGGTGGAAAAATGCAAATTTCAGTGAAACTAGAATTCATAAATTATAATCTCTCCCTGTGAGTGTGTATGCAATCTGAGTTTGTTTCTTTGTTGAGGCAAAGAAAATTAGAGAAAATTAACAAATAAATGGTATAGCAAAGGATGTTTTTAGACTGTACTCTCTCAGATCTACCCAATCATTGCTTTTTTGCTATAAAGCAATGGGGGTGGCCTGGGGGTGGCCTGGGACTGTGCAGTTTGACCAATGGCTTCAAAGGTTTCTCTTTTCTCTGAAGGCACAGGGGGTAATTAAGCTTCAAACACCTGGATTCACCATCAGAAACTTTTTAGGGCAACTTAAATGGGTTGAAATGATCTTTGCTGGACGAACTCTGATCAGGGGACACCCGAATGAGGCTCCTTTCATGTCCCCAAGATCTTTCTCCACCAAAGTGGTCCCTATTTATCTACTTGCAATTCTTGCTTTTGAACTGCTAGGTTGGCAGCAGCTGGGACAGAGACGGGCGCTCCTTCCATCATGCAATACTTGGGTCTTGAACTGCTGAATTGCTGACCTTCCAGCTAACAAGGTGAACATCTTAACCACTGAGCCACCAAAGTCCCTAAAAATTCATTTGAGAATCCTCTGAGTTGAGTTTCTCCAGCAAGAATCCTTTCAACCTAGAATAATTTCTGACATGAAATTTACAGTTAATGTACACCTATATGAATCAATCGAATTTAAAGAGCAGCTGACTTGCCAAATCCCCATTGATTCAATGAATCTACTGCACTATGGTTACTTAGCTAAGCAACAGGATTTTGGAAACTGAACTCTAACCCTAAAGATAAAGACTCAAAGTATCACATAATTTGTTAGCCTTAAGTTCGATTGATTCAATGAGGTTTTGATATCCTAGCATTTGGACTCTGGCTATGCATGCACTGTCCTTTGTATGTCAGGGTTTCAGCCTTTGCAAACTCATGGACTACAGTACGCCAGGCTTCTCTGTCATCTGCCATCCTCTGGAGTCTGCCCAGATCTACAGGTATGCCCACTGCATCAACAATGCATCTAAGAATAGCACCGTGTGAAAAATTGTGTGAATAAAGTGGGTTGAATGTACAACAAAAGCCTCACCTTGATGAGCTCCCTCAAAGTCTGCTCATTCAAGACTTTGTTTGGCTGGGATGGATTATTCATCTGGATCCATCCAAGTTATTAAGCCAAATTGATGATACAGCAAGTATTAGAAGTGTCAAAAGAAGAGTGGCAACACTCTTGGATGAAAATTTATGTGGCAAAACAACATACGAAGAGCATCAAAAGAGGGAACAGGAAATAAACAACAAAGTTTGCTGTACCCCTCTTTTGTAAGGAAAAAATATTTATATGTAAGGAAACTGCCAAAAGAATATGGCTTAAATATTTAATCCACCAGACTTTTGTTTAAACACAAAGGGTCCCTTCTCCAGTTTGCAAGAGTTCTCCTGACTGGCTCTGATTGGTGGATTCTGCTTTCTTGATGCTGGAAACTTAAACTCTTAGCTCTTGCTGTCTTTTCTGCAACTCTTGATAATTAAACTAAAATATTTTTCTCTGTCATAAGGATCTAAGCTTTAAACTTTTGACACCATAACCTAAAGAATTAATATTTTTCTCCTTTCAAAAAGACATTGAAAAGTGATGGAAATTTAGCTCTTACAAGAACAAATATTTTGTTGGTGTAAGAAGTGATGGTTTTCCATTTCTTTCAAAAGCTACTTGTAAGAGGATTTAGAAACATTTTTATATACAGTTGGTTAGGAATATTCAACATTTCAGTCCGTTATCAATCCTAATTTGCCATCTTCTAAAGTAACAAATAGTAATGAAAAAGGGAGAACTGCAACAAGTTACTTTTTCAATACTGTAGCAATTAATGACAATGTACTTTTCAGAAACTGTAGTCACAGAAAGAGATTCACTGTGACATGATCACATGGTATGTTAGGAAATGGTACAAAGATTGCCAGAGGGACCACAAAATTGGACCTATTTGCACATTTTCCACTTATCTCTCCACTTAGTACTATACCAGAACACTATAATTCCAAAAAAAAAATCCTACTTCCATGGGCAAGTAAAAATTGCCCAAAGTAACTGGCTTACCAGATAACTGCATGTGTACTATGGTAAATTATCACCTTTGAAACAATCATTTGTAAAGCCTCAGTTTCCTGTGAGTGTCCACTTCAGAGTTAAGTTTGTCAAAACACCAGCACAGTGATGTGTTCTGAGTCTGCAAAATGTCTATGTGTTTTCTTTATGCACTACTAATGGTGCCATTTGGATTAGTTCACTTCTCTTCCATGGTGTTGTTATGTATGCATGTACAATGTTATTTTAAATATATGAATGTAACCAGTCCACAATCACAATGTATCTCAGCTGTTAAGGAACGCGAGCAAGCCGCCCATAGAGGGCAGCTGCGAGCGTTCAGCATCACATGGTCCACATTCCCCAAATCACAAACAGCTGCGGGAGTTTCCCCGCATGATCAAGGACTACGAAAACAACTACAAGAAGAGAGGCGTGACCTGGGCGAGGCCACGCCGGTAGCAGCCAATGAGCTACCGTGCAACGAGATTCAAATGCATTATGTTACTGTATATAATGAGATGTACCTCCGCCATTACACATGTTCATACTGACCATCAATGAATAAACCTGTGTTAGTCCTTCCTGCGACTCCTTCTTTGTCTCCCGTGCAAGACACTAAATTGGCGACGAGGGTGGGATTGATGGCGAATCCCAAAGTCAAGCCGTACCAGTTCGATGTCAGCGAACCCGAGCAGTGGGAGCTCTACAAGTGCCAGTTTCGGCACACGATGGAAGCTGCCGGTGTCGCCGCCGCCGCGAAAATGCGCTCACACTTCCTGTCCCAGGTGGGGCCGGCCGCGATGCGGATCTTGATGACCCTGGTGGCCCCCCGAAAGGTGGACGAAGTGCCCATCGACCGCATCTTGGAGAAGCTTCATGAGCATTTCCAACCGCCCGTTTCAATTTTCCCAGCCCGGGTCGCGTTCCATCGGCGAGACCAGCGCCCAGGCGAATCCGTGTCCGCCTACGCGGCGGCCCTCAGGCTGGCAGCGGTGCACTGCCAATGGGACGATCTGGACCAGGCCCTCCGAGACCGCATGTTGTGCGGTTTGAAGGACGAGGAGCTGCAGAGGCGCCTGATGACCCGCGACCACCGCCTCACGTTCAACAAGGTACTGCGGGAGGCCCAAGCAGCCGAGGAGGCCAGGAGTGGGGTCAGGCTGTTTAAATCCCGAGGGACTGCGTCCGAGAGGGCCAAGTCACCAGTGCAAGCGGCCTGGCGGACACCAGCGAAGATGGCCTGGCGGGCCCCCAAGCCGCCCGCCGGCTCACCAGCGACGTCTTAGGAGTCGTCCACAACGGCAGACCCCTGTTCCAGCAAGGACGACGACGTCCAGCGGATAAGGAAACGCGGGGAGAAGCACGAGACCCGCGACAGGCAAGACCGCCGCTGCGACGGTTGTGGGGCGCCCCACGACCGCACGAGGTGCCCGTTTCGTAAGGCCGAGTGCCACAACTGCAGCCGAAAGGGGCACATCGCCAGAGTTTGCAGGCGCGGGCGGACCGAGGACAAGGGTGGTCCAGGTCACCCCCGGGGACACCAGTGGAAGGCGACCGGCACCAGAAAGGTCTCAACCGGCTTCGACGAGGAAGGCGTCAACCGCGTGGGACTAGAGCACCGACGTTTTTTCGTTGAGATACAGTTACAGGGGCTCCCAGTGAGAATGGAGATAGACTCAGGGTCGTCCTATTCTATCCTATCCCAGAGAGAGTATATGTGCATTCCCCCAGAGGCGCGGCCCAAACTGCGGGCCTTGAGGTTAAAGTTGCGGGACGTACAGGGAAATGGGATCCCAGTGTTGGGGGTGGGAAAGTTCTAGGTAAAATTCAAGAACTATTCCGAGAGACTGCCCCTAGTCGTCCTCAAGGGGGGAAGATGCTGCCTTCTGGGAACACAGTGGTTTGCTCCCTTGGGAATCGAACTGTCCGGCATTAACGCCATCGAGACTGACCCAATGTGGGATGTGTGCAATGCACACCTGGACATTTTCAAAAAAGGGCTCGGGACGTACAGGGGCCCCCCAGTCTCCTTTGAACTGGACCCAGAAATCCGGCCCATCCGCCTCAAGCCAAGGAGAGTGCCCTTCGCCCTAAAGGACAAGATCAAGGCGGAACTGGACAAGCTGGTGGGGCAGGGGATTTTGGTTCCAGTTGACTCGGCAGAATGGGAAACGCCGATTGTCACGGCCCTTAAATCAAACGGGGAGGTCAGGATTTGTGCGGACTATAAATGTACGATTAATAAGGCCATTCGGCCAAATGCATATCCGGTGCCCGTGGTCAGCCATCTACTGGCCACATTACATGGGGGGAGGTGTTTCGCCAAGCTAGATTTAGCGCAGGCATACCAGCAACTCTCGGTAATCCCAGCTGCCGCCGCCGCGCAGACAATTATAACGCACAAGGGGGCCTTTAAGATGACGCGCCTTCAGTTTGGCGTGAATTCGGCCCCCGGGATTTTCCAGGCCCTCGTGGAACGCCTATTAAAGGGACTCCCAGGTGTCCTCCCCTACTTCGACGATGTCCTGATAACAGCGGGGAGCGAGGCAGAGCTAGCTAGGAGGTTAGATGGGGTCCTCTCGGTTTTCGAAAAAGTGGGGCTTCGCCTACGAAAGGACAAATGCGTGTTTTTCGCAAGAGAGGTCGAGTTCCTCGGGTTTAAGGTAACCCCAGAGGGAATTCGGCCCTTGGAGTCCAAGGTTGCGGCTGTAAAGAACGCCCCTCGCCCCACCGCAAAGCCAGAGTTGCAGTCTTTCCTAGGGCTCCTCAATTTTTATCACTCATTCCTGCCTAGGAAGGCATCGGTCGCGGAGCCACTGCACGAGCTACTAAAAAAGGACGCGGCTTGGCGGTGGGGGGACAGGCAGGAGAAAGCATTCATAGAGCTAAAGTCACTCCTTTCTTCGAATGCCGTCCTGACTCACTTCGATCCGAGAAAGCCAGTGGTTCTAGTATGTGATGCGTCCCCGGTGGGGGTGGGGGCGGTCCTATGCCACGTGCTAGAGAACGGGCGGGAGGCCCCGGTAGTGTACTATTCAAGGTCCCTTTCAAAAGCTGAGCGCAATTACGCGCAAACGGATAGGGAGGCCCTGGCCATAATCGCGGGAACGAAAAAGTTCCATGACTTTTTGTATGGCCGCGAGTTTACGGTGGTGACAGATCACAAGCCGCTTCTGGGGATCTTCACTACCGGCAAACCGACCCCCCAAATCTTATCCCCCAGGATGCTACGTTGGGCCATATTCCTCAACGCTTACCAGTACGAGCTAATTTACCGCCCAGGGAAGGAGATCTCCCATGCAGACGCACTGTCCCAATCCCCTCTCCCTTGCCTAGGAGACCCCGCATGCGAGGTGGTGCAGGACCACCAAGTCCTGCTGATCGAGTCCCTCGACTCACCCCCCCATTGTTCCGGCCGACCTCGCCAAGGCCATGGCGGCCGACAAGATCCTGGCCCAAGTCAGCTCCTGGGTTAGAAAAGGGTGGCCCACTACTACCCCAGATGAGGAATTCAAGCCGTTTTGCAGCTCTCCCTGGAAAGGGGCTGCTTACTCTGGGGACAGCGGGTAGTCATCCCAGAGAAGTTAAGAGCGAGGGTACTGAAGCTACTGCACACTAGTCACCCAGGGATTGTGCGCTCCAAGGCACTAGCCAGGAGTTTCGTTTGGTGGCCCCAAATAGACGCGGATATAGAACGGTTAGTGGGCACGTGCGAGAGCTGCCAGAGCTCTCGGCCCGAGGAGTCCAGGCTGCCCCACAGGGAATGGGACACGGCCCGTGGGCCATGGTCCAGGATTCATGTCGACTTCGCGGGGCCTTTCCGTGGGGCCACGTTCCTACTGGTAGTCGACTCCTACTCCAAGTGGTTGGAGGTAATCCCTATGAGCAGCACCTCCTCCGCGGCGACCATTAGGCAGTTGCGCAAGCTTTTTGCCTGCTTCGGCCTGCCAGACGTTCTCGTGAGCGACAACGCGAGTACCTTCACGTCTGCAGAGTTCAAAACTTTCATAGAGAGGAACGCAATCAGGCACATCACAGCTGCCCCTTCCCACCCCGCCACAAACGGTCAGGTAGAGCGCCAAGTGCGCACTACGAAAGACGCACTGCGGCGCATGGGTCCCGGTGAGTTGAACCTGCACCTGTGCCAGTTCCTCATCTGTTACAGGACAACCCCCTTAGCTTCAGGTTTTTTCCCGGCCGAACTCCTCATGAGGAGGCGCCCGGTAACACTGTTTGACCGGATGGATCCGTCCAGGGTGGAGGATGAAGGGAGAAATATAAGTATAGGGGGAGGGAGCTCCAAAAGTTTTGCGATAGGGGACCCGGTTCACTGCAGAAACTACGCGGCCTCAGGACCAGCGTGGGTACCGGGAACAATCGTGGAGCAAACGGGGCCGGTATCCTACAGGGTCGAAACCAGTTCAGGTCTACTTTGGAGAAGACACGCCGACCAACTCAGAAGGCGAGTCACAGGGGAGGGGGCATCAGCGTTAGGGTCCTCCCCCACCCGCATTACCCAAGGGGGAGACACGGCGGAACCCGCGGATACAAATGCGTATCCTGGGTTCCCAACCACAGAGGAGGATACTTTGAAAGAGAGGGATCAGTTTGGTGATGATTATGATTTTCCGTACCAGGGGGAGTTAGCGGAGTGGTCCCCCACCCGTCCTAGTGAGAAGAGGGGTTTCAGTTCAGCCTCTGGTACCTCCAGCCCCCCCAGTTCTTGCATACTAGAGTACACCATAGCTCCGGCCCCTAAAAGACAGGCAGCCGGCGGGAGCTCACCCGCCGCAATCTCCCGAACTCCCGAGCAGGCAGCAGGAGATGGCGGGACCGCGAGGGCATCCTCGTCGGTCCCGAGGTTCGTGCTGGGAGGGTCCCCCGGTTCCTCGGGCCATAGACAGGGGTTCACGTCCCAGCTGTTCATTCCATTCCCGTCCCCCAAGGCAAGGGTGTTGCAGACTCCCCACAGAACCACTAATGAGTCTCCATTTTCCGTTGCAGGACGAGACTCTGCGGAACCAGGGGCCACAGGCTCCCCTGTATTAGGTCAGGCGGCCGCACGCCCCAGGCGCACGTGCGGCAAGCCACAATGGTTGAGGGACTTCGTCCCATCCTAGGGGGGAGGGATGTTATGTATGCATGTACAATGTTATTTTAAATATATGAATGTAACCAGTCCACAATCACAATGTATCTCAGCTGTTAAGGAACGCGAGCAAGCCGCCCATAGAGGGCAGCTGCGAGCGTTCAGTCTCACATGGTCCACATTCCCCAAATCACGAACAGCCGCGGGAGTTTCCCCGCATGATCAAGGACTACAGAAAACAACTACAAGAAGAGAGGCGTGACCTGGGCGAGGCCACGCCGGTAGCAGCCAATGAGCTACCGTGCAACGAGATTCAAATGCATTATGTTACTGTATATAATGAGATGTACCTCCGCCATTACACATGTTCATACTGACCATCAATGAATAAACCTGTGTTAGTCCTTCCTGCGACTCCTTCTTTGTCTCCCGTGCAAGACACTAAAGGTGTCTTCCTCCACCATTCCAAATTGTTTTTATTAAGCTCCTCTTACATTTGCCTCCATACTCTCCTGTTCCCTTCCACCATTCTTTATATATATATTTTTCTTTAACTCCAAATTCTTTATATTCTTATGCCATCAGAACTCTGTAATGAATTAAAATGGAGCCTGTGTGTGGGATCCGCACACATAATTGGCATACTGTCCCTGAAAGAACCACAGCTTGGGGTACACTCCTTGGAGCCTGGTTCCAAGGGGACAGAAATTAGGGAGCGGATTAATAGTCATAGTTTAATTCACTGATCACTGACCTGGCAGGCAGTTCGGACAGTAGAGGGCAAAAAGATCACTGGGTGATGAACCCGATAAGCATGTAATGGGTAATCTTGCCTCCGCAGAGACTCTGAGCCCAAGAGTCAATTTAGGCAGATGTTTACTCCCGATAGCAGTAAACAATGCATGTCCCCCTGGTAGTAAATTAGATAGATAAGGAACTTTCTCCAGTGAAGTCACACTTGATGAGTAACTTGTGTAATCTTAAAGTGCAGACTTGCAGTTTTCCTGTAATGGCCACGCGCAACTTATGCACGCGGTCGAGCTAGGCAGAGTATAAAGATTAGAGCCTTCTGATCAATAAACGCTGGTCTTCGCTCCATCTTGCCTCGTGTGTCTTTACTTGACCAGTCTCCTCCGGGACCTTCCAGCCCGTATCAGTTAAATTAGTTATTTGTTCCCTGAGCAGGTGTCATGGTAGCACAGCACCATGGAACCACAAGTTATTCAATATGGAGTTTCTTAGGTTTAGAATCAGCTGTATTAGCTAGAGTTTTGCAGAAATGCAAGGCCTGTTCTTTCTCTGCTATCCTTATCAGCAGGTGCAGCCATGGAGACCTAGTCAAGGCCTCTAGGCCTGTGTTTTGTCTTGCTGAGGAGGACTGGAATGTCTGTCTGCATCAACATCCTGATCATGGAAACAACAAGACTTTGTTTTGGTAACAGGGGAACATTTACCTATACCGTTTGTTTCAATTGGCTGTATGATAATTTAGTGGCCCAGGAACCTTGTTCTATGTTTATTTATTTTATTTTTTATAATTCAAATTTCTATGTTCTATTTCTATATTACAGGCACATGAGAATGTGAGTTAGTTCGAGTTTGAGTTAGAGCTTGAGTGAGATCATTCAAGAGTGCAGGCGTTGATTCCTAGCCACTAGGGAGTTCATGCTTCTCTAAGTCTTCAAAATGATAAATTAGAAGTCAGTCAGATTACTTTTCTTTTATGGGGGAAACCTGAGTGTGAATTTTCCTGTAACTTTTGATTAGAAATGTGCTTTTTGGATTTATCTGTATCCTGTATCCATATGAACTGTAACCTTTTCAATATGCTTCAAGAACAATAAACAACCTATCTTCAATACATTGTGTGATTATAAGACAAAGAGTTTAGCCTGGGAGAACTGAACTAAGGCTGATGGGCAGTGTATGTTGTGCTTTAATTGGTGAAAGATCCAGGAAGAGGTTTTTGTTGTTGTTCAGTCGCACAGTCGATTCCGACTCTTTGCGACCCCATGGACCATTTTCCTCCAGGCACCTCTATCCTCCACCATTCTCCTCAGCCCACCAAGCTCTGTGCCCATTGTGTCCACAATACCATCTATCCATCTCATCTTTGGATGCCCCCTTCTTCTCTTTCCCTCCACCTTTCCCAGCATCAAGGCCTTCTCAAGTGAGTCCTCCCTTCTCATTTGATGTCCAAAGTACTTTAACTTCATCTTCACTATTTGTCCCTCCAATGAACAGTCAGGATTGATTTCTTCCAGTATTGACCTATTTGTTCTCTTTGCTGTCCAAGGGACTCTCAAGACTCTCCTCCAACACACATCTCAAAGGCATCTATTCTTCTGCGCTCAGCCTTCCTAATGGTCCAGCACTCACACCCATACATTACCACTGGGAATACCATTGCTTTGACTATGTGAATTTTTGTTTTCAAGGTGATGTCTCTGCTTTTCACTATATTTCCCAGGTTTCTCATTGCTTGTCTCCCCATAATCAGTCATCTTTTTATTTCATGGCTACAGTCGCCATCTGCAGTGATCTTAGATCCCAGGAAAGTAAAATCTGTCACTGCTTCTACTTCTTCCCCATCTATTTTCCAGGGACTGATCGGACCTGTTGCCATTATCTTGGTTTTCTTGATATTAAGTCTCAAGCCAGCTTTTGCACTCTCCTCCTTCAATCCAATCAAGAGGTTTTTTAGGTCTTCCTCACTTTCTGCCATTAGGGTGGTATCGTCTGCATATCTCAAATTGTTGATGTTTCTCACAGCAATTTTGATCTCATATTGTGATTCCTCGATCCCTGCATTGCACATTATGTGCTCTGTGTATAGATTGAATAAGCAGGGTGATAAAATTTAGCCTTGTCTTACTCCTTTTCCTATTCCAAACCACTCTGTCATTCCGTGTTCTGTCCTAACTGTTGCTTCTTGGTTCGTGTACAGATTTCTCATGAGGCATATGAGGTCTTCTGGTATTCCCATCTCTTTAATTACTTGCCACATTTTGTTGTGGTCCACACAGTCAAAAGCCTTGGCGTAGTCTATAAAACAAAAGTAGACTTGTTTCTGGTATTCTTTTGTTTTCTCCATGATCCAACGTATGTTGGCAATGTGGTCTCTATTCCCCCTGCCTCTTCTGAAACTGGCCTGCACCTCTGGTAGTTCTCTCTCCACATGTTGTTGAAGTCTTTAGTGTTTAGGAATCAAGACAATAGAAGCAGCTGTAAACTAGCCTAACACATCTTTATTGCATGGAGTACAGCATGAACATGAGGTAATGGCGGACAAACAGCTCCTTTTATGCAGTGGTTATACATTTGAATGTGACTCCTCGATAGCGCATTGGCTACTATCCATGTGACGTCATCCTTAGTCACGCCCTTCTTGTCCAGGTGAGGTGAGGGCGGGAATCTTTCCTGTGCAGCTGAAGGTATTTGAGGAATGTGTACCATGTGAGCTGAACGCTCGCTATTTCCCCCTAGTGGTCACTAGCTCATGTTCTATTGTGGTTTGTTACATTGATTCTATTGCAAGATACAGCTTGTTACATTCGCTCATTCATGTGTTTACAGATTGTTACACTCACTCATTTGTGTGGTTACAATTACATTCGATACACAACAAAGTCTATCCTGTATTATCTTGAGCATCACCTTGCTGGCATGTGGGATGAGCGTAATTGTTCGGTAATTTGAGCATTCTTTGGCATTGCCTTTTTTGGGGATTGGAACGTACACTGATCTTTTCCAATCCTGTGGCCACTGCTTTGTTTTCCAAATTTGCTGGCATATTGAATGCAGTAGTTTGATTCCATCATCTTTTAGGGCTTTGAAAAATTCAACTGGGATGCCATCATTTCCACTAGCTTTATTGTTTGCAGTGCTTTTAGGGCCTCTCTGACTTCACTCTCCAGAATGTCTGGTTCAAGTTCAAATTTCTCATTATTGTTATTATCAGGAGTGTTGAGGTCCTTTTTGTAGAGTTCCTCTGTGTACTCTTGCCATCTTTTTTTATCTCTTCTGCTTCAGCTAACTCTTTCCCATCTTTGTCCCTTATCATGTTCATTTTTGCTTTAAATGTTCCCTTGATTTCCCCAATTTTTTTGAAAAGATCTCTAGCCCTGCCTCTTTTGTTGTTTTTCTCCATTTCTTTGCACTGTTCATTCTGGTATTTTTCCTTATCTCTCCTTGCTTTTCTTTGAAATTCTGTATTCAGGTGGTTGTATTTTTTTCTTTCTCCTTGGACTTTTGCATTCCTTCTTTCCTCTGCTATTTTAAGAGCCTCATCAGACAACCACTTTGCTTTCTTACACTTCTTTTCTTTTGGTATGGTTTCTCTTGCTGCCTCCTGCATGATGTCCCACGTCTCTGTCCATAATTCTTCTGGTACTCTGTCTATCAGGTACAGGACATTAAATCTGTTCATGACCTCCACCGTGTATTCTTTAAGGATGTTGTGTAGGTCATATCTGTCTGGTCTAATTGTTTTCCCCATTTTCTTTAGTCTAAGCCTGAATTTTGTGATCAGTAGGTTGTGATCTGAGCCACAATCTGCTCCAGGTCTTGTTTTTGCTGACTGAATGGAGGTTCTCCATCTTTGACTGCAGAGTATGTAATCAATCTGATTTCGATGCTGGCCATCTGGTGATGTCCATCTGTAAAGTCGCCTCTTGTGTTGCTGGAAGAGGGTGTTTGCTATGACTAGTGCATTCTCTTGGTATCAATCTTTGCCCTGCTTCATTCTGTGTTCCAAGACCGAACTTGCCTGTTATTCCATTTACTTTTTGATTTCCTACTTTGGCATTCCAATATCCTAAGATAATGTGGACATCATTTCTTGGTATCTGTTCTATGAGGTGTTGTAGGTCCTCATAGAACTGGTCAACTGTGGCTTCATCTGCACTAGTGGTTGGTGCATAGACTTGGATTACAGTGATATTGAAAGGTTTGCCTTGGATTCTGACTGACATCATTCTATCATTTTTGATGTTGTATCCCATTACTGCTTTCCTCACTCTTTTGTTGACAATTATGGCTACTCCATTTTTTTCTGAGGTTTTCTTGCCCACAGTAGTAGATATGATGGTTTCCAGAGCTGAATTCACCCATCCCTGTCCATTTTAATTCACTGATGCCCAGGATGTCAATGCTTATTCTTTCCATCTCGTTTTTAACCACTTCCAGTTTTCCTTGATTCATAGACCTCACATTCCATGTCCCTATGCAGTATTGTTCCCTGCAACACTGTATTTCTCCTCCCCCTTTTGTATCCTTCCCCTTTTTCAGATCTGCTGTGCTGAGCATCCCCTTGTTTTGCCTTTTGTTTTGGTCCATAGAGTGTACCAAAGAGGTGGGATGACAGAAAAAAAGATGGGTTTTGTTATATTGGAATGGGAATAAGCACCATGACTATTTTTGCCATGATGCTGTTTTACCTGTATGTGTAGCATGGGCTCCCCATCAAGAAAGAATATGCTTGTGAGTAAACAGGAGAAAATGTAATCAAATGTGTTAGTTGGCTAGACCAGGAAATATAGCTAGCTATGTCTTTTCTTGTTTTATTTTGGGAAAGGGGCATGTAAAAAAGTTCCTTTTTTAATATTTTGTACATGATCCTGAACTTTTCTATTTTTTCATCTAAATAACCCTGATTGAAACTGAAGACATTGTATTTATTACATAGAGCTTAAGCTGGTGGGAAAATTCCAGTTCCTTTATTTCTTTATTGGCAATGCTACAATTAAGCTAATTCACACTACATGTACAACCTGACTGACTGGTTTGTAAGCATAAAAAGTCAGTGATTGAAACCTACCATAGATTTCTCTAGCCAGAAGCAGGACACAGCTACTCTGAAGAAGCACAAAGGTAGTGTGGGCTTCCTGAATGGGTATAGATGTCTGGAAGGTGGAACAAGTCTTATGATAGTGGGATAATTAAGGTGTATTATCCTTACAAACTCTTTCAGAGTGAAGAAATTTTTCTTAACAATACCTGTTCAAAGCAACAAAGAATGCCAGTTTCCTTGATATGAGTTCCATCATTATTGTAAAGGAGCTAGTGTTTTTATCAGCCTCTATAATAGCAGTTCTATCTGGAGACATTAGGAAGGAGGACTGTTCCACCCCATAAATCTGTTTGCAGAAAGATTAATTTTTCTCTTTAGGTCTTCCCTTTAAAAACTCATTCCTCTAAATCTGCTGTTTGGTTGGTTGCTTCATCTCAATGTAATGTTCTTAGCCCCCCCCCCCCCTTCCCTCTCTTCTTATCCTTTTCTTCTGAATTTCTGATCAGGCACCTTGCTTATCTTTATCTGTTTAATAAAAATAGAAATGATAGAACCCTTATGGTTCCCCTTGCTGAGAAAAAGTAGTTATTTGTGCCACAGATCATTAACACAATTTGGCTTTACATAAGGTGTTATATACAAGTGCATTTTGACATGAAATGTGCAGTTGAGAAAAACTTTGCAGTTGTAGAATTACAGGTAAAAATTTCATAAGGTTTAGGAAGTGCTTGGTACCCTTGTTTAAATTAATTTGTCTGAACCATGTTAAATGAATGGCTTCTTTCTGTGTCCCAAACCTCCTCCTCTTCACCTTCCTTAGTATGGAGCTGATTTGCAGGTCCTGGAGACTACCATATGCAATGTAATGCAACCACTCTGCCTTAAAGTTTTTGCAGGGTGGGAATCCAATAGGGCTTTTGAGCATTTTGGAAAACTCTGCTTTTCAAAAAATCCTGGCTCACATGGTATGGGTGTTTGCAGTTAAGCCCTGGTGATCACATACAGCCTGAGGTCATAAGGTTAGATCTTCTCTGGTAAAGAAATTCACAAGTTGTGTCAACTCATATTTATAACTACTTTTTAAAGGACAATTTTTATACTTTAAAAAAGTTTTGATGGTTCCAAAGCAACAGAGAACTCTGCCAAAGACAGTAAAAATAATAGATGTATGACATAGGAAAAGAGAGATTTTTGTTTACTGAATGACAATTAGGCTCAGTGAGTACTTAGTCAAAATCAAATTTCTGTTAAATAGGCCCCCAAGAAATCAATTGTAACCAGCAGTTAATGATGAGCTTGAAAACAGCTTGAGGCAAAGCCAAGGGCAGTTGAAACTCTGACAAATTAGTTGTTAACTGTGCTAATGACTGATTTTGGGGTGATTATTGCTATTATAAACAGTAATCAATCCAGGTTTACCACTGTGTCTTGGAAGATGTTCGCAGCCAAAAATATGCAGCTTTGCACTTCATTCTAGTTAATATGATAATCTGAATATTACACACCACTCAATTCCCCTCTTAACTTCCCCAAATGCAGGTTATATGGAAATTAGGCATACAGTGTTTCATTATTAATTCACAATATAGTGTACTGTAACAAGTCCCAAAGCCCAGAGACTTGCCAATATGCTGCTGTGATGTATAGGATGCTGTCTTCGGCCCATTTAGTTCATAACACAGACTTATGATAGTCAAAAGGGAGTTTTTAGAATAAGTGGGTTGAAGATTATGGATACAGGAAATTAGCATTAGCAGCAAGGGACAGTTTCTGGATAGAATTCAATGCTGTTTTATAACCAGATTATACTCAGGTTCCTTTTGTCTCATCCACTGCAAAACCTGAAGCCAGGTTATGTCATCTTCTCATGTTATCGCAGCATGGAAGCCATTTACAGCAATTACACTGGCTTAAAGAGTGTTAGAAATTGCAATGTTGTCAGTGAGAAGGGAATTTTGAATCCTTCAGTCACAGATAGTTGTCTTGCAAATGGATCTATTTTTCACAACCCAAGTGAACACATCATTCCACAGGGTGTAGGAGGCTATTTTGTTATCCCTTTGTCCTCAGACTTCAAACAAGAAGGAAAATGAATGATATTCCTTTGAATGGGTTACGACAATTGGTATAGCATGTACCAAATTGTTATGAAATCCAGAAGCATTGTTTTTCCCCCATTCAGTCATCATGGTTTGGAGAGTTTCCAAATTAATTATGTCCAGATGAGTAAAAGCAGGCACACTCTTATGTAGTTTGAAATTGTGCCCAAGCCAGACTTCAATCCTCCAAAATGATTAAGCATTAAACTTCTGAAGAAAAAGCAACCACAGCTCTTTATCTGCCCCCATGGTCATTGCTTCCCTACATCTGTGCAGTCTGGTGGACAGCTATTGATGGTCTTAGGAAAGGGGAATTGAGTTTGCTCTCAAGCTGTTGCAGCTCCCTAAAAAAAAAATGCACCTCTATAGGGCCTTCTCAAACTTATCCCTACATTCTGCTGACTTCTCACCTGACAATTTACAAGTTTCCTGTGAAATATCAATTTCGATATTCAAAAAAGTAAGCACTAGAATAGGTCCCCATGACTTTTGCATTAATAAAGGGATCAGTAATCCACTTGCTACCACCTAAAACTACTAAGCAAATAAGACTGTGCCCACACTAAGCAGAAAATTACATCAAATAATCATCCAATTAATGAGCTGCAGATATAAGTCTGCTTTTCCTGCACTTGGCTTTCTAAACTAAAACTTTCAAAAGCAACACGTGACACAGAACAGCCTAAGGGAAGTTCATAAAAATCTGACTTTTACATGAAAAACCCAACAGCTCATGATTATCAGGGTGGATTGACAGCAAAAGGAAAGCTGATTTAACACAATTTCTTCTTGCATGGACCTAGCAACTATAGTTGCTGTTCATCCCATCTGAGTGTTGGATTGATGGCCAACTTCATAATAAAATACGCATTGTATAAAAACCCCACAGGCCCCACATAATCCGCATACACCAAATATACTAATTCCAGGCACTGAAAAAGTGAGAACACACTCAATGGCTGCTGTTTTCAATCTTGAACTTCAGCATAGACCAAAAATCCCAGCAACCGACTGTACCATTTCTGCTTGATCTTGTGAAATGTAAGCCTGTCCTTATCATTATTCACCCCCTTATCTCTATTCTTATTTTTGACCTCCTGGAAAAGTAAAATAAACAGTTCAAATAAACAGTTCAACATACTTCCATGTCTAAAACATCTCATTTATAGCCAGGAGGCAGGCATTGAGAAGCTCTCCCATCAGTGGGCCCTTCAAATCACCTGGCAGATCAGAGCAGCTCAAACTAACATTCTCTAGTTTGCCATCGCTCGGCTCCTTCCTGACAGTCACTTTCCAAAACTGAACGTTGAGCAGAAATATCATCAGTAGTCAGGAAAAGCTCTTTGACATGCATAGGTTTCACACAGCAAGAGATCTACACCATCCTACCTCCATAAGGATCTTTTTCTGCCCTCCAAAGAATTAAAGCCTGACCAGAATGCCACTAAAATGAAGACTACTGTTTTCATCAGATGAGGAGAATGCAGGGCATGAATGCCTATGTGCAGACCTCTTAGCAGCCTGGTTTCCCTTGAACTTCTGCTGTCCCTTCTCAAGGGGACATATTGCAAACTCTGAAGTCCACTGTTTAAACTTAACTAAATAACACTACCAGAAGGTAGAGGGGAGTAGACTTCCAAAGTCCAAACAAACCCACAACACCTCCAACCAGGCCTTCAAATGGCTCATCCCTAGACCACACCCTAAGATTTACCTCCCCTCTTTCCCAAGAGAAGAGAGAGCAAATGAAAGCTGCATTCCAGGTAGTGAGAGGGCTGTTGGCCTCAGGGCCCATTGAATGAATGCTTCCTTGATAAGGTATGATGTCATTGCCAGCCTCCCTGCATCCAACACACAGGTCCCCTATGCATGGGGCACACTACAACAAAAGAGAAGTGTGGCCTGGGCCCCCAAACAAACAACCAGGCCAGGCCAGGTCCAATATAGACACTATGTTATTGGCCAGTTGCAGGGCAGTTGAGGAAGAAAAGCATTCACTCTACCACTCTACCACTGACAAGATCCTACACTGAGGCTTCTTGCCAAGACATGAGATCTATGCAGGCTTCAAGAACAAAAATACCAAACAAGACCACACAGTATTTAGATCAGCCTGTAATCTGCACAGCCCTTCTCTGGGATGGAGAGGGCTTTTCATAGCTTCCTGACTCCACTGGTGATGTTGTCAAATTGGTTGATGCTTTGTCTTAGAGCAGGGGTGTCCAAACCAAGGCCCGAAGCCCAGATCTGGCCCCCAGTGCCAGTTTATCTGGCCCATGCTACCCTTGTTGCTCCTGGAAGTGGAAGTAAAATGCACCCATACGGGTACATTTTACTTCTGCTTCCAGGAGTGACAAGGGCAGCATGGGCTGGATGAATTGGCATTGGGGACAGACCTGGCCCATGAGCCATAGTTTGAGCACTCCTGGTTTAAGCAGAGAAAATGGCACCTAAAATCTATCTCATCATGTTGCAAAACAGATTGCAAGACACGTTTTACTTCCACTTCTGGTAGGAGGAACCACAAGACTGGCCCACTGAACCACTTGACTGGCCCACTGAACCATGTGATTGGCCTGTGGCCCAAAAAGTTTGGGCACCCCTGTCAGAGAGTCTTCTGCCTGCCTCCTGCTTAGAGTCAGGCTAATAAATGTTGCCTTTCCAGCCCTTATTGCTTTATTTTGTATGGTGTGCAATTGCTCTTTGTTAATATTTGATGATCCTGATGACTTGTAAGATAGTTGACGGGCATTTTAACAATATGAGAGAAGCAGTAAAAACAAATTGCTGCTTTGATTTCTCACCATGAGCTGGGTTTTTCAGAAGGAATATATGTGCAGTAAATCAACATATTTTGACTGCTACTAAGAAACACTCCATGTACCAAATGTTCTGTGAAGTAGAGAGCACAAGCATGCAGAATATGAAAAATCAACACTGTTAATAAAAACAACAAAAAATCATGTTACAAATAACTTGGCAGCACAAAAAAGATTTCCCCAAGAGAAGGCCGGGGAGTGAGAATGAAAGCGCGGCTCCAAAATGGCCGCCACACTCCTTGCAGGCCCCCCCACCCGGACTCAGACATCCAGGTGAGTTAGGGGGCATGGCCACCCCTCTATAAAAGGGGTGGCCACGAGGCAGCCGAGCTGCCATTTTAAAATAGCAACGGAGAGGAGAAGTTTTCTCCGTTGCTGTTCCTTTGACTCTTCGGCTCTTTAGCCCTTACTCTTTCCCGGCTGGGGAAGGAAGGATTCGCACAGAGCCTTTGGCTTGCTGCCTGCTCTGTGTTTTTTGCGCTAGGTTGATCCCTGGAAAGGGATCCTGCTCTTTCTAACAGATATGCCTCCCAAACGGAAGGCCCCGGCGACGAAACCATGGCCAAAGGGGAGGACTTTTACGGGCCCTGCGCAGGGCGGTGGGCAGCCCTCAGGTCGGAGGACCAGGGCTGCGCCCCCGCGGCAGGGCACTACCCCAGCTTTACCCACCGATACCAGTGGGGCGATGCAGGTTTGTGCTTGGCCCTCGGCTGGCCGGCCTCTGGCCGGCCCTTCAGGGGCTTCGGCCCTCGGCCCGCAGTTGCCGGCCATGGGTCAGGACAGCAGGGGAGGGCCTGGTGCGAGTGCACAGCACGTTCCCCCTCCGGCCCCTCATGGGCCGGAGTTTTGGGCATGGCCCTATTCGGGCCCAGGCTCTCACTTTGGGGTTCCTGGTCAAACGCCTAGTGGGCCGTCCGGCCCACCCGGCCCACTTTATACTGGGGGATCTGTGGCAGTGGATGCGTTGCTAACGCGTTTAGCTCTGCTTGAGGCATCCTTGGGGATTGCACACAACCCCATGGGAGGGGGCCCTTCTCTCTCTGCTGGGGGCCCTTTGGGTCCACCGGCTACCTCGACGGCTGCCACACTGCAACAGGTGGCCAGCCCGGTTGAGCTGCTTGAGACGCTCCGGCCTGCGCCTGCCGGTGTCTCGCAGCTCCCTGTTCGTCCAGAGCTACAGCCGGGGAGTGGTCAGGTGTGGCCCCAGAGCTCGATTCCGGTCGCGAGCTCCGACGCCTGCCATGGGCCGGAACCCCCAGTGGGGGCGGCTCACGGGGGTGCACCTAGTGAGTATCAGGTTCAAGTTAATGCACCTACATCACAGTCCACTTCCGGTGGTGGGGTTCAGTGGCCATGGCCTCGGCAAGTCGAGGCGAGTGGGCATCAGTTGCCAGCCTATCCCAGTGCCCCTTGGTTCCATGCTGGCACAACATTGGGGGTGGGGGTTTCTGCCCCCGGGGCAGTACCGGGCAACGCAGGGGCTGTCCAGGTTCCGCTGCGTATGCCCCGTGTACCTAATGTGCTGGTGACGGCCTTGCCGACGGCTGGTTATTCTTTGCCCCTTGGTGATCATTTGTCCCAAGTCACGAGGGAAAAGATTTGGTGGGGGGAGTACGTGGATATATTCTCCCTATTGAACCATGAGCCCACTAAGGAGGAGAGAGAGGGACAGGACGACAGAGACAAAGAACTGTCCCGCCATCGTAAGCCACCACGCACCTGGGCCAACTGGCTGCCCGCATATCTTATTTATATGGCGGTGTACCTTAGGGCCCGGCCTGACCTGGCCATTCCTATGGTCCAATATTTGGACAATATTTACAGGGCGATGGTGGATTTTCCTGGCCCATCGTGGTTGGCTTACGATGAGGAATTTAGAATGAGGGTGCCCTTGCACCCGGAGATGAGATGGGATGAGCCCTGTCAGAAATTGTGGCATGGGTGTCCGGCGCCTGGGGATAGGTACCATTGTGGCCATGCCGTGCAGCGAGCTGCTCCAACACAGGCTCCCCGCCAGCCGGCAAGGCAGGGGGTTCCAGCCCGCTTGCTGTGTTGGAGCTTCTCGGCTAATGGCGTGTGCAATAAGCGGCAGTGCCAATACAAACACGAGTGTCCCTCTTGCACTGGCCCCCATGCCGCCGCGGCGTGCCCACGGGCCGGTGGGTCATGGGGCAGAGGTAGAGGTGGACAGGGAGCGGGCAGAGCTTCTGCTGATGGAGCTAGCCAGACAAAAGGCCCCCTCCCCAGTTAATGTGTATATGTTGGAGCGATGGCTCTCAACTTATCCGAGGAGAGAGGATGCGAGGTACCTCCTGGAGGGTTTTCAGTGGGGCTTCCGTATCCCATTCAAAGGAGTGCGGGGACCCCAAGACGCACCCAATTTACTGTCCCTGAAGGGTAGGGAGGAGGTGGCTGCCCTGAGTATTGCCAAAGAGGTAGAGGCCAAGAGGGTAGCTGGCCCCTTTTCTGTACCACCCTTCCCCAACCTGAAGGTCTCCCCTCTGGGGTTGGTACCCAAAAAGGCCCCGGGGGAATTTCGTTGAATCCACCATTTATCGTACCCGGCGGGTTATTCTGTCAATTACGCTATTCCTGATGACCTTTGTTCGGTCAGGTATATGTCTTTTGACCAAGCCCTGCGAATGGTGCGCTCTTGTGGTCCTGGTGCCCTCCTGGCAAAATGTGACATTAAATCGGCATTCCGATTGTTGCCAGTGCACCCGGGGGACTTTGAATTATTGGGTTTTAGATTCCAAGGGAAGTTTTATGTAGATAAGGCCATGCCTTTTGGCTGCTCTATATCCTGTTCAGCATTTGAACATTTTAGCACTTTCCTTCAGTGGGCCTTTGTTCGCAGGTCCGGGTCTCGGTCTGTAGCCCATTACCTCGATGACTTTTTGTTCGGGGGTGAACGGGGCTTGGACACGTGCACGCGTCACCTCACCACATTTCAGACGCTAATGCAGGAACTGGGTGTCCCTTTAGCGCCCGAAAAGACCGAGGGCCCATCAACTACGCTCACATTTCTGGGTATTGAAATTGACACGGTCGCACAGGCATCCCGGTTACCCATTGATAAGGTCACACGGTTCTCCGCGATGGTTTTGGCCTTGCTAGCCAAATGTAAAGTGTCACTTCGTGAGCTTCAGGTTCTACATGGCCATCTTAACTTTGCCTGCAGTGTGGTCACGCCTGGCAGAGCATTTGCTCGGCGCCTATGCGACGCCATGTCTGGCCTGTCAAGGCGCCATCATAGGGCCCAACTGACCAGGGGCATGAGGGCTGACCTTTTGGTTTGGCTCACATTCCTGCGGGACTTCAACGGGGTCTCCTTTTGGAGATCCGACCTTTTAGTTTCCCCTAGGTTTCAAGTACAGTCGGATGCATCCGGCTCCCTAGGATATGGGATTTACTTTGAGGGGAGGTGGGCTTATGGCCAATGGCCTCCAGCTTGGCGGGGCACGGATCGCCTCCGCGATCTTACTTTCCTTGAGTTCTTTCCAATCCTGGGAGCTTTGATGCTATGGGGCGAGGAGTGGGCCGACTCAGTGGTCCACTTTTGGTGTGACAATGCTGCGGTAGTGCACATTGTTAATGCTCAGATGTCAAAATCACCCAGGGTGATGGCTTTAGTTTGCCAGTTTGTGCTACGTAGCCTACACCTGAATGTGCTTTTTAGGGCCAGACATGTACCAGGCATTAATAATGATATTGCTGATGCTTTATCCCACCTGCAGATCCCCCAGTTCTGCGACTTGGCTCCGGACGCAGAGGAATTCCCCTCGCCACTCCCGGCCGAGATTTGGACATTTGGCAAGGAGAGGTGAACTGGGCGATCGGCATGTCTTTGGCGCCCCGCATGCGTAAGGCGTATCATCATGCTTTCGTTCAATTTATAATTTTTTGCATGCAACTTCAGTTGCCCGAAGTGTGGCCCATTCCAGTGGAACAAGTTTTACAATTTATGGTTTATCTGCACAGTCAGGGCCTCGCTCCCCGCACTATAGCATCCAGGCTGTCAGCACTGGCATTTATGGCCAAGGTTTCGCATACGACATGTTTTGGAGGGGTTGACACGGGAACGTGGCCACCACCCGGACACTCGCCACCCAATTTCCCCAGGGGTGCTTACCCACCTTGCACGAGGCTGGCATGACCTGTTTTTTGACAGGTATGAGGCGGCTCTTTTTCATGCGGCTACCACAGTGGCCTTCTTTGAAGCGCTCCGCATCAGTGAGTTGGTACTACTGTCTAAGGCGGATGCAACTCGTAGGGCACTGGAACTCGACGATGTCTATGTTTCTAATGAGTGGGCTCAGTTGAGGATACGGTCCTCAAAAGTTGATCAGCACGGCGTAGGCAGTGGAGTTAGACTGCTACGTTCCATTGCAGACATCTGTCTGGTTGGTGCCCTACAGGAGTTCTTGGCAGTGCGTGGCACGCAACCTGGCCCATTTTTCTGCCACCAAGATGGGTCTCCCCTTACTAAATTTCAATTTTGGAAGGTGACCGGTATGGCACTATCCAGTGTTGGCCTCCCAGGGGCTCGTTACGGCACCCATTCGTTTAGGATAGGTGCTGCTTCAACTGCGGCTGCATTTGGGTACTCTGAGGCTGATATACGCCAGATGGGAAGATGGGGATCTATGAGTTTTGCATTATATGTTCGCCCTCTCCAGGTATGAGTACCAGTTAAGTCACTGTTCTCTTTTTTCTCTTACAGACCCTGTGTGTCCCCGCACACCGGTGGCAGTATGGCTGGTGGGCCACAGTTACGTGCACTGGGCAGCGCAGTATGCTGCGGCAACAGAGTGGGGACCCCAGCTTGGACTGCGTGCATCCGCATGCATACGTTGGTACGGTAAGCGTGGAATGAGATGGAGGGAACTGTTGCCATTCCTTTTTTCCATCAGGGATGCTGAACCACCAGATGTCCTTGTACTGCACCTCGGGGGCAATGACCTCGCCCAGGTCACTGGCCTTTCTTTAAAATTCACGATTTGCAGTGACCTAGCTTATTTGCATTATGTGTGGCCATCCACAAGGCTGCTATGGTCGGACATCATACCATGTCATGATTACCGGGGAGGTATTGACCTCCGTGCCCTTGACCCGCTCGCCGCTCGGTGAACAGGGCAGTTGCCCGGTTCTTGGCAGACAAGGGTTTGGGGATTGTCATCCGACACCCCACCATTAGTTTACAAAATTATGATCTTTATGCAGGAGGTGGGGTCCACCTGTCGGCTAGAGGTATGAACCTCTTTCTGGAGGACGTGCAAGCGGGCCTGGTGACCAGGCTCACGGTCGGGGGTGGGGCGGTGAGTCTTCATTGAAGCCTCCCCGTGTGGCGGGTAGCACTGGTAAGGTAAAGATTTATGACCCATAGGTATCCGGCAGGTTCGCAATTGACTGGCCAACACTTAGACAGGTACAGGTGTAATAACGTTGACCGGTCAACGACGAACCAGGCAAGGGGTGATGGCAGGAGCTTTTCAGCATGCATCACCTCGTGATTTGACGGATACACATCAGAGGGTGGGGTCAGTAGATAGTTTATTGACTACGGTCAACAATTTGTTTGTGTCAACAAACAAATTGATACAAATGGATACATTGTTGCCAATTGCCATTGGCAATTTTGGGAGGAACCTTACTGCGGCCTGCTTGCCTTAAGAATTATAATTGGATCAGTACCAATTGAAAGTTATAATTCAGACTAGGGCATTATTCAATAAAAGTGGCCCAATGCCTTTATCCATATACCGGTGTCTGAGTCTTTCTTTGTGGGGTGCGCCTGCAATGAAAGTGCGGCGCCAAAATGGCCGCCGCGCTTTTTGCAGCCCCCCCCCAACCCGGACTCAAATATCCAGGTGAGTTAGGGGGCGTGGCCACCCCTCTATAAAAGGGGTGGCCACGAGGCAGCCGAGCTGCCATTTTAAAATAGCGACGGAGAGGATAAGTTTTCCCTCCACCCCCTCCCTAGTGAACAGTGTGATATTTTGGTCGCTTCGGGGCCGGGTGGGAATTTTTGGCCTGAACCTGCAATTGGCCCTTGGGTTCTGGTTTTTTGCCCATCCCACACTGTTGCTAACATTTGACATTGGGGTTTTTGCTCTTGACTTTTGTCACTTAGGCAGGTAGCACTGGTAAGGTAAATATATATGACCCATAGGTATCCGGCAGGTTCGCAATTGACTGGCCAACACTTAGACAGGTACAGGTGTAATAACGTTGACCGGTCAACGATGAACCAGGCAAGGGGTGATGGCAGGAGCTTTTCAGCATGCATCACCCCGTGATTTGACGGATACACGTCAGAGGGTGGGGTCAGTAGATAGTTTATTGACTACGGTCAACAATTAGTTCGTGTCAACAACCAAATTGATACAAATGGATACATTGTAGCCAATTGCCATTGGCAATTTTGGGAGGAACCTTACCAGTGTTACTGCGGCCTGCTTGCCTTAAGAATTATAATTGGGTGAGTACCAATTGAAAGTTATAATTCGGGCATTATTCAATAAAAGTGGCCCAATGCCTTTATCCTTATACTGGTGTCTGAGTCTTTCTTTGGGGGGTGCGCCTGCAAAGCGCAGCATTAAGAAACTTTTTCTTTTCCCTTCCTGATCTCCCTCCACCTTCAAAGGAAGAAAACTTTACTAGGGCTCTCACATTTTAAGATTCTTATCTAAGAGAGTACTAATGATATGTTTCAAAACCAGTGCAATTGGATATCAGTTGAAATGTTGTTTACTCTTCTCCTCTACAGTTCTTTTCATTTCTTATCATTTCTGGAGGATGAATCTTTGCTGCTTTCTGCACCAAACCCATTGAACCCTGTTCAATGCATGAGACAAGAAAACAGATGAGTAGTTGCAGGATGACTGTCCATGTACAATATTTTTAGAATGTTTCCTTCTTCTTTTCTTCTATTAAATGCAGATTTATACAGTCTTGAAGTCCAAGCACAAAATTAAACTTGTGCAAACTTCAGGGGCAGCTGTTTAGACACATCCAAGAGATGCTCTTTCAGTCCCCATGTATGAAAAACAGATCTAAAATCTCTGTGTGTATTTTAATAATAATCTTTGAACTGCAGAACTAGGATAGACTCTATGAACCTTTATGTCCAGCTCCCATCAAGGAGGCACAGTGGGGAGTTGAGTTGCTAGCCTCTGGTCCACAGCAGGATATATAAACCACACAATTGTTACATATGTTTCATTATGTACTGAAGAAATAATATGCCCATTGGCGACCATTCTTTTCTATATTTAATGCAGGGTTTTTCGACCTTTTCAAGTTGGAGGCTGGATCATGCTCCCTTTCAAGCATACCTGTCAACCGCGGCTCTGGACAATCCGGGATCTGCACAGAATGGTTCTGCACATGCATAGAAGGCTTTTACACTTGCATACAACCCTTTTATGCTTGCATAGAACCCTTCTACGCATGCGTAGCCTGCGTAGGTTCTACACAAGCGTAGAAGGGTTCTACGCAAGTGTAGAAGGCGACTTGCGCAGAAGGGATGTGCAGTACCTCTTTCCCCCCACTGCCAAATTCCATGGTTTTAGCAGCTCCGGGCGGGAAATGGCGCAAATTGGCACCGAAAAATGGGAAATCGCAGCCAATCTGTGAAGGTTGACAGGTATGCTTTAGAGCTGTCGTAAACCCATTTGCAATGGCCATGGACTCTTTTATGGCTTTCATAAATGTGTTTGCAATGGCCATGGATGTATTTACAGCTGTCATAAACATGTTTACAATGGCTGTAAATGAGTCTGTGGCCTATGTCTGGAGCGAGGTCAGTGGTCAGATTATTTGGCACTGTGGACTGGATCCGGCCTGTGGGTCAGAGGTTTAGAAGCCCTGATTTAATGCCTAGTGGTTCCTAACATGGGGCCCGCCCACCCCCACAGGGGGACTACAATTCCCAGAAGCCTAAGTCAGTACTATTGGCTGATCTGTGCTTTTGGGAATTGACTTAGGTTTCTGGGAATTGAAGTCCAAAAACCAAAGGTTGGAAAACACTAATTTAGATCTTTAAAACATTGGTTCTATTGAAGCATCACAGGTTCCAGCTTTTTGAATACATTTTGGGTGAATACTTAGCCGACATATCTGCTTCTGTGTGGGTTCTATATTCAGGCAAAATTCGCAGAACATTCTCAGTTCTTTCTCATGTGGATTACCTACAAACAGAAGGAATGCCTTTTCTTCAGATCTGACAATTAACACCTGAAAAAAGTGATGAAGAGAGAAGAGCAAGGTGCTCCCTCTATGTATGTTCAAACCACCAGATTAAGAAACATTTCACTACAGTGACAGTCATTGCCTAGACTAGAGAGAGATTTATATAGAATTAGACCTTCTCTGAATCAACTTCTGCCTTTCCCACCATGATTAACCTTTTTATCTTGGTCTCAAATCTTTCTAATACTAAGTGCTCAATATCTGGTTCCATTTAGTTTAAAATGGAAGTACACGGTATGTTAGGTACTAAGTCTTTGCCCTAACTAGTTGTATAGGATGTTATACTCCACTGCAGTACTGATATATTGCTCTAAGAGGTTTGTGGCTGTGGCAACACAGGTGTTGTTCACTAACTGTGTAATTTCTGACACTGGTGTATAAAGTAAGGAATGTCCTCACACATCTCCACCCTATGTGCTCATCAGAGCCTGTGTGATCACGCTGCCCTTCCTGCTCTCTGAAATCTATGCACAAGATACTGCTTGTGTAGTGAGGACTTCTATTGGAGAAGAAACTGCAGATTCACCGAGGACCGCCTTGCCAAAGGAGAGGAAGGCTAAATGCTTTCTTGCTAAAGACTTTGGGACTGCTCCTGATTGTGTATGCTGACTCATTGCTTCGCCAGCATACCAAAGGACTTGGCAACCTGGCAAACCACTTGCTCAGTCAAGGACAACTGCTTCACTGAACAACGTAACTTGTGAATTACAGACTGTATTACTTTTGTGTTTGCCACAGTGAACTGAACTGTGTGCCACTAAAAGAGAAGTTACCTTTTTTAAGTTGCTGTTGTCTTTCTCACTGTAAACATTTGAGGCTTTTCTGTTTTGCACAATAAGTAAAAACCCTTTTGCACAAAACAAACTTTGGTTGCTGCTTTGATCAAAGTGCCTACACCTTCTTCTGTGTGCTCCAGCCACTCTACTACACACAATGATTCTCCCAAAACCTCTATTCCCAAGATCATCATTCATGTAATTTCTCAGCTGTCTGGTTTGCCTTATGTCCAAACACTTGACATTTGAGAGAAGGTGACCGTTGATGTCCTGGATTTCACTATCTAGCCAGCAACCTACAGTTTCTTCCCTCAACCCTCCAGGATGGCACAACTCACTTATCTCCTTAATAATTAATGTGGCTGCTTTGTCAGTGGGCCCGAGACAATTCACTAGCTGGGATTCTCTTAATACATAATGGACCTTGTAAATTTGTCTACCTAACTTTTATACCAATGATTAACTTTCCCCAGTTTTTCCTACAGCAAAATGTACTGTGGTTGTTCATATGTGTTGTTATGTGCTGTCAAGTCATCTCTCCCTTACATCAACACAGTGGTGGGCATGAGCAGGTTCGCACCAATTTGCCAGAACCGGTAGCAGACATTCTTGCTGGCCCTGCCCACCCAAGTTTTGAAATAAAGTAGTTCTAATTCTGGTGCAATGCAGGGCTTTCCCCCTGGCCGTACTCACCATCCCATTCCCACAGTGTGGTGGTAATTTTTTTTTTTTGGAACCCAACACTGCATCAACCCTATGAATGAGTGATCTCTAAAATGCCTTGTCCCCAGGAACCCTACTCAGCTCCTTCAAACGCAAGACTGGTTTCCTTGACGGAATCAATCCATCTATATTTGTTCTTGCTACCTTCACTTTCAACTTTCCTTAGCATTATTGTTATTTCTAGTGAATTTTGCCTTGTCATAATGTGCCCAGAGTTAGAACGGTCTCATTTTTGTTATTTTTTTCCACCAGAGATAGTTCAGGCTTTATTTCCTCTTGGGCACACTTTTCTTTCTGGAAGTACAAGGTAGCAACAAAGATTTCTTTCAGCACAATATTTCAAACAAAACAATTCATTTCCTGCTAGGTAAAGGTATCCCTTGCTTGAAAGCCAGTCATATCTGACTCTAGGGTTCAGTGCTCATCTCTGTTTCAAAGGCGAAGAGACAGTGCTGTCTGCTTCTGCAGACATTTCCATGATCATGTGGCAGTCATAACTAGACACCGGAGAGCATGAAACACTGTTTAACTTCCCACTGAATTGGTCCCTATTTATCTACTTGCAATTTCTTGCTTTCAAACTGCTAGTTTGGCAGGACAGATTAGTTAGGCTTAATTTAAAAGCAAATCTATATGAATCAACTCCTTGGCTTTGCTGGAGTAATAAAATTTTGGTCAAGGAATTATAATTTTTTTTAAAAAAATCAAAGGGAAAATTGGATCATAAATGCATAGCCATTTTCAGATTTGGTTGGAAGGGTTGCTAGAGTAGTTGCTAGAACCTGTAGCTTGAGGTCAAATGTCCTTGTAATGTCGTAAAGGTCGGACAGGTAACAGTTGGAAGGGCCTCCTGTACTGTTTCCCAGCTAGCTGATTGCGCCAGGCTTTCTGCCGTGATTTGATTGTGCATGTGCAATAGGCACATGGTGTCAACTGGTAATAGTTGGCGATAGATAGCCGTAGTATAAATCCACTTTGCAGATTTTTTTAAAAAAGCCCTTCACTCTCCTCCATCACTGTTTAACTTAAGGTTTGCTCCTCCTCTAGAAACCCAGCAACCCACCTGAAATTTCAGGTGACATCCTGAGACTTATTAACCCTATCACTGTACAGCTTACTGTATACTCTCTTTACTCAACCCCATGCATTATTTTATAAGTGTCATTTTAGATTACATAATAAAAAACTGAGCTGTAAAAGTGATCTTAAATTTAATGCAACTATTGTTTGTATTTTAAGATGCAAACCTTCATTAAAGATCACTTATGATGGAACCATGTGTGGTTTATGACAGGAGCAGAATAGGTACCCCAAAACAACTGGGGTCAAACAACTGGGGTGGGCCCTCCCATGGTCAGACCATAAACCAGCTGTGTTTGTAACAAGATAACACAAAACAGTTGTTCTGCATTAATGGGTCATTAATATGCCATAAGTTGCATGAAGCTGGAGAGGTAGATTTCTGTATATTTTATTTTGATGTTCATCTGAATGTCTCGGGCACTTTATGTCTCTTATTCCCAAATTCTGTAATGCTACATGCTAAAAAAGGGTCCTATTCAATCTACACACAGCTCTCCTCATTTGTTGCCTTGAATGCTTCCTGAGACTTCTTTACATAATGCAGACAAGTGCATGGTGACCTATCCTTTGTAAAGAGTTCTTTGTTATAGGAAAACTTCAACCCTAGCAGACTTTTTTTTATTTTCCAACCTGAGCTTGTTTGTTAGCTTATTTAGGTCATCAGAGCTAAATTTTCCATGCAATTCCATTGTGCTCCTGCCTTTGGATAGCATCCAAGTCTTTTTATCTAGCAGTAATTCAAGCATCCAGCTTTGAAGTAATCTCAGCTTCAGAGACTGGCTACATAATTACCTGATGCTTTTTCATTCCAAATGGAGAGATTCACTCTGGATTTCTTCTTCTGGGGTTACCTTGAGGGTATTAAATATTTGGATGGCTCTTTTAATTGCAATAGTTCAGCAATCTTATATTTGCATTATGAAGCGCCTGAATGATTTCTTTGCAGGCGCACCCACCCAAATAAAGACTCAGACACCGGAATTGGAATTAAAGGCATTGGGCCACTTTTATTGAATAATGCCCTCGTCCGAATTATCACTTTCAATTGGTGTATCATCAAATTTTAATTCTTTAAGGCAAGCAGGCCGCAGTTTCACTGGTAAGGTTCCACCCAAAATGCCAATGGCTATTGGCTACATGTATCAATTTGTATCACTTTGTTTGTTGACACAAACAAATTGTTGACTGAAGTCAATATACTATCTACTGACCCCACCCTATGACGTGTATCCGTCCAAATATCAATGTGATGCTGGCTGTAAAGCTCCTAGCATCACCCCTTTCATGGTTCACCCTTGACCGGCCAATCCTGTTTCCCCTGTACCTATCTACGTGTTGGCCAGTCAATTGCGAACCTGTGGGTCATAAATCTTTACCTTACCAGTGCTACCCGCCACATGGGGAGGCATCCATGATGACTCACCGCCCCGCCCCCGACCGTGAGCCTGGTCACCAGGCCCGCTTGCACGTCCTCCAGAAAGAGGTTCATACCTCTTGCCGACAGGTGGACCCCACCTCCTGCATACAGGCTAAAATCCTGCAACCCTATCCCCGGGTGTTGAATGGCTGTCACCAAGCCATTCTCAACAAGAAACCGGGCAACAGCCCTGTTCACTGACCACCGGGCATGGTCTAAACCACAGAGATCCATGCCTCCTCTATAACAGTGTCTCGGCACGATGTCAGACCATAGCAACTGTTTGTATGGCCATAAATGATGTAGAAACGCCAGGTCACTGCACATCGATATTTTTAAGGAAAGGCCAGTGATCTGTGCGAGGTGCAGAATCAGAACATCAGGCGGTCCAGCATCCCTGATGGACATCAGGAATGGCAACAGTTCCCGCCATCTCATGCCGCGCACACCATACCACCGCATACATGTGGACGAACGCAGCCTGAGATGGGGTCCCCACTCTGACGATGCAGCATACTGTGCTGCCCAGTGCATATAACTGTGGCCCACCAGCCACACTGCCACCGGTGTGCGTAGACACACAGGGTCTGTAAAAGAAGGAGAAGGAATTAAGGACATAACTAGGTACTCATACAGTGAGGTGACGTACATATAAGGAAAAACGCGCGGACCCCCACCTGCCCATCCGACATATATCAGCCTCAGAGTACCCAAACGTAGTCGCAGTCGATGCGGCACCTATCCTGAATGAATGGTTGCCATAACGAGCCCCAGGGAGGCCCACACTGTGAAGTGCCGTACCAGTCACCCTCCAGAACTGAAATTTTGGTAAGGGGAGACCCATCCTGGTGGCAGAACAACGGGCCAGGGTGCGTACCATGCACTGCCAAAAATGCATTTAGGGCACCAACTGGACAGATGTCAGCAAATGTACATCGTAGCAGTCTAACACCACTGCCTACTCCATGCTGATCGGCCTTCGAGGAATGAATCCTCAACTGAGCCCACTCCTGGTTGATAGTCACATCTTCGAGTTCAAGTACCCTACGAGACACGTCCCCCTTTGACAATGGGACCAGCTCACTGATTCTCAGAGCTCCAAAAAAAGCTACGGTGGTAGCTGCATGAAAAAGAGCCTCCTCATACCTATCATAACACAGTCTATGCCAACATCGTGCAAGGTGGGTCAGAATACCTGGTGAAAAAGGGTGACGTGTGTCCGGGCGGCGGCCACGTTCACGTGTCCACCCTTCCAATACATGGCTTATGCGGAAGTCACTCACACAGTCATTAAAGCCCCGTGCCTTGGCCATGAATGCCAAGGCGGAAAGCCTGGTGGCGATGGTGCGTGGGGCCAACCCCTGATCATGAAGGTGCACCATGTACTGTAAAATCTGGTCGACTGGTATCAGCCACATTTCAGGCAACTGCCTTTGCCTACAAAAGGTCCTAAATTGAAGGAGTGTATGCTAATACGCCTTACGCGTGCGAGGTGCCAAAGACATGCCGATCGCCCGGTTCACCTCTCCTCGCCAAATGTCCATATCTTGTCCAGGAGTGGAGAGGGAAGTTCCTCTGCATCTGGAGCCAAGGCATGGAACTGGGAGATCTGCAGGCGGGATAAAGCGTCAGCAATATCGTTATAAATGCCTGGCACATGTCTGGCCCTGAAGAGCACATTAAGGCGCAAGGACCTAAGAACAAATTGGTGAACTAAGGCCATGACTCTGGGGGATTTAGACGTTTGGCCGTTGACAATGTGCACCAGCGCAGCATTGTCACACCAAAAGTGAACCACCAAATTAGCCCACCTGCCCCCCCCCAGAGCATAAGGGCCCCCAAAATTGGAAAAACCTCCAGGAACGTAAGATCGTGTAAGCGATCCGTGCCCTGCCATGTCTGAGGCCATTGACCATAGGCCCACTGTCCTTCAAAATAAATCCCATAGCCCAGGGAGACGGAGGCATCCGACTGTACTTGAAACTGGGGGCTGACCATAAGCTCAGATCTCCAGAAGGATACGCCATTAAAGTCCTGTAGGAATGTGAGCCAAACCGAAAGGTCTGCTCGTAAACCCCTAGTCAGCCATACCCTGTGGTGTCGTTTAGAAAGGCCCACCATAGCGTCACACAGACACCTGGCAAAGGCTCTGCCTGGTGTCACTACTCTGCAGGCGAAGTTGAGGTGGCCGTGAAGCACCTGCAACTCCCGGAGAGACACCTTACGCTTGGCAAGCACTGCCAAAATCACATCAGAGATCCGAGTCACCTTTTCCATAGGCAACCTGGATGTCTGAGCAACGGTGTCGATTTCAATACCTAAAAAGGTAGGGGTGGTGGCTGGGCCCTCTGTCTTTTCAGGTGCTAGGGGGACACCCAGTTCCTCCATAAGCACCTGAAACATGGTGAGCAGGTGTGCACACCTGCCTGTGTCATGTCCACCCCCGAACAAAAAATCGTTGAGGTAGTGGGCTACAGACTGGGACCCCGACTTACAAACAAAAGCCCAGTGGAGGAAGGTGCTAAATCGTTCGAAGGCCGAACACGAAATTGAACAGCCAAAAGGCATGGCCTTGTCTACATAAAACATGCCCCGAAAACAAAAACCTAACAGCTCAAAGTCATCCGGGTGCACTGGCAACAATCGGAATGCCGATTTGATATCACACTTTGCCAAGAGCGCCCCAGGACCACACAACCGTACCATCTGTAAGGCCTGGTCAAAGGACGTATACCTGACAGAGCAAAGGTCATCCGGTATAGCATCATTGACCGAGGAACCCACAGGATAAGAAAGGTGGTGAATTAGATGGAATTCACCCGGGGACTTCTTAGGAACTAAACCCAGAGGGGATACCTTCAAGTTAGGATATGGGGGGTCGTTAAATGGCCCCACCACCCTCTGTTCCCTAACCTCCTTGGCTATCTTCTCCACAGCAATGTCCTCATTACCCCTGAGAGACAGTAGGTTCGGGGCATCCTGAGGCCCACGAACACCTTTAAAGAGTATGCGGAAGCCAAACTGGAAGCCCTCAAGCAGGTAGATCGCATCATCCTGTATAGGATAAGTGTGCAGCCAGCGTTCAAGCACCGGGAAATTAATTGGGGAGGAGGCCTTTTGAATGGGTAGCACCATCAGAGGGAGCTCTGGCCGCCCCCTGAAAACCCCTTCCTCTGCCTCGTGACCCACCAGCCCATGGGCACGCAGAGGCGGCATGAGGGCCGGAGCAAGAAGGGCACTTGTGCCTGAATCTACACTGGCGCTTGGTGCACACTCCGTTGGCGGATAAACTCCAACACATCAGGCGGGCTGGAACCCCCTGCCCCGCCGGCTGGTGGGGAGTCTGTGTAGTAGCAGCCCGCTGTATGGAATGGCCACAGTGGTACCAGTCACCACTGGTACCACCACCGCTGGCCGCGTGGGAGTCATATACAGCAGCCACAACTGCTGGCAGGGCTCGTCCCACCTCATCTCAGGGTGAAGGGCTGCCCTCATCCTAAATTCTTCGTCATAGGTCAACCATGATGGGCCAGGGAAATCAACCATGGCCCGGTAAATTTTGTCCAGGTACTGGACCATTGGGATGGCCAAATCAGGAGGGGCCCGTAGGTATACTGCCATGTACATCAGATAGGCCGGTAACCAATTGGCCCAAGTGTGAGGTGGCTTACGACGACGGGACAACTCCTTGTCCCTGTCGTCCTGCCCCTCCCTCTCCTCCATAGTGGGTTCACGGTTCAGGAGGGTGAAAATGTCAACGTATTCCCCATGCCATATCTTCTCCCTAGTAGCCTGGGATAAATGGTCGCCCAGGGGTAGGGAGTAACCGGCCGTTGGCAAGGCCACCGTTGGCACGGATTGAAGTAGGGGAACACGTAATGGGCCCTGTCGGACCCCCGATAAGTTAGGCGGAAGCATAGGGGTGGTCATCCCTGTAAAAACCTGGGGGGTAATTGGGAACCCAGGAAGTAACAGGGTAGTGTGGATTGAACTGCCCTCCCGCAGTAACTTGTTGCGGCCATGGCCACTGGACCCCCCCCCCCAGTGTTATGAGCTAGTGTCACCGGTGTACTGACTTGACCAGAATACTCACTCGGTGCACCCCAATGGGCTGCCCCCACTGGGGGTTCCAGCCCACCGTGGGCGTCGAAGCTCGCGATGGCCATCGAGCTCTGTGTCACGGTCCGTCCCTGCCAAGCAGGACCAGTCCCCGGTGGAATGCTGTGCTGTAATGGCCTGATGGGGAGCTGCGAGGCACCAGCCTGCGCTGGCCTGATGGCCTCCAGCAGCTCAACCCTATTGGCGGCCCGCTACGCGGCCATGGCCGGCATGTGGGCCGGAGCCGAAGAGCTGCCAAGCCCACCATCCGAAGGTGGTGGAGCAATTCCCATAGATGCCTCGAGTACCGATATGTGGGCAAGGAGAGCGTCCACAGTGCCAGACCCACCAGAATAAGGTGGGCCGGATGGGCCGGACGGCCCACTGGGCAATTGATGAGTGGGCAGAGGGATAAAACGGTGTGGCAATCCCTGGCCAGAATAGTGCAATGCCCAATTATCCGGCCCATGGGGGGCCGGTGGAACGGTGGAGCACGATCCTGCACTGTGCCCAAATGGGCCGCTATGCCCCATGCCGGGCAAAGGTTGGATAAGGGTAGAAACCCCAGGGGAGCAGGCCTGCGCAGCCCCCGCCCGAGTCCTCCGACTGGGCGGGTAGGCAGAGGCCTGGTCACCCTCATTGGTGGCAGTGGAAATTGTAACCCTGCCACCCCCTGTTTGGCGGCCGCCTGAGCCCTCTGGCCTGGTGGTTGCCCCAAAGAGGTCGAGGGGGTGGGCCAAGCCCTCCCCCTAGGTCGCGGCCTAGGGGTCGCCTGAGATTTGCGCTTGGGTGCTATAGCCACCCAAGTGGTGCAGCACTGATTGGAGGAGAGGTATCCTCCGATCAGAATTGTAAAAAGAGAGGTGAGCAAGCCGGAGGGAGCAGCGTCGGAGCGAACTTCTCTGCTCCGTCTCTTCTCTTTAAAATGGCGGCGAGGCTGCCTCGTGGCCACACCTTTTATAGAGGGATGGCCACACCCCCTGACTGACCTGGATGTCTGAGTCTGGGTGGGGGGACCCCAAAGAGTGTGGCAGCCATTTTGGCGCCACGCTTGCATTCCTTTTCTCTTTCTCTTCTCCTTTCCCCTACAAATTATGCTTAATATTTTGCAACAAGCAATGTGATAACAAGGCCAGAATGGATTGAATATGGAAGGAAATTAAAATTTTAACCCATTCCATGTCAATAATCCTTGTGAAATGATAAATCAAACCTTATCTTCTCAATTTAAGGTCATTAAAATACATGCAAATCCCTATCTCTGGCACTTCATGCATTCTTTTGTATTCCATTCTCTTCCAAGGTTCATAGGAAAAAACACCTTCAAGAGAATGCAAGCGCGGCGCCAAAATGGCCGCCGCGCCCTTTGCGGGCCCCCCCCATAGGACGAAGGCATCCGGGTAGTTAGGGGCGTGGCCAGCTCCCTTATAAAAGGGGTGGCCATGAGGCAGCCGAGCTGCCATTTTCCGAAGCGACGGAGCGGAGAAGTTTTTCCCTCTTGTCTTCGTCGCTCTTACCTTGCCAGGGAAGCCTTTTTGGCGGCGAATTTTCTCTTTTGGCTTCCCTTAGATTTCCTTGCGATGCCTGCGAAGAAGACGGCGGCCGCGAGCGCGGCTCGCGCTGTTAGGAGGCGCAATCCGGGTCGGAGGACCGAGGTTGCGCCTCCCCGGCAGCCGCCTTTGCTGGTACCCACCGGGACCGGTGGAATGGGGTCTATTCCCCCTTGCCCGGAGGCGGGGGAACCGAGCATGGGTCAAGTGAGGGCTGTGGCCCGCGGCCCGCAAGCGGTGGACGCCGCTCCTGGTGCTTCCCATCCTGTTGGGCCTCCAGCAGCGGGGGCGCAGCTCACCCCGGGGCCTTCTAGCCTTGGGGGGTGGTGTGGCCCCTTGCCCTGGCAGGTACCTACATCGGCCCTACCGGGCCTCGGCGTGGGGCGATGGCCCTATTAGGGTCCCGGGGTACAGGGACCTGTACCTGTGCCTGTAGCAGGAGGGCCGGCCGGCCCTTGGCCCCATGTCAGCGTGGAGGTCTTACTGGCCCGTGTTGCGGCCCTTGAGGCGTCCTTGGCTCGGGCCAGCCATGCTGGGGCTCCCTTTGGGGTTCATTTCGACGCGTCGTCTGCTGGGCAGCGGCAGGCGAAGGGACGGGTTGAGCTGCTTGAGGCGTGGCACAACCTCGGCCACTGCCTCGCAGCTCCCCAACCAACAGGCCGGTGTGGGTCAGCCCCCAGTGACGAGCTCTACGGCGGTCGTGAGCTCCGATGCCCCCAGTGGGCCGGAACCCCCGGTGGGGGCGGCCGCGGGGGTGCAGCACGTGAGTATGCGGTCCAAACTAGTGCACCTACACACGTGGCCACGTTTGGGGGGGGGCTTTCCAATGGCCTTGGCCTCGCGTGGGTGGTGCGGCGGTGCACCCGCTGACGCCCCACCCGGCGATGACAACTACCACCCAGGGCCCCATGGTGGGGGGTGTTCCCTACCCCGAGGGGAATGTTTTGGGTGGCCGGGTTGGTCCAAGCCCCTATTCCTTACCGCTGAGTGACCACTTGGCACAGGCCAACGGAGAGTAAATTTGGCGGGGGGAGTACGTGGATATCTTCTCACTCCTAAACAGAGGGCCCACCAAGGAGGAGAGGGAGGGGCAGAATGAGAAGGATAGTGGCAGGCACGTCGTCGCAAGCCACCAAGTATGTGGGCCAAATGGTTGCCGGCCTGCATCATATGCATGGCGGTGTACCTTAGGGCCCGGCCGGATTTGGCAATTCCGATGGTCCAGTATTTGGACAACGTCTACCGGGCGATGGTTTACTTTCCGGGCCCATCGTGGTTGGCTTGTGACGTGGAATGCCGTAGGCGGATTTCCCCGCACCCCGAGATTAGGGTCCAGCAGGCGGCCCCAGCACAGGTCACCGGCCAGGGGGCGGGGCGGGGGGTTCCAGCCCGCCTGCGGTGCTGGACTTTCTTGTCCAATGGCTCCTGCAATGGGAAGAATGGCAAATACAGACAGGAGTGTCCCACCTGTGTTGGCCCCCATGCGGCCTCTGCCTGTCCCAGGCCTAGAGGGATGTGGGGCAGAATGTGGGGCAGACAGGGGGCTGGCAAGACTGCCGCAGATGGATCTAGTCCACCGAAGGCCTCCCTCCCCAATTAAGGTGGGCATGTTGGAGCGTTGGCTCACGTTGTACCCGAAGGGAGAGGATGCGGGTTATCTCCTTCAGGGTTCTAGGCAGGGGTTCCGGATCCCTTTCATGGGTAACAGGTCCCCTCAGGATGCCCCCGATCTTTTATCCCTTGGGGGGAGGGAGGAAGTGGCTGCTGCCAGCTTTGACAAGAGGGTCTATGCGGGCAGGGTCGTTGGCCCTGTCCCTGCACCCCCGTCCCGGGGAGCATATTATTTCAATGATGCCATGCCTTTTGGCTATTCCATTGGGGCTCGGTATTCGAGCGTTTCACCACTTTCCTAGAGTGGGCCTTTGTCTGCAGGTCAGGGTCCCGGTCTGTAGCCCATTCCCTGGATGGTTTTATTCGGGGCTGAACGGGGCTGGGACACGTACACACGTCTCCTCAACACATTTCAGACGCTAATGGAGGAACTTGGTGTCCCTTTAGCGCCCGAAAAGACCGAGGGCCCATCTCCACAGCTAGTATTCCTGGGGTGGAGAGTGACACGGTAGCGCAGGATTCTAGGTTGCAGTGGGATAAGGTGTCAAGGCTAGTGGCCCTTATCTCGTACTTGCTGGCCGAGCGCATGGCATCACTGAGGGAACTTCTGGTGCTACATGGTCACCCCAATTCCGCTGGCAGGGTCGTCGCACCGGGCAGGGCATTTGCTCCGCGCTGGTGCAACGCCATGGCAGGATTATCCAGGCCCCACCATAGGCTTAGATTTACCCGGGGTATCAGGGCAGACGTGCTTGTCTGGCCATAGATCCAGAGGTAGTTCAACGGGGTGTCATTTTGGGGTCTGATCTCCTGGCTCCCCCTTGCTTTCAGATGCAGTCCGATGCCTCAGGATTCCTGGGTTATGGGATGTACTTCAATTGGAAGTGGGCCTATGGTGGGTGGCCACCATCCTGGGCAGGCAAGGGTCGCCTGCATGGTCTCACGTATCTGGAATGTTTCCCTATCCTGGGTGTTTTGATGCTATGGGGCAAGGAGTGGGCCAACTCGGTTGTGCAATTTTGGCGTGACAATGCGGCTCTTGCCCGCATCGTCAATGCACAGATTTCCAAATCGCCCGGGGTTATTGACCTAGTGCGCGAGTTTGTGTTATGCAGCCTGTGCCTCAACGTTCTCTTCAGGGCCAGGCATGTCCCAAGGGTTGATAATGATATTGCTGCTGCTTTGTCCCGCCTACAGATCTCCCGGTTCCGTGCCTCGGCCCCGGATGCGGAGGACTTTCCCTCGCCACTCCCGGACGAGAGATGGAACGTTGGCAAGTAGAAGTGACCCGGGCGATTGGCCTGTCACTAGCGCCATGCATGAGTAAGGCGTATCACCACGCATTTAGTTCCCTCAGAGCATTATGTACCCAATTTGACTGCCAGGAACCTGGCCGATCCCAGTAGCCCATGTTCTGCGGTTCATGGTTTACCGGTATGCCCAGGGCCTTGCACCACGCACCATAGCATCTCAGCTGTCGGGTTGGCTTTTATGGCCAAAGTGGGAGATCGTGTGGACAGCACCAATGACTTCCGTGTGAGACATGTTTGGGAAGGGTGGGTGTGCGTGCACGGGCGTTTCCCGGGCGACCACCACCCGATTTACCCAGGGGTTTTTACCCAATTGGCCCGGGGCTGGCCTGGCCTCTGTTTTGATAGATGAGGCAGCCCATTTCATGCGGCTACTACGGTGGCCTTTTTGGAGGCGCTCCGCATCAGCGAGCTTGAGATGCTGAATAAGGCGGATGCAAGATTTTCCCAGGGTTTTTACCCAATTGGCCCGGGGCTGGCCTGGCCTCAGTTTTGATAAATGAGGCAGCCCACTTCATGCGGCTACAACGGTGGCCTTTTTGGAGCGCTCCGCATCGGCGAGCTTGAGATGCTGAGTAAGGCGGTTGCAAGATTTTCCCAGGGTTTTTACCCAATTGGCCCGGGGCTGGCCTGGCCTCTGTTTTGATAGATGAGGCAGCCCATTTCATGCGGCTACTACGGTGGCCTTTTTGGAGGCGCTCCGCGTCAGCGAGCTTGAGATGCTGAATAAGGCGGATGCTAGATTTTCCCAGGGTTTTTACCCAATTGGCCCGGGGCTGGCCTGGCCTCTGTTTGGATAAATGAGGCAGCCCACTTCATGCGGCTACAACGGTGGCCTTTTTGGAGCGCTCCGCATCAGCGAGCTTGAGATGCTGTATAAGGCGGATGCAAGTCGTAGGGCACTGGAACTCGAAGATGTCTGTGTGGATAATATTGGGCTCAGTTGGGGATACGCTCCTCTAAAACGAATCAGCACGGCGTAGGCAGTGGAATAGACTGCTACGATGTTCCTCGACAGACATCTGTCCGGTTGGTGCCCTACAGGATTTCCGTGCACTGTGGCACGCACCATGGCACGTTTTTTCTGTCACCGAGGTGGGTCTTCTATTCCTAAATCCCAATTTGGAGGGTGGTGGGAAGGCACTAGACAGTGTTGGCCTCTCAGGGGCTCGTTGCGGCGCCCGTTCGCTCTGCATAGGGGCGGCTTCTGCTGCAGTTGTTTTTTGGGTACTACAGGGCTGAAATACGCCGCATGGGAGGGTCGGGATCACAATGTTTTCAGTTTTGTCTTCGCCCTCCTCAACTGTGAGTACCAGTTTTAGTCACTGCACTGTTTCTCCCCCCCTTCCCTTTTTTACTTGACAGACCCTGGGTGTCGTTTTACACCGGTGACAGTATGCCTGGTGGGCCGTAGCCAGGTGCACGGGGCAGCGCGTTACGCTGCATGGGGCAGCGCGTTACGCTGCGGCGACAGAGTGGGTACCCGACTTGGACAGGGTGCATCCGCACGTCGGACACGATACCGCGGTACGCTTACAGGGGGGCGTTCGGCCTCGGGGCTCTTGACTGAGCCGACGCTCCTGAACGGGGCTATTGCCCGGTTCCCTTGACAAGGGCGGGGGATGCGTCATTACCCTCCCCGCCATCAGTCTGCAAATTTACGAGCTTTACTCAGGGGATGGGGCCCATCTGTCGCAGGGAGGTATGGACCTCTGGATTACTGGACTGGCGAGCAGGCCTGTCGACCGAGCTGACGGTCTTGGGGGGGGGCGGTGAGCCTTTGCAAGCCTCCCCGTGTGGCGGGTATCACTGGTAAGGTAAACATTATGACCCACAGGTATCCGGCAGGTTCGCAATTGACTGGACAACAATAGACAGGCATAAGTTGGTTAAACGTTGTCCGGTCAACGACGAACTAGGCGACGGGGTGATGGCGATAGCTAGCCAGCATGCATCACCCCGTGATTCCACGGATACGCGTCAGAGGGTGGGGTCATTAGTTAGATATTGACTACGGTCAACAATTTGTTTGTTGCAAACAAACAAATTGATACAAATCGATACATTGTAACCAATTGCCGTTGGCAATTTTGGGGTGGTACCTTACCAGTGTTACTTCGGCCTGCTTGCCTTAAGAATTATGATTGGTCGTTTTACCAATAGAAATTTATAATTCGGACTAGGGCATGAATCAATAAATGTGGCCCGATGCTGTTATCCACTTTTACCGGTGTCTGAGTCCTTTATTGGGGGGTGCGCCTGCAATGTGTATTCTGCAGGCATAATTCCTATGCTGTTTTATTCTCACTATCTTTACAGGCACGAACCCAATCTTTCAACAAAGAAACATTTTTCGTTTCCAGTACCATCTTTAAACTATTATCTAATTGTATCGGAAAACTTTTAATATCATCTAATTCTATTATAGGAGATAGTTCTGGACTCAATTTCTTTTTGACCTTGTTCCAAACATCCAACATTGTTTTCATCATTCTATTTTTAACACTGATTTTCCCTTTCTTGTCACCTAGAAATATCCCTTTACCCATTTTTAACTCCTTCATCTCTATTTCTTCCCAGACAACCTTCTCCCTTGCTAAAAGTTTTATAATATTCTTAATTTGAAAAGCTCTATAATAATTCCTTAAATTAGGTATTCCCAATCCTCCTTCTTTCTGAGATAAGTACCAAAAAATCTTAGCAATTCTAGGCTTTTTTCCTGCATTACAATAATTATTTATTATGTTTTGAAAATTTTTAATTTCCTTATCAAACAACCTAATCGGCAACGCATCAAATAAAAAAATTATTTTTGGTAACAACATCATTTTAGTTAACGCTATCCTACCAAACCATGACAATTTGATTTTTTTATACAATTCTATTTTCTCTTTAATTTCTTTTTTCTGTTTATCATAATTTAATCGCTTAAGGTCTCAATTTTATTTGAGATACTTATTCCTAAATATCTCAAACATTCTTTAACTTGAATTTTAAATTTAGTCTTAATTCTCTCTTGTTCCTCCTTCTCAACATTACAGGCTATCATTTCTGATTTATCCCAATTGATTCTCAGACCTGTTATCTCTTCAAAATCTTTTAGATGTCCTTGTATTTTTTCCAATGCCTTTCTCGGATGCTTCATTATTATCAAAGTATCATCTGCGTACAAACTTATTTTATTTCCAGCCATCCCTTCAATGCCTTTATCCCCTCTTATAATATTCGCTATCAACTCCATTGCCATTATAAACAATACTGGGGATAATGGACAACCCTGTCTTGTACCTGCTTCTAATCTTATCTCTCCTGTATTTTCATCGTTGACCCTGACTTTTGCAAATCCAAATTGATATAACTGATCTATCATGTTACAAAATCTATCTCCAAATCCATAACATCGAATTATCTCTTTAATTGTAACCCATTGCAAAGAATCAAAAGCCTTAAATATATCTAATGACAATAATCCAACTTTCTCTTTTGTATGCCCTGCTATGTCAATCAAGTCCAGAACCCTCCTAATCAGATCAGACATATGACGTCCTTTCAAAAATCCCGCTTGATCCTCCTTTATATAATTGCCCATGAACCCATTTAATCTTTTTGCTATTATTGCTGTAAATATCTTAGCGTCTTGATTTATCAGAGAAATAGGCCACTTTTTCAACATCCTTTCCAGGCTTTGGCAGCAAAACAATTATAGTTCTGTTCCATGATGTCGGTATCTTTCCCCCATCCAATATATAGTTAATCAATTTCACTAATCTTGGAACTACACTATCTTTAAATTCCTTATAAAAATCCGCTGTCAGTCCATCCTCACCCAGGGATTTACCTAGCTTCAGGTTGGCTATTGTATCTTTTACCTCTTTTTCCGTTATTCACTCCTCCATTCTATTTTTATGTTCCAATTCTATTTTTATTTGCACCTGTTTTTCTAACTGTTCTCTCAACTTTTCTATATTGATATCTCTTTTAGTATACAAACTCTGATAGAAATTTTTTACAATCTCAATCTTATCGTTAGTCTTATTATATCTCACCCCTAATTTATTTATCAAAATTCCAGTCTCTCTTTTTGTCCTCTTTTCTTTAGCAGCTCTTGCCAATAATTTAGAATTCCTATTAAAGGTAAAGGTAAAGGTTTCCCTTGCTCGAAAGCCAGTCGTATCCGACTCTAGGGTGCAGTGCTCATCTCTGTTTCTAAGCCGAAGAGCCAGCGCTGTCTGCTTCTTCAGACATTTCCATGGTCATGTGGCAGGCATGACTAGACACCGGAGCGCACGGAACGCTGTTACCTTCCCACCGAAGTGGTCCCTATTTATCTACTTGCAATTTCTTGCTTTCAGACTGCTAGGTTGGCAGGAGCTGGGATGAAGACGGGAGTTCATTTCCATCCTGCAGTACTCGGGAATCGAACTGCTGACCTTCCGTTTCCCAGTCAGCGTCTTAGCGACTTGAGCCTATTACTATATTCAAAATACTCTCTCTTCAAATATAATAGATCTTTTTTTACCTTCTGCATATCTTTTCTTATCAACTCTGACTATAACCTTTGAACTTTATCAAATGCTTTTTTACCATTTGTCTTTATATGTTCCTCTTGCAGATGCTTAATCTCGTTCTCTATCTCAGACTGTTTGTCTCTACGTTGTTTATTTTTAATACTAGCCAACCTAATGCATTCCCCTCTAAATACCGACTTCATGGTATCCCAAACCACATTATAGCTAACCTCTCCTTTATCATTCCAGGCCCAACTTTCATTCCAATTTTCAATTATCTTTTCTTTACTCTTTTGATCATAAAATAATTTTGCATCATATCTCCATATCTGCAGTAATTTATTCACAGTTGAATTTGAACTGGCTTCAGAAGGTAATGTTGGATAGATGAACTGATAAATACAAGGAAGAAAGTAGTTTAGAGAGGGATAAAACAGAATTTGAGCAACTGTTGTTAAAAATATGAAAAGGAGATATGGGATTAAAGGGTATAGTAAACAGGATTTATAAAATTTTAAATAATGAAGGTAATCCACAAGAAACTTTGAAGTCATGCTGGGAACAGGATTTGAACATAAAAATTCAGGAAAAAATTTGGAAAGATAAGTGGGGAAAAAGATATATGAGAACTATGTCGGTAAGAATGAAAGAGCATAATTACAAAATGTTATGGAAGTGGTATTTGACTCCTGAGAGATTATTTCAAATGGACAATGCTAAAAGTAAAATGTGTTGGAGATGTAAAAACTCTTTAGGGACATATGAACATATGTGGTGGAATTGTAAAGTGGTAAAAGAGTATTGGGGAAAAATTGAGAAGGAAATATGTGATATTATGGGGGTGGAATGTGAATTGAATTTAAATATGGTGCTGTTAACAGATGTGGAGAATTTGAAAGTAAATGAAGAAAATAAGGAACTAATAGCTATTATGCTGATATCAGCTAGAATGTGTATAGCAAGGAGCTGGAAACTTGATAGAGTTCTAAAAGTAGAGGAATGGTATAAAGAGATGTGGGATCTTGCATTGAATGACAAATGCAAGCGCGGCGCCAAATGGCCGCCGCGCTCTTTGCTGCCCCCCCCCACCGGACTTGGACATCCGGGTAGTTAGGGGGCGTGGCCAGCCCTCTTTAAAAGGGGTGGCCACGAGGCAGCCGAGCTGCCATTTTGCTCCATCGCTCTTCGCCTTTCGGGGAAGCCTCCTTTTCGGCGGCAGTCAGCTTGGCTCTTCGCCTTCTTCTTAGGCTTCCCACCATCTCGATTATGCCTTCCAAAAAGAAGGCTATGGCGAACTCGGTTCGCCCTTCAAGGAGGCGGCAGCCAGGTCGGAGGACCGTGACTGCGCCCCATCAGCAGGCCCCCTTTGCCGGGGCACCCACCGGGACCGGTGGGATGGGGCAGATTAGTCCGTGGACCGAGGCTGTACAGCCCCAGACCGGCCCCGCAGGGGCTGCGGCCCCCGGCCCGCAAGTGCCGGCCATGGGCTCGGGCCAGATGGGTGGGCATAGCACGGCCGGGCCACCGGCCCCTGGCCCACATCCCCCGGCCATAGGTTTTAATCAGGGGGGGCTGGGTTCACTTCCCTGGCAGGGCATGCCCCCGGCCCCTCATGGGCCAGAGCTTTGGGCATGGCCATACTCGGGCCCAGGTTCCTCGGCACCGGGCCCAGGCCCTGCAGCCAGTGGGCCGCCTGGCCCGCTTGGCCCCCTTTGCGTAGGGGGCACTGTGAATGTGGATGCCCTACTGGCCCGCGTAGCGGCCCTGGAGGCATCCCTGGGGATATCTAACCCACCTGGGGCAACTTTTGGTCTCCAGGTCACCGCGGCGGCTGCCAATCTTCAGCAGGTGGCCGGCCGGGTTGAGCTGCTTGAGGCGCACAGGTCGGCGCCCGCCGCAGCCTCGCAGCTCCCCACGCAGCAGACACCATCGGCAGGTAGTGGTCAGGTGTGTCCTCAGAGCTCGATGGCAGTCGGGAGCTCCGACGCCCACCGTGGGCCGGAACCCCCGGTGGGGGCGGCCCATGGGGGTGCACCTTGTGAGTATCTGGTTCAAGCTAATGCATCCACTGTGGGGGAGGGTCTCCAGTGGCCATGGCCTCGTCAAGTTGGGACCGGGGGTCAGCTACCCCCGGCACACCCAGGTGCGGCTTTGCTGCTGGCAGGCACCACATAGGGTGGGGGGCCTTACGCTGTGGGGATTGCAACGGGGGTTGCGGGGCAGGTTCAGGTCCCTTTCTTGATGTCCCGCACTGCCAATGTGCCGGTGTCGGCATTCCCGACGGCTGGGTACTCTTTGCCCCTCGGGGATCATTTGGCGCAGGCCACCAAGGAGAAAATCTGGCGGGGAGAGTACGTAGACATTTTCTCCCTATTGAACAGGGAACCCACCAAGGAGGAGAGGGAGGGGCAGGATGAAAAGGACAAGGAGCAGTCCCGACGTCGTAAGCCACCACGCACGTGGGCCAACTGGTTGCCCGCATTTCTCATATACATGGCGGTGTACCTCAGGGCCCGGCCTGATCTGGCCATTCCGATGGTTCAGTATTTGGACAACATTTACAGGGCAATGGTTGATTTCCCTGGCCCGTCGTGGTTGGCTTACGACGAGCAGTTTCGAATGAGAGTGCCCCTACACCCGGAGATGAGGTGGGATGAGCCCTGCCAGAAGTTGTGGCTTCCGTACATGACCCCCACGCGCCCTGCGCCTGGGGAGAGCTATCATTGTGGACATGCGGTCCAGCAAGCCGCTCCAGCTCAGGCATCCCGCCAGGTGGTGGGGCAGGGGTTTCCAGCCCGCCTGCTGTGTTGGAGCTTCTCGGCCAATGGTGCGTGCAATAGAAAACAGTGCCGATACAAGCACGAGTGTCCCTCTTGCGCTGGCCCCCACGCCGCAGCTGCGTGTCCGCGAGCAGGCGGGTTTCGGGGCAGGGGTAGAGGTGGACAGGGAGCGGGCAGACCTGCTGCTGAGGGAGCTGGTCAATCAAAAGGCCCCCTCCCAAGTTAATGTGGTCATGTTGGAGCACTGGCTCGCAACATACCCGAGGAGGGACGACGCAGATTACCTGCTTGAAGGTTTCCAGCGGGGGTTTCGCATCCCGTTCACAGGGGATAGGTGCCCCCAAGATGCGCCCAACTTATTTTCTCTTACGGGCAGGGAGGAGGTGGCCGCCCTGAGTATTGCTAAGGAGGTTAATGCAGGTAGGGTCGCTGGCCCCTTTCACGTCCCACCCTTTCCCAATCTCAAGGTTTCCCCTTTGGGGTTAGTGCCCAAAAAGACACCGGGGGAATTTCGTTTGATTCACCACCTGTCGTACCCGGCTGGCCATTCGGTCAATGATGCCATCCCTGATGACCTTTGTTCGGTCAGGTACACATCATTCGACCAGGCCCTGAGCATGGTGCACTCTTGTGGCCCGGGTGCACTATTGGCAAAATGTGACATTAAGTCTGCATTCCGTCTCCTGCCTGTGCACCCGGGTGACTTTGAGTTGTTAGGTTTCAGATTCCGGGGCAAATTTTATTTTGACAAAGCCATACCTTTTGGCTGCTCCATCTCATGCTCGGCATTTGAACGCTTTAGCACCTTCCTCCAGTGGGCCTTTATTCGTAGGTCGGGATCTCGGTCTGTAGCCCACTACCTCGATGATTTCTTGTTCGGGGGTGAACGGGGCTGGGACACGTGTACGCGTCTCCTCAACACATTTCAGACGCTAATGCAGGAACTTGGTGTCCCTTTAGCGCCTGAAAAGACCGAGGGCCCATCAACCAAGCTCACATTCCTGGGTGTTGAAATTGACACGGTTGTGCAGGCATCCAGGTTGCCCATTGAAAAGGTTTCCTGGATCACTGCATTGATCTTGGCCTTGATGGCCAAATGCAAGGTGTCACTTCGTGAGCTCCAGGTACTACATGGTCACCTTAATTTCGCTTGCAGGGTGATCGCACCTGGCAGAGCCTTTGCTCGACGCTTGTGCGACGCCATGGCTGGCTTATCCAGGCCCTACCACAGGGTCCGACTGAACAAGGGCATGAGGGCTGACATGCTGATTTGGCTTCAGTTCCTTAATGAGTTCAACGGGGTGTCATTTTGGAGATCTGACCTTCTGGTGTCCCCTCGCTTCCAGGTTCAGTCGGATGCATCAGGGTCCCTGGGTTATGGGATTTACTTTGAAGGGAAGTGGGCCTATGGCCAATGGCCGCCAGCTTGGAGGGGCATGGATCATTTACGCGATCTTACGTTCCTCGAGTTCTTTCCCATTCTGGGAGCTTTGATGCTATGGGGTGCGGAGTGGGCCAATTCGGTCGTTCATTTCTGGTGTGACAATGCTGCGGTCGTGCACATTGTCAACGCACAGACGTCCAAATCACCCAGGGTTATGGAGCTAGTGCGCCAGTTTGTCTTGCGCAGCCTACGTCTCAATGTGCTATTTAGGGCTAGGCATGTACCAGGTATTAATAACGACATCGCTGATGCTTTGTCCCGCCTGCAGATCTCCCAGTTCCGTGCCTTGGCTCCGGACGCAGAGGACTTTCCCTCACCGTTCCCAGACGAGATATGGATGCTTGGCAAGGAGAGGTGAACCGGGCAATCGGCATGTCGCTGGCGCCCCGCACGCGTAAGGCGTATCACCATGCATTCAGTAAATTCCAGGCCTTTTGTGCCCAGTGTCGATTCCCCGAGATTTGGCCTATTCCAGTTACACATGTTCTTCAATTCATGGTTTACCTACACAGTCAGGGCCTAGCTGTCAGCACTGGCATTCATGGCCAAGGTAGGGGGCTATGCTGACAGCACGAATGATTTCCGTATACGACATGTTTTGGAAGGGTGGACACGGGAGCGTGGCCGCTGCCCGGACAACCGCCACCCGATTTCTCCAGGGGTACTTACCCACCTTGCACAGGGCTGGCATGACCTCTGTTTTGACAGGTATGAGGCAGCCCTGTTTCATGCGGCTACCACGGTGGCCTTTTTTGGAGCGCTCCGCATCAGTGAGCTGGTGTTACTGTCTAAGGCGGATGCGACGCGTAGGGCACTGGAACTCGAAGATGTCTATGTTTCCGATGAGTGTGCTCAGTTGAGGATACGCTCCTCAAAGGTTGATCAGCACGGTGTAGGCAGTGGTGCAAGACTGCTACGATGTTCCATGGCAGGCATCTGTCCAGATGGTGCCCTACAAGAGTTCCTTGCACTGCGTGGTACGCACCCTGGCCCGTTTTTTCTGCCACCAAGATGGGTCTCCTCTTACTAAATTTCAATTTTGGAAGGTGACCGGTAAGGCGCTGTCCAGTGTTGGCCTCCCCGGGGCTCGTTACAACACCCATTCTTTTAGAATAGGAGCTGCTTCTACTGCAGCTGCCTTTGGGTACTCTGGGGCTGAGATACGCCATATGGGAAGATGGGGATCACAGTGTTTCCAGTTATATGTTCGCCCTCTTCTATTGTGAGTACCAGTTAAGTCACTGTCCTGTTTCCCCCTTTTTTCCTGACAGACCCTGCGTGTCGACTTACGCCGGTGGCAGTATGGCTGGTGGGCCACAGCTATGTGCACAGGGCAGCGCAGTATGCTGCGGCGACAGAGTGGGGACCCCAGCTGGGACTACGTGCGTCCGCAAGTCTCAGATGGTACGGTAAGCGCGGGATGTTATGGCGGGAACTGTTGCCATTCCTTTTTTCCATCAGGGATGCTGACCCGCCTGATGTTCTGGTTATACACCTTGGGGGCAATGATTTAGGCCAGGTCACGGGCCTGTCGCTGAAACATGCGACCTGCGGTGACCTGGCTTACTTGCATTATGTGTGGCCTGCCACAACCCTGATTTGGTCGGACATCATACCGCGTCACGCCTACAGGGGGGGCATTAACCTCCAGGCCCTTGACCGCGCTCGCCACTCGGTGAACAGGGCGGTAGCCCGGTTCGTTGTAGACAAGGGTTGGGGGCGCGTCATCCGACACCCCAACATTAGTCTTCAAAATTGTGATCTTTATGCAGGGGATGGGGTCCATCTGTCACCAGGAGGTATGAACCTCTTTTTGGAAGATTTGCAAGCAGGCCTGTTGACCGAGCTGACGGTCTGGGGGGGGGGGGGCGGTGAGCCTTTATTGAAGCCTCCCCGTGTGGCGGGTAGCACTGGTAAGGTAAATATTTATGACCCACAGGTATCCGGCAGGTTCGCAATTGACTGGACAACACTAGATAGGCACAAGTTGGTTAACGTTGTCCGGTCAACGACGAACCAGGCAATGGGGTGATGGCACGAGCTAGGCAGCATGCATCACCCCGTTATTTTACAGATACGCGTCAGAGGGTGGGGTCAGTAGTCAGTTTATTGACTACGGTCAACAATTTGTTTGTTGTCAACAAACAAATTGATACAAATGGATACATTGTAACCAATTGCCGTTGGCAATTTTGGGAGGAACCTTACCAGTGTTACTGCGGCCTGCTTGCCTTAAGAATTATAATTGGTTGAATACCAATCGAAATTTATAATTCGGACTAGGGCATGAATCAATAAATGTGGCCCAATGCCGTTATCCACTTTTACCAGTGTCTGAGTCCTTCTTTTGGGGGGTGCGCCTGCAATTGACATGGGAAATAAACAAATATAAGGGGGAAATTAAAGAAAATAGATTTTGGAAAATTTGGCAACCTTTTGTGGAATACTCACTGAATGGAGATCAGAGCAATAGCCTTGTACCAGAATATATATATTTTTGGAAATGGTAAAAAAGGCAATATCCCGCAGGCTCTTATAACTTGTAAATACACAGGGTGATTATTAGTGTTTATGTTATGTTTAATGTAATTGGATTCGATAAAAATTGAATATGTTTTTTTCCTTTTAAATTACGTGTTTTCTTTTCTGTATTTTCTTCTTCTTTGTAATGTTTATCTTTTTATATTCAATAAAAATAATAAAAAATAATAATAATTCCTATGCTGTGTATAGGTTTGTTGTACTATACATTTGTGCTTGTGAAGGAGAAAGAGAGGAACCTGCTGCCAACTTGCAAAAACATACACAATATTCCTTCTTCTTTCATATAACCTACACCGTGTGTGTTGCCTCATATTTTTATTGTAAGCTTGAGGGCAGAGCTGGCCTTACTTGCTTCATGATAAGCAGCTGGGGGATAGTTTTTTTATTTTTTATAAAAGCACAGATGCTATAAACAAACACACAAGAAGTTTATAGTTGGAGGCAAGGACAAATAGCCGGTGTATAGCTCTAAGAAGTCTCCTGCTCAATAAACAAGAGGAAAAGTCATCATGGAAATTATAACTAACCAACTAGAAGTGAATTTGCCTCATCTGCCTTGCAAAAGGAGCAGGTGTCATACATAAATAATCCTGCACTTCCACATGAGCTGATGTCATGCTTGAGGGTAAAGTCAACTTTGGAATCATAGATAGCTTGTTGTTCAAAGTCTTTAAACTTAACACAGAATATAGGGGTACATGAATATTGTTAGTTGGTTATCCCCATGTCTGCAAGAGAAACCTATCTGCCACCTTCTTTCAAGATGATGATCAGGATGATGTTGGTGAAGTACTTTTCTACCTCAACTCTCCAGCTCCAAGTAGTGTTCACAGTGACTTATAAATGTCATGAAACAGGATTAAAACAAGCAAATTTAAAAAGTAATTAAATAGTAGAGACATTAATATCTTAAGCCCTATCTATAAACAAGATAATTAAAATAATCACAACATTAAACAGTTTCATAAGCCAGCTTAGAAAGAGAGAGAGAGAGTGTGTGTGTGTTTCACATGCTCTTGACAAACTGTAACAGTGGAATTTGATGGTAACTCTGAAGAGAATGCATTCCAAAGTTTGGGAATGGCTCATGAGAAAGTCCACCCCACACTCCCTTAAAGCAGGCTTCAATTGTCATTTCCATAAGATTTCTCCTAATGAACTTAACATCAAGGCATGCTCTTAACAAGAAATGTCATAGAAAGATGTCATGGGGAAAAACCATTCTGACTGTGCTTTCCCCTGATCCCTGTAGCCACTTGATTGCCTAGTGCTTCAAGATGGAGAATTTCATATGTGGGAGTACCTGTATATGACATTACAATGAGAGACAGAAGAATGTAAATTAATTTCAATTGTCTAGAAGTCCCCACTGGGATGACTGATATCAGGATAATACAACCACTGTGCAACGTCGGAGGGCCTCACATAATGTAACCGTGAGTCAGATAGGGCCAGAGAGCATAGATAACCGGTTAAGTTTTCTTTATTTTTGTATGTACTTTGAATGACTACGTTTGCAAGTTTGCTTTCTTATGCTATACTCACTTTCTTAACTTACTTAATAAACCTTATTAATCATAGCACCTTTGTGTCTATTGAACTGGGACTGGGGGTTGACTGGACCAACCTGAGAGGCCACATCTATGCTACCTAATTCTGATTCCCTGCACCCTTGCTAGCCTGGGACAAGAGGAACTAAGGAGAACTGTGGTATCCATGCACACAATTGGTATACTGGCCCTGACAGAACCCCGGTGATGGGTGATCACCTCGTTACCAGGGGTTCCTGAAGGGACAGAAATTGGGGGAGTGGAATATTAGATAGGGTTTAATTCACCTACAGCTGACCTGACAAAGCAGCTCGGACAATAGGAAGCTAATGACTAACTCGCTAGTCATGCAATAGGTAATCCCGCATCTGCGGATGACCTTAAGTCATAAAACCAATACCAGCCACATGTTTACCCCAGATAGCTTGGAACAATGGAGTTCCCCTGTCATTGATTAAGTTAGTTAATTAACTCCCCTGAAGAGTTTCCCAATTAACTCAAGTAAACATGGCATATGGATTCTGCCAGATCGCAGTTCTTTTGCATGCAGCCTGTACATGATAAATACTGATGATTTGCCTCATTAAATCACTGGTCTTCACTCCATCTTGCCTCATGTCTCATTGCTTGACCAGTCTCCTCCAGGACCCAACAGCTGCTTCGCGGCCCCGATCCAACATCTGGTGACCCCGTGACGTGATTCTACTCATGAGTCAGTGATCTTCGCGGTCCGGTTCTATGCCAGAACCGTGTCCGAATCGTCCAGGAGGACAGCGCAGCGGCCCTGGTCAGAAAGCCATCCGATCCGAGTGACAGCTACGCTACGAGGCATTCCCAGAGAGGCAGAGTGCACTCCAGGGCTCTGGGGCATCTTGTGCACCGGAAACACTTTCCGAATGCTCAGGGTCGGCTGTGAACCTTGACGCCATCGCAAAGGCCACCAAGGGCCCGCGGCAGCAGTCCGCGCTCCGTTTCCTACCCAGAGGGACGTCGCACCGAATCCAGTTACCTTAAAGGACGTGTTGAAATCGTCTGGAGAAGGAAACTTTGAAGGACCAGGCAGGTAATATGGGGACTTGTCCTCAGCGGCAATGTCCAGCCGCTAACCAGAGAGTTCACTTAATGGAACTCAAGGCCCTGGCCAGGGTAAATCGTACTCACATTCACAGCGATCAGTTAGTGGACCTTTTGGTGTACCTGGGGCAACATTGTCTGTCTTATCCAGAGACAGGCATGCTTAGTCTCCAGCTTTGGGACAGGATAGGAGCCTGCATCAGGCAAGAAAGCCGAGCCCCAGCTAAGATAGTTAGCACATGGAGTAAGTGTAGAAAGCTCATAGCAGAGGTAGATCCAGTCCGATTAGAGACCAAGAACCCCCAAGCGCAGTCAGAACCATCAGCCCCAATGAGTCTCTTTCCATCATTCCAGCTTAAACAGGGCAGCGTAGGGAGATTTCTCTCAGTGACAGGTGCAGACGTCACTGAAGGAATGCATGGCATGAGAAGCACTGGCGCTTCTCTGACAGTTAAAGTTTCCCTGCCAACTAAGAGTTCCATCCAGCGCATGGGTGAGGAAGATCCATTCATGGGGAAATTGCCAGCAGTACAATTAGCTAACACCCAGCTGCTGTGTTCAGCCTGTCTGAAGGCAGACACATGTTCAGGCAGACAGACTATTGTCTACCTGCCTGCTCAGCGCCCACTGCTCATGGAAATCTGCACGGCCTCTGGCCACGCAAGGCTCCAGAGCAGACCCATTACCTCACTCAGGCGCCGAGCAGTGCCAAAACCCAAAGGCGCCTGCTTCCAGTGTGGAAAAATGAGACACCTTAGAAGAGAATGCCAATCCAGACCTTCAGTTGGGAAGTCAAACTCCCATATAAATTGGCCCCAAACTCCTGACATCTATCCGGTTAATTAGACATTTCATTCAATAAATTTCATCAGGGGAGTTTTTGCAATAACTGAAAGGTTACAAAACACATGTCTGTTACAATATTATATGTTCAAACCAGCTGCAAGCCCCCATGGTACAAACTACTTATAAATTTGGGGCCAATTTATATGGGAGTTTGACTTCCCAACTGAATACGAATTTATGAGCTGTTTTGGACGAGAGATAGAAAGTGTAATAGAGGAATGAATCATTGTTTCATATTGTTACAAAGGACATAGTGAAGAAGTTGAAGAGAACATATTTGAAATTGGTTACTATTGTCAAGATTACAAAAGGAACTTGAAGACTTTATGTGCAGAGAAGTATCTTAGTTTGGTTTCTGTTTCATGACATTACAAGTTAATATACATCAGTTTATTATCAGAGTTTGCAAAATAAAAATAAAAATAACATTAAGAATACAAAGACCTTATAAGAAGATTCATTTATCATTATCTTCATCATTTTTGGGCATACACAAATGGTACATTGTGTTTGTATCCTTTTCTCCGTTTGGCCATTTTTTGCTGTGCTTGGAATTTGATAAGGCTACTGCCAATAGAGGTTTTTCATATGCAAATGAAGATGTGGAAAAAGTGTTAAGCAACATAGCTTTGGTTAGAACCACTCAGAACAAACATACAGGAGACTTTTTGAAATTAGAAACCTTATACAAGAGAAGTGTCAGGTACAAACTACATGTGGCTTTCATTGCTGATTATCACAGAGACTGTTGCATACCCAGAGGATTAAGGATCCAAAAAGGACCCACATTATTTTCACAAGACAAGGAGTTTACCAACAAGTGGGCGGTCATTTTGGACAAATGCGCATTCGACTTAATGATATTGATTATAGAAAGGAGCAATCAGGAGGTTTTAGAAGTGGACAAACAAATAGAGGAACTTAAAACAACATTACAAGGGGCGCATAGTTGAGCCAGTTTTGAAGAATCGATGAACAACTTAGATCACAAGATCAAGGACTTTCATGAATCCATAGTAGCTTTTAAAATGAAAAAATTTGATAGAGACCAGAACGATTATTCCAATGACAAAATATACAGATGGAGAATGGAACCCAATCCCAGACCCATGAAGCGGGTGTCATGGAATGACAAGGTTACTTATTCGGACACTACAGACAGCGACATCAGCTCATCAGGTCACCAGAGGTTACAATTTCAGGAATACAGAATTCCAACAACAACCACAATATACCCAATCTTTTTTAGGAAGAAGAAGACAACAGAGGAAAGCAAAGCCCTAGTATTCAACTTATCCTCTAGGCATTTGACTGAACATGAACTGGCATTACTGGGACTTGGTTTCAATTTCGTTCCAACCCCCTATTATCAATCTTTTAGTACACGGGTGGATGTATTTCGGTTGATCAGGTTATTAAAATTAAGACTTTATTTTGGGGATTTTGAGAATAATTTTAGGAACCAATTTGCTCCCAAGTCAAAATTCTATCCCAACATCAACCACCCGTCTATAGAGGTGTTTAAAAGGATTGTTTTAAATGACATTGAAAAACTAGAACAAAGTAAACTTAAGGTAAGACAGAATTTAACAACACAGGAAGTTAACACCTTGCAGGATTTGGGACGGGATGAATCCATAGTGATTAAAGCGGCGGACAAAGGGGGAGGAGTCGTGGTTTTGGACAAGACGGACTATTTAAAGGAAGTTTATAAACAATTAGCTGACCCAACCTTTTATAAAAAATTAATTAAGGATCCAACCAAGGAAATTGAAAACATTATTAAGGTGGTGGTCACGGAGGGTCTTTCCCTTAATTATATTACTGAAAGAACATACAAATTTTTGTTGAAAGAACACCCACGGGTTCCAATTTTTTATATCTTGCCAAAAGTACATAAAATCATTGATGCCCAGATTAGGATGCCTGGACGACCCATTATCTCCAGAGTGGGGTCCATTTTGGAGCCTTTAAGCCAATTTATAGATCATCACATTCTGCATTACACCTGTCAAGATTCCTTTATCAGGGATTCTACGAATTTTATAAACAAGATCGAGGGCTTCCAGCTTCCAGCAACGGGTGGTTTGGTAACCATGGATGTTACAGCTTTGTACACAAATGTCCCATTTGAAGATGCGAGATTAGTGATCCAGGATTTATTAAATACCAGAGTAGTTCAACAACCGCCCACTCATTTTCTAATCGATCTTTTAGAAATCTGCTTGGAAAAGAACTATTTTAGGTTCAACCAAGACATCTTTTTGGCAATGGGGTCCCCAATGGCACCAAGTTTGGCCAATCTCTATATGATTTCCTTTGAGAGAAATATTGTTTTAAATGCACAACTTAATCCATTTTTTTCACCACATTTTATTGTTTAAAAGATTTATAGATGATCTGTTTTTTGTGTTAGATGACTTTAATCTAATTCCAGACTTTGTTTCCTGGTTGAATATACAGAATGTGAACCTAAAATTTACCCATTGCATGAACAGGACTGAAATATCATTTCTGGACCTCTTGGTTTTCGTAGGAAGGGACAATAAACTGCAGGTTAGGCTATTTAAGAAGAGCACAGATAGGAATGCCTATCTTCCATATGAGTCATACCATCCACCCCATTTATGCAACAGCATTCCATATGGAATATTTGCTAGAGCCAAACGTAATTCTTCACATCAAGAAGATTTTGAAACAGCAGCCAGGGGGATTAAGGAGAATGTTCTGGACAGAGGGTATCCCGAGCAGGTATTGGAAAAATCATTAAATAAGGTTAGAGGTGTCGCAAGGAGCACACTATTGGAAAGACAGGAGAGACAACCCAAACAGGGGATTTTTTGGTCCATAGACTATTCTCCCAGAGCCAGAGATATACAAAATATTGTACGCAAACATTGGTATATATTATCTGACATTCCGGGGTGTCTAGAAAAACCCATGATAGGTTTAAGGAGGACTAGAACAGTTGGCAACTTGATTACTAGAGCAGATGCTGCACTGCAACAAGAATTACGGAGCAGTTTGGTCAAGGGCCATCACAGGTGCGGCCAATGCGTTGTTTGCAGGTTCGCTTGGGAGACTCGACACATCAATTTTCCAGAATTAAACTTTAAAAAAACACTCAATTTTTTTAGTAATTGCAATAGCCAATTTTGTGTATATCTATGGATTTGCCCTTGTGGTCTCAAGTATGTGGGAAAATGCTCACGCAAAGTAAAAATCAGGCTGGCGGAACATCGATCCAGGATGGTGCAGGTGGAAAATGCACCATTGGTAAATCATTACATGGGAAAAAACCCATCATGACACAGATTTTAAATTTGTAGTGTTAGAAAAACTCACGGTCACGACAGGTAGAGGTGTCAACATTGAACAATTGCTATTACAAAAGGAGGCATACTATATGCATAGACTAGGAACCATGCATCCTAAGGGTTTAAACTATGAAGCTGATTTAACCTGCTTTTTGTAAGTACACAGTAATCAGAACCATGGTGCTCCTTGTAAGTAAAACAGTCAGTACACAGGTGGCAACGTGAGCTTGCAGATTCAGTCAGGAGCAGGCAGCAAGTTGTATTTAAGAGATAGGACTCTAATGGTATGCAACGTCCTTAGCAACCATAGAGAAATTACAGAAGAGACAGAGAGGACGCGAAACACAAGAGTGGTAAGCTTGGACTGGATAATGAGCATGGGGGCTTGCAGCTGGTTTGAACATATAATATTGTAACAGACATGTGTTTTGTAACCTTTCAGATATTGCAAAAACTCCCCTGATGAAATTTATTGAATGAAATGTCTAATTAACCGGATAGACGTCGGGAGTTTGGGGCCAATTTATATGGGAGTTTGACTTCCCAACTGAATACGAATTTATGAGCTGTTTTGGACGAGAGATAGAAAGTGTAATAGAGGAATGAATCATTGTTTCATATTGTTACAAAGGACATAGTGAAGAAGTTGAAGAGAACATATTTGAATTTGGTTACTATTGTCAAGATTACAAAAGGAACTTGAACACTTTATGTGCAGAGAAGTATCTGAGTTTGGTTTCTGTTTGATGACATTACAAGTTAATATACATCAGTTTATTATCAGAGTTTGCAAAATAAAAATAAAAATAACATTAAGAATACAAAGACCTTATAAGAAGATTCGTTTATCATTATCTTCATCATTTTTGGGCATACACAAACGGTACATTGTGTTTGTATCCTTTTCTCCGTTTGGCCATTTCTCGCTGCACCTGGGACATTAAACACACCTTTGGCGATCCGTACAATCCGCAAGGGCAAGTGATTGTGGAATGGGTCAATCGGATGCTTAAGTCCTACATTGACAAACAAACAGAAAGGGGGGAACCACCAGCCCTCCCCAAAAATCAGGGTCAGGCACAACATTGTCTGAACAAGGTATTGTTTATGTACAATCACCTTAATGTTTTTTCGGATTGCACTCCACAGGAGAGGCACTTCCATTGCACAGAGGCTCTCCCGCGGCCGATGGTGCATTACTGAGTGCCACAGGATCCTTCCTGGAAGGGCCCGGTGCCACTCATAACATGGGGAAGAGGGTATGCTGCAATTATGTCTCCTACAGGCGTTATCTGGATTCCAGCCCGGTGTGTCAAGCCTCACTTCGAGTCCAATGGCATGGACCCAGGCAGTTCCGGACCCGATCCCAGAGATGGAGGAACTAACCCTGATGGGGACAGCCAAGCGGAGGAGGCAGCGACAGCAGATGACAGCGCCGAAGATCACCTGGGGGATGGCCAAGTCCCTGCACCAGGAGGCGGCGGATGCCGTTCAGCGGGAGGACAAGGAGCCAACACCGGAGAACATCTTGATTGCAGCCTTTTCCCTGATTACAGCTAATTCCATGAAGACCATCATCATCTTGATCCTTTCCCTGCTTACGGGGGGAGGCGTTCAAGCAGCTTCACTGGAAGCCCACAACCAGATGCCAGGTGGAGATCTCTCTGCCCGGCTGCAGTACAACGTTTGGGAAAGATTGGCAAACCTCGTCAATCAGTCCGATTTTTGCCTGAGGCAGACTACCGCTTCTGCCTCTATTCTGAGTTCTTGTCTCATCCCGGTGTGTCACTCCCCAGATGCACGCATCAGGAACGGTGACTGGTTGGTGAAGCGGATATTTGGTCCGTTTTACAAGACTGCCTTTTCAACGTATGAGCATTGGGGAACCCAAGTCACCAAAATCTTACCGGCTGATGCGGCCACTCCCTACACTCCCCGAGTGGTGGTCAGCCTGAACTCTACTTGTGCTCATATGACCGGCTGTTCCGTGATCGAAGGGCCACAGCACCGTTGCCTCGACCCCGGCAGCAGCAATTGGGCTTGTAATAACCCAGAGACTATTAGCTCAATGTATGCTCATGTTGCCTTGCCTTCAGGATGGTTTTTTACATGTAACCAGTATACTTGGAACTACATTCCCGCAAATGTATCTGATTCCCCTTGCTGTATCAGTCATTTGACATTGCAGGCGCACCCCCCCAATAACGGACACAGACAACATTGAAAGTGGATAACAGCATAGGGCCACATTTATTGATTCAATGCCCTAGTCCGAATTATAAATTTGTATTGGTAAAACGACCAATCATAATTCCTAAGGCAAGCAGGCCGAAGTAACACTGGTAAGGTACCACCCCAAAATTGCCAACGGCAATTGGTTACAATGTATCAATTTGTATCAATTTGTTTGTTGACAACAAACAAATTGTTGACCGTAGTCAATAACTAACTTATGACCCCACCCTCTGACGCCTATCCGTGAAATCACAGGGGTGATGCATGCTGGTTAGCAATCGTCATCACCCCATCGCCTGGTTCGTCGTTGACCGGACAACGTTTAACTAATTTATTCCTGTCTAGTGTTGTCCAGTCAATTGCGAACCTGCCGGATACTTGTGGGTCATACTGTTTACCTTACCAGTGCTACCCGCCAATGTGACCAAAGTCAACAGTAGGAACACAGAAAGACCCCTATATCAAACCATAGCAACAGTGTGGGATGGGCAAAAAAGCCAGGACCCGGAGCCAATATGGGTCCCAACCAAAAATTCCCACCCGGCCCCGAAGCGACCATAATATCACACTGTTAACTAGGGAGGGGGTGGAGGGGAAAAAACTTCTCCGCTCCGTCGCTGAGGTAAAATGGCAGCTCGGCTGCCTCGTGGCCACCCCTTTTATAAGGGAGCTGGCCACGCTTCTAACTACCCGGATTCTCTGTCCTGTGGGGGGGGCCCGCAAAGGGCGCGGCGGCCATTTTGGCGCCGCGCTTGCATTGCAGGCGCACCCCCCCAATAACGGACACAGACAACATTGAAAGTGGATAACAGCATAGGGCCACATTTATTGATTCAATGCCCTAGTCCGAATTATAAATTTGTATTGGTAAAACGACCAATCATAATTCCTAAGGCAAGCAGGCCGAAGTAACACTGGTAAGGTACCACCCCAAAATTGCCAACGGCAATTGGTTACAATGTATCAATTTGTATCAATTTGTTTGTTGACAACAAACAAATTGTTGACCGTAGTCAATAACTAACTTATGACCCCACCCTCTGACGCGTATCCGTGAAATCACAGGGGTGATGCATGCTGGTTAGCAATCGTCATCACCCCATCGCCTGGTTCGTCGTTGACCGGACAACGTTTAACTAATTTATTCCTGTCTAGTGTTGTCCAGTCAATTGCGAACCTGCCGGATACTTGTGGGTCATACTGTTTACCTTACCAGTGCTACCCGCCACACGGAGGGGCTTCAAAGAAGACCTGATGCCCCCCCCCCAGACCGTCAGCTCGGTCAACAGGCCTGCTCGCCAATCTCCCAACAGGAGGTCCATACCTCCTCGCGACAGATGGACCCCATCCCCTGCGTACAAGTCATAATTTTGTAGACTAATATCGGGGTGATGACTAACCCGTCCCCAAGCCCTGGTGGCAAGAAACCGCGCCACTGCCTTATTGACCGCGCGCCTAGCGCGGTCAAGGGCCAGGAGGTTAACGCCCCCTCTGTAAGAATGGCGCGGAACAATGTCCGACCAAACCAGGGTTGTGGCAGGCCAGACATAATGCAAGTAGGCGAGTTCCTCGCAAATCGCATGCTTGAGCGATAAGCCGGTGACCTGGCCCAAATCATTGCCCCCCAGGTGGATGATTAGAATGTCAGGCGGGTCAGCCCCCAGGCCAGAAAAAAGGAAAGGCCGCAGCTCCCGCCATAACATCCCAGGCTTACCATGCCATGCGAGACTGGCGTGGTCACCCAGTCCCAGTCGGGGTCCCCACTCTGTCGCCGCAGCGTAACGCGCTGCCCTGTGCACATAGCTGTGGCCCACCAGCCATACTGTCACCGGTGTAATACGACACCCAGGGTCTGTAAGAAAATTGAGAAAAAAGGCGGTAAGGTGACTGGATTGGTACTCATGGCGGGAGTGGGCGCACATAAAACTGAAAACATTGCGAGCCCCACCTCCCCATGCTGCGTATGTCAGCCCCAGAGTACCCAAAAGCAGCTGCTGTAGAGGCTGCACCAATACGGAACGAATGTGTGCCATAACGGGCACCTGGTAGGCCCACCCTGGTGAGGGCTCTGGCTGTCACCTTCCAAAACTGAAATTTAGTAAGGGGAGACCCATCTTGGTGACAGAAAAACGGGCCGTGGTGCATGCCACGCAGTGCCAGGAATTCATGTAGGGCACCAACCGGACAGATGTCTGCCAAAGAACACCGTAGCAGTCTTACACCACTGCCTACGCCATGCTGATCTGTTTTAGAGGAGCGTATCCTCAACTGGGCCCAGTCTTTGGCAACATAGACATCCTCGAGTTCCAGTGCCCTACCACTTGCATCCGCCTTAGACAGCATCACGAGTTCGCTGACGCGGAGCGCTCCAAAAAATGCCACCGTTGTGGCTGCATGAAAAAGGGCTGCCTCATAATGATCAAAACAGAGGCCTGGCCAGCCCCGGGCCAACTGGGTAAGAACCCCTGGGGAAATAGGGTGCCGGTCGTCCGGGCAACGCCCGCGCTCGCGCACCCACCCCTCCAAAACATGTCTCACCCGGAAGTCAGAGGTGGTATCCACATGACCCCCCACTTTGGCCATAAAAGCCAACGCCGAGAGCTTGGATGCTATGGTGCGAGGTGCGAGGCCCTGTGCATGCAGGTGAACCATGAACCGCAGAACATGGTCCACCGGGATAGGCCAGGTCTCTGGCAAGAGAAATTGAGTAGCAAATGCCCTGTACGAATTGAATGCTTGTTGATACGCCTTACGCGTGCGTGGCGCTAGTGACAGGCCAATCGCCCGGTTCACCTCTCCTTGCCAATAGTCCACATCTCTTCCGGGAGTGGCGAGGGAAATTCCTCCGCATCCGGGGCCAAGGCGCGGAACCGGGAGATCTGCAGGCGGGACAAAGCGTCAGCAATATCATTATTAATCCCTGGGACATGCCTGGCCCTGAACAAGACGTTGAGGCGCAGGCAGCGCAGCACAAAATGGCGCACTAGATCCATGACCCTGGGCAATTTGGAAGTCTGTGCATTGACAATGTGTACAACAGCCGCATTGTCGCACCAGAAATGCACCACCGAATTAGCCCACTGTTCGCCCCATAGCATCAAAGCCCCCAGAATGGGAAAAAATTCCAGGTATGTGAGATCCCGCAGGCGACCTGTGCCTGCCCATGCCGGTGGCCACCCACCATAGGCCCACTTCCCATTGAAGTACATCCCATAACCCAGGGATCCTGAGGCATCAGACTGGATCTGGAAATTGGGGGATGCCAGGAGGTCAGACCTCCAAAATGAGACCCCATTAAACTCCCTCAGGAATTGCAACCAGACGAACATGTCTGCCCTGATACCCCGGGTGAGCCTGACTCTGTGGTGGGGCCTGGATAACCCTGCCATGGCGTCGCATAAGCGCCGGGCAAAAGCCCTGCCCGGTGCGACCACCCTGCAAGCAAAATTAAGGTGCCCATGTAGCACCTGCAGTTCCCTCAGGGATGCCTTACGCTTGGCCAGCAATTCCGAGATAAGGGCCACTATCCTGGACACCTTATCACCCGGCAACCTAGAAGCCTGCACTACTGTGTCAATCTCAACCCCCAGGAATACTAGCTTGGTCGATGGGCCCTCGGTCTTTTCGGGCGCTAAAGGGACACCAAGTTCCTCCATTAGCGTCTGAAATGTGTTGAGGAGACGTGCGCACGTGTCCCAGCCCCGTTCACCCCCGAATAAAAAGTCATCCAGGTAATGGGCTACAGACCGGGACCCTGACCTGCGGACGAAAGCCCACTCTAGGAAGGTACTAAAACGCTCGAAAGCCGAGCATGATATGGAGCAGCCAAAAGGCATGGCCTTATCAAAATAATATTCCCCTTTAAATTTAAAACCCAGCAACTCAAAGTCGCCCGGGTGCACTGGCAAGAGGCGAAAAGCTGACTTAATGTCACACTTGGCCAGCAGGGCACCCGGGCCACACGAGCGCACCATGCGCAGCGCATGGTCAAACGATGTATACCTGACTGAACAAAGGTCATCAGGGATAGCATCATTGACCGATCGGCCGGCTGGGTAGGACAAATGATGAATAAGGCGAAACTCACCTAGGGACTTTTTGGGGACCAAACCCAGTGGCGAGACCTTAAGATTGGGAAACGGGGGTGCGGGGAAAGGTCCAGCGACCCTGCCCGCGTCTAACTCCTTTTTAATGCTGGCCGCAGCCACCTCCTCCCTTCCTCTGAGGGATAAAAGGTTGGGAGCATCCTGAGGGGACCTATCACCCATAAAAGGGATACGAAATCCCTGCTTAAAACCTTGCAGGAGATACTCCCCGTCCTCCCCCTTCGGGTATGATGCGAGCCAGCGCTCCAGCATGTCCACCTTAATTGGGGAGGGGGCCTTTTGGAGAACTAGCTCCATCCGTGGCAGCCTTGCCAGCCCACTGTCCACCCCTCCCTTTGCCTCGCGCCCCCCCAGGCCTGGGACAAGCAGAGGCTGCGTGGGGGCCAGAACATGTGGGACACTCATGCTTATACCTGCAGTTCTTTCGATTGCAGGAACCATTTGACGAGAAAGTCCAGCACAGCAGGCGGGCTGGAACCCCCTGCCCCACCGCCTGGCGGGTAACCTGCGCTGGAGCCGCTCGCTGGACCGCATGTCCGCAATGGTATCTATCCCCCGGGGCAGGGCGTGTGGGTGTCATATACAAAAGCCACAGCCTCTGGCACGGCTCATCCCATCTCATCTCGGGGTGGAGGGGAATCCTCATACGGAATTCCTCATCATATGCTAGCCATGAGGGGCCCGGGAAATCGACCATCGCCCTATATATGTTGTCCAAATATTGGACCATGGGAATAGCTAAATCCGGCCGCGCCCTCAAATATATCGCCATGTATATTAAATAAGCGGGGAGCCAGTTGGCCCAGGTACGCGGCGGCTTACGGCGGCGTGCCTGCTCCTTGTCCTTCTCATCCTGACCCTCCCTTTCCTCCTTGGTGGGCTCTCTGTTCAGGAGTGAGAAGATATCTACGTACTCCCCTCGCCATATCTTTTCCCTAGTAGCCTGTGCCAGGTGATCACCCAATGGCAAGGAATACCCTGCCGTCGGCAAAGCCGAAAAGGGGACAGCTGGCCTGGTAAAAGGGGCCTGAGCTAACCCAGCCACCCCCAGAACATTCCCTGCAGTGTAAGTACCAATGCCCACCCCAGTGCCCAAGGTGGCAGTCGTCGTCGCCGGGTGGGTCGCCGACAGCGTGGCCCCCGCACCACCCGCGCGAGGCCAAGGCCATTGAAAGGCCCCCCCTAGATTGGGAATGTGTGTGGATGTACTCGCTTGCACCGTATACTCACATGCTGCACCCCCGCGGGCCGCCCCCACCGGGGGTTCCGGCCCACTGGGGGCGTCGGAGCTCACGACCGACGTAGAGCTCATCACCGGGGCTTGACCCGCACCTGGTTGCTGGCTGGGGAGCTGCGAGGCAGTGGCCGAAACCGCGCCACGCGCCTGCAGCAGCTCGACCCTCCCCGCCGGCTGTTGTCCTCCTGCCGACAGCGCCTCAAAAGGAACCCCGAAGGGGGCGCCCGCCTGACTGGCCCGAGCCAACGACGCCTCCAGGGCCGCAATGCGGGCCAGCAAGGTGTCCACGTTGACCATGGGCAAAGGGCCGGCCGGCCCGCCTGGTCCAGGCATGGGTACAGGTCCCTGTACCCCGGGACCCACATATGGCCATTGGCCAGCACCGAAGCCCGGCAGGGTTGGTGGAGAAACTTGCCAAGGCAGGGGGCCGCACCACCCCCCAAGGCTAGAGGGCCCAGGGAGAGGCTGCGGCCCAAGAGGAGTAGGCCCGACAGAGTGGGCAGGAGCAGGAGCGGTGTCCACCGCTCGTGGGCCGCGGGCCGGAACCCCTTCCGCGCCCGCACTCTGATCGCCCACTCCGGGCCAAGGGGCAATAGACCCCATTCCGCTGGCCCCGGCCGGGGCTGGCAAAGGTGCCTGCTGAGGAGGCGGCACCGCGGTCCTCCGACCTGGGTTGCGCCTCCTAACAGCGCGAGCTGAACTCGAAGCTGCCTTCTTCTTCGAAGGCATCTCCACCGAAGCAGAAAAGGGAAGCCGGCAAGGCAGAATCGCTACCAAAAGGCTTCCCGGTAAGCTAACGAGCGACGGAGACACAGGGGAAAAAACTTCTCCGCTCCGTCGCTGAGGTAAAATGGCAGCTCGGCTGCCTCGTGGCCACCCCTTTTATAAGGGAGCTGGCCACGCCCCTAACTACCCGGATTCTCTGTCCTGTGGGGGGGGCCCGCAAAGGGCGCGGCGGCCATTTTGGCGCCGCGCTTGCATTGTTGCTCCCCACTAGAGACATGGTTGCCCCAAGCATAAATGTACCTTCACACATACGGCACGCTCATGCCACCCAGTTAGACAGCTCATGTGATAGCCACATCAGAATTGTGAGTAAAGCTGAGCATGTTCCATTAGCAGTCAGCTTGTTTGGTGTTCCAGGCTTAGCCATAGGCAACACTCGGAGAATTGGTCAATTGGCTTGTGCTTTGGCAAAAGCCATTAAGCACACCTCCTCGGCGATAGCGCTGCTTAATCAAGAGCAGACAGAGCTTCGCCATGCCATATTGGATAATCGAGCAGCCATCGATTACCTCTTACTGTTACATAATCTGTGTTGCGAGCCTGTCCATGGCATGTGCTGTTTTAACCTCTCGGACAACTCGTATAAAGTACAGAGTCAACTCACAGACCTCCATACCTTGGTTAAAAACATCAAGGAAGATGCTATGTGGGCATGGTGGAATTCGTTATGGTCTTGGTTCCCGTGGGGTTCGCTACAAATGACACTCAAGGTGATTGTGGGGGTGATAATACTGGGAACGACTGTGTGTTGTTTCATGCAATGTATTCCCTTGCTGATGTCAAGATGTCCCCCATGGAGAGAACCCCGGAATGTCCTCACTACACGTCAGCTGATGCCGCTCCTACGTCGAGCCGTCTGTCAGGTCCAATTAAACAAGTAAAGGGGGAGTGTGGTATCCGCGCACACAATTGGTATACTGGCCCTGACAGAACCCCAGTGATGGGTGATCACCTCGTTACCAGGGGTTCCTGAAGGGACAGAAATTGGGGGAGCGGAATATTAGATAGGGTTTAGTTCACCTACAGCTGACCTGACAAGCAGCTCGGACAATAGGAAGCTAATGACTAACTCGCTAGTCATGTAATAGGTAATCCCGCATCTGCGGATGACCTTAAGTCCTAAAACCAATACCAGCCACATGTTTACCCCAGATAGCTTGGAACAATGGAGTTCCCCTGTCATTGATTAAGTTAGTTAATTAACTCCCCTGAAGAGTTTCCCAATTTACTCATGTAAACATGGCATATGGATTCTGCCAGATCGCAGTTCTTTTGCATGCAGCCTTTACATGATAAATACTGATGATTTGCCTCATTAAATCACTGGTCTTCGCTCTGTTGGCTAACAGAGTGTGAACATTTTTCAATCCACTTATTTGCATAAGAATAGATACATGAGAAAAGATACATTCTGCCCCTATAAACAGTAACAATAACAATAATACAACAAGCCCATTGGCTAACAGAGTGTGCACATTTTTCGATCCACTTATTTGCATAAGAATAAATACATGAGAAAAGATACATTCCGCTCCTTTCAGAAAACAAAGTTAACATACATAACAGTCTCCTACTCCTGACTGATACATTAGTTCACCTAATGTGAACAGCTCAGTCTCTGTGTTTGGTGCTACTGATCCTTCCCCATGTACTATATTCTTCACCAGAATTTGCTCCCATTTTAAGAAGTCCACTCAGAAATAAGGAATTGTTAATTTAAAATGTCATCATTAAGGGTCAGAATGAAAAGAAAAGATGAGGTGCAACAGAGTAACAGAGAAAAGAGTTGGGTGACTTTTTGTTCTTAAAGGGCCAGGCACTGTTCGATGATTTGTAAAGTTCTCTCTCCCCACTTTGAACAGACATACATTTGACCAGAGAGCTCTTGTTTTACGCAACAAGAAGACTGGTTTTTCTCCCTGGCTAGCTTTTCCTTAATATATATTTAGATCTAGATAGATATAGTTCAAGAAAAGCTTTCTTTCTATTTGTTGAAAAACACCTCACAATTGCTTTGCGTTTGGAAGAAAAGTGGTTAACTGGTATTAAAGAAAAGGATTTGCATTGTTGGATTTCCCACTGATGAATGTCTCTTTGGGAATGGTAGCCAGTGATAGAGGGTAACCAGGATATCCAAAACTTGACCGCCACCCTTTCTTGGACTTAAATTACCAGAGTGGAATAAGCAAAAAATAACTCAGACTCTCAAATGGCAATAATGAAGCTGAAATAAAACAACAACACCTAACTGGCCCCATATGGCGATGTGGAATCACTCAAACCTGCAGAGTGGGTAGGTGGGTACCAAAGCCAAGTGGGGGATGCCAGGTGAGGTGATCTCCTATACAGTGTATTGACAATGTGGCAACCCTGTGTCATTTGTCAAATCAACCTCTTCCATTAGGGCTTGATGCAGAGAAACCACCCCCTCCTAAAACTGCCCCTTTCTCATAGGGAAAAGTAGCAGAAAAAAACCATAGTTGCCAAAATGTCAGTAATATTTAAGGAAGAGAGTTATTCTAATCTGTAAGATATTTAGGCTCACTTATTTGCATTTAGACTGTTATTAAAGCATTAAAAAAATTAATAAAAGTGATTTCTGGATCCTATTCTCATAAGCATGTATCAGAATAATCAATCTGCTGTGTTCATTGATGAATAAAAAGAAATACCTTAAAAAGGAATACAAATAAGTGTTTGTTGCAGTTCTAAAAAAAATCTCCAAAGAAATCTTTATGGGTTAGGTGAAAATAGATGAATACATATTCTAGCATAGAACTGAGAATTCTTTTTCAAGAAAAGGTCTATATCTTCTATATCTTCAAAGTTCACATCATTCTTTGATTTTTTAAAGTCAGTAATGTAAGTTTCAGACAAGAGTTCATAATGCTAGCAGATGTTAGGTGTTTGTACTGCCTGGACACTAAAAATGTAGTAACTTATAAAAGCTTATTATTTAATATTAATTATAAATAACAGTGACGACAAAGTCAATTAAAGACTGAACTCTAATGTGATATTTGGCATGACCTATGCATGAAGTCTTAACTCTCATATAGGAGGACAAAAACACTTTGTAATAAGGGGCTTCTGGGCTAGTTTTTAGATCCTGTGGAAATCTGATGCATTGAGGGAATGAAATTCCCTATGCCCTCAAGTATGTTTGTAGGTGCAAAACATATGTATTCTACAATATCCAAATATCTGGAGGCATAAAACATATGTCTGAAAATACTGGAGTGCTTCTTTGAAATACTGTAAAAAACATATACTCTTTTATTCTTCTGATTGTAACTATAGATTGTAATGACAATTAAGACATGTGTTTTCTACTTTGAATGTTTCTAGAGTATTGTTTTATTCTATAAAGAATTAGCCTCTGTGAGATAGGGTCTAGGTCTGAGATCTGAGCTATTCTCTCACAATTTCTCTGCTGCTGTTGTTGTTTTGCCTTTTATCTCAGTCTGCTGACTAAATAAAGGGTTCAATAGAATTCTCTAGAATGAGCTCCCATCTTTGTCCCAGCCCCAGCCAACCTAGCAGTTCAAAAACAAGAAATTGCAAGTAGATAAATAGGGACCACTTTGGTGGGAAGGTAGTATTCCATGCACTCTGGTGATCAGTCATGCCTGCCACATGACCACAGAAACATCTGCAGAATCAGATAGTGCTGGCTCTTTGGCTTTGAAACAGAGATGAGCACTCTCCCAATTCTAAGTTGAGGAAAGGATAATCTTTCACACCACTTCATCCCCTGTAAAAATATGGCTGAAACAATGTTTTTACCACAGTATATAAAAAAACTAGACTCTTTAATCACACTGTACCAATGTGTTATATTTCTTATACAGAAATAATCTATACCTATAAAATGGGAGGTGGTTGTGTGTGTCTGGAATGCATGTCCGCACACCTCCAGCCTATCCCGTATGAGCCGGCAACACTTACCTTAACTCCCAGACATCAATCATACAAGGGTCTGGAAGCCTAGAGTGGGGAAAACGCCACATGAACCTGAACAGAAAAACCTATGCTTCCCAGCGTCCTTCGTGCCGTGCCACCCATCAGCCAATCAGGCATGAGGACACAAGCGTGGAGGAGGCGTAACAGCCGGCGCACAGTTAAAAAAATGGCCGACATGTGCCAGACAGAGCCTGGGCTGAGGGAATGGTCTGCGTGCCACCCCTTTCACACCACCTGAGGGCTAACTGCAAAGGCGGCAGCCAGTGATCTGTCAGGGGAGGCGCTCTCCCTGCTGGATCACTAGCTAGCACCTTTGTATTACCCTTACTGATGTTTCAAGAGCTAACACGAAACAGTGGAGGGGGAAATACAAAGGCAGCAGCCAGCGATCCGTCAGGGAGAGCACCTCCCCTGATGGATTGCTAGCTGATGCCTTTGCATTTCCCCATCAACTGTTTTGAATGCTGTTTCGTGTCAACCTTTGAAATAGTTGAGGGGGAAATGCAAAGGTGGCAGCCAGCGATCCGTCAGGAGAGGCGGTCTCTCTGATGGATTGCTGGCTTGTGCCTTTTGCATTTCCCCGTCAACTGTTTCATGTCAACCTTCGAAACAGTTGAGGGGGAAATGCAAACGTGGCAGCCAGTGATCTAGCAGGGAGAGTGCCACCCCTGATGGATTACTGGCTGCCACCTTTGCATTACCCACAAAACCACCCCACCATCAACACAGAATCCATACCTGCCCGGCAAGGCTGGGCAAAAAATACTAGTGTTTTCTGAAGAATGCTTTTTGTGAGGAACAGTTTTTTCAGCACTGTTTCTTTCTCAACTAATTATTTGAATGATCCCAAGAATAAGCTGCACTGTTTAACCAATAACACTTTTCTATCTAGCCCTGGAAGCTGCACTATCCTTTTTCCCTTTTCTAACCTTATCTATTTTATATCCTTTTCATCTTCTGCACAACCTAGTTTGGATGTATTTTCTCTCTCTTAGTGCCACATAGGACAGATAAATATAACACTTTCCTTTCTTCTTATCCACACCACCACCACCCACCCACCCAAGTATTCTGTTCCCTGGAAATTTACTCAAATCCAGTTTTCATTTTAGAGCATTCCTCCTTCGCAGTGCTGTATAAAACCCAGAAGCAGTTTATTAATTTTGCTGCCAATATTATTCTGTCCATCTGCATCAGAAGCCACTACTTACCTAACAAATAGGTCAGCTAATTATGAATACTTCCATTTTTTTTACAATATGTGGAAGGTCTTTTAATAAAAATAGGATTTGTTATTTCTTATCAGTGAGGGAGAAATTTGAGAAGCTTAAATTGCTTTTATATCCTTTCAAAGACTGATAGAGTTTTCACACCTTAATCATCTTCTTAAATATGGTATTCAATTACCAATTTAGGCTGTTTTTCAATATTTTGCAATTCTGACTACAATAGTTATATGACTATTTGGATTTAATATGATGTGGATCGACTAAACAACCACTTTTTTGGAAGGGTGAGTAGAGACTTCCATACAAAAGAATGACTCATATCGTTCAGCAAGGATACAATAGGGAACCTAGGCAGCAAATTAGATTGAGGTCCTGTCCATGATGTACTGACATTTTCCTTTCTGTGGATTACCAATTCCAGAAAAAAATCATTTTTATAGCTGGGGAGAATCCTGAAAGAAAAGAGTTTAGGTGGTATCAGCCCAGCTTCCTACATGTATGAGAAGACACTTAAAAAGCTTTCTTCTCAGAGTAGGGAGGAGCCTAAGGTAGCTGGTTGGAATGATTTCTGCCATCTCCTTCTCCAGACAAAGAAAAAAGGTCCTATTTGGGTTAAAAGTACCATGGAATTTGCCAAAAGATAGCTACTGCAGTCCTTTGGATGATAAGGTACCATGGGAGGTGTTGAAGGTCCTGTTGAAAAACTATTTGCTGATAAATCTTCAGTTGAAAAATACCGGAGAGAAAAGTGCTAAGAAGCAGAGGGCCTTTGGCTGCAAGGCTGCAAGGCTTTTTAAAGCAATAGACCTGCCATCTCCCTTTTGTTGCTGTGAGGACTTTCTTTTTCACCTCTTTGCCTCTGATACAATTTTTGGAGGAAAAGGCTTCATACAAGATTGGTTTGGAAAAGTTTACAGTTTAGGGTTTATCCACTACAACTGTTTCTTTTTGTTGCCATCCTAATTTCAGAGGGAGGAACCTTCATATTGGGCTGAGCCGACAGAGCTGGCAGGAAGCCAGGTGCTTTTTGTGATAAGATAAAGCTTTGTGGTTGTAAATTAAAATAAAACTGCAGTCTCTTAGTAGCTGGTGGAAAATATGTATGGACTATTGATAGATGCAAGTTGCTGAGCAAACAATATCAGGTACTTGAAGAGAGACAACAGTAAGAGACTTTTTTTTTTTACAAGAGTTACTGCAGCGGTGGTGGATCAAAGACAGCCCAATAAACAAAGAAGAATCTGAAAATATGGATGCAAGACTACCATCTAAGGAAAAACCGAGTGGAGATCTGACTGTTGGAATTAAAAGACTTTATAACTACAAAATCTAATGAAGATAAAAAGGAAATTGAACAGTTTGTTAAAGAGGTGGTCAGAGAGGAAGTGCAATCTCTGGAAAAATCAATTTCTGGACTAAACATGAGAACCAATACTTTGGAGTCAGAGGTTAAGGACTTGGTGGAGATTGCAGTAAGGCATGAAAATACTATGGACAAAAGATTTAAGCAACTGGTGAAGCTACAGGATCAATTGAAAAAGAAAAAACATCAGGATTAAGTTTTCCCCTGACATGGATAAAGACAATTTAAAAATTGAAGTGGTTAAATGGTTACAAACCTTTGCTTTGGGGTCTGGCCCAATTAAAGAAGAAGAGATTGAAGCAATTTTTAAGGTCAGTTTCAAGAGAGGTCACCACCCCAGAGATATGATAATTACTTTTGTATCAGGTTATAAAAAAAGACCAAGTAATGGATTATTTAAGGAAGCATGGTGACTCTGCATTAAAGATAGGAGAAGTAAAAGTACAAGCATATCATGATTTAAGTAATGAGACTATTCAATGGAGAAGACAAATGAAGCCGATAACTGAAATTTTGTTTAATTGCAATATAAGATATCAATGGGGTTTCCCTATCTTCTTAAAGATATTTCATGATGGGATGGTGGTTAGAGCAGAGGACCCAAAGGGAGCAATGGGGCAACTTGAATTACTTAAAATTATAGCGATGGGAGACCCAAACTGGGAAAAACTGGGGAAAAATCTCTATGGAGAAGGTTCAGAAGGATCAAAGGGGAAAGAGGAGTATCAAGCAAAGGGGAGAGACTATTCAAAGGAGAAACAAAGGGAGAAACCTTTGGGTTATGGAAGTGGAGGGGAAATAAGAGAAGAAAAGGATGCAGAATTGTCTGGTGCAAAGACAAAGCTAAAAGCCAAAAAGTAAAAATAATATATAAATATAAATAGGCACAGGCAAGAAAGTGTTAACAATTTAGGAATATGAATACGAATAGTATAGGGACCAAAAGAATTAAAATAGAGGAAAAATAAGAGAAGGAGGTGGGGAATAGTGAAAGGAGGAATTAAGAATGGAAGGGATAGGCTCTCCCTCCTCCTCCCCCATTCCCTAAATGGGAGCGGCCAGGCAATATTTTGCCTGGCAGGGGGGGGGGATGAGATTTTTGAGTGTTGTGTGTTGGTGGGTGGAGGGTTATATGTTATATGTTATTGAAAAATAAATAAATAAATAAATAAATAAATAAAGCTTTCTTTTCAAGTTGACAGCGATTCATCTCCTTCATTTTGAAAAGTCACTGGATGATGATGATGGTGGGGAGAGGAGATTCTACTAGCAGCATTTTTTTGCCAAATGACTTGATCTCTATAACATAATTAGATGAACACATGAGCAGGCATATTCGAAAAGGAAATGAAGGTTCAAACAACATGATTATTAAACACGCTGTGATTATCAAATACAACTGACCTTTTTTTTACTTCATTCAATGGCAGATTCTCTGTATAGTGAAACTTAAAGACAGATGATGTGCAAAATGCAACAAAAATGATAGGACAAGGTAAACAAATAACAGAAATATGGTTTATCATTTAAAAGCAGCTACATGAAAAATAAAAATCTCAATTGCTGTCTTAAAAAGGAGTAATACATTCTACCAAAACAATTTCTTTCCTTTTTAAAAAAATATTATTCTACTTGGTGTTAGATTTACTTTGAGATACTTTCTCATTGTAGAATATAATATAAATATACCTAAGAGTGAGCCAGCCTAACAGTGCTTGCAAAATGATTGTGTTGTTGCACAGAAAGTGTGGGTATACATCTGCTGTTACTCAGATCCACTATTTCTCCATCTCATCTTCTCTTTTGATTGTTCTGTTAATATTGACCTCTGTAAAGAAACAAAATAAAAGAACATTCTTGAAAATGTCCAGTTGTTCAGTTGTTAATAAATCATATCACTTCCACTCTGCTTTCTTTCTCTTCAGTATAAAGCTAGAAAAGAGATTACCAATTTAATTAAATACACATTAAAAAGTTTTCTCAGAGGAATGACTATATTAATAAATATGTTCACAGTTTCAATAAATTGGAGGAAAACTTCTCAAGAGACAGTCATCTATGCTGTGATGTGCATAAATGTGTTGTTACCAACAGGTTTGTAGTGTGCAAAGTGCATCACAAATGTTCATCTTCAGAACAAGAGCACAATACACTATTGCAGGCGCACCCCCCCAATAACGGACTCAGACAACATTGAAAGTGGATAACAGCATAGGGCCACATTTATTGATTCAATGCCCTAATCCGAATTATAAATTTGTATTGGTAAAACGACCAATCATAATTCTTAAGGCAAGCAGGCCGAAGTAACACTGGTAAGGTACCACCCCAAAATTGCCAACGGCAATTGGTTACAATGTATCAATTTGTATCAATTTGTTTGTTGACAACAAACAAATTGTTGACCGTAGTCAATATCTAACTCATGACCCCACCCTCTGACTCGTATCCGTAAAATCCCGGGGTGATGCATGCTGGCTAGCTATCGCCATCACCCCGTCGCCTGGTTCATCGTTGACCGGACAACGTTTAACTAATTTGTTCCTGTCTAGTGTTGTCCAGTCAATTGCGAACCTGCCGGATACCTGTGGGTCATACTGTTTACCTTACCAGTGCTACCCGCCAATGTGACCGGAGTCAACAGTAGAAATGAAAGGAACCCCTATATCAAACCATAGCAACAGTGTGGGATGGGCAAAAAAGCCAGGACCCGAAAGCCAATGTGGGTCCCAACCAAAAATTCCCACCCGGCCCCGAAGCAACCAAAATATCACACTGTTAACTAGGGAGGGGGTGGAGGGGAAAAACTTCTCCGCTCCGTCGCTTAGGTAAAATGGCAGCGCGGCTGCCTCGTGGCCGCCCCTTTTATAAGGGAGCTGGCCACGCCCTAAACTACCCGGATTCTTCGTCCTGTGGGGGGGGCCCGCAAAGAGCACGGCGGCCATTTTGGCGCCGCGCTTGCATTGCAGGCGCACCCCCCCAATAACGGACTCAGACAACATTGAAAGTGGATAACAGCATAGGGCCACATTTATTGATTCAATGCCCTAATCCGAATTATAAATTTGTATTGGTAAAACGACCAATCATAATTCTTAAGGCAAGCAGGCCGAAGTAACACTGGTAAGGTACCACCCCAAAATTGCCAACGGCAATTGGTTACAATGTATCAATTTGTATCAATTTGTTTGTTGACAACAAACAAATTGTTGACCGTAGTCAATATCTAACTCATGACCCCACCCTCTGACTCGTATCCGTAAAATCCCGGGGTGATGCATGCTGGCTAGCTATCGCCATCACCCCGTCGCCTGGTTCATCATTGACCGGACAACGTTTAACTAATTTGTTCCTGTCTAGTGTTGTCCAGTCAATTGCGAACCTGCCGGATACCTGTGGGTCATACTGTTTACCTTACCAGTGCTACCCGCCACACGGAGGGGCTTCAAAGAAGGCCTGACGCCCCCCCCCCCCCAGACCGTCAGCTTGGTCAACAGGCCTGCTCGCCAATCACCCAACAGGAGGTCCATACCTCCTCGCGACAGATGGACCCCATCCCCTGCATACAAGTCGTAATTTCGTAGGCTAATAGCGGGGTGACGACTGACCCGTCCCCAAGCCTTGTCGGCAAGGAACCGCGCCACCGCCCCGTTGACCGCGCGCCTAGCGCGGTCAAGGGCCAGGAGGTCAATGCCCCCTCTATAAGAATGGCGCGGGATCATGTCCGACCAAACCAGGGTTGTGGCAGGCCAGACGTAGTGCAAGTAAGCAAGGTCCCCGCAAATCGCATGCTTGAGCGATAAGCCGGTGACCTGACCCAAATCATTGCCCCCAAGGTGTATGATGAGAATGTCAGGCGGGTCAGCACTCCTGCTGGAAAACAGGAAAGGCAGCAGCTCCCGCCACAACATCCCAGGCTTACCATGCCATGTGAGACTGGCGTGTTCACCCAGTCCCAGTCGGGGTCCCCACTCTGTCGCCGCAGCGTAACGCGCTGCCCTGTGCACATAGCTGTGGCCCACCAGCCATACTGTCACCGGTGTAACACGACACCCAGGGTCTGTAAGAAAAATTAAGAAAATAGGAAGGTAAGGTGATAGGATTGGTACTCACGGTGGAAGTGGGCGCACATAAAACTGAAAACATTGCGAGCCCCACCTCCCCATGCTGCGTATGTCACCCCCGGAGTACCCAAAAGCAGCTGCTGTAGAGGCTGCCCCAATACGAAATGAATGTGTGCCATAACGGGCACCTGGTAGGCCCACCCTGGCGAGGGCTCTGCCTGTCACCTTCCAAAACTGAAATTTAGTAAGGGGAGACCCATCTTGGTGACAGAAAAACGGGCCATGGTGCATGCCACGCAGTGCCAGGAACTCCTGTAGGGCACCAACCGGACAGATGTCTGCCAAAGAACACCGTAGCAGTCTTACACCACTGCCTACGCCATGCTGATCTGACTTGGAGGAACGTATCCTCAACTGGGCCCAGTCTTTGGCAACATATACATCTCCGAGTTCCAGTGCCCTACAACTTGCATCCGCCTTAGACAGCATCACAAGTTCGCTGATGCGGAGCGCTCCAAAAAATGCCACCGTTGTGGCTGCATGAAAAAGGGCTGCCTCATAATGATCAAAACAGAGGCTTGGCCAGCCCCGGGCCAACTGGGTAAGAACCCCTGGGGAAATAGAGTGCCGATCGTCCGGGCAACGCCCACGCTCGGGCACCCACCCCTCCAAAACATGTCTCACACGGAAGTCAGAGGTGCTGTCCACATGACCCCCTACTTTGGCCATAAAAGCCAGCGCCGAGAGCTTGGATGCTATGGTGCGAGGTGCAAGGCCGAGAGCATGCAGGTGGACCATGAACCGCAGAACATGGTCAACCGGGATAGGCCAGGTCTCTGGCAGGTGAAATTGAGCAGTAAATGCCCTGAAAGAATTAAATGCTTGTTGATACGCCTTACGCGTGCGTGGCGCTAGTGACAGGCCAATCGCCCGGTTCACCTCTCCTTGCCAATGGTCCATATCTCGTCCGGGAGTGGCGAGGGAAATTCCTCCGCATCCGGGGCCAAGGCACGGAACCGGGAGATCTGCAGGCGGGACAAAGCGTCAGCAATATCATTATTAATCCCTGGGACATGCCTGGCTCTGAACAAAACGTTGAGGCGCAGGCAGCGCAGCACAAAATGGCGCACTAGGTCCATAACCCTGGGCGATTTGGAAGTCTGTGCATTAACAATGTGGACAACAACAGCGTTGTCACACCAGAAATGCACGACCGAGTTAGCCCATTCCTCGCCCCATAGCATCAAAGCCCCTAGTATAGGAAAAAATTCAAGGTATGTGAGATCACGCAGGCGATCCGTGCCTGCCCAGGCCGGTGGCCACCCACCATAGGCCCACTTCCCATTGAAGTACATCCCATAACCCAGGGATCCTGAGGCATCAGACTGGATCTGAAAATTGGGGGATGCCAGGAGGTCAGACCTCCAAAATGAGACCCCATTGAACTCCCTCAGGAACTGTAACCAGACAAACATGTCTGCCCTAATACCCCGGGTAAGTCTAACTCTGTGGTGAGGCCTGGATAACCCTGCCATGGCGTCGCATAAGCGTCGAGCAGAAGCCCTGCCCGGAGCGACCACCTTGCAAGCGAAATTCAGGTGACCATGTAGCACCTGCAGTTCCCTCAGTGATGCCTTGCGCTTGGCCATCAACTCCGAGATAAGGGCCACTATCCTGGACACCTTATCCTCCGGTAACCTAGAAGCCTGCGCTAACGTGTCAATCTCCACCCCCAGGAATACTAACTTGGTAGATGGGCCCTCGGTCTTTTCGGGCGCTAAAGGGACACCGAGTTCCTCCATTAGCGTCTGAAATGTGTTAAGGAGACGTGCGCACGTGTCCCAGCCCTGTTCACCCCCGAATAAAAAGTCATCCAGGTAATGGGCTACAGACCGGGACCCTGACCTGCGGACGAAAGCCCACTCTAAGAAGGTACTAAAACGCTCAAAGGCCGAGCATGATATGGAACAGCCAAAAGGCATGGCCTTATCAAAATAATATTCGCCCCGAAATTTGAAACCCAGCAACTCAAAGTCACCCGGGTGCACCGGCAGGAGGCGAAAGGCCGACTTAATGTCGCACTTGGCCAGCAGGGCACCCGGGCCACACGAGCGCACCATGCGCAGCGCGTGGTCAAAAGACGTATACCTGACTGAACAAAGGTCATCAGGGATAGTGTCATTGACCGACCGGCCGGCTGGGTAGGATAAATGATGAATAAGGCGAAACTCGCCTTGAGACTTTTTGGGAACCAAGCCTAGGGGCGACACCTTAAGGTTGGGAAACGGGGGTGAAGGGAAAGGGCCGGCGACCCTGCCCACATCTAACTCCTCCCTGATACTGGCAGCAGCCACCTCCTCCCTCCCCTTGAGGGACAAAAGATTGGGGGCATCCTGAGGGGACCTATCACCCATGAAAGGGATGCGGAACCCGTACTTAAAGCCTTGAAGGAGATACTCCCCATCCTCTCCCTTCGGGTACACTGTGAGCCAACGCTCCAACATGTCCACCTTAATTGGGGAGGGGGCCTTTCGGTGAACCAGCTCCATCTGTGGCAGCCTTGCCAGCCCACTGTCCGCCCCTTCCTCTGCCCCGTGTCCCCCCAGGCCTGGGACAGGCGGAGGCTGCGTGGGGGCCCGAACATGTGGGACACTCATGCCTGTATTTGCAATTCTTCTTATTGCAGGAACCATTGGACGAGAAAGCCCAGCACAGCAGGCGGGCTGGTACCCCCTGCCCCGCCGCTTGGCGGGTAACCTGTGCTGGGACAGCTCACTGGACCGCATGTCCGCAATGGTATCTGTCCCCTGGCACGGGGCGCGTGGGTGTCATGTACAGAAGCCAAAGCCTCTGGCACGGCTCGTCCCACCTCATCTCCGGGTGGAGGGGAATCCGCATACGGAATTCCTCGTCATAAGCAAGCCACGAAGGGCCCGGGAAATCAACCATTGCCCTGTATATGTTGTCCAAATATTGGACCATCGGAATAGCCAACTCCGGCCGCGCCCTCAGATACACTGCCATGTAAATTAAATAAGCCGGCAGCCAGTTGGCCCAGGTACGTGGCGGCTTACGACGAAGCGCCTGCTCCTTATCCTTCTCATCCTGTCCCTCCCTTTCCTCCTTGGTGGGCTCTCTGTTCAGGAGTAAGAAGATATCTACATACTCCCCCCGCCAAATCTTTTCTTTGGTTGCCTGTGCCAAGTGGTCACCCAGTGGCAAGGAGTACCCCGCAGTTGGTAAGGCCGAAAAAGGCACAACAGACACCAGGAAAGGGGCCTGAGCTAACCCAGCCACCCCCAGTACATTCCCCGCATTGTGAGAAAAACTACCCACCCCGGTGCCCTGGGTGGCAGTTACCGTCGCCGAGTGGAGTGCCGGCTGCTGTGCCACCGCACCACCCGAGCGAGGCCAAGGCCATTGAAAAGATCCCCCCATAGAAGGAATGTGTGTAGGTGTACTGGCTTGGACCGCATACTCACATGCTGCACCCCCGTGGGCCGCCCCCACCGGGGGTTCCGGCCCACTGGGGGCGTCGGAGCTCACGACCGACGTAGAGCTCGTCATCGGGGCCTGACCTGCACTCGTATGCTGGCTGGGGAGCTGCGGGGCAGTGGCCGAAGCCACGCCACCCGCCTGAGGCAGCTCAACCCTGCCTGCCGCCTGTTGTCCTCCCGCCGACGGCGCCGCAAAAGGGACGCCAAAGGGAGCCCCAGCCTGGCTGGCCCGAGCTAAAGACGCTTCGAGGGCCGCAAGGCGGGCCAGTAAGGCCTGCACGTCGATCTGGGGCCAAGGGCCGGCCGGCCCGCCAAGTCCAGGCGCGGGTACAGGTCCCTGTACCCCAGGACCCGAATAGGGCCATTGCCCAACACCGAAGCCCGGTAGGGTCGGTGCAGGAACCTGCCAAGGTAGGGGACCACACCACCCGCCCAGGCTAGAAGGCCCAGGAGGAATAGAGGCAGGCCCAACAGGATGGGCAGGGAGAGTAGCGGTGTCCACCGCTCGCGGGCCGCGGGCCGAAGCCCCTGCCGCACCCGCATTCCGATCCCCGGCGTCCGGCCAATGGGCGATAGACCCCATTCCGCCGGGCGGTGCAGGGGCCTGGACAGGCGGCTGCTGGGGAGGCGCAGCTGTGGTCCTCCGACCCGGGTTGTGCCTCCTCACAGCTCGAGCCGCACTAGAAGCTGCCTTCTTCTTCGAAGGCATATCAACCGCAGAAGAGGGAAGCCGAAAAGAAGATTCGCCGCCAAAAAGGCTTCCCGCAAGGTAAGGAGCAACGGAGACACAGGGGAAAAACTTCTCCGCTCCGTCGCTTAGGTAAAATGGCAGCGCGGCTGCCTCGTGGCCGCCCCTTTTATAAGGGAGCTGGCCACGCCCTAAACTACCCGGATTCTTCGTCCTGTGGGGGGGGGGGCCGCAAAGAGCGCGGCGGCCATTTTGGCGCCGCGCTTGCATTTGTGCTCTTAATAATGAATGCTAGTACAGTGATACCTCATACAACGTCCAAACTTGATTCCACAATTTTGGACCTTATACGGATTTGGACTTTGTATGAGGCATGCAAAATCCTAGCCACGATGCCTCATACAATGTCCAAATCCTTGCTGTGAGTGCAATGTCATTTCCATAGAGATACATTGTACTGTAACAGCACAGACTTCAGGGCAAAGTCAAGGAAACAGACAGGAAACTGACAGAACTTTAAGAAATCATTGTCTAAATACATTACAAAAAACATGTCAAACAACCCTGATTTTAGGGGACAAACCATACAACAAGTTTTTAACTTCTGAAAACTTAATGAAGCGCAGGTTTAAAAGTTAACATGTCCCATCATGCAGCACAGTGTTAATCTGCAGCCATGCAGCCAATCATCCATTTTGTACAAGCTACTGTAAACAATTAAAGAATGGAGCAAGGACAAAATGGATTCCAACATGTCCCATCATCCACTGTGCCAAATAATGTTCCAAGAACCTGAAGAATGCTGCAAAAATCCCAGGAATGCTTCCAAAAATTCTGATGAAAAAATTCTTAAAAATCCAAAACACTCTTCACCTCGTGCAAAACCCACAAGAGCAATGCACGCATGTGTCCTGCCTTTTATACTGCCCATGCACAATGCAACCTGGGGAAAAACCCTAATGCCTCATACAAAGTCGCAGTGACTTTGTATGAGGCAACTTTTTTCAAGGAATTAGGTGATGTATGAATTCGATGTTGTACGAAGCGGACTTTGTATGAGGTATTACTGTATTATGCTCCTTTTAAAACAGAAGCTAATATTTATCAATCCATTTCTACTAGAGGACGCTTTGCCAGTTTTCATAGTGTTAGATCATATTTCAAGTTATACCGAAATGCCTTAGTGAATAATAGTACAGCATTCTGATTTGTTATCACACGAAACACCCAAGGAACTGCAGGGGAAGGACAAATAAGAACAGAAGAACAGCCTTGCTGGAACAGGCCACAGCCCATCCAGTCCAGCATTCTGTCTCACACAGTGGCTCACCATTTCCTTCAGGGTATTCACAAGGAGATGACTTCACCTGCTTAGGATTCCCTGGAAATGGCATTGAGAGATATCCTGCCTATCTCTCCAACCCCGAGGTTGTCCTTAAGTATCCATAATTATAACATAATTATATTAATTTTGAGATTACCAATGAAAGCTCTGCAATTCTATACACACTAAGGTTGCAACTGGATTTTCCCTACCAAAAAAAAATCAAGAATGAGACAAATGTAGACATTTCTTCTCAAAACAAGCAATCTAGAGAATTCTGAGGGAAGCCAAACAAACCAGTAAATAAGTTTATGAAATGATATTTATTGTGTTGTGAAGAAGAGGGAATTATAAAATGTGTCAAATAGATGAAACCAGTGACCTCTCTTTAGGGAGTTCTTCACATCCAATTAATTTATTGATTGAGATTCTCACAGGATTTTGCCAAAAGTGAAAATCAAAGTGAATTTTGAACCTTTTCCTCTGCTGAATACAGTAGGAATCCCTAGGAATTCAGTAAGAACAGTGCAATGTTTTCAGGCAAAATACATACTTTACTAAGAAAGTGATGTGAACAGTGGCAAAAAGTAAATTACAGTAAAACCCCTACTTACAAAAAAAAGTCAGTTCCATAGGCTTTTGCTTAAATTGATTTTTTATGTAACTTGAAGCAAACCCATAGGAACAATTATAATTTTATGTAACTTCAAGCAAACCCATAGGAAAAATGAATTTTTTATCTAAATCGAAGCAAACCCAGAGGGAAATGAATTTTTACATAACTTGAAGCAAACACATAGGAAAAAGAATCTTTATGTAACTCAAATCAAACCAATAGGAAATGGTGTAAATCAGGACATGGTTTCAACACAAAATCATTGCAGGCGCACCCACCCAAAAAAAGACTCAGACACCAGTATTGGATTAAAGGCATTGAGTCACTTTTATTGAATAATGCCCTAGTCCGAATTATCACTTTCAATTGGTGTATCATCCAATTGTAATTCTTTAAAGCAAGCAGGCCGCAGTAGCACTGGTAAGGTTCCACCCAAAATGCCAATGGCTATTGGCTACATGTATCAATTTGTATCAATTTGTTTGTTGACACAAACAAATTGTTGACCGGAGTCAATATACTATCTACTGACCCCACCCTATGACGTGTATCCGTTCAAATATCAAGGTGATACAGGCTGTGAAGCTCCTGACATCGCCCCTTTCATGGTTCACCCTTGACCGGCCAATCCTGTTTCCCCTGTACCTATCTACGTGTTGGTAAGTCAATTGCGAACCTGCCGGATACCTATGGGTCATAAATCTTTACCTTACCAGTGCTACCCGCCACACGGGGAGGCATCCATGATGACTCACCGCCCCCCGCCCCGCCCCTGACTGTCAGCTCGGTCGCCAGGCCTGCTTGCACAGCCTCCAGAAAGAGGTTTATACCTCTAGCCGACAGGTGGACCCCATCTCCTGCATACAGGTCAATATCCTGCAAGCCTATCCCCGGGTGTCGAATGGCTGTCCCCAAGCCATTCTCAACAAGAAACCGGGCAACAGCCTTGTTCACTGACTGCCGGGAACGGTCCAAACCACGGAGGTCTATGCCTCCTCTATAACACTGTCTCGGCACGATGTCAGACCATAGCAACCGTGTGTACGGCCATAAATAATGTAAAAATGCCAGGTCACTGCACACCAACATTTTTAAGGAAAGGCCAGTGATCTGTGCTAGATCATTGCCGCCGAGGTGCAGAATCAGGACATCAGGCGGTCCAGCATCCCTGATGGACATCAGGAATGGCAACAGTTCCCGCCATAGCGTCACACAGACGCCTGGCAAAGGCTCTACCTGGTGTCACTACCCTACAGGCGAAGTTGAGGTGGCCGTGAAGCACCTGCAACTCCCGGAGAGACACCTTACAGTTGGCAAGCATTGCCGAAATCACAGCAGAGATCTGAGTCACCTTTTCCATAGGCAACCTGGATGTCTGAGCGACGGTGTCGATTTCAATACCTAAAAAGGTAAGGGTGGTGGCTGGGCCCTCTGTCTTTTCAGGTGCTAAGGGGAGGTCCAGTTCCCGCATAAGCACCTGAAATGTGGTGAGCAGGCATGCACACATGCCTGTGTCATGTCCACCCCTGAACAAACAATTGTCGAGGTAGTGGGCTACGGACTGGGACCCTGACCTACAAACAAAAGCCCAGTGGAGGAAGGTGCTAAATCGTTCGAAGGCTGAACAGAAAATTGAACAGCCAAAAGGCATGGCCTTGTTCACATAAAAATTGCCCCGAAAACAAAAACATAACAGCTCAAAGTCATCCGGGTGCACTGGCAACAATCGGAATGCCGATTTGATATCACACTTTGCCAATAGCGCCCCGGGACCACACAAGTGTACCATCTGTAAGGCCTGGTCAAAGGACATATACCTGACAGAGCAAAGGTCATCCAGTATAGCGTCATTGACCGAGGAACCCACAGGGTAAGAAAGGTGGTGAATTAGACGGAATTCACCCGGGGACTTCTTAGGGACTAAACCTAGAGGGGATACCTTCAAGTTAGGATATGGGGCGTCATCAAATGGCCCCACCACCCTCTGTGCCTTGACCTCCTTGGCTATCTGCTCCCCAGCAATGTCCTCATTACCCCTGAGAGACAATAGGTTTGGGGCATCCTGAGGCCCATGAACAGTTTTAAAGGGTATGCGGAAGCCAAACTGGAAGCCCTCAAGCAGGTATATCGCATCATCCTGTCTAGGATAAGCGTGCAGCCATCATTCGAGCACTGGGACATTAATTGGAGAGGGGGCCTTTTGAATGGGTAGGACCATCAGAGGGAGCTCTGGCCGCCCCCTGAAAACCCCTTCCTCTGTCTCGTGACCTACTGGCCCGCGGGCATGCGGAGGTGGCATGAGGGCTGGAACAAGAAGGGCACTCGTGCCTATATCTACACTGGTGCTTGTTGAAAAACTCGTTGGCGGAGAAACTCCAACACAGCAGGCGGGCTGGAACCCCCTGCCCCACCAGCTGGTGGGGAGTCTGTGTAGTAGCAGCCCGCTGTACGGCATGGCCACAGTGGTACTGGTCACCAGGCGCTGGCCGCGTGGGGGTCATATACAGCAGCCACAAATGCTGGCAGGGCTCGTCCCACCTCATCTCAGGGTGAAGGGCCGCCCTCATCCTAAATTCTTCATCATAGGCCAACCATGACGGGCCAGGGAAATCAACCACGGCCCGGTAAATATTGTCCAGGTACTGGACCATTAGGATGGCCAAATCAGGATGGGCCCTTAGGTATACTGCCATATAAATCAGCTAGGCCGGTACCAATTGGCCCAAGTGCGAGGTGGCTTACGACGACGGGACAACTCCTTGTCCCTGTCATCCTGCCCCCCCTTTCCTCCTTAGTGGGTTCACAGTTCAGGAGGGTGAAAATGTCAACATATTCCCCACGCCATATCTTCTCCCTAGTCGCCTGGGATAAATGGTCACCCAGGGGTAGGGAGTAACCGGCTGTCGGCAGGGCCGCCGTTGGCACGGATTGAATCGGGGGTGCCCATAATGGGCCCTGTCGGACCCCCAAGAAGTTAGGCATACTCATAGGGGCGGTTACCCCTGCAATAACCAGGGGATAATTGGGCACTCATGAAGTAACAGGACAGTGTGGATTAAACTGCCCTCCTGCAGTAACTTGTTGCGGCCATGGCCACTGTACCCCCCCCCCCCAGCATTTTTTGCTAGTGTCAACGGTGTACTGACTTGACCAGGATACTCACTCGGTGCACCCCCATGGGCTGCCCCCACTGGGGGTTCTGGCCCACGGTGGGCGTCGGAGCTCGCGATAGCTATCGAGCTCTGTGTCCCGATGCATCCCTGCGAAGCAGGAACGGTCCCCGGTGGAAAGCCTTGTTGTAATGGCCTGATTGGGAGCTGCGAGGTGCCGGCTTGCACTGGCCTGATGGCCTCCAGCAGCTCAACCCTGTTGGCGGCCCGCTGCACAGCTGTGGCCAGCATGTGGGCCGGAACTGCAGAGCTGGCAAGCCCACCATCCGAAGGTGATGGAGCAATGCCCATTGATGCCTCCAGTGCCAATATGTGGGCAAGGAGAGCATCCACAGTATCTGACCCACCAGGATAAGGTGGGCCGGATGGGCCGGACGGCCCACCGGGTAATTGATGAGGGATAAACCCGTGTGGCAATCCCTGGCCAGAATAGGGCCATGCCCAATAATCCGGCCCATGAGGGGCCGGAAGAACGGTGGGGCGCAATCCCGCATTGCGCCCGAGTCGGCCGCTATGCCCTAAGCCAGGCAAAGGCGCAACAGGGATAGAAACCCCAGGGGAGCAGGCCTGAGCAGCCCCCGCCTGAGTCCTCCGACTGGGCGGGTAGGCAGAGGCCTGGTCACCCTCATTGGTGGCAGTGGGTATTATGACACCGCCACCCCCCTGTGGGGCTGCCGCCCGAGCCCTCCAGCCCGGAGTAGCCCCGAGGAGGTCGAGGGGGTGGGCTGAGCCCTCCCCCTAGGTCGCGGTCTAGGGGCTGCCTGGGCCTTGCGCTTGGGTGCCATAGCCACCCAAGCAGGCGCTGATCGGAGGAGAGATATCCTCCGATCAAGCAAAAAGAGCAAACCGGGGAGCAGCGTCGGAGCGAACTTCTCCGCTCCGTCGCTTCTTGTAAAATGGCAGCACGGCTGCCTCATGGCCACCCGTTTTATAGAGGGGTGGCCACACCGCCTAAGTAGCCTGGATGTCTGCGTCCGGGTGGGGAGGCCCACAAAGAGCGCAGCGGCCATTTTGGCGCCGCGCTTGCATTATGTAAGTCAAATTTTATGTAAGTCAAGGTTTTACTGTACTTGCATTCTTCTCAATAGAAAAAAAGTCTAAACCATTCTGAGCATGAACACAGCTATGACAGATAGGTTTTGGCCTGACCCTTGCCTTGGTCTCTCCCCGTTCCTTTTAGAGCTTCCTATTACTGGCCTGCTGTGTGTGAAATCCAAGACTCTGAGTTCAGGTCACCTAAATATCATCCTGCAAATATTAGCAGCAACCTGGGGCTTAACTGAACTGTACAGAGCCCAGACAATAATGGGGAGAATAATATTAATATGTATGTGGTAGTGTGTGGCTCATTATTTAACTCTTGTCTTACCCCATCTTCCAATAAACAGATGCATAATGTAGAAATAGCAGTTCATTCATTGGTTCTGGTTACAAGAAAATCCAGCAAAACAATACTAATCAAAAAGTACAGGTTGGGGAATCCACACTCCGGCCTTCCCCCATGAAACAAAAGGAAAACCTGACTATTCTAGGTAATCATGACTAAGCTTGGATTGGAGTCAGGAATCAGGTGTTAGAGTTCCACTCTCCCTTCTGATGTGTATCTCCAAACTCGAATTGATTCCCAAAGCCATGTGTCTATAGGAAAGAACATGAGCTTGGCTCTCCTAATTAGCATAGAGCCAATTAGAACCCAGGAATTGTACAAACACACCCTAGTTCCCATAACAAAGTCTTGCCTTTCCCAACTCTGGATGTTGACACAAGTGAACATTCCAGGCCTGGAGGAGAAGAAAAATCATAGGCCTTGCAGGCAGTGATGGACACCAAATGTTTTTACTACCACACCGTGGGCGTGGCCTAACTGGTGGGCATGGCCTAATTAGTGAGTGTGGCCTAACTGGTGGGTGTGGCCAATTAGTGGGCATGTGACTGGGTGGCCAATCTAGTATTGCCTGCCACGTAGCCCATGAAAACATCTGCAAACACAGAGAGCACAGGCTCTTTGGCTGTAAATGGAGATGAGCACTGCACCCTAGAGTCAGATACGACTGGCTTTTGAGCAAGGGCAACCTTTACCTTTACCTATTGTTAGATCCAAAGCTGCCAGTCATATCTGACTCTAGGGTTCAGTGCTCGTCTATTTATAGCCAAAGAGTCAGCACTGTCTGTTTGTAGATGTTTCTGCGGACATGTGGCAGGCATGACTAGACACCAGAATGTTGTTACCTTTCCCACTGAAGTGATTCCTATTTATCAACTTGCGGTTGCCAGGAGCTGGGACAGAGACTGGAGCTCAAATGGTCATGTCGGCCTTCCAGCTAACAAGGCAAGCTTCTTAACCACTGAGCTCAAGTGGCTAAGCTCTGACTGGAAGGTGGCAGGTCAGCAGTTGGAGACCCAAGTGCTGGATGTTGCAGTGAGTTCCTGTCTCTGTCCCAGTTCCTGCCAACCTAGCAGTTCGAAAGCAAGAAATTGCAAATGGATAAATAGGGACCACTTTGGTGGGAAGGTAAACAGCATTCCGTGTACTCCGGTGTCTAGCCATGCCTGCCACATGACCATGGAAACGTCTGCAAAAGCAGACAGCACTGGCTCTTTGGCTTTGAAACAGAGATGAGCAACCTGAACCCTGCATGGGATACAACTGACTTTCGAGCAAGTTAAAGGTATCCCTTGTTTGAAAGCCAGTCATATCCAACTCTAGGGTTCAGTGGTCATCTCTGTTTTACCGTGGAGTGCTCTGGGCCAGCTGCAGTCTACCTCGAAGCAGCAGTGAGTCTTTAAGGTGCCACAACTTTTTTTGTTTACTCTCTGATATGCTTGCACAGAATAAAATAGCACCAATTCTAAAGTTTTATTCTGTGCAAGAAAACAGAAACAAAACAAAAAGACACACTTACCCAGAAGGCGCTACATCAGACTGCTCCTTTTTCCCGGGGGGGGGGGGGAAGGAGTGCTCACATGATTGCTTTGGCTTTCCCTCCTCCTTTAGTCCTCCAAAATCAGTGAGTCCAGCCATGCTGCTGCTTCCCGATCCCGCCCTCCCAGGAGAGTGACGATGGCTCTTCCTTCTCCAATCTCCTCCAGAGCGGCTGCTGCTGCCTCCTTAATAGGCTTCAGGTGCCGCTTGGGTGGTGGTGGAGGTGGTGGCGTGTGCGCGCCTTGGGGAAAGGGAGGGGGAGCTGACATCATGCCACCCAGAGCAGCTCGGATGCCCGCCCCGGCCGCTGCCGCTCCCCTTGCCTCCTTCTAGCAGCAGCACAACTTTCACGGTGCCTGGAGCTAGTCCTGCAGGAAGAGAACTTCCTGCAGGATGTTTGTCTGTCTGACTCTGGGCATTGAGAGAGTTGCCCTGCTTGTGCCATGCTGCCTGGACACCTCTCGCAATGCCCAGACAGACATCCTGCAGGATGGAAGTTCTCTTCCTGCAGGACTAGCTCCAGGCATCGCAAAATTTGTGCTGCTGCTGTTAGAAAGAGGCAAGGAGTGGCAGTGGGGGCGCAGGGTGCCAGGGCGGCCAGGTGACCTCCTCTGGGTGGCACATGATGTCAGCTCCCCCTCCCCTTCCCCCAGGGCCAGGCGTGCACATGCCACCACCTCCCCCGCTTCCCAGCGGCACCCGCAGCCTATTAAGGAGGCAACAGCAGCCGCTCTGGAGGAGAAGGATTGGAAGAGCTGATGCTGTCAGGTCGCCCACTCTCCTGGGAAGAGGTGGGTGGGGTGGGGTGGGGAGGGGGCATGGTCATCCAGGTCCGCTATGGGTCCGGTCGGACCGGGGCGGACTGGCTGATGCCCAGCACTGCTTGCAGGCCCATCTGCTGATAAGAGTTGCAGAAGAAATTTGAGGACTTTGCACAGAGCAAAACTAAATTCTAAGACAGTTTGAATAACTTGTAACCCTTTCTATTACAACAGCTGAATTTGAAATGCTACATTAATAATAATAATAATAATAATAATAATAATAATAATAATAATAATAATAATAATAATAATAATAATAATAATAATAATAATAATAATAATAATAATAATAATAATAATAATAAACCATTTATGACTGAGCAGAGATTAACTGAGGCATAGTCTTGCCACTAGTTGGATATGGAAAGTTTTAGAATGCCATGGCTGCCATATTGTTATGGTTGTTGTTATCTCCTTCATAGAAACAAATGGTGAATATTGTGTTCTGCCTTTCTCTTTCTCCTTTTCCTCTCTCTTGCTTTATTTTCTTTTTCTTGTCTTTTTTCTCTTTTTATTTTGGCAACCTTTACAACAATTGTTCGCTGTTTCTGAAGTTTTACCTCTCCCTTTCTCCTAGAAACTTCACTTGCTGAGTTCTGGACCAACTTTGTTCTGTTTATCCCCCAACCACACTGCAGAGAAATTTCCCATCCAAAACAGGAAACTGGACAGTCATGCTTTTTCTGTGCTGGCCTCCAGTCTATCTCCAGTCTAACTGTAGTCTAACTAATATGGGATGATGTCAGGAAAGAGTGTAAAATACGGGGGGTTGACAGAAATTTCCCAAAACTTGACAGGTATGCTCTAGAATTGTCTTACTTTTTCTTTAAGGCAGATACATTGTGTCTCCATTGTGCTTAGTAGTGAGTATGGATGTGAATGTGGAATGGAGAACTGATTCCCTTGTATGATCTTTGATTGAGTCGGTCAAAGCAGAGCTAAGAACTACAGTACTAATGTGCTTTTTTTTTGTTTCCTTTCTTTCTTTGATTAGGTTTGTCAAAGTACAACTTGGAACTAGTGATTCCTTCCATCTGTCCATCCATCCTTCCTTACACCAAATATTTCCTGTTTTTCAAGAAGCTGACAATTTTCTTTCTCATGATGACTACACAATAATGGAATATGCTGTCAGATGTAAGAAATAAATAGAGAAGTACCTGGGGGAATTGGGTTCCTGGGAAAGTGTGACAGGGACCTGGCTGCATCATGAGGATGTCAGGTTTTGATATCAGGGTTGTCATCACAGCTATGTTTTGTTTCACAAAAAAAGAACCCAGTATTATTGCAGGAAACGCTATACTATACATAGCAAGAGAAGGCTCCAGTGGTGATTTATCACTGGTGGAGCAGTACAGTTCAGTTGAAGCAGGAAGAAACAATTTTGACTCCCTTCTCTAGCTCCAAATACACAATCAAAACATCTGTAAGACTGAGAAATCCTACATAAAGAGTGATATGAGAGGTTTCAAGGGAAAAGGGAGGTGAAAAAAAAACTTATTTTGCCTTTAGCTTGAAATGCTGAATGGTCTGCAATTTTTTTAAGTCAAGGGATTCACTTAACTTGTAGAGAATTTGTCTGGGAATGCATGGCAGGATCAAGGAGTATGTCACAAATTCTTTCAGAGCTTTGAACAAAATAAATATTTTTTATCTAATCAGACTAATGTTTGTAACTTTTAATCCAAAAATGACCAAGTGCAACAAAAGTGACTTAAGTGAATTACATTCAAATTTGCTTAATATTTACCCACAACTATGAGCTTTTTTATTTTTTTGTCAGAGTTCCTCCACAGCATCTCTCAGAAAGCCCCAAACTCGAATTGATTCCCAAACCCATGTGTCTATAGGAAAGAAATGAGCTTGGCTCTCCTAATTAGCATGGAGCCAATTAGAGCCCAGGGATTGTACAAAAACAATCAGAAGGGAGAGTGGGACTCCAACACCTGAGTCCTGACTCCAATCCAAGCTTAGTCATGATTACCTAGTTTGTCAGAGTTCCTCCACAGCATCTACAGGATGCTCAAACAATTTACAAAAATAAAGGGGAAATATGAAAACACTTTTCGAACTGTAGCCTACAGGAGACAGCTGTCTTGTTGTGTTACTAAGCAAGGTATTTAAAAGGGAAACAGAAATGCCAGATAAAGGTGCTAAATCTTTGTTGTCACTTCTCATAGTTTACTATAAATTGATGATCAACAAGAAAATTGTTGAAAGATGTAACAAATCACAAAGAGTAGGGAAAGAAAGTCAGTACAGTATGCTACTATATAGCAAGGATGGAGAACCTTTTAGAGACCAAGTGTCGAAGGAGGAGGAAGAGGCGTGTGGGCAGGTACCATGCATGCCCATGCACCCATGTGACATAACCAGTGTGCCTCTGATGACATCACTTGAGTATGTGTCCTTGCCCCTGTGGGTTCCCCCAATCCATGTGCGATCGGAGATACAGCAAATCGTCAGGATGCAAGGAGGTCTTATTTTTGGATGGGGCCTTATATTTCAAAGGTAGGGGAAAAAAGGGGGGTGTCCTATTATGGGAGGAGGTCCTATATTCAGGGAAACATGGTAACTTTGGTAGATTTAAATTTCTTAGTAAAATAATTGGTGCTCCTTCTTTCAGGAGTAGTTGGTGAGAAGACATTCCTGGTAGTTCTAGGGAGTTTAAAAATTCAGTTGGGAAATTAACAGCATCATCTTTTTCTACCACTGTATCAATAGATTTGTATACAGTAGGTTGATCTGGTAACATGTCAAGAATGTCCTGATTTATACTGTTAACATCCTCGTTCCTTGCTGCTACGATAGCTCTTTCTTTTAGCCATTCATGATGTTGATAATTGTGATTAATGTTTGAGTATACTGAATTTATGAGTTCAAATGCAAATGTTACCATGGTGCAGAAATCTGGAAATTCAATTTTATTTTCTTCATTTTTTGGTACTTTTCCATCACCTATTTCTAGAAGAAAGTTAGTAAATAGTTGAGTGTTTACATTTTGTCTTACTCTCATGTTTTCTGTTAAGGTAATTGTTTGAACAATTTTCCATAACTATGATTGGTTGATACATGCATTGATTTGATCTGCAGGTGTAGATTTTAGTATTACTGGGAGTGTTTGTCTGAAATCTCCACAAAGAAGTAGTAGAGGTCCACCCATTATTTTTTCATTTTTTCTTATGTCTTTAAGAGTTATGTGTAAGGCTTCAATAGGTTTTTTATGTGCCATCGTACATTCATCCCAGACAATAATTTTCACTTCTTTTAGCACTTTTGCATGCGCACTACTACCTTTTGTTATATTACATGTTGGGGTTTCCTGTTTAGCTATGTTGAGTGGTATTTGGAGTGCAGAATGAGTAGTTCTTCCACCTTCCATTAATGTTGCTGCTATTCCTGATGATGCTAATGCTAATGCAACATTTCCTTGTGAACGTATTTCTGCTAGAATTAAGTTTGTGAGGAAAGTTTTTCCCATTCCTGCAGAAGCTTGTAGAAAAATTATTCCTCCCTCTTCTGTTGTTAGTTGTGTAATTATTTTGTCATAGGCAGATTTCTGTTCATCATTAAGCAGTGGTTTGTTTTGATTTATATATTCTTTTAATCTTTCAATGTCATAGTTTGTTTCCCTTATATAATCTGCATTTAAGGCATCTCCTTGATTGCATGTTGGTGCTGGTAGTCCAAGACCTTCCAGAGTTTTATTAGTCATGTGTATGCATTTGTCTTCGATTTCAATTAATGCCATGTTGTATATGTCTGCTCCATACTCAATGTTTAATGTGGGATGTTCTTTTCTGGCTATCATTAGCATATATTCACTTAGTGGGTTTTTTAAAAAATTCCCACAAATTTAGTGGGTTTGATAGACTACATGAAGTGAGTATTATTGCTAGTAAAGTTCTCATTTGGTTTGGCATAGAGATCATTGCTGCTTCTTGCAAAGTTGTTTCCCAATGTTGATCAGCGTCGAATAAACCCATGTGCTGACAAACTTCTCTGTATGTTTCCATCAGTTTTCCATCCACAGTTTTGAGTTCTTGAAAAGATGTTGATCCAGGTATTGTGTGGAGCAGCATTCTCAGATAGAAACATTCTGTATCATTTGGACGCACAGTGTATAGTCTACCTATTGCATCACTTTCATAAATGTCATGTTCAGGTGCATAATTGCCAGTTTTCTGCGGCAGAATTGTTTCTTAGTTTTATTCAAGGTGTAATATGTTGGCACATCATGATATAGTATGGTTTTTGCAAATTCATCTTTCTGGCACAAATTTAAAAAAGCAGTTAAAGTGGTTTCTTGAGGATTATCTGTGACACTTGTTGCTGTTTCAGGAGTAAAATATACTATTTGACCATTTTCTAGGTGTACACTTAGATGTAGTACTGTTGGATGTCTATCATGTATGTGGAAGCCTAGAATGCGCCAAAAGCCCTCATTAGTGCTAATGTACCTACCACATTGATACTGTAAAATCTCATCATTTTTGTTGCTGGTTCTAATATTATAAATGGCCATGTCACTGCCTTTATTTATACCAGGCCTGCTTGCATATCCTCAAGAAAGAGGTTCATACCTCTGGCCGACAAGTGGACCCCATCTCCTGCATAGAGATCATAATCCTGCAAGCCTATCCTAGGGTGCCGGATGGCTGTCCGAAAGCCCTTGTCTGCCAGGAACCGGGCAACAGCCCTGTTCACCAAGCGGCAAGCGCTGTCAAGGGCATGGAGGTCAACACCTCCTATGTAAGTATGTCGCGGCACCATGTCCGACCATAGCAGCCGCGTGGATGGCCATACGTAATGCAAATAGGCTAGGTCCCTGCAAATCGTGAACTTTAAAGAGAGGCCAGTGACCTGAGCAAGGTCATTGCCACCAAGATGCAGGATGAGGACATCAGGCGGTCCAGCATCCCTGATGGAAAACAGGAATGGCAACAGTTCCAGCCATTTCATACCGTGCTTACCATACCATCCCAAATGTGCGGTTGCATGAATCCCGAGATGGGGTCCCCACTCTGTCACCGCAGCATACTGCGCTGCCCAGTGCACGTAACTGTGGCCCACCAGCCATACTGCCACCGGTGTGCGGGGGACACACAGGGTCTGTAAAAGAAGAAAAAAAAGGAATAATGACATAACTGGTACTCACACATTGAGGGGGCGTACGTACAATGCAAAGCGCATGGATCTCCACCTGCCCATCCTGCGTATATCCACCTCAGAGTACCCAAACGCAGCCGCAGTAGAAGCGGCGCCTATCCTAAATGAATGGGTGCTGTAACGAGCCCCAGGGAGGCCCACACTGGTAAGTGCCATGACGGTCACCCTCCAAAACTGGAATTTAGTAAGGGGAGACCCGTCCTGGTGGCAGAAAAATGGGCCAGGGTGCGTACCACGCACTGCCAAAAACTCATGTAGGGCACCAACCAGACAGATGTCTTCAATGGAACATCGTAGCAGTCTGACTCCACTGCCTACGCCTTGCTGATCAACCTTTGAGGACTGTATCCTCAACTGAGCCCACTCTTGAGCAACATAGACATCATCGAGTTCCAGTGCCCTACGAGATGCATCCGCCTTAGACAGTGGTACCAACTCCCTGATGCGGAGCGCTCCAAAGAAGGCTACAGTGGTGGCTGCGTGAAAAAGAGCCACCTAGTACCTATCATAGCATAAGTTATGCCAGCCTCGTGCAAGCTGGGTAAGAACCTCTGGTGAAATCGGGTGACGTGTGTCCTGGCGGCGGCCACGTTCACGTGTCCACTCTCCCAAAACGTGACGTATGCGGAAATCATTCACGCAGTCAGCGAAGCCCCGCACCTTGGCCATAAATGCCAGTGCCGAAAGCCTAGAAGCTATAGTACGGGGGGCCAGCCCATGACCATGAAGATAAGCCATGTATTGCAAAATCTGGTCTACAGGTATTGGCCTCACTTCGAAAGCATGTACGAAAGCATGTTGATACGCCTTACGTGTGCGAGGTGCCAAAGACATGCCGATCGCCAAACCGAATGTGAGCCAAACCGAAAGGTCTGCCCGTATACCCCTGGTGAGCCATACCCTGTGGTAGCATTTTAATAGGCCAGCCATGGCATTACACAGACGCCTGGCAAAAGCTCTGCCCGGTGTCACATCCCGGCAAGCAAAATTGAGGTGGCCGTGCAGTACCTGTAGTTCACGAAAGGACACCTTACATTTAGATATCAGTGCCCGAATTGCCGCAGAGATCCGGGCCACCTTGTCCACGGGTAACCTGGATGCCTGTGCAACAGTGTCAATTTCTATGCCTAAAAAGGTGAGCTTGGTGGCTGGGCCCTCAGTCTTTTCAGGCGCTAAGGGGACACCCAGTTCCCACATAAGGGCCTGAAATGTAGTAAGGAGACGTGTACATGTGTCCGAGCCCCGTTCACCCCCGAACAAAAAGTCATCGTGGTAATGGGCTACAGACCGGGACCCTGACCTTCGAACAAAGGCCCATTGAAGGAAAGTGCTAAATCGTTCGAATGCCGAACATGAAATAGAGCAGCCAAAAGGCATGGCCTTATCTACATAGAATTTTCCCCTAAAATGGAAACCCAACAGCTCAAAGTCCTCGGGGTGCACTGGCAGTAATCGGAATGCCGATTTAATATCACACTTTGCCAAGAGGGCCCCGGGACCACAGGCGCGTACCATCTGTACGGCCTGATCAAATGATGTATACCTGACCGAACAAAGGTCATCAGGAATAGCATCATTGACCGAGGAACCCGCAGGGTAGGAAAGATGGTGCATTAGGCGAAATTCACCTGGGGTCTTTTTTGGCACTAGCCCCAGCGGGGAGACCTTCAAGTTAGGGAATGGTGGTTTATCAAAGGGCCCTGCAACTCTCATAGCCTGCAACTCCTTAGCTATGCTTTGTGCAGTGACCTCCTCATTGCCCTTTAGTGAAAGTAAGTTCGGGGCGTCCTGCGGTCCCCGCACACCCCTAAATGGTATATGAAAGTCAAACTGGAAGCCTTCAAGCAGGTACTTCGCATCATCCCGTCTAGGATAAGTGGAAAGCCATTGACCTAAAATGGGAATATTAATTGGGGAGGGGGCCTTTTGCTTGGCCAGCACCATCAGAGGGAGCTCTGACCGCCCCCTTCCCACCCCTACCTCTGCCTCGTGACCCACCAGCCTGCGGGCACGCAGAGGCAGCGTGAGGGCCAGAGCAAGAGGGACACTCGTGCCGGAAACGACACTGACTCTTGTTGCACATGCTAGCTGAGAATCTCCAACACAGCAGGCAGGCTGGAACCCCCTGCCCCACCGGATGGCGGGGAACCTGTGTCACAGCCGCCCGCTGCACAGCATGGCCACAATGGTACCTATCACCAGGTGCCGGACACGTGGGAGTCATATACAAGAGCCACAATTGCTGGCAGGGCTCATCCCACCTCATCTCAGGATGTAGGGCCACCCTCATCCTAAATTCCTCGTCGTAAGCCAACCACGACGGGCCAGGAAAGTCAACCATTGCCCTATAAATATTGTCGAGATATTGTACCATAGGAATGACCAAATCAGGCTGGGCCCTAAGGTACACTGCCATATATATAAGATATGCCGGCAACCAATTGGCCCAGGTACGCGGTGGCTTACGACGACGGGACAATTCTTTGTCCCGGTCATCCTGTCCCTCCCTCTCCTCCTTAGTGGGCTCACGATTCAGGAGGGAAAACATATCAACGTACTCCCCCCTCCAAATCTTATCCCTAGTAGCCTGTGAAAGATGATTACCCAGGGGGAGGAAATAACCAGCCGTCAGCAGAGCCGCTGTCGGCACCTGATGAATGAAGGGTATGTGCAGCGGGCCCTGAATAGCCCCTGCGACGCTTGGCATACGCCCGGGGGCGGACACCCCTGTCCTAACCATGGGGCCATTCGGTAACCAGGAATTAACAGGGCAGTGTGGAAGCAACTGCCCACCCATAGTAACCTGGCGTGGCCATGGCCACTGTACCCCCCCCCCAGTGTAACTGGACAGTGTCGGTGCACTAAATTGAACTGGATACTCACTGGTCGCAACCCCGTGAGCCGCCCCCACCGGGGGTTCCGGCCCACAGCGGGCACTGGAGCTCGCGACAGGCATCGAGCTCTGGGGCCACATCTGACTGCTCCCCACCGGCAGATTCGAACCCACGGGGAGCTGCGAGGCGCCAGCTTGGGCTGGCCTGACGGCCTTAAGCAGCTCGACCCTGTTGGCGGCCCCCTGGAGAGTCACGGCCGACGTGTCTGAGACTGACGAAGGGGCCGTGATCGAAGCAGCAAACAAACCCCCTTCAGGAGGTGGTTGGGCAATGCCCAGTGAAGCCTCTAGCACCGAACTACGTGCAAGAAGGGTATCGACAATCTCCGAGCCCCCAGTATAAAGTGGGCCAGGCGGGCCGGATGGGCTGGACGGCCCTGTGGCCAGTTGTTGAGCGGGAAACGCAAATGGGGATCCAGGGCCTGAGTAGGGCCATGCCCAAAATTCTGGCCCATGGGGGGCCGGAGGAATGGTGGGGCGGAAACCGCCACCAAGTCCAAGTGGGCCACCCTGTCCTGAACCAAAGAAATCCTGCCCAGGGGCAGGGATGCCCGAGGAGCCAGCCTGAGCCGGCCCAGCCTGGAGGCCTGTGCCGGGCTGACCAGTGGAATCCTGCTCAGCCCCACTGGCAGTGGTGGGCAAGGCCGTCCCTCTGCCCAGCTTGGGGGGGGGGGGGTGCAGCCCGAGTCCTCCGACCCGATGGCTGCCCCCCGGTAGAGGGAGGGGGCGGAAAAGCCCTTCCCCTCAGCCACTGCTTGACCGCCGGGCCTTTGCGCTTGGGAGCCATGGCTCCCAAAGAAGCGATGGATCCCTGGCCAGGGATCGGTTCCTGTGCCCTGAGTACCGCAGTAATGAAAAGGAGAGAACTCTGTTCAAGGCAAAGGTACGAAAGGGCGAAGAAGCAGAAACGCTGCGGAGAAAACTTCTCCGCTCCGTCGCATTTCTAAAATGGCAGCTCGGCTGCCTCGTGGCCACCCCTTGTATAGAGGCGTGGCCACGCCTCCTAACTCACCCGCATGTCTGAGTCCGGGGGGGGGGGCTGCAAAGAGCACGGCGGCCATTTTGGCACCGTGCTTTCATTTGTTAATGAATTAGTTGCTTTGCATGAGGCAACAATGCACTTTTCTGTAAGTATCGTTTATGTAAAAAACTTTGTTTTTCAAACTTGTACTATTGTCCAAAGTTTTTGGTGAAATGTTTCCGGGTTCAGTCAGTAGTTTGTTGTATTTCTCTCATACCAATTTATTTTAATCTTTTCATGAGGCAATTATTTTCAGTTAAGATACTTTTGCTATCTGAATTATAACTATTTATTTTGCATTTCTGTAATGTTAAGTATTGTGCTCTTTTCTCAGTCTCATTCTCAGTCAAGAATTATTGTTCTGTAAGTTAAATGTCGTTGTTTTTTTTAATTTTCTTCAAGTCCTGCAGCATATTTAGTAGAATATATTTGTGAAACTATTGTTTTTGCAGTATGTATGCTGCAATACTTAGTGGAATCTGCTCCGTAATTTCTTCAGGCATTATTGTGCATAATTGTGACGGTTATTTCTTCCCTACAATGTGTTTGGTTTTGAATTTTTTCCAATAACTGTAAGATATAGTTTGAATTTTTGTCAAAAATGAATAATATGTTTGCAAAGGTACGTTGTTTTCAGTTTATGTGCTCAAATAGTAAATAGAGTATGCTCCGTAATTATTTGTATCTGCAATTTTACATAACCATGACGGTTATTTCTCCTCAAAACTGTGAGGTGTTTCTGATGCGGCGCCTTTTATGGGATATTTATTCACGCTTCTCCCAATGTTTGACGCATTCACACTGTTCAACGTGATTGGCTGCATTGCTGTAATTGCGTAAGATGCTGGGATTTGTAGTGTAATTTGTTATCTGAGCATTCGTTGGGTGGTTTGTTTTTTGATTTTAATTTTTAATTACTGTACGTATGCGTTGTGTATGTATTATGTGGATTAATGAGCAGAAACGTAGTAGATATTTATCGTGTTTTCGTAGAGTGAAAGGTTTTGAGTGGTGCGGTGAAAATTAGAGTTTTGTAGACGGTTTATCCTACATTCTATGTGCTTGCGCCATTCAGCTAGATTTGCTGACATGCTATAGGTGCAAAGGACGCTGGGACATGAAGTTTAATTTGTGGTTTTACCGATCGTACATTGTAATATTCTCTACCGCTTTATTTTGATTGGCTGTGGCACGTCTCACAATGTTCTATTTGGTCACACTTCTCAACCTAATTGGCTGTGGTGTGGTGCACAGGATGTTGGGTAGTGAAGTCCTTTTTCTTTGTTTGTGTTCGTGGGGCAACCCAACAGTTACCTCCGTACTTGGTTCGGGCAAGTGCGGGAGGCTCGGTACGGGCTAGTGTGGCCGGGTGCGGGAGCGTTTATCAAATTCCAACAGTTAATGCTTGGATTTATAGGTATAGATTTAATGCTTTATTGGGATTAATACAAGCTGTGATGAATACAAGCATCTGATCCCCCCCCACACACACACACACACAGATGCTATTCTGTAGCACTCTTGAGACAGTGATTAGGCATCAGAGCTTCTGACATGCTTACCTGAAACTAAGTTCCATTGAACACATTTGGTCTTCCTTCTCTGTAAAAAATTCATAAAGGTAAAGGTTTTCCTTGCTCGAAAGCCAGTTGTATCCGACTCTAGGGTGCAGTGCTCATCTCTGTTTCAAAGCTGGAGAGCCAAATTTGTCTGCTTCTGCAGATGTTTCCGTGGTCATGTGGCAGGCATGACTAGACACCGGAGCACACGGAACGCTGTTACCTTCCCACTGAAGTGGTTCCTATTTATCTACTTGCAATTTCTTGCTTTTGAACTACTAGGTTGGCAGGAGCTAGGACAAAGATGGGAGCTCATTCTGTCCTGCAGTACTCGGGAATCGAACCGCTGACCTTCCGCCTCCCAGTCGGCGTCTTAGCCAATTGAGCCACTGCACGGGTGATATAATTGTTTATTTTAGGCATAGCAATAAACATTAGGAATGGCTGGAGTAAGCCATGTAAACTAGGACATAGAATTAATTGCATATTTGGTTGAAAACATGTGCCATTCCACTGAGAAAAAACATGAGCTTTAAAAGGTCGTAACAATTAGTCTCTGCTAACAAATACTGAAACAGATAAGGTTTCAATAGGAATTTATTATAGAATCTGCTAGAGAAGAATGAACCAAGTGAGTAACATAATGAACATTTAATAGAAAAGCAGGGGATTCTACTCAGCCACTGAACATTTAATAGAAAAGCAGAGGACTCTAGCCACTCACTGAAAATACTTCTGTCAGAGATATCCTGTTTGCCAAGCAACTTTCCCATAAACACAATACAAGTCATTATTTTCAATATTGCACCTATTAAAACACACATACAAACCCATAGAAACTATCAGAGACAAGCCTTTTTGGTATTACATAGAATTAATTTTTGGAAATGGGTCTTGGAAAAAGTAATGTTCATCCACAAAGCACTTAACTTGCAGCATGCAACATCACACTGTTAAATGTATCTAAAAGCCTCCTGAGGATTTGAATTGCACAGGGGGAGTTGAATGAACTACACAGAATGATAACATTTGTTTTCTTCTTATGTTTTTCTCTCCAAACATTTGATAGTTTTCTTTTTTTGATACTATATAAACATATCCTTGCATGAAATGAATCAATTCAGGATTTCTTTACCTAAGAAATGTGAATTTTAAGCCATGAACACTCATATTAAAATAAATTTGTCAACCTTGTAGGTATTACAGTACTTTGGGTTGTTTAAATTTAATTTATTTAATTCTCCTGAACCAATGAAATCCACTGATGCTTAATTCAGTTACAATGGACTGCTGGAATTAACCTTGATTAAACGTTCTGAGGGCTGAATGATTTCAAGGGTTGCATTTTTATCTACAACATGGCAGGCACTCGGACATAAAACTCTACATGTTTCTTTAAAATTCCTCAAGTATTTCATTTAAAAAGAACTAATTTTCTAGGGGACCAAGGTCCAATGGAGGATGAAATCCCTGCCTTCTTTTGTAGAAACATGTCATTATTTTACATTACATTATTTAGGTAAAACATGTTTAGAGAAATTTCTCAGTCTCCTAACCAACTTTCAAATAACTTCTCATTTATTAGAGGCTTAGTACAAATGAGCAATCTCTTTATCTACTCTTTTAATTTTCTAGTAGAAACAATTGTGGTTTACAAAATTAAATGAGATAATCTGACTTTTACTTTATCAGCAGGATCTAACTGAACAATACTAATTAGATCCAAGGTCACTCATTGAGCTAAGGAGTGAAATACTTTTGAGAACTCCAAATGGTCCTCTTAGAGGAGTGTTTGGAACTCCAGTTTCTCATTTAGACCTGAAGAGACAAAAGTTTTCAATTTTTAAAATTTATTTTATTTCCATCTTCAAGAGGACCATATTAACATTAATATTTGTCCTTTCTTATACCCAGAATATGTGGTCTTCTGCAGAATGGTTTATTACAAAATTAGCCAATAGAATAACTCTTGCCCTCTGACTTCCCCTATCAGTTTATTTATTTATTTTTCTCATTTATATTGCCGCCCAACTCCGAAGACTCTGAGCAGCTCACAGAAAATAAAACCAATCACAGTAAAAAAAAACATTAAAACTGCCACCAAAAATTACTCTGACCCCTACAGATTAAAAGAGGGAGATAGTGTTCTTACTAAATCAACCAGCAGGCATGTGTCACCACATCGCTGGTGCCCCACACCTGCTTTGCCAGCCAGGTTTTTAGCCCTTTCCTGAAGGACAACAACTCAGACTGGAGATGGGGCATGACAAAATGGCAGACTGAATAGACGTGATTCCCAGAACTGCTAACGGAGAGCCACAAATGTGAATAAAAAGAGGATACTAACCAGACTTAAAAATAGATCTAATTTTGAAAAATCTTTCTTGCGAGCTGCAGCATTTGAGGATTTGATCTAAAGAAAAGACAGAGTGTGAATGGTGCCTTTGTTGTTGAGTGGAGTTTGACAGAGCCATGTCAGAGCTTTGTAGCCTGTTGAGGATCTGACGAGACTGGGAGAAATGGGGAGAAGCAGATTCGAGTTGGTTTTTGTTGAAGAGTGAGTGAAATTGGGAACAGAGTTTTGGGGAGTGGGGGCAAAGAATGCATAAAGACTGAGAGATCAAAAAGCGGAACTGAAGAGCTGAAGAGTTGAGGAGGGGGTGATTGGAGGAACCCGGTCGGTACATCTCTAAAAATTTGGGCTGTTCTTGGGGGCTGATCTTTTTACCCACTCAATTGCTAAAGAAGAACAGATCATTTACTGAGATACCCCACTCCCCTTTAATGTTGATAATATTAACAGTTCGATAGGCTCACTGTAATATGTATTGACATGTTGAAAGTTCTAAAAAAACAATATTTCAGTATAGTGGTTTAAATAATTGACATAACTAATTGTCCTTTACTTGCAGGTGTGAGTCCCAAAAATAATACAACACTCAGAAGAATAATTTCCAAAAGGTACAATGCTCAGAAGAAAAATAATTTCCAAAGAACAATTTTCAAAAGAATAATTTTCAGAATGTGATCCAAACTTTGTTAATCCTTAAGTAAAAAAAATTGTCTTGTAGAAAAATGTTTCCAAAGCTATCCCGGTAAATAAAGTTTTTCAGACCAATTGTTTTTCTTCAAGGAATCTACAAGTATTAAAGAAAGCTAGTTACAAATTCATATATATATGAAACCATATATATATTAAACCATAACTGTTTAAAATATTGCCTAATCATGACTCAATACATTGCATTTTGTTCATACATAGGGGTCAGTACATCTATAGATCTGTGCTGCAAACTATTGATCAATGGGAGCCAGTACATGAGAAACATATATTCTCCTGTCAGACATGAATTAAAGTATAAAGTTACTGAAATGACCAAAAATGCTTACCAATTTGTTTGATAATTATAACTTGCATCCATCGCCTCTCTACAATGTCTGTATATTGTGCGTTGGAATGTCAATTTGGTCTCAGTTTTGAGGGTTAATATGGGGAATTTAGACTAACAGGTGGCTAATGAGATTCACCTTAAGTTTTTTCAGAGCTGGTGGGACTCCAATACTTACAGACCAACGTTATGTTCCTATACATTGCTATATGGAAAATAATTCAGAAAAAAGAGGAAAGTTCAATTTCTGAATTAAGACCTTGCAGAGGCAGGGTATTAAATAAGTGAATATGAAAAGCTTCTTGCTGTAGTAATTTTTTGGTAAGGTTAGTCTTTTCATATTTTAATGGGTGGACTTGTTCTAGGACCACAAACCTAATGTCCTTGTCTGAATGACCAACTTCTAAGAAATGGGCAGTAAGTGGTGCTTGTAGGTTGTGTTCCCATATTTTGGACCTGTGTTTCAATAATCGGACTTTGATAGTTCAAGACGTCTGACCAATGTATCTTTTTTTTTTTTGCATGGGCATTCAATTATATATACCACATGGGCACTATTACAATTACTAAATTGTTTCAGTTTAAAGGTGTACCGTAGTTCTTTTCAGGTATTTCCACCTCTTTGGTTTCCCAAGAGTATTTGCATTGGATACAACTGTAGCAATGATAATGCCCCTTTACTAGAGGTTCATTCCTGAAGCCTATAAGGGGTTTATTGTGACATCCTGGTAGATCCTGTACTATATGCCAGTGCTTGTAGATAGTTCTCTTAATTTTATGAGCAAGAGGAGAACATTCAAAGGATGTACAGATCAAAGCTTCACCTCCTCTCTCCTTACATCTAAACAAATTGGCTCTAGGTGTGTCATTAATCTTTTTAAAATTGCTTGTCACTATGTGAGATGGAAAACCTCTTCTTTTTAAAGTGGTTGATATTGTGTCAGCAGTTGCCAAAAAGTCATCGTTAGTAGTTGAATTTCTTTTTGCCCTGGCAAATAAACCTTATGGGATATTATTCTTAACATATGGTGGATGGTGTGAAGTGTATTTAAGGTATGCACTCCTGTCAGTGGGTTTTTTGTACAAGCTGACACTTAGTTTTCTATCCCTAGAGATGTATACATTTAGGTCTAAGAATGAGAGTTAGGAGGAGTCAATCTGATGGGTAAATTTTAGGTTTTCATCCTGCTGGTTAAGCTAAATAACGAATTGTTTGACACAATCCTGTGTGTCCATGATGAAGATCAGATCGTCTATGTATCTTTTATACAGGAGAATACGTGGCAAAAATGGATTGGTTTCTGAATTATAGATGTATTGTTTTTCAAAGCTTATCATAAAAATATTGGCAAGGCTAGGCGCCAGGGCTGTCCCCATTGTGTCTGAAAATAGAATGTGTCGCCAAACCTAAAATAGTTGTTTTCAAGTACTATATCGAGTAAAAATCGATAAGGAAATGTGTTGGTGGTTCTGGTGACTCTATAGATTTGAGTGCCTTCTGTATGACTCATCCAGCTGCATCTATGGGGATATTTGTGCAGACTCCTTCTACGTCCATGGTTAGAATTACAGCACCCTGCAGCACATCTAGACACTATAACTCCATAACAAATTGGGTAGAATTTTAAATGTAAGATTGAGTTTTCTTGGCAAAACAATTTATATGTGAGTCTATGAATTTCGACAGTGTTTCTAGAATGGAATTAGTTAATCAATCGAGTCCAAGGCTTGAGTAATCTTCTTGCAATATATTTATAAATGCACACTGAGAACAGTATCCAAAGCTTTTCTGGTATATTATTAAGCTTTTCTGGGTATTAACTCTTTCATCAGGGAATCTAAAATTAATTAATATTGAATTAGAATAAGCCTATATTGGAACATATGTAAAAGTACAGTGCAAATATACAATAATAAGGTGCAATACTTGAACTAACAACAAACAGTGATACATATAATATTTACAATATTTACAGAGAAATTGTTATTGAGTTAGAATATATAAAATTATTATACAGAATTTTTAATTAATAATTATTAACAACAAATTATTAATAAATTATCTATAAATAATCATTAATATTTAATCATTAATATGAAATTGATCATATAAAATCCACCAATATAAACAATACTAAGGGTTCTTATAATTTTTTAAAAAAATTCTAAAAAATATTTATGGATATTCTTACCTCAGATACAGTAACCTAAAGTGACTATGTGACAAATATAAACTTGTGATAGCAATGTCAAAACAATGTATTCTTTCTCTGCTATTAAAATGTATGCCTACCTTTGAATCTGCTTATCATCATGCACCCAAAGAACAACTCCCTCCTCTGCCTTTACGGCAAGCATTGCAACAAGTTGGCCATAAAAATAAAAGAGATATGTTGGAAAATAAACCTTATATCAGTTTAATGATAACAGTTTTTAAGTTTCTATACTCTTCTGAAAGGGGGCTGCTGAACTCACATGGTTCAGTAGAACATTAAGATTCATTTCTTAGTGGCTGCCTGGTGGAAGATGGTGCAAGCATCCCTTGGTCTCTTTGAAGCTCTCTATCTAACCTTCTGGCCTTCTGGAAGTACATGCTTGTGTAAACCAGTTGCCATTAGAAGCCCATGTTGTATGTGAAAGGTTAGGTCAAGCAGGCACATGCGCTCTGACACCAGATAATAAAGTATATGCCTCTTATCTTATCTCTTTACCTATTGATTGATTGATTGATTCTTTGCTAGCATGATCTTTAGTTTGTACAAATCCATGTGACTGTGTTAGGCACATGGGAGTTTAGGAATTTTAGGAATAAATATAGGCAGGAATCCTTTGTTGAATGTTCTGCCTCCTTGCACCCACATCCTGGTGTATATGTGTATCCATCTATACACCCTTTTAGTGGAGACTTGTAAAAGTTTACACCACCTGTAATAAATCATGTCATTGAAGTCTTTAGCATGTTGGTTCTTAAAGATTTAGATAACATCGAACAACAGGAGTTTAAAATTAAAAGGAACATTTCCAGGGAGGATTACAGAATATTAACAGATTTAGCCAATGATCAGTCCAATGATCAGGAGGGGGAACCGTGGTTATGGACATGTCTGAATATCTGGCAGAGGCTAACTAACAACTCCTTTTACAGGAATATAGAGATTAATAGTTTTAAAAATAATTTGTTAATTGCTGATTGGTGTCCTTATGATAAATGGATGAATTTAAATTGTGAGTGATATATATATATATATATATATATATATATATATATATATATATATATATATATATATATATATATATATATATATATATATATTTGGGATTTATAAGTATTAGAATTTATATACTTTAAAAATTGATGAATTTTTTTCAATTGATGTGAAGTAAGAAATAAGAAGTAGTAAGAAAATGTAATAAATTATATAGCTGTTGTTTGGGGACAATTAGATTAACACTGAATATTGATTGTTTGGCTATTAGGACTGTGGAAAATTATTTGAACCAATTAATTAGGATTAATTAGGGATTTTGTAAATTTTATTGGGTTCAAAATTAGGGTTTTTTTCTCTTGAGTGACGGTTAATGAATTGGTGATTAATTGATTAATTTAAGGATTGAAAATAGCAATTAATTTGAATTCTTTATGAATTGTACTCACACCCGATTGGATGAGTCATCGCAGTGAGAGAAGGAAAAAGAAAAGAAAGTGGGCTGGATTAGGATAGAAAGGAAGACATCGTCCGACAGAAGTTTTAAAAGATTAGTAAGGATGGAGGAGGAGAATAGGAGAGTGTTGAAGAGTATACAATAAGAGCTGGAGAAGGCAGAAGAGCAGGAGAATGTGAGGAAAGCCCTGCAACAGCAAAAAACAGCAGCAGCAGCAACAATAATAGCAGCAGCGGCAACAACAGCAACAAAAGAGGACAAAAGATGGCGAGGGCCCTAAGACCGAGTTTGAAATACCATGTAATCAAGGAGAGATTGGATAACATGGAATCCAAATTGGAAGAGATTTGGTCCAAATATAAGATGAAATTATTGAAAGGGCAGCAAAATCTTCAAGATATGATGTCCAACCTTATTGAAAATGTTAATAGCAGCCTCACAGACCTCATGAAAGAACATGAAGATCTTAAGAAAGAACAGGAAGAAATAAAAAAGTAACAAAAGGAGATAAAATTAGAACTTTCAGCCATGAAGGAAAAGAGCAAGGAAGACAACTTAAAGAGGAATTGCAAGAGAAAAGGCTGAAGTTGTTGGAAGATGGGATGAGGCATTCCAACGTCATAATTAAAACATCCCAGAGAGATCTCCATACCAACTGAAAGATAGAATATTGGAATTGTTAAATGGGACTTGAATATAAATTTTGTCCCAGAAGATATTTTAAGTGTACAATGTTTGGGTCAAAAAAAGAAAAAAACTGGAGATAGGAACGAGTTGTTGAAGTTCACCAATCTTGCTGATAAATTACATGTTATGGTGTATATCAAAAGGATAGGACCTAATGCGTTAAAGATAGATGTCGTTGACATAGAAATTTATCATGATATAGCTGTAGAAGAAAGGGTGTGGAGGAGAACTATGAAACCTATAGCAAAGTGATTAATAGAGAAGGGGATAAATTATAATTGGAAACTTTCCAAAAAATTAAGTTTCTTCCATTTGGGTAAGTGTTATTTGATTGACCAGGGCTCTTTTTCCTTGGACATCATGAAAGATGCAAAGCTGCTTGAAAATGTGTCTAAGGAGTGGAAAACTCTGAAAGTGGAGTTAACTATGTTGGGAGGAAAATAACAAAAGAAAGGGAATAAAGTGGTAACAGATTGTAAATGCAGACATTGGGAAATAATATTATGGGTTAAATTTAATTTAAATTTAAATGATTGTTAGAAGCCAACTGCATCCCCCCCTTCCTGAAACTTTTTTATTCAGGTGTAGCCCACTTTTTTGTAAAGGGGCAAAGGGGGTGTACATTGTCCTTGTCTTCCGGTTGAATTGAAGATTATGAATTTGAGTTGCAGAATGAAAGATCACTTAATGAAATTTGTTTCCAATTTCCAATTTAATTTATATCCCATCTTTCTCAAGCCGAAGCTGACTCAAGGTGGCAAACAACATATTAAGTCATGCAATAATACATAATAGCAATCAATAAACATAAAATACAACATAAGAATTTCAGTACAATCAAGATAAATTAAGTAATACAATAATCAAGTTCAAAAACATATATCAACAGAAACTCAACAACAGTCCCAACAGAGACAGAGGTCCCCATAACAGTTGCACTTGCTTCCCCCACTGGCAATGCCAGATCGTGGGGAGCAACCGGCAGAGGAGGAGGAGGAGGAGTTCTGAACCCTCCGGGGCTTCACAGATGTGGCCGCTTCTCTTCCCCAGCCCAACTGACTGAGGGGAGCAACCACCACCAGCAGTGGCAGAGTTTTGTGCCCTCCATGGCTCCACAGCTGTGGCCGCTTCTCTTCCCCAACCGGACTGACTTGTTTGATATTATGTCCTGTTTAGGTGGAAGTATGATGCTTTTTTTCTTTTTTTGTATTATTGTTTATATGTATTTTGTTTTCTTATGTTGTATCTTGTATTTGTGATTTTTTTAATGTTTTTCTCTTTTTTTGAAAATGTAATATTTTTTTAAAAAAAATTCCATCTGGAGATGCAGCTCAATTGGCAGGAGGTTCCAAAGGGCCAGAGCAGACACACAGAAGGCCCTCCTTATGGTGCTAGAGAGATGAGCCTCCCTAGCGGATGGCACAATGAGAGACCCTCTCTGGTCTGCTCTGGTCGGATGGACAGATGATCTCAGCGTGACGCGGTCTCTTAAGTATCCTGGCCCACTACCATGTAGGGCTTTAAAGGTAATTACCAGCACCTTGAATTGCATTTGGAGGCACACTGGCAACCAGTGCAGCTCCCGAAGCAAGAAACAGGCATACCAACCACTCCCCATCACCACCCGTGCAGCTGCATTCTGGACCAGTTGCAGCCTCTGAATGGTCATCAAGGGCAGCCCCATGTAGTTTCCCTCCCTAGAGGTCTTCAATTTTTCACACTTAACAGATTGAAATCCCATTATCTAATTATGAGTGCAGGGAGCAAATGGTATAACATTCAATCACTTCTAGTTTGTAATTAATGTGTCTCCACTAGGATTCCCACAGGTTTGAACACGCAATGGCTTGATATGTGCTTAAGAACCTCAACCAATTCATTACTTTCCAGTTAAAAGTGACTGAATATTACACTGCCTAGATATCACCTGCAGTATGTTATGTGATGTGTGCCTCAGATCATTAAATTCACAACTAAAACTTTGTTCTTTATCTTTGACTTTAGTAGGTGTAATTTTTATAACAAAATTAAAAGGTAAGATGGGACCAGGATTATGAAAAGATGTAAAAAAATGAAAAGCTGTTAAAATGATCTAAAACTGAGAAAATGTCTCATTATAGCTTTTGACTCACATTTTGTAAGCTGTCTTTGCTGATTTCCATGGTGTGCATACAAAGACCTGTCTGATGTACAGGTGGATGGGATTTGTGAGAAGTCTGGCCAGTCTGCATGCCTGTGCTACCATGATACATTTAGCACATGAGTCAGACTCATATGTAAATAATAGGCAAAAGGGGGAAGCAAAAGCTGATATCACACAATATGTTACTATATCTTTTAATATCATTCTTTTCAGTGGTGAACAAAAAGGGTTGTTAGCTATGTGAGCTTGCTCTGTCTTCAATGTGAGAATATCTTACATGTGAGTAATGTCCCAGTTTTGAGCCCAGTTCTTACACTGTAAATCCTTCATATCCAGGATTATAAATAGTTTTGAGGGAAGGATGAAAATCCTATAGCATAAATTTTTGGATTACTTTTCAGCAGTTAGGACAATTCTACTTTTATTTTCCTTAAACACTTGTGGACCACTTGCATACAATGTTCAAACTGGTTAATGGTTACCAACACACATATGCTAAAAGCAAACCATCACAGATGGGAGGTTAGGAAATGCCAAATTATTTTGCACACCCCTTAAGTGTAACAAAAATATTTTGTTACACTGTTGACATGAGGAGAAAATGGAAGGTATTTTTGAGCAAATTAAGCAAATTTGTTCAAAACAATGATTTAATAGATGTAAGACAACTTATACAAAAATAAAAATATAATGAATAATATTATTTACATGTTTTCTCTAAATGTTGGATTTTTAAGAAAATGAAAATCCACCTAGAATAGAAGTGATTTGCACTATTAGAATGAAGAAATTAAAATAATTAGGCCACACAGGTATGATCTAGATAACATCCCTCATGAATATATGGTGAAGGTGAAGAATAGATTTAAGGGATTAGACTTGACAGTCACAGTGCTGGACAAATTATGGACTAAGGCTCATAACATCATACAGGAGGCAGCAATTAGAACCATCACATAGAAAAAGAAATGCAAGAGAGTGAAGTTGTTGTCTAATGCTCTTCATATAGCTGAAGAAAGAAAGGAAGCAAAAAGCAAAGGAGAAAGAGAAAATTTCACTCAACTAAATATAGAATTCGAAAGGAAAGCAAGGAGAGATAAGGAGGCCTTCTTAAATAAGCAGTGCAAGGTAATAGAGGAAACAACAGAAGGGGAAGGACCAGAGATCTCTTTTTAAAAATGGGGAAATTAACGGAATGTATCAAGCAAAAATTGATATGATCAAGGACAAAAACATCAGGGATCTAACAGATGCAGAAGAGATTAGGAAAAGATGGCAAGAATACACAGAAGGGCTCTACAAAAAGGACCTTAACATCCCTGACAACCACACTGGTGAAATCATGAACACTGGTGAGATCATTAACCAGACATTCTGGAGTGTGAAGTCAAGAGGGCCCTAGAAAGTATTACTAACAATAAAGCTATTGGAGGTGATGATATTCCAATTGAATTAATAAAAGCCCTTAAAGAAGATGCAATTAAAGTGTTGCACTCAATATGCCAGGAGGTTTGGAAAACACAGCAGTGGCCACAGGATTGGAAAAGGTCAGTCTATATTCCAATTCCAATGTCAATGAATGTTCATATTATCACACAATTGTGCTTATCTCACATGCTAGCAATGTCATGCTAAAGATTTTACCTAGGCTTCAGCAGCATGTGGATTGAGAACTTCCAGAAGTACAGGCTGGGTTCCAAAGCGGCAGGAGAACTAGAGACCAAATTGCCAACATTCACTGTATCAGACAGAGAGAAAGGGGTACCAGAAAATTGTCTAGTTCTGTTTCATTGACTACACCAAAGCCTTTGACTGTGTGGACCACAACAAACTGTAGCAAATACTTAAAGAGATGAGAGTACCCGACCACCTCATTGGTCTTTTGAGAAATCTGTATATGAGTCAAGAAGCAACAGTTAGGACAGGATACGGAAAAACTGATTGGTTCAGAATAGGAAAATGAGTATGACAAGGCTGCATATTTTCACACTGCTTATTTAAATTAAATGCTGAGTACATCATGCATAATGCAGGGCTAGATGACTCAGAAGCTGGGTTTAAGATTGCTGGTAGAAACATCAACAACCTGATATATGCAGATGATACTACTCTAATAGCAGAAAGTGAAGAAGAACTAAAGAGCCTCTTGATGAGGGTGAAAGGAGATAGTGCAATAGCCGGGCTGGAACTCAACATAAAAAAAACCAAGACAATAGCATCCAGCCCTATCACTCCCTGGCAAATAGAAGGGGAAGAATTGGAAGTAGTGACAGATTTTACCTTCTTGGGTTCCAAGATAACTGCAGCCATGAAATAAAAAGACACTTACTTCTTGGGAGACAAGCTATGAGAAGTAAAAGCTTGATATGCCTATTGTTATCTTTCTATTCAACCCTGACTTTTGGCTTTTTCTTGCTGTTATGTATGTTAACTGTGTTTTCTGACAGGAGCGGAATGTATCTTTTCTCATGTATCTATTCTTATGCAAATAAGTGGATCGAAAAATGTGCACACTCTGTTAACCAATGGGCTTGTTGTATTATTGTTACTGTTACTGTTTATAGTGTATATAAGTCCAAGTTTTGCCCCATCCAAACTGTGTTCAAACCCCACTAATAAAGAGCTGAATTTCACTACTTCATTCGTCTGCTTCTTCATTCCTTGAACACGAAACTTGCTGAGGAACATCAGTTTCTTTTTCACATGAGCTTTCCCCACATTGACTGCAAAGATACATTCAAAGTGCTAAATTGTAGTGCAGCTATCACAACACATTTCATGCTTCACGGCTGAGCTTCATTCCATAAAAAAGCTGTTTGCTGATAAAAGCAGACAGATAGGCAGATAAACACAAAAATTAAGACATAAAGTAAAATAGGTAGACTATAAATAGATAGATTGCCTGAAACAAACCATACTGGATAGACAGATTACATTTTAGGGCCCTGAGCCTATGTGAAGAAAACAGAGTACACACATCCAATACAGACAGACAGATAGGAGGAAAACCATCTTTCTGTTTTACTCTAATTCTGCTGTGACTACTGGGGTGAATGGATATGATTATTGTATTTGGGTGGAGGAGCTCGAAGTTTATTGAGGCAACTGCAATCTTTCAGCTACTTTGAAAAGAAAGATTATATTTCCTAATAGCTGTATGATTTTAAAGGAAAAGTTGAGAAGTATTTATGAAAAAACACCTCTTCATTTTCAACATAAAACAATTTGTATTATATAAAGATTTCCAAGCTCCCATATTTATTTTAGAGCAGTATTCTCCAGGCTGGTGCATTCTGCCTGTTTTAGCTATAGCTGTCATCACCCCTGATGATTGGCCATGCCACCTGGGCTTGATAGGAACTGTACTCTTAAATATCTACAGGAGGTGAAGTTGAAGAAAATTCCCTTAAAGAAGTAAGTAAAGAAATTTCAAGTTGTAGAAGATTCTTCACCTACAGCCAGAGACAAAAAATGGTATGTTCTTTCTCTCTAAATCAAATCTATGCAAGTGCATGTGCACACACACAAATAGAGCATATCATTGTTTGTAGCCATATCTATATAGCTGGCTGGATAAGTCAGTGAGATATTTATTTGGCTGTGGAGCCAAAGGTTTGAAGTATTATTCCCCACTAGGCCTCCTGGGAGAAAAGCTAGCTTACATGACCCTGGGCTGTCATGATAATCCCAAGGGACATTCACACATTTTAATGTATTTACATTTATTAAAGTTCATATAGCATATTCTCTGTAAGGTTTGAGAATGGCTGACTTGATAGGGAAGGCACGCTGATGTCAGCAGCATTCCAATACACCCACCATTCACATTCCACACATCAATACATCACAAAACATCTGGGTTCCTAAGCAGCATTTAGACACCTGCGAAGGACCCACACTTGCATATTAGCATTTGAATAGAGATGAACCCAAGGTAACAATGGGTCATTCAACTCAAAAGTTGGGAGAGGTACCGTACTCCACCCAAGCCTTAACAGGAAGAAGACACTTTCACCTGTCAGTTACACTTTGACATTCATGCTTTCAACCATCACCTTAGAAAGGGGAAAGGTAATATTCTCATAGGGGTGGACTATGGGATATCCAACACTTGCGAGAGGGGTTACATCATTAGTTACATCATTGTCTGGGAAAACATCTGGATAAACACCTGTTTAGTCAAAGCAATCAAATCTTTCTTGAGGGGAGGTGTGAGTGGGCAAAATAGAATAAAAATCCTAGAAATTAGGAGTTCAGAAGCACCTATTTTGGAGTAGGTGTGAGCCTACGTTCTTTTGAACCAGCAACATGGAGCTTTAGGAAGAATCCTATGGGGGCATCCAGCCCAGTGCTTATTTGTCTGAGTCTTTGTCTAAAACATCTGGGGCAAGATACTTAGATTCTGACAGAAGAAATGCCAACTTAAAAAAGTTAGCTATTTCTTATTTTATTAGCTTGTTTAAGTTAGGATAGATATAGGGGTCCTATCTATGGACATGATATTGTATTTAGGGATTAAAAGTTAAATTAGATTTATTGATTTGATGTGTTCTGCTTATTTTGTGGATGAAAATACTTCTTCAATAAAAAGCCTCATAGACATCGAGACAGCCTCGTCTTTGAACCAGGAGGGAGTAATCCATGCAGAGCCGAAGCAAGATAAGGAATGCTACATCTTTGCATGGGCATAGCCTTGAGGGCAGACTCTATTCAAAGTGGACATTGACTTGGGACTAATATGGTTGCCAGGGTTCCTCTGAAGAGGGCACCTGCATCCCTTGCCAGGCCTGGGAATTTTATCAACTAAGGCATCCCAAACTTGGAATGTAAAAACTATCTTAAAGGTGGCTGTTTCCCAGGATTGGGTCCTCTGTGTGTGTGTGTGTGTGTGTGTGTGTGTGTGTGTGTGTGTGTGTGAGAGAGAGAGAGAGAGAGAGAGAGAGAGAGAGAGAGAGAATGAGTGAGATGGGAAGGTGGCAATTTTAAAAGGACTGCTTCTCCGCTGAGCTACCATATTTCCCAGCTTTGAAGAAAGAAGCATTGTCATCCTTTCCATCTGTGAGGTAGACTTGTGGTCAGCAGGCCATCAGAACCCAAAGGGAGTGCCTGTGGGAGTGTGCGTGGGCCCACGCCTTCAGCACATGGGTTAGCTGCACAAATTCAAACACAAACCACTCTTGAGTACTCTCTACCTAGGAAACTCAAGAAAGGATCAACAATAGTTGGAATTGCCTTGACAGCATGCAATTATTATTATACAGTATTTCTATATTGGCAAGATCTTCACAATTTGATTATACTGTGTTTAAATCCAGTGTTCTTCCCTTTGACAAACACAAAAAAGGTCACTGGATTTGTGCAGACAGTACAACATGTGCATGCATGCTCACACATGAACAAGTGCACATATGGGTACATAAACATGCATTTCAAACACAGAAGGAATTACAGATAGATTAAAAAGTCCCAAACAACTTCCCCAGTGTATATCATTCTTAAATGCCAATGCAGCAAATCAAAAACTATTGTGCTCTTTTTATTAATTGTGTTACCGCATTATTGCTGCAACTTTGCTTTGTTTGCAGATCCACATACACAATCATTCTTGTTCTCATTCTCTTCACAAGAGTGTCACAATGTTATATTTTCCTGTTCTACATGTTCAAGGACAAGACAAGCAAAGATTTACTTTCCCTCTTGCTAGTAGAAATTTTAATTAATTTTAATTTAATTATCCTACTTGTATGCCGCCCAATCAGGAAACCCGACTCAGGGCAGCTCACACAATAATTAAACAATATATACAGTAATACAATATACACAATAATTATACAATATTCATCCTACAAAAACAACATGTCATGATATACAATACAATACTGCAACAGCAAATCTTTCCGGTTTGATTTCATTGTGTCAAGAAATTGGGAAAATAGAGGATCATGGTTCCTTTTGTCTTGTAATAAGTTGCATAGGGCAAGCTGACCAAATGAGGGAGGAGACTACTCATTGCTAAACTGAAATGCTGAGGGAATGTATATTCCTGTCTGAGCTCACTCCTTGATACAAAGTTAACTAAGAAGAATTATTTAAGTTGAAGTGGAGAGCAGAAGTTACTGTACAGTTATCTTCAGGAACACTTACTTGTAGGACAATTTGATGGCTGACTGGAACATTCTCTGGAAAAATCTGGAAATTTGATATAAAATTATGATTGAAGTTACTTAGTTTAGCCTGTTTGTCTCTTATGAAAATGGTATGCTTGTCTATTGTTCTATATTTTTGCATGGGTTGTGTACCTATGCTGAATCTAATGTAAGTACAGTATTTGCATAGTTCAGCTAACTATTTTGTGAGAATTCTGTTACTGTTCTTGCTTCAGCCCTTTGTCTATTTGACAGTTTGTTTGCTTCGCTATCTTTTAAATATTCATGATGTTGAAATTGTTTTGAAGTCCTCATTTTACTCTTTTAATTTTTACACCACCTTTAATAAAACATAAAATGCTAACAACTGTTCCCTTCTTTTGCAGTAAGATGGTTGGTGGTGCAAAATCAGACTAGTCCTGACTATCTTGCAGAACTTTGTGTGTTTTGCATATCTTTTGTATTCCTTCCTTGCAGTGTTGGTGAAAGAGTCAAATCACTCAACTTTGTGGTTCTGGTGACTCCTAAGGAACACTGCTTTGTCATAGCAGATCAAGGTATTGGAAGGGTATTGGATATGGAGCTTTCCCCCAGCCATTAGCACAATTACCCATCTGGTTAGGGTAAGCCTCTCTTACCAGGGTGTCTTCACGCATTCTATTTCTATTAAGCCACCTTTGCTTTCCTCATCTTCCTCTAATTTTATATTAAGTTGCAAGATGCTTTCAATTCCCTCATGGAAATTGGTACATTTAATGCTTTCTCTGTTGCATTTATTTTACCCACAGACTAAAGTATTTCATGTATACTTCTCAAGGATACATATTTTACTTGTCTGTATTTCTTTGTGTCTAATTCCTGTGATTTTCTAGTTTCTCTAAAGACTTTATGGAAAACACTATTGTTCAAAAGTTGTTAAGTTGTTTGCACTGCTCAGCTAATAATAGCTGCAGAATACTGTTTACCTGTTTCTTGATAACATGACTGCAGGTCCTAAATGTTAAGATATTTGGGTACACTAACGAAAAACAGAAATCAAGCCTTTACATGACAGCATATGGCTTCACTTTGGGCAACAGCATCTTCTTTAAATTTTCAAGTTTTCATATTTTTAAATGTATCCCATTGCTGTAGCAGTTGTGATTCTATAGTAAAAATAAAATAAAATAAAAAATCTGGTTACTTTCAAATGACCTGACCACAACAATGTTCAAAATGTTAACACAGGCTTTGACTTCCTTACAGATATGGGGTTGCCCCATGCTTAAAAGAAAAACCCAAAAGAAGCATAGCACCTGAGTGAAAATATTACTTGCCAGGTTTTTCATCAACCATAGCATGTCTCAGAGATAATAATTACTCCATGGACTCATGGAATTTGTTTTTGAGCCAATTGTTTAATGAGAGTTATTACTCTTTATTTTCCATTCATAATACTTTCACCAGTAGTGTGTCTTAGCAACTTGGATGGATTCTTCCTCATTCTTTTAAAGCACATTTAGCATCAGCTGTGCAAATGACAGAACATGAAAAGCATTTGTTACTACTTGTTAAACATATGAAAGATTTCTAAAGCTTGCAATTTTTCACCTATCAGTTTCACAAAGAAACATTTTCACAATAATTTTTGTGTTGGGTATAGTTTTTTTAGAAAGTTTTAATAATTTCATGTCAGATATTACTCTGGTTTGAAAGGATTTTAGGGGACACCCAAATGAGGCTCCTTTCATGTCTCCAAGTGCAGCTCTTGGGAATTGAAACCCAACCTTTCAGTCTTCAGCTCAGTGTTTAACCAAAAGTTACTGAATGAGACATACAAAGTAATTGTGTTTAGTACTATATCTTGTTACAAAAATCTTGTGGCCTCATGGGATGGGCAGTAGCTCCCTGAGCAATGAAGTCAACTGGCTGGTATTATTGTGGAATGAAATGAGACAAGGCAGCATTCCACAGGCTAAAGCAGATAAACAGAAATTTATTGGCCAGGTTCAAAGTCACTTTCTCAAGTGAATCTCTGAACCCTGAACAGATCTTCAAGCATTCATTATATAGCATATAGTAAACAAGGTGATTTCCACAAATTCCACAATAATTACAAAATGCCATTAGCCAGTTTGATATTAATATATGACATTGTCATGTCATGTAAACCATAAATCATTTCATCAGCATTCTTAATTATGTCTGTAAACTCAGAGAATTCATGTCAGCTTTAGCAAAGAGCAGATAGAATGTTTATTCTTACTTAGGGACAGAGTACAAGTCTTTTCTTTGTGGACATAAGCCTCTTGTTGACTTATCCTTCAGAGAGAAGCCAAAAAGTCATGTCATAGAACAGAACGACCAGAGTATTTTAACCTATTCTAATACACAGCAGCTGAGAATGATTTTAAGCAGAAAATCATTTTTAACAAAAATCTCATTTCTTTCATTACTATCACATCCCCCCTTTTTTGAAAGTTTTATATTATCAAACTTTCACACTTCAATATCCACTTCTTCATCATCCTGTGGATGTAAATCATATTCCCACAGAGTGAGGATTGCCTCTTGCTTAGCTGTTACTTCAGTAAGACATCGTATTGTATTAATAACACATGGGATTACACAGGGAATTATCAAACAACCTAATAACATTAAACAAAAGAATAGCTACAATTATCTGAAGGCTGGGGAGCTTCGGGGTGTGAGGTCTGGATATATATGTGGGACTTGGCCAGCTAGGGGGGCTGCCAGTGGCATTTCATAAGGTGGAAGTCTTTGAAACAGAATCTCATCTTCTTCATCTCTACTTAGAATCTCCAGCTTTCCTTCTGTCTGCCTTTCTACTATCGGGATATTGGGTGATCTGACCACTTTCCTTCCTAATTTAAATTTCTTATCCTTAGGTTCCTTTTCCTTCATAAGATATGTTTTCGAACATCCAGCCTGGCATTTCTTTAGCCAGGATGGCCACGGCTTTTCTGCATGTACAGCCTGTCATGCTGACATATAGGGATATTGATCCCAGTGTTTGTCATCAGCTATCCTTTGGAATACTCTATTTACAAGACCAAGATCTAAAGAGCCTTCCGGGGGCCAACCCAACTGGAAACTGGGCCATTCAAACTCACAGAACATTTTCAAATCAAATTTAATTAAAGGGGGCTCATACGCTTCTGGTGAAAATACCTGAAAAACATGGCAATGCTGTTCTTGGAACGCTACTGCCACCTCCCATCCTGAAGTTAAAACACTCCCACCGACCCGGGGTACCCAAAATTGAAGGGTCACCATCAGGAACTGCAATGGTTTAATCACCTACACAATAAATCCCTAACACCAAAATCAGGTACGCTGCCCTGATTTTCAGGAACACCAGGTTACTGCCTGCAGTTCATTTAGGACTTTAGGATTGCCGTCCTGTCCTTTCAGGGGTAATTACGCCCTGCTTCCACTTCATTATCAAGTGGATACACCCAAGTTACTTTATACTTGCCTGCAGGCTTTGAAATCCAGCTCCTAGGAGAGCTCTGTCTGCCTTAGCCACCGGATCCTTGATTGGTCTGCTCGCTGACAGTTACACGCCACCTCTTCACTGATCTCCTAGAGTAGAACAAGGGTCTACGATGCCAGCATGGAGGGGTCCCCCGTAGAGGCGTCGCTGATCCCATCAGGGCAGCTGTCCGGAGCATCAAAGGTGCCTACTGCAAGTCAAGTCCCGGCGTTGTTTTAGAAAGTGTTAATAATTTCATGTCAGATATTACTCTGGGTTGAAAGGATTTTTAGGGGACACCCAAATGAGGCTCCTTTCATGTCCCCAAGTGCAGCTCTTGGGAATTGAAACCCGACCTTTCAGTCTTCAGCTCATACCAGTCATGGAATGAAGGGAAAGGTCTTGTCCTGGATCAGCAACTGGCTAAGGGACAGGAAACAGAGGGTAGCGCTAAATGGACACTTCTCCAAGTGGAGGGAAGTAAAGAGTGGGGTCCCCCAAGGTTCAGTACTGGGACCCCTGCTTTTCAACCTCTTCATAAATGATCTAGAGGTAGGAGTAAAAAGCAAGGTAGCCAAATTTGCTGACTACTCTAAATTATACAGGGTAGTGAAAACTGTGAGAGATTGTGAGGAGCTCCAGAGGGATCTCTTGACAGTGAGGGAGTGGGCAAAGCAGTGGCAAATGAGCTTCAACATTAGTAAGTGCAGAGTGATGCATGTTGGGGCAAAAAAACCCAATTACATTTATAAACTGATGGGGTCTGAACTCTCTGCGACAAACCAGGAAAGGGACCTTGGTGTCCTGGTGGACAGCTCAATGAAGGTGTCAACCCACTATGCCTCAGCAGTGAAAAAAGCAAACTCAATGCTAGGGATCATTAGGAAGGGTATAGAAAATAAGTCAGCAAGTGTCATTTTGCCTCTTTATAAATCTATGGTGAGGCCCCATCTGGAATACTGTGTACAGTTCTGGTCGCCATACCTCCAGAAGGATATTATGGAGTTGAAATAAGTACAGAGGAGGGAAACCAGAAGGATTAGGGGACAGGAACACCTTCCTTACCATCTGAGGCTGCAACGGTTGGGCCTTTTCACTCTTGAACGACGGCGTCTAAGAGGTGACCTGATTGAAGTTTATAAAATCATGCACGGTGTGGACAAAGTAGATAAGGAAAAACTGTTTTCCCTATCGCATAACGCTAGAACTAGGGGACACTCCATGAAACTTTTGGGTACTAGTTCTCAAACAAATAAGAGAAAGTTCTTTTTTCACTCAGAGGATTACTGGTCTATTGTAGAAATTCGATTCATGTAAAGATCTAATCAGCCTCATAAGGAGCAGTTTATAGCCCCAGATAAACAAAGGAAGAGTTAAGAAGTCTAACGGAGTCCAGCTTCATTAGGCAGAGTAAAGAAGAAACAGAGATAGAGAGAAAACATACACACAACTGCAGTCTTGGCTGAACAAAGGAATAATCATGGCGTCTCTTTATTCAAACAGAGTATATCAGAAACAAAACTAAGGCACACACAACCAATTAGAATGTCCGAACCAAATAAGGAGAATTCTTCTCACTTTTCTACGCATGCCCAAAATCAAGCGTTGTCTCTCATGTAAACAAAGAGGCCTTTGTTTACAAAATGTGTAGAAGACAGGCAGACAGAAACCAGATACATTCCCACATGTCCTCCTTTTTCATTTAAATTTGAGAGAGGGACGGCTAATCATACCCCTGCATGTCATCATACTCCATAACTATTCCTCCATATACATCATCACTGTCCTCCTGGACATCGTACCCCTCCTGACTCCTGGTACCTTGTTCCAGAGGATGATACCTCATTGAGTACAATTGCTGTCATGCAAAACCCGATGTCTCCCTTCTACGCAGTGGACATGTGTTACACATAGAAATATGATTAGGACTACAATAAATGCAAAAACACAAAGATATAAGGCAAATAATAATAATGACTCCATAAAAGAAAACTTGTCTAAGGACAGACAAATCAGGCAACCAAGAAGTCATCCAATCAAAGAGATTAACATCAGTGCGTACATTGTTAGTAATGCTCTCCTGTAAATTCTGAAGTTCTTTCTCAATAGTATTATTCAGATCCTGGAATTTTACCCGACATCCCTGGTTCCCGACCAGTTTACAAAATCCTCCGGATTTTGCTAACAGGTAATCTATGGCCAGTCTGTCCTGCATTTGGTCTTGATGAAGCTCAGTGATTTCCATTTGAAGATCCCATATGACCCTCCCTGCGGCATTGATTGATTTCTCCAGCCTACAGGTGAGTCCCAAAATGGACCTTCTATTCTCCTGGGAAATGACACCTGGGTATGATCCCAATGTGAGTGCTCCAGTGATAACACCCCCTATAGCTCTCCCCCAGGAGCTACCACCAGAAAGCTGAACATCGATTATCACTTCATCATTGCAACCAGAACCCATCGGGCCGGCAGCAGCTCTCCGGTGCCGTGCATCTGCCTGAAGCGGCATTTGCACTTGTACGGGTAAGGTAAAATAACCCAATGCTGCACATTGATATTGTCCTGGATGGAAATTTGTGGCAACTCCATTAAAAAAGAACCACATGTTGGGATCCTGGATTTGCCATCCATTGCAAATTGAACCACTATCTATAGCAGAATAATCAGGAGTAAACATAGGAAACACATCATATATATCTTCAATAGTAGTGTTAAACAAGGTAAAATTAAGCTTATAAGAACTGTTATAACTACCCCATAACCAAAAATAATCATCACAACCCGTATAATTGCCTACATTCCGCAAAACCCTTTTTGCTTGAGTCCAGTGCTTCCATTCCAGACCCCAGAACTATGACAGCAGAAACAAAGCCCTTTAGTGTATTTCTTGAATGTCATGCTTCGCCAGCGGGTGTTGTTAAATTGTTCTGGGGGATTAGAGAAGAGTGTAGACCTATCAATATGTTGCAAGTGTCCAATAACCAACTCAGGCGTGTTGAAAAATGCCGGAAGAAAGGCCATTTGAGACACTGCCAGTGGATGCTCATAGTATAACGTTGCATTCTTACCATGAACCTCAAACATATAGTTAGCATGACGAAGCCAAAAGTTGGGGTTGCCCCCATGAGTCATTGTTTTTACAGCTGGAAGCACAGTAAGAAAGAAAAGAACAAATGTCAGCAAACTTAGTCCACTGGTGTACCACCGTCCTGGAGCTGAGTAACCTTCTTCTCTCTCCATGGGCGGATTGCTCGGGCAGGAATCCACACACTCAGGATCCCCTTGTTTCCAATAAACGACCAATGGCTTAGGAAGACACTCCCCTAAGAAACAGGAGCATGCCCTATTTGATGATCAGTGCTATGTTATTACTAGCACCATGTAACTAAACATGAAACATGCCTGACATTTAACACAAATGCAATATCACAAACCCATTTACATGTGTAGGTTACTGAAAACTCTTCCATGTACTTCTGGAGGTACCTTGAGATATGCAGTTTCATAAGGCAAAATATAGCATAAGCAAAGACAGGTCTTTCCCCTGCAAGAGAATAAGCAAAACATTTAAGCATGAACAAAACATGAACATTTCTCTTCTTCCTTACATGAAGGAGGTCTCTGTTGCATTCTAGCAAGCATTTCTCACTCCCCAATTACATGAGTAAGGCATTACATTTCTTCTTCTCTCACTAAGTGTAAGTGAAAGAGGCATTCAATAACTTAAAACCAGCATAGCATGGTAAATCAAATACAGTACAAATATCATTAGAGCATTTCACACTCATAGCATGAGCAGGTAGACAATTTTTAAAAAGGCTTTCAGGTTTTATAATGCAAACAAGGCCAATTCTTCTTTAGAGTCCACACAAACTTTTTAGTCCAATTAAAATGTCCAAATTAAAAGTCCAAATGTTGATTGAAGCTTTCTTCTTCTCAGATTAGAGCTTAAACACTATCTTCTCTCCAGCACAGTTCTTGGCATGGCAAGGTTGAAATTAGGCCATAAATTAATTCTCACTGAATTCACAAGACAACTAGACAACCCCCCTTTTCAGCTTTTCGGGCAAACACACATTCCTTCATGCTCCAGCCACACCCATCTGTATTAAGGCAGGCAGATGAGGTATGAAGGCACAAAGAACAACTTCTCCAGAAGTTGCAAGTAACTTTCACACAGAAGAACAGTACAGGGAATTCCCATTTGCTTTCCCTGCAATCCTGATGCTTGAAACTTGGAACAGCCCACTCTGGATCTCTTTGTTTGAGGGTTGGGCAGTTCAAAATCAGCCAAAAACTGGAGTATGTCTTCTCCCTCCTTGTATTTTTGCAAAAGCCTGCTGTCCATAGAGGAAGGATCCACACCCCTTTTCCTCTGGACTTCTTTCATTTGCAGCATCTGAATCTCAACTTTATGACAAACTGCACCTGTTAGTTTGTACTTGCAAGAAGACCCCTTTCTGGGCTTGGGTTTTCTGCATTCCTCCTCTGGGCCATCCTTCCACTTCCTGGCCACACGTGAGGAATCAAGTTTACTACTCAGCTTCTCCTGCTTTTGTGATGAGGGCTGCTTCAGGGGTGAGCTGAGGTCTCCTGTGCTGCTCTTTGAATCCTGCCACTTTGCATGCATTAATAACTTCAATCTGTGATGAGGTCCCCACCATTTGTTCCAAATCAGCTGGCACTAGTTGTTTTTTAGACTTGGCAGGCAGTATTGCAGCAGTCCCATTTGCAAGAGCCTCTCTGTTCACTGGATATACAGCAACAGTTTCCATATCCAGCACAGCTGCAGTTAAAGCAGCAGAGAACTGTATTTTTGTAGGGCTAAAAGTGCTTGATTGCTGCAAGGCAGGATATAATGTCCCATCTCCTTTTCCACCCCCACCTCCATCAGGGGGTTTGTGCTGTTGTTTCTCATATGATGGAGGGGCCGTCGCCAGAGTCCCTCCCTTGGCTTGGGGCAAAAGCTGTGGAGGGGGACCAGCAAGCCGCTGGGACAACAAAATATTTCTTGGAGTAAGTCTTTGAATACAGTTTCTGACTTCATTCCAGGTATATTGCACTGGGACAGAAACCCCATCATGCTTCTGCAATTCATTCCCAACCTTATCCCAATCTTTTAAGTCCAGACAGTCATATTTGAACCAAGGACAGATTTTTCCTACAACTTGGACCAGCTGTTGTACTTCCTTCATTTCAGCCCATTGCCCATTCTTATTCAGAAGATATGAGAGATCTTTACAAAACTCCTGCTCTGGCGAAGCTAGCACACACCCCATAATAAATCTTTCACTCACCCTGTTGGGATCCAATGTAGAATTTGGATGAATTTCGAGCGCTTGACTGACCTTTCCTCTGGTCGGACCTTTTCTCTGGTCGTGGGTGAGTGAGACCTTGTCCCTGGTCGCAATGAGGTGCTAATGAGGTGTTAATTGCTAATTGCTGAAGCAGATTTCAAAGACCGCCTCACACAGGGCACCACTTGTAGAAATTCGATTCATGTAAAGATCTAATCAGCCTCATAAGGAGCAGTTTATAGCCCCAGATAAACAAAGGAGGAGTTAAGAAGTCTAACGGAGTCCAGCTTCATTAGGAAGAGTAAAGAAGAAACAGAGATAGAGAGAAAACATACACACGACTGCAGTCTTGGCTGAACAAAGGAATAATCATGGCGTCTCTTTATTCAAACAGAGTATATCAGAAACAAAACTAAGGCACACACAACCAATTAGAATGTCCGAACCAAATAAGGAGAATTCTTCTCACTTTTCTACGCATGCCCAAAATCAAGCGTTGTCTCTCATGTAAACAAAGAGGCCTTTGTTTACAAAAAGTGTAGAAGACAGGCAGACAGAAACCAGATACATTCCCACAGTCTATGGAACTCCCTGCCAGAAGGAGTGCTGACAGCTGTCAGTCTTGACAGCTTTAAGAAAGGATTAGACAAGTTCATGGAGGACAAGGATATCAATGGCTATAATTATGGATACTTAAGGACAACCTCCGGGTTGGAGAGATAGGCAGGATATCTCTCAATGCCATTTCAAGGGAATCCTAAGCAGGTAAAGGCATCTCCTTGGGAATACCCTGAAGCAAATGGTGAGCCACTGTGTGAGAGAGAATGCTGGACTGGATGGGCTGTGGCCTGTTTCAGCAAGGCTGTTCTTATGTTCTTATGTTTAACCAAAATTTACTGAATGTGACATACAAAGTAATTGTGTTTAGTACTATATCTTGTTTCAAAAATATTGTGGCCTCATGGGATGGGCAGTAGCTCCCTGAGCAATGAAGTCAACTGGCTGGTATGAAGAGGCACAGGCCATTCACTACCTTACATTCTGGGCTACTGAGTCCTTCCCATGTGGCTCTGTAATACCTCATCCAGACTTTCCTTAACCTACCAGCTATCTAAAATAGTTTTGAATCTTTACTTATGTGAACCTGATATGCTACCTTTCTTTAAGTTAAAAAATCTCACTAAGCATAATTGATAAAAATTTTTTTAAAAAATCCTATCTTATTTTAGTTTTCTCCAATAATCTGATATTCAGTAGAAGATTACCTCAAATGAATAAATATATTTATTAAAATGCATTAAGACCACTGTCAAATGTATTTACAATTATTGCCACTCCATTTCTTCTGAGGTTTTCTTGTCCACAGTAGTAGATATGATGGTTTCCAGAACTGAATTCGCCCATACCTGTCCATTTTAGCTCACTGATTTCCAAGATGTCAATACTTATTCTTTCCATTTCCTTTTTTACCACTTCCAGCTTTCCTTGGTTCATAGATCTGACATTCCATGTCCCTATGCAATATTGTTCCTTACAACATTGTATTTCTCCTCCCCCTTCCTGCTCATCCCTTTCTGTCCATCTAATGTGCTGAGCATCCTTCCTGTTTCCTCTGATTTGTCCCTTTGTTTTGCCTTTGCTTTGGTCAATAGGGTTCCCTTGGCAGACTCCCTGGTGTGCTTTGCCGGTTTCTACGCCATTTTCCCCCCATCATACATATTATCACAATTTAAAACAAAGTAACATCATGCATATTATCACAGTTTAGAACACAGTATCAGTTTAGAACTGATGACATCAGTTCTAAACTGACACACTGACACAGTCATTATGTCAGTTGCTGTAAGTCATCTATGTTAAGTCAACTATATTATTTCAGTTTGATTACTGATCCCTTGCATGCATGCAGCAGCTCTCACCACACTTCGGCTGTGAGGAGTTGGTCAAAGGCACTGACTCGGGCCTCGCTGCGATGGTGGCTGTGGATGGTGTCTCCTGGGGGTGGTGAAGGGTCTCCTGTGTCTGCAGTGTCTGTGTCTGCAGTGTCAGCGCGGCCCTTACTCTTTTCCCTCTGGGGCATTAATACTCTAGGAGGACTCCCCTGGGCCTCTGGATGGTAACTGGGCAGTTGGGGCCTGTGTCCTTCTCTGCCTTTTCCTTCCCTGCACCCAGGTTTTAAGATGGGGTGGTGGGGAGGGGCCGATTCTTCACTCACCTCCCTCAAGGCCTCTGGATGGTAACTGGTCAGTTGAGGCCTAGGTCTTTCTCTGCCTTTTCCTTCCTTGCACCCAGGTTTTAGGATGGGGTGTGGGGGAGGGGCCAATTCTTCACTCACCTCCCCCAAGGCCTCTGGATGTTAACTGGGCAGTTGGGGCCTGTGTCCTTCTCTGCCTTTTCCTTTCCTGCACCCAGGTTTTAAGATGGGGTGGTGGGGAGGGGCCGATTCTTCACTCACCTCCCTCAAGGCCTCTGGATGGTAACTGGTCAGTTGAGGCCTAGGTCTTTTTCTGCCTTTTCCTTCCTTGCACCCAGGTTTTAGGATGGGGTGGGGTGAGGGGCCGATTCTTCACTCACCTCCCCCCAAGGCCTCTGGATGGTAACTGGTCAGTTGAGGCCTAGGTCTTTCTCTGCCTTTTCCTTCCTTGCACCCAGGTTTTAGGATTGGGTGGGGTGAGGGGCCGATTCTTCACTCACCTCTCCCCAAGGCCTCTGGAATTTACATTTACTTAGGTGGAATGATTCCAAGAGGAAGACATAGCATCCATCTGTAGAAGTTTACAATCAGATTTTCATTGCCACCATGATGTAAAAAGTTACTTTATGTTTCAAATATTTATTCTGATATGATTTTCCCATTTTTCAGATATTGGTAGCCATGAGTAAGGGAAGGCTAAAGAGTCTATGATCTTATTTTTTAAAAAAAACCTAACATGCATATGAATAGCATGCTGATAGATTGGAATTCTTATTTACAACATACTGAAATATTGCAAGCGCGGCGCCAAAATGGCCACCGCACTCTTTGCGGGGCTCCCCCCGGACTCAGACATCCAGGTGAGTTAGGGGGCATGGCCACCCTCTTTAAAAGGGGTGGCCATGAGGCAGTCGAGCTGCCATTTTGAATGCGATGGAGCGGAGAAGTTTGCTCCACCGTTTTCGCTTCGGTTTTTTGCCCTTTTCTCTTTTAAAGGGAATTTTCCCCTTCGCTCTTTAGTCTCTGCTTGGGAGGCATGGCTCCCAAGTGAAAGGCAATGGCTACCAAGCTGTGGCTGAGGGGGAGGGCTCTTCCAACCCCCTCCTCATCTAGGGGGCCGCCACCAGGCCGGAGGGTTCGGGCGGCACCCCCGCAACCGGGTGGTGGGGTTGGTCTACCCACCATCACCAATGTGGGTGAGCAGGCTTATACCTGCCCGCCCGGTCTGGGGATTCAAGCAGGGCCGGCACAGGCTGGCCCCTCTGGGGTTTCTACCCCTGTAGGGCCTGTGCCCGGCTCGGGGCAGGATGGCCCATTTAGGCATGGTGCGGGTTTTCGCCCCACCATTCCCCCGGCCCCACATGGGCTGGATTACTGGTCATGCCCCTATTCGGGCCCAGGATCCCCATTCGGGTTTATCCTGCAACAATTGCCCCCATCCGGCCCATCCGGCCCACCTTATCCAGGTGGGTCGGAGACTGTTGATGCCCTCCTCACACGCATTTCGGTGCTGGAGGCATCAATGGGCATTGCCCCATGACCTTCTGATGGCGGGCTTGCAAATCCTGCAATTCCGGCCCGCACGTTGGCCACGACTGTACAGAGGGCCACCAGCAGGGTCGAGCTGCTTGAGGCTATCAGGCCAGCCCAAGCTGGCGCCTCGCAGCTCCCCGGCAGAACATCGCAGCGGGGCTTGCCGCCGGGGACCAGTCCTGCGTGGCAGGGGGCAGTGGCATGCAGAGCTCGATATCCATCGCGAGCTCTGATGCCCGCCATGGGCCAGAACCCCCAGTGGGGGCGGCCCACGGGGGTGCACCGGGTGAGTATCCTGGTCAATTAAGTACACCAGTGACACTACCTAGTAACACTGGGGGATTCAGTGGCCATGACCACGACAGGTTACCGTGGGAGGACAGTTGTATCAACACTGTCCCATTAATTCTTGGTTGTCTAATTGCCCGCCGGTTATGGCACGGGTGCCCGCCCCTATGGGTATGCCTAATGTTTCAGGGGTTATTCAGGGCCCACTGCGCACACCCTCAATCCAAGCTGTGCCGACGGCAGCCCTGCCGACGGCTGGTTATTCCTTACCCCTGGGCGATCATCTCTCCCAGGCCACGAGGGAGAAGATTTGGCGGGGGGAATATGTGGATATCTTCTCCCTCCTAAACCGTGAGCCCACCAAGGAAGAGAGGGAGGGGCAGGATGACAGGGACAAGGAGTTGTCCCATCGTCGTAAATCACCGCGTACCTGGGCCAATTGGTTACCGGCCTATCTCATTTATATGGCGGTATATCTGAGGGCCCGACCTGACTTGGCCATTCCGATGGTACAATACCTGGATAATATTTATCGAGCGGTGGTGGATTTTCCTGGCCCGTCATGGTTGGCTTACGATGAGGAGTTTAGTATGAGAGTGGCCCTCCATCCTGAGATGAGGTGGGATGAGCCCTCCCAGCAATTGTGGCTCTTGTACATGACCCCCACTCAGCCAGCGCCTGGTGACCGGTACCATTGTGGCCATGCTGTGCAGTGGGCTGCTGCTGCACAGGCTCCCCGCCAGCTGGCGGGGCAGGGTGTTCCAGCACGCCTGCTGTGTTGGAGCTTCTCCGCCAGCAGAGTGTGCAACAAGCGTCAGTGTCGATTCCGGCATGAGTGTCCCTCTTGTTCTGGCCCTCACACCGCCTCCGTGTGCCCACGGGCTGGTGGGTCACAAGGCAGAGGTAGGGGTGGGCAGGGGGGCGGTCAGAGCTCCCTCTGACGGTGCGGCCCATTCAAAAGGCACCCTCCCCAATTAATGTCCCGGTGCTGGAACGATGGCTTACCGCTTATCCTTATCCAGTTTGGCTTCCGTATACCCTTTAGGGGTGTTCGCGGGCCTCAGGATGCCCCGAACTTATTTTCTCTTAGGGGTAATGAGGATATTGCTGCCCAAAGTATAGCCAAGGAGGTAGCTGCAATGAGGGTCGCTGGGCCATTTGCTGACCCACCATTCCCTAACTTAAAAGTATCTCCTCTGGGTTTAGTCCCTAAGAAGTCCCCGGGTGAATTTCGCCTAATTCACCACCTTTCTTACCCTGCGGGTTCTTCGGTCAATGAAGCGATACCTGATGACCTTTGCTCGGTCAGGTATACGTCCTTTGACCAGGCCTTACAGATGGTACGCTCGTGTGGTCACGGGGCGCTACTGGCAAAGTGTGATATCAAATCGGCATTCCGATTACTGCCAGTGCACCCGGATGACTTTGAGCTGTTAGGTTTTTGTTTTCGGGGCAATTTTTACGTAGACATGGCCATGCCTTTTGGCTGTTCTATATCATGTTCGGCCTTCGAACGATTTAGCACCTTCCTTCACTGGGCTTTTGTTTGTAGGTCGGGGTCCCGGTCTGTAGCCCACTACCTCAATGACTTTTTGTTCGGGGGTGAACAGGGCTCGGACATGTGTGCCCGTCTCCTCGCCACATTTCAGGTGCTTATGCGGGAACTGGGTGTCCCCTTAGCACCTGAAAAGACTGAGGGCCCAGCTACCACTCTCACCTTTTTAGGTATTGAAATTGACACCGTCGCCCAGACATCCAGGTTACCCATGGAAAAGTTGACTTGGATCTCGGCTGCGATTTTGGCAATGCTTGCCAAGCGTAAGGTGTCACTCCGAGAGTTGCAGGTGCTGCACGGCCACCTCAACTTCGCCTGTAGGGTAGTAACACCGGGCAGAGCCTTTGCCAGGCATTTTTGTGATGCCATGGCGGGCCTTTTAAAACGTCACCACAGGGTATGGCTGACCAGAGGTTTACGGGCAGACCTTAAGGTTTGGCTCACATTCCTACAGGACTTTAATGGCGTCTCTTTCTGGAGATCAGAGCTTATGGTCAGCCCTCAGTTCCAAGTACAGTCGGATGCCTCCGGCTCTCTGGGTTATGGGATTTATTTTGAGGGACGGTGGGCCTATGGTCAATGGCCTCACGCATGGAAAGGCACGGATCGCTTACGTGATCTTACTTTCCTAGATTTTTTTCCCATCTTGGGAGCACTAATGCTATGGGGCAACAGGTGGGCCAATTCGGTGGTTCACTTTTGGTGTGACAATGCTGCAGTGGTGCACATCGTCAACGCCCAGACATCCAAATCCCCCAGAGTCATGGCATTGGTTCGTCAATTTGTTTTGAGATCCCTATGCCTCAATGTGCTATTCAGGGCCAGACATGTGCCAGGCATTAATAATGATATACCTGATGCTTTATCCTGCCTGCAGATCTCCCAGTTCCGTGCCTTGGCTCCAGATGCAGAGGAATTTCCCTCTCCATTCCTGGCCGAGATCTGGACATTTGGCGAGGAGAGGTGAACCGGGCGATCGGCATGTCTTTGGCACCTCGCACGCGTAAGGCGTATCTACATGCTTTTCTCCAATTTAGAACTTTTTGCGGGCAAAGGCAGTTGCCCGAGGTGTGGCCGATAGCAGTTGACCAAATTTTGCAGTATATGGTTTACCTTCACGGTCAAGGGTTGGCCCCTCGCACCATCGCCACTAGGCTTTCAGCATTGGCATTTATGGCCAAGGCACGGGGCTTCACTGACTGCGTGAATGACTTCCGCATACGCCATGTATTAGAAGGGTGGACACATGAACGTGGCCACCACCCGGACACATGTCACCAGGTGTACTGACCCACCTTGCATGAGGTTGGCATGGCCTGTGTTACGATAGGTATGAGGAGGCTCTCTTTAATGCAGCTACCACCGTAGCTTTCTTTGGAGCGCTCCGTATCCGTGAGCTGGTCCCATTGTCAAAAGGGGACATGTCTTGTAGGGCACTGGAACTCGACGATGTCTTTATCAACCAGGAGTGGGCCCAGTTGAGGATTCGCTCCTCAAAGGCCGATCAGCACGGAGTAGGCAGTGGTGTCAGACTGCTACGGTGTACGATTGCTGACATCTGTCCAGTTGGTGCCCTACATGCCTTTTCGGCAGTGCGTGGCACGCACCCTTGCCCATTTTACTGCCACCAGGATGGGTCTCCCCTTACCAAATTCCAGTTTTGGAAGGTGACCGGTATGGCACTTCACAGTGTCGGCCTCCCTGGGGCTCATTACGGCACCCATTCTTTCAGGATAGGCACCGCGTCCACTGCAGCTGCGTTTGGGTACTCTGAGGCTGATATACGCCGGATGCGCAGGTGGGGGTCTATGCATTTTTCCTTATATGCACGCCCCCTCACTGCATGAGTACCAGTTATGTCATTAATTCCTTTTCCTTCTTTTACAGACCCTTTGTGTCCACACACACCGGTGGCAGTATGGCTGGTGGGCCACAGTTACGTGCACTGGGCAGCGCAGTATGCTGCGGCAACAGAGTGGGGACCCCATCTCAGGCTACGGGCAGCCGCACGTATGCGATGGTATGGTATGCACGGCATGAGATGGCGGGAACTGTTGCCATTCCTGATGTCCATCAGGGATGCCGGACCGCCCGATGTCCTGATTCTGCACCTCGGTGGCAATGATCTCGCACAGATCACTGGCCTTTCTTTAAAATTGTCAGTGTGCAGCGACCTAGCCTTTTTACATCACTTATGGCCATACACGTGGCTGCTATGGTCGGACATCGTGCCAAGACAGTGTTACAGGGGAGGCATTGACCTCTGTGGTCTGGACCGTGCTTGACAGTCAGTGAACAGGGCTGTTGCCCGGTTCCTTGTGGACAATGGCTTTGGGACAGCCATTCGACATCCTAGGATAGGCTTGCAGGATTTTGATCTCTATGCAGGAGATGGGGTCCACTTGTCGGCCAGAGGTATGAACCTTTTTATTGAGGATGTGCAAGCAGGCCTGGTGACCGAGCTGACGGTCTGTGGGGGGCGGTGAGTCATCATGGACGCCTCCCCATGTGGCGGGTAGCACTGGTAAGGTAAAGATTTATGACCCATAGATATCCGGCAGGTTCGCAATTGACTGGCCAACACGTAGACTGGTACAGGGGAAATAGGATTGGCCGGTCAAGGGCGAACCATGCAAGGGGTGATGTTAGGAGCTTCACAGCCTGCATCACCTTGATATTTGAACGGATACACGTCATAGGGTGGGGTCAGTAGATAGTATATTGACTCCGGTCAACAATTTGTTTGTGTCAACAAATAAATTGATACAAATAGATACATGTAGCCAATTTCAATTGGCATTTTGGGAGGAACCTTACCAGTGTTACTGCGGCCTGCTTGCCTTAAAGAATTACAATTGGATGATACACCAATTGAAAGTGATAATTCGGACTAGGGCATGATTCAATAAAAGTGGTCCGATGCCTTTAATCCAATACCGGTGCCTGAGTCTTTCTTTGGGGGGTGCGCCTGCAATGCATTATGTGGACTGTAGCTCTCTCCTGCAGATAATAAAAATTTCCTGTCAGAAATTATTCTGGGTTGAAACGATTTTTGTGGAAGAAACTCTGCTCAGGGAATGCCCAAATGAGTCTCCTTTTATGTCCCCAAGATCTGGGACAGAGATGGGCACTCAATCCATCATGGCATACACGGGTCTTGAACTATGCATTTGATGAAATGCAGATATATGTCAGAAAGTGGGCTCAGAAGTTGTTGTGTATTGAGGCATATTTGAAAGTAGCGCTGGCAGCGCCTTGCAAGAGGAAAATGGTGGTTTCCTGCCATACAAATTAGGAGCTTTAAAGTGGTGTGGAAGCCCCTGCACATGGCGCACTAATTATGCTAATCCAAGCCCTATGATTGGATACAGTTTTGGATCCTGTTCTCCATTGGTTGAATACATATATACTCTGTTATGATTGGTTAGTTATGGTTATCCGGTGGGTTGCTACTTTGTATCAGGAAGCCACCACCGAAGAGACACTATATAAGCCCCACTTGTAAACAAGGGTGGGGCCGGACCGGACTACACTTCCCACTCCATACAGGTAGCCAGATACGTGCTAAGACTGGGTCTACACCATTATGCTACGCTCCTGGGCTAGCTAGTATATTGCCACGTTACGGCAAGAGTCCAGAGGGACTGATTCCACTGGGATTGTATAGCCGTCTCTGTGTCCGGAACATCTTGTAAGCTCATCTCTAAAAGACTGTTGAATAAAAACTTGTTGCTGTTTTGTTCAACATTGTCTGAACTGGTGTTTATAAGGGCCGGACATAACAGAAGTGTTTTACTATTCATTACTATTCTGGGACTGTGCAGTAAGGGGAGACCCATCTTGGTGACAGAAAAACGGGCCAGGGCGCATACCACGCAGTGCAAGGAACTCTTGTAGGGCACCAACCGGACAGATGTCTGCCATTGAACATTGTAGCAGTCTTACACCACTGCCTACACCATGCTGATCAACTTTTGAGAACGTATCCTCAACTGAGCCCACTCATTGGAAACATAGACATCTTCGAGTTCCAGTGCCCTACGCGTCGCATCCGCCTTAGACAGTAGCACAAGCTCACTGATGCGGAGCGCTCAAAAAAAGGCCACCGTGGTAGCCGCATGAAACAGGGCTGCCTCATACCTGTCAAAACACAGGTCATGCCAGCCCCAAGCAAGGTGGGTAAGTACCCCTGGAGAGATTGGGTGGCGGTTGTCCGGGCAGCGTCCACGCTCCCGCGCCCACCCTTCCAAAACATGTCGTATACGAAAGTCATTCGTGCTGTCAGCATAACCCCCCACCTTGGCCATGAATGCCAGTGCTGACAGCCTGGATGCTATGGTGCGGGGAGCTAGGCCCTGGCTGTGTAGGTAAACCATGAATTGAAGGATCTGAGCCACTGGTATAGGCCAGATCCCTGGTAATTGAAATTGGGCACAAAAGGCCTGGAATGTACTGAATGTGTGGAGATACGCCTTACGCGTGCAGGGCGCCAGCGACATGCTGATCGCCCAGTTCACCTCTCCTTGCCAACCGTCCATATGTTGTCTGGGAGCGGCGAGGGAAATTCCTCTGCGTCCGGGGCCAAGGCGCGGAACCGGGAGATCTGCAAGCGGGACAAAGCATCAGCGATGTCATTATTAATACCTGGTATATGCCTAGCCCGAAATAGCACATTGAGGCGTAGGCTGCGCAAGACAAACTGGTGCACCAGTTCCATGACTCTGGGTGATTTTGAAGTCTGAGAGTTAACAATGTGCACAACTGCAGCATGGTCACACCAGAAATGGACGACTGAATTGGCCCACTCCGCACCCCATAGCATCAAAGCTCCCAGAATGGGAAAGAACTCAAGGAACGTGAGATCGCACAGGTGATCCGTGCCCTTCCAAGCTAGTGGCCATTGACCATATGCCCACTTCCCCTTGAAGTAAATCCCATAACCCAGGGACCCTGATGCATCCGACTGGACCTGGAAACGAGGCGACACCAGTAGGTCGGATCTCCAAAATGAGACCCCATTGAACTCTTTAAGGAATTGAAGCCATATCAGCATATCGGCCCTCATGCCCCTGTTCAGTCGGACCCTGTGGTAGGGCCTGGACAAGCCAGCAATGGCGTCACGCAAGCGTCGAGCAAAAGCTCTGCCAGGTGCGACCACCCTGCAAGCGAAGTTAAGATGACCATGCAGTACCTGTAGCTCACAGAGGGAAACCTTGCATTTGGCCAGCAAGGCCGAGATCAACAAAGTGATCCGGGAAACCTTGTCAATGGGCAACCTGGATGCCTACGCAACCGTGTCAATTTCGACACCCAGGAACGTGAGCTTGGTGGATGGGCCCTCGGTCTTTTCGGGCGCTAAAGGGACACCGAGTTCCTGCATTAGCGTCTGAAATGTGGTGAGGAGACGCGTGCACGTGTCCCAGCCCCGTTCACCCCCGTACAAAAAATCATCGAGGTGATGGGCTACAGACCGAGATCCCGACCTGCGAACAAAGGCCCACTGGAGAAAGGTGCTAAAGCGTTCAAATGCCGAGCATGAGATGGAGCAGCCAAAAGGCATGGCTTTGTCAAAATAAAACTTGCCCTGGAATTTGAAGCCCAACAACTCAAAGTCGCCCGGGCGCACCGGCAGCAGGCGGAACGCCGACTTAATGCCACACTTTGCTAATAGTGCACCCGGGCCACAGGAGTGCACCATGTGCAGGGCCTGGTCAAATGATGTATACCTGACCGAACAAAAGTCATCAGGGATAGCATCATTGACCGAATGGCCATCCAGGTACGAGAGGTGGTGAATCAGACGAAACTCCCCCGGTGTCTTTTTGGGGACTAATCCCAAAGGGGAAACCTTCAGATTGGGAAAGGGCAGTGCATGAAAGGGGCCAGCCACCCTACCTGCATTGACCTCTTTGGCGATACTGAGGGCGGCCACCTCCTCCCTGCCCTTAAGGGAAAATAAGTTGGGTGCATCTTGGGGGGACCTATCCCCTTCAAACGGAATGCGAAACCCCCGCTGGAAACCTTCCAGCAAGTAAGCAGCGTCTCCCTTCCTTGGGTATGCTGCGAGCCAACACTCCAGCATGGCCACATTAATTGGGGAGGGGGCCTTTTGATTGACCGGCACTCTCAGCGGCAGGTCTGCCCGCTCCTTGTCCACCTCTACCCCTGCCCCGGAACCCGCCCGCTCGCGGGCACGCAGCAGCAGCGTGGGGGCCAGCGCAAGAGGGACACTTGTGCTTGCACCGGCACTGTTTTCTGTTGCACGCACCATTGGCCGAAAAGCTGCAGCACAGCAGGCGGGCTGGAACCCCCTGCCCCGCCACCTGGCGGGGTGCCTGGGCTGGAGCAGCTCGCTGGACCGCATGTCCACAATGGTACCTCTCCCCAGGCGCAGGGCGCGTGGGTGTCATATACAGAAGCCACAGCTTCTGACAGGGCTCATCCCACCTCATCTCCGGGTGTAGGGGCACTCTCATTCGAAATTCCTCGTCGTAAGCCAACCACGACGGGCCAGGGAAATCAACCATCGCCCTGTAAATATTCTCCAAATACTGGACCATCGGAATAGCCAGATCAGGCCGGGCCCTGAGGTACACCACCATGTATATGAGATATGCGGGCAACCAATTGGCCCACGTGCGTGGTGGCTTACGACGGCGGGACTGCTCCTTGTCCTTTTCGTCTTGCCCCTCCCTCTCTTCCTTGGTGGGTTCCCTGTTGAGCAGGGAGAAAATGTCAATGTACTCCCCCCGCCAAATTTTCTCTTTAGTGGCTTGTGCCAAATGGTCCCCAAGGGGCAAAGAGTACCCCGCCGTGGGGAGTGCCAACACCGGCACGTTGACAGTGCAGGGCATCAAAAATGGGGCTGCAACCTGCCCTGGAACCCCCGCCGCACTCCCTGAAACATGAGGACCCCCACCCCATGAGTGGCCTGTCATCGGCAAGGCTGTACCTGGGTACGCTGGGGGTTGTTGTCCACCGGCCCCCACTTGACGTGGCCACGGCCACTGTGGGCCCTCCCCTGTAGCGGATGTTGTTGTGGGTGCATTAGTTTGAACCGGATACTCACAAGTTGCACCCCCGTGGGCCACCTCCACTGGGGGTTCCGGCCCACGGTGGGCGTCGGAGCTCGCGACCGGAACCAAGCTCGGCGGACACACCCGACCACCACCAACAGGAGGTACCTGCTGCGCGGGGTGCTGCGAGGCCGCGGCAGGCACCGGCCCGCGGGCCTCAAGCAGCTCAACCCAGCTGGCTGCCTGCTGAAGATTGGCCGGCGCCGCGGTGAACTGTAGGCCAAAAGGTGCCCCCAATGGAGTGGATACCCCCATGGACGCCTCCAAGGCCGCCACGCGGGCCAGAAGGGCGTCCACGTTGACGGAGCCCCCGACACAAAGGGGGCCAAGGGGGGCATGCGGCCCACTGGCCGCCATGCCTGGGGCCGGTGCAGATGCACTTGGGCCCGAGTATGGCCATGGCTGAAACTCTGGCCCTTGAGGCACCTGGGGCATACCCTGCCAAGGAAGTGGCCCCAGCCCACCCTCCTGGGAAAAAACAATGGCCGGGGGATGCAGGCCAGGGGCCGGAGGCCCAGCGGCGCTATGCCCACCCACCTGTCCCAGGCCCATGGCCGATGATTGCGGGCCGGGGGCCGCAGCCCCCGCTGGGCCAGCCTGGGGCTGTCCAGCCTCAGGCCACGGGTTAATCTGCCCCATTCCACCAGTCCCGGTGGTTGCCCCGCGAAGGGGGACAGCTGAGGGGGCCAGTCGTGGTCCTCCGACCCGGCTGCCGCCTCCTTGTTGGGCGAGCTGAACTCGCCATCGCCTTCTTTCTGGAAGGCATCGATCGTGGATGGGAAGCCTAAGAAGCAGGCGAAGAAAAACTGCTTGCTGCCCGAACGGAGGCTTCCCAGCAGCGCGGAGAGCGACGGAGCTAAAAACTTCTCCTCTCCGTCGCTTTCACAAAATGGCAGCTCGGCTGCCTCGTGGCCACCCCTTTTAAAGGGTGCTGGCCACGCCCCCTAACTACCCGGATGCCCAAGTCCGGTGGGGGGGGGGCCGCAAAGAGCGCGGTGGCCATTTTGGCACCGCGCTTGCATTCTGATATTTTTTCACACGTGCCAAAGATCAAGCAACTAAGCATTTATACTCCAGCCATGCTGGAGCTCAGTAACGCCCTAACCCAATAAGAATGAAACCATGAGAGGTTTGCGGCGCGCTATGAAATTTCTCCAGGTATGTGGTCTCAGCTTGCTTTAGTTTCATATGTCAGAATAAGCATTTTTGTATGTATGTTTGTTTGTCACAAATTTAGTCGTTGTTCAGTGTTATGGCAAAGTTGCTTTGTTATTACCTTACAGGCTCTTGACAAAGATGTGCGAAATGTCCATTTACCGGAGGGACATCGAGACTTGAGTCTTAGCACTGTTCTTCTGCCTGCACGGATGTTTCTCTCTTATTCTCCCTTAAGGTCTAACGCTATGCCGATTACAACTGGACGTAGTTTTGCAGCTCATCCATCATTCCAAGACTGTTTATAGACCGAAAGTCTACAAAGAGCTTTGATACCATTGCACACAGGGGCTGTGTGGGATGTGGACATAGCTCACAGGGAGATTTTGGTGTTATTAGACTTCGTTATTATCGGACTTTGTGACTATTTTACCTTAGTTGTATGCAGGGCTTTGAAGACCGGGGGGGGGGGGGTGTTATTTGTAATTTGTGAGTTGACCATTAGCAACTTGCTGCTTGTTGTTTCTGTGCAAATAGTTTATTCATTTTTATATGTGATATATTAAAGACACTTTTGCATGTTATTACACAGTCTATCATCTTTGCCATAACAACAATTTTTATTAGTTGAATCTATATTATTATTGTATTGCTTATTTTTGGGTGTGTCTCCTTTCCACGTTGTATATTTACACCCCAGCAGCTTTCTTGTTCTTAAACTGAAACTTAATCAGCTTGGGTGTGTTCCTGGATTTGCCCTTGAGTCTAAATGTGCAGACTTTGGCATTTGCCAGGAGTGCATTTGCTCAGTTAAAACCAGTACCAGGTGCACTCATTTTCTGGTCTTGCCTTAGTGATACATGTCTTATCTACCGGTATAACCTGCTTGAATTGCTGTAATAGGGCTACTTTTTGGAAGTATTGAGAAACTTCAGCAGGTCCAAAATTCTGCAACTGGATTGGTAACTGGACTGGTTAGAGGAAGTGCATAGACTCCCAGTTATAGCAGCTTCACTGACTCTTCATCCATTTTTGGGTGCAATTTAAAGTTATGTTTTTGATGTATAAAGCCTTAAATAGCTTGGACCTTGTGTCCTTTTATGAATCTGCCTGGGATTTCAGATCATCACCGGAGGCCTTTCTTTCAATCCCACCTCCACCACAAGTATGTTTGGTAGAGATACAAGAGAAGGCCTTTTTGGCATACTTAAACTTGCAAAAAGAAAGAAAGAAAGAAAGCAGCAGGTAATCTTTTCACCCTGCCCTATTAAGTTGAAGCTTGTTTGGTTTAGGGTTATCAAGGGTAAGACAAAATTGGCTTATGGCCTGAATATGGTCTGTGGCCTGCCTCTTAATATTTGGTGCTCCAGGCAGAACCTTGAATGCTTGGTTTTACAGGTATTGACTGATGTTGCTCAAGACGGCAAATGAATGATTTTTATTCTTTTTCAGACATCACACTGATCATGAAACTTCATATAAAAGACAGGAGCTGGTGCTGGAAAATACTACACTCATTTGATAATAACATAGCTGATCAGCTACAACAGATATGAAACACTTTTTCACAGAAATCTTTCTTTTAACCAGATGTTGGAAAGGAGCCAAATAACATTCAATATAAGGTTTCATTGATTGCTACACTGGTTTGTGGGATAAACAGACTGAAACAGTGACATTCTGGTGATAGTGTACTTCTCAGATGATTTTCTAAATACCTACCTCTTTCATCTTTTTCTTTTTAAACTTAGTTTGTATGTTCTCTTTAAATAAATTAATAGAAGTTTAAATTCAGTCTTTAGTGATGAATGTGTGTCGAACCCATTTGATTGACTATGTGTATTTTTGTGCAACTATAGATTCTGCATCAACAGTCAAACACAAAAAGCACGGCTTACAAAAATGAGAAGTATTTCGAATTATGTATCATGTGAATGTAAAATCGTAACTAAAACAATGAAACTGGTTTTGATGTCAATGTTCTTAAGGGCCAAAAATGTAGAAAAATGGTGAAAGAGACAATGAGAGGACATATCAGAGAATAAACAAAATAAAATAAAAACAAAAATTTTGTAGCACTTTAAAGACTAATTTATAATTGGACGTCCGCCAGCACCGAAAGAATTCACGTGTGAGGCTTAGGGCGCATCTAAAAATTCTAAGAAAACTAAAAACCTTGTAAACAACTAACTCTAATTACTCTTTAGATCGTACAGATCCCTGATGAAAGATGTACTGAAAATTTCCCAATATATCAGAAGGGATTCAGATCTGTTTTGGAATATTTTGAACCTTTGAATTTTTGACCTGTGAATAAAACAGCATATTAATTTGATTAACCTTTGGCTACCTACGGTTCTTCATTTTTGTTTGGATTCACCGTTTGGCCCCCTCGATTGTGCTTATCAATTTATATACATCAGATACAGAGGCACAGAGTGATTTGTCAGCATGACAAATAAGTATGCATATCAATATGGCTTTTTACAACTGGCAGTAGCAGGTGATCTCTAGCTATTGTTTGGATTAGCTGTAAATGTCCCCTTTTCAATTGCAAATGTGGGAAGATTCAAAACAAACATGTGGCATTGAACATTTGCTAAGGAGTTTAGAGCTAATCTGGCTGTTATTTGCCAGAGATCATATGCTACTGCCAGTTGTAAAAAACCATATTGATTTGCATACCCTAGATCCTCTTCAATGATCTGTCTATATCTAATGTCCTTCCTGTCCATAGAAACAACTTCCTTTGGCAATATGTACGGGATATGTATGGTACAAAAAAGCAACAATGATTGCCTCAACTTATATTAGTTATTTCTGTGCAATAAAGCTCCCATGGTTACACTTTGCAGGCGCACCCCCCCAATAATGGACTCAGAGACAAATGAAAGTGGATAACGGCATTGGGCCACATTTATTGATTCATGCCCTAGTCCGAATTATAAATTTCTATTGGTAAAACGACCAATCATAATTCTTAAGGCAAGCAGGCTGAAGTAACACTGGTAAGGTACCACCCAAAATTGCCAACGGCAATTGTTACAATGTATCTATTTGTATCAATTTGTTTGTTGACAACAAACAAATTGTTGACCGTAGTCAATATCTACCTAATGACCCCACACTCTGACGTGTATCCGTAAAATCAGGGGGTGATTCCAGCTGTCTAGTGGTAACCATCACCCCCTCGCCTGGTTCGTCGTTGACCGGACAACGTTTAAACAACTTATGCCTATCTAGTGTTGTCCAGTCAATTGCGAAGCTGCAGGATACCTGTGGGTCATAAATGTTTACCTTACCAGTGCTACCCGCCCATGTGACCAAAGTCAACAGCAGCACAGAACAAATCCCTATATCAAACCATAGCAACAGTGTGGGATGGGCAAAAAAGCCAGGACTCAAGGGCCAATTGTGAGTCCCAGCCAAAAATTCCCACCCGGCCCCGAAGCGACCAAGAAATCACACTGTTAACTAGGGAGGGGGGGAGGGGAAAAACTTCTCCGCTCCGTCGCTTCGCCAAAATGGCAGCACGGCTGCCTCGTGGCCAGCCCTTTTATTAGGGTGCTGGCCACGCCCCTAACTACCCATATGGCTTCGTCCGGGGGGGGCCGCAAAGAGCACGGCGGCCATTTTGGCGCCACGCTTCCATTGCAGGCGCACCCCCCCAATAATGGACTCAGAGACAAATGAAAGTGGATAACGGCATTGGGCCACATTTATTGATTCATGCCCTAGTCCGAATTATAAATTTCTATTGGTAAAACGACCAATCATAATTCTTAAGGCAAGCAGGCTGAAGTAACACTGGTAAGGTACCACCCAAAATTGCCAACGGCAATTGTTACAATGTATCTATTTGTATCAATTTGTTTGTTGACAACAAACAAATTGTTGACCATAGTCAATATCTACCTAATGACCCCACCCTCTGACGTGTATCCGTAAAATCAGGGGGTGATTCCAGCTGTCTAGTGGTAACCATCACCCCCTCGCCTGGTTCGTCGTTGACCGGACAACATTTAAACAACTTATGCCTATCTAGTGTTGTCCAGTCAATTGCGAACCTGCCGGATACCTGTGGGTCATAAATGTTTACCTTACCAGTGCTACCCGCCACCCGGAGAGGCTTCAATAAAGGCTCGACGCCCCCCCCCCCAAGACCGTCAGCTCGGTCGACAGGCCTGCTCGCCAATCACTCAGCAGGAGGTCCATACCTCCTCGCGACAGATGGACCCCATCCCCTGCGTAAAGCCCATAATTTTGCAGACTAATGGCCGGATGAGGACTGACCCGCCCCCAGCCCTTGGTCGAAAGGAATCGGGCCACCGCCCTGTTCACCATGCGCCTAGCGCGGTCCAAGGCCTGGAGGTCAAGGCCTCCCCTATAAGCGTGTCGTGGGACCATATCTGACCAAACAAGGGTTGTGGCGGGCCATACGTAATGTAAGTAGGCGAGGTCACTGCAAATCGCATGCTTCAGCGATAAGCCAGTGACCTGTCCCAAATCATTACCCCCAAGATGTATGATCAGGATGTCAGGCGGGTCAGCGTTCCTTGCCGAAAAAAGGAATGGCAAGAGCTCCCGCCACAACATACCGGGCTTACCGTACCATGTGAGACTTGCGTACGCACCGAGTCCCAGTCGGGGTCCCCAATCTGTCGCCGCAGCGTAACGCGCTGCCCTGTGCACGTAGCTATGGCCCACCAGCCATACTGTCACCGGTGTGATACGACACCCAGGGACTGTCAAGGAAAAACAGGGAAGGAAGAGATATGTGGTGACTAAAAAACGGTACTCTCGGTGGGAGTGGGCGAACATAAAACTGGAAACACTGCGAGCCCCACCTCCCCATGCTGCGTATGTCAGCCCCGGAGTACCCATAAGCAGCCGCAGTAGAGGCCGCCCCAATTCTAAACGAATGGGTGCCGTAACGGGCCCCAGGGAGGCCCACCCTAGCCAGTGCCTTCCCAGTCACCTTCCAAAATTGAAATTTAGTGAGGGGAGACCCATCTTGGTGACAGAAAAACGGGCCATGGTGCGTGCCACGCAGTGCAAGGAACTCCTGTAGGGCACCAACCGGACAGATGTCTGCCAAGGAACATCGTAGCAGTCTTACACCACTGCCTACGCCGTGCTGATCTGTTTTAGAGGAGCGTATCCTCAACTGAGCCCAATCATTGCAAACATAGACATCTTCGAGTTCCAGTGCCCTACGACTTGCATCCGCCTTAGTCAGCATCACAAGCTCGCTGATGCGGAGCGCTCCAAAAAAGGCCACCGTTGTAGCCGCATGAAACAGGGCTGCCTCATAAGCATTAAAACATAGGTCATGCCAGCCCCGTGCAAGTTGGGTAAGGACCCACGGGGAAATTGGGTGGCGGTTGTCCAGGCTACGCCCACGTTCCCGCACCCACCCCTCCAAAACGTGTCTCACACGGAAATCAGCGGTACTGTCCGCATGACCTCCCACCTTGGCCATAAAAGCCAGCGCTGATAGTCTAGATGCTATGGTGCGGGGTGCCAGGCCCTGGGCATGCAGGTAAACCATGAAACGAAGGAGGTGGGCCACTGGGATCGGCCAGGTATCTGGCAGTCGAGACCGGGTACAAAAAGTCTGAAAGGAAACCCACGCGTGATGATATGCCTTACGCGTGCGTGGCGCCAGAGACATGCCGATCGCCCGGTTCACCTCTCCTTGCCAAAGGTCCATATCTCCTCCGGGAGTGGCGAGGGAAATTCCTCCGCATCCGGGGCCAAGGCACGGAACCGGGAGATCTGCAGGCGGGACAAAGCATCAGCAATATCATTATTCACCCCCGGGACGTGCCTGGCCCTGAACAGTACATTGAGGCGCAGGCTGCGCAATACAAACTGGCGCACGAGGTCCATGACCCTGGGAGATTTAGAGGTCTGTGAATTGACAATGTGGACAACGGCCGCATTGTCACACCAGAAATGCACCACAGAGTTGGCCCACTCCTCACCCCATAGCATCAAGGCCCCCAGTATGGAAAAAATTCCAAATATGTGAGATCCCTCAGGCGACCCGTGCCTGACCAGGCTGGTGGCCATCCACCATATGCCCACTTCCCATTGAAGTACATCCCATAACCAAGGGATCCCGAGGCATCAGACTGAATTTGAAATTGGGGTGAAGCCAGGAGGTCAGACCTCCAAAATGAGACCCCGTTAAACTCCCTCAAGAACTGGAGCCATATGTGCATATCTGCCCTGATGCCCCGTGTCAATCTGGTCCTATGATGGGGCCTGGATAAGCCAGACATGGCGTCGCACAAGCGCCGAGCAAATGCCCTGCCAGGTGCGACCACCCTGCAAGCAAAATTAAGATGTCCATGTAGCACCTGTAGTTCCCGAAGGGACGCCTTGCGCTTAGTCAGCAAGCCCGATATAAGGGCCACTATCCTTGACACCTTGTCTTCCGGCAACCTAGACGCCTGCGTTACCGTGTCAATCTCCACTCCCAGGAATACTAACTTATTAGACGGGCCTTTGGTCTTTTCGGGCGCTAAAGGGACACCGAGTTCCTGCATTAGCGTCTGAAATGTATTGAGGAGACGTGTGCACGTGTCCCAGCCCCGTTCACCCCCGAACAAAAAGTCATTCAGGTAATGGGCTACAGACCGAGACCCTGACCTACGGACAAATGCCCACTGCAGGAATGTACTGAAGCGCTCGAAAGCCGAGCAGGATATGGAACAGCCGAATGGCATGGCTTTGTCAAAATAATATTCGCCCCGGAATTTGAAGCCCAGCAACTCAAAGTCACCCGGGTGCACCGGCAGGAGGCGAAAAGCCGACTTAATGTCACACTTAGCCAACAGTGCACCCGGGCCACATGAGCGCACCATGCGCAATGCCTGGTCAAATGATGTATACCTGACAGAACAAAGGTCCTCAGGGATAGCATCATTGACCGAATGACCGGCTGGGTAGGACAAGTGATGAATCAGGCGGAACTCACCCGGGGACTTCTTGGGCACTAGTCCTAGAGGAGACACTTTAAGGTTGGGGAAAGGGGGCGCGGGGAAAGGGCCAGCGACCCTGCCCGCAGCGACCTCCTTATTAATGCTGGCGGCAGCCACCTCCTCCCGTCCTCTAAGTGACAAAAGGTTGGGTGCATCCTGCGGTGACCTATCCCCCGTGAAAGGAATACGGAAACCCAGTTGAAAACCCTGAAGGAGGTACACAGCGTCTGCTTTCTTCGGGTACAATGCGAGCCAACGCTCCAGCATATCAACATTAATTGGGGAGGGGGCCTTTCGGTGAACCCACTCCTTCCGTGGCAGTCCTGCCTGCCCCTTGTCCGCCCCTACCCCTGCCCCTATATCCTCCCGGCCTGGGACAGGCGGAGGCAGCATGGGGGCCAGAACAAGAGGGGCACTCGTGCTTGTACTTGCAATTTTTCCTGTTGCAAGAACCATTGGACGAGAAGGTCCAGCACAGCAGGCGGGCTGGAACCCCCTGCCACGCCACTTGGCGGGGAGCCTGTGCCGGGGCCGCTCGTTGGACCGCATGTCCACAATGGTATCTATCCCCAGGCGCCGGGCGCGTGGGGGTCATATACAGAAGCCACAGCTTCTGGCAGGGCTCATCCCACCTCATCTCTGGGTGCAGTGGAATCCTCATGCGGAATTCTTCGTCGTAAGCCAGCCACGACGGACCCGGGAAGTCAACCATGGCCCGGTAGATGTTGTCCATATACTGGACCATAGGAATGGCCAAATCCGGCCTGGCCCTGAGGTAAACGGCCATGTAAATCAGGTACGCTGGCAACCAATTTGCCCACGTGCGTGGCGGCTTACGACGACGTGCCTGCTCTTTATCCTTCTCGTCCAGCCCTTCCCTCTCCTCCTTGGTCGGCTCCCTATTAAGAAGGGAGAAGATATCTACATACTCTCCCCTCCAGATCTTTTCCCTGGTAGACTGGGCCAGATGGTCCCCCAGGGGCAAGGAATACCCTGCCGTTGGCAGTGCCGACACCGGCACAGAGGGAACTGCGGGCAAAGCAAAGGGGGCCTGTACAAGCCCGGGGATTTCCAACACATTCCCCACCACGCAGGGGGCGCCACCCGGACCCGGGCCCTGAGTCAGGGGTGAAGTCGCCGGGTGGGCCGGAGGCAATTGGGCCACCGGACCACCCGTGCGAGGCCATGGCCATTGGAAAGCCCCCCCCAAGGAAGTCAGTTGTGTGGGTGCACTAGCTTGAACTGCATACTCACCCGATGCACCCCCACGGGCCGCCCCCACCGGGGGTTTCGGCCCGCTGGGGGCGTCGGAGCTCACGACCGAAGCTGAGCTCGTCGACGGGGCCAGACCCGCACCAGACTGCTGCACCTGTTGAGTGGGGAGCTGCGAGGCAGTGGCCGCCACCGGCCCGCGCGCCTCAGGCGGCTCAACCCGACCCATCGCCGGCCGCTGTTCGGCAGCCAAAGGGGGCACCCGGAATCCTAAAGGCACCCCTGTTTCATTGGCCCTCGCCAAGGATGCTTCAAGGGCCGCAACGCGGGCCAGAAGGGCCTCCATGTTGACAAATGCCCCAGCCCCAACGGGGGGCGAATGGGCAATCGGCCCATAGTTAAAGGGTACCTGTCCAGGCCCCTGAGTCCCAGGGGCCAGATAAGACCAAGAGCCCATGCCCGGCCCCTGTGGAGCCGTGGGCACACCCTGCAAAGGCAGGGAACCCAACAACCCCTGTGGCTCGCTCCCCCCATGGGGAACTGTGCACCCGGGCAAGAGGGCCCAGCCGCACGGACCCCGGCGGGGGCACTGGTCATCGGTTGCGGGCCAAGGGCTGAGGCCCCATCTGGGGCAACCTGCCCGCACCGTGGATCGGGCCAAGGGGCCACCGATCCCATCCCACTGGTCCCGGTGGGCTCCGTTAAAGGTGGCTGCTGGGCGGGCGCAGTCGTGGTCCTCCGACCCGGCTGGCGCCTCCGCGCCGATCGAGCCACGTTAGCGGCTGCCTTCTTCTTCGAGGGCATAGCTGAGTTAGCTAGGAAGCCTACGGAGAGAAAAAAGCTGCCCAAAAAGGCTTCCCCTGAAAGGACTCGAGCGACGGAGGTAAGAGGGAAAAACTTCTCCGCTCCGTCGCTTCGCCAAAATGGCAGCACGGCTGCCTCGTGGCCAGCCTTTTTATTAGGGTGCTGGCCATGCCCCTAACTACCCGGATGGCTTCATCCGGTGGGGGGGGGCGCAAAGAGTGCGGCGGCCATTTTGGCGCCACGCTTCCATTCTTTATAAATTCAAAAAGCAAATAAACAGACATTAAGCCTCAGTGCAGGCTTCTTTAGGTGCTTTCTGTTTGTTCATACTCCTGTGAATATTGTTTGATTTAACTTCTTACCAAGGATTCAAACCTTAAAACTCCAGGTTTGTGTGTGTTTTATTTGTTTGATAAGGATAAAAGTGATGGAATTACATCAGTTTTTTATATTAGAATGCTTTCAGCAGTTGAGAGTCAGTGTATATTTCTTTTTAATCTTTGAAACAATTGTGGAGGTTACATTATGGAATAATCTGATATATACATGTTTTTTTCCTTATAATTTTTTTTATCTATTTAAGAAAGGTAATAGTAATGGATTTCTGTATATGCTCATCAGCCTTCACTTTCTGAGTTGCCATTAGTATTATAACTATGAAACATTTTATGGAAGCAGATAATCTAACTCCCAGCAATAAACTGCTTTCATTTGCAGCTGCTGAAAGAAGGGCTACTCTCTCTGTCTGACATGCTACATGTGAGTATTCTTAGAGCAGGTCTAGAGTTGTATGATTCTTGTATTAACAAGGCGAGGAAGGACATGAACTGGGAAATTAAGAAGGCAATAAAGGGTGGCCAGAGTTCAGTAATCTTACACCTGGGCATCTGCACAGACTGGATGGAACTCTATAGCAAGATGGGGTACACCTTTCAGATTTCAGCACCACCCCACTACTCCGGCCCCTCCCTTCCACCCCATCTTAAAACCTAGGTCCAGGGAAGGAAAAGACAGAGAAAGACATAGGCCTCAACTGCCCAGTTACCATCCAGAAGCCTTGGGGGAGGTGAGTGAAGAATCGGCCCCTCTCTCCCACCCCATCTTAAAACCTGGGTCCAGGGAAGGAAAAGGCAGAGAAGGACACAGGCCCCAACTGGCCAGCTACCATCCAAAGGCCCAGGGGAGTCCTCCTAGAGTAGCAACGCGCTGGAGGGCAAAAAAGAAGGGCTGTGCTGCCACTGCAGCCAACTGCAGACCCAGGAGACCCTCGACCACCCCCAGGAGACACCATCCACAGCCACCATCACAGTGAGGCCCAAGTCGGTGCATTTGACCAACTCCACGCAGCCGAAGGGAGGCGAGAGCTGCTGCATGCATGCAAGGGATCAGTAGTCGAACTGAAATAATATAGTTGACTTAACATATAGCCAGGAGAGGGGGTGAAGAGGAGGAGGAGGACCAGCCAGGTGGCGGGACACCGGCCATCGCCCTGCCGTGCACCCTCCAAAGCCCCGGACACCACCATCCCCAGCCAGGAGAGGGGGTGAAGAGGAGGAGGAGGAGGACCAACCAGGTGGCGGGAGACTGGCCATAGCCCCGCCGCGTGCCCTCCCAAGCCCCGGACACCACCATCCGCAGCCTGGAGAGGGGGTGAAGAGGAGGAGGAGGAGGAACAGTCAGGTGGCAGGAGACCGGCCATCGCCCCGCCGCGAGCCCTCCCAAGCCCTGGACACCCAGGGGAGGGGGTGAAGAGTAGGAGGACCAGCCAGGTGGGGGGAGACTGGCCATCACCCCGCCGTGCACCCTCCAAAGCCCCAGACACCACCATCCCCAGCCTCCAGGCACCACCAAGCGCCGAAGGAGAGGACCAATTGGCAGAAAGGAAGAAGGCAGAGGAGGAAAACCAGGGGGCGAGACTCAGCCCCATGCAAAGGATAAGTAACTGATATGCAGAAATGTAGATGACTCAATATAGTAACTCACATAAAGACTTTATACTGACTTAATATAGCAACTGACATAGAGACTGTGTTTTAAAGTGTGATAACGCATGATAATATGTTGTTTAAAATGTTCTAAACTTTTAACTGTGCTAAAGTGTATGAGGGGAAAAAATAGCGTAGAAACTGGCAAACCACGCCATAAAACTTGCCAAGAGAACCCTATTGACCAAAACAAAAGGCAAAACAAAGGAGCAGACTAGATGATACAGGATGCTTAGCACCATAGAGTGGAGGAAGGGGAGGGACAGGAAAGGGGGAGGAGAAATGCAATGTTGCAAGGAACAATACTGCATAGGGACATGGAATGTGAGATCAATGAACCAAGGTAAACTGGAAGTGGTAAAAAATGAGATGGAAAGAATAAGCATTGACATCTTGGGCATCAGTGAACTAAAATGGACAGGGATGGGTGAATTCAGCTCTGGAAACCATCATATCTACTATTGTGGGCAAGAAAACCTTAAAAGAAATGGAGTAGCCATAATTGTCAATAAAAGAGTAAGAAAAGCAGTAATGGGATACAACCTCAAAGATGACAGAATGATGTCAGTCAGAATTCAAGGCAAACCTTTCAATGTCACTGTGATCCAAATATACGCACCAACTACTGGTGCAGATGAAGCCACAGTGGATCGGTTCTATGAGGTCCTAGAACACCTCATAGAACAGACACCAAGAAATGATGTACAAATTATATTAGGAGACTGGAAAGCCAAAGTAGGAAATCAAAAAGTGGAGGGAATAACAGGCAAGTTTGGTCTTGGAGTACAGAATGAAGCAGGGCAAAGATTGATAGAGTTCTGCCAAGAGAACGCACTGGTCATAGCAAACACTCTCTTCCAGCAATACAAGAGGCGACTTTACACATGGACATCACCAGATGGCCAACACCGAAACCAAATTGATTACATACTCTGCAGCCAAAGATGGAGATCCTCCATACAGTCAGCAAAAACAAGACCTGGGAGACCGGAACAAGATGGCGGGGGAGTAAGACACGAGTGAAGCAGGCTGCGAGATAAATGTATTAAAAAGGTGGAAAAACAAAGGCTGTCAAAGATAAATCTGAGAAAAAAGACAGAGAAGTGCCGTGGGGGTGAAGAAGGTGAAGAATTCAGGGGTCAAGAGAGTCTGGGCCAGTGTGACAGAACTTGAAAAGGCTCGAAAAGGCAAAGAGACGCTGACTGAATGGGATGACACAGATTTGCAAGCCTCTGTAAGTCCTCCGTTTGCTCTTAATGTTTATTTTGGGCTGTAAAGACCACCTAATTAAGGAAGGTGTGATTGATGAGACTGAGAAGGAAAAACAGAATTGTGGAAGAGAGTGAAAGATTGGGTTTCAAAGGCAAGGTGAAGAAAGTAAGCTTGAAATAAGCCTTGAAAGTGAGGGGAGAAACATTGAATGCCCTTAAAGTATTGGAGCAAAGTTTTGAACTAAAAAGAGAGATGAAAGGGGAACTCTGAGGCAAGAGAGCTGATGGACTGAAAGAGGGGGTGTCTGTCTGTCCCCTTTTTTTTTGAGAGGAAGAATTTTTGAAAGACGAAATAAAATAAAAAAGGAGAGAGTGAGTGAAGAAGAACAGGCCCCTGAAGATGAGAAACAGCTGATGAAGTAGCTGTGACCTTAAAGTAGTGAGAGGAGAGAAAAAAGAAGTGGGAAACAGTCAGCCCTAAATGAGTTATTATCACCCCAAGGATTTTAAACTCTAGACTTACTCTAGAGATTCTAGAGATCCTAAAATTATCAAAATGGAATCTTATGGGGAAGAACTAAAAGATTTCGGGGATCGGGTGGAAAGGTTGATGAAAACAGTAATGAATTCTGCAGATAATGGACGTTTGGAAATGGAGATAAAAGAGATGCAAAAAAAGGAAAGGAAAAGGATATAAGAATGGCTAATCAAGAAAAAAGACAGTACATGGAGGACACAATAGAAGCAAAATTAAAAGAAATTATGAATGGACAACAAGAACTAAGGGAATTGCTGGTTAGCTATATGAAAATATTAAATAATAACTTTATGACAATAGAGGCAAAATTAAAATCTGTGGAAGAGGAGATAAAACACATGCAAGCAGAGGAGAAAGAAATGGATATTTGGAGCAAACTTGAGAAAAGGTTGGACAGAATAGATGTGACAAGGAAGCAAGAAATGAAAGACACCATGAATGGACAACAAGAACTAAGAGATCTACTGGCCAACTCTATGAAAGCAGTAACTAAAAATTTTGAGACAACAAAGGTAAAAGATTTGCAAGAAAAAGATAAAAGAATAGGTAAGCAAGAAAAAAGACTGTACATGCTGGAGGAGATGGCGAGACAAAAAAATGTGCTGATTAAAAATATTCCAGAGGGAAGTCCAGACCGCCTGAGAGAAAGAATTATTAAATGGTTGAATGAATTGAAGATGGGGAGAGAATTCACACATGAGGATATCCTAGCAGTTTATAGATTGGGGAAGAGAAGAAATGGGACTTTTAAAAGGTTTGTTTTGGTAAAATTTGCAGGTCTGGACAGAAAATTAGAATTAATTGCATTTTTGAGAAGAAATGGTACACGAGTACCAAAATTGGATGGGGAAAAACTGGATATTTATCAGGACATAACTAAAGAAGAAAGATTGTGGAGGAAGAAAATTAAACCAGTTACTACATTATTAAGGGATAAGGGTGTGAAATATAATTGGCAAAAATTACATCATTTAAGATTCTTTTGGGCAGGTAAAGTTGTTGTGATAAACAAGCAAACTGAGTATTTGGATATACTAGAATCTTGTAATATTATTAAGGGAGGATCAGAAGAATGGAGGAAACTTAAAGAAGAGCTTTTAATTTTGAGAAGTTAATTTAAAATATAGAAGTGAAAAATACAGGGAGAAAGATGAGGGTAAAAGGGAATATCTATGAAATTGTTACAAAAAGGTCAATAACTTTTGTTAAGAATGGTTAAAAGGGGGTAAGTTGGATGGAAAATTACAGTGTAAAGTTTGAAATATAAGGTTTAATATGTTTGAAATTGTAAATAACCCTCTGTCAAGGAATGTCAAAGAAGGGCAAGTAGTAGTAATGTGGAATATGATGTTTTTGAAATTGTTATCTTTCAGTGAGTTTCCATTTGTTGTTATTTTGGTTTCTATATTTGTTCTGATGTAAGATGGAGGTTTGGTTTAAGGAAGAGATTAAAACATGTAAATAACCTTTTGTTAATGGGGTCTAAGATTATGAGGAAATATATGTTGGGGAAGACTGCAGAGAATATCATATGTGCAGTATATAGATAAATTAATATATAAGAGTAAGAATTTGTAATAGGTATAGAAAGTGTATTGAATAAGCTTAATTGCAGGGGGGAGGGAAAGAAAGGGGGAGATAACTTTAGGATCAAAAATTTGCGTAGAAAAGATTTGAAGGAAAGGTAATGGCATGTGTAATGGTAGAATAACCATTAGTAGGAGGAAAAGAGAGAGAAAAACAGCTGCATGTTATGCCAACAAAAGTTATTTAATGTCTTAAATATTAGCAAGAATCCATCTTACTCTTATCTATTAGGATATAACAAAGGAAGAAAGATTGCGGAGGAAGAAAATTAAAATAGTCAAGGGATAAGGATATGAGTTAATCTTCTGTGTAAGAAAAGTTGTTTTGATAAGTAAATAAATTGGGATTTTGGTTATACTACAATCATGTAATATTGTCAAAGAAGGATTAGAAGAATGAAGGAAAATTAAAGAAGAGCTTTTAATTACGGGAGGTTAGCCCAGAACATAAAGTAACATGTAGAGTATGATGTTTTTGAAATTGTTTTTTTTGCTGTGACCCTGGTTTCTTTATTGCTTTGCCCTGAGATGGAGGAAGTTTGGTTCTAGAAAGAGATTGATTGATTGAAATATGTAAATAATCCTCTGTCAAGATGTGTTAACATTAACTAGATAGATGAATAGATAGATAGATAGATTATAGCTTATAAGGTGATATATGCTAAGTCCCGCAGAGAATTGGATGTGCAGTACATAGATAAATAGAAATACAAGGGTAAGAATCTGCAACTAGTTATAGAAAGAAAATTGAATAATTTTGATTATCATAGCAACATTAGAAAAAAAGAAGGGAAAAAAAAGGTGGGATAATTTTGGCATTAAAATCTGAATAGAAATGACTTGAAGGAAATGTAATAAAATGAGTAATGGTGTGACAACCATTAGCAGGAGGGAAAGAGAAACAGCTGCTTTGCTATGAACAATAAAATTCATTTAATGTCTTAAATAACAACAAGAACCCGCTCTAGTTCCGGTCTCCCTGCCCTTCTTCGGCACTTCGGAGGCGGTCCTTCAATGGAAGGACAAGGGGAGTGAAGAAGACAGAAGATGGTGAAGGGCTGGGTGAGGGTGATTGGGAGGTGAAGGGTGGGTGAGGGTGAATGTATTCAATGTATATTTGTTCATTTGTTCTTTTTTATTGTATTATACTGTACTGTAATGTTATAAATGTTTAAGTTTTGTAATTTTGTTTGGAAAAAAAAACAAGACCTGGAGCAGACTGTGGCTCAGATCACAACCCACTGATCACAAAATTCAGGCTTAGACTAAAGAAAATAGGGCAAACAAGGAGACCAGACAGATATCACCTAGAAAGCATCCCTAAAGAATACACGGTGGAGGTGATGAACAGATATAATGGCTTAGACTCGGTAGACAGAGTGCCAGAAGAATTATGGACAGAGATGACAGACATCATGCAGGAAGCAGCAAAAAAAAACATACCAAAAGAAAAGAAGCATAAGAAAGCAAAGTGGCTGTCTGATGAGGCTCTTAAAATAGCAGAGGAAAGAAGGAACACAAAAGTCAAAGGAGAAAGGAAAAAATACAATAATTTAAACACAGAATTTCAAAGAAAAGCAAGGAGAGATAAGGAGAACTACCTTAAAAAACAGTGCAAAGAAATGGAGGAAAACAACAAAAGAGGCAGAACCAGAGATCTTTTCAAAAAAATCGGGGAAATCACGGGAACATTTAAAGCAAAAATGACCATGATAAGGGACAAAGATGGAAAGGAGCTAGCTGATGCAGAAGAGATTAAGAAAAGATGGAAAGAGTACACAGAGGAACACTACAAAAAGGACCTCAACAATCCTGATAATTACAATGATGAAAAAATTGAACTTGAGCAAGACATCCTGGAGAGCGAAGTCATAAAGGCCCTAAAGAGCACTGCAAACAACAAAGCTAGTGGAGATGATGGTATCCCAGTGGAATTTTTCAAAGCTCTAAAAGATGATGGCGTCAAATTACTGCATTCATTATGCCAGCAGATTTGGAAAACAAAACAGTGGCCACAGGATTGGAAAAGATCAGTATACGTCCCAATCCCAAAAAAGTGAAATGCCAAAGAATGTTCAAATTACCGAACAATTGCACTCATCCCACATGCCAGCAAGGTGATGCTCAAGATAATATAGGATAGACTTCAGCAGCATGTGGAGAGAGAATTACCAGAGGTGCAGGCTGGTTTCAGAAGAGGCAGGGGGACTAGAGACCACATTGCCAACATACGTTGGATCATGGAAAAAACAAAGGAATACCAGAAACAAGTTTACTTTTGTTTTATTGACTACACTAAGGCATTTGACTGTGTGGACCACAACAAGATGTGGCAAGTAATTAAAGTGATAGGAATACCAGAGCACCTCATATGCCTCCTGAGAAATCTGTACACGAACCAAGAAGCAACAGTTAGGACAGAACACGGAATGACAGAGTGGTTTGGAATAGGAAAAGGAGTAAGACAAGGCTACATTTTGTCACCCTGCTTATTCAACTTATACACAGAGCACATAATGCGCAATGCAGGGATGGAGGAATCAAAATATGGGATTAAAATTGCTGGGAGAAACATCAACAATCTGAGATATGCAGACGACACCACCGTAATGGCAGAAAGTGAGGAAGACCTAAAATATCTCTTGATTGGGCTAAAGCAGGAGAGTGCAAAAGCTGGCTTGAGACTCAATATCAGGAAAACCAAGATAATGGCAACAGGTCCGATCAGTTCATGGAAAATAGATGGGGAAGAAGTAGAAGCAGTGACAGATTTTACATTCTTAGGATCAAATATCACTGCAGATGGGGATTGCAGCCATGAAATAAAAAGGTGACTGATTCTTGGGAGACAAGCTATGAGAAACCTGGGGAACATCGTGAAAAGCAGAGACATCACATTGCAGACAAAAATTAGAATAGTCAAAGCAATCATATTCCCAGTGGTAATGTACTGATGTGAGAGCTGGACAATTAGGAAGGCTGAACGTTGAAGAATAGATGCCTTTGAAATGTGGTGTTGGAGGAGAGTTTTGAGAGTACCCTGGACACCGAGGAGAACAAATAGGTCAATCTTAGAAGAAATCAACCCTGACTGCTCATTGGATGGTCAAATAGTAAAGATGAAGCTAAAGTCCTTTGGGCATCAAATGAGAAGGGAGGATTCTCTTGAGAAGGCCTTGATGTTGGGAAAGGGGGAGGGCAAAAGAAGAAGGGGGAGGCCAAAGATGAGATGGCTAGATGGTATTGTAGACACAGTGGGCACAGAACTGGGAGTGCTAAGGGGGATGGTGGAGGACAGAGGCGCCTGGAGAACAATAGTCCATAGGGTTGCAAAAGGTCGGAATTGACTTTGCGACTGAACAACAACAATAATAGCAACTGACATAGTGACTGTGTCACTGTGTCAGTTTAGAACTGACTGACATCAGTTCTAAACTGATACTGTGTTGTACACTGTGATAATATGCATGATGTTACCTTGTTTTAAACTGTGATAATATGTATGATGGGGAAATGGCGTAGAAACCGGCAAAGCACGCCAGGGAGTTTGCCAAGAGAACCCTATTGACCAAAGCAAAGGCAAAACAAAGGGACAAATAAGAGGAAACAGGAAGGATGCTCAGCACATTAGATGGACAGAAAGGGATGGGCAGGAAAGGGGGAGGAGAAACACAGTGTTGTAAAGAAAAATATTGCATAGGGACATGGAATGTAAGACCTATGAACCAAGGAAAGCTGGAAGTGGTAAAAAAGGAAATGGAAAGAAAAGTATTGACATCTTGGGAATCAGTGAGCTAAAATGGATAGGTATTGGCGAATTCAGCTCTGGAAACCATCATATCTACTACTGTGGACAAGAAAACCTCAAAAGAAACGGAGTGGCCATAATTGTAAATAAAAGAGCGAGTTAAGCAGTAATGGGATACAATCTCAAAAATGACAGAATGATGCCAGTCAGACTACAAGGCAAACCATTTAATATCAGTGTAATCCAAATATATGCACCAACCACTAGTGCAGATGAAGCCACAGTAGACCAGTTCTATGAGGACCTACAACATCTTATAGAACAGACACCAAGAAACAACGTCCACATTATCTTAGGAGACTTGAATGCAAAAGTAGGAAATGAAAAAGTGGACGGAATAACAGGCAAGTTTGGTCTGGGAACACAAAACGAAGCAGGGCAAAGACTAATAGAGTTCTGCCAAGATAACACACTAGTCATAGCAACACCCTTTTCCAGCAACACAAGAGGAGACTCTACACATGGACATCACCAGATGGCCAACATCGAAACCAAATTGACTACATACTCTGCAGCCAAAGATGCACAACATCCATACAGTCAGCAAAAACAAGACCTGGAGCAGACTGTGGCTAAGATCACAATCTATTGATTGCAAAATTCAGGCTCAGACTGAATAAAATAGGGAAAACTAATAGGCCAGATAGATATGATCTAGACAACATACCCAAGGAATACACGGTGGAGGTGAGGAACAGATTCAATGGTCTGGACCAGATAGACAGAGTACCAGAAGAATTATGGACAGAGATGAGAGACATTATGCAGGAAGCAGCAAGGAAAACTATACCAAAAGAAAAGAAGTGCAAGAAAGCAAAGTGGTTGTCGGATGAGGCTTTTAAAATAGCAGAGGAAAGAAGGAAAGCAAAAGGCAAAGGAGAAAGGAAAAATACAATCACTTAAATAAAGAATATCAAAGAAAAGCAAGGAGAGATAAGGAAAGCTACCTAAATGAACAGTGCAAAGAAATAGAGGAGAACAACTCAAGTGGCAGGACTAGAGATCTCTTTTAAAAAATTGGGGAAGTCAAGGGAACGATCAAAGCAAAAATGATCACGATAAAAGACAAAGATGGCAAAGAGTTAGCGGATGCAGAAGAGATAAAGAAAAGATTGAAAGAGTACACAGAGGAACTTTACAAAAAAGACCTAAACACCCTGGATAAAAAGAATGAGGGGGAAATTGTACTTGAACCAGACATCCTAGAGAGTGGAGTCAGAAAGTCCCTAAAAAGCACGGCAAATAATAAAGCCAGTGGAGATGATGGTATCCCAGTTGAATTCTTCAACGCCCTAAAAGATGATGGAATCAAGCTACTACATGCTATATGCCAACAGATTTGGAAAACGAAACAGTGGCCACAGGATTGGAAAAGATCAGTATACGTCCCAATCCCAAAAAAGGGAAATGCCAAAGAATGTTCAAATTATCGAACAATTGCGCTCATCCCACAAGCTAGCAAAGTGATGCTCAAGATAATACAGGATAGACTGCAGCAGCATGTAGAAAGAGAACTACCATAGGTGCAGGCTGGGTTCAGAAGAGGCAGGGGGACCAGAGACCACATTGCCAACATACGTTGGATCATGGAGAAAACAAACGAATACCAGAAACAAGCTTACTTCTGCTTCATTGACTACACCAAGGCCTTTGATTGTGTGGACCACAACAAAATGTGGCAAGTAATTAAAGAGAAGGGAATACCAGAACACCTCATATGTCTCATAAGAAATCTGTACATGAATCAAGAAGCAACAGTTAGGACAGAGTATGGAATGACGGAGTGGTTTGGAATAGGAAAAGGAGTAAGACAAGGCTGCATTCTCTCACCCTGCTTATTCAACTTATACACAGAGCACATAGTGCACAAGGCAGGGATGGAGGAATCACAATATGGGATCAAAATTGCTGGGAGAAACATCAACAATTTGAGATATGCAGATGATATGCGGAGGAATTCCCCTCGCAACTCCCGGACGAGATTTGGACATTTGGCAAGGAGAGGTGAACCGGGCGATCGGCATGTCGCTCACGCCCCGCACGCGTAAGGCGTATCAACACGCATTTAATCAATGTGAACAATTTTGTGTGCAACTACGGTTGCCCGAGGTCTGGCCCATTCCGGTTGAACACGTTCTTCAATTTATGGTTTACCTACACAGTCTGGGCCTAGCTCCCCGCACCATAGCATCCAGGCTGTCAGCACTGGCATTCATGGCCAAGGTACGGGGTTTTGCTGACAACATGACTGATTTTTGTATACAACATGTTTTGGAGGGGTGGACACGGGAACGTGGACGCCGCCTGGACACTCGCCACCCAATTTCCCCAGGGGTGCTTACACACCTTGCACGAGGCTGGCCTAACCTATGTTTTGACAGGTATGAGGCAGCTCTTTTTCATGCGGCTACCACGGTGGCCTTCTTTGGAGCGCTCCGCATCAGTGAGTTGGTACTACTGTCTAAGGCGGATGCGGCTCATAGGGCACTGGAACTCGAAGATGTCTATGTCTCTAATGAATGGGCTCAGTTGAGGATACGGTCCTCAAAAGGTGATCAGCACGGTGTAGGCAGTGGTGTTAGACTGCTACGATGTTCCATTGCAGACATCTGTCCGGTTGGTGCCCTACAGGAGTTCCTTGCAGTGCGTGGCACGCACCCTGGTCCATTTTTTCTGCCACCAGGATGGGTCTCCCCTTACTAAATTTCAATTTTGGAAGGTGACCAGTAAGGCACTGTCCAGTGTTGGCCTCCCCGGGACTCGTTACGGCACCCATTCTTTTAGAATAGGGGCTGCTTCTACTGCGGCTGCTTTTGGGTACTCTGAGGCTGATATATGCCGTATGGGAAGATGGGGATCTAAGTGTTTTGCATTATATGTTCGCCCTCTTCAGGCATGAGTACCAGTTAAGTCACTGTTCTCTTTTTCTCTTACAGACCCTGTGTGTCCCCGCACACCGGTGGCAGTATGGCTGGTGGGCCATAGCTATGTGCACTGGGCAGCGCAGTACGCTGCGGCGACAGAGTGGGGACCCCAGCTTGGACTACGTGCCTCCACATGTATCAGGTGGTATAGTAAGCGTGGAATGTTATGGCGGGAACTGTTGCCATTCCTTTTCTCCATCAGGGATGCTGAACCGCCTGATGTCCTGGTGCTGCACCTCGGGGGCAATGACCTAGGCCATTTGCGATTTGCAGTGACATAGCTTATTTACATTATGTGTGGCCTTCCACAACGCTGCAATGGTCGGACATCATACCGCGTCACGCTTACAGAGGGGGTGTTAACCTCCATGCCCTTGACCGTGCTCGCCGCTCGGTGAACAGGGCAGTGGCCCGGTTCTTTGCAGACAAGGGTTTGGGGCGGGTCATCCGACACCCCACCATTAGTTTACAAAATTATGATCTTTATACAGGGGATGGGGTCCATCTGTCGGCTACAGGTATGAACCTCTTTTTGGAAGATTTGCAAGCAGGCCTGTTGACCGAGCTGACGGTCTGGGGGGGGGGGGGCGGTGAGTCTTTATTGAAGCCTCCCCGTGTGGCGGGTAGCACTGGTAAGGTAAATATTTATGACCCATAGGTATCCGGCAGGTTCGCAATTGACTAGCCAACACTTAGACAGGTACAAGTTTAATACACGTTGACCGGTCAACGATGAACCAGGCAATGGGGTGATGGCAGGAGCTCTTCAGCATGCATCACCCCGTGATTTGACGGATACACGTCAGAGGGTGGGGTCAGTAGATAGTTTATTGACTACGGTCAACAATTTGTTTGTAGTAACAAACAAATTGATACAAATGGATACATTGTAGCCAATTGCCATTGGCAATTTTGGGAGGAACCTTACCAGTGTTACTGCGGCCTGCTTGCCTTAAGAATTATAATTAGTTGAGTACCAATTGAAATTTATAATTCGGACTAGGGCATGATTCAATAAATGTGGCCCAATGCCTTTATCCATATACCGGTGCCTGAGTCTTTCTTAGGGGGTGCGCCTGCAATGGCAACAGGCCATATCAGTCCCTGGAAAATAGATGGGGAAGAAGTAGAAGCAGTAACAGATTTTACTTTTTTAGGATCAAAGATCACTGCAGATGGTGATTGCAGCCATGAAATAAAAAGGCGACTGATTCTTGGGAGACAAGCTATGAGAAACCTGGGGAACATAGTGAAAAGTAGAGAAATCTCACTGCAAACAAAGGTCCGCATAGTCAAAGCAATGGTATTTCCGGTGGTAATGTATGGCTGTGAGAGCTGAACCATTAGAAAGGCTGAACGAAGAAAAATAGATGCCTTTGAGATGTGGTGCTGGAGGAGAGTTTTGAGAGTCCCCTGGACAGCGAGGAGAACAAATAGCTCAATATTAGAAGAGATTAGCCCTGAGTGCTCCTTAGATGGACAAATAACAAAGATGAAGTTGAAGTATTTTGGACATCAAATGAGAAGAGAGGATGCACTTGATGCTGGGGAAGGTGGAGGGCAAAAGAAGAAGGGGACGGCCCAAGATGAGATGGCTAGATGGTATTGTAGAATCAATGGGCAAGTGGCTGTGTGGACTAAGGAGGATGGTGGAGGACAGGGGTGCCTGGAGTCCGATGGTCCATGGGGTCGCAAAGAGTCAGAATCGACTGTGCAACTGAACAACAACAACAACCACTACTCTGAGAGCTGCACTGGTTGCCAGTTTGCCTCCGGGTGCAATTCAAGATGCTGGTTTTGACTTTTGAAACCCTATATGGCAGTGGGCCAGGTTACCTAAGTGACCGCATCGTCCCAAGAGTGTCTGCCCATCCAACCAGAGCAGACTGGAGGGGCTCCTTTGTTGTGCCTTCAGCTAGAGGGGCTCGCTTCTCCGGCACATGGAGGAGGGCCTTCTTTGTGTCCGCTTCAGCCCTATGGAACAGAATTGAGGCTACAGACAGAACTGCTGCCTTTGAGGAAAGGTTTGAACACCTGGCTGGTGGGGCAGTTGTGGGGCCCTAATGGGAATATGGCTCCGGCCTGCTGGCTCATCCCCAACTAGTCCAGTTGTGCGCTCCTTCTGTGTCTTTGCATTTCCCCCCTCCCTCTTAGCTTTTAGTTTTAAATGGGATGGGAGTAATGAGTGTGGATGGGTGGGTGGATGATGGGGTTTTAACAGGTTTTTATATGTTTTTAACTGTTGTACACTGGCCTGAGTTGGGTTTTTACCTGAGTGGGTGGCATAAAAATTGAAATAAATAAATAAATAATAAGATACAACATCTTTCTCTGGGACTTGCAGTGGGGCCTTCTTGCCAAATTGGGAAACATGGTGTTGAGGGGATGCCGACAAAGGTCTTAAAGTGGTTCAGCCCATTGCCACGGTGGATATCACAGAGGGAATAACTGCAGTTGGTGAGTTTCCAACAAAATTCGGTGGGTTCAATGTGCACAATATCTTGGTTATGCCGATCCTGAGATCTAGCTCATGGGATGCTAGCATATGGTGGTTGCAGGAGGCATGGGCTTTGTAGGTCACAGGGTCTTGGCAGTTACAGGCCACACTGTCTCACCTTGATTTGGGTGAAACTGTATCAACTTGATATTTATTTATTTATTTATATTCATATTTATATAGCTGCCCAACTCACAAAGACTCTGGGCGGCATACAATCTTAAAACCCTTAAAACAAGAACCCCAATAAAACAAATTGCCCTGCTAAAAACCCCACACATTACAAAGTGGAAGATTACTTTGATATTAAACCAACCAGCAGGTGGGGGTCACAAAATCTTCAGGAGCCCACACCTGCCCCACCAGCCATGTTTTCAGATCTTTCCTGAAGGGCAGCAATTCCATCTGCAGCCTTAGTTCCACTGGCAGGAGGTTCCACAAGGTCGGAGCGGACACAGAGAAGGCCCTCCTTCATGTGCTAGAGAGACAGGCACCTCTAGCAGATGGTAGAAGCAGAGAGCCCCTCCGGTCCACTCTGGTTGACGGACAGACGTTCTTGGGGCGATGCGGTCTCTTAGGTATCCTGGCCCACTACCATGTAGGGCTTTAAAGGTAATGACAGTTGTGAAGGGGCTTTGAGACTTACCTGAGATGGGCTGGGGCAGAGGTGATCATGGGTTCTGCCATATGCCTAGTGCTAGATGCTCCTGATTTTCATCAATACTTGTCCTCATAAATAGAGGTGAAGGGCTTAAAGGCATTGTCAGAAATCAGCATGGCTTTTTTGTTGTTGTTGTTCAGACCAACCTTAACAATGATTTCAATAAATATTGAGGGACTTTGCTGTAATAAGACTATCCTACTAATGGACATGTGCAGTAAATACAAATGTGACATACTTCTGGTCCAGGAAACACATTGGAGTACATCAAGTTACAGATCCAAAAAGGCTGGAAGGGAAATAGTGATCAAGAGGACCACATGACCAGTACAGGACTGCAATTTTTGTTAGACCTGATCTCAGTATAATAGCAGCTGCATTGATGGAATTTTTTTGAAATAGTAGCTGTGTTAGTGTAGCTGTGTTAGTCTGTGTTTCAGGCATATCAGAGAATAAACAAAACAAAAACGCTGTAGCACTTTAAAGACTAACTGTTATATTTCAATGGGAGCTTTCATGGATCAAGTCCACTTCATCAGACACTGTAGTGAGACTTCATGACATCAATTTATGCACATCAGGTACAGAGGTAAGGTACAGAGAGATTGGGTAGCATACAAATCAATGTGGCTTCATACAATTGATAATGGCAGATTATCTCTGGCTGTTATTTGGATTAGCTGTGAATGTCCCCTTTTCAACTGCAAATATTGGGAAGATACAAAAACACCTGGCATTGAACATTTGCTAATGAGTTTAACCATTGTGTTGCTGTGTGAGCACATCGTTTGTTCTGTGAGACAGCCTATGTTGTGAAAGAGAATTTTTCAGGACAGCTTGTAAAGATGGTATAATATAACAAAATATGCAACATATATAGCAGTACATTACAATCTGTGTATCAAATCTGATAATGTCCCAGAAACCCTTGGCTAATATTCAAACCTTTCTGATGGGTGTCCAACAGAGGGTTATATTCTATTTCTGCTGTCTCTCACTCTATTCTAGACTTATAATTTCTCTTTTCCAGAGTCACAACTTTCAGTTCTTGGATACAGTGTCCAGGCAGATGGACATAGTTTGAAACAGGTTTCTCCATGCTGCCATTCCTATGACTGATTTATGTTCATTAAATATTTTGCACAAAGATTGTATTTAAACAGGTAGTCTTTAAAAGTGCTACAACATTTTTGTTTTGTTTTATTTATTCTCTGTTATTGATTGAAATAAATGACATTGAAATTCTCACCATCCAAACCACACAATTCTCTGTTAACTTTGTTTATAAACCACCAGAAGTAAATTTTAGTTTTAATAAACCAGATAGTTTTATATACAACAAAAAAAGTTTGGTTTTGGAGATTTTAATTGTCACACTGAGGCTTAGGGATATAACCAGACAAATGAGGATGGTGCACAACTTGTAACTTGGCATGACACCAATGACCTTCAACTTGTCCATGATTTGAAACAGCCTGCATCGTTTATCAGAGGTAGATGGAGGAGGGGGTATAATCCAGACAACATCTTCATTAGCAAAAAGATAGCAGCAAAATGCAAGAATGTCATTGATGATCCTTTTCCATACACTCAACACAGACCCATTGTGTGCATAGTAAATGCTGCAGTGAAAACCCAGGAGATGCCTTTTTGCAGATGTTTTAAGCTAAATGAGTGAATTTTTGAGAGCAGTTAGATAAAAATGTGGAAAAGATACCTCCACACTCAGATAAATATCACGAATTTGTCTATTTTGTGAAAATAATATCAAGGAAAAATATTCCAAGACAATGAAAAACCCAGTACATCCAGAGCTTGAATAATGACATCAAACCTATGCTGGATAGGTATCAGGAACTCTACAACCAGAATCCTTTTCAGGATGATACTGTTAAAGCTGGGAAAGAACTGATGCAGGCTCTAGATGAAAATTGGAAATCATGATGGTTCACATTAGTCGAGAACCTGTGTATGAAGCAGAACAGTAGACAAGCTTTGAACCTCCTTAAAAAATTAGGTAGAAATCCAACCTCACCACAACAAACTATACTGGAGTAACAGCAGACAAAAAAGCTAGTTAATTGCTGAAGAATGGGAAAAAAACAACACAAGGCAAAAAGGTGTGAGAACAAGCCATTTGACCAGAGGAACAAGAGGCAGGATTATTCAATAGCCCCTTTGTGGCATCTGGATTGGAGGAAGCTTTAAACAGCTTGAAACTGAATAAAGCAGCAGGTATCGAAGACATAAGAACAAAACAGATAAAACAGTTTGGTCCTTGAGCTTTGGAATGGCTTCTGCAATTAATGAACAACTGCATAGATGAACTTAAGTTTCCAAAATTGTGGAGATAGGCTAGAGTTGTTGCTTTATTAAAACCCGGCAAAGTCACAGATGACCCAAAAAGCTACCAACCAGTGCTACTCCTTTACCACCTTTATAAGGCACTGGAATGGATGAATTACAACTGTGTTTCCAAATTTATTGATGGAAATTTCATGAATGAGCAAACAGGCTTCATGCTGGGCAGGTCATAGTGTGGTCAAATTCTTAACCTTTCATAAAACATTGAGAATAGCTTTGAAAGAAAGATAATTACAGGAGTGGCTTTCATTTACCTAACAGCAGCATAGGATACTGCTCCGTAAAATCAACAATCTTACCTGAAATAACAAGCTTGTTCATCTATGCAGTGGCAGCTTCCTCCAAAACTGGAGATTCTATGTGACGATGAATGAAAAGGACAGTAGATGGAGGTTGCAGAAGAACGGACTGTCACAAGGAATTGTACTGCTCCAACATTGTATAATATATACACAAATGATCAACCAGTTCCTGACAATACAAAATTTTTCATCTATGCATACTACACAGCAATGGCCATACAAGGATCAAGCTTTGTTGTAATATCTGGAAAACATACTGGAGCACTCAAATAATTAAGATAGCATTACACTATCAACCACTTGATGAGAGAAACCAAAAGGCAGGGGTTAAGCTGGGTTAAATGGCAAGGAAATGGATTACAGCATTATTCAGTTCTGAAATACCTCAGCATCACACATGACAGGGTATTCTCTTTTAAGCAGCACTGCCTGAATACCAAAGCCAAAGTTAGTACATAGAACAACATCATCAGGAAACTCACATACTATAAACGGGGAACTCAACCATTTGTTTTGGCCTTGAACATCTTCACAGCAGAGTATGCTGCTCATGTGTGGAGTACATACACACACAAAATAAGTTGACTTCGCTGTTAATAAAGAAATGCATATAGTGACAGGATATCTCAAACTTACACCAGTTGAGGAAATATACCTTCTTGTTGTTATCACTTCACCTATGGTAAGGAGAGAAGTAGCAGCAGACACTGAGAGAACTAAGCAAGAGAATGGCCCCCAACGTCTTCTGAATGAATATGTGCCTTATGTCCAACAGCTCAGAACCAGGAAGAACTTTATGGCATGAACTAAGATTTTTGAGAGTATGTAATCTTCCAAATTAGAAGACTGCGGAAGAACAACATTAAAAAAAGATTTAGCTGAGGAACAAAACCTCCCCTACATCACTTGGAGGATCCTGAATAGACTGAGGGTTGGAATCCCTAAATGCAAAACCAACATGCTTAAGTGTGGGCTCCTTACAGACAACAACATGCTGTGTGAATGTGGAGAGATACAGAATCCAGCTCATTTACTGGTCTGCTGATCACTGCCAGAAACAGTAGACTTAAGTTTAGCCAGCGGAGGTGGTGGCTGCAACTCGTATCTGAGAATGCATTTTTTTTCTTGAAGCAGGAAAAATGTGATTGACATGAATTTGTTTAAGGTGGATCCCAGCTTGCCATGAAGTGATCCACATGCTGTGACCATGGAGACATCTCCAGTGGCACGTATGAAATGAGACATACAGGATTTGACACCGGGACTGCAATAGACTGCTGCAGCTTGAGGATATGGACAAGGTGCACCTTCACAGCCAGTCCATCTGGCATGGCCCCTTCTGCTTCCATAACTGTTGGGAATCAGTTCCTCCTCTGCTCATTTTGCCATTAGACCCAATATGAAGGTTTCCAGTGGCATTTCCTCCACTGAGGGGACCATCATCCCACCTAAAGGGGCTCATCAACACCGAGTGACTCTCACCCTAATGTCTACTGCTGGCCTCACTTCCATTTTTTTTGCCCAGCACTGTGTTCAGTAGACATTGTCCAATTGTGTCTTTCCTAACTCATCAGAGCAAAGGCTGTTCATGTATAACCAAGCATTTGTAAAATATAATATTTCAGATCTTTCTTCTTCCTAACAGGTACAGACAATAATCTAATCATACTTCTATTTTGAATAATATTAAAATACATGACTTCTGCTATTGCATTATTTCATTAGAAAGAGTTTCATGGACTATAGTGAGAAAAATGTGCAGCTGGTATTTGAATACACAGAAATAATTGTCTACATCATAATGTGTTGTGCGATAAAATGGTGGCACCACTTTGCATTAGACAGGAGGACTCAGTGCTTGAAATCTGTTTTTGCTTTGTTTTATGTTTGCTATGTCCTTGCAGGTTCCTTTTCAGAAGGTTTATATCTTGTTAATGCTTTAAACGTTGTTTCTTTTAGCTTCTTTGTTCTTCCTTCATGCATAGGATTATGTAATCTTTCTTCACAGGGCTTTTGGTATCTCTGAAGAACAACTATTCTTACAATTTTCCAAGGAGAAAATTTGTACCAGTGGTAGGCAAATTGTGACCTCTCCAAGGTGCTGGTATTCTATTCCCATCTGCGAGCTACTGCTAATGGAAGTTGTGATCCATCTTATATACTGTATTTTCTGGTATATAAGACTACTTTTTAACCCTGAAAAATCTGTGCCAAAGTCGGGGGTCGTCTTATAGGACAGGTACTTAACTGCAGCTTGTTTCCCCTTGCTTCATATGTCCGGCGCATATGGTGGGGGGTGCTGCGGCCGAGTCCCTGCTCTGTGCGGGGAGTATGAAGCAAGGGGAAGCAAGCTGCACACATCTTCCTGTACCTCGAGGAGGAGAATGTGAGCGTGGATTGGCTCTCCACCAGAACCTGCCCATTCGACTCGGAGGGCTACGCGTCTTCGGGTTGAGTGAGGGTTAATTTTTATTTGGTGTGCATTGGAAGAGAGGTAGTCTTATATGGCAAGTATATGCCAAACTCTATATTTTAACTGGAAAAGTTGGGGGTCGTCTTATACGCCCAGTCGTCTTATACGCCGGAAAATATGGGTAACTAAAATCAAGGTCCGGTGCTGTATGCTCCTTATACAAATCCACACCCCTGTACCAATCATGCTGAAACTCAGCACATACGTACCTTGGGCTGAAGAGATGGTCACTGTGGGGGTGTCAAGCCCCATGGGGAAGGGTACACCCCTAAATTAATCTGCAAATTAATCTTTCTCCGACAGGAGAAAAAGCAAGGGAAAAAAACCCAAACAGCGGGGATTGTGATGTCATTGCCACAGCTCAACCAATTCTCAGCTGACCAGATCTGGGGCTCCGTGACATCACAGGGCTCTCTCATACAAAGTGACACCCCTGCACCGATTGCACTGGAAACTGCTTACACGCCTTCAACATCTGGGGTGGACGGCGTGGGTAACTGGCAGCCAGCCTTGGGGTCCTTGCCTCTGAAAAGGGGCTGCAATGCCTGCCCCCGGCTGGCAGAAATGACCAGGGGAGGTGACCGCATGCGTAAGAATCCACGCATGCGCCAAAGTCTGCCCGGTGTTCCAGGTGTTGCACAGGCTAGCCGCCAGTACAGACAGCAGCAATTATGGCCATTATGGCTGCCCCTGCCCCAGCAACTACTGTCAGTGGGCGGCCACCATGGCATGGCTCCTCTACACTTCTGAGACACGCCTCGGGGGGAAGGGAGAACCCACAGCCGGGGGATGGGAGGAGGATGGGACTGGCCTACCACCTTCTCCAGGCCTCCACCCCCAAATGGGTTCTATGCCCACCCACCCAAATGGAGCCTCCCTTACACCTGACCCAACCCACTGGAGGAGGGAGGGGCCAGGCTGTGATGGCTACCCATTGACTGTAGTCGCTGGGGAGGCCGGTGGTGGTGGCCAGAGTCAAGCTGAGATGGCACCTCATGGCTGGGCCGAGAGATCGTCCCTGATGACAGCAGACAAAAAGGTAAGGCAGCTGGGGTGGGGGGTGGGCCCTGGTCTCTCCTTGGCCCAGGTAGGGTACCCCCGGGCAATGAGGGGGCCTCTGCTATTTAATACCTATAGGGTCAGAAGTGCCCACCTCTGCTTTAAAGGTATTTATCATAATTATATGTTTTGAAACAAGGTCCTCAACCCTCAGACTTATGCTTCAACTTTAAAGATATCTGCATAATAATTAAGGGCTTGCCTATACTCTAGAAATAAATTAAGACCTGGTTCAGGGATTTTTTTTACGTGAGTTTATTGTCACATTGTCTGTGTTAGTATACATATCATAATTAGAGAAGTTTAAATCTGACTGTAAATTGTGCAGTATATTGACCTAAGGGACTATATGGAATTCAAAAATACTACATTTACAAGTGATTAGGTGCTACAATGGGACTTCAGTGGCTCAAGTAGCTAATATGCTGACTGGAAGGCGGGAGATCAGCAGTTCAATTCCTGAGTGCTGCAGGAGTAAGAAATTGCAAGTAGATAAATAGGGACCACTTCAGTGGGAAGATAAACAGTGATCTATAAGCTCCGGTGTCTAGTCATGCCTGCTACATGACCACAGAAATGTCTGTAGAAGCAGACAGCACTGGCTCTTTGGCTTTGAAACAGAGATGAGCACTGAACCCTAGAGTCAGATATGACTGGCTTTTGAGCAAGGGAAACCTTTAGGTGCTACAATACTTTAGGATTGGAAGGCATAAATATCTTTCTATATACAGATATATAGTGGCATAGCACATAAACATTCCTGTGGTAGTGGCAGATGAACATTTTGTTTTAAACAAGCAGATTGTCTAAGGCTGTGGCTGCAGTGGTGGTGGTGATGTGTCAGCTGAACTTGTTCATTTTTAAGTTTTGTTTTAAGCAATTTCAATTGCAGCACTTGCATAGCTTAATTGCTTATGTGAGGTGTCATTTAAAAAATATTGAAAATATTAACACACACACCCTTCCTGATCCTAGAGTCCGAGCGCCAGGAAGCTTCCATTCCCCTCTGGTATCATTAGCTTCTTCAAACTTCCATCTTGACACCACCTTTAACTCTCATCTGCAGCTCCTTGCTTCGACATTCACTCCTCCTTTCATCCTGACACAGGTGATCACACATGCCAAAATTACAAAATAATCTATGACCAGAATTGTTTAAAATAAAAAATTGCAGCTAGAAAATTTAATTCCTTTCCGAAGCGGGGTGGGGGGTGGGGGGTGGGGAGATGCAATTAGCTGTACATAGTGTAGTTTCTGATCTTTAAGTCATTTCCACCTTTGGAAACTCAACACAAATCAGGAGTAATACAACATCTAGATAACGCTAATTCTTGTATTTGTGGTAGGTGTGAGTAGGCAGAGTACAACCTGCAAACGGCCTTCTATTATATATGGAGCTCTTCCAATATATGTGCATTAGGCTGTATAGTGGCACTGCTGGATCACTGTAAATGCATTTATGTCATTGTTAGTGTGGTGGCATGAAAATGCTGGTTAAACAAGAGAACACCTCCATATCATACCTACTATGAATGTTTTGAACATGCTCAGCAATAGTCTGATAAGAACACCAATAACATTGACAGATAAGATAGTACACTCATTGTACTATGCTTAATATACACAAGGGACTCAAGAGTATACAAACTGTAAGTATGTTGTTGAGTCCAGTGCAAGAAGTACTCTAACAAGCAGGATCGGGTTAAACTCAGTGATTCTTTATTCAGCTCATAACTCGGACTGGGGACTATGTACAGGGGTGGCCTCTATATATACAGTGATTTGACCATTACAAAACAAGATATATTTAGGTGGGCTTTCGGAGGACAAGCAAAGTTCAACATTTCCCACTTGGACATCTATTTGAATTTTGCGCATTTAGAAATGGTGCACATCTGCTTTCCTGTTTTGTCGTGGTTTGTCTTTTAAGCCTGAATTAGGCTTTGGACAAAACAGCTTGTGCAGCTTGTAAAAACAGGTAGCATTCTCCAAAGTAAGGAACCTGCCAAAAGCTCTCTGGCTGGAGAGTCTATGGAGACTGAAAGAGGTAACACAATTAGGTTTCTAATAACATGAGAATGACAGAGTTCAGAAGTTGGAAGTAACAAGTGAACTTGTTACCTTTAGTTAGTATCTTTCTTCCACAATTGTAGTATAATCAATTTACACAATTAACTTACTTAAAGATAATGTCACTCCTTTTCTAATATAACTATAATTACTTTTGTAATTACTGGGTGTGTGGCTTCTTGGCTTAAAATATTTTGTATGATGGGCATGTGTCTTACACATACCTGTCAACCATCCCGATTTGGCCAGGATTACCCCGTAATTCGGCACCGATTTGCGCCATTTCCCGACCCACGCTGCCAAAACCCCGTAATTTGGCAGCGGGGGAAAGGAGGCACTGCGCAGCCCATCTGCGCAGGTCGCATTGCATGCATGCGTAGAAGGGCTCTACACTTCCATAGCTCCCTTCCACGCATCCGCAGGAGGCTACGCCACCTGCGTAGAAGGCTACGCAAGTGGCGTAGCCCTCCACGCGCATGCGTACAACACGAACTGTGCAGACCCGGTTTGCACAGGTCCCGGATTCATCGGAGCCATGGTTGACAGGTATGGTCTTACAGCATTCTGATATTTTAAAATAGATGTATTTAATTTTTCTTCCACCTTTCTCTTTCCACCTTTCTCCCTTGCCTGATCCAAATTTGTAATGATCATAAAGTTGTAGGAACTGAGGTGGTTCATAAAAAGTAAGCATTTTATATAAATGTATTAATCACTAAATAGCTAAGAAGCAAATAGTTTAAAAATAACCAGATCAGGTAGGACTTAGCAATATGTAGAATTTGCCAAAAAGGTTCAAAAGGAACTGAAATACTCCCACCAGCTTATGCTTCAAATAAAAATCCAAAAAGTCTTATGTAAAGGTCAAAAGCTTCATTATATAAAGGACAGATTAAAAAATAGGTACAGAAAACTTTATAAAAACAAAGAGGAACATTCTTCTTTCACCCATTTCCCATTGTTAAAACAAGAAAGGCATAACAAACCATATTTCCTGGACTAGCCAGCTAACACAATAATGTTTGCATTTCTCAACTTTTCTACTCACAAGCTTCTGCAGTCATCTTCCACCAGCTGAAGCACATGATGTTTCTCTCTGGGTATTCTCTTGGTATTCAACATCAAAAAGGCTGCAGAGCAGCTTTTAAACTGATAACTGGGGGAAAGCCGACAGGAGCTGGGCAGCATCCGGTTCGGGAAAGTGTGTACTTGAGTAGTGAGGAGGATGCAAAAATTACTGAGCAGAGCAAGGAGCAAGTCACCAGCACTCTAGCAGAAAGATGCAAGAGGCAGTCGAACAATGCAATTGGACTCAAAAGACTGTATCAGGAAAGCATATATAAATGCTTGTATACAAATGCCAGAAGCCTCTGGAACAAAATAGGGGAGCTGGAATACTTAGCAATAGATAAAAATATTGATATTATTGGTATCACTGAAACCTGGTGGACGGATGATAACCAATGGGATACAGTTATCCCAGGCTACAAACTGTACAGGAAGGATAGGAAGGGGCAAATGGGAGGTGGTGTGGCCTTGTATGTCAAAGAAGTGATAAAATCGTATGAATTGGAATATCTAGGTGATTTGGAGTCACCATTAGAAGCTCTGTGGGTAAGAGTACCAGGCCACAAGGATGGTCTAACAGTAGGCATATACTATCGGCCTCCGACCCAAACTCTTGAGGGAGACTGGCAGTTGGAGAATGTTGTAAAGGAGGCATCCAAGAAGGGAAGCCTGGCTATAATGGGGGACTTCAATTACCCTCACATAGACTGGGTGAACTGTTGTTCAGCACATGATAAAGAGATAAAGTTCCTAGATATGCTAAATGATTGTTCCCTGGGACAGATGGTTGAAGACCCAACTAGAGGTACAAGAATCCTTGACTTGATCCTGAGTAATACTCAGGATCTGGTGCAAGATGTTAATGTGACTGATCCAATAGGGAACAGTGACCACAACTCAATTATGTTTAACTTGATCATAGACCACAAGTCACTGATAAAATCTAACACAGAGACCTTAAATTTTCAAAAAGGAAATTTCCCAAAGATGAGGAAACTAGTAAAAAAGAAGCTGAAAGGGAAAATTGAGAGAGTCCAAACACTCCAAGAGGCATGGAGGCTGTTTACAAAAACAATAACAGAGGCCCAATTGGAATGCATACCCAAAAGGAAAAAGGGCACTGCCAGTTCCAAGAGGACTCCAATGTGGCTTACAGGAGCTGTTCGGGAAGTGAGCAAGAGCAAGAAAAGCTCATTTAGAAGATGGAAGGCTTGTCCGAATGAGGACAGCAGGCAAAAACATAAATTCTGGCAGAACAAATGCAAGACAACTATCAGGAAAGCAAAGCAAGACTTTGAGGAGCGTATAGCTAAAAATACTCAGAGAAATAACAAAGACTTCTTTAAGTACATTAGAGGTAAGAACCCAACTAGGAAGGCCATTGGACCATTAAATGACAATGGAAGGCAAGGGGTTATTAAAGAGGAAACAGAGATTGCAGAGAGACTCAATGAATTCTTTGCTTCAGTATTCACTGAAGAAGACAGAGACCACATGCCCAAAACAGAGCCTATCTTCGTAGGGAGGGAAACCGAAGAATTAAGCCAGATAGAAATAACCAGGGAGGAGGTCCCTGCATGTCTTGTTAAACTAAACACTAACAAATCACCAGGACCAGATGGCATCCATCCACGAGTTCTCAGGGAACTTAAAGATGAAATTGCTGATCTCCTAGCCAAAATATATAATCTTTCCCTCAAATCAGGCTTTGTGCCTGATGACTGGAAGGTAGCGAATGTAACACCAATTTTCAAAAAAGGATCCATTGGTGATCCAGGAAATTACCGACCTGTCAGTTTGACATGTATCCCAGGTAAAGTGATGGAAACCATCCTAAAAGATAGCATTAATAGGCACATAGAAGAGAAGGCGCTGCTAAAGGAGAGCCAACATGGCTTTTACAAGGGCAAATCATGCCTCACTAATCTGTTGGAATTTTTTGAGAGTGTCAACAAGCATGTGGATAAGGGGGATCCAGTTGACATTGTTTTTCTGGACTTTCAGAAGGCTTTTGACAAGGTCCCACACCAAAGGCTCTTGAATAAACTTACCAGTCATGGAATAAAGGGACAAGTCTTGTCCTGGATCAGCAAATGGCTAAGGGACAGGAAACAGAGGGTAGCACTAAATGGACACTTCTCCAAGTGGAGGGAAGTAAAGAGTGGGGTCCCCCAAGGTTCAGTACTGGGACCCCTGCTTTTCAACCTCTTCATAAATGATCTAGAGGTAGGAGTAAAAAGCAAGGTAGCCAAATTTGCTGACGACACTAAATTATACAGGGTAGTGAAAACTGTGAGAGATTGTGAAGAGCTCCAGAGGGATCTCTTGACACTGGGGGAATGGGCAAAACAGTGGCAAATGAGCTTCAACATTAGTAAGTGCAGAGTGATGCATTTTGGGGCAAAGAACCCCAATTACATTTATAAACTGATGGGGTCTGAACTCTGTGCGACAAACCAGGAAAGGGACCTTGGTGTCCTGGTGGACAACTCAATGAAGGTGTCAACCCAGTGTGCCTCAGCAGTGAAAAAAGCAAACTCAATGCTAGGGATCATTAGGAAGGGTATAGAAAATGTCAGCAAGTGTCATTTTGCCTCTTTATAAATCTATGGTGAGGCCCCATCTGGAATACTGTGTACAGTTCTGGTCGCCATACCTCCAGAAGGATATTATGGAGCTGGAAAAAGTGCAGAGGAGGGCAACCAGAATGATTAGGGGACTGGAACACCTTCCTTACCATCTGAGGCTGCAACGGTTGGGCCTCTTCACTCTTGAACGACGACGTCTAAGAGGTGACCTGATTGAAGTTTATAAAATCATGCACGGTGTGGACAAAGTAGATAAGGAAAAACTGTGTTCCCTATTGCATAACACTAGAACTAGGGGACACTCCATGAAACTTTTGGGTACTAGTTCTCAAACAAATAAGAGAAATTACTTTTTCACCCAGAGGATTACTGGTCTATGGAACTCCCTGCCAGAAGAAGTGGTGACAGCTGTCAGTCTTGACAGCTTTAAGAAAGGATTAGACAAGTTCATGGAGGACAAGGGTATCAATGGCTATAATTATGGATACTTAAGGACAACCTCCGGGTTGGAGAGATAGGCAGGATATCTCTCAATGCCATTTCCAGGGAATCCTAAGCAGGTGAAGGCATCTGCTTGGGAATACCCTGAAGGAAATGGTGAGCCACTGTGTGAGACAGAATGCTGGACTGGATGGGCTGTGGCCTGTTCCAGCAAGGCTGTTCTTATGTTCTTATTCTAAGATAAACAAAAATCCATCTTTCATCCTTTGTCCCACCTTTTCCCTCTCTTATCCATAAGATTGCAACATCAATCATCTTCCCTTCCATTCTTATGTTCCTATGTTATTCAGACTAGATCCAGTAGGACAAGAATCTGCACCTGAGCTCCAAGGCCAATTCCCAAACCTCTGGTTTCTCCAAGAATACACCTCCTTTCAGGAAGAAAAGTGAATGAACAGAATCCATTTTGAATCACAAAATCAATGCTCCATTTCAATTTCATTACAAATGGTAATTCTCAATCCTTTCAACTGAAAATACTTATTTAAAAAAAGCAAAATTTCAGCCTTGAGTGGGTGCTTACATCATTATTACTGCAGTGAGGAACAATGTTTCTATACATTTTTTAAAATAGTCATTCTACAAAGTAACAACAGAAAAAAAAGATATCCTTTTAGTCACAATGAAGGAGAATGCACTTTTATTGAATACCTTTTAATTTATCTTTTAATTTTCAATTTCAACTGCAGACAATTTGCTTATGGTTTTTCCCTTTCCAAAAAGAAAAAGTTGTATAGCTTTTATAGTGAAAATGGCATACAAACGATGATAAGAATATGACAGAAATCCAATTTAAGAAGTTTCTCTGATCGGCAATTTTAAATGAATCATAGAGAGTTTTGGATACATACAGCATAAGATTATATTGTTTCAATGGGAAAACATTTTATCTGCAGGGGAAGAACAGTGCAAGGATCATCTTGTCTTCACAGGTGCATCAATCTGTTTTCTGAAATTGTAGCTGTTAAGATTATTTTCTCATTATCTGCATCTTTTTTGTGATGTCCCATTATTATTTTTTCTACAGGAATCATATTGACATCTAGGAATATTTTTCCTCCCCCCCCCCCCCAAACTACGTGGATTTTTTTTAAGAGAGCAAGATATGCAATAACCAGTTATCTCTAACAAAACTGCTAAACTAATAACATAACCTAAGTACAGCTCAGTAACTTAGTATAATTGAGTGCACAGACAAAGGTTGGGAGGTCGATTCCCTGGCTGTGCCTCCCAGGAGCAGAACCAGCCTTGGACATGTTGCACACTCCTGGAGAAGAAGGGAATGGTAAACCACTTCTGAATCCTCTATATCTAGAAGTCACTGGAAAGGTAAAGGTAAAGGTTGCCCTTGCTTCAAAGCCAGTCATATCCAACTTTAGGGTTCAATGCTCATCTCTTTTTATAGCCAAAGAGCCAGCACTGTCTGCATCTGTAGATGTTTCCATGGACACGTGGCATACATGCCTCAACTCCGGAGTGCACAGAACACTGTTTACCTTCCCACCAAAGTGGTAGCTATTTATCTACTTCCAATTTCTTGCTTTCAAACAGCTAGGTTGTCAGGAGAGTCACTGGAAAGGGTCACTGTAAATCAGAGTTGACTTGATGGCAGGCAATTATTATTATGAACATATTGTGGGACATAGAGTACAGTGAAAAAGGTACGCAGTTACCAGTTTTTCTCCACCTAGGTACCATGGAAGATCTGATGTTAGCTGCCCCAAATGCTCTCAAAGATCTTTATAAGTGGATAAAAATAAACTGATATATTAATAGTATGGTGCCAGAGACTTTGACATTAAAATAGATTGTGAAATATTCAAAATAAATATATTTCAATGGATTCTGGCCAAAACAACACAAACACACCAATTCTGATTAACTTAGGGCAGCCAATTGGCAAGATAATTGCCTGCTGGCTTGTATAAGAACTTTCTCTTCCTCCTTTGTATAGTGGATGGGATGGGTGGGTGGGACATGGGGTTTTTTAAAGGGGGTGGGTTGGGGGGGGTTTTATAATTATTTTTTATAATTGTTTTTATGTCTTTTGTGAATTGTTGTGATGCCGCCCTGAGTCGGGTTCTGCCTGAGCGGGTGGCATATACAAATTTGACTAATAAATAAAAATAAAATAAATAATTAGATATAAAATAAAGCTTGAAATATTAGTTTCATAATAATTATGTCTAGTTCCAGAACCAAAATTAATTCTCACTGGAATTACTTTTTTCAAATTTTCAACGTTCCTGTTTATTGTAAGTTACTGCATATTTTATGGTTTCATTTATTAAAAAAAATCTGAAAGGTACCAGAGACTGGCATGTGGGGGTAAAATACATTTTTCTTCTGTGTTCGTTTTGTCAATAGCAGTACAATAAGAAAAAAGAATATCAGACATAGCTTAAGCCCATACTGGAATTATATATACACTTATTTTGCCATTTTGTAAGAATATTTCCCTGTTACTGCAATAAAAACTAAGCATTTAGAGCTGTGGTTTCAAATGTGGGGCAGACGCCCCACAGGGGGATTTCAATTCCAAGAAGCTTAAGTCAGTATACTGGCTGATCAGTGCTCTGGAGAATTGACTTAGGCTTCAGGGAATTGAAGTCCCAAAATCAAAGGTTGGGAAACACTGATTTAGAGTGTCATCACAAAAAGAGTTAAATAATCTTCTTTAATTTATAGTATAATACAGTGGAACCCCACTTTACAGATAGCTCGCTTAATGGAAAATTATCTATACAGAAGGATATCTTGAGAAAATGGTGCCCTGCTTACCAGGGGAAAAATCACTATATGGAAAGTTTTTGGGGTGTTCTGATGCTTCACATGGTGGTGGGAGGGTGTTTAGAACATTTTCATTCTGTTTTTGAAAATTTCCATTTCATTTTGGAACCTCCAGAAGCATTCCCCGCAACCAGGAAGTGCTGAAAGTTCCCCAACTGTTGGAAAATAATTTTATATTAGTTATTATAGTATATTAGTTTGGTGGTAACTGCTTTTAAGTTTCTATACTCTTCTGAAATGGGACTGCTGAACTCACATGGTTCAGTATAATATTAAGATTCCTTTCTTAATGGCTGCCTGGTGGAAGATGGTACAATCATTTCCTTGAAGCTCTCTATCTAATCTTCTGGCCTTCCGAAAGAGCCTGTTTGTGTAAACCAGACACCATTAGAAGCCTGGGTGACATGTTGTTTGTGAAAGGTTAGGTCAAGCAGACTCAGACACTCTTGCGTCACATAATAAAGTGTATACCTCTTATGCCTATGCTTATCTTATGCCTTTACCTATGCCCCAAAAGATTGATCATTATGTCTCTTTGCTATTGCAAGATCTGTAGTTTGTAAAAACCACGTGATTGCCTTAAGCACATAGAGGTTTAGGAATTTTAGGAATAAATACGGACAGGGATCCTTTGTTGGATGTCTTGCCTCCTTGCACCCACATCCTGGTGTCCATTACTACACCCCGACTTTTTTGAAAATAATCTTCCTCAGGATGTGCTATATGAAAATCAATAAACCATAATTATGAATGTACATTCATAATTATTATTATTATTATTTTGATTATCAATCATGTTTGTATATCCAAATAAGTATATTTTATTATTATTAATATTTATTAATATATAACCACTTATTATGGTTTATTGATTTCCATGTAGCACATCCTGAGGAAGATTATTTTCGGAAAAGCTTGATAAATCTGGAACAGGTTTGATATGGTTTGGATTACAGTAAAGATGAATACATTATTTTGAAAAAAAAGAAAAAAGATTTGGTTTGGATTACAGTAAAGATGGATACATTATTTTGAATCCGTACTTGAGATGCATGTTTGGGAAGATCAATAATTAAACAGGGCATTTATCCCACTCTTCAAGCATATTTGCAACAGTTTGTCCACTTTTCATTCTGGCATCCACACACAAACAACTCACCGAAAAGCACCACTTTTTGAGATCTTTTGAGGTATTGTCTTTTATCCCATTCCTGATATATGTGGATAATGAAAATGGGATAATTGAGAACAAACCAAAGCTATGTCTGTTGTAAACTTCCACTGTCATTCACCAGATTATCACCTGCTGCTCAGCGTCAGAAAATCAAACCTTTCCCTGATTGTCTGAGGATGGTCAGTGGAAGTGTAGATAATCAACGCAGAACAACAGGAATCATCTCGAAAAACTAACCACTGATTTTGAATACAGCTGTCACGGAATGCTATTTAAGAAAAGTAAAGCAGCAGGCTAGATGATACAGGATGCTTAGAACCACAGAGTGGAGGAAGGGGAGGGACAGGAAAGGGGGGAGGAGAAATACAGTGTTGCAAGGAACAATACTGCATAGGGACATGGAATGTGAGATCAATGAACCAAGGTAAACTGGAAGTGGTAAAAAATGAGATGGAAAGAATAAGCATTGACATCTGGGGCATCAGTGGGCTAAAATGGACAGGGATGGGTGAATTCAGCTCTGGAAACCATCATATCTACTATTGTGGACAAGAAAACCTTAGAAGAAATGGAGTAGCCATAATTGTCAAAAAAAAAAAAGAGTGAGAAAAGCAGTAATGGGATACAATCTCAAAAATGACAAAATGATGTCAGTCAGAATTCAAAGCAAACCTTTCAATGTCACTGTGAACCAAATATATGTACCAACCACTATGTGCAGATGAAGCCACAGTGGATCAGTTCTATGAGGACCTAGAACACCTCATAGAACAGACACCAAGAAATGATGTCCAAATTATATTAGGAGACTGGAATGCCAAAGTAGGAAATCAAAAAGTGGAGGGAATAACAGGCAAGTTTGGTCTTGGAGTACAGAATGAAGCAGGACAAAGATTGATAGAGTTCTGCCAAGAGAACACACTGGTCATAGCAAACACTCTATTCCAGCAACACAAGAGGTGACTTTACACATGGACATCACCAGATGGCCAACACCGAAACCAAATTGACTACATACTCTGCAGCCAAAGATGCAGAACCTCCATACAGTCAGCAAAAACAAGACCTGGAGCAGACTGTGGCTCAGATCACAGGCTTAGACTAAAGAAAATAGGGAAAACAAGGAGACCAGACAGATATCACCTAGAGAGTATCCCTAAAGAATACACGGTGGAGGTGATGAACAGATATAATGGCCTAGACTCTATAGGCAGAGTGCCAGAAGAATTATGGACAGAGATGAGGGACATCATGCAGGAAGCAGCAAAGAAAACCATACCAAAAGAAAAGAAGCATAAGAAAGCAAAGTGGTCTAATGAGGCTCTTAAAATAGTAGAGGAAAGAAGAAATGCAAAAGTCAAAAGAGAAAGGAAAAAATACAATCATTTGAATACAGAATTTCAAAGAAAAGCAAGGAGAGATAAGGAAAACTTCCTAAAAGAACAGTGCAAAGAAATGGAGAAAAACAACAAAAGAGGCAGAACTAGAGATCTTTTCCAAAAAAAATCAGGGAAATCAAGGGAACATTTAACGCAATAATGACCATGATAAGGGACAAAGACGGAAAAGAGCAAGCTGATGCAGAAGAGATTAAGAAAAGATGGAAAGAGTACACAGAGGAACTCTACAAAAAGGACCTCAACACTCCTGATAATCACTATGATGGAAAAATTGAACTTGAGCCAGACATCCTGGAGAGAGAAGTGATAAAGGCCCTAAAGAGCACTGCAAACAACAGTGGAGATGATGTTATCCTAGTGGAATTTTTCAAAGCTCTAAAATGTGATGGCGTCAAATTACTGCATTCATTATGCCAGCAGATTTGGAAAACAAAACAGTGGCCACAGGATTGGAAATGATCAGTATACGTCCCAATCCCAAAAAAGGGCAATGCCAAAGAATGCTCAAATTACCGAACAATTGCACTCATCCTACATGCCAGCAAGGTGATGCTCAAGATAATACAGGATAGACTTCAGCAGCATGTGGAGAGAGAATTACCAGAGGTGCAGGCTGGTTTCAGAAGAGGCAGGGGGACTAGAGACCACATTGCCAACATACGTTGGATTATGGAGAAAACAAAGTAATACCAGAAACAAGTTTACTTTTGTTTTATTGACTACACTAAGGCATTTGACTGTGTGGACCACAACAAGATGTGGCAAGTAATTAAAGAGATGGGAATACCAGAGCACCTCATATACCTCCTGAGAAATCTGTACATGAACCAAGAAGCAACAGTTAGGACAGAACACGGAATGACAGTGTGGTTTAATAGGAAAAAGAGTAAGACAAGGCTGCATTTTGTCACCCTGCTTATTCAACTTATACACAGAGCACATAATGCGCAATGCAGGGATGGAGGAATCAAAATATCAGATTAAAATTGCTGGGAGAAACATCAACAATCTGAGATATGTAGATGACACCACCCTAATGGCAGAAAGTGAGGAAGACCTAAAAAAATCTCTTGATTGGGCTGAAGGAGGAGAGTACAAAAGCTGGCTTGAGACTCAATATCAAGAAAACCAAGATAATGCAAGCGCGGCGCCAAAATGGCCGCCGTGCTCTTTGCGGGCCCCCCCACCGGACAAAGGCATCCGGGTAGTTAGGGGGCGTGGCCAGCTCCCTTATAAAAGGGGTGGCCACGAGGCAGCCATGCTGCCATTTTGCGAAGCGACGGAGCGGAGAAGTTTTTCCCCTCTTACCTCCGTCGCTTTTACCCTTTACCGGGAAGCCTCTTGGCTGCTGATTTTTCTCCTTTTCGGCTTCCCATCGGTTAGCTGCGATGCCCTCGAAGAAGAAGGCGGCTGCGAGCACGGCTCGGGCAGTACGGAGGCGCAATCCGGGTCGGAGGACCGCGGTTGCGCCTCCCCAGCAGCCTCCTCTACCTGAACCCACCGGGACCGGTGGGATGGGGTTAATTCCCCCTTGGCCGGAGGCCGGGGGCCCGCGCATGGGCCCAGTAGGGGCCGCGGCCCTCGGCCCACAAGCGGTGGCCACTGCTTCTGGCGAGCCCTGCCAGAGGCTTTGGCTTCTGTACATGACTCCCACGCGCCCCGTGCCCGGGGAGAGATACCATTGTGGACATGCGGTCCAGCGAGCGGCCCCAGCACAGGTACCCCGCCAGGTGGCGGGGCAGTGGGTTCCAGCCTGCCTGCTGTGCTGGACTTTCTCATCCAATGGTTCCTGCAATAGGAAGAATTGCAAGTACAGGCATGAGTGTCCCTCCTGTGCTGGCCCCCATGCGGCCTCTGCCTGTCCCAGGCCTGGAGGGATGCGGGGCAGAGGGAGGGGCGGACAGGGGGCTGGCAAGACTGCCGCAGATGGAGCTGGTTCACCGAAAGGCTCCCTGCCCAATTGATGTGGACATGTTGGAGCGTTGGCTCGCATTGTACCCGAGGGGGGAGGATGCGGATTACCTCCTTCAGGGTTTTAGACAGGGGTTCCGTATCCCTTTCATGGGTGATAGGTCCCCTCAGGATGCCCCCAACCTTTTGTCCCTTAGGGGGAGGGAGGAGGTGGCTGCTGCCAGCATTAATAAGGAGGTTGATGCGGGCAGGGTCGCTGGACCTTTCCCTTCACCCCCGTTTTCCAATCTTAAGGTATCGCCCTTGGGCTTGGTGCCCAAAAAGTCACCGGGCGAGTTTCGCCTTATTCATCACTTGTCCTACCCAGCCGGCCGATCGGTCAATGATGCTATCCCTGATGACCATTGCTCAGTCAGGTATACATCTTTTGACCATGCGCTGCGCATGGTGCGCTCATGTGGCCCGGTTGCGCTGTTGGCTAAGTGCGACATTAAGTCGGCGTTTCGCCTCTTGCCGGTGCACCCGGGCGACTTTGAATTGCTGGGTTTCAAGTTCCGGGGTGAATATTATTTTGATAAGGCCATGCCTTTTGGATGTTTCATATCATGCTCGGCTTTCGAGCGTTTCAGCACCTTCCTAGAGTGGGCTTTCGTCCGCAGGTCAGGGTCCCGATCTGTAGCCCATTACCTGGATGACTTTTTATTCGGGGGTGAACGGGGCTGGGACACGTGTACACGTCTCCTCAACACATTTCAGACGCTAATGGAGGAACTCGGTGTCCCTTTAGCGCCCAAAAATACCGAGGGCCCATCTACCCAGCTAGTCTTCCTGGGGGTGGAGATTGACACGGTAGCGCAGGCTTCTAGGTTACCGCGGGATAAGGTGTCAAGGATAGTGGCCCTTATCTCGGACTTGCTGGCCAAGCGCAAGGCATCATTGAAGGAACTGCAGGTGCTACATGGTCACCTCAATTTCGCTTGCAGGGTTGTCGCACCGGGCAGGGCATTTGCTCGGCGCTTGTGCGACGCCATGGCAGGATTATCCAGGCCCCACCATAGGGTTAGGCTTACCCGGGGTATCAGGGCAGACATGCTTGTCTGGCTCCAGTTCCTGAGGGGGTTCAATGGGGTGTCATTTTGGAGGTCTGACCTCCTGGCTTCCCCTCGCTTTCAGATTCAGTCCGATGCCTCTGGATCCCTGGGTTATGGGATGTACTTCAATGGGAAGTGGGCCTATGGTGGGTGGCCACCGGCCTGGGCAGGCACGGGTCGCCTGTGTGATCTCACGTATCTGGAATTTTTCCCTATCCTGGGTGCTTTGATGCTATGGGGCGAGGAGTGGGCCAACTTGGTTGTACATTTCTGGTGTGACAATGCGGCCGTTGTTCACATTGTCAATTCACAGACTTCCAAATCGCCCAGGGTCATGGACCTAGTGCGCCAGTTTGTGTTGCGCAGCCTGCGCCTCAACGTCCTCTTCAGGGCCAGGCATGTCCCGGGGGTCAATAATGATATTGCTGACGCTTTGTCCCGCCTGCAGATCTCCCGGTTCCGTGCCTTGGCCCCGGATGCGGAGGAATTTCCCTCGCCACTCCCGGACGAGATATGGACCATTGGCAAGTAGAGGTGAACCGGGCGATTGGCTGTCACTAGCGCCACGCACGCGTAAGGCGTATCACCACGCATTTAATTCTTTCAGAGCATTCTGTACACAATTCCGGCTGCCAGGAACCTGGCCGATCCCGGTAACCCATGTACTGCGGTTCATGGTTTACCTGCATGCCCAGGGCCTTGCACCTCACACCATAGCATCTAGGCTGTCAGCGTTGGCTTTTATGGCCAAGGTGGGTGGTCATGTGGACAGTACCACTGACTTCCGTGTGAGACATGTTTTGGAGGGGTGGGTGCGGGAGCGTGGGCGTTGCCCGGACGACCGCCACCCGATTTCCCCAGGGGTTCTTACCCAATTGGCCCGGGGCTGGCATGGCCTCTGTTTTGATAGATATGAGGCAGACCTATTTCATGCAGCCACAACGGTGGCATTTTTTGGAGCGCTCCGCATCAGCGAGCTTGTGATGCTGTCTAAGGCGGATGCAAGTCGTAGGGCACTGGAACTCAAAGATGTATAAGTTGCCAAAGACTGGGCTCAGTTGAGGATACGCTCCTCTAAGACAGATCAGCATGGCGTAGGCAGTGGTGTAAGACTGCTACGGTGTTCTTTGGCAGACATCTGTCCGGTTGGTGCCCTACAGGAGTTTCTTGCACTGCGTGGCACGCACCATGGCCTGTTTTTCTGTCACCAAGATGGGTCTCCCCTTACTAAATTTCAATTTTGGAAGGTGACAGGCAAAGCGCTGGCCAGTGTCGGCCTCCCGGGGGCCCGTTATGGCACCCATTCCTTCAGGATAGGGGCGGCGTCCACTGCAGCTGCTTTTGGGTACTCTGGGGCTGACATACGCAGCATGGGAAGGTGGGGTTCGCAATGTTTTCAGTTTTATGTGCGCCCACTTCCGCCGTGAGTACCAGTTAAGTCACCGTACCTTTCTCTTCCTCGTTTTCCTTACAGACCCTGGGTGTCGTATTACACCGGTGACAGTATGGCTGGTGGGCACAGGGCAGCACGTTACGCTGCGGCGACAGAGTGGGGACCCCGACTGGGACTGGGTGCATACGCAAGTCTCACATGGCATGGTAAGCCCGGGATGTTATGGCGGGAGCTGTTGCCCTTCCTTTTTTCAGGCCAGAATGCTGACCCGCCTGACATTCTGATCATACACCTTGGGGGCAATGATTTGGGCCAGGTCACCGGCTTATCGCTGAAGCATGCGATTTGTGGCGACCTTGCCTACTTGCATTACGTATGGCCCGCCACAACCCTTGTTTGGTCGGACATGGTTCCGCGCCATGCGTATAGAGGAGGTTTTGACCTCCTGGCCCTTGACCGCGCTAGACACATGGTAAATAGGGTGGTGGCGCGGTTCCTTGTTGACAGGGCTTGGGGGCGGGTCAGTCGTCACCCCGCCATTAGTCTACAAAATTATGACCTTTATGCAGGGGATGGGGTCCATCTGTCGCGAGGAGGTATGGACCTCCTGTTGGGTGATTGGCGAGCAGGCCTGTTGACCGAGCTGACGGTCTGGGGGGGCGTCGGGCCTTCTTTGAAGCCCCTCCGTGTGGCGGGTAGCACTGGTAAGGTAAACATTTATGACCCACAGGTATCCGGCAGGTTCGCAATTGACTGGACAACACTAGACAGGCATAAGTTGGTTAAACGTTGTCCGGTCAACGACGAACTAGGCGACGGGGTGATGGCTACAGCTAGACAGCAAGCATCACCCTGTGATTTTACGGATACGCGTCAGAGGGTGGGGTCATTAGTTAGATATTGACTACGGTCAACAATTTGTTTGTTGTCAACAAACAAATTGATACAAATACATACATTGTAACAATTGTCGTTGGCAATTTTGGGTGGTACCTTACCAGTGTTACTTCGGCCTGCTTGCCTTAAGAATTATGATTGGTCAATTACCAATAGAAATTTATAATTCGGACTAGGGCATGAATCAATAAATGTGGCCCAATGCCGTTATCCACTTTCATCAGTGTCTGAGTCCTTTATTGGGGGGTGCGCCTGCAATGGCAACAGGTCCGATCAGTTCATGGAAAATAGATGGGGAAGAAGTAGAAGCAGTGACAGATTTTACATTCTTAGGATCAAAGATCACTGAAGATGGGGATTGCAGCCATGAAATAGAAAGGTGACTGATTCTTGGGAGACAAGCCATGAGAAACCTGGGGAACATAGTGAAAAGCAGAGACATCACATTGCAAACAAAAATTAGAATAGTCAAAGCAATGGTATTCCCAGTGGTAATGTACGGATGCGAGAGTTGGACAATTAGGAAAGCTGAACGTAGAAGAATAGATGCCTTTGAGATGTGGTGCTGGATGAGAGTTTTGAGAGTCCCCTGGACAGCGAGGAGAACAAATAGCTCAATATTAGAAGATATTAGCCCTGAGTGCTCCTTAGATGGACAAATAACAAAGATGAAGTTGAAGTATTTTGGACATCAAATGAGAAGAGAGGATGCACTTGATGCTGGGGAAGGTGGAGGGCAAAAGAAGAAGGGGACGGCCCAAGATGAGATGGCTAGATGGTATTGTAGAATCAATGGGCACGGGGCTGTGTGGACTAAGGAGGATGGTGGAGGACAGGGGTGCCTGGAGAGCGATGGTCCATGGGGTCGCAAAGAGTCAGAATCGACTGTGCAACTGAACAACAACAACAACCACTACTCCGAGAGCTGCACTGGTTGCCAGTTTGCCTCCGGGTGCAATTCAAGGTGCTGGTTTTGACTTTTGAAGCCCTATATGGCAGTGGGCCAGTTTACCTAAGTGACCGCATCGTCCCAAGAGTGTCTGCCCATCCAACCAGAGCAGACTGAAGGGGCTCCTTTGTTGTGCCTTCAGCTAGAGGGGCTCGCCTCTCTGGCACATGGAGGAGGGCCTTCTCCGTGTCCGCTTCAAGTTGAAGTACTTTGGACTTCAAATGAGAAGGGAGTATTCAGTTGAGAAGGAAAGGTGGAGGGCAAAAGAAGAAGGGGGAGGCCAAGGATGAGATGGCTGGATGGTATTATAGACACAGTGGGCACAGAACTGGGAATGTGGAGGACAGAGGCACCTGGAGAACAATGGTCGATAGGGTCGCAAAGGATCGGAATCGACTGAACAACAACAACAAAGCAGCAGAAGTAAGAAAATTGGCTGTTAAACAGATGCAAACAAAATCTTGATATAAATTATAAAATTTCTTGGGGTAATGAGTTTTGTACATCCTGTATCAGCTCTTCAATCTCAACACCCCCTATCATAAAAAAAAATTCATTACCCTTGCAGTGGGACATGAGAACAAGGATAGAAACATTACAAATATTTTAATCCCTTTCCCACTATGAGATTTAAAGGAGATTGTGCAGCTAGTAAGAGAAACTAGATTGAGGAAAGGGCATAGAAGTTACATGGCAGTTCTATATCTGGATATACTATTCTAATTGAAACCAAATCACCCTGTAACAAGCCCCTATGTACAGAAGATGAATTTGGAGACTGTCTGCTATTCACAGGTGAAGGATCTCTCCATATAACCCAGGATCCAGGAGAGAGCCTCTAGGAATAGTGTAGGGTATCCTTTGCTGACACACTCCATGTGGAAAAACAAAAACAAAGAAACTGCAATTATTTTTTCTATCTGTGGCAAACATTTAGTAATGACTGAATAAAATTTATTTTGGGGGGACACTATTAAGAAATAATTTTCAGTCTCCTTTTAGTTCTATAATATTAATCTTTAATTTAAGCAGCAGCACATTTGCAGGATACCACATAGAAATTGGTCTGATTAATTTATGCTCAATCAGTTTAAAAGGGAATTACACCAAACTGACCATTTCTCCTATGGGATCAAATTGTCTGTCCCTCCCCACCTTATGGTTTGTGTGCTTTTTAAAGAAAGGGAATTAGCAAGTGTCTTCCACTGCTGTGGTTTCAGTGTAATTGCTAATGCCTGTTGTTGGCAGAAAAAGAAAAAAAAACCTTTCGCGGTGCTTGTACATACAAAAGAACTAATAAATTTTGAAATCAAGCACACAGAGTTTCAAAGAAAGCTTCTGAATTTTAAATATAACAGCCAAGCTATTTAAATATGTAACTTGTAGGTATAGTTGTCTTACTCATGAGTATGTGAAGCATGCGTGTAGGGGAGTTTAATAGTCACACTGCTATCGTCTCTCTCTCTGGATCACCATGTGTGCACTATATATGCCTTTTTTTAGCAATACTGTACAAATTGGCCTAGATATGAATCTGTTGTGTTCTATGACTGTACCTTTTACAATGTACCCATTCACGTGTATCCAATGTAACCATGCTTGTGTAACATTATAACCAGCAGCTGCTTAACTGTAGCCCTTGCAATAGGACGCGAGCTAATGACCACCTGGTGGCAATAGCGAGCGTTCAAGCTCTCCTGGCCCAGACTCACCAGCAAACAACAGCGCGGGAAGATTCCCGCCATCACCTACACCTGGACAAGAAGGGCGTGACCGTTCGTGACGTCACGCGGACAGTAACCAATAGACTGTCGAGGAGCCACATTCAAATGTATAGCCACTGTATATATTGAGCTACCCATCCGCCATTACCTCATGTTCCCCTGGATCATCATGCAATAAACCTGTGTTAAGCCAACCTTTCGGCTGTTCATTGTCTTTGGTCCCATACACTAAAGAATCACAGTGAGAAAAACAACAAAAGTACCAATCTTCCAATACTTGGTCTGTTCTAGCATCTCTTTCCTCTGTTTTACATCACTGAAACCTAACCTTGGGGATTCATATGTTTTTGGACTAAAGCTCACCAAAATCTTGGCCAGCATAGATAATAAATGAGTGATTCTCAGAAGTCTGGTGACTCACCTCTGGATCGGTATAATAGCTGCATTCACTTCCATGATCATCAGCTCTTAGATTTTTTATTTATTTATTTTTGAAAAAGTAATCTTGTGTCTTTATAGTGTCCACACACACACACACACACACACACACATGCATGCACACACACACACACAGACATGCACACACACACACACACACACGTGTGTGTGTTTGTGCATGCGTGCGTGCGTGCGTGCGTGTGTGTGTGTGTGTGTGTGTGTGTCAATCTCAATAGTGATGAAGACAGCATTTGGGGGTATACATTTTCTTCATTCATGCCCTAGAGTGTTTTTTCCCCAAGTAATTAAATTATACAGTGAACCCCTGCTTTAAGGAATTAATCCGTTATGTGGGGTTTTCCTTATAGCAATTTTTATTATTTATTCATTTATTTACATAATTTCTACCCCACCTTCCTCATCCTTGGATGACCCAAAGTGGCTTACATAAAGGTTAAAAAGACATACAAGTTTAAAACAACAACACCCCCATACCCTCCCTAGCCCCTTAGAAATAAGAAAAAACACAACAGGATAAAAAACTATTAACACTTAAAAATAGAAGATAATAGAATAAAATTACAAAGATTTTAAAAAGTTAAAAAGGGAGAGGGGAGAAAGGGAGAAAGGGAGGGATAAAAAACGGACAGGAATGATTCAGACAGGCCATCATACCAGCCAGTGGGACTGGGTCGTCACAGCTGTCAGGCCCCTCACCCGCTGGCACAGCCAGGTCTTAAGCGCCTTCCTCAATTTTTCCTTAAAATGAAGTGCGGTTTCCCATAGGAATGCATTTAAAACCAAATCTTGTATTCCAGAGCTCAGAATTTTTTTTTTAAAAAAAGTCTTTTATCCATTCAAAACTCTATATAAACACAGCAAAAAAAATCAAGGTGCACTTTATAATGAGTTGTGAACAGAAAAATGATTTCTTTGGTTTATTTCTGAACTTGGGAACATTAAATTGGTTTTCAATGCATTTCTATGGGAAACCACACTTTGCACACTCTAGTGACCAGCTCTGGTAATGACCCACCAGTCAGCTATTTACCCATCACCACCCTGCCACATCTAAGTTGCCAAAAAGCAGCAGAAAGACATTTGGAGTTTTGCATTTGGTTGGACTTCAATTCCCAGAAGTTCAGGTGCCCCCGGAAGCTCTGCCCACAACTGGAAGTTGCCCAGGCACAGCGAGGACATGAGGGAGGATTCAAAAAAATGGAGTGAACATTCGAAGCTGGTGAAAAAAATGGTATGAATGTGTCCACTGCCACACACCAAGCAATGGGAACAACCACAGCTGAGTCCACTGTCAGAAAACCCCCAGAAAACCTGTCCATATAGTGATCCATCACAGAATTCTCCACAGTGGATTGAGTTTTCATATGTGTTCTAGTCATACCTGTCAACCCGTGGCTCTGGAAAAACGGGACCTGCGCACATCGCTTGTGCACAGGTCGCGTTCCATGCATGCGTGGAAAGGTTTTACCCCTTCCACGCATGTGCGGAAGTGCTATGCCGCTTGCGCAGCCCTTACGCAAGCGACGTAGTGCTTTCGCGCATGTGTGGAAGGGGTAAAACCCTTCCGTGCATGTGCGGAAAGCGTTTCCCCCGCTGCCAAATTATGGGGTTTTGTCAGCCGGGGCCAGGTTATGACGTCAATCGACGTCAATTTACGGGGTAATCCCGGCCAAATCAGGAAGGTTGACAGGTATGGTTCTAGTATGCAGGGGAGAAAGAAAAAGTAGTGCAGGAAAAATTGCATAAATGTAATCCTCCCTCACAGCAATCCCATTGGTCTCCAGAATAAACTATGGATTACTTGAGCAAATATGTATTTTGAGACACTCTGGAAATGTTACATGGAGTGCTCTCTGGTGATTTAGCAAAAGCTTCCAACGTGGGTGGGCATTTTTCAACATTTGTACTCAGAGAACTAAAAATCAGAACTTGGAAATATTACCTTTAGGCCTATAGTTCCCAGAATGCCTGTGTTTATGCTTTTTGGGGAGGGTTCTGGGAATTAGTTCCAAAAGTTAAAATTCCCAAGCTCTGAAATTGCTTAATAGGCACATGCTTAATTAATATGTAGAAATACATTAACAACCACTTTAATGAAAAAACCCTCCTCTTTAATCTAGAGCACAATATCCATGACTGGAAACTAGATGAGCTTCCATTCCCCTACTAACTCCTTCTTTCCTCTGAAGCTTGCTGCCTGTCATTCCTGAGAGTGCGAGAGACTTTGGGAGAGAGGAGATACAAAATAATTTGAGCTTTCACCCTATTTTTGTACTCAGTGATGTTGCTGTGCAGAGAGTCCCAATATCTCTATAATGTATTGTTGTCTTTGTATGTGAAAAATGATGTGTGTGTGTGTGTGTGTGTGTGAGGCGTGTTTGAGGATGTAACATGTGAAGCTGTCTTTGTAGTGGGTGGAATTGGTTTATGTTTTACAGTTAAGAACTCTTGTCAGTAGTGTACATAAATCACAAGCCCTGGCTTATGTGTGTGTGTGTGGGGGGTGTCTTTGTTTTAGTTCTGGATGGATATGACTCTTCCTAACTCACAGGAACTTTTCTATTCATTTATGTGAACAACAAAGATTATGTATTTGCCTCCTGAGGTTTAAGGCTGTGGATGTTACAAATTACTCTAGTAGATCTCTCTGATCTTCTGTGTTCTCTATTCAAAGTAAGAAATTGTCTGTTTAATCCCTGCAGGTTGAATCTCTGCAGCCCAACTGCACTTTAGAAGAGAGATAAGATCACAGAAGCATTCATCCACATACTGATGCTTCTTGTCTGTTGTTCCTTTGGGTCTCACTGAATCCCAGGGCATGCCTTTTCATATAGACTAGAATTTGATTACTGCTCTATGACTACCAGCTTAATCTCTCAATACAGGCAATTGTCTGGAAGATGTATTGATGGCCTGTTATTTAAAGGAAGTACTCTTACACATGTTTTGAAGTGAATTCCATTTATTTCAGTGGAATCTCCATGTGATATGAAGGGGGATTTCTATGGGATGGAAAATCATGGAATAAGAATAAGGAGGTAAAATAATACTTCTGGAATTCAAGACGACAGTTCTGAACTCTGAGATATTCCTTTCTTCAAATATTTTGGAAGTTACACATTTCCTTATTAATTTGATATGCAGCACTATATTATGGAACCATCAGCATTTGTTAAGTTTGTAGAAAGTGACTTTTTGCTATTTATCTTGCTCTGAGAAGGCTGGTGACAATCGAGTTAATTCTTTTGACTGTCACAGAGAGCTCTCTGTTGGCTCCTGTCCTTTGAAAAGACATGCTTTTGTAAATGTCATCTTGGAATAACACCTGCACATGTGTGCCAGTCAGTCAGTTACAGATTTGTTCAAAAGTCTTTAAAAGATAGAGACTTGGGAATATTTCTTGGAAAAAGTTTCAATTGCTAGACAATGGGGGACTGTGTTTAGGCTAGACTCCAGCAGTACCATTAGATAATGAGCAACCATTTCTTTGGATGAGTGAAAATACACAGATAATTTGGTTAGCTTGCCAGTAATCATACTCTGATTCATAGGCAAAAGTAGTTCTAGTGACAAAACCAAATAGGTAGTCTTTCACTGAAAAATAAGTCAATGCCCTTGCTGATCTCTATCTCCAATTATATAAGCAGACTATTATCCAACACAGAGTTAAACATGCTTCAGTACATTTATTTCAGTGGGCTTGTGCTCACTTAACCTTATGTTGATTTGTGGCTGTGATTTACCAATTAGTCACCCTATTTTTCTATTAGATAATATTTGCATGGCTCTTAAAGGCATTGCATGGCTCTTAAAGGCATTCTAAAAGGAGGGAACAAATAATTTTGAAACAAATGACATTTTTGAGCCTGAAGCTTGGAGGTCGTTGTTGTTGTTCAGTCACACAGTCAATTTCAACCGTTTGCAACCCATGGACCACTACACACCAGGCTCCCCTGACCTCTACATCCTCTGCAACCCAGCCAGATCTACACTCATCACATCAACAATTCCATCCATCCACCTCATCTTCTGCTGCCTGCTCCCAAGTATTTAAAGCTGGTGACCTGCACTATCATATACAGCATCCACTTATTCTTCAGCTGTGTTTCTTAGGCAGTTTAGCAAAGGTTATAAAATATAACAAAATGTTTAATAAGAGCAGAATCCAAATGAGGGTGTCTGGGAGTGAAATTGGATTGGTACTTCCTAAAAAGTACTTCCCCCGGTGCCTTCTTGGGTACCAACCCCAGAGGGGAGACCTTCAGGTTGGGAAAAGGTGGTACAGAAAAGGGGCCTGCCACCCTCTTAGCCCCAACCTCCTTAGCGATACTCAGGGCAGCCACCTCCTCTCTACCCTTCAGGGACAGTAAATTGGGTGCATCCTGGGGTCCCCGCACTCCTTTGAATGGGATTCGGAAGCCCCACTGGAAACCCTCAAGGAGGTACTTCGCATCCTCTCTCCGTGGATAAGTTGAGAGCCATCGCTCCAACATATACACATTAACTGGGGATGTGGCCTTTTGCCTGGCTAGCTCCCTCAGCAGCCGCTCTGCCCGCTCCCTGTCCACCTCTACCTCTGCCCCGTGACCCGCCGGCCCGTGGACATGCGGCGGCGGCATGGGGGCCTGTGCAAGACGGACACTCATGTTTGTATCGGCAATGCCGCTTATTGCACACACCGCTGGCCGAGAAGCTCCAACACAGCAAGCGGGCTGGAACCCCCTGCCCCGCCAGCTGGCGGGAAGCCTGCGTTGGAGCAGCTCACTGAACGGCATGGCCACAATGGTACCTATCCCCAGGCGCCGGATGCGTGGGGGTCATGTACAATAGCCACAATTTCTGACAGGGCTCATCCCATCTCATCTCCAGGTGCAAGGGCATCCTCATTCTGAATTCCTCATCGTAAGCCAACCACGATGGGCCAGAAAAATCCACCATCACCCTGTAAATATTGTCCAAATATTGGACCATAGGAGTGGCCAGGTCTGGCCGGGCCCTGAGATACACCGCCATATAAATAAGATATGCGGGCAACCAATTGGCCCAGGTGCGTGTTGGCTTACGACGGCGGGACAGCTCTTTGTCTTTGTCATCCTGTCCCTCTCTCTCCTCCTTAGTGGGCTCACGGTTCAATAGGGAGAATATATCCACGTACTCCCCCCGCCAAACCTTTTCCCTCGTGACCTGGGACAAATGATCACCAAGGGGCAACGAATAACCAGCCATCGGCAAAGCCGTTACTGGCACATTAGGTACCCGGGGCATATGCAGCGGAACCTGGACAGTCCCTGCGATGCCTGGCACTGGCCCGGGGGCAGAAACCCCCACCCCCAATGTTGCACCAGTATGGAACCAAGGGGCACTGGGAGAAGGTGGCAACTGATGCCCACTCGCCTCGACATTACGAAGCCATGGCCACTGAACCCCACCATTGGAAGTGGACTGTGATGTGGATGCATTAACTTGAACCTGATACTCACTAGTTGCACCCCCGTGAGCCGCCCCCACTGGGGGTTCCAGCCCATGGCGGGCGTCGGAGCTCGCGACCGGAATCGAGCTCTGGGGCCGCACCTGACCACTCTCCTGCTGTAGCTCTGGCCGAACAGGGAGCTACGAGACACCGGCCTGGGTGGGCTGGAGCGTCTCCAGCAGCTCAACCCGGCTGGCCGCTTGCTGCAGTGTGGCGGCCATTGAGGTAGGCGGAGGACCCAAAGGGGCCCCCGCAGCAAATGAAGGGCCACCAGGCACGGTGTTGTGTGCCATCCCTAAGGATGCCTCGAGCACAGCTAAACGCGTTAGCAATGCATCAACTGCCACAGATCCCCCAGTATAGAGTGGGCCGGGTGGGCCGGACGGCCCACCAGGCATTGGACCAGGAACCCCGGTATGAGAGCCCGGGCCCAAATAGGGCCATGCCCAAAACTCCGGCGCATGAGGGGCCGGAGGTGGAATGTGCTGGGCACCAGCACCGGACCCACCCCTGCTGCCCGGGCCCATGGCCGGTATCTGCGGGCCGAGGGCCGAAGCCCCAGAAGGGCCAGCCGAAGGCTGACCGGCCGAGGGCCAAGCAGCCTGCATCGCCCCACCGGTATCGGTGGGGGTAGAGCCCTGGTGCGTGGGCGCAGCCCTGGTCCTCCGACCCGAGGGCTGGCCCCCACGTTGTGCAGGGCCGAAAGTCCTCCCCGTGGGCCGCAGCTTCGTCGCCGAGGCCTTTCGTTTGGGAGGTATATCGGAAGGAGCAAGATCCCTTTCCAGGGATCGAAGAGCACAAAAAGGCACAGAGGAGCCAGCAAGCCAAAGGCTCCATGCAAAATCCTTCCTTCCCAGCCGAGGGGGAAACAAACAGTGACGGAGAAAACTTCTCCTCTCCGTCGCTCTTTAAAATGGCAACTCGGCTGCCTCGTGGCCACCCCTTTTATAAAGGAGTGGCCATGCCCCCTAACTCACCTGGATGTCTGAGTCCGGGTGGGGGGGCCCCGCAAAGAGCGCGGCGGCCATTTTGGCGCCACGCTTTTATTCTATTCTTCTCCAAAAATCATTTATCCCTTTACAACTCCACCACATGTGCTCATAAGTTCCAACAGTGTCTTTACATCTCCAACATAAATTATCCCTTTTATTGTCAATCTGATGTAACCTCAGTGGTGTCAGGTACCATTGCCACAACATTTTATAGTTATGTTCCTTAATTCTTACTGACATAGTTCTCATTATCCTCTTTTCCCACTTATTTCTCCATTCATCGTTTCCTAATTTTATATTCAAATCCTGTTCCCACTTCAGTTTCAAATCTTCCTGTGGATCACTACCCTTATTTATTAAAGCATAGAGTTTGCTTACTAGACCCTTAATACTTTTATCTCCTTTTCGAACTTTCAAAACCAGTTCCTCGAATTCAGTCTTTTCTCTATCTGTACATAATTCTCTTCTATATTTTTTATTCCAGTTGTCAACCTTCATTATCTGAAACCAATCCAATTTTAACTGTTCAAACAGTTTTTTCTTCTTAATTTCATCTCCACAAGTCCATAACCATTCTTTCACCAAAGAAACTTCATTTTTATCCAGTATTTCCTTTATTTTTTTTATCTATTTTTATCGGAAAACATGCCATATTTGCCAGTTCCAAAATTGGAGAGACATCTGGGACCAAATTCTTCTTTAATCTTTTCTATACCTTCATGAGTCATCATGAAGCTCATCATAATATTGCTTGTGCCTGTCATTTTAGCCTTAGCTCCCAAAAAAATCACTTTACCAATATTCCTATAATCTTTCATCTCCAATTCCTCCCAAATTACTTTTCCCCTTGCTAAAATCTTCACAACATTCTTAACTTGAAATGCTCGATAATACGCTAACAGATTTGGCATTCCCAAACCCCCTTCTTTCTGAGGCAGATACCAAAGTTTCTTTGGCAGTCTAGATTTTTTACCTCCATTGCAGAAGTTATTCAACATCTTTTGAAACTCATTAATTTCCTTTTCCTTCAATTGGATTGCAAGTGCATCAAATAGGAAGTTAATCCTCAGCAACAACATCATTTTGCAAATTGCAATCCTCCCAAACCATGACAACTTCAACTTCTGAAGACTTTGTATTCTAATCTTAAATTCTGCTTTCAAGCTGTCATAGTTCAATCTTTTAAGTTCTTCCAATTTATTTGAAATAATTATCCCCAAATATTTCAGCTTATCTTTAATTTGTATATTAGATAACCTCGCCATCTTTTCCTTCTCCTCTTCCCCCATATTACACAGCATCATTTCCGATTTATCCCAATTTATCATCAATCCTGTTATATCCTCAAAATCCTCTATTTGCACTTTAATCCCCTCTGGGTGTTTCACCATTAACAGCATATCATCTGCATACATACTCACTTTATTACCCTTTATCCCTTCTATACTTGAGTCCTCCCTTATATTTTTTGCCAAAATTTCCATTGCCATAATAAACAAGATAGGGGACAGAGGAAAACCCTGCCTGGTGCCTGCCTCGAGCTTTACCTCGTCTGTAACCTCTTCATTTACTCTAATCCTGGCAATCCCTTTTTGATATAATAAATCAATTACCCTTCTAAATCTATCCCCGAATCCATAACTTTCAACTATTTCCTTAATTGAAGACCATTGTAACGAATCAAATGCCTTAAAAATATCCAAAGATATTAACCCCACCTTTTCCTTCGTTTGATTAACATTATCAATTAAGTCTAACACCCTCCTGGTCAGATCGGCCATATGTCTTCCTTTTAAAAAACCTACTTGATCAACATTTATATACTCTCCCATAAATTTATTTAACCGATTAGCCAATATTGCTGTGAAGATCTTAGCGTCCTGGTTTATAAGGGAAATTGGTCTATATGATTCCACTTTTTCCAAATTCTTTCCCGTTTTTGGCAGCAGAACAATTGTAGTCCTATACCATGAAGTCGGAATTTGTCCACCATCTAGAATATAATTATATAACTTTACCAACTTTAGTACCACAACATCTTTTAATTCCTTATAAAACTCTGTCGATAGTCCATCGTCTCCCGGGGCTTTCCCCAGCTTCAAACCACTAATTACCTCTTTTACCTCTTTCTCAGAGACCTGTTCTTCCATTTTATCCCAGTGTTCCTGCTTTATTCCATTCCCTAACTGCCTATCCAATACCCCTTTAAGTTTCCCAACGTCTATCTCTTTTTTGCATATAATGCTTGATAGAAATCCTTCACAATTGTACATTTATCACTAGCCTTATTACATCTTATCCCTTGTTTGTTAACCAACACCCCAATTTCCCTTTTTTTCCTTTTTAGCTTTAGCTGCTCTTGTTAGTAATCTTGAATTTTTGTTGCTAAATTCGAAATACTCTCTATTTAAATATATCAAGTCTCTTTTTACTTTTTCTATATCCTTACCCAATAATTCTGCCTTAAGTATTTGTAATTTAGCAAAAAAAATTATCCTTCTTTTTTGAGTGTTCCTCCTGTAATTGTTTTCTTTCTTTTTCTTTTTCCTCCTGTGCTGCTTTATACTTTCTATACTTGGTACTTGCCAACTTTATACTTTCCCCTCTAAAAACCGACTTCATGGCATCCCAAACCACATTAAAATTTACCTCTTCATTATCATTCCATTGCCAACTTTCCATCCAGCTTTCTGTAATTTCTTTGCATTTTTGGTCTTTGAATAAATTGGGATCATATCTCCAACTCCTTCCTCTCCTGTTATTCTTTTGCTTCCTCAGTTCCAAAAGTACTTTAGCATGAGCTGATTCCTTAAAAATTCCTATTTCAATTCTCTCAATATTTTTGACCATGTTTTCCGACAAAAATGCATAATCTATTCTAGAGTAGGACCCATGAACATGTGAAAAATAAGAATATGCCCTTGATCTCTCTCCAAGAGTCCTTCAATCCCATCGCAACCATCCAGTTATCTAAAACATTGCCTTTCATCCCTAATCCACACCTTGCTAAATTCGTACAATCTAAATTTGACCTTATCAAATTAAAATCTCCAGCCACAATCATCTTTTGCACTTTTTCTAACACCACAATCTTACGAACTTTTTCTAGAAATTCCACTTGATGTTCGTTTGGGGCATAAATATTCACCAAAATTATTTCCTCATCATCTATTTTTCCTCTCACGATCAAATATCTACCTTCTTGGTCTTCAACACTTTTTGTTATCTCAAATCCTAATCTTTTAGAGATCATAATTGCAACTCCTCTTGCTTTTGAAGTACCAAACGCCATTTCATAATGTTGAATCCATCCTAGGAAAATTTTGTTTGTATCCTTTGATTTTTGGAGCATTTCCTGTAAAAACAGTATATCAGGTCTATCTTTCTTCAAAGCCAATTCCACCCTCCTCCTCTTGAGAACAGAACCTGTACCCTTTACATTCCAGGTTAATACTTTAATATTTCTCATAGTTTATCACCTTTTCACCTTTTCTACCTTCCAAACTCTCCATCGGGCATGCCACCACAAACCCCTTACCACTAAAAAAACAAAAATATACATAGAACACACAATATCTCTCTCCCCACTTTTTTCAAAATAAAAGGCGCCTTCGATAACCAAAGAGGGGAGAGGGGGGACATGAAAGATGTGTGTATAGATTAGTGCGCCGCACATCTCACCAATCTACATTCTTGAGTAATATAACAAAAGTTATTACATCCTAACCCATTGCTCACTGCTCCTTACTTGCCTCCTCCTCCACCATGATCAATGACAACTCCTCTTCTCTTCCCTGCGGGGTTCCACCCATAGCACCACTGGCATCTGCCCCCTCATAATCCCTACTTATGGCCCCCGTTTCCAACAAATCTTTTCTAAGAGTTAGCCACTCTTCCGAACCTGCTTTAACGAGATCCAGCAAGCTCAAATACTCCAATGGGTCGGTCCTCTCATCAATAACCTGCTTTTTTTTCGTAAAAGAATCGCAGTTGCTGTGGAAATCTCCAATTATACCTTACACCTTTACTCATCAACAATTTGGTTGTCGGTTTCATCTTATACCTCCAAATTCTTTCCTTTATTGAAATATCATTATATACCTCCACATCAGAACCATCAATTTTCAGGGCACCAGAACCAGCTTGTTTTAAAAAAGCCATTACTCTAAGTTTATCTCCCCAATTTGCAAATTTTACCAACACATTTCTTTGAGCCGCTTTCCCTCTTCTTGGACCCACCCTATACGCACTTACAATGTCTTACTGTATACATTCCTTTCCCGTGCTCAAATTGTTTAACCACTGAACCACCCTTTCTCTCAGCTGGTCTGGCGTCCTTTCAATCACATGACGTAGGACAATATTCTACTTTCTCATCATATCTTCCATAGCATCAATCCTTTTCTCATGTTCATCCATTTTCAATTTATTCTCCCTCACCGCCTCCTGAGTCCCTTTTATTTCCTTTTTCATAGCCTTCACCTCATTTTGAACCAATTTCACATTTCCTTCTATTTTTTGCAAAATTAATTCCACTTTTTTTGTAAAATCCATAACAGATGTTACCAACTTGTCCTGTTTTTTCATCATTTCATTTCTATCCTTCACCCTTGAATCTTCCATCTTCTCCATCTTCTGAAACAATTTACCAATTTCCACCATAATTTGAGTTTGGTCATAGGGTTCGGGTGGTGGTGATGATGACGGAGGGACCTCTTCCATTGGTGCTTTTTCTTTTCTCTTAGATTTCACCACTGGCTCCTCCTCCTTTGCTTTTCCTCTTGTACCCTTATCCATGATGAAGGTCCCTGAGATGTTTTAATGCTGCAATGTATTATAAGCTCGTTGAACACTCAACTTGACTCTGTCCCAATGCAGCTAAAGCTGACGACAATCCTATTAAGTATAATGTGACTTGAATAAAGGAGGAGGGCCAGCGAAAAATTAATTGCTGTAATCCATAAAGAAACGGAAACCACAAACAGCCAGAAAAAAGTTATAATCCACAGGAAGGTCACCGAAGTCAACCAATGCACCTCAAGTAGCAACAACTCGCAAAGTTTGCCCTTAAAAAATTTAAATCTTTCACAGAGATCCCCTCTTGCAAACGGAGTAATATGATCCCATCAGCATACACAGGAATTCCAAGGAGACGGGTGCCCAAATATATCTACTTGTATGAGTTCCACAGGGAAGGGGAAAAAACAAAAGTCCCAAGCTCCAACTTTTGATGAGAAAAAGAAGAGGAGGAGTATATATATATAAAAAAAGATTAGTACTATAATCCACACAGTGAAGGAGTAAAAAATTGGTAATCCCTCTCTTAGAGTGAGCGAGGCAAAACTCCCTTTTCCCAGGAGCTACGGGAACTTCAGGGGAAACCCCCCACTTCTTCCTTTCCAAATCAGCAAACACTTTTTTCCCTTTTTAAACTGCTCTCCCTTGCTCTCCCTTGCTTCAACTTCAAAAGGCGCTGGCGTAACCAGTATCTCGAACCCGATCACTTTCTTCTGTGCCCACTTATCAAGACCTCCAAACCATTCCGCCGCTCCCCTAGATCGCTAAGAAGCCATTGTCCGAAGAGCAACCACTTTCAATTTCCAAGATCGCCACCATTATCGCCTCAGCCACCCCCTTCTGTCCTCTTCTACACACTCTGCCGAGTCCCAACTCTTCAGAGCAAAGCAATCCACTGTCGCCTCTAACTTTTGTTAGTAAAAAATTTAGTTAATTCACTTCCTTGAGTCTCCGCCGTCTCGCTGGTCCCGTTCTCGGCTCCTCGGCTGGGGAAGCCGCGGCTTCCATCGCGCACCTCTCCTGCCGGGGATACCTCCCGAACTTCGACCGCCCTGCAGCAACTTTTCCAAGCAGGCAAGAAGGAGTCTTATCACCACAAAAGATCTCTGTAATTTACTCCATTAGCTCATTGATTCTCATTATTTACCACTTTGATAGCGCGAGCACCTAAATCGAGATGTTACTCGTCGGCGATCTTAGCCACGCCCCCTCCAATTGCTTTTTAAGCTTCTCTACATCTATTTCCTTTTTTGCATATAAAGCTTGATAAAATTCTTTTATAATATTACATTTATATCTGATTTTATTACATCTCATCCCTTGAATACCAATCAAAACTCCAATTTCCCTTTTTCCTTTTTTCTTTTGCTGCTTTTGCTAATAATTTAGAATTCTTATTACTATATACAAAATACTCTCTTTTTAAGTAAATCAAATTTCTTTTCACTTTTTCTATGTCTTTACCTACCAGTTCAGCCTTTAATCTTTGTAGATTAATGAATACCCTCCTATCCTTCATCTTTGAATGTTCCTCCTGTAACTGCTTTATCTCATTTTCAATTTTATCCTGTGCTAACTTATGTTTTTTTATATCTGTTACTTGCCATCTTAATACACTCCCCTCTAAATACCAGCTTAAGATGGCAACCAAGTAACTTATCCGGGAGCTCGCACTATACAATGTGGATTATAAGGCGAAAATAGCGATAAAAGAGACAAAAAAAGTCTTTAAAACTAACCTGAAGGAGGTCTACAAGCTTGTCTTTCTTGTGGTTGCTGAAATTGGATTTTTGTTATTGTTGGTCGGAATTTGGGAGGCACATCAGAGGGACAAGTGGTGAAAGCCGCAGCTACCCTGCGGGTGTGTGGTGAATGGGACTGCTGAGAGCACCGGGATTTATGAGAAGGAAACATACGAATTTGACTTAAAAACAAATTAAAAGTGGTGGAAGAGGTGGCGGACGGAGTACGGGGGAAGTGAGTGGAGCAACAGACAGTGAATGTAAGTGTGTGGGCACTTGAAAGCAGAGTGGACAGAGGAGAAAAGGGGCTTAATGGCAACTGCTGTGGAGGAAAGTGAAAGTTAAGAGTGCAGCAGGAAGAAGAAGGAAATAATGGAGGCTGCTGTTTAAGGGTTGAGTGCCGGAGTGAAGCGCTTGGGAGGAACTGGAATGAAGGGTCCAGAAAGTAAGGAAGGTAAAGAAAAGGAGCGTCCGGTGAAGAAGAAAGGGGCTCCCCTCCCCAGAAGCCGGGGCCGAGGCTTGGAGGGCATTGGTGAATCTATAATTACCTCCTCGGATGTAAGCATTTGAACGTGGATTTATACAGTTTATTATTGAGCCTAAATACTGGGGGATTTTTTGGTCTTTTTTGAACTTATTTGGAGCATCATCTTCAGGATTTCCTTCCCTTTTTCTGGTGGGAACATGACGGAGTGAGTTGGATAGATTCTTGCTTTAGTTGAAGGGGTCTTTTTTCCCCTCTTCTTTCTTTTTTCTCTTTTCCTTGTTGGAGATTTGGCAACAGTTCAAATGGTTTTAAGCGATCTATCTTCCTGTGTTACTCCTTGGATACAGAGTTTTTAGCCTGTTTGGCAGCTTGGAGGGATACAATTGGATACATTTACTTGAATTACAATGAAGAGCACACAAGGAAGGCTGGAGAATATAAAGGGCTGGATTTACAGTGATTTTATAGTGGTGGATTCTTTCATTGGCAATTGGAATACAGCATGCAAAGAGTTGTATTTGATTGAGCTATAATGTGTTTGAAGAAAACTGGGGTTTATCCTTGGCTTTTAAAGCTCATTGAACAGGAGCGCTGGAACAGTCCCAAGGAGAGAGGTCTGCCCAAGTAAAGAGTGTTGCAGCTTTGAAACTTTTATTTGACGTCACAATGGACAAGATTACAAGAGGAGAAGAGAAGGAGGAGGAGGTTGTGGTGAAACCTAAGAAAAAAAAGGCAAATCAGTAGCTGCGGAGGCCCCCGCATCATCATCAGCATCATCATCTCCTGAACCAACGGCATTTGATCAGACTCAAATATTGGTTGATTTGGGTAAATTGTTTCAAAAATTTGAAAAGATGGAGGAGGCAAGGGTGAAGGATAAGAATGAAATTCTGGGGAAACAGGATAAATTGGCTACAATGTTTATGGATTTTTCTAAAAAAGTTGAATTAAATATTCATAAGATAGAGGGTAATGTGAAATTGATGCAAAATGATATGAAATCGGTGAAAGGGGAAATGAAAGGGATACTTGAAGAGGTCAAGGAAAATAAGATGAAAATGGAGGAGCATGAAAAAAATGGATAGATGTCATGGAAGAATTTATGAGAAAACAGAATATTGTGATTCACCATCTGTTGGAAAGAACGCCAGACCAGCTAAGAGATAGAATTGTTGATTGGTTAAATTATTTAAAAATGGGGAAAGATTTTGCCAAGGAGGACATTGCAAGTGTTTACAGAGTGGGTCCGAGAAGGGGGCAAACTGTTCACAGGAATGTTTTGGTTAAATTTGCAAATTGGGGGGATAAGTTGAAGGTAATGGCCTTTTTAAAACAAGCTGGTTCTGGCGCCCTGAAAATTGATGGAAGTGATGTGGAGGTATACAATGACATTTCTATTAAGGAACGTGGTTGGAGATATAAGATGAAACTGGTAACAAAGTTTTTGATGAAAAAAGGGATAAAATATAATTGGCGGTTTCCAGTTAATATTTTTCTATGACAGAAAAATGCAGGTGATTGATGAAAGGACTGATGCACTGGAGTATTTGTCCTTACTTGACCAGGTCAAGCTGGGTTCAAATGAATGGATGGAGTTAAGGAAGGACTTGTTTGGGTCGGAAGGGATAAGAAGGGACTATGGGGGAGCAGACAAGGGTGGCACAGCAGGAGGAGAACAACCAGGTGGAGCAATGGATGATTTGTCTCTGATTGTGATGGAGGAAGAGTCAAGCAAGGGGTAGAAGGGAAGGGAAAGAAAGCAGGAATTCTTTTTAGGAGAAGAAACGCTTGTAAATTTGTTTTTAAATTGGGGGGGGGGGCTTGAGCTCCAATCAGCACATCCATCTTACACATCGCCCCTCCCCTCTTTGAAAGACGAAGGCAACTTTTTTAAAGGAGAAAGTGGGGAGTGTGGTTCTGAGTGTTTTTTGTTTTAAGTTTTGTTTTAAATACATTGGGTTTGTAGGTAGCACGCCTAATGGAGAGCTTGAAATAGGTAGAAGAGGGTGTCAATTTGTAACTGAGAGGTATTAAAGTTTTATCGTGGAATGTAAAAGGTACAAGATCTGTGTTGAAGAGGAAGAGAGTGCAATTAGCTTTGAGGAAGGACAGACCGGACATAATCTTTCTACATGAAACTCATCAAAAATCTCAAGATATGAATAAAATTTTTCTGGGTTGGATGCAACATTATGAAATGTCATATGGCACATCAAAAGCAAGAGGAGTTGCAATTTTGATTTCGGCTAGATTGGGGTTTGAGATAATAAAAAGTATTTCGGATCCAGAGGGTAGATATTTGATAATAAACGGGAAAATAGACGAAGAGGAAGTAACATTGGTGAACATTTATGCCCCAAATGAGCATCAGGCTGAATTTTTAGAAAAAATGCGCAAAAATTGAAAAAGCAACAAAGATGATCGTGGCCGGTGACTTCAATTTAGTAAGATCAAATTTGGATTGAACGAATATAGCAAGATGTGGAAAAGGTATTAAAGGGTGGACCTTGGATAACTGGATGGCTGCCTTAAATTTGAAAGATTCATGGAGAGAGATTAAGGGGTTAGAAAGGTTATATTCTTATTTTTCACACATTCATAATTCATATTCCAGAATAGATTATATATTTGTAACTGAAAATATGCTTAAAAACATGGAATAGATTGAAGTTGGAATTTTTAAGGAGTCAGATCATGCTAAGGTGATTTTAGAATTGAGCTTACAAAAACAAAGTAGAAAGATAAGGAAATGGCTATATGATGTTAATTTTTTGTTAAGATCAAAAGTGTAAAGAACAAATTATGGAGAGTTGGATGGGAAATTGGGAATGGAATGACAATGAGGAGGTAAATTTTAATATGGTCTGGGATGACTTTGAGTAGTTTAAGTACAACAGGAATGTATTGGCACCAGGAATGTATCAGTTACCAACATAAATAAGCCAATCAGCGGGGGAAAGCAGCATCAGATGGCTACACAGAATCATCAGTGCAGCATGGACACAACTAACTTCACTTACTAATTGGCAACAAACAATAATAATACCACTGTGGGAAAACAAAGGGAGTAAACAAGAATGCACACAATACCAAGGCCATGCAGGGAAAATGTATGCCAGGATAATAGAAAAAGAAGATAAGACTAGTTATAAAACCACAAGTAGCAGAAGAACAGATGGTCTTCAGAAAAAAACAGAAGCTGTACAGATGCAATTTTTATGCTTAAACAACTAATAGAGAAAAATATAGCATACAATAAGAATATCTTTCTTGCATTTGTAGACCAAGAGAAAGCATTTGATAGAGTTGTCAGTAAATTGCTGTGACAAGCAGTGACCCAATATGGAGTAAATGAATGTCTTATATTATTGCCAGATATCATAAAATAAAACTAAAATAAAAAGTGCCATTAAATTATTTATCCTTTAATGGCAGTGTAAGGGGCTTTGTTTGCAATTTATATGGATACATTTTCAATCTAAATGGCTATAATGGCTGTAATTATGGATACTTAAGGACAACCTCCGGTTGGAGAGATAGGTACGATATCTCTCAATGCCATTTCCAGGGAATCCTAAACAGGTGAAGGCATCTCCTTGGGAATACCCTGAAGGAAATGGTGAGCCACTGTGTGAGACAGAATGCTGGACTGGATGGGCTGTGGCCTGTTCCAGCAAGGCTGTTCTTATGTAAAGCTAGAAAAAATTGCTGTTTAACAAGGCAGTTAGGAAAAATGGAAGTTAGAAAGGGGAAGGGCAACACAGCTCATACCGGCAAACCCTAGCTGAGTCAATGAAGTTCCTGCTGAGCCAAGATGGGCAAGCAGGTGATAAGCAATTTAAAAATGGTTATTTATATCAAACCCCTCCCCTCCCCCAATAGTATAAATTTTCGGCTCCTCATAGCTTTAAACCAGTGTTGGCCATTTCTGTCCTTTTCTGAAATATATCAAATTGATCCTCTGCACACTGTACCAAGAAAGGGTATGTTTTGCTGTGTGCAATGACTATGTTTATATGTTATGTTCTAAAACAAAGAGATATGCAAGCGCAGCGCCAAAATGGCCGCCACGCTCTTTGCGGGGCCCCCACCCAGACGCAGACATCTGGGCTAGTTAGGGGGCGTGGCCACCCCTCCATAAAAGGGGTGGCCATGAGGCAGCCTGGTTGCCATTTTGCGAAGCTTCCTCCCCAGCTCGCCTCTTTTGGAGAGGCTCGTTTATTTCCTTTGATCGGAGGTTTCCCTTCCTCTGAACAGCACCAGACTGCAGTGGCTCAAGTGGCTAAGAGGCTGACTGGGAGGCTGAAAGTCAGCGGTTCGATTCCGGAGGACTGCAGGACAGAATGCTATTTACCCCTAGGCTCAGGCAGCCCCCTGGGTCACGCCTGGGGGAGGGGCTCAGCCCACCCCCTCTACTTTTTCGGGAGTGCCAACGGGCCGGAGGGCTCGGACGGCACCCCCGCAAGTGGGTGGCGGGGTTATCGGACACACTGCCACCAATGAGCCCAGGCTGGGGGCTTGGGCGGGGGGCGGCACAGGCCTGCTCCACTGGGGTGCTTACCCCCACTGCTTCTTTGCCCGGCTTGGGGCATAGCGGCCCACTTGGGCATGGTGCGGGTTTCTGCCCCACCGTCATTCCGGCCCCTCATGGGCCGGATTACTGGGCATGGCCCCATTCTGGCCAGGGATTACCGCATCGGTTTATCCCTCATCAAATACCCGGTGGCCCATCCGGCCCATCCGGCCCGCCCTATCCTGGTGGGTCAGATGCTGTGGATGCTCCCCCCCCCCCCCCCACAATTCGGCACTGGAGGCATCACTGGTCATCGCTCCACCACCTTCGGATGGTGGGCGTGCCAACTCGGTGGTTCCGGCCCACATGCTGGCCATGGCTGTGCAGCGGGCCGCCAACAGGGTTGAGCTGCTGGAGGCCATCAGGCCAGCGCAGGCCGGTGCCTCGCAGCTCCCCATCCAGCCTGGACGCATGGAAACACGGAGCTCGATGGCCATCGTGAACTCCGACGCCCACCACGGTTCGGATCCCCCAGTGGGGGCGGCTCATGGGGGTGCACCGAGTGAGTATCCTGGTCAAATCAGCACACCTGTGACACTAGCTCATAACGCGTGGGGGGCACAGTGGCAATGGCCGCAACAGGCCAATTACACCCTGGCTCTTACAGGGGTGACCGCCCCTATGCTTTCCCTTAATTTCTCGGGGGTCCGATAGGGCTTATTACGTGTTTCCCCACTCCAATCCGTGCCAACGGTGTTTCTGCCGATGGCCGGTTACTCCATGCCCCTGGGTGACCATTTGTCCCGGGCTATCTAGCAGGACGATGTGGCGTGGGGAATATATCCATATTTTCCCCCTCTGGCAACGTGAACACACTGATTAGGATATGGAGGGGCAGGATGACAGGGACAAGGAGTTGTCCTGTCGCCGCACGCTGCCTTGCAATGGGGCCAGTTGGTTACCGGCCTGTTGGGTGTCCATGGCAGGATACATAAGGGCCCGTCCTGATTTGGCCATCCCAATGGTCCAGTGTTTGGACAATATTTACCGGGCCGTGGTTGATTTCCCTGGCCCGTCATGGTTAGCCTATGGCCAAGACCTTAGGATGAGGGCGGCCCTTCACCCTGAGATGCGAACGATGAGCCCTGCCAGCACTTGTGCCTAATATATATGACTCCTACGTGGCCAGCGCCTATGCTCTGTATGGAGAGTCTACTTTCGGACAACTATCTCTGTGCCTTGATCTGGAGCTCTCAGATTAGGTTAGCTGCTACCATTTCCAACAGGAGACATGTGCTGCAGGGCACTGGAACTAGAAGATGTGTTGCTCCATCAGGAGTGGGCTTTGGGGAGGTTTCGCTCCTCAAGGGCCGGTCAGCCGAAAAGGGGTACTAGCCTGGTGCTGCCATATGTCCGGTTGCTTCCCCACATGTGTTTGTGGCAGTGCGTGGTTCATGGCCTGGCTTGTCGTCTGCTACCAAGACGGGTTTACCCTTACTGAATTAAAATGGGTACCCATTACTTCCGGTTGGGTGCCACATCAACTGCGGCTGCATTTGGATACCCGGAGCCTGACATATGTTGCATGGGCAGGTGGAGATTTGCGCAATTTTCTATGTCTGTTCGTCCCCTCACTGCATGAGTGCCTTGTTCTGCCCTCTATTCTCCCTCCTTATTTTACAGACCCTGTGTGTTTCCGCACACTGGTAGTAGTGTCGCTTGTGGGCCGCAATTATGTGCACTGGGGCGGCACAGTATGCTGCTTCGTTAGAATGGGAACCCCATCTCGGGCTATGCGTAACCACGCAAATGCAATGGTATGGTGTGCACGGCATATAGGTGGCGGGAACTGTTGACATTCCTGATGTCCATTGGGGATGCTGGGCTACCACATGTTTTAATTCTGCACCTCGGAGACGGTGATCTTGCACGGATTGCTAGCCCAGACTTAAATCTTCCGAGTGCAGTGACCTGGCGTTTCTTTGTCATTTATGGCCATTCAAACGGTTGCTATGGTCATACATCGTGCCGAAGCACTATTATAGGGGAGGCTTTGACCCCGCGGTTGGACCGTGCCCGGCGGTCCGTGAACAGGGCTGTTGCCTGGTTCCTTACCCAGAAGGGCTTGGGGACAGCCATTTGTCGTCTGGGGGTAGGGTTACAGGAATGTGGCCTGTATTTTGGAGATGGGGTTCACCTGTCAATAAGTGGATGCACCTCTCTTTTGAATAACGTGCAAGAGGGCCAGGTGACCGAAGTGTCAGTCAAGGGGGGCGGCCCCTGCTACGATTTTGGCAATGTTGCCAAGTGTAAGGTGCCTCTCCGAGAGTGGCAGGTGATGCATGGCCGCATCAACTTCGCCTGCAGAGTGGTAACACCGGGCAGTGCCTCCGCCTGGTGTCTGGGTCACACTATGGAGGGTCTTTATACACGACAACGTGGGGTACGGCTGACTAGGGGTTTACAAGCGGACCTGTTGGTTTGGCTCACATTCCAGCAGGACTGTCACGCTGTCTCCTTTTGGAGGTCTGAGCTTATGGTCGGCCCCAGTTCCAAGTGTGGTCGGATTCCTCTGGCTCCCCGGGGTGTGGGTTTTAATTTAAGGACAGTGGGCCTATGGTCATTGACCCCAGGGATGGCAGGGCACGGATCGTTTACCCAATCTTACATTTCGGGAGTTCTTTTTCAATTTTGGGTCCCCCTTTATGCTCTGGGGGGACTGGTGGGCTAATTCTGTGCTTCACTTTTGGTGTGACAATGCTGCGGTGGAGCACATTGTCAATGCCCAAACGTCTAAATCCCCCGGAGTCATGGCTGCAGCTCGCCTATTGTTCCTGGGTCTGTACGCTTGAAGGTGCTCCTTAGGGCTAGACATGTGCAAGGAATTAATAACGATATTGCTGATGCTTTATCCCACCTGCAGATCTCCCGGTTCCGTGACTTGGCTCCAGACCCAGGGTAACTCACCACTCCCCTCCTGGCTGAGATATGGACATTTTGGCGAGAAGTTGAACCGGGCGAGCAGCTTGTATTGGCACCTCACACGCGTACGGCATATCAGCATCCACTCCTTCACTTGAGAGCATTTTGTGGGCAAAGGCAGTTGCCTGCAATGTGCACGATACCGAACGACTAGGTTTTACAATGTATGGTGCGCCTTCATGACCTGGGGTTGGCCCTACGCACCATAGCCACCAGGCTTTACGCCTTGACATTCATGGCCAAGGCACGGGGCTTTAATGACTGTGCGAGTGTTTTCTGCATATGCCATGTATTGGAAGGGTGGAGACGTGTATGTGGCCGCCACCCAGACACATGTCGCCCTGTTTTCACAGGTATTCTGACCCTGACCCACCTTGCATGAGGTTGGCATAGACTATGTTACAGTAGGTGGGAGGAGTCTCTTTTCATTCAGCTACCACCGTAGCTTTCTCTGTAGCTCTGCGAATCAGCGAGCTGGTCCCACGATCAAAGGGGGACGTTTTTTGTAGGGCACTGGAACTCGAAGATGTCTCTATCAACCAGGAGTGGGCTCAGTTGAGGATTCGTTCCTCAAAGGCCGATCAGCATGGAGTAGGCAGTGGTGTAGACTGCTATGATGTACATTTGCTGAATCTGTCCGGTTGGTGCCCTACATGCAATTTTGGCAGTGCCTGCTGCGCGCCCTGGCCTGTTTTTCTGCAACCAGGATGGGTCTCCCCTTACCAAATTTAAGTTCTGGAGGGTGACCGGTACTGCACTTCACAGTGTGGTGCTCGTTATGGCACCCATTCATTCAGGATAGGCGTCGCATTGACCGCGGCTGTGTTTGGGTACTCAGAGGCGGATATCGGTGGGCAAGTGGGGGTCTGCGTGTTTTTTCCTTATATGTACGTCCCCTCACTGTATGAGTACCTAGTTATGTCCTTAATTCCTTTTCCTCTTTTACAGATCCTGTGTGTCTCCGCACACTGGTGGCAGTGAGGCTGGTGGGCCGCAGCTATGTACACTGGGCGGCAGAATGTGCTGCGGCGACAGAGTGGGGACCCCATCTCAGGGTGCGTGCATCCGCACGTATGCAGTGGTATGGTATGTGCGGCATGAGTGGGTGGGAACTGTTGCCATTCCTGATGTCCATCAGGGATGCTGGACCTCCTGATGTTCTTATTCTGCACCTCGGTGCCGACGATCTCACACGGATCACTGGCCTTTCCTTAAAATGTCGAGGTGCAGTGACCTGGCATTTTTCCATCATTTATGGCCGTACACACGGTTGCTATGGTCTAACATCGTGCCGAGACAATGTTTTAGAGGAGACATGGATCTCCGTGGTTCGGACTGTCCCCGGCGGGCAGTGGACAGGGCTGTTGCCCGGTTCCTTGCTGAGAATGGCTTGGGAACAGCCAGTAGACATCCGAGGATAGGCTTGCAAATATTTTGACCTATAGGCAGGACATGGGGTCCACCTGTCAACCAGAGGTATGAACCTCTTTCTGGTGGATGTGCAAGCAGGCCTGGTGACTGAGCTGACAGTTGGGGGGGAGGGGGCGGTGAGTCATCATGGACGCCTCCCCATGTGGCGGGTAGCACTGGGTAAGGTAAAGATTTATGACACATAGGTATCCGGCAGGTTCACAATTGACTGGCCAACATGTAGATAGGTACAGGGGAAACAGGTTTGGCCGGTCAAGGGCGAACTACGAAAGGGGTGATGTTTGGAGCTTCACAGCCTGCATCACCTTGATATTTGAACGGATACACGTCATAGGGTGGGGTCAGTAGATAGTATATTGACTCCGGTCAACAATTTGTTTGTGTCAACAAACAAATTGATATATGTAGCCAATTTCCATTGGCATTTAGGGTGGAACCTTACCAGTGGTACTGCGGCCTGCTTGCCTTAAAGAATTACAATTGGATGATACACCAATTGAAAGTGATAATTCGGACTAGGGCATTATTCAATAAAAGTGGCCCGATGCCTTTAATCCAATACCGGTGTCTGAGTCTTTATTTGGGTGGATGCGCCTGCAAAGCATTTTAACTGAAATCAAAGACAGCCAGCTTAAAACGTTATCTCATTTCTTTTTTGTTTACAATAATAATGCATTTCATTTAGTTAAAGTGTGTTAAAATGTCTTTCTTTATAGTTTAAGTGTTGAATGTACATTTAAAGATTTATTAAGTCTCTTACTCTAATTGCATTTACTGTTCAGTTAGTAAGAGTGTGGTTTTGTTTGTTTTTACTCTTGTCATTCAAGGCATGACTATCTTACATGTTAACGCTTTCAATACAGTTTTAGTATTGATGTATTTGAAATGTCACATTCACATTGTTTTCTGTTATTTCTCTCTTTGTTACCGATATAAATAAAAGGTGTTTTAAGTAGTACTGTTGTTCATTTATAAGAAGTTTGTTACAACTTTATTTTGGTCGATTTTGCAGGTATACTGTACATTTTGCTTCAATGCACTTTAATGAAGAAATTATAATGCATCAAAATCAGACAGATTTACTTTGTTATCTTATTAATTTGTATCTTGCTAGTGCCATGAACATATAAGTATGTTAAGCTATTTTTTTACGTATATGAACCTTGTAGCTAAACTATACATCCCTGCTATGATACATAATTGTTAAATTATACATTTACATTACTTATTCTGTCATTTCTCTTTCTGCAACTAATGTAAGCAATAATTAGTTCTGAATAATTTTGCTTCTAATTAGTATTAAGCCTTGCTTTTGAAACAATTGGTTATGCCATATACTCTCATATTAAATAAATAGTAAGGAGGATTTTTTCTTTTACCATATTCATTGTCTCTCAATAAATGTAAAGGGTGTGTACAGTAATACCCCATACAACATCTGCTTCATGCAACGTCGAATCCATACAACGTTGCCCAATTCTGTGAAAAAGATGCCTCATACACCGTCGCTGGACATTGTATGAGGTACTGAATTGGGGTGCTGCAGGCCCGATCCAGCTGAAGAAGGAGTCCGTTTTTCCTTGCCCCACTGCCCGGGCAGGTGGGCAGGCATTGGGCATTGGAAACAGCATGGATAAGGCCCCCCGAGCATCAGAGAGCAAGCACAGGCAGCAGAGCCCAAAATGGTGGTGGTGGGGGACTGCGTCACGATGGAGGTGTTTTCACCCATTTCAAAAAGGATGAAGTTTTATCCTACCTTCATGCAGCCTCTGTAAGGTTTGTAGGACCTTTTGGGGGCTATTGCCGCCTTCCTTGGACGTCCCTGGAGTGCAAAGGAGCTGAATAAAGAAGCAGCAACCATTTTTTTATTTTTTGTACTTCAATTCCCAGAAGCCCAAGCAAACTGTGAAAATGCATGTGGTGGACATTTTCTTTTACAGTTTCCAAATCATTACATGTAGCTTGGTCTGGCTTCACTCTGGTCCAACCCCAACCTTCTGAAAAGAAAAGGGTAAACCCTTGCAATCACTATACAGTGGCACCTGGGTTCCCATTCAGTATCAATCTGAGGAGAGCTGGTCCAGCTGTCCTGCAATATCAAAGAAAATACAACCACTGGCATTTTGAGAGTACAAGGACCACTGACCAGCTTTTCCCATAGGTGATTGCAATTCCCACATCAACTTTGTTGATGTCTCGACCAGTTTCATGTCCACTAGGTTGAACACAGACCTCTCATCCTCCTTAGGAGGCCAAAATTTCTTTACAGGGTTGGTCAGCAAAGGGACAGCTACTGTTACCACTGATTGTATAAGAGCTGAAGATGTAGCAAAATTCCCTCTGTTATAGGATACATTTATACCTGGCAGCTGATTCCCAGGAGCTTCCAGATTAACTGCAATCAACCTTTGTTCCTCTATTGGTATTGGTGTATGGTGTAGGATCAGATCCACCTTGATTGTCCACATCATTAGCTTTCCAGAGGGCAATTAAAGGTTGATCACTCATTCTCATCAGGACATTCTTGTCATTCCATATTGTTGACATTGCTTCTTCTGAGACCCTTTCCCCCAATGCCTGTTTCTGTGATAAGTGGCTGGATCATGAGATCATGGAAGAACCTCACTGGGTATCCTCCTTTTTGAGCCAGCATACCTATATATTTATACCTTGCCAGCAAGGAAGGAATCCTGTTAGTCTTAAAAATAAGGATCCTCCATTGTAGCTGAGCAGGAACATCTAGATGGACTAACTTCCTAAGATTGAAAAACATATTGCATTTTCAACTGATTTATACCATCATACCTTGAGTTCCACAATGGTTGCTGGCCCCTAACTGGATATATGTATTATCAAACATATCATGTCTCCTAGTAGTGTTATTTGTCGACCAGGGGTTTTCTTTTGAAAGGCATGCTCCAAGGACGGAGCAGGGTGTGTGGACTTAGTGGAGGGATGACTTCCATCAGCAGTTCTCCACTGCATCCCTTCCTCACAGTTTCAAACCAGATATGTCAAATGTCTCAGCCCCTCATTCAATTCATCTAGCTTGGCTAATATCAGGAAGAATGTTCTGGCAGTCAAATCCACAAGTTCTTTCAAGAAATCTTGGTCACTGCCTGCCCCATATGCTCCATGGTTAGGGAACTCAGGACCTTTCTTGGGATCATCTGCACAACTCTGTTTCTCTGAAGCCTCTATCTCTGCTCTATCTCTACATCCATGTTTCCAGGTAAAGAGGCCAATGGGACATCTGGATTCAGAGTCATGACATCACAACCTTTCTGGCAGTGTGAAACACCATCGATCACCATTTTTCACTGTTTGCCAGCCAGTTGGCTCACAGCCTCCCCACTAGTCTTGTGGTGCTTTCTCCAGCGTATTAATCACCCCACTGGCTTTGGTTAACAGATGACACCAGCAAATCAGAGGGTTGGTAGAGGAGATAGGAGATATAGGGAGAAGCAAACTTGCAAGGCATTGCAATGTTGCTTCCTCCTTCCAAGGTCAGGACTGGAAAGTTTGTTTGCGTTCTGAGGCTCCAAGTGCACGGTGGATAGCAGAGACCACAGTAGATAGACAAACAGTAGATAAACAAACTAATCCTAGAAAGTTTGTCTGTCTTCCAAGTAGCTTCAGGGCTTCAAGGACAAGATGAATAACAGTGAACTAGTATGGAAAAAAAATTCTGGGCTGTTATAGAAACATAGCACTTACAGTTCACGGAGCACAGCTGGGAGCCAGAGTTTCAGCCCAATCTCTCTCTCATCAAGAAATAAAAGTTTAGGCTATCAACTCTAAAACCCTTTTTAAGAACCTAGGGAGACTGATAAACTAGTACCAAGGTAACTAGACTTTTAAAACTTTTTAAAAATGGTAAAAAGCTATTTAAAAGAGTAGGAATCTAAAACAGCAGGAGAGAAAAAACCCTGCTACCTTCCCTAGTTGCCAGCTTGCCTCCATACATTGCAACAACATAATCAGAACATTCTCATTATGCAAAAACCTGTATTGCGACTGCAGAAGTGTAGTTAGAACAAATCAAGGAATATTGGAACCCATAACAATAACATCTAGAGTGAGGCAGGGATGCATACTATTGCCTATAGGCAGCATAAGCAAAAAAGTTACACCCATGAATGGAAACAATAACAATTAATTATTATTCTTTTGCTGGTGATCAAACATTGATAGTAAGTATAGCTAAAGAATGACAACAACACCTTATGTCATACCTGTCAATGTTTGGCTTTGAAAATAAGGGAAATTTTGTGGGCGTAAGCAAATAGGTGGGTGTGGCCAAATCAGTGGGTGTGGCCAAATCAGTGGGCATGGTCAAGTCGGTGGGTGTGGCCAAATCCCCCCTACCCTTTCAGAGCTAGGGGAACTGGCAGAGAGGGGATCCCCCCACAGGACACCCCGTTATTAAAGAGAAGAAACCAAGTGGTTTCTTCTCTTTAAAAATGGAGTGTTGGGGGCAGGGGATGGAATTGATCCCCTCTCTTGGGTCCCCTGGGTTGAGGAGGTTGTGGGGATAAAAGGGGTCTGTCCCCTAAACCCTTCCAGAGCTAGGGGAGCCAGCAGAGAGGGGAGCTCCCCACAGGACACCCCCTTATTAAAGAGAAGAAACCAAGTGGTTTCTTCTCTTTAAAAATGGAGTGTTGGGAGGAATGGAATCGATCCCCTCTCCTGGGTCCCCTGGGTTCAGGGGGTTGTGGGGACAAAAGGGGGCTGTCCCCCCAACCCTTCTGGCCCCAAGGGAGCCAGTGGAAAGGGGGATCACAACCCCCCACCCACTGATATTAAAAGGGAAACCCTGATCGGGTTTTCCCTTTTAATATCAGGGGGTGGGGTGGATTCGACCCCCTCTCCTGGGTCCCGTGGGTCCGTGAGGGTTGGGAGGACAAAAGGGGTCTGTCCCCCCAACCCTTCTGGCCCCAGGGGAGCCAGTGGAGAGGGGTATTGCAACCCCCACCTACTGATATTAAAGGGGAAACCCCGATCAGGTTTTCCCTTTTAATATCAGGGGGTGGGGTGGATTTGACCCCCTCTCCTGGGTCCCGTGGGTCCGTGAGGGTAGGTGGGGCACAAGGCATCTGTCCCCCCAACCCCTCTGGCCTCAGGGGAGCCAGTGGAGAGGAGGATTGCACCCCTCACCCACTGATATTAAAGGGTAAACCTTTCCATTTTAATATCAGGGGGTAGGATAGATTCAATCCCCTCTCCTGGGTCCTGTGGGTCCGGGCAGGTTGGGGGGACAACTCCGGAGCTGGGCGGGAGATGCCTGGACTGGAGACCACCATCCCCAGCTCGGAGTGAGGAGGAGGAGGAGGACCAGTTGACCGGCCCCAGCTCCGGAGGCCCTGCAGCGGCGGCAGTGGCTGGCCTTCCCGCTGCTCAGCTGCTGCTGCTCCTCCTCCTTACCCCCGGCTGGGGGTGGTGGTCTCCAGTCCGGGTGGCCCCCACCCGGCTCCGGATGGAGGGAAATAAGGGAAAATACCGGGAAATTAATAAAACGGGAGGGGGCGGGAAGAGGGGTAAAAATAAGGGGTTTCCCCGGGTAAAATGGGATGGTTGACAGGTATGCCTTATGTCCTTGAACCAAGAATGCAAGATAAATAATATGATAATCAGTGAAGAGAAGACTGAGATAATGACATTTGGAAAGAAACTGCATACCTTAAATATAGTAATAGAGGGAACAAGTATAAAACAAGATGACACCCACACTACCCATACACTAGTCCAGTGTTTCCCAATCTTTGGTTTTTGGACTTCAATTCCCAGAAGCCTAAGTCAATTCCCCAAAGCATTGATCAGCCAATGTACAGACTAAGGTTTCTGGGAATTGAAGTCCACTAGTGTTCTGCGAAACATAGTTTGGGTAATGCAGCATAGTCAATTGGACTAGCAAGTGATTTTTTTTCCTGATAGGATTTTGTCCTCACTACAGCAAGCCATTTGAGGGGAGTATGGGGAGGCCATGTAGCACACCCTTTCCCCACTTCATTCCCACCCACTGCAACCACTGGCTGAATTAGCTTCCATTTGTTGTTTAATTGTGGAGTTTGAATATCCAAGAACTAATGTTATATCAACTTTTAAATGTTCAAATTTCAATATGGAAGAACATTCTATACCAAACACAACTCTATACAACAAAGGACATATTTGCTCAATGTTTAGAATACATTAAAGTATTACAAAGTCATTTGTTTAAATTTGCATCCTTTGCTACACCTTTGAAGAGCAACTGGAATGCCAAGAAAAAGACGAAAACCACTGTATATATACAGTACTGCAACTAAAAATGTCAATATTCAAAGGTCATATCTTCAGAGTTTCTTCAAAATTTCATATAGTAAATAAAGTTTACTATAAAGTTTACTCTCCATCCAGAGAGGCCCACGGGGGAGGTGAGTAAAGAATCTTGCCCCTCCCTCCCCATCCAAAGACCTGGGGCCAGAGAGAAGGACACCTCAGGAGACCCCCGACCACCCCCAGGAGATATCATCCACAACCACCACCAAAGCGAGGCCCGAGCCAGCGCCTTTGACCAACTCCATGCGGCCGAAGGGAGGCAAGAGCTGCTGCTTGCATGCAAAGGATAAGTAATCGAACTGAAATAATATAGTTGAGTAAACATAGATGGCTTATGGCAACTGACATAGTGACTGTACAAGAAACTGACTTACATAGAGACTTGATATAGTGGACTTTTTCTTTCTTTCTTTCTTTCCCTTTCATCAATTAGTTCAACTTTTACTTTGATACTATGTGATAAACTGTGATATTGTGCATGATAATTCTTTGTTTTAAAACTGTTTAAACTGTGATAACATGTGTGATGGGAAAAGACTGGCGTAAAGGCCGGCAAGGCACGCCACAAAGTTTGCCAAGAGAACCCTATGGACCAAAACAAAAGGCAAAACAAAGAGATGCTCAGCACAGCAGATCTGAAAAGGTGGAGGGATATGAAAGGGGGAGGAGAAATACAGTGTTGCAGGGAACAATAGTGCATAGGGAAATGGAATGTGAGGTCTATGAATCAAGGAAAACTGGAAGTGGTTAAAAACGAGATGGAAAGAATAAGTATTGACATCCTGGGCATCAGTGAATTAAAATGGACAGGGATGAGTGAATTCAGCTCTGGAAATCATCATATCTACTACTGTGGGCAAGAAAACCTCAGAAAAAACAGAGTAGCCATAATTGTCAACAAAAGAGTGAGGAATGCAGTAATGGGATACAATATCAAAAATGATAGAATGATGTTAGTCAGAATCCAAGGCAAACCTTTCAATATCACTGTAATCCAAGTCTATGCACTAACCACTAGTGCAGATGAAGCCACATTTGACCAGTACTATGAGGACCTACAACACCTCATAGAACAGACACCAAGAAATGATGTCCACATTATCTTAGGATATTGAAATGTCAAAGTAGTAAATCAAAAAGTAAATGGAATAACAGGCAAGTTCGGTCTTGGAACACAGAATGAAGCAGGGCAAAGATTGATAGAGTTCTGCCAAGAGAATGCACTAGTCATAGCAAACACCCTCTTCCAGCAACACAAGAGGCGACTTTACACATGGACATCACCAAATGGCCAGCATCGAAATCAGATTGATTACATACTCTGCAGTCAAAGATGAAGAACCTCCATTCAGTCAGCAAAAACAAGACCTGGAGCAGATTGTGGCTCAGATCACAACCTACTGATCGCAAAATTCAGGCTTAGACTAAGGAAAATGGGGAAAACAATTAGACCAGACAGATATGACCTACACAACATCCTTAAAGAATACACGGGTGGAGGTCATAAACAGATTTAATGTCCTGTACCTGATAGACAGAGTACCAGAAGAATTATGGACAGAGACATGGGACATCATACAGCAGGCAGCAGGCAGCAAGAGAAACCATACCAAAAGAAAAGAAGCGTAAGAAAGCAAAGTGGTTGTCTGATGAGGCTCTTAAAATAGCAGAGGAAAGAAGGAATGCAAAAGTCCAAGGAGAAAGGAAAAAATACAACCACCTGAATACAGAATTTCAAAGAAAAGCAAGGAGAGATAAGGAAAAATACCTGAACGAACAGTGCAAAGAAATGGAGGAAAACAACAAAAGAGGCAGGACTAGAGATCTTTTCAAAAAAATTGGGGAAATCAAGGGAACATTTAAAGCAAAAATGACCATGATAAGGGACAAAGATGGAAAAGAGTTAGCTGAAGCAGAAGAGATCAAAAAAAGATGGAAAGAGTACACAGAGGAACTCTACAAAAATGGACCTCAACACTCCTGATAATAACAATAATGAGAAATTTGAACTTGAACCAGACATTCTAGAGAGTGAAGTCAGAAAAGCCCTAAAAAACACTGCAAACAATAAAGCTCATGGAAATGATGGCATCCCAGTTGAATTTTTCAAACCCCTAAAAGATGATGGAATCAAACTACTGCATTCAATATGCCAGCAAATTTGGAAAACAAAACAGTGGCCACAGGATTGGAAAAGATCAGTGTACGTTCCAATCCCCAAAAAAGGCAATGCCAAAGAATGCTCAAATTACTGAACAATAACGTTCATCCCACATGCCAGCAAAGTGATGCTCAAGATAATACAGGATAGACTTCAACAACATGTGGAGAGAGAACTACCAGAGGTGCAGGCCGGTTTCAGAAGAGGCAGGGGGACTAGAGACCACATTGCTAACATACGTTGGATCATGGAGAAAACAAAAGAATACCAGAAACAAGTCTACTTTTGTTTTATTGACTACACCAAGGCTTTTGACTGGGTGGACCACAACAAAATGTGGCAAGTAATTAAAGAGATGGGAATACCAGAACACCTCATATGCCTCATGAGAAATCTGTACACGAACCAAGAAGCAACAGTTAGGACAGAACACGGAATGACAGAGTGGTTTGGAATAGGAAAAGGAGTAAGACAAGGCTGCATTTTATCACCCTGCTTATTCAATCTATACACAGAGCACATAATGCGCAATGCGGGGATGGAGGAATCACAATATGGGATCAAAATTGCTGTGAGAAACATCAACAATTTGAGATATGCAGACTATACCACCCTAATGGCAGAAAGTGAGGAAGACCTAAAGAACCTCTTGATTGGATTGAAGGAGGAGAGTGCAAAAGCTGGCTTGAGACTCAATATCAAGAAAACCAAGATAATGGCAACAGGTCCAATCAGTCCCTGGAAAATAGATGGGGAAGGAGTAGAAGCAGTGACAGATTTTACTTTCCTGGGATCTAAGATCATTGCAGATGGTTACTGTAGCCATGAAATAAAAAGACGACTGATTATGGGGAGACAAGCAATGAGAAACCTGGGGAATATAGTGAAAAGCAGAGACATCACCTTGAAAACAAAAATTCGCATAATCAAAGCAATGTTATTCCCAGTGGTAATGTATGGGTGTGAGAGCTGGACCATTAGGAAGGCTGAGCACAGAAGAATAGATGCCTTTGAGATGTGGTGTTGGAGGAGAGTCCTGAGAGTCCCTTGGACAGCAAAGAGAACAAATAGGTCAATACTGGAAGAAATCAATCCTGACTGTTCATTGGAGGGACTAATAGTGAAGATGAAGCTAAAGTACTTTGGACATCAAATGAGAAGGGGGGACTCACTTGAGAAGGCCTTGATGCTGGGAAAGGTGGAGGGCAAGAGAAGAAGGGGGTATCCAAAGATGAGATGGATAGATGGTATTGTGGACACAATGGGCACAGAGCTTGGTGGGCTGAGGAGAATGGTGGAGGATAGAGGTGCCTGGAGGAAAATGGTCCATAGGGTCGCAAAGGGTCGGAATCGACTGTGCAACTGAACAACAACAAATAAAGTTGAATCCTTCTTCAAATGCAAAAATCCTAAACAATATCAGTAGTATAGTAATATGAAACAAAGTTGGGGCAATACTAAGACAAATCCACTGTGAATCGAGACTGTTCCGGTATAACCAGTCTTTCACATATAGCTTCCTCAGGATAAAGGTTCTAAATGCAATAAAAAGACAAATATAATTATAATAGCAATCTTATATATAGAAGCATTATATATAATATCATACTGACAATGAGGTAAGCAATGAAACAAAAGCATAATAATTCCACAATACCTTTGATATGTGTTAAGGGGCCATTAAATCTGTTTAAAACATTAAAAATAGGTAAGATCAACATGATATATAAAGGGATGAGGAAATAATGTACTAAATTTGTAACAATTTAAAAAGTAGGACAAAATCAGACCAAAGAACTATTTAAAGGAGACCTTCAAAAGACCAAGCAGCATCACTACAAGTAACAGGAAAGTTCGAGTTCTGAGTTTAACCCTTGGAACCCATAACATGTTTTATTGTTTTGATAAAAAATATGACTGAACTAAAATGCTAAAAAAACTTGTTCCAGGCTTCACATTTTAAGGAGAAATTGAAAAACCAGTAAGAAAGATGCTTCCTTCTTCTATGACAGGAAATATTATCATATATGCCAGTATATTAACCTGAGGAGAATATGTTTATCTTAAATCAGATGGTAATTTTAGATATTATTAAATGTGAGATTACCTCTTTTCCTTATCTCTGTCTAAGGCAGGGGTCAGCAACCTACGGCCAATAGGCTAGATCTGGCCCATGTGTAGGAATCGGGGCCGCTGAGGGCCGTAGGTCCCGGAGGAGACTGATCAAGAAACGATACGAGGCAATATGGAGCGTGATCAGATCAGTAGTTTATTGAGGGAAAACTTCAGCATATATAGAAGGAAAAGCGCAACGGTGGCAAAACCGTCATCTGACAGAAATCACCTCACCTGTTTACTCGGGTTAATTGGGAATCTCTCTGGGGGAAGTTAATTAACTGGGACAAACATTGACATGGGAAACACCATTGTCCAAGGATTAGGCTGGGGTAAACATGGCTTCTATTTGCGCCTGAGATAAGACTGAGACTCGGAGATGAGTGATTACTCTAATGGGTAACGGAGTTAGATATTTGCTCTCTCAGCAGATCCGCTGGTCAGGTCAAGGAATTGGGTGAATCAAACCCTATCATTTATCCACCCCCCTTAATTTCTCTGCCCGCAGAGCACACGGCTCAAGGAGCGTTCTCCTGAAGTGGCCTCTGCGCGGGCCGTTCCATGCCCACCGGGCACGGGGAATCCACATCTCCCCTTTTAATTTCATTTAAGGACCTGACCGGCGACTCTGCGTAAGAGGGGCATCAGCTGCTGAGCGGGAATGGCGTTTCAGGGCTTCTTCTTGGGGCGGCACTTCGAGATCAGTGAGGGAATACATTGTGCAAAGCAGCATAATGCTATACCTAGTATAATGACCCCCACAACCAGCTTGAGTACCGTCTGGAGCCACCCCCATGGAATCCACGACCACATCCAATCCCACAATGAACTCCACCATGTTCCCCATGCTGAACCTTCTCTTATGCCCTCGACTATGGTGCGGAGGGCCGTGAGCTGACTCTGTACCTTGCGGGAGTTGTCAGTAAGATTGAAACAACACATACCATGGAAGGATTCGCAGCCCAAATGATGAAGTAATAAGAGGTAGTCTATAGCCGCTCGATTGTCGAGTATGGCATGGCGAAGCTCTGCCTGCTCCTGGTTGAGCAGCGCTATCGCCGAGGAGGTATGGTTGATGGCTTTGGCTAATCCGCAAGCCAACCGACTAATCCTCCGAGCGTTGCCGACGGCTAAGCCTGGCACGCCAATTATGCTGACCACCAACGAGACGTATTCGGCTGGACTCATAACTCTAAAGCTGCTCTCACATGAGCTGTCTAACTGGGTGGTGCGAGTGTGACGTATGGGTGCGGAAACATTTGTAACATTCGTGCTTGGGGTAACCATATCCTTAGTAGGGAGTAACAGTGTCAAACGACTAATGCAACAAGTAGCATCTGATACATTTGCAGGAATGTAGTTCCACGTGTACTGATTACATGTAAAGAACCAACCAGATGGTAACGTAACATGAGCATACATTGAACCAAGCTTCACTGGGTTATTGCAAGTCCAATTGCCACTGCCAACGTAGAGGCAGCGGCGCCGGGTTCGACCGACTGAGGAGCAGCCGGTCATTCGAGCACAAGTAGTGTTCGGGCTGGCCGCCACTCGAGGAGTGTGGAGAGTGGCTGCATCAGCCGGCAAAGTCATGGTGAGCCGCATCTCCCAACGGGCATACTCTGCAGAAGCCGCTGGGTTGTATGGGCTGAAATCCGTTTCACGAGCCAATCCCCATCCCTGGGGTATGCGCCTGGAGAGTGGCACACTGGGATGAGGCAGGTGCTCAAGATTGAGGCAGAACCAATGTCCTGTCTCAGGCAAAAATCGGACTGGTTGACGAGGCCCGCCAACCTTTCCCAAATGTTGTACTGCATCCTGGCAGAAAGGTCTCCGCCAGGCACCAAATCGTTGGCTTTCAACAAGGTAGCCTGAACGCCTCCCCAGCAAAACAGGGAGAGGATCAGGACAATGGTGACTGCCATGGTGTTGGCGTGAATTCGGGCGAAGACTGCAGCCGTGAGGTTCTCCGGTGTCGGTTCCTTCTCCTCGCGTCGGAGGGCGTCCTCGGCCTCACTGCAAAGGACCTTGACCATCCCCCAGGTGATCTTCGGCGCTGTCGGTGGCTGTCTCCTCCGGCGGGTTTTGTCGGTCAGGGTGAGGTCCTCCATCTCCGGGATCGGACTCGGGTCGGTCTGGGTCCACACCATGTGGTTCCAAGTGAGGCTTGACACACCGAGCTGGAATCCAAACGACACCTGTAGGAGACATAACTGCAGCATTCCCTCTCCCCCAGGTTATGAGTGGCGCCGGGCCCCTCCAAGAAGGGTCCGGTGGCACCCGGTATCGGACCATCGGTCGTGGGAGAGCTTCCGAACGGCGGAAGTGCTTCTCCTGTGGCGTGCAATCCGAAAAAACATTAAGGTGATTGTAAGTGAACAATACCTTATTCAGGCAATGCTGTGCCTGGCCCTGTGACTTGGGGAGGGCTGGTGGCTCCCCCCTTTCTGTTTGTTTGTCAATATAGGACTTGAGCGTCCGATTGACCCGTTCCACAATCGCTTGCCCCTGCGGATTGTAAGGAACGCCAAAAGTATGCTTAATGTCCCAGGTGGCCATGAAAGCGGCCAGCTGCCTGGAGCTGTAGGACGGGGCGTTATCGGTTTTAATCTGCCGCGGCTTGCCCATTGCCGCGATGCAGGAAAGGAGGTGCTGCTCCATGTGGGAAGCAGTCTCCCCTTTCTGCGCCGTTGCCCAAACGAATTGTGAAAAAGTGTCAATGCAGACGTGCATGTACTGCCATCTGCCAAACTGCGGAACATGCGTGACATCCATCTGCCACACTTGGTTAGCCTCTGTCCCTCGTGGGTTGACCCCCCACGAGGGCCCCCCCGGTGCCCCTGCACAATGCTGGCAAGAGCGAACTATGCCTTGGGCTTGAGAAAGTGGCAGATTGAACTGGCTGGCCAACGCTTTGGCATTTTGGTGAAAAAAGGCATGACTCTGAATTGGAGTAGTAAAAACACCTAAAACCGAACGTTGCTGAATTTCCTTTGCCGCCGCGTCCGCTCTGCTATTGCCCGCGGAAATCGGACCCGGCAAGTCTTGATGACTGCGGATGTGGGCAATGTAGAGCGGCTCCATGCGGTTTCGCAAATGAAATTGAGCAGTGAGAAACAGACTAAGCAGATTTTTGTCTATCGCGGGAGTGATGTATGCTCCCAGTAGACTGTGAAGCAAATTCCTGACATACTGACTGTCTGTAATGATGTTTAGACGTTCCTTGGCGAAGGTGCGCAAGGCAAGGTTCACCGCCGCCAACTCTGCCCGCTGCGTGGACTTCTGTGGAAGAGTTAACAGCGTGCGCCAAGCCTGGCCCTCCTGCCAAGTCAAGACACCATATGTACGACCTCCATCAGTAAAAACTGTCCTGGCTCCCTGAAGCGGAACCAGCGAGAGCAATTCGAACAAGCTGACTGTCTGCGTTTGAAGCGAGACAAGTCTTGGGTCTTTTGGCAAGTGGTATGCCAAGCATCCGGTGAATCCTTCCAAAGCAATTGGAAGCGAGTCACCGAGCTGCATCAATTGCTGAATTTGTTCCTTGGTGAACGGAACTACAATCTTGGCTAAATCGTGCCCTGAGATGTCCCTAGCTCTCAGCCTTCCGCGGTAGACCACCGCAGAAACCAGCTCTTGGGGAGGAACAATGTTCTGTGAAGAGGTGTTCGGCAAGTACACCCATTCCACGATACTCGCCCCTTTCTCGGAGTCTACTCCGAGCGCTCCGGTGAACATGGATCCTGCCCTTACGATGTACAAATTCAGGATCGGAGCATATGGCCCTGGGGTGATCCTATCTACCCACCTCTGGCTGAGAACTTGGTTCACTTTTTCGAGAGATAAGCGCGCTTCTCGAGAAATGTGTATCCAGTCTGCCGGCTGCTTACCTAAAGTTAGCAGCGAGAAGAGCGGTTTCAAAAGATCCATATCCAATCAGAAATACGGTCTGGCCCAATTAATATTACCCAGAACTTGCTGCAATTCTACTAAGGTGACTGAGTCCTGTAAATTGATCTGAGGCAAAACTGGTGCTGCGAAAGAGCGGAGAAGCCGATGACCCAAGTATGAGAAGGGCTCGGTTCTCTGCACTTTCTCCGGGGCAATGAGCAAACCTTTGTCCCCCAGGCTGGCATGGAGGTCTGAAAACATTTCGCTGCCGAGTTGCGGCACCGCGACCAAGATGTCGTCCATGAAGTGACAAACTAAGGCTTTTGGGTAAAGGTTTCTGAACTTTGCCAGTGCGTTGCGAACATAAATTTGGCACAGGGTGGGTGAATTGAGCATGCCCTGTGGCAAAAATTTCCACGCGTAACGCTGCGTAGGCTCACTGTGGTTCACAACCGGCACCGTAAAGGCAAACCTTTCCCGGTCCCTGGGGTCTAAGGGAATTGTATAAAAACAATCCTTGAGATCTACGACTAGGATCTCCCACCCCTCGGGAATCATATTAGGATTTGGGATCCCGCATTGGAGCGGACCCATTGGCTGTATGCAAATTTATTGATATCTCTGAGATCGTGGAGGAGTCGCCACTTCCCCGACTTCTTTTTTATGACAAAAATTGGCGAATTCCATGGACTTGTGGACCGTTCTATATGTCCTGCGTCTAGCTGTTCTCTAACCAGCTGCTTAAGGGCAACTAACTTCTCTCCCACTACCGGCCATTGTTCTACCCAAATCGGCGTATCGGTGAGCCACTTAAGTGGCAATGCCATTACCCGAAGGTAAGCGTAGCACCGTACTGCTGTAAAATATCTCGCCCCCAAAGGTTGATGTGCACGTCAAGAATGTGCGGCCGAATTACCGCCGTGCCGTCAGCCCTTGGGATTGTGACTGTCACCCACTCCCGGCTCCTAAACGCTTCCTGAATACCGCCTATCCCCCACACATCGGAGACCGGCTCAATGGCCCACTCCCTTGGCCACTGGCCCCTGCTTATCACGCTGACATCTGCTCCGGTATCTAACAGGCCTGAGAATGATCTATTATTCAGAAATACCTCAATAACCGGGTGCTGTTTCCACTCAATGTTGGTCTCCACTGTCGCTAAGACCTGGTATCCTTGCACTGCCTCACTGGCGCTCGAGCGGTCCTCTGACCAGGACTCGAAGCTGTCACTGAGCCTTCCCTGGCTTTCTGCTGGCGAGTGACAAGAAACCATGATCAGTTGCGCTAAGGTGTCTCCTTTGTGAATTGTTTGGGGCAGGTGAGTCCAAAGCTGAACTTGGAGAACGCCTGAAAAATTGGAGTCAACGACTCCCGGAATTACAAGAATTCCGCATGCTCCTGCTACACTACGGGGCAAAACTAAACCTATAAAGCCCTTGGGCAGTGGACCCATGTACTGGGAGTCCACCAGATAGACCGTGCCTCGCAGGTCGCATGTAACGTCTGCCTGACAAGTCAAATCTAACCCTGTACTACCCTTGGGGCTGGCATGCGCCCTCGCAGTGCCTGGAATGTGACCTGAATCTAGTCTAGCTCTGACGAGCCTTGAATCTGGGAAGTCTCTGTTTGGACCGGGGCCAGAGACGTGCCCGTGCGCCGGTTTCCCGAACTCGGACAGTTTCTGGCCCAATGGTAGCCTTTCTTGCACTTCGGACACAGGGTGTTCGGAGCCTTGGAACGGCCGGAATTTTGTCCGCCTCCCTTGGATTGGCACTCCCTAGCGAAGTGACCGACCTTGCCACAATTGTGACATGCTCCTTGGTGCTTAACCTTGGGTCTTCTACCCCCTTGCACCACTGCCGCTAGCAAACCCATCTTATAGGATTCTGTGCCAACGTCGGCGCAAGCTCTAATCATGTCCGTAAGGGTCAAGTCAGGACGATTGCCCAGGGACTGCAAGATTTTACGGCAGTCTAAATTGGCATTGTCCTTGGCTAACTTCATCATGAGCTCTTGCTGGGCTTCCTCATTATCGATCTGCCTACTAATCGCCTCCTCCAAGCGATTGATGAAGTCCATGTAGGGCTCTTGGGCTCCCTGCTTGACTGCGGTGTAATTCTTAGCCGCTTTGCCGGTCGCAGGGACCTTGAAAAAAGCCCTAAAGGCAGCCTCTGCCGACATCTGGAGAGTGGCGAGTGGCAAGTTGATCTGCGCATCGATGGACTCGAAGGCACCTGAACCATACAACTGGTCAGGAATTACTGCACCTCCCATCCTGGCAGCCCTAGTTTGAGCTTCAAGGCGAAACTCACTGTCCCAAATCAGGTACTGGCTAGGGTTGAGCATCATCCGCATGACGGCTTTCCAGTCATGAGGAATGAACATGGTGTTCTCGCACACTTGCTGAAGCGTGCCCCTAGTAAATCGGCTTTGGAGCCCTGTCTCTGAAATGGCCTTCCGTATAGCCATGAGCAGCTTATACGGGACTGGTGAATGAACTATCTTCTGGGCCCCCGTGAGGGCATCCATTTCTAAGCGAATTGGACAAATCTGACTAAGCTCAGCCAGTTCTTCCGCTGGCAATTCCCCCTTCTTCAGTTCTTCCTCGACTGTGCGCTGAAGGGCACTCTTGGTAACTAGGGAACCCGGAACTGTCAGAGAAGCGCCTGCGCTCCCCATTCCTTGCATTCTGTCGGTGACGTCTGCAGCTGTCACCGAGGGAAAGTTCCCTACGCTACTCTGCCTAAACTGCAATGACGGATAGAGCGCCGTGGGTGCCGTTGGCTCGGCTGGCGCTGGGGGTTCTTTGGCCTCTACCCGGACTGGTTCTATCTCCGCTAAGAGTTTCCTACATTTGTCCCAAGTGCGAATTACGCCTCCTGGAGCTTTCGGGGGTTGCTGAATGCAGTCTCCTATCTGATCCCAGAGCTCAAGGGTTAACGTACCTACTTCTGGGTAAAGCAGGCAGTGTTCCCTTAGGTACGCCAAAAGTCTCGGTAGCTCTCTGCTGTGGAACTTTAACTGAAACACCCTGGCCAGGATTCTAAACTCTTCCTCACGAGTTTTTTGGCTAGCGGACGGACGCTGTCGCTGAGGACAGGTCCCCATATTACCTGCGAAGGGTCCTCCGAAGTTTCCTCCTCGGGACGGGTTGACGCGTCTTGGGCAAGTAATAGGTTCTGGCAACAATTCTCTGGGTAGAGCTCGGAGCGTGGTCCCCTACCACGGGCCCTCGGTGGCCTTCTGCGCTGTCAGAGCTCACAGCTGACCTTGCGGAAAGTGTTTTCTCCGTAACCTGCAAGCCGCCGCGAAAGCCGGGAGCAAGCTCTAGGAAGCCTCTTGGTAGTGCCTCGCCGCGTAGGCCGTTCTCCCGACCGGCTGGTTTACCGGCCGGGCTGCCGCGCTGTCCTCTGGGACGAGTGGCCGCGGTTCAAGCGCAGAACCGGGCTGTGTGACTCTCTGAGTAGACCGCTCGGGGGTCGCTTACTCACGAGTAGATCACGTCGGGGTCACCAGGTGTAGGAATCGGGGCCGCTGAGGGCCGTAGGTCCCGGAGGAGACTGATCAAGAAACGATACGAGGCAATATGGAGCGTGATCAGATCAGTAGTTTATTGAGGGAAAACTTCAGCATATATAGAAGGAAAAGCGCAACGGTGGCAAAACCGTCATCTGACAGAAATCACATCACCTGTTTACTCGGGTTAATTGGGAATCTCTCTGGGGGAAGTTAATTAACTGGTACAAACATTGACATGGGAAACACCATTGTCCAAGGATTAGGCTGGGGTAAACATGGCTTCTATTTGCGCCTGAGATAAGACTGAGACTCGGAGATGAGTGATTACTCTAATGGGTAACGGAGTTAGATATTTGCTCTCTCAGCAGATCCGCTGGCCAGGTCAAGGAATTGGGTGAATCAAACCCTATCATTTATCCACCCCCCTTAATTTCTCTGCCCGCAGAGCCCACGGCTCAAGGAGCGTTCTCCTGAAGTGGCCTCTGCACGGGCCGTTCCATGCCCACCGGGCACGGGGAATCCACACCCATGGTGCCCAAACAACCAACCTGCACCCACACCCTCACTCCAGCTGCTGCTGCCAAAATTGACTGTGGACTCATTTATAACAACCATAAACAGCAGGGGTGGGGTGGGGACCACCAGTTTGGCCCCTTCCCCTGTCTGAGGAAGTGTGACCCAGTCCCCAACTTAGAAAGGTTGGCAACACCTGGTCTAAGGTAAATCCCAGTGAAGAGTGTGAACTTCTTGTGTGAAGATGATTTGTGCAGGCTGATGCAGAAAATGCACATTTTAAAAAGACCTGTTGAGAATAGAAAGCATTAATTACTCACACTTCCTGTTTTCCTGACATTTGACAGAAACTAAAGCTACTGAATGTCTCCAAGGTGAAACTGAGATATAACATGATGAATTATAGCATCTTGAAAGTCCTCTTTACCTTAGGACTGTTGATGCTACAAAAATTTTCTCACGAGTCACTTAATCAGATAAAATAGCTGTAGCCAAGATAGTTATCTTCTTACATTCTCCCCCTGCATCATGAAGCTGAAGTTAGCTACATTGTATCTCCCCTAATTTAATTGTGTTGACAAGCGGTGCATGTGAATGGCTTAGGTTGCAATACTGGCTCAGTAGGTAGGATGAGAGGGTTAGGAAACTGATGTCTAGAAAACACTATGTCATAAATCTGTATAGCCAATAAAGCTCTATGTATGACTAATTTCTCCTAGCTCCAAATATTCTAGCCTATACAAAGCACAAAGTGAAGGACTTTTCAAATCACATGGGCTTTTATTTTGATTTTGTTTGTTTATTTTAAAGTAACAATTGTAGCTTTCTTTTTTTAAAAAAAATCCTAATGAATAAAAGATAAAAATATAAAGAAATTGACTTCAGTCAATCTTTATGTATTATTCAGCACCCATGTGTGTGCCTGCGAGTATCTGGATGCTCTTTAATTAGCTACCTTGGGCAGGAAAGACCTAGTTTAGAATATTGAAAAATAATAGGTTTCACAGAGTAATTAAGGGCAAATATAGAATTGTGCTATCAAGTGAGAGGTGACAACCACCTGGTTTCACTTGAGACACATTTCTATTCATTATTTAATTGCATGTGGAGAAATAGTCAAAAGTGTAGCATTCATTGGAATATTGTAAGATCCCCTTGCACTTCACTGACTGGAAGGGTAGATGGAGAAATAAATTTTAAAAAGTGTTAATCTATGTTGGGTGTATAATAATCCCCCCCCCCAAATCAGTATCCATATTAATTTTATGCCAATGATCTCTTTAATGTATGAAAGTAAACATGTTTTCAAAATGATCAAGACAGCTAGAAGTTCTGATGTGGCAGAATTTTTTCACTACCAGGTGGTCTTTGTTGTATCTGTCCACACATTTGCTACTCTTTGAGTGAAAAGCTACCACTAATAAAAAATACAAACCCTGAAATAAGGCATTCTGAAAGCTGATAAGAACTAGCTTTGAATCTACTTTATCTGCCAATGCACTGTTCCCCCCGCCTCTGAAAAGTGTTTTGCCTCAAGTCTCTCACAGGAAATTTGGTCCAGTTGAGATATATATGTGGGTAGAAATTTAAAAATCCTGCTGTGCTGGAGAAATATATCCTTGCTCCTAAAGATAAAGGTAAAGGTTTCCCTTGCTCGAAAGCCAGTTGTATCCAACTCTAGGGTTCAGTGCTCATCTCTGTTTCAAAGCCGGAGAGCCAACGCTGTCTGCTTCCTCAGATGTTTCCGTGGGCATGTGGCAGGCATGACTAGACACCGGAGCGCACATAATGCTGTTACCTTCCCACCAAAGTGGTCCCTATTTATCTACTTGCAATGTCTTGCGTTTGAAATGCTAGGTTGGCAAGAGCTGGGACAAAGATGGGAGCTCATTCCGTCCTGTAGTAATCGGGAATCAAACTGCTGACCTTCCACCTCCCAGTTGCTCCTACATTCCATTTTTATCAGTAGGTGCCATAGAAGTTGTGAACAAAACTATTTTTAGCCTAGTGTAAAATGGTTAAATTATCCAACACCTTGCCCAATGTAACATTACTTGGGAAAATATATACCTTTCAACAAGGTTTGCAAATCTTTCTTCCAATTAACCATATCTCTACATTATGGCAGCACAAAAAAAAAACTCATCAAGCTATGGCAAAAGTCTTGCTTCTCAATTCTTTTCTTTATAAGAATGAACAGTCTAGCTCTGGCGAGCCTTGAATCTGGGAAGTCTCTGTTTGGACCGGGGCCAGAGACGTGCCCGTGTGCCGGTTTCCCGAACTCGGACAGTTTCTGGCCCAATGGTAGCCTTTCTTGCACTTCGGACACAGGGTGTTCGGAGCCTTGGAACGGCCGGAACTTTGTCCGCCTCCCTTGGATCGGCACTCCCTAGCGAAGTGACCGACCTTGCCACAATTGTGGCATGCTCCTTGGGTCTTCCCTTTAGGTCTTCTACCCACTTGCACCGCTGCCGCTAGCAAACCCATCTTATAGGATTCTGTGCCAACGTCGGCGCAAGCTCTAATCATGTCCGTGAGAGACAAGTCAGGACGATTGCCCAGGGACTGCAAGATTTTACGGCAGTCTAAATTGGCATTGTCCTTGGCTAACTTCATCATGAGCTCTTGCTGGGCTTCCTCATTATCGATCTGCCTACTAATCGCCTCCTCCAAGCGATTGATAAAATCCATGTAGGGCTCTTGGGCTCCCTGCTTGACTGCGGTGTAATTCTTAGCCGCTTTGCCGGTCGCAGGGACCTTGAAAAAAGCCCTAAAGGCAGCCTCTGCCGACATCTGGAGAGTGGCGAGTGGCAAGTTGATCTGCGCATCGATGGATTCGAAGGCACCTGAACCATACAACTGGTCAGGAATTACTGCGCCTCCCATCCTGGCAGCCCTAGTTTGAGCCTCAAGGCGAAACTCACCATCCCAAATCAAGTACTGGCTAGGGTTGAGCATCATCCGCATGACGGCTTTCCAGTCATGTGGAATGAACATGGTGTTCTCGCACACTTGCTGAAGCATGCCCCTTGTAAATCGGCTTTGGAGCCCTGTCTCTGAAATGGCCTTCCGTATAGCCATGAGCAGCTTATACGGGACTGGTGAATGAACTATCTTCTGGGCCCCCGTGAGGGCATCCATTTCTAGGCGAATTGGACAAATCTGACTAAGCTCAGCCAGTTCTTCCGCTGGCAACTCCCCCTTCTTCAGTTCTTCCTTGACTCTGCGCTGAAGGGCACTCTTGGTAACTAGGGAACCCGGAACTGCCAGAGAAGCGCCTGCGTTCCCCATTCCTTGCATTCCATCGGTGACGTCTGCAGCTGTCACCGAGGGAAAGTTCCCTACGCTACTCTGCCTAAACTGGAGTGACGGATAGAGTGCCGTGGGTGCCGTTGGCTCGGCTGGCGCTGGGGGTTCTTTGGCCTCTACCCGGACTGGTTCTATCTCCGCTAAGAGTTTCCTACATTTACTCCATGTGTGAATTACGCCTCCTGGAGCTTTCAGGGGTTGCTGAATGCGGTCTCCTATCTGATCCCAGAGCTCAAGGGTTAACGTACCTACTTCTGGGTAAAGCAGGCAGTTTTCCCTTAGGTACGCCAAAAGTCTCGGTAGCTCTCTGCTGTGGAACTTTAACTGAAATACCCTGGCCAGGATTCTAAACTCTTCTTCACGTGTTTTTTGGCTAGCGGATGGACGCTGTCGCTGAGGACAGGTCCCCATATTACCTGCGAAGGGTCCTCCGAAGTTTCCTCCTTGGGACGGGTCGACGCGTCTTGGGCAAGTAATAGGTTCTGGCGACGATTCTCTGGGTAGAGCTCGGAGCGTGGTCCACTACCACGGGCCCTCGGTGGCCTCTGCGCTGTCAGGGCTCACAGCTGACCCTGCGGAACGCGTTTTCTCCGTAACCTGCAAGCCGCCGTGAAAGCCGGGAGCAAACTGTAGGAAGCCTCTCTGGAATGCCTCGCCGCTTCGGCCGTCTCCCGACCGGCTGGTTTACCGGCCGGGCTGCCGCACTGTCCTCCGGGACGGGTGGCCGCGGTTCAAGCGCAGAACCGGGCCGTGTGTCTCTCTGAGTAGACCGCTCGGGGGTCGCTTACTCACGAGTAGATCACGTCGGGGTCACCAGGTGTAGGAATCGGGGCCGCTGAGGGCCATAGGTCCCGGAGGAGACTGATCAAGAAACGATACGAGGCAATATGGAGCGTGATCAGATCAGTAGTTTATTGAGGGAAAACTTCAACATATATAGAAGGAAAAGCACAACGGTGGCAAAACCGTCATCTGACAGAAATCACATCACCTGTTTACTCGGGTTAATTGGGAATCTCTCTGGGGGAAGTTAATTAACTGGGACAAACATTGACATGGGAAACACCATTGTCCAAGGATTAGGCAGGGGTAAACATGGCTTCTATTTGCGCCTGAGATTAGACTGAGACTCGGAGATGAGTGATTACTCTAATGGGTAACAGAGTTAGATATCTGCTCTCTCAGCAGATCCGCTGGCCAGGTCAAGGAATTGGGTGAATCAAACCCTATCATTTATCCACCCCCCTTAATTTCTCTGCCCGCAGAGCCCACGGCTCAAGGAGCATTCTCCCGAAGTGGCCTCTGCGCGGGCCGTTCCATGCCCACCGGGCATGGGGAATCCACACCCTACTGTTGTTTAAAACATGAATGAAGTAAGTGTAAAGTTTATGGATGGGGAAGAATTTAGTTTCACTTTTATTTTGTAAGAATTTACCAGAGTCCACAAATTTCTCTTCATGCAAAATAAGTACATGAGATACACTATATAACTTTTAGAAACTTAAAGATATAACTTTTTAAACTTGTTTAAAAAAATAAAATAAAATGGAAAACTTTCTTCAGGAAGTGGGAGGAGATAGGAGACAGCAACCAGGGAAATTAAGAGAAAAACCAAAGAAAGCACTTACTCCTGTTGATCAGCTTCCCCATGGCAATGCCAAATTGATAGTGGGCTGCTGTCAACTAAATAGGGTTTGTGAGGTCCATATATCACTTGAATGCAAAGATTGTAGCAAATGACATACTGGACCTCCTAGCAATCCTATTTAGCCCATACCTGCTTTCTCTACCAAAGTTATATAGCCAACCCTTAGATTCACATACAAACAAATTTACAAGAAACATGCTATATAAACTTACAAAATAAAATGTTTGGAAGTGAAAAGGCAGAGACTCAGACTATTCAAGATAATTGATAGCCAACAGAACACTCCTTGTAAGTTATTCAATGATTTGCTATTAATGACTAAAGAAAGTAGAAGAACAAAGAGCTCCATGAAAAAAGTAAATATGTACGTTCAGTGATACGATTTACCTGGTGGCAGTGGTGGGCATCAGCAGGTTCACACCAGTTTGCCAGAACTTATAGCAATAAATCTGGTTGGCTGCACCCATCCAAGTTTTGAAATGAAGTAGTCCTAATTCGGGTGCAACACAGGGCTTTTCCCCTGGTCACACCCACCATACCACACCCACAACGTGGCAGTAAATTTTTTTGGAGCCCACCACTGCCTGGTGGGGATTTGTTGCCCCAACTCTAATGAATTCAATTGATTCAAATGGACCTACTTTTGTGCCACTTGCTTTGCTATGCAACAGAGTTTCAGCCAGTATTTGGTGATGTGGTGATTCTATGCTGAATATATATCTTGTGTATACTAGTATGTAGGGTGACTAGGGTTTGATCAGCAGCGATAAATTAGACGTGAGTGATGGCATTTGAATCAATGAAACTAACAGAGTATTTCGGTCAATAAATCTACAATAATTGAATGTGCTAGCTTAGTATGGTTTACTATGTTAAACAACAGGGTTTCAGCCACCTCAAAATGGCAACAACTGGGGACTATGGTGACTTAGTGGTTAAGATATTGAGCTTGATGACTGGAAGGTCAGCATGTCAGTAGTTTGAGACCCAAGTGCTGCATGACGGAGTATGCTCCCATCCCTGTCTCAGCTCCTGACAACCTAGCAGTTCGAAAGCAAGAAACTGCAAGTAGATAAATAGGGACCACATCGGAGGAAAGTTAAACAGTGTTCCGTGCACTCCCATGTCTAGTCATGCCTGCTTCATGACCATGGAAACATCTGCAGATGCAGACAGTGATGACTTTTGGCTATAAACGGAGTTGAGCACTGAATTCTAGAGTCGGATATGACTGGCCTTTCAGCAAGGGCAACCTTTACTTTTACCCTAAAATGGTAACAATAGGAGGATCAAACTAGAACTTGAAACAACTGCCCTTTTGAAGTTCAAATGTCTACCCAAGCTTCCATTCCATTTTCAGACTGTATGAGATATTTCGTCAGGTACTGTGGAAAACATTGCAGCATGAGCAGAGAAAAAATAAGACAGATATAATTTATATATACAAACCAGTCTGCATTGAAATCCAATAATAAAATCATATGACTTTTTTTGAAACCTGGGAAGATATGCAAATAATCTGCTCAAACGTCAAACTATCTTAAACAGGACAGAAAATGCATATTATGCATAAATGCATAATGAAGCAATACATAAAACTTTGATTCAGACATAATTTGGTTGGAGTGCATCAGTGAAAATATTTCCTTCTTTCCAAACTTAGGGATAATGTAATTCTTATCTAAACCTTAGTTCATACTGTATATTGATCAACAACTGTTTTATTAGGGTTTGAGATGGCTCACTCTAACTTAATATTTGTTCTGTGGCTATTTTCATACCACAGTGCACAGTAATTGAGGTAAAAATTTTGAAAAATTAGGTTTTGTGGATTTATACCTCTAGACAAAAAGAGTTATGAACTGAAGCTATTGATTTTCATAATGTTGTTCTCTGAATGATTTGGCACATGATATGAATTGATGTCATAATTATGAAATGTTGTATGAAGTGAAGAAGATGGTATAATAAACATCTAGGTGTCATTATGGAGTTTATGGATATTTTATATTTTCAGCTGAAATGAGACCAGAATCTTTCTTTCCTTGCCATTTGTCATCTGTCTGCTGAAAATGTGAAATGTGGGGGGGGAAATCATTTTACCAACATGTCCACATATTTCACTAGTGACAAAAAGCATGTTTTTCCAAAAGGCTTTTGGTATCAGAGAATCCTAGCAGCAGAAACTGTCTGGTAAATACCACATTAGCACTTTGCATGTCTGCAATGCCCAAGTCCTTTTATTATCATATTGTATGCAAAACTTCAGATCTACACAACCAGCTGTTTGAAGCCATACATTGTATGAGGAAGAATTTTGTATAGGAAACTATTACTGCCTTGTTCTCTCCTGCCTGCTTTAAAGCTAGAGAGAAACCAAACAAGGCACACGCGGCACCGTTTAGCTGCCGTGCGCTTTTCTGGCCCCGCGCCGAGGCATGGACACTGCCTCGAGGAAGCCGGGGGTGTGGCCAGCCAACCCTTGTAAAAGGGCTGGCAACGGCTGCGCTCCCCGGCAGTTCCCTAAGATCCGGCTGGGCCAGGGCACGTTTGCCCTCCACCCCCTCCCAGGTAACAGTGTGATTATTTTGGTTGCTACAGGGCCGGATGGGAATTTTTGCTTGAATCTGCATTGTCACCTTGGTTCCTGGCGTTTTCGCCCATCCCACACTGTTGCTGGTGGTTGAGATTGGGGTTTCAGTTATGTTTCTTACTGATCACTTTGGCGGATAGCACTGGTAAGGAAAGAAATGCATGACCCATTTAATTTAGTATACACAGTTGGTTGGCCATAGGGAGGACATGAAACAAACAAGATGTGTTAATGGCCAAACAGCTTTTAAATAAAATGTTGTTATGCTTAACCAGCAGGCAACTCCTCCAATATTTACAGGAGGCATTCCAATATCAGGTGCTAAATAGTAGCAGCCTGACTAGGGTCCACAACGTGTTTCAGTGGAAACAGGTTGTGGACAGGGTCACACAGTTTGTTGCAGTGGTAGCAAATTGTGATGTGCATTTAAGTTGGGTTCATAATTAGAGTACTCCTTACCAGTGCTATGATGGCCCATTTGGTACTTGGCAGTAGCCAAGCAAAGTTAAAATAAAGTTAATAAAGTGGCCCAATTTTTCATCCAAATGAAGTGTCCATGTCATCATTGGGGAGTGGGTCCGGCAAAGGTGATCCAATAGGCAGGTTGCACTCAGCTTGGTGTCTTGTCATAAATTGTAGACTTCGGTGTCTCTTTATGAGATTTAATGAATATGTGAAACTGAGGCTCAAGCTACATTCTGTACTAATTTACACTTGATGTAATTTGTTGCAAAAGAACAAGTTACTTAAGTCCTCTTGCCTCAAGTGTGACACTACAGAAGGAAGGGAAGATGGGCTGCCTCATGCTGTATTGCTTCTTAAAATAGATCAGCAATGGCTACTTTATCCACCTGTATGTCCACCAGCAGGGCATAATGATTCCACATTCCTAATTTAACATTCAGCCCAGAGACAGCAATTTTAACCATTCAGAGAGTGTTGTGGCCTAAAATCCTGAGTGTGAGGAGGAGGACAGTTGGCTGGCCCATCAGCCCACTGCCAGTTCAGATCCAGACTCTGAGCATGAGGAGTTGGACCTGGCACCAGCCGTGAAGCCTGCTGTCAGTTTTGAGCTGGCTCCTTGTGGCCAAGCTAGTCAGGCTGATCTGGGCTTGACAGTAGGACCAGGTCAGCACTCTGGAGGACCATGCATGACCGAAAGGTGCAGAGCTCTATTAAGATATGATCTTCAGCTGAGGAGAAGGAGGTTATGGATAGGATTAGAATACAATTTAAGGATTTTGAGAATATTACTGGCTTGAAGATAAATTGGGATAAATCAGAAATGATGTTGTGTAATATGGGAGAAGGGGAGAGGAGGAAGATAAAGGGATTGAGCAACATTCAAATTAAAGACAAGCTGAAATATTTGGGGATAATTATATGGAATAGATTGGAAGAGTTTAAAAGATTAAATTACGATAGTTTGAAAGTGGAAATTAAGACCAGAATACAAAGTTTTCAAAAGTTGAAATTGTCATGGTTTGGGAGAATTGCAATTAGCAAAATGATGTTGTTACCGAGAATTAATTTTTTATTTGATGCATTGGCAATTCAATTGAAGGACAAGAAAATTAATGAGTTTCAAAAGTTGTTTAATAATTTTTGTAATGGAGGCAAAAGGCCTAGACTATCAAAGAAACTATGGTATCTACCTCAGAAAGAAGGTGGTTTAGGAATGCTGAATTTAGTGGCATATTACCGTGCTTTTCAAATTAAGAATGTTGTGAAGATCTTGGCAAGAGAAAAAGTAATTTGGGAAGAGATTGAAATGAAACATTTTAGGAACATAGGCAAAATGATTTTTTTGGGAGGTAAGGTTAGAAAGATAGTTACTAGTAATACAATGATGAAGGGAGTTATGAATGTGTGGAAAAGATTAAATAACGATTTGGCCCCAAACATCTCTCCAATCTAGGAATTAGCACATATGGCTTGTTTTCCACTAAAAATAGACAAAGAAATAAAGGAAATATTGGATAAAAATGAAGTTTCCTTGGTGAAAGACTGGTTACGGATCTGCAGGGATGAAGGTAGGAAGAAAAAGTTGTTTGAACAGTTGAAAATGAATTGTTTCCAGATAATGAAGGTTAATAATTGGAATTGCAAATATTGGAGAGAACTAGATATAGATAGAGAAAAGACGGAATTTGAAGAATTGGTTTCAAAAATTAGAAAAGGAGATAGAAACATTAAGGGCCTAGTTAGCAGACTCTATACTTTAATAAATAGGGAGGTTGATCCACAGGAGGATTTGAAATTGAAGTGGGAACAGGATTTGAATATAAAGATAGGAAAAGATGAATGGAGAAATAAGTGGAAAAAGCGGATAATGAGAACTATGTCAGTTAGAATTAAAGAGCATAATTATAAAATGTTGTGGTGACAGTATCTGACACCAGTGAGGTTACATCAGATTGACAATAAAAAGGATAATTTATGTTGGAGATGCAAAGATACTACATGAACTTATGAACATATGTGGTGGGGCTGTAACATGATAAAGCATTTTTGGAGAAGAATAGAAAAAGAGATTGGTGAAATATTGGGTAAAAAAATTAAACTGGTATCAGGTACCATTATGCTAACAGATGTGGATGGTATGAATTTAAACAAGGAGGAAAAAGAGTTACTAGAAATAATGTTAACAACATGCAGACAATATATCGCTAGACATTGGAAAAATGATGTAATTATACAGACGGAAGAATGGTACAAAGAAATGTGGAATTTAGCATTGAATGATAAACCGACATGGGAGATAAAAGAAAAAAGGGATAGGTTGAAAGAGAATAGATTCTGGAATATTTGGAAGCCCTTTGTGGATCATTCACTCATGGGTTCAGAAAGAAGTAGACCTGTACCGGCTCAAATCAGTTTTTGGAGGTAAATAATGAGACACTGAGCTTTCCAGGGCAATGTAAATAAACACTGGGTGTGTTGTATGTGAAAATTGGATTTCGATAGTTGTATCTAAATCAAAATATTATTGAATTGTTTTATGGGAATGGATTTAGTGGCAGTAATAAATAAAGAGTTTGGGGAAGAATTTTTGAAATAGGTTAGATGCTAACTACTAAATCATAATCAAATGTTAATTCTCTTTTTAGGGGATGTTTTATAGTAAAGATAGGTGTAAAATGTATTGGATCAATTATCGGATATGTTGTTTATTTTTTGTGAAATATATGAATTTTTATGATGTACTATTTTGTATGTTTGTATATTATTGAAAAATTTAATAAAAATATTTTTTAAAAAAGAAGGAGGGCTAGGGCATGCTTTCAGAACTGGCCATCAGCTGCAAGCCCTGAATCTCCTTAAAAGAATGGACATGATAGTAAGCTCTTGTCAGAATAATCCATCTTGGACCCCAACACTGCGTTACCTGAACTTCTGATCTTGGAAAACCTGAACTTTTGTCTGTGATCCTGATGATGTCCCTGGAACATCTTCATATCTATAGTTTGCTACAGAATGGCTCCTGGCCTTAGCTACCCATGACTACAGTTTTGCTTATACCCTCTGGACTAATAAGAACTCTCTCCTACCTCTTGTGCAGCACCTGCTGGCTGACTGGCTTGGCCAGTGTCTTGGCCATAACAGAGAAATGTTAAGGAAATTGATTATTACTTTGATTAGATCTCAATATATTGGCAAAGGTCTAGATCAGAGGTTCACATGCTTTTCCTGCCACTGGCCAGCCCATGCACCCTCAGGCAGCAGCGTGGGCCAGAGGCATGGTTTCTCCCACTGCTTCTGCTACTTCTGGTGGTGGCAGTGGTGGGGGCGGGGGCAGGTGCATCCATGGCATATTTTTTATGGTTCTCGGCAGATTTTTGGTGCATTTTCACCATTTTTCAGTTGGTTTTCTGCATTTCTGGTGCATTTTAGGTGCTTCCAGTGGTTTTTTGGCATGTTTTCAGCACTTCCGGTGGTGGTGGTGTCCTCACTGCAGGCTGGATCCAACCCATAGGCTGTACAAATCCCTGATATAGATATAGTTGATTTATGAACTATTATTTTGCCTGGTGCCTTATTTAGTCATTCTTAGTTTAAGTGAACTTCAACAAAATCTTATACTGCAAATTGTTTCTTTTCTGGATCCCAGCTATCCAACATTTTTTCCAGCTAGGCAGCATATACAGTACAGTGATACCTCATACAACGTCCAAACTTGGTTCCACAAGTTTGGACTTTATATGGATTTGGACTTTGTATGAGGCATGCAAAATCCCTGCCACAATGCCTCATACAACATCCAAATCCTTGCTGTGATGCCTTGTACAATGTTTCCATAGAGATACATTGTACTGTAACAGCACAGACTTCATTGCAAAGTCAAGGAAACAGACAGGAAACTGACAGAACTTTAAGAAATCATTGTCTAAAGGTTAAAGACATTACAAAAATATGTCAAACAACCCTGATTTTAGGGGACAAACCATACAAGTTTTTAACTTTTGAAAACTTTATGAAGTGCACGTTTAAAAGTTAACATGTCCAATCATGCAGCACAGTGTTAACCTGCAGCCATGCGGCCGATCATCCATTTTGTACAAGCTACTGTAAACAATTACTGGATGGAAGCAAGGACAAAATGGATGCCAACATGTCCCATCATGCAGCACAGTGTTAATCATCCAAACAGCAGCAAACACCAAACAATTAAAATCGTGCTCAAAACCACTTATAAACACTCTTTGCCTCGTGCAAAACCCACAAGAGCAATGCATCCTGCCTTTTATATTGCCAAGGCACAATGCAACCTGGGAAAAACCCCAATGCCTCATACAAAGTTGCAGTGACTTTGTATGAGGCAACTTTTTTCAAGGAATTAGGCGATGTTGTATGAATTCAATGTTGTATGAAGTGGACTTTGTATGAGGTATTACTGTATATAGCTACTTCTGTGAAATTTGAAATTTCCCTGAGCTTTCTGCTATTTTTTGTTTTTGTGAAGTTTGTACCAGTTTAGATTTTTAAGGATTCATAAAAATACATTAACTTGTAGGATACATTAAGCTGTTGATGCAAGAATATATCCAGTATACATCATGCTTATTATTACCAATGCATCAGAACTTCTTTCATACCTTCATTAATTAATCTCTGTGTGCTGTGTTTTTTAATTGTGTAAAATTTGTAAAATGCAAGCGTGGTGCCAAAATGGCCGCCACGCTCTTTGCGGGGCCCCCAACCACCCGGACTCTGACATCCAGGTTAGTTAGGGGGCGTGGTGACCCTCTTTAAAAGGGGTGGCCACGAGGCAGCCTGGCTGCCATTTTAGAAGCGACGGAGCGGAGAAGTTTTTGCCCTGTCGCTTCCTCCCAGCTATTTTCTCACCTCTTTGCAAGAGGCTCGATTTTGCTTTCCTCCCCTGCTAGCCTCTGTTTGAGGCTTCTGTTTCGCTTTTCTCGCCTCTTTGCTAGAGGCTCGAGTTTGCTTGCTAGCCTCTGTTCGAGGCTTCTTCTTTTGAGTCTCCTTCAATCAGAGGTTTTCCTTTCTCACAGCTCCGGACTGCAGTGGCTCAGGTGGCTAAGAGGCTGACTGGCAGGCAGAAAGTCAGCAGTTCGATTTCGGAGTACTGCAGAACGGAATGCTTCACTGTTCCTTCTGGGGGGGCTCAGCCCACCCACTCTATTTTTCGGAGTTCCATCGGGCCGGAGGGCTCGGATGGCAACCCCGCAGGTCCAATGAGCCCAGGCTGAGGGCTCGGGCGGGGGGGTGGCACAGGCCTGCCCCGCTGGGGTTCTGCTTATTTGCCCGGCTTGGGCATAGCGGCCCACTTGGCCACGGTGCGGGTTTCCACCCCGCCGTCATTCCGGCCCCTCACGGGCCGGATTACTAGGCATGCCCCTATTATGGCCGGGGATAACCATGGGTTATCCCATATCAATTACCTGGTGGGGCCATCCGGCCCATCCGGCCCATCTTGTCCTGGTGGATTCGATGCTGCGGATGCTCCCTTGCCTGCAATTTGGCAATGGAGGCATCAATGGTCATTGATCCACCACCTTCGGATGGTGGGCACGCCAACTCGGCGGTTCCGGCCCACATGCCAGCCATGGCTGTGCAGTGGGCTGCCAACAGCGTTGAGCTGCCGGAGGCCATCAGTCCAGCGTAGGCTGGCGCCTCGTGGCTCCCCATCTGGCCTGGACCCACGGGAACACGGAGCTGGATGGACATCGCGAACTCCGATGCTCACCGCGGGCCGGAACCCCCAGTGGGGGCGGCTCGTGGGGGTGCACCGAGTGAGTATCCTGGTCAAATCAGCACACCTGTGACACTAGTGCATCACACTGGGGGTGTGTGTATAGTGGCCATGGTTGCAACAGGCCAATTACACTCTGGTTCTTACTGGGGTGACCCCTCCCTATGCTTTTCCTTAATTTCTCTGGGCCCATAGGGCCGGTTATGTGTTTATCCACTCCAATCTGTGCCAAAGGTGGTTCTGCCGATGGCCGGTTGCTCTATGCCCCTGGGTGACCATTTGTCCTGGGCTATTAGCTAGACTCTGTGGTTTGGGGATTATATTCACATTTTCCCCCTCCTGCAATGTGGACACACTGGTTAGGGCATTAGGGGCAGGACGACAGGGTCAAGGAGTTGCCCTGTTGCCGCGACCTGCCTCCCTATGGGGCCAATTGGTTACCTGCCTATTGGGTATCCATGGCAGGATATATGTGGGCCCATCCTGATTTGGCCATTCCAATGGTCCAGTGCTTGGACAATGATTGCCGGGCCGTGGTTGTTTTCCCTGGCCCATCGTGGTTAGCCTAGGTCAAGACATTAGCCTTAGGGCGGCCCTTCACCCTGAGATGCCAGCGATGAGCCCTGCTAGCACTTGTAGTTATTATATGTGACTCTTACGTGGCAATGCTTATGCCCCATGCGGAGAGTCCACTTTCGGGCAACCACCTTTGTGCCTCGATCTGGAGCTCTCAGATTGAGTTAGCTGCTACCATCTTCAACGGGGGACAGGTTGGGCAGGGAACTGGCCCCAGATTATGGGTTGCTCGATCAGGAGTGGGCTCTGGTGAGGCTTCGCTTCTCAAGGGCCGATCAGCCGGAAGAGGGTACTAGCCTGGCGCTGCCATATGTCCGGTTGCTCCCCCACAGGTGTTTGTGGCAGCACGTGGTGCACGCCCTGGCCTGTCGTCTGCTACCAAGCCGGGTCTACACTGACTGAACTAGAATTGGTACCCATTCCTTCCGGTTGGGCGCCGCATCAGCTGCGGCTGCGTTTGGGTGCCCGGAGCTTGACATATGTTGGATAGGCCGGTGTGGATTCGCCCAATTCTCTCTGTCTGTTCGTCCCTTCACTGAATGAGTGCCTTGTTTGCCCTCTATTTTCCCTCCTTATTTTACAGACCCTGTGTGTTTCCGCACACTGGTAGTAGTGTGGCTTGTGGGCCACGACTCTGTGCACTGGAGTGGCGCAGTATGCTGCATCGTCAGAATGGGGACCCCATATCGGGCTACGCGTAACCACGCGTATGCAGTGGTATGGTGTGCACGGTATAGAGGTGACGGAAACTGTTGACATTCCTGATGTCCATTGGGGATGCTGGGCCGCCACATGTTTTAATTCTGCACTTCAGTGGCGGTGATCTTGCACGGATTGCTGGCCCGGACTTAAAGACTTCCAAGTGCAGTGACCTAGCGTTTCTTTGCCATTTATTGCCGTCTACATGATTGCTATGGTCATACATCATGCCGGTGCAATATCATAGGCGAGACTTTGACCCGGCGATCAGTCCGTGCCCGACGGTCAGTGAACAGGGCTGTTGCCTGGTTCCTTGCCTGGAATGGCTCGTGAACAGCCATTTGTCATCTGGGGATAGGGTTACAGGAATTTAGCCTGTATTCTGGAGATGGGGTTCACCTGTCAAAAAGTCAAGGCACCTCTTTTTTGAATAACGTCCAAGAGGGCCAGGTGAGCGAACTGTCGGTCAAGGGGAGCGGCCCCGGCTGCAATGTGGCAATGTTGCCAAATGGAAGGTGCCTCTCTGAGAGTCACAGGTGATGCATGGCCGCATCAATTTCACCTGCAGAGTGGTAATACCAGGCAGTGCTTTTGCCTAGTGTCTGGGTCACGCTATGGCGGGTCTCACTAAACGACACCTCAGGGTACGGCTGATTAGTGGTTTACGAGCGGACCTGTTGGTTTGGCTCACATTCCCGCAGGACTTCCCTGCTGTTTCCTTGGGAGGTCTGAGCTTCTGGTCACCACCAGTTCTGGGTACAGTCGGATGCCTCCGGCTCCCTGGGGTGGGGGGATTTATTTAAGGACAGTGTGCCTATGGTCATTGGCCCCAGGGATGGGAGGGCACGGATCGCTTACGCGATCTTACGTTTCTAATAATTTTTCTCAATTCTGGGTATCCCTTATGCTCTGGGGGGACGGGTGGCCAAATTCTGTGCCTCGCTTTTGGTGTAGCAATGCTGCGGTGGTGCACATTGTCAAGGCCCAAATCGTCTAAATCCCCTGGAGTCATGGCCTCAGCTCGCCTATTGTTCTTGGGTCCATGCGCTTTAAGGCACTCCTTAGGGCTAAATATGTGCCAGGCATTTATAACGATATTGCTGATGCCTTATCCCACCTGCAGATCTCCTGGTTCCGTGACTGGGATCCAGACGCTTGGGAACTACCCCTAACACTCCTGGCTGAGATATGGTCATTTGGCAAGGAGACGGGAACCGGGCGAGTGGCATAGTCTTGGCAACTCGCATGCGCACAGCGCATCAGCATCCACTCCTTCACTTTAGAGCCTTTTGTGGGCAAAAGGCAATTGCCCAAAATGTGGCCGACATTGGTCAACTGGGTTTTATTATGTCTTCTCCGCCCTTATGATCTGTGGTTGGCTTCACGCACCATAGCCACCAGGCTTTAAGCCTTGATTTTCATGGGCAGGGCCAGGGGCTTTCCTGACTATCCGAGGGACCTCTGCATACGCCATGTATTCGAAGGGTGGACATGTGTACGTGGCCGCCGCCCGGACACACGTCGCCCTATCCTCACAGATATTCTGACCCACCTTGCACGAGGTTGGCATAGATGATGTTGCAGTAGGTAGGAGGAGTCTCTTTTCATGCAGCTACCATTGTAGCTTTTTTTCTGGAGCTCGACGACTCAGCGAGCTGGTCCCATGGTCAAAAGGGGACGTGTTTTGTAGGGCACTGGAACTCAAAGATGTCTATATCAACCAAGAGTGGGCTCAGTTGGGGATTCGTCCCTTGAAGGCTGATCAGCATGGAGTGGGCAGTGCTGTATACTGCTATGACGTACATATGCTGACATCATTCTGGTTGGTGCCCTACATGCAATTGGCAGTGCCTGCTGCGTGCCCTGGCCTGTTTTTCTGCCGCCAGAATGGGTCTCCCCTTACCAAATTTAAGTTCTGGACGGTGACCGGTACCGCGCTTCACAGTGTGGGGCCCGTTATGGCACCCATTCATTCAGGATAGGCGTCGCATTGACCGCGGCAGCTTTTGGGTACTCGGAGGCGGATATATGTGGACGCGTGGGGGTGTGCGCGTATTTTCCTTATATGTATGTCCCCTCACTGTATGAGTACCTAGTTATGTCCTTAACCCCTTCTCCTTTTTTGACAGATCCTGTGTGTCTCCGCACACCGGTGGCAGTGGGGATGGAGGGCCGCAGCTATGTACACTGGGCGGCAGTATATGCTGCGGCGACAGAGTGTGGACCCCAGCTCGGGCTGCGTGCATCAGCACGTATGCGGTGGTATGGTATGCGCAGCATGAGATGGCGGGAACTGTTGCCATTCCTGATGTCCATCAGGGATGCTGGACCACCTGATGTTATTATTCTGCACCTCGGTGGTGATGATCTCACACGGATCAATGACCTTTCCTTAAAATGTCGAGGTGCAGTGACCTGGCCCTTTTTACATAATTTATGGCCGTAAAGCTGTTGCTATGGTCTAACATCATGCCGAGACACCATTTCAGGGGAGACATGGATCTCCGTCATCTGGACCGTACCCAGCGGTCAGTGAACAGGGCTGTTGCCTGGTTCCTCGCTCAGATTGGCTTGGAGACAGCCAGTAGACATCTGACGATAGGCTTGTGAAAATTTTGATCTATAGGCAGGATATTGGGTCCACCTGTCAGCTAGAGGTATGTACCTCTTTCTGGAGTAGGTGCAAGCAGGCCTGGTGACCAAGCTGACGGTCTGGGGGGGGGGGCGGGCGGTGAGTCATCATGGATGCCTCCCTGTGTGGCGGGTAGCACTGGGTAAGGTAAAGATTTATGACACATAGGTATCCGGCAGGTTCGCATTTGACTGGCCAACACGTAGATAGGTACAGGGAAAGCAGGTTTGGCCAGTCAAGGGCGAACTATGAAAGGGGTGATGTCAGGAGCTTCACAGCCTGCATCACCTTGATATTTGAACGGATACACGTCACAGGGTGGGGTCAGTAGATAGTATATTGACTCCGATCAACAATTTGTTTGTGTCAACAAACAAATTGATACAAATTGATACATGTAGCCAATTTTCATTGGCATTTAGGGTGGAACCTTACCAGTGCTACTGCGGCCTGCTTGCCTTAAAGAATTACAATTGGATGATACACCAATTGAAAGTGATAATTCGGACTAGGGCATTATTCAATAAAAGTGGCCCAATGCCTTTAATCCAATACCGGTGTCTGAGTCTTTCTTTGGGTGGGTGCGCCTGCAATGCAAGCGCTGCGCCAAAATGGCCAGCGCGCTCTTTGCGGGGCCCCCACCCACCCAGACTCTGACATCCGGGTTAGTTAGGTGGCGCGGCCACCCTCTTTAAAAGGGGTGGCCACGAGGCAGCCTGGCTGCCATTTTAGAAGCGACGGAGCGGAGAAGTTTTTCCCTCCACCCCCTCCCTAGTGGACAGTGTGATTTTCTGGTCGCTTCGGGGCCGGGTGGGAATTTTTGCTTGAACCTACAATTGGCTCTTTGGTTCTTGGCTTTTTCGCCCATCCCACACTGTCACTAGTGTTTGAGATATGGGGTAACTTGACTTTGGTCACTTTTGGCGGGTAGCACTGGGTAAGGTAAAGATTTATGACACATAGGTATCCGGCAGGTTCACAATTGACTGGCCAACACGTAGATAGGTTTGGTCGGTCAAGGGCGAACTATGAAAGGGGTGATGTCAGGAGCTTCACAGCCTGCATCACCTTGATATTTGAACGGATACACGTCATAGGGTGGGGTCAGTAGATAGTATATTGACTCTGGTCAACAATTTGTTTGTGTCAACAAACAAATTGATACAAATTGATACATGTAGCCAATTTTATTGGCATTTAGGGTGGAACCTTACCAGTGCAATTGCGGCCTGCTTGCCTTAAAGAATTACAATTGGATGATACACCAATTGAAAATGATAATTCGGACTAGGGCATTATTCAATAAAAGTGGCCTGATGCCTTTAATCCAATACCGGTGTCTGAGTCTTTCTTTGGGTGGGTGTGCCTGCAAAGAAATGTGGTTTAATATTACATATTCCTAATATTGCCAATTCTGTGTCCTATATTGAATTGATCTTTCCTTTCATTACCTTTGTTTTCATCCTTCATCTATTCTTTTCTGCTTTATGGTATATGGTCTTATGGTATATAATCAATTTTTCAAAACAATTAATCTCCAATTTATAAATGTGGGATGTTGTGCTTCTCTATCCATGAAACAAAACACCAGGAATTGGCCTGATATTGTTATACAATATGGTGCCCACACCACCAGCAGGAAAAAGGATGGCAAACTTGACATAGCAAATATCAGTATGAATGTTAGTGATGCAAGCCGGAATCTCATAAACCTATTTGGTATAATGTGTTTAAACAGTTTAAAAGATAGCTAAGAGTCAGATAATCAGGTCCTGATTGACTGGGTCAAAAGTTCAGATTGCCATAATGGTTCTGATTACCTCTCTGCAAATGTAGTTAATGACAGTTTGGTCTCAGAAATCCTGATATAATGTTTAATGAAAGGGCTATAACAGTGTTTCCCAACCTTTGGTTTTTTGACTTCAATTCCCAGAAGCCTAAGTCAATTCCCCAAAGCACTGATCAGCAAATGTATTGACTTAGGCTTCTGGGAATTGACCCCCTGTGGGTCGTGGGGCCCAGGTTGGGAACTACTGGGCAAGAACTATGTATTCTTCTAAGGTAAGGTTATATTTACTGTAATTTGCCTTTCCAAAATATATGCTAATTTCATGAAGATACATAGCAAAAAATTCCCCCTTTCAGGAGGACTGTCACTCCATTACTTTGCTTTACAAAAGTTTCCCCTCTTTAAAGAAAACCTGCCTTTTGAGCCTGGTTTTCTGATGTTTTGTCACCTTACAGTTCTCCAAATATATCCCTCCTTTCCCAATAATGTTTACAATGTATCATTTCTTGAAACTCTTGCTGGCAAACCTGTATCATGTATGCTCAGTGTTATGGAAAAAAATCTGTTTACCCATTTGAAAGGCTTATATTGAGGAACAATCTTTCAGTCCCTGCAACCTGGATTCTTTGCAAATTAAAAAAAGTGGGTGCAACCAACATTTTTTTTCAAAATAAGCAAGACTGGTCTTTTCAATTTATGTGATCTATCTGCTGTTGTTTGGAATCACATATTTCTGAATGAGGGTTGAACAATTTTATTTCTTTAAATGGATCATAATTGGAAAACTCTTTCCCCAAACTTTCTCATGTTTGTCACAGAACAAAAAGGTCTAGCTGCTACACCTGTACCCAACTTGCTTCTCACCAATGCCCAATTTAAAAGTGTTTTCATGTGCTTCCCATTTTTTAGAATTGCCTTGTAGAATATTGATTTTTCTCTGCTAAATTATATCATAGCAGCGTTCTTATGTAGGTATAATAAAAGTAATCATGATATTACTACACAGCTAGGAAGTGGTCCAAAAATCTTTTGGACTGTAGGAATGCATCTGGATTCTGTCAGGCTGTCTCTGACACATTTTGTAAACAAAAGCCTCTTTGCTTGCTATTCTCCTTATCTCTCTTTCTTTGGGTTCTGACACTTCTGATTGGTTGTTTGGCCTTAGGTTTTGTCTCTGTTAGGTTTCGTTTCTGCTATACAATGCTGGCTAGTTTCGTTTCTCTGACTCTCTGCCTGAATAAAAGAAACAGGCTTCAGTAGCGTTTGACCAGCCAAGGACTGCAGTGTGCTTTCTCTCTGTCTCTCTGTTTCTCCCTACAAAAAGCCTAATGAAGCAGGACTTCATGGGACTGATTGCTATCTTAAAGATCTGAGGATATAACTGCTGCTAATGAGGCTGACTGAATAAAGAAGATATCTTTACATGAAGCAGAATTCCAACAAGTGGCGCTCCGTGTGACGCTTTGAACTACAATGAGAGAGCCTGCTTTGAACTCTGCTTCAGCAATTAACACCTCATAATCGACCGGGGAAGGTCTTCACTCACCTACGACCAGGCAAAAGGTCAGACCGGAGGAAAGGTCATAAATCGAGCTCGAAAATTCATCCAAAGTCAACTTTGGGTCCCACATTACGTGAGTGATTAATTTTAATTATGGGATGTTTGCTTTCTTCAGAAATGCAGGAACTTTGTAAAGATATCTCAGATATTTTGCATGAGAATGGACGAAAGGTAGATGAGAAGAAGATACAGCAGCTGGTTAAAGTTATAGCAAAATTCTGTCCTTGGTTTAAATATGAAGGTCTGGACTTAAAACAGTGGAAACAGATTGGGAGAGAAATGCAGAAGCATAATGGAATTTCTGTGTCAATATTATTTACATGGGAGGCAGTTAGGGACTGCCTTCAGAGACTTACTCCAAAAAATATTTTATTGTCTCAAAGACTTGATGGCCATCCCCTCCCACAGCTTTTGCCTTCAGAAAAAGGGGGGGCCATGGCAACTGCCCTTCCATCATATGAGAAACAACAGCCTCCTGATGGAGGTGGAAATGGAGATGGGACATTATATCCTGCCTTGCAATTATGTCCTGACTTGCAACAATCAAGTGCTTTTAGCCCTACAAAAGACCTGTTCTCTGCTGCAATATTGCCAGCCGAGCATAAAAAACAGCTAGTGCCGGCTGATGGGGAACAAATGGCGGGGAACTCATCACAGATTGAAGTTGTTGATGCATGCAGAGTGGCAGAAAGCAAGGACTGTGTTTCAAAGAGCAGCATAGGGGATCTCAGCCCCCCCCCCCCCGTGAATCAACCCTCATCACAAAAGCAGGAGAAGCTGAGTAGTAAATTTGATACCTCACGTTTGGGCAGGAAGATCCTGCAAAAATGGAAGGATGGCCCAAAGGAGGAACGCACAAAACCCAAGACAAAAAAGGGGTGCAAGTACAAACTAACAGATGCAGGTTGTCATAAGGTTGAGAATCATTTGCTGGAGATGAAAGAAATACAGAGAAAGAGGGGGGTGAATATTTCCTGTATGGATAGCAGGCTGTGGCAAAAATACAAGGAGGAAGAAGACATACAGTTTTTTGCTGATTTTGAACTGCCCAACCCACAAACAAAGAGATACAGAGTGAGTTGTCCCACGTTTCAAGCATCAGGATTGCAGGGAAAGCAACTTGGAATTCCCTGTGATTTTCTTCTGTGTGAAAATTACTTGCAACTGCTGGAGAAGTCTTTGTGCCTTCATACCTCCTCGGCCTGCCTTACTGCAGATGGGTGTGGCTGGAGCATGAAGGAATGTGTGTCTGCCTGAAAAGCTGAAAAGGGGGGTTGTGTGGGATTGTCTTGTGAAGTCAGTGAGAAGTAATTTATGGCTTACTTTCAACTTGCCATGCCAAGGACTGTGCTGGAGAGGAGATGATGTTTCAGAGAGCTTCAATCAAGATTGGGATTTTTTAATTTGGACATTTTAATTGGACTAGAAAGAACAAAAGTTTGTGTGGACTTTAAAGAAGAATTATAAAACCTGACAGCCTTTTAAAGAAATTGTCTACCTGCTCATGCTAATGAGATTTGTACTGTATTTGAGTTACCATGCTATGTTGATTATAAGTTATTGAATGCCTCTTTCACTTTACATCCAGTGGGAGAAGAAGAAATTTAATGCCTTACTCATGTAATTGGGTAGTAAGAATTGCTTTCTAGAATGCTATAGAGGCCTCCTTCATGTAAGGAAGAAAAAAAAAATGTTCATGTCTTGTTTATGCTTAAATGTTTTGCTTATTCTTTTGCAGGAGAAAGATCTGTCTTTGCTTATGTTATGTATTGTCTTATGAAACTGCATACCTTCAGAAGCACATGGCAGAGTTTCCAGTACTCTACACATGTAAATGGGTTTGTGATATTGCATTTGTGTTATATGTCACTCATGTTTCATGTTTAGTTATATGGTACTAGTAATAACAGGGCATGCTCCTGTTTCTTAGGGGAGTGTCTTCTTAAGCCATTGGTCATCTATTGGCAACAAGGGGATCCTGAGTGGAAGGATTCCTGCACGAGCGATCCGCCCATGGAGAGAGAAGAAGGTTACTCAGCTCCAGGATGGTGCTGACATTTGTTATTTTCTTTCTTACTGTGCTTCCAGCTGTAAGAACAATGCCTCATGGGGGCAACCCCAACTTTTGGATTCGTCATGCTAACTATATGTTTGAGGTTCATGGTAAGAATGCAATGTTATACTATGAGCATCCACTGGCAGTGTCTCAAATGGCTTTTCTTCCGGCATTGTTCAACACACCTGAGCTGGTTATTGGACATTTGCAACATCTTGATAGGTCTACACTCTTCTCCAATCCTCCAGAACAATTTAACAACACCCGTTGGCGAAGCATGACATTCAAGAAATACACTAAAGGACTTTGTTTCTGCTGTCATAGTTCTGGAGTCTGGAATAGTAAATGGAAATACTGGACTCAAGCAAAAAGGGTTTTGCAGAATGTAGGCAATTATACGGGTTGTGACGATTATTTTTGGTTATGGGGTAGTTATAACAGTTCTTATAAGCTTAATTATACCTTGTTTAACACTACTATTGAAGATATATATGATGTGTTTCCTATGTTTACTCCTGATTATTCTGCTATAGATAGTGGTTCAATTTGCAATGGATGGCAAATTAAGGATCCTAACATGTGGTTCTTTTTTAATGGAGTTGCCACGAATTTCCATCCAGGACAATATCAATGTGCAGCATTGGGTTATTTTATCTGAATAATACTATTGAGAAAGAACTTCAGAATTTACAGGAGAGCATTACTAACAATGTACGCACTGATGTTAATCTCTTTGATTGGGTGACTTCTTGGTTGCCTGATTTATCTGTCCTTAGACAAGTTTTCTTTTATGGGTTTATTATTATTATCTGCTTTATACCTTTGTATTTTTGCATTACTTGTATTCCTGATCTTATTTCTGTTTGTAACACATGTCCATTGCGTAGAAGGGAGACATCGAGTTTTGCACGACGGCAATTGTATTCAATGAGGTATCATCCTCCGGAACAAAGTACCAGGAGTCAGGAGGGGTACGATGTCCAGGTGGACAGTGATGATGTATATGATGACATGCAGGGGTATGATTAGCCGTCCCTCTCTCAAATTTGAATGAAAAAGGAGGACATGTAGGAATGCATCTGGATTCTGTCAGGCTGTCTCTGACACATTTTGTAAACAAAAGCCTCTTTGCTTGCTATTCTCCTTATCTCTCTTTCTTTGGGTTCTGACACTTCTGATTGGTTGTTTGGCCTTAGATTTTGTCTCTGTTAGGTTTCGTTTCTGCTATACAATGCTGGCTAGTTTCGTTTCTCTGACTCTCTGCCTGAATAAAAGAAACAGGCTTCAGTAGCGTTTGACCAGCCAAGGACTGCAGTGTGCTTTCTCTCTGTCTCTCTGTTTCTCCCTACAAAAAGCCTAATGAAGCAGGACTTCATGGGACTGATTGCTATCTTAAAGATCTGAGGATATAACTGCTGCTAATGAGGCTGACTGAATAAAGAAGATATCTTTACATGAAGCAGAATTCCAACATTGGAACATGCTGCATTCTGAAGAACAATCTGGAATTCGTATGACTTCAGTGACAAAGTCCACTTTGTTGAGGTGACTTTGTCCACCTTACAATGGCCATGAATATTCAGAGGAACAGTAACCAATGTTTGTCTGCTACTGATAAATAGTGGGAGGAGGAAAAGTGAGGAAACAAAGAAGAAATGCCACACATGAATACTTCATTGTCTACTACTATGTCACACCATCTCTCCTGGTGGTATATGTGTTGTAAAGTAAGCAAGAAGGAAGACAAGTGGAGAATGGAAAAATCAAGAGATAGTGAAAGTGACTGACTGGGTGATTAGTAACAGCAAGGCCATTCCCTAGATAAACAAAAGAACGATTGTATGACAATGTGTGCTGCAGATACTCACTTTTCTTCAAAATGGATTGCTAAAAGCATCTGAGTTGTGTTTGAATCCAAAAGATGGAAACTGAGGTGGGAAAAATAGAGGTGAGAAGAGGGACATAAAATAAAGATGGTGTATGTTGATAAAATGTGTTGCAGGCTATCTCACCTAAATGGAAACTATTACCTGGAAATGCAGTATTAAACTTGCTTAGGATCTTTGGCTTTGGTGTGCACTAGACTGGACTCTAAATGCATTGTCATTGACTACAAGCTGACCCCCTCTGCCTCAGACCCTTCCTGTTCCCTTCTGGATCACGTGAACACCTTATCAGTCCCAGATTTGGGACTCTGAGACTCCACACAGTCAGTCTGTAGCAGAGCTTCCTGCAAATACCTGAAGCAACCTGAGTTTTTCACTTATTTTAAGTGATCTCAGATAAAGAGAATAAAGAATAGTTGTGGTAGTAATGTTGCTTCTTCTTGGCTTATGCCAGGTGTAACTCTATGTATCTTATGTCACCACTGTGTCCCTTCACCACCCTGGCCCTCCAGGGCCCACTCTAACCATTTTACCCTTGATTAATTTTCTGCTAGCCTACCCGGGTCTCATCAGTTAGGGGAACGGTGGCATTTCAAAATGCCCAGTGCTTTGGCCTTGCTTTGGTAGCTTCTGCTCTGGCCTGTAGTAAGTAAGTGGGTGAGAGAAGTGGCTCCCCTGCTTCTCTTTATTAGCTGGGAAAAGGGTAGCTCTATAAATGAAGTCAGTTTCTTTGACTGTAAGTAAGCACTGTCTTCCCTATCACCTTGCTGTATTGGGAAAAATAGAAGGTGAATGTGTATGTCCTTTTGAGATAATTGGGTGCTAAGTTTTGGCATTGTGCCTTTTTTGAAGTTTTTCCCTTCCCTTCAATTTGTCCCCTTTCTCTTAAAGAGTGAAGGCTTGCCCAGCTACCCTTCTTCTTAGGACTCTGGTTTCCTCCGTCTTGGAGATTAAAGGAATAGTCTCTTTGTTTTAAAGTTTGTTAATTCCTTATCTCGACATTCTACTCCTGATTCCTATTTGCTTGAAGAAAAATACTATTTTAGCAGCATAAGATCTTTTATTAGCAAAAATGCTATTTTGCATAAAATAGGCATTTGAACAATATTTTAAAAGTTGCTTCTTAAAATCTTGTCTTACTCCTCTGGGCATTCAATGAGTGCAAGAAGGAAAATGATAAAATTAACTTTCATAGCTACCTGTTTTCTCTCTGGCTAATTGCTTCTTGGACAGGCATGGCTTTCCCCCATAGAGTTGCATAGAGTTGGCTTCAAATCATGGCATGAAATCTAGAAGACATCCTGATGAGGCTTCCCCCTCATCTATGTTCTGAGCTGTGTGTCCTTTGTTGGATGTGTCTGTTTTCTTTTTTAAAAGGTTTTGGCAAAGCTAAGTGTGTCATTATGTTATAGCTAATGTACTCTTAGTGCTTTAGATATTGTACAGAATCTAGGCATTTGTATGCCAGTCTTTGCCAACCATGGTATATCTTTATTATGAATGTATGGATGTTCTGGTCATCGCTAGTGCATGTATAAATTGGAGTCTGATCTTTTCCCTCCCATCTAGTAGGATGAGGTAATTCATATAAACCGCTGCTCTCTTATTCCCACTCCCAACTGTGAGTCTAGGGTGAAAGGTTTGACTAATTAAACTCTTTCAGGTTACTTGCCTAGACACAGTGTATATGCTTATGCCAACTGTTAGAAAATGCTTCAATTCTCAAACTTTAAGCAAATGATTTCTATCACACTACAACTATACCAGTATATGTCCCAATCCCCAAAAAGGGCAATGCCAAAGAATGTTCAAATTATTGAACAATTGTGCTCATCCCAAAAGCTAGCAAAGTGATGCTCAAGATAATACAGGATAGACTGCAGCAGCATGTAGAAAGAGAACTACCAGAGGTGCAGGCTGGGTTCAGAAGCAGCAGGGGACCAGAGACCACATTGCCAACATACGTTGGATCATGGAGAAAACAAAGGAATACCAGAAACAAGATTACTTATGCTTCATTGAGTACACCAAGGCTTTTGATTGTGTGGACCACAACAAAATGTGGGAAGTAATTAAAGAGATGGGAATACCAGAACACCTTATATGACTCATGAGAAATCTGTACATGAGTCAAGAAGCAACAGTTAGGACAGAACACGGAATGACAGAGTGGTTTGGAATAGGAAAAGGAGTAAGACAAGGCTGCATTCTGGCACCCTGCTTATTCAACTTATACACAGAGCACATAATGCACAATGCAGGGATGGAGGAATCACAACATGGGATCAAAATTGCTGGGAGAAACATCAACAATTTGAGATATGCAGATGATACCACCCTAATCGCAGAACGTGAGGAAGACCTAAAGAAGCTCCTGATTAGGTTGAAAGAAGAGAGTGCAAAAGCTGGCCTGAGACTCAATATCAAGAAAACCAAGATAATGGCAACAGGCGATATCAGTCCCTGGAAAATAGATGGGGAAGAAGTAGAAGCAGTAACAGATTTTACTTTCTTAGGATCCAAGATCACTGCAGATGGAGATTGCAGCCATGAAATAAAAGGCAACTGATTCTTGGGAGACAAGCTATGAAAAACCTGGGGAACATAGTGAAAAGTAGAGACATCTCACTGCAAACAAAGGTCCGCATAGGCAAAGCAATGGTATTTCTGGTGGTGATTTATGGCTATGAGAGCTGTACCATTAGAAAGGCTGAGCAAAGAAAAATAGATGCCTTTGAGATGTGGTGCTGGAGGAGAGTTTTGAGAGTCCCCTGGACAGCGAGGATAACAAATAGGTCAATATTAGAAGAGATTAGCCCTGAGTGCTCCTTAGAAGGACAAATAACAAAGATGAATCTGAAGTATTTTGGACATCAAATGAGAAGAGAGGATTCACTTGAGAAGGCCTTGATTTTGGGGAAGGTGGGGGGCAAAAGAAGAAGGGGACGGCCAAAGATGAGATGGCTAGATGGTATTGTAGACACAATGGGCATGGGGCTGTGTGGACTAAGGAAGATGGTGGAGGACAGGGGTGCCTGGAGAGCGATGGTCCATGGGGTCACAAAGAGTTGGAATTGACTGTGCGACTGAACAACAACAACAACTAGGCACTTAATACATTGTGACCTAGGCCTAATTATAAGTCAATGTAACTTAACATAAAGGATTATTATGAAATCTTATCCCTTCCAGTAACCACACAATGTGATGAAGTAATTCTTGTTTATTGAAAATAAATCATAGTATTCAGGATAAAGTTCTTCTGTAGGTATTAGGATACAGAAAAGTTCAAAAAGCAGTTTCTAATCAAAATGAGACAGGAACATCCATACCTTAACATTTCCCCCAGAAAATAAAAAAAATCTAGCTATCCCTAAGTAATCATCTTGAAGACTCAGGAGTCCAACTGACTTCTGCTCCAATCTCCAAAATAATTGGGCCTCCACTTGAACCTGGAGCCCACATGAGACTGAACTGACTCTAAGTCCCATGTGTCTATATGTACAGCGTTGGTTTTAGTTCATTAGGATATAACCAATCAAATCCATTCTTAAATCATAACAAGGCCTGTTCTCAAAATACAGTCAGCCTGTTCTCACAAACAGGATGTTGACATTATCACATACATGTAGGCCTTTTCCGGTACTCCCCACATATGCTGATAAGGTTACAGCGAGAAAACCGAACTTTGGCATTTCTTCACATTTCTAAACAGAACACACATTTCTAACCTAAGAAATTCCATTTTTAACTACTGCAAAATATATGGTACTATGTTACCATGAGAGGCATATGCAAGCAACAAGATCTGGTCAAGTTTCTGGCTGTGTGGTTTAAGTAGGTGGATAAATGATGTACAGTTTGTTCACAAGCCAAACTGTATGACAAGTTAACAGGGGAATGTACTGGTATATCATGATGTATTAGTAGTTACTACCACTTTCACCTCCTTCAGCTATCCACGAACCTGATTGGCTGATACCTCTGAAGCATCAGGCGATAGCTTTCTTTGGGTGATAGCACTTTCCAATTTTTCAGAATATATATATGTTGTGTAATGATGCAGATGACTTTTCTGTCCTGATATGTATTTGCAGTTTGCTTATTTAAAGTGTTAGTTATTCAGACATATATCGTCTCTGAACATCGAAGTTTCATTTAGGAGGACCTTCTGTAGTTCTTCCAACCAACCTGGCATGGAACCCAACATGAATATAACTCTAAATTTCTTAAGTTTATCCTGTTGATTATATTCAGGAGCATGCCAAATGGATAGATTTATAGGAATGTCACCTGTCCAGTTTATTGTGAAAATGCACATAATTCCTGTATATAAAATCCCAAACAAGAGGATATTTTACATATAACCTGGAGTACAACTCCCATCCCATCTCCAATTGGGTTGAGTGTGAGGAGATTGTAGTTCAGGGAATTTGAGATAAAAGTGTCAAATAAAGGATTCTTATCTAATATTTTTCCAAAGTATTTTCAATGTGCAATAAATAGATGTGACCACTCAAGGAAACTGCTGAGTGTTATTTTGAATCTTTTGATAGCTGCACCAGTAGTACTAATAGTGATGCATTAGCAACAAGCAATGCAGCACAAGGAAATGTTTTTGCAGACAGGGTTAGAGAAATAATCCAAAGTAGTGAGTAACAGAATGAGCACACATTGCAGGCGCACCCCCCAAAGAAAGACTCAGACACCGGTATATGGATAACGGCATTGGGCCACTTTTATTGAATAATGCCCTAGTCCGAATTATAAATTTCAATTGGTACTCAGCCAATTATAATTCTTAAGGCAAGCAGGCCGCAGTAACACTGGTAAGGTTCCTCCCAAAATTGCCAACGGCAATTGGCTACAATGTATCGATCTGTATCAATTTGTTTGTTACGACAAACAAATTGTTGACCGTAGTCAATAAACTATCTACTGACCCCACCCTCTGACGTGTATCCGTCAAATCACGGGGTGATGCATGCTGAAGAGCTCCTGCCATCACCCCATTGCCTGGTTCGTCGTTGACCGGTCAACGTTATTAAACTTGTACCTGTCTAAGTGTTGGCCAGTCAATTGCGAACCTGCCGGATACCTGTGGGTCATAAATATTTACCTTACCAGTGCTACCCACCCATGTGACCAAAGTCAAGAGCAAAAACCCCATGTATCAAACCTTAGCAACAGTGTGGGATGGGCAAAAAAGCCAGAACCAGGAGGCCAATTGTAGGTTCAAACCAAAAATTCCCACCCGGCCCCGAAGTGACCAAAATATCACACTGTTCACTAGGGAGGGGGTGGAGGGAAAAATTTCTCCTCTCCGTCGCTTTCACTAAAATGGCAGCTCGTCTGCCTCGTGGCCACCCCTTTTATAGAGGGGTGGCCACGCCCCCTAACTCACCCGGATGTCTGTGTCCGGGGGGGGCCGCAAAGAGCGCGGTGGCCATTTTGGTGCCGCACTTTCATTGCAGGCGCACCCCCCAAAGAAAGACTCAGACACCGGTATATGGATAACGGCATTGGGCCACATTTATTGAATAATGCCCTAGTCCGAATTATAAATTTCAATTGGTACTCAGCCAATTATAATTCTTAAGGCAAGCAGGCCGCAGTAACACTGGTAAGGTTCCTCCCAAAATTGCCAACGGCAATTGGCTACAATGTATCCATTTGTATCAATTTGTTTGTTACGACAAACAAATTGTTGACCGTAGTCAATAAACTATCTACTGACCCCACCCTCTGACGTGTATCCGTCAAATCACGGGGTTATGCATGCTGAAGAGCTCCTGCCATCACCCCATTGCCTGGTTCATCGTTGACCGGACAACGTTAACCAACTTGTGCCTGTCAAGGGCATGGAGGTTAATACCCCCCCTGTAAGCGTGACGCGGTATGATGTCCAACCATAGCAGCGTTGTGGAAGGCCACACATAATGCAAATAAGCCAGGTCGCTGCAAATCGCATATTTTAAAGAAAGGCCAGTGACCTGGCCTAGGTCATTGCCCCTGAGGTGCAGCACCAGGACATCAGGCGGTCCAGCATCCCTGATGGAGAAAAGGAATGGCAACAGTTCCCCCCATAACATTCCACGCTTACCATACCACCTGATACATGCGGAGGCATGTAGTCCAAGCTGGGGTCCCCACTCTGTCACCGCAGCGAACTGCGCTGCCCAGTGCACATAGCTATGGCCCACCAGCCATACTGCCACCGGTATGCGGGGACACACTGTAAGATAAAATGGAGAGAACGGTGACTTATCTGGTACTCATACCTGAATATGGCGAACATATAATGCAAAACACTTAGATCCCCATCTCCCTATACGGCGTATGTCAGCCTCAGAGTATCCAAATGCAGCCGCAGTAGAAGCAGCCCCTATTCTAAAAGAATGGGTGCCGTAACGAGCCCTGGGGAGGCCAACACTGGATAGTGCCTTACCGGTCACCTTCCAAAATTGAAATTTAGTCAGGGGAGACCCATCTTGGTGGCAGAAAAACGGGCCAGGGTGCGTGCCACGCACTGCAATGAACTCCTGTAGGGCACCAATCGGACAGATGTCTGCAATGGAACATCGTAGCAGTCTAACACCACTGACTACACCGTGCTGATCAACTTTTGAGGACCGTATCCTCAACTGAGCCCACTCATTAGAGACATAGACATTTTTGAGTTCCAGTGCCCTATGAGCCGCATCCGCCTTAGACAGTAGCACCAACTCACTGATGCGGAGCGCTCCAAAAAAGGCCACCGTGGTAGCCGCATGAAAAAGAGCTGCCTCATACCTGTCAAAACACAGGTCATGCCAGCCTCGTGCAAGGTGGGTAAGGACCCCTGGGGAAATTGGGTGGCGAGTGTCCGGGCGGTGTCCATGTTCCCGTGTCAACCCCTCCAAAACATGTCATATACGGAAATCAGTTATGTTGTCAGCAAAAACCCCTCACCTTGGCCATGAATGCCAGTGCTGACAGCCTGGATGCTATGGTGCGGGGAGCTAGGCCCAGACTGTGTAGGTAGACCATAAATTGTAGAACTTGTTCAACTGGAATGGGCCACACTTCGGGCAACCGGAGTTGCACACAAAATTTTTTAAATTGACTAAATGCATGGTGATACGCCTTACCCGTGCGGGGCGCAAGTGACATGCCAATCGCCCAGTTCACCTCTCCTTGCCAAATGTCCAAATCTTGTCCGGGAGTGGCGAGGGGAATTCCTCCGCGTCCGGAGCCAAGGCGCAGAACCGGGGGATCTGCAGGCGGGATAAAGCATCAGCAATATCATTATTAAGACCTGGTACATGTCTGGCCCTAAAGAGCACATTGAGGCGTAGGCTGCGTAACACAAACTGCAAAACTAACTCCATGACCCTGGGTGATTTAGATGTCTGAGAATTGACAATGTGCACTACCGCAGCATTGTCGCACCAAAAATGGACTACTGAATTGGCCCACTCCTCACCCCATAGCATCAAAGCTCCCAGTATCAGGAAGAACTCGAGGAATGTAAGATCGCGTAGACGATCCGTGCCCCGCCATGCTGGAGGCCATTGGCTGTAGGCCCACCTCCCCTCAAAATAAATCCCATAACCGAGGGACCCAGAGGCATCCGACTGAACCTGAAACCTAGGGGAAACCAAGAGGTCAGATCTCCAAAATGATACCCCATTGAATTCCCGCAGGAACTTAAGCCAAACCAACAGGTCAGCCCTCATGCCCCTGGTCAGTCGGACCCTGTGGTGGCGCCTCGACAGCCCAATCATGGCGTCACATAGGCGTCGAGCAAAAGCTCTGCCAGGCATAACTACCCTGCAGGCAAAGTTAAGATGACCACGTAGAACTTGGAGCTCACGAAGTGACACTTTACGTTTGGCCAGCAAGGCCAAAATCATCGCAGAGATCCGTGTGACCTTGTCCAGAGGTAACCTGGATGTCTGTGCGACAGTGTCGATTTCAATACCCAGAAATGTGAGCGTAGTTGATGGGCCCTCGGTCTTTTCGGGCGCTAAAGGGACACCCAGTTCCTGCATTAGCGTCTGAAATGTTGTGAGGAGATGCGTGCACGTGTCCAAGCCCCGTTCACCCCCGAACAAAAAGTCATCGAGGTAATGGGCTTACAGACTGGGACCCAGACCTGCGAACAAAGGCCCACTGGAGAAAAGTGCTAAAACATTCAAATGCTGAACAGGAAATAGAGCAGCCAAAAGGCATGGCTTTATCTACATAAAATTCCCCCTGGAATTTAAAACCCAATAACTCAAGTCACCCGGGTGCACTGGCAACAACCGGAATGCCGATTTAATGTCACATTTCGCCAGAAGTACCCCCGGGCCACAAGAGCGCACCATGCGCAGGGCCTGGTCAAATGACGTACACCTGACCGAACAAAGGTCATCAGGAATGGCGTCATTGACCGAATGACCCGCCGGGTATGATAAATGGTGAATTAGGCGAAATTCACCAGGGGCCTTTTTGGGAACCAAACCTAAAGGGGAAACCTTAAGATTGGGAAAGGGAGTCCTAGAAAAGGGGCCCGCTCCCTCCCTGCATTTACCTCCTTGGCAATACTGAGGGCGGCCACCTCCTCCCTACCCTTCAGGGAAAGCAAATTAGGAGCATCTTGTGGTCCCCACACCCCCTTGAATGGGATATGAAAACCACACTGGAAACCCTCGAGGAGGTACCTCGCATCCTCCCTCCTCGGGTAAGTTGAGAGCCACCTCTCTAACATAAATATGTTAACCGGGGAGGGGGCCTTTTAACTGACCAGCTCCCTCAGCGGCAGTTCTGCCCGCTCCCTGCCCACCTCTACCTCTGCCCCGTGACCCACCGGCTCGCAGACACGCAGCGGCGGTGTGGGGACCAGCGCAAGAGGGGCACTTGTGTTTGTATCGGCACTGCCGTCTATTGCATACACCATTGGCCGAGAAACTCCAACACAGCAAGCGGGCTGGAACCCCCTGCCCCGCCAACTGGCGAGGAGCCTGCGTTGGAGTAGCTCGCTGGACAGCATGGCCGCAATAGTACCTCTCCCCAGGTGCCGGGCGCGTGGGGGTCATGTATAAAAGCCACAACTTCTGGCATGGCTCATCCCATCTCATCTCCGGGTGTAAGGGCACCCTCATCCTGAATTCCTCATCATAAGCCAACCACGATGGGCCAGGGAAATCCACCATTGCCCTGTAAATATTGTCCAAATATTGGACCGTAGGAATGGCCAAATCGGGCCGGGCCCTGAGGTACACCGCCATATAAATGAGATATGCGGGTAACCAGTTGGCCCAAGTGCGCGGTGGCTTGCGACGACGAGACAGCTCTTTGTCTCTGTCATCCTGCCCCTCTTTCTCTTCCTTGGTGGGCTCACGGTTCAATAGGGAGAAAATATCAACATACTCCCCCCGCCAAATCTTTTCCCTCGTGGCCTGGGACAAATGATCCCCAAGGGGCAAGGAATACCCTGCCATCGGCAATGCCGACACCGGCACGGTATTCACACGGGGCATCGGCAGCAGTGCCTGTACAGTCCCTGCGATGCCCGGTACAGCCCTGGGGGCGGAAACCCCCCCGCCCAATGTTGTGCCAGTATGGGACCCAGTGGCACCAGGGTAAGCTGAGAACTAATACCCATCCGCCTCGACGTGACGAGGCCATGGCCGCTGAAAACCAACACTTGAAGTGGACTGTGATGTGGGGACATTAGCTTGAACCTGATACTCACTGGGTGCACCCCCGTGAGCCGCCCCCACTGGGGGTTCAGGCCCACGGTGGGCGTCGGAGCTCGCGACTGCAATCGAGCTCTGGGGCCACATCTGGCCACTCCCCGGCTGTAGTTCAGGACGAACGGGGAGCTGCGAGATTGCGGCCAGCGCAGGCCGGAGCGTCTCCAGCAGCTCAACCTGACTGGCCGCCTGCTGCAGAGTGGCGGCCTTCGAGGTGGCAAGCAGGCAAAAAGGGGACCCCAGTCAGAAGTGAAGCCCCCCCCGAGGGGTTGTTTGTGACCCCCAAGGATGCTTCCAGCACGGCTAAACGTGCCAACAATGCATCAACTGTCGCAGAACCCCCAGTATAAGGCGGGCAAGGTGGGCCACACGGCCCACTGGGTGATACACCGGGGACCCCCATTTGGGGGCCAGGTCCTGAATAGGGCCATGCCCAAAACTCCGGCCCATGAGGGGCCGGAGGCAAGCCCTGCTGGGTGACCGCACCAGGCCCTCCCCCGTTGTCTTGACCCATGGCCGGCAATTGCGGGCCGGGGGCCGAAGCCCCTGTAGGGCCATCCCGAGGCTGGAGAGCCGAGGGCCATGCCCTAATCTGCCCCATCCCACCGGTAACGGTGGGTGCAGTCGATGCGGAGCCCTGTTGCGGGGGCGCAGTCGCGGTTCTCCAACCTGAATGCTGTCCCCTAGAAAGCGCAGGGCCAGGCAAGGTCCTCCCTCTTGGCTGCGGCTTGGTCGCCGTGGCCTTCCTCTTGGGAGGCATACCTAGAAAAAGACGATCCCGTTCCAGGGATCGCAATCGCTGAAATGGCTAAACAGCCAAAGACTGAAGAGACGAAGGGCGACGGAGAAAACTTCTCCTCTCCGTCGCTTTCACTAAAATGGCAGCTCGTCTGCCTCGTGGCCACCCCTTTTATAGAGGGGTGGCCATGCCCCCTAACTCACCCGGATGTATGCGTCCGGGTGGGGCCCCCCGCAAAGAGCGTGGCGGCCATTTTGGCACCGCGCTTTCAATCTCCCTAACTGTATGATGGCTGACAGTTTATCTTTAGAATTCTGGCTTAATATACTTATATTATTAATGAAGAAATAAATGTGGGACAAAGGCAGAACAGAAGGTGTTGAGAAAACTTTGATTTAAAAACATCGTTGTTGTGATCTAGTGAACATTGTGCTGCTTTTTGTTGTAACAAGGTGAAAAATAGTATAAATAACACATGCATAATTCAGTTTTAAACAGCGCACTGAGAATTGTTCTTAAGCCTATCATAAAGGAATTTTATTTTCATAAACAGATTTCAACTCCATCTGTTTAGGAATTTGTCCAATTCTTTTTCCAAATATTTTACGTAATATTTGTAGTTTTGGAGATTTTTTTTTAAAATGAATATCCATTATTGACATTATTTACACCTGTGCTGAAGGAAATGGGACATCTCAGGAACCCTTCACCCCTAATTTCTTTCTTTCTTTTTTTCAACCTGAATGTGTGAAGAAGAAGAAGAAGCTGCTAACAATTCTTCTCCTTCGTTGTTTTATTCACATGGAAAGAAAAGTAGTGTTATCTATTGTGCTGTTCTCGATTATGTGAAGAAACTGTATAAGTAGTAGCAATCTTCAAGGTTCCATAAACAAAGACAGCTGTGTGATCCATACATAAAACAAATGCAGGAGGAAAGTGACACCTTTATTGTATCAGTAAAAATCAAACAATGTGCAAGCATTTGTGATTCAAGATCATGTCTTCAGGCATGCACCATTTATTTATTTTTTGGAGATAGTGCAGAAAAATTGTCAATGAGAGTTTCAATGGTTCATGGCAAGTTGTTGTGGCAGACTTTGTTTTTAGAGATCAGCCAGGGAAAAACAACAGGCTGCATTTGATATCATGTCCTATTCAACAAACAGAGGAAAACAGTACATGAAAAATGCATGTTCAAACTTAACATTCCCCGCAATAGTAGAAGTGAATGGGCAAACACATTTTAATGTCTGCATAGAGTGGGTCTTCCTGCATTACTCACATTTGTAGTTTGATGGAGAAAAACCACATATGCACATATCTCTTGATACGTATCTCTGTTGGAAATTACAATTTAAATGTTTGTCACATTATAATTAGTAAATCAATAATAGGACAACATGAATGGAATCTAGCTGTATGACCATGGAATGTTGCTATGTAATACCAACACACTGGATCTATGCAATATTAAGTACCACATAAAAAGTGCACATAAAAATCAGTGCATTTGTTAACAAGCCATCTCTGTAATGTTTTCAGTTGGTTGAAGATGGCAGCTGGGAACTAAAAGAGACCCTTCCTGGGCAGGCAGCCAGTCAATAACTGAAATTATGTTGTCTAAAAATGATAACATATGAACATCTATTTAAAGATGTGCTTGAGGAAGATGATGAGACAAGATGGACGTCCGAGACAAAAATATATAAAGTCTCTATAATGATTCTTGAAATGAAATGGGATAATTCAATCCAATCTTATTGAGTATTTAATTGTTCAAAAATGATTCATAAATTTGATGTCAATACAGTCTCAATTCTATATAAATCCAAACATGTAGAATAAATCAATTTAATGAGATAACGTCTCTCAAAATAATTCCAAAGCTGTTTCCTGGATAAATGCAGTTTTTCATACAGAAATTCTTCTTCAAGCAATATAATTCTAAAGAGAAACAAATTATCACAATGGTGAAATCAGAATACAAATGACAAGATATATATTAATACATGAGTAAATAGTAGAAATATATAAAAATACCTTTTCAATGCATCATTTTTGAACGGATGGCTTTTTCAACTTCCTTTATTTTACCTTCTGGCCATTCATTCTCCTTGAGACAAGATGGACAGCAAGTTTCTTTTAAAAATAGTTTTATATATTCAGGTTTAAGACGTCTCAGAAATCACTATCACTAACAGTTAAATGCCTAAGGTGGCTTGTGTTAACTTGCTGAAACTTCTAATATATGCTTTGATATGTCTGGAAGAATGCAAAGTGAATGGAGACCAAGTGGGGTGGAGCAACTTGGATTGGAATGGGCAGGGGGAGAATAACAGCATTTTGGTATTTTAAAAAAAAATATTGAATTTTTTAAACAATAGAAATCCTATATGAATAGGGACCAGCAGAATTCAAAATTCTACAATGGAAGTTAAATGATTTCTAGTAGTCCTACAGAATTTTAAACCAAACAAACTAAAAAAAGGCATGTGTGGTGGCTATCTTTTCCCTCACATTATGTAAGGTAAAGGTCACCCTTGCTTGAAAGTATCTAATTCATCTTCATTTACAACCAAAGAGCCAGTGCTGTCTGCATCTGCAGATGTTTTTGTGGTCATGTGGCAGGCATGACTAGATACTGGAGTGTATGAAAACATACCCACCAAAATGGTTCCTATTTATCTATTTGCAATTTCTTGCCTTTGAACTGCTAGGTTGGCAGGAGCTGTGACAGAAAACAGAGCTCATTCCATTGTGCAGCACTCGGGTCTTGAACTGCTGGCCTGTCAACCTTCCAGTCATCAAGTTCAGCATCTTAACCTCTAAGCCACCTCAGAGTAAAGAGGCATAAAACCAAAAATATTCTGAGCCCATGAGGTGAGATATGTTCTACGCTGTATCAGACTGTGTTCTGATTCTAGCCCCTGCCAGTTGAAGCCAGAATGGCCATTGACCAGAGAATCTAGGAGTTTTAGTTCAACACATGGAAAGGTGTGAATGTCCTCATGAATGTCCTCCTGTTGGTAGATTTTTTTTCCAGTGAGGGAGCAAGTGTTTTTTTTTTACTAGATCTCCACAGATCTTTACCATCCCTTTCTCTTTGGATATTAATAACTCCATCTGTTTCTCTCTAGACAGGATTTTGTCAATATTCAAATAAACCATGTGTACAGTTAGTAAGGTTTCAGAATATAGTTGTTTTCTCTGTCTTTTCACATTAGGAGACTTGTGACCCATCTCAACACCCACATTAACTTGTGGTCATTACATTTCACCCACAAAATGGCATGGGGCTTTTTTGTCCAAGTATATCACAGTATGGGGACAAAAGTGTATCACAATGTGAAAACACAATAGATTGATATGAGCCATTATATATATATTATTTCAGACATGATCTGAAATAATGAATGGCAACTCATTAGTATCAGTTCACCCTAAAATTAATGCAATTACACCCATATCAGAGAAAATAATAGGATTTTGGTCTCTGGCAATAACTCTTTAGGTAACAATGTTATAAAATGCCTATTTTGTATGGTTATTTCTGTTTTTCAACCAAATGTGTTTCTAGAGTGTAAAAATTGTCCTGTTTGCCTCATAAGGGTTAGTATGGAAAGAAAAGAAAAACAACTAAATTGAGAATGCAACTGTTTCCCCTATGGTTTGGATTGTTGCTTTAAAAAATAATCTGGACTTCAGAGGTAAAAATATTTGATCAAAACCCTTTAAATGTCTTGCTTTCAAAACATAACTATAAAGAAACATAGCCTGAAAATGGGATGTAGGTACTCTTGTAAACTGCCCCATAATAGGTTTTCACTAGGTGTGCTTTCAGTTCTGCATCTTTAGTGTCTTGCCACAGAAGAGATCTGAGCTAATGCAGGTCCTATAATTATTTTTGTAATGTTTCCTTTGCTCTTTTATCAGCTGAGAACTAAACTTCCTACAGCAGCCCTCAGGAACCTGCCCCCACTGTTTTTAAACTGAATGTTAGATAGATGTTTCATTTTGTATCAGGTCACCTGTCGAGCACCTTCTTCCTCAGAGAAAGGACATGCAGGAAAATACACCCTGAAAGTGTGCATTTAAAAGCTTACACCAAATGTCCAGTGTGAGTGCTCAGTAGGTGTTTCTTAATAGCTCTCAGCATATCACAACCATTTTTTATCACAAAGGGCATCATTTGTCAGTGTGGATTACTTCCTTGTCATGTTGCTTTACACATTCTTTTTCTGCTTTTCCAAATTCCACAAGTTAGGATTTATTTTCTTTATTTTTTCCTATTTTGTAAAGGAAAATTATACCCAGTGTCTCTGGGTTGGAGAAAATTGATAATTTGTGTACCATTGGTGTACCAATGCCACAACCTTGCTATGAACCTGAAACATATCAATACATCTACAGTGATACCTCATACAACGTCCAAACTTGGTTCCACAAGTTTGGACTTTATACGGATTTTGACTTTGTATGAGGCATGCAAAATACTAGTCGCGATGCCTCATACAACGGCCAGATCCTTGCCACGGTGCCTCATACAATGTCATTTCCATAGACTTCAGGCAAAGTCAAGGAAACAGACAGGAAACTGACAGAACTTTTAGAAATCATTGTCTAAAGGCTAAATATATTACAAAAACATGTCAAACAACCCTGATTTTAGGGGACAAACCATACAACAAGTTTTTAACTTTTGAAAACTTTATGAAGTGCAGGTTTAAAAGTTAACATGTTCCATCATGCAGCACAGTGTTAATCTACAGCCATGTGGCCGATCATCCATTTTGTACAAGCTACTGTAAACAATTACTGGATGGAAGAAAGGACAAAATGGATGCCAACATGTCCCATCGTGCAGCACAGTGTTAATCATCCAAACAGCAGCAAACACCAAACAATTGCCTACCCCACCAAAAAGTGCTCCGCTAAAAAAGACCAACATAAGAAAAATTATGGAGCATGCAATCTGTTTTTGAAAACCACAGCAGCAAACACCAAACAATTGCCCACCCCACAAAAAAATTGCCCTCCCCCATTCACCTCCCCACCCCAAGCCAATTGGAAACAGAAAACCTCATTTACCTACCTTTCCACTGTGCCAAAGAATGGTCCAAGAACCTGAAGAATGCTGCAAAAATGCCAGGATTGCTTCCAAAAAATCTGTCGAAAAATTTAAAAAAATCGTGCTCAAAGCCACTCCTAAACACTCTTTTCATCGTGCAAAACCCACAAGAGCAATGCACGCATGCATTCTGCCTTTTATACTGCCCAGACACAATGCAACGACTTTGTATGAGGCAACTTTTTTCAAGGAATTAGGTGATGTTGTATGAATTCAATGTTGTACGAAGCAGACTTTGCATGAGGTATTACTGTATTTTCCAAAAGTTTGCAAGAGTTACTTTTTGAGGTATAATGTGCAGAGTTCCATAGCCAGCATGTCCACAGTGTTTTGCACAATCCTAAAGATATCACAGTAATTTTAGTTTCACTTATGGTGGAAATGTCCATGAATCCAAGGCAGCAAAAAGTGGGATTATCCCAGATATGGTTTCTTGCACGTTTGTCCCTCACCAAGATCTAATGCTGTTATCATTTTAAAAAAACATAGGTTACTGGCACTCACTTAGAAATAACACAGCTCCAAAAATCTCACAGCACTGGACACCATTTTTAAAATGTCATATCACTTCAAGTCTATGCATAAGAGCACTTTTGATATTTCAGCTACCATAATAAAGTATTAAGGAGGATGTCTTCTAAAAAATAAAGTTGATTGTGTTCTTATTTTCATATTCTGATAACACAGCTAAATATCTTTGATTTGTCCTATGCTCTAACAAGTATAAACAGATTAATTGTGATGTTAAATGTTTTAAAATAATAATTATTATAATAATTATAAGCAGGGGAATTACATGTGAGGGTATGATTTGTACCCTGGTTCAGCCTCGTTCCAAGATGGAGATCTCTATGCATTGGGGGGGGGGGATGACCGGTAACACATTCCTGAGAAGGATTTGAATTTTAAAACATGCTAGCCTCGTGAGTTAGAAGAAATGAAACCTAATGTGTGATGGGCATGTTATACCAGGAGTTCTCAAATGTTTTAAGCCGGGGACCAGGTCACACTCCTCAGACAGCTTCGGGGGCTGGATGGCCATTTTGCCTTTCCTCCCCCACATGGCACTTCCTCCACAACTCTGTCGGCCAAATCAACCCTCAGTCCTGCTCTGCCATCCTGTTGTTTGGTGGCCTAAGCTGAGGAACTCCACTCCCCATGCATTTTACCACCAGCACCGACCTGTAGCCCAGTTACGTTATTATCGGGAAGGTGGCGATCCCGCTTCCTAGCCGGAATGGTGTTAGCTGATATTGTGGCAAGGCAACAGTCCCAGTGAAGATCCCAGTCCTGGGAAAGTGATGTAGCAAAAAGGTAACTTTTAACTTCAAAGCTGATAAGTCCCAGCTGATAAAATTTCCCAGGCTGGTGAGAATGAAAGTAAACTCCCACTAGGATCATGGTAGCAATCCTTATCTATAGTTAAAAATAGATGGCCCGTTGAGCAAGATTGCCCCTCAAGGTTATGCTGATGTGAATGTTTAGCCTTATAGATGGCTTCAAACCTTTTATCAGTTCTCCGCGAATACTCCCATCTTCTCAGCAAATATGCGACTCTGTGGCTTGTCTTTTGAAGATTTTATTGAAGCTTAATATTCATCCATAATATGCAGGATAAACATGCGAAGAACTAATCTATTCTATTCTAACTTACAAACTGGTAAAATAATAAAAGAGAAATAGCTAACCTCCTGAAAGAGATGGTAAATGACGGGCTTTAATATCCCTCATGTGAGACTCCATTTTTCCATGGTCTCGATGAAGGGTTTTGTAGGCTCCCAAGTACCTGGGGAAAGGTCCCTCCAGAGGCTTAAAATCCCTGGTCTAAAATACTTTTTTTCACCTTACACCTCCTTCTAGAATGTTAAAGATGTGAAGTGACTTAATTTGTTGTGACTATTGTCATGATTATTGAGATTTTCAGGTGTTGTTTTGTCACCCTGTTCTCATTCCCAGGATTCTCCTTTTGATTGGCATCCCTATTCTCAATGACGTGTTAATGTGTGGAGTGTGTATTGGAATGTTACTTTGATAACAATCTTAATATATAAACCCAAGGGTGTCGTGGGGTGAAACACATATGTGCCACAACACCTGGCTGCAAACCCCCTGGAACCGCATCCATTACTTACCTTGCCCCTTAAGCTGTGTTGGCACGGGGAACTGGCAGCCCACCACAGATTCCTTCACCCCAAATAAGGGTCACAAAGGGGGTCTCCCCAGCCACTGTTGAGTCCAGTGCCAAAGCATGGTGTTAGGATACATAGTCTATGTGGTCCCCATTGTATATTGTATTGGATCACAGTCTATACCTTTAAGAGCCTCTCTGTGCTCTGCCCCAGCTGAGCCGAATCAGAGAGTGGCTCAGCAGTTTTGCTACTATAAAGGAAATGCACTCTGAGCATTCTCTTGGGCTATACTGCAATGGGCTACATTCTCAAGGGAGTATATTCTCCAAGGGCTATCTGAACTATGCTGCTACACTGCTAGAAGCGATGAAACTATGAGCTTTGAGGCTGGATACTGAAAGACTGCAATGATACTGCAAAAGACTTCTAAGGACTGAACTCTCTTTGCTTCATGCTTGCAAATAAATAGCAAGCCTGCTTACTGCACCTGGAAGGAAACTACTGCTTGCATCTGCTCAAAGGTAATCTCTGCCAAAGACTGTTTATTTGGACATTTGCTATCTCTTATGGACTGCTGCCAACTGTACTGAGAGCTGCTTTTCTCAGACATATGTTTTTGCTTCTCCTGTGCTTGCTGAAAAGTAAAGCTCTTTTATTTTCCTTATACAACCTGCTTGTCTTTGTGGAAATCTCTCCCAGCTGTTGCTGCATACACAGTTAGCTGCTTTGCTCTGCTAAACACAGCCAAGTCTCATTGGGATACCCCCAGCACCCCAACACCCTACCACATGGGACTGTGCAGCCGCACTGGGCAAACACCGCCCACCTTTCTGCATGTGTAGAAAGGGAGAGTCAGCACTTCCAGGCAGTTGGCACAGACCGGAGGCCTCCACGCCACCTGCATGTGCAGCCCATAAGCACAGGCAGTCCCGGAGGCCTCCATGCCGGTGGCAGAAACAGCAGCGGTGGAAACTCGGGTGGCAGCCCAGATAAAGAAGTGGGGCAACCGAGCAGGATGACCCACAGGTAAGTCCATCACTGGGGAAGGGTGTCCAGGGAGGGGAGGTTCTGTGGAGGAGTGGGTGGGTGAGGCTCCAGGGGTCCGGCACCCAGGGGGAAAGTGGGAGGGGGCAGGCCAGACAGCAGAGGGATGATGGGGAGGGGACCCATGCATCCAGCACCATGGAGGGGAGCATGGGGTTGGGGAGGCCTACAGGGGGAGGCCTGGCAGCTGGGGGAATGGGGAGGGGGGAATCCGGCACTGGAGTGGGCGAGAGGTGGGCGAGGCAGCCCTGCCTGGGCCTGCCAGTCCTGGCAGCATGAGGGGGCAGGGCCTGGGGGCAAAGGGACTGCCCCCAAGGAACGAGGGGCAGGCAAGGGGCCATCAGTATACGGCGAATGAAGGGATGCCCGGGGAATGCTGGAACGCAGGGGGCATCTTGGAGAGAAGTGTGCATTGCTGACCAGGCAGCGTTTGCCATGTTGCCAGTCGACGGCCACAGCAATTTCGGGTTGTGCATGCTGGCCGGCTCTTTGGGAACAGCTGGCCTGTGCACACAACCCAGAAGTGCCACAGGTGTTGCCTGGCAACATGGGAGACACTGCAAGGCCAGATGCATGCCCTTCTCTCCCAGCCCCGGCCCCCACCCTACTGATGCTCATGGGGTGGGGGGAGGTCTCCAGGGAGAGACCGGCAGTTGGAGGAATGGGGAGGGGGAATCCATCACTGCAAGGGGGAGGGGTGGGTGAGGTTGCTCTGCCAGGTCTGGCAGCACGAGGGGGGCTGGGACTGGGGGAAAGGGACTGCCCCCACAGGGCAAGGGGTGAGAGAGGGGCCATCAGTGCATGGGGGCCCTGAGGGGATGCCTGAGGAATGCTGGCACATGGGGAGGTCAATCCGGGAGAGAAGAGCTTGGCAGCATTTGCTGCATTGCCTGGCAATGGCCGTGCTTCTTCTGGGTTGCACACGCTGGCCAGCTATTCGGGAACAGCCGCCCTGCGCATGCAACCCGGAAGAGCCGCAGGCATCGCCTGGCAATGCAGGAGATGCTACCAGACCGGGTGTGTGCCCTCTCTCCTGGCCATGGCCCCCCACCCTACTGATGCTCATGGGGTGGGGGGAGGCCTCAGGAGGTGGCCCGGCAGCTGGGGGAATGGGTAGGGGGAATCCGGCACCGCAGGGGGCAAGGGGTGGGTGAGGCAGCCTTGTATGTGCCTGCTAGCCCTGGCAGCATGAGGGGGCAGAGACTGGGGGAAAGGCACTGCCCCATTGGGTGAGGAGCAGGTGAGGGGCCATCAGTGCATGGGGGCCACGAGGGGATGCCTGGGGAATGCTGGCATGCAGGGGAGCAATCCATGAGAGAAGGGCATGCTCCTGGCCCGGCAGGTGATGGCCGCGGCTCTTCCGGGTTGCGCATGCTGGCCAGGTCTTCGGGAACAGCCGCCCTGCGCATGCAACCGGGAAGAGCCGCGGGCATCACCTGGCAATGCGGGAAACGCTACCAGACTGGGTGTGTGCCCTCGCTCCTGGCCATGGCCCCCACCCTACTGATGCTCATGGGGTGGGGGGAGGCCTCCGGAGGTGGTCCGGCATCTGGGGGAAATGGGCAGGGGGAATCCGGTGGCGCAGGGGGCAAGGGGCAGGCAGGGCAGCTCTGCATAGGCCTGCCAGTCCTGGCAGCATGAAGGGGTGGAGACTGGGGGAAAGGCACTGCCCCCATTGGACAAGGGGCAGGTGAGGGGCCATCAGTGCATGGTGGCCATGAGGCGATGCCTGGGGAATGCTGGCATGCAGGAGAGCAAGCCATGAGAGAAGGGCATGCTCCTGGCCTGGCAGGTGATGGCCCTGGCTCTTCCGGGTTGTGCACACTGGCCAGCTCTTTGGGAACAGCCGCCCTGCGTGTGCAACCCGGAAGAGCTGCGTGCATCACCTGGCAACACGGGAGACAATGCCAGGCCGGGCGCGCACCCTTCTCTCCCGGCCCCAGCCCTCACCCCACCCTACTGATGCTACATGGGTGGGAAACCCAACCCAGGTGCTTGGGGTGGGGTTGGGGCGGGGGTCTCCTCCCATGGTGGAATGAGTTCCCGACTTTGTCCCAGCTCCTGCCAACCTAGCAGTTCGAAAGCAAGACAACCCAAATAGGGAAATGAGGATCACTTGGGTGGCCTGGGAAGGGAAACAGCATTCTGTGTGCTGGCACCTCAGCTTTGAAACAGAGATGAGCACTGAACACTAGAGTTGGATACTACTGGCTTTTCAGTAAGGGGAACATTACAAACAAACAGAGTTCATAAATTTGCCCCTGGCACCACCAAGCACTGCTCCTAGTATACTTTTAAAATACCCAAAGATGACAGGAGTGTTTACTTGGCTATGTGCTACCTTATTTAAACTAAGCATTCCCACTCCACATTATTCGACTCTCTCCTTCTAATTGTGTATGTGTGTGTGCTTGCATGTATCTGTTTTGCAGTATCTAATTGTTCAGCCAAGGAGATGGAGGAGGTGACATGATAGAACTGTGGGGTAGGAGACACTAGGAAGGCTGCAACATCTGCTGAAGTTTCTGCATTTCAAAAGCTCTTTTGAGAAATGGGGTGATGGCAAGATTGGAAAGACACTTCAAAACAATGGCAATGCTAAAAGCATATCAGTTAACTCAAGCAAGATTTTTAAAAGGGCAAAAAAGGTGTCAATATTTTCTTGCAGACAGTGAAAAAGTACTTAGGATCAATATGCTCAAATGGTGCAAATAGATCAAGTACACTTTGAGCCATCAGAGAACAAAAGACAGCAAGGAGGAATAACTCATTACAAGCCCTATTTAGCACAGTCTTGCTGCAGTGGCCATGCACACAAAAACAGACTGGAAATTTTCATCTAGCTAGTTATGGCTGGAGTGGGACAGCAGCTGTATGTTAATGATCCTTTATAGATTCCTTGCCAGGGTAAAAAAGCTGCAGTAAAATTCTAATTGGTAAAATCTTTGATGGTTTATTACTTAAATAACACAGTGATCACTGTCAGTCTGCTGAAAGTATCCCATACCAATTGGTTCCAAAGTAGCCAAACTATCAGTTGCAGAACCCAGGTTTCTCTTGGTTCATAGTGTCTGTTGGCTAAGCAAGTCAAAACACATGCAGGCCGGGGAGTACACTCACAGATTCAGATTCAGTGGAAAACATTCAATACATCATGCATCTGAGATTGCAAACAGTAAAATATTCCATGTGCAACATACATGGAAAGGTGTCTCTTCTCAATACTACCACAGTGTTCAGTTATACACACTCCACATAGTTTATGTGTTAAATGAAAAGGTCTCCTTGGTATAAACTACATCTTCTCTTCTTCTGCATTTGCGTAGTCAATGTGGGCACTATATTCAATGTTTTCAAACTGTTATGCATTTTTAAAGTTATGCTTAAAATAAATAATGAAGTGGTATTCAGAAATAAAAAAAATTAAATGTATTTGGAAACAGGTAAATGAAGGAGAAAGATAAATTCTTTAATATTTAAGAATATTGATAAAATATAGTAATTTACATATTCTTCCACATTTTCAGCAGCCACTCCTATAAACTAGTATCCTACAGGTATATGCCATATTCAAGATTTAGAAATTCCTCAAAATCCACCCAGCACATGTTCTTAGAAACTCCTTTCTTCTGAGTGTACCCCAAGACAGGCTTTCTGACGAACTCTCTCCTTAATGGCTTCTTTACCTCATACTCCTTCAAATTCCAGATACACCAACAAATCAGCAATTGGCCCTGCACACAAAATTCCATTACTCATCTGCCAATCATTCCAGCAACCAGCCTATAATTGCTTACCATTCATGCATCCATAGCTGATGTTATACAAGCCTGCTATTATTATTATTCATATATACAAATGCATTTCTGGTTAGGATGGACAGAATAGCTATACAGTGACAGAAGCATAGGCTGATAATGTTTGAGCACAATTGGTACAAATTTATAACTGTTAATTAAAACTTTGCATTTCATTGCTACATCACTATTTGGAATTCAAACAGTTTTTCTTTAGGCAGTGGTAAGATTTTTTTAAAGCCTAGAGTTCTTTTTCTCTTGAGTAAGAACAACTTTGCCAGACTGTGCTACTTTACTTTAAAAAAACCAAACTTCCCCATTTGCATTGGCCAAATTCAGTAGGTGTAGCTATTCCAATGATGTTTGAATCCATCTGGAATATAGCTATTAAAGATGATGATACTCTAAAAAGTAATAGGGAGTGATGAAAACCTAAATCAACATAACAAATATTCCTTGAATGCATAGATATTTGAATGTATTTATGTATTTATTCATTCATTCAATTTGTATAGCCACCCCAATTGACATGTGGCTCTGGGTGACGTACATAAAAACCCCAATGTTTAAACTATAGAAATCCTTAAAATCATTATCCACTAACAGTTCTGGAACAGTGAAACCAATACAGTAATACCTCGGATAATGAACACACTTAGTTCCACAAGTCTGGTCATTATCCGATTTTTAGCGTTATCCGATGCATGCATCGGATATAACTTTTTTTAAAAGCCTGCTGCCTCAGGGTGGTGGTGGTTGGGGGACCCAATCTGCACTGTTTCCAACATCCCCTGAGCTTCCCAGGCATTACTGCAAGGTAAAATGCCGGGGGGAACTCCTTCCTTGGCTGCATGTTTTGCCTTGCAGCAGTGCCTGGGAAGCTCAGAGGATGTCAGAAACAGCATGGATCAGGGTACCCTGTGTCAGGAGACCCACCCAGGGCAGCAAGGTAGGGGAGTGTGGCCATTGTGGTAACGACATGGCCTTTAAGACATAGTCTTAAAAAAATCCCTTTCCACCTGCCCCCGGTGGTCCCGAACTCTGCCTCTGATTTACCTTCTCTGGTGAGAGATGGGCTGGATGCTTATTTACACAGACCAGGGACTAGAGAAAGATGTATTCCCCTTTAAGGATTGTATTTGCAAGATTAACCCTTTACCTTCTTGAAGACAAACCAGAGGTCCTAGTGAAGCTCAAAGTCCAGCTTCTGATGGGACGCTGGGTGATGTTAAGGCAAAGCAGGCTTTTAAGAATTTATATTCCATAAAAGAGCCGATGGCCTTATCAGCTTCACCAAGTAGGTTCCCTTCTCCAGAGAGAAAGCTGAGAAAAACCACTGGAACAAATATCCTTTGTAGGCTTTATTTGTACATCCAAAATATCAAGGAAAATTAATCCAAACGAATAGCTTCTTTGGCAAAAGAATAATCCAATTAAAATAAAAACCCAATTGTACATCCAATGGGCAAATATTCCATTTGGACATCCATAGGGTAAATCCAATTGGCAAATTCAAATTGTATATCCAAGTGAGCTGGGTGCTACCCCATCCAGCTCCAAGAGTGAATTACAATTCCAAGTGAGAAAGTTTCCTGTACTCCAGGGAAAGCAAACTACTTCCTTCATGGTTGATGGAACACACACTCAGGTTCCTTGTGGCATAGCCCCAAAGGGCTCATTGGGAATTCGAGTGTTTGATTTCCCTCTGGAAATAGAGTTCAGCTGATAGATCAGATAACAGATTTGATCAGGGAAAGACTGGCATTTTTATAGATGAAAATCACTCTTGTCCACACCCTTGGGAATTGGGTGTTCCATGATGCATGATTTCATTGTTGTCACTGGTGTCATGTCTGTCATGTCAACCAAATAGACACTCAGGTGTTGCCTCGTAGGAAAGACCTTATATGGGCCAGTACCTGGAATGTTCCTTGGAATGTCCTCCCTCCCTAAAGAATTAGATTACCTCATACTCCAGGAAGGACCTTATATGAGAGGCCTTGGTATGTCCTGTAGAATGTTCTCACCCCTCCCTAAAGAATCTTGACAATGTTCCCATGATCTAATTGTTATAGGCTGATGTTGTGACAACCTGGTCTCCAGGTGTCTGTTTATCTGTTTTGCTCAACTCTAGGATAACCATCAGCTGTCTGGTATATTAAACTTTCCACCTTACTAGAAAAAAAATCTGTCTGAGACACTGACATCCTAATGAGATGGAATGTGAGTACTATGAGAAATAAAATAGTCACACTTGTTTCTTTTTAACTAAGAGTCAGATTGCTTAAAGATGCTTGAAAAGATATCCCTTCACCTCACCTACATGAATATAGAGTAACTTAAGAAAGTAATTTCTCATGGATTTTATGACCACCACCCCAACACCCCCAGAGGTGACAGGGGTGGCGGAGTCCAAAATGGGCGAAAAGTATCCATCACATTGGTGGGGGTTTTTTGCCCATTTCAAAAAGGATGCCATTTTCTCCTACTTTCCTGCAGGCTCTGGGAGGTTTGGAGGACCTTTTCCACACAATTCCCACCTTCCTAGGAGGTCCCTGGACCTCTCAACAGCTGAAAAAAGTTGTGGCTGCCATTTTGTGTTTTTTGGGGGACTTCAATTCCCAGAAGCCCAAATATCCTGTAAAAATGCATGTGGTGTCCATTTTGTTTTACAGGGTGCTTGGGCTACTGGGAATTGAAGTCCAAAAAACAAAAACTAAAAACAAAATGGTGGCTGCAACTTTTTCCAGCTGTTGTGTGGCCCAGGGACCTCCTAGGAAGGCAGGAATAGCCCAGAAAACATCCTCCAAACCTCCCAGAGGCTGCAGGAAGGTAGGAGAAAATGTCATCCTTTTTGAAATGGGCAAAAAAAACCCCCTCCATTGTGATGGAGTTTTTCCCCACCCATTTTGGGCTCCCTGCCACCTTTGGTGGGTGGGCAGTGCGCTATGACCCCAAACAAATTGGCAGTGCAAGTACCATTTTTTGGGGGGACAGAGCAGCCCTCTGGAAAGGGCAGCGGCCAGGCGCTTTTCAGAGGGCCAAAAATGACCACATTGCATAATGACAAACGGTCATTATCTGATGCACATTTTTGTGCAAAAAATTGGGTCATTTTACGATTCGGTCATTATCTGATGCGGTCGTTATCCGAGCTATTACTGTATTTCAATTTTCATTTCCTGCTCATTTTAATGGTTTAAATCTTACATTTTTCTGTCTTTAATATCTGGAAACATGTGAATTTGAGTCAATTTCTATCTATAAGGATCTGAAATATAATTTCCATCCATTTAAAATGAGCGGTGGTGGTTCCCATATAGAAATTGGCTAAATGTGAGTAAGCATCAAGCAAGCAAGCAAGCATTACATAATTATAGTATATTGGCAGTAATTAAATGAACTGGTAAGATAAATGTAAGATGAACAAGATGGTGAACAGTTTGCAAAACTGCCATTTCAAAATCAGTCAGTAACGTTTAATAACTACACAGCTATGGTGGTGAAGTTTTCTCATTGATATGACTTATCATCCATTGCATTTTAAGAACTGCACTATAGCATGCTAAATAATCCAACTTTTGCCCTTAAAAAACTAAGTAAAAGCATCACTAAGTTTTTCCATATTCTTCAAGGACTGACATATGTTGTTTACATATGAAGGAAAAGTGTAAGGAGAAGCATAACATTGACAGGGAAGAAAACTTTAAGAATGACCTCACTTCTGATGAACTGAAACCCACATTTGAAACATGATAATATTTGAAATCTCTGGCAACCATTAGTCTGAGCAATGCTTGGGAGGTATTTTGTTATTCCATAGTGGGATAACATGTGCATTTAATCAAAATTAAAAACGAACAATGGATTAAAGTCTTAAACTGAATTTTAGATGCCAAAATAACATTGTATAAAGGGAACCTGAATTTCAAGAAACATCACAAGATTTCATAATAGTTTGGAAATAGATGTTAGAGATGCAAAAGGGTAGAAGATCTAAATCCATAGATAAGATCCCTTTGTTCCAGGAATGAATGTAAACCAAAAGAAACACATGTGTTTTTGTCAGACAACAAATTTTCAGCTTCTACTTCCTGGCATTTCACGCTTTTTGTTCTGCTCAAAAGAGAAAACTGTCTTGGTTGGATATTACTATAATTTACTGATTAGAAGTGAGGTCTTCATCTGCCACAATTATCTTTGCAGGCGCACCCCCCAAAGAAAGACTCAGACACCGGTAAATGGATAAAGGCATTGGGCCACTTTTATTGAATAATGCCCTAGTCCGAATTATAACTTTCAATTGGTACTCATCCAATTATAATTCTTAAGGCAAGCAGGCCGCAGTAACACTGGTAAGGTTCCTCCCAAAATTGCCAACGGCAATTGGCTACAATGTATCCATTTGTATCAATTTGTTGACACAAACAAATTGTTGACCGTAGTCAATAAACTATCTACTGACCCCACCCTCTGACGTGTATCCGTCAAATCACGGGGTGATGCATGCTGAAAAGGTCCTGCCATCACCCCTTGCCTGGTTCGTCGTTGACCGGTCAACGTTATTACACCTGTACTTGTCTAAGTGTTGGCCAGTCAATTGCGAACCTGCCGGATACCTATGGGTCATAAATATTTACCTTACCAGTGCTACCTGCCACACGGGGAGGCGTCCATGATGACTCAACGCCCCCCCCCCCGAAGACCGTCAGCTCGGTCGCCAGGCCTGCTCGCACCACACCCAGAACGAGGTACATACCTCCAGCCGACAGGTGGACCCCATTCCCCTGCCTACCGGCAAAAATTTTTGTAAGCCCATCCTCAGATGTCCAATGGCTGTCTCCCAGCCATGCTCTGCAAGGGACTGAGCAACAGCCCTGTCCACTGACTGCTGGAACAGTCCGAACCACGGAGATCCACGTCTCCCCTAAATTGGTGTCTCGGCACGATGTTAGACCATAGCGACCGTGTGTAAGCCTTACGTGATATAAAACGCCCGGTCACAGCCCCTCGACAGTTTAGTAACAGCAGCGATCCATATAAGATCGTTGCCGCCAAGGTGCCTATTAAGAACATCGGGCGGTCCAGCATCCCCGATGGACATCAGGAATGGCAACAGTTCCCGCCCCCTTGTGCCGCGCATACCATACCATCGCATATGTGCGGATGCACACAGCCCAAGTCGGGGTCCACTCTCTGTCGCCGCAGCATATACTGCTGCCCAGTGTACATAGCTGCGGCCCACCAGCCCCACTGCCACTGGTGTGTAGAGACACACAGGATCTGTAAAAGAGAAGAAGAGGTTAAGGTCATAACTAGGTACTCGTACAGTGAGGGCACGTACATATAAGAAATTGCGTGTACACGCATGTCGGCCTCCGAGTACTCCAAACGTAGCCGCTATCAACGTGACGCCTATCCTAAATAAATGGGTGCCAAAACGGGCCCCCACACCGCGAAGCGCGGCACCGGTCACCCTCCGTAACATTACTTCGGCAAGGGTAGACCTATCCTGGTGGCAGGAAAACAGGCTGGGGCGCGCAGCAGGCACTGTCGAAAATTCATGTAGGGCACCAACCGGACAGATGTCTCCAATAAAACTTCGTCGCAGTCTAGCTCCGCTGCCTACGCCGTGCTGAACAACCTGTGAGGACCGTATCCCCACTTGAGCCCACTCATGTGTGACAGAGACATCGTCGAGTTCCAGTGCCCTATGAGACACATCTGTCTTACACAGGTGGTACCAACTCTGGCACCCACACACTGATGCGGAGCGCTCCAAAAAGGCTACCGTGGTAGCTGTGTGGCCAAGAGCCACCTCACACCTATCTGAACATAAGTAATGCCAGCCTCGTGTAAGGTGGGTCAAAAAACCTGGAAACTAGGGTGACGCGTGTACGGGCGTCGGACACGTTCCCGTGCCCGCCCCTCCCAAACACGACGCATGAATGCATGGTGATACGCCTTATGCGTGCAAGGTGCCAATGACATGCCCGGTTCGCCTCTCCTCGCCAAACGTCCAAAATTGGCTGGGAGTGGCGAGTGGAACTCCTCTGCTTCCGGAGTAAGGCCCAGAACCAGGGGATCTGCGGGCGGGAGAAAGCAGCAGCAATGTCGTTATTAATACCTGGAACATGTCTGGCTCAGAACAGCACATTTAGGCGTAGGCTTCTCAAAAGGAATAGACAAACTAATATCATAACCCTGGGGGATTTGCATATCTGGGTGTTGACAATATGCACCACTGCCGCATTGTCACACCTAAATTGGACCACTGAGTAGGCCCACTCATCACCCCATAGCATCAGTGCTCCCCAAAATGGGGAGAAACGCAAGGAAGATAAGATCGCAGAGGCGATCCGTGCACCCACCCCCAGAGTAAACCCCCATAAGTCAGGGAGCCAGAGGTATCCGACCGTACTTGAAATCCAGGGCAGACCATCAGGTCTGATCTCCAGGAAGAGATCCCGTTAAAACCCAGGAGTAATTTGAGCCAGACCAGAGGGTCCACCCGCATGCCCCTGATCAGCCGGACCCTGTGTCGACGTTGTAACAGGCCAGCCATGGTGTCACAAAAGTAAGGTGGCCATGAAATAACTGCAGCTCACAAGGGGACACTTTATGTCTGGCAATCAATGCCAAAATCGCTGCGGAGATCCAAGCCACCTTATTCATGGTTAACCCGGATGCCCGCGCGACAGAGTCGATTTAGAAATGTGAGCTTAGTAGCTGGGCCCTCGGTCTATTCAGGCGCCAAGGGGACACCCAGTTCCCACCTGAGTGTCTGAAATGTAATGAGGAGACGCGTGCACGTGTCTAAGCCCCGTTCACCCCCGAACCAAAAGTCGTCGAGGTAATGGGCTAGAGACCGAGACCCCTACCTGTGAGGAAAGGCCCACTGAATGAAAATCCCGAATCGTTCGAGTGCTGAACATGTATTAACTCAGTCAGAAGGGGTTGGACTTATCTAAGTAAAATTCCCCTCGGGACCTAAAAACCCAATAGCTGCACATCCATTGGGTGCACTGGCAATAATCTGAAATCCGAGTGCATATCGCACTGTGCCCGAACAGCACCAGGACTGGGTGAACGTGCCACCCATAGGGGCTGAACCAACTACGAGTACCTGACTGAGCGAGGTCATCAGGAATGGCATCCCTGAATGGATAACCCACAGGGTAAGCTAAATGGAGGATTAAATGACATTCACCCCGGTCCTAGCTCGGTACGAGCCTCATAGGGGAGACAGTCGACTTAGGAAAGCTGGTTCCAAGAAGGGCCCCGCTACTCTCATAGCCCCAACTCCCTCAGCTGTGCACAGTGGAGCCCACTCTTCGTTACCCTTCAAGGGAACCAGATTAGTAGCATCCTGGGACCCCTAACACCCCTGAATGGAATACAAAAAGCCCCATGGAAAACCCTCCAGCAGGTACCCCGCCCCATCCCCCCTTGGATGAGCTGATTGCCATCTCTCCTGCCTGAGTACACCAATTGGGGAGGGGGGGAGCTTTGTCAAGGCTAGTTCTTTATACGGAGCTCTGATCGCCCCTGTGCACCCCTACCTCTGCCCCATAACCAACCAACCCGTGTGAACGCGGAGGCGGCATAAGGGCCAGCACAAAAGGTGACACCAAATCGGTAACGACACTGGCGCTTAGCACACACATCGCCAGCTGAGCAGGTCGAACACAGCAGGCGGGCTGGAACCCCCTGCCCGACCAGTTAGCGTGGAGCCTGTGTCTGAGCAGCCCACTGCTCAGCATGACCACCATGGTACCTATCACCAGGCACCAGTCACGTGGGAGTGATGTACACGAGCACAACTGCTGACAGTGCTCATCCCACCTCCTCTCAGGGTATAGAGCCACCCTCATCCGCATTCCTCACCGTAAGCCAACTGCTATGGGCCCATCCAGTCAACCATCGCCCTGTAAATCTTAGCAATGGATGGAACCATCAGGATGTCCCAATCAGGCCGGGCCCTGCAGCATACCACCATATATACAAGGTATGCCGCCAACCAGTTGGCCCAAGGTGCGCGGTGGCTCACGACGATGGGACATCTCTTTGTCTCAGTCGTCCTGTCCCTCTCTCTCCTCCTCAGTGGGCTCACAGTTCAATAGGGAGAATATCCACATGTCCCCCTCCAGCCCTTACCCCTCATGACCTGCGGCAAATAATCATCCAGGAGCAAGTAATTACCAGCCGTCGGCAAAGCCATCGACGGCACATTCTGTATGAAGGGCATACGCCGGAGGACCCGGACCGCCCCTACGATGCTCGGCACTGTCCCGGGGGCGGACACCCCCCTGCGTGGTGGCTTACTCCAGCGGGACAGCTCTATGTCTCTGTCATCCTGTCCGTCTCTCCCTTCCTTAGTGGGCTCTCGGTTCATAGGGAGAATATATCCACGTACCCCCCCCCGCCAAATCTTTTCCCTCGTGACCTGGGACAACTGATCACCAAGGGGCAATGAATAATCAGCTGTCGGCAAGGCCGTCACCGGCACATGAGGTACACGGGGCATACACAGCGGGACCTGGACAGCCCCTGCGATGCCCGGCACTGACCCGGGGACGGAAACCCCCACCCCCAATGTCGTGCCAGTATGCAACCAAGGGGCACTGGGATAGGCTGGCAACTGATGCCCACTCGCCTCAAATTGGCGAGGCCATGGCCACTGACTGGACTGTGATGTGGGTGCACTAACTTGAACCATACTCACTAGGTGCACCCCCGTGAGCTGCCCCCACTGGGGGTTCCGGCCCGCGGCAGGCGTCAGAGCTCGCGAACAGGAATCGAGCTCTGGGGCCACATCTGACCACTCCCCGGCAATAGCTCAGGACGAAGAGGGAGCTGCGAGACAGCGGCAGGCACAGGCCGAAGTGTCTCAAGCAGCTCGAGCCGGCTGGCCGCCTGTTGAAGTGTGGCGGCCGTCGAGGTAGCCGGCGGGCATGAAGGGCCCCCAGTATATAGGGAAGGGCCACCTCCCACGGGGTTGTGTGTAATCCCCACGGATGCCTCCAGCACCGCTAAACGTGCTAACAAGTCATCCACTGCCACGGAACTCCCAGTATAAAGTGGGCCAGGTGGGCTGGACAGCCCGCTAGGCATTAGACCAGGATCCCCCAATTTGAGAGCCCAGGCCAGAATAGGGCCATGCCCAAACTCCGGCCCATGAGGGGCCGAAGGTAAACCGTGCTGTGTGCCAGCACCAGACCCTCCCCCATTGTCCCGGCCCATGGCCGGCAACTGCGGGCCGAGGGCTGGAGCCCCCGAAGGGCCGGCCTGAGGCTGGGGAGCCGAGGGCCATACTCCAGCCTGCCCCTCTCCACCGGTATCGGTGGGTAAAACCAGTGTCGTGTCCTGCTGCAGGGGCGCAGCCCTGGTCCTCCGACCCGAGGGCTGTCCCCCGCCCTGCGCAGGGCCCGCCAAAGTCCTCCCTCTTGGTCACGGCTTCAGCGCCGGGGCCTTTCGCTTGGGAGGCACCCCGTCGAGAAGAGCAGGATCCCTTTCCAGGGATCGAAATCAGTGCCAAAAGCACAGAGCCACCAGAGTGAAAAGGCTCTGTGCGATCCTCCCTTCCAATCAGGGAGGCTCAAGGGCTAAATAGCCGAAGACTGGACAGCAAACAGCGACGGAGAAAACTTCTCCTCTCCGTCGCTATTTTAAAATGGCAGCTCGGCTGCCTCGTGGCTACCCCTTTTATAGAGGGGTGGCCACGCCCCCTAACTCACCCGGATGTCTGAGTCCAGGTGGGAGGCCCCGCAAAGAGCGCGGCGGCCATTTTGGCACCGCGCTTTCATTTCCATTTTGTTTTAAAAGTATCAAGCCATTGATACCTGATCCTACCATATATGACTGGCTTTCAAGCAAGGGCAATCTTTACCTTACAATACCCCTTGATGTCTCCACATGGAAACATTATGTTGTTGGTCTTTTCCTTCCTAGTTTTGAATTTATTCCTTGAATTTCAGTTCATTTGTCATATCTTTTCCCAATGTTGAAAGCATTTGAGGTCATCTCACCATGTGGATTGGTATGCTTTCAAAAAACCAAGGAATATTTAGGAACAGAAGTATTCCCAATCTTTTTATCAATGTCGCTATCATGTACCATGTAAGTCAATTGTCACTCCCAGTTAGGGATATGGTTCTTATTTTCTCTCATTGATGTAGTTGTACTATACTTGGACCATTCAGGGGCAGGTGGGCTGTTTACAAGTTTTTTCAGAAGCAGGATTATTTCTTCCGAGAGCAGGTTATTTAAACCTTTAATTACTAATTTGGTACACCATAACAAGGTTTAGTTAGGCATGATCTAGTAAAGGTATCTCTGAAGGCATTTTTCTGTCCTTGGTCATTCATATTTGTTTTCAAAAATTATTCACCTTAATTATTCTCCATGTTTCCCACCTATTTTACAGGAGAAACTCCAAAACTCTTATTTTCATTGTTAAAATGATCTTTCTTCACACATGAGTACAAATAAATGATTCATAATGGAAGTGTTGGAGCTTAAGAAATCCAGTGACTTCCTCCACAGCTCTAATGTTTAGAAACCAACTCCTGTCCATCTCCATGTATATGGAATCTAATCAGATGATCTTTGAAGCCCTTGGTTTAGATGAAAGTATGGACTTAGCTAGTTGATAAAAAATATTCATATCTCTAGTCTGAAAGTAATACTTACACTGGACATTTGCTGCACATATCTCTTACTGTAATATTCTCAGCTGGGCAGTAGAGCAGGTTACAACAAATGTCATTTCAAATCCAAATCTCAGCTGCATTACTATATTTGGTATCCTTTCAAATTGTAGTGGTAATGCATGTTGTACTTTCTCTCTGTCAAAAATTTACAATTGAAATATAGTCAGTCATATCTCAATAAATTAAATCCTTGCACCTTACCAGAAATAGCCATATTGTATTTTAAATCTCTACATAGAGGAGAAAGCTTTTCTGTCCTGGTTTCTTCTTTTTAATAAACTGCTGCATTACCAAAAGGTAAAAAAATGACAGTTGGTAGCTTTCTGTCTCACCCAATTGGTCAATTTTTCTTCTTCCTGAAATATTTCTCTGTTATATTATACAGCCATCAACAATATTGTCAACCATTAACAAAATTGTTTCTCAGCAAATAAAGCACAATAAAGCATTGCAAAATTATTGCTGCATAGAGACCTTTCATATAGGAGATACAGTGACTTCATGTAACACTGAACATGGGTGATAAAAACGTGCCAGTGAGAATGAAAGCGCGGCACCAAAATGGCCACCGTGCTCTTTGCGGGGGCCCCTCCCACCCGGACTCAGACATCTGGGTGAGTTAGGGGGTGTGGCCACCCCTCTATAAAAGGGGTGGCCACGAGGCAGACGAGCTGCCATTTTAGAAATAGCGACGGAGAGGAGAAGTTTTTTCCATCGCTGTTTGTCCTTTTAGTCTTTGGCTGTTTAGCCCTTGTGGTTCTTTCCCGGCTGGGAAAGGGGGATTAGCACACGCAGAGCCTTGGTTTGCTTGGCCACTGCGTGCTTAGGCGCTAGGAGTTCGATCCCTGGATAGGGATCCTGCTTTTCTTCTCCCAAGCGGAAGGCCCGGCAATGAAGCCGCGGCCGAGGGGGAGAACTTTCACCAGCCCTGCGCCAGACGGGGGCCAGCCATTGGGTCGGAGGACCAGAGCTGCGCCCTGAGGCAGGGCAATGTGCCAACCTTGCCCACTGATACCGGTGGGGCTACTCAGGCTGGCACTTGGCAGCCGGGCTCAAGCTCAGTGGCTGGCCAGCTACAGGCCGGCCCCTCAGGGGCTTCGGCCCTCGGCCCGCCATTACCGGCCATGGGTCAGAGCAGCATGGGGGGGCCCGGTGTGGGTACACAACCCATTCCTCCTCCGGCCCCTCATGGGCCAAAGTTTTCGGCATGGCCCTATTCTGGCCCTGGCTTGCCTTTTGGGTTACCTTTCCAACTGCATAGTGGGCTGTCCGGGCCCCCCCGGCCCGCCTTATGCTGGGGGCTCTGTGGCAGTGGATGCTTTGTTAGCATGTTTAGCAGTGCTGGAAGCATCCTTGGGCATTGCACAGCCTCCTGTGGAGGGGGGCGCTTCTCTTTCCACCGGGGCCCCTTCGTTGGCACCGGCTACCTTGATGGCCGCAACGCTGCAATGGGCGGCCAGCCGGGTTGAGCTGCTTGAGACGCTCTGGCCGGCACCAGATCTGCAGACTGGGAGTAGTCAGGTGTGGTCCCAGATCTCGATTCCGGTCGCGAGCTCCGATGCCCGCCGTGGGCCGGAACCCCCGGTGGGGGCGGCTCACGGGGGTGCACCTAGTGAGTATCAGGTTCAATTTAGTGCACCTACATCACAGCCCACTTCCAGTGGTGGGGTTCAGTGGCCCTGGCCTCGTCAAGTTGAGGCGAGTGGGCATCAGTTACCAGCCTATCCCAGTGCCCCATGGTTTCAAAATGGCACCTCGTTAAGGGCGAGGGTTTCTGCCCCTGGGGCAGTGCCGAGCATCGCAGGGGCTGTCCAGGTCCCACTGCGTATGCCCTCTATACATAATGTGCCAGTGACGGCTTTACCGACGGCTGGTTATTCCTTGCCCCTTGGTGATCATTTGTCCCAGGTCACGAGGGAGAAGATTTGGCGAAGGTATACGTGGATATATTCTCCCTATTGAACCGTGAGCCCACTAAGGAAGAGAGAGAGGGACAGGATGACAGAGACAAGGAGCTGTCTCGTCGTCGTAAGCCACCGCGCACCTGGGCCAACTGGTTACCGGCATATCTTATTTATATGGTGGTATACCTTAGGGCCCAGCCTGATCTGGCCATTCCTATGGTCCAATACTTGGACAATATTTACAGGGTGATGGTTGATTTCCCTGGCCCATCGTGGTTGGCTTACGATGAGGAATTTAGAATGAGGGTGGCCCTACATCCTGAGATGAGGTGGGATGAGCCCTGCCAAAAATTGTGGCTCTTGTACATGACCCCCATGCATCTGGCGCCTGGGGATAGGTACCATTGTGGCCATGCTGTGCAGCAAGCTGCTCCAACACAGGCTCCCCGCCAGCCGGCGGGGCAGGGGGTTCCAGCCCGCTTGCTGTGTTGGAGCTTCTCAGCTAATAGCGTGTGCAATAAGCGACAGTGTCAATACAAACATGAGTGTCCCTCTTGCACTGGCCCCCACGCAGCCTCCGCGTGCCCGCGGGCTGGTGGGTCACGGGGCAGAGGTAGAGGTGGACAGGGAGCGGGCTGGGCTTCCGCTGATGGAGCTAGCCAGTCAAAAGGCCCCCTCCCCAGTTAATGTGTATATATTGGAGCGATGGCTCTCAACTTATCCAAGGAGGGAGGACGCGAGGTACCTCCTGGAGGGTTTCCAGTGGGGCTTTTGTATCCCATTCAAAGGGGTGCGGGGACCCCAAGATGCCCCCAATTTGTTTTCCCTGAAGGGTAAGGAGGGGGTGGCTGCCCTGAGTATTGCCAAAGAGGTAGAGGCCAGGAGGGTAGTGGGCCCCTTTTCCGAACCACCTTTCCCTAACCTGAAGGTCTCCCCTCTGGGGCTAGTACCTAAAAAGACCCCGGGTGAATTCCATTTAATCCACCACTTATCGTACCCGGCGGGTTCTTCTGTCAATGATGCTATTCCTGATGACCTTTGTTCGGTCAGATATACGTCATTTGACCAAGCCCTACGGATGGTGCGCTCTTGTGGTCCCGGTGCCCTCCTGGCAAAATGTGACATTAAATCGGCATTCCGATTGCTGCCAGTGCACCCTGGGGACTTCGAGCTATTGGGTTTTAGATTCCAAGGGAAGTTCTATGTAGATAAGGCCAGCCTTTTGGCTGCTCTATTTCGTGTTCGGCATTCGAATGTTTAGCACTTTTCTTCAGTGGGCCTTTGTTCGCAGGTCCGGGTCTCGGTCTGTAGCCCATTACCTCGATGACTTTTTGTTCGGGGGTGAACGGGGCTCGGACACGTGCACGCGTCTCCTCACTACATTTCAGACGCTAATGCTGGAACTGGGTGTCCCTTTAGCGCCCGAAAAGACCGAGGGCCCATCTACTATGCTCACATTTCTGGGTATTGAAATTGACACGGTCGCACAGGCATTCCGGTTACCCATTGAGAAGGTCACCCGGATCTTCGCGATGATTTTGGCATTGCTAGCCAAACGTAAAGTGTCACTTTGTGAGCTTCAGGTACTCCATGGCCATCTTAACTTTGCCTGCCGCGTGATGACACCCGGCAGAGCATTTGCTCGGCGCCTATGTGACGCCATGTCTGGCCTGTTAAAGCGCCACCACAGGGTCTGACTGACCAGGGGCATGCGGGCTGACCTTTTGGTTTGGCTCACATTTCTACGGGAATTTAACGGGGTTTCTTTCTGGAGATCGGACCTTTTGGTTTCCCCTAGATTCTAAGTACAGTCGGATGCCTCCGGCTCCCTGGGATATGGGATTTATTTTGAGGGGAGGTGGGCTTATGGCCAATGGCCTCCAGCATGGCGGGGCACGGATCGCCTCCGCGATCTTACATTTCTTGAGTTCCTTCCAATCCTGGGAGCTTTGATGCTATGGGGCGAGGAGTGGGCAGACTCAGTGGTCCATTTTTAGTGTGACAATGCGGCAGTGGTGCACATTGTCAACGCTCAGACGTCTAAATCACCTAGGGTGATGGCATTGGTTCGCCAGTTTGTATTACGAAGCCTACGCTTAATGTGCTGTTTAAGGCCAGACATGTACCAGGCATTAATAATGATATTGCTGATGCTTTATCCTGCCTGCAGATCCCCCAGTTCCGTGCCTTGGCTCCAGAAGCAGAGGAATTCCCCTCGCCACTCCCGGCCGAGATTTGGACATTTGGCGAGGAGAGGTGAACCGGGCGATCGGCATGTCTTTGGCACCTCGCATGCGTAAGGCGTATCAACATGCTTTCGTACAATTTAGAACGTTTTGTGTACAACTTCAGTTGCCCAAAGTGTGGCCCATTCCAGTGGAACAAGTTTTACAATTTATGGTTTATCTACACAGTCAGGGTTTGGCTCCTCGTACTATAGCATCCAGGCTGTCGGCACTGGCATTTATGGCCAAAGTGAGGGGTTTTGCTGACTGCATGAATGATTTCCGCATATGTCATGTTTTGGAGGGGTGGACACGGGAACGTGGCCGCTGCCCGGACACTCGCCACCCAATTTCAACAGAGGTACTGACCCACCTTGCACGAGGCTGGCATAACTTGTGTTATGATAGGTATGAGGTCGCTCTTTTTCATGCGGCTACCATGGTGGCCTTCTTTGGAGCGCTCCGCATCAGTGAGTTGGTACTACTGTCTAAGGCGGATGTGACTCGTAGGGCACTGGAACTCGACGATGTCTATCTTACTAATGAGTGGGCTCAGTTGAGGATACGGCCTTCAAAAGTTGATCAACACGGTGTATGCAGTGGAGTTAGACTGCTACGATGTTCCATTGCAGACATCTGTCCGGTTGGTGCCCTACATGAGTTCTTGGCAGTGCGTGGCGCGCACCCTGGCCCGTTTTTCTGCCACCAGGATTGGTCTCCCCTTACTAAATTTCAATTTTGGAAGGTGCCCGGTATGGCACTATCCAGTGTTGGCCTCCCCGGGGCTCGTTACGGCACCCATTCATTTAGGATAGGTGCTGCATCCACTGCGGCTGCATTTGGGTACTCTGAGACTGATATACGCCAAATGGGGAGATGGGGATCCATGCATTTTGCATTGTATGTTCGCCCACTTCAGGCATGAGTACCAGTTAAGTCATTATTCTCTTTTCTTCTTTTACAGACCCTGTGTGTCCCCGCACACCGGTGGCAGTATGGCTGGTGGGCCACAGTTACGTGCACTGGGCAGCACAGTATGCTGTGGCGACAGAGTGGGGACCCCAGCTTGGACTACGTGCAACCGCACGTATACGTTTGTACGGTAAGTGCAGAATGAGATGGCGGGAACTGTTGCCATTCCTGTTTTCCATCAGGGATGCTGAACCGCCTGTTGTCCTTGTACTGTACCTCGGGGGCAATGACCTCGGCCCAGGTCACTGGCCTTTCCTTAAAATTCACGATTTGCAGTGACCTAGCTTATTTGCATTATGTGTGGCTGTACACAAGGCTGCTATGGTCGGACATCGTACTGCGTCATTCATACAGGGGAGGTATTGACCTCCGTGCCCTTGACCGCGCTCGCCGCTCGGTGAACAGGGCTGTTGCCCGGTTCTTGGCAGGCAAGGGTTTGGGGATGGTCATCCGGTACCCCATGATTAGTTTGCAAAATTATGATCTCTATGCAGGGGATGGGGTCCACCTGTCGGCTAGAATTATGAACCTCTTTCTTGATGATTTGCAAGCAGGCCTTGTGACCGAGCTGACGGTCTGGGGGGGGGGGGCGGTGAGTCTTCATAGACGCCTTCCCGTGTGGCAGGTAGCACTGGTAAGGTAAAGATTGATGACCCATAGGTATCTGGCAGGTTCGCAATTGACTGGCCAACACTTAGACAGGTACAGGGGTAATAGCTTTGGCCAGTCAACGATGAACCAGGCAAGGGGTGATGGCAGGAGCTTTACAGCATGCATCACCTCGTGATTTGACGGATACACGTCATAGGGTGGGGTCAGTAGATAGTTTATTGACTCCGATCAACAATTTGTTTGTGTTAACAAACAAATTGATACAAATGGTTACATTGTAGTCAATTGTCATTGGCATTTTTGGGAGGAACCTTACCAGTGTTACTGCGGCCTGCTTGCCTTAAGAATTACAATTGGATGAATACACCAATTGAAAGTTATAATTCGGACTAGGGCATTATTCAATAAAAGTGGCCCAATGCCTTTATCCATATACCGCTGTCTGAGTCTTTCTTTGGGGTGTGCGCCTGCAATGAAAGTGTGGTGCCAAAATGGCCGCCACGCTCTTTTCAGCCCCCCCCCCGGACTCAGACATCCGGGTGAGTTAGGGGGTGTGGCCACCCCTCTATAAAAGGGGTGGCCACGAGGCAGACGAGCTGCCATTTTAGAAATAGCGACGGAGAGGAGAAGTTTTTCCCTCCACCCCCTCCCTAGTGAACAGTGTGATATTTTGGTCGCTTCGGGGCCGGGTGGGAATTTTTGGCCTGAACCCACAATTGGCCCTTGGTTTCTGGCTTTTTTGCCCATCCCACACTGTTGCTAGTGTTTGAGCAAAGGGGTTCTTTGACTTTGGTCACTTTAGGCGGGTAGCACTGGTAAGGTAAAGATTGATGGCCCATAGGTATCCGGCAGGTTCGCAATTGACTGGCCAACACTTAGACAGGTACAGGTGTAATAGCTTTGGCTGGTCAACGACAAACCAGGCAAGGGGTGATGGCAGGAGTTTTACAGCATGCATCACCTCGTGATTTGATGGATCCTCGTCATAGGGTGGGGTCAGTAGATAGTTTATTGACTTCGGTCAACAATTTGTTTGTGTCAAAAAACAAATTGATACAAATAGTTACATGTAGCCAATTGCCATTGGCATTTTGGGAGGAACCTTACCAGTGTTACTGCGGCCTGCTTGCCTTAAGAATTACAATTGGATGAATACACCAATTGAAAGTTATAATTCGGACTAGGGCATTGTTCAATAAAAGTGGTCCAATGCCTTTATCCATATACCGGTGTCTGAGTCTTTTTTTGGGGGGTGCGCCTGCAAAGGTTTCTGCACAGAATTCATTTTACCTGAGTGGACAGTGCTTGAGTTAGAAGTTGATAACCAATAAAAAAGGAGTCAATGTCTGGAATTTTCCTCTGCTTGGTGTCTCTTTATGAATGCTAGTGAGAACAAAAAGGTGTCCTATAGGTAAGGAGTTCACAACCTTTTTATGCCGGGGGCCGGGTCACACTCCCTCAGACAGCTATCGGGGCAGGATAGCCATTTTGCTCTTCCTCCACCACATGACACTTCCTAGTGTGGTGGAGGTAGTGGTGGGGCACTTGAAACAGTGCTGTCAGACGCATCTGGCCTGCAGGCCACAGGTTGAGAATCTCTGCTATAGATCATCTTCACTGCTGACACTGGTGTTCTCAACATTCAAGTTGTCCTTTCCTATACAAGGTTTGGCATCCTTTTATCACGAACATGAGATTGTGCAGCAAAATTGTGCCATATCCTGACATTTTAAGTCATGGATACAGAAGCACAATGTTCCACATTCATTCACTAGAGGATTTTTTTAAAAAAAGAATTGAATATACATGAAGCATTACCATCGTTAGAAGAGAATTTCCACTCATAGTGACTCTAAGATATTTTTATCCCTATGTACTACAATTATTTTTGGATCACATTTGAATGCCATTTTAGCCTTCACAATATCTTCTCTTAGCAGCAATCAGAGTTTAAATGTGGTATGCAAACAAATACTTCATTTTCTTTATCTTCAATCTTCTATGAGTCTCAAACACCTTTTTGTGGTAGCAGAGCAAGGGTTGGGAAGATGACCTATATTTGTGTTAATGAAATATTAACATACTGAACAGTAGGGCTTTTGAAGAAAAACAGTATGATTCCTGTTACCTTTCTGAAGTTGGAGAAGTGAATTCCAATTTCAATATTCACATTGACATGAGATGAGACCAATAAAGTTAACTCCACTGAGAGAAGTAGAAGGGTAGTCTGGATTTTATCATTCTCTCTCCCCCCCCCCCCCACTATCCTTTGAACTATTACTTATAATTTCTTATACTATATGCATTCCCTGTACTGGAGGAAAAAGAATCTATATGCACATCAGGCAAATGTGTAAGCAAGCATACACATATTTACATATTCTGTATAGATTTGTTTGAGTCACACATCACCCTTTACCCAAACTTAGCTTCTTGAGATTTCTCATTGACTTATTGATATGGATTTCAAGCCCACTGTTACAAACTTATTGGGTAATAACTTTCCTCTTTAAAAATAGGATGATCATCAAGGTTTACACCTCTGCATTAGCTCACGGGCCTAGCTGATTCAGGGACTTCATTTAGCAAGATAGTTAAGATAAAAGGAATCCACTGTGATTAATATAACTTTATTAGTGATGGTGATTAATGGATGCAGAATCTAGTGAAAAATATATTTTAGCTATTTCCAAAGCAGTTAGAGGTTCTGGTCTCAAACAGAAAGCCAGATCAAAATTGCAAAACTATGTGTGTGTCTGGATGGAGTTTGTTCTGCTGTTTGTAAGTTCTTTTTCCTAGCAGTCACACAATGTAAAGACCATCAGAAAACAACCCATCTCTGATGCATGGCTTCCCACACCTTTTTAGCTTTCTTTTAAGGACTTTTTTTTTATATGAGCTAAGATCACTCCATTTTGATTTGTTTCCAACAAGTACAATTTAATAATATAGGAAAAGTAAAGTTTCCTCTACTTCTCTGTGGAATGGCAGAGAGAAGAAGCAAAACACCTTTTCTTTGGTGGCTGCTACTCATATCCGAGTATACATTTTTTCCCCTGAAAATCATTTTCAGGAAAAATGCAATTGGGGTGAATTTTTTTAAGGTGTATCCCAGTTTACCATGAAGTGACCCTCACACTGCAATCATGGAGCCATTTCTTGTGGCACATATGAAATGTGACATGCTGGATTTAACATTGGGACTACAATGGACTGTTATGGACTTGAGGATATTAACAAGGTGCACCTTCACACCCAGTCCATCTAGCATGGACTCTTCCACCTGTATGACCATTAGAAATCAGAACAGTGAAGTGGTTCCTCCTCTGTTCATTTTGCCATTGGGTCATTTAGGGAGTCTGGATATTTACCACTGCCCAACACTTGGTGTTCAGTCACTGACTGTACAGTCTACTCCATTACTGTAGCAGGATGTCTGGCCTTTTAGGGCAGAACATTTTAGGAAAAGAGTCATTAATTGAAAGCTACATTATGGAAAGAGGAGAAAACAGGAGGAAACAATTTACTTTTTTCTTTCTTTTCTCTTTAATTAATGAGGGCCCAAAGATGATCACTTGAAGTGTTACCCAAAATCACCTGAACCAGTCATGTGGATGCAAGGATCACACCATAAGGCATGCCATATCTCTATGTGGCCTTGAACAACCCTATATAGACTGCTCCAAGTTAGGCTGCAAAGCACTGCCTATGTCTGCAACAGGGTAGCAGAGTGAGACATAATCAACAGAAGAGAAGGCTAAGAGGAAAAGACATGTCATGGTCTTTCTCAGGCTGAAGACTGTGCATGTATTTACTTTGTTGTTTATAACGCAACATTTCAAAATTCACCACATTTAGCAAATAATGTATATTAAAAAGAAGAAGCAATAAATATAAGACCAATACAAATGGTTTTTCTGAAATGGATGTACCATATTTGCCAGCATATAAGATACATCAGAGTATAAGACACTCAGTTATTACCAAAATAGTCCACTATAGGTCATGATATACAGAACAAGACACACTCCATTTTCCAGTGTATTTGAATGGGGGGTAGTGGGTCTTGTAACTGTTTTAACTAGGTTGTTGTTTGCTATGTAAAGTTTGGTATTCTTTTTACTACTGGCAATGCAGATAGAATATTGTGCAGCCATTTCTTAGCATTTTGAATCATGGATACAGAAACCAATATTCCACAGTCATAAACTGGAGAGTTTTTCTATATATAAAAAGAATTAATAGTTATTAGGTATTCTGCTCAGAACTTCATTATCTATCTCTATTTTATTTGATCTCTGTAGAAGAATGTTTAGTTTCTGGTAGCTGATAATTGTAAAGCATGTTTTAAGAGCTAGTAATTTCATAAGTTTGTCTTGTTTTTCTGGCACTTGTGCAGACAGAGTGGCTTTAAAAAAGTATAGATGTGATCACTTTCTAATAAATTAACAAAAATAACTTAATCTTTGATGCAGTTTGAATCACACCTGTCAGACAAGGGAAATAAAGGAGACAATTCCAAACAACTGTAAGATACTCAAAGGAGAAGTGAACAGCTACAGTATAGGAAGGGATAAAAATCTGTTTGAAAAATTAACATGATCATCATATTAATGAGCAATGAATCTCAGTAGCCTTTTATAATAACTTCTATTAGACTGAAAAAAGTGGCAAATAAAATGGTGCTCTAATGGCACTCATTTCCCATGAGATTGAGTCACTTGAACAGTCCTGTTTTCCTATTCCGCCAGAAAGAATAAGTTGCGTCAAAAGACACTTTATTCTTCCATTATAGCAAAGGTGGCCAACCTACAGTCTGTAGCCCGGCCCTGGCCCATGCCACAATTTCATGTGTCCTGCAACGCCGATGGCAACACATCGGAAGTGGAAGCAGAAGTGGACGTGCCTGCACAAACATACCCAGAGCTGTTGTAAACATGTTCCCAACAGCCAAGGACACATTTTATGGCAGCATTTAAGGTGGGGGAGCCATGTGACCAGCCCGCTCAGCTGTCTGGCGTAAAATGGTTAGGAACCCCTGCATTAGAGCATATTAGTCGTTGTCCCACCTCAGGCTCATGCTATGCTTAGCCAGCCCACTCCTGCCTGTCTCCTTAGTTAAAAAAAGGCAATGTAGGGTCCCCTCTGAGTTTCCTGACTGAGCGTTTTGTCTCAATATAACCTCTCTGAGTGTATATGTGTGAGTGAGTAAGAGGGAGGGAGAGAAAGAGAGGAGGAGGAGGAGGAAGTAGTAGGATGCAGCAGACTATAATAGCTAGCTCTGCTGATCATGGCTGCTGTGCCTTCTGTCCTGCCAACCATAGTGAGTACCAGCTACCATTGATTATTTTTATTCAAATATCAAGATAGTATGCCCTGAAGTGATGGATACAGGTGTGTTTACTCTTTCTATCCACTGCTTGTGTTCATGTGATGTAGAAAAGGAAAAGGTATGGAGAGAATATGCTAGGGCAACATCAGCCATTTAGAACATTTCCTCCATAACTCTCCAGTGACTTAGCATCCTCCAGGTGGCATTTTTTCATTTGTTTTGACTAGTCAATCACATATTTTGTTTTTGTGGAGGGGGTGACTGTCTGCTCTGAAAAAATTGGAAAAAAATGTAAAAATAGACCATTTCAGTCCTGGGGCTTCTGGATTTGCAAATAACAATTTGGGACCATTTTACCGGGACTAGCTAGAAGAGGGAGGCTGGATTCTTTCAAGATATCTTGGAGGACAAAAATGGCTTCTGGACTCTTAGATATTGCTCACATCTCTGGTATGGAATATAGAGGTGATGCTGTAAAGGGGGTAGAAGAAAAATGTTTAACAGAAATAACAATTTAGAAAGAGAGAGGAGGCTGAAGAATGCAGTAGGAGTGAGAAGAAATTCAAGAGAGAATTTTTTAAAAAAATAAATAAATACTAAGACTTCAAGTAAAACTGTCCCCATTCATAGCTACATTCAAACATTAAAGCAGCATTTGACTTAATAATTTAAAAAGTAAAGTTCTTAGTGACATTCAGATGTTCATCAAGAAGCAGCAGCATATGGATATTGTGATGATAGAGATCTCCTTATCTGTCCACTAGCAGAGCCTGATCTCCCTTCACCTTCCTGACCACACCACACTCCTTATCCTCTTTAACCAGCAGTGGCCTGTGCCTTCAGTGTGGGGGCAATTTCCCATTGAATTCTCCTGTACTCCACTTGGCTTGCAGGCTTGAGTAGGTGGTCAGGGTTAATTTTGGTAGCATTAGGCCTCTGGCACATTGTCTACCTCAGCTCCTTATTCAATAGATACAAATGATCTATATTTTATAGTTTAATTAAAGCTTCTTTAAGACTATGATTAGGGGATAAGTAATCAGACTTTGCAAACTAGTCATTTCAAAGTAAAAATAATAACACTGGCTTACTTAGGCCTTCGGGCTGCAAAAGGTACTCACAACCATGATGAGGTGAAGCTCTCCCAGCATCCACGAGGCAAAAGAGAAAGTGCCCCCCTTCACACTCTATTTTATCCCCATCTAATTCTTCCAAATCAGACTCCCCACTTGCGGGAATCCAGTCAATTACAGATAGTTTACTCTAAGATGTACATTCCATTCTGGGTCTGTTATGTCTACAATAGATAAGTGGGAAAGAGAATGCCTCTGACAGATATAACCAGCCCCATGGTGGGGAAATAATTTACCAGGACAGGCAGCCACGCACCTCTGCTCAAAGCCCATACCTTAAAGGAAAACACCACCTTGGCATTTTCTGCTTTGCTTCCTCTCACCAGTCTCCACTCTGCTTCATGGGAGAAAGTCCAAATCACTTTGGGCAGCTTGGGCAGCTTCTCCCACAGAGCAGAGTAGAGACTGGCAAGAGGAAGCGAAGCGGAAAATGCTGAGGTGGTGTTTCCCTTTAAGGTATGGGCTTTGAGCAGAGGTACGTGGCCGCCTGTCCCGGTGAATTCTTTCCCCACCATGGGGCTAGATATAACATTAGACTCTGAAGGAATTCAGTTTATAGCTTCCTGGGCACATAAAGCCATGTGCCTGGAGTTCAGTATTTGAACCTTGAGTGCTAAACAGCTGGCTCCTGGACTGTCTGCCCTGACTCATCTTCCTTAGGAGAATATTTTTTTCTGCCTTGAGCTTGACATCAAATAATTTACCCTCCTGAATAAAACCAATTTGAGGCTTGGAAGATTGGGGGCAGGGGAATCTTCCCTTCCTTCCCTTCCAGGGGAGGAAGAGACAGGATTGAGCAGAGACACTGTAGTGTCTGTGCTTGCTTGGTTCATGGGCAGGGCTAGTGGGCTTTTTTACGCCAGTCTTGCCCTAGTTCTGGCCTCTTTTGAGCTGACTCCAGATGGCCCGGGCTGCAGGCTAGAGTGTTTAGGATTCACCTTAGGGGTGAACTTTTTGGCCTGATATCTTGATTGGCACCTTTAAAAATGGATCCTGGGTCATTTTTGCCTATCCTGCATGGACACTGTGGGACCTCTAGGGTTATTAGAGGCAGTGCTGTTAAATAGGTCACAATAGTAGTCTGGAAGATAGTGTGAGGTTAGTGCTGCGATATGACCAACATCTGTTCCTGGAAATACAGTTGGAAATATCCACATTGATGTCTCCCTGACTCAGCCTGCCAGGGCAGTAGCTGGCATGGGATCAGCACTGCATAGAGGCTAAGGATTCACCAGTCAATGCTAGATAGGTAAAGAGGAATTTGTCTGCAGTGGCTCAAGTGGTTAAGATGCTGACTGCAAGGCGGGAGGTCAGTAGTTCGATTCCTGAGTACTTCAGGATGGAATGAGCTCCTGTCATTGTTCCATCTCCTGGCAACTTAGCAATTTGAAGGCAAGAAATTGCAAGTAGATAAATAGGGACCACTTTGGTGGGAAGGTAAACAGCATTCCGTATCTAGGCATGGCTGCCACATGACCACAGAAATGTCTGCAGAAGCAAACTGCACTGACTCTTCGGCTTTGAAACAGAGATGAGCACTGAACCCTAGAGTATAATATGACTGGCTTTCAAGCAAGAGAAACCTTTACCTTTTCCTTTCCTAGTATCGGGTTGTGCACTACAAGGCTCCTCTGCAGGTCAGGGGTTCAATTAAATTTCAATTAAACTGTGGCCAAAGTTTTCAACAAAATTTATGTGTGCTGCCTCTTCATTTCTAAGGGTGGAGAGGAAAAGAAAATCAAATCCTTTTTAAGTGCATGGAGACAGCTGCATTAACACCAGCACCTGCTCCACTGAGAATAGAAGTATTCTCATACTGATCTATCTGTCAATAATCACTGGAATCAATTAGCACATAGTAATCCTTCATGCTACTGTGTGTCATTAAATCAGGTTTCTTTGGGGCGAAACTATGCTTGTGAGAAAGCTTTTGGAAATTTCAGGCAACCCCCACCAATCCTCCAGCTAGTCTCTCAAGACATACAATAGATCAGGGGTTCACAACCTATGGCCTGTAGGCCAGCCCCAGCCCCTGAAGTGATTAAATCCAGCCCACAGTGACAACCCCTGACATAGAAGTGGATGTGATTATGATAGTTGTAAACGTGCCCACACATGAGCAAACACACCACGGTTTATGGATGCATTTATAATGGGGAAAACCATGTGTACAGCCTGCTCAGCTGTCTGAGGAGGAGTGGTCGGCCCATGGTATGAGAACCTTGAGAAGCCCCGGGATAGATTAATGGTGGATCTTCTCTATGATGAATTTCAGTGGGTTTTCCTCAAAGGAAAATTTACATTAGATACAGTCTAAGCCTAAGGGAATAGTGATGGGTGAGAATTTCCTTTTAAAAGAATTTTAAGAAATTGCCATTCATCATAGTCAAGAGGAAAGGAATTCAAGAGTCTATAAATCTGAATATGGATGTAAGTGAAATTTACAGATTAATTTATTTCAGGTTTTGAGATATTGAATACAAATATGAATAAATGAATGTGGATAGACCGCTTACACAATTGGCATAAACTGTTCCTGCAGGGTTTGCTCGGCTGAGAAAACCGGCTCGAGAACCACCCTGACCCCTAGGGAATAGAAAACCGCGTTTGGGCGATTATTGATAGCGTTATTACTTCACTCACAAGCCATGGCTGGTCAGACACAGGCTGCTCCCACAAGGTGGCAAAAGCTGATAAGAACACACAATAGCATGACTCATGCCCACAGGTCGTGGGAAAGGTCAAATTGTAGTAAATGTAACGACCTTAAGTCAGACCCGGAAGACTCCCAGATAAGGGGAGAACAATAGTCCTCACCAGTCCCAGTTGTCAGGGGCAACCAACTTCCTGATGACGTACAAGCCTTAAGGCAGCCTCTGTGAATATAGCCGGTCAGTAAATTTCCACAGAGAAAAGGCCCTCTGAATGAAGTCATAAAGGACCCACATGTACAAACTCCAGAGTAATAAATATCACGATCCAGACCTCAGTCGGGGCTGGACTTTTCACCATCTTCTGCCTCGTGTGTCTTCTTTGAGTCCTGCCACTCCAACCTCAGTGGGCCATTTCTGTGACCCAGCGGGCCATATCCGGCCCACTCCAACAAATAAATAAATAAATAAAGCTGTTTTTTACTTTTAATATCACTAAAAAGTATGTATTTGGTGCTAAATTAGGGTTCCCTTCTCCTTTTTCTCCTAGCATATTCCTCTGATAGCAGTGAAGCAGAAGGCTTCTGGGGATTGTTGTACTGTTTAATGATTTAAACTGGTTCAAATAAAGGAGGCTCGCTTCATTTAATTTTTGAATATTTCCCCAAAATGTTCAGGTTTTTTAATACTCACGATACAGAAGTTGAGAATTTTTTTAAAAAAAAACAACTAAAGTGGAAAGAAAACAAAACAGACAAGATTTTTCATACATTTAAAAAACTGAATGTGGGCTGAAATCAATGATTAACTCTTTGTCTTTCCTTTTGTCCTAGTTAACATGAAATTCCTTCCTGGTTCTTGTGGCATGTTTGTAACACTAAATGTAAGATCACTTGGTCTGTAGTTATACACCTCTATTTATGCTTCTAATCACTTTAACTAGAGAACCTTTCTACATAACACACATGATTTTCAAATTACAAGAGAACTTAAGAAGTGGTGGACACCCTTTGGCTCTCCAGATGCCTTAAGGTACAATTTCCAACAGTACACCCAGCATGCCAATGATACATGGGTTGTAAGAACTGTAGTTTAGAAAATCTAGAGAGACAAAGAATAGATTGGAGGTTGTAGCTGATGCTAATGTCCAACTGTAAGCTTTGGCTCTTGGTTTCTTGTCAGTATAAATATTTTTAAGATGTAATGTTGAAAATCGAAGGGGAAGCATCCTGGTTTCAAATATTTGTCTGTTGTAAAATCACAGATACTCTTACAAGATACTGGAAACTTTCTAGTTCATTCATCCATAAAAGAAAGAAGAGATTATACAATGAAGTAACAAAGTGAAGCATTTTTATTGTTCATCTGAAGGTCACAGAATACTTTAAAAGCATTAGTTAATTAAACTCAAGAAATACTTCTATAAAATAAATACAGTCCTTTCCAGGTAAGATTTAAGTAAATTACAGTACTTAAACAACATGTGCATTTTAATTTTCTGGCAGGCTTGCTAGAGGTCAGAGAGTAAATTGGCCTAGAAATAGAATTTAGGAGCCAGCCTCTGTCACTGTAATGCTATTAACTGCGAATAGGGATATCTTAACTTAAAACATCTGATGGTACGGCCCCAGAGGTCCAGAATTATATTTATTATTTATATCAGAAGTCTCTGCATTAATTGCTACATTGCAAAAGTTGAGATTGTAGCAAAAGTAAATAAAGCCAGGGAATGTTGAAGAAAGAAATGTGAAGGGGATATACATATGCAATTTGAATGTTATTGCAGGCGCACCCCCCAATAAAGGACTCAGACACTGGTAAAGGTGGATAACAGCATTGGGCCACATTTATTGATTCATGCCCTAGTCCGAATTATAAATTTCTATTGGTATTCAACCAATTATAATTCTTAAGGCAGGCAGGCCGAAGTAACACTGGTAAGGTTCCACCCAAAATTGCCAACGGCAATTGGTTACAATGTATCCATTTGTATCAATTTGTTTGTTGACAACAAACAAATTGTTGACCGTAGTCAATAATCTAACTACTGACCCCACCCTCTGACGCGTATCTGTAAAATAACGGGGTGATGCCTGCTGCCTAGCTCGTGCCATCACCCCATTGCCTGGTTCATCGTTGACCGGACAACTTTAACCAACTTGTGCCTGTCTAGTGTTGTCCAGTCAATTGCGAACCTGCCGGATACCTGTGGGTCATAAATGTTTACCTTACCAGTGCTACCTGCCCATGTGACCAAAGTCAACAGCAGAGCAAGAAAACCCATATGTCAAACCATAGCAACAGTGTGGGATGGGCAAAAAAGCCAGGACCCGGAAGCCAATTGTAGGTCCCAGCCAAAAATTCCCACCCGGCCCCGAAGCGACCAAAATATCACACTGTTAACTAGGGAGGGGGTGGAGGGGAAAAACTTCTCCTCTCCGTCGCTTCGCGAAATGGCAGCGCGGCTGCCTCGTGGCCACCCCTTTTAAAGGGTGCTGGCCACGCCCCCTAACTACCCGGATGTCCAAGTCCGGTGGGGGGGCCCCCGCAAAGAGTGCGGCGGCCATTTTGGCGCCGCGCTTGCATTGCAGGCGCACCCCCCAATAAAGGACTCAGACACTGGTAAAGGTGGATAACGGCATTGGGCCACATTTATTGATTCATGCCCTAGTCCGAATTATAAATTTCTATTGGTATTCAACCAATTATAATTCTTAAGGCAAGCAGGCCGAAGTAACACTGGTAAGGTTCCACCCAAAATTGCCAACGGCAATTGGTTACAATGTATCCATTTGTATCAATTTGTTTGTTGACAACAAACAAATTGTTGACCGTAGTCAATAATCTAACTACTGACCCCACCCTCTGACGCGTATCCGTAAAATAACGGGGTGATGCCTGCTGCCTAGCTCGTGCCATCACCCCATTGCCTGGTTCATCGTTGACCGGACAACGTTAACCAACTTGTGCCTGTCTAGTGTTGTCCAGTCAATTGCGAACCTGCCGGATACCTGTGGGTCATAAATGTTTACCTTACCAGTGCTACCCGCCACACGGGGAGGCTTCAACAAAAGGCTCACCGCCCCCCCCCCCCAGACCATCAGCTCGGTCAACAGGCCTGCTCGCCAATCTCACAACAGGAGGTCCATACCTCCCCGCGACAGATGGGCCCCATCCCCTGAGTAAAGATCCTAATTTTGTAGACTGATAGTGGGGTGTCGTATGACGTGCCCCCAACCCTTGTCCAGAAAGAACCGGGCAATAGCCCTGTTCACCGAGCGCCAAGCCCGATCAAGGGCCTGGAGGGTCAACCCTCCCCTGTAAGCGTGCCGCGGTATCATGTCCGACCAAAGCAGGGCTGTGGCAGGCCACACATAATGCAAGTAGGCCAGGTCACCGCAAATCGCATGCTTCAGCGATAGGCCCGTGACCTGTCCCAAATCATTACCCCCAAGGTGTATAATCAGGACATCAGGCGGGTCAGCATTCCTGATGGAGAAAAGGAATGGCAACAGTTCCCGCCATAACATTCCGCGCTTACCGTACCACCTGAGGCTTGCGGATGCACCCAGTCCCAGCAGGGGTCCCCACTCTGTCGCCGCAGCAAACTGCGCTGCCCTGTGCACATAGCCGTGGCCCACCAGCCATGCTGTCACCGGTGTAAAACGACACCCAGGGTCTGTCAAGGAAAAAAGGAAACAGGGCAGTGACTTAACTGGTACTCACTGTCGAAGAGGGCGAACATACAACCAAAAACATCGTGATCCCCACCTTCCCATGGTGCATATCTCAGCCCCAGAGTACCCAAACGCCGCTGCGGCGGAAGCCGCCCCTATCCTGAATGAATGGGTGCGGTAGCGAGCCCCAGGGGGGCCAAAACTGGCTAGTGCCTTACCGGCCACCTTCCAAAATTGAAATTTAGTAAGGGAAGACCCATCTTGGTGACAGAAAAACGGGCCATGGTGCGTACCACGTAGTGCAAGGGACTCCTGTAGGGCACCAACCGGACAGATGTCAGCCATGGAACATCGTAGCAGTCTTACACCACTGCCTACACCGTGCTGATCAACCTTAGAGGAGCGTATCCTCAGCTGAGCCCAATCATTGGAAACATAGACATCTTCGAGTTCCAGTGCCCTACGACTCGCATCCGCCTTAGACAGTAGCACCAGCTCACTGATGCGGAGCGCTCCAAAAAAGGCCACCGTAGTAGCCGCGTGAAACAGGGTTGCCTCATACCTGTCAAAACACAGGTCATGCCAACCCCGTGCAAGGTGGGTAAGTACCCCTGGATAAATAGGGTGGCGGTCGTCCGGGCTGCGCCCACGTTCCCGCACCCACCCTTCCAAAACATGTCGTATGCGAAAATCATTTGTGCTGTCAGCAAAACCACCCACCCTGGCCATGAATGCCAGCGCTGACAGCCTGGATGCTATGGTGCGGGGGCTAAGCCCTGGGCATGTAAGTAAACCATAAATTGGAGGACGTGAGCCACTGGGATGGGCCAACTTTCAGGCAGCCGTGGTTGGGCACAAAAGGCCCTGAATGAACTGAATGCATGGTTATACGCCTTACGCGTGCGGTGGGCGAGCGACATGCTGATCACCCGGTTCACCTCTCCTTGCCAAGCGTCCATATCTCGTCCGGGAGCGGCGAGGGAAATTCCTCTGCGTCCAGGGCCAAGGCACGGAACCGGGGGATCTGCAGACGGGACAAAGCGTCAGCAATATCGTTATTAATACCTGGAACATGTCTAGCCCTGAAAAGCACATTGAGACGTAGGCTGCGCAACACAAACTGGTGAACCAGTTCCATGACCCTTGGAGATTTAGATGTCTGTGAGTTGACAATGTGAACCACTGCTGCATTGTCACACCAGAAATGGACGACCGAATTGGCCCACTCCTCGCCCCATAGCATCAAAGCTCCCAGAATGGGGAAAAATTCCAGGTACGTGAGGTCGCGCAAACGATCCGTGCCCCACCAGGCTGGTGGCCATCTGCCGTAGGCCCACTTCCCTTTGAAGTAAATCCCATGACCCAGGGACCCTGATGCATCCGACTGAACCTCAAAACGAGGGGAAACCAAAAGGTCGGATCTCCAAAATGACACCCCATTGAATTCCCTCAGGAACTGGAGCCAAATGAGCATATCCTCCCTCGTGCCCTTGTTCAGTTGGACCCTGTGGTGGGGCCTGGCCAAGCCAGTCATGGCATCGCACAATCATCGAGCAAATGCTCTGCCAGGTGCGACGACCCTGCAAGCGAAATTAAGGTGACCATGTAACACCTGTAGCTCCTGAAGGGACACCTTGCATTTTGCCAGCAAGTCCAAAATGAGTGCAACGATCCGCGAAACCTTATCAGCAGGTAACCTGGATGCTTGCACAACCGTGTCAATCTCAACCCCCAGGAATGTGAGCTTGGTTGAAGGGCCCTCGGTCTTTTCGGGCGCTAAAGGGACACCGAGTTCCTACATTAGCATCTGAAATGTGTTCAGGAGACGTGTGCATGTGTCCCAGCCCCGTTCACCCCCGAATAAGAAATCATCAAGGCTACAGACCGGGACCCTGACCTGCGAACAAAGGCCCATTGGAGGAAGGTGCTGAAGCGCTCAAATGCCTAGCATGAAATGGAGCAGCCAAAAGGCATGGCTTTGTCGAAATAAAATTCACCCCGGAACTTGAAACCCAGCAACTCAAAGTCGCCCGGGTGCACTGGCAGGAGACGGAACGCGGACTTAATGTCGTACGTAGCGAGTAGTGCACCCGGGCCACATGAGCGCACCCTGCGCAGGGCCTGGTCAAAAGATGTATACCTGACCGAACAAAGGTCGTCAGGGATAGCATCGTTGACCCAACGGCCAGCCGGGTAAGACAAGTGGTGTATCAAACGGAACTCCCCCGGCGACTTCTTGGGCACCAACCCTAAAAGGGGAAACATTGAGGTTGGGGAATGGCGGAAGAGGGAAAGGGCCGGCAACCCTGCCAGCAGCAACCTCCTTAGCAATGCTCATGGCAGCCACCTCCTCCCTTCCCCTGAGTGATAACAGGTTGGGTGCATCTTGAGGGGACCTGACCCCCGTGAAAGGAATGTGAAACCCCTGCTGAAAACCCTCAAGCAGGTAAGCTGCGTCAGCCCTCCTCGGGTACATCATGAGCCAACGCTCCAACATGTCCACATTAATTGGGGAGGGGGCCTTTTGCCTGACCAGCTCCCTCTGCGGCAGTTCTGCCCGCTCCCTGTCCAACTCTACCTCTGCCCCACAGTCCGCCCGCCTTAGGACACGCGGAGGCGGCATGGGGGCCAGCACAAGAGGGACACTTGTGCCTGTATCGGCACTGCTTCCTGTTACACGCACCATTGGCCGAGAAGCTCCAACACAGCAGGCAGGCTGGAACCCCCTGCCCCGCCACCTGGCGGGGGGCCTGGGCCGGAGCAGCTTGCTGGACCGCATGTCCACAATGGTACCTCTCCCCTGGCGCCGGGCGCGTGGGGGTCATATACAGAAGCCACAGCTTCTGGCAGGGCTCATCCCACCTCATCTCTGGGTGTAGGGGCACTCTCATACGGAATTCCTCGTCGTAAGCCAACCACGACGGGCCAGGGAAATCAACCATCGCCCGGTATATGTTGTCCAAATACTGGACCATCGGAATTGCCAGGTCAGGCCGGGCCCTGAGATACACCGCCATGTATATAAGGTACGCGGGTAACCAGTTGGCCCATGTACATGGCGGCTTACGTCGACGAGCCTGCTCTTTGTCCTTCTCATCCTGCCCCTCCCTCTCTTCCTTGGTGGGTTCTCTATTCAAGAGGGAGAAAATGTCCACGTACTCCCCCCGCCATATCTTTTCCTTAGTGGCCTGGGCCAGGTGGTCCCCGAGGGGCAACGAATAACCTGCCATCGGCAAGGCCGACACCGGAACATTGACAGTACTGGGCACCCTGAAAGGAGCCTGGACCAGCCCCGCCACCCCCAGTAAGTTCCCAGCGGGACAGGGTACCCTGCCCCAAGAGGGGCCCTGGAGTGCGGGAGCCATTCCAAGATGGGCCGGCGGCGACTGACCCGCCGCCCCAGCCAGGCGAGGCCACGGCCACTGCAAGCCTCCCCCCATTGTGGGTTGTGTCGTGGGTGCACTAGATTGGACCGTATACTCACAAGTTGCACCCCCATGGGCCGCCCCCACCGGGGGTTCCGGCCCACTGCGGGCGTCGGAGCTCGCGACCGCAACCGATGTCAGAATTTTTCTCAAGTAAAAAAATGTTTTTAAACATTTTATAATATAAAATCCTTAGGGCAGCCTGAAGACCTTAAAATAACTAGAGAGATGGTGCAACAGTAATACATACTCCTGAATAATACCCTTTCTCTCAGCAACCAAATATGTGAAAGTATAATTTGATCCTAAGAGAATTCTGCTTGTTAAATGCAATGGCCTAATTCAGAGTCAGTTAATCATTTTTACAGCCCAATGAACTCATGACTCTATCTCACACCCCATTACTTTCCAGAGACTGAAGCCTGAGCTAAATTCCCCTATATTTTGGCCAATGGATATGCAGGGTTCAATAAATAAGCACACCTTTTCTTTGAAAACTGGACCAGCCGGCTTGTTAGAAAAGAGAAGCTCTGAGAATTCTCCTAAAACAAATTCAGATGTGCAGCTGGCATAACAGGTCATTAATCAAGGGAATAGAATTTTTTTAATAAAAAAGATAATTAAAGACACTCAAACTTACAGTATATTGGGTTTTTGATTTGACCTAAAATATCTATTTTTTTCTGGGTCATGTTATTTTATGTTGCAAATGAACCTGACCTCCTTGAAGCTCACCAAAAGACTGCAAAAAGAGAAAAGAAAAGACAACCCATAGAATACACTTCATTACTAGGCAAAAAAAATTGTGTGCCATATAATGATATGCATGGAGATTGTTAAATATGGAATGATCATAAATAAATCTGACATGGCCACTTCGTAGGACATATTTATCTATAGGCAGAATTATGCAGTTCCCCCTTCTACTGCGTGGTCTTGTTCTGTCTGCTTTGATCTTTCTATCATTACAGTATAGGTTTCTTCAGAGACTGTATTGTTGCTATTGGTATAAACCATTTGACGCCCAAAATCAGAGTAGCTTACTCAGGGGAAGAAGAACCTTAGTCATCCAAACACTTTAGTTATTTTAAAGAAACGTCCAAATTATATTAAATCTGAAAGCTTGCTGTGAAACACCTGAAACCAAAATGATGACCTATATAAATAGGTCAAAAATAAAACAGGCAATGAACTGATAGCTATTTTCTTATGTTTCTCAGGCTTCAATCCAGTGTTTTTAATCCAATGATTTTTCATTTAAAATAGGGGGGAAAGTAATGCTGAGCTGTTTCTATTTCTTTCAGTATGAGTTGACTGGGGCAGTTTCTAGTTTATGGTGGTGTAAGTTTACTTCTCATTTTCACTATGTTGTAAGTGTTGGAAATAATAATAATAATAATAATAATAATAATAATAATAATAATAATAATAATAATAATAATAATAATAATAATAATAATAATTATTATTATTATTATTATTATTATTATTATTATTATTATTATTATTATTATTATTATTATTATTATTGCTTTGTACCTACAGGTGACATCTTGGTCCTAGTTCACATGCTGTCTTCTTACCCATTGTCTGTCTCATACAAATCAAGCTCATCTCTGCCCTCCAGCATTTACTCAAAGTCTTCTTTCTTTGTGTCAAAAGAGCAACAATATAATTAATAAATATATCAGATAATTTTCATCAAGCAACAGTCAACATCATGTGCAGCTAACATCACACCTTTAATATTATATGTAGAGAGGCATAGGGTTTAGAGGCATAGGTGTGGAGTTTCCTCTTCCCCTCTATAATCCAAAGGAATTCATTGGTGCAAATCTTCACATTTCTTGCTTTCATGTTGGTTCTGCCAACCCTAGTCAGTAGCTGCTTAAGTGATTTCCAAGTAATCTGGTTCTTCATGTGGCCAGGGACTAGGCTTTCCTTGGATTCTATCCATTTTAACATGTGAATAGTTCTTTCTTTCCATTAAATAGTCCTGACATTATATGATATTCTTTTAAGATTAATAGACATTCTGGGAACAAACTCTCATCCTAATGTAGGGCAGAACCTTGTGTAATGAGTATATGCATATTGAGTCTTTCACTAATAGTTTTCAAATAATTTACCTGAACTAAAGCTTCCACTAAATGACTCCTCTTTGTTTTTCCTTCTAGCTCTTCATTTCATTTCATTTATTTCATTTCTTATTTATACCCTGCTTTCCTCGACCCAATGGGCGACCCAAAGCAGCAAAGCCTTCATGAAACAGCATAAGATACCTGTCTCAATAGTTACATTTTAGTGCAGGAGTTCTCAGCATGTTAAATCCGAAGGCCAGGTCATGCTCTCTCAGAAAGCTTTGGGGGCTAGACAGCCATTTTACCCTTCCTACACCACATGGCACTTCCTGATGTGGTGGAGGACCACATGAAATGGTGCTGGTGGGGGACCACATGAAATGGTGCTGTGGGCCACAGGTTGAGAATTCCTGTTTTAGTGCCAAGGTTGAAATACAGTGTTGGCTGGGCAGTTTATGTCTGGGAGATAAAAGTTGCTTTGGTGATGAGATGAAGAAATTTCACTGAAGGATGGTGTAGGTTAGAATAACAAGTCTGTATTTCCTTCCTAGTGAATCAGCTGTTGATACTGCCCAGAGTTACAAAAAGGTTAGCCATGCTGATGGAAAATAATTCTAGACAATACCCACCACAGAAGAAGTCATTGGTAGACAGAAAAAAGAAAGAGACATGCAAGACGTTTTCCCAGGGAATGTGGCAATAATGTCTACTACCTTTGGTGGACAAAGCCAGCCACCTCTATGGAGAGACAAGCCTGTGCTGTCTGTTTCATTTTCCTGACTGCACCTACAGGGGACCTTCTATATTCCAGAAGTTACAGAACCCTGTGCCTAATATGGACTTAAAAGAAAGTTAAAAGTTTACAGTTTCCCAACAATTTGTCCACCCTGAAATCTGTAACTGATTTCTGCCCCATTGGCAACTCTGATGTATCACCACTTCTCTGTCTGGTTTCCTTGAAAGTGTTGGGAGTTAACAACCTGTTGCACCCAATTATTCTGCCAATTATTTTTCTTTGGGGTCCCATGTTTGCAATGATTTACTACCTGGTTGATCCAACACTTGTGGCAACTTACCTATACAGCAGGTATCTGTAGTTCTGATCACATACAGTAGGTTAGGTCATGTCCAACATGTGGCTATAGTTGGTGTGACAATCTGCTTACTCCCAGGTAGGACTTGGGAGTCCTCTGGCCTCTTGGTGATGGGATTGTACCTGATCCTGCTTCCCCGGCCCAAGTCAGACCCAGCAGTTCAGGCTTCTCCTATCAGTGTGCCCAGTCATTCCCGACCAAAATCTAGATGGTGACAAAGTGTGCACATGAAACTAGTGCAGATTCAGGTAGTGTGTGCCAAGTAATCACTCCAAGTCTCTTCAGGTATTTTATAAATATAATGAAAGCATAGCAAGATTCAGGAAACAGTCCAGCAAAAGCCTAGAAAGCATTTCAAAACAAAATATATAAAGCAAGTGGCATGTTCAAAGGATAGCACATGCCCCCCTTTCTTTCTCAAGCCTCTACATTTTTGCAGTTTAAAAGCACAGTTTCCAAGAGAATGTATCCCCTATGTGTGTCTGAGTCTCAGGGTTATATCTCCTCCCATAGGGTCCACCTCTGGCCCTCCCCCTTAGGGATTCCAACCAATGATCTTACAATAAGACATGTCAATCATACATTAAGGCAAGGATGTCATGAGGCAAGGATGTTTACATATTTTCTCTCCCCCCCCCCCCCGGATCTGGAATTGCCATTTTGAAGAAGCGAAAGTGCATCACAGTTGAACTGTCTCTGAGCTGCTAAGATCAGTGGCCTATGCATCCAGAGGATTCACGCTATGAAGTGGCCTTGTTCTTACATGATGTTGTCAGCAGGGTCTGGGTCAGGCTGTGATTCCTATCATTTGTTTATCTTTAGTAAATAAGTGGTAGTCTACTATACTTGACTCCTTGCTTATGTAAAATGTGCTTTGATGTATCTCTCCTTATGAATTGACAGATCCATCAGCAATTCTACACAGCAGTGTAACCTCCGAAAAATTATGGTGGAGACATAACACAAATAGACCTCTATGTAAATGGTCTTTTACACACACACACACACAAACTATATTTGTCCACACATTAAAATGAATAAAGTAATATGCAGTAGTAGTATTATGTCAAAGTTGTAATAAAAAGAAGAGCATCTGGAGGATAGAGATGGTAAGGATGAAACAACTCATAAAAACTTGCCATCTTCAAGTCTGGGGCAAAGAAAAAGGACTTTACCACTTTACTGATGGTACGAGGTAGGCATCCTGGAGCAGGATATAAAACAACAATACTTTCTTAATATGTCCTTAGGTGCATGTTAAAGAGGAGAGAGGCTTCACTATTCTTTAAAATGTGAAAGGTACCTTTGACTGGGGAGAGAGGTTGGCATGTTTTTTAAAATACAGAAAGACAGAGGGAAAGAAATTTAGTATTCCAAAGGAATAAAAGAAAGGTATATTTCTGAAACATTTGAGAGCCCCTGATTTAAGAGATGTTTCTGTGTCTTTCTAAACACCTATACTGCATAAGGAGGTTAACTTAGGTTATGTGTAACATCCCTTGTACTTTATAGAACAATATTTATGAGCACAGGAATGCACCATCTCCATATCTTATTGCTGATTATCATATGTCAGAAGAAATACACAGAGTTTGCCAAGCGAATTCTTGCCTATAAAAAGATCAAAAGAGTTGGTGATACTACTGCTAAGGTGAATGAGTTTAGATAATTCCCTTTTTTTCCTACTGGCAAAATGTATTTTACAATAGCATTAATATTTGTGTGCCCTATAGTGACACTAGACCTGGAGAAGAAACAAGTAGTGATTTCAGTACATTGCTCTGTAATCATATGTCAGGCCCGCCGCAGGTTCCAGTGATTTTCATTTCCAGTTAAAAACAGTAAATAAAGTTGTGACTATATGTTGAACTGCAGAAACAGTTGTCTGTCTCTTAATTCTGGGTGTCTGTGGGCAAAGCATCTTCACAAGTTTGTGAAAATAGTATAAATGCCACAACAGAACCATTGCACTTTTAGTGGGAAATTTGATGACATGCTTAAGTTCAGAGCCAGGGAATACCATGATATCCCTATTCCTTCCCTTCATGGGTGAATCCCAAGCCCCAACTGCACTTTCAGACATAAGCACACTTCCAGTAGACAACAGTAGGTGAAACATTCAGAATTCCCTTCCCCCAAGCCTTGGGAATTTAGGTGGGCAGCCCCTCAGGTGATCACCAGCAACACCCCACCCCAGGACTGTATCTCTAGATCCAGGTCACTGAGATGTTGGGTGCCCTGGGATCTCCCCCTGAAGTGGATCTCCACCTTGGGAACTCACCAAAACTACATTCCCTTCCACACTAACCACCAGTGCCAACCTATATCTATGACCACAACCCTAGTTGGCCCCATGAGCAAAAATTACTCATCACCTTTCAAAATGCCAGTTAAGTTAGATAGGTCCAAAATTCCAACTGACCCCAAATTGACCAACTAGTCTTGCACTGAATCCAAAAGGGTGGCTCGGTTGGTGGGCCATTTGCACATGAGAAAGAGGCCAAGGAACAGGAGGGAGCAGCCTAAAAGAGGGTCAAGGTTCTCTCCTCTCCTCAGCCAGATGGCATTTACTGAATGGTGCTTCATCTATGGTTCAATCCAGGTGGGGAAGAGGCAATGATCCCCCTCCTCAGCAGTCATTTGGCACCTTGTCAGCATACCCGTCAAGTGCGGCTCCACAAAATATGGGAAATTACTGTGTATGCATGGATGTGAATGCTCAGTAACCCATTTGTGCATGCACACCATGGATGTGCATGCACAGTAAGCCATTTCCCAACATTGAAATACAGGACAATGGCAGGAAAGGGGAGGAACGAGTGCTGAAAAAAGGGAAATCCCGACCAATATGGGATACTTGACAGGTATGCATCAGAGGCAGCTCAAACATTGCCTTGGATGGTACAATAGAGGGGGGAACCTTAGGTACATTCTCTAAACACATTTTCTGCATTGCAAATTATTTTCAGTTTTGGTATAAGTTTAGGAATGCTAATCTCTGCATTAATTGCAGAGGCAGTTTTATATGGTGCATTTTGAATAATTGTTCTTAACTTTCTGTTATTTAATAAACAAATTTTATGTAACAAACCAAATAGATATTGTGACACTGGTAGATTCAGCATGTTGAGAAGTGGTTTATAATATACATATCACATTTAGATTTAAGGCCCACCCATAGAAACTGTGAGCTTGGATCGATGTGGTTTGGAACTGTGGTTTCTACTCCCCATTGGTCTGGATATGCTCACTCTATGCTTCCATACTTATAGTCAGTTTTCTTTTGGTGTTATCCAGATAAAAAATTTCCACACTGTAACATCTTCTCCCTTCCTTCTACCTTTCCCCCTCCTTCTCTTTCATTCCTTTCTTATTCTTCATACTGCTTCCACTTCATTGTTTCCTTCATTTGATTTGATAGTGAATGTTTTGATTTTGGGGTGTTGCTTTCTTCTACACATGGGGAAAAAAATCCACTTCATGGATACTGTCATGATGCCCTGATGAACCAGGCAAATCTCTGCTCTAATCCTTCTTCCCTGACAGCACTGACAGACAGGAATTTGCAGACAGCTTCTCTTTTGCTTACATATTTCTATTTGTTTGCATATTTCTACTGAGATAAGCCTTCACGACTCAGCTATGCAGGAGCGGTATGTCAGCTAGCCTCATTGTCTTTAAATTAGTAGAAGCTTGCCATGAAAGGCTGTGTTATCTCTAAGCTAGTGGAAGGCTGCCGAGAAGGCATGATTATTGCTTATGTGTTTCTTAAACTGATCCCATGTTTTGTCCCTTAGAGAACAGGTAAATCTCTTCAGTACATGTTTAAGTCTTTCCCTCTAGTCAGCAAGATTGCTTTCCCACATAGGTCAGCAATAATCCTTTCCCACAAAAGGGGGCAAGAGGCAGTCTTACAGGCTGCTAAACGGTATAAAAGAGGGAACCTGACACTTGTTAGATGGGCGATCTTAACTGAGACTCCCTGGTTTCATTTTACATCGTCTCCTTATCCTCATCTAATGGGAGCATTTCCCTGCCCAGGGAAATAGCTAAGAGAAAGATACTTTGAAATATTCTATCTTTGTATGTGTATGTCTTTTGTACTTTGTTCTTTTTTTCAGATGCTTTCAGAAATAAAACTTTGCTGCTACAGAACCTGAGTAGAACTCAGTCTTTTAAAAGCTCTCTGCCTAAAAATAAAGCTACCAACACTTTGAAATTGCACATTCCCTGAAGGAAGGAGATCCCACCCGGAGCTGGTGCAGGCACTGTGAGTTTCATTATTGCTGCATGAGGGAATGGCGTGCTGAAAGAAAATTAAAGGAGCAGCTACTGTACTTACTAAGCCTCACTTTACCAGGTGCCAGCGACCGGTGTAGTGGCAACAGATACTAACACTCTAAACCATGTGTAGGGAACCTTTTCCTTGTGAAAGGCTGCATGTACTAAACAATTAAAAAAACTTATTTTTAAATTTACTAAAATAAATTAAAATTATACAAGACAAACAAAAATGCATTAACAAAAAAGTGGGTTGTTATGTAAAATGTGAATTTAGGCAAATGGACATACTTAAGGACCTAGAAGGCCACAGGTTCCCCACCCCTATTCTAGATAATGGTTAAAATCACACATCTTAATGTCTAAATATTAAACCAGAAGAGGCATTATTCTTTGAAAACATTAGGATACACAGAGGATTTTTCTTCCTGGTAGGCGGGCTCAGGAATATTCAACCAGAATATACATAATCTGTGTATGTGATTGTAAATCCGGCAAATGCAATATGTTCACAGCAAAAATATGTGTGCATATCCCAAGGAAATACAGTACTTGAATTAAATACTGGAATTATATTGAGTTGACAACTGGAATTCAAGGACAGGAAAGGTACTGATGTGGACATTCAAGTGCAGAACACAAAGGTATGTTCTCCATCTTACTCCTGCTTTCTATAATTGTTAAAAATGTTGCCACTTGGGAGGAATTGGAGATGAAAGAGTATAGAAATATTGGTAATATGATCTTCTTGGGAATAAAGGACAAGCCGAAAAGGTCAAATAATACTATGATGAGAGGGCTCATGGAGGTGTGGAAAAGGGTAAAGAAAGATATGGTCCCAAATCTTTCTCCAATTTTGGAATTGACTGATATGGTGTGTTTTCCAATAAAATTAGATAAGGAAAAAAAGGAAATATTGGATAAAAATGAGATGTTCTTACTGAAGGACTGGTTAAAAGCTTGCGATGACGATACCAAGAGAAAAAAAAAATATTTGAGAAGTTAAATTTGGATTGGTTTCAGAAATTACAGGTGGATAACTGGAATAAAAAATACAGAAGAGAAGTAGGGATAGATAGAACAAAGACTGAATTTGAAGAATTGGTAATAAAGATCAGAAAAGGGGAAATGAGCATTAAGGGTCTTGTAAGCAAACTTTACACTATATTGAATAAGGGTAAAGATCCACAGGAAGATTTGAAACGGAAGTGGGAACAAAATTTGAATATAAAAATAGGGGAGGTTGAATGGAGAAATAAATGGAAAAAGAGGATTGCAGGCGCACCCCCCCAATAACGGACACAGACAACATTGAAAGTGGATAACAGCATAGGGCCACATTTATTGATTCAATGCCCTAGTCCGAATTATAAATTTGTATTGGTAAAACGACCAATCATAATTCCTAAGGCAAGCAGGCCGAAGTAACACTGGTAAGGTACCACCCCAAAATTGCCAACGGCAATTGGTTACAATGTATCAATTTGTATCAATTTGTTTGTTGACAACAAACAAATTGTTGACCGTAGTCAATAACTAACTTATGACCCCACCCTCTGACGCATATCCGTGAAATCACAGGGGTGATGCATGCTGGTTAGCAATCATCATCACCCCATCGCCTGGTTCGTCGTTGACCGGACAACGTTTAACTAATTTATTCCTGTCTAGTGTTGTCCAGTCAATTGCGAACCTGCCGGATACTTGTGGGTCATACTGTTTACCTTACCAGTGCTACCCGCCAATGTGACCAAAGTCAACAGTAGGAACACAGAAAGACCCCTATATCAAACCATAGCAACAGTGTGGGATGGGCAAAAAAGCCAGGACCCGGAGCCAATATGGGTCCCAACCAAAAATTCCCACCCGGCCCCGAAGCGACCATAATATCACACTGTTAACTAGGGAGGGGGTGGAGGGGAAAAAACTTCTCCGCTCCGTCGCTGAGGTAAAATGGCAGCTCGGCTGCCTCGTGGCCACCCCTTTTATAAGGGAGCTGGCCACGCCCCTAACTACCCGGATTCTCTGTCCTGTGGGGGGGGGCCCGCAAAGGGCGCGGCGGCCATTTTGGCGCCGCGCTTGCATTGCAGGCGCACCCCCCAATAACGGACACAGACAACATTGAAAGTGGATAACAGCATAGGGCCACATTTATTGATTCAATGCCCTAGTCCGAATTATAAATTTGTATTGGTAAAACGACCAATCATAATTCCTAAGGCAAGCAGGCCGAAGTAACACTGGTAAGGTACCACCCCAAAATTGCCAACGGCAATTGGTTACAATGTATCAATTTGTATCAATTTGTTTGTTGACAACAAACAAATTGTTGACTGTAGTCAATAACTAACTTATGACCCCACCCTCTGACGCGTATCCGTGAAATCACAGGGGTGATGCATGCTGGTTAGCAATCATCATCACCCCATCGCCTGGTTCGTCATTGACCGGACAACGTTTAACTAATTTATTCCTGTCTAGTGTTGTCCAGTCAATTGCAAACCTGCCGGATACTTGTGGGTCATACTGTTTACCTTACCAGTGCTACCCGCCACACGGAGGGGCTTCAAAGAAGACCTGACGCCCCCCCCCAGACCGTCAGCTCGGTCAACAGGCCTGCTCGCCAATCACCCAACAGGAGGTCCATACCTCCTCGCGACAGATGGACCCCATCCCCTGCGTACAAGTCATAATTTTGTAGACTAATATCGGGGTGATGACTAACCCGTCCCCAAGCCCTGGTGGCAAGAAACCACGCCACTGCCTTATTGACCGCGCGCCTAGCGCGGTCAAGAGCCAGGAGGTTAACGCCCCCTCTGTAAGAATGGCGCGGAACAATGTCCGACCAAACCAGGGTTGTGGCAGGCCAGACATAATGCAAGTAGGCGAGTTCCTCGCAAATCGCATGCTTGAGCGATAAGCCGGTGACCTGGCCCAAATCATTGCCCCCCAGGTGGATGATTAGAATGTCAGGCGGGTCAGCACCCAGGCCAGAAAAAAGGAAAGGCCGCAGCTCCCGCCATAACATCCCAGGCTTACCATGCCATGCGAGACTGGCGTGGTCACCCAGTCCCAGTCGGGGTCCCCACTCTGTCGCCGCAGCGTAACGCGCTGCCCTGTGCACATAGCTGTGGCCCACCAGCCATACTGTCACCGGTGTAATACGACACCCAGGGTCTGTAAGAAAATTGAGAAAAAAGGCGGTAAGGTGACTGGATTGGTACTCATGGCGGGAGTGGGCGCACATAAAACTGAAAACATTGCGAGCCCCACCTCACCATGCTGCGTATGTCAGCCCCAGAGTACCCAAAAGCAGCTGCTGTAGAGGCTGCACCAATACGGAACGAATGTGTGCCATAACGGGCACCTGGTAGGCCCACCCTGGTGAGGGCTCTGGCCGTCACCTTCCAAAACTGAAATTTAGTAAGGGGAGACCCATCTTGGTGACAGAAAAACGGGCCGTGGTGCATGCCACGCAGTGCCAGGTACTCCTGTAGGGCACCAACCGGACAGATGTCTGCCAAAGAACAACGTAGCAGTCTTACACCACTGCCTACGCCATGCTGATCTGTTTTAGAGGAGCGTATCCTCAACTGGGCCCAGTCTTTGGCAACATAGACATCTTCGAGTTCCAGTGCCCTACCACTTGCATCCGCCTTAGACAGCATCGCGAGTTCGCTGACGCGGAGCGCTCCAAAAAATGCCACCGTTGTGGCTGCATGAAAAAGGGCTGCCTCATAATGATCAAAACAGAGGCCTGGCCAGCCCCGGGCCAACTGGGTAAGAACCCCTGGGGAAATAGGGTGCCGGTCGTCCGGGCAACGCCCGCGCTCGCGCACCCACCCCTCCAAAACATGTCTCACCCGGAAGTCAGAGGTGGTATCCACATGACCCCCCACTTTGGCCATAAAAGCCAACGCCGAGAGCTTGGATGCTATGGTGCGAGGTGCGAGGCCCTGTGCATGCAGGTGAACCATGAACTGCAGAACATGGTCCACCGGGATAGGCCAGGTCTCTGGCAAGAGAAATTGATTAGCAAATGCCCTGTACGAATTGAATGCTTGTTGATACGCCTTACGCGTGCGTGGCGCTAGTGACAGGCCAATCGCCCGGTTCACCTCTCCTTGCCAATAGTCCACATCTCGTCCGGGAGTGGCGAGGGAAATTCCTCCGCATCCGGGGCCAAGGCGCGGAACCGGGAGATCTGCAGGCGGGACAAAGCGTCAGCAATATCATTATTAATCCCTGGGACATGCCTGGCCCTGAACAAGACGTTGAGGCACAGGCAGCGCAGCACAAAATGGCGCACTAGATCCATGACCCTGGGCAATTTGGAAGTCTGTGCATTGACAATGTGTACAACAGCCGCATTGTCACACCAGAAATGCACCACCGAATTAGCCCACTGTTCGCCCCATAGCATCAAAGCCCCCAGAATGGGAAAAAATTCCAGGTATGTGAGATCCCGCAGGCGACCTGTGCCTGCCCATGCCGGTGGCCACCCACCATAGGCCCACTTCCCATTGAAGTACATCCCATAACCCAGGGATCCTGAGGCATCAGACTGGATCTGGAAATTGGGGGATGCCAGGAGGTCAGACCTCCAAAATGAGACCCCATTAAACTCCCTCAGGAATTGCAACCAGACGAACATGTCTGCCCTGATACCCCGGGTAAGCCTGACTCTGTGGTGGGGCCTGGATAACCCTGCCATGGCGTCGCATAAGCGCCGGGCAAAAGCCCTGCCCGGTGCGACCACCCTGCAAGCAAAATTAAGGTGCCCATGTAGCACCTGCAGTTCCCTCAGGGATGCCTTACGCTTGGCCAGCAATTCCGAGATAAGGGCCACTATCCTGGACACCTTATCACCCGGCAACCTAGAAGCCTGCACTACTGTGTCAATCTCAACCCCCAGGAATACTAGCTTGGTCGATGGGCCCTCGGTCTTTTCGGGCGCTAAAGGGACACCAAGTTCCTCCATTAGCGTCTGAAATGTGTTGAGGAGACGTGCGCACGTGTCCCAGCCCCGTTTACCCCCGAATAAAAAGTCATCCAGGTAATGGGCTACAGACCGGGACCCTGACCTGCGGACGAAAGCCCACTCTAGGAAGGTACTAAAACGCTCGAAAGCCGAGCATGATATGGAGCAGCCAAAAGGCATGGCCTTATCAAAATAATATTCCCCCTTAAATTTAAAACCCAGCAACTCAAAGTCGCCCGGGTGCACTGGCAAGAGGCGAAAAGCTGACTTAATGTCACACTTGGCCAGCAGGGCACCCGGGCCACACGAGCGCACCATGCGCAGCGCATGGTCAAACGATGTATACCTGACTGAACAAAGGTCATCAGGGATAGCATCATTGACCGATCGGCCGGCTGGGTAGGACAAATGATGAATAAGGCGAAACTCACCTAGGGACTTTTTGGGGACCAAACCCAGTGGCGAGACCTTAAGATTGGGAAACGGGGGTGCGGGGAAAGGTCCAGCGACCCTGCCCGCGTCTAACTCCTTTTTAATGCTGGCCGCAGCAACCTCCTCCCTACCTCTGAGGGATAAAAGGTTGGGAGCATCCTGAGGGGACCTATCACCCATAAAAGGGATACGAAATCCCTGCTTAAAACCTTGAAGGAGATACTCCCCGTCCTCCCCCTTCGGGTACGATGCGAGCCAGCGCTCCAGCATGTCCACCTTAATTGGGGAGGGGGCCTTTTGGAGAACTAGCTCCATCCGTGGCAGCCTTGCCAGCCCACTGTCCACCCCTCCCTCTGCCTCGCGCCCCCCCAGGCCTGGGACAAGCAGAGGCTGCGTGGGGGCCAGAACATGTGGGACACTCATGCTTATACCTGCAGTTCTTTCGATTGCAGGAACCATTTGACGAGAAAGTCCAGCACAGCAGGCGGGCTGGAACCCCCTGCCCCGCCGCCTGGCGGGTAACCTGCGCTGGAGCCGCTCGCTGGACCGCATGTCCGCAATGGTATCTATCCCCCGGGGCAGGGCGTGTGGGTGTCATATACAAAAGCCAGAGCCTCTGGCACGGCTCATCCCATCTCATCTCGGGGTGGAGGGGAATCCTCATACGGAATTCCTCATCATATGCTAGCCATGAGGGGCCCGGGAAATCAACCATCGCCCTGTATCTGTTGTCCAAATATTGGACCATGGGAATAGCTAAATCCGGCCGCGCCCTCAAATATACCGCCATGTATATTAAATACGCGGGGAGCCAGTTGGCCCAGGTACGCGGCGGCTTACGGCGGCGTGCCTGCTCCTTGTCCTTCTCATCCTGACCCTCCCTTTCCTCCTTGGTGGGCTCTCTGTTCAGGAGTGAGAAGATATCCACGTACTCCCCTCGCCATATCTTTTCCCTGGTAGCCTGTGCCAGGTGATCACCCAATGGCAAGGAATACCCTGCCGTCGGCAAAGCCGAAAAGGGGACAGCCGGCCTGGCAAAAGGGGCCTGAGCTAACCCAGCCACCCCCAGAACATTCCCTGCAGTGTAAGGACCAATGCCCACCCCAGTGCCCAAGGTGGCAGTCGTCGCCGCCGGGTGGGTCGCCGACAGCGTGGCCCCCGCACCACCCGCGCGAGGCCAAGGCCATTGAAAGGCCCCCCCTTGATTGGGAATGTGTGTGGATGTACTCGCTTGCACCGTATACTCACATGCTGCACCCCCGCGGGCCGCCCCCACCGGGGGTTCCGGCCCACTGGGGGCATCGGAGCTCACGACCGACGTAGAGCTCATCACCGGGGCTTGACCCGCACTTGATTGCTGGCTGGGGAGCTGCGAGGCAGTGGCCGAAACCGGGCCACGCGCCTGCAGCAGCTCGACCCTCCCCGCCGGCTGTTGTCCTCCTGCCGACAGCACCTCAAGAGGAACCCCGAAGGGGGCGCCCGCCTGACTGGCCCGAGCCAACGAGGCTTCCAGGGCCGCAATGCGGGCCAGCAAGGTGTCCACGTTAACCATGGGCAAAGGGCCGGCCGGCCCGCCTGGTCCAGGCATGGGTACAGGTCCCTGTACCCCGGGACCCACATATGGCCATTGGCCAGCACCGAAGCCCGGCAGGGTTGGTGGAGAAACTTGCCAAGGCAGGGGGCCGCACCACCCCCCAAGGCTAGAGGGCCCAGGGAGAGGCTGCGGCCCAAGAGGAGTAGGCCCGACAGAGTGGGCAGGAGCAGGAGCGGTGTCCACCGCTCGTGGGCCGCGGGCCGGAACCCCTTCCGCGCCCGTACTCTGATCGCCCACTCCGGGCCAAGGGGCAATAGACCCCATTCCGCTGGCCCCGGCCGGGGCTAGCGAAGGTGGCTGCTGAGGAGGCGGCACCGCGGTCCTCCGACCTGGGTTGCGCCTCCTAACAGCACGAGCTGAACTCGAAGCCGCCTTCTTCTTCGAAGGCATCTCCTCCGAAGCAGAAAAGGGAAGCCGGCAAGGCAGAATCGCTACCAAAAGGCTTCCCGGTAAGCTAACGAGCGACGGAGACACAGGGGAAAAAACTTCTCCGCTCCGTCGCTGAGGTAAAATGGCAGCTCGGCTGCCTCGTGGCCACCCCTTTTATAAGGGAGCTGGCCACGCCCCTAACTACCCGGATTCTCTGTCCTGTGGGGGGGGCCCCGCAAAGGGTGCGGCGGCCATTTTGGCGCCGCGCTTGCATTATGAGAACAATGTCTGTAAGAATTAAACAACACAATTTTAAAATGTTGTGGCAATGGTACTTGACACCACTAAGACTTTATCAGATGGATAAAAAAGAGACAAGTTATGTTGGAGATGTAAAGAAACGGATGGAACATATGAACACATGTGGTGGAGTTGTAAAAAAATAACGGATTTTTGGGGAAGAATAAAAGGGGAGTTTGGTGAAATAATGGGTAAAAGTGTTAAGTTGGTGTCAGGTACCATTCTTCTAACAAATGTGGAAGGTTTGGGTCTGAATAAGGAGGAAAAAGAATTACTGGAAATTGTATTAACTACAGGTAGACAATGCATAGCTAGAAATTGGAAAAATGATGTAGATATACAGATTGGAGAGTGGTATAAAGAAATGTGGAGTTTAGCATTGAATGACAAATTGACATGGGAGATCAAAGTAAAACGAGATAAATTAAAAGAGAATAGGTTTTGGAGTATTTGGAAACCGTTTGTGGATCATTCTCTTATGGTAAACGATAGCTCAGGACCTGTACCATCTCAAAGAGGTTTTTGGAGTTGAAGTAGAAACTAAACTCTCCGGGCATTGTATATATTCACAGGGTTATGTGTAATTATTAAAAAATAATAATAGTGGTAGCACAGAAAGCTTTTATTGTTATGATTATGTAATAATTTACAATGTGGTATCTAATATTGGTGGTAATATGGTAAATAATTAGTTTAAGTATTATTATGTGCTAACTCTTATGAATTTGAGCCAACATTGTATTGATGTTGTTTTTGTTTTATTATTATATTGTACTGTTATTGTTGTTTTTGTTTTATTATTATATTGTACTGTTATTGTTTTTCTTTTCTTGTATGTCTGTCAAAAATTTAATAAAAAGATTTTTAAAAAAATGTTGCCACTTACCCTGTGCAACAGTCTTGGCTTTATTTTTCATTCATTGTATTTTGTTCCTCACAGTTAGGCTATTGTTAAAATTTACTGTTGCTGGGTTTCCCCGATAATGTTGTTAGAATTGCTAGCATTGTCCTTTTCTGTTTCTTCTCTTAAGACTTCAGTTCACAACTTGGTTATTACATTCAGACCATTTTATTTTTATTTTAGCTTGTCTTCCAAAAATTCACATTAACCCTCTTTTTTATTCAAAATTTGGCCCTGAAGATCCTTGGTCCTCATTTGATCAAGTTGTCTTTTCACTAGCTTTTTATCAATACTAGGGTACAATATAAGCCTTTGCCACTTACCTGTCCTCACTTTCCTGCTATGGTTACTCACTCAAAGACCATCATTTCTTCTGTTCTTCCAATACTGTGCTTCAGATTTGTCTGAGGATCTCCACATCCTTAAGGAACTTTAGCTGCTTCTCTTTATGCACCCCTTTTGTGTTCTGTAAATAATAGGCAGCAGCCAGCAATACGGACCAAACACACAACTTTATTCCGAATAAGAATAGGTTACCAGAGCTAACAACACACCCTCACATTCCTTAGTTATCTCCGATAAGAACTGACAGTTGGAAAAAACCATTGGAACCGTTGACAGCTCTCTCTCATACACTTCTCGTTCAGAACCTTCCTGAAATCTTGTGAGACTTCGGACCATAATAAAGCAAATATATATTGAACTCTATCACAACAAAGACAAAATGGTAAACAAATGTCCTTAAATACACAACATCCCTCCCCTTTGGATTGAACAAAATCCCACAATCATTTAGGAGGACCACAACATCTATTGTGGCGCACTGGCACCTGGTCAGTTAGTGAAGCCCTGGGGCTAGTTGAGGTAGATGGTAAAGTCCCCGCTGTGGGGGTACCTCTAGAACTCAGAGCATGGTGTGGACAATTACCCATTTCATGTTCAGCACCATTGCCCATTTCAGTAGGGAACGACTCAACACAAAAGTCCCTCCTTTGGTTACGAGTGGGGGTAGACTCTAACACAGGAGTCTGAGGGGTCCCAGGGGAAAATTCCCCTGATCCTTTAACTGACTGGGGGAAATATCAGACTGCTGTGAGCTCTGTGCAAGGGGCAAAGATGCTCGCTCCGAGTTTGAAAACAGGGCTGAGCCTTCTTCATCTTCCCCTTGGAATAAATGAGTGGGAAAAGACTCTAACGTAGAATTACTACCCAAAATTCAAAAGATTATTCCTGTTCTTTCAGTTACTTGTCTGTTACCCTATGAGTCAGTTGGTCTGCGTGTCTCCACCACAGAAGGCCATTCTTTAGTTTTACCCGGTAGGAGACTGGTCCCATTTGTTCAAAAACAGTTCCTGGAACCCAGGCTGGCCCTCTGGCAACATAATTCCTGCAATGCACAGGATCTCCTACTGCAAAAACCTTTCTCTGCCTCACTTCCAGATTCACCCCCCTATTCTCCACCCTGGAAGGATCTAACCTGTCCAGTATGGTGGTAGGCTTCCTACAAATGAGGAGGTCAGCAGGAGACAGGCCCGAGGCCAGGGGGGTGACCCGATAGGATAAACAAAATTGACAGAGCTGCAGCTCAATGTCCCCTACCCCATCCAGCATAAAGCCTCCTTAGTCATGCGGACCTGTTGCTCCACCTGACTATTGGTGGCAGGGTGAAATGGTGCAGACGTGATATGTCGGATAATGTTTCTCTCGAGAAATGCTTGAAATTCTACAGATGTAAATGTAGCGCCGTTGTCAGAGACAAGCATGTCTGGCAAACCAAAACAGCTGAACAGTTTATGTAATTGCTTAATTGTCAAAGCAGACAAAGTATTTGGGACAGGAATTGCATCCAACCACTTTGAAAAAGAATCCACCACTAAAAGGAATAAGGTGACTTGGAACGGACCCGCAAAATCCATGTGGATTTGCAACCACAGTTCACAAGCTGTGTCCCATTCCCGGGATGGAAGGCAGGACTCCTCAGGCTGGGAACTCTGACAGATAATGCAAGTGCCAACTAGTTGCTCTATATCTTGATCTACCTGCGGCCACCAAAATTAGCTCCTAGCCAAAGTTTTGGAACACACTATTCCTGGATGGCTAATGTGCAGAAGTTTGAGCACCTTGGAACATAAAACAGTAGGAATCACTACCTTCTGACCCCATAATAAACAACCCCTCTCAAGCAACAACTCCAACCATTTCCTGTAAAAGATTTTGAATTCCTCTGAGGGGGCATTTGTGGGCCAACCCTTTTGGACCCAAGTGACAACTTGGGACAGCAGCTTATCTTTTGCAGGAACTTTAGTAATTTCTGAGGGAACAATGGGGGAGGTGAATCGAGAGGTTCTATCAGCAGTACCTGATGATCATGCTCTATCTCACAGTCTGGCTCTCCAACCCCAGGCAACAGGGACAAGGAGAGAGCATCAGCGTGGCTGATGTCTTTCCCTGGGTGATGAATCAACATAAACTGATAAGCATTTAGAAATATCACCCATCAGCCTACGGGGGGAGAGTATTTGTGGAGTGGGCTTTGAAGAGACAAAAATTACCAATAAGGGCTTATGGTCCATCACAATTGTGAACTCCCTCCCGTACAGAAAATTGTGGAATTTTTTTCATTCCTGCAACTATGGCCAGAGCCTGACAGTCTGTCTGTGCATAGTTCCTCTCAGCCTTGGAAAGGGATCTCGAATAGAAGGTAATTGTGGCTTCTGCACTGTTATACAATGTATGGCAGAGAACAGCCCCCACCCCCTACTGGTGAGGCATCGCATACTAACACCATGGGCTTTCGGGGGTCAAAATGGGTTAGAAATGCTTCAGAGGATAACAATTCATTTAACTCTTTGAATGTTTCTTCTTGGTTCTGCTCCCACCTCCAAACCACGTCCTTCTTAAGAAGGCGATGATATGGCTCAGCTACAGATGCTTTCCTGGGCAGAAAGGAGTGGTAAAAGTTTAGCAGTCCTAGGAATGAATGTAACTCAGACTTGGAAGATGGTCGTGGGGCATTACGAACAGCAGAAACCTTAGACTCGGAGGTTTTCACCCCCTCGGGAGTTATTTTGAACCCAAGAAACTCAACCTCTTTAGCAAAGAATACACACTTATCTCTACATAAATGGAGCCCTGCCTTTTCAAACCTTTGCAAAACCCGGTCCAACCTCTTTGCAAGTTCGAATTTGTCTCCCACAGTAATTAAAACATCATCGAAGTAGGGAAGAACCCCAGGGAGACCCTTGAGTAGCCGCTCCACAAGCAATTGAAATATATTAGGGGCTGCATTCACCCTGAACTGTAGGTGTGTGACTTTGAAAGCCCCTTTATGGGTGACTATTGTTTGCATTACAACAGCAGCAGTTGTAACCGTCAACTGCTGATAGGCCTGGGCTAAATCTAATTTAGCAAAACACTTTCCCCTGTGTAATGAAGCCAGCAAGTAACTTACAACAAGGACCGGGTATGCATTGGGCCGAATGGCTTTGTTGATTGTGACTTATAGTTTGCACAGATCCTAACCTCCCAATTTGACTTTATTGCTGTCACAATAGGAGTTTTTCACTCTGCAGAAACAATGAGAACCAAAATGCCTTGGCTCACAAGCTTATCTATTTCTGCCTCTATCTTGTCCTTAAGGGCGAAAGGAACATGGCATAGCTTAAGGCAGACTGCCCATACAGCCAGGTTAAATTCAAATGAGACCAGGGCCCCCACATAAGTGCCAAGTCCTTTCTTGAAAATCTCCAGGTGTGCATTGCAAACATCCACTACCGGGTCAGAACTCACAGCATTGATTCCGGACAGTCTTATTCCCAGCGGGTTGAACCACTGGACTCCCAGCATACAGTTAGTTCTTTGCTTCACCACCACAAGGGGCAATTTGGTGGAAATGTTCTTGAAACATACAGTAAAATCCCCCACACCCAGAATTGGTATGTGGCACCCTTAAATGTCTTGGAGGGACGTCTTCAATGCTTGCAACTTAGGGCATGAGGAGGGGGGAATTTTTAAGAATTCTTTTTGGGACAGAATGGAATAAGACGTACCCGAGTCCACCTCCATGCGAATTGGCATACCTTGCAACTGCAAGTCAGCAAAGAACCGGCCGGACACATTTGCCACTTTGCTGTAAGAAGTCTTCGACGTGGAGATCCTGGAGATATGTGCTTCCGGCTTCCTCGGACACTGGTCCGACGCTGGGGTTTGCCTGCTCCTCTGGCAGCACACCTTTGCAATATGCCCTCACTAGCCACAATGGTGGCAATCTGCATTTTGAAAGGGGCACTTTCAACGGTCATGCTTGCTTCCACATCCGTCGCACCTTTTCAAGACTTTTGGGGCATGTTTCTCCTTTTTCCTTCGGACCTTCCTGACCCCTCCATCCTCATCACTGGACCCAGATGTGGACGATGACATCGGCAACACTGTTGAAGATGAGCATGATGGTGAGCAGCAGTGGTGGGCCTGTACAGTGGACTCCGGAACCCTGGATGCGACAGGCCATAGCTTGACAGACTTTATCCCCAACCTGGCCACCTCAGACGCTAAAGCTTCGTTCAGCACAGACTTGAAGGTGAGAATGTCTCAGGTCATCAGCCTGTGTTGGGCATCTTCATATCGAAGTCCGGCTAGCAGGTGGTCACGGAAGGCTTCTTTGATTTTCGGCCACTGGCATGGGGCAGCTGTGAGTCAAAGGGCAGCAGCATTGTCAGCCACAGACTCCCCAGAGTTGGTCACGGTGGTGAAATGCCACCTGGGTGGGAAATATGGAGACCCTCGGCTTGAAATGGCTTTGCAGGGCCATCAGGATATCAGTGAGGGGAACATTGTTGATATCCCTTGGCAACACCAAGTGAATAGCCAGCTCAAGAGTAGGCAGGCCACATCTTGCCAGGAAACACAAATTCTTCTGGTCCTCCTCTATGACGTTGTCAGCCACCATAGCGTACTTGAACTGCTTTTCATAGAGAACCCATTTCTCTGGTGCTGAGATATCAAAAGGGCCAACGGAATTCTGTTGGGACACCATCCTATCCTCATCAACAATTTAGTGTTCTGGAAATAATAGGCAGCAACCAGCAATACGGGCCAAACACACAACTTTATTCGGAATCAGAACAGGTGACCAGAGCTAACAACACACTCTCACATTCCTTAGTCATCTCCAATCAGAACTGACAGTTAGAAAAAACTGTTAGAACTATTGACAGCTCTGTCTCGTTCACTTCTTGTTCAGAACCTTCCTGAAGTCTCGCAAGACTTTGAACCATAGTAAAGCAAATACATATTAAACTCTATCACAACAAAGACAAAATGGTAAACACATTTCCTTAAATACACAACAACCCCATATGCTTGAAACTATTGTCCTGAACAGTTTGTCCCATGCTTTGTATGTTTAAATTTATTTTTAAAACTTACCTCCCTTCTGAGAATTTTAATTATGGTAATATTTTAACTAATAAATGTAATATTTTGCTTGTTTTTTTATTTGTATTGCACATCTGAAGTATATGTATATGTATATATATATATGTGTGTGCGTGTGTATGTATATGTATATATATACTTACTCTATTATATCTAATAATCTAATAATATAAACTACTCCCAATATTTCAGAAACATAATAAGAAACAGAAATCATAAAACACCAGTGATATTTACAGAGCCCAGGAGATTGTGTTTGTCTTAGCATTATATTACTGCTTCCAAAAACTCTGTTGCTCTGGGACTGGTTTGCCACCTTTACCTTTATGTAATGTGTATTCCAGAAATGGTTTTCATATTTCCCAAAATTTATTTTTCTTAATTATACCCTTTTTTTGGTTCAATTCCCATGTAAGCTTATCATTTAGTGCAATGTTCCATATTTCTTCATACCATTCCTCCACTTTCAAAATTAAATTGTTTATCCAATTTCTTGCAATACATTGTCTTGCAATAGTCAAAAAATAGATAACAGTTCCTTTTTGTTTATATCTATACCTATATCCTCAACATCTGTCAATAAGGCGGTACCTGGTTCCAGTTTAAGGTCAGAACCCATTTATTCCGATATTTCCTTCTCTATCTTTATCAAAAAATTCCTTATCACATTACAACTCCACCACATATGTTCATAGTTCCCCCATGAATTATTACATCTCCAACAATTTTTTTGTTTTTGTATTATCCATCTGATATAACCAAACTGGAGTCAAGTACCACCTCCACAACACTAACAGACAAAGTCCTCATAATCCTTTTTCTCCATTTCCTTTTCCAATTTGCTTCCATAATTTTTATCTTTAAATTTTGCTCCCAAATTGTTCTTAATGTATCTTGTGGATTCTCTTCTGATTTAATAAACTATATATCTTACTTACAAGGTCGTTAACTCCCATTAATCCTTTTCTTATTCTATAGATTATCTCTACAAAATCTGACATTTTTCTTACCAGATTGGTTGCATCATTATATTTACTATTCCATTTATCTACTAATGCTTTTTGAAACCAGTTCAGATTCATTTGATTATACAATTATTATTATTTTTCAGTCTGAGAAACTGAAATAGATAATTGGATAAAGGTCATGGAAGAAATAAACTTGCCAAGAAACAGTCAATAGACTGGAAATTATTAATGCAGCCTACAATAACCCAACTAAAGGCTGTATCCTTGTAAACATTTCAGCAAAACACATAGCCCATCACCCATTAATGACCAATCTGAACATTGCCTCAGGAAATCCATTCCAAAATTGGGGGTTGGGGTGGGAAGCAATTGGAGACCTTGAAAGACAGTTCAGCCTAAGTGAGTTAGTTAATAGCTATTTATTCATGCAAAAATGGCAAGACAGCAGGGCTAGATAACATCTGCATAGAGCTGATCAAAATTTGGCACCATAGTAATAATGACTGTCCTGGCCCTCTACGACTCTTGAACCTTTGGAGAAAGTCACTACTGGTATCTTGAAACCTGATAAAGAACCTGCATATCTAAAACATACTGATAATAATAATAATTTAGTGTCAGGAATTATTCTGGTTTGAAAGGATTTTTGCAAGAGAAACTCCATTCAGGGGATAACCAAATGAGGCTCCTTTCATATCCCCAACAGCTGGGACAGAGATGTGTGCTCAATTCGTCTTGCAGTAACCGAGTCTCAAACTACCGGCTTGCCGGCTTTCCAGCTAACAAGGCAAGCTTTTTAACCACTGAGCCACCACAGTCCAAACAGATTGATTTCATAAAGTGTTCACCTGTAATGAAATGTCCAGGAAAGAATAGTTCTTAACCATCTAGTGGAAATAGTGGAACCACTCCTCTTCCCACAACAAACTAGCTTTAGACTTGGTAAGAACTATTCAGCACAAATCCTATCTATACCTATAAAATGGTGCGTTAACCGTTGGAATGTGACAAAGGATGTTGCACCAGGCCCCACTAGCCCCATCCGAGCATTCGTTCACTTGCCCGAATGGAGTTCGCAGGTAACTGTCGGGTTGAAATTTTCGACCCGGGGGCAGGAGCCCCCCAGTCGCAAACAAAAAAAGGGAACTTCAATTCCCAAAGTTCCTTTCGCTGCGCCGTGCCAGAGCCAATCAGGCTGAGCGGCGCAGCAAAAGGAACGTTCGGAAATGCGCCGCGGCCAATCAAAAAAAGCCGCAAGAGAAAAACCGCCACAGCAAGCAAACCCATGCAGCCAAAACTACATTCCCCAGTGTCCTGCACGCCATGGGCGTGCAGAACGCTGAAGAAGCCGGCGCATGAAAAATAAAAACAAACCCAAACCGTGAGCGCACGTCCGCTGAAGAAGCCGGCGCGCGAAAAATAAACACAAACACAAACCGTGAGCACAAGTCCACCACAGGCAGAGGAAGCACCCAGAAAACACAAATAAACAAACCCCAAAATCAAAATAAAACGCAAACCCACCGGCCATCTTGCACGGAGCAACGGGGAAGAGAGGGACACCCTCTCCCCCACGCTGCCCCGCCAAAGACACGGCGAGCCCAGCGAGACAAACTCGCTGTAAAAAAATACAAACACCCCCCACCCAACCGCTGCCAAAAACGCTGTGACGGCAGCAAACAAAAACAAATAAAAAAGGCAGGCAAACAAACCCCCACCCCAAACAAACAAACCCCAACCCAGCCAGGGCCACAACAACACCCTTCCCCAAAAGCCGCATGAAGCGGCAACCCAACCCGGGCCACGGCAAAACACCCCCCCAAAACGCCGCATGAAACGGCGACGGTATTTCCGCGGGCCAGCCATCAAGACTGGCCCATGAAAATACCCAAAAACCAATCAAAAACATTCAAAAAAAACTCAAAAAACATACCAAAAACACACACACACAGAAATCCCCACCTCAAACCCAAAAAACCAAAAACAGTCAAAAATACACACAAAGAAACCCCCAACCAAAACCCAAAACAATCAAAAAAAAACACACAAATCCCCACCCAAAACCCAAACAGAACGCCCCCTAACCCAAAACAACCCCCCCTAAAAAAAATGGAAAGAACTTACCAATACACGTCTTCCCCCGATGAAAACCGGAACTGAAATGAGGAAAAGAAGAGACTTACTGGAACAAGCAAAACGAAAAAATTACTGAACACCACCACCCAGTGGCCAAAGGAGAAAAAACATCCAAAATATTCCCAAATATTCAATAAATCCCCAAAAATAGGGTAATCAATTCCCAAAAACATTCAAAAATATCTAAAAAAATCAAAAATAATTCACAGATAAAAATTTTAATATTCAATAAAAAAACACTGTAAAATGCATTCAATTTAAAAAAAAAACATATATTTACACATTTTTAAAAATAATTATCCAAAGTAAAAATATTTGCAATAATTCACAAAGAAACACATTCTTCTTTAAAAGTAGCAGATTTTGCCCGGCAAAACCTTAAAAAACAAATTTAAACAGCACGGCACAGAGGAAGCCAGCACACACACACACACACACACAAACCACTGGGAGCGCAAGTCCGCCGCAGGCGGACGCAGTGCCTCAAAACCAAACAATCAAAAAAAATTATGCCACCATTTAAAAAAACACAGCCCCATTGGTTCAAGAAAAAAAAATACCTTTACTATCCAACACAATTTTAAAAAGCCCGGCACCGCCGGGCAAAATATGCTAGTATTTAATATAAGATGTGGAAGATAGCTTTGAAACTAGGAAGATTGCTGGAGTACTTTTGGTTGATGTCTTGGCTACCTATGATAATGTTCATCATTAAGCAGTGCTGTAAAAGTTACTTAATCTAACCAAGGATTATATATTAAAATAGCTAAAGTAATAACAACCACTTTGCCAAAATCTCAATTTTTTTTTGCAGTTTTCAAGGATGACACAGTTGATAGAGGATTCAATGTAGTGGTCTATTCTAGGGCCAGGTAGATGAATGGAAAGCTCAATTAGTTAGGTATCTGACTGTGAAAGCAGAGGTTGGGAGTTAAATACTTCACTGTGTATTCCAGGAAGACCAGCCTGTATGGATTTTGGTATGCTGCACAGTTCCAGGATGTCCCTGAAAGAAGGGAATTGTAAACCACTTCTGAGTACTTTCAGCGTAGTGTGCCATCAAGGTTTCATATTCTGTTAAATATTTGTACCAATGATCAACTACTTTTTCAGGGCATCAAAAGTTTTATTTACAATGATTATCTCATAATTGCTCTTCAGAGTTTTGAGCTGGTATAACATCTCTTAGCAGATGCATTAGCAAACCTTGGTGCATAAGCAAAGCAAAGCAAAAGCAAAGCAGTCACACTTACATACCACCACATAGTACTTAGTGCACTCTCTGGGCAGTTCACAAGTTAGTTAGCATTTTACCCCCAACATGTTGCATACTCATTTTACTGACCTCAGACGAATAAAAGTCTGAGTCAACCTTGATCCCTGGTTAGAAATGAATTCACAACCTTTTGGTTGTAGTATACCAATTTTACCACTGTACCATCAGTACTAACATGCACTGTTAAAGATATGGTATTAACTTCCCCAAATGTTCTTGATCTTACCCAGTGGTGTAGTAGTAGTCTGTGAGGTATGTGCAGCCATCATGGTCATTTCTCATAGTTGCCTAGGTGGTCTGGTTCTAAAGTGCATCAGAGAGAGAGAAATCAACAGCTCCCTCATTGAGCAAATGATCTTTCTGCAACAGGTGCCTGATTTAAAAAACAATTAAGGAATTCTGAGAGAAATATTCCATTGTACTAAGTAATACCTGAACACTACACTCCATTGCTGTGTTTGTTTGTGTCTCTGTAATGTTAGCCCCATTGGAGCTGGCCTAGGATTAACAATATACTGATATGTCTAACTGCTTATAAATTGTCTGATCCAGTTAGAGAAATGCAAAACCAAAGACTGATCTTACCAGGTTATACATATCATCTATTGCCCAGGAAAAGCAATATACCAGTTGCTTGGATTTAAAAAACCCAGCAGAAAAGTGAGTGATGCCTGAGTTTCTGGTTTCTTAATTGATATTATATTTGAAACCTCCCAATACAATCGGGTTTCCTAACTAATGCAAGTTGGCAGCACAGATGAAGACACTGCAGTGTTTTTACTGGCTGCTATGCTCTTTAACAAAATATGTGGGGCTTTTGCTATGGGAATAATTATCACTATACAGTAAACTTGGGGGAAAAGAAATCACACTTGGAAATCAAAAATGCAAATGATTGAAATTTGTTTGTTGAAATGTGATTAAAATTCAGTATCTGAAAGTCTACATTTTGAGCCTGTGAGCTGGGAATAATTAATCTTATTTGTGAACACTTTTGTAGCAGAAACAGACGTGTTCTGGTTTCTAATTTTGATCTTCTAAGTGAGCATAAAAAGTACTGCTGCAGAGCATCAGAGTTATCCTTCAGAAATACCAAAAATGTGATTGAATATAAATTGTTGGCCACAGTATTGCCTTGAAACTACTGTAGTAGTAACATTATCCATTTTTAAAAACATTGTGCATTGGAAAATTATCATATGCATGCATGCTTCTTTCAGCATGGAACTAATGTTTTACCTGATATGGCCCATGGCTTTATGAATGCACACAGGAGCTTGTAGTGATGATTACTTGCAGGTTCCACTGTCAGGGCAAGCAGGATATTGTTAGTAAAAAAAAACCATTAGAATTAGCTCATTTCAAAAATGTTCGAAAGACAACCCAGGTAGCTTATCTGGAAGTTAAATTACATACACTTTTCATGGGTTAAGAGAATATGGTATTGTAGACACAATGGGCACAGAACTGGGAGTGCTGAGGGGGATGGTGGAGGACAGAGGCGCCTGGAGAACAATGGTCCATAGGGTCGCAAAGGGTCGGAATCGATTGTGCGACTGAACAACAAAGAGAATATTATATTTTAAATAATCAGGTTTTTGAGACAGTGGCTTGTGAATTCCCCTTGACTGTGTCATGTAACATAAAGACCAGTAGTAACACTGCATACATTTAATTTGTGGATGTTATAGTATAGTATGCCAGAGGAAGGTTTAAATTCAAGGTTGTAGTGGTTAACAGAACAATTAAAGGGATGTTAAAATGTCAATTTCAATGACATTGTGCTTAATACATTGATGGCATAGTAAACTTGTAGAGATGTAAATATTTGCTTATTTCATTATGCCATATGGAAATGAACTACTTCAAAAGTTTCCTTCCTCCTAATGCACTTTTCAATGTTTTAGTGCAGTTTTTGCGTTTACAGATTATTGTGAAGACAAAAATTGCAGGAAAGTTCTATTATGCATTTGCAATTAATTTTGTACAAAATACTGATTCCTTTCTTTTCTTTTTGGATATATAATACATTTTTTGCCAATGTTGCTTGTTACGGGGAAAAGTCTTAATCAATTCAATTCAATTTTGTTTACAGTCCATGGCCAGCATAACAAGAATACAAAAGCATAAACACCACATCCTAAGCTAGACTGGACAGAGGCAATTTAAAAAAACCTATACTACTAAAAACCTACTGAGAATTGACATATAACAGCAGGCTGCCTATCTAAAAGAACAATATTACTAAAATCCATTAATAATTACTAAAACCACAGTGTTTTCAAAGTGATGCAAGCAACAAATCTCATAGTAATTTATATGTGTTTTTTTAAATAAAAACAGGGAGGTGTCAAGACATGTCCTTTAGTAAAAGAAGAAGGAAATATTTGAATATTTGTTACATCTTTATTTTCAAGTAAATTCATCCCCTTTGTCCTCCTTTACAAAGCATTAATGGTTATACCCAGGAGTGCATGGTTTCATCTAAATCAGGGGTTCTCAATCTTTTTAAGCTGGGTGCCAGATCACGACCACTCAGACTGTTTGCAGGCTGGACTGGTGTCTCCCCCACTGCTGCCACCTTTGGTGACAGCAGCATTGGGACCACACCAAGCCCACCACACCCAAAAAGCCCCCCACTCCCCCAACACCACTCCTCTAATTACTGGCCTTACCGGCCTTACTGGGTGAAGGAAACCACCCCGTAGCCACTGGGAACATCCAAAACCAGCAGGAATGCCGTGCTGGCTGCCAGAAATGTGTGAGCAGGTTGCCAGAAATGCATCAGCGTCATGCCGGAAATGCATCACAGGCACCAGGCCCCCCCCCCCCCCCCGAGACTGAGGACGTGTTCCTGGAAGCCACAGACTCATTCCTGGCAGCTGCAGACATGTTCCCAGTGGCTGCAGGGGGAGGGCTTTGGGTGGCCATTGATGCATTTCTGGCACTGTTGAGTTTGGTGCAAGAAGTAATCTAACCAGCAGGATCGGGTTAACAACAGTGATTCTTTATTCAGCTCAGAAACCGGACTGGGGAATATGTACAGGGGTGGCATTTATATATACAGTGAATTGACCGTTACAAAAGAAGATACATATAGGCGGGCTTCCAGAGGACAAGCAAAGTTCACCATTTCCCAATTTGACAGCTATTTGAAATTTGTGCTTTTAGAAATTGTGTGTCTGCTTCTTCCGCTTTGGCGTGGTTAGTCTTTTAAACTAGAATTCAGCTTTGGACACAACATCCCTCCCCCCCTTAGTAAGGAACATAATCTCCCCAACGTTTGGACAGACCACAAATCCATTTGGGGCACCTGAGAATTGCAGGTCTTGGTACTGGTTCTGTCTGAACTCTTACCAGTTCGGGAGTGGGTAGTTTGCTTGAGGTAGCCTTGGTAGCTGTGTTAGCTTCGGGCAACTCCAGCAGGGACCCAGGAGAAGGAGGAAATGGTGTGGAGGGTAGAGGCTCGCTAAAGAGCTCCAACTCAAAATCCTGCTCATTGGTAGCAGTATCTTCCCTCTGTGATTCCCTCTCTGGACTCATGTTCTGACCTGGCACTCGTGGCTGCATTTGGTCGGTGTGTCTTCTCCACACAGTCCCATTGTCCAGTTGGACCCTGTATGACACTGGACCGGTCTGTTCTAAGACCTCACCTCCCAACCATGGGGATCTGGGGGCGTAATTCCAGCAAAGGACCGGCTGCCTGACTTCAAACCCTTTTGCATTGGCAATGTCAATATTGAGACCCCCTGTCCCCGAGATGATAGGGATCCAAACAGTCCAAGACTGTGGGACAATTTCCTCTTCATTAAGAGGTTGACTGGGGACAGCCCTGATGCTAGGGGGTGATCCTGTGGGACAGTAAGAACTGGCATAGTTGCAATTCTAGGTCTCCAGATCCCATGAACTTTAAAGTGTCTTTGACAGTTTGGACCTGTCTTTCAATCTGTCCATTTGTTGGGTGGAAAGGTATGACAGTAATATGTCTGATACCATTATGGCAAAAAAAATCTTGAAACTCTGCTGACATGAAGGTCGATGCATTATCGGACACAACAATGCCAGGTAAACCAAAAGTACAAAACACTCTTCTTAACTTGTGGATTGTGACCACAGAGGAAGTCTCGGACACGGGGATGACTTCCAACTACTTGGAATATGAATCTATGATAAGCAGAAATGTGCCCCCCCCCCTTGAAGGGACCAGCAAAGTCAATATGGACTTGCAACCAGGGACCCCTGGCAGTGTCCCACTCTCTACTGGGAAGATGCATCTCCTCTGGCCTGGAGGTCAAACATTCCCTAGAGCACCCCATGCCTCAATGTCGAGGTCTAATCTGGGCCACCAAAAGTAGCTGCATGCTAGCACCTTTGACTGGACAATCCCCAGGTGGCTAACATGTAGTGTGTGCAGAACTTTGTTCTTTAGACTTGACGGAGTGACCACTCTGTGCCCCCATACCAAGCACCCTCGCTCTAGGGACAGTTCATTATGTTTACTGTAAAACACCTTGAACTCTTCAGAGACCAGTGGTGATGGCCACCCTTTCTGAACCCACATGGAAACCTTTGGCAGGAGAGGATCTTTCCTTGTTTCAGCTGCAATGTCCGCAGCGGACACTGGCGGGGAGTCTAACACCTCTAACATGAGGACCTGATTGTCCATCTCAATCTTACTCACAATGGCTAATGGGGACCTGAACAGTGCATCCGCATTACTGATGCTGGCACCTGGGTGATGCTGTAGGTAGTACTGGTATGCCTGTAGAAACATTGTCCAGCGCAGCATGTGTGGTGACAGAATTTGAGGCATAGGTTTGTGTGGCATGAAAATGCCTAGCAATGGCTTGTGATCTGTGACAATCGTGAAAGCCCTTCCATAGATGAAATCGTGGAATTTCTTGGTACCAGCAATTATTGCCAGTGCCTCTCTGCCAATCTGAGCATATATTTTTCAGCCACAGACAAGGACCGGGAATAATAAGTGATAGACATTTCTTTCCCTCCCCCCAAGTTGTGGCATAACACAGCCCCCACCCACACAGGCGAGGCATCATGTACCAGGATAAGGGGCTTTTGGGGATCATAATGTGTGAGAACAGAATCAGAAGTAAGCAGTTTCTTGACCTCATGAAATGCTTTGTCCTAAGAAGGACCCCACCACCACACAGTTTGTTTCTTTAGTAACTGATGCAGTGGCTCAGCTATGGTGGCCTTTCGAGGAAGAAACGAGTGACAGAAATTTAGGAGCCCTAAAAAGGCTTGAGCTTCAGTTTAGGCAGTTGGATGGGGGGGCGTCCTACACAGCTTTGACCTTGGCGTCAGAGGGCTTGATGCCTTCAGTGGTGATTTTGAAACCCAAGAACTCTACTTCATGTGCAAAATACAAACACAAACATTTGTCTTTTTTCACTCATAACCTAGCATTTTGAAAACGTTCAAACACTTTACTGAGTTTGGATGTAAGGTCCACCCTGTCCTCCCTGGCAATCAATACATCATCAAAACAAGGTAGCACCCCAGGAAGCCCCTTTAACAACCTTTCAACCAGGGCCTGGAAAATGCCAGGTGCAGCATTGGCACCAAATTGTAGGTGTTTAACACAAAATGCACCCCTATGAGTGGTGATAGTTTGACATAGTGCAGACTCAGGGGTGACAGGCAGTTGCTGGTAAGCCTAAGCTAAGTCTAGCTTGGCAAAACACTTCCCACCATGGAGGTGGCTAGGAGGAGGCTGACCACTGGAACAGGATAAGAGTTAGTGTGGATATCTTTATTGATTGTGCATTTATAATCTGCACAAATGTGGATGTCCCCATTGGCCTTGAGTGCCGTGACAATGGGGGTCTCCCATGAAACAGAGTCCACTGGCTCAAGAATTCTCTGGGCGACCAGTTTGTCTAGTTCCGCATCAATGCGGTCTTTGAGTGCAAAAGGCACCCATCGAGGCTTCATATAAATGGGCTGGACAGTTGGATCCAGCTCAAAGTTAACAGGGGGCCCTTTGAACGTACCCAGTTTCGCACTAAAAACATCAGGGTTGTGTTCACAAGCTGTTTGAATGGGGGCAGCCTGCACCCCGTGAATTCCCAAAAATGCAATCCCCAGGGGCCCAAACCACTGAGTACTCAAAAGGTTGTTCTTACCCGCCTTGACCACAACAAGTGGGAGTTCAGCCGAAATGGCTTTGAAGTGCATGTCAAATGTGCTGATTCCAAGAACAGGGATGTGACAATGCTGCACATTGTTCAGGTTGACCTGAAGTGCCTGCAGGTTTGGATAGGCCACAGGAGGGAGTCGAAGAAACTCTTTTTGGGAGATGATTGAGTAGGACATACCCGAGTCAAGCTCCATCCGAAATGGGCAACTTTGTAGGCGGATGTCGACAAAGAAACTTTTGGACACCGCCTGGACACAAGATGAAGTATTCTGCCTTGCGTAGACATTTGAAATTGGGTGCTCTGTTCGGTGGTGACCTCTGTCCCCTGGACAACCCTCAGAGTGCTGATGGCACACTTTTGTGAAGTGCCCCTTTCATCGACACTTGTGGCATTCTGCAGACTTGAATAAACACTGGGCATGGAGGTTTCTTCTCCCGCAGCCCTGGCATGAAGCAATGAAGCTTTTTGAAGTTACGGAGTGTCTACGATGGACCTCATGAACATTGTCCCCCTCTTCTGCATCGTCCAAAGATGACGAGGGGCTGGAGAAACACTGCTTGTTGATGGTCAATTCCTTCTGGACCAGTGAAGCATCATGCTTGGCTTGGAAGAACTTTACCCCTGTGTTGGCAACCTTGGCTGCCTGGGCCTCCTTGAAAACCTGATTGAAAGTCTATGTGTCCCTCTTCATCAGGTGATGCTGAGTTGCCTCGTCTCTGAGGCCAACAAGAAGTCAGTCACGAAGGGCCTCATCTAAATTTTGCCACTGGCATGGCACTGCAACTTGGTGAAGAGCAGCAACGTAGTCAGCGACCGATTCTCCAACCTTTTGATCTCATCGATAGAAGGCCACTCTTGCTGGGAATATCAAGATCTTTGTCTTGCAGTGGTTTTGGAGAATGGCCAAAATGTTCTTCAGAGGCATGTCCTTAAGAGCTCGTGGCAGCAGGAAAAGCACAATCAGCTTGATCATAGGCAACGCACAATGGGCCAGGAATGTTGGCTTCTGTTTCTCCTCTTAAATCCCTTTAGCAATGACAAAGTTCTCAAACTGGATCTCGTACATGGGCCATGTCTCTGGCTTGGAGAGGTTGAAGGGCCCAGAAGAAGAAGAAATGACGGCCATTCCACCTTTGTCGCCATTGTCAAGTCTGGCGCAAGAAACAATCTAACCAGCAGGATTGGGTTAACAACAGTGATTCTTTATTCAGCTCAGCAACTGGACTGGGGAATAGGTACAGGGGTGGCCTCTATATATACAGTGATTTGACCTTTACAAAAGAAGATACATTTAGGCATGCTTCCTGAGGACAAGAAAAGTTCACCATTTCCCAATTTGACAGCTATTTGAAATGTGCACCTTTAGAAATGGCACGCATCTGCTTCTGCTTTGGCGTGGTTTGTCTTTTAAACTAGAATTTGGCTTTGGACACAACAGGCACCCACAAAAATGTTCCTACTGGCAGCAGAAGTTCCAGCTGGAGCAAGGACACATGTTGTTTGATTTGATGCCATGGGCCAGATGTGGGCTGCAAGACATAGGATGAGACTGCCTGAGCTAAATCATCTCTTGATGATCAAGATCTTGATTGTGCCTTGTTAACTGCAACACATGTCTGCTTTACTGCTAGACTGGACAACTTAAATATGTTTGGCATATGGTCCCTTTGAAGAGTGTTTGAAACAGAGAAGGGACACGCGGTGGCAAAGTAGCCACCGCGTGCTTTGCTGGCCCCACACCTGAGGCGCGGGCACACCAGCAAGGGAGAGTGGCCGGGCCAATGGCCCCCTCTCTGTGAATTCAGTTGGGCCCCGGGTGTGTTTGCCGTGCCCAGCCTACTTTTTGCCCTCTGGTGCCAGCCTGGGAACAGGCTTACTCTGGAGCTTCTGTGTCAGTTTCACCACGACCCTACTCCCTGCCGCTCCTGCCTGGGAACGGGCCGCGGCCGCGGGTTGTGCTGTGGCAGGTGCCGCCTGCCTTCCCCAGCTCGCTTTGACGAGCTTCTTGGGCCGTCGCAGTCTGCCTTCCGTGGGCCTGCGAATGGATCTGGGCTGCCGGTTGCGGCTCACCTCGCAAGCTTGCTTCGGCGAGCTTCTTGCCGGCAAGGGTCCTTGCCCTGCACGGGCCTTTGCCGCATGTGCTACCCGCTGCAGCCCCGTTTTATCTTGCTAGCTGGCCTGGGTTTGGCCCCCCTTTTCTGCTTCCTAGGCGCACATGGCACCGAAAAAGAAGGCCGCCTCCCACAGACTCCCTGCGGGCCGCTGCTCCCGTGCGGCACCATCCAGGCCCAGGGTGGCCCCTGCACCGGCACCACAGCCCGTGCCTCCAACATGCCGCAGGGCGTGCAGGGCTGCCAGAGCCCAGCCCCGGGATGAGGACCCTGGGCATTTGAGTGGGCCTCTGGCCGGGGAACCCCCATTTCATCCAGCCCCTCCAGGTGTCTGGCCAGTTCACGACGGGCCCTCACCATCTCTTTTGCCTCCGCTGCCCGGTGGCCCGGCCCACTCCCCTTTTGAGGCTCGCTTTGAGGCCTTGGAGTGGGCCGCTGGCCTACTGCCATGGGTGGGGGCCGCTTGCTTGTCCACACAGCTCGGCTCACCCCAGGATGCCTTCCCGCCCACCGCGGTTGACTCCCGGCTGGCCTGCCTTGAAGCGGCTCTGCTAGCCAGGCCTGCGGGCAGCGCACCTTCCACTGCTGCTGGTGCACCGCCATGCCATCCTGGTACCGGTGATGGATGCCCTTGCCTTGGTCTACAAAGCGGGCAGAGCTCTACTTCATTCGTGAGCTCTGGTGCCCCTACCCTGCTGGAACCCCCAGTGGGGGCGGCAGGAGGGGTAGCGTCTGGTGAGTATGCCGGTCAAGTTAGACACACTGCCTCACAACTCAATTCCCAGCCTGCGCCCACTGCTTGGCCGTGGCCCTTCCTTCATGTGCCTCAGCCTGTTGCCCTGTCCGTGCCGCCCATTATGGTGGGCCAGGCACAGGCCAGTGGTTGGGGGGCACCTTACCCTCCGCCCCTGCCGGCCTCAGCAGCAGCCGGCATGCAACTTCCCTACCCGGTTTGGCCCTACGGCCCGCCTACCAATACTGGGTATCATACTGTTTCTATGTCGGCATTGCCCACCGCCGTGGTCATGCTTCCCCTGGGCGACCACCTACTCCCTGCCACCAGAGACAAGATCTGGCGCAGGTTGTTTTTTCTGGGGATTGAGATTGACAAGGTGACTCACATTTCAGAGGCGATTCGAGCTTTGCTGTCCAAACGCAAGGCATCCCTCCATGACCTCCAGGTACTGCACGGGTACCTCAACTTCGCTTGCAGGGTTGTCGCACCCAGTCAGGCTTTCGCCAGGCGCCTGTGCGATGCCACTGGGTTCCTTTGACTAGAGGTACCGGGGATGACCTCCAGGTGTGGTTGGGATTCCTCTCGGGTTTTAACTGGGTGTCGTTCTGGCATCACGACCCCCAGGTTCCAGGTGCAGTCGGATGCATCCGGAGCATTTGGCTACGGGCTATACTTCGACGGTCATTGGTCATATGGCAGGTGGCCGGAGTTGTGGCACGGCACTGCCGTGCTCCAGGACCTTTCCTTCCTCGAATTCTTCCCTATTTTAGGGGCACTCCTGCTATGGGGCGAGGCCTGGGCTAATTCAGTCACCCGTTTTTGGTGCGACAACGCGGCCATTGTCCACATCATTAATTCCCAAACATCTCGCTCCCCTAAGGTATGGCCATTGTCTGTTATTTTGTGTTGTGTACATGGCACCTCAACATATTTTTTAAGGCTAGGCCTTAATGATAATGATATTGCTGATTCTTTGTCTTGCCTACAGATAGATCGGTTCCGGACCCTGGCACCGCAGGCCGATGACCTGCCTTTGCCAATCCCGGCCGAGATGTGGAGGTTTGGCATGGCGAAGTGACTAGGGCCATCGGTCTGTCGCTGGCTAGCAGCACCCGTAAGGCGTACTCTGTCATGCACAGGGCTTTTGAGGCATTCCGCCATGAGGCCTGCCTCCCTACCGTTTGGCCTCTCCCTGTTGATCATGTATTGCGGTTCATGGTCTACCTACATGCGGGTGGCTTGGCGCCTAGTACCATTGCAGGCCATCTCTCAGCATTAGCCTTTTATGCCAAGGTTAATGGTGTTGCAGATGTCACGTCGGATTTTCGAGTCTGGCGTGTTTTGGAAGGATGGGCTGATGAACGCGGCCCTCACACCGATGCCCGACACCCAATTTCCCCTGATGTATTACTGTGACTGGCCGGAGCTTGGCCGGTGGTCTGTAGGGATTCTTATGAGGCCTGCTTGTTCCAGGCAGCCACCACACTGGCTTTCTTTGCTGCCCTTCGAGTCAGTGAGCTGGTGGTTCGGTCCCGCAGTGATACATCCCACAGGGCATTGGAACTAGATGATATCTCTGTTACTCATGAATGGTTGCACCTGTCCATTCGTTTTTCCAAAACCGACCAGCTTGACAGGGGGAGCACCCTCATGCTGTACCCATGTAGCAACCCAGTTATCTGCCCAGTCAGAGCCCTCGGTGCCTTTTTGGCAGTCCGTGGGGGTGGTCAGGGACCTCTTTTCTGTCATTCAGATGCCCAGCCTTTGACCAGGTACCAGTTTTGGCGGGTGACCTGTGCGGCATTGACGGGTTGGGCTTAAAGGGGGTTTGTTTTGGGACTCATTCCTTCCGGATTGGTAAGGCGTCCACTGCAGCGGCATGTGGTTACAGCGATGATGCTATTAGGGCCATGGGGAGGAGGGATTTGGGTCGCTTCCACTCGTATATCCGGCCTCTATCCCAATAGCACTTTGCTCGTGCATTTTTCTTTCTCTTTTCTTGCAGCTCCGGCACATGCCAGGATGCCCGCGATGGTGTGGATCATTGGGCACAGCTATGTGTACTGGGCAGCCCACCATGCCATGTCCACCTCATGCGGGTCACACCTCGGCATCAGTGCAGTAGCGCTGCTTCAATGGTTCAGCTTCTGTGGAATGTGTTGGCATGTGTTGATCCCGTTCCTCAAATCCCTGAGTCAGCAAGGCCCGCCGGATGTCCTGGTCGTGCACCTGGGGGGCAATGATTTGGCCCATGTCACAGGTTTGGACTTGGCATGTGCCATACGCAGAGATCTTGCCCTGTTGGATCAGTCCTGGCCACAGGTGCGGATTGTTTGGTCCCAGATGGTACCGCGAGTGTTTTACCGGGGCGGCTTTGACCCCTGTGGTGTTGACCGGGCCCGCAGGTCAGTCAACCGGGCAGTGGCTCATTACCTGTACGCTACTGCGTTGGGGACCGTTGTCCCTCACCCTTTGTTGCGGATACAAGACCACAGTCTGTATCATGTGGACAGGGTGCATTTGTCGGCAAAGGACATGGACCTCTTTTTGTCCTCCTTGCAAACGGGCCTGTTGACCGTTTGCGGTCATGGTGGGGCGGTGAGTCGGTGAACTCCTCCCCGTGTGGCGGATAGAACTGGTTAGGGGCAACTGCATTACTACTTAATAGGGCTAAGCCACTTGGCTTCCCATAGTGAGGACAAGGTTAGCCAAACTTGTATGGCCAGCCAAATGACTTTTATAGTTTAACACCCATAGTAGGTCAACAACACGTTTCCACTGAAGCGGGTTGTTGACAGAGCCTCTCAACTGTTACCGCAGTAACAAGTGGTGAGAGGCAGTTAATTAGAGTTCTAATTTGATTTGCCCCTTACCAGTGCTATTTCGGCCCGTTTGATCCTTAACCATTGTTAAGGTAGGACCATTTTTGAATTAAATAAATGTGGCCCAATTTCAATCCAAACATTGTGTCCGTGTCGTTATTGGGGTGTGGGTACAGCAAGGGACGCGTGGCGGCAAAATAGCCGCTGTGCGCTTTGCTGGCCGCGCCCCTGAGGCATAGGCACACCAGCAAGAGAGAGGGGGTGTGGCTAGTCTCCCCTTTATAAGGGGTGGACGGGCCAACGGCCCCCTCTCTTTGAATTCAGCTGGGCCCCGGGCACGTTTGCCCACCACCCCCTCCCTTAGGTCACAGTGTGATTCTTGGTCGCTTCAGGGCCAAGTGGGAATTTTTGCTTGGACCTGATTGGCTCCTTGGTTCTTGGCTTTTTCGCCCACTCCACACTGTCGCCGATGGGTGACTTACGGGGTGTCTCATGTTGCCAGATTTGGCCACTTCTGGCGGATAGCACTGGTTAGGGGCAACTGCATTACTACTTAATAGGGCTAATCCATTTGGTTGGCCATAGTGAGGACAAGGTTAGCCAAACTTGTATGGCCAGCCAAATGACTTTTATAGTTTAACACCCATAATGGGTCAACAACACGTTTCCGCTGATGCCGGTTGTTGATGGAGCCTCTCAACTGTTACCGCAGTAACAAGTGGTGAGAGGCAGTTAATTAGGGTTCTAATTGGATTTGCCCCTTACCAGTGCTATTTCGGCCCATTTGATCCTTAACTGTTGTTAAAGTAGGACCATTTTTGAATTAAATAAATGTGGCCCAATTTCAATCCAAAACTTGTGTCCGTGTCGTTATTGGGGTGTGGTTACAGCAATGGAGAGCTCTAATTCATGCACATTAATAGAAGATTAATGAAGGAACAATCCTGGCATGTCCTTCAGCTAAATAAACTACCAGTGCCACATCATAGACTTAATAGTAGTTGTAGCATCAGTCATAAGTACTAATTGTATTACTTCTTAACTCTGAGTGGAAACATTCCTTTTAAAATATATTTTAAGTACCCTCATTTTAACTTCTGTTTCTTGCTGTACTGTGATATTTCAAGTACCTGCATTTTAACTTCTGTTTTCTTTACTGTACTATGCTGATCTTGGACAATAATAAAGATTGTGATGCACATTAATGAAAACCACATAACCTAGATCAGTGATGGTGAACCTTGGCACTCCAGCTGTTCTTTAACTTTAATTCCCAGAAGCTCTGTTTAGCAGGAATGTTGACTTGGGCTTCTGGTAATTGAAGTCCAAGAACACCTGGAGTGCCAAGGTTCGTCATCACTTGTGGGATCCGCGAGCACAATTGGCATACTGTCCCTGACAGAGGCCATGCCATGTGAGAACGCTCCAGGCCTCTGGGCTCCGAGGGGACAGAAATTGGGGAGAGGATTAATAGTAATAAGATTGATTCACCTACTTATCTACTTGCAATTTCTTGCTTTCAAACTGCTAAGTTGGCAGGAGCTGGGACAGACGGGAGCTCATTCTGTCCTGCAGTACTCAGGTTTTGAACTGCTGACCTTCCCCTCCCAGTCAGCGTCTTAACCACTTGAGCCACTACAGTCATATATCACCATTTATTTCCTCTGTTCATTTGAAGGCTCACCATGACCTTGATTCTGCTTTCCAGAAGGAATACCATTTCCTATATGGTCTTCTCCTTTATTGAGAGCTTTCAAAAGACACCGCTTCCAAATGTGCCAGCATTCCAATCACATGAAGTATGGCAAATGGCTCCAAGATGGCTCAGTAATGCTATTTTGGTTATGGAAGCCTCTGTCTACTGGCTTCCAGCAGTCTTTAAGAACCTACAGTATTAGTTGGAAAAATATGGGGCTTGTTACTGCTTTCGTTTTTTTTCTTTTTATATTGCACACAGCTTTTTGTTGCAAGGATTTAGGTTATTATTTCATAATTTTAATTTTAATAACTTTTTGATGTGCCATATATCTTATTTTAATTTTTGAGTTTTTTAAATGGTTTCTGAGATGCCATGATTTCCTTCATTGGGAGAAAAGTGCTATGAAAGTACATGGGGCTCATTGTTGTATGAAACAATTGCTATACAATGCATGCATCGTATAGCGATTTCCCCTATGAGATGCATCATACAACATTTTTTTTCCTAAGTGGTTTTTTTTCCATTGAATAATTGTTGTACAATTTTGTTCCATAGGGAAAATTGTTATGCAGGACACCATTGCCCCCCCCCCCAAAAAAAAACCCACACACAACAACACCTAATTGTTATACGATTTCGTTGTTATATGGGACGATTGTTGTATGAGGTTCAACTGTACAATAAATAAATAAAAATAAAGAAATTTTGAAGAAATTTGCAACTCATTAGGAGATTCATTGAGATAAATGGTACATATTCATAGGTGTGTAGAGTCCTGCTGCATAATACCTGTAGATACAAGCAGCCTAACACATACACACAAAACTATAGCAACTGATGCCCATTTTGCAACTTTTTAAAACTTAGTATTGTATAAGCAGAGATTTGTTATGGGTAAGGGGCATAAATTACAACATATTTTCTGTTAGGAAGCATACATTTTATCATTAGAACTCATAAGTTGGGAGGAAAAGGTACAATTCTGCATTTTCATATTATTGTGCAAGAAATAAAAACCCAATCCTCTACTAATAACAGGTAGAACATTCCTAAACTTGCCTCATATCTTTAATGCTTTTCTGTAGAGACAGAGATAAATTATCAAGCACTTTTCAAAGTTGTCCCCAAACTGCAAATTAGTGGCATTTGAGGTAATAATTTAGGTTTTGGATGATACATCTTCAAAGGGTTAAGACCATCACTGACATTAAGTCAATGAGGTCTGTCCTTAACCAGAATAAATGACCAGATATTGAGTTATTTATAGCCTAGATAGCACTCCAGAAAAGAACCTTCTATGTATTTAATTATTTACTTCACTGTTGATTAGAAAATGCAGAGTAAAACATGTAATTAAGGCACTTAAATCTTTCTAGTTTTTCCATTGTAATGTTCAATTTTTCAATTGTATTTTTAACACAGTTGTTTATGCATAACAAATCATTCTCTGGAACATTTAAAATGGCATATATGTATGTATTGAATGTGAGTTTCAGAGTGAGAAATGCTTGAGCTAATATTTATGCAATGTGCTTTGTTTTGGAATAGTAATTACCAAGCATTGTTGCCCTCCCTTTTTTTCAGACAGGCAAAGCAATTAGAGTATTTAGTTGTTCTACATTAATAAGCATGGCCAAGGCTAGCTAGGAATTGAAAGAGTGGAATAAATGGCAACTTCTATGGAATAAAACTCATTAAATGCATTAAATCTATCATTAGGGAAAAGTTGGAATAATTCTATCGTGCTGAGTGACTGCTGTCTATGAATAAATCCTGATAAATGAAGACTACAAACTTGTTCTTGGTTACAATTGGAATTCCAACTCCTTCTTCCATGAAACACATCTGTTTACAATGCTTGAAAAGGCAATGGAGCACATATATCTATCCTAACCAATTTAAAATAATGACATTCTCAGTAAATAAGTATTGTCTTCTACAGGTAGCATCATCGTGTCCTGATTTTAAGTGTTAGATATTTTTTCCAAACTTCCCTTTTGTTCATATTGTCTTGAATCATACACAGACCAAGTTCCAGAGGCTAAATAATTTATTTCTTCCCACCTAGCAAAGAAACACTGAAATGACATAATACTCTAAGTCATGTGATTTATGAATGAATGACCTCCAGAATCTCCTATCCTCAACAGCCCTGCTCAGCAGATGTAAACCCAAGGCTGCAGCTTCCTTTATGGCAATGATGGTGAACCTTGGCACTCCAGGTGTTCTTGGACTTCAGTTTCCAGAAGTCCAAGTCAGTACTCCTGCTGATCAGGGCTTCTGGGAATTGAAGTTCAAGAACACCTGGAGTGCCATGGTTGGCCATCAATGCTTTTGGGAAACAATTCATTTTGGTTTTGGTCTTTCTCTTTTCCTGCCACATTCAACATTTCCTAGTGTTATTGTCTTTGCCAGAAAATCTTGCCTACTCAAGATGTGCCCAAAGTAGGCAGCCTCCGTTTAACCATGTTTGCCTCCATATATGGTCCAGGTTTGATTTACTCTGAGACCCACATGCTCATTTTTCCATCTGACTAGGAGAGGGCTCCACAAGCTTGGCTCTCCAGATGTTCTTGGACTTCATTTCCCAGAATCCCTGATCAGTAGATGTCATCCAAGAGTAAACTTTTGTAGAAGGAAGGGCTGCCACCAATAAGGCTCTCTTTCTGGTTAATATTTTCTTAGCAATTCTCAATGTAGACCTGATACTTCACAATTTTATGCAAAGGAGCCTGCCACCCTTTTACCATTTTTCTTTAAGTCTTTTGTATATCAATTCAAGAAAGCTATACTTTACAGATTTGTTAGCTTTCTTTTTGTGATTGATCATTGCTAGATAAATGGGCTCTGCTTGTGAGTATGATGGTTCACATGCCAGAAATGCAATTACCATATTTGCCAGCATATAAGATGCATTGGGGTATAAGACACACCCCATTTTTTATAGACTTTTAAAAGGGAAAACATAATTTTCTACATTTTTCATGAATTTTCAAAATGATTTATTGTATAAAAAAGGGGGTAACAGTCAGCCATTGATCCTCTCCAGCCACCGAACCACAACTTCCTCTGCTGTGGCTGACTACCTGGAGCCAGGGAGGTGGGGGAAATGAGTAGCTTTGCCAGACTGCTTCCCACACTCATTCACCATGGCTGACTGCCCATATCCAGGGACAATAAGCTTGGTGGATGATGGTTGTCGTGATCCTGATGAACCGGGCAGGCGTCATCTTGAATCTCTGTCTCCATGTTAGAAACACTTTCTCACAGGAGGGGATCAGAGAGGCACTCTTTGCTGAATCATTCCCCATGCTTAGTCATTCAGGGGAGGTCTCATCTATCAAAGCCAAGCCCGTCCTGAGAAGGTGAGATGTGAATCCAAAGAGTAAAACTTGGGTTGCATTTCAATTCCAAGATGGGGACTGTTAGCTAGATACCCAGGTTTCGCTAATACAATTCCCCCTAAACTCTGAGAACATTTTCCTGCCCGGGATCATGCCAAAGAGAAAGAAATTTTGACTAACTTTTATTCTGCATGTTTTCTGTTCTTTGTTCTTTTTGCAGATGTTACTTTGAAATAAAACTTTGCTGCTACATGTCTGAGTGGAACTCAGTCATTTACAGGCTAATCTCATTACCATAAGACTCTCTGCTTTACACGTTACCAAATCTTGGAAATTGCATATTCCCAGTGGAGGAGAAGAATGACTCCATGGATGGATAAAGGTTCTGTGAGGGTCTGGTAATTGCTGCAGTTGGGAGTGTGTGTGCTGAAATATACCGGGTGCAGTATACTGAGAGACACCCACCTCACTTTAACAGGGTCCTGATCTGCGAGAGGTCTGTCACAATGGGCAGTCAGCCACAGTGAGCTTAACAGGTGACACTTCACCCTCCGAGCTCATAGTTGACAGCCTGTAGCCACAGAGTGGGGGCATTCACCAGCAGAAGCGGACAACCAGCAGAAGTAGACAACCTTCTTGTGCCAGCAAGCCTGCCTTCCCTGGCTATGCATGCCCAGCTGCTGTGAGCTTGGTGGGTAACATCTCACCCATTGAGCTCACAGCAGCCAATGGCCTGTAGCTGCGGGGGGGGGGGGGTGTCACCAGCAGAAGTGGACAACTTTTCCAACCTTCTTCTGCTGGCAAGCATGCTCTTCATGGCAACATGCAGTCAGCCGCTGTGAACTCCAACAGTTGGCTACGTGTAGTCACTCACTGAGGTGACAACAACTGCCAGCCCATAGCCACAGGGCAGAAGCAGACAACCTTTCCAGCCTTCTTTCACTGGCAAGCCTACCCTCCCTGGCTACGTGCAGTCAGCTGTGCTGAGTCAACGGGTTACCTCGGTGGTTCCCTTTTGATGTCTCTTTCTCCTGCTGATGCTGGTGGTACCATGGCCACCACTACCCATGGAGCATAGCTTTCACTTCATTCTTCTCTTTATTTATTTATTTATTTATTTTTTCATGCTTATATACCGCCCACTCAGGTACAACCCAACTCAGGGCGGTTTACATAGCAGACAGTAAATACATAAAAGACACATGATAAAAAAGTTAAAAGTTTAAAAGGTTTTTAAAAAAACCCACCCCTAAAAGGTGCGCAAGAACCGAAGGGACCTTGGGGGAAGGCACACTTCTCTATACCAACCACCCAACGATACCCCCATCCCCACCCGCACCCCAAACTTGGCCCGCCAGCCAGGTCTTTAGTTCCTTCCTAAAGGGCAACAACTCCGTCTGGAGATGCAGTTCCACAGGCAGGAGGTTCCAAAGGGCTGGTGCGGACACGGAGAAGGCCCTCCTCCTTGTGCCAGAGAGGCGAGCCCCCCGGCTGATGGCACAATTAGAGAGCCCCTCCGGTCCGCTCTGGTTGGACGGACAGACGTCCTTAGGGCGATGCGGTCTCTAAGATACCCTGGCCCACTACCATGTAGGGCTTTAAAGGTCAAAACTAGCACCTTGAATTGCACCCGGAGACAAACTGGTAACCAGTGCAGCTCCCGAAGCAGTGGTGAGGCATGGGCATAACGTCCACACCCCATCACCACCCGGGCCGTGGCATTCTGGACCAGCTGCAGCCTCCGAATGGTCATCAAGGGCAGCCCCATGTAGAGCGCATTACAGTAGTCTAGTCTGGAGGTCACCAGAGCGTGAGTGACCATGAGCAAAGAGTCCCGGTCCAGGAGTGGGCGCAACTGGCGAATCACCCGAAGTTGGGCGAAGGCCCTCCTGGCCACAGCCGCCACCTGTTCTTCTAGCAGCAGCCGCGAATCCAGGAGGACCCCCAAGTTGCGCACCGGGTTGGTCTGGGGCAAAACAGCCCCATCCAAAACCAAAGATGGTAGCTCCCGGGATAACACAGGACCCCCCATCCATAGCCACTCAGTCTTGCTAGGATTCAGCTGTAACCCATTTGCCCCCATCCAGACCCCAACAGCCTCCAGACAGCTGGAAAGGACTTTGACTGCATCACTGGGGTTCCCACGGGCCGAGATGTACAACTGTGTGTCATCCGCGTACTGGTGGTACCGCACCCCGTGGGAACGGATGATCTCACCCAGCGGCTTCATGTAGATGTTAAATAGGAGAGGAGAGAGTACCGAGCCCTGAGGCACCCCATATTTTAGGGGCCTAGGACTCGACCTCTCACTCTCCAACCACACCGACTGGGTCCGGCCCCTCAGAAATGAGGAAAACCAGGACCACACCGTACCCTGGATCCCCAATCCTCGGAGCCGTTCCAGAAGGATACCGTGGTCAACAGTATCGAAGGCCGCTGAGAGGTCAAGAAGAGCAAGGACGGACGGATGACCGCCATCCCGCTCTCGCCAGAGATTATCCATCAGCGCGACCAATGCAGTCTCAGTACCATATCCAGGCCTGAATCCTGACTGGAATGGGTCCAGATATTCCGCTTCATCCAGCACCCCCTGCAGCTGACGTGCCACTGCCTTCTCCAGAACCTTCCCCAAAAAAGGAAGGTTGGATACAGGTCTGTAGTTGGTTAGGATTGCTGGATCGAGGGATGGCTTCTTCAGGAGAGGGCGCACAAGAGCATGTTTCAGCAGTGCAGGAAATATCCCCTCTCAAAACGACACGTTAATTATAGCCCCGACCCAGCCACCTGTCACCGTCTTAGAGGCTTTTACCAGCCAGGCGGGACAGGGATCCAATGGACAATTAGTGGCACGGACCGCTGCAAGGAGCCTGTCCACTTCATCCTGGGCAACAGGATCAAACCAATCCCAGGTAACACCGCAAGACTGCACACTGGCTCCCCCCGGACCCTCCCCGTCCACACCAAGTTTGAACCCCAAGCGGATCTGATCGATTTTCTCCACCAGATGGTCAGCAAAGTCCTCAGCCGATCCCTGCCAACCAGGCACAGGCCCCGCCCTACCCAGGAGGGACCTGGTCACCTGAAACAGGGTGGCTGGGCGATTATCAGTGGAGGCAATAAGGGAGGTGAAGTACTGCCTCCTCACCACCCCCATCGCCACTAGGTAGGCCCTAATAGCAGCTCTAGCTAGTGTCCAATCGGAATCGCTCTGGGTCTTCACCCAGCGGCACTCAAGGTGTCTCTTTGCCCGTTTGAGCTCCCGTAGTTCTTCAGTGAACCACGGGGATGACCTAGCTCCATGGGCTCTGAGAGGCCGTAGTGGTGCGATTACATCCAAAGCAGATGTCGTCAACCTGTACCACAGGTCAACAATTGCCTCAGGTGAATCGTGTTGCCGATCCAGAGGAAATTCCCCCAGTTCCCTCTGGAATCCATCCGGATCCATCAGTTGCCGGGGGCAGACCACTTTAATCGACCCTGCCTCCTTACGATGAAGTGTCGCCCCCAGAAAGTCTAGAGCCACCAGATAGTGATCTGACCATGGCACAGGTGTTATGTCTAGCTTCTGTAAACTCAGATCACTCTGCCACCGCCCCGACAAAAAGACTAAATCTGGCGTGTGGCCACTGCCCCTGGTCGGGCCCTGAATTACCTGAGCCAGGTCCATAGCTGCCATGGAAGCTATGAACTCCTGTGCCACCTCGGAACCAGATCCCAGTGAAGGCAAATTGAAGTCCCCCAAAACCATAAGTCTAGGGAACTCCAAAGCCAATGCTGAGATGGCTTCAAGGAGCCCAGGCAGGGAGTCCCTTACCCTTCAAGGAGGCAGGTACAGGAGTAGGACCCCCAACTGACCGTTAGGGCCCAACCACAGGAGCAGAGCCTCACAACCCAAAATTTGTGGAGCGGTGGCCCTGGCGACTCCCAATGACCCCTGGCTATAATGGCAACACCACCGCCCTTACCCACATCCCTAGGCTGGTGCCAAACACTGAACCCGGCCGGACACATCTCTGATAGAGGCACCCCATCCTCAGGTCTCAGCCAGGTCTCAGTGATGCATGCCAGGTCGGCCCGCTCCCCCAAAATAGAGTCTTGTATTAGGGGAGCCTTATTACAGACTGACCTGGCATTCATCAGCAGCAGCCTAAGGGTGGGGTCACCCTGGATCAGCTGCTCAGGACCTAGAGGTGAAACCGGGGGGCCAGAACGCGGGACAGATACTAAGCATCGGTCCCGCGTTCCCCGAGTGCGGCCCGCCCCACGGTTCCAGCTATAACGCCCCATGCCCGTCACAACCTCTAAATGAGCCCCTGGAACCTCCACCATTAACCCAGACGGAGTGTCGCCCTCTCTTCCTGGCTGGCAAGGCCATCTCCCCCTCCCTCTATCCCTAACCCACTTAAAACATACCCTCTCACTCCCTCCACCACCCCCAACAGAACTCCAATGACGGGAGTCTCCTCCTCCTGGCCCTGGTCCAAGCGCTGTAAGGCCACGGGGGTGATGGGGAGGGGGGGCGCTGCCCCTAAGGCCGCCAAGAAACCCCAGGTGGGGCCATAGTTCTCCTCCCCACCCTGGTCCACACGGCATGAGGCGCGATGCTGCAGGGATGGCGAGGGGTGCCACTTTTGAGGCCGCAAGAAACCCCAGGTACGGCCAATGTTCTCCTCCTCACCCCAGTTCTGGCAGCGCAAGGCTCGTGGCTGCCAGGATGGTGGAGGGGGCTGCTTTTGTGGCCGCAAGCGACCCCATTTACAATCAATGCTCTCCTCCCCACCCCAGTCCCGGCAGCACAAGGCTCGTGGCTGTATAAATGGTGGGGGTGCCATCTTTGGGGCCACAAGCGACCCCAGGTGCAGCCGATGTTCTCCTCCCCGCCCCCGGTCCTGGTGGCACAAGGTCCTCCCTGTAGTTGCTGCGACCGACCTGCACAGCCGGGAAAAATATCCCCTTTCCGAAACCAGCCATGGGATGGAAGACAAACATCCAATGTTCTCAACGGCCTCCACTCCTGAAGATGAAACCGGCTAAGCGGTGGTGGAGGCGGTGGAGGTGGCCTTGGAGCCCAACCAGGAGTCCAGAAGCCGCCCTGCCTCAGGTGTTCTCGCCAGTCTCCCTCCCGAAGGCAGTGTTCTCGGCAGGCCAGGGGCTGGTGGCTTTTACCTTCCCTCAGGCTGAAAGAAGCAGCCCAGGATCAGCTGTGGCCTTGGTGTTCTCGGCAGGCCAGGGGCTGGTCGCTTTTATCTTCCCTCAGGCTGAAAGAAGCAGCCCAGGATCAGCTGTGGCCTTGGTGTTCTCGGTAGGCCAGGGGCTGGTCGCTTTTATCTTCCCTCAGGCTGAAAGAAGCAGCCCAGGATCAGCTGTGGCCTTCCACACCTTGGGCTCAGAATGTGGTGTTGGGGGCAGAAGTTCACATTTGGAACATTTGCAACATTGTTTGCATTCCATTCACACCATGTTACCTGTGACCCAATGTCGTTCTGCCTCCCGTCCTCCACTTTCCAAAAATGAAGTAGGGGGTGGGACCAAGAGGTGGCTTGCCAGTCAGTCAAGGGGTGGAGGTGGGACTCTGCCTGGATATTCTGTGTGATGCCCTACAGAAGGGAGGAATGAGAAGTTTCATTTGAGCAGGGTGAGATGGCCCTGTCATTGAGCAGAGCGAGACAGCTGCCAGTTTGTGGAGCCTATGAGTGAAAGCCCTGAGATTCAGAGGCAAAGGGCTAAGTCCAACATTCTGTGCTAAGAATAGCCATTCAGATTCCAAGAATAGCCCGTTATGGGCTCACACTTTTAAGGAAAATGCAAACAAATGAGAACAGGTACAGAGAAAGGCAACAAGGAGGATCATGGGAAAGGAAACCAAGGCCCATGAGGAAAGACTGAAGGAACTCCTTGAGAAAAGGAGATTGACAGCACTGCTGAAATACCTGAAAGTCTTCCTTGAATGAAAGCCAGTCATATCCAACTCTAGGGTGCAGTGCTCATCTCAGTTTAAAGCCAGGGAGGGCAGGCTTGGTGGCAGAAGAAGGCTGGGAAGGTTGACCACTTCTGCCGGTGAACTTCCCTCCCTCCATGGCTATGGGCCGGCAGCTGCTATGAGCTTGGTGGGTGAAACATCACCCGCCGAGTTCACAGCAGCTGGCCATGCATAGCCAGGGAGGGCAGGCTTTCTGGTTGAAGAAGGCTGAAAAAGTCGTCCACTTCTGTTGGTGAGCCCCCTCCCCTTAATGGCTATGGGCTGGTAGCTACTGTGAGCTCGGCAGGTGAGCTCGGTGGCTGACCGTGCATACCCAGGCAGGGGAGGCAGGCTTGCTGGCAGAAGAAGGTCGGAAATGTTGTTCATTTTTGCTGGTGAAAACACACACACCCATGGCTATGTGCAGTCAGACACTGTGAGCTTGGCAGGTGAAGCGGGCTCCTTTGCCAGCCTGCTTCCTGCACCGAATTGCCTGAAGCTGCCCTTATCCCAGCATCTAGTGTTCAGTGGTGGCCACTGAACAGCACCAGCAGTAGCCATTACCGGTGTATAAGACACACACTATTTTTCCAGTGTATTTTAAAAGGGGAAAGTGTATCTTATATACTGGCAAATACAGTACATTATTTTACATTATTTCACCTGTGGTATATAGTTTGATCCTAAATTATCTAATCATATAAATAATGATTTAGTGTTATAATTACATGGTCTTAAAATATAAATCAAAAACAGAAGCAGCAACAAAATGCTTACATAATAAATATTAGAACAGATGAGAACTCACATATAACCCAATCATCACAACTATACTGATTTGTAAAGCATTTCTTTTTAAATGTTTTAATGAGTTGTTATTTTGGTTCTTATCTCTTTCTTGCACTATGAAGGTTAACTTTAAAGGTAAATGAACAAATTTGCAGGTGCCCACTGGTGTTTGAACATGAATATGTTCCTTCGTAAATGAATTTCTAAATATACTGAGGGGAAACATACATTGATTCACCTGGGCATACACCACAAAATTTGTACAATTTTATGTGACACATTGTTGTTGTTGTTCAGTTGCAGTTGAGTCTGACTCTTTGCGACCTCATGGACCACTGTGCGGCAGGCACCCCTATCCTCCACCATCCTCCACAGCTCTACACCCAGTGTGTCAACAATTCCATCTAACCATCTCATCTTCTGCCACCATCTTCTCCTTTTGCCTTTGATCTTTCCCAGCATCAGGGCCTTCTCAAGTGAGTCCTCTCTTCTCATTTGGTGGCCAATGTACTTTAGCTTCATCTTCAATATTTGTCCTTCCACATCTCAGTTTAAAATAAATATCCTTATCAAGACCATTTCAGATAATCTGCTGTAGAAGTTTCTAATGAGAGATCACATGTATGCCATTTAAACAAGTAAATTTGAATCGATTTCACCAGGGTCAACTCCAAATCAAATATGTTACTTGTTAACTCAACCACCGAGAAAGAAAACATATTTAAATTTACTTTTTATAGAGAGTTTTTTGTAGAGCACAGGGCTAGTGAAATTATTTCATATTTAATTTCATGTTATTTTCTATCCCACAATTCCCTACTCAGTGCATATCCTTCTGTCACAAAGAGGTAAAGATCCATCTGGAAGATGATTAAATATGAGTTCATTTCTATCCTTAGTAGATTTTACTGAAGTAATTCCAAAATGAGAAATCTTAGAAAAGCATATTTAGGATTGAAATTTCAGAAAGGCATAGTTCACACTCTTTTTGGCTGTGATCACCATTCACAAAAAGATGATATGGGTCTGGACCATAAATGCACCAGAAACAGGTGGCATCATCCTGTGGTAATATATGGTGACACTATTGTGGGTTTTTTCCTGCTTCATGTCCCCAAATAACAGCAGGAAGGGTGGAAAATCTGCTGGTGAAACCTGCTGTGAAAAAGATATTTATAACTGAATTCATGAATGCCATGTCACCAGTTCATTGGGAACCATGATGTTAAAACGCTACAGTAGGTCACATAGATATGTGACCTACTGTAGTTTTCTCACTGCAAAGTATTTTGAAGAAACAAAAAACTGGTGATTAGGGGTACTTTCTTCAAATTTACCTTCTTTCCTGAATTATATAGTTCTTTCTTCTACTTCATAACCTTTCCACTTTTCATTATAGTTCACATGATTATCAGTGAAGCCCAGGGAAAAGAAGTGTTTGACCTATTGTGAGGAGGTGTGTCAAGGGCAAAAAATATGATCCAGAAGTCGTGGCAGTGAGGGATTATCAAGGGGAAAAAATCTTTTTTATGTCAAAACTATATGCCAGTGAAGTCCTGAGAATGTTTACTGTAATGTTAATCAAAATAAAAAATCACGATTAAAATAATTTAGGATTAAATGTCGTATACTTCCTAATTCTCATGGCAGGAAGAAGGGAATTTCTTTCTTAGATTTCTGTATAAGATGACAAGTTATATGATTCACTATCATTAGAGAATTCAATATTAGCTGTAGGAGCTGCATATTATTCTGTGTAGCTCTATCTTCTCAAGTTTAAATAAGATATCACACAAAGTGCTCCTGACACCAAAGCAGTAGTTTGCCCTGAGGGACAAAGTGGCAATTTAAAACAAAACCAAAGGGCAGACTTAACATCTCCTCTTGCATCTGGATTTCTCCTGGCATCCAACCAGAGGAAATGAAAAATATGTTTGATGCTCCTACACATTCTGTTGCCCTTCCTTGATGTGTGGGATAATTGCCACATCCTAATAAATGTGTTTATATTTGATCAGCATCATCTGTTTTAATGCTGTGTATGAACCACTGAGATGTTTTCTCAGGACTAAGAAGTCTTCTTGGCATGATCGTAGTCAGAAATTTCTTTTGAAAGTAATGTTCCCCACCCTTCAAATGTTAGAACAAATTTGCGTGCATAGACTGCTTCAGAACTGCCATGTACTGGAATTAAGGCATTGATTTACAAAGTGTTCTGCCAATCGAAAAGCCAAACATTGAACTATAAAATAGTGTATTATTGATAGACAAGAATGCATGCTAGATGACATCCTGTTTCAGCTAATGTTTCTTTTTAAAAATGGTGACAGCTGTGCATAGATTGAGTAGGCAAGAAAACAGAATCAGTAGGATGAGGGACAAATCCAGCAAAGCAGTACAAAATAGTGAGATTTATTTCATACAGATGAAGTCTCATAGGTATAGGATTGAATATCAGTGGCCTTGAGGTTCTTACCAAAACCTGCTATTTTGCATCTCTCAAGAGTCAATGTGAGACTCACCACATATTTTGGAAATGAATAGGTGTGCAACCCTTGCAGTAAATGTCCCATGTGCAAGACACACTTTCCTTTGATTCACAGTAATAAGGGCTTGAGTCCACTTGATAATCTTTGATATTAGTAAGAAAAGTGAAGGTCAGTATACAGATGGAAGAAGGCATGTAGCCTTTCAGTTATGTAATACACACCCAACTTATATAAAACTATTACAGCAAAAGGTGACTTTGTAAGCATTGTTGATATGATTTATGTTCAGAAAAAAACTAATGTATATAGGCTCAATCATACTAAAGCTAGGATTGTTCTGTTCTACACTTACTTACTTACTTACTTACTTACTTACTTACTTACTTACTTACTTACATCCTGTGTAAGCCACCCAGAGTAGCTTCCATGCTAGATGGATGGTATAGAAGCTTAAGAAACAAGCAGACAAACAATTTTGAATAATATTACACTTTAAAATCTGTTTCAAGGAGATAGCAAAGCACTATCCTACATGTTTCCTGTTGTAACTGATGGCATTTCAATGAGTTGAACTTTGAGTGGGTGGTACATTTTGGTTTATTGTATACACTACAGTACCCTTCAGCATATTTTGAAGTGCATAGAGTGGAATGTTTTTAATACCACCTCATCCATTGTTATTCTCACTGCCTTTTACATGTATTTGGTGACTTTGTGAAGAGGACAGTTTCTACTATCAATAAAAGATCTGCATTCAGTTTTAAGTCCTGGAGCTTCAATGAATAGACAAACTTTCCCCAGCACAAACTTTCCCCAGCACAAAGAAAATGTCTTCAAACCAAGGGCAATGTAAATATACAATAGGGAGATTGGTGGGATCATTTTCCCCCTTAACTTAATTGTGTTTTTGAATGCACAAATAGAGTCTATGCCTTGATAATTTGATATTTCTATTTTTTTGAGTTGTTTTGTAGTCAGCTTTCTAACTCCTTTCTCCTCCTCCTCCTCATGCTATATACAATTCCAAATACAGTACTGGCTATCACCATTGCCATCAGCCATGAAAATTGTGCTGAGAACAATATAACACAATGGCCTTTCATTTGCCTTCTGCATTGCAACATGACACCCATACCACTGATTCACTTCTGAATCAGGGATGTAAACCTGTACAAGAAATGTTAGCTTTGAGGGTAGAAAGTAGTAATAGGTAAAGAGTAACAAATAGTAGATTAAAGCAATGTGGTGCCCCTTTTGGTGTTGGTGGCACTTGAGTATACATATTTTTTCCCTTTTTTGGTATTTCTTATTTGCTATCCAAATGTTGATGGTCTTTCACTTATTGAAGAGTTCATATATGTTTTATATGATACAAAAACGTATTGTGGTGAAGAATATTTATGGACTCAAATACCTGTATTACTATATGTTTCCCTTTTTTAAATTATATATATAATAGTAATTTTAAAAAGGAAAACATATAGTAATACATATATTTGAGTCCATAAATATTCTTCACCACAATACTTTTTTATCATATAAAACATATATGGACTCTTCAATAAGTAAAAGACCATACAACATTTGGACAGCAAATAAGAAAACAAAAACAAAAACAAAAAATATATTTACTCAAGTGCCACCAACACCAAAAGGGGCACCACATTGCTTTAATCTATAAGTTACTCTTTACCTTTTACTATTTTCTTCCCCAAAAGCTAACATTTCTTGGGCAGGTTTACATCCCTGATTCTTCTGGATTAAGGGGGATGAGATGATTAAATATGTGTAAAACTTTCTAACAACAATGAAAGGTGATTAATTGGCAGAAATTCAAATGCCCTTTTTTCAGGAGACTCGTACCTGAAAGAGTAGCAAGAAAACTCTATTAGTATCATAATATTAAATATTTTTGAAGATTTCAGAAAAGTCAGAGACATAGGTAGTTAAACACAAAATGTCTGTTCATATTTAAAAAGAGCAGAAGTAAATCATGGGATAGATAGTGTTCTAAAATGATACACAAGTGATGTGCTGTGGGTGAAGAGTCAATTGATGGCATCCCGCCCATACTCTGTTCCTCCTGATTTGTGACCATACAGTAGAGTCTTGTTTGCATAAGAATTAATTATACATCATATTTCACTTGTGTTAGCTCTGATTACCTCTGGGAAATCTATGCTGAGGGGAGGGAAAACAGCTTGTACTGATGGCTTGGACATGAGGATTATGGTTATACCATACAACCTTCAAAAAAGTTTACTTAAAGTGTATTTATGAAGTTGCTGAGAGTGAAGCTGAAGCCTTCACGGTTAGTACAATCACAAGAAGTGTAAATCAGCGTAATCTTGATGATGCTGATTTTGATTATGTGCAGTTGACTAATCAATAAATATAATAATTAAAATATATTTCATGTTGAAGAATAGAGAGATTGCTTGTAGAGTAGCACTAGGAGGCTGTAGCTGTATTTTTTTCTTCATATGATGTTCTACATCGGGGTGACCGACCTTGGTGTTCTGGACTGCAATTCCCAAATGCTTGGATCAGCAGGTGTGCTTACTTGGGCTTCGGGTAATTGAAATCGAAGAACACCTGGGGCACCAAGGTTAGCCATCCCTGTTCTACAAAAACTAAACATCTGTGGAAATGGTGGAGGAGAGCAAGTCAGATACAAATGTATAATTAATTATGACAATCTTTTTTCTCTCCCTTACTTCTTAACAAATATAAATATAACAGTATTATAAGAGGCTAATAATTGATTAGATGATGCTATATGTTTTACATGTTTTCCTTTTGTATTTTCAAATTTATGTTTTGTAATTTTTTTCTATGTTTGTTTGCAAAATTTAATAAAAATTAAAAAAATTAAAAAAGAAAAAGAATGTGAAAAAAGAAAAAGAAATAATAGAATGAGAAGGGAAAACAAAATGCTTTCTATTTAAAAGATAGGAAGAGGCATAAATAGAATGATTACTTCAAGTGGGCCCCCTCAACTCCAGCACACCAGCAAAAATGTCAAACTCTGTTGAAGTTGAAGTTTTTATTTGTTTCTCTTTCTGCTCACAGAGAATCAATACACTGTTGTTTTAAGAGCTCCTTTGGCTTCTCCCACTCTTTGAATTCTTTCCTAACTCTCTTTCATGATTCCTGCATTTTGTTAATTGACTTCTAAATGGTCAAGTGAGGAAGAGTATGGCGTTGTCACAAAGGATTTTTGAAAGTCTCTAAAATTTCAAAATTGATTAGACAGGTAGCATGTCAATCTGTTCTTTGAGGAAGCACAAACAAGTCTAATCTTTTTCTAGTTTATGAGGATTCCAGAGAACAAGCAAAGTGGTCCTTAGAGAACTGTTTCTAAGAGTTAATTTAACAGAAACAGTGAACCATAAGGCATAAAAATACTGATGTGAAGACTGGAATAAAAGGACTAGTTTGCTCAACATTCAATGTTCTAGCCAGTCCTTTGCAGTCCTTGTTTCAACTTCTTCCTCTAACAAAACAAGAAAGGAGATACCAAAAAGTACAGTAACTACAGGACGATTGCTCTAATTTCCAATGCAAGCAATTTGATGCTCAAAGTGTTGCAACAAAGGCTTTTACCTTTTATGGAGTGAGAAATGCCTGGTGTCCAAGTTGGATTCTGCAAAGGAAGAGGCACCCAATTTGATATTATAGAGATCCACTGTGTGCTGCAGCACTACAAATAATTGCAAATGAAGATCAGTCTATCCTTTATACACTACAGCAAAGCCTTTGTCTGTGTAATTCATGAGAAGCTGTGGGTTATTCTGCAAGCTGAGTACAAAACAAAACAACACAGAGAACAAGTAGAAGTGTCACTGTATCAGCTGGTTTGTGAACAAGAAGCTACCTTTATGATAGAATTTGTAGAGGTAAAATGACTTTATCCCTCTATCTGTGCATTTATTGTTGTTGTTGTTGTTGTTGTTATTAACATTTGTATGCTGCCCACTCGACAATGCGACTCAGGACGGCTTACATAAACAACAAAGCATATACACGTTAAATATATTTACAACTAGATCCAAATGCAGCACAAGGTACGAATTGCTCAGGTACAGAGTGATAGGGGAACTGAATTTACATCCCGTCATTTTGAAAAGTGGACGAAGGAGAGAATCATCCTCCATTTTAAATCATTGCCTCACACTCCTTCTGAGAATGACATTGCAGAAAGAAGGAACAGCATGCTGCAGAATATGATGAACTGTTTACTGGCAGATGCTGACATGAGCCAAGGTTTCTGAGTGGTCAAAATGACTAATTATATAGTCAACATAAGATGGAGTAGTGACATTAACCAGACCCAATTCTTCCTGGTTCATGGAAGTAAACCCAACCTCACACACCTAAAGATTTTTGACTCTTATGCCTTGGTCAATATCTCCAAACACCACAGAAGAAAGGGGGCAAAGTGTCAAGGAGGCTCAGTTCTATAGGTTCTATGCAACTGGCAGCAAGGCATATAGATGTGTAGACAAGAATAACTTTGTTATTGTCTCCAGGTCAGCTTCTTTTGACGCATGCTCAAATTGGTCAAAAATCCATTCTAATGAACCTGGTTATTCTCCTATTAGTAGTGACACTGGACAACAAGCAGAACCTGAAGAGGACGCCGGACTCTGGAGCTCCGCGCTCCTCCCCCCGGCCTGGCCGGTCGGCGGGGAGTGAGAACAGCTGGGGGTGGACTGCGCCCTCAAAAGCGCTGCCGCCGCCCCCACCCCAGCACCGGACACCGGACTCTGGAGCTCCGCGCTCCTCCCCCCAGCCCGGCCGGTCGGCGGGGAGTGAGAACAGCTGGGGGTGGACTGCGCCCTCAAAAGCGCTGCCGCCACCAACACCCCAGCACCGGACGCCGGACTCTGGAGCTCCGCGCTCCTCCCCCCGGCCCGGCCGGTCGGCGGGGAGTGAGAGCAGCTGGGGGTGGACTGCGCCCTCAAAAGCGCTGCTGCCACCAACACCCCAGCACCGGACGCCGGACTCTGGAGCTCCGCGCTCCTCCCCCCGGCCCGGCCGGTCGGCGGGGAGTGAGAACAGCTGGGGGTGGACTGCGCCCTCAAAAGCGCTGCCGCCGCCCCCACCCCAGCACCGGACACCGGACTCTGGAGCTCCGCGCTCCTCCCCCCAGCCCGGCCGGTCGGCGGGGAGTGAGAACAGCTGGGGGTGGACTGCGCCCTCAAAAGCGCTGCCGCCACCAACACCCCAGCACCGGACGCCGGACTCTGGAGCTCCGCGCTCCTCCCCCCGGCCCGGCCGGTCGGCGGGGAGTGAGAGCAGCTGGGGGTGGACTGCGCCCTCAAAAGCGCTGCTGCCACCAACACCCCAGCACCGGACGCCGGACTCTGGAGCTCCGCGCTCCTCCCCCCGGCCCGGCCGGTCGGCGGGGAGTGAGAACAGCTGGGGGTGGACTGCGCCCTCAAAGGCGCTGCCGCCGCCCCCACCCCAACACTGGATGCTGGAGTTTCGCATTCCTCCCCCCGGGTCGGCGGGGAGTAAGGACAGCTGAGGGAGCAATCACCGCCGCCCCAAGGACCATTGCCACAGCTGTGGGCCGTCACATCATGCTGAAGCCCATCGCCGCCCTGGGGATTGTGATTATAGTTGTGAGAAGGGGCTTCATTCCCTCTTTTCCTTGCGTTCCCGGTCCTCACCTCAGGCCAACATGGAAGGATGAAGCCGCTCCGGCCAGCTGGACTTGCCATCATCGTCGCTTATGGTCTTGGCCTCGGTGGAGGTAAGGAGGCCGGTCGACTAGGAGCTCCAGGACTGGTGCACGTTTTTGTCCCATTCCCCTCTGGAAGGACCAGAAGGACTGTGCGGGGTACATTTTTGATATTGTTACTCTGTGATGATTTGTATTTGATGTTTGGAATTTTTTATATTGTGTACTTTTTGATGTAATTAATTGACTATTTTATAATTGTGATTTTGTATTTTGTCTGAATCTGATTTGTATACTGTTTCTGTATTTTGGATTGTATTTCTTACTTTATTTTACATGCTGTAAACCGCTCTGAGTTCTCTTAGGGGAAGTGAAGCGGTATAGAAATGTAAATATAAAATAAAATAAAAATAAATAAAAAATGGACCGATGAACTCAGGACAACAGACCAGTAAAGATGATGAATACCTACCTGACTCTAATGATTCGGATTAGCAATCCCTGGGTGAATTCAGACCTCCCAACTCACAACAACAGCCATATCTTTGCAGCGGATTGGACAGAGGCCCACCTCAGTTTGATTGGAAAGATGCATCTGGCAACTCAAATTCTGACATCGATGCTCTGGATGATGGTGATAATAGTGGGTGGCAATTTCCCAGATGTTCAAAACACTCCAATAAAGGGGTACCACCCCAACAGATGGACATTGGCTGAGTTGCTTCGGTCAACAGTGTTACCATGGTCCCGAAAACATACACAGATGTACTACAACTTCCAGAGGAAGAACAGAGTAAGTGGAGAGTGGCAATGGAAAGGGAAATGGTCAGTCTCAAACAATCAGACAGAATGAGGTACATCTGCCTAACTAAAACACTCAAATCACTTGGTTTTCATCCATCTCCCGTTGATAAATGTACATGCACAAGGCATACCAAAGGGGGGCTTGAGAAAGTTCTAGTGGATGTTGATGATGTTTTGTATATAGGGCCTGACAAGGATGGGTGCAACATATTTGCCAGGACCCTACAACATTGCATTTGTGTGTTTGCATGTCATTGGCTTGCAAGGAGGGAAATTGTCAAGAAATTTGCAAGCCAATGGTAATTGTGTCATTCAGGCACTAGGTGGAGGCAGAGAGCACCTCCACCCCTATGAGGGGTAAAAGAATTACCTCAGACTTTTCCACCTCACACTATGAATTTTGACATTTGGGACTTGATCTTCGAGCAGGGTGGTCATTCATGCTGTGTGCTCCTTTATTCTGTGATGAATACCAGGGCAATCTTTGTATATAGGTGATATACTTTGTTATGAGAATAAACACAGTTGAGAAGTTTATTCCTGCATCTATATTTTGGATTCTACATGCTCCTGGGTGATTTCAACGATCCCAATTATATTTTCCACATCCCAAATGGAGACAACAGCTAGGAAATTAGGAATAGACTATGACTGTATATAAGTCTGACTTCTTTGCTTTAATTAGAGAAGGTCATCAGGTATAAGAATGTGTCACTAGAAACAAAAGCAAAGATCATTCACAGTCTTGTATTTCCAATCACTAATGCATGTATGGGTGTGAAAGCTTTACAGCAAGAGTGGCCAATCTATGGCCCACAGACCAGACACGGCCCACAGCACCATTTCATGTGGCCCACTGCTGCCCTCACCACTACCAGAAGCAGCATTGGATGTGTTTACGACAGCCATAAAATGCGTCCACACTTTCTGTAAATGCTGTCATAAATGTGTGTTTACAACAGCCACAGACATTTTTTAATGGCAGCATTTATGGTGGGAGGAACCATGTGACCAGCCTACTCAGCTGTTTGTGAGGCATGGTATGGCCCACTGTGCGAAAAGTTTGGGAACCCATGATTTACAGTGAAGAAAGTTTGGAAAAGAAGTATTGATTTATGTGAAATATTGTGCTGGAGGAGAGTTTTGTTGGTACCTTAGACTTCCAAAAATATAAACTTGAGGGAAAAGAAAAATAAATATGAGATAGCTTGACTATGTAAAGAAAGCCACAAGTTTGAGTTTACAAGAGCTGAACAAGACTATAGAGGTCAATATATTTTAAAGGTCACTCATTCATAGGGTCACCATATGTTGGAGGTAACTTAACAACACACAAAAACAAAGACATCACTTTAGATCAGGAGTTCTCAAACTTTTAAAGCTGGGGGCTGGGTCACGCTCCCTCAGACAGCTTTGGGGGCCAGATGGCCAGTTTGGCCTTCCTCCACCACATGGCCCATCCTGGTGTGATGGAAGCAAGGGGAGGGCACATAAAATGGTGCTGTGGGCTGCATCTGGCCCGTGGGCTGCAGGTTGAGAATCCCTGCTTTAGACAGACCAAATCACACAAAGCATCACAAATAGAAATGACTAGCAGAGTTGCCCGTCCTTCATCCGGGATGGACCCAACCCGGCCGTAGATACAGGAGCCCCCCCATCCCATGTTGCCCGTACCTTCTTAGGCAGTTGTAGGGTAGTGGGTTGAGGCAGATGTAATCTGTGCCCCTTCTTTCTGCCTTCTCTCCCAGCGCCTTTGTGGGGAGGCAAGGAGTGGGGTTGAGGCGGACACGATCAGCACCCCTCTTCCCCCTTCCCTCCTGGCGCCTGAGCAAAGAGGCAGGGAGGGGGCTCGATGCAGACTCGATCCGCACCCCCATTCCCCCTTCCCTCCCGGTGCCTGGGTGAGGAGGCAGGGAGGGGAATCAATGCAGACACGATCTGCGTCCCTCTTACCCCTTCCCTCCTGACATGTAGGTGAGGAGGCACGGAGTGGGGGTGAGGTGGATGTGATCCACACCCCTCTTCCGCTTTCTCTTCTGACACCTGGGCAAGGAGGCAGGGAGGGGTTTGGGGTGCCATTGCAAGTTCACTGACCCACCTCCCCTGGGTTCACTCCAGCCTCTCTGATTGGCTGGGGCATAATGCAGGGGATACTGGGGCATGTAGTTTTATTTTTGTTTGTATTTCGTGGGTTACACGCCCCACCCGTGTCCTCCAGACTCCCTTTTTTGACCTTTAGGATGCGGAAGGTAGGTCCAGGGAAGCTGGGGGGGTGTTGGTGAGGTGGGGGAGTGCATAAAGGACATAGCAATGTACTTCTTTGTTTTAGTTATTTAGATTCACTTTCAATATTTACAGCTTTTATACAACTGTCCAAAACAATTTTGGCCACTGCATTAACTTTTTTAATGTTTCTGTACAGTGACTGGAAATTCTTCTCTGCAATTTAGCAGAGTTTTTCTAAAAAACATACATAATGTAATACAGTACAAAATATAACATTCCTTTCAATTCTGTCAAGAGAAAGCAGCTATGTGTGATGCTTCAAAGACAAGCCAAGTGTAGTTCATTTACAACAAGCTAAATTTGCAAATGCAGACTGAAATATGTTTTATTTAACTAAATCTCAAGAACTGATTGCCATAGCATTCATGTCCTTTGTGAAATATGTACTTGGGGAAAAGTCTTCAAAGGGGTTTCGAAGTCTCTCCCCCCCCCCCCCGAAAAAGACATTGATGAATATCATAGCAAACAGTTGTTCCATTGTCAATCCTATCTTTTTAAAGAGCCTGGTGCATACATAAAGATTATCTGCTCTGTGATGTCTTGTCATTTGGGTTGTCCTTTTCACTTCAGTTTGATTCAGACTAGGGATGTACACTGTTTTTGACACATTTACCACATTTATAAATATGAATGGAATCAGAAGTATTTGCACCTTTCTGGATTAGCAAGAGGCTGGGGCAAAGTGACTGGAAGCACTCATTGGGTAGAACAGATCCCATTCAAGAGGATAAAAATATTCCAAGAATATAAAATGAAAGCGTGGCGCCAAAATGGCCGCTGCGCTCTTTGCGGGCCCCCCCACCCGGACTCAGACATCCGGGTAGTTAGGGGGGTGGCCACCCCTCTATAAAAGGGGTGGCCACGAGGCAGCCGAGCTGCCATTTTGTAAAAGCGACGGAGAGGAGAAGTTTTTTCTCCGTCGCTCTTCATCTCTCAGAGGGAAGCCTTTTTCGTGGCTGCAGCCCCTTAGCGGGATCTTGGCTGCTTAATTTTCGGCTTCCCAGCCAGCGACAGGCAGCATTTTCTGATCCCTGAAAAGGGATCGCTCTTCATTATGCCTCCTAAAAAGAAGGCTCAGGGGGTGGCAGTCGGGTCGGAGGACCGCAACTGCACCCTCTCAAAAGGACCTCTTACCAGAGGCTCCCACCGGGACCGGTGGGATGGGGCAGCTCAGACCATGGCCCGCGGCCCTCCAGCATCAGACTGTCCCTACAGGGGCTTCGGCCCCCGGCCCGCAATTGCCGGCCATGGGTTTTGAGGAGGGGGGAGGGCCTGGTGCGGTTGCACAGCAGGGCTTACCCCGGCCCCTCATGGGCCGGAGTTTTTGGGCATGGCCCTTTTTGGCTCTCAAGTAGGGGCCCCTGGACCATTGCCCACCTGGCCCCCCTTATGCAGGGGGATCGGCGGTGGTGGATGCTTTACTGGCCCACGTAGCGGCCCTAGAGGCATCCCTAGGGATCGGCCCTTCAGAGGATCCGGCCCTCGGCCCACGGCTGCCGGCCATGGGCCGGAACGATTGGGGGGAGGGCCTGGTGCTGGCTCACAGCACGTTTTACCCATTAGGGGCCGGAGTTTTGGGCATGGCCCTATTCTGGGGGCGGCTCACGGGGGTGCAACTTGTGAGTATTAGGTTCAAGTTGAATGCACACACATCACAGTCCGTTTCCAGCAGTGGGGGTTCAGTGCTCTTTGCCTCGCCAATTTGAGGCTGGGGGGCATCACTCGCCATCCTATCCCAGTGCCCCTTGCTTGCATTCTGGCACGACATTGGGGGTGGGGTTTTACGCCCCCGGGGCGGTACGTGGCATCACAGGGGCTGTCCAGGTCCCGCTGTGTATGTCCGGTGTACATCATGTATCGGCAATGGCGTTGCCGACGACTGGTTATTCATGCCCCCCCCCCCAGTGATCATCTGCCCCAGATCATGAGGGAAAAGATTTGGTAGGGGGGGGGAGTACGTGGATATATTCTCCCTATGAACTGAGACCCCAATAAAGATAGGAGGTACGGACAGGAGTACAGAGACATTGTGTGGTCCCGCCGTAGTAAGCCACCACGCACTGGGGTGTCCGCCCCTGGAACAGTGTTGAACATCGCAGGGGCTGTCTGGATCCTGCTGCGTAGGCACCTTTATACAGAACGTGCCGTCAAGGGCTTTGCCGATGGACGGCTATTACTGGCCCCGGTTGATTATTGGCCGCAGGCCATGAAGGGCAAGGGCTGGAACTGCGAGCCCACTGGGAGGAGAGAGAAGGACAGGACGGCTGAGACAAAGAGATGTCCCATAGTCGTTAGCCACCGCGCACCTTGGGGCCAACTGGTTGTCGGCATACCTTGTACGTATTGTGGTACGCCGCAGGGCTTGACCTGTTTGGGCCATCCTGATGTCGAGCGGATTGTCCCATGACAGTTGGCTCATGGTGAGGAATGTGGACGAGGGTGGCTCTATATCCCGAGGGGAGTTGAGATGAGTCCTGTCAGCAAGGGTGCTCGTGTACATCATTCCCACGGAACCGGTGCCTGGTGATGGGTACCATGGTGGCCATGCTGAGCAGCAGGCTGTTTAGACACTGGCTCCACGCAAACTGGTCGGGCGGGGGGTTCCAGCCCGCCTACTGTGTTCGGCCTGCTCAGCTGACGATGTCTGTACTAAGCACCACGGTCGTTACCGACTTAGTGCCCCCTTTTTTGCGCCGGCCCTCTCGCCACCTCCGCGTGCCCGCGGGTTGGTGGGTTACGGGGCAGAGGTGGGGGTGCACAGGGGCGATCAGAGCTCCGTCTGAAGCAGCTAACTTTGTCATAAGCCCCCCCCCCGCCCCAAGTACAGTCAGCCTGGAGGGATGTCACTCAGTTCATCCGAGAAGGGATGGGGCGGGAGACCTGCTGTAGGGTTTTCCAATGGGGCTTTTGTATCCATTCGGGGGTGTTGGGGGCCCCAGGATGCTACTAATCTGGCTCCCTTCCAGGGTAACGGAGAGGGGGCCCCACTGTCCACAGTTAGGAAGTTGGGGGCTATGAGAGTAATGGGGGGCCCTTCTGGGAACCACCTTTCCTTAGTCAAATGTATCCCCTTGAAGCTCATACCGAGCTAGAAAAAGGGTGAATGTAATATAATCCTCCATTCGGCTTACCCTGTGGGTGCTCCGTTCAGGGATGCCCTTCCTGATGACCTTGTTCAGTCAGGTACTCGTAGTTACCTCGGCTACTATGGGTGGTGCGCTCACGCAATTCTGGTGCTATTTTGGCACAGTGTGATATGCACTCGGCTTCCAGCTTTTTGCCAGTGCACATCATGATTTAGACCTATCGGGTTTTTAAGTTTTTGAGGGGAATTTTAATTAGATAAGACCAACCCCCTTTCTGACCACGTTAATTCAGGTTCAGCACCCGACCGATGTGGGACTTTCATTCAGTGGGCATCCGCTCACAGGTTGGGGCCTCGGTCTCCAGCCCATTACCTCGACGACTTTGGGTCCGGGGTTAAACGGGGCTTGGACACGTGTACGCGTCTCCTCATCACGATTCAGACACTCAGGTGGGAACTGGGTGTCCCCTTGGCGCCTGAATAGACCGAGGTCCCATCTTCTGGCATCACATTTACGCCTCGATGCTGTCGCGCGGGCATCCAGGTTAATTGATTGCCAAACATAGAGTATGCCCTTGGGAATTGTAGTTAATTCATTGTCCCCTTAATTTGTTTGCTCTGGCTCAAATTACTCCTGGGTTTAGAGGGGTCTCTTATGGGAGATCAGACCTAGTGGTCTGCCCTAGATATCTAGCACGGTCAGATACCGCCGGCTCTCTGACTTATGGGGTTTACTCTGAGGGTGGGTGCACGGATTGTCCCCGCGATCACCATAATCACGTTTTCTCCCGTTTTAGAGAGCACTGAGGCTATGGCGCAATAAGTGGGCCTACTCAGTGGTCCAATTTAGGCGGGACAATGCGGCAGTGGTGCACATTGTCAACACCCAGAAATGCAAATCACCCAGGTCCTGACATTAGTTTGTCTATTTTTTTGTGAAGCCTACGCCGAAATGTGCTGTTCCAGGCCAGACATGTTCTGGGTATGAATAATGACTCTACTGCTGCTTTTTCCCACCAGCGGATCACCCGTTTCCGTGCTTTACTCCCGAAGCAAAGGAATTCCACTTGCCACGTTTGGCCGATAGCTGGACGTTAGGCGAGCTGAAGGGAACCGGACATGTCATTGGCACCTCGCACGCGTAAGGCGTATCACTATGAGTTCATGTGTCGTGTCGGGGAAGGGTGGACACGGGAATGTTCCCGCTGCCCCTACACGCATCACTCCTTTTCCCAGAATTTTGACCCACCTTGCACGAGGTGGCATTACTTATGTACAGATAGGTGGGAGGTGGCTCTTAGCCACGCAGATACCACGGTAGCCTTTTGGAGCGCTCCGCATCAGGGAGAGGGTGGCAGAGTTGGTACCACCTGTGTAAGGCGGAGGTGTCTCGTAGGGCACTGGAACTCGAAGATGTCTCTGTCACGTGAGTGGGCTCGAGTGGGGATACGGTCCTCACGGGTGTTTCAGCACGGTAGGCAGTGGTGTATACTGCTACTAAGTTTTCGAGACATCTGTCCGGTTGGTGCCCTACATGATTTTTCGACAGTGCCTGCTGTGTGCCCCAGCCTGTTTTCTGCCACCGGGATGGGTCTACCCTTACCATAGTACAGTCCCTGAGGGGGACTGGTGCCGCGTTTCGCAGTGTGGGGCCCGTTTTGGCACCATTTACTTAAGGTAGGTGTCGCGCTGATCGCGGCTACGTTTGGGGTACTACGAGGTGGATATGCGTCTACGCGCAATTTCAGATATGTACGTCCCCTCATTGTATGAGTACCTGATCCTAAGGGTCTCAACACACCGGTGGTGGGGGGCTGGTGGGCCGCAGCTATGTACACTGGGCAGCGGTATAGGCTGCAGCGACAGAGAGTGGACCCCGGCCGGGCTGTGTGCATCCGCACGAAGGCTATGGTATGGTATGCGCGGCACATGGGGGCGGAAACTAAGGCCATTCCTGCTGTCTGACAGGGATGCTCGACCGCCCTATGTTTTACAGGCACCCCGGTGGCAGTGATATTATAAAGATCACTGCTGTTACTAAACCGTCGGTGGGCTGTGACCTGGCTTTTTACATCACGTATGGCTTACATACGGTCGCTATGGTCTAACATCGTGCAGAGACACCAATTTCGGGGAGATGCGGATCTCCCTAGTTCGGACCGTTCCGGCAGTCAGCGGATGGGGCTGTGGCTCCATCCCGTGCTGAGCATGGCTGTAAGATGGCCATTGGATACCGGATGATAGGATTAGACAAAAATTTTGCTGGTAAGCGGTGGAAGGGGTCCACCTGTCGGCTAGAGGTATGTACCTCGTTCTTGGTTTGATGCAAGCAGGCCTGGCGACCGAGCTGACGGTCTGGGGGGGGCAGTGAGTCATCATGGATGCCTCCCCGTGTGGCGGGTAGCACTGGTAAGGTAAATATTTATGACCCACAGGTATCCGGCAGGTTCGCAATTGACTGGCCAACACTAGATAGGTACAAGTTGGTTAACGTTGACCAGTCAACGACGAACCAGGCAATGGGGTGATGGCACGAGCTATTCAGCATGCATCACCACGTGATTTTATGGATACACATCAGAGGGTGGGGTCAGTAGATAGTTGATTGACTACGGTCAACAATTTGTTTGTTGTCAACAAACAAATTGATACAAATGGATACATTGTAGCCAATTGCCGTTGGCAATTTGGGTGGAACCTTACCCGTGTTACTGCGGCCTGCTTGCCTTAAGAATTATAATTGGCTGAGTACCAATTGAAATTTATAATTCGAACTAGGGCATGAATCAATAAATGTGGCCCAATGCCGTTATCCACTTATACCGGTGTCTGAGTCCTTTTATGGGGGGTGCGCCTGCAATGAAAGCGTGGCGCCAAAATGGCAGCCGCACTCTTTGCGGGCCCCCACCCCACCCGGACTCAGACATCCGGGTAGTTAGGGGGCGTGGCCACCCCTCTATAAAAGGGGTGGCCACGAGGCAGCCGAGCTGCCATTTTGTAAAAGCGACGGAGAGGATAAGTTTTTCCCTCCACCCCCTCCCTAGTGAACAGTGTGATATTTTGTTCGCTTCTGGGCCGGGTGGGAATTTTTGGCTGGAACCTACAATTGGCTTCCTGGTTCTGGCTTTTTTGCCCATCCCACACTGTTGCTATGGTTTGATATAGGGGCTTTGCTATTGACTTTGGTCACATGGGCGGGTAGCACTGGTAAGGTAAATATTTATGACCCACAGGTATCCGGCAGGTTCGCAATTGACTGGCCAACACTAAATAGGTACAAGTTGGTTAACGTTGACCGGTCAACGACGAACCAGGCAATGGGGTGATGGCACGAGCTATTCAGCATGCATCCCACGTGATTTTACGGATACACGTCAGAGGGTGGGGTCAGTAGATAGTTGATTGACTACGGTCAACAATTTGTTTGTTGTCAACAAACAAATTGATACAAATGGATACATTGTAGCCAATTGCCGTTGGCAATTTGGGAGGAACCTTACCAGTGTTACTGCGGCCTGCTTGCCTTAAGAATTATAATTGGCTGAGTACCAATTGGAATTTATAATTCGGACTAGGGCATGAATCAATAAATGTGGCCCAATGCCGTTATCCACTTATACCGGTGTCTGAGTCCTTTTTTGGGGGATGCGCCTGCAAAGAAAAAGGTTTGATGAAATTTTAATTAACTTGTGAACTTCCTAGAGTGCTATGGTGTGGTATATACAGGTAAGTGTGATTGCTTTGCTTTTTTCGCTTTTGATATTACATGTGGGAAAAGAGAAAGAGAAAACAAGATACAGAGTTGGCAATAGTCAGTAGAGTAATTTTTTTATATCAGAAACAACACCTCCTTTTCCTCAAAAGGATCTAACTTACGGCCAATGGGCCAGATCAAGACCACAGGGCCAAATAATCTGGCCCTCACTCCAGCCACTGCCACTAGTGGAATCAACCACAGACTCATTTACAGCAGCTGTAAATGGCAGGGGGACAACCAGTCCGGTCTGCTCAACTGTCTGAAGGAGTGTGACCTGGCTCCCGACTTGAAAAGGTTTAGAACCCCTGGTTTAAAGACTAAGTTTTAATCATCCATCATTCAACATGAATCCTTCCATTATGGTTGCAAGTGGACAGGAATGTGGTGCATTTTGGTTCAGATCTCACAATGCTGAGAAAGAGGAAAGTGAAGAGAGAGGGTGTGTGTGGCTAATGTAAAGATACAACTGGATTACAAATGAACTTTTTTTTTTTTACAAAAGAAATACACTTTTAAAAAATTAGAACATCAACCACTTCCTGTTCTGACAGATGAAATAATAAAGAGCTGAGAATGAGGTGTAACTGAAGTGGTGTGAAGGAAAAGCAGGTTTATTGCATCATTCATTTGAAAAGGAATTAAAGAAAACTTCCTGTTGTCCTTTAAGGTTCTTCTGTCACTATGAGATATAGCATTTTTAGCTTGAAATGCCTCAAATGCTCTCCCATCTACTGTATTCCTGGTGATATAGTTATTCCAATGTCATTTGACAGCAGCTTTCACCTCACTTTCTAAATCTGCTTGTTCTTCATAAAAAGTAGCCTTGGTAAAAATAGTGCGGGTAAAGACTGGGAAGATTAACAGCAGTGGGTAGAGAAAGAATGTTGAGAAGAGGAAATTTGCATAATGGACTGGGATTGGTTGAGAGTGAGTGATTGATGGAGAAGGTTCCAGAGAAACTTGAGGTGAAATAAGAAAAGGGGTTGCAAAGAACAGATGATCCATCTGAAGAGTAGTATTAAACTTTTGATGTACTATGGAACAAAAATACTCATTTTAAGCACCCTCTTTTTAACCTCTTTACCCTAATGTATTTCAAATATCCTCATTTCAACTTCTGTCCCTTGTTGGTTTATGCTGGTCTTGAATCGTAATAAAGAATTTGATTTGAGAAGAACTAATTTGCATAAGGGACTGGGATTGGTTGAGAGTGAATAATGGATGGAGAAGGTCCCCGAGAACCCTGAGGTGAAATAAAAAAGGGGTTGCAAAGAAGAGATGATCCAGCTGAGGAGAATTAAAGAAAAGAAAGTAAAATGAAGGGTCTTTGAAACTAACTGCTGTCTAGGAATCACCCAGATTAATAATAATAATAATAATAATAATAATAATAATAATAATAATAATAATAATAATAATAATAATAATAATAATAATATTATTATTATTATTATTATTATTATTATTATTATTATTATTATTATTATTATTATTATTATTATTATTATTATTATATGCCACCCCACTCACGAAATGCGACTCTAGGCATCTTACAACATATCCATACATCATTACACAATAAGATGTTGTTTAAACACTAAAATAGTAAATAACAAATCAATAACACAATGTCCTCTACCACTCAATGTCCACAATAGAGCCCGGGGCTCAACGTCTCCAATGGACCCCGGGGCTCAACGTCCCCGATGGAGCCTGGGGCTCAACGTCCCCGATGGAGCCCAGGACTCAACATCCACAATGGAGTCCAAGGCTCAACCTCCAAGATGGAGCCAGAGGCTCAACATCCTTGTGACCTCAGTGGCTTTTCAAGCCCTCCAACTCCGGCCAGTAACAAGGGCTTGGAGGAGGGCGTCCGAGGAGGGGCTGGCCCCAACACAGCTGTGGTGAGGAGATGGAAGTATTTAGCCTGCCACAGTCCCGGCCGCTCTGTCGGCATTTTGTGCCCTTCAACTCCAGCTGGTAAGGAGGGCTTGGAGGAGGGCATCTGGGGAGGTGCTGAAATGCCTGCTGTGGCAAGGAGATGGAAGTCTTCGGCCCTATAATTGTTTCCCAAGAATAGAAAGAGAGGATTGTTATTTTGCCAATGTGGGTGTAAAGCATGGAACTGTCTTGCCTGGAGAGGGAGGGAGGGAGGGAGGGAGAGAGAGAGAGAGAGAGAGAGAGAGAGTAGCATTTGATCAAGCTGCCTTTCATGTTTGTCCCCTTTAGGAATCTGACTGTTGTTGATTGTAAGTACCTCAGTTATGGTAAATAAACATTTTAAATAATTGGATCCCTTCTGTTTCCTTACATAACTAAAAGGAGTTTGTTTGTATACGTTACCAAGAATAGGCTGGAACACTTGTTAGTAGCTAACCCTAGGGAGAGGGCACGCTATAATTTGTCAAGGCATGCTGGGATTGAGCTATTGAAGATCCCAGGGCTTGTCTAGTGTTAAAAATCCAGGCTAGACTTTGCAGTTAAAAGTGTCCATCATTGCACTTATCATTAAACATCCTCACCTAGCTGAAAATTTATTTGATGCATTTTATGGCTGGAGGAACCACGTGATCGGCCTGCAGCATGAAATGTTTGGTCACCCCTGATCTTGATGGAGGACAGCAGCTTAATCAACACTGTCCTGGGGCTGATTAGGACTTTCTGTGCCAAAGTGGTACAGTGGTACAGGTGTCACACTGCAAAGATCACTGTATTATATTGTTCCCAACACAATCTGCAAGGCTAATCACCATGATAATAGCCAATATTTGGAATTGGATATAGCATTTGAAGAAGAATAAGAATGATTTATTGTCTGAAACAATGTCTGTTTCTAGGTTTGTTTCCAGCAAAAATAACAGAATTTCTAAACCTTTCTTCCAATAGCATAATCTGTTCTATATTTGGTGACTTCTTTGCATATTCTTTCATTTGCTAGCCTAAAGCAAATGCTAGGAAATTTGGTGGCTTCACAAAATTTAAATGAGTCACATTTTCTTTCATTTCTTACTTCTAAACCAAATTATCCAAATAGATTTGCTTTATTTCTTACTTTGATGTTTGAGTCATACACAATTATCAGCACATCCTGTTTTGGTGTGTGATTGATTTCTTCCTGGATGAAAAAGTTTCCCCTCCCCAGCATTTGTAAAAGGAGCACAGACTTCAATGATGGCTATACTGATATCTTCATAATATCTGAATGACATTATTCAATCAGACTTCACATTATAGTCCCTAACTATTCAAGCAGTATCTGTAATCATTATTAAGCTTACATTGAATCTTATAGGTTTTTTATTTTCAGGCTTAATTGCTTTGAAACTGTCTGATCAAACTGTTCTATTTCAGTCTTTATAAGTTTGTTCACTACAAGCATTACAAAACTTAAATGTATAATTTCTTGTTTTACAATTTCAGCCTTGCCTTCATTTATACTCTCACATTTCATATTCCAATTAAATGTCATATGCAGTGCTGTACTTTTTATAAAAAAATTAATCTAGTTGCATCATCTATGGCAACACTATTTATATTTGTCTTCTGCTCTTCCTTAGGTTAAAACATACTCTAATTTGGGAATATAATCTTCCAATACAATTTTGGATTTGCTCATCATTATTTTTTTTAAGAAGCACTCAAAGTGTGTCAAATATGCATCAAAGGGGATGAGTGTCAGAGAGGGACACATTAAAAAAGGAGCTTCTTTATCTATAATATTAGAGCTTCAGTATTTATCTACACTTATATCCCAATATTTCTGATCCTGTGACCTTAATTTGGCCAACTCCTTGGAAATTCAGAGTGAGAACTAAGACAGTCTGAGTACAAGCTGAGTTCAAGAATACTTCCATGTTCTTCCATGTCTTGCACTGTTGCTGCAATGATTTTCGCAGTATATGTATTGACTCAGCTCAATTAGTATGTATAATACTCTGGGAGCTGTTTTATTGGGTGACATTTCAAAAGGTAGAAGTATTGGTGGGTTGTTTCCATCTTTTTAATCAGCCAGTTCTTTTGAATATACTGTGTTTCTAAGTGCTTAGTTTCACAAAAAGGTAAGATTCTAATTTTGCTCAAAGCCTTTTGAAACCAGTGTTTCCTCTGCAAAAACAAAACAAAACAGGAAATGCTGATTTCATTCCTATGTAGTGTTGCCAGGTTTCAATATGTCAGTCACAGAGAACTCCTATGCTTCATTTTCAGTCAGGGAGGCAAATCTTAGTGTGAGCTGCACAGGGAAGGGAAATGTGGTTTTCAAGTGTGAAAAAGATTTACATTATTCGCTGGCTATTTGGTTCAACTCAAATTTATTTGTATGTGTGTGATGCTTATATAACAGCATCACATCAAAAAGCCAGGACACAGAGGAAGAACTGGATATGGGTCCTTTGGCCTATGGTGCCATTCAGAATAAGGCAGTGGGTGGCAGCTTTGCAGTTCATGAATCTTCATACTGAGAAAATCATTGCAGCAACAGTGCAAGGCATGGAAGAACTCCAGCCATTTTATATATGCTTCAGGTTAGCTAGTGTGGGATGCAAGCCATTGAAACATCCAGCCTTATTTTACCACCTAGCAGGAAAAATGTGCCCACCAAATCTGGGATGTCTTATTACTTGATTATTGTTGTTATTTGCTGTAAATCAGAACCAACTTAGTGCTTTCAAGTTAAGTGAGGTATTTAAAGAATGTTTTAGCAGTTTCATGCACCAAGTGAATTTTTATGGTTGAGCAGATTTGAACCATGGCCTCCTGAGTCTGTCACTCTATTCATTACATCAACTGGATACAACTTTGGTTTGATGTGTTGAACCTCAGACCATTTATTTATTCAGATTCCCTACATGTCATTTAAAAAAATCAGAATATCACAATGATGCATCTTGTGGATGTCAGAACTCTGTTGCGCCCAGGACTTGCCAAGGGTAGCGCACGGCTCTCCCCTGAGACCCTGAATCCCAATTTGCTTTGATAAGCCTGGCCGATTGAAGGGTTCTCCTTAAAGGAGGGATGGGCAATCATTTCTCCCCCAAGCGGCTTGGGAGGAACTAAATGGGTTCTCGGGTTGCCTATGTGGCAATTTAATGTCCAGGATGGCCACTCCTTGAAGGACATGTTTTCCTGTGAGAACAGGCCCATTGTTTACCTTCTAGACAGGGGTAGGCAAGGTGGCCATGAATTGCTAAGTTGGGTGTGTGGTAGCAGAGGCATACCTTTGCTTCTCATCTCGGAATGGCTCCATGCAGCATTGCAAAGTTTGCAGCTGGAATTCCTTTCACTGGCTCTCCTTCCCACGTTGCTGAAACATTTGTTCAGTGTGTGCATGTAAGCAATTCTAACCCCTTAGACACACCAGGTGGAATCTGGGTGTTCTGAAAAACTTAGCTAACAAAATATCTTCTTTTGTAAGTTTATTGCAAAATAGTTGCACAACTCCAGAATATAGAAAAATAGAGTTAATACATTCTAGCTCTCTGGTTTAGCTAGAGCACATCTTGGAAAAATAGAATATTTCAAAGCATAGAATAACAAGTTCTTAATTAGTGGCCTCAGCCACCCATAAGCAAAGTAGCTAACGAGTTCAATCAAACAGACTAACAGAATCATAAGCTGTTCATGATTTGAATCCTTCTCCTGATCTTTGATCTTAGGGAGATCAGATCTCCTCTAGATGGTTTGTTCACATTAGTGTCCCTTCTTAAAGGGCTTTCCTGAGAATCATTGAAGTTAAGTGTGTGTTGTCTGTGTGTCAATGCTGGTGATTGACATATCACAGTGCACCCCAGAATATGGCCCAGGCCTTTACACCTGGCTCCATATTTTGGTTTATAAATTCCCCTTGTCCTTGGATTTTACTTCTATAATCCAAACATGGATGCAACAGTTTGCATTCCAGTTTAATGCAGACTCATTCTGAGTACAGTGTTTCTCTGCTCGCTGGTGGGACAGCTTTTCCAGCAGAGAAATGCAGTGTCTGCTGAAATGAGGCAGACTTCAATATGAATTTTAGATGACTGCTAGAAATGAACCCAATTTTTAACACAAAACTATGCAAAGCATGGCAATGTGATTACATATGAAGCATCATATTAAAACACTTTAAATTTAAGGCATCTCTAATTATGGAATTCTCGACAGTGGAGACTGAAAATTCCTTATTAAAATATCTCATTCTACACAGGGAATCAGGAATTTCACAAGTATTCTTCACAAGCCTACCATATTTTTTGGATGATAAGACACAGTTTTTCTCCCCCAAAAGTGGGGAGAAAATGAGGGTGCATCTTATAGTCCAAATGCTGGTCTTCGGCCAGCTGTGGCTGTTGTAAAGGGATATTTTACAAGAGCCACAGCTGGCCGAATACTACTACTGCCGCCTCTCAACTGTTCGGGGCAGGGGGGCAAAACATATGAAAAACAAGTGGCCACTAGAGGGCAAAAATTGCAATTTCCCATTTAAATGCATTGGAAATAAATTTATTGTATTCAAAAGTTTTCTGTTTGTATGTTCCCAATGCATTTAAGTGAGAAACCAAATCTGTGCTTAAAAAGAAAGGGTTTCACTTACCTTGATGCCTTTGTCTCTACTCCACATGGACAAAATGGAGGGGGAAAACATGCTTCCTTGTTGAAAGGAGAACAAGAGGCTAGGCTAGAGTATCGCTTCCTTCCTCAGTGCAATTGCCCTGGCCTGCCCATTTTGCCTGCAGCACCACCACTGGTTGCTGGTGCAAAATACAGTATTATTATTATTATTTTTTCCTGCTCTGAAAACTGGGTGCGTCTTATGGTCAGGTGCGTCTTATGGTCCAAAAAATATGGTATTTTACACTCAAAAGATTGTACAAACCAGGAATAAATCAGGTAAAAATGTAAGGGAACAGCCCAAATCTCATGTCCAGTCAAGCAACTTGTGCAGGTATACTACACTAATATTACGAAACACAGCAATCAGGGCAACCAGATAAAGTTGCCACTGTCCCAAGGCAATTATAGACCTTCCTAGCATTTCCTAAAAGCCTTTGATAGAAGGTTTTGAATCTAAGCTAGGAGGGCCCCACCCAAAGTTCAGCTATAGTTCATAGTTCATCATAAGACATCACTGGTAAAGGAAGATATATAAGGAGGTATTTCCTGTTGAGTTCTTTCACAGGCACTTTATCAAGTTGTTTCCTAGTCTCACTTTTGCTTTTATCTTCAAATATTTTTGGACTAAAAAGTTGCCTGTCAAATAGATGGGCAGGCAGACTGAGTTACAGAATTATCCATTTTTAAATCTGGATATTTTTTTTAAAAAAAATAAGAATGCAATAATCTTGAATTGCATATATTTTTCATCTTTTGGTTTTATGTGATCCCAACCTGCAATCACAAATGTGCATGCTAAAGATTCAGGCAATATATGAGCTGGTTCAAGTACTGAGTTAGGTGGCTCGAGGCAAGGCCTGACTTTCAGATTTCCAATGGTAAAATCTAAACCTGTTGTCCTGTTTTGCTGTGGAACACTATGTCACTGCGTTCTTTGTTTGTTAGTTAGCTCTCAGCCAACTGTATTATCATAATGAGCTGCACCTGTGATTTATGCCCTTCTGCGCATGTCTCAGAGAAAACAGATTTAATCTTGCTCTTGCCTTCTTTAACAAGCTAAGCCAAGCCATGTGCCACAAGCCACAAGCAGATATCCTTCGTTCCTGTTATCTTAGGTGCTGTAAGTAGTTAGTTAGTTTTGTTGTTCTTCTATGTATAATAAAGTGTTCTTAGATAATACTTCAGGTTTTATTTTACTTACATGCATGCATAGGAGAGATCCAAGATCCATCAACCTCTATGAGTATGTACTGGCAATTAACTATTCTCCTTCAAGTCATGGAGGAGGGGGCAAGATTTCAAGTCTATAGTTTATTGTCCTGACACACTACAATACAACAAACATATTGCATAGTAAAGATGAAACGTTACATATGTTTTAAAAAAGAAAAGTTTGCAAAACTAGAGATATTCAAATTAGAAAATGTAGAACATATTTCATAACTTTCAGGCAATATTTTCTACACTGGAATGTACTATATTTGTATATACAGTAAAACCCTGCATACGACTGCCCTGGGTTATGTTTGCTGCAGGTTATGACCACACATTTAATTTAAAAAATACCCCATGTTACAACCGATTTTCAGTTTACAACTGAAAATTGTGCTACATTATTTTAAACTCTAAGATGGTAGCGTCCTTCCTACCTTTTCCATGCCATTTGGGGACCTTATCCGATGACAACGGCACCTCTGCAGCAGTAAACACTGCATTGTGACTTCGGATGTAGTGGGTGGTGGCCATTTTAAATTCTAAAATGGTTGTGGTGGTAATTTTGGAATTCAAAATGGCCATCACAACCATTTCAGAATTTAAAATGGCCACCACCACCCTCCACCTTAAGTCACAATGCAGTGCTTGCTGCTGCGGAGGTGCCATTGTCGTCATTGATAAAGGTCCCCAAATGGCATGAAAAAGGTAGGGAGATAGCTCTGTTGCTTTTGTGGGGGTGTGGGATGATCGTGTCTGGCTTTCTTTTGGGTGTGTGTGTGTGTTTTTTTGTATTATTATTTTTGATTATTATTATTTTTGGTTCATTAGGGACTTTTTTATTTTCAATGATTCATCTCCTTAAGAATGCAAAATGTGCTTCAGGTAATGGGAAAACATGCTTCAGGCATGGGAAAACGTGCTTCAGGTAATGATTTTTTCATGTTACAACTGAGGCTGTTGGAATGGACCTTCATCATAACCCGAGGTTTCACTGTACTGTTTAAGAGAAAAGTGACTCTGAAGACTAAATAACTGAAAATCTGTTACTTTTGTTTTAGTTACATTGTGTATTTTATTTTAAAATTGTGCACATTTTTGTAGATTTCATTTTTAAATGTGCACACAATTTATACTTTGTTTCCTTGCAAGCCTTCCAAATGTGTGAATTCTTACAGCAAGGCAATTTCTTGTCAAGTCTTGGGAGAAGACAAAAAGATTATGGAATCCAGCAAAAATATTTTCCACCCCATCTAGTTCTAAAAATGCCCCATTATAGTGCATGATAATCTGAAATTTCACTTAAGAAAGTGCATTCTAGTATTGCATTGAATACTTGTGTGTTTAGACTTGCAGATCAATGTGACTCACTTGAGTAGGAAATAGAAATATTTACTAATAAAATTCCAAAATGTAGAAGTTTTTCCATTAATGTTCATTGTTTCTCCTCCTATACTTAATAGTGTTTTTGCATATGTGAATTGTGGACATTTCCTTACACACATTTCACATACTGTAAGTGTACCTTTTTGAAATGTGTATCCATCCATCCATTAATGTGAGGATTCCAGATGAAAACTGTCTCTGATCAAGGGACAGGGATATACAAGTTGTAGCTTGGATTACAAGTTAATACATCTCCATTCCGATATCTGACATATATTCTTATTTTGGCTCTTTCCTAACAGCCAGATTTCCAACCTCAGAAGCTGTGGGGGAGGCTACTTGAGCTTGTAGCAACAAATGGAACAGGACTAGAACTGGTGGACCCACAATTATCTGTGCCTCTACCACTCATCCAAAAGGGGACCATTAGAGGGGGCCCAGTGCTCATCTTAAATACACACACACACACACACACACACACACACACACACACACATGCTCGCACGCACGCACGCATGCACGCATGCACACACACACTGTTTAAAAACCCTATAAATTCAGTCCTTCAAGAATGAACATTGCCACTCCATCATCTAGCTTACAGATTCCTATATAGAGGCCTCCTCTGGGCTTCTTTACTATAGGACTGCTATCTTACAACACATTTCTTTGTGTGTCTTCAGGGCAAACAAATGCAAGCGCGGTGCCAAAATGGCCGCCGCGCTCTTTGCGGGCCCCCCCCCAGGACGAAGGATCCGGGTAGTTTAGGGCGTGGCCAGCTCCTTTATAAAAGGGGTGGCCACGAGGCAGCCGAGCTGCCATTTTAGCTAAGCGACGGAGCGGAGAAGTTTTTTCCCTGTGTCTCCGTCGCTCCTTACCTTCTTTTGGAAGCCTTTTGGCGGCGAACCTTCTTTTTTCGGCTTCCCTTTGCTCTGATTGCGATGCCTTCGAAGAAGAAGGTGGCTTCGAGTGCGGCTCGCGCTGTCAGGAGGCGCAACCCAGGTCGGAGGACCGCGGTGGCGCCTCTGGTACCCGCCGGGACCGGCGGGATGGGGTCTATCACCCCTTGGCCGGAAGCGGGGGACCGGAGTGCGGGCCCGGTAGGGGCTCCGGCCAACGGCCCGCAAGCGGTGGACACCGCTCCTGGCTCTGCCCATCCTGTTGGGCCTGCTGCAGTTGGGTCGCAGCTTCCCTCGGGGCCTTCTAGCCTTGGGGGGTGGTGTGGCCCCCTGCCTTGGCAGGTGCCTGCACCGACCCTGCCGGGCTTCGGTGTTGGGCAATGGCCCTATTCGGGTCCCGGGGTACAGGGACCTGTACCCACGCCTGTAACGGGCGGGCCGGCCGGCCCTTGGCCCCAGGTCAGCGTGGAGGCCTTACTGGCCCGCGTTGCGGCCCTGGAGGCGTCCTTGGCTCGGGCCAGTCATGCTGGGGCTCCCTTTGGGGCTCGTTTTGAGGCGCCGTCGGCTGGGCAACAGCAGGCGACGGGACGGGTTGAGCTGCTGCAGGCGCGTGGCGCGACTTCGGCCACTGCCTCGCAGCTCCCCAGCCAGCAGACAAGTGCGGGTCAGGCCCCGGTGATGAGCTCTACGTTGGTCGTGAGCTCCGACGCCCCCAGTGGGCCGGAACCCCCGGTGGGGGCGGCCCGCGCGGGTGCAGCATGTGAGTATGCGATACAAGCCAGTACACCCACACACATTGCCGCTATGGGGGGGGCTTTCCAATGGCCTTGGCCTCGCGCGGTTGGTGCGGTGGCCCAGCCGCCGGCGCCCCACCCGGCGACGATATCTGCCACCCAGGGCCCCGGGGTCGGGGGTGTTTCTTACACTGCGGGGAATGTTTTGGGGGTGGCTGGGCTAGCACAGGCCCCTTTTCAGATGCCTGCGGTGTCTTCGGTGCCGGTTTCAGCCTTGCCAACGGCGGGGTATTCCTTGCCACTGGGTGACCACTTAGCACAGGCCACCAGAGAAAAGATATGGCGGGGGGAGTATGTAGATATCTTCTCACTCCTAAACAGAGAGCCCACCAAGGAGGAAAGGGAGGGGCAGGATGAGAAAGATAAGGAGCAGGCACGTCGTCGCAAGCCGCCGCGTACCTGGGCCAACTGGCTGCCGGCTTATTTAATCTACATGGCAGTGTACCTGAGGGCGCGGCCGGATTTGGCATTCCGATGGTCCAATATTTGGACAACATCTATAGGGCGATGGTCGATTTTCCGGGCCCCTCGTGGTTGGCTTATGACGAGGAATTCCGCATGCGGATTCCCCTGCACCCCGAGATGAGGTGGGACGAGCCGTGCCAGAGGCTTTGGCTTCTGTACATGACGCCCACGTGCCCCGCGCCAGGGGAAAGATACCATTGTGGACATGCGGTCCAGTGAGCGGCCCCAGCACAGGTTCCCCGCCAGGTGGCGGGGCAGGGGGTTCCAGCCCGCCTGCTGTGCTGGACTTTCTCGTCCAATGGTTCCTGCAATAGGAAGAATTGCAAGTACAGGCATGAGTGTCCCACCTGTTCGGGCCCCCACACAGCCTCTGCCTGTCCCAGGCCTGGAGGGACACGGGGCAGAGGGAGGGGCGGACAGTGGGCTGGCAAGACTGCCACAGATGGAGCTGGTTCACCGAAAGGCCCCCTCCCCAATTAAGGTGGACATGTTGGAGCGTTGGCTCACATTGTACCCGAAGGGGGAGGATGCGGAGTATCTCCTTCAGGGTTTTAAGCAAGGGTTCCGTATCCCTTTCATGGGTGATAGGTCCCCTCAGGATGCCCCCAACCTTTTATCCCTTAGGGGGAGGGAGGAGGTGGCTGCTGCCAGCATTAGGAAGGAGGTAGATGCGGGCAGGGTCGCTGGCCCTTTCCCTGCACCCCCGTTTCCCAATCTTAAGGTATCGCCCCTAGGCTTGGTTCCCAAAAAGTCTCTAGGCGAGTTTCGCCTTATTCATCATTTGTCTTACCCCTGCCGGCCGATCGGTCAATGATGCTATCCCTGATGACCTTTGTTCGGTCAGGTATACATCTTTTGACCACGCGCTGCACATGGTGCGCTCGTGTGGCCCGGGTGCTCTGCTGGCTAAGTGCGACATTAAGTCGGCTTTTCGCCTCTTGCCAGTGCATCCGGGCGACTTTGAGTTGCTGGGTTTCAAATTTCGGGGCGAATATTATTTTGATAAGGCCATGCCTTTTGGCTGTTCCATATCATGCTCGGCCTTCGAGCGTTTCAGTACCTTCTTGGAGTGGGCTTTCGTCCGCAGGTCAGGGTCCAGGTCTGTAGCCCATTACCTGGATGACTTTTTATTCGGGGGTGAACGGGGCTGGGACACGTGCACACGTCTCCTCAACACATTTCAGATGCTAATGGAGGAACTCGGTGTCCCTTTAGCGCCCGAAAAGACCGAGGGCCCATCTAACAAGCTAGTATTCCTGGGGGTGGAGATTGACACAGTAGCGCAGGCTTCTAGGTTACCGGGGGATAAGGTGTCCAGGATAGTAGCCCTTATCTCGGATTTGCTGGCCAAGCGCAAGGCATCACTGAGGGAACTGCAAGTGCTACATGGTCATCTCAATTTTGCTTGCAGGGTGGTCGCACCGGGCAGGGCTTTTGCTCGGCGCTTATGCGACGCCATGGCAGGGTTATCCAGGCCTCACCATAGAGTCAGGCTTACCCGGGGCATCAGGGCAGACATGTTTGTCTGGTTACAGTTCCTGAGGGAGTTCAATGGGGTCTCATTTTGGAGGTCTGACCTCCTGGCTTCCCCAAATTTTCAAATCCAGTCTGATGCCTCAGGATCCCTGGGTTATGGGATGTACTTCAATGGGAAGTGGGCCTATGGTGGGTGGCCACCGGCCTGGGCAGGCACGGGTCGCCTGCGCGATCTCACATTCCCTATCCTGGGGGCTTTGATGCTATGGGGCGAGGAATGGGCCAACTCGGTCGTGCATTTCTGGTGTGACAACGCTGCTGTTGTCCACATTGTCAATGCACAGACTTCCAAATCACCCAGGGTTATGGACCTAGTGCGCCAGTTTGTGCTGCGCTGCCTGCGCCTCAACGTCTTGTTCAGGGCTAGGCATGTCCCAGGGGTTAATAATGATATTGCTGACGAAAACCAGTCGTATCCGATTCTAGGGTTCAGTGCTCATCTGTTTCAAAGCTGAAGTGCCAGCACTGTCTGCTTCTGTAAACATTTCTGTGGTCATGTGGCAGGCATGACTAAACACAGGAGCGCACAGAGCACTGTTACCTTCCCACCAAAGTGGTCCCTATTTATCTACTTGCAATTTCTTGCTTTTGAACTGCTAAGTTTGTTCTAATAAATAGAATGTGTAGAGGAGATGACTCATCAAATCCTCATTGCAGGCGCACCCCCCAAAGAAAGACTCAGACACCGGTATATGGATAAAGGCATTGGGCCACTCCGTTGAAGTCCCGCAGGAATGTGAGCCAAACCAAAAGGTCAGCCCGCATGCCCCTGGTCAGTCGGACCCTATGATGGCGCCTTGACAGGCCAGACATGGCGTCACATAGACACCGAGCAAATGCTCTGCCAGGCGTAACCACCCTGCAGGCAAAGTTAAGATGGCCATGTAGAACCTGAAGTTCACGAAGTGACACTTTACGTTTGGCCAGCAAGGCCAAAACCATCGCGGAGATCCGGGTGACGTTATCGATGGGTAACCGGGATGCCTGTGCGACCGTGTCAATTTCAATACCCAGAAATGTGAGCTTAGTTGATGGGCCCTCGGTCTTTTCGGGCGCTAAAGGGACACCCAGTTCCTGCATTAGCGTCTGAAATGTGGTGAGGAGACATGTGCATGTGTCCAAGCCCCGTTCACCCTGAACAAAAAGTCATCGAGGTAATGGGCTACAGACCGAGACCCGGACCTGCGAACAAAGGCCCACTGAAGGAAAGTGCTAAAACGTTCAAATGCTGAAAAGGATATAGAGCAGCCAAAAGGCATGGCCTTATCTACGTAAAACTTCCCTTGGAATCTAAAACCCAACAGCTCAAAGTCCCCCGGGTGCACTGGCAACAATTGGAATGCCGATTTAATGTCACATTTTGCCAGGAGGGCACCAGGACCACAAGAGCGCACCATTCGCAGGGCTTTGTCAAAACAAAGGTCATCAGGAATAGCATCATTGACAGAATAACCCGCCGGGTACGATAAATGGTGGATTAAACGTAATTCCCCTGGGGCCTTTTTGGGTACCAACCCCAGAGGGGAGACCTTCAAGTTGGGAAAGGGTGGTACAGAAAAGGGGCCTGCTACCCTCTTGGCCTCGACGTCTTTGGCAATACTCAGGGCAGCCACCTCCTCCCTACCCTTCAGGGACAGTAAATTGGGTGCATCTTGGGGTCCCCGCACTCCTTTGAATGGGATACGGAAGCCCCACTGAAAACCCTCCAGGAGGTACCTCGCATCCTCTCTCCTTGGATAAGTTGAGAGCCATCGCTCCAACATATACACATTAACTTGGGAGGGGGCCTTTTGTCTGGCTAGCTCCCTCAGCAGAAGCTCTGCCCGCTCCCTGTCCACCTCTACCTCTGCCCCGTGACCCACCGGCCCGCGGGCACGTGGCGGTGGCATGGGGGCCAGCGCAAGAGGGACACTCGTGTTTGTATCGGCACTGCCGCTTATTGCACACACCATTAGCCGAGAAGCTCCAACATAGCAAGCGGGCTGGAACCCCCTGCCCCGCTGGCTGGCGGGGAGCCTGTGTTGGAGCAGCTCGCTGCACGGCATGGCCACAATGGTACCAATCCCCTGGCGCCGGACGCGTGAGGGTCATGTACAAAAGCCACAATTTCTGACAGGGCTCATCCCATCTCATCTCCGGGTGCAAGGGCACCCTCATTCTAAATTCCTCATCATAAGCCAACCACGATGGGCCAGGAAAATCCACCATCACCCTGTAAATATTGTCCAAATATTGGACCATAGGAATGGCCAGGTCAGGCCGGGCCCTAAGGTGCACCGCCATATAAATAAGATATGCGGGCAACCAGTTGGCCCAGGTGCGTGGTGGCTTACGACGGTGGGACTGTTCTTTGTCTCTGTCGTCCTGTCCCTCTCTCTCCTCCTTAGTGGGCTCATGGTTCAATAGGGAAAATATATCCACGTACTCCCCCCGCCAAATCTTTTCCCTCGTGACCTGGGACAAATGATCACCAAGGGGCAATGAATAACCAGCCATCGGCAAGGCCGTCACCGGCACATTAGGTACACGAGGCATACGCAGCGGAACCTGGACAGCCCCTGCGATGCCCGGCACTGCCCCGGGGGCGGAAACCCCCACCCCCAATGTTGTGCCAGTATGAAACCAAGGGGCACTGGGATAGGCTGGCAACTGATGCCCACTAGCCTCGACTTGACGAGGCCATGGCCACTGAACCCCACCACTGGAAGTGGACTGTGATGTGGGTGCATTAACTTGAACCTGATACTCACTAGGTGCACCCCCGTGAGCCGCCCCCACTGGGGGTTCCGGCCCACGGCGGGCGTCGGAGCTCGTGATCGGAATCGAGCTCTGGGGCCACACCTGACCACTCCCCGGCTGTAGCTCTGGACGAACAGGGAGCTGCAAGACACCAGCAGGCGCAGGCCGGAGCGTCTCAAGCTGCTCAACCCGGCTGGCTGCCTGTTGCAGTGTGGCAGCCGTCGAGGTAGCCGGTGGACACGAAGGGCCCCCAGTAGAGAGAGAAGGGCCCCCTCCCATGGGGTTGTGTGCAATCCCAAGGATGCCTCCAGCACAGCTAAGCGCGTTAGCAACACATCCACTGCCACAGATCCCCCAGTATAAAGTGGGCCGGGTGGGCCGAACGGCCCACTAGGCGTTTGACCAGGAACCCGAAAGTGAGAGCCTGGACCCGAATAGGGCCATGCCCAAAACTCCGGCCCATGAGGGGCCGGAGGGGGAACGTGCTGTGCACCCGCACCAGGCCCTCCCCCGCTGTCCTGACCCATGGCCGGCAACTTTGGGCCAAGGGCCGAAGCCCCTGAAGGGCCGGCCAGAGGCCGGCCAGCCGAGGGCCAAGCACGAGGCTGCATCGCCCCACCGGTATCGGTGGGGAAAGCTGGGGTAGTGCCCTGCCACGGGGGCGCAGCCCTGGTCCTCTGACCTGAGGGCTGCCCCCCGCCCTGCGCAGGGCCGGCAAAAGTCCTCCCCTTTGGCCGCGGTTTCGTCGCCGGGGCCTTCCGTTTGGGAGGCATATCTGTTAGAAAGAGCAGGATCCCTTTCCAGGGATCAACCTAACGCCAGAAAACACAGAGCAGCCAGCAAGCCAAAGGCTCTGTGCGAATCCTTCCTTCCCAGCCGGGAAAGAGCAAGGGCTAAAGAGCCGAAGAGTCGAAGGAACAGCGACGGAGAAAACTTCTCCTCTCCGTCGCTATTTTAAAATGGCAGCTCGGCTGCCTCGTGGCCACCCCTTTTATAGAGGGGTGGCCACGCCCCCTAACTCACCTGGATGTCTGAGTCCGGGTGGGGGGGGGCCTGCAAAGAGCGCGGCGGCCATTTTGGCGCCGCGCTTTCATTTGTTCAATAACACTACTCTAGTGCAATTTGCTATGCTAAACAACAAGATTTTACTCACTGACTCCTCTGCATACATACAAATGATCTGTACCAGAGCATGTCTGACCAGAGTAGCCTATGCTACGCTGAATAAACAAGAAAACTGAAAAAAATAGGGTGAAAAAGGTTGAGGTTTTGAGCTTCAGCTTCTTTGCCCGTAGTGCCAGTCATTCATATGCATCTACAAATAGAACAAGCAACATACTTTTAGAAGATCCCTGTTCACAAATTTATGGTTATTTGGTGATACACACATTTCTATCTGAAATTGTGTCTAATTCTAAAAATAAATAAATAGACATGTCTGAAACATGGTTTCATTTTATACATTGTGTTCACCCACACAGAGCCATAAATATAGAATAGCAAGTCTGCATTGCTGTTGTGTTGTGCATCAGATTCACAACTAGCTTAATTGTGTAATTGGAGCACAATTAGAATCACACCTTGTCCATTGACAGCACTCACAAAGCTCTTCTCCAATGGGATTTTTTTTCCAGCCAATTGGATTTTTGTTGCATTCTCCTTAGGAAATCAGCATTAGCCTCTCATTCCTCCAATAAAACATGTTTGAATAGTTTGGCAGTGAAAATAAATTATTTCCCTTCTCTGACCACCTGCACCTCACTGCATTCAGTCAGAGGTCAGCCACAGTCTGTCCTTTAATTAGATACAAAATGTTCAAAGCAATTGGTTGGGTTGCAGTGCTCCCTGAAGTTACTGAATGTAAAACAATTACTTCTCTTTGTCTTTGCCAGCATGCCACTCTAGCTTTCTTAGGTCCCCGGGTAGCTAGTTGTGAAACTGTGCATGAACTAGCTAAGTCACTTCCATGGATTGTGTTTCTAATGCCTGGCTGAATAATAACACCTCAGATTCTAACATAAACAGATGGATAATAAGCTTGCTAAACTTTCCTCCAGCACTAACACTGGACAAACTCTCTTCAGTGGTAGGACACAGAGGTGTAAATTTGATGTCAATATAAAGTAGTTGCACAATTTTAGCATTGTTCTCTACCCTAGATGATTTCAAGAGTCTCCAAAATCCATTAGCAGTATTGAGTGTGATGTGAAAGAAGAAATAAAAAGCAACCACAATTTTCCAATTCATACAAATGAGAAATACTCATTAGATTATATTAGACTACTTACTCTGTCTCAGCTAACATCTTTTAACATGTTGTTGTGAAGGTGTCATGGAAAAACCCCATTCTGACTGTGCTTTTCTCTGATCCCTGTAGCCACTTGATTGCCTAGTGCTTCAAGATGGAGAATTTCATATGTAGGAGTCCCTGTATATGACATTCCAATGAGAAACAGAAGAATGTAAATTAATTTCAATTGGCTAGACATCCCCACATGGGAAGTCTGATATCAGGATAATAAAACCACTGTGCAAGGAACTGCTCGCTCGCTTTTATTGTGGACTAGCCATCGGAGGGCCTCACACAATGTAATTGTGAGTCAGAGTGGGCCAGAGGGTTTAGATAACCAGTTAAGCTTTCTTTATTTTTACGTACTTTGAATGACTACATCTGCAAGTTTGCTTCCTCATGCTATACTCATTTTCTTAACTTACTTAATAAACCTTATTAACTATAGACCCTTTGTGTCTATTGAATTGGGACTGGGGGTTGACTGGACCATGCTGAGAGTCCACATCTATGCTACCTAATTCTGATTCCCTGTACCCTCATTAGCCTGGGCCAAGCGGAGCCAAGGGGAACTTATAAGTGGGGTTGCCCCACGGAGGAGGAGGCAGACACTGCTGGTAAGAAGGCAAATAGTGAGGTGTGACAGGAAGGTATGATTAGCCACCCCAACCCAAAAGAGGGTAAAAATCATGACAGAAGGTAAAAAAAAGAGGAAGACAAGTCAAATTAAATAGATTATTCTATTCAGAACATTCAGAACACCAGATAGAATAAAAACATTGTGACACTTTAAGGACTAACTGCTGTATTTTAATGTTATTTTTAGTGGATTACCGGAAAGGCTTTGGATCAGATGGAAATTTATGGAAATAGAAGAATCATTTTTTGATGATTAACAATATTTCTGACTACAAGTTTCTTCTGTGAATTAACATACTTTGGTTACAATTTATACCTATGAACTATTGCTTTCACAATCAGCACTCTTTATGTTTTGTATATTGCTCGCTATGGAGCTTATAGTTAGTGATTTTTGAGACTTTTGTGAGTTTATGAAATGGAAGGATCCTTGAAGATTGAAAAATATACTTATTGAATAAACAATACTTTTTGTGCTTCACTATAGAGTTTATTTCATTTTTGGATTTTGGCTATTTGCTACAAATGGTTTCTACTACATCAATTTATAAACAACAGGTACAGTGGTACAGAATGGTTGGTTAGCAGAACAGATAGGTATACAAATCAATGAGGTTTCTTACAACTGGTACTAGCAGAAGATCTCTGATTATTATTCAGATTAGCTGTGAACTAACTGTTCCTTGTATTTCCATTCCTGATGTCTGATTCATGCCCATTAACTCTTTTGCCAGACTGTCCTGTTTTCATCCTATGCGGAGTACAGAAGGGCATTTTTGGCAAAAGATGGCATAAATATGTTGTATGTTTTATGTTGTTATATTATTCCACCTTCATAGTACCTACTTCAGTAGAGTTCTCATCCACAGTCTCAAAACAAGGGAAGAGCTTGGTGCTTGGCCTGGCCCACTCACACTATTGCCAAAGGATGCTAGGCCTGAACAGTGCATTCATTAGCAAATGTGTTTGTCTTGCATTCATCTACTAACCATTTTTAATTCAATAGGGTGAAACTTCACAGCTAGTCTGAAGAACAATCAGAGATCTTCTGCTACTACCAGTTGTAAAAGACCTCATTGATTTGTATACTTATCTGTTATGCTAACCAACTATTTTGTACCTCTGTACCTGATGTGTCCCCCTCAAGGACTGTTACCTTGCTTTGGTGAGGTGGCTTGTGTGGTTCATTGATGCTATGGGCTATGCCATGTAGGGCCACCCAAGACAGACAGGCCATAGCAGAGAACTCAGACTGACCACAATCCACTAGGAAGGATCTGGCAACCCACTCCAGTGTCCTTGCCAAGAAAACCCCATGGACAGTACTAAAATGCTAAACAATATGTTGCTGGAAGATGAGTAACTCAGGTTAGAAGGTGTCCAATATGCTACTGGGTAAGAACAGAGGACAAGTACAAGTAGCCCCAGAAAGAGTGAAATGACTGGGCCAAAGCCAAAAGGATGCATAACTGTGGATGGATCTGACAATGAAAGGAAAGTCTGATGGTGAAAAAAACAATATTGCATAGGAACTTGGTGTCATGAAAAACCTAGCTTTGGGCTACACTTTTTCATGAACTTTTGTTCACTAAATGCAAGCGCGGCGCCAAAATGGCCGCCGCGCCCTTTGCGGGCCCCCCCCCACAGGACAGAGAATCCGGGTAGTTAGGGGCGTGGCCAGCTCCCTTATAAAAGGGGTGGCCACGAGGCAGCCGAGCTGCCATTTTACCTCAGCGACGGAGCGGAGAAGTTTTTTCCCCTGTGTCTCCGTCGCTCGTTAGCTTACCGGGAAGCCTTTTGGTAGCGATTCTGCCTTGCCGGCTTCCCTTTTCTGCTTCGGAGGAGATGCCTTCGAAGAAGAAGGCAGCTTCGAGTTCAGCTCGCGCTGTTAGGAGGCGCAACCCAGGTCGGAGGACCGCGGTGCCGCCTCCTCAGCAGCCACCTTTGCCGGCCCCGGCCGGGGCCAGCGGAATGGGGTCTATTGCCCCTTGGCCCGGAGTGGGCGATCAGAGTACGGGCGCGGAAGGGGTTCCGGCCCGCGGCCCACGAGCGGTGGACACCGCTCCTGCTCCTGCCCACTCTGTCGGGCCTACTCCTCTTGGGCCGCAGCCTCTCCCTGGGCCCTCTAGCCTTGGGGGGTGGTGCGGCCCCCTGCCTTGGCAAGTTTCTCCACCAACCCTGCCGGGCTTTGGTGCTGGCCAATGGCCATATGTGGGTCCCGGGGTACAGGGACCTGTACCCATGCCTGGACCAGGCGGGCCGGCCAGCCCTTTGCCCATGGTCAACGTGGACACCTTGCTGGCCCGCATTGCGGCCCTGGAGGCCTCATTGGCTCGGGCCAGTCAGGCGGGCGCCCCCTTCGGGGTTCCTCTTGAGGCGCTGTCGGCAGGAGGACAACAGCCGGCGGGGAGGGTCGAGCTGCTGCAGGCGCGTGGCCCGGTTTCGGCCACTGCCTCGCAGCTCCCCAGCCAGCAATCAAGTGCGGGTCAAGCCCCGGTGATGAGCTCTACGTCGGTCGTGAGCTCCGACGCCCCCAGTGGGCCGGAACCCCCGGTGGGGGCGGCCTGCGGGGGTGCAGCATGTGAGTATACGGTGCAAGCGAGTACATCCACACACATTCCCAATCAAGGGGGGGGCCTTTCAATGGCCTTGGCCTCGCGCGGGTGGTGCGGGGGCCACGCTGTCGGCGACCCACCCGGCGACGACGACTGCCACCTTGGGCACTGGGGTGGGCATTGGTACTTCCACTGCAGGGAATGTTCTGGGGGTGGCTGGGTTAGCTCAGGCCCCTTTTACCAGGCCGGCTGTCCCCTTTTCGGCTTTGCCGACGGCAGGGTATTCCTTGCCATTGGGTGATCACCTGGCACAGGCTACTAGGGAAAAGATATGGCGAGGGGAGTACGTAGATATCTTCTCACTCCTCAACAGAGAGCCCACCAAGGAGGAAAGGGAGGGTCAGGATGAGAAGGACAAGGAGCAGGCACGCCGCCGTAAGCCGCCGCGTACCTGGGCCAACTGGCTCCCCGCTTATTTAATATACATGGCGGTATATTTGAGGGCGCGGCCGGATTTAGCTATTCCCATGGTCCAATATTTGGACAACATATATAGGGCGATGGTCGATTTCCCGGGCCCCTCATGGCTAGCATATGATGAGGAATTCCGTATGAGGATTCCCCTCCACCCCGAGATGAGATGGGAGGAGCCGTGCCAGAGGCTGTGGCTTTTGTATATGACACCCACACGCCCTGCCCCGGGGGATAGATACCATTGCGGACATGCGGTCCAGCGAGCGGCTCCGGCGCAGGCTACCCGCCAGGCGGCGGGGCAGGGGGTTCCAGCCCGCCTGCTGTGCTGGACTTTCTCGTCAAATGGTTCCTGCAATCGAAAGAACTGCAGGTATAAGCATGAGTGTCCCACATGTTCTGGCCCCCACGCAGCCTCTGCTTGTCCCAGGCCTGGGGGGGCGCGAGGCAGAGGGAGGGGTGGACAGTGGGCTGGCAAGGCTGCCACGGATGGACCTAGTTCTCCAAAAGGTCCCCTCCCCAATTAAGGTGGACATGCTGGAGCGCTGGCTCGCATCGTACCCGAAGGGGGAGGACGGGGAGTATCTCCTTCAAGGTTTTAAGCAGGGATTTCGTATCCCTTTTATGGGTGATAGGTCCCCTCAGGATGCTCCCAACCTTTTATCCCTCAGAGGAAGGGAGGAGGTGGCTGCGGCCAGCATTAAAAAGGAGTTAGACGCGGGCAGGGTCGCTGGACCTTTCCCCGCACCCCCGTTTCCCAATCTTAAGGTCTCGCCACTGGGTTTGGTCCCCAAAAAGTCCCTAGGTGAGTTTCGCCTTATTCATCATTTGTCCTACCCAGCCGGCCGATCGGTCAATGATGCTATCCCTGATGACCTTTGTTCAGTCAGGTATACATCGTTTGACCATGCGCTGCGCATGGTGCGCTCGTGTGGCCCGGGTGCCCTGCTGGCCAAGTGTGACATTAAGTCGGCTTTTCGCCTCTTGCCAGTGCACCCGGGCGACTTTGAATTGCTGGGTTTTAAATTTAAGGGGGAATATTATTTTGATAAGGCCATGCCTTTTGGCTGCTCCATATCATGCTCGGCTTTCGAGCGTTTTAGTACCTTCCTAGAGTGGGCTTTCGTCCGCAGGTCAGGGTCCCGGTCTGTAGCCCATTACCTGGATGACTTTTTATTCGGGGGTGAACGGGGCTGGGACACGTGCGCACGTCTCCTCAACACATTTCAGACGCTAATGAAGGAACTTGGTGTCCCTTTAGCGCCCGAAAAGACCGAGGGCCCATCGACCAAGCTAGTATTCCGGGGGGTTGAGATTGACACGGTAGTGCAGGCTTCTAGGTTGCCGGGTGATAAGGTGTCCAGGATAGTGGCCCTTATCTCGGAATTGCTGGCCAAGCGTAAGGCATCCCTGAGGGAACTGCAGGTGCTACATGGGCACCTTAATTTTGCTTGCAGGGTGGTCGCACCGGGCAGGGCTTTTGCCCGGCGCTTATGCGACGCCATGGCAGGGTTATCCAGGCCCCACCACAGAGTCAGGCTCACCCGGGGTATCAAGGCAGACATGTTCGCCTGGTTGCAATTCCTGAGGGAGTTTAATGGGGTCTCATTTTGGAGGTCTGACCTCCTGGCATCCCCCAATTTCCAGATCCAGTCTGATGCCTCAGGATCCCTGGGTTATGGGATGTACTTCAATGGGAAGTGGGCCTATGGTGGGTGGCCACCGGCATGGGCAGGCACAGGTCGCCTGCGAGATCTCACATACCTGGAATTTTTTCCCATTCTGGGGGCTTTGATGCTATGGGGCGAACAGTGGGCTAATTCGGTGGTGCATTTCTGGTGTGACAATGCGGCTGTTGTACACATTGTCAATGCACAGACTTCCAAATCGCCCAGGGTCATGGATCTAGTGCGCCATTTTGTGCTGCGCTGCCTGCGCCTCAACATCTTGTTCAGGGCCAGGCATGTCCCAGGGATTAATAATGATATTGCTGACGCTTTGTCCCGCCTGCAGATCTCCCGGTTCCGCGCCTTGGCCCCGGATGCGGAGGAATTTCCCTCACCACTCCCGGACGAGATGTGGATTATTGGCAAGGAGAGGTGAACCGGGCGATTGGCCTGTCACTAGCGCCACGCACGCGTAAGGCGTATCAACAAGCATTCAATTCGTACAGGGCATTTGCTACTCAATTTCTCTTGCCAGAGACCTGGCCTATCCCGGTGGACCATGTTCTGCGGTTCATGGTTCACCTGCATGCACAGGGCCTCGCACCTCGCACCATAGCATCCAAGCTCTCGGCGTTGGCTTTTATGGCCAAAGTGGGGGGTCATGTGGATACCACCTCTGACTTCCGGGTGAGACATGTTTTGGAGGGGTGGGTGCGCGAGCGCGGGCGTTGCCCGGACGACCGGCACCCTATTTCCCCAGGGGTTCTTACCCAGTTGGCCTGGGGCTGGCCAGGCCTCTGTTTTGATCATTATGAGGCAGCCCTTTTTCATGCAGCCACAACGGTGGCATTTTTTGGAGCGCTCCGCGTCAGCGAACTCGTGATGCTGTCTAAGGCGGATGCAAGTGGTAGGGCACTGGAACTCGAAGATGTCTATGTTGCCAAAGACTGGGCCCAGTTGAGGATAGGCTCCTCTAAAACAGATCAGCATGGCGTAGGCAGTGGTGTAAGACTGCTACGTTGTTCTTTGGCAGACATCTGTCCGGTTGGTGCCCTACAGGAATTCCTGGCACTGCGTGGCATGCACCACGGCCCGTTTTTCTGTCACCAAGATGGGTCTCCCCTTACTAAATTTCAGTTTTGGAAGGTGACAGCCAGAGCCCTCACCAGGGTGGGCCTACCAGGTGCCCGTTATGGCACACATTCGTTCCGCATTGGTGCAGCCTCTACAGCAGCTGCTTTTGGGTACTCTGGGGCTGACATACGCAGCATGGGGAGGTGGGGCTCGCAATGTTTTCAGTTTTATGTGCGGCCACTCCCGCCATGAGTACCAATCCAGTCACCTTACCGCCTTTTTTCTCAATTTTCTTACAGACCCTGGGTGTTGTATTACACCGGTGACAGTATGGCTGGTGGGCCACAGCTATGTGCACAGGGCAGCGCGTTACGCTGCGGCGACAGAGTGGGGACCCCGACTGGGACTGGGTGACCACGCCAGTCTCGCATGGCATGGTAAGCCTGGGATGTTATGGCGGGAGCTGCGGCCTTTCCTTTTTTCTGGCCTGGGTGCTGACCCGCCTGACATTCTAATCATCCACCTGGGGGGCAATGATTTGGGCCAGGTCACCGGCTTATCGCTCAAGCATGCGATTTGCGAGGAACTCGCCTACTTGCATTATGTCTGGCCTGCCACAACCCTGTTTTGGTCGGACATTGTTCCGCGCCATTCTTACAGAGGGGGCGTTAACCTCCTGGCCCTTGACCGCGCTAGGCGCGCGGTCAATAAGGCAGTGGCGCGGTTTCTTGCCACCAGGGCTTGGGGACGGGTTAGTCATCACCCCGATATTAGTCTACAAAATTATGACTTGTACGCAGGGGATGGGGTCCATCTGTCGCGAGGAGGTATGGACCTCCTGTTGGGTGATTGGCGAGCAGGCCTGTTGACCGAGCTGACGGTCTGGGGGGGGGGCGTCAGGTCTTCTTTGAAGCCCCTCCGTGTGGCGGGTAGCACTGGTAAGGTAAACAGTATGACCCACAAGTATCCGGCAGGTTCGCAATTGACTGGACAACACTAGACAGGAATAAATTAGTTAAACGTTGTCCGGTCAACGACGAACCAGGCGATGGGGTGATGATGATTGCTAACCAGCATGCATCACCCCTGTGATTTCACGGATACGCGTCAGAGGGTGGGGTCATAAGTTAGTTATTGACTACGGTCAACAATTTGTTTGTTGTCAACAAACAAATTGATACAAATTGATACATTGTAACCAATTGCCGTTGGCAATTTTGGGGTGGTACCTTACCAGTGTTACTTCGGCCTGCTTGCCTTAGGAATTATGATTGGTCGTTTTACCAATACAAATTTATAATTCGGACTAGGGCATTGAATCAATAAATGTGGCCCTATGCTGTTATCCACTTTCAATGTTGTCTGTGTCCGTTATTGGGGGGGTGCGCCTGCAATGCAAGCGCGGCGCCAAAATGGCCGCCGCGCCCTTTGCGGGCCCCCCCCCCCACAGGACAGAGAATCCGGGTAGTTAGGGGCGTGGCCAGCTCCCTTATAAAAGGGGTGGCCACGAGGCAGCCGAGCTGCCATTTTACCTCAGCGACGGAGCGGAGAAGTTTTTTCCCCTCCACCCCCTCCCTAGTTAACAGTGTGATATTATGGTCGCTTCGGGGCCGGGTGGGAATTTTTGGTTGGGACCCATATTGGCTCCGGGTCCTGGCTTTTTTGCCCATCCCACACTGTTGCTATGGTTTGATATAGGGGGCTTTCTGTGTTCCTACTGTTGACTTTGGTCACATTGGCGGGTAGCACTGGTAAGGTAAACAGTATGACCCACAAGTATCCGGCAGGTTCGCAATTGACTGGACAACACTAGACAGGAATAAATTAGTTAAACGTTGTCCGGTCAACGACGAACCAGGCGATGGGGTGATGATGATTGCTAACCAGCATGCATCACCCCTGTGATTTCACGGATACGCGTCAGAGGGTGGGGTCATAAGTTAGTTATTGACTACGGTCAACAATTTGTTTGTTGTCAACAAACAAATTGATACAAATTGATACATTGTAACCAATTGCCGTTGGCAATTTTGGGGTGGTACCTTACCAGTGTTACTTCGGCCTGCTTGCCTTAGGAATTATGATTGGTCGTTTTACCAATACAAATTTATAATTCGGACTAGGGCATTGAATCAATAAATGTGGCCCTATGCTGTTATCCACTTTCAATGTTGTCTGTGTCCGTTATTGGGGGGGTGCGCCTGCAATAACTCTGTGCTTTAGCCCCATCCAAGATGGCAATTTCAATATGTGGGCGTCACTTTCTCACATACCAAATACATTGGAATGTGTGAACATACTATCCTCATGAGTTTGGAGAAATGAAACCTAATGTGTGATGGGCATATTATGCTGTAAGATCATTGGTTGGAATCCCTTAGGGGAATGGCTGGGAGGCGGAACCTGAGGGAGGAGATTAAAACCCCAGAAGGTGGAGGCCAAAGAGACACTCTCTTGGACTTTGAACTGCAATAATGTGATTGCTTTAGCCAGAAGGAGGGCGATGGGCTTCCCTCAAATAAGAAACTTTCTTTATTTCTTTATTTTGAAATGCTTCTGATGAACTTTGTTCTGCACTTTACATTGATTTCAATATATCTTTTAAAAATATCTGAAGAGACCTGGAGTGGTTACTTGGCTCACATTACCTTATTTACACTAATCTTGAGTCCTGGGTTGCTCAGTCAGGAGGCAACAGCTCAGAAGTATGAAAAAGCTTATTTAAGAGTAAAGTCCTATCATGACACCTGGAATGTAAGATCTATGACTTTGGTTCTGACAATTCTCTTGTCCCTAAGATGGAGGTTTGGAATAAAGAGGAAAGTTTACAAATAAGAATGATATAAAGAAATAATAGCAATATATAAGAGTAAGAAAATTATGATCCCTTGTCACGGATTGTTAAAATTAAGTATAATATACTAACAGATAAAAATTTTACGTGGTGGTATTTAAAGGTAAAATCTACAAAGAGTAATGGATGTGTAAAGAACCCGCAACTAATTTAGCACGAATATTAAACAGCCATGATCACTATTTTAACTATAGCAGGATAGTGATAAGTTTATGATTGAAAGATTGAATAGAAATAAATTTTGAAGAAAAAGTAATAAAATGAGTAATAGTAAGATAACTACCATCAGGAGGAAAAAAAGAAAGAGAAACTGTTGCATCACCATAGGTGTTAGGACTCACTTATTGTCCTTAAACAACAAGTGTCCATCCTAGTTCTGGTCTCTCACCCCTTCTTTGGCACTCCAAGGCAGTTCTTCATGTGGAAGAACAAGGGGAGTGAAGCAGATAGAAAGTGAAGGGTCAGGTGAGGGTGATTGTAGAATTTCGAATATGTCCTTATATGTTACAGGTATGTTTGGGATTTAAATGTAATATGTCCTTATATTTTACATGTACATTTGTGGGTGGAGGATCATATTTTTGGGGTGTTTTACTTAATGTGGGCTCTTTATATATTTTTTCATGTTTCTTGTTGTATTTTTGTATTATTATTTTTCCTGTTGTAAAATAAAAATAAAAATGGCTACAATCCACAGCCTTCCTGAGAATAATAATGAAGTTTGGACATTTATAGATGTGTGCTATTGGTTATGGTGTGTATCATGCTGGATTCTTGTGCAGATTGATCAAGCCACAATTTAGGGTTTGAATTAAGAGAAGCCTATTTTTCCTCATTATTTTCATTATTATCGTAAAACAAATTGTAATGTTCCTTAGCTTCTTACACTAGAATTAACTGAGGTCCTCAACATATTTTAATCAGGCCCTGATTATTTTTTATGACATAGTATGATGCAAATGTATGACACAAAACTAGTAAAGTGTAATTAACATGAAAACATACATTGCTTTTCAAAAATAACATGTATACATGGCTTGCTTTACAAAAATAACAATTGGAAACAGAGTGGTCTTTTAAATGTACAAAGAGATGTGCATTGAATTTTTCATGGACAACCCATTCAGGAGTATTGAGAGGTAGGTGGACTTGTGTGTATATTGATTGCAAGATAAAAAAGTGAGAGTTGGATCTCCAGTGAAAGGAATTTCAGCTTTGCATTAGACTTTTTGGTATTCCTGTAAAATAAAATTCTGAGTACAAAACTGTAACATTCCAACACCAGAAAGGTGGAGTGGAGTAATTTATTAACTTTCTTCTAAAACCAGAGGTACTTTATTTCAAATTATTTCTATTCAATTTATGAAAAAATGTGTGGATTTTATTGTGCTTTTATCAAAGAATAAACCATATTTCTTCCAATTCATCTAAGAAAAATGATGATCAGTCATGCTCTGATGACACTGAAACCAATTCTTTCATCCATTTGTGTCAGGCTTACACAGCTGTATGTTCTATGTAGTTCTTGCCCATGATGAACTGAGAATCCATGCCCTAATATGATGTCAGATCTATTATACACTTGCTTGTTTGCTCGCATGCTCACTTGCTCGCTCTCTGCATGTGTTTGTGAACAAAGGAAATACTCTCTGCCGAATGGGGCACTGCCTGGTGTTCTAAACCTCTCATTCTGTCAGTGAATCTAGACAATCAGTAAAATAAACTTGAAAATACTATGAAATAATAATTTTGATGGTGTGGTTGCTGTGGCAATCATGGCTTGTATGGTAAGATTCTAAAATGTGATTGTTCCTTATTCCATAGCTTTTCTTCCCTGGAAGTGCGAACAACACAGATATAAGAAGGAACTGAAGACACTCAGTCAAGCTAATGTCAGTAGGCCCCCAAGCAATTGCTACTTATGTGAAGCATGACTTACGCTAGCTGTGATGGGTCTCCTCACTCTCATCAGAAATGTTCCACTCCACATGGTAAATATTAATGGTTGGCCATTGGCTATTGGCAAAAGCAGAACATAAGAAGCAAGCCCTCTATTTTTGATATGGAAAAAAATAACATTCACTGGATCCTCGCTTCCTTTTGAAACCAAGCTTTACTACTCGTAAATTGTTCAGTAGAAGATAATTTTACTAATCTCAGAACTGTGAGATAATTTAGTCCAGCCCTTGGCTTTCTTCCTTGGAAAGATGAACAGGAGAGACAACAGAAGGAACTGCAGAGTTATAGTGAGAGCAACCCTTTTTAAAAATAATCTCCAGTCTCTCCTGTTTAGAAATGAAGGATCTGATTTCTTTTTTTTCTATATGGAATTCACTGCAGTGAAATTATATCCTGCATATTTTCTGCTCCAAACAGTTGAGATAAGAGTCCAATGTTAATTTAAACCAGCTCTGGGTATAATTTAGGCTTTAACCTTGATTTTAGGTTTGCTTGTTTTCTTTTTTATTGCCTCCTTTGCTTTCTCCATTGAATTTAATCCTCTTACATTAAAGCAACATAGAAATCAACTCCTTGCAAAAAAGGGAGATAAATCTAGTTCATTTCTACAACCTCAGTTTGAATCTTTGACTAAAATACCATATAGTTCATGTTATTATATCCAGATTACCCATTTCAGTAAGAATGCCTCTCATTCAAATGCTTTTTAACAGCCTAGTGATGATTAGAACGTTTTGTCTCCTCTGCAATGAATCTAATGAATATATCACTGGCTGTGTCTTGAGTTGTCACTGTTTGGGATGAAGCCCAGTGATTAAGAGGAGCAATTCAACTTAATTAAATGGACAGGTCAGTAAGGAAAGTGATTCCAAAACTTGTTTGACTGATGAGGTACAACCTTCCCTAGTAATCATACATACAGAACCAAAACATTAAACTGACCTTGAGTGTCTACTTTTGAGAGCCATAAAATATTTATCCATTAAGATGAAGGCACTGATGCCAATTTAAAAACAAAACAAAAACATGAGCATATGATAATATTTCAATGACTGATACAGATTTATATTAAAAAGTCATATATTAAAAATTTAAAAATAATGAAGCAGACAACAGGAAATCTTGATCATCTGTTTACTGTTACATAGAAAATTGACAACTGACATTCATGTCTTTGAAACACACTTCAAAGTTTTCTGGTTGGAATGTAACCCCTTAAACTGCACCAAATGCTCCTTCCTCAAGAAGATCTTCAATAAACATCTGTGACAGAATATCCATATGCCCTGCACCCATAGACTTGGATAAGAAGAAACTACAATCTCTGTACATCCAGCTGCTATGCAGCCTTGGATGAATGAGGGAATTTACCCTCTTCCTTGGGAAAAAGAGCAGGCTAGAGCTGGGTATGCTCTAGTGTCCCTGTTCAGAGGTCTGGGAATGGGGCGATAGGAAGCTTTATAGGCCTGCCTTGTCCTGCTTCAAGCCTCTTTGTGGTTTGTGATGTAGCAACACAACTTTGTGCACTGCTGTAGCAAGGAACATCATTGGTTTGCATAGGTCTTTGTGGACAAATTCTAGCCAGAGGGTGGCTACAGAAAAGGAGAGCAGGTCAGAGATTGACCAAGCACTTGTTGAGAATCCAGCTCAACAAGGGTGTAAGCATAAAGTCAGAAGAAACTGAAACAGCAGTCAGAGTTAAAGGTGCGCAAGAAAGGAATCTGCTCCAGCACCGGGGAGCAAGTTTTTATTGAAAAATACACAGGTTACACAGGATGTCTTACGACACCATACACAGGATGTATACGCAAGCATAGGTGCAGTGGTATTCAGCCAATAATATGACATTCTCTATAGTATAACCATATATGGCATGAACTATATCTCTTACTAGTACATGCGCAGTAGCTTATATCCTGCCAGAATAGGCCCAAAGCCTATTCTCTGTGGCGGTACCCTTGCAAAAGCTGTTACCTGTATATTCAGCAGTAGATATGATCTAACTTCAGCTGTAAAAGGCTAATACCAAAAGCATATATTTGAAGATTACATGAAAACGCGTTTCTGCATCAAACCAGGAACTACAGAATCTCTGCACAGATGCACAGATTCTGCAGAGGCAGGAAGTGCTTGTTGATACAGGAAATAGCCAACCACAATTCTTATTGTGGTCGGCGCAGGAAAAGCTAACCACAATTGCCAGCTATATGCTACACAGTCAATGTTTTAAGCTAAAAGTATAATGAACTCCCACATTTCCACTTCTTAAATTTATTATTTTCTGCGGGACATAGCTTGCCAATTATACACATGCTGGAATTCAATCTCACTATCAGATTCTGAGTTAACATCTTCATATTCCACGTTATTTGTTGGCAAACAATATACATATTCTCCATCATCATAGTTCTCCTCTGCCCCACGGGGAACGGCTCGATAATTACCCTGACAGATCTCATTCTGTTAGCGAGCTTGATAGATTTGGTTTTGAGTAAACCCTGTGGATCTTCCTGATGCATGAAAACAGTTTTTACTCACAGTCATAAGATTTGGTACACATTGAATGCAACAACATAACATAATGCAGCTTACTATAAAAACACCTATGGCAATTAGTATTTGTCTTAACCCCCTTGCTCCCGGCAAGCAGGACCATAATGCATCCTACCATGCTGGCAAGGCATTCTGTAAAACAGCACATAGTTAAAGCAATCTGTTGGGGGGAGGGGAGGAAGAAGGCTGGTCGCCCCCCCCCCATCCAAGAGACTACATTTTGGCTGTTTGCCAGCCAGCTTTTCAAGAGCGACTCCTTAAATGTGTGAGGGTCTCCTCCTCTCGGACAAGACCCCTCCCATCAGGATCCTCCCTTTGACCCTCCTCCTTAGGGTTTACCCCCAATGACCTTCCAACAAGAAGACATGTCAATCACACACCAGGTTCCATCCCTTCTTCCCCAAGTCTGCCATGTGGCCATGGCTCCCAGGTGTCGCCAGCTTGCAGAGGCATCTCCCCCCCCCCTTCCAGGAGACAGGAAACATGGAATGAGCAGGACCTTCATTCCATGACACCCCCCTTGTTAGGGTGACAAAAACCATGATCTTCTTGTAAAATCATGCTTTTTGTCATAGTTCACTGTATGCATTTTTAAAACAGGCAAGCACATTTCTTTTCTTCCTTACAAGAAAGTTTCTCTAACAATTCTAGCAAACAAACTACACATATCATTTTAACAACATTTCCCACCAGCAGAGCATTTAGACAAATTTAAAGAAGTTTTCAGGTTTTATAATGCAAACAAGGCCAATTCATCTTTGGAGTCCACACAAACTTTTTAGTCCAAATTAAAATGTCCAATTTAAGAGTCCAAATGTTGATTGAAGATCTCTTCAGACTAGAATTTAAACACCATCTTCCCTCCAGCACAGTTCTTGGTCACAAAACAACCAGGCAACCCTCCGCCCTCCAAACAAGCACATCTTTCAGCTTTTCAGTTACTCACTCAGTCCTTCACTCTCCAGGCACATCCATCTGTATTTCAGCAGGTAGACAATGTAGAACCCAAAAGAACAGCTTCTCCAGAATTTGCAAGTAACTTACCGTATTTATTCGTGTATAACGCGCAAAATTTTATACCCAAAAAAAGGCTCAAAGTTTGGGTGCGCGTTATACACGAGGACTGGGCCGCGCGACTCAAGAAGCCGGCGCCGGGTAGGCGCGGAGCACGCCGCGGCCCTCCTCCCAGGCGCCCAGGTCCCGCTGCCGCCGCCACTCACCTGCACGCACCCGCCGAGAAGGGAACCCTACGGGAGAGGGCCGCGGCGTGCTCCACGCCTACCCGGGCCACGCGACTCAAGGAGCCGGCGCCGGGTAGGCGCGGAGCACGCCGCGGCCCTCCTCCCAGGCGCCCAGGTCCCGCTGCCGCCGCCGCTCACCTGCACGCACCCGCCGAGAAGGGAACCCTACGGGAGAGGGCCGCGGCGTGCTCCACGCCTACCCGGGCCGCGCGACTCAAGGAGCCGGCGCCGGGTAGGCGCGGAGCACGCCGCGGCCCTCCTCCCAGGCGCCCAGGTCCCGCTGCCGCCGCCGCTCACCTGCACGCACCCGCCGAGAAGGGAACCCTACGGGAGAGGGCCGCGGCGTGCTCCACGCCTACCCGGGCCGCGCGACTCAAGGAGCCGGCGCCGGGTAGGCGCGGAGCACGCCGCGGCCCTCCTCCCAGGCGCCCAGGTCCCGCTGCCGCCGCCGCTCACCTGCACGCACCCGCCGAGAAGGGAACCCTACGGGAGAGGGCCGCGGCGTGCTCCACGCCTACCCGGGCCGCGCGACTCAAGGAGCCGGCGCCGGGTAGGCGCGGAGCACGCCGCGGCCCTCCTCCCAGGCGCCCAGGTCCCGCTGCCGCCGCCGCTCACCTGCACGCACCCGCCGAGAAGGGAACACTACGGGAGAGGGCCGCGGCGTGCTCCACGCCTACCCGGGCCGCGCGACTCAAGGAGCCGGCGCCGAGTACGGTAGGCACTGCTGAGATGCACCGTCTGCCCCACCCACGGGCCCAGGGGCGCGCGGCTGGCGGGATCTGATTGGGTGGCGCGGGAGACGAGGCGTGTGAAAAAAAATTTTATACCAATATTTCATGGAAAATTAGGGGTGCGCGTTATACACGAGTGCGCGTTATACTCGAATAAATACGGTAGCCAAAAACTGGAGTATATCCTCTCCCACCTTGTATTTTGGCAGAAACCTGCCATCCATAGAGGAAGGATCCATGCCACGTTTTCTCTGGGCTTCTTTCAGTTGCAGTATTTGAATCTTAACCAAGTGAAAAACTGTCATGTTGGATTTGCGAGAAGACCCCTTTCTGATTTCGGTTTTCTGCTTTCCCCCTCTGGCTCATCCTTCCAATTCCTGCCCTCAAGTGAGGAATCAAGCTTATCACTCGGCTTCTCCTGCTTGGTCCTCTTCTCCACCTTTCGTGATGGGGGGCACTTCAGGGATGAGCCAAGGTCCTCTGTGCTGCCCTCAGAACCCTCTCTGCCTGCCATTCTGCATGCAGTAATAGCTTCTATCTGCGATGAGGTGGCAGGGAGGGCTGGAGCATTAGTAGCAGGCTCCAAGTCCAGAACAGCCGCAGTTAAAGCAGCAGAGAACGGGGTAACAGTACTTGATTGCTGCAAAGCAGGATATAACGTTCCACCTTCATCAGGGGGTTTCGGAGGCAATTGTGGCCCATATGGCGGGGGTGCGGTTGGGGATAGAGGATCTCCAGTGGCAGGTGGCAGTATTTGTGGCATGGAGGTGGTCAGGCTTTGGGCCAAAAAAATGTTCTTCGGTTGTTTATTATTCAGATCAGGAGGATCTGGTGGGGTGGCATATGGTGGTAGTGCCGTAGGATCAGAGTCCCGTTTTAAGTCCGGTTTTTGTAACGGACATGGCGGCAGAATCTGTGGCAGAGATACTGTTACTCCTTGTGCCAACAAAATATTTTTCGGGGTGAGACTTTGCAAGCAGATTTGTACTTTGCACCACAGGAGTTGTACGGTTACACTGACTCTGGGGTGGTTTTGAAATTGAGTCCCAATTTTGTCCCACACTTGTAACTCTAAAGTCCTATGTTCTGGGACCCAGGGACAAACATCGTAAAGAGCCTTAACTAGTTGTGCTATTTTGTTGGTTGATACTGCATGTCCATTTTTCTGCAGGAGGTGTCTAAGATCCTGACAATACTTTTGTTGCAGAGAAGAGAGACCACTGCCCATGTTGTCTTGTCTTGTCTTGTCTAAGTATTCTAACTTGACTGTGTCACTCACCCGGGATCCTTAAACGGATGACGAGGGACGTCCTGGACCTAGCCGGTCGTGGGTGAGGACTGTGGGGCCGCAGCGTTGAAGTCATGAGCATGGTTGAAGTGAAGGGAGATTGTAATCTGGATGCGATAGATTACAATCTGAAGTGCCTCACACACGGGGCACCTGATGTGGAGAAATTCTAGCCAGAGGGTGGCTACAGAAAAGGAGAGTAGGTGAGAGATTGACCAAGCACTTGTTGAGAATCCAGCTCAACAAGGGTGTAAGCATAAAGTCAGAAGAAACTGAAACAGCAGTCAGAGTTAAAGGTGCGCAAGAAAGGAATCTGCTCCAGCACCGGGGAGCAAGTTTTTATTGAAAAATACACAGGTTACACAGGATGTCTTACGACACCATACACAGGATGTATACGCAAGCATAGGTGCAGTGGTATTCAGCCAATAATATGACATTCTCTATAGCATAACCATATATGGCATGACCTATATCTCTTACTAGTACATGCGCAGTAGCTTATATCCTGCCAGAATAGGCCCAAAGCCTATTCTCTGTGGCGGTACCCTTGCAAAAGCTGTTACCTGTATATTCAGCAGTAGATACGATCTAACATCAGCTGTAAAAGGCTAATACCAAAAGCATATATTTGAAGATTACATGAAAATGCGTTTCTGCATCAAACCAGGAACTACAGAATCTCTGCACAGATGCAGAGATTCTGCAGAGGCAGGAAGCACTTGTTGATACAGGAAATAGCCAACCACAATTCTTATTGTGGTCGGCGCAGGAAACGCTAACCACAATTGCCAGCTATATGCTACACAGTCAATGTTTTAAGCTAAAAGTATAATGAACTCCCACAGGTCTTTGCTGTTCAATAGTGGCAGGAGACCGATTTAACATTTATTCTATTTTATACTGTAGTTAGCCTGGTGGTTACTTGGGGTTTGGGGAGTTATATTCACTGCTGCGGCTACCATTTTCAGCTATGCACAGTGACACAAGCATAGGGTTAGCCTTGTGAGAGTGAGCAAGAAAGGTTCTTAAGGAGACCGGGTATTGTATAGTATACAAAGGACGAACATGAAGAGGAGTATAAGGAAGGCAAAAGCTGTGTATAGAGGGAAAATTGAAGATCACCTGAGTAGTCACGACACCAGGCAAGTGTGGCAGGGGATCCAGCACCTTACTGACTACAAACCCAGTAATTCATCGCCTGTAGAGAGCAGTGCTTCTCTGGTGGAGGAGCTGAATACCTTCTTCGCCCAATTTCAGGTGACACCAGCAGTGGATCCAGCAGTGTTGCCAGAGTCATCGTCATTACTCCCCTTAGGGAATGTTGCCAGGGTGGAAGAGGGAGAAGTGAGGTGAGTATTAAAAGGGATAAATGCGAGCAAGTCTATGGGTCCTGATGGAGTGGCTGGTTGGGCACTGAGAGACTGCTTAGAACAGCTGGCTGAAACTTTTATGAAGATTTTAAATTGGTCTTTGGCCCAAGCCACTGTCACACCTTGTCTGAAATCCTCTATTATACCTCTGCCTAAAAAGTCTAACATAGATAGTCTGAATGACTTCCGCCCTGTGGTGTTTACACCTGTCATAATGAAATGCTTTGAAAAGTTGGTGCGCAACCATATTATGGCTTGTTTACCAGTTGGACTTGACCCTTGTCAATTTGCATATAAGAGAAAGAGATCCACGGAGGATGCTGTGGCTTCGGCCCTACATGCTGTTCTGACCCATTTAGAGAAACAAGGAACTTATGCGAGACTGTTATTTGTAGATTTTAGTTCTGCTTTTAATACTATTCTTTCACATAGACTGGTGCCCACATTATTAGATCTGGGGCTTCCGCCATGCTTATGCAGGTGTAGACTAGATTTTCTATCAGATCATTCCCAACGGGTCAGGATGGGCTCTCATGTTTCTGTGGATCTCAGTATAAGTACAGGGACGCTGCAGGGGTGTGTGCTGAGCCAGCTTCTGTACATGCTTTACACATATGATTGTGTTCCCAGTTACTCCAGAAATAAGATCATCAAATTTGCTGACGACACAATGGTGGTTGGTCTGATTACTGCTGGGGAGGGGGAGTCGGCTTACAGGAAGGAGGTTGAGATGCTGACGGAGTGGTGTGGGGAAAACAATTTATTCCTCAATGTAAAAAAAAAACAAAATAGATCATTGTAGACTTTAGAAAATGCAAATTGAACATCCAGCCACTTATTATTGAAGGGAATTGTGTGGAACAGGTCTCGGTGTTTTGATTTCTCGGGATGGAGCTGAAGGATGATCTAACATGGGCAGCAAACACCAAAGATCTGATGAAGAGAGCACAGCAGAGGTTATACTTCTTGAGAATCCTCAGGACGAACAATCTTTCAAAGGACCTGCTGTTGGCATTCTACCACTGTACCATAGAGAGTGTGTTAACCTATGGTCTGTGTGTATGGTTTGGGAGTTGTACAGCTAGGGAAAGAACAATGCTGTCCAGGGTCATAAGGACTGCGGAGGGGATAATCGGGCGTACTCTTCCCACTCTAGATCAAATCTATGCCACCAGGTGTTATAAGAAAGCTGTAGAGATTGCGCAAGATAGTACGCACCCCAGAAATGATCTCTTTCAGCTTCTGCCTTCTAGAAGAAGGTATAGGGTCATAAAGACCAGGACCAGCCGCTTGAGAAATAGTTTCTACCCAAAAGCGGTTCTGGCTTTAAATGCAGTGCAATGCAGTCTATGAGGGAGCTTCTGTATATAGTTTTTAGAGTTTTAGAGTTTTTAGGGGTTAAATGTGTATATGTTGGGTGGGAGTATGTTGATAATTTTGTATAGTTGTATTTTGTTTAGGTTTTGTTGGGTTGATAAGTGTTTTTTAGCCCAATCTCGTTGTTCTGTGCAGGACAATGACAATAAAGATCTATCATCCATCCATCCATCCATCCATCCATCCATCCATCCATCCATCTATCTATCTATTGAATGAAAAACAGTCAGCTGACAAATAATTGCAATCCAATTTACTCATAGACATGTCAAAGCAATTATTGTATAAGCCTATGTGCCAACAGACAGCTCAGATGACAAGGTGAAGGATTAATTTTATTATCAGCTACAGGACACATTTGATAATATTCCTAATGATGACATGAAGGTCCTGATTGGTGATTTTTAATGACCAACTGGGTGGTGACTGACATGGGTTAGAGAATCTGACTGGAGTCCATGCATTTTCAGCTTTGCTTAGTGACAATCCACTTTTCGATTGCAGCCACATGAGCTTTGTAGGACAGGTTGGTGCCAATCAGGAATTCAGGTTTTCCTTTTGCAGAATGGACCAAACAAAGCACTGCACCCTCAAATTTCTGGTAATGTAAATGTACCTGAGCAGCTGGGCACTTTTGAGTCATTTTCCCAAAATGACTGAAAGTCTTCATGCTGAATCGTACATCAGGCAAAAGCTGGTCTGTTGAGATAGAGTTTTCTGCTATGAAATGAAGGTCGGCACCTGAGTCTAGAAGTGCTTTAGTTTCATCCCAAGCCTTAGTATGTGGATTAATTAGGGTAACAACACAGGCTTTCTGGCAGTGTACCCATTCAGCCTCTGTTTCTGAGATCAAGTCACATTAGACTCCATACATCACTGCATTTCTTCCTTCCTGCTGTAAACTGGCCACTCCTGAGATCAGATCTACAGAGTGTTTGGCCCTAAGGTCCACCTCTTGGTCGATACTCTCAGCTATTTCTTGCACTTGAAACTCCAATGATTCCTCCTCAGCAGAAAATTGCTGATATTCATCGTGGAAGATGTCATCTGATAATTCCACATCGTTCTGTGGTGTTTGGATAAATTTCTTCTTTGTGGCTGGCTTGACAGCAGGAGTTTTTTCTTGCCGAGTTAACAAAGGGCTGTCCCATCAGAAATGTCCTTCAGTTCCACAGTTAAAACATCTTAGTACAGACCTTAGTGTGCTGGTGACCACAGGAGGAACACTGAACTGATGTGTAGCTTGATTAGCTGGAGTCTTTAATGGGTACTTAGACTGTGATGTCTGTGTACCAGGGGTAACTCCTTGTGACCTCCACTGGAAATTCTGGTGGCTAGACTTAAAGTCAGTTTTGGATGATTTAAAGAATGCCCTATTTGGTTGAAAATCCTACACAACTCTAATATATATTTGTCATCCAGCAACCCTGGCCTATCTTGTTCCACAAGGATCATACAGATATCAACAGATAGTCCTTTCATGAATTGTTATTTAATACACAGGCTTCTGAGTTCTTCCAAAGCTTGGACTCCCACAGCTTCCAACAATCTATCAAACCTCTTTTCACAATGTGTAAGAAGTGTCACATAGCTTTCCTCATTATCCCATTTTTCTCCATGGAATTGTACCAAAGCAGTCTCTGGGGTATAAGCAAATTGTACCATAACCGCTTGTAGGGGGAAAAACCAGCCCATGTCTCTTGGCAATTTAAAAGAAAACCAGGCTACATCTGGTAATAATTGTACCTGAACCAAACAAGAGATCAGAGGTCAGAAATTATGGAGTTTAGTCTTCACAAATTAACTAGAATCTATACAAAAAGTCCCACAAATCTTCTGTTTTATGTTGAACAGGAAAAATTTTATGATCTATGTATTTAAGTTGTTTTGGGTGGATTCCGTGTTCTCTCTTCAATTTCCCTCACTTCAGTTTCTAAAACCAGAGTTATCACTCATTCCAAGGCATTTCCGTCCTGCTGTGGAGACTGCATTTCCAATTCTGCATCTCCTGCTCCAGCCACAGCACCTCGTTTCTGATCTATTGTGGTGTCTATGTTGTCTGGTTGGGTCAAACCAAGCTCAGCTGTCATCTGTTTCACAGACTGAGAATGCTCCCTTCTTCGGTGTCTGGCTCCAGCTTGAGCAGATTCCATGTCATTATCCAGCCACAGAAAAGAGAGATCTGGTTCTATCAACTAACTAACCACTTTCTTTCAAAATAATAAAAAAATGTGGTAAAACCTTGTATCTATTTTGCCTCTATAAAAAAAAATTTGCGGCCAATTAATTATACTGGCAAAAATGATGACCAGTCATAATTTCACTTCTCCATAAACCAACCAAGCCAAAAATCACTAGTATTCAGCCACATGGACACTGACATGAGCAAACTGATGGGGGTGGGGGTGGGGAATCTGTCCTTATGACTGTAGAAACTGCAGTGAAAAATTTTCATGCCTTTTGCTACTTTCAGCCAATTCAGGAAGTTGAATGGGACTATAAAAACTGGCTAACTGAATTCCACTTCACTAGACTATCCCAAACCACTGCCTACCATGAAATGATCGTCAGAGCATTTCCCTAAGAAAATCTTGGTCTGAGATCATACTCAGACACTTTAATTGTGAAGTCTGGTCTGGATTTGTCTTAAATCAAGCCCTGGGATTTTCAATAACTGGGATCTTCAATAACTCAAACCTGGACTGCCTTGACAAATTACAGTCTGCCATCTTCCTAGGGTTAGCAAATAACCAGTGTCTTGACCTATTCTTTTGTAAGCCACCCTGAGTTGCCACGACGTGGTGAGTGGGCGGCTATATAAATTTGAAATAATAATAATAATAATAATAATAATAATAATAATAATAATAATAATAATAATAATAATAATAATAGTAATAATAATAGTAATAATAATAATAATAATAATAATAATAATAATAATAATAATAATAATAATATTCTTGGTAGTGTGTAACTAAAAAGTAACAAACTCCCTTTACAGTTGTGAAGAAACACAAGGGCATGAGATTTTAGAAAGGTTTATTTAATAACACTGAGGTATTTACAAAAATCAACAGTCAGCTCTCAAAAAGGCGAAAAATTGAAAGGCAGCTACATACTAATAAAACATTTCAGGCAACAGAATAGTACTCTACCCACTCCAAGACCAAAATAATAAACCTCCCTTACTACTCTAGGATAGCTTTCTTATCCCTCCTCAGATGGATTATTCTTAGATTGCAGCAAGTTTCAAAACCCCTTCATTTTCTTCTCTTCTAATTCTTCTCAGGGTTCTCCAGAACCTTCTCAATTAATCAATCATTCACTCTCAACCAATCCCATTATGCAAATTAGCTCTTTTCAACATTCTGGTTCTACCTATGGCTGCCAGTCTTCCCTGTCTTTGCCTGCACTTTTTTTCCCCAAGGCTACTTTCTATCCATTCTTATCCAACACTCTGCACATGCTCTCATTCATCCAGTTAGCATAAATACAGTAAAACCCCAGTTTATGGAATTAATCCATTCTGAGGGGTTTTCCTTATAGCAATTTTTCCATGAAGCAAAGTGCGGTTACCCATAGGAATGCACTGAAAACCAAAAAAAAAGTTCCAGAGGTTAGAAAAGAGCAATAACAGAAACAAACCATATTTTTTGCTGTTGAAAACTCTTTCTAAAGTGGCAAAACACAGTGGAAAATTCCAAAGTGCCCTTTAGAAAGAGTTTGGAATAGGGAAAAAATGTTCTTTTGGGGGTTTTTTTGGGGGGGCATTTTAGTGAGCTCTGGAGCTGATATATATTTTTTAATTTCCAATGCATTTGCACCACATTTTAGACATTGCCATCTAGAGTCCAGTCCTGGTAATTGCAGGGAAAGTGCCACTAAACAGCTGATGAGGTGTGTGTGTTTTTTTGGTGGGTTTCTGGCACTTCCTGGTTGTGCTGAGAGCATCTGCCTGAGCCAAAATGCAATGAAAAAGTCTAAAACCAGAGTGGAAATGATCAAAACACCCTCCCACTGTCGTGTGAAGCATCGGAACACCTCAAAAAACAAACAAACCAACAACTGTGTGCAATATGATTTCCCCCATAAATTGGGACATGATTTCCTCAGAATTTCCTTCCATAAGTTGAGTTTTCCATTACCCGAGGCATCCATAACCTGTAGTTTTACGGTACATTCATTCCTCACAACTGGAACAAGAAACAGTTCCAGTGATCCAATTGAGGATATGAGCAGGGCAAGAAGCTGCTGACTACCCAAATAGAGCAGCAGAAAAGACAGTTTGAATGTTTCCAGGGAACTCTTATCCAGCCAGTCCTGAACACTACACAAAGTTTTAATGATGAGTATTCCCACCAGGAGCTCCAAGTAAATTTTGGTGAGTTAAATGCAACAAGGCATTTGATGAGATACCTGGAGAGGTCTTGAATCATAGTGGTCACATTTTGGTGAAAGAGTTGATAAAGCTATTAAATAAATGTTGGTAATATGGCATATTCTCAGAAGACTGGAGAAAGGAACAATAATCAAAGTCCCGAAGAAAGGTAACATCTCTGAATGTACCAAATGGCAGAGAATTATGTACCCTCATCTCAGTACCTGACAAGATTTTTATGTAGTCCTCTTTAGGGGGCTGCAAAGTACCTTAAAGCAACACCTGAGAGAGAAGAAAGCTGGATTTCACAGCGGAAGGTCCTGCAGAGAACAAATCTTCACTTTACAAAACAAAACATCATAAAATGGCATCCATTGGCCATTAAATCGAAAGATTTCAAGAAAGATTTCAATAGTGTCCACCATAAATCTCTCTGGTAGATCCTGTGTCTATACAGAATACTTGCAATCTTCATTACCATTTTCAAAGACTTATGCCTATGATCAAGCTGCTGTGTTAAGACTGAGAGCAGTCATATAGACCTCTTAGAGATTACTACCAGGATTAGACAAGGCTGCATTCTATCTCTGTTCCTCCTATGTTACATGATGAGCTGCATGCACTGTGGCAGATATCCTTTGCAGGCGCACCCCCCCAATAACGGACACAGACAACATTGAAAGTGGATAACAGCACCGGGCCACATTTATTGATTCAATGCCCTAGTCCGAATTATAAATTTGTATTGGTAAAACGACCAATCATAATTCATAAGGCAAGCAGGCCGAAGTAACACTGGTAAGGTACCACCCCAAAATTGCCAATGGCAATTGGTTACAATGTATCAATTTGTATCAATTTGTTTGTTAACAACAAACAAATTGTTGACCGTAGTCAATAACTAACTCATGACCCCACCCTCTGACGCGTATCCGTGAAATCACAGGGGTGATGCATGCTGGTTAGCAATCGTCATCACCCCATCGCCTGGTTCGTCGTTGACCGGACAACGTTTAACTAATTTATTCCTGTCTAGTGTTGTCCAGTCAATTGCGAACCTGCCGGATACTTGTGGGTCATACTGTTTACCTTACCAGTGCTACCCGCCAATGTGACCAAAGTCAACGTTATGAACACAGAAGACCCCTATATCAAACCATAGCAACAGTGTGGGATGGGCAAAAAAGCCAGGACCCGGAAGCCAATATGGGTCCCAGCCAAAAATTCCCACCCGGCCCCGAAGCGACCAAAATATCACACTGTTAACTAGGGAGGGGGTGGAGGGGAAAAGACTTCTCCGCTCCGTCGCTGAGGTAAAATGGCAGCTCGGCTGCCTCGTGGCCATCCCTTTTATAAGGGAGCTGGCCACGCCCCTAACTACCCGGATTCTCTGTCCTGTGGGGGGGGGCCCGCAAAGGGCACGGCGGCCATTTTGGCGCCGCGCTTGCATTGGTCTGACCCAAATTGTCTTGGTGACCTAGATTTTACTGATGCCATTGCTTTGTTGAAGAAGATGAGCTGAAACTACAATAGGTGATGGAGAAACCTTAGGATAAGCACTGAGAAATCGAAGGTCATGCATATGAACTCTATGTTCTGGATACAGGGAACTCTCGGGTTACAGAAGCTAGAGGAAGTGGAGCAGTTTACTTACTTGGGAAGTGTGATTGTCCAAAATGGACATGCAGAGGTGGATGTCAAATGCTTTCTTGGAAAACAACAGCTATATTCCAAAGAATTAATAAGTGCTGGTCCAGATTATCTACTGTATATAGCTGGAAATTAAACTCAGTTTGTTTGCCTCCGTAGCAATTCCAACAGCCATCTATGCTTGCAAGACTTGGAAGACATCACAAAAGAATTTTTTGTCTTCCAGCAGATGTGCCTCCACCAAATTTTAAAGATTCACTAATTTGATCACATTATCAATGAGGAGGTGCTTCAGATGAATGGCTTGTGCAAATTACATAACATCATTGCACGAAGAAGACTACAAATGGCATGTCATATTTTCCATATAAAGTGGACCTCTCCTAATGCCAAATGTAAATGAAGACACCCTTGAAATAAATGGTAAACAACTTGCATGGGAGAGTTAGTGACCCAGAAAATGACATGGGATGATTCTGAAATGCTTCCCTAAGCCTGACACTATCTATCTATCTATCTATCTATCTATCTATCTATCTATCTATCTATCTATCTATCTATCTATCTAGTGTCTGATCATTCACATTTTCAGTGTGCAGGCCATCTATTTACATCTCCATATTGAATGTGTCCTGCCATCTCTGTTTTGGTCACCCACTTGGCTGCCAGCCATTGACTTTCAGGTAGTAAGTAGTTTTGGCAATGGTGAAGGTGCCACTTGGAGAACAGCAACACCAGTTTTCTCTCATTTTCTCTATGGCTGGCAGTATGCCTAGTTGCTGTTGAATGGCATTATTTGTGATGTGATCGAGTTGGGAGATACATAATATCCAGTGGAGCATACTCATTTCCATGGCATGGAGATGGTTGCCTATATTCACTGATGTCGTCTAGTACTTGGTGTCATAAAGTGCAACAGGGCAGACAATTACCTGGTAGAGATAGATTTGAGATGAATTGATATTAATCTGACACAACACACACTGGTGAGTTCACATCCATACAAACATACGGTGTTCACCCTTGCTCACACATTGCTACATTTCTATCTGTGCACACAGAAATTGACCTGAAAGTAGAATAATTTGATGTTTTCTTGCTATTCAAATGTGTTTGTAAAACATGCAGTTTTGCCAGGTGAGTGCTTGGCATACTTTTTCTAGCTTTTAGACTTTGGCTTGACATTGTGAATCAAATCAATCTTAATTGTAGTCCAAGACCAGTATAGAACAACAAAGATAGAAGTAAAGATAAGGGTACTTAAATATATTTTAAGGGGATCATATCTGCTCAGAGTTAAAGGAGTGATAGAATTAGTATTTAAAATTTATATTGCTACAACTACTACTATGCCTATGATGTAGTGTTGATAGTTTAATTAGCTGATTGTTCTTATGATCCTATATGCTGTGACAGTGAATCTGGCAACAGCCTGCAATCCGCAAGGATTAGTACACACTTGGTGTTACTACTGTGGCATACTAAGGTTCCTTCAGAGTGAATTTCAGGCAGTTGCATCTGGCCTTGATTAGAGCATACCTGTCAACCATCCTGTTTTACCCAGGAAAACCCCTTATTTTTACCCCTGTTCCTGCCCCCTCCCATTTTATCAATTTCCCCGTATTTTCCCTTATGTTTTTTTAAAAAATATCCTCCCTCACAGGAGAAGCTGCAGTATTTTTTTCTGGCCACCAGAAGTCGCTGTGTAGCAGGCTTTTCGCATGTGGAAGGGGAGAGAGAGAAGACGTTCTGAGTTTCTCTTTAATTTTCCTGCCAGCCACATGGCCAATATGGTAGCTTTGTTTTTGGTCTACTCTACTCTAGAGGTGAGCGATATTTCATATATGCAGGGGCAAATCAGCTCTTGGTCTGGGGGCAGAGAGTTCTCTCTCACTCTCATGCTTTATTGAGCTGTTTCTGCCCTGCCTCTGACCTGGCTGGAGGATTCTGTTTCTAGAGTTCTAGAATTAACTTGGGAGGGGTGGGGTTGGGGTGGGGGTGGGGTAGGGGATGGTGCTAATCACTATATGAGAGAGAGGGGGGGTTCCGTTTCTGTTCTAGAGTTAACTTGGGAGGGGTGGGGGGATGGTGCTTGATCACTATATGCTAAAGGTAAAGGTTTCCCTTGCTCAAAAGCCAGTTGTATTTATAGAGTGCCAAGGTTCGCCATCACAGTCATAGATTCTTACTCTATATGAGAGAGGGGGGTTCCATTTCTGTTCTAGAGTTAACTTGGTGGGGTGGGGGTGGGAGATGGTGCTTGACCACTATATGAGAGAGAGGGTGTGTGTGTTCCATTTCTGTTCTAGAGTTAACTTGGGAGGGGTGAGGGGTGGTGCTTGATCACTATATGCTGAAGGTAAAGGTTTCCCTTGCTCAAAAGCCAGTTGTATCTTGAGTGCCAAGGTTCGCCATCACAGTCATAGATTCCTACACCGGTCAATTTTTAGAGCAAGAAGCTGCTTTTTGTACGAGAGAGCACATCCAAAATACATGGGGAGAATTATCAGAGCTCACAGATCCAGTGTGTAAGGGGATCTGAGTTAGGTAAAGGTAAAGGGTCGCCCTTGCTCAAAAGCCAATCGTATCTGACTCTAGGGTTCAGTGCTCATCTCTGTTTCAAAGCCGAAGAGCCAGCGTTGTCTGCATCTGCAGACATTTCCGTGGTCATGTTGCAGGCATGACTAGACACCAGAGTGCACGGAATGCTGTTACCTTCCCACCAAAGTGGTCCCTATTTATCTACTTGCAATTTCTTGCTTTCGAACTGCTAGGATGGCAGGAGCTGGGACAAAGACGGGAGCTCTTTCCATCCTGCAGTACTTGGGAATCGAACTGCTGACCTTCTGCCTCCCAGTCAGCATCATAGTCACTTAAGCCACTAAGTAAACAAGAAAGGAAACAAAACAAAAATCCCCCAAGAAAATGGGGAAAGGGTTCTTTGGCCCACACAGCTTTGTGCCCGTTGCATCTACAATACCATCTAGCCATCTTGTTTTTGGCCACCCCCTTTTTTGTCCTCCACCTTTCCCAGCATCAAGGCTTTCTCAAGTGAATCCTCTCTTCTCATTTAATGTCCAAAATACTTTAGCATCATTTTTACTATTTGAACTTTAATGAGCAGTCATGATTGATTTCTTCCAGGATCGACCTATTTCTAACACCACATTTCAAAGGCATCTATTTTTCTGTGCTCAGCTTTCCTAATGGTCCAGCTCTCACACCCATACATTACCACCAGGAATACCATTGCTTTGACTATGCAATTTTTTGTTTGCAAGTTGATGCCTCTACTTTTAACTATGTTCCCCAGGTTTCCCACAGCTTGTTTCCCAAGCATCAGTCTCCTTTTTATTTCACTGCTGCAATCACCATCTGCAGTGATCTTTGATCCTAAGAAAGTAAAATCTGCCAGTCGTATCCAACTCTAGGGTGCAGTGCTCATCTCCATTTACAGCCAAAGAGACAGTGCTGTCTGTGTTTGCAGACATTTTCATGGCCAAGTGGCACGGCAGGCATGACTAGAGCCCAGCAAGTCACATGGCTATATTTGGCCATGCCCACAGATTTGGCCACACCCAGAGAGGGGTGTGGCCAGAATTTCCCTTATTTTCAAATCCAAAAGTTGACAGGTATGGATTAGAGCAATCACAACATTCCACAGCCTGTTAAGGTGTTTTGGTCTAAGTTCAAAAATCCAACAACAGAATTGGTATTTCCAATTAGAGCATATGGTACTAGGTAGAATTTCTCACATATTGTGTCTTGCCACTATGGCCCTGTTTAACAAAATTATGCCATAGATTGCATACTGCTTCCTTTTAAGTAACAGTTACACAATTATGACATTGCTTTATTGATATTATTAATTTTGACTTGCCTTTCTCCAATGATATTATTGTATTGTTATTGTATTATTGACTGTATTGAGTTATATTTACTTGTGTTACTGTATTATTGTGATTGTGTATACCGGTTTGAGTCACCCGCTGGGTCAAGTAAAGCAGTATAAAAATTAAACATGAAATGAAAAAATGAAAGGAAGAGCCCCACCCCTTATGGATTGCTGCTTGCCCATCTCCAGTTAGATAAGCCAGGAGAAAAAGGAGACAGAGAGGAGAGAACCATCATTAGGCAGAGAAAGCTCTTCTCTGGCTCCTCCTTCTCCCCCGAGCTACCTAACGAACCTTCCCGAGAAGGACGGGCTGACTGCCTCCTCCTTCCTTTCCTCTATTGCTGCATCTAAACCAAAATTCAAAGCAGCATTGGGGAAAAGAGAAACCCACAGGCAGCCTGTTCTTCAAGCTAAAGTAACCACTAAAAACAAACACCAAAATTAATAAAAAATAATAAAACAAAAATAAATCAATAATTTAAAAAACATTAATAAACAAAAAAATTAACCACAAAATACACAAACAAAAACATCCAAAATGACACAAAACCACATACAAACACCTAATTACAACACGAAAAAAACCACAAATTACACAAACAAACAACAACTAATTACACAAATAAACAACTAAATAAGAAAAATTAAACAAAACCAGACATAACCATGCCAATTAAACAAACCTAAAACTCAACCAAAACAAAAAAGAAACACCTCCCAGACTACCACCACAAAAGCAAAACAAAGAAAAACTCCAGAAGAAAGAAAACCAGACAACTCACCAGCACGTCCTCCCTCCACGAGGACTGGAACAGAAATGAAGAAACAAAGAGACTACTTACCGGAAGAAGCCCCACCAAGAGGCCAGGAGAGAAAAAACACATGAAACTAAAACAGAACCACTAGCAGCCCCACCTGCAGGGCAGAATAGTAAAAAAAACTCAAAAAGACACAACAGCCTCACCTAGAGGCCACAACAGTAAAAACAAGTCAAAAACAAAACAATAAATCACAAGTTTACACAAATCACAAATATATGTAAAAAAATAAAATAAAAAGATTTATAACATCCTGTGTTGAGTTTTAACTCAAATAAAAACCCAAAACATCTAAACACAGTTTTAAAACACTGAATGTAAAAAAACATATACTTTCACATTTTTAAAATTATTACCTACAGTACAACTATTAACAAAAAAAACCCCCACAAACTAAAACATTATTTGGTTAAATAGAACAATTTGAAACAATTATATCATCCTTTGTTCTTTTTTTAATCCACAAAAAAACCCAAAAAATCATTAACAAACAAAAAATAAACCACTAAATACACAAACAAAAACATCCAAAATGACACAAAACCACATACAAAACACCTAACTACAACAAGAAAAAAACCACAAATTACACAAACAAACAACAACTAATTACACAAATAAACAACAACTAAATAAGAAAAATTAAACAAAACCAGATATAAACATGCTAATTAAACAAACCTAAAACTCAACCAAAACAAAAAAGAAACACCTCCCAGCCTACCACAACAAAAGCAAAACAAAGAAAAACCCTAGAAGAAAGAAAACCAGACAACTCACCAGCACGTCCTATGAGGACCTACAACATCTTATAGAACAGACACCAAGAAACGACGTCCACATTATCTTAGGAGACTGGAATGCAAAAGTAGGAAATCAAAAAGTGGACGGAATAACAGGCAAGTTTGGTCTGGGAACACAAAACGAAGCAGGGCAAAGACTGATAGAGTTCTGCCAAGATAACACACTAGTCATAGTAAACACCCTTTTCCAGCAACACAAGAGGAGACTCTACACATGGACATCACCAGATGGCCAACATTGAAACCAAATTGACTACATACTCTGCAGCCAAAGATGGAGAACCTCCATATAGTCAGCAAAAACAAGACCTGGAGCAGACTGTGGCTCAGATCACAATCTACTGATCGCAAAATTCAGGCTCAGACTGAATGAAATAGGGAAAACTAATAGACCAGATAGATATGGTCTAGACAACATACCCAAGGAATACACGGTGGAGGTGAGGAACAGATTCAATGGTTTGGACCAGATAGACAGAATACCAGAAGAATTATGTACAGAGATGAGAGACATTATGCAGGAGGCAGCAAGGAAAACTATACCAAAAGCAAAGAAGCGCAAAAAAGCAAAGTGGTTGTCAGATGAGGCTTTTAAAATAGCAGAGGAAAGAAGGAACGCAAAAGGCAAAGGAGAAAGGAAAAAAATACAATAACTTAAATAAAGAATTTCAAAGAAAAGCAAGGAGAGATAAGGAAAGCTTAGAAATGCAGGAGTGCAAAGAAATGGAGTAAAACAACACAAGAGGCAGGACTAGAGATCTCTTTAAAAAAATTGGGGAAGTCAAGGGAACGTTCAAAGCAAACATGACCACGATAAAAGACAAAGATGGCAAAGAGTTAGCAGATGAAGAAGAGATAAAGAAAAGATGGAAAGAGTACACAGAGGAACTTTAAATAAAAGACCTAAACATGCCGGATAGTAACAATGAGGGGGAAATTGAAATTGAACCAGACATCCTAAAGAGTGAAGTCAGAAAGGCCCTAAAAAGCATGGCAAATAACAAAGCCAGTGGAGGTGATGGTATCCCAGTTGAATTCATCAAAGCCCTAAAAGATGATGGAATCAAGCTACTACATGCTATATGCCAGCAGATTTGGAAAATGAAACAGTGGCCACAGGATTGGAAAAGATCAGTATACGTCCCACTCCCAAAAAAGGGCAATGCCAAAGAATGCTCAAATTATCGAACAATTGCGCTCATCCCACAAACTAGGAAAGTGATGCTCAAGATAATACAGGATAGACTGCAGCAGCATGTAGAAAGAGAACTACCAGAGGTGCAGGCTGGGTTCAGAAGAGGCAGGGGGACCAGAGACCACATTGCCAACATACGTTGGATCATGGAGAAAACAAAGGAATACCAGAAACAAGCTTACTTTTGCTTCATTGACTACACCAAGGCCTTTGATTGTGTGGACCCCAACAAAATGTGGCAAGTAATTAAAGAGATGGGCATACCAGAACACCTCTTATGTCTCATGAGAAATCTGTACATGAGTCAAGAAGCAACAGTTAGGACAGAGTATGGAATGACGGAGTGGTTTGGAATAGGAAAAGGAGTAAGACAAGGCTGCATTCTGTCACCCTGCTTATTCAACTTATACACAGAGCACATAATGTGCAATGCAGGGATGGAGGAATCACAATATGGAATCAAAATTGCTGGGAGAAACATCAACAATTTGAGATATGCAGATGATACCACCCTAATGGCCGAAAGTGAGGAAGACCTAAAGAAGCTCCTGATTAGGTTGAAAGAAGAGAGTGCAAAAGCTGGCCTGAGACTCAATATCAAGAAAACCAAGATAATGGCAACAGGCCCGTTCAGCTCCTGGAAAATAGATGGGGAAGAAGTAGAAGCAGTGACAGATTTTACTTTCTTAGGATCCAAGATCTCTGCAGATGGAGATTGCAGCCATGAAATAAAAAGGCGACTGATTCATGGGAGACAAGCTATGAAAAACCTGGGGAACATAGTGAAAAGTAGAGACATCTCACTGCAAACAAAGGTCCGCATAGGCAAAGCAATGGTATTTCTGGTGGTAATGTATGGCCGTGAGAGCTGAACCATTAGAAAGGCTGAGCGAAGAAAAATAGATGCCTTTGAGATGTGGTGCTGGAGGAGAGTTTTGAGAGTCCCCTGGACAGCGAGGAGAACAAATAGGTCAATATTAGAAGAGATTAGCCCTAAGTGTTCCTTAGAAGGACAAATAACAAAGATGAAGTTGAAGTATTTTGGACATCAAATGAGAAGAGAGGATTCACTTGAGAAGGCCTTGATGCTGGGGAAGGTGGAGGGCAAAAGAAGAAGGGGACAGCCAAAGATGAAATGGCTAGATGGTATTGTAGACACAATGGGCACGGGGCTGTGTGGACTAAGGAGGATTGTGGAGGACACGGGTGCCTGGAGAGCGATGGTCCATGGGGTCGCAAAGAGTTGGAATCGACTGTGCGACTGAACAACAACAAAAGTTTATAACAGCCCAGCATCACCAGGCAAACTATGCTAGTGTCTCTATAAAAAGGGTGGATCCATGATGCATCTGCATTATATGGACACTAGAACACCATCCCCTCCCTCCAAATGCTTCTTTAAGACCCCTCTCCCCATCATGGAGTTCTACTTTTTTAAAATCATTAAAATGGCATTCCAAGCATTTCTGGATGTTTGGAAAGATATTTAAGTAAACATTTTATGAGCCCCATCATTGTAAAGTATGTTTCCGTTTTATATTTTCCTTGCTTCTCTGCAATCTTTGTAAGTGACGGATTGTGAATGAAGAGGAAAAATATTTTGCCCACTTCTCTCTTTGATCACCAATTGAAACCACAACTTTGATTGACAACCATTTGTCCACATGGTGAAATTGCTCTGTTATTTAGTCCCTCTGTAATTTAGCCCTTCCTCCATCCTCCAACAACACACAAATTATTGAGCTCAGACCACCTCATAAGGGGAATTCTGGTCATGCTCATTAAAGGGCTATAAGCTGCATTGTGCAACTGTTGCTTCTAGTGATATTGAACTTTACAACTTCTACATTCATGCCAACCCTCTAGTCATTACAAAGGGGGATGGGTAAACATAAAAATGCAGAGATGTTGAATTTTTGATGAAGATGTTCAACCTTGGATCAGGGAGGGTTCCCAAACAGCAGTGCTTTAGTATGCAAGAGAAAATACATAATTTACTCATGCTCTTATTAGAAGAAAAATATGTAATCCTCAAATGGCTTGAAGGAGGTAATATCTTGATTAAATTCTGAGTTCAGTATACTTCAGAAGACATGATATAATGTCTCCTTTATTTGCATATGAATACAGTATTATATTTAATGGCACACTTTTAGAAATATCTTCAATTTAAATGCCTTTGTAGGGGGAAAAATCTGAGAGGTATCCAGAGGGAAGGAGGGAGGTGTGTGTGCTGGGAGAAACATATACAAACTGAACAAGCCGTTAGATGTATATTTCATGAAACTAAAGATCAAATATATCTCATCTGTCAAAATATTCAGCCAGTAAGAACTGATGGAATGAAAGAGTGAAATGATTGTGAAAATAATCTTCTCATCTTCCCTGCTTCCCTTCCTTAGATATTATCAGGGACATCATAAGAACATAAGAACATAAGAACAGCCTTGCTGGAACAGGCCACAGCCCATCCAGTCCAGCATTCTGTCTCACACAGTGGCTCACCATTTCCTTCAGGGTATTCCCAAGGAGATGCCTTCACCTGCTTAGGATTCCCTGGAAATGGCATTGAGAGATATCCTGCCTATCTCTCCAACCCGGAGGTTGTCCTTAGGTAGCCATAATTATAGCCATTGATAGCCTTGTCCTCCATGAACTTGTCTAATCCTTTCTTAAAGCTGTGAAGACTGACAGCTGTCACCACTTCTTCTGGCAGGGAGTTCCATAGACCAGTAATCCTCTGGGTGAAAAAGTACTTTCTCTTATTTGTTTGAGAACTAGTACCCAAAAGTTTCATGGAGTGTCCCCTAGTTCTAGTGTTGTGCGATAGGGAAAACAGTTTTTCCTTATCTACCTTGTCCACACCGTGCATGATTTTATAAACTTCAATCAGGTCACCTCTTAGACGCCGTCGTTCAAGAGTGAAAAGGCCCAACCGTTGCAGCCTCAGATGGTAAGGAAGGTGTTCCAGTCCCCTAATCATTCTGGTTGCCCTCCTCTGTACTTTCTCCAACTCCATAATATCCTTCTGGAGGTATGGCAACCAGAACTGTACACAATATTCCAGATGGGGCCTCACCATAGATTTATAAAGAGGCAAAATGACACTTGCTGACTTATTTTCTATACCCTTCCTAATGATCCCTAACATTGAGTTTGCTTTTTTCACTGCTGAGGCACACTGGGTTGACACCTTCATTGAGCTGTCCACCAGGACACCAAGGTCCCTTTCCTGGTTTGTCGCAGAGAGTTCAGACCCCATCAGTTTATAAATGTAATTGGGGTTTTTTGCCCCAACATGCATCACTCTGCACTTACTGATGTTGAAGCTCATTTGCCACTGTTTTGCCCACTCCCCCAGTGTCAAGAGATCCCTCTGGAGCTCTTCACAATCTCTCACAGTTTTCACTACCCTGTATAATTTAGTGTCGTCAGCAAATTTGGCTACCTTGCTTTTTACTCCTACCTCTAGATCATTTATGAAGAGGTTGAAAAGCAGGGGTCCCAGTACTGAACCTTGGGGGACCCCACTCTTTACTTCCCTCCACTTGGAGAAGTGTCCATTTAGTGCTACCCTCTGTTTCCTGTCCCTTAGCCAGTTGCTGATCCAGGACAAGACCTGTCCCTTTATTCCATGACTGGTAAGTTTATTCAAGAGCCTTTGGTGTGGGACCTTGTCAAAAGCCTTCTGAAAGTCCAGATAAACAATGTCAACTGGATCCCCCTTATCCACATGCTTGTTGACACTCTCAAAAAATTCCAACAGATTAGTGAGGCATGATTTGCCCTTGCAAAAGCCATGTTGGCTCTCCTTTAGCAGCGCCTTCTCTTCTATGTAACTATTAATTCTATCTTTTAGGATGGTTTCCATCACTTTACCTGGGACACATGTCAAACTGACAGGCCGGTAATTTCCTGGATCACCCCTGGATCCTTTTTTGAAAATTGGTGTTACATTCGCTACCTTCCAGTCATCAGGCACAAAGCCTGATTTGAGGGAAAGATTATATATTTTGGCTAGGATATCAGCAATTTCATCTTTAAGTTCCCTGAGAACTCGTGGATGGATGCCATCTGGTCCTGGGGATTTGTTAGTGTTTAGCTTAACAAGACATGCAAGGACCTCCTCCCTGGTTATTTCTATCTTGCTTAATTCTTCGGTTTCCCTTCCTACGAAGATAGGCTCTGTTTTGGGCATGTGGTCTCTGTCTTCTTCAGTGAATACTGAAGCAAAGAATTCATTGAGTCTCTCTGCAATCTCTGTTTCCTCTTTAATAACCCCTTGCCTTCCATTGTCATCTAATGGTCCAATGGCCTTCCTAGTTGGGTTCTTACTTCTAATGTACTTAAAGAAGTCTTTGTTATTTCTCTGAGTATTTTTAGCTATACACTCCTCAAAGTCTTGCTTTGCTTTCCTGATTGTTGCCTTGCATTTGTTCTGCCAGAATTTATGTTTCTGCCTGCTGTCCTCATTTGGACAAGCCTTCCATCTTCTAAATGAGCTTTTCTTGCTCTTGATCACTTCCCGAACAGCTCCTGTAAGCCACATCGGAGTCCTCTTGGACCTGGCAGTGCCCTTTTTCCTTTTGGGTATGCATTCCAATTGAGCCTCTGTTATTGTTTTTGTAAACAGCCTCCATGCCTCTTGGAGTGTTTGGACTCTCTCAATTTTCCCTTTCAGTTTCTTTTTTACTAGTTTCCTCATCTTTGGGAAATTTCCTTTTTGAAAATTTAAGGTCTCTGTGTTAGATTTTATCAGTGACTTGCGGTCTATGATCAAGTTAAACATAATTGAGTTGTGGTCACTGTTCCCTATTGGATCAGTCACATTAACATCTTGCACCAGATCCTGAGTATTACTCAGAATCAAGTCAAGGATTCTTGTACCTCTAGTTGGGTCTTCAACCATCTGTCCCAGGGAACAATCATTGAGCATATCTAGGAACTTTATCTCTTTATCATGTGCTGAACAACAGACTTTGGACATGGAAACTCTAAACAAAGATATTGTGTTGCATTCATACCAATTCCAAAAATCTACAGCTAGTAAGTTCTTTTCCTCCCTGCACTTCTTTTTCCATTTATTTTACCTTTAAATATCACCTTGAACAAATGTGAGAGAGCTATTTTTGCTTTCTACAATCTATGTATTTTATGATTTCCTGCCCTTTATTTATTTATGACTTTTTCTTTGAAAATCCTACATCCAAGATTATTTGGAATGGTTGGAAAAAAAAATCACATTCCATGTGTATCTATTTTTAAGTGTTAAATGTCATGTTTCAATGCATACAGAAGAACCAAAGTAGAATGGAACTAATACTTTTTGTCTTCTCATCAACTTGGTGTTATTTTGATATAATGACAAACCATTAAATGTTGAACAGGATTCCTTGTATACACCAGAGATGCAAGATATGAATTCTTATTTGAAGACAACTGAATACTCAGCTGATTCCCACCCACCCCCAAGAAAATATTTGCCAACAAGTTATCTCCCTTTGGTCTCAGAACAGGGAATATAAAAGTGGTGGAAAACTGTTCAGCCTATGAGTTATCATGTTCTCCTCCCAAATCTTCAGGCTGTCTTCCTGGCAGAGCCTACAGAGAGTTTTCCTCTCCCTGCTGCCACCATTCTCGTAGATTTCCTCTTAGATTCATTACTATAAAAGCTAAGTATAAAAAGTTAGTTATACATAGTAATTTCTTATACCAATTTACAAAATCAATTGAGTGGATTTGTAAAAGTTTTTATTAAAAAGAAAGAAATAGAAAGGGGGAAACAGGAAAAATACAATACCAAGCTGTTATTTCATAGTATGTTTCCCAACAATAATACAAATACATACACAGTTGAGATAAGCAGAGTTCACACATACTGTATAAACAACAAATTATATTTTCCCTGTCTCTATATGTGATTTAGCTAAGAGAAGTCCCTTGGAATACTATTTTCTTTTCCAACCCAAAAAGTGAGACCAAATTCTGATATAATTCTTCTTCATCACTAAAGATCCACGGATATGTTAGGATGGTGTGAGGAATTTTCCATATTGTTCATTTTTCTAGGTTTGTGGACTCATTGGGAAGTTCTTTCATCATAGTTTAAGTTTTCAAAGCCTTGATCTTTTTACCTATGCAACATGCTATTCTAAATCGGTTTGCATCCTGTGTGGGATGCCTGCAGCCTAAGTAGAATAGAGTGAGCTTTTCTAGGCTCTATACTTTCTTGAAAAGTGCAACAAAAACCTACAATGAGTTTTTAAAACTCTCATACCAATCACAGCAGCTATCTGGCTTGTACAACACATAAGCTCATGACATCTGAATCTATAACTCTGCTCTAGTTTGCTTCAAACAATACAATGATCACTGGTAGACATTCCTGTCTATCTCCCCAGTTCTGTCCCCTTGCTTGTGAATGTTTTGTGTATCAATGTTGTCCAACCACAAAAACATCTTCACTCAGAGCCAGTGAATTCCTAGTGCCAGCTGAGAATGTGTAAAACTGGGCACCACGCATTAAAGTTGCTTAACATACAAAATGCAAGCGCGGCGCCAATATGGCCGCCGTGCTCTTTGCGGCCCCCCCCACCGGACTTGGACATCCGGGTAGTTAGGGGGCCTGGCCAGCCCTCTTTAAAAGGGGTGGCCACGAGGCAGCCGAGCTGCCATTTTGCGAAAGCAATGGAGCGGAGAAGTTTTTTCCGTCGCTCCCTCCCCCTTTTCGCCTCTTTCCTCTGTTCGAGGCTTCGTTTTAAGAGGCTTGATTTTGCTAGCCTCTGTTAGAGGCTTCGTTTTCTTCTCGCACCTAGAGGCTCGATTCTTTTAGAAGCGACGGGGCGGAGAAATTTGCTCCGTCGCTTCCCCCTCTGTCAGCCTCTGTGGAGGCTTTTTACTTTGGCTTGCCTCTTTGCAAGAGGCTTGATTTCGGTCCTATTTGTTTCCTTTTTGCCTGTAACCGAGCAGAACTGCTGGATAGCTCAGTGGTTTAGGAATCTGGCTGCAAAGCCAGAGGCTGGGAGTTCGATTCCCCATGGTGTTTTCTTGCTCGTAGGGGGATCGCGGTGGCTCAAGTGGCTAAGACACGGAGTGTTAAGTGCCTGAGATGCTGACTGGGAAGTGGAAGGTCAGTGGTTTCACTTCCTGCGTACTGCAGGACAGAATGAGCTCCTGTTTTCAGCCCCGAGCCGGCCCTTCAGAGGATCCGGCCCTTGGCCCATGGCTGCCGGCCATGGGCTGGAACGATTGGGGGGAGGGCTTGGTGCTGGCTCACAGCACGTTTTACCCCATTAGGGGCCAGAGTTTTGGGCATGGCCTTATTCTGGCCCAGGCTCTCAAATTAGGGCCTTTGGCCCAATACCTAGCAGGCCGTCCGGCCCACCTGGTCCATCCGGCCCACCTGGCCCACCTACTAGGGGTTTTCGTGGCAGGGGATGCCTGGTTAGCACGTTTGGCTGTGCTGGGGGCATCCTTAGCTAAACGGTTGGTGGGGGCCCCTTCCCTAACTACGGAGCCCCTTTGTGTCTGCCAGCTACTTCGACTGCTGCCACTATGCAACTGGCGGCCAGCTGGGTCGAGCTTCTCGTGACACTCCGGCCTGTGCCCGCCGCTGTCTCGCAGCTCCCCGTTTGTCCAGAACTGCGGCTGGAGTGCGTTGGAGGTCGCCCCAGAGCTCGATTTCGGTCGCGAGCTCCGACGCCCACCGTGGGCCGGAACCCCCAGTGGGGGCGGCTCACGGGCGTGCAACTAGTGAGTATTAGGTTCAAGTTGAATGCACACACTCACAGTCCATTTCCAGCGGTGGGGTCCAGCGCTCTTTGCCTCGCCAATTTGAGGCTGGTGGGCATCACTTGCCATCCTATCCCAGTGCCCCTTGGTTGCATTGAGGCACGACGTTGGGGGTGGGGGTTTCCGCCCCCGGGGCAGTACGTGGCGTCACAGGGGCTGTCCAGGTCCCGCTGTGTATGCCCTGTGTACATCATGTACCGGCAATGGCATTGACGACGACAGGTTATTCATGGCCCCCCAGTGATCATCTGACCCAGGTCATAAAGGAAAAGATTTGGTGGGGGGGAGGGTACGTGGATATATTCTCACTAGGAACTGAGATCCATAAGGATAGGAGGTACGGACAGGGGGACAGAGACATTGTGTGGTCCCACTGTAGTAAGCCACCACGCACTGGGGTGTCCGCCCCCGGGACAGTGCTGGGCATCGCAGGGGCTGTCTAGATCCTGCTGCGTAGGCCCCCTTTATACAGAACGTGCCGTCAAGGGCTTTGCCGATGGACGGCTATTACTTGCCCCGGTTGATTATTGGCCACAGGCCATGAGGGGTAAGGGCCGAAGGGGGACATGTGGATATTCTCCCTATTGAACTGCGAGCCCACTGGGAGGGGAGAGAAGGACAGGACGGCTGAGACAAAGAGATGTCCCATCGTCATTAGCCACCGCGCACCTTGGGGCCAACTGGTTGTCGGCATACCTTGTACATATTGTGGTATGCCGCAGGGCTTGACCTGTTTGGGCCATCCTGATGTCGATCGGATGGGCCCATGACGGTTGGCTCATGGTGAGTAATGTGGACGAGGGTGGCTCTATATCCCGAGGGGAGGTGGGATGAGTCCTGTCAGCAAGTGTGCTCGTGTACATCATTCCCACGGGACTGGTGCCTGGTGATGGGTACCATGGTGGTCATGCTGAGCAGCGGGCTGTTCAGACACTGGCTCCATGCAAACTGGTCGGGCGGGGGGTTCCGGCCCGCCTACTGTGTTCGGCCTGCTCAGCTGACGATGTGTGTACTAACTAAGCACCACGGTCGTTACCGACTTAGTGCCCCCTTTTTGCGCTGGCCCTCACGCCACCTCCGCGTGCCCGCGGGTTGGTGGGTAGCGGGGGAGAGGTGGGGGTGCACAGGGGCGAACAGAGCTCCGTCTGAAGCAACTAACTTTCATGAGCCCCCCCCCCCCCGCCCCAATTATAGTCAGCCTGGAGGGATGTCACTCAGTTCATCCAAGAAGGGATGGGGCGGGAGACCTGCTGGAGGGTTTTCAATGGGGCTTTTGTATCCATTCGGGGGTGTTGGGGGCCCCAGGATGCTACTAATCTGGTTCCCTTCCAGGGTAACGGAGAGGGGGCTCCACTGTCCACAGTTATGGAAGTTGGGGGCTATGAGAGTAGCGGGGGCCCTTCTTGGAACCACCTTTCCTTAGTCGAAGGTATCCCCCATGAAGCTCATACTGAGCTAGAAAAAGGGTGAATGTAATATAATCCTCCATTCAGCTTACCCTGTGGGTGCTCCGTTCAGGGATGACCTTCCTGATGACCTTGTTCGATCAGGTACTCGTAGTTGCCTCGGCTACTATGGGTGGCGTGCTCATGCAATTCTGGTGCTGTTTTGGCACAGTGTGATATGCACTCGGCTTCCAGCTTTTTGCCAGTGCACCCCATGATTTAGACCTATCGGGTTTTTAGGTTTTGAGGGGAATTTTAATTAGATAAGGCCAATCCCTTTCTGAATGCGTTAATTCAGGTTCAGCACCCGACCGATGTGGGACTTTCATTCAGTGGGCATTTGCTCACAGGTTGGGGTCTCGGTCTCCAGCCCATTACCTCGACGACTTTTGGGTCCGGGGTTAAATGGGGCTTGGACACGTGTATGCGTCTCCTCATCACGATTCAGACACTGAGGTGGGAACTGTGTGTCCCCTTGGTGCCTGAATAGACCGAGGTCCCATGTTCTAACATCACATTTCTGCCTCGATGCTGTCACGCGGGCATCCAGGTTAACCATTGATACGGTGGCTTGGATGTCCATGGCGATTTTGGCATTGATTGCCAAACATCGAGTGTGCCCTTGGGAATTGTGGTTAATTCATTGCCCCCCTTAATTTGTTTGCTCTGGCTCAAATTACTCCTGGGTTTAGAGGGGTCTCTTATGGGAGATCAGACCTAGTGGTCTGCCCTAGATATCTAGTACGGTCAGATACCTCCGGCTCCCGGACTTATGGGGTTTGCTCCGAGGGTGGGTGCACGGATCGCCCCGCGATCTTACCTTCCTTGCGTTTTTTCCCATTTGGAGAGCACTGATGCTATGGTGCAAGGGGTGGGCCTACTCAGTGGTCCAACTTCAGTGTGACAATGCGGCAGTGGTGAACATTGTCAACACCCAGACATGCAAATCCCCCAAGGTCATGACATTAGTCCGTCTATTCTCTTGAGAAGCCTACGCCTAAATGTGCTGTTCTAGACCAGACATGTTATGGGTATTTATAATGACATTCTGCCGCTCTCCACCACTGCAGATCACCTGGTTCTGTGCCGTACTCTGGAAGCAGAGGGATTCCACTCGCCACTTTTGGCTGAGGGTTGGACGTTTGGCGAGGAGAGGGGAACCGGACATGTCGTTGGCACCTCGCACGCGTAAGGCGTATCACTCTGCATTCAGGCGTCGTGTTTGGGAGGGGTGGACACGGAAACGTGTCCGCTGCCCTTACGCGCGTCACCCCTGTTCCCAGAGTTTCTACCCACCTTGCACGAGGCTGGCATTGCTTATGTACAGATAGGTGTGAGGTGGCTCTTGGCCACGCAGCTACCACGGTAGCCTTTTTGGAGCACTCCGCATCAGTGAGTGGGTGCCAGAGTTGGTGCCACCGGTGTAAGGCGGATGTGTCTCGTAGGGCACTGGAACTCGAAGATGTCTCTGTCACACATGAGTGGGCTCGAGTGGGGATGCGGTCCTCACGGGTTATTCAGCACGGTGCAGGCAGTGGTGTATACTGCTAGGAAATTTTTTGAGACATCTGTCCGGTTGGTGCCCAACTGAATTTTCGACAGTGCCTGCTGCGCGCCCCAGCCTGTTTTCTGCCACCGGGATGGGTCTACCCTTCCCTTAGTACAGTCCCTGAGGGTGACCAGTGCTGCGTTTCGCGGTGTGGTGCCCGTTTTGGCGCCATTTACTTAAGATAGGCATCGCGTTGATCGCGGCTACGTTTGGGGTACTCGGAGGTGGATATGCGTCTACGCGCAATTTCAGATATATACGTCCCCTCACTGTACGAGTACCTAGTTATGTCCTTCACCTTTTTTCTCCTCTTTTACAGATCCTAGGGGTCTCAGCACACCGGTGGCAGGGGGCTGGTGGGCCGCAGCTATGTACACTGGGCAGCAGTATATGCTGCAGCGACAGAGAGTGGACCCTGGCTGGGCTGTGTGCATCCGCACGTATGCTATGGTATGGTATGCGCGGCACATGGGGGCGGGAACTGTGGCCATTCCTGCTGTCTGACAGGGATGCTGGACCGCCCAATGTTTTATGGGCGCCTCGGCGGCAGTGGTCTTATACGGATCACTGCTGTTATTAAACTGTCAAGGGGCTGTGACCTGGCATTTTGTATCACGTATGGCTTACATACGGTCGCTATGGTCTAACATCGTGCCGAGACACCAATTTAGGGGAGAGGCGGATCTCCCTAGTTCGGACTGTTCCGGCAGTCGGTGGACGGGGCTGTGGCTCCGTCCCGTTCTGAGCATGGCTGTGAAACAGCCATTGGAGTCCGGATGATAGGCTTACAAAAAATTTTGCTGGTAGGCAGGAGAAGGGGTCCACCTGTCAGTCAGAGGTATGTGCCTCATTCTGGGTGCAATGCAAGCAGGTGTGGCGACCGAGCTGACGGTCTGGGGGGGGGCGGTGAGTCTTTATTGAAGCCTCCCCGTGTGGCGGGTAGCACTGGTAAGGTAAATATTTATGACCCACAGGTATCCGGCAGGTTCGCAATTGACTGGCCAACACTAGATAGGCACAAGTTGGTTAATGTTGTCCGGTCAACGACGAACCAGGCAATGGGGTGATGGCACGAGCTAGGCAGCATGCATCACCCCGTTATTTCACGGATCCGCGTCAGAGGGTGGGGTCAGTTGTTAGTTTATTGACTATGGTCAACAATTTGTTTGTTGTAAACAAACAAATTGATACAAATGGATACATTGTAGCCAATTGCCGTTGGCAATTTTGGGAGGAACCTTACCAGTGTTACTGCGGCCTGCTTGCCTTAAGAATTATAATTGGTTGAGTACCAATCGAAATTTATAATTCGGACTAGGGCATGAATCAATAAATGTGGTCCAATGCCGTTATCCACTTATACTGGTGTCCGAGTCCTTTTTTGGGGGGTGGGCCTGCAATACAAAGTTTCTCCTCCTCCAGACTTGCTTAAAATTAGTCTCCCAACCTAGAGACATGGCAAAACCATACCTGTCAACCCACGGCTCCGGAAAAACGGGACCTGCACACATCGCTTGTGTGCAGGTCACGTTCCATGCATGCGTGGAAAGGTTTTACCCCTTTCCACGCATGCGCGGAAGCGCTACACCGCTTGCACAGCCCTTACGCAGCCCTTACGCAAGCGACGTAGCGCTTCCGCGCATGCGTGGAAGAGGTAAAACCCTTCTGTGCATGCGCAGAAAGCATTTCCCCCGCTGCCAAATTACGGGTTTTTGGCAGCGGGGGCCGGATTATGACGTCAATAGACATCAATTTGCGGGGTAATCCCGGCCAAATCGAGAAGGTTGACAGGTATGGGCAAAGCATAGCAATTCCCTGAAATCAGACAATCTAAGAAGAGAGCAGAGGCCAGGCAACACTCACTATTAGCAGCAGTACTTACTCTTTCCTCATTTATTCCTTCTAATACAGTGGTTCCCAATGTGGGGCCTACACACCACAGTCAGTACATTGGCTGATCAATGTTTTGGGGAATTGACGTGGGCCTCTTGGAATTGAAAACCAAAGGAATTGAAAGCCAAAGGTTGGAAAACACTGTTCTAATTGAATGTAGAGTTGGAAGCAACTATATTGGAAGCCTGAACACCACATTTCATCCTCCAGAGTTTCTTGAATCAAGCACTTTTCCAAATTATGGAGGCGGATATTAGAAACATCACCAAAAAAATGCATTCTGAGGATGTTGACTCCATCTAAGTTTCAGCTGAGCTACTTTAAAAATTTTATATTTAAAATGAGTTTGTGTTTGTCAAGAAGTATTCTAATGCCAACTCTGGACAAGAAATTCATCATAACTAGTAAAGGTAAAGGTCATCCTTGTTTGAAAGCCAGTCGTATCTGACTCTAGAGTTCAGTGCTCATCTGTTTATATTAAAAGAGCCAGCACTGTCTGCATCTGCAGATGTTTCCATGGTCATGTGACAGGCATACCTCAACACCAGAGTGCATGGAACACTGTTTACATTCCCACCAAAGTGGACTCTATTTATCTACATGCAATTTCTTGCTTTCAAACTGCTAGGTTGGCAGGAGCTGGGGCAGAAATAGAAGCTCAATCCATCATGCAGCATCCAGGAATCAAACTCCGACCTTCCATTCAGCAAGTTCAGTGTCTTAACCACTTGATCCACCACAATCCCTCATCATGACGAGTTGAACCTTTTTACCAGTAACTGAACCACATGGTGCTTGTTATGCTTTCTCTTATTATGGCAATTTGGCTTTGCAGGTGTACCCACCCAAATAAAGACTCAGACACTGGCATTGGATTAAAGGCATTGGGCCACTTTTATTGAATAATGCCCTAGTCTGAATTATTTAAGGCAAGCAGGCCGCAGTAGCACTGGTAAGGTTCTACCCTAAATGCCAATGGCTATTGGCTACATGTATTAATTTGTATCAATTTGTTTGTTGACACAAACAAATTGTTGACCGAAGTCAATATACTATCTACTGACCAGACCCTTTGACGTGTATCTATCCAAATATCAAAGTGATGCAGGCTGTAAAGCTCCTAGCATCACCCCGTTCATGGTTCGCCCTTGACCGGCCAATCCTGTTTTCCCTGTACCTATCTACGTGTTGGCCAGTCAATTGCGAACCTGCCGGATACCTATGGGTCATAAATCTTTACCTTACCAGTGCTACCCGCCCAAAGTGACCAAAGTCAACTTACCCCGTATCTCAAACACTAGCGACAGTGTGGGATGGGCGAAAAAGCCAAGAACCAAAGTGCCAATTGTAGGTTCAAGCAAAAATTCCCACCCGGCCCCGAAGCGACCAGAAAAGTCACACTGTCCACTAGGGAGGGGGTGGAGGGAAAAACTCCTCCGCTCCGTCGCTGTTCTTTAAAATGGCAGCAAGGCTGCCTCGTGGCCACCCCTTTTATACTGGGATGGCCACGCCCCCTTACTAACCCAGATGTATGAGCCTGGGGGGGGCACAAAGAGCGCAGCAGCCATTTTGGTGCTGCGCTTGCATTACAGGTGCACCCACCCAAATAAAGACTAAGACACCAGTATTGGATTAAAGGCATTGGGCTACTTTTATTGAATAACGCTCTAGTCCGAATTATCACTTTCAATTGGTGTATCATCCAATTGTAATTCTTTAAGGCAAGCAGGCCGCAGTAGCACTGGTAAGGTTACACCCAAAATGCCAATGGCTATTGGCTACATGTATCAATTTGTATCAATTTGTTTGTTGACACAAACAAATTGTTGACCGAAGTCAATATACTATCTACTGACCCCACCCTTTGACGTGTATCCGTCCAAATATCAAGGTGATGCAGGCTGTGAAGCTCCTAGCATCACCCCGTTCATGGTTCGCCCTTGACCGGCCAATCCTGTTTCCCCTGTACCTATCTACGTGTTGGCCAGTCAATTGCGAACCTGCCGGATACCTATGGGTCATAAATCTTTTCCTTACCAGTGCTACCTGCCACACGGGGAGGCATCCATGATGACTCACCGCCCCCCCCCGACCGACAGCTCGGTCCCCAGGCCCGGTTGCACGTCCTCCAGAAAGAGGTGCATACCTCTGGCCGACAGGTGAACCCCATCTCCTGCATACAGGCTAAAATCCTGCAACCCTATCCGCGGGTGTCGAATGGCTGTTCGACAAGCCATTCTCAACAAGAAACAGGGCAACAGCCCTGTTTACTGACCGCCGGGCATGGTCCAAACCACAGAGATCAATGGCTCCTCTATAACAGTGTCTCGGCACGATGTCAGACCATAGCAACCGTGTGTACGGCCATAAATGATGTAGAAACGCCAGGTCACAGCACACCGACATTTTTAAGGAAAGGCCAGTGATCTGTGCGAGATTATTGCCGCCGAGGTGCAGAATCAAAACATCAGGCGGTCCAGCATCCCTGATGGACATCAGGAATGGCAACAGTTCCCGCCATCTCATGCCATGCACACCATACCACCGCATACGTGCGGATGCACGCAACCTGAGATGGGGTCCCCACTCCGACGATGCAGCATACTGTGCTGCCCAGTGCACATAACTGTGGCTCACCAGCCACACTGCCCCCGGTGTGCATAGACACACAGGGTCTGTAAAAGAAGGAAAAGGAATTAAGGACATAACTAGGTACTCATACAGTGAGGGGACGTACATATAATGAAATACGCATGGATCCCCACCTGCCCATCCGACATATATCAGCTTCAGAGTACCCAAACGCAGCCGCAGTTGACGCGGCGCCTATCCTGAATGAATGGGTGCCATAACGAGCCCCAGGGAGGCCCACACTGAGAAGTGCCATCCTGGTCACCCTCCAGAACTGAAATTTGGTAAGGGGAGACCCATCCTGGTGGCAGAACAATGGGCCAGGGCGCATACCACGCACTGCCAAACATGCATGTAGGGCACCAACCAGACAGATGTCAGCAAATGTACATCGTAGCAGTCTAACACCACTGCCTACTCCATGCTGATCAGCCTTCGAGGAACAAATCCTCAACTGAGCCCACTCCTGGTTGATAGACACATCTTCGAGTTCCAGTGCCCTATGAGACACGTCCCCCTTTGACAATGGGACCAGCTCGCTGATTCTCAGAGTTCTAAAGAAAGCTACGGTGGTAGCTGCATGAAAAAGAGACTCCTCATATCTGTCATAACACAGTCTATGCCAACCTTGGGCAAGGTGGGACAGAATACATGGTGAAACAGGGTGACATGTGTCCAGGCAGCGGCCACGTTCACGTGTCCACCCTTCAAATACATGGCGTATATGGAAGTCACTCACACAGTCAGTAAAGCCCCGTTTCTTGGCCATGAATACCAAGGCCGAAAGGCTGGTGGCGATGGTGCATAGGGCCAAACCCTGATCATGAAGGTGCATCATATACTGTAAAACCTGGTCAACCGGTATCGGCCACATTTCAGGCAACTGCCTTTGCCTACAAAAGGTCCTAAATTGAAGGAGTGTATGCTGATACGCCTTACGCGTGTGAGGTGCCAAAGACATGCCGATTGCCTGGTTCACATCTCCTTGCCAAATGTCCAAATCTCGGCCGGGAGTGGAGAGGGAAATTCTTCTGCGTCTGTAGCCAAGGCACGGAACCGGGAGATCTGCAGGTGGGACAAAGTGTCAGCAATATCGTTATTAATGCCTGGCACATGTCTGGCCCTGAAGAGCACATTAAGGCGCAAGGACCTAAGAACAAATTGGCGAACTTAGGCCATGACTCTGGGGAACTTAGACGTTTGGGCGTTGACAATGTGCACCACAGCAGCATTGTCACACCAAAGGTGAACCACATAATTAGCCCACCTGTCCCCCCAGAGCATAAGGGCACCCAAAATTAGAAAAAACTCCAGGAACATAAGATCGCGTAAGCGATCCGTGCCCTGCCATTCCTGGGGCCATTGACCATAGGCCCACTGTCCTTCAAAATAAATCCCATACCCCAGGGAACCGGAGGCATCCGACTGTACTTGGAACTGGGAGCTGACTATAAGCTCAGATCTCCAGAAAGAGACGACATTAAAGTCCTGTAGGAATGTGAGCTAAACCGACAGGTCTGCTCGTAAACCCCTAGTAAGCCGTACCCTGTGGTGTCATTTAGAAAGGCCCACCATAGCGTCACACAGACACCTGGCGAAGGCTCTGCCCGGTGTCACCACCCTGCAGGCGAAGTTGAGGTGGCTGTGAAGTACCTGCAACTCCCGGAGAGACACCTTACGCTTGGCAAGCATTGACAAAATCACATCAGAGATCCGAGTCACCTTTTCCATAGGCAATCTGGATGTCTGAGCGACGGTGTCGATGTCAATACCCAAAAAGGTAAGGGTGGTGGCTGGGCCCTCTGTCTTTTCAGGTGCTAGGGGGACACCCAGTTCCCCCATGAGTGGTGAGCAGGCGTGCACACGTGCCCAAGTCATATCCACCCCCGAACAAAAAATTGTCGAGGTAGTGGGCTACAGACCGGGACCCCAACCTACAAACAAAAGCCCAGTGGAGGAAGGTGCTAAATCGTTCGAAGGCCGAGCACGAAATGGAACAGCCAAAAGGCATGGCCTTGTCCACATAAAACTTGCCCCAAAAACAAAAACCTAACAGCTCAAAGTTGTCCGGGTGCACTGGCAACAATTGGAATGCCGATTTGATATCACACTTTGCCAAGTGCGCCCCGGGACCACACGAGCGTACCATCTGTAAGGCCTGGTCAAAGAATGTATACCTGACAGAGCAAAGGTCATCCGGTATAGCGTCATTGACCGATGAACCTGCAGGGTAAGAAAGGTGGTGAATTAGACGGAATTCACCCGGGGACTTCTTAGGAACTAAACTCAGAGGGGATACCTTTAAGTTAGGATATGGGGGGTTGTTAAATGGCCCCGCCACCCTCTGTTCTCTAACCTCTTTGGCTATCTTCTCCGCAGCAATGTCCTCCCCTGAGAGACAGTAGGTTTGGGGCGTCCTGAGGCCCACGAACACCTTTAAATGGGATGCAGAAGCCAAACTGAAAACCCTCAAGCAAGTAGATTGCATCATCCTGTCTAGGATAAGTGCACAGCCAGTGTTCAAGCACCGGGAAATTAATTGGGGAGGGGGCTTTTTGAATGGGTAGCACCATCAGAGGGAGCTCTGGCCGCGCCCTGAAAACCCCTTCCTCTTCCTCGTGACCCACCGGCACGCGGGCACGCGGAGGCAGCATGAGGGCCGGAACAAGAAGGGCACTCGTGCCTGAATCTACACTGGTGCCTGTTGCACACTCCGTTGGCGGAGAAACTCCAACACAGCAGGCAGGCTGGAACCCCCTGCCCCGCTGGCTGGTGGGGAGTCTGTGTAGTAGCAGCCTGCTGTACGGCATGGCCACAGTGGTACCGATCACCAGGCGCTGGCCACGTAGGGGTCATATACAGTAGCCACAACTGCTGGCAGGGCTTGTCCCACTGCATCTCAGGGTGAAGGGCCACCCTCATCCTAAATTCTTCGTCATAGGCCAACCATGACAGGCCAGGGAAATCAACCACTGCCCGGTAAATATTGTCCAGGTACTGGACCATTGGGATGGCCAAATCAGGACGGGCCCTTAGATATACTGCCACGTATATCAAATAGGCCAATAACCAATTGGCCCAAGTGCGAGGTGGCTTACGACGATGGGACATCTCCTTGTCCCTGTCGTCCTGGCCCTCCGTCTCCTCCTTAGTGGGTTCACGGTTCAGGAGGGTGAAAATGTCAATATATTCCCCACACCATATCTTCTCCCTAGTATCCTGGGATAAATGGTCACCCAGGGGTAGGGAGTAACCGGCTGTCGGCAGGGCCGCTGTTGGCACGGATTGAAGTGGGGGAACACATAATGGGCCCTGTTGGACCCCTGAGAAGTTAGGCGGAAGCATTGGGGCAGTCACCCCTGTAAGAACCTGGGGGTAATTGGGAGCCCAGGATGTAACAGGGTAGTGTGCATTGAACTGCCCTCCCGCAGTAGCCTGTTGCGGCCATGGCCACTGGATCCCCCCAGTGTTATGAGCTAGTGTCACCGGTGTGCTGACTTGACCAGGATACTCACTCGGTGCACCCCCATGGGCTGCCCCCACTGGGGGTTCCGGCCCGTGGAGGGCGTCGGAGCTCGTGATGGCCATCGAGCTCTGTGTCTCCGTGCGTCCCTGCCAAGCAGGACCGGTCCCCGGTGGAATGCCCTGCTGGAATGGCCTGATGGGGAGTTGCGAAGCACCAGCTTGCACTGGCCTGATGGCCTCCAGCGGCTCAACCCTGTTGACGGCCCGCTGCGCGGCAGTGGCAGGCATGTGGGCCGCAGCCGAGGAGCTGCCAAGCCCACCCTCCGAAGGTGGTGAAGCAATTCCCATGGATGCCTTGAGTGCCGATATGTGGGCAAGGAGAGCATCCACAGTGTCAGACCCACCAGAATAAGGTGGGCCGGGTGAGCCGGATGGCCCGCCGGGCAATTGATGAGCTGGCGGAGGGGGAAAACCATGTGGCAATCCCTGGCCAGAATAGGGCCAGGCCCAATAATCCGGCCCATGAGGGGCCGGTGGAATGGCGTGGCGTGATCCCGCACCGCGCCCGAATGGGCCACTATGCCCCATGCCGGGCAAAGGTATGATAGGGGTAGAAACCCCAGGGGAGCAGGCCCACACAGCCCCCACCCCAGTCCAGTGACTTGGCGGGTAAGCAGAAGCCTGGTCACCCTCATTGGTGGCAGTGGGAAAGGTAACACTGTCACCACCACCACCCCCTTGGGGCGGCCGCCCGAGCCCTCCGGCCCGGTGGCAGTTCCAAAGAGGAGGTCGAGGGGGTAGGCCGAGCCCTCCCCCTAAGATGCGGCCTCGGGGCTGCCTGAGTTTTTCACTTGGGTGCCATGGCCACCCAAGCGCTGCAGCACTGATCGGAGGAGAGATATCCTCCGATCAGAATAAGAAGGAAAAACCCAAAGAGAGCAGCATCGGAGCAAACTTCTCCACTCCGTTGCTGTTCTTTAAAATGGCAACGAGGCTGCCTCATGGGCACCCCTTTTATACAGGGATGGCCACGCCCCCTGACTAACCCGGATGTATGAGTCCGGTTGGGGTGGCGCAAAGAGCACGGCTGCCATTTTGGCGCCGCGCTTGAATTCTGTCTATATCCAAGAAAATCCAACATATGTGTGACAGTTAGGGCTCTTAAGGTCATCCTTGATAACTTTCTTCCTTTTATATGGGTAATCTTTTAATGGTTGTTATTTTTAAAATACAAATTTAAACTTCACTGTAGTGAAGATAATTTATCAATGTAGAAAGAGTAGAAAGGAAACTAATTTTTTAGTTTGCTAGAAGTGCAAAGACATCTGCTGGAATCATAAGTGGCTTGCTGACTGAGTTCAGCAGGGGAGAGGCTAGCAATTAATCTGATTGTCAGTGTACAAGACAGAAGAAGTAGCACCAGGCTTCTGGGGACAAAAAGGCAGGTTTGGCAGCCAAAGACTGCATCTGTTCCTGTGACTTAAACAAAATCATAAATTGAAAGGTTGTTTGTTTTAGCAGAACAAACTTTTCATAAAGTTTGGGTCAGTCCATGGGACTCAACCAAAATATATACATACTGTACATAAATATGCTACAGAAGTGTGGCTTTCTAACATTCACATATGCATTCATAAACATCTTGTGTTCTGGGCCCAAATAGTTATTTCTTGCCTACAACAACAGCCTTAGATGATAACAGTAACACAGGCAACAGGCTCATTATCTAAAGTGAAGAAGGTAATCAGCACACTACCTGATGGAAATAGAAGCTTGTGGCATGATGTTAGTCAAAATTGCCCCAATTCAGTTTGGGATTGGGCTAAATCAGGTCCACCTTTCACTTGAGTGTAACCTTGATAATAGCTAGCAATAACTTATAACTTATATTCAAGTGCCATATCTTATTCTGAATATTGCTATCATCATGGTGAACCACCACAAAGATTGTCCTGGAAACAATATAATGCAGTGGCCTTCCACTGGCCTTCTGCATGTGTAACACCCATACCACTGATCCAGTTCTGCAAGTCACTTTCTGGTCCTGAGCCCTTTTGGCTTACAAAGTCCTCCCCAGCCCCTGGAAAGTATTGAAGCTTCATCAAGATGAATTCAAGTGGGATTTAAGCCACTCGGAGACCATCACCATTCCTTGTGGACTTCACCACCTAAGGCTAGTAGACCTCAGGGTTGTCAGGTTTGTTAACCAACAACATGACAATCATTGCTGAGTGGTTGGTAGTATAGTCTACTCTATTACTATAGCAGGTAATAACCCCTACAGATCCCAATACATGTACATATGTTTTATTAGCAAGATCTGCTGTCCTTCTTTAAGGGATGAAATGCTCAGTTGAGATCACTCATAACTCTGAAATTTTTACTTTCTCACTTCTTATGATGCAGAACAGAAAGTTAAGAAAATCTGTCCACTGTCTCTCTCTTCCTAGTTACATTCCTTTTCCACCTTTTTGCCCAGGTTCTTAATATTATTTCCTCCCAAGTTATCAGAAGCTTAAAACAAACTGCATAGTCCTACAACCCATATCTCAGTTCTTGCTCACTTCCTTTTCTGAAATAGAAACTCCAATGTCTGTAAGTGCTTATAGATTGAGTGCAAGAAAGGAAAGGAATTTTCAAAGGAATGTTTTAGTCAAATTTGCTAATGTGGGGGATAAGCTAAAAGTAATGGCATTTATAAAACAAGCAGGATCAGGCACTTTAAAAATTGATGGTAATGATGTTGAAATCTACAATGACATAGCTGTGGATGAACTAGTGTTGAGATATAAGATGAAGGCTGTGACTAAGATATTGAGAGAATGGGGGATTGTTTACAGCAATTAAGTTTTTTTTAACTCAAAGAAAATGCATACCATAAATTCAAGGATGGATGTTTTGGAGTATTTGCATCTGATAGGGCTGGGTAAAGGTGGTACACAAGAATGAGCTAAATTGAGACCGGAATTGTTGGATTCTGGCTGGCGGACCATGTCTGAGGTGTTGATGGAAGGAGGACTACCGCTGGTTGGTTGGTATAACTCAGCATCCTTCCCCTCTCTCTCTTCAGCACTCTTTTATGGGTTGGGTGGTTTTAAGTGTTTTATGATGATGGTTGCAAAACAAAGTTCTCTTGCAAGCTGATTGCATCACATTGAAAGAATGGATGCAAAACAAATGTTGTGGCGTTACACATTTGCGATTGAGTTAGCATCTATTGGCAATGGTTTGAGTGACCCAGGCAAAATTTGAGCATATAATAACCTGTTAGCTGTGGTGCATCAACATTGACAATGTTTGCAACCATTTGCATGTTAGTCTAGCAGCTTCTAAATTGATGCAAGGCATATCAGCAAAATAAAATTGAGATCTCTACTGTTCCTTAAGAGTCATAGAGAACATTATATACCTTCAAAAATATCCTGAACTTTTCAGTTTTTTCATCTAAATAAATCTGATTGGAAACTGAATACACTGTACTTTTTCACAGCTTAAGCTGGTGGGAGAATTCGAATTCCTTTATCTCTTTATTGGCAATGCTACAATTAAGCTAATTCACACTGCATGTCCTATCTGATCTGGCTGGTTTGTAAGCAAAAACAGTCAGTGATTGAAACTTATCATATATTTCTTTAGCCTGGACGCAGGACCACAGATACTCTGAAGCAGCATAAAGAATTTATGTGGGCTTCCTCACGGAGTACAGGTCTCTGGAAGGTGGAATGAGTCCTATGATGGTGGGATAATTTAGGTGTATTATCCTTAGATAGATAGATAGATAGATAGATAGATCTTTATTGTCATTGTCCTGCACAGAACAACTATCTCTTCTAGCCATCTTTTATACAGTACTCTTTATTTAATTTTTAAATGTCAATAATTTTCCCTATAGATTCTGCTGGACCAAGGGTCTGTAATTAAATAGTACTCTTTTGCAACAGAAATCTCAATTGACTAGGCAATTTCTGGTACTTCAGAGGGTTAAAGTACCAGGCTTGGCAAAAATGCCAATGTAATAATACCATCATTTGTTTTGGCTATTTCTCCACAGTACTTAGAGGGTTAATTGCTAATGGCTCCAGCCCCCTGAAAAACTAAATGTTTGTACAACCTATATATCATAGAATGCTACAATTTCCAAAAGAGTGTACTATAGGATAAGAATATGTTTTTGTACATTCAACTATCAAAATTGTTTATGGAGTAACTTCTAGTTTATGATGGAAGTTACCTTCTTCTGATGTCTGGCTAGAGAGTGACTGACTGACTAGAATAAACAATTTCCAAGCCACAGTTTAATATACTATCATATTTAACACGCTCCCTCCCCAGGCCTTTAAACTCCTTTACTATTTTAACCTGCTATTTGTACAAAGATTTTACAGACTCTCACAAGACATTACTTAAAGCTTGTCTGAAGCTGTGGATGACTTGAAAGTTCAAAACCTAAGCAGGGAACAAGTTTTATATTTTGAGTATGTGTATGTTTTGTTGGCTTGTACCTCTCCAGATAAATTGATCAACAAGAGCATTGCCTGGCATCTGGGTTTTCTGATAGCTATAGTCAAAAGAGGTAAAGCCTCCTCCCTACCTCTATTTCTTTGTTTTTCATTGCTTACTAAGCACTTTGTGTTCTCGGGAGCTCCTCTAGATCATGAAGGAAAAATTTAAAAAGAAAAGAAAGATAATACAGTATTCCATAATCACAGACTGATAAACTGAAAGAACAAGTGCTGAGTGATAAAATTGTACATGATGTAGAGATTCCATGTGGGATGACATCATTTTATGTTAACTACCTCTTAGTTAAGTAGGATTTTACATAGAGATGCTAGCATCTTTGATCTACGTATGAAACTGTCACTTTGACAAGTCAATTAGCACTTCTCCAGAACATTTTTCATGGAGAAAGGTATAAAAACCTAGCTGATTTCTTAGTGCAGTAATGTCTTAGTTTTAGTTTAGTTAGCTTTATTCTTCATATTCTGCATTTACTGGACTTTTGATATTTCTTCATTAAACTGACAAAACAGACTAATTTGTCAAGCCTACTCATTGCAGGCGCACCCCCCAATAAAGGACTCAGACACTGATGAAAGTGGATAACGGCATTGGGCCACATTTATTGATTCATGCCCTAGTCCGAATTATAAATTTCTATTGGTAATTGACCAATTATAATTCTTAAGGCAAGCAGGCCAAAGTAACACTGGTAAGGTACCACCCAAAATTGCCAACGGCAATTGTTACAATGTATCTATTTGTATCAATTTGTTTGTTGACAACAAACAAATTGTTGACCATAGTCAATATCTAACTAATGACCCCACCCTCTGACGCGTATCCGTGAAATCACGGGGTGATGCATGCTGTCTAGCTGTAGCCATCACCCCGTTGCCTGGTTCGTCGTTGACCGGACAACGTTTAACCAACTTATGCCTGTCTAGTGTTGTCCAGTCAATTGCGAACCTGCCGGATACCTGTGGGTCATAAATGTTTACCTTACAAGTGCTACCCGCCCATGTGACCAAAGTCAACAGCAGCAACAGAAACCCCTATATCAAACCATAGCAACAGTGTGGGATGGGCGAAAAAACCAGGACCCAAGTGCCAATTGTGGGTCCCAGCCAAAAATTCCCACCCGGCCCCGAAGCGACCAAAATATCACACTGTTAACTAGGGAGGGGATGGAGGGGAAAAAACTTCTCCGCTCCGTCGCTTCGCAAAATGGCAGCGCGGCTGCCTCGTGGCCACCCCTTTTATAAGGGAGCTGGCCACGCCCCCTAACTACCCGGATGCCTTCGTCCGGTGGGGGGGCCCGCAAAGAGCGCGGCGGCCATTTTGGCGCCGCGCTTGCATTGCAGGCGCATCCCCCAATAAAGGACTCAGACACTGATGAAAGTGGATAACGGCATTGGGCCACATTTATTGATTCATGCCCTAGTCCGAATTATAAATTTCTATTGGTAATTGACCAATTATAATTCTTAAGGCAAGCAGGCCGAAGTAACACTGGTAAGGTACCACCCAAAATTGCCAACGGCAATTGTTACAATGTATCTATTTGTATCAATTTGTTTGTTGACAACAAACAAATTGTTGACCGTAGTCAATATCTAACTAATGACCCCACCCTCTGACGCGTATCCGTGAAATCACGAGGTGATGCATGCTGTCTAGCTGTAGCCATCACCCCGTCGCCTGGTTCGTCGTTGACCGGACAACGTTTAACCAACTTATGCCTGTCTAGTGTTGTCCAGTCAATTGCGAACCTGCCGGATACCTGTGGGTCATAAATGTTTACCTTACCAGTGCTACCCGCCACACGGGGAGGCTTCCCAAAAGGCTCACCGCCCCCCCCCAAGACCGTCAGCTCGGTCAACAGGCCTGCTCGCCAGTCCACTAACAAGAGGTCCATACCTCCCTGCGACAGATGGGCCCCACCCCCTGAGTAAAGCTCGTAATTTTGCAGACTGATGGCGGGGAGGCGAATGACGCGTCCCCCACCCTTGTCGAAAAGGAACCGGGCAATAGCCCCGTTCACGGAGCGTCGGCTCGGTCAAGAGCCTCGAGGCCGAACGCTCCCCTGTAAGTGTACCGCGGTATCGTGTCCGACCAATTGAGGGTTGTGGCAGGCCACAGATAATGTGAGTAGGGCAGGTCACTGCAAATCGCAAGCTTCCGCGCTAGGCCAGTGACCTGTCTCAAGCCATTGCCCCCAAGGTACATAACCAGGACATCAGGCGAGTCAGCACCCCTGATGTATAAAAGGGATGGCAACAGTTCCCGCCATAACATGCCGCGCTTACCATACCACCTGAGACGTGCGGATGCACCCAGTCCCAGTCGGGGTCCCCACTCTGTCGCCGCAGCGTAACACGCTGCCCTGTGCAGCGTAACGCGCTGCCCTGTGCAGCGTAACGCGCTGCCCTGTGCACGTGGCTATGGCCCACCAGCCATACTGTCACCGGTATAATACGAAACCCAGGGTCTGTCAAGGAAAAAAAAAGGGGGGGGAGAAACAGTGCAGTGACTAAACTGGTACTCACGGCTGAAGAGGGCGAACACAAAACTGAAAACATTGTGGTCCCCACCCTCCCATGCGGCGTATTTCAGCCCCGGAGTACCCAAAAACAGCTGCAGTAGAAGCCGCCCCCATCCTGAATGAATGGGTGCCGCAACGAGCCCCAGGGAGGCCAACACTGGCTAGTGCCTTCCCGGCACCCTCCAAAATCGAAATTTAGTAAGGGGAGACCCACCTTGGTGACAGAAAAATGGGCCATGGTGCGTGCCACGCAGTGCAAGGAAATCCTGTAGGGCACCAACCGGACAGATGTCTGCCAAAGAACGTCGTAGCAGTCTTACTCCACTGCCTACGCCGTGCTGATCCGTTTTAGAGGAGCGTATCCTCAACTGAGCCCAATCATTGGCCACATAGACATCTTCGAGTTCCAGTGCCCTACAACTCGCATCCGCCTTAGACAGCATCACAAGCTCGCTGATGCGGAGCGCTCCAAAAAAGGCTACCGTTGTAGCCGCATGAAACAGGGCTGCCTCATACCTATCAAAACATAGGTCATGCCAGTCCCGAGCTAGTTGGGTAAGAACCCCTGGGGAAATTGGGTGGCGGTCGTCCAGACTACGCCCACGCTCCCGCACCCACCCCTCCAAAACGTGTCTCACAGGAAAGTCAGCGGTATAGTCCGCATGACCGCCTACTTTGGCCATGAAAGCCAGCGCTGACAGCCTGGATGCTATGGTACGAGGCACGAGGCCCTGGGCATGTGGGTGAACCATAAATCGAAGGATGTGGGCCACTGGGATCGGCCAGGTGTCTGGCAGCCGGAATTGGGCACAGAATGCTCGGAAAGAATTGAATGCGTGGTGATACGCCTTACGCGTGCGTGGCGCTAGCGACATGCCGATCGCCCGGTTCACCTCTCCTTGCCAATGGTCCATATCTCGTCCGGGAGTGGCGAGGGAAATTCCTCCGCATCCGGGGCCAAGGCGCGGAACTGGGAGATCTGCGGGCGGGACAAAGCGTCAGCTATATCATTATTGACACCCGGGACATGCCTGGCCCTGAACAGCACATTGAGGCGCAGGCAGCGCCATACAAACTGGCGCACCAGGTCCATGACCCTGGGTGATTTAGAGGTTTGTGAGTTGACAATGTGGACAACGGCCGCATTGTGACACCAGAAATGAACAACCGAGTTGGCCCACTCCTCACCCCATAGCATCAAGGCCCCCAGAATGGGAAAAATTCCAGATAAGTAAGATCACGCAGGCGACCCGTGCCAGACCAGGCTGGTGGCCACCCACCATAGGCCCACTTCCCATTGAAGTACATCCCGTAACCCAGGGATCCCGAGGCATCGGACTGTATCTGGAAACGAGGGGAAGCCAGAAGGTCAGACCTCCAAAATGACACCCCATTGAACTCCCTCAGAAACTGGAGCCAGATAAGCATATCTGCCTTAATACCCTGGGTCAGTCTCACCCTATGGTGGGGCCTGGACAAGCCTGTCATGGCATCGCACAAGCGCCGAGCAAATGCCCTGCCCGGTGCGACCACCCTGCAAGCGAAATTGAGGTGACCATGTAGCACCTGCAGTTCCCGCAGTGATGCCATGCATTTAGGCCCGAGATAAGGGCCACTATCCTTGACACCTTATCCCCTGGTAACCTAGAAGCCTGCGCTACCGTGTTAATCTCCACCCCCAGGAAGACTAGCTGGGTAGATGGGCCCTCGGTCTTTTCGGGCGCTAAAGGGACACCAAGTTCCTCCATTAGCGTCTGAAATGTGTTGAGGAGACGTGTGCACGTGTCCCAGCCCCGTTCACCCCCGAATAAAAATCATCCAGGTAATGGGCTACAGACCGGGACCCTGACCTGCGGACAAAAGCCCACTCCAGGAAGGTGCTGAAATGCTCGACTGCCGAGCATGATATGGAACAGCCAAAAGGCATGGCCTTATCGAAATAATATTCTCCCCGAAACTTGAAACCCAGCAACTCAAAGTCACCCGGGTGGACCGGCAGGAGTCGAAAGGCAGACTTAATGTCGCACTTAGCTAACAGCGCACCCGGGCCACATGAGCGCACCATGTGCAGCGCTTGGTCAAAAGATGTATACCTGACCAAGCAAAGGTCACCAGGGATAGCATCATTGACCGCTCTGCCGGCTGGGTAGGACAAGTGATAAATCAGGCGGAACTCACCCTGTGATTTCTTGGGCACTAAGCCCAAGGGTGACACTTTAAGGTTGGGGAACAGGGGTGCAGGGAAAGGGCCAGCGACCATGCCTGCATCAATCTCCTTAGCAATGCTGGCAGCAGCCACCCCCTCCCTTCCCCTAAGGGACAAAAGGTTGGGTGCGTCTTGGGGGGACCTATCACCCGTGAAAGGAATACGGAACCCCAGTCGAAAACCCTGAAGCAGGTAAACTGCATCTGCCTCCCTCGGGTACAATACGAGCCAACGCTCCAACATGTCGACATTAATTGGGGAGGGGGCCTTTCGATGAACCAGCTCCCTCTGCGGCAGTCTTGCCAGCCCCTTGTCCACCCCTACCCCTGCCCCGCATCCCTAAAGGCCTGGGGCAGGCGGATGCAGCATGGGGGCCAGCACAAGAGGGACACTCATGCCTGAACCGGCAATTCTTCCTATTGCAGGAACCATTGTACGAGAAAGTCCAGCACAGCAGGCAGGCTGGAACCCCCTGCCCCGCCACCTGGCGGGGTGTCTGCGCTGGGGCCGCCCGCTGGACCGCATGTCCACAATGGTATCTTTCCCCAGGCGCAGGGCGCGTGGGAGTCATGTACAGAAGCCACAGCTTCTGGCAGGGCTCGTCCCACCTCATCTCTGGGTGCAGGGGAATTCGCATACGGAATTCTTCATCGTAAGCCAACCACGACGGGCCCAGGAAGTCAACCATCGCCTGGTATATATTGTCCAAATACTGGACCATCGGGATTGCCAGATCTGGCCTGGCCCTGAGGTAAACCGCCATGTATGTGAGGTACGCTGGCAGCCAGTTGGCCCACGTGCGTGGCAGCTTACGACGACGTGCCTGTTCCTTATCCTTCTCATCCTGCCCCTCCCTCTCCTCCTTGGTGGGCTCTCTGTTAAGAAGGGAGAAGATGTCCACATACTCCCCACGCCAGATCTTTCCCTTGGTAGCCTGGGCCAGATGATCCCCAAGGGGCACGGAATACCCCGCTGTCGGCAATGCCGACATCGGCACGGTGGGAACTGTGGGCATTGCGAAAGGAGCCTGGACCAACCCGGTCACCCCTAACACGTTCCCCACTGAGCAGGAGGTGCCACCCCAAACAGGGCCCTGGGTGGGAAGTGAAGTCGCCGGGTGGGACGTCGGCGACTGAACCGTCGCGCCACCCGTGCGAGGCCACAGCCACTGAAATGTTCCCCCCAAGGTAGCCAGGTGTGTGGGTGTACTAGATTGAACCGCATACTCACATGCTGCACCCCCGTGGGCCGCCCCCACTGGGGGTTCCGGCCCACTGGGGGCGTCGGAGCTCACGACCGCGACTGAGCTCGCCGATGGGGCCTGCTCCACACCAGCCTGTTGATTGGGGAGCTGCGAGGCAGTGGCCGACGCCGGCCCACGCGCCTCGGGCAGCTCGACCCGTCCCGCCGCCTGCCGGAGCCCGGCAGACGAAGCATCAACCTGCGCCCCAAAAGGGACCCCCGGGTGGTTAATAGAAGAAGGCCCCGAAGAATGGGCCATGCCGGGGGCAGTGGCCATAGCTTGCGGGCCGGGGGCTGCAGTCCCTGCCGGGCCGGTATGCGGACGGCCCGTCTCAGGCCAATGGGGCTATCAACCCCATCCCACCGGTCCCGGTGGGCTCTGGCAAGCGGGGGCTGGTGAGGAGGCGCAGTTGCGGTCCTCTGACCCGGCTGGCGCCTCCGCTCGGAGCGAACCGCGTTCGCAGTTGCCTTCTTCTTTGACGGCATCGCAGCTAACCGATGGGAAGCCGAAAAAGAAAATCAGCAGCCAAGAGGCTTCCCGGTGAAAGGCACGAGCGGCGGAGGTAAGAGGAAAAAACTTCTCCGCTCCGTCGCTTCGCAAAATGGCAGTGCGGCTGCCTCGTGGCCACCCCTTTTATAAGGGAGCTGGCCACGCCCCCTAACTACCCGGATGCCTTTGTCCGGTGGGGGGGCCCCGCAAAGAGCACGGCGGCCATTTTGGCGCCGCGCTTGCATTTTGCTCTCATTGCCAATGGAGCAAATTGGGGAAGGGGAACTTTAAACAATAAGACCTTATTATTGAAAGGAGGACTGTGTCTATTTTGTGTTGTGGAGGGTGTTACCCAGAGGAAGAAACGTTGCCCCACATCCTGCAAACTGTTGCAGAGGTAACAGAATTACTCCCACACACCTTCACCACAGCCAAGGCCAGAGGTTTCCCAAAAGCAAGATAAGGGTGATTTTTGTATGGGAAAGTTGGCATTTCCATCCCAGGGGTCTTTGCAGCTCAATTTCCCCTGCATAGTTATTCCCAGATCACAATTTCTCTATGAACTTATGAGCCAGACCATCTGGACAAACCCTTTCTCTGCCAAGCAAAGAGAAAGCCACCCTTTTGGCCCACTAGCCAATTCGGGCTTCTGCCTGTGCCACAGCCTGTGGAACCTCAAAATGAAGGAAAGTGCAGCCTGCTGATAGGGGGAAGATCCTGATACAGGAATTGAATCCTACAATAAGTCGGATATTTCAAGGTGTAGTAATTTGAAGGTCAGGATGAAAAAGTACATGCAGAAATGATGTAAATGTAAATTTTTTGAAGAATAAAAACAATTCTATATTGGCACACACATATCAGTTAACTGAACAAAAAAAAAGAAAAGAATGCCAGACCACATGAGACAGACACAGAGAATACTAACTGTATTTTAAAAAACAAGAACAAGTGAAATTGTATAAACAATATAGAATTACTGAAATAAACCAGCAGATAAAAAAGGTAAGAAAATCACAAAAGGAATGTGTTTAAAATATTGTACAAATAAGAGAATCACAAATGAATGGCATCACAATAATTTATTTTTAGATGAGTTTTGTCTCTTTGAAGATGCCTGCAAAATCTTCCTAACCACTTCATATTATTTGTAAATATTCACCTATTCTCCTCTCCCAGTCCACAGAAATTTTCTTCCAAAGTAGATTAATTCATATTAATGTTTACTGATTTCACTGGGACTCGTGTCCTACTAAATGGGCCAAGCATTACGTCCATACAGTTTTAATTGTGTTGGCAGAGTATAAGAGACAGTGAATCAGATGCATAGTGTTCCCAGGAGGACTACTGCAACACCCCTGCCTTACTGGCTAGTGCAAATGTCTGATGCTCTACTGAGCTTTAAAGTAAGAAAGACCACCATAATCAATGGGATTTATTACACATTTAGGACCAAATGCTAGAAAATGGTTAGAAATATTTTATACAGATTTTTTTAACACGACAGATTCCCAGCCAGTTCAAGTTATCTCATACTCTTGCCATCTTAAAATCCAGAAAACCAAATGATGATCCAGCAAGTTATCATCCCATAGCTTTGTTGAGCATCTGCTGCAAACCTTTGGAACAATTACTGTACAACAGAATATACCAACATGTTGATACGTTGTTCCTTCTTTCCAGGCCATGTTCCAAAGTAAGACAAGTTGTTGTCATCAAATTTTGGCTCTTTCCTCATTCATTGAGGCTGGTTATCAAAAGGACCCAAAAATTATGTAGGTTTTTTTATTGATCTTACTGCAGCCTATGACACAGTGTAGCTTGATGGTGCTTATGTTGAAGAAAACCATCCTTTGTTTCAAAGTAACAAAACTTTTGGGTAATATGATAGAAAATCAATACTTTAAGATTACTGTCAGAGATCTATTAGCAAATCCTTGACGATTAAGAATGATTTGTCACAGCGCTCAGTCCTAGCCCCACTCCTCTTTAATTTATATATCAGTGATTTAACATTAACTAATTCTGAAAAAAATTGCTTTGCTGATGATATGGCAATAGCTCGCTAAAATAAGGATGTGAGGATGGGGAACATATTCTCTCTAAAGATTTGAGAATATTAACCCTATATTATGAGAAGTGGAGGCTGTGTCCAAACCAAACCTAACCAAAGTATGCACCTTCCATTTAAATAATTGAATAGAAAATAAAGTGCTAAATGTATTATTTTGTGAAAAGATGATAAAAAAAGTATTGCTATCCAAGACATCTTGGAATAATTCTTGACCAATTTCTCACATTTTGAAAAACATCCTTGAGGTTACTGAACAAAAATTGAAAACAAGGAATAATTTAATGAGAAAACAAGGAATAATTTAAGAAGAAGAGAAAGAGGAAGAATGCTAGAATTAAAGCAATGTTCTTCAAATGAGCAAAGTCTGAGAGTCCATAATGTGATTTTGGTGCACTGGAACAAACAATAAAACGTGTAGTTTGTGAAAGTCCTCTTAAGAATTTTCAAGGTACTTGAGATGATCTCATTGAAACCACACCAGAAGCAGTTGGATGGTTAGCTTCTTTAGATATCAAACTATATCATTTATTCTATTTTAAATCTATAGTGTTGCATTATTTTGATGTTAAGTCTCTTTTATCAGGTTTTTAAATTTTTAATGTTTTATTAAATCTATTGTATAATTTATATATTTTTATTTCTTTATAAAACAAACAACACAAAAACAAACAAAACCACAAAAACATTACAACACCGCATAATAGCTATTGCAATAGCAGATTATATGTATATATAAATTAATATTAACAAAACAATTTTCTATGTGCTCCCCATCACCTTTTAATCTTACTGCACTTACTGGATCATCATTCAGTCTAGTTACTTTGGTGCCTCTTTCATGAGTTTATCTTAAAATTTATTTTTATACAGTGTATCAAAATTTGTTGCTATTTTATCTAAACTTATAAATCTAAAATTGCTTCATCTGGTTAGATGCCATATATTAAGTGAGTGAGTGAGTGAGTGAGTGAGTGAGTGAGTGAATAGCTAATGCAGTAAGGAAACAATTATGCAGACTCTCCAGGGCTTTATCATCCATTTTCCTGCTGTGGAATTTACAGCATACAGGTTTCTAGAACCCAACAGGTTCCAAATACTTTGCCATGAGAAGTCCCTAGATCAAGGCATTATGGAGGATTATGACAGTGCAAACTCATTCTGTCATGGCAACACCAAGAACTCTGTGGTCATTCACCAATAAACACCTAGTGAAGGACCCCGGGAGCAAAGTTAATGAATTAATAAACTTGTGGCCCTAAGTAAACACATAATCTGTGTCTCATCTCTACATTTCTTGGATTGCAGAGACAAAGGCTCTGTACAATGCATGACAGTCATGCCCTTTTTGCTGAAGTGAGGTCCCCCCATGAGATGTAGTCTATGCAAAATGGTCCTGCTGGACCTACCCTGCCTTGCAGAGCATTATCCATATTAATCAACATACAATTTTTCAGTTAAATATATATCCATATCAATAAATCAATATAAACCACTTACATATATAAGAATTTGAAAACTCAAAATAAAATTTGAGATAGACAATGACATGAAAGCATAAATTAATACCATCTTGACATATAATTTGTCTAAATGATACCAAGTGTAAGTTTCACTGAGTGCCTTAGAGATGGTCAAATTGAATTTACACTTTATTCAGAAGGCAAAACGAACTTAAGCAATTGGATCTCCACATACAACATTACATTTTACTACTTACAGCATAGTTTATTCTCAATTGAAGAATGAAGGGATTTGAAGTCACTTTGATGATTTTAAATATTTATTCTTATTTGGAATGATCACTGTTGGGTGGCTAGAATAAATTCTGCCAGATATGACATTAGCAGGAACTATGTAACTTTGGCATGAGTGTAAAAAAGGGGGAAAAAACCACCTAGAAACTTTAAGAGACAAACATAACGAGTATGTACTTTTAAAAAGGCGAAACCCTAGGTGCTGAAGATTGAGATCTGGAGAGGAGAAAAAACACCAGTAAATGTTTTGCCCTTCATCAGAGGCAATGATATCTTCTAATCATGGATGCTTTGTAGATGAAAGAGTTTTCCAAACAAACAAACAAAGATGAGACCATAACCTCTGATGGAGGACATTTGCTTAAAACATGACAAGCTCAGCAAAACATTGAACAGCTTTCAGCATCTCAGTTTACCTCTTTTTTTGCTGCAAAATCGGTGTCAAAAATATAAGAAGCTGTTAAATTACAGTTAAATTATGTAAACTTGTCTTTTCAATTCAGAGTAACTTGATAGTCTTGAGGTAGTACATGAAAAGCTAGACATCAACTAGCATGTTAGGTAGAATGTTATAACTACATAGCAGCTTGTCTGCAACAAGGGTATCAATGGCTATAATTATGGATACCTAAGGACAACCTCCGGGTTGGAGAGATAGGCAGGTTATCTCTCAATGCCATTTCCTGGGAATCCTAAGCAGGTGAAGGCATCTGCTTGGGAATACCCTGAAGCAAATGGTGAGCCACTGTGAGAGACAGAATGCTGGACTGGATGGGCTGTGGCCTGTTCCAGCAAGGCTGTTCTTATGTTCTTATGTCATTACAACTTAACATAGAAATGCACACTCATCTGAAATGTAGGTATCAACTGTACAATAAATTGGAGGAATATGACTGATTGTGTAGAGATAACTAGTAACTGTTTTTGTGATAAAGTGAGCAAGCAATGTAAACTTTCTGTCTGTGAGTGAGAACTTTGAATTTTCTCCATAATGCCACAAAAAGTGCACATTTTTCACCCACACCCAGGCTTTCTTACTCATCCTGGGGATTAGTTTAGCAATAATTCATTTAGCTTTCTCACATTATTATTTATGATCTATCAAATATTATATAATACTGAGTTCCAATCCAAGGTTATGTGGCTGTAGAAATAAGATGATGCTTTGGGTTTTAAAAAAAGTTAAAACTTTTTGTTAGAGCATCATGCTGTGCTTTAGTAAATAAACATAGTTATTATTTACTGCCTTAAATCTTGTTACATAATTTATACGTCTATGAGCAGGTAGTTTTGATAATTTAAACTGCTGAGACCCACCTCTGTTTAAACAGAGGAAGCAGTTAATTTAATTTAATTTAATTTAATTTAATTTAATTTAATTTAATTTAATTTAATTTAATTTAATTTAATTTAATAGTCATATTTATATATGCTGCCCACTCAGGCAGAACCCGACTCAGGGCGGCATTACAACAAGTTCTAAAAACACATAAAAACACTTTAAAAGACCCACATCCCACCCACTTTAAAAGACCCATATCCCACCCACCCATCCCACCCACTATAAAAAGAAGAAGAAGAGAGAGTTCTTAATTGTTTACATAAGCCAGCAGGCGGGGACTGTGTTCCCATTTGGGCCCCAAACCTGCCCTGCCAGCCAGGTCTTCAATCCTTTCCTGAAGGGCAGCAATTCTCATTGAAGTCTTAGATCTGTTGGCAGGAGGTTCCAGAGAGTTGGTGCGGACACGGAGAAGGCCCTCCTTCGGGTGCTGGATAGATGTGCACCCCTAGCTGATGGCACTATTAGAGAGCCCCTCCGGTCCGCTCTGGTTGGACGGGCAGATACTCTTGGGACGATGCGGTCTCTAAGGTATCCTGGCCCACTGCCATATAGGGCTTTAAAGGTCAAAACCAGCACCTTGAATTGCACCCGGAGACAACCTGGTAACCAGTGCAGCTCCCGAAGTAGCGGTGAGGCATGGGCATATCGCCCATGTTAGAAGCTTTCAGAAGCACACCAGGCCCTTCCCTGAACTGTGACTCATAGGGGCGGAGCCACACTAGCCTTTGAAATCTCTGAGCTCTTTCAGGGTCAGCCCTTTTGACTCTGCATGTGCTCTTAAGCAGAGCTGCTGATGAGGAGAGCCAAACAAAGGAAGTGAGCACTGGTAAGTTTTGCAGTTGGAGTAGAGCTGCTTTAGAGGCCTAACGGCGCACAAGATTGCAAACTAGTAACAAAGGAAGAATATAGTCTTACTAGGTAGAAAGGTAGTAAACGTGTACATTTTTGAGGCCCAGAATACTGCACTTGTTAAAATGGATTCTGAGGGAACAGCTGTAGTTATCTACAATACTTGTGCCATGTTTGTGTTCTTGCCAAAGCATATGCAGAACTACACTTGCAGCAAGTGCAAGCTGGTTGCACTACTAGAAGAGAAGGTCCAGCAGCTAGAGGCCCGCATATCTAACCATCAACAAATTAAGGAGCTTGAGCTGTTCTTGGACAGAGCGGAGCAGACTATGCTGGACAAAGAAGAGACAGGGCACAGTTCTGAGGGAGAAGGCCCTTCACTAACTCAGGAGGGAGATGTTTGGAGGAATGTGACTCAAAGGAGGAGAAGAGTAGGGGATCACTCTGAGAGTCTGAAATTACAGAATAAATTTGAGGCTCTTTCCCTCATCACACCTGATGAGGAACACACAGAGGAACAACTGGTTCCACCTGATGATCTCTCCTTCATCACACTTGATGAGATCCAGGAAGGTAAAAAGGAACAAACTGAGGTTCTCTCCCTTAATATGGTTGATGAGGTGCATGTAGATGAACAGATTGCAGGAGAAAGGCTCCTTGTACTAGGCAATTCAATAATTAGAAATACAGAGAAATGGATTTGTGATGCACATGATAACCGTATGGTGACTTGCCTGCCAGGTGCAAAAGTTGCAGACATCACAAGAAATCTAGATAGATTGTTAGAGAGAACTGGGAATGAGCCAGTTGTCATGGTACACGTTGGTACCAATGATGTTGGGAAGGCCAAGCGGTCTGTCCTGGAAGCCAAATTTAGGTTGTTAGGAAGAAGATTGAAGTCCCGGACTTCCAAGGTAGCATTTTCAGAAGTTCTGCCTGTCCCTCACGCAGGACCTACCAGGCAGGCAGAGCTCAGAAGCCTCAATGTGTGGATGAGAGGAGGGCTTCAGATTTGTCAGGAACTGGAGAACATTTTGGGACAAGCCAAATCTGTTCAGGAGGGATTGGTTGCATTTGAACCATGATGGGACCAGATTGCTGGCACTCAACATCAAAAAGGCTGCAGAGCAACTTTTAAACTGATAACTGGGGAAAGCCGACAGGAGCTGGGCAGCATCCGGTTTGGGAAAGTGTGTACTTGAGTAGTGAGGAGGATGTAAAAATTACTGAGCAGAGCAAGGAGCTAGTCACCAGCACTCTAGCAGATGCAAGAGGCTGTCTAACAATGCAACTGGACTCAAAAGACTGTATCAGGAAAGCATATATAAATGCTTGTATACAAATGCCAGAAGCCTCCGGAACAAAATAGGGGAGCTGGAATACTTAGCAATAGATAAGAATATTGATATTATTGGTATCACTGAAACCTGGTGGACGGATGATAACCAATGGGATACAGTTATCCAAGGCTACAAAATGTACAGGAAGGATAGGAAGGGGCAAATGGGAGGTGGTGTAGCCTTGTATGTCAAAGAAGTGATAAAATCGTATGAATTGGAATATCTAGGTGATTTGGAGTCACCATTAGAAGCTCTGTGGGTAAGAGTACCAGTCCACAAGGATGGTCTAACAGTAGGCATATACTATCGGCCTCCGACCCAAACTCTTGAGGGAGACTGGCAGTTGGAGAATGTTGTAAAGGAGGCATCCAAGAAGGGAAGCCTGGTTATAATGGGGGACTTCAATTACCCTCACATAGACTGGGTGAACTGTTGTTCAGCACATGATAAAAAGATAAAGTTCCTAGATATGCTAAATGATTGTTCCCTGGGACAGATGGTTGAAGACCCAACTAGAGGTACAAGACCAGATGGCATCCATCCATGAGTTCTCAGGGAACTTAAAGATGAAATTGCTGATCTCCTAGCTAAAATATATAATATTTCCCTCAAATCAGGCTTTGTGCCTGATGACTGGATGGTAGCGAATGTAACACCAATTTTCAAAAAAGGATCCAGGGGTGATCCAGGAAATTACCGACCCGTCAGTTTGACATGTGTCCCAGGTAAAGTGATGGAAACCATCCAAAAAGATAGAATTAATAGGCACATAGAAGAGAAGGCACTGATAAAGGAGAGCCAACATGGCTTTTACAAGGGCAAATCATGCCTCACTAATCTGTTGGAATTTTTTGAGAGTGTCAACAAGCATGTGGATAAGGGGGATCCAGTTGACATTGTTTATCTGGACTTTCAGAAGGCTTTTGACAAGGACCCACACCAAAGGCTCTTGAATAAACTTACCAGTCATGGAATAAAGGGACAGGTCTTGTCCTGGATCAGCAACTGGCTAAGGGACAGGAAACAGAGGGTAGCACTAAATGGACACTTCTCCAAGTGGAGGGAAATAAAGAGTGGGGTCTCCCAAGGTTTAGTACTGGGACCCCTGCTTTTCAACCTCTTCATAAATGATCTAGAGGTAGGAGTAAAAAGCAAGGTAGCCAGATTTGCTGACGACACGAAATTATACAGGGTAGTGAAAACTGTGAGAGATTGTGAGGAGCTCCAGAGGGATCCCTTGACACTGGGGGAGTGGGCAAAACAGTGCCAAATGAGCTTCAACATTAGTAAGTACAGAGTGATGCATGTTGGGGCAAAAAACTCCAATTACATTTATAAACTGATGGGGTCTGAACTCTCTGCGACAAACCAGGAAAGGGACCTTGGTGTCCTGGTGGACAATGAAGGTGTCAACCCAGTGTGCCTCAGCAGTGAAAAAAGCAAACTCAATGCTAGGGATCATTAGGAAGGGTATAGAAAATTAGTCAGCAAGAGTCATTTTGCCTCTTTATAAATCTATGGTGAGGCCCCATCTGGAATACTGTGTACAGTTCTGGTTGCCATACCTCCAGAAGGATATTATGGAGTTGGAGAAAGTGCAGAGGAGGGCAACCAGAATGATTAGGGGACTGGAACACCTTCCTTACCATCTGAAGCTGCAACGGTTGGGCCTTTTCACTCTTGAACGATGGCGTCTAAGAGGTGACCTGATTGAAGTTTATAAAATCATGCATGGTGTGGACAAAGTAGATAAGGAAAAACTGTTTTCCCTATCGCATAACACTAGAACTAGGGGACACTCCATGAAACTTTTGGGTACTAGTTCTCAAACAAATAAGAGAAAGTTCTTTTTCACCCAGAGGATTACTGGTCTATGGAACTCCCTGCCAGAAGAAGTGGTGTCAGCTGTCAGTCTTGACAGCTTTAAGAAAGGATTAGACAAGTTCATGGAGGACAAGAGTATCAATGGCTATAATTATGGATACTTAAAGACAACCTCCGGGTTGGAGAGATAGGCAGGATATCTTTCAATATCATTTCCAGGGAATCCTAAGCAGGTGAAGGCATCTGCTTGGGAATACCCTGAAGGAAATGGTGAGCCACTGTGTGAGACAGAATGCTGGACTGGATGGGCTGTGGCCTGTTCCAGCAAGGCTGTTCTTATGTTCTTATATGTTCTTACCAAATGAAAACATCCTACTTCTGTCCCTTTTATTATATGACATCATAGGTGCTGTGTGATGGAAGGAGGAAGTCTTTAATTAGCAAAAGTTGTGCAAGCTGATAATGTCACTCAATAGTTGTGAATTTTGGTAATTAATGAATTTCTCTTTGCAGGCGCACCCCCCAAAGAAAGACTCAGACACCGGTATATGGATAAAGACATCGGGCCACTTTTATTGAATAATGCCCTAGTCCGAATTATTACTTTCAATTGGTGTAATCATCCAATTGTAATTCTTTAAGGCAAGCAGGCCGCAGTAACACTGGTAAGGTTCCTCCCAAAATGCCAATGGCAATTGGCTACATGTAACTATTTGTATCAATTTGTTTGTTGACACAAACAAATTGTTGACCAGAGTCAATAAACTATCTACTGACCCCACCCTATGACGTGTATCCGTTAAATATCAAGGTGATGCAGGCTGTAAAGCTCCTTCCATCACCCCTTGCCTGGTTCGCCCTTGACCGGCCAAACGTATTTCCCCTGTACCTGTCTACATGTTGGCCAGTCAATTGCGAACCTGCCGGATACCTATGGGTCATAAATCTTTACCTTACCAGTGCTACCCGGCAAAAGTGACCAAAGTCAACTTACCCCTTTGCTCAAACACTAGCAGCAGTGTGGAATGGGCAAAAAAGCAAGAACCGAAGAGCCAATTGTAGGTTCAAGCCAAAAATTCCCACCCGGCCCTGAAGCGACCAAAAAATCACACTGTTAACTAGGGAGGGGGTGGAGGGGAAAACTTCCCCGCTCCGTCGTGTTTCTAAAATGGCAGCTCGGCTGCCTCGTGGCCACCCCTTTTATAGATGGGTGGCCACGCTCCCTAACTCACCCGGATGTCTGAGTCTGGGTGGGGGGGCTGCAAAGAGTGCGTCGGCCATTTTGGCGCCACGCTTTCATTGCAGGCGCACCCCCCAAAGAAAGACTCAGACACCGGTATATGGATAAAGGCATCGGGCCACTTTTATTGAATAATGCCCTAGTCCGAAGTATAACTTTCAATTGGTGTAATCATCCAATTGTAATTCTTTAAGGCAAGCAGGCCGCAGTAACACTGGTAAGGTTCCTCCCAAAATGCCAATGGCAATTGGCTACATGTAACTATTTGTATCAATTTGTTTGTTGACACAAACAAATTGTTGACCGGAGTCAATAAACTATCTACTGACCCCACCCTATGACGTGTATCCGTTAAATATCAAGGTGATGCAGGGTGTAAAGCTCCTGCCATCACCCCTTGCCTGGTTCGCCCTTGACCGGCCAAACCTATTTCCCCTGTACCTGTCTACGTGTTGGCCAGTCAATTGCGAACCTGCCGGATACCTATGGGTCATAAATCTTTACCTTACCAGTGCTACCCGCCACACGGGGAGGCGTCCATGATGACTCACCACCCTCCCCCCCCCCAGACCATCAGCTCGGTCACCAGGCCTGGTTGCATATCCTCAAGAAAGAGGTTCATACCTCTGGCCGACAAGTGGACCCCTTCTCCTGCATAGAGATCATAATCCTGCAAGCTTATCCTAGGGTGCCGGATGGCTGTCCCCAAGCCCTTGTCTGCCAGGAACCGGGCAACAGCCCTGTTCACCGAGCGGCGAGCGTGGTCAAGGGCACGGAGGTCAACACCTGCTATGTAAGTATGTCGCGGCACCATGTCTGACCATAGCAGCTGCGTGGACGGCCATACGTAATGCAAATAGGCTAGGTCCCTGCAAATCGTGAACTTTAAAGAGAGGCCAGTGACCTGGGTAAGGTCATTGCCACCGAGATGCAGGATGAGGACATCAGGCGGTCCAGCATCCCTGATGGAAAACAGGAATGGCAACAGTTCCCGCCATTTCATACCGTGCTTACCGTACCATCACAAACGTGCAATTGCACGTAGCCCGAGATGGGGTCCCCACTCTGTCACCGCAGCATACTGCACTGCCCAGTGCACGTAACTGTGGCCCACCAGCCATACTGCCACCGGTGTGTGAGGACACACAGGGTCTGTAAAAGAAGGGAAAAAGGAATAATGACATAACTGGTACTCACACATGGAGGGGGTGTACATACAATGCAAAGCGCATGGATCCCCACCTACCCCTCCTGCGTATATCAGCCTCAGAGTACCCAAACGCAGCCGCAGTAGAAGCGGCGCCTATCCTAAATGAATGGGTGCCGTAACGAGTCCCAGGGAGGCCCACACTTGTACGTGCCATGCCGGTCACCCTCCAAAACTGGAATTTAGTAACTGGAATTTATCAACACTCCTGATAATCACAATGATGAAGAAATTGAACTTGAGCCAGACATCCTGGAGAGTGAAGTCATAAAGGCCCTAAAGAGCACTGCAAACAACAAAGCTAGTGGAGATGATGGTATCCCAGTTGAATTTTTCAAAGCGCTAAAAGATGATGGCGTCAAATTACTGCATTCAATATGCCAGCAGATTTGGAAAACAAAACAGTGGCCACAGGATTGGAAAAGATCAGTATACGTCCCAATCCCAAAAAAAGGCAATGCCAAAGAATGTTCAAATTATCGAACAATCGCGCTCATCCCACATGCAAGCAAGGTGATGCTCAAGATAATACAGGACAGTCTTCAGCAGCATGTGGAGAGAGAATTACCAGAGGTGCCGGCTGGTTTCAGAAGAGGCAGGGGGACTAGAGACCACATCGCCAACATACGCTGGATCATGGAGAAAACAAAGGAATACCAGAAAGAAGTTTACTTTTGTTTTATTGACTACACTAAGGCATTTGACTGTGTGGACCACAACAAGATGTGGCAAGTAATTAAAGAGATGGGAATACCAGAGCACCTCATATGCCTCCTGAGAAATCTGTACATGAACCAAGAAGCAACAGTTAGGACAGAACAGGGAATGACAGAGTGGTTTGGAATAGGAAAAGGAGTAAGACAAGGCTGCATTTTGTCACCATGCTTATTCAACCTATACACAGAGCACATAATGCGCAATGCAGGGATGGAGGAATCACAATATGGGATTAAAATCGCTGGGAGAAACATCAATAATCTGAGATATGCAGACGATACCACCCTAATGGCAGAAAGTGAGGAAGACCTAAAGAATCTCTTGATTGGGCTGAAGGAGGAGAGTGCAAAAGCTGGCTTGAGACTCAATATCAAGAAAACCAAGATAATGGCAACAGGCCCCATCAGTTCCTGGAAAATAGACGGGGAAGAAGTAGAAGCAGTGACAGATTTTACTTTCTTAGGATCAAAGATCACTGCAGATGGAGATTGCAGCCATGAAATAAAAAGGTGACTGATTCTTGGGAGGCAAGCGATGAGAAACCTGGGGAACATAGTGAAAAGCAGAGACATTACATTGCAAACAAAAATTAGAATAGTCAAAGCAATGGTTTTCCCAGTAGTAATGTATGGATGTGAGAGCTGGACAATTAGGAAGGCTGAACGCAGAAGAATAGATGCCTTTGAAATGTGGTGTTGGAGGAGGGTTTTGAGAGTCCCCTGGACAGCGAGGAGAACAAATAGGTCAATCTTAGAAGAAATTAACCCTGACTGCTCATTGGAAGGTCAAATAGTAAAGATGAAGCTAAAATACTTTGGACATCAAATGAGAAGGGAGGATTCACTTGAGAAGGCATTGATGTTGGGAAAGGTGGAGGGCAAAAGAAGAAGGGGGAGGCCAAGGATGAGATGGCTAGATGGTATTATAGACACAATGGGCACAGAGCTGGGAGGGCTGAGGGGGATGGTAGAGGACAGAGGCGCCTGGAGGAAAATGGTCCATGGGGTCACAAAGGGTCGGAGTCGACTGTGCGACTGAACAACAACAAGTAAGGGGAGACCCATCCTGGTGGCAGAAAAACGGGCCAGGGTGTGTACCACACACTGCCAAAAACTCATGTAGGGCACCAACCGGACAGATGTCTTCAATGAAACATCATAGCAGTCTGACTCCACTGCCTATGCCTTGCTGATCAACCTTTGAGGACCGTATCCTCAACTGAGCCCACTCTTGAGTAATATAGACATCGTCGAGTTCCAGTGCCCTACGAGATGCATCCACTTTAGACAGTGGTACCAACTCACTGATGCGGAGCACTCCAAAGAAGGCTACAGTGGTAGCTGCATGAAAAAGAGACACCTCATACCTATCATAGCATAAGTTATGCCAGCCTCGTGCAAGATGGGTAAGAACCTCTGGTGAAATCGGGTGACGTGTGTCCTGGCGGCGGCCACGTTCACGTGTCCACCCTTCAAAAACATGACGTATGCGGAAATCATTCACGCAGTCAGTGAAGCCCCGCACCTTGGCCATAAATGCCAGTGCCGAAAGCCTAGAGGCTATCGTATGGGGGGCCAGCCCATGACCGTGAAGATAAACCATGTATTGCAAAATCTGGTCCACAGGTATTGGCCACACTTCGGGTAACCGTAGTTGGCCAGAAAAGGTTCTAAATTGAATGAAAGCATGTTGATACGCCTTACGCGTGCGAGGTACCAAAGACATGCCGATCGCCCGGTTCACCTCTCCTCGCCAAATGTCCAAATCTCGGCCGGGAGTGGCGAGGGGAATTCCTCTGCTTCGGGAGCCAAGGCTCGGAACCGGGAGATCTGCAGGCGGGATAAAGCATCAGCAATATCATTATTAATGCCTGGTACATGTCTGGCCTTGAACAGCACATTTAGGCATAGGCTTCTCAAGACAAATTGATGGACCAATGCCATGACCCTAGGGGATTTGGATGTCTGAGCGTTGACAATGTGCACCACTGCAGCATTGTCACACCAAAAATGGACCACTGAGTTGACCCACTTATCGCCCCATAGCATTAGTGCCCCCAAAATGGAAAAAAAATCCAGAAAAGTAAGATCGCGGAGATGATCTGTGCCCTGCCATGCGTGAGGCCATCGGCCATATGCCCACCTCCCTTCGAAATAGATCCCATAACCCAGAGAGCCGGAGGCATCCGACTGTACTTGAAATTTAGGGCAGACCATAAGGCCCGATCTCCAAAAAGAGACCCCATTAAATTCCTGTAAGAATGTGAGCCAAACCGAAAGGTGTGCCCGTATACCCCTGGTGAGCCAGACCCTGTGGTGGCATTTCAATAGGCCAGCCATGGCATCACACAGACGCCTGGTGAAAGCTCTGCCCGGTGTCACCACCCGGCAGGCAAAGTTGAGGTGGCCATGCAGTACCTGTAGCTCACGAAGGGACACCTTACGTTTAGAAATCAGTGCCCGAATCGCCGCAGAGATCTGAGCCACCTTGTCCACGGGTAACCTGGATGCCTGTGCGACAGTGTCAATTTCGATGCCTAAAAAGGTGAGCTTGGTGGCTGGGCCCTCAGTCTTTTCAGGCGCTAAGGGGACACACAGTTCCCGCACAAGGGCCTGAAATGTAGTAAGGAGACGCGTACACGTGTCTGAGCCCCGTTCACCCCCGAACAAAAAGTCATCGAGGTAACGGGCTACAGACCGGGACCCTGACCTGCGAACAAAGGCCCATTGAAGTAAAGTGCTAAATCATTCGAATGCCAAACATGAAATAGAGCAGCCAAAAGGCATGGCCTTATCTACATAGAATTTCCCCCTAAAATGGAAACCCAACAGCTCAAAGTCCTTGGGGTGCACTGGCAGTAATCGGAATGCCGATTTAATATCACACTTTGCCAGGAGGGCCCCGGGACCACAGGCACGTACCATCTGTAGGGCCTGATCAAACGACGTATACCTGACTGAGCAAAGGTCATCAGGAATAGCATCATTGACCGAGGAACCCGCAGGGTAGGAAAGATGGTGGATTAGGCGAAATTCACCTGGGGTCTTTTTAGGGACTAGCCCCAGAGGGGAGACCTTCAAGTTAGGGAATGGTGGTTCATTAAAGGGCCCTGCAACTCTCATAGCCTGCAACTCCTTAGCTATGCTTTGTGCAGCGACCTCCTCATTGCCCTTTAGAGAAAGTAAGTTCGGGGCATCCTGCGGTCCCCGAACACCCCTAAATGGTATATGAAAGCCAAACTGGAAGCCATCAAGCAGGTACCTCGCATCATCCCGTCTAGGATAAGCGGAAAGCCATTGTCCTAACATGGGAATATTAATTGGGGAGGGGGCCTTTTGCTTGGCCAGCACCATCAGAGGGAGCTCTGACCGCCCCCTGCCCACCCCTACCTCTGACTCGTGACCCACCAGCCCATGGGCATGCGGAGGCGGCGTAAGGGCCAGAGCAAGAGGGACACTCGTGCCGGAAATGACACTGACGCTTGTTGCACATGCCGCTAGCTGAGAAGCTCCAACACAGCAGGCGGGCTGGAACCCCCTGCCCCGCCGGCTGGCGGGGAACCTGCGTCACAGCCGCCCGCTGTACGGCATGGCCACAATGGTACCTATCACCAGGCGCCGGACGCGTGGGAGTCATATACAAGAGCCACAATTGCTGGCAGGGCTCATCCCACCTCATCTCAGGATGTAGGGCCACCCTCATCCTAAATTCCTCATCGTAAGCCAACCACGACGGGCCAGGAAAATCAACCATCGCCCTATAAATATTGTCAAGGTATTGGACCATAGGAATGGCCAAATCAGGCCGGCAACCAATTGGCCCAGGTATGCGGTGGCTTGCGACGACGGGACAATTCTTTGTCCCGGTCATCCTGTCCCTCCCTCTCCTCCTTAGTGGGCTCACGATTCAGGAGAGAGAAAATATCAACATACTCCCCTCTCCAAATCTTATCCCTAGTAGCCTGTGAAAGATGATCACCCAGGGGGAGGGAATAACCAGCCGTCGGCAGAGCCGCCGTCGGCACCTGTTGAATGAAGGGTATGCACAGCAGGCCCTGAATAGCCCCTGCGATGCTTGGCATACCCCCGGGGGCGGACACCCCTGTCCTAACCGAGGGGCCATTTGGTAACCAGGAATTAACAGGGCAGTGTGTAAGCAACTGCCCACCCACAGTAACCTGGTGTGGCCATGGCCACTGTACCCCCCCCCCCAGTGTAACTGGACAGTGTCAGTGCACTAAATTGAACCGGATACTCACTAGTCACACCCCCGTGAGCTGCCCCCACCGGGGGTTCCAGCCCACGGCGGGCGTCGGAGCTCGCGACAGGCATCGAGCTCTGGGGCCACACCTGACTGCTCCCCACCGGCAAATTTGAACGTGCGGGGAGCTGCGAGGTGCCAGCTTGGGCTGGCCTAACAGCCTCAAGCAGCTCAACCCTGTTGGCAGCCCGCTGGAGAGTCACGGCCGACGTGTCTGAGCCCGACGAAGGGGCCATGATCAGCAGTCAAACCCCCTTCGGGAGGTGGTTGGGCAATGCCCAGTGAAGCCTCTAGCACCAAAATACGTGCAAGAAGGGCATCGACTGTCTCTGAGCCCCCAGTATAAGGTGGGCCGGGTGGGCTGGATAGGCCGGATGGCCCTGCGGCCAATTGCTGAGTGGGAAACCCAAATGGGGATCCAGGGCCTGAGTAGGGCCATGCCCAAAACTCCGGCCCATGGGGGGCCGGAGGAATGGTGGGGCGGAAACCGCCACCAAGTCCGAGTGGGCCATCCTGTACTGAACCAATGAAATCCCGTCCCAGGGCAGGGATGCCCGAGGAGCCAGGCTGAGCTGGCCCAGCCTGGAGGCCTGTGCCAGGCTGACCAGTGGAAGCCTGCTCTGCCCCACTGGCAGCGGCGGGCAAGGCCGTCCCACTGCCAAGCTGAGGGGGTGCAGCCTGAGTCCTCTGGCCCGATGGCTGCCCCCTAGTAGAGGGAGGGGGCGGGAAAGCCCTCTGCCTCGGCCGCGGCTTGACCGCTGGGGCCTTGCACTTGGGAGCCATGGCTCCCGAAAAGCCAAAGACGGCTCCCTGGCAAGGGATCAATTCCTGTGCCCTGAGTACCACCGGACCGAAGAGGAGCGAAGTCCATTCAAGATAAAGGTACGAAGGGCGAAAAAGCAAGAAACGCGGCAGAGAAAACTTCTCTGCTCCGTCGCATTTCTAAAATGGCAATTCGGCTGCCTCGTGGCCACCCCTTTTATAGAGGGGTGGCCACGCCCCTAACTCACCCGGATGTCTGAGTCCGGGTGGGGGGGGCTGCAAAGAGCGCCGCGCTTTCATTCTGCCAGTAAATTCCATAGGTTACATGCAATGGAAGGATTAATTTGGAAAGCTGGATGATAGAAGTAGAAAGATTTATTTGGTGAAAATTGCCCCCTTTCTTATAACATCATCACCCTTTGGTGTTTATAACAGGATTTCAGCCTCTATGGATAGAATTATAATATTAACAGTTCTTTTTCTGACATTCTTTTTGTTTATTTTAAAGGATGCATGAAATTTGTCTTATTTCATGGTTTTATCTGCCTTTCTATATGCAGAAAATGCACATTTGGTTCACTTGTCTAAAAAATAATAATCTATATGCTGTTTCTGCAAAGCTGATCAGAATTATTGTTCACATTGCATGCATATTATCTCTCAGATCATTTTCGTAAGAGACCATTCACATCACATCACATCACATCACTCTTCCCTATGTGTCAGATCAAGACTTCATATTTTCATAGAGCTTTTGAGGTTGCAAATGCATAGTTTTGTTGCCTACTGTTTCACGATTGTTTGATCCCTTCTTTTATTTTTAAGTCTTCTGTTATTGAGAAGGCTATTAATTCCATTTGAATATTCTGTTTAAGACTAGGTTTTAATACAAGTTATGTTGCTCCCAGAAGATTGAAGCGAGTCAAAGTAGAAGAAAATGAACTATGGTGCAACAGGAAAAGTATTTAATTCACATCTGTATCAGTTGCAGGGCACGTAGCCTGATGTTGTGTAGGGTAAAGATCCAAAGAAAGGACAGTTTGCTAGGTGGTCAATCAAGTTGCTCACCATGCATACTAGGAAACAGTTAGAAGGTAGAAGGAAATCCCAGGCACATCTTTAGACCACTTTCCAGGTGACAAGGCACATAAACAGTCACACATCCTGTGGGTGATGAACATCTGAATAGGAGGAGGGGGAAAAGACTGCAATCTGACACATCCTTGTTACTTTGCTGTACAATCATATTTTTAGGGAAATTGAGGATCCTTTTATGTCTTTGGAGCACCAGTGTGTTATTTAAACTACAAAGTTGATACAGCTCAGTTTGCAGCCTGATAAAAGGAATAATTTCACAACAAAAGCCAGAAGGATGGGAACGTGGGTAAAAGGGTGTAGCAAATGATAAATTGTTTTCTGCGAAGAGAAGTGCCTGAAAGCAGCGGTGGGATTCAATTTTTTTTCCCTACCTACTCTGTCATGTAAAGGCATGACTATGGTGGTCATGGCCAGGGGGAAAGCCCAGTGTTGCACCCGAATTAGGACTACTTTATTTCAAAACTTGGATGGGCAAGGCCGGCCAGAATTTCTGCTACCAGTTCTGGAAAACTAGGATGAACCTTCTGAATCCCACTGCTAGCTGAAAGGCTTTGCTAGGTAAGAAGGGAGGTGGTAGACATGGCTGAACCAGCTGCTTCCCATCACATGTAACCTGAGGTGATATCCTTTGCCATCCCTGTTAATAGTGAACTATCTTAGTCACAGGGGGAACATACCCATCTAAAGCAGGCTAAACAACAACAACACTCATTCAGAACCTCCCTTTCTAAGAGATGGAAGGGGAGGGTTTTTTAATTGTGTCAGAAGCACACAAAGGTGCTTTCTGGGTTGAAAGGATTTTTGCTCGAGGAACTCTACTCAGGGGACAACTGAATGAAGCTCCTTTCATGTTCCCAAGATCTTTTCCCACCAAAGTGGTCCATATTTATCTACTTGCAATTTCTTGCTTTTGGACTGCTAGGTTGGCAGGAACTGAGACAGACAACAGGAGCTCATTCCTTCATGCAGTACTCAGGTCTTGAATTGCTAACTTACCGACCATCCAGCTAACAAGGCAAGCTTCTTAACCACTGAGCCACTGCAGTCCCATGAAAGGAGAGTAACTGTATCATTCTGAGAATCAACTCTTGAGGTGGCTTCACGATTGTGCTATTTGCACTTATGGAGCAGAACACCACATGTCATCCCCATATATAAATTTGAAAGCACGCCCATCAAAATGTTTTGTAGAAAGTGTATGCACGTGTGTGGGTGGTGGGTGGGGATTAAAATAAGATTTGTCTATGCTTTTATTTATGTATTTAAAAGCTAGCTGTTTGGTATGCTCATTACAAACAGGAATATGCACAGAGCTAAATGGCCTCAGGCATTCAGTGCTTTTGGTTAAAAGTAAACCCTGAAGCAGAACAACTATTGGCATAGACCTGTCTCTTGTCTTTCTGTTTTCACACTCCTAAGTAAGATATATCTCTTTCCTTCCTTTCTGTGTAAATGTAGAGTGTTTGATCTCAGAATTTAGATCCCCACTAGGCCTTATGAAACAGTCGGCTACTGCCCTTGTTCTTTCTCAGCTAATCTGAATAGAGATAGCAGCAACAGCTGCGATTCCATCAATGCTACCAATATTTTAAAAGTAAACACTGCTGTGTTGCTGAGAGTTCTCAAAGGTCTTTACATAAAGTTAATATAGAGGCCCTCCTAACTCCCTTCAGCTCAGTGTGGGACGCTAAAGTGCTTGCTTTTCATGGAGCATTCCTGGTTTATGCAATTTTGCATAGGCTCCCATCTCTCCATATGACATACGTCATTTATAGGTCAACCTAAATGCTGGGGTTGAGGTGACCTTAGTTTCAGAAATTGGCTGAATGAACTGTAGTCATCAAGAACTTATAGAATGGATCCCTGGGGAGTGTTGTAAAACCAGCTCCTGCTGCATCATTCTTGTGGCTGCATCCTGTGTGACCTTGCACCACTTCAAATCTCTTAAATTAGCCCTTCTAATGAGGCTTAACTTTTCAAAAGCTTAAGTGGTATGTTCATATTTAGGATTGCTTCTCAATACTAATGAATGTAGGTACAGTATTCTGAGGTTTACAGAAAGATATGCTACTCATATGAAATTATATTATATTATAGTGATAAACCTCATAGATAGTTATGATGATCTTTTGTCCCCCAATAGCAAATGCCCTAGAAACTTATCACCAGCTGAAAAAGAGAAAGATGAACTTTCCTGCCCAATTAACTAATACTTGTGAATCATCATATTAAGTGTTGCTGACATCACTATTTTCCTTTCTGAGTATATTAATCCTTTTCTGCCATGCTGCAAACCTATAGCATGAAGCTTAATGACTTTTTATATGTTGCCATGTAAAGGCATATGCTCACCCATCAACATAATAGGAGGATTATGTGTCTGGGTCTGATTCAGTCTATGTCAGAATAAGAACATAAACATTTTTACTCAATTTGTCCTACATTTTTTGATACTCCTATCCAATTTGTATCCTGTACTAAATTTGTGTAAAAAGGCTCATTTCTGTAAGGGGAAGTGCAAACCAGTATAGTATAGTAAGTGGAGTTGCATGGCGGTTTTATAATTATTTCTCCATCTCTAGCATAAAGAACATGCATAGAAAGGGAGAAAGAGAGATAAAAAGCAGGAAACAATTGTTATGGACTTTGAGAAGGGCACCAGCATACTAACAAGTAAATGTAACATAAAGGGTGATATAGAAAACATACTCTAATGCTGTGAATTACCTAAACCCTCAAAATCTATACAATTACTCAGGCATTTTTCTGAACTCTGAAATTCTATTACTGTAAGAAGATAACATAACTTAGAGCTATTGAAATAAATTGAGAATTGGTTAAGGATTTTTTTTTAAAAAAAAACAACAATTAAATGTCATGTGGTCTTTGCATCAGTGTGTGCATCCTAATAGTACAACAGTTGAAAGCTATCAGTGGACTATGGAGAATTTCAAACTGTTGCATAGGCAAGCAATTTGGCAGTTGAGAAATCCATTATGGGGAGGGTAATAAAAATTGAGCAAGGCTCTTATTTGCAGTAGCATAGCCACAGTTCTATAGTTCTTTGGATACCTTGGCGTAGTTATTCAGTGAGGGATCCTTGAATGAGTAGACATCTCTGCAATGACATTCTGCACAACTTCTGTCTATAATGATCTGTCTCTGGCAATTTTTCTCCATGTTGGTCCAACATTTTTCTTGAGAAAAGCTTCCCATCAGCAAGGGGGTATTCCCCTAGGTCTTTTGCAATCTCTCGGATACCAATTCATTATTCTGGCATTCCATCTATTGTCACTTATGTGTGCAAAATGGCCAGCCCACCTTAATTTGTTTGTCAGGTATTCTGTTACTATGTATTTTAGCAGTGATCTTCACATGATATACTCATTTTTCATTTTATTGGGAAGTGAGATTCTGAGCATTGATCTCTCCATTGTTCGTTGTGTTACTTGCAGCTGTTTTAAACATGGGTTAAAGACCATGTTTCGCTGCCATATGTCATTGCTTACAAGATGGTAGAATTGAACAAATTTGCCTTTGTTTCTGGTTTAGCTTTTGACTTCAAGATGGCTGACATTTTTCTGAATTTACCCCATGTGGCTTTCTGTCTTCTAGATATTTCTTCTTTTAAATAATTGTCCATACTGACTGCTTGACCCAAATATATGTAGCTTTTCACTTCTTCTATTTGTTATTCACCAAGTTTTATTCCATCACAAGGCAGCTCTTTCGATTTCATAAGCTTGGTTTTAGTTTTCTTGATCTTGAGACCTGTTTTTGTGCTTTTCTCTATCCAGCTCTGTAAGCATTTGCTGCAGCTCTTCTGTTGTATTAATTATCAGGAAAATGTCCTTGGCAAAGCTCAAATGTTTTGATACCCTAAGTCCAGTTTGACTTTTGCATCCATTACAAGGCAAACATAGAACAGCTTAATGTGATATTGTATTGCCTTGTTTTACCCCTTTGTAAATTGGGATTTTTACTGGACTGCAGAACAGGGTAATACAAGTGAAATTGTCCTTTTGCACCACTTGGAGTAATTTGATGTAGCTAGTGTGAACTCCTTGCTCCATTAGGGCTTTAAGAACTGCAGTAACTTCCACTCTGACAAATGCCTTTCAAAGTCTACAAATGCTACTGTAAGCGGAGTATTGTATTCACGGCTTTGTTTGAGTAGCTGGGTTAAGGTGAAAATGTGATCTCTCATGCTATAAACTTTTCGAAACCTTCCTGCTCCCATGGTTGTTATTCATGTAACACCACTGATATGCAGTTGGTGACATGAGACAAATTGGTCTATATTTCTTAAGATCCTCGTTATCACCATTATTATGGAGCAAGATGTTTTTTTATTCCTTCCAAGCATCTGGGACATTGCCAACTTTGATATATTCACTGAATCGTTCTGCCAACAACTTCCAAAGACAATGACCTCCTGTTTTGCACACCAACTCCCCCTCCCCCACCAAAAGAGAAATACACCTTTGGCTTGGTAATAAATGGCCACTTTATTTAACCAAAACTGTGGCAGCAACTAAAACTCTGCACTGTGGTAGTAGCAGGGGAGGTCATACTCATACCTGTCAACACGCGGTTCCGGAAAAACGGGACCTGCGCACATCGCTTGTGTGCAGGTCGCGTTCCACGCATGCGTGGAAAGGTTTTACCCCTTCCACGCATGCGTGGAAGTGCTACACCGCTTGTGCAGCCCTTACGCAAGCGACGTAGCGCTTCTGCGCATACGTGGAAGGGGTAAAACCCTTCCGCGCATGCGCGGAAAGTGTTTCCTCCGCTGCCAAATTATGGGGTTTTGGCAGTGGGGGCCGGGTTATGACGTCAATCGACGTCAATTTACGGGGTAATCCCGACCAAATCGGGAAGGTTGACAGGTATGGTCATACTTTACACTTTAAGCCAATTGCCACAACCAATTTGTAGCATCCAATTATAATTGTGTTAGCCATGTTTTCTGCAAATGACATTCAACTACAAAGCTGTCACAAGCTTCCATAGTGGTAGGCTAATCTGCTGACAAACTGCTAACCAGCCATATGCATCAATTAGGACTTGTGTATTGCTAGTGCAGTCAATTTACTCAATTTACCTATCTAATTAACAAAGTTATTACCCCTTTCCGTGCTGCATGTCACACGGGGGGCCAGTACCTGACTGTGCCCTGCCCCCTCCCAGGCAGAATCTTCTACCTGGATACTCCAGTGCGGAGCCACAAGGAAAAGCTGCATCCCCTCCTAGGAGAAATTCACCCCATCTGAGTGCAATAACTGGCATTCCTCGGGTCTAATCTAGCAATGCTGGATCACAGAGCCGAGACCCTCCTCCCACAAAAAGTGGTCCACTTCCTGGTTGACCCCATGCCAGGCCCTATCAAAGCACCTCAGGTTGCAAGGAACTTGGAATGCAATGTGAGGTGTCATGCAAGACCAGATAAAGCAGGTCGCAGGGCACCATTGGTGCAGTAGTAGCAGATCACCTCAGATCGACATACTGAGGTCAATACCCAGGATCAAACCCAGATCATTGCCACCCAAATGCAGCAAGAGAACATCAGAGAGGACACAATGCCTGGACTCAGCCAATTTCTGGACCAGTTGACTCCAACGGATCCCCCACTGACCATGCCACATCAAGAAAGCACACTTCTGAAGTACTAAGTGAATGCTGCATGAGGACCTGAGTGCATGCTCTGCTGCCCAGTGGAGGTAACTGTGGCCAAATAACCAAATGCGGCACTGGCCTGCCGGAAACAATGGACCTGAAAGAAAAGAAAACAAAGATATCCACCAGCAAGATGCTCATTGTGGTAAGGGAGGAACATAAGTGCTGAATCTACTAGAAGCCCATCTACCCATTCTTTTAATGTCCTCTGCCTGATACCCCAATGTGGCAGCCATGGAGGCAGCCCCAATATGGAAGGAATGGGTACAATACCATGCACCATGCATGCCGGCCAGAAACAAAGCCTCCCTAGTAACTTTCCAAAATTGAAAATGTGTGATTGGGTTACCATTGCTATGAGCAAAGAACAGTCCCGAGGAAGGACCACAGGACTACAAGTAGCAGGCAACTGCATTAACTGGGCATATACTGTCAACACCACAGTGGCGGAGATGCAGTGTGACCCATCTGGACATCTGATCGGTCTTGGAACTGTGGATCAACAGCTATATGGATTCCCCTGAAAGGGAAACATCAGACAGCTGCAGGGACCTGCCCGAGGCATCACCCTTACTTGACACCACCAACTCACTAATTTGCAGTGCCCCAAAAAAGGCGACTGAGACAGCCGCATAGAAAAGGTGAGCTTCAAAGTCAAACAAACAAATAGTTGGCCATCGCGAGGCAAGGCCAACCAAATGCTCAGGGACAATCAGAGCTTGGGGATCATAGTGGCAGTCAAACTCCCGTGATCTCCCCTCTAAGACATTCCTAACCTGGAAATCAGTCAGTGAATCCCTGAAACCGTTAGCCTTAGCATGAAATGCAAGGGCTGAAAGCTGACCCTTTATCATATCAGGCGCTAAACCCCCATTGTGCAACCAAACCATAAAGTGAAAGGCGTGCTGCAAAGAGATAGGCCAGAGGTCCGGGAGAGCTGCCTCCCAGAGAAAGGACGCAAAAATGGATACCACTGACTGGTATGCCTTGCGGGAACGAGGGGCCAACGAGATGTCAATTGCCCTGGTTACTTCCCCTCACCAAGCCTCCAAATTTCTGCTGGTAGTTCCGATTGGGTGTCACCCACCCATGGCACCAGGGACCTGAATTGCTCCATCTGCAGATGGAATAAAGCATCAGCAATATCGTTAGCAGTACCAGGTACATGGCGGGCACTAAAGACGACATTGAGTCACAAGGCTTCAAGTATGAAAGCCCGCACCTATCACATCACCCTAGGTGACCTGGATGTAAGTGAATTAACAATGTGGACCACTGCAAGGAGAGAACTTTCTCTTAAGCACTGTCTCTATGTTATACGTGATTAGCTTAGTGCCTGGCTTTGCCCAAGGATATTTTTGGGGTGCCCTGATGTCCCTTGCAGGTTGGTGGCCCACTGCAGCAGTCCCTTTCTGTCACCAACGTTACCTAGTAAGGTTGTATTTCCCGCCACCGATACCCTCATCCACATGGCTGCCACTGTTTAGGCCTCCCAGTCCCTACAGTTTGAACGGCCGGCCTGCTATTCCTGTCATGCATGGGTGTGTCACGTTCCTTGCTGGGCACTGACTGTGTTGGTCTGGGCAGCATGCACACAGGGACCTGCTGCCCGCTGGTGTTCTTGGGCGACCTTGGCAGCCCACTTGCTGTGGCCCCATGTCTCCTGGCCTGAGGCACAGGATTATTCGATGGCTGCATTCTGCATGTTCGGTGGCCAGTGGTGTTGCAGGCATGCATCTGGCTCCTTGCATCTCCCATTACAGGTGCCAACTGGGTTGTTCTGGGCTGCCCGCACACAGGTACCTGCCACAGGGACCTGCACACACACACACAGCCTTTGCTGAGGAATGCCAGAGCTTATGATGCAGAACTCCAAGAGTTCATCAGTCCATGAAATAACCAAATATCAGCAAAGTCCAATATCCATAGGATGGCAACATCTTAGGTTAATCCAGCAAAGTCCAAGGCTCTCAGCCATCGATCAGATGCGTTGGGCAGGATAGATCTCCGAGATAGAATCCAGTCCAGTCCAATCCAATTCCATTGGATTACATTCTGCCTTAGGGTGTTTTTGTTCCCTCCAGGGAATAGATTTCAGCTAACAAGAGCCTGGTAGCCCTAAGTTAGAGAACCAATTTGGGGTCTCAGAACCTCTGGTTTATATTTATTTTAAATTCAGATTTCTATGCTGCCCAATCAGGTAAACCCAACTCAGGGTGGCTCACAACAAGTTAAAACATACATAAAAACAGTTAAACCATTACAAACCCAACATACACACCCACCTACCCTGTTCAACTTTTTAAAAAAACTACCCACATTAAAACTGCCTGCATTGACAACTAAAAGAAATGGGGGCTTATTTTATAAGCCAACAGGCGGGGACCATTCTTCCATCTTGGCCCCACACCTGTCCCCCCAACCAGGTTTTTAGGTCTTTTCTGAAAGTTAGCAGCTTTGTCAGCTCCCACAACTCTACAAGTAGGAGGTTTCACAAGGCCGGTGCGGACACGGAAAAGGCCCTCCTTCATGTTCCAGAGGGACGAGCACCTCTGGCAGATGGGACAATTAGGAGCCCCTCCGGTCTGCTCTGGTTGGATGGGCGGACACTCTTGGGATGATACGGTCTCTAAGGTATCCTGGCCCACTACCATGAAGGGCTTTAAAGTCAAAACCAGCACATTGAACTGCACCCGGAGGCAAACTGGCCACCATTGCAGCTCCTGAAGTAATGGTGAGGCACGGGCATAATGTCCATGCCCCATCACCACCCAAGCTGCTGCGTTCTGGACCAACTAAAGCCTCCGAATGGTTGTCAAGGGCAGCCCCATGTAGAGCACAGTGCAATAATCTAGCCTGGAGGTGACCAGAGCATGTGTGACCCTGAGCAGGGAGTCCCAGTCCAGGAGCAAACGCAACTGACGGATGACACGAAGCTGTGCGAAAGCCCTCCTGGCCACGGCTGCCACCTGATCTGCAAGTAGCAGCCCCGAATCCAGGAGAACCCCTAAGTTGCATACCAGGTCTGTCTGGGGCAAAACAGCCCCATCCAAGACCAAAGTTGGCAGCTCCCTGGATAATGCGGGATCCCCTATCCAAAGCCACTCAGTCTTGGAGGATTCAATTATAGCCCATTGTCCCCCATCCAGACCCCAACTGCTTCCAGACATCTGGATAGGACATTGACCACATCACTGGGGTCCCCATGGGCCGAGATATATAACTGGGTATCATCAGCATACTGATGATACCTCACCCCATGGGAATGGATAATCTCACCCAACGGCTTGATGTATATGTTAAATAGGAGAGGAGAGAGCACCGAGCCCTGAGGCACCCCACACTTTAGGGGCCTAGTGCTCACTCTCCAACCACACCAACTGGGTACGGCCCTCCAGAAATGAGGAAAACCAGGACAACACAGTGCCCTGGATCCCCAAACCTTTGAGCCATTCCAGAAGGATACCGTGGTCAACGGTATCGAAAACCGCTGAGAGATCCAGAAGAGCCAGGATGGATGGGTGACCCCATTCCGCTCCCTCAAGAGATCATCAACCAGTGCAACCAATGCTGTCTCTGTACCATATCCAGGCCTGAAACCTGATTAAAAGGGTTCCAGATAATCCGCTTCATCCAGGACCCCCTGCAACTGCCGCACCACCACCTTCTCCAATACCTTCCCTAAAAAAGGGAGGTTGGAGACCGGCCTATAATTAGCTGGAACTGCTGGGTTGAGAGATTGTTTCTTCAGGAGGGGGTGCACCAGAGCATGTTTTAATTGTGCAGGAAATACTCCCTCCTGTAGTGAATTATTTATTATAGCCCCGACCCAGCCTCCCATCACCCCTTTGGAGGCTTTCACCAACCAAGTGGGACAGGGATCCAAAGGGCAGGAGGTGGTGTGAACAGCTGCAAGAAGCCTGCCCAATTCCTCAGGTTGTAACGTGGATGGCAGTGAGTACTCTTGTTCTTCAATTAGCCTTCAAATGACTGCGTTCCACTCAGACCAAATAGCAGCAAAAGTTTATTTCAAAAATGCATCTGGAACAAAACAAAGAACATAAAGACATACACACACAAAGAAATGAAATTAGTTAAAGTTCTCTTTCACCTCAGTGGCATAGCCCTTCGCAGAGCAATGCTCCCATCAGGTAAGGTGTTTGAGGCAATAGCTAAACACGGGGAGTCTAGCTAAGCATGCCCCTTAGGTTGGGAAGCGAGGCATATTGAAACATCAGGGGGTCTCAAGATATGCTCGCCCCCTTCATAGTGGTAACTAGAGTTATTATATACTCTTTCATGGGTGCTGCTAATTTAGGGGATTTCCAAAGACTACCTCTTGCTGAATCAGCAACCTGTGAGAGGATCTAGCCCCCACCTGTGAGAAATTAATCTTGCTCACTGGCGTGAGAAAGATTAGAAAGAAATCTTGCTGACTAGTGTGAGAACAGCTAGAATGTATAGAGTGTTTTCTATAACAGACAAACATGTTCCGTAAGAGACGGATCATGTTTGATAAAAGGCAGACCATGGGTTTATGCCTATCATGTAGGTGAAGATATATACATGCCTTTCTTGGCAGGCTTCTTCAAAACTATAGATAAGAAGTGCTAGTTGGCAGAGATGAAGCATTCCTGTCTAGCAGACAGTGAAGTCTTATCTCAAACAGAAATATGTAAGCAAAGTATTGCTGCCTGCAAGTTTCAGCCTGGCTGAGACAGAAAGAAACTTTAGAGCAGAAATATGTAAGCATAGGCCTGCTTTCTGGGAACTTCTGGCAGAACAGAAGTTTTTCCAAAGTAGAGTTTTTACCTGATTCATCAGGGCATCATGACAATTAATACCTGGGCAGTGCCTGTTATATGCTATACAGCTGGAATAATTGATTTGACCAAAATGGAATTAACCTAAACAGAAAAACAAGGAAGCTAATGACTATGTACCCAAAAAGTTATGTTGACTGTTTGTGCTTACAAAGAGCTGAGGGTGGCAGAGGACTCCTACAGGTGAAACAGACAGTAGAGGAAGAAAAGCATAGCTTGAATGACTACATTAAGAAAAGTGAAGAGACTATGCTTCAGGAAGTGAACAAAGGAGGACTTTTAAAAACAGTGAAGAAGAATGCTGAATACAGAAATGAAAGAATAGAAAGTTGAGCTGCAAACTGGAAAAACAAGCATATGTATGGTCAATACTTGAAAAACATAGAAGGCAAGGCTGACCCAAAGCTGACATGGGGATGGTTAAGAGCAGGAGTTTTGAAGAAGGAAGGATTTATCTTGGCAGCTCAGGAACAAGTTTTGCCAACAAATAGCATGAAGACAAAAATACAGCATGTATCCAACAATAGCAAATGCCAGCTTTGTAATGAAAAGGATGAAACTGTAGATCATCTGATCAGTGGATGCTGCAAAATTTCACAAACTGATTATTTGCAACACCATAATAGGGTTGCAAAAATTATCCTTTGGAAACTTTGTCAGAAGTTTGGATTTGAATGCGGTAAAAATCATTGGGAACACCAGGAAGAGAAAGTTAGAAAATGAGAGAGTCAAGATCCTGCGGGACTTTAAAATTAAAATAAATAGACATTTGCCTCACAACACACCTTATATAATTGTTGTGGGAAAGAAGGTCTGGCTTATTGACATTGTTATACCAGAAGACACATGAATTGAAGACAAACAACTGGAGAAAATCACAAAATATCATGATTTGCAAATTGAAGTTGAGCGTCTATGAAGGAAGAAATCTGCTGTTGTACCCATAGTGATCAAAGGTTTTGGAGCAATACCCAAATGACTCCCCAGATATTTGGAAATTTTGGTCTTATCAGACATGAACAGCCTAACTCTCAAAACAACAACAACAACAACTCTACTAGGAATTGCATTTATACTCTGATGTTATCTTAACAGTTCTTAAATCCTTGGTTAGGTCTTGAACTGTTAATCTTATTCCAGTCCTTAACTGTGAATGAAATGGTTGATTTGTATTCAATAATAATAACCACTTCATTCAGATGCTTTGTTTCAAAAACATGCCTCAGGCCACACAAGCAGCAGATTTGATTATGTGGACCCAGCATGAACACCTAGTCCTAGAGCAAAAAACAACTCTTGAATCTCCGTCAAGAGCATTTTCATCATGAACCCTGTCTCTCTCCAAACATACTGTCATAGAATTGTCTGAGAGTGAATAACAGAGCACACATATGCAGGACCTATATTCAACTTTAACAATGAAAGTTTTGCATTGTCAATAGCTATTCTTTGAAATAGTATGGACAAGATGAGAACCCCATAGTAATTCTGGGTGCTTGATTGTTTGTTTGCTTGTAAATTTTATATAAATGGTCAATGCCCAGATCACAACATGCTGGATACACCTATTGCACTCAGACCCCATTCTCTAATCAAGGTAGTAAGAATTTCAGAGGAAGTTGTACTATTTCATCCTATTAGTGACATACTGGAGGGTTTAAATCAGGGGTTCCCAACCTATGGCCCATGACACCATTCCATCTGTCCCATCGCTGCCTCTGCTACACCTGGAAGTGGAAGCAGGTGCATTTATGTCAGCCATAAAATGCACCCGCACATTTGCAAACATGCCCATGGCTGTTGTAAATGTGGAAATGGGTGTATTTATGACAGCTGTAAATGCACCTATTTCCGATTCGGGGGGGGGGGGGGGGATTGTCCGGCCTGCTCAGCTGTCCAGGGGCCAGCATTGTAAAAAGGTTGGCCACTCCTGGTTTATAGTTATTTTTTGGTTTTTTAAAATGTATCTGAAGCACAATGTAAGAAACTAAGATGATAAATAGACAGGGCTCTAGTTTCCATTTTTCTTGGCATACTATAGGTTATGATAGGGAGAAATGTAGTGTCATATGAATATGCACAACCTAGGCAAACATTTGCTAACTTTTCCCAATGTTCTTTAGATGCAGACAGATTTAAGTGTCTCCATTACCTCCTCAAATTAAAACTAAATGCAGTCCAGATCATTGAGCATGTGTTCAAATGATACATGAAATCTATCCCCAAAGTAAGATTATTCTACAGCCCTTATTTCATGAGTGAGTTTCTTTCCTATAAATAATTTTACATTGTTTAAAAAGTGTGAACATCAGGGCTGTGTAGGATGGTGCTACATTTCAGGTCTAAAATGAGGGCTGACTCTTTTAATGAGGGGCACTTGAGTGATGCCATATGCTCTTGAGTTTGAAATTAGCAGATCCATCTGTTAAACAACTTCTCATTTTCCTGTTTTATTTGCAATTTTTCCTCATTGAACTATGGGCCTGATTATTAAGCAATGATCTCAAAGTTCTAAATTCTTTCACTCTGGGTCTTTTATTTAAAGCCATTAATGTGATATTCAGCAGGTGCTGACAGACATAAAGATATCCTTCAAAAGAGTGAAGATCACAAGCTTTACTCTCCCAAGGGCATGGATCATTAGCAATTATCTGTGGATTTGTTCAACACCAGGGAAGCCTGGGAACCTACATATCTGTAGCAAAACAAGTAAGCTCATTCATCTGTTTCCCAAAAGCCTGTTAAAATACTTTTCTGCAGAAAAGAGAGAAGTATAAATAAAGGGCATCTTTCCAATATAAAGAATAGAATTTGAATCCTCAGAAAGAATTTGGGTGAAAAATAATTGTGACAGATGTAACAAGTTAAATTTTTTGGAATAGCGGCTGTTATAGTCTGTGTTTCAGGCATATCGCAGAATAAACAAAACAAAAATGTTGTAGCACTTTAAAGACTAACTGATTTATTTCAATGTGCACTTCTGTGGATCAAGTCCACTTCATCAGACATGGGAGTGATGCTGTATGAAGTGGACTTGATCCACAAAAGCTCACATTGAAATATAACAAGTTAAGTGCTATTGTCATTTTCACTTATTATCCTGAGAGGGCCCACTTTTCTTACCAAAGAACACAATTTGCAAATGAGGGGAAGAGCTAAATCCTCTTCATACCCTAGGTAAAGGTTTCCCTTGCTCCAAAGCCAGTTGTATCTGACTCAAGGGTTCAGTGCTCATCTCTGTTTCAAAGCTGAAGAGCCCTGAGCTGTAGGCTTCTGCAGATGTTTCCGTGGTCATGTGGCATACCCTACATTACTGCTCTCGCACAAGCCGACCCTGACCCAAGCTGTCCCGTTGCTGCTAACTTGGGGCAAGGCTGCGCTGCGCCCTCCACTCCACCTGCTCTCCCTGATCAGCTCGGCTGGTCACCTGGCTCCCAGACTCACGGAATGGTATGCCGACTCAGAAAGAGAAAGTAAAGGAGGCAAAACAAAAAGGGTGCTCTTACAAAGTTAACCCATGCAGGGGAAACCCATAAGGAAGGTGGGGATTCAATAGGTAATGGTGGTGCTTTAAAAAGTGTTGCAGATAGAAAAACTCTGCAAAACCCGCTGGGACAAAAAGCACCTCCTTCCATTAGATCTAAGTCACCCTTTATCTCCACTTTTCTTATGGGAATTTGGCCTTCGATGTTTCAGCTAGGTGAGGGGGAGTTTGAGCTCAGTCCTGGGAAGTGAGACTCCCTGAATCTCTACCCTCTGAACTCCCTTGTTATTGGAAAGCTGGGCTAGCAGATTCAACAAAGTAGAAAAGTAATGAGGCCTTATCTGTAAAATTCCCCTTCTGCTCCTTCAAGGCAGGAAGGAGACAGAATAACTGTTCTTGACAAAGAAAATCATTTCAAAGATTTATTGGAATGAAAATAAAGAATATTCCAAGATATAAAATCCTTTCTAAACTACGCTATGAAAAATACATGATCTAAGAAAATAAATCCTCGTACAAAAGTAATACTTATCTAAATAGAGTGTAGCTAGCCTGCCGCACATTCAGGGATTCGGGTTGGATCTATTCTGGAAAACAACAAGCAGCATCTTGAGATGATCTGAGATAACTGCCCTATCGCCTCCTATCTGGCTAGATCACCAGAACCATTTATACTGTTTTGGTGGGAACGCATGCGGAGGTGTCTCGTGGGACCGACACCTGCTTTTGAAGTCTGGTCTGGGACAGTAGATTTAATCAGCATTCTCATCAGAAAGACATGTATCTCATGTCTGACCCACAGGTGGCTAGTTTGAGAACTGCACGTATCCCAGGTGCCTGTCCTGAGATGAGACATTTTCTCAGGTTCGCTCTCTGAGAATGAAGGTTATGTTAACCTGCCATTTTAATTGGACAGAAGCTGGCTTCTGTGAAATGCAGCTTTCCAAAATGGACCCGTTCAGGTTCATTAAAACTAACACATTTGGTCACAATAAAAGCAGAGTAAATATCTAAGCATCTAGACTTTAAGCAATTAAAATAACAATTAAAATTTAATCTTCCCTGGCTGTGAAATTCCTTTACAACTGCATTATGCTGTGAAACATTTTTCCTTTCAGTCTGTCTCACTTGTATTAAAGGGGCAGAGGAGTGATGTATTTCAGGATTTCTCAACCTTTGGCCCCCAGATGTTCTTGGATGTCAATTACTAGAAACCACAATCAACAGGTGTACTGACTTGGGCTTCTGGTAATTGAAGTCCAAGGATATCTGGGTTGAGAAATACTGATATACTTGATAAACCTTGAAAATGTACCAAATTTCAAGGAACTGACTAAATCCCAGTGGTGGGATTCAGCAGGATCGCATCAGTTTGCCAGAATCTGTAGCAGAAATTCTGGCTGGCCCCGCCCATCCAAGTTTTGAAATAAAGTAGTCCTAATTTGGGTGCAATGTAGGGCTTTCCCCCTGTCCACGCCCACCATACCACACCCCAAAAGTAGGTAGTAAAATTTGAATCCCACCACTGCTAAAACCCGTCACACATACAGGGACTTAAATGGTGAAAACATTGATGCAATTGTTTTTCACAGTTTCTAGGAAAATGTGTAATATGTTCCATCAAATTTTGATTAAATGGATTGCAACAGTTTATCAAAGTGTCCTGAGGTAAAGCATTTTCCTTTAGATTGATGATATGCTAAGCAGCAGTTCAAACATTATGAAGATCTACTTGCCTCTTGAAGGCTAGGGCAGGAACAGCTAACAAAGATAGGTTGGGCATGCTCAGTATAATTCTTGACTTTGCATGCTGCCAATATTGCAGTGCTTTCAGGAGTCAATGTTGCAAACAATTTCTGTACTTTCTATCTTTAGCATCTGCTCATTTAGGTATAGAGCATAATGTTTTCCATGAACAGCAGAAAAGCACGCAATACATAGCAATAAAAATATTTTTCAAAAAATTGCAGAAAAAGAAAATAGTCACAACATCATGTAGTAACATTCAGGAAAAGCCTTCATAAACTTGATCTACCTATCTCTCTGTGTTAAAAACACGTAAAAAAAGCCATCATATCAATATCAAACTTTAAACAAATTGGTCTGATTTCGCTTTCTGTACTTTATCCAGAATATCTGTATGATGCATACTCATTCCCCCCCTAAATATCCCCACACCCCATCCTCCTTACAAGCAAAATGTGCTGTTCATCAACTTGTCTTTATCCACAGCTGCAGTGAAGCTGAAAATCACTTGGTTTTCCACCAATCACATTTATTCAATTTCTGCTCTTGTTATCCTGTTCTGCTTGGCCCTTTGTCACACTTCACACTGTAAGCTTCTCAGGGTATGGAACTACCTACTTATATACACCAGCAGCACAGTGTAAATAGAATACAAAACAAATCTGCATGACAGGATGATTAAGATGAAAATGTTGTTATGTTCTCCAGTTATATTGACTGTTCTTATAAGAGTGTTCTGTATCAAACCACACCTATTTAATCCATCTTGTTTCCTAACGTGACTAACCAGACATCTCTTGAAAGGCTGTTATTTGTGCATCATTTTCAAAGAAAGTGAGCAAATGTAATGCCATGTGACTGTATGTTACTAGAGGCTGCAGAGGCTCAGTGGTTAAGAAGCTTGCCTTGTTAGCTTTAAGGCTGGCAAGTGGGCAGTTTCAGACACAGGTACTGCATGACGGATTGAGCACCTGTCTGTCCCAGCTCTTGGGGATGTGAAAGGAGCCTCATTTGGGCATCCCCTGAGTGCAGGTTCTTCTGCAAAAATCCTTTCAGCCCAGAATAATTTCTGACATGAAATTATTATTACTGAATGTTTCTTTCACCCTAGCAATGAGCAGAACTAGTGTAGATGTGGTAGCTAGGAGGCAAAGGTCCCAGAAAGAGGTCAATGCACCAGGCTTAGTTTGAACTGTTATATTTACAATATTTACACATAGCAGATAAACAGAATGCTTACAGCAATAGTCTCTGTATCTTCAGTATACAGTCAAGTCTTCAATGTCCAGCAACCAACAACCCACAATGGCTTAAGGATGCATTATACTTTATAACACTTACAGCCAATCATGTCTATGCTGAGTCATAGTTGGAGCACACCTGACTCTGATTAATTACTCAGTCCATACTGACATTATTTCTGCTCATTGCCTCAACATAAATATATACTGACAGTACTTGTTCATTTTTTCTTCTAACTGTCCTGTGGAACACTTTTTTCTGCTTTAGCTGACTCTTGTAGGCCATTAAAGCCTCATACATTGCTTTTAAAGAGTTTCCATGCCACTTTTTATTAAGTTATGTGCTGTGATAATTGGATTCACATAGAGATTATCTTATGTATGCATTGTTTATGTTTGTATTATGTTTTGTTCTTGTTTATGACTTTGATTGTTGTAGTTTTGGATGAAACTGGCTGTTTTTACACATCAGTGTAGCATCGAGCAGAGCTATGATGTTTCCTTCTTGCCGTTGCTTTGTTATATCCAGCTATTTTTCTGGTTAACATTTATAGTTTGATGATGTTTAAATTCAGAGCTACAAAGCACTAACTGTGCATGCTTACTGTTTACCACAAAAAGAGTTCATACATTTTAAACAGTCGTAAAAGGTTGTTAAATGATGTCATTGCAGGCGCACCCCCCAAAGAAAGACTCAGACACCGGTATATGGATAAAGGCATTGGGCCACTTTTATTGAATAATGCCCTAGTCCGAATTATAACTTTCAATTGGTACTCATCCAATTATAATTCTTAAGGCAAGCAGGCCGCAGTAACACTGGTAAGGTTTCTCCCAAAATTGCCAATGGCAATTGGCTACAATGTATCCATTTGTATCAATTTGTTTGTTGACACAAACAAATTGTTGACCGTAGTCAATAAACTATCTACTGACCCCACCCTCTGACGTGTATCCGTCAAATCATGGGGTGATGCATGCTGAAAAGCTCCTGCCATCACCCCTTGCCTGGTTTGTCGTTGACCAGTCAACGTTATTACACCTGTACCTGTCTAAGTGTTGGCCAGTCAATTGCGAACCTGCCGGATACCTATGGGTCATAAATATTTACCTTACCAGTGCTACCCGCCACACGGGGAGGCGTCCATGATGACTCACCGCCTCCCCCCCCCCAAGACCGTCAGCTCAGTCGCCAGGCCTGCTTGCACCACACCCAGAACGAGGTACATACCTCCAGCCGACAGGTGGACCCCTCCCCCTGCCTACCGGCAAAATTTTTGTAAGCCTATCCCCAGGTGTCGAATGGCTGTCTCCCAGCCATGCTCAGCAAGGGACTGAGCAACAGCCCTGTCCACTGACTGCCGGAACAGTCGGAACCACGGAGATCCAGGTCTCCCCTAAATTGGTGTCTCGGCACGAAATTAGACCATAGCGACCGTGTGTAAGCCATACGTGATATAAAATGCCAGGTCACAGCCCCTCGACAGTTTAGTAACAGCAGTGATCCATATAAGATCATTGCCGCCGAGGTGCCTATTAAGAACATTGGGCGGTCCAGCATCCCCGACGGACATCAGGAATGGCAACAGTTCCCGCCCCCTTGTGCCGCGCATACCATACCATCGCATACGTGCGGATGCACACAGCCCAAGTCGGGGTCCACTCCTGTCGCCGCAGCATATACTGCTGCCCAGTGTACATAGCTGCGGCCCACCAGTCCCACTGCCACCGGCGTGTAGAGACACACAGGATCTGTAAAAGAGGAGAAGAGGTTAAGGACATAACTAGGTACTCGTACAGTGAGGGCACATACATATTAGAAATTGCGCGTACACGCCTGTCGGCCTCCGAGTACTCCAAACGAAGCCGTGATCAACGCGACGCCTATCCTAAATAAATGGGTGCCAAAACGGGCCCCCACACCGCGAAGCGCGGCACCGGTCACCCTCAGTAACATTACTTCAGCAAGGGTAGACCTATCCTGGTGGCAGAAAAATAGGCTGGGGCGCGCAGCAGGCACTGTCGGAAATTCATGTAGGGCACCAACCGGACAGATGTCTCCAATAAAACTTCGTAGCAGTCTGACTCCACTGCCTACGCCGTGCTGAACAACCTGTGAGGACCGTATCCTCACTTGAGCCCACTCATGTGTGACAGAGACATCGTCGAGTTCCAGTGTCCTACGAGACACATCCGCCTTACACAGATGGTACCAACTCTGGCACCCACTCACTGATGCGGAGCGCTCCAAAAAGGCTACCGTGGTAGCTGCGTGACCAAGAGCCACTTCACACCTATCCGAGCATAAGTAATGCCAGCCTCGTGCAAGGTGGGTCAGAAACTCTGGGAACTAGGGTGGCGTGTGTCCGGGCGGCGGACACATTCCCGTGTCCACCCCTCCAAAACACGACACATGAACGCATAGTGATACGCCTTACGCATGCGAGGTGCCAATGACAAGCCCGTTTCACCTCTCCTCGCCAATCGTCCAAATATCGGCCGGGAGTGGCGAGTGGAATTCATCTCCCTCTGGAGTAAGGCACGGAACCGGGGATCTGCAGGTGGGATAAAGCAGCAATGTCGTTATTAATACCTGGAACATGTCTGGCCCATAACAGCACATTTTTAGGCGTAGGCTTATCAAAAAGAATAGACGAACTAATGTCATGACCCTGGGGGATTTGCCTGTCTGGGTGTTGACAATGTGCACCACTGCCGCATTATCACACCAAAATTGGACCACTGAGTAGGCCCACTCATCGCCCCATAGCATCAGTGCTCCCCCAATGGGAAGAAACTCAAGAAAGGTAAGATCGCAGGGGCGATCCGTGCCAAGCCATGGGTGCTGCCATCAGCCGTAAGTCCACCCGCCCTCAGAGTAAACCCCCATGCTCTGCCGGGTGGAACCCCCTGCAGGCAAAATTAAGGTGGCCGTGAAGTAACGGCCGGTCACAAGGGAACACTCTGTGTTTGGCAATCAATGCCAAAATCGCCGCGGAGATCCGAGCTACCTTATCCATGGTAACCCGGATGCCCGTGCGACAGAGTCGATTTAGAAATGTGACCTTAGTAGCTGGGTCCTCGGTCTTTTCAGGCGCCAACGGGACACCCAGGTCCTACCTGAGTGTCTGAAATGTAGTGAGGAGATGCGTGCACGTGTCTGAGCCCCGTTCATCCCCGAACCAAAAGCCGTCGAGGTAATGGGCTAGAGACCGGGACCCCGACCTGCGAGCAAAGGCCCACTGAATGAAAGTCCCGACTCGTTTGAATGCTGAACCTGAATTAACTCAGTCAGGAGGGGTTGGATTTATATAAGTAAAATTCACCTTGGAACCTAAAAACCCAATAGCTCTAAATCCATTGGGTGCACTGGCAGTAATCTGAAAGCCGAGTGCAAAGCACACTGTGCCAGGAAAGCACCGGGACTGCATGAGCGAGCTCCCCATAGGGGCTGAACCAACTACGAGTACCTGACTGAACAAGGTCATCAGGAATGGCATCCCTAACCGGATAACCCACGGGGTGAGCTAAATGGAGGATTAAATGACATTCACCCTGGTTCTACCTCAGTACTGGCCCCATAGGGGAGACTTTCAACTTAAGAAAGGTGGTTCCAAGAAGGGACCCGCTACTCTCATAGCCCCAACTCCCATAGCTGTGCACGGTGGAGCAACCTCTTCATCACCTTTCAAGGTAACCAGCTTAGTAGCATCCTGGGACCCTTAACACCCCCGAATGAAATACAAAAGCCCCATGGAAAACCCTCAAGCAGGTACCCCGCATCATCCCTTCTTGGATGAGCTGAGTGCCATCGCCCCAGCCTGAGTACACTAATTGGGGAGGGGGGCTTTGACAAGGCTAGTTCTCTCAGACGGAGCTCTGATCGCCCCCTGTGCACCCCTACCTCTGCCCCGTAACCCGCCAACCCGCGGGCACGCGGAGGCAGCGTAAGGGCCAGCGCAACAGGGGACCCCAAGTCGGTAACGACACTGGCGCTTAGTACACCCGTCGCCAGCTAAGCAGGTCGAACCCGGCAGGCGGGCTGGAACCCCCTGCCCGACCATTTAGCGTGGAGCCTGTGTCTGAGGAGCCCGCTGCACAGCATGACCACCATGGCACCTATCACCAGGCGCCAGTCACGTGGGAGTCATGTGCACGAGCACAAGTGCTGACAGGGCTCATCCAACCTCCTCTCAGGGTGTAGGGCCACACTCGTCCACATTCATCGTCGTAAGCCAACTGTGGTGGGCCCATCAAATCAACCATCGCCCTATTAGCAATAGATGGAACCATCGGGATGGCCCAACCCGGCCGGGCCCTGCGGCATACCACCATATATATAAGGTTTGCCGACCACCAATTGGCCCCCAGGCTCTGGGTGGCTTACGACGATGGGACAGCTCTTTGTCTCTGTGGTCCTGTCCCTCTCTCTCCTCCTCAGTGGGCTCACAGTTCAATATGAAGAATATCTACATATCCCCCTCCAGACCTTACCCCCGTGACCTGCGGCAAATGATCACCCAGGGGCCAGGAATAACCAGCCGTCGGCAAAGCCATCGACGGCACGTTCTGTATCAAGGGCATACGCAGCAGGACCCGGACAGCCCCTGCGATGCTCGGCACTGCCCCGGGGGCGGACAACCCCGCCCCTAACGAGGGGCCATTTAGCACCATGGGATACTGGGATAAGATGGTAACTGATGCCCTCTCGCATCAACTGTACTCCCCCCGCCAAACCTTTTCCCTCGAGACCTGGGACAAATGATCACGAAGAGGCAATGAATAACCAGCCATTGGCAAGGCCGTCACCGGCACATTAGGTACCCGGGGCATACGCAGCAGAACCGAAACAGCCCCTGCGATGCCCGGCACTGCCCCGGGGGCGGAAACCCCCACCCCCAATGTCGTGGCAGTATGGAACCAAGGGGCACTGGGATAGGCTGGTAACTGATGCCCACTCGCCTTGACTTGACGAGGCCACGGCCACTGAACCCCACCACTGGAAGTGGACTGTGATGTGGGTGCATTAACTTGAACCTGATACTCACTAGGTGCACCCCCGTGAGCCACCCCCACTGGGGGTTCCGGCCCACAGCGGGCGTCGGAGCTCGTGACCGGAATCGAGCTCTGGGGCCACACCTGACCAGTCTCCTGCTGTAGCTCTGGACGGACCGGGAGCTGTGAGACACCGGCAGGCGTAGGCCAGAGCGTCTCAAGCAGCTCAACCCGGCTGGCCGCTTGTCGCAGTGTGGCGGCCGTCGAGGTAGCCGGTGGACACGAAGGGCCCCCGGCAGAGAGAGAAGGGCCCCCTGTCATGGGGTTGTGTGCAATCCCCAAGGATGCCTCAAGTACAGCTAAACGCGTGAGCAATACATCCACTGCCACAGATCCCCCAGTATAAAGTGGGCCTGGTGGGCCAGACGGCCCGCCAGGCATTCGACCAGGAACCCCAAAATGAGAGCCTGGGCCCGAATAGGGCCATATCCAATACTCCGGCCCATGAGAGGCCGGAGGGGGAACTTGCTGTGCACCAGCACCAGACGCCCCCCCCCACTGACCTGACCCGTGGCCGGCAACTGCGGGCCGAGGGCCGAAGCCCCGGAATGGCCTGTCGGAGGCTGGCCAGCCGAGGGCCAAGCACCAGCCTGCATCACCCCACCGGTATCGGTGGGGGTAGTGCCCTGCCATGTGACCGCAGCCCTGGTCCTCCGACCTGAGGGCTGCCCCCCGCGCTGCGCAGGGCCGGCGAAAGCCCTCCCCGTTGGCCGCGGTTTCGTCACCGGGGCCTTCCGTTTGGGAGGCATATCTATAGAAATAGCAGGATCCCTGTCCAGGAATCAACCTATGCCAAAAAGCACAGAGCAGCCAGCAAGCCGAAGGCTCTGTGCAACTCCTTCCTTCCCAGCCGGGAAAGCCGAGGGCTAAAGAGCCGAAGAATAAAAGGAACAGCGACGGAGAAAACTTCTCCTCTCCGTCGCTATTTTTAAAATGGCAGCTCGGCTGCCTCATGGACACCCCTTTTATAGAGGGGTGGCAACGCCCCCTAACTCACCCAGATGTCTGAGTCCGTGGGGGGGGCCTGCAAAGAGTGCGGCGGCCATTTTGGCGCTGCGCTTTCACCGGCTCTGGCAGAAAGATTATGAAATTGTTAAGTGTTTATGCTGCCTCTGGCAGGTGAATTGCTATCTAATACTAAATGCTTGCTAAATGGTTAAAATCATGTGGAATAGATAGCAATCCACATGTCTGATTTTAAGATTTTATTTGTCTATATTTTATGAGTAAAATATGGGAGTCTAAAGAGAAGACTTTCCTTTAAGTTATTCTATAAAAATATAATCATTAGCAGTTCAGAACCAAAGACAAACAGTAGTTAGAAAGAATTTAGATATTCACTTTCAGCTACTGGTACTCTACATTATATCCATTATTAGTTCCAAAATATAAGTGAATTGAACCAGAATATATTCTGACTAGTTATTTGTGTGGGGAGAGAGAGAGAGAGAGAAAGTAAAGGTAAAGGTTTCCCTTGCTTGAAGGCCAGCCATATCCAACTCTAGGGTTTAGTGCTCATCTCTGTTTCAAAGCTGAAGAACTAGTACTGTCTGCTTCTGCAGACATTTCCGTGGTCATGTGGCAGGCATGACTAGACACCAGAGTTCACAGAATTCTGTTACCTTCCCACTGAAGTGTTTCTTATTTATCTACTTGCAATTTCTTGCTTTCAAACTGCTAGGTTGGCAGGAGCTGGGACAAAGATGGGAGCTTATTCCTTCCTGCAGTACTCGGGAATCAAACTGCTGATATTCCGGCTCCCAGTCAGCATCTTAGCCACTTGAGCCACTGCGGTCCCTACAATTACATATACATATACAGTACATATACAGACAGATATATACTACATTAAGCTACATCCTAGTGAAGCATCTGAAACAGTTGTAAGTTGCTTAGGTTATGATTCGTAGGCAAGTTAATTAGATTATGAACTTGGTCATGAACTTGTGGGAAAGTTCTGTTTTGATAACTGTGGAAGTGTTCATGCCATGGAAAGTATTTTATTTAATTATTTGTGCTTTAGAAGTTATAGTTATAGAATAATGCTATGGCTGGTTTCTGTAATTAGGCTTGCTATCTAAATGAGTTAGCTTGATGTCATTGCTATCCAATGAGTTTTGTTTGATGTCATTGCTATCCAATGGGCTTGCTTGATGGTCAAGGCACCAGCTGTATGCCTGGAAAAAGGATATAAAAAGCCAAAGCAGAATGCAATCTTTGCTCGGTTCTTTTTGGAATCCATTTCTTTGCTCGGTTCTTTTTGGAATCCATTTCCAGACTGAGTCCTGCTGGTTATGCTTGCTAGTAGTAAATAAACTCTTTGCTGTTTTCACCTATTGTCTGGTCTCTTTCATTCTTTGTCCTGATATAGCCACTACAACACAAGCTTTTCCTTTTATAGATTGACAGTGATCTTAGCTTTGTTTATAAGAAGAAATTCTCCATTTAAAGCACCCTTATTTTAACCTTTGTCTCTTGATACTCATTTTAACTTCTGCTCCTTTTGCTGTTCTATGTTGCTCTTTGACTGTAATAAAGTTTTGATTGAGTTATGTTTATAATCTAAACCCAGATATTACATGTGTCTGCCACAGAAAATATTTTTGTTCAGTTGCCTTGATTTGGCTACACAATACGATATCTGTTTCGTAAACTATTGTCCAAGCTGGAGCTGTAAAAATTGCATTCCAGGTCTATTTTCTCTATATCCTTATAAGATGTTTCATCACTCTGTATGGCATGTTTCAGAGTGAACTGACAGATATATGTGGCCAACATTTAGGAGCTTTAATTTTTGTTCTGTGTCATGATTGTTTTTTGCTATCTTTTGCTGGGTGGGGGAGGGTGAGGGTGTTTTTTAGCTACAATTTGATCAGTTTTTATGTGTTTTAATGTTGTTTTTAGTGGGTTGGGTTGGTATTTTTTAACAATTATTTTTTAATCTGCGGTTATATTGTATTTTTTATATGTTGTTAGCCGCCCTGAGTGATGTTTTTCATCAGGAGGGTGGGATAAAAAATTATAAATAAATAAATAAATAAATGAAGAGCCCTATGATGGTTAGCATGATGTTGATCTTTATGCTAGCTTTTCTTTGTAATCTTTAAATGATCTTCTAACAGCATTACCAAACTTTGCTTTTGAATTGGCTTTTTTCTTTATTTTATTATATTCAAGTGGATTCTCTACTTGAAGCATGCTAAAATCATCTGAGCTGCAGTTGTGCATGAACCATCTCAGAATGAAGACCTACTATATTCAATGATCAATGTTTCTTGATACTTATGGTACTTTAGCCCAGAACCCTCAATATTTCCCTCTCAGAAAATTCAGTCCTTAAAAAAAATCTTTGGGTTTATCAATGTGGGAACTTGTTTCTGTGGCCCACAATTCAAAATACCAAGACATGATCTGATATTCCATTGCAATATTGTGCCCACATTGGCAGGGGGGGGGGGTTGCCCACCAAGCTTTAACTAGCAAAAGTGAATCTGAATATTGATGAAAATAATGAAGATAGTTTACAGATTCCCCTCTTGTGCTCATTATTATTCACAAAGTGATTTCAGGCAAGTGAAAATTCCAGAACCTAGTTCTTTTTTATCACTTCTCATCCTAAAATAAATTAATTGTCACAGCTCCTTTTCTAAGGCCCAGAGCACCATAAAGATGACTACACTGTGCAACCACAGCATTATATATTGTGCAGAGTGTCACATCAAGATAGCAGTGACTGGCTCTGGACTGGAGCTTAGATTTATGCTTCCTGTGAGGTGGAGAAGAAAAAGAAGGGTGCCGTGCCACTTATTTATCTTGGGGCTGGTAATTTGGCCTTGGATGTTCTGGAGATAAATTTACTCAATAATGGCCTTGACAGGATGAAAGGTAAGACATTAATACTGAGAGCCACAGCAGACCTCCAAGAAATTAATTTGGGTGTGGTTACTTGTGCTGATAATCTTGTCTGTGGTTTGCCCCACTTAATGTGGAAGGTGAAACTGGACCTATGAGAGGGTCAGGAGAGACGTCAACAGGGATCTGAGATCATTCTCTCCAAATCTGTAGTCCTGGTTCATGGTTTGGGTTGGCTAAAGGATTAATAGATACACTGTATGTCCCTAAGTTTGTTCCTTAGTTAATTGCATTTTATTTTACTTTTTTTATCTTTATTCAACTACCTCTATATCTGTCTTTACAGACATATAATTGTAATCCAACCTTTAAAACATCAAAACTTTTAAAAGTGAAAGTAGCAGCTTGAAGTTCAATTAAAATAATAAAATTTTGTATTAAAAACTGGTTGGATGTAGATTATAATTATGTAGGGCATGGTATCAACATTACTTGCCAGCATTCAAACTTTCAGCATATAATTTTAAATGTTTTATTTTAATTAAATTACAATACCTTTTGAGTATTGACAGACTGTTTCTTCAAATGTCAATTCAGAGTACAAATAATGCTAGTGTGACAATGAGTTCTAAAGCTATTAATACTTGGCAATTATTTCCAGCTGGGATATCTCTACTGTATGTAATGGAGTTGCCCTTCTGTTTCTATTGAAAGTACAAGTAAAATGCCCCTGTTGTGTACATGATTTTATGTTTCCCATCAGGTGCAAGTGTTGTACACAAAGCAGGTTGGTTTCCCCTTACGTTCCTTTATTACATTAGCTAATTTGACTCTTTGATATGTTACTATATTTAATGCATAGGATTTTGATCCATCAGCAAAAATGTTCATGCTACCAAGGAAATGAATGTTAATGTGAACAGCTGAAGAGGCTTTGATTGTTTGTCTTGCTATTAGGCCAAGTTGTTTAAGAAAAGGTGCACAAAATATATAGTTATAATTCTCATTAAAATACATGTTTCTGAAAGATTAAAAGGTATTCTTTACTTTGATCTGTGAAAGGAAAGAGTTTATGAGCTTTAAGGGATTTTAGAATCTAGCATAAATGTAGAGCTGTTTGGGTTGAATGCTATGTTTAGTATATATGAAATCAGACATGTAAAGTGTAAAGGAACATAGGAACATGGGAAGTAAGGAAAAAATATATATTTTCTGAACATATGCTTAAAGGAGTTCTTACAATCTTCTAGTAATATGAAGGTGTCTGAGTGGCTGAAAACCAGCGCTAGGTCGCAAACAGAATAGGCCATTGAATCAATGGAATTTATGAAAGAGTGAGCTCATTAGATCCCTACTTATTTAATGTGTCTACTATAGCTACTACCTGGTTTCAGACTATACAGCTTTCCCCCCTGAATTATGCTGCTACTATGTAGGTGAGAACAAATATCCATGTTTTACCAAAATAGGAGTATCCTTATCAGGAGAAGGTCCAAAATTGCCTGGTAACAGCAAGAAGCAGATCAGCCACTGAAAATACTGGACTCTTAGGGAAACAATGACATAATCTTGTTCTTAATAACCAGGAAACCTGTATCTTGATCAGAGCATGAATTGCCTATTCCTAGAACAAGATACTTAACTTGCACCTGTATGTTGAATTATATTTCTAATCTTTATAAAATTTCTTCCACTTAAATAAGTATTTCCATTTAATTTGGTTAAAGAAAAATTACTTTAAAAAATTTCAAAATAGGGAAAATGAGATAATTTGGGTGAATTTCAATATTCTTATACATTTACACATGATATGATCAATGACATTATGTGAATGTTGTATCACAGTTATCTCTGTGGGAGCTAGCAGCCTATCTAGCTTCTTCTGTTTCAGAAGAGGATCTAGATTTGCCAGAAGGAAAGGTACGATGACAATTCAGCCTCTGAAAATCCTGGGCTGTCCTGGGGATGGTGTAAGAATCCTAGTTGGAAGAATGAAAGCGCAGCGCCAAAATGGCTGCCGCGCTCTTTGCGGCCCCCACCCCCACCCGGACTCAGACATCTGGGTGAGTTAGGGAGCATGGCCACCCCTCTATAAAAGGGGTGGCCACGAGGCAGACGAGCTGCCATTTTAGAAATAGCGACGGAGAGGAGAAGTTTTCTCCATCGCTGTTTGTCCTGTAGTCTTTCTCTGTTTAGCCCTTGATCCTTTCCCGGCTGGGAAAGGAGGATTAGCGCACGCAGAGCCTTAGTTCGCTTGGCTACTGCGTGCTTTGGCGCTAGGTTTTCGATCCCTGGAAAGGGATCCTACTTTCTCTTTTTGGAAGACATGCCTCCCAAATGGAAGGCCCCGGCGATGAAGCCACGGCCAAAGGGGAGGACTTTTCCTGGCCCTGCGCAGGATGGGGGACAGCCATCGGGTCGGAGGACCAGGGCTGCGCCCCCGCGGCAGGGCACTGTGCCAGCCTTGCCCACCGATACCGGTAGTCCGATTCAGGCTGGCACTTGGCAGCCGGGCTTGGCTGGCCAGCCACAGGCCGGCCCCTCAGGGGCTTCAGCCCTCGGCCCGCCGTTACCGGCCATGGGTCAGGCCAGCGGGGGAGGGCCTGGTGCGGGCATACAACCCGTTCCTCCTCCGGCCCCTCATGGGCCGGAGTTTTGGGCATGGCCCTATTCTGGCCCTGGCTCTCCTTTCGGTGTACCGTTCCAACTGCCTAGTGGGTCATCCGGCCAACTCGGCCCCCCTTATGCTGGGGGCTCTGTGGCAGTGGATGCTCTACTAGCACGTTTAGCAGTGCTGGAAGCATCCTTGGGTATTGCACAGCCTCCTGTGGAGGGGGGCGCTTCTCTTTCTGCCAGGGCCCCTTCGTTTCCACCGGCTACCTCGACGGCCGCCACGTTGCAACGGGTGGCCAGTCGGGTTGAGCTGCTTGAGACGCTCCGGCCTGCACCTGCCGGTGTCTCGCAGCTCCCTGTTCGTCCAGATCTGCAGACTGGGAGTAATCAGGTGTGGCCCCAGAGCTCGATTCCGGTCGCGAGCTCCGATGCCCGCCATGGGCCAGAACCCCCAGTGGGGGCAGCTCACGGGGGTGCACCTAGTGAGTATCAGGTTCAAATTAGTGCACCTACATCACAGCCCACTTCCAGTGGTGGGGTTCAGTGGCCCTGGCCTCGTCAAGTTGAGGCGAGTGGGCATCAGTTACCAGTCTATCCCGGTGCCCCATGTTTTCAAAATGGCACCTCATTGAGGGCGGGGGTTTCCACCCCCGGGGCAGTGCCGAGCATCTCAGGGGCTGTCCAGGTCCCGCTGCGTATGCCTTCTATACATAATGTGCCGGTGACGGCTTTGCCGACAGCTGGTTATTTCTTGCCCCTTGGTGATCATTTGTCCCAGGTCACGAGGGAGAAGATTTGGCAGTACGTGGATATATTCTCCCTATTGAACCGTGAGCCCACTAAGGAGGAGAGAGAGGGACAGGATGACAGAGACAAGGAACTGTCTCCTCGTCGTTAGCCACCGCGCACCTGGGCCAACTGGTTGCCGGGATATCTTATTTATATGGCGGTATAATTTAGGGCCCGGCCTGATCTGGCCATTCCTATGGTTCAATACTTGGACAATATTTACAGGGCAATGGTGGATTTCCCTGGCCCATCGTGGTTGGCTTACGATGAGGAATTTAGAATGAGGGTGCCCTTACACCCGGAGATGAGATGGGATGAGCCCTGTCAAAAATTGTGGCTCTTGTACATGACCCCCACGTGTCTGGCGCCTGGGGATAGGTACCATTGTGGCCATGCTGTGCAGCGAGCTGCTCCAACACAGGCTCCCCGCCAGCCGGTGGGGCAGGGGGTTCCAGCCCGCTTGCTGTGTTGGAGCTTCTCAGCTAATGGCGTGTGCAATAAGCGACAGTGCCGATATAAACATGAGTGTCCCTCTTGCACTGGCCCCCATGCCGCCTCTGCGTGCCCGCGGGCTGGTGGGTCACAGGGCAGAGGTAGAGGTGGACAGGGAGTGGGCAGAGCTTCTGCTGATGGAGCTAGCCAGTCAAAAGGCCCCCTCCCCAGTTAATGTGTATATGTTGGAGCGATGGCTCTCAACTTATCCAAGGAGGGAGGACGCGAGGTACCTCCTGGAGGGTTTGCAGTGGGGTTTTCGTATACCATTCAAAGGAGTGCGGGGACCCCAAGATGCCCCCAATTTACTTTCCCCGAAGGGTATGGAGGAGGTAGCTGCCCTGAGTATTGCCAAAGAAGTAGAGGCTCGGAGGGTAGCGGGCCCCTTTTCCGAACCACCTTTTCCTAACCTGAAGCTCTCCCCTCTGGGGCTAGTACCTAAAAAGACCCCGGGTGAATTCCATTTAATCCCCCATCTATCGTACCCGGCGGGTTACTCTGTCAATTATGCTATTCCTGATGACCTTTGTTCGGTCAGGTATACGTAGTTTGACCAAGCCCTACGGATGGTGCGCTCTTGTGGTCCTGGTGCCCTCCTGGCTAAATGTGACATTAAATCGGCATTCCGATTACTGCCAGTGCACCCGGGGGACTTTGAGCTATTGGGTTTTAGATTCCAAGGGAAGTTCCATGTAGACAAGGCCATGCCTTTCGGCTGCTCTATTTCGCGTTCGGCATTCGAACGTTTTAGCACTTTCCTTCAGTGGGCCTTTTTTCGCAGGTCCGGGTCTCGGTCTGTAGCCCATTACCTCGATGACTTTTTATTCGCAGGTGAACGGGGCTCAGACAAGTGCATGCGTCTCGTCACTACATTTCAGACGCTAATGCTGGAACGGGGTGTCCCTTTAGCTCCCGAAAAGACCGAGGGCCCATCTACTACGCTCACATTTCTGGGTATTGAAATTGACACGGTCGCACAGGCATCTCGGTTACCCATTGAGAAGGTCACCCGGATCTCCGTGATGATTTTGGCCTTGATTGCCAAACGTAAGGTGTCACTTCGTGAGCTTCAGGTACTTCATGGCCATCTTGACTTTGCCTGCAGGGTGGTGACACCCGGCAGAGCATTTGCGTGGCGCCTATGTGACACCATGTCTGGCCTGTTAAAGTGCCACCACAGGGTCCGACTGACCAGGGGCATGCGGGCTGACCTTTTGGTTTGGCTTACATTCCTGCGGGAATTTAATGGGGTCTCTCTCAGGAGATCCGACCTTTTGGTTTCCCCTAGATTCCAAGTACAGTCGGATGCCTCCGGCTCCCTGGGATATGGGATTTATTTTGAGGGGAGGTGGGCTTATGGCCAATGGCCTCCAGCATGGCGGGGCATGGATCAGCTCCGCGATCTTACATTCCTTGAGTTCCTTCCAATCCTGGGAGCTTTGATGCTATGGGGCGAGGAGTGGGCTGACTCAGTGGTCCATTTTTGGTGTGACAATGTGGCGGTAGTGCACATTGTCAACGAACGCTCAGACGTCTAAATCACACAGGGTGATGGCTTTAGTTCGTCAATTTGTGTTACGAAGCCTACGCCTGAATGTGCTTTTTAAGGCCAGACATGTGCCAGGCATTAATAATGATATTGCTGATGCTTTATCCCGCCTGCAGATCCCCCGGTTCCGTGCCTTGGCTCCGGAAGCAGAGGAATTCCCCTCGCCACTCCCGGCCGAGATTTGGACATTTGGCGAGGAGAGGTGAACCGGGCGATCGGCATGTCTTTGGCACCTCGCACGCGTAAGGTGTATCAACATGCTTTCGTTCAATTTAGATCCTTTTGTTTGCAACTTCAGTTGCCCGAAGTGTGGCCCATTCCAGTGGAACAAGTTCTACAATTTATGGTTTATTTACACAGTCAGGGTTTGGCTCCTCGCACTATAGCATCCAGGCTGTCGGCACTGGCATTTATGGCCAAAGTGAGGGGTTTTGCTGACTGCATGAATGATTTCCGCATACCACATGTTTTGGAGGGGTGGACACGGGAACGTGGCCACCGCCCGGACACTCGCCACCCAATTTCACCAGAGGTACAGACCCACCTTGCACGAGGCTGGCATAATCTGTGTTATGATAAGTATGAGGTGGCTTTTTTTTCATGTGGCTTACACGGTGGCCTTCCTTAGAGCGCTCCGCATCAGTGAGTTGGTACTACTGTCTAAGGCGGATGCGACTCGTAGGGCACTGGAACTCGACGATGTCTTTGTCACTAATGAGTGGGCTCAGTTGAGGATACAGTCCTCAAAGGTTGATCAGCATGGCGTAGGCAGTGGAGTTAGACTGCTACGATTTTCCATTGCAGACATCTGTCCGGTTGGTGACCTACAGGAGTTCTTGGCAGTGCGTGGCGCGCACCCTGGCCCATTTTTTCTGCCATCAGGATGGGTCTCCCCTTACTAAATTCCAATTTTGGAAGGTGACCGGTATGGCACTATCCAGTGTTGGCCTCCCCGGGGCTCGTTACGGCACCCATTCATTTAGGATAGGTGCTGCATCCACTGCGGCTGCATTTCGGTACTCTGAGGCTGATATACGCCGTACGGGAAGATGGGGATCCATGCGTTTTGCATTATATTTTCGCCCTCTTCAGGTATGAATACCAGTTAAGTCATTGTTCTCTTTTCTTCTTTTACAGACCCTGTGTGTCCCCGCACACCGGTGGCAGTATGGCTGGTGGGCCATAGAGTGGGGACCCCAGCTTGGACTGCATGCTACCGCACGCATACGTTGGTACGGTAAGCGTGGAATGAGATGGCGGGAACTGTTGCCATTCCTGTTTTCCATCAGGGATGCTGAACCGCCTGATATCCTTGTACTGCACCTTGGGGGCAATGACCTCGCCCAGGTCACTGGCCTGTCCTTAAAATTCACGATTTGTAGTGACCTAGCTTATTTGCATGATGTGTGCCCATCCACAAGGCTGCTATGTTCGGACATCGTACCATGTCATTCATACAGAGGAGGTATTGACCTCCGTGCCCTTGACCGCGCTCGCCGCTCGGTGAACAGGGCTGTTGCCCGGCTCTTGGCAGACAAGGGTTTGGGGATGGTCATCCGACACCCCACCATTAGTTTACAAAATTATGATCTTTATGCAGGGGATGGGGTCCACCTGTCGGCTAGAGGTATGAACCTCTTTTTGGAAGATTTGCAAGCAGGCCTGTTGACCGAGCTGACGGTCTGGGGGGGTGCGGTGAGTCTGCATAGATGCCTCCCCGTGTGGCGGGTAGCACTGGAAGGCGAACCCCCCACAGAAAGACTCAGACACCGGTATATGGATAAAGGCATTGGGCCACTTTTATTGAATAATGCCCTAGTCCGAATAATAACTTTCAATTGGTATTCATCCAATTATAATTCTTAAGGCAAGCAGACCGCAGTAACACTGGTAAAGTTCCTCCCAAAATTGCCAATGGCAATTGGCTACAATGTATCCATTTGTATCAATTTGTTTGTTGACACAAACAAATTGTTGACCGGAGTCAATAAACTATCTACTGACCCCACCCTCTGACGTGTATCTGTCAAATCACGGGGTGATGCATGCTGAAAAGCTCCTGCCATCACCCCTTGCCTGGTTCGTAGTTGACCGGTCAACGTTATTACACCTGTACCTGTCTAAGTGTTGGCCAGTCAATTGCGAACCTGCCGGATACCTATGGGTCATAAATATTTACCTTACCAGTGCTACCCGCCTAAGTGACCAAAGTCAAGAACAATACCCCTATGTCAAACACTAGCAAAAGTGTGGGATGGGCAACAAAAAACAGAACCAGGAGGCCAATTGTAGGTTCAGGCCAAAAATTCCCACCCGGCCCCGAAGCGACCAAAATATCACACTGTTCACTAGGGAGGGGGTAGAGGGAAAAACTTCTCCTCTCCGTCGCTATTTCAAAAATGGCAGCTCGGCTGCCTCGTGGCCACCCCTTTTATAGAGGGGTGGCCATGCCCCCTAACTCACCCGGATGGCTGAGTCCAGGTGCGGGGGGCCTGCAAAGAGCACGGCGGCCATTTTGGCGACGCACTTTCATCGCAGGCTCACCCCCCAAATGGCATTGGGCCACATTTATTGATTCATGCCCTAGTCCGAATTATAACTTTCAATTGGTATTCATCCAATTATAATTCTTAAGGCAAGCAGGCCGCAGTAACACTGGTAAGGTTCCTCCCAAAATTGCCAATGGCAATTGGCTACAATGTATACATTTGTATCAATTTGTTTGTTGACACAAACAAATTGTTGACCGGAGTCAATAAACTATCTACTGACCCCACCCTCTGACGTGTATCCATTAAATCACGGGGTGATGCATGCTGAAAAGCTCCTGCCATCACCCCTTGCCTGGTTCGTCGTTGACCGGTCAACGTTATTACACCTGTACCTGTTTAAGTGTTGGCCAGTCAATTGCGAACCTGCCGGATACCTATGGGTCATAAATATTTACCTTACCAGTGCTACCCGCCACACGGGGAGGCTTCAATGAAGACTCACCGCCCCCCCCCCCCAGACCGTCAGCTCGGTCAACAGGCCTGCTTGCAAATCTTCCAAAAAGAGGTTCATACCTCTAGTAGACAGGCGGACCCCATCCCCTGCATAAAGATCATAATTTTGTAAACTAATGGTGGGGGGTCGGATGACCATCCCCAAACCCTTGTCTGCCAAGAACCGGGCAACCGCCCTGTTCACCAAGCGGCGAGCGCGGTCAAGGGCACGGAGATCAATACCTCCCCTGTAAGCATGACGCGGTATGATGTCCGACCATAGCAGCCTTGTGGACGACCAAACATAATGCAAATAAGCTAGGTCACTGCAAATCGTGAATTTTAAAGAAAGGCCAGTGACCTGGGCTAGGTCATTGCCCCCGAGGTGCAGTACAAGGACATCAGGCGGTTCAGCATCCCTGATGGAAAACAGGAATGGCAACAGTTCCCGCCAACTCATTCCGCGCTTACCGTACCAACGTATGCGTGCGGATGCACGCAGTCCGAGCTGGGGTCCCCACTCTTTTGCCGCAGCATACTGCGCTGCCCAGTGCACTTAACTGTGGCCCACCAGCCATACTGCCACCGGTGTGCGGGGACACACAGGGTATGTAAAAGAAAAAAGAGAACAGTGACTTAACTGGTTCTCATACCTGAAGAGGGCGAACATATAATGCAAAACGCATAGATCCCCATCTTCCCATACGGCGTATATCAGCCTCAGAGTAGCCAAATGCAGCCGCAGAAGATGCAGCATCTATCCATAAGAATGGGTGCCGTAACGAGCCCCTGGGAGGCCAACACTGGATAGTGCCATACCGGTCACCTTCCAAAATTGAAATTTAGTAAGGGGAGACCCATCTTGGTGGCAGAAAAATGGGCCAGGGTGCGTGCCACGCACTGCAAGGAACTCTTGTAGGGCACCAACCGGACAGATGTCTGCAATGGAACACCGTAGCAGTCTAACAACACTGCCTACACCGTGCTGATCAGCTTCCTCAACTGAGCCCACTCATTGGAGACATAGACATCTTCGATTTCCAGTGCCCTACGAGCCGCATCCGCCTTAGACAGTAGCACCAACTCACTGATGTCAGTAGCACCTAACTCACCCGGATGTCTGAGTCTGGGTGTGGGGGCCCCGCAAAGAGCGCGGCGGCCATTTTAGCGCTGCGCTTTCATTGCAGGCACACCCCCAAAAAAAGACTCAGACACCGGTATATATGGATAACGGCATTGGGCCACATTTATTGATTCATGCCCTAGTCCGAATTATACATTTCAATTGGTACTCAGCCAATTATAATTCTTAAGGCAAGCAGGCTGCAGTTACACTGATAAGGTTCCTCCCAAAATTGCCAATGGCAATTGGCTACAATGTATCCATTTGTATCAATTTGTTTGTTTACAACAAACAAATTGTTGACCGTAGTCAATAATCTAACTACTGACCCCACCCTCTGACGTGTATCCGTCAAATCACGGGGTGATGCATGCTGAATAGCTCGTGCCATCACCCCAATGCCTGGTTCGTCGTTGACCGGTCAACGTTAACAAACTTGTACCTATCTAGTGTTGGCCAGTCAATTGCGAACCTGCCGGATACCTGTGGGTCATAAATATTTACCTTACCAGTGCTACCCGCCACACAGGGAGGCTTAATAAAGACTCACCGCCCCCCCCCCCAGACCGTCAGCTCGGTCAACAGGCCTGCTTGCAAATCTTCCAAAAAAGAGGTTCATACCTCTGGGCGACAGATGGACCCCATCCCCTGTGTAAAGATCATAATTTTGGAGACTAATGGTGGGGTGTCGGATGACCCGCCCCAAACCCTTGTCAGCAAAGAACCGGGCCACTGCCCTGTTCACCGAGCGACGAGCGCGGTCAAGGGCCTGGAGGTTGATACCCCCCCTGTAAGCGTGACGCGGTATGATGTCCGACCATAGCAGCGTTGTGGCAGGCCACACATAATGCAAATAAGCTAGGTCGCTGCAGATCGTATGTTTTAAGGAAAGGCCAGTGACCTGGCCCAAGTCATTGCCCCCGAGGTGCAGCACCAGGACATCAGGCGGTTCAGCATCCCGGATGGAGAAAAGGAATGGCAACAGTTCCCACCATAACATTCCGTGCTTACCATACCACCTGATACATGTGGAGGCACGTAGTCCAAGCTGGGGTCCCCACTCTGTCGCCACAGCGTACTGCGCTGCCCAGTGCACATAGCTATGGCCCACCAGCCATACTGCCACTAGTGTGCGGGGCCACACAGGGTTTGTAAGATAAAAAAGACAGGACAGTGACTTATCTGGTACTCATACTTGAAGAGCGCGAACATATAATTCAAAACACTTCGATCCCCACCTCACCATACGGCGTATATCAGCCTCAGAGTACCCAAATGCAGCCGCAGTAGAAGCAGCTCCTATTCTAAAAGAATGGGTGCCGTAACGAGCCCCGGGGAGGCCAACACTGGATAGTGCCTTACCGGTCACCTTCCAAAATTGAAATTTAGTAAGGGGAGACCCATCTTGGTGGCAGAAAAATGGGCCAGGGTGCGTGCCACGCACTGCAAGGAACTCTTGTAGGGCACCAACCGGACAGATGTCTGCAATGGAACACCGTAGCAGTCTAACACCACTGCCTACACCGTGCTGATCAGCTTCCTCAACTGAGCCCACTCATTGGAGACATAGACATCTTCGATTTCCAGTGCCCTACGAGCTGCATCCGCCTTAGACAGTAGCACCAACTCACTGATGCGGAGCGCTCCAAAAAAGGCCACCGTGGTAGCCGCATGAAACAGAGCTGCCTCATACCTGTCAAAACACAGGTCATGCCAGCCTCGTGCAAGGTGGGTAAGAACCCCTGGAGAAATAGGGTGGCAAGTGTCCGGGCGGCGTCCACGTTCCCGTGTCCACCCCTCCAAAACATGTCGTATACGAAAATCAGTCATGTTGTCAGCAAAACCCCTCACCTTGGCCATGAATGCCAGTGCTGACAGCCTGGATGCTATGGTGCGGGGAGCTAGGCCCTGACTGTGTAGGTAAACCATAAATTGAAGAACGTGTTCAACTGGAATGGGCCAGACTTCGGGCAACCGGAGTTGCGCACAAATTTTTTTAAATTGACTGAATGCATGGTGATACGCCTTACGCGTGCGGGGTGCCAGTGACATGCCGATCGCCCGGTTCACTTCTCCTTGCCAAACGTCCAAATCTCGTCCGGGAGCGGTGAGGGGAATTCCTCTGCGTCCGGAGCCAAGGCACGGAACCGGGGGATCTGCAAGCGGGATAAAGCATCAGCAATATCGTTATTAATACCTGGTACATGTCTGGCCCTGAAGAGCACATTGAGGCGTAGGCTGCGCAACACAAACTCCATGTTTGGCGAACTAACTCCATGACCTTGGGCGATTTAGATGTCTGGGAATTGACAATGTGCACTACCGCAGCATTGTCACACCAGAAATGAACCACTGAATTGGCCCACTCCTCACCCCATAGCATCAAAGCTCCCAGTATCGGGAAGAACTCAAGGAATGTATGATCGCGTAGACGATCCGTGCCCCGCCATGCTGGAGGCCATCGGCCGTAGGCCCACCTCCCCTCAAAGTAAATCCCATATCCCAGGGACCCCAAGGCATCTGACTGAACCTGGAACCTAGGGGAAACCAAAAGGTCAGATCTCCAAAATGACACCCCGTTGAAGTCCCTCAGGAACTTAAGCCAAACCAACATGTCAGCCCTCATGCCCTTTTTCAGTCAGACCCTATGATAGCGCCTGGATAGGCCAGTCATGGCATCGCATAAGCGTCGAGCAAAAGCTCTGGCAGGTGTGACCACCCTACAGGCGAAGTTAAGGTGACCATGGAGAACCTGGAGCTCACGAAGTGACACCTTGCATTTGGCCAAAATCAACGCAGTGATCCGGGTGACCTTATCCATGGGTAACCTGGATGCCTGCGAGACCGTGTCAATTTTGATACCCAGAAATGTGAGCTTAGTTGATGGTCCCTCGGTCTTTTCGGGCGCTAAAGGGACACCGAGTTCCTGCATTAGCGTCTGAAATGTGTTGAGGAGACGCGTACACGTGTCCCAGCCCCGTACACCCCCAAACAAAAAATCATCGAGGTAATGGGCTACAGACCGGGACCCAGACCTGCGAACAAAGGCCCACTGAAGGAAAGTGCGGACCACTCCAGAGGATTGGTGCGGACCGGAGAGGCTCTCTGGTGGTACCATCAACGAGGGGTGCACATTTGACTAGCACCCGAAGGAGGGCCTTCTCCGTGTCCGCACCAATCCTCTGGAACCTCCTACCAACAGATCTAAGACTTCAAAGTGAATTGCTGCCCTTCAGGAAAGGAGTAAAGACCTGGCTGGCAGGGCAGGTGTGGGGCCCGAACGGGACTATGGCCCCCGCCGGCTGGCTTTTATAAGACTCTCTCTCTTTCCCTCTGTGTGGTAGGTGGGACGGGTGAGTGGGATATGGGTTTTAAATGGGGGTGGATGTCGGTTTCTTCTTATTGGGTGGGTTTTTTATTGGGTGGGTTTTATAAGGTTTTATAATGTTTTTATGTATTTTTTGGAGTTGCTGTAATGCCGCCCTGAGTCGGGTTCTGCCTGAGTGGGCGGCATTTACAAATGTGAATGATAAATAAATAAATAAATAAATAAGTGCTAAAACGTTCAAATGCTGAACAGGAAATAGAGCAGCCAAAAGGCATGGCTTTATCAACATAAAAGTTCCCCTGAAATTTAAAACCCAATAACTCAAAGTCACCCGGGTGCACAGGCAACAAACAGAATGCCGACTTAATGTCACATTTTGCCAGAAGTGCACCCGGGCCACAAGAGCGCACCATGCGCAGGGCCTGGTCAAATGACGTATACCTTACAGAACAAAGGTCATCAGGAATAGCATCATTGACCAAATGGCCCGCCGGGTATGACAGATGGTGAATTAAACAAAACTCCCCAGGGGTCTTTTTGGGCACCAACCCTAAAGGGGAAACCTTCAGATTGGGAAAGGGTGGCATGGGAAAGCGGCCAGCAACCCTACCTGCATTAACCTCCTTAGCGATACTTAGGGCAGCCACCTCCTCCCTACCCTTCAGGGAAAGTAAATTAGGGGCATCTTGGGGGCACCGCTCCCCTTTGAATGGGATGTGAAAGCCCCGCTGGAAACCCTCGAGGAGATACCTAGCATCCTCTCTCCTCGGGTAAGTTGAGAGCCACCACTCCAACATAGCTACGTTAACCGGGGAGGGGGCCTTTTGACTGACCAGCTCCATCAGCGGCAGGTCTGTCCGCTCCTTGTCCACCTCTACCTCTGCCCCATGACCCACCGGCTCGCGGACACGCAGCGGCGGCGTGGGGGCCAGTGCAAGAGGGACACTCATGTTTGTATCGGCACTGTTTTCTATTGCATACGCCATTGGCCGAGAAACTCCAACACAGCAAGCGGGCTGGAACCCCCTGCCCCACCAGCTGGCGGGGAGCCTGTGTTGGAGCAGCTCGCTGGACCGCATGGCCACAATGGTACCTCTCCCCAGGCGCCGGGCACGTGGGGGTCATGTATAAAAGCCACAGTTTCTGACATGGCTCATCCCACCTCATCTCCGGGTGTACGGAGACTCTCATTCTAAATTCCTCATCGTAAGCCAACCACGATGGGCCAGGAAAATCCACCATTGCCCTGTAAATATTGTCCAAATATTGGACCATAGGAATGGCCAGGTCAGGCCGAGCCCTGAGGTACACCGCCATATAAATGAGATATGCGGGTAACCAATTGGCCCAGGTGCGTGGTGGCTTGCGACGGCGAGACAGCTCTTTGTCCTTCTCATCCTGCCCCTCTTTTTCCTCCTTGGTGGGTTCCCGGTTTAATAGGGAGAAAATATCGACATACTCCCCCTGCCAAATCTTTTCCTTTGTGGCCTGGGCCAAATGATCCCCGAGGGGCAAGGAATACCCGGCCGTCAGCAATGCCGACACTGACACAGTATTAACACGGGGTATCAGGAGAGGAGCCTGGACCATCCTTGCGACACCCGGTGTAGCCCCGGGGGCAGAAACCCCCCCGCCCAATGTTATACCAGTATGGGACCAAGCTGCACCCGGGTAAGCTGGGAACTGGTGCCCACCCACCCCGACATTACGAGGCCATGGCCACTGAAACCCATCCTCGGAAGTGGAGTGTGATTTGGGGACATTAGCTTGAACCTGATACTCACTGGGTGCACCCCCGTGAGCCGCCCCCACTGGGGGTTCCGGCCCACGGCGGGCGCGGAGCTTGCGACCGAAATCGAGCTCTGAGGACACATCTGACCACTACCTGCACGCCTCGAGCAACTCAACCCGACTGGCCGCCTGCTGGAGAGTGGCGGCTGTCGTGGTAGCCGGCTGGCAAAAGGGTGCCCCAGATGGCAGTGAAGCCCCCCCCCCCCATGGGGTTATTGGTGATCCCTAGGGATGCCTCTAGCGCCGCTACGCGGGCCAGTAATGCATCCACTGTCACAGATCCCCCTGCATAAAGAGGGCCAGGCGGGCCGGACGGCCCACTGGGCAATGGTCCAGGGACCCCGACTTGAGAGCCAGGTCCCGAATAGGGCCATGCCCAAAACTCCGGCCCATGAGGGGCCGGGGATAAGCCCTGCTGTGCAACTGCACCAGGCCCTCCCCCATGCTCAAGGCCCATGGCCGGCAATTGCGGGCCGGGGGCCAAAGCCCCTGTAGGGCCAGTCTGAGGCTGGAGAGCCGCAGGCCATGGCCTAAGCTGCCCCATCCCACCGGTCCCGGTGGGTGCCTCCGATAGTGGGTCCTATTGCGGGGGTGCAGTCGCGGTCCTCCGACCCGACTGCTGCCTCCCTTTCGGGCGAGCCCGAGTCGCCATAGCCTTCTTCTTGGGAGGCATTAGAAAAAGTACGATCCCTTTCCAGGGATCAGCACCAGATAGCTGGAAAGCCTAAGATTGAGAAGCAAAATACCCGCTAAGGCTCTGCAGCCAACTGCGGCTCTCGTAAAGAGACGAAGGCGACGGAGAAAACTTCTCCTCTCCGTCGCTTTTCCAAAATGGCAGCTCGGCTGCCTCGTGGCCACCCCTTTTATAGAGGGGTGGCCACGCCCCCTAACTCACCCGGATGTCTGAGTCCGGGTGGGGGGGCCGCAAAGAGCGCGGCGGCCATTTTGGTGCCGCGCTTTCATTTTCTGAATATCTACCTGTTAGCAATAGCAATTACAATTATATACTGCCCCATAGTGCTTAGTGCACACTCTGGATGGTTCACAGAACAATTAGCATTTTGCCCCAACATACTGAGTACTCATTTTACCAACCTTAGAGGTTAGAAACCTGAATCTACCTTGATCCTTGGTCAGGATCAAACTCACAACCTTATGGTTACAGTAATTTAACTACTGTGCCACCAGGTCTCAGTTAACCACAAACATGCCCATTTTTGACCAGCTAGGAGAATGGTGCCTTGGCTGTCCTTTCCACAATGTCTTAATCCTAAAATTCCTAAAGCTAAATGCTAGTCTTTTAGCCAGTTGAAGATTTTTGACCAGCTTTCGCACAGCTTTGCATCATCCGTCAGTTGTGTTCACTCCTGGACCGGGACTCCCTGCTCATGGTCACACAGGCTCTGGTGACCTCCAGGCTAGATTATTGCAATGCACTCTACATGGGGCTGCCCTTGACGACCATTCGGAGGCTACAGCTGGTTCAGAATGCAACATCCTGGGTGGTGATGGGATGTGGGCGTTATGCCCGTGCCTCCCCATTACTCCGGGAGCTGCACTGGCTACCAGTTTGGGTGCAATTCAAGGTGCTGGTTTTGACCTTTAAAGCCTTATATGGCAGTGGGCCAGGATACCTGAGAGACTGCATCATCCTGAGAGTGTCTGTCCGTCCAACCAGAGCGGACCAGAGGGGCTCCCTAGTTGTGCTTTCAGCTAGAGGGCCCCGCCTCTCTGGCACATGAAGAAGGGCCTTCTCCCTGTCTGCACCAGCCCTCTGGAACCTCCTGCCAACAGAATTGAGGCTACAGACAGAACTGCTGCCCTTCATGAAAAGTCTGAAAACCTGGCTGGCAGGGCAGCCTTAATGAGATTGTGGCTCCAGCCTGTTGGCTCATCCCCAGTTAGTACTTAGTTAATATCCCTCCCTTTGTGTTGTTGTATTCCCACACCCATTCACTTTTATTTCTTTTTAGTCTTTTAATTGGGGTGGGGGGTAGTAGGGTGGGGAAGTGAGTGGGCAATTTGGGATTTTAAAATCTGTTTTTATACATTTTTAACTGTTACACGCCACCCTGAGTTGGGTTCTCCTAATTGGGCGGTATATAAATTTAAATAAATAATAAAATCTGTATCTGCTTAGAATAGAGTTGTAAGAAGGAGTAGAAGTTTGTTATAATGAGAGTGTTTTAGCTATGAGGAAAAAAACAGCAACTGTTTCAGCTGCAAAGAAAAAAGTGCTAGGCTAATGCTTAAAGAAAAGAAGAAGAAACCTAGGTGAAATGTCATTCAATCTGGAGAAGAACCGGATTGTTCTGGCTGGTGGCTGTGAAAAGGGTATAGAAAGGGTTAAGAAAATGAAGATGTTAAGTATTGCTCAGAAGAAGTTTTGGACCCTATGTTGTTTTGCCTTCCTTATAACTGTGGAGATGGAACCCTTCTGCTATTTCTGTTGTATTTTGCTTGTTCAATATAATAAAGACTGTTTAGAAGCATTTAAGGTTTGTACCTAGAGCAGGCTTTCTCAATGCTTTTTTGGTCATAAGCCTGATCATGCCTCCTGGGCAGTTAATCAGACTGATCATGTGGTTCCACCCACCTGGAAGCAGAAGTAAAACATGCACCGCTCATGCACAGAACTCATTTAGTGGCATTCTGCACATGCATGGTGCACAGGTTTTTCCCACTTCTGGGTTTGGTGAGGGCACCGCGGACCTGATGAAATGGCTTTGGGGGCCAGGTCTGGCCCACAGGTCATAGGGTGAGAATGCTTGGCTTGGTTTTTTTTTGTTGGTAGTAGCTACAAATATTTTTACTAAATTTTCCTGACATTTCAATGCATTTTCCCTGCCCTAGTGGAGTCTAAAAAAATTCAGTTCCTCTCCACCTCAGGAGAGGTGCAGAGGAAGTATTTAATTAGTCAATATCCTGAAGTACTGTAGCTCTCTTATTAAGCCACTTCACTATATTGGCAGGTCAGATACATTTGGTTCTTTCACAGCAAATACACATGAACTACAAGTTAGTGATCTGCCCTACAGCAAAAAAGAAGCCCCAGACAAAGGCCAGAAAGGTGAGAGAGGACCAATCTGTGGCAGGACTTGCTTGCTCCAACAGATACATCATCTGATTTTTCAAAGGAGTGAAACAGCCAAATCTCTATATTTGAGCCACCTACATACCTGCTGTCTACAGGTGTTATAATTCCTTCAAGGATAAAAAAGTGACCTCCAAAATCTAATGTTCAAAATTCTGATGCACAGTTACACCTTCAGAAGGCAAATAGCACAACTTGCAGTGGATTCTCCCTGGCAGTTAATGAATCCTCATTTTGATTTTTAGATGTGGCCCCAGAAAGGTGAGAATGGACTTGTTAATAGTGAACCAGAACATGATGCAAATAATAAACCATTTGCCTTCCATAATTGTAACTATGCAGCAGGATTTTGGCCATTGTTCTTTGTCACTGAGTACTTTTCTGTTCTAATGAATGTAAGGTATTAGGACCAATAAATAAATAAGATAACAATATTCCACTCATTTTCAGTAAATCATGAAATAAACACTAAATACAGTAAAACCCCAATTTACATATGCCTCTACTTACGTAAGGTTTTTTTTTTTGCATAAATCACATGCCGATTTACACACACAAACAATTTGAGTTATGTAAGGGGTTTCCTGGTGTGTTTGATTTTAAAATCGTGGCACCACCATTTTAAAATCTAAAATGCCACCCCACGTCACCTCCCCCCACCGCTGGAAGTCGCAAGACATCACTTACTGTTGTGGCAGTGGAGGCAGCGGTGGCAGCAGCAATGATTTTCTGAAGTCACCGCTTGCTTCTGCCGGGACAGGAAGAGCATGGGGAAAATATCCGCTCCCTTCCACTGTTCATGCGAGGTTTCTCCTGGACGTGCTTTAGTTGGGAGTGGGCAATGAGAAGAGCTTAAAAGGTGCAGGAGGGAAATTGCCTGCCATTTCCAGAGATGGCCACTAGGGGTGCAAAGCACAATTTTCCATAGGGATGCATTGAAAACAAATTTCAAGACAAAGCAAGCTCAAGCAGGGGACTCGGCAGCATTGGTGGCAGTGGAGGTTCCCGCTCCCCCTACAGCCAGAGAAACCGCTCAAGAGAAAGCAGATGCAGAAGCAGGGGAAAGGTAGGCAGATTGCTTTGTCATTCCCTTTGTTCTGCTTTTTCATTTTTGAAATGGTTGGGACTGTTTTTTAATTATTCAATGCATCCCTATGGAGATGCATTGGTTTACATAAAACCCCTATTTGCGTAAGAAGCTATGGAACAGACTTTTTACATAAATGTGGGGTCTACTATAATTTGGTTGTCAGTAGGTTAACCCCATTCAAAGTGGAGTTGTATTGGGTGCAAAATAAGATGTGAACACTTAATCTAAATTCTAATCACTGCCCTAGTCCTCAATTTACTGATATCCCTCAATTCTTTGGAATTCAGCTGGGGGTCAGAAAATGTTTCAGAAGACATTCAGTGCATTCATGCTCTTTGTTATCTTGATGGAAGAAGTTTAATAGGCTCATCCTTAAAATGTTCTCTTTTCAAAACCGACATTCAATGTTCTTGCTTGCCATCCAAAATACTTCTAGTTTTCAAAATCCTTTGGTTGAGGTTGATTAATTTCACATCAAATATCTGCTCTGCAATTAGTTATAGTAGAATGAGAGCATTAATTTATGCAATTGAAATTATCATGAACACGGCCCTTCCTGTCTACTATTTCAAAAATGTGTCAAAAGAAAATTGTGTTAATGGGTATCAGTTTGGATTTTTCATGACGAAGGAAGAGCAAACCCATCAGAGAGAACGTCTTAAAGTTCTGATAACATTATAGAAACAGCATCCACAAGGAGAATACAAATATACTTTGATGTGTTGGTGAATATTGAATTATTTTTCTTTTAAGTCTTCTAGAACCATAGCAAAATTTCTTAGAAGATCTCCCACCCAACCCCCCCACCCAAAAAAAAAAGAGAGAGAAAAGAAAAGAAAAAGAAATTGTACCCTCCTGATCCCTGCTGATATGTGGCATGGAGGAAGGGTAGGTCCTTCCTTTGGATTGGATAAGGAGACAGGATTGAGAGGGATGCTTTAATTTTGCTGCTTACTAGCTCAAGGGTAGGGCTACATGGCTTTTAAAGTCCATACCACCTCTTTGTGATTGTTTCAGATAGATAGGGATTTATGGGCTTTATTTCCAGATTGTGAGGTTTAACAAAGGATTCCAGGTCATTTTTTGCCTATCCAACTCTTGAGTTGAGGATTCTTAGGGGCATCATTTTTAAATAGGTCACAACAGTAATATGGCTGATAGTGTGGAGTTAGGATGGTAGATCTGTCAGATGATAGATTTTTCTACGGGGTTCTAGAAAGCACTCAGAAAAGCAATACATTCAGCTCAAAGCAAGGTTTTTCAGCTATAAACAGCCTCTTTTTCATTGTTCCTGAGGTCTCAACTAAAGAGAAGCCTCTCATGTGGGATTATTTTTGCCTCCTTCTTGTTTTTAGTTCTTTGCAAATTATATAGGACTAGACTGTAAAGTGTTGTCCTGTGTGATCAGACGTGCATCACAAAGCACTGCACTTTGCACAGATGCTATGACATAATTGTTTTAGTGTTGGATTGGGGCCGTGAAGCGGCCCCTTGGGTCCCAGAGGAGACTGGTCGAGGAACGACACGAGACAAGGTGGAGCGAAGACCAGTGATTTATTGAGGGAAAAGCATCATCATATATAGGAATTCAAGGCAGCGTGTGATAGAATCGTCATCTGACAGAAAATCACAGCACCCATTTACCCGGGTTAATTGGGAACTTCTCTTGGGGAAGTTGATTAACTAAGGCAAATACTGACAGGGGAAAACCATTGTTCCTGGCTTGCTCAAGAGTAAACATGGCCACTATTTGCACTAAAGCTTGGGCTCATCTGCAAGTGAGTAATTGCCTAATGTCTAACGGGAGTTAGCGATTCCCCTTCCCTCAGCAGAACTGCCGGTCAGGTCAGATGTGGGTGAATCAATCCTATGACTATTAATCCGCTCCCCAATTTCTGTACTCACAGAGGTCAGTGACCAGGGGTCTGCCTCGCCCGGTGTGACCACTGTGAAGGGCAGTTTCATGCCAATTGTGCTCGCGGATCCCACACTCCCCCTTTTTCTGTTATTTCTGGACCTGACAGACGGCCCTGCGCAAGAGAGGCATCAGCTGGTGTGTGGGAATGACGTTTCGGGGTTCCCTCCACGGGGGACATCTCGATAGCAGTGAGGGAATACATTGCATGAAACAACACACTGTTGTGCCCAGTATTATCACCCCCACAATCACTTTGAGTGTCGTCTGGAGCCAACCCCATGGGAGCCACAACCACAACGAATCCCACCACCCCCATGAAGCATCCTTCTTGATGTTCTTAACTAGGGTGTGGAGGTCCATGAGCTGGCTCTGCACTTTACAGGTATTGTCTGTGAGATTAAAGCAACACATGCTGTGGACAGCCTCGCAACCCAAATGATGTAACAACAGAAGGTAGTCTATAGCTGCTCGATTGTCTAGGATGGCATGGCGAAGCTCTGCCTGCTCCTGGTTGAGCAGCGCTATCACTGAGGAGGTGTGGTTAATGGCCTTTGCTAATCTGCAAGCCAATTGACCAATTCTCCGAGCGTTGCAGACGGCTAAGCCTGGCACGCCAAGTATGCTGACTGCCAGCTGGACTCAGAACCCTAATATTGCTATCGCATGAGCTGTCTAACTGGGTGGCGCGAGTGTGCCGTATGGGTGCGGAAACATTTGTGCTTGGAACAATCATATCCCTAGTGGGGAGTAACAATGTCAAGCGGCTGATACAACATATGGAATCTGATACATTTGCGGGGATGTAATTCCAAGTGTACTGATTGCATGTAAAGAACCAACCTGAAGGTAGGGAAACATGAGCATACATAGAACCAAGTGTCTCTGGGTTATTACAAGTCCAGTTGCTGCTGCCAGCGTCAAGGCAGCGGCGTCGAATCCGGCCGACTGCGGAGCAGCCGGTCATTCAAGCACAAGTAGAGTTCGGGCTGACTGCCACTCGAGGGGTGTGGAGAGTGGCTGCATCAGCCGGCAAGGTCATGGTTAGCTGCATTCCCCAGCGAGCGTATGCTGAGAAACTTGTTGGGAGAAACGGGCCGAAAATCCGCCTCACCAGCCACTCGCCGTCCCTGGTGTGCGTGTCTGGAGTGTGGCACACAGGGATGAGACAGGTGCTCAGAATTGAGGCAGAACCGGTGTCCTGCTTCAGGCAAAAATCGGACTGGTTGACGAGACCCGCCAACCTTTCCCATAGGTTGTAGTGCATCCGGGCAGAGAGGTCTCCACCTGGCATCAGATCGCTGGCCTTTAGTGAGGCTGCCTGAACGCCTCCCCCCGCAAGTAGGGAGAGGGTCAGGATGATGGTGACTGCCACGGTGTTGGCAGTAATCTGGGCAAAGACTGCAGCCACGAAGTTCTCCGGTGTTGGTTCCCTCTCCTCGCGTTGGAGGGCGTCTTGGGCTTCATTGCAAAGGGTCTTGACCATCCCCCAGGTGACCTTCGGCGCTGTCGTCGGCTGTCACCACCTCCTCCGCCGGGTCCCCTCGGTCAGGGTGAGGTCCTCCATCTCCGGGATCGGACTCGGGTCGGTCTGAGTCCACGCCATGTGGCTCCAAATGAGGCTTAACGCACCGGGCTGGAATCCAGATGACACCTGTAGGAGACATAACTGCAGCATACCCTCTTCCCCAGGTTACGAGTGGCACCGGGCCCCTCCAAGAAGGATCCGGTGGCACTCGGTAGCGGACCAGCGGCCGCGGGAGAGCTTCCGAGCGGCGGAAGTGTTTCTCCTGCAGCGTGCAATCGGAAAAAAACATTAAGGTGATTGTAGGTGAACAACACCTTGTTCCGACAATGCTGTGCCTGACCCTGTGACTTGGGGAGGGCTGGTGGCTCCCCCCTTTCTGTTTGTTTGTCAATGTAGGACTTGAGTGTCCGATTGACTCGTTCCACAATCGCTTGCCCCTGCGGATTGTAAGGAACGCCAAAGGTATGCTTGATATCCCAGGTGGCCATGAAGTCGGCCAGCTGCCTGGAGCTGTAGGCCGGGGCGTTATCGGTTTTCACGTGCCCAGGTTTGCCCATCGCCACGAAGCAGGAAAGGAGATGCTGCTCCACGTGGGAGGCTGTCTCCCCCTTTTGTGCCGTTGCCCAAACGAATTGTGAAAAAGTATCAATGCAGACGTGCATGTACTGCCATCTGCCAAACTGCGGGACATGTGTGACGTCCATTTGCCACACCTGGTTAGCCTCTGTCCCTTGTGGGTTGACCCCCCACGAGGGCCCCCCCGGTGCCCCTGCACAATGCTGGCAAGAGCGAACTATGCCTTGGGCTTGAGAAAGTGGCAGGTTAAACTGTCTGGCGAGCGCTTTGGCATTCTGATGGAAGAATGCATGACTCTGAATGGGAGTAGTGAAAACACCTAACACTGACCGTTGCTGAATTTCCTTTGCGGCTGCATCTGCTCTGCTATTGCCCGCAGAAATCGGACCCGGTAGGTCCTGGTGACTTCGGATGTGGGCGATAGAGAGCGCTACCGTATATACTTGAGTATAAGCCAACCTGAATGTAAGCCAAAGTACCTAATTTTGACCTGAAAACCAAGATTGACCCAAGTATAAACCGAGGGTGGGAAATGCAGCAGCTGCTATGAGTTTCAATGATAAAAATACATGATAATATGGTAAAATTAATTAAATTCTTGGCATGTCTCAATCTGGTGTGGTCTTGGGACCTTTGTGGTCATTGACCCGAGTATAAGCAATGCCCCCTTTTGGGGGCTCATTTTTGGGTCTAAAAAGCTTATGCTCGAGTATATATGGTAGCTAATGTCAAGTTACTTTTAAAGTGTACTGTTAATTTGTTGCTACTTGAAGTTTGTTATATGCAATTGATGTTTTTCCTCTTTAAGCCAATTGGCAAAGAAATCTTGTTGCTAAGTCCAGCCACTATGTGTTTATTTCTCTGCCAATAGAGTGGTTGTGTTAGCAGAGGTAAAGAGAGTATTGCCTAATGGACTGAATATAACATTTTATTCAACTTTTTTTTTACCAATTGTGTCCTGCTTGCCCTATTCAGACAGCACAGGTAAACTGTTCAAGATGTTATAAATACCTTTTTTGTTATGCTAATCCATATACAAGAGCATTATTGTTGTTAAGTTACTATATTACATTCAATTGCATAGAAGTATTACATTATTTTGCATCAAGCTAAGATACATTTATTCTTGTGCAGCCAAACAGTTTAAGCTACCATAAACTTGTATTTTACTTTATAAGATTGTATTTTCTTTCTAAAGCGTATATGTTTAGATTACATTGTTTATTAAATATGTAGTGATTTCTTTTCAATTATATCTGATTGTTATAACTTACCTTTAAATTAATTCATTATTCATAACTGCTTTTAATTCTTCTGTTAATTTGATATAAGCTATAAATGCTTTCTGATGATGTTTTAATGTTCTTTCAAGATATATGCTTTGTCATTTATGTATCACATATATTTTAATAATTATGTATAGTAAAGTTACTTAAAAAGGAACTTATGTTATCATTCATGTCTCTCTAGATAATATACAACAGGGTGTAAATCTATGAATAGCTATGCAGGTATGCTGGGTCATGAATTTTCTTAGGGATCTTTTGAATTTTCTGGCAAAAAGGATCTGAATCTTCTTTTGGGTAAAAGCTGTGGTTCCCAATGTGGGGCACCTGCCCCACAGGAGGAAAATTTGATTTTTAAAGGGGGCAATTTGAGAATGTGTTATTAACAGTTAAAGGCCTTTTTAGGCTTCCTTCATGTGAATAGTTCACTTTTTGAATAATAAGAATTATATGTCACTGGAGGGGGGGGGCATCAGGATTTTAGAGGTGCTTAGGTAGGGCATGGCCAAAAAAAGGTTTGGGAACCACTGTGTTAGAGAGTTGAAGTCAGCTGTGTTATTTACATAGAAGGCTTTTAACCAATCCCAAGGTTTCTTTAGCTTTTGGAAAATCTCCAAATTCTTACAGATGTTTATTGGACATTATTTGATGAGGTTGAGGCTCAGCAGAATTTGTAGGGTATGCTGAGACACCATGGGGCAGCACTGGAATATGACCAACTCTGAGCAGTGTTCAACCATTAAATGATTACAAATATAACAAAGAAATAAACAGGGTAGGTAAAGGTAAAGGTCACTCTTACTTGAAAGCCAGTCATATCTGACTCTAGGGTTCAGTGCCCATCTCTGTTTACAGCCCAAGATCTACATATGCAGATGTTTCCGTGGATACGTGGCAGACATGCCTTGACACCAGAGTGCACCGGATGCTGTTTAGAACTGTTCTCAGTGGGCACTTATAAATTTATTGCAAGAAGCTAATTCAAGCCTTGGACTCGATTGATTTATTTTCCACGGACATATGACAATATAGGTTACAGTTTTTGCCAATTACTGGCCACGAGCGGATATTTCCTCTTTTCCTCCAGTGCATTCCCCACTTCACCCAATTGTTCTCCACAGTATTTTACTACATCTAAACAGGCTAAAAATATTGTAAAAACCCAATACAAAATGTATACTAAATACAGAATGGATCTATTTCATTTTGTATAGTGTTTCTTTTTCCCCACTTCAATTCCTGAACATGTTTACATTTTTGGGCCACAAAGAAGATTGTAGATGTGGTTTTCATGAGCATTGGTGTGTTGCATGTAGATATACATTTTTGAGATTCCCACAGTATATGCCTTATCGTTTGCAGGTTTCCTTAGCATATAATTTTATTTCTGCTCTTCCAATACTATGGTCATTATTTTATTTGTCCACTACACATTGTGACTTTGGTTTGGTCTTTTTCTGAATGTCTACCTGTTAGCAATAGCAATTACAATTATATACTGCCCCATAGTGCTTAGTGCACACTCTGGACAGTTCACAGAACAATTAGCATTTTGCCACAACATACTGAGTACTCATTTTACCAACCTTAGACGTTAGAATGCTGAATCAACCTTGATCCTTGGCCAGGATCAAACTCACAACCTTATGGTTACAGTAATTTAACTACTGTGCCACCAGGTCTCAATTAACCACAAACATGCCCATCTTTGACCAGCTAGGAGAATGGTGCCTTGGATGTCCTTTCCACAATGTCTTAATCCTAAAATCCCTAAAGCTAAATGCTAGCCTTTTAGCCAGTTGAAGATTTTTGACCAGCTTTCGCACAGCTTCGCATCATCCGTCAGTTGCGTTCACTCCTGGACCGGGACTCCCTGCTCATGGTCACACAGGCTCTGGTGACCTCCAGGCTAGATTATTGCAATGCACTCTACATGGGGCTGCCCTTGATGACCATTCGGAGGCTACAGCTGGTTCAGAATGCAACATCCCGTGTGGTGATGGGGTGCGGGCATTACGCTTGCGCCTCACCATTGCTTCGGGAGCTGCACTGGTTACCAGTTTGTCTCCAGGTGCAATTCAAGGTGCTGGTTTTGACCTTTAAAGCCCTACATGGTAGTGGGCCAGGATACCTAAGACACTGCATCGTCCCAAGAGTGTCTGTCAGTCCAACCAGAGCGGACCAGAGGAGCTCTCTAATTGTTCCATCTTTCAGAGGGGCTTGCCTGTCTGGCACACAAAAGAGGGCCTTTTCCGAGTCCGCACCAGCCTCGTGGAACCTCCTGCAAGTAGAATTGTGGGAGCAGATGGAGCTGCTGCCTTTCAGAAAATAATTAAAAACCTGGTCGGTGGGGCAGGTGTGGGGCCCGGATGGAAGAGTGACCCCCGCCTGTTGGCTTATAAAATGAACCCTCCCCATCTTTTTAATGTGGGCAGTTTTAATGTGGTTAGTTTTTAATAGGTGGGTGGGTATGTTGGAGTTTTAATTGTTTTTAATATGTATGTTTTAATCCTGTTGTGAGCCGCCCTGAGTCGGGTTCGCCTGATTGGGTGGCATAGAAATTTGAGTTATAAATAAAGAAATAAATAAATAAAGATGATCACATTTTTGAGGCTGACCGGTGGCTATCTGATGGCAAAAAGTGTCATCACTGATTTGTTCTTCCTTCCCCTACTCCTCTTGAGTGATGCTATGTTAGCAGTAATGGGGTTTTGCCAAACAGGAGTTCTGTATGCACAGAACATTACATTCCATGCTGTAAATATTAGTGTACAGTTAGCTCCACATTTACCATACAGTTAGAGATGTCTGTAGGCACTCAATGTTTTGAGAAAGATTGCAGGTTGTCATTTGACTAGTTTTGTTATTGGATACTAACTGTTTTATCCTTAGAGGCTAAAATGGCATTTAACATGGTACTTAAAGGGCAAGCATTGAATCTACTTGGAATGATGGCATACAGTTGATGGTATACTGTAGCTCTGAGGTGTGTGCAGATGGCATAGAACAATAATTACTAGCATATTCCTTTTTTTCTTGGACTACATCTAGTCTGATATATCCATACATGTATTTATCCACAGTTATATTTAAAGATCTTGCCCCAGTTTCTGGTGCACATCTAAAAATAGGAAGTACAAATGTGACAAATTTAACCAATGATGCATTAACATGATATGGGGAATATAAATCAGCATACAGAATCGAGTGATTCACGCTCATATTTGTCTTGTGTAAATTCTGAACAGTCTCATTATTTGAAATTTGCCCTAACTATAGCCTATTTAATCGTGTCCTGGATGTCCACTGACATGCTATTGATTTTACCAATAACCTACTCAGTTTTGTTTGAATCCATTCATTTCTACATCCTTCAAAATTTACTCTTGCCTCCCCCTCCCATGTCAATGGCACTTCTTGCTTCCTTCCTTTTCCTTCACTCCCACCCCATCTTTTATCCTCTTCTTTCTAATCTCCCTTCTTATTCCCTTCTTTAGATATTTCCCCTTTAAACACAATGTAAGTACCACATTAAAAGTCTATTACTGGTAATGGAGTTAATGCAAAAGTGCAGATTACCAATAATTAATGGCAAAGTAATTCCATGTCTGATCCAATGCAATGAAACACCATTTTAATTTAAGCACATTGGACATCTACTATGCCATCAAAAGAAATACTGTGTCCCAAGCCCTGAGATATGTATTCAGTTTGTCTGAAGACTTCAGATCTTGGCTAAGATCACCTCTGAAGCTTAGTAGTTACCTCATGATGCTACAATATCTATTATAGTTGCCTGTTGACCCTCAGGTGGACTATGACTCTTGCAGGTTGTACCTTAAATTTATTTCAGCTCTTGTGGTACAAATCCTACAAGCTATCTCTGCTTCAGACAATTTTATTTTAATATTTCAATCACAAGTCATAAAGGGGATCAAGGTATAATTATGCTAGGCATGCAGAACATAAAACATGACTGAAGCATACATGCCCAGGCTGCTGAGTTCACTGAGAAAATGTCCATTACAGATGGTTTAGATATTCTCTAAGCTGTGAAATTCACATGATTGCAGCATGTGTTCCTGGGGTACAGTAATTTCAAACGAAACTTTCACCAGAACATGTCTGTTTTTTTGGGCAGTGATCTCTCTGTTATTTCTGGATTTTTCATTGCCAAACATAAATGAAAAGATGAGAATCACCATGCCTTCTAATGTAAGTTAACCCATGAATAGATGGAGTAAGAGCTGCACATCAACAGAAGCATCTAAGAGGTTTCTACCACAGCTAGTCATCTCCATCTCAGTAACATCAGTTAGAATCATTGTGATAAAATAAAGTTAAACCTTTCCCATTCCCAGCTGTTCTGCCCTCAAAAAACCTCCTTGCTGCCACATTTTCACTAATCCATTCTAGGTGAAACTGGGCTCCAGCCAGCCAAACAAATTCTATTGGTGAACTATATGTGTGAAGTGTTAGGGGAAAATATCCATCCAGCATATGAGAAAGGGAGAGTACTTGCTCCACCCCATCTGTTGTGAAAATGGCAAAAGTGAAGATTTTTTTCCTTCACATTCTAGTCTGCAGATACAAACACCACAAATGTGTGTGTGTGTGTGTGTGTGTGTGTGTGTGTGTGTGTGTGTGTGTGTGTGTGTGTGTGTATATATATATATATATACACACACACACACACACACACACACACACACACATATATATATGATCTGTTCATTAGAGCTGGTGTATTTGTGCAAACAAGAATATCCTCCATGCACTGCAAAACTGTTAAGGGGAGGGGGGAGGTCCTAGTTCTTCCTACTTCCAGCCCGGAGGCCAGTCATGCCAGGGGGGAGAGGTGATAGGCTTTCAGCATTTGCCAGAGCAGGGAATGACACTAGCTCCTCCTAAAATTGGCTTTTTTGAGGTATGAATAGGAGCAGGTAGCATCATAACACTACTCCTGCTCATGTAGGCCAAATATCATTGGGAGGCAACTCCTCCCCTGAGCCTTTTGGAGGAGTGTTTTCATCCCTGATTCTCATTGCTGTGCCAGTTTCAACATTGTGCCAATTTCAACATTGGGTGTGTTCAATGTTGCCCCTCCACTGCACTTCCAGTAGAGACTGTGGATCATGTCAGTGCATTGGTGATGCTGCTGGGTAACAGTGGGGTGTGTGTGGCAGGTATAGGGCAGGTGTCCATAGTGCCAGATAACTTGCATGTGTGGGGTGATCTTGGTAAATGGGTGCAAACCCCTGCTCTTTCCTACCTCTTCATCAGCCTTGTTTCTTTCAGGTGTGTGTGGGAAGTGAAAGGGGGTTAGTAGGCTCCCTTTTACTCCTCATTGGTTACCCATCTTCACTCCTACCCTCCTTTTTTCTTTGGGTGTGTAGAAAAGTTTCATTGTGGGGACCTTGCAACCCTGCTATTCTTATTACTGCTTGAGCTGTTCAGTGGGCAGGTCTTTGGTGCCAGAAATTGTGGGTTCAAATCTTCCCCTGCAAACATACTATTGGTGTTGTGAGATCATTGCCAGGCTTAAGTCCAAACATTAGCGGTGTGGCTTTAGGGCTCTTTTTAAAGGGAAATGAGGGACTTTCTCCCTTCCCTAGGAATGCATTAGGTAATGTGGTTACATCATGATTTCATCATGGGAAGTCCCAGGTCTCTGTAGGTGTCTCCCTCTCCCTTTAGGAATTCATTGACATCATGGGAATTGAATGTGTTTACCTCCTGGGAAAGTCCATGTTCTCACAGGTGTCTTCCCACAGGTGCCTGGGAGCTAACCTTTCCTCCTTTTCCTTGGACCTATGATGTAACAGATCAAGGGCCAGAAAGAACATGGTCAGAAAAAGGGTTAAAAGTTCCCTTCCCCTTTGTAACTTCCTGGGTGGAGTGTAAAATTAGAACACTACTGATTACCTAATCTGTAGGGCATGTGACCACTAAAGGACATGGAACCCACCCAATAGTATGCTTTGTGCTAGAGAGACTCTGAGTATCCCTCCAGCTCACTCTCACTGATGTCATCCCCCTGGTATGTCTGTGGTATGCACTCAGAGAAGTTGATCTTTTTAATCCATCTGAGGCTGACTCTCAAACTTTTTGAATACATGAAAGCTACTACATGATTTATATCAACTTAATTAAACATTTTACTTAAAATATAGACAGCTAACTTAAACTTACACACACAAGAAAGAGGTGCAACTAGGCACTGCATTAAGCTTCTCAGGAACATGACAGATGTATGTTAGTGTTAATTAAAGCTTGGAACCATGGGTAAGGCAAGAGGAGAAAAACTTTAAAAGAAAATGATCTTCTTTAAAATAAATTTCGATTATTATGTTCATTATTCACTTACTCATACTATGAGCTTTATTTAGATTTCATCGTCATTTGACTTATTTATATATTTAGTTATTCAGAACATTTACATTTTGTACTTTGTCTTTTTGATCTAAAAGTAGAGTACACCAATGAAAACAATGTAAAATAGTTTAATATTATAAAACCATTTAAATCTGTGAACATACATTAACAATAACAAAGCCTCCACAGCCTACTTCTTTAATCCCCAGTAACATTGGCGAATGAGAATGTTATAACTTGGGACCAAAATGAGATTAATGCCAGTGCTTAGTTGTTATGTATGTACAATGTTGCTTTAAGAGATGCTGCCTCAAAATGTATGAATGTAACCTGACCACAATTACAATGCAGCCCAGCTGTAAAGGAACGCGAGTAAGCTGTCCATAGAGGGCAGCTGCGAGCGTTCAACTCACATGGTTCACATTCACCAAATCACCAACAGCCGCGGGAACCTTTCCCGTACTATCACTACCTGCAGATGGTGGGCGTGACTGGGACGACGTCACGCCGGTAGCAGCCAATGAGCTACCGTGCAACAAGATTCAAATGTATTGTGCTACTGTATATAATGTGATGTACCCCCGCCATTACCACATGTTCATACTGATCATCAATGAATAAACCTGTGTTAGTCCTTCCTGCGACTCCTTCTTTGTCTTCCGTGCAAGACACAAAATTGGCGACGAGGATGGGATCGATGGCGAATTCCAAGGTCAAGCCGTACCAGTTCGATGTCAGCGAGACCGAACAATGGGAGCTCTACGAGTGCCAGTTTTGGCATGTGATGGAAGCCGCGGGCGTCGACAATGACGCGAAAATGCGCTCCCACTTCCTGGCTCAGGTGGGGCCGGCCATGCTGCGGATCCTGATGACTCTGGTGGCCCCCCGGAAGGTGGACAAGGTGCCCATCGACCGCATCCTGGAGAGGCTGCGCGAGCATTTCCAGCCGCCCGTCTCGATCTTCCCAGCCCGGGTCGTGTTCCACAGGCGGGACCAGCGACCGGGCGAATCCGTGTCCGCCTACGCGGCGGCCCTCAGGCTTGCAGCGGTGCATTGCCAGTGGGATGACCTGGACCAGGCCCTCCGTGACCGCATGCTGTGTGGTTTGAGGGACAAGGAGCTGCAGAGGAGGCTGATGACCCGCGACCACCGCCTCACGTTCAACGAGGTACTGCGGGAGGCCCAAGCAGCCGAGGAGGCCAGGAGCGGGGTCAGACTGTTCAAGTCCCGAGGGGCCACGTCCGACAGGGCCAAGTCACCAGTACAGGCGGCCCGGCGGACACCAGCGAAGACGGCCTGGCGGGCCCCCAAGCCGCCCGCCGGCACACCAACGTCGTCCGAGGAGTCATCCACGGCAACGGACCCCTACTCCAGCGAGGACGACGACGTCCAGAGGGTCAAGAAGCGAGGCGAGAAGCGGTAGATCCGTGAGCGGCAGGACCGCCGCTGCGACGGTTGTGGGACACATCGCCCGAGTATGCAGGCGCGAGCGAGTCGAGGACAAGGGCAGTTCCAGCCATTCCCAGACGCACCAACGAAAGGCGGCCGGCACCAGGAAGGTCTCAGCCAGCTACAGCGAGGAAGGTGTGAACCGCATGGGCCTGGAGCACCAGCGGTTCTTCATAGAGGTACTGTTGCAGGGGGTCCCAGTGAGGATGGAGATAGACTCGGGGTCATCTTATTCCATCCTGTCCCAAAAAGAGTTTATGCGTATTCCCCCAGAGAAGTGGCCCAAACTGCGGGCCATGAGATCCAAGAGCTACTCCGAAAAACTGCCCCTAGTAGTCCTCAAAGGGGGGAGGTGCTGCCTTTTGGGAACGCAGTGGTTTGCTCCCCTGGGGATCGAACTGTCCGGCATTAACGCCATCGAGACTGACCCAATGCGGGACGTGTGCAATGCACACCCAGACGTTTTCAAGAAGGGGCTCGGGAAATACAAGGGGCTCCCGGTTTCCTTTGAGCTGGACCCAGAAATCCGGCCCATCCGCCTCAAGCCAAGGAGAGTGCCCTTCACCCTCAAGGACAAGATTGAGGCGGAACTGGACAAATTGGTGGGGCAGGGGATTTTGGTTCCAGTTGACTCGGCGGAGTGGGAAACGCTGATTGTTACAGCCCTCAAGTCAAATGGGGAGGTCAGGATTTGTGCGGACTATAAATGTACGATTAATAAGGCCATTCGGCCAAATGCATACCCAGTGCCCGTGGTCAGCCACTTGCTGGCCACGTTACATGGGGGGAGGTGTTTCACCAAGCTAGATCTGGCCCAGGCGTATCAGCAGCTCTCTGTAACCCCGGCTGCTGCCGCCGCGCAAACTATCGTAACGCACAAGGGGGCATTTAAGGTAACGCGCCTTCAGTTCGGCGTGAATTCGGCCCCCGGAATCTTCCAGTCCCTCGTGGAACGCCTTTTAAAGGGGCTTCCAGGCATCCTCCCATACTTCGACGACGTGTTGATAACAGCGGGGAGCGAATTAGAGTTAGCAAAGAGGCTAGATGGGGTCCTCTCAGTGTTCGAGAGGGCAGGACTTCGATTGAGGAGGGACAAGTGCATATTCTTTGCGAGGGAGGTTGAGTTTCTAGGGTTTAAGGTAACCCCGGACGGAATCAAACCCTCCGAGTCCAAGGTTGCGGCCGTGAGGGACGCCCCTCGCCCCACCGCGAAACCGGAGCTGCAGTCATTTCTAGGGCTCCTAAACTTCTATCACTCCTTCCTGCCTCGGAAGGCATCAGTCGCGGAGCCACTGCACGCGTTACTTAAGAAGGATGCGGTTTGGCGGTGGGGGGACAAGCAGGAGAGAGCATTCAAAGAGCTCAAGTCACTCCTATCTTCAGATGCTGTCCTGACCCACTTCGATCCGAAAAAACCGGTGGTATTAGTCTGTGATGCGTCCCCGGTGGGGATGGGGGCTGTCCTGTGCCACGTGTTGGAGAGCGGGAGGGAAGCCCCGGTGGCATACTACTCAAGGTCCCTCTCGAAGGCAGAGCGCAATTACGTGCAAACAGATAGGGACGCCCTAGCCATAATCGCGGGAACAAAGAAGTTCCACGATTTCCTATACGGCCGCGAGTTTACGGTGTTGACGGATCACAAGCCGCTTTTGGGGATCTTCACTACTGGCAAACCCACCCCGCAAATTTTATCCCCCAGGATGCTGCGTTGGGCCATTTTCCTCAACGCCTACCAGTATGAGCTGGTCTATCGCCCAGGGAAGGAGATCACCCACGCGGACGCTCTGTCCCGATCCCCTCTCCCTAGTTTAGGGGACCCTACATGCGAGGGAGAGCAGGAACACCAAGTCCTGCTGATCGAGTCTCTCGACTCACCCCCAATTGTCCCGGCTGACCTCGCCAAGGCCACAGCGGCCGACAAGATGCTGGCCCAACTTAATTCCTGGGTTAGGAAAGGGTGGCCCACTTCTCCCCCCGAGGAACAGTTCAAGCCGTTTTTCAGGCGCAGAGTAGAGCTTTCCCTGGAAAGGGGTTGCTTACTCTGGGGCCAGCGGGTAGTTATCCCAGAGAAGCTGAGGGCCAAGGTGCTGAGGCTACTGCATACCAGCCACCCCGGGATCGTGCGCTCCAAGGCCCTGGCCAGGAGTTTCTTTTGGTGGCCCCAAATAGACGGGGACATAGAACGCTTAGTGGGCACGTGTGAGAGCTGCCAGAGCTCTCGGCCCGAGGAGTCCCGGTTACCCCATAGGGAATGGGATACGGCCCGCGGGCCATGGTCCCGGATTCATGTCGACTTCACTGGCCCGTTCTGTGGGTCCATGTTTCTACTGGTAGTCGACTCCTACTCCAAGTGGTTGGAGGTAATCCCCATGAACAGCACTTCCTCTGCTGCAACCATTAAACAGTTGCGCAAGCTCTTTGCCTGCTTCGGCCTGCCAGACGTCCTTGTTAGCGATAACGCTAGTACCTTCACGTCGGCAGAGTTCAAGACTTTTATGGAGAGAAACGCCATCAGGCACATTTCCGCTGCCCCATTTCACCCCGCCACAAATGGTCAGGTAGAGCGCCAAGTGCGCACTACGAAAGACGCACTGCGGCACATGGGTCCCGGTGAGTTGAACCTGCATCTGTGTCAGTTCCTCATCTGCTACAGGACAACCCCCCTAGCTTCAGGTTTTTCCCCGGCCGAGCTCCTCATGAGGAGGCGTCCGGTAACACTTTTTGACCGGATGGATCCGTCCAGGGTGGAGGATGAAGGGAGAAATATCAACATAGGGGGAGAAAGCTCCAAAAGTTTTTTGGTAGGGGAACCGGTTCACTGCAGGAACTACGCGGCCTCGGGGCCAGCATGGGTACCAGGGACGATTGTTGAGCAAACCGGGCCGGTATCCTACAGGGTCGAGACTAGCTCAGGTCTACTCTGGAGAAGGCACGCCGACCAACTCAGAAGGCGAGTCACCGGTGAGGGGGAATCAGCGTTAGGGTCCTCCCCCACCCGCGTTACCCAAGGGGGAGACACGGCGGCACCCGGGGATACAAATGCATATCCTCGGTTCTCAACCGCAGAGGAGGATACTTTGGAGGAGAGGGATGAATTCGATTATGAGTTGCAGTACCAGGGGGATGTCGCGGAGTGGTCCCCTACCCGTCCAAGCGAGAAGAGGGGTTTCAGTTCAGCCCCTGGTACTTCCAGTCCCCCTAGCCCTTTTGTTTTGGAATACACCATAGCTCCAGCTCCCCGGAGACCATCACCTCCAAGACAGGCAACAGGGGGGAGTCAGCCCACCACAGTCTCTAAGCTGTGAAAATGTAGAAACTTGAGAGAAAGGGGGCCCCTGGAACATGCAGCTTGCTTTATTTCTGTTTTGAAATGCTTTCTAAGCTTTTGATGAACTGTATCCTGACTGTATCTTGCTTTACTTTCAATAGACTTCTAAAGTACCTGAAGAGACTTGGAGTGATTACTTGGCTCGACACTACTTTATCTACACATATCTAGATGCCTGGGTTGTCCAGCCAGGGAGCTGCAACTCAGAATAATAATAGGGCCTACTCAAGAGTAAGGCACCATATTGTTATCAAGCCACCAATTCCTTGTCTTGTCAGGATTCATTTTAGCTTGTTGACCCTCATCCAGCCCATTAACACCTCTGAGCAGGGATTTAGCACATGGACAGCCTCAGCCAATTTCACTGAGAAGTAAAAGTAGATCTGGATTTCATCAGCATACTAGCGGCCCCTAACCTTCAAATTACCTTTCCTAGTAGCTTCACAAAACTGCATGCAGGATAATGCAGTTTGATTTCCATAGGGATGAACACAAATCCCCCATTGTTATTCTCTGGAATCTATCCCATACTGCCTTCTATTCATATTCTATGGAGCTGGATCAAGAGGACACCATGATCAGTGCAGTCAAAAGTCACTGGAGAAACAGGAGAATCAATATACATTTCCACACTTATGTCTTTTCTATGGAGCAGTTCATCAGCCAGGACAGCCAAGGCTGTTTGAATTCTAAATATTGGCTTCAAAGGATTCAAAATCCTGACTTGAAAGCAAATTAAAATGGATCCAGATCATCTTTTTCATCCAAGAATATCTGAAGCTGTCCAACCACCACAGACTCAAGCCCCTTGCCCAAGAAGCAGATATTTGTGAGAGGATAATAGTTCTCAAATGGGTCTGAGTCCAGAGATTTCTTCTTCAGAAAAGGGTTCACCCCTACTTCTTTCAAGGCAGAGGACATCACCCTAAGACAATGAGGTGTTATGTGTCTTCTGGACCCACCCAATGAAACTTTTTTTAAAAAAAAAAACCTTATTTGCCAAGATGGGCTAAGATGAAGCTGACATGTGGCAGGACAGACAGCTTCAAGTGTCTTGTTCATTTCATCCAAATGCATTAAATAAAATTGATTCCAAAAATCCTGGCACAAAGTGCACTGTCAACCCCCATTCTACCCCAGAATATGCATAGAATACCTTCTGTCAACATGTTACAGCAGGGATTATCAACCTGTGGCCCATGGGTTGGATCAAATCAAATTTCATCAAATCTCCCAGTTCTCTTCTGCAATTGTTCCATACTTTCCCTTCAAAATGGGGAGTACAATCATCAGCAACTGGGTGCCTTCCCACTGTCTTGTCACTATCTCAGCAGTGTCATCAGTTTCAGGAGTGTCATCAATCTCCGTCTCTCACACTCAACAGTGCCATCAATCCTCCATCTCTCTCACACTTCATGTCATCATCAAGGTAGGACACATCATGCAACTGGGGAGGGAGGAGATGGGAAACCACCCCTCCCCTACTCAACAGTCTAAAGGCAGGGGGGGAGGAAATGCTGCCTTAATGCTGACTCACCAGCATTCCAAAACAGTCACTCACTTCCCAATGATTAGAAATCAGTTGTTTCCTTTGTGAATTGTAAGTTATTTCATCTGTAGGTCTGCAAGTCTGATAGCATAAATTCTCAAACAAACAAACAAAAACAGCAAGCATCACACTTGTCCAAAATAATATAAAAACATTACTTCATGTTCCATAAAGCTGTGAAGTTTTAGGTGAAAACAATATCCTCAGCCAGTCATCGGGGGTAAGAAAAATAAACAGTAAGTAGAAAACCATAACTCCAACTACACCAACAACATTGCTTCCACAAGGAGAAATCTCAGCACATATACAGGAAAAGACCATTTCCTATGTATCAGTGCATCTGAAAAAGTTAAAAGTAAAGTGTCAGAAGCACCATTAAAGCAATAAAAATATTACTCATTGTCATTCATTATTACTTATCTTCAGGGGCAGAAGGTAATCATCATTGTCTCTGCTAGAGAATGGGATATTTTTTCTGACTTTTTAATGGGAAATACTTTTAATTGTCATCAAAAGGTGCAATCAATTAAAGCTTTTATATTTACCAGTGTGGTTGTGCAGGAGCTTTTTTCAGGCACAGAAAAACAACTACCATTAAATATAAGAAAGATAACAATTTGTCTTTAATGTGGCAGTCTTACGTTGGCTTCAGAATATAATCTGTATTTGAAGAATTGTCTGGCTGGGAGTAAAATGTGCCTGAAGAGAGGCAATGCCTCTGTAGCCCATGCTGACCAGCCTCTGTAACACATCATCACATGAGCACCATTTTGTTGCTGTTATCATGCTTAAAGGCATCATTCTGTTCATCATGAAAAGACTGAATCTGCAGAGAAGAGAATATTGCTTTTATGCAGGCTTGACTTGCAAGCAAGGACTCAGGAAAATCTGAGTTTCTGGTGAACCTTCATGCATGTAAGAATCTTTCTTTTTCAGACTCATTGCTGATAGCACAGAAGAAACAATGATGTTAGGCAGGGATAGGTAATTCTTTCTTCCCTGGAGTCTTTGATGCCTGAACAGTTTGTGTTCAGTCAGCTCCAGCTGCATGGCACTATTATAGAAGTAAATATATAACCAATCCATCATCAGTTTATACCAATGTAAGGAGAGGGAAAATCCTTGTTGCTGAGGCTTCTCTTTTGCTTTATCAAGGTACACAGCATAGGGTTTTCCTTGCAGCACAAATGTGTGTGTGTGTGTGTGTGTGTGTGTTTATATATATATATATATATATATATATATATATATATATATATATATATATATATATATATATATATATATATATATATATATATATATATATATATATATAGAGAGAGAGAGAGAGAGAGAGAGAGAGAGAGAGAGAGAGAGAGAGAGAGATAGTTAGATAGATAGATAGATAGATAGATAGATAGTTAGTTAGTTAGTTAGTTAGTTACAATCCAGCTTCCTAGCCGGAATGGTGGTAGCTGATATTGTGGCAAAGTAACAGTCCCATTATTATAGCCACCTCCCAAACAAATACACAGAAGGGGGCCAGCCCTGGGAAAGTGATGTGGTGAAAAAAAGTAACTTTTAACTTCAAAGCTAGCAAGACCCGGCTGATAAAATTTCCCAGGCCGATGAAAGTGAAAGTAAACTCCCACTAGGATCATGGTAGCAAATCTTATCTACAAGTAAAATGTCCCCTTTGAGGAATACTGTCCCTCAGGGTTATGTCGGTGTAAATGTTTAGCCTTATTGCCAGCTTCAAACCTTTTATCTGTTCTCCGCAAATACTCCCATCTTCTGAGCAAAGACGAAACTCCATGGCTTGTCTTTTGAACATTTTATTGAAGCTTAATATCCATCCAAAATATGCAGGATAAACATATGAAGAACTAATCTATTCTATTCTAACTTACAAACTAATAATATAATAAAAGAGAAATAGCTAACCCCCTTAAAGAGATGGTAGATGATGGGCTTTAATAGCCTTCATGTGAGACTTCATTTTTCCATGGTCTCGATGAAGGGTAATGTAGGCTGCCACGTACCAGGGAAAAGGTCCCTCTTGAGATTCAAAACCTGTGTTCTTAAATACTCTTTTCACCTCCTCACACCTTCCGCTAGAATGTTAAACATGTGAAATGACTTAATTTGTTTTGACTATTGTTATGATTATTGAGATTCTTGGGTGTTGTTTTGTCACCCTGTTCTCATTCCCGGGATTCCCCTTTTGATTGGCATTCCTATTCTTAATGATGAGTTAATGTGCGGAGTGTGTATTTGAAAGCTAATGACATAAATGCTGTCTCTTTCTGAGAGCTATCATTTCTCAACCTTATAGAGACTATGAGAACTACACTGTAACTTATATGAATATGAAGTAATTTAAAAAATAATAACGTTCCTTGGGATTTTCATGACAAATGTTACATTTTAAAAGGAACTAATTGCATTAATGAGCAGGTGGCAGTCGTGGCTAGGAGGGCTTTTACACAACTTTGTGTGATTCACCAGTTATGCCCACTACTGGATCGGGACTCCTTGCTCATGATCACACACACTCTGGTCACCTCCAAACTTGACTATTGCAATGTGCTCTACATGGGTTGATGACCTTGATGACCATACAGAGGCTGCAACTAGTCCAGAATGTGGCTGCTTGGTATGACCGTGCCTTGCCACTGCTTCGGGAGCTGCACTGGTTGCCAGTGTACATCCAGATGCAATTCAAGGTACTGGTGATTATCTTTAAAGCCCTACATGATAGTGGACCAGGGTACTTACAGTAAGAGACCGCATCACCCCAAGGAATCTGCCCATCCCACTAGACCAGACTGGAGGGGCTCCCTGACAGTTCCAACTGCTAGGGAGGCTCACCTCTCTTGCACAAGAAGGAGGGCCTTCTCTGTGTCTGCTCTGGCCCGGTGTAACCTCCTGTCAACTGAATTTCACCTCAAGGCAGAGCTTTTATCCTTTTGCAAGAGTCTTAAGAACTGGTTGGTGCAGCGGGTGTGTGGGGTGGCTGGGGAAATAGCCACCCTAGGTTATCTTGTTTAACTATTGCTTGGGCTTTCAATTTTAGTAAGCAGTATTGGGAGGGCATTTTTTAAATTTCTTAATTTTAAATAATTCAATTTTAATTCAATTTTTAATGTTTTTGTAAATTTTTATTTGTTGTAAGCCACCCGGAGTCGTCTCGGTGAGATGGTGGTGGTAGAAATGTGAGTAATATATTATTCAAGTGTTGAGTTGGGTGACCACTGGACCAGATACACAGAGGGAAGTTTTCTGGTTCCATTTAGCAAATAATTACAATATTGTATATTGGAAATATTTGTAAAAGACAATGGATAACTTGAAAGTATACAGGTATTTCCCTTACTGTGCTAAGAAAATGTGATTAAATGAGAGGAATTTCTGTTAAAATGTATTTAAAATCCTTAAAAAATTACATTAAAAGAAACATTTGGAAACAACACGATAATACTCTTTCCATATAAGTAAACTGTATATATTTATATCAAAAAAAGCAGTAGTGCATTAATAGTTACATTTCTTGTTATCTGAAAATAACTAGTTACAAGTAGTAATTTGCTTTCTACCACCAAGTTTTCTAGAAATGTCAATGATCCTGATGGAAACCACCGTAAAATCATATTGGAATGAACAATCCATTCGCTAATTAGTGGTTACTGATCGCATGGAATTCTTTCAGAGTTTTTTTTTTAAAAAAATCTGAAAAATATTGTTTTGACATTGCCAAACTGATGCAGGCACCTTTGTGTTGTAACCTTGTTATTCTGTGTCAGCAGAACAATTCTATTTCTTTAAAACTCCAAATAGCAAAGGTGTATACTCTTGGACAAGTGATAATAAATCTGAGGATATGACCTGTGTAAGTGCAAGGAAGTTAAAATCTGTCCAGCTATTACATTCTCTCCCTCTCCTTTTAGTATTCTTCTCCCCCCACCTCCATATTCAATTCTAAGTTCTTGTTAACTGCACTAGGCTATAAATTATTAATATCAGAATTAACAGAGATCTGTTGCTAAGGAAGGTAAAGAATAAAATAGTTTATACTGCAGTCATTTGCACTGGGAAATTCATCCTCAACTCCCATTCTATTTTTAGTCAACACCATTGAATATGTCACCCACTCCTGGTTGTAGATAGCTTTGTATTATTTTCCTTTCACATGTAAACTGCACGATTGGAATAGTTTCTGCAGAAACATTCATGTTTTTTGCAATGTTATGCTCAATAAGTATGCATTGCATGCTATTAGACTTAGCAAGGTATTCCAAGTTCAACTGTTCTATACCACCTTCACATTAATATGCAAATAGAACCAGGAATTCAAAATTAAATGGAAATGAAAGTAGGAAGTTAATTGACATTTTTGTCACAAAAAGCACTGAGAAACTCCTTTTTTATAGTTTAATGGCAAAGAGCTAATGTATCATCCAAGGGAGGGCTCCATCAATCTAAGCTAAGGTGGTTTTACTGCAGTGGAGTGCAAAGAACTGTTTGGTATGCTGTTGCCAACTCTCTCCCAATGCAGGTGGTCCCATCATTGTAAACCTGCATTAAATTGCTGCCATCCATTATACACAGTAGCTGCCTGGATTGCTGCCTAGCACAGGCTTACATAGGCCATCTATTCCTGTCAAAAATATGATATGTCAATGACAAAAACTTAATTACACCATTAATTAATAGGACAATTTTCCAACTGCTTTGTGATGCAGTTTTTACACTCATTAGTGTCATTTCTGAATAATTCCTCAGAAGGTGTAAGACTCCACAAAGTATGTTTTAAAGAATGTGTGGGACTTCGGGTGAAGAGAATCTGTATAAATCAAGAATAAATTACTTTAAATTGCTTATCCTTTTATGTTCTATTATCTCTCTCTTTTTTAAAAAAAAAAACTGATTTGAAATTGCAAAAGCTTTAAAAGGTACAGTTTGCTGATAAAATATCTGTAGTGCCATCCATGGAACTTCATGGTTATTATAAGATAATTTTGTATTGATATGTAATGTGATTCACCAACTTCAAACACAAATTTTCACAAACAGGCTTGACAAATAAACAACATGGGATTCTAGATGATAATCTCATTTGGGAAAGGGAATATTTATGTATGTAGAACAGCAATCCTTCAGTGGTTCAGATGCTGTTGTATTGAAACTCCCATCATCCTTTTCCCTGGCTACTAGCCAGCATGGCTAATGGTGATGGAAGCTGAGTTACTGCCAACTACCTCTCAAGGATTACAAGTTGCCCCCTTGTGTGATATTTGATGCATATATTTTTTTTTGTGAGTGTTGCTCTGTCAGTTCATCCTTTCTGTAGTGTTAGACCTTCTCTAATTTGGGCAAGGGGGTTGTTTCTGCTTCCCATCGTGAAGGAGGAGACTATTATGTGCAACACAGCCATGTGTCAGAACAGGGGAGTCATGTGCTGGGGCTTTTAAGCTAAAGCCCAATCCAGTTTCAGCCTCTTGCCATGTGGATTCTTCCCACCCATCTGCCCTGCAGTCAGGGATGCTATTGGGTCACCATTTGTGGCTGAAAAGGGATTTTTGAGACCAGTTTAATATTGGCTGCTGGAGATGGTCTGTTTTTTTGTCTATTCCATTATTGTATTGCAGGGCATTATGGCATTTGCCAGGCAGAATCGCAATTTAGGTCACGTATATGAGTGGGTAGTGCTGGGTTAGGGTGGCAGTGATGATTCCCTCAGGGCATCTTTGATGAGGTGGAAGCTCTATCCTGCACTGGGTTCTTGTGAATTGGTGCAGATACAGGGTAGGCCATGAGGCAGGCATGTGGCATGACCAAGATCCACTCAGGGGAGGAGAAGTGGAAATGGTCACATACAGGCCTCCCTGAAAAGCCAGCCCACAAGTGGCTACCTGGTGCAGCACTGAGTGGGGGCTAGGGTTTTGCCCATCTGGTCCAGGGAAGGGGAGATTAGCTTCTCTTGCCCTGGTGCCAGGTGATGCAGTACCTGCCCCCCATAGGTCCTAGAGGTAAGAATTTCAATAAATGTGGCCTGAGCCTTTAACCACAGCAGTTTGCATCTTGTCTCCTTATTTCACGGTGGGGATGGAAATAGCGTTGAAGAATGTATTGGGTATTCATGGTCATAACTACCCTTATAATTTTACAAGACATGTAAGAAATAGGGTCCTTAATGTTAGAAAAAAAATACCTTTATCTTGAAGTCATACATGAAGATGCTGTAGAGAGTAGCAGGTAGATCTGCAGGAACAGCTTTCAGCAGGTAGGGAAGGGAAAAAGGGTCCAAGTGAGATGACTGTTCATTTTATTTATTTACATTGTTATCAACTACATATTTTTTACCACAGCTTTTATAAAAAAATTGTTCATCAAAAAAGTCAGTGACGCCTGCCATTCATGACTCCAGGGTGCTCATGACCCATCTTTGAAGATCCTGTGGAGGATGATCCTACTGGGGAAGGGTTTATGTTTATGTTTATTCAATTTTATATCCCACCCTACTCAAAACATGGGCGACTCAGGGCAGCTAACAACATATAAATGACCCTGGGACACCCCACAGGGTTTACATAAAGATACAATATTCAAATTATAAAAATAAATACAATGTTATAAGTAAATACAGTATAAGTCAAGACAGTCAACAATAATACAAATATCAGCAGCACACCAAAATAATATATCAATAATTACAATAGAATCACAAAGGATGAAAACATCACGTAATATAACAAAATTACCAAAGTACCAGATGCGCTAGGAGCCACGTGTGTGGCGGCAAAGTTCCTCCCGGCACCCCTTGCCTTTTAAGTCCTAGGCGAGGGGGGAGGGTGGAGCCCCAGGACGCCAGCCGATGGAGTGGCCGGCAGGACCTCTTCGCCCTCGCTGGGACCGAGCGCGCCGCGGTGATATTCCTCCCGGCACCCCTCGCCTTTTAAGTCCTAGGTGAGGGGGGAGGGTGGAGCCCCAGGATGCCGGCCGATGGAGTGGCCGGCAGGACCTCTTCGCCCTCGCCAGGGTGCCCATCAGGGGTGCCCAAAGGTTTTGGGCCATGGACCACTCATGTGGTTCACTGGGCTGGTCATGTGGTTCAGTGGGCTGGTCATGTGGTTCCTTCCACTGGAAGCAGAAGTAAAACTCGCCTTGTAATCAACGAATGAATGAATGAATGAACGAACAAACGAACCAACCAACCAACCAACCAGGTTGCCTGTTGAACACCAAGTTTGCCTTTCTATCAGACCTAGGATTGTTCCTTGATATTGTGAAAGGAAGAACAGCTACCTCCACACACACACAAATCAATGTAGATTACCATATAACTGTTTTTGCTTATTACCCGAAAGAAAAAAAATCCAATATTTTCTCAGGAGAAAAAAGCAATTTAAGACAATCCAGCTCATCTGTAATTCAAGTGGAGATAAGGAAGAAAAGCAATCTGTCCCCACACAGTACTAAATGGTTGCTGTTGCTGTTGCTGTTGCTGTTGCTGTTGCTGTTCCAATCCTATCCTATCCAATTTTAATTTATATCCTGCCTTTCTCAGTTTACACCAACTCACGGTGGTCTTCACAACATATCATTAATAATCCAAAAACATCATCATATCTCAATACAAATTAAACTAGTATACAGTATAGATACATAATATACTACTTCTCAAATACAATATACAGAGATTCAGCAAGATAATAATAAACAATACATAATTATACAATAAACGAATAATACAATAATTCAGCATAGACCCGAATTCAGTGCTCAACGAACACGACGGAGACATGGCTCAATGTCGCGTCAGAGCACCTAGTCTCAGTGTCAACAGTAGGGTTTTTGTTGTTGTTGTTGTTGTTGTTGTTAAGTAAAATAGTCCACCAATGTTCTAGAACCAATCACATTCATTTTATGTGGAAAAATATTTTCTCAGCCTTTTCAAGTGTATACAGTGCTTTTCAACCTGTATTCTTTTCAAGAACCCACTAACAACATACCAAAAGAACAAAAAAATCCCTATGAAAGAGACTAAACTAGGACAAGGAAAACACCAACCCCAGAACAAGTTTTACCTCCAAAATAATCACCATATCAATCACTTTGCTTTATATTAATTTTGTGCCCTAGATGCTTAAGCAAAGGCATCTAATGTGTGCCATTTTAGTGACCACTTTCATTTCCACCCTATCCTCTATCAGTGGTTCCCAATGTGGGGTCCACACCCCACATGGGGACTGCAATTACCAGAAGCCTAACTCAGTACATTGGCTGATCAGTGCTTTGGGGAATTGACTTAGGCTTCTGGGAATTGACTTAGGCTTCTGGGAATTGAAGTCCAAAAACCAAAGGTTGGAAAACACTTCTCTAAATTCTCTTTTAACATTTATTTACAATGTTTCTAGAACTACTTTCAATGGACCTGATTTAGCCACTAAAATTCACCACAACACAATTGGAAAGTGTTTACATTTACCCACTCCTATGCACTTCATATCACATTTGCTTCACTGAATAACACAACCTTATTTTCTTCTTATGTTTCAAGTCTCTTTGATCCATTGTCAAACTGTGTTGATTCTAATTCTTCCTGGAACCAAATTAGCAATCACACTTTCTCATTATGATGGTATTGATCATTCTTTTCTTTCATCACCTGTTATAACAATTGTGTTTAAATAAGACTATTATTTCAAATTTATCCAGGAAGTTATTATAAGGAAGATAAACGCTTCATACACCATTTTAAAGTATGGCTCATTTTTTAACTTGTTCTATATTAATTTGCTTGTTAGCATTTGTACCTTACTATTGACAATATGTGATGAGTAAAAGAAAAGTAATATAAACTGTGTGATAAATGAAAATACTTAAAAATTCTGGAGAATACACAAAACCCAATAATTTTTCAGTGATACCTGCTGTGAAAATTCTTGGGGGTCATAACTTTTCTTTGAATTACTTTATATTCATTTAAGTTACACTGTAGTTTAATATTCTTTCTTAAGGTTGAGAAATCCTAGTTCTCAGAAAGAGAAATCATTTGCGTCTAACATTCCAGCATACTCCACAAATTAGCATGTGATTGAGAACAGGGATGCCAATCAAAGGGGAATCCAGAGGATGGGTACATTGTGATAAACAAACAGATGAGAATTTAGATCAACATGACAATAGTCAAAACATCTTAAATTTTTCACATTCTAAAGGAAGGTGTGAGGAGGAGAAAAAAGTATTCAAAGCCAGGAGATTTTAGCTTCAGAGAGGTTCTTTTCCCCACATAGGCCAGAGCCCTTGCCATTCTCTCAATCGAGGCCATGAAAAATCTACGTCTCGAATGAGGGCTATTAAGCCTGCACCTTACAAGCTAATGAGGTTAGCGATTTTCTCTTTTATTATTTTCTTAGAATCTGAACCAGAGTAAAGTAGATTAGTTCTTCGCAATGTTTATCCTGCATATTCTGGATGAATATTATGCTTCAATAAAAAAAAACTCCAAAAAGGCATGCTACTGAGACAAGTCGTTGCTAAAGTAGGGTAGTTTTCGCCGGAGCACTGATAACAATTTGCAAAGCTGGGAATAAGGCTTCACATGCATACCAACATAACCTTGAGTTAACAAGCTTGCTCAATGGGGACATTTTATTTAAGATAAGGGATTGCTACTGAGGGAGGTTGCTTTCACTTTCAGCGGCCTAGGAAACTTCATTGGCTGTCTTAAGGGTCCCCCACCAACCCGACACCCCAAATTTACTTTTATATTCCGCTTTGGGACCATCCTGACAGTGAAACCCACCGGTCTATGTATGATTGTGATAAGAATGCACCCCTCTTTGCTGACCCATTAGGCTGACAGGGCGTTCTTCTGTCCAGTTTGAACTGGCTCATCAGTAGAAGGGTGGCACCCCTGTTTATGTTGCAGATATCTTGGTAGCTATTTGGGATGGCCAAGTAAAAGTCTCGGTCAGCCACCTCCTACAACACAACTACATGCTCCTTGGTGAAGATCAAAGCCCTGTTAAAGGGGGTTTCGGATGATAAGGATGGTACCTTCCCCTAATGAAACCTTTATCTCGCTCCGGCGACACCCTCCAGGCAAGGAAGCAAAACCTAATGAGGATCCTCCTCTGTTAGCATCCCCAAACAAAGCACGCTTTTAAAACTGTAATTCCTTTGAAGAGCCTGTGCCCTTATCAGCTTCACCAAGTTCACTCCCTTCTCCAAGAGAGTAAGGAAAAATTGCTGGAAACAATATCCTTTAGAAGGCTTTATTGTGCATATGTGTAAATCCAACAAATAAAGGAAAATAAATCCAATTGTAAATCTACATTGAAATTCCCATTTGTATATCCAAATTCTAAGTCCAAATTGTATTTCCAAAGTCTAAGTCCACCCCAGCCGGGGGTGAGGAAGACCAGGCAGGAGGTGGGAGAGGTCGCGATCCTCCACTGCTGCCGCCGCGAGGAGGCTGCCCGCGGCCAGGAGCAGCCGCGAGACCACCCCAGCCGGGGGTGAGGAAGACCAGGCAGGCGGCGGGAGAGGTCACCATCCACCACTGCCGCCAGAGGCAGAGGAAGAGGAACAGCTGAGCCACGGGGGAAAACATCCACTGCCCGCTACTGCGATGTCCCTGGAGCAAGGGACCCAGAGACAACAACCCCACCTGGGGAGTGAGGACACAAGGATAAGTAGCTGATGTGAAAAATGTAGCTGAATTAATATAGCAACTGACATAGAGACTTTACACTGACTTAATATAGCAATTAACATAGAGATTGTGTTTTAGAGTGTGATAATATGCATGATAATATGTTGTTTAAACTGTTTTAAACTTTTAAAACTGTGATATGACGTATGATGTGAGGGAAAAAATGGCGTAGAAACCGGCAAACCACGCCACAAAGCTTGCCAAGAGAACCCTATTGACCAAAACAAAAGGCAAAACAAAGGAGCAGGCTAGGAGACACAGGATGCTTAACACCACAGAGTGGAGGAAGGGGAGGGACAGGAAAGGGGGAGGAAAAATGCAATGTTGTAAGGAGCAATACTGCATAGGGACATGGAATGTGAGATCAATGAACCAAGGTAAACTGGAAGTGGTAAAAAATGAGATGGAAAGAATAAGCATTGACATCTTGGGAATCAGTGAGCTCAAATGGACAGGGATGGGCGAATTCAGCTCTGGAAACCATCACATCTACTACTGTGGACAAGAAAACCTTAGAAAACATGGAGTAGCCATAATTGTCAATAAAAGAGTGAGAAGAGCAGTAATGGGATACAACCTCAAAAATGACAGAATGATGTCAGTAAGAATTCAGGGCAAACCCTTCAACGTGACTGTGATCCAAATATACGCACCAACCACGGGTGCAGATGAAGCCACAGTGGACCAGTTCTATGAGGCCTTACAACACCTCATAGAACAAACACCAAGAAATGATGTCCAAATTATTTTAGGAGACTGGAATGCCAAAGTAGGCAATCAAAAAGTGGAGGGAATAACAGGCAAGTTCGGTCTTGGAACACAGAATGAAACAGGGCAAAGATTGATAGAGTTCTGCCAAAAGAACGCACTGGTAATAGCAAACACCCTCTTCCAGCAACACAAGAGGCGACTTTACACATGGACATCACCAGATGGCCAACACCGAAACCAGATTGACTACATACTCTGCAGTCAAAGATGGAGAACCTCCATACAGTCAGCAAAAACAAGACCTGGAGCAGACTGTGGCTCATATCACAACCTACTGATTGCAAAATTCAGGCTTAGACTAAAGAAAATAGGGAAAACAAAGAGAACAGACAGATATCACCTAGACAGCATCCCTAAAGAATACACGGTGGAGGTGATGAACAGATTCAATGGCTTAGACTCAATAGATAGAGTGCCAGAAGAATTATGGACAGAGATGAGGGACATCATGCAGGAAGCAGCAAAGAAAACCATACCAAAAGAAAAGAAGAGTAAGAAAGCAAAGTGGTTGTCTGATGAGGCTCTTAAAATAGCAGAGGAAAGAAGGAACGCAAAAGTCAAAGGAGAAAGGAAAAAATACAATCATTTGAACACAGAATTTCAAAGAAAAGCAAGGAGAGATAAGGAAAACTACCTAAAAGAACAGTGCAAAGAAATGGAGGAAAACAACAAAAGAGGCAGAACCAGAGACCTTTTCAAAGAAATCCGGGAAATCAAGGGAACATTTAAAGCAAAAATGAACATGATAAGGGACAAAGACGGAAAGGAGCTAGCTGATGCAGAAGCGATTAAGAAAAGATGGAAAGAGTACACAGAGGAACTCTACAAAAAGGAACTCAACACTCCTGATAGTCACAATGATTAAGAAATTGAACCTGAGCCAGACATCCTGGAGAGTGAAGTCAGAAAGGCCATAAAGAGCACTGCAAACAACAAAGCTAGTGGAGACGATGGTATCCCAGTTGAATTTTTCAAAGCTCTAAAAGATGATGGCATCAAATTACTGCATTCAATATGCCAGCAGATTTGGAAAACAAAACAGTGGCCACAGGACTGGAAAAGATCAGTATATGTTCCAATCCCCAAAAAGGGCAATGTCAAAGAATGCTCAAATTATCGAACAATTGCGCTCATCCCACACGCCAGCAAGGTGATGCTCAAGATAATACAGGATAGACTTCAGCAGCATGTGGAAAGAGAATTACCAGAGGTGCAGGCTGGTTTCAGAAGAGGCAGGGGGACTAGAGACCACATTGCCAACATACGTTGGATCATGGATAAAACAAAGGAATACCAGAAAGAAGTTTACTTTTGCTTTATTGACTACACTAAGGCATTTGATTGTGTGGATCACAACAAGATGTGGCAAGTGATTAAAGAAATGGGAATACCAGAGCACCTCATATGCCTCCTGAGAAATCTGTACATGAACCAAGAAGCAACAGTTAGGACAGAACACGGAATGACAGAGTGGTTTGGAATAGGAAAAGGAGTAAGACAAGGCTGCATTTTGTCACCCTGCTTATTCAACTTACACACAGAGCACATAATGCGCAATGCAGGGATGGAGGAATCACAATATGGGATCAAAATTGCTGGGAGAAACATCAACAATCTGAGATATGCAGACGACACCACCCTAATGGCAGAAAGTGAGGAAGACCTAAAGAATCTCTTGACTGGATTGAAGGAAGAGAGTGCAAAAGCTGGCTTGAGACTCAATATCAAGAAAACCAAGATAATGGCAACAGGCCCGATCAGCTCCTGGAAAATAGATGGGGAAGAAGTAGAAGCAGTGACAGATTTTACATTCTTAGGATCTAAGATCACTGCAGATGGGGATTGCAGCCATGAAATAAAAAGGTGACTGATTCTTGGGAGACAAGCTATGAGAAACCTGGGGAACATAGTGAAAAGCAGAGACATCACCTTGAAAACAAAAATTAGAATAGTCAAAGCAATGGTATTCCCAGTGGTAATGTACGGATGTGAGAGCTGGACAATTAGGAAAGCTGAACGCAGAAGAATAGATGCCTTTGAAATGTGGTGTTGGAGGAGAGTTTTGAGGGTACCCTGGACAGTGAGGAGAACAAATAGGTCAATCTTAGAAGAAATCAACACTGACTGCTCATTGGAAGGTCAAATAGTAAAGATGAGGCTAAAGTACTTTGGGCATCAAATGAGAAGGGAGGATTCACTTGAGAAGGCCGTGATGTTGGGAAAGGTGGAGGGCAAAAGAAGAAGGGGGAGGCCAAGGATGAGATGGATAGATGGTATTGTAGACACAATGGGCACAGAACTGGGAGGACTGAGGGGGATGGTGGAGGACAGAGGCGCCTGGAGAACGATGGTCCATAGGGTCGCAAAGGGTCGGAATCGACTGTGCGACTGAACAACAACAACAAGTCCATGTGGGCATGTGTGCCCTCATGCAGCTGAAGAATTGATAGATCATAAATCCAGGTGAGTAGGCTTATCTGAAGATTTTTGTAATCCAACAATCTCCCCAATGATCTCTCTCAGACCCCAGATTTGATGTTGTTTATTTAGCATTTTGGGGTCTCTTTCTAACATTATTGTTATAGGACTAATGCCGATTTTGTAAGAATTTTGAAGGGTACTTAATGAGGCTATGATTTATATCTTGTACAGAATTATATTTTCTTGATGAAGAAAAATAAAAAAAATATTTGAACCGGATAGTTTTTGGAATTAACAAGTGAATGAACCTAATAGTGTACATTTTGGAGCATTGAAGACTCTTTTGTTGAATTACTAAGTGAATGAATCCAATATTACTCATTTTGAAGTATTGAAGACTTTTATGTTGTCTGTGATGTTGAACAAGACTTTTGAAGAAATAAGAAGTACACAAAACTAATTTCATATTATTTTATTAATAAATAATTTTGAAAACTGAAATTTTCTCATGAGCATTTTGTAGCCAAAAGCAGTTCTTGAGAGTGGGATTTCTACACTGTTTTGCCATTGTGTTTTTCTGTTAAATTCTTGGCAGGGAAGAAAACCTGCAACACTTACAAACATGTAAAGTTAAATATACAAAAATGAATATGAGTGTGTGTTCTTGTTGAAAAATTGATTGGGGATATGTAAAGTTAGAGAAAAGAAATTAGAAACATATAGACAATTGAATTTGAACTGGTTACAGATCGTGTTAGTAAATAAATGGAACAAGAAATACTTAGAAGAAGCCAGTTTAGATAGGGGCAGAACAGAATTTGAGGAAATAGTTTATAGTATAAGATTGGATCAAATAGGGGTTAAGGGCTTGGTTAGTAGGATATATAAGATGTTGAATCAAGAGGAGAGACCACAGGAGGATTTAAGAACAATTTGGGAACAGGAACTAAATATTAAAATTATGGAATCAAGCTGGAGAAATAAATGGAAGAGAAGAATTATGAGACTCTTGTCTGTTAGAGTTAAAGAACATAATTATAAATTACTAGCAGGGGTGCCTGGTGTTTCCTGGGGCAAATTTACTTTTTCCGGTGGCTTGTAAATTGCTTCCCCCTGGATGCCCCCTTGAGGAAGCCCCCCCTGGCTCACCATTGGCTCATGGGCCTCCTCCCCACTGATGGCCCCCAGGGGTTCCCGAGGGAGACCCCCTGGCCCTCCCCTCCCCAGCCTCATGGCCTGGCCCACCAGCCCCAGGTTGGCTCATGGGCCCCCTCCCTCTTCAATGGCCCCCAGGGGTTCCTGATGGTGCCCCCTGACCCATCCCTCCGCAGCCATCCTTGTTTGTCCATGTGCCCCCTCTTGTGTTGGCCCCCAGTCTCCCCTCCTTCCACCCCCTGTCATTTTGGCCCCCTAGCTCCCCCTCCTCACACACCCCTCTTGTGTCGGTCCTTTAGCTCCACCCCACCCCACCCCTGGCACTGTGCCTGTCTGCTGCCTTCCAGCCTGCCCCCTGTGGCCCCTGGAACCCACCCCCAAACTTCCCCCTCCCCAACACCCCAGCAGCCCCACATTGGCTCATGGACCTCCTCCCCCTCGATACCCCCAGGGGTTCCTGATTGAGCCCCCCTGGCCCACCCCTCCACAGCCTTCCATGTTGGTCTGTGAACCTCCTCTCATGTTCCCCCTCTTTTGTTGGCCCACCAGCCCCACTCCTCGTTCCCCCCCTGTGCCTTACCTATACGTTGCCCTCCTCTATCTCCTCCTTCCCCGAGGCTCCGTGCATCATGGCTGGCCGTTTGCCCCCACCCCTATTGCTCTGCTGCTCATCCGCCATTGCCGGCCTTCATCCTCTGCTGCTGCTGGGCCGTTCCCACTCCCGGCACCCGTACACCGTAGCCTCTGGTCTGCTCCCACTGCCTGGGCATGTCTGCCCCACCGCTCGTCCTCTTGTGCCACTGATGGTGAACATCTGCCACTGCTCTTCTGCCTCCACTCATCCTCTGCTGCTGCCTCTGTTGCTCTGTCGCACATCTGCCAGTAGCGGCCTTCATCCTCGGCTGCTGCTTGGCCGCTCCTGCTCCCAGTGCATGTCCCCCATCCCTGCTGGTCTGCTCCCACTGACTGGGACTGTCCACCCCCACTGCTCATCTTCTGGCACCACTGATGGCACACATCCTATGCTGCCGCTCTTCTTCCACCTCTGCTCATCCTCCGCCGCCACCACTCCCTACTGTACTGACCACTGGTCTGCCTCCACCGCCACTCTTCCTCCTCTGCTGGCACCACTGCTCTCCACTGCACCAACTGCTGCTCTCTTGCCCACTGTCACCGGTCGAAGTGCCGGCTCTTCCGGGCTGCATGTACAGGTGACGTGCAGGACCCTGGAAGTACTGGCTCTTCCGGGCTGCATGCACAGCCATGGGGAGGCATTTGCCCAGTATGCAGAATTTGCCAGTGGCTGGGGTGCCCCCCTCATGCCCCCTTGTGGGCATTGGAACCCATGGTGGGCTGCGGTACCCCTTGCCGACACAGCTTAAGAGGCAAAGTAAGTAATGGGTGCGGTCTTAGGGGGTGGGTGGCCAGGTATCAGGGCACATATGTGTCTCATGGAAGGACACCTTGGGTTTATATATTAAGATTATAGAGGTGGTACTTAACCCCAGTACGTCTGCACCAGAAAGATAATACAAAAACAAAAATGTGTTGGATATGTAAGAATGTACTGGCGACGTTTGAGTATATGTGGTGCGGATGTAATATGTTAAAGGATTTTTGGTTAAATATAGAGAAAGAGATTGCAGAAATAATGGTTGTGGGTTGTAAGATGGGTGCGGGTACTGCCTTACTGACCGATGTGTATAATTTGAACATAGATATGGATAAAAAATATCTGTTAGCTATTATGTTGACAACAGCAAGGCATATATAGCAAGAAATTGGAAGAGTAATGCTTTGATAAAAATAGAAGATTGGTATAAAGGAATGTGGGGAAAAACATTGAATGACAAGCTTACTTGGGAATTGAATCCGAGAAAGGGTATAGTTAAAGAAAATAAATTCCAGAACATATGGAAACCATTTTTGGAACATACATTGTCTGCAGGAAAAGGTAGAAGACCAGTACCAGGACAATTAGGGTTTGGGAAATGAAGAGGTAGTTGTGGAAAAACACAATCTCCAGGGCATTGTAAATATCCCAGGTGATTTTATTTTGTTTTGTGCTCATTTATACATTATAAGAAGTTCATGGATAAAATATAATAAATGTATTGAAATATATATTACAAGTGGTTATATATTATAAGAGACACACATATAAGGAGTATATATTTGATGAGTGATGAAGGGTTAAAATGAGATTAGTTTAAAATGACAAGCAATTTAAGTTTTATTTTTATTGTGTATTCAGTTATTTTCATTCATGTACTCATTTATGTATTGTTTAGAATTTAAGTATTTTGTATTGCATGAAATGTATTGTTTTATTATTCTCTTGTTTTGTTATTCTATTTTCTTTTTGTTATTTCTTTGAAAATTAATAAAAAAATATTAAAAATGAATATGAGTTCATCTTATGCTTTTATTTGTATATTATATATAAGAGCCAATAAAAAGTTCTTATATGATATCTATATCTACAAATATGGAATAGTGTATATTCATCATTTTAATCCTGAAAATTGTTTGTGAGTTTTTCAAGTCTGGAGAATGGAAGCGCGGTGCCAAAATGGCCGCCGCGCTCTTTGCGGGCCCCCTCCCCACCGGACGAAACCATCCGGGTAGTTAGGGGCGTGGCCAGCACCCTAATAAAAGGGCTGGCCATGAGGAAGCCGTGCTGCCATTTTGGCGAACCGACGGAGCGGAGAAGTTTTTCCTCCTTACCTCCGTCGCTCGTGTCTTCTTGAGGGAAGCCTTTTCGGGCAGCTTTCTCTTTCTTTAGACTTCCTAGCTACTTTAGCCATGCCCTCGAAGAAGAAGGCAGCCGCGGACGTGGCTCGATCGGCGCGGAGGCGTCAGCCGGGTCAGAGGACCGCGACTGCACCCGTTCCGCAGCCACCTCTAGCGGACCCCACCGGGAACGGTGGGATGGGATCGGTAGCTCCTTGGCCTGATGCGCGGAGCATGCCCGCAGCCCCGGACGGGGCCTCGGCCCTTGGCCCGCAACCGACGAACACGGCCCCTGCCATGGTTCGTGCGGTGGGGCCGTCTTGCCCGGGTGCGCAGTTCCCTATGGGGGGTGCGAGCCACGGAGGGTGGTTGGGTTCTCTGCCCTTACAGGGCGTTCCTACGGCTTCCCAGAGGTTGAGCATGGGCTCTTGGCCTTATCTGGCCCCTGGGGCTCAGGGACCTGGACAGGTACCCGTGAATTTTGGGCCGGTTGCCCAATTGCCCCCTGTCGGGGCCGGGCCCTATGTCGACGTGGAGGCCCTTCTGGCCCGGGTTGCGGCCCTTGAAGCGTCCTTGGCGAGGGCCAACCAAACAGGGGTATCTCTAGGTTTTCAGGTTCCCCCTTTGGCCGCCAAACAACGGCCGGCGATGGGTCGGGTCGAGCCGCCTGAGGCGTGTGGGCCGGTGGTGGCCACTGCCTCGCAGCTCCCCACCCCACAGGTGCAGCAGTCTGGTGCTGGTTTGGCTCCGTCGACGAGCTCAGCTTCGGTCGTGAGCTCCGACGCCCCCAGCGGGCCGGAACCCCTGGTGGGGGCGGCCCGCGGGGGTGCAGCGGGTGAGTATGCAGTCCAAGCTAATGCACCCACACAACTGACTTCATTGGGGGGGCTGTTCAATGGCCTTGGCCTCGCTCGGGTGGCACGGCGGCCCAATGGCCCCCGGCCCACCCAGTGACTTTGCCCATGACACAGGGCTTGGGGCGGGGTGGTGCCCCCAATGTGCTTGGAAATGTGTTGGGGATCCCCAGGCTGGCTCAGGCTCATTTTACGTTACCCGTAGTTCCCTCGGTGCCGGTGTCGGCTTTGCCAACAGCAGGGTATTCCTTGCCCTTGGGGGACCATTTGGCCCAGTCTACCAAAGAAAAGATTTGGAGGGGCGAGTACGTAGATATCTTCTCACTTCTAAATAGGGAGCCGACCAAGGAAGAGAGGGAAGGGCTGGACGAGAAGGATAAGGAGCAGGCACGTCGTCGTAAGCCGCCACGCATGTGGGCAAATTGGCTGCCAGCGTACCTGATTTACATGGCCGTGTACCTTAGGGCTAGGCCGGATTTGGCTATTCCCATGGTCCAATATCCGTACAATATTTACCGGGCTATGGTTGACTTCCCGGGTCCGTCATGGCTGGCTTACGACGAAGAGTTCCGCATGAGAATTCCGCTGCACCCAGAGATGAGGTGGGATGAGCCCTGCCAGAAGCTGTGGCTTCTGTATATGACCCCCACGCGCCCGGCGCCTGGGGAGAGATACCATTGTGGACATGCGGTCCAACGAGCGGCCCCAGTACAGGTACCCCGCCAAGTGGCGGGGCAGGGGGTTCCAGCCCGCCTGCTGTGCTGGACCTTCTCGTCCAATGGTTCTTGCAACAGGAAAAATTGCAAGTACAAGCATGAGTGCCCCTCTTGTTCGGGCCCCCATGCTGCCTCCGCCTGTCCCAGGCCAGGAGGATACAGGGGCAGGGGTAGGGGCGGACAAGGGACAGGCAAGACGGCCATGGAAGGAGCGGGTTCACAAAAAGGCCCCCTCCCCAATTAATGTCGACATGCTGGAGCGTTGGCTCGCATCGTATCCGAGGAGAGCAGACGCTGTGTACCTCCTTCAGGGTTTTCAACTGGGTTTTCGTATTCCTTTCACGGGGGATAGGTCACCGCAGGATGCACCTAACCTTTTGTCACTTAGGGGAAGGGAGGAGGTGGCTGCCGCCAGCATTAATAAGGAGATTGCTGCGGGCAGGGTCACCGGCCCTTTCCCCGCGCCCCCGTTCCCCAACCTTAAAGTGTCTCCGCTAGGACTTGTGCCCAAGAAGTCCCCGGGCGAGTTCCGCCTGATTCACCATTTGTCCTACCCAGCCGGCCACTCGGTCAATGATGCTATCCCTGATGACCTTTGTTCTGTCAGGTATACATCCTTTGACCAGGCATTGCGCATGGTGCGCTCATGTGGCCCGGGTGCACTGTTGGTTAAGTGTGACATTAAGTCGGCGTTTCGCCTCTTGCCGGTGCACCCGGGTGACTTCGAGTTACTGGGTTTCAAATTCCGGGGTGAATATTATTTTGACAAAGCCATGCCATTCGGCTGTTCCATATCCTGCTCGGCTTTCGAGCGTTTCAGTACCTTCCTGCAGTGGGCATTTGTCTGCAGGTCAGGGTCTCGGTCTGTAGCCCATTACCTGGATGACTTTTTATTCGGGGGTGAACGGGGCTGGGACACGTGTACACGTCTCCTCAACACATTTCAGACGCTAATGGAGGAACTCGGTGTCCCTTTAGCGCCCGAAAAGACCGAAGGCCCGTTTGATAAGTTAATATTCCTGGGGGTGGAAATCGACACGGTAGCGCAGGCTTCTAGGTTGCCCGCAGACAAGGTGGCAAGGATAGTTGCCCTTATATCGGACTTACTGGCTAAGCGCAAGGCATCCCTTCGGGAATTGCAGGTGCTGCATGGCCACCTCAATTTCGCTTGCAGGGTGGTCGCACCTGGCAGGGCCTTTGCTCGGCGCTTGTGCGACGCCATGGCAGGCTTATCCAGGCCCCATCATAGGGTGAGACTGACACGGGGCATCAGGGCAGATCTGCATGTATGGCTCCAGTTCTTGAGGGAGTTCAATGGGGTCTCATTTTGGAGGTCTGACCTCCTGGCTTCGCCCCAATTTCGAATTCAGTCTGATGCCTCGGGATCCCTGGGTTATGGGATGTACTTCAATGGGAAGTGGGCATATGGTGGATGGCCACCAGCCTGGTCAGGCACGGGTCACCTGAGGGATCTCACATATTTGGAATTTTTCCCCATACTGGGGGCCTTGATGCTATGGGGTGAGGAGTGGGCCAACTCTGTGGTGCATTTCTGGTGTGACAATGCGGCTGTTGTCCACATTGTCAACTCACAGACCTCTAAATCTCCCAGGGTCATGGATCTTGTGCGCCAGTTTGTATTGCGCAGCCTGCGCTTCAATGTACTGTTCAGAGCCAGGCATGTCCCGGGGGTGAATAATGATATTGCTGACGCTTTGTCCCGCCTGCAGATCTCTCGGTTCCGTGCCTTGGCTCCGGATGCGGAGGAATTTCCCTCGCCACTACCGCAGGAGATATGGACCATTGGCAAGGAGAGGTGAACCGGGCGATAGGCATGTCACTGGCGCCACGCACGCGTAAGGCGTATCACCACGCGTTGGTTTCATTTCGGACCTTTTGTTCCCAATCTCGCCTGCCAGATACCTGGCCGATCCCAGTGGCCCACATCCTCCGTTTTATGGTTTACCTGCACGCCCAGGGCCTGGCACCACGCACCATAGCATCTAGGCTATCAGCGCTGGCTTTTATGGCTAAGGTGGGAGGTCATGCGGACAGTACCGCTGATTTCTGTGTGAGACATGTTTTGGAGGGGTGGGTGCGGGAACGTGGGCGTTGCCTGGACGACCGTCACCCAATTTCCCCTGGGGTACTTACCCAACTGGCACGAGGCTGGCATGACCTATGTTTCGATAGGTATGAGGCAGCCCTGTTTCGTGTGGCTACAACGGTGGCCTTTTTTGGAGCGCTCCGCATCAGCGAGCTTGTGATGCTGTCTAAGGCGGATGCAAGTCGTAGGGCACTGGAACTCGAAGATGTCTATGTTTGCAATGATTGGGCTCAGTTGAGGATACGCTCCTCTAAAACAGATCAGCATGGCGTAGGCAGTGAAATCAGACTGCTACGATGTTCATTGGCAGACATCTGTCCGGTTGGTGCCCTACAGGAGTTCCTTGCACTGCGTGGCACGCACCATGGCCCGTTTTTCTGTCACCAAGATGGGTCTCCCCTCACTAAATTTCAGTTTTGGAAAGTGACAGGGAAGGCACTGGCCAGAGTCAGCCTCCCTGGGGCCCGTTACGGCACCCATTCATTTAGAACTGGGGCGGCCTCTACTGCGGCTGCTTATGGGTACTCCGGGGCTGACATACGCAGCATGGGGAGGTGGGACTCACACTGTTTCCAGTTTTATGTTCGCCCACTCCCACCGTGAGTACCTTCTGAGTCACCATGTATCTCTCCTTCCCTGTTTTTTCCCTTGACAGACCCTGGGTGTCGTATCACACCGGTGACAGTATGGCTGGTGGGCCATAGCTACGTGCACAGGGCAGCGCGTTACGCTGCGGCGACAGATTGGGGACCCCGACTGGGACTGGGTGCATACGCACATTTCACATGGCACGGTAAGCCCGGTATGTTGTGGCGGCGGCTTTTGCCATTCCTCTTTTCGTCGAGGAGTGCCGACCCGCCCGACATTCTGATCATACACCTTGGGGGTAATGACTTGGGTCAGGTCACTGGCTTATCGCTGAAGCATGCGATTTGCGCGGACCTCACCTACTTACATTACGTATGGCCCGCCACAACCCTTGTTTGGTCAGATATGGTTCCACGGCACGCTTATCGGGGAGGCTTCGACCTCCAGGCCCTGGACCTCGCTCGGCGCATGGTGAACAGGGCGGTGGCCCGATTCCTTTCGACCAAGGGCTGGGGGCGGGTCAGTCATCATCCCGCCATTAGTTTGCAAAATTTTGGGCTTTATTCAGGGGATGGGGTCCATCTGTCACGAGGAGGTATGGACCTCCTGCTGGGTGATTGGCGAGCAGGCCTGTCGACCGAGCTGACGGTCTTGGGGGGGGCGTCGAGCCTTTATTGAAGCCTCTCCGGGTGGCGGGTAGCACTGGTAAGGTAAACATTTATGACCCACAGGTATCCGGCAGGTTCGCAATTGACTGGACAACACTAGATAGGCATAAGTTGTTTAAACGTTGTCCGGTCAACGACGAACCAGGCAAGGGGGTGATGGTTACCACTAGACAGCTGGAATCACCCCCTGATTTTACGGATACACGTCAGAGGGTGGGGTCATTAGTTAGATATTGACTACGGTCAACAATTTGTTTGTTGTCAACAAACAAATTGATACAAATAGATACATTGTAACAATTGCCGTTGGCAGTTTTGGGTGGTACCTTACCAGTGTTACTTCGGCCTGCTTGCCTTAAGAATTATGATTGGTCGTTTTACCAATAGAAATTTATAATTCGGACTAGGGCTTGAATCAATAAATGTGGCCCATGCCGTTATCCACTTTCATTTGTGTCTGAGTCCATCATTGGGGGGGTGCGCCTGCAATGGAAGCGCGGCGCCAAAATGGCCGCCGCGCTCTTTGCGGGCCCCCCCACCGGACGAAACCATCCGGGTAGTTAGGGGCGTGGCCAGCACCCTAATAAAAGGGCTGGCCACGAGGCAGCCGTGCTGCCATTTTGGCGAACCGACGGAGCGGAGAAGTTTTTCCCCTCCACCCCCTCCCTAGTTAACAGTGTGATTTCTTGGTCGCTTCTGGGCCGGGTGGGAATTTTTGGCTGGGACTCGCTATTGGCCCTTGAGTCCTGGCTTTTTCGCCCATCCCACACTGTTGCTATGGTTTGATATAGGGGTTGTTCTGTGCTGCTGTTGACTTTGGTCACATTGGCGGGTAGCACTGGTAAGGTAAACATTTATGACCCACAGGTATCCGGCAGGTTCGCAATTGACTGGACAACACTAGATAGGCATAAGTTGTTTAAACGTTGTCCGGTCAACGACGAACCAGGCAAGGGGGTGATGGTTACCACTAGACAGCTGGAATCACCCCCTGATTTTACGGATACACGTCAGAGGGTGGGGTCATTAGTTAGATATTGACTACGGTCAACAATTTGTTTGTTGTCAACAAACAAATTGATACAAATAGATACATTGTAACAATTGCCGTTGGCAATTTTGGGTGGTACCTTACCAGTGTTACTTCGGCCTGCTTGCCTTAAGAATTATGATTGGTCGTTTTACCAATAGAAATTTATAATTCGGACTAGGGCTTGAATCAATAAATGTGGCCCATGCCGTTATCCACTTTCATTTGTGTCTGAGTCCATCATTGGGGGGGTGCGCCTGCAATGAATGGCAGCAGACAGCAATGCAGCCAAGACAACTTTAATTCAACACAGATAATGAAAGCAAATAACAACAACCTCTAGTCCTTAGCTGTTCCTGGCAGGCAGTATCTAACAGTTAAAACCGGTTTGTATTGTTAACAGCTCTGCCTCATGCACTTGTCGTGCAGAACACTCAAGCCTCCTTGAAGTCTCGCGAGACTTTGGACCATCTTACTAATGCAAATTCATATTAAGCTCTATACACAACAGAGTTCATCAGCCAAATCTTTCTTCCATAGGAAAGATTCAAAGTCCACACCACTTAAAATGTCCTGGTTATAGTTCCAGTTTCTTTCACTTTCACTCTTTCTTCAATATCTGAAAACCAATAAGTGTTAATGAATTTTAAAACTGCCAATTCTTCCTTATACTAGCATTCAGTGTGCCATTGTTAAAGAATGTATGGTTAAAATGTAAATGGGAGTCATTGAGGACATTTAAAATATATTTTTACACTTCATATGTCACTTCTATTTTGCAATCCTAAACAGAAATAGGCATCAGAAATGTCCTTTTAAAATTAGTAATTGACGTTTACTGGTTTATCTCCCTTATAGCATTTCACTTCCTGACAGCACTTCAATTCCTAATTCAGCCACTAGATACATTATGAAACTGACTAGGTTAGAAGAGGTCTAATCAAATGTCGTTCAGGGTAAAAAATGAATGTACCAAACTTTTCCTTCCCTCCATTTTAATGGACCAGTCCTTTATTTAGCCCTATAAATAAAATCACAAATCCAGCAAAAAAATCAAATTATTCTCTGGTTGTTGCTTTTTTATTTCTTATGTCTGCTGTTCACTTTAAATAAGAAGGGATTGCTAATCCTTTTGAAAGGAATGGAATTGCTAATGCAGTTAAATTCTACTTGACATGTTAAGTACTTTCCTTCTGAATGCAGAAATGATAAAGGGTGTTCTCTTTTTCCAGTATGGTGCAGAATCCTTGGAACACTTTTTCTTATTTGTAGTAGAGAAATAAAAATCTAAGGCTCATTTCATGTTGCATCCAAAGTTCCATATCTTCTTTTTTTGTCTTTACATTTATGGTATCACAGCCAATTCTTCTGTTCCACTGCCATTACTTATCATTTGCTGATGCAAAAATCTTTATATTTTACAAATCTGCCATTAATAACTAAGTATTCACTTTTAGAAATGTTTCTCTCCATCTTGTAAAAACACCAGTCACCAAGCTATAGTAAGTTACATTTTTAGTATCAGAGGATGCTATCAATTTTTGCACCCCTGTCTTTAAAACAAAACTTGGAATAAGAGAGCAAGACAGGATCTTCCTGAATTACCCCTGGGTTTAATCTCCTTCACAGACAGCATCAATGCTATTAAATTAAAAGAAGTAGTCTTTTTTTAACATAATATTGTTTTTGTTATATGCCATCAAACCACCACAACTTATGTCAGACCTATACATAAGTGACCTCCAAAATGTCCTGGCATGAGCAGCCCTATTCAGCTCTTGCATATTCAAGTCTGTATAGAATCAAGCCACTTCTTATTTCATCTTCCTGTTTTCCTTCTCCTAGTATTCCTGTCTTTTCCAGGAAGTCATATCTTTTCACAATGTGCCCAAAGTACAATAAACACATTTTATTTTTTATTTAGAAAACACAAACAATACACATATACAAAAATAATAACCAAATGTAAAAAAAAATACTAACATATTTAAAAGGAAATTTTAGCAATTGCGAAGGAACTGCTAAGTTCCTCTGTGCAGCTCTCCAGACCCCAGCTGTATATCCAGCACCACCCTACACCTGGGGACATGTATGATAAAGGTTGAGTCAAGACTCTGGTTAGCCAACCTCAACCTTTGGCTCAAAATTATGTTTAATCCCAGTGGCCTGGCTCCCCTAACTCTCCAGGATAGCTTCCAATCAGCATGGAAAAGAACAATCCAACCCAGACTGCAGTACCTTGGCTTCTCCCAACCTTTCATACAGGCCATGTGTCACAACTAGGCAAAACAGGCCATTAAACAGAGAACAGTAGACATGGAAATAAAAACTGATCTACCCAGGGCCCATATTTTCCTGGCTCCAGAGTTTTGGAAACATACTGTTGCCCCAGTCCTGTACCAGCTCCAACTTGAGACGCCAAGTCATTGGAGGAAACTTACATTAGCCTGCTGCCAAGTTCTCTTTCTGTGGTTGTCAAGGGAAAGTTTCAAAGGACACCAATGTCAGAGAGACTATGCCCCTGTGACACTGAGGAAATTGAAACCATGGAACACGTTCTCTGCATGTGCCATTTTTATAGAGACACACAGAACAAGTTCATATTTCTACTGCTCTACAAGTATCCTGGCCAGTCAAACAGCACATGAACCCACTGGCTGCTATCTGATGAAGGGCCTTGCCTTCATCCACAACACTGCCACGTTCTATGCTTCAGCATGTAAGATCAGAAGAAGAATCCTAGCAGGACTTTCAGCCAAATAAACTAATAACACTACAGAATAGGCTTCGTAATAGTTGTAACATTATTGGTTTTATGTACTAATTTTACTACTCCTTAACTCTGAGCAGAAATGCTTCTTTTTAAGCACCCTTATTTTAACTTTTGTCTCTTGATATATTTTAAGTACACTCATTTTAACTTCTGTTCCTTTTGCTGTTCTATGCTGGTCTTGAATTGTAATAAAGATTTGATTTTATTTGAACATATTTAAAAAGAAAATAGACCTATATTTGCTTAATATAGCATCTATGTTAAATTTTCATCAATATTTATAATAAAAACAATTTAACAATAACTACATTAATCTTTGACATGTGCACCATCCACCCTCAGGACCTTTTCATTTCATTTCATTTCAAGTTTAATTTCTATACCGCTTTACTCACCCAGAGGGTAACTCAAAGCGGTGTACATAGTAACAATAAGATAGTACAATAACACAGGTAAACATAACACAATAAATCAAGAATACAATAATAAATCAATAATGTCATCAAGTTACAAGATTACAAGTCAGGAAAAAAACATGATATAAGTAAAGGGGAAAATGCAAATAAGTTACACTAGAACTCTCCACAATATGGCAATTTCTACAATGTTAAACATACAAAATTACCTTCTATTCCATTGTACTCAGTTTTCCATTTTGCATTCACTATACCTATCCCTTTAAAAAAACCTAATAATTTCTTGACCAGGTGGGAACCCTTTAGATTTTTTAAAAAACATAATCAATAGTTTCTCCCCATATTAAAGAAAATTCACTATTTTTATTAACCTCTTTTTTACTTTTATTTCCCATATCAGCTTATCATTCAATGTTATGTTCCATATTTCCTTACACCACTCTTCCAAATTTAAGGAGGTACATATTTTCCAATTCTTTGCTATCAATAATCTCATAGCTGTTATCATAATTGTAATCAATTCTTTCTTATATTTGTCTGCTGTTATATCACTTAGATCAATTAGTACAGCAACCTTGGGGCTCATACATATTTTCATGGATAACATCTTATTCATTTCCTCAAACACTTTTCCCCATGTGTTATACAACTCTTTACATGTCCACCATAAATGTAAATAAGTCCCATCACATTCTTTTTATCTCCAGCATTCTTTTGGATACTTATGATCATATTGATGCAATCTCACTGATGTCAAGTACTATCTCCACAGTAGTTTATAACAATGTTCCTTAAATCTTGGTCTCTAATTACTTTCTCAACTGTAATCCCACTCTTCTTAGAGATCAAGATGGCCACCCCACACACTTTGGAGGTTCCAAATGCCTTTTCATATGTGGTTATCCAGCTTAGCTGCAGATCATTTTCTTTATCCTGTCTTTGGTGAGTTTCTTGTAGAAATATTATGTCCGGTTTATCCCTTTTAAAAAATTGGTCTGCTATCCATACTCTACTAATTTTGGTCTTTATATCTTATTACTCATGATTCTATTTTAAACTCAGTACCCAACTTCCCACACATCTTTCCATTTCTTCATTTTCTATTTTCTCTTGGCTCCCAGCTCCTCAGCAAGTCTCTCTCGAAACTCCTTTAATGGCCTCCCATAATGTTCTTCCTCTTTCTCCTTCCTCTCTTCTTGACTTGGTTTGGGATTTTCTTGTTGTTTACAACATTGATTTTTATCTGTTGACATATTTGCTTTTCTGGCTTCCTGTTGCTCTTTCTTTGCTTGATAGGTAACTTTTTCACCAATTCATCCCATTCTTCACCACCAGAACTAACTAGGTTCATTTCTTCCAAGTGGTATAAAGCTACCATCATATTGTCAATAACCTACAACGTGTTATTGTACATAATTTTCAAATATATAGGGAACCCCAATCAGTATGTAAGACCGTTTTTCTGAAGGGATTCTGCCACTGGTTTTATTTATAGAGGGAAATGATTCATTTTCACTTGAATATTCCTCTTCTTCCTTTTTTGAGCCATATTTTTCCTGGTAAGATGATGATACATCTGTTCCAAAGATGTTGACCTTTGCCAAGCTTTGGCTGCTTTCCCTATGACTCTGCACCCTCTGGTCATAAAGTAAGCTTTTAATGTTTAGGAAAATAATTTTCAAAGTGAAATATCTTTATTTATCTTTCACCAACTGTAATCACAGCTTTCATCCAGTAAATGCCAGTCATTGTCCATATATCCATATATCAATTCAAACATCTGTTCCTGTGTCAGCTAGTGAAAACCACAAGTATTCCAAAAGTTATCTCAGTAGATTTGCCACAACTCAGCAGATTCACCAAAGCTCAGCAAACAAATGAGTCTTATCTTATCTTGCAACCTGGTTATAACCCAATTTTGTTTTGAATTCAATACATTCCAATGTTTAGTTCTGGCTGTAATTCTTAGATTTAGTAACAGCTCATCATCAGATCTAAACCGCATCACCCCAACAAGGCTCCAGTTTGTCTACTTTAATTAAGAGCTTAAAGTTCTTTTTTTTTTTGTTGTTGTCTCTGATCATTTGGTTATAAGCTGTAATATAAATAACACTCAGTTTATATAATTGATGCCTTTGTTTCCACTTACACAACTTCTTATCTTGAGTTCCAGTGCTTATCTGCTCACAATTGAAAACAAGCAATTAAGACAGTTTTTTCCTCCAATCAAGCTTTATTCCAGCTTCCCAAACATCTCATCTTCACTTTCTGTGAGAGATTGTCTTCAATATAGTTTCAAAAGGGTATTATTTTTCCTCAGGGCCGCAGACGTTAAATATTTTCCTCCTGTTAGTTAGCCATTTTAACCCAACCGGTAAACACATTTTCATCAGTTTGTACTACTAGGAAGAATTCAGGCTTGATTTTATTTAAGACCCACAAATACCCTTATTATGACAATCCAAGGTATTTATAAAGCTCTCTTTCAGCACCATATTTTGAACAGATCAATTTCTCCTTATCTGTTTCCTTTACTGTTCATCTCTTTTTTTAAATACATAGTGATTGGGAGTGTGCTTGATGATCTTTTCTAATTCCTTCATTTCTCCCCTCATGAGTGTCAGTCTTCTGATTTCTTGGCTGCAGCTTCTATTTGAATTGATGATGGAAACAGGGTATACAAAATCTTTTGCTATTTCAATTTTTTTATTTTTAACTTTGACTGAATGAACTTTGGATTTTCAGACATTCAGAAGTAAAAGAAAGTGCAAATGGCAGATCTGTTCATCAGTATTATCTCTTCAAGAAACCTCTATGTATAGTAATGAACCTATCTATTTCAATAGTTTTTCTTTGAACCACCCAGATTAGTGGGTGAAACAATATAACAATATAATGTTTAAAGGAATGTTTTTCCATGTTCTTTGTGTTGTTCATGGTCAGGGAATGTGTCATAGCATTCATTCTCATTCAGCAAGATAATGCAGAAGGTAATAATAATCACCGATCTTTGTTTCATGGAATTAAATTACTGTTATATCAAACTAGTATGTAATTACTGTTCTTCTGATCAAGGCACATTTAAATTGCAAGGAATCTGATGAAGAGTTTGAGATTCAGTGGTCCATATTGACAAATGTGGATGAGGTTGGATGAATCGATGCCATATGAATGTCATTTTCTTCACATAAGGTATTTGGAAGAGAAAACATTGCCATCACCTATGCTATTTGGTTTCTACATTCTGCCACTATTACAGTGGCACAGACCAGGACCCTAGAGAGTACAATTATGTAATACAATGTAATCAATACAGTCATGTAATCAATTATGGAGGCTAACTCTATGAAAAATCTCTTCCCATTCCTGAATTTTGTTCCTGCCCTCTTCCAGCCTTTTCTCATATGGACAAATCTCACGCAAACATGTATACAGCCAAAGCTCCAACCCATGCAAATGCACCATGTAGCCATAATGTGTGAGACCCATGGGAAATAATGTCCTTGCCAGGTATTTAAAAGGGTGTAATGCTGTGATTATAGAAAGCTTGTTGTGTGACCAGTAACACAGGTTGTTCATTCCCTATGATGGTGAAAATGTCCTGTTCTTGGACCATCCTGAACCTATGATCTAGGAACATTTCCTTTTTGCTATTGAATGCTATTGTAAACTGTTAATAAAAGAGCTGATGGGATAAGGAAAGAGAGAGAGAGAGAGGAGATAAGAGAAAAAGAGCCAAGTACGCAGCTAGCATCCCACAAATCTTGTGTCATTCTGCTGGTCAGAATCCCATGTAGTTTTCTACATCAGGCACCCTCAACGTGGAGCACAGGAACCAGTCCCTCTGAGGCTTCACAGCTTGGTTAACTCACTTTGCCCAAAACAAGGGCTGGAAGATGCGTCAATGATCCATCTTGGATCCTGGTGAGTTATTTCCCTCCCTTTCTCTCTCCCTTTCCCCCTCTTTTGTTAAGCATGGGTAATTATTTTTCCCCTGCTCAGCTGAAACACAAGGCTGAACTTCAATTCCTCCTTAGACAAGTTGGTCACAATATCCCAGATGAAGCACTTCTTCAGTTATTAATTCAAATACAACAATTATGCTCTTGGTATCCTCAAAAAGGCAGTGTAAAACTTACTAATTGGGAATGCATTGGCCATAAGCTGCATGAGGAATCCCATTTCACCACCCCAATTCTTCAGACTTGATTCTTATGTAGAGGTGTCATTGAAAAAAAATCAAAAATCCCCTTGTAGACACCCCCCCAATGGGATCTATCCCCATGATCTCTCTGCATCCTCTACTGTCAATACAAGAGGAGCCAGTTCAGCCACCACCTGATGCTCCCTGATCCAGCATTAGGCATTTCTCAGCCGTATGCCACTATCATTTCCACCTTTCTCCCTGCACAGATACCATGCAGCAAATGATTGCTAAAACTTCTAATAACATGTAAGTGATTGAGGACTTGATACCTTTGATGGCTATAAGTTCTGTATTCTGCATACCTGGCCAAATACCAAGAGCCACTCAGCTGAGTTATAAACCTCCCCCATTTCACTTTTACAAAGAACTGGAGAAGAATAAGGTTGATCATGGTGCAGCCAGCACCTATTCAAAAATACAAATGGATAGATGCACTTCTGCTCAGTTTGCACAGGCAGGCCTCCCTGCCTTGGCTAAAAATCCTGATTCCAGAACACCGTCCATTAGACAAGGGGCTATGGGATATTATTTCACCTCTATAAACTGCCTTCAAGTTGAGTTAGACTGCCAGCCACTTCACACTCCTTTGTGGCTTGTGATTCTTCTTACTGCCTCCACCCCCACAGGTGCCCCATTAGACAAGGGGCTATGGAATATTATTTCACCCCTATAAACTGCTTTCAAACTGAGTTAGACTGCCAGCCACTTCACAGTCCTTTGTGGCTTGTGATTCTTCCTACTGCCTTCACCCGCACATGTGCCCTTGTTGGCATTGAAGGAAGATGCAGTTACATTTTGAAATGCCTCTATTTCCCCAGAACAGAGGCACACAATGTCCTTTCCAACTGCAATCACTATGCTATGGCTTTCTCTCCCTCCTTCACAATTAATCTTCAATGCTTTAAGTCTAATGACTTATGGCTGTTGGATACTGAGCACAACACCTGTTTGGCAAACAATTAAAAGAAAAGGGGATTCCTCCCATTGGTACGTTGCCTTGGTCATAGGTATATGATGCACTTTAACTGACAATGTCCAGAAAGGACACCTTGTGTTTTCTTTTCTTTTACAGATCCAATGTGGATTTTGGCTTGTGGTACTAAAATTAGCAGTTGCTGACTGCCAAGAAGAGTTGGCACCAGATATTGCAAAACCAGTTTCTGAGTTTGCCTGAGCCTGGTGATTAATCAGCAGACTGAATTTGCCAAAAGAAAAAAAAATCAAAACACATAGCACTTCCTTGTCATGCTTAGTTAACAAAACTTTTCTGTTTTTGCCTCTTCTGAACACTACTGACTTTAGTGTGGATTTGCTTATTTCACTGTTGCTGAAGACAAACACTGAAGCAAACAGACTTTTCTGGAAACCTAAACTCTTTGCAAGGACAGGCTAATTGCCAGTCATTTGGAAACATCTAAATTAAAGAAGGAATTTCAATCTCCCTTTATTTTGCCTCTAACCTCAAAGTCTGTAATGCCTAGACATCTCAATGGTGTGTGGGTGTGTGTGGGTGTGTGTGTGTGTGTGCGCGCGCGCGCGTGCGTCCGTGCATGCACATTCTATGTTTGGAATGCATTGTTCTGCTAGAATTATTAATGTAGTCATTGCTTGCTATTAGAATAGTAATGTTTTCCTACTAACAATAACTATTATAGTACTAGTAATAGCCAGAATAACTTGCAATTATTTTGAATCAAGATAGAAATGCATAGTTTAATTGTACTGAGTGGGAAATGTCTTATTGAAATCAAATCAATCATTCTGCTGAATTTTTAAATCAGGCCAAGCTGTAATTCAGTTGCAGAACACATCCTCTGGAAATGCTTGCTAGTTCTAGTAACTCATATAAACCTTACTGGGTTTATATGAGTAATCATAGTTGGGATATGTTATTGCATTCAGTGTGTACTCTTATTTTAAAATAATGAAAGACAAGATGTTAAACTGTTTTATATTGTAATTTTTACTTATTGTATTTTATTCCTCTTTCTTTTCCCTTTTTGTTGTTAGCCACCCTGAGTGGTGTACCCACCAGGAGGGCGGAATATAAATGAAATAAATGAAATAAATAAATAAATAAATAAATAAATAAATGTTGCTGCCTAATGAACTGGCCAATACATTGTGAGAACAAATTCTTCAAAATTGTATGACCAATAATACAGGTTGTTCATTCCCTATGATGGTGAAAATGTCCTGTTCTTGGACCATCCTGAACCTATGATCTAGGAACATTTCCTTCTTGCTATTGTAAGGATATAGACATAAGGCTACATCATATGTTAGGCATTGCACACCTGTCAACCTGAGTAGCCTAGTGTGGCGATGTGGTGAAGGTTGATGGATGACCTCTTTTGTATGCCATATGGTATATGCTATTGTAAACTGTTAATCAATTTAATTTTAATTTAATTTAATAGTCATATTTATATATGCCGCCCACTCAGGCAGAACCCGACTCAGGGCGGCATTACAACAAGTTCTAAAAACACATAAAAACACTTTAAAAGACCCATATCCCACCCACCCACCCCACCCATTATAAAAAGAAGAAAAAGAGAGAGTTCTTAATGGTTTACATAAGCCAGCAGGCGGGGACCGTGTTCCCATTCGGGCACCACACCTGCCCTGCCAGCCAGGTCTTCAATCCTTTCCTGAAGGGCAGCAATTCTCTTTGAAGTCTTAGATCTGTTGGCAGGAGGTTTCAGAGAGTTGGTGCGGACACGGAGAAGGCCCTCCTTCGGGTGCTGGATAGATGTGCACCCCTAGCTGATGGCATTATTAGAGAGCCCCTCCGGTCAGCTCTGGTTGGACGGGCAGACACTCTTGGGACAATGCGGTCTCTAAGGTATCCTGGCCCACTGCCATATAGGGCTTTAAAGGTCAAAACCAGCACCTTGAATTGCACCCGGAGACAAACTGGTAACCAGTGCAGCTCCTGAAGCTGCGGTGAGGCATGGGCATATCACCCACATCCCATCACCACCCGGGCGGCCGCATTCTGGACCAGGTACAGCCTCCGAATGGTCGTCAAGGGCAGCCCCATGTAGAGTGCATTACAATAATCTAGTCGGGAAGTGACCAGAGCATGGGTGACCATAAGCAAGGAGCCCCGGTCCAGGAGCGTGCGCAACTGGCGAATCACCCGAAGTTGGGCAAAAGCCCTCCTGGCCACAGCCGCTACCTGTTCTTCTAGCAGCAACCGCGAGTCCAGAAGGAACCCCAAGTTGCGCACTGGGTCTGTCTGGGGCAAAACAGCCCCATCCAGTACCAAAGATGGTAACTCCCTGGATAACAGGGGGCCCCTTATCCACAGCCACTCTGTCTTGCTGGGATTCAGCGAAGCCCATTGGCCCCCATCCAGACCCCAATGGCCTCCAGGCATCCGGATAGGATTTCAACAGCATCACTGGGGTCCCAATGGGCCGAGATGTACAACTGAGTGTCATCCGCGTACTGATGGTACCGCACCCCATGGGAACGAATGATCTCACCCAGTGGCTTCATGTAGATGTTAAATAGGAGAGGAGAGAGCACCGAACCCTGAGGCACCCCATACTTGAGGAGCCTAGGGCTGGACCTCTCACTCTCTAACCACACCGACTGGGTACGGCCCTCCAGAAAAGAGGAAAACCAGGACAACACGGTGCCCTGGATTCCCAGTCCTTTGAGCCGTTCCAGAAAGATACCGTGGTCTACGGTATCGAAGGCCGCTGAGAGGTCAAGAAGAGCAAGGACGGATGGATAACCCCCGTCCCGCTCCCGGCAGCGATCATTCATCAGTGCGACCAATGCCGTCTCCGTACCATACCCGGGCCTGAATCCTGATTGAAAGGGGTCTAGATAATCCGCTTCCTCCAGGACACTCTGCAGCTGGCGCGCCACCGCCTTCTCCAAAACCTTACCCAGAAAGGGCAGGTTGGAAACCGGCCTGTAGTTGTTAAGGACAGCTGGGTCAAGGGATATTTTCTTTTGGAGGGGGCGCACCAAAGCATGTTTTAGCTGTGCAGGAAATACCCCCTCCTGTAATGATGCATTTATTATCGCCCCGACCCAGCCACCTGTCACCACCTTGGAGGCTTTCACCAACCAGGTGGGACAGGGGTCCAAAGGACATGTAGTGGCACGCACAGCTGCAAGGAGCCTGTCCACTTCATCAGGATCAAATCGATCCCAGATCGTACAGCAAGACTGTGCTCTGGTGCCCCCCCCGACCCTCCCCATCCACGCCGGGATTCAGCCCTGAACAAATCCGATCGATTTTCTCCACCAGATTGTCAGCAAAGTCCTCAGCCGAACCCTGCCAACCGGGCACCGATCTCCCCCTACCGAGGAGGGACCTGGTTACCCGGAACAGGGAGGCTGGGCGATTATCAGCGGAGGTGAAGTATTGCTGCCTCACCACCCCCATCGCCACTAGGTAGACCCTAATAGCAGCTCTAGCTAGTGTCCAATCGGAGTCATCCTGGGTCTTCACCCAGCGGCGCTCTAGGCGTCTCTTTGCCCGTTTGAGTTCCCGCAGTTCATCCGTGAACCATGGGGATGACCTAACCCCACGGGCGCCCCACGGGCGATTTCATCCAAGGCTGCTGTTGCCGTCCTGCTCCACAAGTCGACAAGTGCCTCGGGTGAATCGTGTAGCCGATCCAGAGGAACATCCTCCAGTTCCCTCTGGAATCCATCTGGATCCATTAGTCGCCGAGGGCGGGCCATTTCAATAGGCCCTGCCTCCCTACGATGAAGCGTCGCCCCCAGAAAGTCAAGAGTCACCAGATAGTGATCTGACCATGGCACAGGTGAGATGACTAAATCCTGTAATCTCAGATCACTGTGCCACTGCTCCGACAAGAAAACTAAGTCTGGCATGTGACCACTGCCCCTGGTCGGACCCCGAACTACCTGAGTCAGGCCCATGGCTGCCATGGAAGCCATGAACTCCCTTGCCACCTCAGAAGCCATCCCCAATGATGGCAAATTGAAGTCCCCCAGAACCATAAGAGATGCTGGGAGAAGGAGAGAGAGAGGAGCAAAGGGGAAAACTCCAAAGTACCCAACTAGCACCCCACAAATCTTGTGTCATTCTGCTGGTCAGAATCCCATGTAGTTTTCTACAAATTACCTAATCCCCTAGTCAACATATCTGGATGATTTTGATAATCATTTTCTTCCACTCTAGCCTTTCCATTTTCTCTTCTTTTCATATAAGAAATGCCTCATAAAGCCTTTTCTTATATTCATGCAACCTTAGTTATTCACATCCTACTGTCTTTCTCAGCTTGGCAATCTTGTGGAACATTAAGAGGTCTAGGAGAAAATGGGGCAGAGTACCAAACAACTTTATTAATCTTCTGAAGCATTTATACTCTTGGAATTTCCCATAACTAATTTAATATGTTTTAAAACAAGCCATAGGTGCTACAGCCACTATGCTAGAGTTGATCAGATCCAGATTTTGTCAATGACTGCAAAACAGAATTCCTCAAATTTCAGTCCCCCAAGTTCTGTTGTGTTATGTGATCATGTAAATACATCTGTGCGAGCAGTGGTAGGTATGATGTCATCCATTTACTTTATGCCCATGAACCTCCTTGATTGCAGAGTCAGTTTTGCAATTGATAGTATGATGTTGGGCAAGCAAACTATAAGAAACTGAGCAATTACCCTTATATCTGTTTTCTCCTGGACAAAGCTATATGTGCTACCTTGAGTCATGTGATGAAACAATCACTGGGTATGAATCAACTAAAGAAATAAATATGGTCATTGGCCATATACATTTTGACTTTGCCCAGATTTCATTCTTTACTAAAACATTAGGAGCTTTGCAGGCGCACCCCCCAATAAAGGACTCAGACACTGGTGAAAGTGGATAACGGCATTGGGCCACATTTATTGATTCATGCCCTAGTCCGAATTATAAATTTCCATTGGTATTCAACCAATTATAATTCTTAAGGCAAGCAGGCCGGAGTAACACTGGTAAGGTTCCACCCAAAATTGCCAACGGCAATTGGTTACAATGTATCCATTTGTATCAATTTGTTTGTTGACAACAAACAAATTGTTGACCGTAGTCAATAACCTAACTACTGACCCCACCCTCTGACGCGTATCCGTAAAATAACGGGGTGATGCCTGCTGCCTAGCACGTGCCATCACCCCATTGCCTGGTTCGTCGTTGACCGGACAACGTTAAACAACTTATGCCTATCTAGTGTTGTCCAGTCACTTGCGAACCTGCCGGATACCTGTGGGTCATAAATGTTTACCTTACCAGTGCTACCCGCCCATGTGACCAAAGTCAACAGCAGCAGCAAGAACCCCTATGTCAAACCATAGCAACAGTGTGGGGTGGGCAAAAAAGCCAGGACCTGGAAGCCAATTGTAGATCCCAGCCAAAAATTCCCACCCGGCCCCGAAGCGACCAAAATATCACACTGTTTACTAGGGAGGGGGTGGAGGGGAAAAGCTTCTCCTCTCCGTCGCTTCGCAATAATGGCAGCTCGGCTGCCTCGTGGCCACCCCTTTTAAAGGGTGCTGGCCATGCCCCCTGACTACCCGGATGTCCAAGTCCGGTGGGGGGGCCCGCAAAGAGCGCGGCTGCCATTTTGGCGCCGCACTTGCATTGCAGGCGCACCCCCCAATAAAGGACTCAGACACTGGTGAAAGTGGATAACGGCATTGGGCCACATTTATTGATTCATGCCCTAGTCCAAATTATAAATTTCCATTGGTATTCAACCAATTATAATTCTTAAGGCAAGCAGGCTGGAGTAACACTGGTAAGGTTCCACCCAAAATTGCCAACGGCAATTGGTTACAATGTATCCATTTGTATCAATTTGTTTGTTGACAACAAACAAATTGTTGACCGTAGTCAATAACCTAACTACTGACCCCACCCTCTGACGCGTATCCGTAAAATAACGGGGTGATGCCTGCTGCCTAGCACGTGCCATCACCCCATTGCCTGGTTCGTCGTTGACCGGACAACGTTAAACAACTTATGCCTATCTAGTGTTGTCCAGTCACTTGTGAACCTGCCGGATACCTGTGGGTCATAAATGTTTACCTTACCAGTGCTACCCGCCACACGGGGAGGCTTCAATAAAGACTCACCGCCCCCCCAAGACCGTCAGCTCGGTCGCCAGGCCTGCTCGCCGCACTCCAAGAACGAGGTACATACCTCTGGCCGACAGGTGGACCCCTTCATCCGCTTACAAGTGAAATTTATGTAAAAAGTCTGAACAAGGGAGATCCGCATCTCCCCTGAATTGGTGTCTCGGCACAATGTTAGACCATGCAACCGTATGTAGGCCATACATAATTTAAACTCCAGGAGCTGTTGAGCATCCCTGGCAGACAGCAGGAATGGCCTCGGTCCCCGCCCCCATGTGCCACTCATACCATGCCATAGCCTTCGTGCGGATGCACACAGCCCGGCCGGAGTCCACGCACTGTCGCTGCAGCCCATACCGCTGCCCAGTGTACATAGCTGCGGCCCACCAGCCCCCTGCCACCGGCGTGTTGAGACCCCTAGGATCTGTAAAAGATGAGACAAAAGGTGAAGGGCATAACGGGCACTCCTACTATGAGGGGACGTACCTATCTGAAATTGCGTGTAGACGCATATCCACCTCGGAGTACCCCAAACGTAGCCGCGATAAGCGCGATGCCTACATTAAGTAAAAGGTGCCAAAACGGGCCCTGTACCGCTAAACCCAGCACCGGGCACCCTCAGGGACTGTACTATGGTAAGGGTAGACCCATCCAGGTGGCAGAAAACAGGCTGGGGCACGCAGCAGGCACTGTCAAAAACCGTGTAGGGCACCAACCGGACAGATGTCTCAAATGTCTTGTAGCAGTATACACCACTGCCTACCGTGCTGAAAAACCCGTGAGGACCGCATCCCCACTCGAGCCCACTCATGTGCCAGAGACATCGTCGAGTTCCAGTGCCCTACGAGACACTTCCGCCTTACACATGTGGTACCAACTCTGGGACCCTCTCAATGATGCGGAGCGCTCCCCAAGGCTACCATAGTAGCTGCGTGGCTAAGAGCCACCTCCTACCTATCTGTACATGAGTATGCCACCTCGTGCAAGGTGTGTCAAAATGCTGGGCAGAAAAGTGACACGTGCAGGGGCAGCGGGCACGTTCTCGCGTCCAGCCGTCCCTGACACGACACATGAACTCATAGTGATACGCCTTACGCGTGCGATGCGCCAATGACATGTCCGGTCCCCTTCAGCTCGCCTAACTTCCAGCTATTGGCCAAAGTGGCAAGTGGAATTCCTCCGCTCCTGGATAAAAGCACGGGAACGGGCGATCCGCTGGTGGGGAAAAGCCACAGTAAGGTCATTATTCACACCCAGGACATGTCTGGCCTGGAACAGCACATTGCGGCGTAGGCTTGCAAACGAATAGACAAACTACAGTCAGGGCCCGGGGATTAGCATTTCAGGGCGTTGACAATGCGCACCACTGCCGCATTGCCACGCAGCAACTGGACCACTGAGTAGGCCCACCCATTGCACCATAGGCGCAGTGCTCCCCAAAACAGGGGAAAAAACACCATCACTGTGATCGTGGGGGCAATCCGCGCACCCACCATTAGAGCAAACCCCATAAGTGAGAGGCCGGCGGTATCCGACCGCGCCAGATATCTTAAGGCAGACCACTAGGTCTGATCCCCACTAAGTGACCCCAGAATAAGAGGGCAATACATGAACTACAATCCCAAAGGGCATACTATATGTTTGGCAATCAATGCCAAAGGCAGAAATGAGAGGTTAGAAGATGGGGCCTCGGTCTATTCAGGCGCCAAGGGGACACCCAGGTCCCACCTGAGTGTCTGAATTGTGATGAGGAGATGCGCACGCGTGTCCAAGCCCCGTTTAACCCCGGACCCCAAGTAGTCGAGGCGGTGGGCTGGAGACCGAGACTCCAACCCGTGAGCAGATGCCCACTGAACGAAAGTCCCATATCGGTTGGGTACTGAACCTGAATGAACGCTGGCAGAAGGGGGGTAAGGCTTATCTAATTAAATTCCCGCTCGCACCTAAAACCCAATAAGGCTAAATCGTGGGATGCACTGGCAAAAGCTGAAGGCTGAGTGAATATCACACTGTGCCAAAACAGCACCAAAATTGCGTGGGCACGCCCACCCATAGCAGCAGAGGCAACTACGAGTACCTGACTGAACAAGGCCATCAGGAAGGGCATCCCAGCCCGGAGCACCCCCAGGGTAAGCTGAATGGAGGATAATGATATGCACCCTTTGACCAGCTCAGTACGAGCTTCATGGGGACTAAGGAAAGGTGGTTCCAAGACGTGCCCCCGCCACTCTCGTAGGCCCCAGCTTCCTAGTTGTGGACAGTGGAGACCCCTCCCCGTTACCCTGGAAGTGAATCAGGTCAGTAACATCCTGGGGCCCCCAAAACCCCGAATGGATACAATAACCCCATTGAAAACCCCCCGGCAGGTTTCCCGCCCCCTCGCTTCTTGGGAGACAGAGTGACATCCCCCCAGGCTGACTATAATAGGGGCGGGGGGGGCTAACAACAAGAATATTTGGTTCAGATGGAGCTCTGATCGCCCCTGCGCACTAGTCGGTCACGACCGTGATGCTTAGAACACACATCGTCAGCTGAGCAGGCCGAACACAGTGGGCGGGCCGCAACCCCCCGCCCAACCAGTTTGCTTGGGGCCAGTGTCTGAACAGCCCGCAGCTCAGCATGACCACCATGGTGCGTATCACCAGGCACCTTCAGTGGTACTGATGTACATGAGCACCCTTGGTGACATAACTCGTCCCTCTTCTCTCGGGATATCTATAGCCACCCTCTTCCACATCCCCCACGATGAGCCAACTGTAATGGGCCCATCCGATCGACCAGGATAGTGGGCCCCCAAGGTGCACGGTGGCTAACGACAGTGGGACATCTCTTTGCCTCAGCCGTCCCATCCGTCTCTCTCTTGCCAGTGGGCTCGCAGTTCAACAGGGAGAACTCCCACATGTCCCCCTACGGCCTTTGCCCCCGATGGCCTGCGGCCAATAATCAACCGGGGCCAGTAGTAGCCGATCATCGGCCAGGCCCTCGACGGGACGTCCTGTGTAACGGGGCCTACGCAGCAGGATCCATACAGCCCCCACGATGCCCAACACTGTTCTGAGGGCGGACGCCTCAGTGGATGGTGGCTTACTACGGGGGGCCACACGCTGTCTCTATCGTCCTGCCCGTACCCCCTATCCCCATTCGGGTCTCAGTTCATAGGGCTAATATATATCCACGTACTCCCCCCCAAATCTGCCCCCTCACGATCTAGAGCAGATGATCACTAGGGGGGGAGCCATGAATAACCAGTCGACGGCAGTGCCCTTGCTGGAGCATGATGTACAGCGGACATGCACAGCGGGACCTGGACAGCCCCTGTGATGCCACGTACCGCCCCGGGAGCGTAAACCCCCACCCCCAAACGTCGTGCCAGAATGCGACCAAGGGGCACTGGTATAGGATGGCAAGCGATGCCCCCCAGCCTCAAATCGGCAAGGCCAAGAGCACTGCCCCCACCGGAAATGGACTGTGATGTGTGTGTATTCAACTTGAACATAATACTCACAAGTTGCACCCCCGTGAGCCGCCCCCACCAGGGGTTCCAGCCCACGGTGGGCGTCGGAGCTCACGACCGAAATCGAGCTCTGGGGCGACCTCCAATACGCTCCCGCCGCAGATCCAGAGAAACGGGGAGCCGCGAGACAGCGGTGGACACAGGCCGGCGTGTCATGAGAAGCACGATCCAGCTGGCCGCCTTCTGGATAGTGGCCGCGATCAAAGTAGCCGGCAGACACAAAGGGGCTCTGTCGTTAGGAAAGGGGCCTGCCATGAAAAACCCTTAGTAGGTGGGCCAGGTGGGCCGGACGGCCCGCTTGGTATAGCGCCAGAGGCCCCCATTTTGGGAACCTGGGCCAGAATAGGGCCCTGTCCGAAACCCGGCCCCTAACGGGCAAAAAACGCTGTGAGCCAGCGCCAGGCCCTCCTCCCAATTGTTCCGGCCCGTAGCCGGCAGGCGTGTGCCGAATCCTCTGAATGGCCAATCCCTAGGGGTGCCTCTAGCGCCACCACGTGGGCCAGTAATGCATGCCAACCCCCTGCATCAGTGGGGCCAGGTGGGCCGGACAGCCCACCTGGCAACGGTCCAGGGTCCCTACTTGATTGCCAGGCCCTAAAACGGCCATGCCCCAAACTCCGGCCCATGAAGGGCCGGGGAAGCCCTGCTGTGCAACCGCGCCAGGCCCTCCCCCCCTGCTCCACACCCATGGCCAGGGATTGAGGGCCGAGGGCCGAAGCCCCTGTAGGGCCGGTCTGAGGGCGGAGGGCCGTGGGCTGCAGGCTGAGCTGCCCCATCCCACCAATTCCGGTGGGAGCCTCCGGTTGGAGGTCCAATCGAGGGGGTGCAGTTGCGGTCCTCCGACCCGACCACTGCCCGCCTAAGCCTTCTTACAAGAAGGCATAAATGAGAGGCCAAAGACCTACCTTTCTGGCCGCAGCCAAGGTATCAGACTGCTGACCTAATTAAGCCCCTCGCAAAGATGCAAAGGAAAAGTGGGGAATCGAACTCCCAACCTTTGTCTTCAAAGCCGAAGACTTAAACCGCTGAGCTAGCCAGCAGCTTGCAGAAAGGGAGCCTCAACAGACGCTAACAAAGGAAGAAGCGACAGAGCAAATTCCTCTGCCCCGTCGCTTCTAAGCTGATCTTGCAAGGAGGAAGCTACGGAGCGAATTCCTCTGCTCCTACGCTTCTAAAGGTCTTGCCTCTAAGAAGGAGAGAGAGCGACAGAGCAATTGGGGAAAAACTTCTCCTCTCCGTCGCTTCGCAATAATGGCAGCTCGGCTGCCTCGTGGCCACCCCTTTTAAAGGGTGCTGGCCACGCCCCCCTGACTACCCGGATGTCCAAGTCCGGTGTGGGGGGCCCGCAAAGAGCGCGGCTGCCATTTTGGCGCCGCGCTTGCATTTGAACAGTTCTATATATTTTTTCTCATCCTTAATTTAAATTCCCAATACTTTCCATTTAAAATGTTAAATAAAATAGCTTAGGCAGATGAAAATATGTACACTAATCCTGCTTCATTGCCCTGCACTTAAGAATGTTTAGCTTTTGAACCTAGTAATTCAAAGGAAAATAGCTGGAGAGAAAAAAATAGTAGTTTTTAATGTACTGAAGAGCATTGAACAGTTTATGTTGAAATTGTGAAGTAAAATTTCATTTCAGCATGCATTATAAAAGCTGTACCCTGAAAAGTAAAGAGTCAGTCTACAATGTGGATAGCAGAAAGCTGGTCATTACATCTTGGTTCATCATTTTATTCAGCTATTTCTGTGTATATATCAGCTCTGTAAATAAATAGTTTTGACAACAAAATTGTTATTTGCTTTAATGGAAACTGTCTTTTTGTCTGACGGGGCATCCCACTATGGTAATGGAGTAGACCATACAGCCAGCGACTCAATGTCAAGTGTTGGGTGGAGGCAAATAACCTGACTCCCTAAAGAGGCCAATGACTATGGGTAGATGAGCCCCTTTAGGTGGGATGATGGTCCTCTTCAGTGGAGGAAATGCCACTGGAAACCATCATATTGGGCCCAATGGCAGAATGAGTGGAGGGGGAACCACTTCACTATTCTGATTTCCAATGGTCATGGAGGCAGAAGAAGCCATGGACTTGTTACCAGAAAAAATGGCTACTGGATACAGTTACAACTTCGGTTCGAGTCACTGGTGGAGCCCTTCTCCCAAGAACGAGGAAGCGTTTAATTTAGGCAAAAATTAAAATTGGTTTATTGAAAAGGGGTTTAAGCGTCACTGGCCAGGTGCCGGAAAAAGCCCTATTCTCAACCTTTTTGCCTATTAAAGTCCCTTAAGTGAGCAGCTCTTTTTGGTTTCGCTGTCTTGCGTGCAAATGTGCTGAGAGCGCTGATGACATTTTCTATCAGGAGATTTTTATACCCTCCACCTAAGGGAACTCAACTAGTTCTACTGCTAGCTAACAAGTTTACAAAATAAGAGATTTACAATGGTGAACAAAAACCCGGCACCAGACTCTTTTGTTACATTAAAAGGTCAATCATATAGAGACAAAACAGGTCAATTACATAGAACAAAAGGTGATGGGTAGAGCAATTGCCCTGGAAATGACAGAGTTCATAGTTTAGCAAATGCAGGTTGTGACATCATTCAGGTGACACCCAATGGGCGCCAGGATTGTAATTTGGCACAAATCAAAAAGTCCAGACTTGAATCCAGGATGCAAAAGGACCAATGACGAAGATGGGCATCCTTCAGACTCCCCTGAGGAGGAGCATTGCTTGAGGCTCTTGGCAAAATTCCATTCCCACCCAACAATTAATCTATCCTGAGTCAGCCCAAGCACTATCTATAATTGAATACAGGAGGGGTCCCAAAAACAATGAGCATGCCAGGTGCAAGAGTAAACAAAACAATACAACAAGTAAACAGAGGAATCAAGGTGGGGCAAAATGTTAAGTGATGGCTTCCTGTGGCATTGAGCCTTCCTGGATGCTTGCAGGAGGTAGGCTGAGGTGCAAGAAAAGATCCTGATTTGAGATACAAACAGAGCATGTTAAAATCAAATCTAAAATATTTTAGAGTCTTTTTTGGGGGGATATAATCTATACAGAGCAAAGGAAATATGCTATCTTGAATAGAACAGTTCCAGGTATTCGAAAACATTTTTATTAAGTTATCTGACATCCCAGGTATAACTGCCAATGAAAGAATATTTATTAGGAGTGAAAGGGGCCAAGTCTGTTGTGTCAACCCTTGCAGTATATACCTTCAGCGTGTGTGAATGGGTGCATGGTCAGAGTGGTGCTTGTGTACACATAAGCCTAATCAATTCTAAACATGTGTGGCAGAATAAAGTGAGTGAAATAAGTTTATTTGAGAGGAATAAAACGGAATAACTTTAATAAAAGGGGATAGAAAGATAGAAATAAAAGACTGGGGGGTGCATTTTCTGAAAATGGGGTTACAGACTGGCTGTGAAGGTACACCTTGTTAATATCCTCAAGGCTGTGGCATTCTACTACTGTCCCATAGTCAAATCCTGCATGTCTCATTTCACACATGCCACAGGAGATGGTTCCGTGATCACAGTGTGTGGGTCACATCGTTGCAAGCTATGATTCACCTTAAACAAATTCATGTCAATGGCATTTTTCAGAAAAAAAGAATGTGTACTCGAACATGAGTAGCAGCTGATGACAATGGAAACAGTCTGCATAGAAGCTTGATTTAACAATATTGTATGCTTATATAAGCAAAATCATGTCATATAAAATTATTTACGTTTGTCCTTAGAATCATATTTTCAAATAATCATCATATCAAATATACCAAGTGAAGTATACATTTTGATATAAGCATGAAGCCCAATCCAAAATTAAAAGCTGGTGCCTGGATTCCCTGATAGAATATTCAGATGAAGACATAACTTCTTGAAAGAAAAACAGATTCCAAGCACATGAGTTGAAAAGTGGAACTGTTAACAACTGAACCTTTGCCCTGAGGCTAAAGGCAGTTGTGAAGCTTCTAAATAATGTTGGTCATCAGATGAATAATTTAGTAGTATTTAGCATAAGGTAACAAAACAATTAGAAGACATGGTCAAGTTCAAGACCTTGCTGAAACTTTAAAAACAACATTTGCATTGTGAAATTATGTTAAAAAGCATAATCACCAAAGGATTTTCTTGTTTAAGACTGCATTTCAAAGCATACCTATCTGGAATGAATCACTGTTATTGGACTCATGCCTCGAATACAATGCACATATGATTGTCCACCCTGTGTGTTACACTTCACCCATGTATCTTCCTAAATTATGCTTCTGTTTTCAATTAATCATTTCTAGAGGGATATCAGCAAATAAACAAGCATCATATATAGCCAACCTTGGCCATTTTTTCAGGCCTCAGAGCCACTTACACACACAATTTTTAAAATAGGATTATTATTATTTTTTGGGGGGTCCTCTAAGAGTGAGGAGGCAATTTTGCAGTGTTTTTACAAAATATAGGATTGGAACCAGTTTTAAAAAAACATTTTTGGGTATTAGAGAGTGCTGGGGACTTTTGTAGGGTTTTTTTTAAAATATATATATATATTTTTCAACTAGAAAAAAACCACTGTGGTATACAGGATATTCTCTTGTGCTCACTACCATTCACCTATGCAAAAAAAAAAAAAAGCCATGGCATTTGCTTTATGTTAGGGTGAGGCATGATTAACTGAAACCAAGAAAGATATTATTTATATTATTCACTTGGTATGGTAACAGAGGAGAAAACCAAAGTAGTTTGATCAGTGGCAAAGACAACTGTAAGTTTAAAAATTGCTGTTATATTAATTTCTTCTTCTAGGTTCTTTCAGGGCAGCATACTCCTGGATAATCTCTAGAACATCACAATTCATTCCATTATTTTTTCACATTAGGCAAAAATAAAAGTGTATGCTATTTCCCCTAAAGAAATCAGAATCTTAGGAAATAAAATATTAGGACATCAGAAATGTTTAAATGAAACATACAACCCTGAAATGTTTAAATGAAACATGAATGAACTGACATCTTTCCTACCCCCTTTTTCTTGTTCTGCCATATCCAAATCCAAATATTGCTGATCCTCATGGCGATCAGCCATGTAGACTGTCTTCTGAATATGATGCAGTATGACCCCCATGCCACTGATCCAGTTCTGCGAGTCACTTTCTGGTCCTGAGCCCTTTTCTCACACAAAGGCCAGTATCGATAAAGCTGCTGCCCTCTATCAAGATGGATTCAAGTGGGATTTAATCCATTTAGGGACCATCACCCTTCCCTGTGGACTTTGGCACCCAAGCAGTTAGTCCTCAGGGTTGTCAGCTTAGTTAACTGCAGCCTGACACTCAGCCTTGAGTTGCTGGCAGTATGGTCTACTCTACTGCCATAGCAGGATAACCTAGCACAGTTTTTCTAAATTATTCATAAATTCCATCCCAGAAAAAAAATAAACAAATATATATCTGCAGTCTTATCCTACCCAGTCATTAAAGTAGATGGAAGAATAATAGTCACTGACATATTGAAATTCACTGTGATTTCTGCTTAATGAGATGCACTGAGGAAAAGTGTCCAAGATACATGTAATATAAATTTTCTACCAACATAGTAGGTAAGCTTGCTAGTGAATATTTTCACAGCTGGATGGATATTTTTTACTGTAGAATGGAGAATAGAGATGTGGTAAATATCAGTGATTTCCAGGTCCCAGAGCAACATCCCCCCCCCCCACCTTAGGTAAAGGTAAAGGTTTTCCTTGCTCGAAAGACAATCGTATCTGACACTAGGGTTTAGTGCTCATCTCTGTTTCAAAGCCAAAGAGCCAGCACTGTCTGCTTCTGCAGACGTTACCATGGTCATGTGGCAGGCATGACTAGACACTGGGGCGCACAGAACGCTGTTACTTTCCCACCGAAGTGGTCCCTATTTATCTACTTGCAATTTCTTGCTTTCAAACTGCTAGGTTGGCAGGACATGCCACCTTACAATTTATTTATTTATTTATTTATTTATTTGTATAGCCACTTCAATTGACATGTGACTCTGGATGGCATACATAAAATCCCCAATGTTTAAACTATAGAAACCCTTAAAATTCCTAAAAACACTGAAAAACTACTTCCCACCTGCACCAATTAAAAATCTAGTTAAAAACTTTTAAAAGCATAAGTGATTCTCCTCTAAATGAGCCAGTGTGTGTGTGGGTGGGCGGTTTGCTCCCTCTCCCTCTTCACCTACCCACACCTGCCCTGCCAGCCAGGTTTTCAGCTCTTTCCTGAAGGGCAGCAGCTCTGTCTGGAGATGCAGTTCAACTGGCAGGAGGTTCCATAGGGCCGGAGCGGATACCAAAAAGACTCTTCTTCTAGTGCTAGAGAGGGGAGCCTCTCTAGCAGTTGGTATTTTTAAAGAGCCCCTCCGGTCCACTCTAGTCGGATGGGCAGATGTCCTTAGGGTGATGTGTTCTCTTAAGTATTGTGGCCCACTACCATGTAGGGCTTTAACGGTAATTACCAGCACCTTGAATTGCACCCGGAGGCACACTGGCAATCAATGCAGCTCCCGTAACAGGGGTGAGGCATGGGCATAACGCTCGCACCCCATCACTACATGGGCAGCTGCATTCTGAACCAGCTGCAGCCTCCAAATGGTCATCAAGGGCAGTCCCATGTAGAGCACATTACAATAATCCAGTCTGGAGGTGAACAGAGTATGTGTGAACATAAGCAACAAGTCCTGGTCCAGGAGCAGGTATAATTGGTGAATGACATGAAGTTGTGCAAAAGCCCTCCTAGCCATGGCTGCCACATGCTCATCGAGCAGGAATTGTGAGTCCAGGAGGACCCCCAAATTATGCACCAGGTCTGTCTGTGGCAAAAAAGCCCCATCCAGCTCCAAAGATGGTAGCTCCTGGGATAACGCAGGGCCCCTGACTCACAGCCACTCACTTTTGCCAGGATTCAGTTGTAGCCTGTTGTCCCCCTTCCAGTCCCTTAAAGCCTCTAGACACCTGGATAGTACTTCAACTGCATCACTTGGATTTCACTGTCATAGCTAAAAATGTCAAGAGATCAATAAGTTTGCAGATGTATCAATAAAACCAAAAGCAATATAATAACTGAAATGTGGAAACAAAATAAAGAACAATTGCAATTTGCATGGATGCTATATTTTAAATTGATTTATTATATTTCCATGCTAGTTCCCTTACAACAACAACAAAAAATCTAAACTTTGCTTCTTTCTCTTATATGCATTATTTTTTCCACTTTGCAAGAACCATACAAAGCCTTTGAGTTATAGTCATAGACCAGCCCATGGTCATCTTCCTTGGTGAGTTGGAACTCAACTCTAACTTTTCCCACTTCCAGTAGAAAGCTGTAAGATCCACACTGATATTCGTGCATGAAAGATGAAAGACATAATCCAATAAAGGACTATGTGATAACAGTGATGATGTTGCAGAAATCTTTTATTTATCCCACTGAGAGCCAATTGTAGGAATTCTTGAGTCAACAATAGAGCCATCCAATATGCACTGGGAATCAGTAGTATTAATTGAGGCACATTATTTGCAATGTAAAGGGACCCCAAATAACAGGATCCCCTCACAAGCAGTAATGCCAGCATTGTGCCATTCTCACAGTCTTTTTCCTTTTATTTTATTTTTAGTGAGATGGCACATTGCTATGAAGTGGTGCTCCAGAGAGTGTCAGCTGTAATTTAATTGACCAGAGGCTTTGGACTCCAAAATAATTCTGGGCAATGAAGGTGGTTGGCAAAGTTCATGGAGCATGTAATGGTATCCAGCATAACTGATGCTCAAAAAAATGCTTCTTTTCTTAATGTTCTTTTTTCCCTTTTGATTCTTTTCCTTTTCACAGTCAATGCCTTTTTATGATTCTTTTTTTCTTTTGAATACAATCCTTTTCTTGACTACCTGGTAACCAAGAATGGTCACGTATACCTCAGCTCTAGCTTAAGAAAACAGGGAGAAAAGGGTTGTTCTTTGGTTTCCAATTTATGTGTTTCTTAAGAAATTACAGGCTAGACACAAAGGTAGCATAGATAACACAGAGGAATGAAAGAATATCTTGCTTAAGGCTGTTGTAGAACTGGTAGTTTTCCTGCTTGGAAAAGGAAAAAAATGTACTATTTTCCTAGTATTTCTCAGAGAAGCTTTGATGTTTGCATTTCCATACACAACAGAAGCTGATTCAGAATTCTCCATTCATTTTTTGTGTTGGGGTTGGAGTAGAGATTGGTGACTTTTTCTTTGCTAGTTAGCTGGAAATGAGAATGAAGTAATAGAATATGCCACATGTTACTTCTCAAAAGTCATCTTATGGCTCATCTAGACATTTTAATAGCCCTATATTTAGATCATGTTATCCAAAGGGTAAATTGAGCCAAAGATCAGGATCGAAACCAGGGTGGTCAATCTTTTTATGCCATGGGCCTGACCAAGTCCCCAGAAAGCCGAGCAGGACAGACCATGCCCATGGAAGTGGAAACAGGCACATTTACGGCTGTTGTAAATGTGCCCACTTCCGCTTTTACAACAGCCACCGGAGCATTTGTGCATGATACAAATGCAGCTGACATAAATGCACCCACTTCCACTTCTGGGTGCAGTGGAGGCAGTGAAGGGCCAGATGGAATAGCGTCATGGGATATGAGAATCCCTGATCTAAATAATATGCAGTTAGGTACACTTTTGGGGGGGATGGGAAGAAATTTATTTTAATCACCTAAGTGTTTAGTTAATACATTAATTTTGAATCAATTCTGATGGTAGGTTAGTTTAAATCATTATGAAGTGTGCAATCACCTGTGTAAGAATAAGCTGAAAGGAGTGAACATGTGAGCAAGCAAGCTTCTTGACACACTTCAGGATTGGGAGGGGAGCTAAATAGCTTTATGGTTTTTTTAATCAAGTGGTATAATGCATAAGTGTGTAAGTGATGTAGACGTGTATGTTTTCAAAACCAATCGGAATTATACCATTATATCACATAAGTGCTTGTGTGTAATGTCAGTTTAAAACAATAGGTAAAAATGTTTGAAGTGGTAGCTGTGTTAGTCTGTGTAAACATATCTGAGAGTAAACAAAAGAATACAGCAAAAAAAGACTAAAAAATGTTGTGACACCTTAAAGACTAACTTCTGTATTTAAATGTGAGCTTTCATAGACCAAGTCCACTTCATTAGACCATTGCTCATGAAGTGGATTTGGTCCACAAAAGCTCAAATTTAAATACAGGAGTTAGTCTTTAAGGTGCGACAACATTTTTGACTTCTTCTTCTTCTTTGCTGTTCTCTTTTGTTTACTTTCAGATAGGTAAAAAAAAAATTTTTTTAATGATATTGGCCATTCCCTGATCCTGTAGTCTTGAATTGACAAATTGCTTCTAAATGAAATGATTTCAAATCCCTTGCTATCCCAAGGACTGAGATGCTGCATTAAACTACAAGTCTCCACATTAGAACACATACATACATGATCAGAAAGACTATATGACAAGAAACCAGCTCCCCCCCCCAAAAAAAAAAAAGAAAAAAAGAGAGAGAACCACCTCCCAATTTATTTCTGTGGTGCAGATGGGCTTTGGTTGTGTTTCTTTCCATGGAATATCCAAGTCCTCCCAACATGTTCCTTCTGGCAGCAGTTCTGACTTTTCCTGGTGGTACTCTGAGCTGATAAAAAGTAGAGACATATACAGTGGTACCTCGCTTAAAGAGCATAATGTGTTTCACTGGATTGCTTTTTAAGCGAGTTTGCTCTTTAGGTGAAACACCATTGTAAGTGACCAATTATGACTTCTGGCGGGGGAGATTTCGAACTCTGATTTAGATGTTAAGTGAGTTTTTGGTTGGTTTTAGTTGTTAAGCAAGGTGACCATTCAGAGAAAATTCTGCTCTTTAAGCGAGTTAGTCACTAAGTGAGGCACTCTATGGGAGGTTTTACTGTACTCTAAGATTTTCCATACAAAACAGACAAATGAACAGACTCAGTGGCTGCAAATATGGTAGTTTCCACTGCTTCTTCAGTGGTACTTGTGACTGTGATAGTACACTTTTCTAATGCTTCAATCGTGGGAAGTCCTACTGTGAAATAGTACCTATCAATTTGGTCGTATGTTACTTGCTTCATGCAATTGTCCTGCAAGAGTTATTTTGGAGAGAGTTTTTCTTTAAAGAGAACAGGAACTTATCCATGATCAGCAACAATTTCTTTGATTGTAGAAGTATTTTTCCTACTGCTACAATCACAAAAAATAGTTAACTATTACTTTAATTAGATTTTTCTATTTTTAGAGTCCAGTTACTTGTATGTAACAATTTAACTCCCTGAAGGTCCATTTTGAAAGTGGTGAATGCACTAGGCTACTGTACGGAGTTAAGGTCAAGAACAGTAAAGCAGTTCGGAGTTATTTTCAATGAGGCTGAAAAAATTATTTTTATTATGAATATTTAATCTTTTGAGGAGTTCTTGGGGCTGGGAGAATAACAAATATACTGTCTTTTGTTACTTTTAATATTGTACATAATTATGAGAATGCAGTAAATTATTATTCACTTAATACATCACAACATATTTTCATTCTCTGGCTTCTCTTCAGATTGTATAAATATTCACCTTTTCCATAACATATTTGTTACCAGCAGAACATGGTGATTTGCTAGAAGCAAAATAAATGTGCAACCACACCTTCACAAGTAAGTATGTATCTCTAGAGAACAGTAAAAATTTTCTGTTAGATTTTCTCTTTTTGCTGCCTGTTCTGTTGCTTCTGTATTTGTAGACTGATGCTTTCATGCTTTATTTTATTTTCTCCTGCATATCTCTTCTTCTTTCCCTATTAGTCTTGCAGCTAATGGTAGCAGCCCTCACTTTTTCAACCCTGACAGAGAGTGTAGTTGACATCAATAAAACCTTTTCTTCACCAAAGATAATTTCTTTTCTCACCCCCAAACAATAGCTTCCATCTATCTATACCTATAAGAAGGTGGTTGAGTCATGCGTGTCCAGCATACACGGTCACACCCAGCCCAACCATCCTGTACCGAGCCACCTACACTTACCTTAACACCCTGTGAGCATCACCGCAAGGGTCCGAACGCTGAGAGTGGGGCAACCACCCCATGAACAATAACCAAAATAAAATAAAATAAAACTACAAGGCCTAGTGTCCTCCATGCCGCACCACCCCTCAGCCAATCAGGCTGAAGTGCGTGAGTACGGAGGAGGCGTGGCAGCCGGCATGCATGTAAAAAAAACACGCTGATGCGCTGGCTAAACCACTTTCCCATGGCCCTGGCGACAAAGGCCAGTGCCGGCCTTGCCATGGCTTCAGCGGTGTTGCAGGGAGGAGGGGGAGCCCCTCTTCTCCCCACAGCCCTGGCTACGAAGGCCAGCGCCAGCCTTGCCACAACTTTGGTGGGGTAGCAGGGAGAAGAGGTGGAACACATCTTCTCCCTGCATGCCTGCCGCTTCCCTCAGGGAGACGAAGGCCGAGAATGGCGCTCTGTCCTCTGCCTTCACCTCCCAGAGGGAAGCCATTGCTTTCCACGGGGGGGGGGGGGGGCAAAGGCACTGGTGCCTTTGTTGCCCTCCCACTGAGGAAAGTGAAGCACTTCCCCAGGAAGCAAAGGCAGCAAACAGCACTCTGTTTACTGCCTTTGCCTCCCAGATGGAAGCCATCTCTTTCCATGGGGGGGGGGGCAAAGGCACTGGTGCCTTCACCCCCTTCCACCAAGGAAAGCGAACCACTTCCCTGGGAAGCAAAGGCAGTGAATGGTGCTCCATTCGCTGCCTTCGCCACCCGGAGGGAAGTGAGCCCCTTCCATATTTGGCCCTTGCCTGTCGGAGAAGGAGATTGCTTTCTCCAGCAAATAAGGGCTGAATGCGGAGCACCACTACCCCCCTCTCTCTCTCTCTCTCTCTCACACACACACACACACACACACACACACACACACACACACACACACACACACACACACACACACACACACACACACACACACACACACACACACACACACACACACACACACACACACACACACACAGCACTCCTGCCTTGCTGGGCAGTTATTATCTGTGTCTTGGTGGTTGGGCTGGATTGGGGGCAGTATGCGTGCCTTCCAGTAAAATGGATATTTCATAGTCCTTTGTCAAGACTCTGTATAACTTCAAAAAAAAACATGCTCTAAAAGACCTTCTTAGTGTAGTTTCATGTTGGGTCAGAGCATCAGAGCGTCAGCCAACATGAAACTACACTAAGAAGGTCTTTTAGAGTGCGTTTTTTCGAAGTTATACAGAGTCTTGACAAAGGACTACGAAATATCCATTTTACCGGAAGGATATGGACTTACCTTTCTGCTATGACTTTATCTTTCTGCTATATTTGAAGATCGAAGTTCGCAGTAGCACCCGGAAAATCCATTGTTCAGACTTTTACGGACTTTATGATTTCGGACCTTTCATTTCGGACTTTATTATTCAGACTCTTTAAACCTGGTGGGGGTATTATTTTGTATAATCCATGCATGTCACCTGATTTATATCATGGTCCAGAGAGTATTGTATTTAGTGTTATACGTGATTCATTAGAGTAGGCTGGGATACTTATTGGTCAGTGTATGATTGCTTTTTGGTCATATAGAATTTACTGTGTTTGTACTTTTTATTGTGATTGTGATTGCTACACCTAGTATTTAGTCTGACCAGCATGATTTTCTAACTTTGATATCCCGCTCCTTTGGCCGCTCTATTTGGGTTTTGCCCAGGTTGCTCTGCTTCTGCATATTAAAATGCTATTGATTTTATTCTCTGATTGACTCCTTTGATTGGGGTGGTTTCCTATTGCTTTCCCCTTGCTGATAACAAAGTCATTATTTTCCCATTTTGAAAGGTATTTTTGAGGATCAATATTTAAATCCTTGATACCTGAATTCTTTTCAAATTAAAAAAGACATTGTTGCCAACCATTCTCTTTCAAGAAAAGTAAGATTGGACTTTTAAATAACTCAATTTATATGAGCTACTTTAAAAGTGCAGATAATTAGGGTTACCTATTTCTTATCAGGAGAATAAAAACAGTTTCATTTTAAATATTTATTATTCAAAACTCTATTACTCATGTTTTCCCAAACTTGGAACAGAGGAATAGCAGACTCTCTGATACACCTTTGCTAAATTTGTCATTTATCTGAAGTACAGTATCAAAGCTATAATTTTTGTTTTGCAGATTATTGAGTTGTTCTGCTGACCAATGACATTACACAATAACCTAGCATAATATTACACAATAATCTGAAGAAAAAAACACACTCAATCATCATTTCACAATCATATACTTCAATAATTGTTGAATAAAGTTTAGTAAAATGAATGAGAGAACAAAATGAATACAATACAAAATACCTATGTACATAGTGCCATAAGTCTTTTTCTTCACTATATATCTCTCAGAAATGTCTGTATAGCTGTAAGGAGGTCCATGCAGAGTAGTCACTTCAGTTTACTACTATATTCATCACTGGAGAACATGAAATAGAAACAGCACAAATGAAATTGACCAAAAGCTAATAAATAAATAAATCTCTCTTTACAAAGATTTCTGAAGAGAATTTGGACAATTGCATTGATGAACAAATTGACCAATCCTGTTATATTATACAGGGGAAACACAAAACAAGATAACTATATAGAAATATGGTATTGAATAAAAAAATACAGGAGACACTTTGGAAAACTGGCTGGAATATTAGTCTACTGTTTTTAATCTAGACACAAGATATGATCAACAAGCCATAGAAAAAGACTGAGATAGAATCAAGAATGTGCATGTAAGAATATAAATGTATAAAAATATTATATCAATGTAGTATGTAATGGGGAAAACAACTCTTTAAAAATGATCCATATGTCTGAAATTTTATATAGCAATACCTCAAGTATGGTCATATTTAAAATGGGTCAGTATCAGAGGCTGGGCAGAATAATATTTCAGAGATAAAATTTAAAAACAACAACACTACTTTAACTGAGAAGCACTCAAGCAAGAAATGCAAATGTATTTACATATATCTCTAGTGAATTTTCCAAGCAAATTATGCTAATTCAAAAATACCTTTAAGTAATACTGAAACAACATGTGCATGTGTGATTTAAATAATAATACTCAACAGTTGTACAATGACATATTTATTTTTAAAACTTAATGTGAAGGGAAAGAAGCATATTATTGAAACCACCTCAAGGCCATTTTTAAGTAGCATTATATATAACTGTTTCTCAAAGAAATAAGTATAAGTCTTTTTGCCTTAGCGTGTAAATCAGTGGAATCATAATGAAACTGTGGGTCATGTAGCCACAAGCCTCCATTAGAAAATATCTTATAAGCACCAGAGATTTATGAACGACAGCAGCAGCAACAACAATGACAACAACAACAATAAGTATAAGAATAAGAACTGCCTCAAAATATCATGATTTGCAAATTGACGTCGAGTGCCTATGGAGGAAGAAATCTGTTGTTGTTCCTATAGTGATCGAAGCCCTTGGATATTTGGAAAATTTGGACTTATCAGACTTGAACATCCTAACTCTCGAAAAAACTGCTCTATTAGGAATTGCATATATACTCAGACATTACCTTAACAGTTCTTAGGTCCATGGTTAGGGCTTGAACTGTGAACCAAATGGTTGTTTTGAATACCACCACCACCACCACCATATTCTAGGACATTATCAAATTTGATACACAGATAGTTATATGTTGCTATAAATGTTGTATATTTTGTTATATTATACTACCTTCATAAATTGTCATGAAACATTCTCTTTCACATCATAGGCTGTCTCACAGAACAAAGGATGTGCTTACAACAGCTACACAAAGGTTAAACTTATAAGCATAGGTTCAATGCCAGGTGTTTGTTTTGCATCCTCAAGTTTGCAATTGAAAAGGGGACATTCACAGCTAATCTGAATAACAGCCAGAGATCATCTGCCATTACCAATTCTTCACTAACCAATCACTCTGTCCCTGACCCCTGTACCTGATGTGTATAAATTGATGCCATGAAGTCTCACTCCCGTGTCTGATGAAGTGGATGTGATCCACAAAAGCTCACATTGAAATAGTGTTCAAAGTGCTACATAATTTTTGTTTTTGTTTTGTTTATTCTGTGAAAATAAGAGGAGAGGTTAAGGACCAAGAGAATCTGTGGAGAGGGAAGGGAGAGGGAGTGGCAGTTGAGGGAGTGAGGAAAAAGAGGAAGAGAAAAAAATATCCCAGGGGAGAATGAAAGAAGAGGGAGAGAAAGAGACACATGAATGGAAAATCCAGGGGGGGAATGAAAAGGTGAAATTGCAGAAAGAAAGAAAGGGCGCCGCAATAGAGAAGCTTGAGCAGAGAAGCTACAGTATGTGAGATGTTTGGTTTGGTTTTTTTTTTTGGCAATGGGAATTTGAAATAACTCTATTTCTTTCATGTTTGCTAAGAGTACTCAAGATAGAACAAGCCTGTTTTGGTCTACTTTAAATTGGACCCCATTCTGTTTAGCAACACTTATTATAAGGACATAAATTAATCAGAAGCTCTGCACTCATGAACCCAGCAATGTTTTTGATGGAAATGAGGCTTACTTCTAGGCAAGATACTATATTAGGACTAAATGCTTACAACAAAAATGAATGTCATTGAACATGGCCCTGAGAATGTTGGAATGCAGGATCACTTAGAGGATTTATTATTCAGATGTATTCTCTTCTTGGCTTGAAAATAACTCAAAATACTTGCATTGCAATTTTATGTGACCCAAATTAATAAAAAGTGCTAGTGAATTTAGTGGGATTCTATCCATGTATATATGATACTGTAGCCTAGAATTTCAAATGGTTTATTCTACTGTGTATTTAGGTGTAATGTGAAATATCAAACTTCTGCTTGAAAAAGATAGGAAATTCGATTTTTCAATAAATCTCTGGTTTACAAATATGGGAACTTATTTCTTTATGCTCAACTTGAAACACCAGGAAATTGCTTGATACTGATATGTGATGCCTTTCCCATGTTGCTGGCGACAACAAAAAATGATGCTAGGATTCACAACAACAAAAATTATGACATCTGTATTAGCAGTCAAAATGGAGTACAGGATCCCCTCTTGTGCCAACAGCCATTCAGAAAAAAAAAACTAAGCAAGGGAAAATCCCAACTCTTTCCCCCACCCATCAATCACTTCTTATCAAAACAGAATGAACTTGTCATTGTCTGTGCTTTAATAAGTGCTCTAGATATTTATTTATTTATTAGGGCACAAAGTCATACCTTTGCAGGCGCACCCCCCCAATAACGGACACAGACAACATTGAAAGTGGATAACAGCATAGGGCCACATTTATTGATTCAATGCCCTAGTCCGAATTATAAATTTGTATTGGTAAAACGACCAATCATAATTCCTAAGGCAAGCAGGCCGAAGTAACACTGGTAAGGTACCACCCCAAAATTGCCAACGGCAATTGGTTACAATGTATCAATTTGTATCAATTTGTTTGTTGACAACAAACAAATTGTTGACCGTAGTCAATAACTAACTTATGACCCCACCCTCTGACGCGTATCCGTGAAATCACAGGGGTGATGCATGCTGGTTAGCAATCGTCATCACCCCATCGCCTGGTTCGTCGTTGACCGGACAACGTTTAACTAATTTATTCCTGTCTAGTGTTGTCCAGTCAATTGCGAACCTGCCGGATACTTGTGGGTCATACTGTTTACCTTACCAGTGCTACCCGCCACACGGAGGGGCTTCAAAGAAGACCTGACGCCCCCCCCCCCCCCAGACCGTCAGCTCGGTCAACAGGCCTGCTCGCCAATCACCCAACAGGAGGTCCATACCTCCTCGCGACAGATGGACCCCATCCCCTGCGTACAAGTCATAATTTTGTAGACTAATATCGGGGTGATGACTAACCCGTCCCCAAGCCCTGGTGGCAAGAAACCGCGCCACTGCCTTATTGACCGCGCGCCTAGCGCGGTCAAGAGCCAGGAGGTTAACGCCCCCTCTGTAAGAATGGCGCGGAACAATGTCCGACCAAACCAGGGTTGTGGCAGGCCAGACATAATGCAAGTAGGCGAGTTCCTCGCAAATCGCATGCTTGAGCGATAAGCCGGTGACCTGGCCCAAATCATTGCCCCCCAGGTGGATGATTAGAATGTCAGGCGGGTCAGCACCCAGGCCAGAAAAAAGGAAAGGCCGCAGCTCCCGCCATAACATCCCAGGCTTACCATGCCATGCGAGACTGGCGTGGTCACCCAGTCCCAGTCGGGGTCCCCACTCTGTCGCCGCAGCGTAACGCGCTGCCCTGTGCACATAGCTGTGGCCCACCAGCCATACTGTCACCGGTGTAATACGACACCCAGGGTCTGTAAGAAAATTGAGAAAAAAGGCGGTAAGGTGACTGGATTGGTACTCATGGCGGGAGTGGGCGCACATAAAACTGAAAACATTGTGAGCCCCACCTCCCCATGCTGCGTATGTCAGCCCCAGAGTACCCAAAAGCAGCTGCTGTAGAGGCTGCGCCAATACGGAACGAATGTGTGCCATAACGGGCACCTGGTAGGCCCACCCTGGTGAGGGCTCTGGCTGTCACCTTCCAAAACTGAAATTTAGTAAGGGGAGACCCATCTTGGTGACAGAAAAACGGGCCGTGGTGCATGCCACGCAGTGCCAGGAATTCCTGTAGGGCACCAACCGGACAGATGTCTGCCAAAGAACACCGTAGCAGTCTTACTCCACTGCCTACGCCATGCTGATCTGTTTTAGAGGAACGTATCCTCAACTGGGCCCAGTCTTTGGCAACATAGACATCTTCGAGTTCCAGTGCCCTACCACTTGCATCCGCCTTAGACAGCATCACGAGTTCGCCGACGCGGAGCGCTCCAAAAAATGCCACCGTTGTGGCTGCATGAAAAAGGGCTGCCTCATAATGATCAAAACAGAGGCCTGGCCAGCCCCGGGCCAACTGGGTAAGAACCCATGGGGAAATAGGGTGCCGGTCGTCCGGGCAACGCCCGCGCTCGCGCACCCACCCCTCCAAAACATGTCTCACACGGAAGTCAGAGGTGGTATCCACATGACCCCCTACTTTGGCCATAAAAGCCAACGCCGAGAGCTTGGATGCTATGGTGCGAGGTGCAAGGCCCTGTGCATGCAGGTGAACCATGAACCGCAGAACATGGTCCACCGGGATAGGCCAGGTCTCTGGCAAGTGAAATTGAGTAGCAAATGCCCTATACGAATTGAATGCTTGTTGATACGCCTTACGCGTGCGTGGCGCTAGTGACAGGCCAATCGCCCGATTCACCTCTCCTTGCCAATAGTCCACATCTCGTCCGGGAGTGGCGAGGGAAATTCCTCCGCATCCGGGGCCAAGGCGCGGAACCGGGAGATCTGCAGGCGGGACAAAGCGTCAGCAATATCATTATTAATCCCTGGGACATGCCTGGCCCTGAACAAGACGTTGAGGCGCAGGCAGCGCAGCACAAAATGGCGCACTAGATCCATAACCCTGGGCGATTTGGAAGTCTGTGCATTGACAATGTGTACAACGGCAGCATTGTCACACCAGAAATGCACCACCGAATTAGCCCACTGTTCGCCCCATAGCATCAAAGCCCCCAGAATGGGAAAAAATTCCAGGTATGTGAGATCCCGCAGGCGACCTGTGCCTGCCCATGCCGGTGGCCACCCACCATAGGCCCACTTCCCATTGAAGTACATCCCATAACCCAGGGATCCTGAGGCATCAGACTGGATCTGGAAATTGGGGGATGCCAGGAGGTCAGACCTCCAAAATGAGACCCCATTAAACTCCCTCAGGAATTGCAACCAGACGAACATGTCTGCCCTGATACCCCGGGTAAGCCTGACTCTGTGGTGGGGCCTGGATAACCCTGCCATGGCGTCACATAAGCGCCGGGCAAAAGCCCTGCCCGGTGCGACCACCCTGCAAGCAAAATTAAGGTGCCCATGGAGCACCTGCAGTTCCCTCAGGGATGCCTTACGCTTGGCCAGCAATTCCGAGATAAGGGTCACTATCCTGGACACCTTATCACCCGGCAACCTAGAAGCCTGCACTACTGTGTCAATCTCAACCCCCAGGAATACTAGCTTGGTCGATGGGCCCTCGGTCTTTTCGGGCGCTAAAGGGACACCAAGTTCCTGCATTAGCGTCTGAAATGTGTTGAGGAGACGTGCGCACGTGTCCCAGCCCCGTTCACCCCCGAATAAAAAGTCATCCAGGTAATGGGCTACAGACCGGGACCCTGACCTGCGGACGAAAGCCCACTCTAGGAAGGTACTAAAACGCTCAAAAGCCGAGCATGATATGGAGCAGCCAAAAGGCATGGCCTTATCGAAATAATACTCCCCCTTAAATTTAAAACCCAGCAATTCGAAGTCGCCCGGGTGCACCGGCAAGAGGCGAAAAGCTGACTTAATGTCACACTTGGCCAGCAGGGCACCCGGGCCACACGAGCGCACCATGCGCAGCGCATGGTCAAACGATGTATACCTGACTGAACAAAGGTCATCAGGGATAGCATCGTTGACCGATCGGCCGGCTGGGTAGGACAAATGATGAATAAGACGAAACTCACCTATGGACTTTTTGGGTACCAAACCCAGTGGCGAAACCTTAAGATTGGGGAACGGGGGTGCGGGGAAAGGTCCAGCGACCCTGCCCGCGTCTAACTCCTTTTTAATGCTGGCCGCAGCCACCTCCTCCCTTCCTCTGAGGGATAAAAGGTTGGGAGCATCCTGAGGGGACCTATCACCCATAAAAGGGATACAAAATCCCTGCTTGAAACCTTGAAGTAGATACTCCCCGTCCTCCCCCTTCGGGTACGATGTGAGCCAGCGCTCCAGCATGTCCACCTTAATTGGGGAGGGGGCCTTTTGGAGAACCAGCTCCATCCGTGGCAGCCTTGCCAGCCCACTGTCCACCCCTCCCTCTGCCTCGCGCCCCCCCAGGCCTGGGACAAGCAGAGGCTGCGTGGGGGCCAGAACATGTGGGACACTCATGCTTATACCTGCAGTTCTTTCGATTGCAGGAACCATTTGACGAGAAAGTCCAGCACAGCAGGCGGGCTGGAACCCCCTGCCCCGCCGGTTGGCGGGTAACCTGCGCTGGAGCCGCTCGCTGGACCGCATGTCCACAATGGTATCTATCCCCCGGGGCAGGGCGTGTGGGTGTCATATACAAGAGCCACAGTCTCTGGCACGGCTCATCCCATCTCATCTCGGGGTGGAGAGGAATCCTCATACGGAATTCCTTATCATATGCTAGCCATGAGGGGCCCGGGAAATCGACCATCGCCCTATATATGTTGTCCAAATATTGGACCATGTGGATAGCTAAATCCGGCCGCGCCCTCAAATATACCGCCATATATATTAAATAAGCGGGGAGCCAGTTGGCCCAGGTACGCGGCGGCTTACGGCGGCGTGCCTGCTCCTTGTCCTTCTCGTCCTGACCCTCCCTTTCCTCCTTGGTGGGCTCTCTGTTCAGGAGTGAGAAGATATCTACGTACTCCCCTCGCCATATCTTTTCTCTAGTAGCCTGTGCCAAGTGATCACCCAATGGCAAGGAATACCCTGCCGTCGGCAAAGCCGAAAAGGGGACAGCCGGCCTAGTAAAAGGGGCCTGAGCTAACCCAGCCACCCCCAGAACATTCCCCGCAGTGTAAGGACCAATGCCCACCCCATTGCCCAAGGTGGCAGTCGTTGTCGCCGGGTGGGTCGCCGACAGCGTGGCCCCCGCACCACCCGCGCGAGGCCAAGGCCATTGAAAGGCCCCCCCTATATTGGGAATGTGTGTGGATGTACTCGCTTGCACCGTATACTCACATGCTGCACCCCCGCGGGCCGCCCCCACCGGGGGTTCCGGCCCACTGGGGGCGTCGGAGCTCACGACCGACATAGAGCTCATCACCGGGGCTTGACCCGCACCAGGTTGCTGGCTGGGGAGCTGCGAGGCAGTGGCCGAAGCCGCGCCACCCGCCTGCAGCAGCTCGACCCTCCCCGCCAGCTGTTGTCCTGCTGCCGACAGCGCCTCAAAAGGAACCCCGAAGGGGGCGCCCGCCTGACTGGCCCGGGCCAAAGACGCCTCCAGGGCCGCAATGCGGGCCAGTAAGGTGTCCACGTTGACCATGGGCAAAGGGCCGGCCGGCCCGCCTGATCCAGGCATGGGTACAGGTCCCTGCACCCCGGGGCCCGTATATGGCCATTGGCCAGCGCCGAAGCCCGGCAGAGCTGGTGGAGAAACCTGCCAAGGCAGGGGGCCGCCCCACCCCCCAAGGCTAGAGGGCCCAGGGAGAGGCTGCGGCCCATAAGGAATAGGCCCGACGGAGTGGGCAGGAGAAGGAGCGGTGTCCACCGCTCGTGGGCCGCGGGCCGGAGCGCCGTCCGCGCCCACACTCTGATCGCCCACAGCGGGCCAAGGGGCAATAGACCCCATTCCGCCGGCCCCGGCCGGGGCTTGCGAAGGTGGCTGCTGAGGAGGCGGCACCACGGTCCTCCGACCTGGGTTGCGCCTCCTAACAGCCCGAGCTGAACTCGAAGCTGCCTTCTTCTTCAAAGGCATCTCCACCGAAGCAAAAAGGGAAGCCGGCAAAGCAGAATCGCTACCAAAAGGCTTCCCGGTAAGCTAACGAGCGACGGAGACACAGGGGAAAAAACTTCTCCGCTCCGTCGCTGAGGTAAAATGGCAGCTCGGCTGCCTCGTGGCCACCCCTTTTATAAGGGAGCTGGCCACGCCCCTAACTACCCGGATTCTCTGTCCTGTGGGGGGGGGGGCCCGCAAAGGGCGCGGCGGCCATTTTGGCGCCGCGCTTGCATTGTCAATGTGCTCAACATGTGCTATGGAAAATTTGTTGTTAGTTAGCTGAAATGCTCTTGTATAAGCTTCGACTTAAAGGGACAGCAGTGGCTCAAGTGGCTAAGATACTCACTGGAAGGTGGGAGGTCAGCAGTTCGATACCCAAATACTGCAGGACAGAATGAGCTCCCGTCTTTGTCCCAGCTCCTGCCAACCTAGCAGTTTGAAAGCAAGAAATTGCAAGTAGATAAATAGGGACCACTTTGGTGGGAGTTTATTAGTTTAGTTTATTTGATTTATACCCCGCCCTACTCAGCACAGCCTGAATCAGGGTGGCTTACAACACATTAAATGAAAATTCAATATGACAAAAATACAATATAACAAGAGCACAAGTAAAGGTACAATGCAATAAATACAAAATATTCTCTCACAATAATATGCAATACACAAAATAATAATACAAAACCCAGTATCCTAATACAATAGCCTCTCTACCACCAACATGTCCAAGACAAAGTCCTTGGCAGAGCCCAGGGCTCAATGTCCCTGGCTGAGCCTGGGCCTGACGTCTCCAATGGAGCCCGGGCTCCGAGAGAGGCATGGTGAGGCTCCCCGGTGGCAGCTCTGTCATCCTTCTTATCCCTCCGGTCAGACAGGGCCGGAGGGAGGTGAGGCCGGTGGCCGCAGCTGCCTCCCATCCCGGGCCAATAGTGTGGACTCAGGAGAGGCATGGCAAGGCTTCCTGGCGGCGGCTCCAGTGTTCTTCATATCCTTCCAGTCAAGCAGGGCCAGAGGGAGGCAGGGCCAGTGGCCGCAGCTGCCTCCCATACCGGATCGATGGTGTGGACCCAGGAGAGGGTTGGTGAGGCTCCCCAGGGGCAGCTCCAGCGTCCTTCTTATCCCTCTGGTCAGACAGTTGGGAAGGTAAACAGCATTCTGTGCACTCCAGTATCTAGTCATGCCTGCCACATGACCACAGAAATGTCTGCAGAAACAGACAGTGCTGGCTCTTTGGCTATGAAACAGAGATGAGCACTGAACCCTAGATAACTGGTTTTCGAGCAAGAGTGACTTTTACCTTTACCATTACCGAGGCTTCAACTTAATTTCCAATTGCATTCTGTTGTTGGATTATCTTTCTGCTTCTGACCATACCTGTCAAGTATCCCGGATTGGCCGGGATTTCCCGTATTTCTGCGCCACTTCCTCTACCTTCCCGCTGCCATCCTGTAATTTGACTGGCAGGGAAAATAGTTTATGTGCATGCGTGTATGCACATAACTCTTCTGTGTATGTGCAGAACGGCTCTGCACTTGCACAGAAGGGTACTGTGCAGGTCCCATATTTTCCAGAGCCACGCTTGACAGGTATGCTTCTGACATGAAAAAAGAAAGAAGCCAACAGTTCTCTATCTCTCTTCCTCCAATTTAATAGATGCTATTTGGCACACTCTGGTATTTGCATATATTACATCCTACCCAAACCATAAATGGGGTCTAGCTTCAGTTTTGGTAGTTTTATAAGGAAACCCACATAACCTGAGAAAACTAGGGATCATTCTAATGAAGGGGAGGCCAAACTACAGCCCACAGGCTGGACCTGGCCCATATCAGCAAATCATCCATCCCACGCCACCCTCACTGCTACCGGAAGTGGAAGTAAAACATGCCCGCACATGTGCAAATACTACCTGAAGCGGAAGTAAAATGTGCTCATGCATGCATAAACACTGCCATAAATGCACCTGCATCTGTTGTAAACACATTTATGACAGCCACAGATGCATTTTATGGCAGGAGGAACCACGTAAACAGCCCACTCAACCATGTGACTGGCCCATGGTGTGAAAAGTTTGGGAACCCCAGTTCTAAAGCAATAAAACACAGCTTGGACTTCACTCAAACGCAATTCATATACTTGTTGTGTCCACTACCCAAAACATTTTGGGAAGAATTGTATGTAAGGACAGTAAGAAATGAAATTGGAAATTTTGCTCTAAACTACTGCCACTTTTATATTTATTCATGGTTTAAGTTTTCATTCTAAATGTTCTATCTCCCTCAATGCATACTTCAGTAGAAGAGACAGACTTATTTTTTCTTAACTTATGCTGCATAAAATAAAATTAATCTTAGCTATGTGAACAATCCTCCGAGATAAATGTCAACAACTTGTTCCATGGGAAGTGAGCATTTGCTCTCTCCCCCTCCACTCCAATCCCATTGAAATTCTGTTTCTTAGACTTTGTGACCATGAAAGACTGATTTATATTGCTATGATAGAATGGTTTACGCTGTGGCTGATTTTGGACACAAGTGACAACAAAAAGACAACATGCTTGCAAAACATAGCAGAACTAATTCAAAGAAATATATTGCAAACCTTGAAACAGAGATTAAGTAGTTGGTCTTGAGAAAGTCGGTGGTTCTAGGAAAAAAAGAATTCAACTTTAGCTCAACAGAAAATAGCATTGTTTGCCTGTGTGTGTATCTAAGGAGAGTCAGAATATCAGACAAAAGAAATAATTTGGTGACACATGGAGAAGATGCAGCTTACAATGTGAAAAATATAGTAGACTATTAAGAAGTGGACTTGTACTGGTCAGTCTTATTACCTTCCTTTAATTTTTTTAGCACAAGCCTTTGGAGAAATCAGGATTACTGTGTGGTACTATTTCATGTACTGTTACGTTTAATAATCAAATCTTCCCATCCCATACTTTCTATTTGTTACCTAATCCTGCAGGAGGAATTTTCCCCAAAGAGGTGTGAAGTAGGACTTCTCTCTTTTCTGGAGAAACAACTGTTTAGATATTTTTCCTTTTAAAAATTTTAAAAATAACTTCACACACTCAAACACAGAACCAAATCACAAATTTACTGTGCATCTCTTTAAAAATAACAAAATATATTCACACTAAAATTTAACTCTAAAAATTACAGAACTTCATAACAACAATATAGTTGTTTAGATTTTAATATTCAATTTCATGTTATCAACCACAACTATGCCAAACATCAGTGCAGCCTTCTGTCTATCCTTGAAAGCAAAATGCAAGGGGGCTGGGTATGTAAATTATTCTGTTTTTCCTCTTGAATTGCAAGAATAACAACTGCAGAAAAATTCTCTTCATCATGTATAAGGGTGGGGAATTTACTGTTGACATTAATTAAACAGGATTATTATTATTATTGTAAATTGAATCTCTTGAACAAAATTGTATATTGGGGGAATTTCTACTTTAGAATGAAGGACAGCTAAGTGCAAACAGAAGGAAGATTTTTAGGTATCTGGCTATGGAGCCAGACATTGGGAGTTTGATTCTCCAATGTACCTGCTGGGGACAGAGCCAGCCTGTGAATTCATGAGCAAGTGATACAGTCTCAGGACACCCCCAGAAGAAGGAAATGGTAAACCATGTCTGTGTATTGTCTACCTAGAAAATCCTAGAAAAGATTGCCATAACTAAGAATTCACTTGACAGCATGCACTTATGATTATTATTATCCTATTTGGAGTGAAAGGGACTGCAGTGGCTCAATTGGCTAAGACGCTGACTGGGAGGCAGAAGGTCAGCAGCTCGATTCCTGAGTACTGCAGGACGGAATAAGCTCCCGTCTTTGTCCCAGCTCCTGCCAACCTAGCAGTTAGAAAGCAAGAAATTGCAGGTAGATAAATAGGGACCACTTCGGTGAAGGTAACAGTGTTCCATGTGCTCCGGTGTCTAGTCATGCCTGCCACATGACCACAGAAATGTCTGCAGAAGCAGACAGCGCTGGCTCTTTGGCTTTGAAACAGAGATGAGCACTGAACCCTAGAGTCAGATACAACTGGCTTTCGAGCAAGGGAAACCTTTACCTTTACTATTTGGGGTGAATAGTTGGAACATAGTGATGTAAATGTAGAGTTTTTCCCCCATCTTTATCTTGGGGGCTCTTCATTATTGGAGCATCTCTTTTTGCAAATTTGAAAATGCTCTGGCAAAGCAGACACTTGCACAAACTATGGAGACAGCTTCTGCATCTGGCTTCTTGTTCTTGAGAAAGCTTATTTTTCATTGGGAAGGAAAATATTTGCAAGCTTCTAATCTTCACTGGCGTTGGAAAAGTAGCAAAGTAAGAAAAAGACTCAAAGTAGCAAAATCATAAGTCAAAGCATGCAGAAAGAAAAAAGTGTACTGCAAATATCAGGTAAACTAAAAGAACATTAATAGAATCTATCCATCATTGCTAAACAGTTTTAAAAAGATTGGTAAAGAGAACAAACATGTCTGAAGAGATCAAACACCAGATAAGAAAGAAGAAAATTGTACTGTTAGTCTAGCACAATAGATTACTTCCTTCCTGAACAAGATCAGATTTCACCCCACAAACCAAAATATAATGGAGATGATAATACATTATGTTTATATAGTACACTGTATACAGAAAACAAAATAATCTGCCTACAGTATTTTGTAGAGAACAAAAAAATCTATCCTAAAATTCACTCCCTGATGCCACAGAAATACAATTTCTTTAACTCTGGAAATGCACGATATCAGGGGGTTCCGGTGGTCCTAAGAGGCTTCAGTGGTGACAGAGTGCTGTATATGATGTAGTTCACCACAACTCTCTCTTTCCAGCAACTGCCAGCAACTTTCTCAAGGACCCAGACACCCTGATCTTACCCAATCACAGGGAGTGATAGTTGCATAGTTGCAGCAGTAGCAGTGTGTAGTAGAAGCAAAAAGCTAGGTGTCAGTGCTATACCCAAGTAGAAGCCAACAAGGTAAAGTCCCAAAACAGAACTTTATTTTCTATTCCATAAAATGAAGAAACAAAGCTGTAAATAATAAGCAATCCATGTACCTATAGATAATAAAATCCCCAAATCCCAAGGTCCATATGGCTCTTTTAGATCTAGAAATGTCCATGAAATATTTCAAAGAGTCAATAAATTCATCAGAATGTCCATATGCATGTAGAGCAAAAGACCACCCCCCAATCAGTCAATGAAATGGCCAAATATCAGAAAAATCCAATATCCATAGGATGGCAACATTTTAGGTTAATCCAGCAAAGTTCAAGTCTCTCAGCCATCCATCAGATGTGTTGGGCAGGGTACATCTCCAAGATAGAATCCAGCCCTGTTGGGCTCATCCTGCCATGGATAAAGTTCAGCCAATAAGACAGCCTTTTCAGGAGTCAATTAGAGAACCAATTTGGGGTCACAAAACATCTGGTTTATATAGGCAATAAAATGAGTGGCTACCCACACCTAGGAATGCATTACATAATGGGATTACATAATGGCTTCATCATGGGAAAGTTCCACTCCACAGGTGTTCCCTCCTCCCTTTGGAATTCAATGACCTCATGGGGCATTCCAGACTCTACAGGTGTTTCCCTCTCCCCTTAAGAATTCATCACATCATGGGAAGGCATCTGACCATCCATGGAATATGTTTAACCCATGGGAAAGCACCCGTGCTCCCATGGGAATGGAATGTGTTTACCTGTTCCCTCTGTTGTAATGTCTGACTTGACAGACACCTGGTGTTGACCTAATCTCTATGGAATCTGAAATATGTATAAACAAAAGAAAGAATGCAAGCGCAGCGCCAAAATGGCCACCACACTCTTTGCAGGGCCCCCCACCCCACCCGGACTCAGACATCCGGGTGAGTTAGGTGGCGTGGCCACCCTCTTTTAAAGGGGTGGCCATGAGGCAGCTACGCTGCCATTTTAGAAGCGACGGAGCGGAGAAGTTCGCTCTGCTGCTTTCTCCCCGGCTCTTTGCCCCAATCTTTGCTGAAGGAAAGTTTTTCTCCTTTTCTTGATTTTAATTGCTTGGGAGACATGGCTCCCAAGCGTGAGGCACCGGCTTCTAAGCTGCGCCTGAGGGGGAGGGCTCTGCCCACCCCACCCCCAACATCTCGGGGGCCGCCTTCAGGCTGGAGGGCTCAGGCGGCACCCCCTCAAGCAGGTGGTGGGGCTGGCGTTTCCACTCCCACCAATGTGGGTCAGGCTTCTGCCGGCCCTTCTGGGGTTACTACCCCTGCTATGCAGGGTGGCCCACTTGGGCCTGGTGCGGGTCTCTGCCCCACCATTCTTCCGGCCCTTCATGGGCCGGACTACTGGGCTTGGCCTTACGCAGGCCAGGGATCTCCAGCTGGGTTTATCCCACAACAATTGCCCGGCGGGGCATCCAGCCCATCTGCCCCACCTTATCCAGGTGGGTACGAGACCGTTGATGCCCTCCTTGCACACATTGCTGTGCTGGAGGCATCAATGGGCATTGCCCCACCACCTCCGGATGGTGGGCTTCCAATCCCTCCGGTTCCGGCCCACACGTCAGCCACGACTGTCCAACAGGCCGTTAGCAGGGTCAAGCTGCTTGAGGCCATCAGGCCAGCCTAAGCTGGTGCCTCGCAGCTCCCCACCAGAACATCACTTCGGGGCTTTCCGCCGGGGGCCAGTCCTGCGTGGCAGGGGTGCAGCGGCATGCAGAGCTCGATATCCGTCGCGAGCTCCAACGCCCGCCGTGGGCCGGAACCCCCAGTGGGGGCGGCCCATGGGGGTGCACCGAGTGAGTATCCTGGTCAATTAAGTACACCAGTGACACTACCTAGCACTACTGGGGGGGGGGGGGTCATGGCCACAACAGGTTACTGTAGGAGGGCAGTTGTATCCACACTGTCCTGTGAATTCTTGGTTGTCCAATTACCCCCTGCTTATGTCAGGGGTGACTGCCCTTGTGGGCATGCCCAATGTGTCAGGAGTTATTCAGGGCACACTGCACGCACCACCAATTCAATCCGTGCCGACGGCGGCCCTGCCGAAGGCCGGTTATTCCTTACCACTGGGTGATCATCTCTCCCAGGCCACGAGGGAGAATATTTTGTGGGGGGAATATGTGGACATCTTCTCCCTCCTGAACCATGAACCCACCAAGGAGGAGAGGGAGGGGCAGGACAATAGTGTAGGAATTGGGCCGTGAGGAGGCCCTTAGGATCCCGGAGGAGACTGGTCAAAGGAGCGACACGAGGCAAGATGGAGTGAAGACCAGTAGTTTATTGAGAAAAGGCTGCAACATATATAGGAAAAAAGAGCAACGGTGGCAAGCTGTCATCTGACAGGAAAATTACCTCACCCACGTACCCGGGTTAATGGGGAACATCTTAAGGGAAGTTTATTAATTGGGGTAAACATGGACTTAGGAGTCCCATTGTTCAGGGATTAGGCAGGGGCAAACATGGCTTATTTGCACCAGGGATTTCCCCCGATCTGGGAGATGAGGTATACACTTAATGTCAAACAGGAGTCAGCTATCTGCTTACTTGGCAGAGCCGTAGGTCAGGTCACAGTAATTGGGTGAATCAAACCCTATATTTTATTCACCCCCCTTAATTTGGTGGCCGCAGAAACCACATGCAAGGGAGCGTCTCTCACCGCGGTGGTTCCTAGCGGGCCGTTCCATGCCCTATGGGGCATGGGGAATCCGCATCTCCCCTTTATTTTCTATTTAAGGACCTGACTGGCGACCTTGCGCAAGAGCGGCGTCAGCTGTTGAGCGGGTATGACGTCACGGAATTTCTCTCTGGGGCGGCACTTGGAGATCAGCGAGGGAATACACTGAGCAAAACAACAGAGCGTAATGCCTAGTATGCCTATCCCCACCTCTACCTTAAGCACCGTTTGCAGCCACCCCCAGGGAATCCATGACCACAGGGAGTCCTGCCACCCCCATGAAGAATCCTCCTTGATGTCCCTAACTGGGGTGTGGAGGTCCGTGAGCTGGCTCTGTATCTTGTGGGTATAGTCTGTGGGGTTAAAGCAACACATGCCATGGACAGACTTGCAGCCCAAATGATGTGACTACAGGGGATAATCGATAGCTGCTTGATTATCCAGTATGGCATGGCGAAGCTCTGTCTGCTCCTGGCTGAGCAGCGCTATTGCTGAGGAGGTGTGGTTAGTGGCTTTTGCAAAAGGCAAGCCAATTGACCAATTCATTCTCCGAGCGTTGCTTATGGCTAAGCCTGGCCCGCTGAATATAGCAAGGCAAGATAACGAGATGTGTCATTGATCTTTTACTGTGACCTGGGGAGATTCTAAGCTATCTCTGCAGCTTCTGGCATTGTGTAATTGTCTTTCTAGCACCTATGGGGAGGTGTGAAACTAACTGGGGATTGCCGGCTACCGGGTGCTCAATCTTTCCAAGCAATGGGCCGGTGCAAGCATGGGCCGGTCTGGCTTCCTTTGGTGGAAGCTGGCCGTTATTAACAATATACAGAAATTCAAGTGTCCCTTGCAAATCCCAACTGGAGCATTGTACAAGGCATGAATAAATAATAGCAACTGCAGGTAATAAAAGGACATTCAGCAGCTTTTCCGGAGATGAAGCTTCCCTTCTTGGTGGGGTTTCCTGTGTAACTTGAGTTTGGAGAAGTCTTGTTTTGGGGAGCACTGAGTATGCAAAAATGTTCATAGAAATGTCTTTGGAGATGTAAGTCATAAAGGCAGACAGACAGCTGATGACATCCAGGACAGTGACTGGTGCTGCTCCTGCAATCATCCGGGTCTGATTCTGGCCTCTGGGACCTGCATGGGGAAGAGACTTGTTTGGGAGATAAAAATTCTGAAAGAGTTAGTTGGTTTTTGCACTTATAGGATAGCAATTGCTGTGCAACTATGGGACGTGGTTTCCCCCCTTTCTGTTTGTTAGTCAATGCAGGACTTAAGCGTCCGATAGACCCGTTCCACAATCGCTTGCTCCTGCGGATTGTAAGGAACGCCAAAAGTGAGCTTAATATCCCAGGTGGCCCTGAAGGTGGCCAGCTGCCTGGAGCTATAAACTGGGGCGTCAAGGGACGTCGTGTGCCGACGTTCGCCCTTGGCCGTGGGAAAGGAGATGCTGCTCCACATGGGGAGCCGTTTCTCCCTCCTGTGCTGTTACCCAAACAAACTGTGGGAAGGTTTTAATGCAAACGTCCATGTACTGCCAATTGCCAAAATGTGGGGATGTGTGACGTCCATGTGCCACACCTGGATGGCCTCTGTCCCTCGTGGGTTGACCCCCATAAGTGAAAACTGTCCTAGCCCCCCCAAAGGGGAACCAGTGACATTCATCCACACAAGGTGACTGTCTGCGTGTGAGACGAGTCTGGGGTCTTATGGCAAACCTTGGCGCATGAAGCGCCAGGCTTCCCTTGGGTAAATTTCTCAAGAAGGCCCCCCTGCGCACATCCATTCATGGTGTGCATGCACACTTTCACTGGAGCGATTTTGGTGCTCCTGTGAGAAGGGTGCCAGATGCTGGCTTTAGCCTTTTGCCTGTGCTTAGACTAGCAGCAAAAAGGGAAGGGGTGGCCTGAGAATGCCTGTATCTGATTGAAGGTGTGACCTGACTGCACTCTTAAAATGGTCCTAGGCTGTCCTGACTAATGAGTGGCACTCTGCACATTCTCAGGAGCTCAGGGACTAATCCTTCCTCTGTGCTCTGGAGTTTGAAAAATGTGTCTGCTCACCAGAGAGGGTGCTGTGGGCCAGGTGCCATACTTAAAATGACCGACTAAGACTTATTAAAGACAAGCCAACTATGACGTGCCAGCTGTAAGGAAATAATACACAAAAAATGAAAAGACACACAGGTTAAGCATTTCCAGCAGGGAGTTCCACTGGCGGAAGGAGAAAAGGAGGAAAGACAAGTCAGAAGTTAGCACAATGAGAATGCAACAACTCTTATCATAACGAAATCAGATTAGGTCAGGTAACCATGGCAACTGGCTGGGATCCTCCTGTTAATTAATCCTGGAGCCTGTGAAAGGAAGCAAGTTAAGGCTGTAGGAAGAAATGAATTGGTTACAATTAAGGCCTGGAGAGGAATTTTATTCCTGTAAAAAGGTAAGCATTTTCTGAAGATACAGAGCCCAAAAATGTTTGCGTGCTTTTTCCTGTGAAAGGGGTACAATGCGTGAGTTACTGATTACAGTCAAAATACCAGAACAGTATCTTTCCTAAGAGAATGAAGGAGAGTTAGAACGATTCTCAACCTGCGGCCAGATGTGGGCCAGATGTGGCCCATGTTGCTCTGCCACTCCCCCCGCCAAGCCAAGAAGGGCTGTGCGGTGAAGGAAGGGCAGGATGACTGTCCGGACCCCAGAGCTGCCTGAGGCCCCGGAATTTGGCCCCTGACTTTAAGAGGTTGAGAACCGAAGTTACAAGATGATAACACGATACACACATGAAGACAATGCAATTCTCTCACTCCTAGTGAGATTCCAAGACGCTAAGAGACATTCAAAAAACCTTAAAACACAGAGATGGGGTTAGAGGAACGCAGACGTAGGGAGGGGCCCCATAGCTTATGATACAGTGAGGAAAACTCATAGAAGTGATTTCTTGTTTTCAGATCGCGCTTCTGAAAAGAAAAAATCAGTTTTCCTGATTGCAAAACCGGTTTCCAAGAGAGGCTTAATCCTTTGACAAAGAGAAAAGTCTCAAGGGAAGGAGGCCTATTGTAGGTTAGGATTCTCCCCCCCCTCTCCTGCCCAAACTGCTAAGCAGGCAAGGCAAAGGGTTTTGCTCATCATGCTTCCTCAAAGTTTAAATAGCTCCTGCCCATGAACAGAGTGCAAACTGTTTTAACACATATTTCACAGTGACATTACCACGCAGTTACACACAAGGAACACTTTTTCAGTCATACTGTGGTCATAGAGACAAGGCTTTTGCAAACATACGCAGTTCTTGCAGACATACATTCAGTGGTGCACCACGCATACACACATCTATTTACGCATTCGCACATTCCTCCCCTGATCTGCAGTGTCCTATACTACACATGAGGAGATGGCTAATACACAGCTGGCTATTTTACAACCATCTGGGTGCTTTTACTTAGGGGCAAGTTTCTCTGGGCTACTCCCAAGGTGAGACAAGTAGACTCTGCCTGTGCCCTGGGGGAACTCGGGGTACTATTGCTGGGATGGTTCTTCTGGCATGGCCAGGGCAATGGCTGCCTCCTTTCTAGCCTGGGCCAGATGCATGCCAGGGTGGCCATTTGGCATTAAGACAACCTTTTGAAGATCTGCCTGGTCTAGATTGGCTTTCTCTTCTAAGGTGTCTCACTTTATCACACTGGAAGCAGGCGCCTTGGGGTTTTGGCACTGCTCTGCGCCTGAGTGTGGAAATGGGTCTGCTCTGGAGCCCTGCGTGGCCAGGGGCCGTGCAGGTTTCCGTGAGCAGTGGGCGCTGAGCAGCCCTGCCTGAACGTGTGTCTGCCTTCAGATGGGCTGAGCACAGCAGTTGGGCGCTAGCTAATTGTGCCACTGGCAATTTCCCCGTGAATGGATCTTCCTCACCCATGCGCTGAATGGAGCTCTTTCTTTGCAGGGAACTTTTAACTGTCCGAGAAGCACCAAGGCCTCTCATGCCATGAATTCCTTCAGTGACGTCTGCAGCTGTCACTGAGGGAATGCTCCCTACACTGCCCTGCTTAAGCTGAAATGACGAATAGAGACTTCTTGGGGCTGATGGTTCTGACTGCGCTGGGGTTTTCTGGGTCTCTATCCGGACTGGGTCTACCTCTGCTGAGAATTTCCTACATTTTCTCCAGGTACTGACTACCTTGCCTGGAGCTTTGGGGGGTTGCTGGATGCAGTCTCCTATCTGATCCCAGAGCTTCAGGGTTAACGTACCTACTTCTGGGTAAAGTAGGCAGTGTTCCCTGAGGTACGCCAAAAGTCTCGCTAGCTCTCCGCTGTGAAATCGCAACTTAAAAACCCTGGCCAGGATTATGAACTCTCCCTCTCGAGTTCTTTGGCTAGCGGACGGACTTGGTCTATGAGAGCAAGTCCCCATATTACCTGCGATGGTCCTCTGAAGTTTCCTCCTCGGGACGAGAGTCGACGCGTCTTTGCAGGCAACAGGTTCGGGCGACGAGTGTCTGGGGTAGCCCTCGGAGCGTGGACCTTCTACCACGGGCCCTTGGCGGCCTCTGCGCTGTCAGGGGCTCACAGCCTGCCCTGAGCGGAACGCGTTTTTCCCTTTGGTGCAAGCCTCCCCGAAAGCGGGAACAAGCTGTAGGAATGTCTCTCTGGAATGCCTCGCCACAGGCCACTCCTCCGATCGGCTGGCTGCCGGCCGGAGTGCTGTGCTGTCCTCCAGGATGATGGGACAAGGTTCTGGCGCAGAACCTGGCTGTGCTGATTGCTTACTCACGAGTAGATCACGTCGGGGTCACCAGATGTAGGAATTGGGCCGTGAGGAGGCCCTTAGGATCCCGGAGGAGACTGGTCAAAGGAGCGACACGAGGCAAGATGGAGTGAAGACCAGTAGTTTATTGAGAAAAGGCTGCAACATATATAGGAAAAAAGAGCAACGGTGGCAAGCTGTCATCTGACAGGAAAATTACCTCACCCACGTACCCGGGTTAATGGGGAACATCTTAAGGGAAGTTTATTAATTGGGGTAAACATGGACTTAGGAGTCCCATTGTTCAGGGATTAGGCAGGGGCAAACATGGCTTATTTGCACCAGGGATTTCCCCCGATCTGGGAGATGAGGTATACACTTAATGTCAAACAGGAGTCAGCTATCTGCTTACTTGGCAGAGCCGTAGGTCAGGTCACAGTAATTGGGTGAATCAAACCCTATATTTTATTCACCCCCCTTAATTTGGTGGCCGCAGAAACCACATGCAAGGGAGCGTCTCTCACCGCGGTGGTTCCTAGCGGGCCGTTCCATGCCCTATGGGGCATGGGGAATCCGCACAATAGGAATAAGGAGTTGTCCCGTCGTCATAAGCCACCTCGCACATGGGCCAATTGGTTGCCAGCCTATCTGATTTATATTGCGGTATACCTGAGGGCACGTCCTGACTTGGCCATCCCGATGGTCCAATATCTGGATAATATTTATCGGGCTGTAGTGGATTTCCCTGGCCCGTCATGGTTGGCTTATGATGAAGAGTTTAGGATGAGAGTGGCCCTCCATCTTGAGATGAGGTGGGATGAACCCTGTGGCTGCTGTACATGACCCCCACGTGGCCAGCACCGGGTGACTGGTACCACTGTGGCCATGCCGTTCAGCGGGCTGCTACTACACAGAATCCCCGCCAGCCGGCAGGGCAGGGGGTTCCAGCCCGCCTGCTGTGTTGGAGCTTCTCCGCCAGCTGAGTGTGCAACAAAAGTCAGTGTTGGTTCCGGCACGAGTGCCCCTCTTGTTCTGGCCCTCACGCTGCCTCCGCGTGCCCGCGGGATGGTGGGTCACGAGGCAGAGGAAGGGGTGGGCAGGGGGCCGTCAAAGCTCCCTCTGATGGTGCTACCCATCAAAAAGGCCCCCTCCCCAATTAATGTCCAGGTGCTGGAACGTTGGCTTGATGCTTATCCTAGACGGGATGATGCGAGATACCTACTTGAGGGTTTTCAGTTTGGCTTCCGCATACCATTTCAGGGTGTACGTGGGCCTCAGGATGCCCTGAACTTACTTTCTCTCAGGGGTAATGAGGATATTGCCACCCAATCTATAGCCAAGGAGGTCACTGCACTGAGGGTGGTTGGGCCATTTGCTGACCCACCATTCCCGAACTTGAAGGTGTCACCTTTGGGTTTAGTCCCTAAGATGTCCCCGGGTGAATTTCGACTAATTCACCACCTTTCTTATCCTGCGGGCTCTTCAATCAAGGATGTGATACCTGATGACCTTTGCTCAGTCAGGTATAGGTCCTTTGACCAGGCCTTACAGATGGTACGCTCGTGTGGCCCAGGGGCGCTACTGGCAAAGTGTGATATCAAATCGGCATTCCGATTGTTGCCAGTGCACCCTGACGATTTTGAGCTATTAGGTTTTCATTTTCGAGGCAATTTTTATGTAGATAAGGCCATGCCTTTTGGCTGTTCTATCTCATGTTCGGCTTTCGGACGGTTTAGCACCTTCCTTCACTGGGCTTCACTCCTATAGTTTAGGAACTTTTGTGGGCAAAGGCAGTTGCCCGAAGTGTGGCCGATCCCGGTCGACCAGATTTTACAGTTCATGGTTTACCTTCACGATCTAGGGTTAGCCCCTCGCACCATCACCACTAGGCTTTCAGCATTGGCGTTTATGGCTAAGGCAAGGGGCTTCACTGACTGTGTGAATGACTTCCGCGTACGCCATGTATTAGAAGGGTGGACACGTGAACTTGGCTGCCGCCCGGACACATGTCACCCAGTTTCACCAGAGGTTCTGACGCACCTTGCACAAGGTTGGCATAGCTTGTGTTACCATATGTATGAGGAGGCTCTCTTTAATGCAGCTACCACCGTAGCTTTCTTTGGAGCGCTCCGTATCCGTGAGCTGGTCCCATTGTCAAAAGGGGACATGTCTCGTAGGGCACTGGAACTCGACGATGTCTTTATCAACCAGGAGTGGGCCCAGTTGAGGATTCGCTCCTCAAAGGCCGATCAGCACGGAGTAGGCAGTGGTGTCAGACTGCTACGGTGTACGATTGCTGACATCTGTCCAGTTGGTGCCCTACATGCCTTTTCGGCAGTGCGTGGCACGCACCCTTGCCCATTTTTCTGCCACCAGGATGGGTCTCCCCTGACCAAATTCCAGTTTTGGAAGGTGACCGGTATGGCACTTCACAGTGTCGGCCTCCCAGGGGCTCGTTACGGCACCCATTCATTCAGGATAGGTGCCGCTTCAACTGCGGCTGCGTTTGGGTACTCTGATGCTGATATACGTCGCATGGGCAGGTGGGTGTCCGCACATTTTTCTTTATATGTACGCCCCCTCACTGCATGAGGGCCAGTTATGTCCTTAATTCTTTTTCCTTCTTTTACAGACCCTGTGTGTCCACACACACTGGTGGCAGTATGGCTGGTGGGCCACAGTTTTGTGCACTGGGCAGCGCAGTATGCTGCGGCGACAGACTGGGGATCCCATCTCGGGCTACGTGCAGCCGCACGTATGCGATGGTATGGTAAGTGCGGCATGAGATGGCATGGGAGGAACCTCACCAGTGTTACTGTGGCCTGCTTGCCTTAAAGAATTACAATTGGATGATACACCAATTGAAAGTGATAATTCGGACTAGGGCATTATTCAATAAAAGTGGCCCGATGCCTTTAATCCAATACCGGTGTCTGAGTCTTTCTGGGGGGGGGGGGGGTGCGCCTGCAATGCAATCAGCTGTGTCGCAGTTGGATCAGCTCTTTCAAATCAAATAGCTATGGTGACCCTAGGATCATGACAAAAGATTTTATTTGCTTGCTTATTTCTTATCTCACATGTGACCCTTCTGTTTCACAATTTTACATTTCAAATTTTTATATAAATTTATTTATAAAACAATATAGACCAATTGCTCAAAATTAAAAACATCAAGAAAGCAAAACAAACAACACACACACACACAGCAACAAAAAACTTATTGGCGAGGGAAAAAAATAAAATAAAAGCTTCTAATCTTCACTGCTGTTGGAAAAGTAGCAAAGCAAAAATGTCTCATGAAGAGCTTTCTTTTAAAAAGAATGTCTGCACACATTCTGAACATCTTCCAGTCTTTTCCACAGTCTGAAGTAAAAGAAATGTGGAATATAAAAAAGGAGCTGTTAATAACATCTGTGCTGAAGAATACTATGTTAGAACTCACTTAGACTGTATGGTTATCAACACTACAACTGTTATGCTAAATCAGGTGAAAAGTCTAGCATTCTGCTTCCAATGCCTGGACCATTAAGAGATCTTTCAAATATCAAGCAGCACATGAAATCAACCAAATTTAAAACCTTAAAGGCTGTGTGCACTCTGTCAACATAATCTCTCTTTAGCAAGGATAAGAGTTCATCCTAAAACATGTTGCCGCCTGAGGCAAAGAACAAAATGGTGCTTGCTTTCCTGCTCCATATTTGTAAACCATCTGAACAGGCAGTGGAATCTTTGTACTCTTCCTATACTATAACTTGATGCAATCAGGTATTAGACCAGGGAGGCTACTTTTCTAATCCCAGCATTAACTGCCACCTCTAACATCAGCAATCTGAGGTAGTTGCATCACTCTGTTAACCAGAACAGCCACTGTTGGTATAGCTCAAGTAACCTGTCTAATAATTTCATAGACTTTAATCCTTCACCTTTTTTAGACAGTGGCACTTATTAAGGTAGGCTGTAATGCTGCCCTTACTTTCATGGCAGAGACCCCCCTTCCCCAATTAAACTCATTGGGATTTACATTTCAATGTACAGGTTAAGAGCTACAATGTTAACTGCATGTTGTCAAGTGCCGCATGTTGTCAGTTTATTGCTGTTTCCTGACTAATATTACTGATTTTCCCTCTTGTATTATTCATATAATTTTGTTTGCTGTGCCACTGAGAAATCAGTTTCCTGTTATGGTGCTAAAGGGCAATCCATGTTTTTTTGTGAAGAGTCACCGTCTCTTTACAATCCTGAGTTTACAACATTCAGTTTATTGGGTGACCCTGACTTCTAGCATTGATTTCTTTGCCCTTTCAATCTAATTTCTGCACATTCATTGTATTTTTGGGAATCTCATTATGTTTGTACTTAGTTGCCTTCACTCAAAACTAGACACCCCCCCCCCCAAAAAAAAAAAAGAACCTAGGGGATGGTGAGTCTTTGTATCTCTCATGGACATTTTCTGTGTCTTTTGTGTGCTGTAGAGAATGCAAGCGCGGTGCCAAAATGGCCGCCGCGCTCTTTGCGGCCCCCCCCACCGGACTTGGACATCCGGGTAGTTAGGGGGCGTGGCCAGCACCCTTTAAAAGGGGTGGCCACGAGGCAGCCGCACTGCCATTTTGCGAAGCGACGGAGAGGAGAAGTTTTTCCCCAATTGCTCCGTTGCTCTTCCTTTAGCTGGGAAGCCTTTCTTCGGCAGCGGTTTCTCTGCGCTTCTTTCTCCGGCTTCTCAGAGATTGGCAGCAATGCCTTCCAAGAAGAAGGTGATGGCGAACACGGTTCGCACTTCCAGGAGGCGCCAGCCGGGTCGGAGGACTGCGAGGACTGTGCCCCCTCAGCAGGCCCCCTTTCCCGGGGCGCCCGCCGGGACCGGCGGGATGGGGTCGATTGCTCCCTGGCCTGAGGCTGGGCAGCCTCAGACCGGCCCTGCAGGGGATGCGGCCCCCGGCCCGCAATCAGCGGCCACTGCCACGGATCTGGCGCATAGCCAAGCTGGGCCTTCTGGCTTTGGCATGCAGCTTCCAGCGGTGGGCTTTAACCAAGGGGGTTGGCTGGGTTCCCTTCCCTGGCAGGGCATGCCTCCTGCCCCTCAAGGGCCGGTGGTGGGGGCATGGCCATATGCGGGCCCAGGGGTCCAGAGCCCTGGCCCGGCAGCAGTGACCGGTGGGCCAGCTGGCCCTTTGCCTCCTGTCAGCGTTGGGGGCTATGTCAACGTGGATGCCCTACTGGCCCGCGTAGCGGCCCTCAAGGCATCTTTGAGGGTAGTTAATCCATCCGGGGCACCGTTTGGTTTACAGGTTACTTCAGCACCTGCCGGTTCTCGGCAGGCGGCCGCAAGGGTCGAGCTGCCTCAGGCAAGTAGGTCGGCACCAGCCACGGCCTCGCAGCTCCCCGCCCAGCAGATGCCGCCAGCTGGCAGTGGTCAGGCGATGTCCACGAGCTTGGTTGCGGTCGCGAGCTCCGACGCCCGCAGTGGGCCGGAACCCCCGGTGGGGGCGGCCCATGAGGGTGCAACTTGTGAGTATATGGTCCAAACTAGCGCACCCACATCACAACCCACAACGGGGGGAGGTTTGCAGTGGCCGTGGCCTCGCCTGGCTGGGGCGGCGGGTCAGCCGCCGCCAGCCAATCAGGGTACGTCTTCGACACTTCAGGGCCCATCTTGGGGCAGGGTACCCTGTCCTCCAGGCAACTTTATGGGGGTGGCAGGGCTGGTCCAAGCCCCTTTCATGGCGCCCGGCACTGTCAATGTTCCGGTGTCGGCATTACCGACAGCAGGTTATTCATTGCCCCTTGGGGATCACCTGGCTCAGGCCACCAAGGAAAAGATCTGGCGGGGGGAGTATGTGGACATTTTCTCCCTCTTGAATAGAGAACCCACCAAGGAGGAGCGGGAGGGGCAGGACGAGAAGGATAAGGAACAGTCTCGTCGACGTAAGCCACCACGCACGTGGGCCAACTGGTTACCCGCGTACCTTATATACATGGCGGTGTACCCCAGGGCCCGGCCTGACCTGGCAATTCCGATGGTCCAGTATTTGGACAACATATACCGGGCGGTGGTCGATTTCCCGGGCCCGTCGTGGTTGGCTTACGACGAGGAATTCCGTATGAGAGTGCCCTTACACCCAGAGATGAGGTGGGATAAGCCCTGCCAGAAGCTGTGGCTTCTGTACATGACTCCCACGCGCCCGGCGCCAGGGGAGAGGTACCATTGTGGACATGCGGTCCAGCGAGCTGCTCCAGCCCAGGCACCCCGCCAGGTGGCAGGGCAGGGGGTTCCAGCCCGCCTGCTGTGTTGGAGCTTCTCGGCCAATGGTGCGTGTAACAGGAAGCAGTGCCGATACAGGCACGAGTGTCCCTCTTGTGCTGGCCCCCATGCCGCCTCTGCATGTCCTAGGGCAGGCGGACTGCGGGGCAGAAGTAGAGGTGGACAGGGAGCGGGCAGGACTGCCTCAAGGGAGCTGGTCAGGCAAAAGGCCCCCTCCCCAATTAATGTGGACATGTTGGAGCGTTGGCTCACGATGTACCCGAGGAGGGCAGACGCAGCTTACCTGCTTGATGGTTTTCAGCATGGGTTTCACATTCCTTTTACAGGGATCAGGTCCCCTCAAGATGCACACAACCTGTTATCACTTAAGGGGAGGGAGGAGGTGGCTGCCATGAGCATTGCTAAGGAGGTTGCTGCAGGCAAGGTCGCTGGCCCTTTCCCTCTCCGGCCATTTCCCAACCTCAAGGTTTCCCTGTTGGGGTTGGTGCCCAAGAAGTCGCCGGGGGAGTTTCGTTTGATACACCACTTATCCTACCCGGCTGGCCGTTCGGTCAACGATGCCATCCCTGATGACCTTTGTTCGGTCAGGTATACATCTTTTGACCAGGCCCTACGTATGGTGCGCTCATGTGGCCCGGGTGCACTACTGGCTAAGTGCGACATTAAGTCTGTGTTCCGTCTCCTGCCAGTGCACCCGGGCGACTTTGAGTTGCTGGGTTTCAAATTCCGGGGTGACTTTTATTTTGACAAGGCCATGCCTTTTGGATGCTCCATTTCATGCTCGGCATTCGAGCGCTTTAGCACATTCCTCCAATGGGCCTTTGTTCGCAGGTCAGGGTCTCGGTCTGTAGCCCACTACCTTGATGATTTCTTATTCGGGGGTGAACGGGACTGGGACACGTGCACACGTCTCCTTAATACATTTCAGACGCTAATGACGGAACTTGGTGTACCTTTAGCGCCCGAAAAGACCGAGGGCCCTTCAACCAAGCTCGCATTCCTGGGGGTGGAGATTGACACGGTAGTGCAGGCATCCAGGTTACCTGCTGATAAGGTTTCACGGATCGTTGCACTCATTTTGGACTTGCTGGCAAAACGCAAGGTGTCCCTTCGGGAGCTCCAGGTGTTACATGGCCACCTCAATTTCGCTTGCAGGGTTGTCGCACCTGGCAGAGCATTTGCTCGACATTTGTGCGACGCCATGACTGGCTTGGCCAGGCCCCACCACAGGGTCCGACTGAACAAGGGCATGAGGGATGATATGCTCATTTGGCTCCAGTTCCTGAGGGACTTCAATGGGGTGTCATTTTGGAGATCCGACCTTTTGGTTTCCCCTCGTTTTCAGGTTCAGTCCGATGCATCAGGGTCCCTGGGTTATGGGATTTACTTTGAAGGGAAGTGGGCCTATGGCAGATGGCCGCCAGCCTGGTCGGGCATGGATCGCTTGCGCGATCTCACGTACCTGGAATTTTTCCACATTCTGGGAGCTTTGATGCTATGGGGTGGGGAGTGGGCAAATTCGGTCGTCCATTTCTGGTGTGACAATGCGGCAGTGGTCCACATTGTCAACTCACAGACGTCTAAATCTCCTAGGGTCATGGAACTGGTTTGTCAGTTTGTGCTGCGCAGCCTACGCCTCAGTGTGCTTTTTAGGGCAAGACATGTTCCAGGTATTAATAACGATATTGCTGACGCTTTGTCCCGCCTGCAGATACCCCGGTTCCGTGCCTTGGCCCCGGACGCGGAAGAATTTCCCTCGCCGCTCCCGGACGAGATATGGACGCTTGGCAAGGAGAGGTGAACCGGGCGATCAGCATGTCGCTCGCCCCCCGCACACGTAAGGCGTATAACCATGCATTCAGTTCATTCAGGGCCTTTTGTGCCCAGTCACGGCTGCCTGAAAGTTGGCCCATCCCAGTGGCTCATGTCCTCCAATTTATGGTCTACTTACATGCCCAGGGCTTAGCCCCCCGCACCATAGCATCCAGGCTGTCAGCGCTGGCATTCATGGCCAAGGTGGGTGGTTTTGCTGACAGCACAAATGATTTTCGCATACGACGTGTTTTGGAGGGGTGGGCGCGGGAACGTGGGCGCTGCCCGGATGACCGCCACCCTATTTCCCCAGAAGTACTTACCCAACTTGCACGGGGTTGGCATGACCTGTGTTTTGACAGGTATGAGGCAACCCTGTTTCATGCGGCTACTACGGTGGCCTTTTTTGGAGCGCTCCGCATCAGTGAGCTGGTGCTATTGTCTAAGGCGGATGCGAGTCGTAGGGCACTGGAACTCGAAGATGTCCATGTTTCCAATGATTGGGCTCAGCTGAGGATACGTTCCTCTAAGGTTGATCAGCACGGTGTAGGCAGTGGTGTAAGACTGCTACGATGTTCCATGGCAGACATCTGTCCGGTTGGTGCCCTACAGGAGTTCCTTGCAATGCGTGGTACGCACCCTGGCCCATTTTTCTGTCACCAAGATGGGTCTCCCCTTACTAAATTTCAATTTTGGAAGGTGACCGGTAAGGCACTAGCCAGTGTTGGCCTCCCGGGGGCTCGTTACGGCACCCATTCATTTAGGATAGGGGCTGCTTCCACTGCAGCGGCATTTGGGTACTCTGGGGCTGAAATCTGCAACATGGGACGCTGGGGATCACTATGTTTTCAGTTGTATGTTCGCCCTCTTCAACAGTGAGTACCAGTTAAGTCACTGCCCTGTTTCCTTTTTTCCTTGACAGACCCTGGGTGTCGTCTTACACCGGTGACAGTATGGCTGGTGGGCCACAGCTATGTGCACAGGGCAGCGCAGTTTGCTGTGGCAACAGAGTGGGGACCCCGACTGGGACTAGGTGCATCCGCAAGTCTCAGGTGGTACGGTAAGCGCGGAATGTTATGGCGGGAACTGTTGCCATTCCTTTTCTCCATCAGGGATGCTGACCCGCCTGATGTCCTGATTATACATCTTGGGGGTAATGATTTGGGACAGGTCACGGGCCTATCGCTGAAACATGCGATTTGCGGTGACCTGGCCTATCTCCATTATGTGTGGCCAGCCACAACCCTGCTTTGGTCGGACATGATACCGCGGCACGCTTACAGGGGAGGGTTTAACCTCCGGGCCCTTGATCGGGCTCGGCGCTTGGTGAACAGGGCTGTTGCCCGGTTCCTTCTGGACAAGGGTTGGGGGTGTGTCATACGACACCCCACCATCAGTCTTCAAAATTATGAGCTTTACGCAGGGGATGGGGTCCATCTGTCGCCGGGAGGTATGGACCTCTTGTTGGGAGATTGGCGAGCAGGCCTGTTGACCGAGCTGACGGTCTGGGGGGGGGGGGCGGTGAGCCTTTATTGAAGCCTCCCCGTGTGGTGGGTAGCACTGGTAAGGTAAACATTTATGACCCACAGGTATCCGGCAGGTTCGCAATTGACTGGACAACACTAGACAGGCACAAGTTGGTTAACGTTGTCTGGTCAACGACGAACCAGGCAATGGGGTGATGGCATGAGCTGGGCAGCAGGCATCACCCCATTATTTTACGGATACGCGTCAGAGGGTGGGGTCACTAGTTAGATTATTGACTGCGGTCAACAATTTGTTTGTTGTCAACAAACAAATTGATACAAATGGATACATTTTAACCAATTGCCGTTGGCAATTTTGGGTGGAACCTTACCAGTGTTACTTCGGCCTGCTTGCCTTAAGAATTATAATTGGTTGAATACCAATAGAAATTTATAATTCGGACTAGGGCATGAATCAATAAATGTGACCCAATGCCGTTATCCACTTTTACCAGTGTCTGAGTCCTTTATTGGGGGGTGCACCTGCAAAGCAAGACAGAAAGACAGTTTCAAATTGGCATGGTGCTGCTTTATGACTTTGGGTAAAACATAAAAGAGCTGGTGACAGTGCTGTGTTCTTCTGGAGTGCATGGATCATGACAGCTGCTCATATATGCCAGCTACTGAAACTGATACTCTAAAGTGATATTCCAAATAAGGGCTATCTCTACCAGGGTTGTGGAATGTGTGGATTCCAGATTTCTAGTAAGAAGTTAAGAGACCATCCTTTCTATTGGATGATTCTTCTGGAAGTATAAACTGTCACAGTTGTACAATTGGGGTGTTTGGGAATATACCAGCTTGTGTCTGCAATTTTTATTGGCTATTGCCCCAAAGGAAGGAAAGCTAGCACATGGTAAGTGTCTATATTAGGAATCAGGCTTTCCTATTAATGTATTTTCTAGATAAATCTTGGTAATTAGGTTTACTTTAAGCTCAGCCTCTTCAAGGTTATTTCCTCAGAGAGAAGAGAAACAAAGTAGATTCAAATGTCTACAGGAAATACCTCTGCAACCATACTGTGCTACTGATAAAGTACAAATAATAAATGACCAAGCCAGGATTTTTAGGCAGGTTTTTAACCATTAATTTTACAGGAAGAAAGATTAATGTTGTACATTTCTGTTTATAAAGTGTGTTTAAATACCTTTGTAATTTTTAAAAAACCAATAGCCTTATTGCTGTTGTAATGTATTGCTATGGTATAGGTAATTCTGCATTCTCTAATTCTGACCACCACCTTTACCATAAGAGAGCTGAAAGAGGCAATAGAATGTAAGAATGGTAAAGCAGCTGGCATGGATGAGATTCGGGTTGAGCAGATCAAACATTTTGGAACAACAACAGCAGCAGCAGCAGCAGTAGCAGAAGCAGCAGCAACAACAACAACAAAAACAACAACAGCAACAGGACCTGGTATGCATTGGGGGGTCCCAATGAGAGGACCCCTTTGCTGCACATCTTGGTTAGCAGAGTAGCATTCAGCAAATTCGGCAGATACAAAGGGTCCATGAATTTTGGGTACAGTGAAATGATTAGACCACTCAGAATATATTGCAAAAGTAGAAAAAGTTTACTCATGCTGGCTGGTGCAATTATTTAAAGAGATTGCAGTGAAGACAAAAATACAAATAACATGAACACAGAATCTGGCATGTTTGGGCTTCAAATAGAGGGAAGCCAGTATAGTCTTTCAAGGTCTTAAAGCAATGTCAAACAAACAAGTTGAGATGAATAATACTCCTCCATAGAGGACAGGAGGAAAAACAGAAACAGTCTCACCAAGACTTGAATCTTCTGCAAATAGTCCTCGTACTGTAGAAATTCCAAAGAACAACAAATATTTCTTGCAGTCATTACAGTCCACAAAACATGCAAGTAGAAGAAAGCAGTCAAGGTATGCTCAGAGGCTATAAAGAAGCCAACAGTTCCAGCAGTCCAGCATCAGTAGAAGAATCAGTAGTAAGCTTTGAAGCAGTTAGAAGGTTGCAGCAGTAAGCATAGCAATAAGGAGTAAAACAGTAAACTCATTGACTTTGCTTAGAACCATAAATACAGGAGCTGTAGAACAGTCTAGACAATGAATAACACCTGTGTGATTTCCAAGCTATCTCTTAAAGCTACAGGCACACTACATGTCTTGCAAACCACTGTGGGATGTCTAAGACAAACATTGCTCAGTACACTCCCCTCCCTGGTACGGCACTTTGAGAATCCAGCTTTACCTTGAAAATTAGTAATTGCTTCAGTGCAGGAAGGTTCCGCCGGCTGATAAGACAGTTCTCAAAACAAACTCCCTTGAGGCCTTCTTCTTTCCTGCTGCTGGAATTTAGCCTTCCTGACAAAACCTTAGATTTATGGTTATGCTGGATCTCTAAAAAAAATCCCCTCTTTCTCGGCTTAGATGAGAACAAACTTGAAACTACTAATATCTTCAAATTAGTAGCTTTTATTGGTTTACAAAATTGAGGTAGATTAATATGCGGTTAAAAGAGACTTTTCAAAATACAAAATAGAAATCATAAAAACAAACATGAATAACTAAGCTAACTAAATAAGCTATTGAATGGGGCCAGAAAGACCCCCATAGAAATTAGATCGGCATGATCTGATTTCTAAGAAAAAGAAAAGTGGGACAGCATTTCTCAAGGCAAGAGAAAACTGACCTGCTGATGATTAAAAAGCATCAGTTTATATAGGTTTTTCTTTCCTCACACCCACACTTCAAAAATGTAAAAACTCCCAGTTATGTAATCTAGGAGACTGGCAGTCTGGACATCTGGATCATGCCAGCTGCATCTTCGCACCTGCATGAATACGTGAGACCCTTATCTCATGTTCTCATCTCTTATCTGGTGAGATTGATATATATGTCAGATTCTCAGACTTTAGTCCTCAAATCATGGCGTCAAGCGTGGGTATGTGAAAGAATGCTTAACTAACACCTGGACATTCTAACGTCTGATAATTAGCATTACATCACACAATACTAATCTGGCTAGGCATTTCTACTTCACATAATAAAAATTAATGAGAATAAATGTCTTCCTTTTTTAATTTGCCCCTGACACTAACAACAAGGTGTCCAATGTTAGCATTGCTAAGAATGTAATATATATGGCCTGTCTCTTTAAAAAGCACAAACATTGTTTACAATAAAGGTCTGCTATAACAATCATACATATCTTGTTTTCTCAAGTTACACACACACACACCCCAGTACTTGCCATTTTAGTGCATCAGAGCCTCTCTTAGTGGTTTTCTATCTGTGCTCAAGACATTAACATGTAGCTATTTTCTAAAGCAATTTATGTTAAATCATGTAGTGCAACTGATTCAAATTATCACTTAATTACAAGTAACAGGCAAAATTGATTTCACAATTTAACCCCCTGTGCTCCAAGGTGTTGAAGGCATGAATGTAGAAGGCTTCTCGCTGAAGCAAAATTCTATCTATATTAACTCTTTCGTAATCTTTTGGGGAAACAGTTTCTAACACTGTGGGAATTCGTCTAACTGCCTTAATCTGCCTGTATTGCCTTTCTGTGTGTTTCTGAGTCTATGGACTGTGTGACGTGAGACGATGCTTGCTTTGGTACATGCGCAGACAATGTGAAAAATGCTGATTCACCCTCCATATATGGGTCTTAGATTCTGATAGGATGATGTGTGTATGACTCATGTATCTTATACTCTGTTTAATAAAGAGACGCCATTATTATTCCTTTGTTGAGCTCAAAAGGACTGTCGTGTGTGTATTTCAATCTATCTCTGTTTCTTCTTTATTCTGCCTAATGGAGCTGGCCTTCGTTAGAATTCCTAATTCTTCCTTTGTTTATCTGTGGCTATAAACTGCTCTGCCTCAGGCTGATAAGATCTCTATAAGTGGCGCTCCGTTCGAGGCTCTGAACTGCAGAAAAAGCTTTTCAACTGAGACAAGCTTTCAACATCTCATAACGACAGGATAATTGCTTTATTGTCTTTCACCCCCGACAGAGTGAGTAAGGTCTGACCAGAGAAAAAGGTCTTCAGGCGCCTGACATCATCCAAGCTCTATCTTGGATCCCACAGGGTGAGTGACAGCTTACGTTATGGGGGGTGTTTTAACATCACCGCAACAGAAGTTTTGCAAGGATTTGACTTATTTTTTGCATAAGAATGGACAAAGGGCAAACACCACAGAGGTGCAGGAATTACTTCAGACTATAGAAAATGTTTCCCCTTGGTTCCCTAAAGAGGGCTGTCTTGATCTAAAAACATGGGACAGGGTTGGAAATGAGTTGCAGAAACATGCTGGGGTTTCTGTCCCAGTGCAATATATCTGGAATGAAGTCAGAAATTGTCTTCAAAGACTTACTCCAAAAAATATTCTGCTGTCCCAGAGGCTTGCTGCCCCACTGCCACAGCTTTTGCCACCAGCCAAGGGAGAGCCTCTGTCCCCTACTGCCCCCCACCATATGGGAAACAACAGCATGAGCCCCCTGATGGAGGTGGAGATGGGACATTATATCCTGCCTTACAGCAATCAAGCGCTGTTAGCCCTACAAAAGCCCCGTTATCTGCTGCTTTAACTACAGCTGTGCTGGATATGGAACCTGTTGCTGCATATCCAGTGAACAGAGAGGCTCTGGCAAATGGGAATGCTGCAACACTGCCTGCCAGGTCTAAAAAACAACTAGTGCCAGCTGATTGGGAACAAATGCTGAGGACCTCATCGCAGATGGAAGTTGTTACTGCATGCAGAGTGGAAGGAAGCAAGGATTGTGATTCCAAGGGTAGCACAGAAGACCTCAGCTCACCCCTGAAGCAACCCTCATCACAAAAGGAGGAGAGGACCAGGCAGGAGAAGCTGAGTGGTAAGCCTGATACCTCACTTGTGGGCAGGAAGTGGAAGGATGGGCCAGAGGAGGAATGCAGAAAACCCAAGCCCAGAAAGAGGTCTTCTCGCAAATACAACCTAACAGGTGCAGTTTGTCATCAAGTTGAGATTCAGATGCTGCAGATGAAAGAAGTCCAGAGGAAAAGTGGTGTGGATCCTTCCTCTATGGACAGCAGGCTTTTGCAAAAATAAGAAGGAGGGAGAGGACATACTCCAGTTTTTGGCTGATTTTGAATTGCTCAACCCTCAAGCAAAGAGATCCAGAGTGGGTTGTTCCAAGTTTCAAGCATCAGGACAGCAGGGGAAGCAACTGGGAAGTCCCTGTACTGTTCATCAGTGTGGAAGTTACTTGCAAATTCTGGAGAAGCTGTTCTTTGTGCTCATACCTCATCTGCCTGCTTCAATACAGATGGGTGTGCCTGGAGCATGAAGGAATGAGTGTGTTTGGCTGAAAAGCTGAAAGATGTGGTTGTTTGGAGGGTGGAGGGTTGCCTGGTTGTCTTCTGAATTCAGTGTGAATTAACTCATGGCCTAATTCCAACCTTGCCATACCAAGAACTGTGCTGGAGAGAAGATGGTGTTTAAGCTCTAATCGGAGAAGAAGAAATCTTCAATCAACATTTGGACTTTTAATTTTGAAATTTTAATTGGGACCAAGGTTTGTCATGGACTTCAAAAATCTGTGATCTCAGGCTTTGTTTCATTATAAAACCTGAAAACCTTTTTAAAATTGTCTACATGCTCATGCTATGAGTTTGAAATGCTCTAATGATATTTGTACTGTACCTATTTGATTTACCATGCTATTCTGGTTTTAAGATATTGAATGCCTCTTTCACTTGTACCTAGTGAGAGAAGAAATGTAATGCTTTACTCATGTAATTGGGGAGTGAGAAAGGCTTGCTAGAATGCTACAGAAACTTCCTTCATGTAAGGAAGAAGAGAAATGTTCATGATTTGTTCATGCTTAAATGTTTTGCTTATTCTCTTGCAGGTGCAAGACCTGTCTTTGCTTATGCTATATTTTGCCTTATGTAACTGCATATCTCAAGGAACCTCCAGAAGTACATGGAAGAGTTTTCAGTTCCCCAGACATGTAAATGGGTTTGTTATATTGCATTTGTGTTTATATGTCAGGCATGTTTCATGTCTAGTTCCATGATGCGAGTAATAACATGCCACTGGTAATCAAACATGGCATGTTCCTGTTTCTTGGAGGAGTTGGTTATCAGACACTTGCAACATATTGACAGGTGTACCATCTTTTCCAACCCCCAGAACAATTTAACAACACCCAGTGGCAAAGCATGACGTTCAAGAAATACACTAAAGGGCTTTGTTTCTGCTGTCATAGTTCTGGGGTCTGGAATAGTAAATGGAAGCACTGGACTCGAGCAAAAAGGGTTTTGCAGAATGTAGGCAATTATACAGGATGTGATGATTATTTTTGGTTATGGGGTAGTTATAACAGTTCTTATAAGCTTAATTATACCTTGTTTAACACTACTATTGAAGATATATATGATGTATTTCCTATGTTTACTCCTGATTATTCTGCTATAGCTAGTGGTTCAATTTGCAATGAATGGCAAATTAAGGATCCCAACATGTGGTTCTTTTTTAATGGAGTTGCCACGAATTTCCACCCAGGACAATATCAATGTGCAGCATTGGGTTATTTTACCTTACCCGTACAAGTGCAAACGCCACTACAGGCTGATGCACGGCGCCGGAGAGCTGTTGCCGGCCCAATGGGTTTTGGTTGCAATGATGAAGTGATAATTGATGTTCAGCTTTCTGATGGTAGCTCCTGGGGGAGAGCTATAGGGAGTGTTATCACTGGAGCACTCACCTTGGGATCGTACCCTGGTGTCATTTCCCAGGAGAATAGAAGGTCCATTTTGGGACTCACCAGTAGGCTGGAGAAATCAATCAACGCCACAGGGAGGGTTATACGGGATCTTCAAATGGAAATCACTGAGCTCCATCAAGATCAAATGCAGGACAGACTGGCCATAGATTACCTATTAGCAAAATCCGGAGGATTTTGTAAACTGGTTGGGAACCAGGGGTGTCAGGTGAAATTCCAGGATCTGAATAATACTATTGAGAAAAAACTTCAGAACTTACAGGAGAGCATTACTAATAATGTACACACTGCTGTTAATCTTTTTGATTGAATGACTTCTTGGTTGTCTGATCTATCTGTCCTTAGACAAGTTTTTTTATGGGGTCATTGCTATTATTTGCCTTATATTTTTATGTATTTGCATTTATTGTATTCCTAATCTTATTTCTATGTGTAATGCAAGTCCACTGCGTAGAAGGGAGACATCTGGTTTTGCACGATGGCAATTGTACTCGATGAGGTATCATCCTCTGGAACAAGGCACCAGGAGTCAGAAGGGTTACAATGTCCAGGAGGACAGTGATGATGAATATGGAGGAGTAGTTTTGGAGTATGCTGACATGCAGGGGTATGATTGCCCGTCCCTCTCTCAAAATTAAAGTAAAGAAAGAGGACATGTGGGAATTTGTCTAACTGCCTTAACCTGCCAGTATTGCCTTTCTGTGTGTTTCTGAGTCTATGGACTGTGTGACGTGAGATGATGCTTGCTTTGGTACATGTGCAGACAATGTGAAAAATGCTGATTCACCCTCCGTATATGGGTCTTAGATTCTGATAGGCTGATGTGTTTATGACTCATGTATCTTATTGTTTAATAAAGAGATGCCATTATTATTCCTTTGTTGAGCTCAAAAGGATTGTCGTGTGTGTATTTCTATCTGTCTCTGTTTCTTCTTTATTCTGCCTAATGGAGCTGGCCTTCGTTAGAATTCCTAATTCTTCCTTTGTTTATCTGTGTCTATAAACTGCTCTGCCTCAGGCTGATAAGATCTCTATATAACATTACAAAAATGAACTGACTCTATGAATGGCCTTTCTCAAGGAAGTGATCAGCTAAGGGACCGTGTAACATCTGACTTCTTATATGAGATCAATGTTCACAAATGCAGGTTCACAACACTCTCCTTGTTTTACCTATGTAACATTTATTATCTGCACACTTGATCATGTATACCAGGGTTTTGGAATTACAATTAGTGAATGATTTTAAGGTTGCAAGTAAAATCTACACCCGGTATACTGGTTATCGAAGTTTCCCATGCAAACTTGCAGACTGAGCACCCATGACATTTGAAATGTCCTGACGTGACCTTCTCTGGTGTAATCTTTAACAAATCAGGGTCCGTGTGAGTTAGTATGTTCTGAAAGGTCTGAGTCCTTCTCAAGCCAATAAAAGGTTTAGTCTTGCAGCCAGGAATCTCATTGAGAAGATGCCAATACCTCATAATTATTTTTTAAAGTTATTAGCTAGAGGTGAGTATTGAAAAGAAAAATGTAGTCTATTAGAATCTTTATCATCACTCTTACGGTTTAATATTCAGATCTCGGAGTAGAGTTGATCTTGCTGAGGGATCATGAAATTACATGATCAGGATAACTTTGATTGCTCAAATACATTTTAATAATTGAAAGAGAGTTATTGCAATCCATTTGGTTGGTGGAGTTCCTCTTTGCCCTGGAGAATAAACTGTATGGCATACTATTTTTTAAATGGGGCAGATGAAAAGAGGAATAATGTAGGTATGTGTTCCTGTCTGTTGGTTTTCTGTATAACTTGGTCTGTATAGTATCTTCGGAAATGTAAACTGCAAGATCCAGGAAAGGAACCATAAGGGTGTCAAAAAAAATGGGTGAATTTTAAATTGATGTCAAGGTTATTGATCCAGTCAATTAATTGTAAAATGTGATCCTGCGAATCAAAAATGAAAAAAAAGATCATCAATGAAATGTCTGTAAAAAAATAATGTTTAAAGAAAAGATTATTCTGAATGTTGTTTAACCATACGGTTCTTTTCCTGGATTCAACTACACCCAATGCTGTTTATGAGCTCTGCTGCCCACATACACAAAAAACAGGGATACTTGGTATATCTGCATTGCTGGCCAAGGAGGAAGCAGACCATTTTAAGGTCAACACATATGATCCATTGGTGCATGTGATATTGCAACAAATCAATTACTCTCTTTATGTCTTCATAGTCTTCACGCAAACAAACTGAATAGCATATTGGTACTGCACTAAATAAATTTTCATTGTGGAGGAGGACACACTTCAAGCTGCGCTTTGAGCTATCAATGAACAATCACTATTCAGTTGTGTTATAGGCTGAAATTCCCAACTCTTCCATTAAACCATGTACATTATATATAAATAAAACCTAAACACTGCTAACCTTATATACAAACAAGAACTCGGACTGCACGTTGGAATGCACTTCACTATATCAGAGCAACACACAACATCTCGCTCATACCTTTCAAGTTTTGGTTTTGAAAATAACGGAAATTTTTGTGGGTGTGGCCAAATTGGTGGGTGTGGCCAAATTGGTGGGTGTGGCAATTTTGAATACCAATCAGGGATCTTTCCCTTAGGTAAAGGAAAAGGTTGGCCTTGCTCGAAAGCCAGTCATATCCAATTCTAGGATTCACTGCTAGTCTCTGTTTATAGCCGAAGAGCCAGCACTTGTCTGCATTTGCAGGCATCTTTGTCAACATGTGGCAGGCATGGCTAGACACCAGAGTGCACAAAATGCTGTCTACCTTCCAACCAAAGTGGTCCTTATTTATCTTCTTGCTTTCTAACTGCTAGGTTGTCAGGAGCTGTGACAGAGGCAGGAGCTCATTCTATTGTACAGTGGCCAGGTCTCGAACTGATGACTTTCCAGTTCAGTGAGTTCAAGTTTCTTAACCACAGGAGCTACTGCAGCCCCCCCCCCACACACACACACACACAGAGGCAAGACAAAAAATATTTTGACCCCTTAAACACACACACACAGGCAAGCAGAAAAAAGACAAAAATGTTTTGACCCTTAAAGTCTACAGAGAGGAGGGGGTAAAGGGTGGGTGGGTGTAAGCCTACATTTTATTTTTTGCAAGCCTTCCAGGGAGGGGGCCTGTTGGGTCCCTCTACTGGTGTTCTCAGCCAATAGGAGAGCAATAGTGCTTCCTATGATCCACACTCGATCCCACGGAGAATGGTCACATTCACATAAGGTGTAGAGAAAAAACTTGATGTGGTAGAATAAGCCTGACTACAGTTCTGAAATCAGCATGCCAATTAAACTCTGAAACAGCTCAAAAATCGAACTCAACAGAAATTGTGTTACAAACTGTTCCCCAGTGTTATTATTCCCTTCTATACTGACTTGTTTTCATTAGGAAAGTGTGAGTTTTTCTGTAGCATTGCTAAAAAAACATAACTTTAACTTTACAGAGGAGAGGAAATGCTGACAGTCCTTTAAGTGGAGTACAGCACTGTATGGCACCAGCATAATTGAACAATATCAATAATTTCAATAACAAATCTCTCACCACGACCACTGAAGAATTCTAGCAATTTCCAAGTTGCATTTTGCTCTGAAAATTATTTTTCTCCACACTTTACTGACAGGTAAGTAACCAGCTTCCCTTAATAAAGTTCAATTATGGGAAACGAAAATGTTATCGGAATCAGTCGTTCTGTAGAACACTGTTTCTCATCCAGACCAGCACCATGTAAATGTCTTAAACTTGTCTAGTTGCCATGATAAATAGGCTATGTATGGCACACAGTTATTGTAATTACTACCAGAAAAATCTGCTGAAGTTAAGCACTGCTTTTGGTACAAATGTCTAATGCTGAAACGACCCACTTACTAGTGACCTATGCTCTTAGAATTATGGATTTAAATTAGTAATTAATAAAGTCCCTTTCTGAAAATGTTAACACAAGAAGCTCAATAAAAATGCTAACTATGTCTCAACTGCTGCAGACAGTTTATTGACATGTTAATACATATTACTTATGCTAAAGACTTTTTGTAGGCTTAAAGCTGAGGATGAAGAGTTGACAATTGTCTTGTTCTCAGCTTGGCATTCATAAGATGCGTAGTGGACTAGATCATTTTTCCAGTTCCTAATCCTGTTTATAATGGAGAAACATAGTGTGATTTTTTGAAGCAGCATTATAGCAAATGAACTCTCCTCTTTTCAAAGCTCATATTGCAGAGGAGAAGAATTCTGACAGAAAAAAAATTGGTATCACAGGATAATGTCCAATATAGAATATGGAAAAAGACAGGGTGAGGGTTTATGTGAAAGGAATAGTGGTAGATAATCCAGCAAACTGCTTTAGAGAGACTCCCTGTGGTGTCTTTTTCCCAGAAATGCTAAGCAAATATAATTATAGTTGAGTTGAGCTTTGATCCTCTGAAGTCTATGTACAACAGAAGAGACCAGACTATTGGTTCCAGTGGTATCTTTTTCTCTCTCAAAATAAATAGCATTTGTATTTGTAGAGTTCAAAGATCTCTTCATGTATGACATTCATCCTACTCTGGTATAGTAGATAAAAAGAGGACATCACTATAGGCATGATCTCAAGTCAATACTACTCACACATTGGCCGTATTGTATATACTAGGGATGTGCTCCAGATTCAAACACATATTTCATTCATCTGTGAATTGGTTCAATTCAGACATGAGATACTTGAATCAAAGCAGAGTTCCCCTGCAAATCTAACCTGAATCTCCCAAGAGCAAGAATGTAAAAGAATCTTTTAGTGGAGTAGGAAATGGAATGGTGAAGCATTAAGCATTGTTGTGAGTACCTTGATGAGAATATTGGCCCATTGTACAAATCCTGTGAAAAGTCATTGTTTGTTTGGGGAAATTTTCCGAAAGGAATCCAAATGCAAGTAAGAAGGGACCATAATCAGTTCAGTTATGTTTTATTCATGTCCTTCATTTGTGGGAAGATCTAGGTAGGCCTTTGGTCTGATTGAATGTAATTCTTTTTTGTTCCTATATTTTAAAGCACAAACAGAGACTTCATGGCTCTCCTGATTTTGGGAATGGTAATTCCCATAAACCTTATTATTGACTGTGCTCTCCAGTAATGTGGCATCTAGGGCTGATGGGAGTTGCCATCCACTGCTATCTGGAGAGTCACACTTTAGACACCTATTTTAAATGGAGGTCAGAGTAAAGAAAAGATGTATCCATATTCTCTCATTTACAAAGCAAAATAAGGCAAAGTTCTAAGACAAAATATTGCCCTCTGACTTTTGAAGGAAATTATATCTCCATTTCATTCAAAAGAACAGTTTTAAAATGGGAATAACTATACTATTGACCTACTGTATTTTACAATCCTGTCTGTTGACAAAATTATATTATCTGATAAATGCATGTCAAGCACTCTGAACTACTGGATAAAGGTTTCATCATGGTCATGGCTATACTTCCATATCATTGTCTGTCTGTCTGTCTATTCCTCCGGTGTTCCCTAGTGTGGACCTATGGTGACAAACATTATGAGATTTCAATAGGTCATCTAAATACTGGCATCTTTATAAAGAGAAAGATTTGCCGGTGCAAACCCCCCAATTGAAGAGACGTATGTGGTGGTTGGATTGAATAATGTGCCACTTTATTGAAATATACAAACAAAATTGCACTGGGCCATTAGTGTGGGTGCATAGAAGAATAAGGGTAACAAATGTAATCAAGAGCAAGGACTATGGGCCAAACACACCAGAGTCAATAATAAGCCACATGAGTGGCAGAGATAGAAGAGGCTTACCGATAAGTAGGCTCCGGTGTAAGGTTGCTACAGGAGCCTTGGGGCACACCCCTAGATGATACCCTTCCAGCTCCTGAAACAACCCCAGCCCATACCCGATGGGAATGTGAAATGAGAGTTAAGTACCCACACGAGCAGCTCCAACCCACCCCAGCCTTACCAAACAGATTGGGGGGGGGGGTGGACCCAGTGCAAAGAAAAAACAGTAGTGGCAAACTGGGCCCCTCAAGAGGCATAAAAGCAAAGGCACAGGTCAGGTATGAAACAGCAAGCCAGGCAGTCAAAGCAACCTGTGGGGAAAAAGAACCAGAGAAGAAAAAAGTGAGACTGCAGGGCAAAACGGATCAGGTGCCTGGAGGAGCAAAAGGCAGAGAGGCCGGGGTACCCATGGAGGTGGCAACAGGGTGAGCTGGGGTGCGGGCAGCATCAGTGGGACGGGAGGCAGCCAGGGACGGACAGGAGGAAGCCCCATGTGTGCCGAAACAGATCAGGCACTCATGCTTGTAATGACACTGTTTCTTCGAGCAATGCCCCTGGGCCAGAAACTCCCAGCAGTAAGTGTGGGGCGCCAAAATGGGCGCATCAGGAGCAGGTGGGGCAGGAATGGGGGTGGGAGCCCGAACAAGATGGCCACAGTTGTACCTCTCCCCAAGAACCGGATGGGAAGGAGTCATGTACTGAAGCCAGAGTAAGGATTTTGGCTCATCCCAGCGCATTTCAGGCCGGAGAGCGGCCGTCATACGAAAATTCTCATTGTAAGCCTTCCAAGCAACACCTGGAAAATCCACATGAGCACAGTAAATCAGATCCATGTATTAAAGGAGGGGAATTGTGAGGGATAGGCAGGCCCGGACAGAAATGGCAGTAAAAATGAGAAAGGCTGGAAGACAATTGTCCCACGTCCATGGGGGCTTCCTGTGCTGGAGTAACTCCTTATCAGAGTCATCAAGCTTGTCAAACTCAGTCTTGGGGCAATGACGATTAAGCAAGCCTAAGAGGTCGACATACTAGCCCCGGACTATCTTAGCCCTGGTGGCCTGTGTGAGATGGTCCATGTATCCATGTCCAGCCCAGCTGTGCCGAAAGCCAGCCAAGCAGGTGCAGTCATGGAGGGGAGGGTCATGCCCAGTGGAAAGGGGCAGTACCAGTGGTGGCACCTGTAACAGGGTGTACCAGGGGCGATGAGTACCCCTGTTGGGACCATGGCCAGGGAAACTCTGAAGGATGAGTGGAAGGAGGTGATTCCACGGGCGGGCGTGCATTGGGTGTGGAAAAATACTCATGGAGGCCCTGGTAAGTGGGCAAGAAGGAAAAAGAGGATCCATGGCAGTCAGCCGGAGGAAATGCGGGAGCACAGGACATACTGGCCACCCTGGGAGACGTCAGAGGGGCCAGCACTGGTGTACCAGAGGGGGAGGCCAGCGAGGTACTCCTGGGTGCGAGGGCTGCCTGGTTCAGGGAGAGGCCCAGGGCCATGTGGTCATGAGGGTCGGATGCCTCCAGAGCCGCAACCCTGCTTGAGAGTGCAGCAGTGAGGGTGCACCACCCAGGATGAGCACCGGTGGAGCTGGGGCACTCAGAAGTGGGAGCCAGGGGGCACATGGAACCAGTGGCAGCGAGGTGGCGGGCCGTGAGATGGGAGGAGGCCAGTGCAGCCAGAATCCCAGCCAAGATAGGTGGGGGTGGGGCAAGTGTGCCCACCATGCAAAACCCTGCTTGGAGGAGCCATCCAGCATTGGGGAGGCAGCGGGGCTGCAGGGAACCAAAGGTTCAGCAGCCACACAGCCCAAATTCCCCACTGAAGGAGAAGCAGAAGCTTCTCCAAAGGCAAGGAACGCCAAATCACCAGGCGGGGAGGAGCCACCCCTATAAAGGGGTGCTGGCTCCTCTCTGCCCTACCGACATGGAAAATGGGCACTCCTCACTCTGATGGGGGCATTGGCAAAGAGTGCACCAGGCGGCAGTGGCCGTGGGCGCACGTCCATTGTCACTGGTTATACTTGGAGACAAGTGGTGATCCTAATACCATCTGACCACACACATCCACAATTACTCCCTGAGTTGTCACTCTCATCATATTGTTATTCAGTCAGTCAGGTACATCAAACAACAATAAAGGAGAAGACATGAGATCCCTCTGAACATCAATAAAATAAAAGGCTAAGAAATCCAGGTAATCTAAAATACTTAATAGAAAAGAAATCTGTAATTTTCATTTACATCTCAGAATCCCACGTCTTTCTTGTGTTAGAGACTATTTATTGTATAGCCATGGGACTGTGGTGGCTTAATGAACTTAATGACTGGAAGGTCGGCAGGTCAGCAGTTTGTTTTTTTTTTAAAGCTTTTATTAAGAACTGAAATAATACAAAAACAAATAATGAAAATAATACAAAAAATAATACAGTAACAAATCTATACATTATAAAAAATACCTAAAGCAATAAAACAATATAACCCGACCACCTGTGCTCTGTCGGGGGATGTCGGCAGGGGTTTCTTGACCATTTACCCTCAAATCTGTTTCCAAAATTGGATCATGTCAGGGCTTGGGTTAAACTTGTTATCACCTAATAAAGCGAAGTTGACAAAGGGACCCCAAATCTCCCAAAATGGTGTCTTTATTGGTAACCCCTTTTTCTGGTGAACTTGGATAGTTAATTTCTCATTGAGAGCCAATTGCCAAACATCTGCGTACCATCTAACTTTATTAATATTATTTCCACTCTTCCATTCCTTGGCAATTAGCTGTCTGGCTACCATCAATAAAGATAACAATAATTCTTTTTTATTATTTTCCAGATGTAAATCATCCACTTCACCTAGTAATACTATCTTTGGACTTAGCACTATTGTTATTTTTAATATTTTATTCAATTCTTCTTCTATAACATCCCAGAAATTCCTCATTTTATCACACAGCCACCACATATGAATGTAAGTCCCTTTTCCTTTATTACATCTCCAGCATAAATCAGAGTTTTTATTATTTATTAAATGTAATTTGGCTGGAGTGAGATACCACCTCCAAAGTACTTTACAATTATGTTCTTTTTCCTTTATTGAAAGTGATTTCATACTTCTATGGGTCCATTTCTTTTTCCAGTTCTCATCTTTTATTATGATTCCCAAATCCTCCTCCCAAGTTTTTTTAAGCCAGTGCTGAGTATCTTCACTAGAAATTAGCAACTGATAAATCTTTCCCACTAAACCTTTTAAATTCTTTTTACCATTCCTTACTTCAAGAGTCAGATTTTCAAAGGGGGTTGATGCCCGATTTGTTGTATTGTTTTCCCTCATCTTTCTATTCCACGCCTCCATCTGTAGTTCTTGCAACCAGTTTAAGCCTAACTCCACATAAATACTTTTTCTTTGGAAAATGGTATTACAATTATCAATCCAATCCGTGATTAACAGAGCTTTTTTGCGTGTTAAAATTTCTCTTGTACTTATTGTTACCTCTAAAGGACAATTTTGTTGGTCTAAAATTTCCATTATGGGCGAAGAATTTGGAGATAATATTGGTTTTAATCCTTTCCATATTCTGAATATATTCTTTAAAGAAAAATTACAAAATTGGGGATTAGTTCTTATCTCACCTAAAAATAATTCACCCTTCCAATTTCTAAACTCTATATAATCTAATTCATACTTTTGCGCACAATTTTGACTTAATAGTTTAATAATTCTCTTTAAATTGAAAGCTCTGTAATAGAGTTTAACATTCAGGATATTTAGCCCTCCCAACTTGTTTTTTAAATACCATAAACTTTTATTAATTCTTGGCTTTTTTCCGTTGTTACAGATTTCATTTATCAATTTCTGCCAGATTTTAAGCTCTGTTTCTTTTATTTGTATTGGTAAATTTTCAAATAAAAAGTTTAGTTTTGGCATAATTTTCATCCTGCACAAATTTATCATCCCAAACCATGATATTTTCAATGATTTCCATTGATCCTTAATTCTTTTTATTTCCTCTTTTAACTTATTAAAGTTGATCTTATACAAATCCTTAACTTCATCTGACACCATTATTCCCAAATATCTCATTCTATCTCTTATTTTAAATTTATATTTCTCCATTACTTTCTTCTTTTCCCCCTCCGATAAATTACAAGTAATAGCTTCTGTTTTATTCCAATTTATTTTTAATCCTGTAACTTGCTCGAATAACTTCAAATGATGTTGAATTTTATTAATATTTAGAAGAGGGTCCTTGACCACTAGCAAGGTATCATCTGCAAATAGACTAATTTTTTTGTTTTTAACACCTGTCAAACCTTCATCTTGTCGAATACTTCTTGCTAACAACTCCATTGCTAGAATGAAAAGTGATGGGGAGAGCGGGCAGCCTTGTCGGGTACCAGCCTTAATCTCGATTTCTCCACTTAACCTATTATTCATTTTTATTCTTGTCACTGAATCATTATATAATTGATCAATTGCATGTTTAAATTTAGAACCAAACTCTAATCTGCAACATATTTCTTTAATAGTAGACCACTGAATAGAGTCAAATGTTTTGTAGATATCTAGTGCCAAAATACAAACTTTTTCCTTACTCTTTTTTAACCAAATCTATAATATTAACTAACCTACTTATCAATCCCTCCATCTGTCTGCCCTTCAAAAAACCAGCTTGATCCTCTCCTATATAAAAGCTTAAAAAGCTATTAAGTCTATTATTTAATAAAGAGGTGAATATCTTAGCGTCCTGATTTAATAAGGAGATAGGGCGGTAGGCATCAATTTTTTCCCTATCTTTACCTGGTTTTGGGATCAATACCATAATTGAACGACTCCAGGATTTTGGCATATTTCCCCCCTCTAATATATAATTATACAATTTCTTTAATTTGGGAATCATTACTTCCTGACATTGTTTATATATTTCCGATGGAAAACCATCTTCACCTGGTGCTTTGTCATTTTTTAAGTTTTTAATCACTATTTCAATTTCTTTATCTTGAATTTCTTGCTCCATATAATCTGAATGTTCTTTTTTTAATTTTATATTTAAATTTTGATCTAAAAAAGTTCCTAAATTTGTCACATTAACAGACTTTTCTTTGTATAAATCCGCAAAGAACTTTTCTGCAATATGGAGTTTCCCCTCTAGTTTATGTACTATGAGACCATCCTCATCTGACAGAGCTTCTATTTGTCTCTTGATCTTCTTATTTTTAGCTCTTTTTGCTAAAGTTTTCATATCCTTACTATTAAATTCAAAGTCATTTCTCTTTAGATATACCAAATCCTTTCTTGCTTTGTCAATTTCTAAACCTATTACCTCTTTTCTTAAAGACTGAAGTTTATTCCAATTCCTCTCATTACCATCCTCTGCATGTCTTCTTTCTAATTCTTTTAATTCTTGATCTCTTTTAACTATTTTTCCTATTTAATTCTCTATCAATAATAATTTTTCCTGAATGCAGTCTCCCCTTAATACCGCTTTCATGGCATCCCATAAAATATGTGGTGCCACTTCACCCATATCATTGATCTCCCATTTTTCTACCCATTTGTCCATCAATCTTTTCTTTATCACTTCATTATTTAGGAGTTTTGTATCAAACCTCAATATATTACTTTTTGAAACATCCTTTCCTAAATTAATTTCCAAAGTGATTGGGGTATGATCTGACAACTTAAACGTGCCTATTTTAAATTCTTCCAAATTATGTGAAAGGTTCTCTGATACCATAAAATAATCTAATCTGGAATATGTTCTTGACACTGAGGAGAAGAAGGTAAATCCCTTTTCCTTTCCTTTCATATATCTCCAAGTATCTGTAAGATTTAGCTTCTTCATCCACCTGTCAAGTATATTGAATTGACCTTTCCGATAGTTGGAATAATTGGAAACATCAGTCACAGCTCTTGTTAAATTAAAATCTCCACCTATTATCAAATTTGGTGATCTTTCTTTTTTTTATAATTGGTAAAATCTTATCTAAAAAGAAACCTTGATTTTTGTTTGGAGCATAAATGTTTACCAAGGTATATTCATCATCTTCGATCTTACCCTTAATTAGCTGAAACCTTCCCTCTTTATCACATATATTTTTGGACATTATAAACCCCAGTTTATTCGCTATTATGGTAGCTATACCTCTGGAATTTGAGGTTCCCAAACATTTTTCATATATATCGGTTCCCTTTACATAAAGATTATTTTTATTTACATTTTTTGGTGAGTCACTTGAAGAAATATAACATCTGCTTTCTCTCTGTTCAAAATTACCTCTAGTCTTTTTCTCGTAATTTGATTCCCCAGGTCCTTAACATTGTATGATATAATTTTTAATCTCCTTGACATGAGGGAGTATTGGTCTTATTTCCCTCACCGACAGTTCCCCAACATTGAAAGAAAAAAGAAAAATTGTGGGAAAAAATTAAAAAAACTACAGAAAAAGTTCTCTTTCATCCATTTTAGTTTACTTCTATCAACCTTTGAATTCCATGTGCAAAGAAAAAAACTTAACAATAACAAAAATGAGAAAAAAATTCTCAAACCCCCCCCCACACACACACATACACACACTTTCCTAGTTGGAAAGCAACCTTTGACATCCAAAGTTGGGGGGGGGGGGAACGTTAAGCAAAAAAAATGACATTCTGACATACAACTGTTGCATGTTCAATATCTATTTTTACAAACTTAAAAATTAATATATTTTCAATAGACCATTTAATAAAATGAATGACCAAACCATTTAACTACCTCCCTCCGCCCCCAGCATTTCTTCGTCTTCCACCTCATCTTCCTGCTCCTTCATCTTTGGAGTTAGTAACTCGTTTAGAGATTGCCAGTCCTTTGAACCCTTCTCTATAATATTTGCACTTATAAGTATGTCCAACATTTGAGGAGTTTCCCTTAATGCAAAAATTTTCCCTTGATTCATGAATCTTAATTGTTTGGGTGGTCTCCAATTATATTTAATGCCCTTGTCTCTTAATATTTTAGTCACTGGTTTTAAACGTGACCTCCAGACCCGTTATTCCAATGATATGTCATTGTATACTTCTACTGTTATAGATTCCATTTTTAGGGCTTCTTGACCTAAAGATTTAATTCGATTCATCAATTTTAATTTTAAGCCCAAATTAACAAATTTCACCAGGACATTTCGCACTCCACCTCCATTGTTTTTTTTTGGGGGCCTAATCTATATATGCTCACTATTTCTTCCGGACCCACCTTCTCCCCTAAATTTAATCCATTGAGCCAATTTAAAAATCTCTGTTTTAAATCATCTGGATTATCCTCCGGGATATGTCTAATCAACACATTATTTTTTCTCAATTGATCTTCCAGATAACCCAACCTTTTTTCCTGATCTGACACTTGTCCTCTATGGAATTCACTCTCACCTTCATTTCTTTCATATCATGATGTAATTCCCACACTTCCTTACCAATGGCATTTACCCCTTCTTTCAAATCCTCTATTGCCTTAATCAAATTTGTACATTCAACTTTAGTTAATTTAATTACTTTTGAAATAGTGTCTTTAATCTCCATTTGAAATCTTTTATTATCTAACAATCTTTGTTCTTCCATATCTTGAAGCTTTGTTTGTAGTGCCTGCTCCAACTTATCAAATCTAGACTCTAAGTTTCCCTTTAAATCTTTAATATTGGAAGTTGAGGTCTTATCCATCTCTGCCCCCTCCTCTGCATATGTATCCTTATTTTGGACAGATGGTAAATCCATTAGAGTAACCTGTGTTTTTAAAGTTCCTGCCCTGCTCATTCCTTCTAACCCCCCACCCCCACCCTCCTGTTGCTTTTCCTGAATCCCTTGTTGCAATTGTTTACTCCTTCTTTCTTCCCCTTTCTTTTTTAATTGTTCCAAATCAAATATCTCATCAAGTTCTTCCCTCAATGATCTTCTTCTGCTTTCTTCTTGCTCCCTTCTTATTAATCTTTTATCTCTCACCCAAGATGGATCCTGATTTGGTGCCTTTACCCTCTTACTCATTAAACAATCTTCAACCACTCTTATATAGAAGGAAAAAGAGAGAGAAACTCAGCATAAATAGGTAACAATGTCAACACCAATAATGCTTAATGGTATATGCCAGAATACAGCAGATAAGGGGTTAAGAGAAGGGGGAGGGAATGCAAATATAACCCAGAGTGTAGGAAGACCATTAATATGGGTTGTCTAGAAAGTACACAAAATATATAAACAGGAGTTTATGTCCCTTTTTCAACTTATTTTCCTTTCCTTCTTTCGCTTTAAGTGCTATATAGAAATGGGGGGGGGGGGAAATGTCAAAGCACAGTTTATCATCTGCTCCAATAGCACTCAGTAACCTTGTAACTCCAAGCGAAGGAATGCAGGGGAGGGAGGCTGCAGTCCAGTCACCACTTTGATAACAGAGGCTGCCGAAGGCTGTTCAAAGTATAATGAAACAAACTTTCTCACTTGATGTTGCAGAGTCTTGTAGTTCCCTGTCTCTTCGCGGCTGCCAGCTCCAATTTTAAGATGAGTTTATAACAAAAATAACATCCAATATCACCATAGTAACCAAAGTTTTGCCCAAACTGTAACTTTGTTGTGATTTCAATGAATCGGAGGTTGCTGACTCAAACCAGGCAAGAACCGCCCCTGGAACTTTCATCTCCCCTTTGAACACACATGTTCAATCTCACTCCTTTTCTGTCACGTTAGAACAAATTAGCTCCAAATAACTCAGTCCATTAACAGTTCTCCCTCGAATCCAGGCACGGGTCGCTCCTCAACTCTCACTCTGTCTCTTCAATCAATCCAGCCAGTTCCCCCGCTCGTCAGCACTTCTGTCAACCCAAACTATGCAGCCTTGTTTAAACAAAGCTGGCTTAGAAACTTTGCTGACTTGGTCTCTTATTTTTCTGCTCTCAGAGCCGTGACACCTCCAGGATGATATATATAAAAAAGGATTCCTTCGGTCGGTCGATCCCTGCAGACCACCACTTCAATTAGTCTTCACCACCTCTATTCCCCCCGACAGATTGAATCTATCTGGACTTACCAGATCTCTTTGTGTCTGGGGGGATCCGAGGCTCCGAAGCTCTGTGCGAGCCAACTTCAACCTTGAGGATGGAGGGGGAGGAATCAGTCTCTCCTCTCTAATATCTTTGCAACTCCGCCATATTCTGTCAGGATGCCGATGGCTCCTCAAGCACACTGTTTACAATCCTTCGGAGATCTAAGCAATCTTAAGCCTTTAGCCGCTCCAAGTTTGATCATTCAATAGTAAATTATTTAAAGAAAGGATATTAGATCTTATTTGGTCTGCATGCTCACATTCACCACTCCTTTTTCCATTCTTCACGGCTCACCCTTCAGCAAGTAACAGGAAACCTGTCTTCCTACTCCACCATGATGCCACGCCCCCCGCAAGGTCAGCAGTTTGAGACCTGAGTGTTGCACAACGGAATGAGTTCCAATCTCTGTCCCAACTTTTGTTAACCTTAAAGTTTGGAAGCAAGAAATTGCAAACAAATAAATAGGTACCACTTTGGTGGAAAGGTAAACAGTGTTCCATGCACTCCGGTGTCTAGTCATGCCTGCCACATGTTCATGGAAATAGCTACAAACTCGGACAGTGCTGGCTCTATAGCTATAAATTGAGATGAACCCTAGAGTCAGATATGACTGGTTTTCAAGCAAGGGTGACCTTTACCTTTACCTATTATAGAGCCACAAAAAGGCTGTCTATTGTACAGCCTTTCCCCCTGAAAACAAAAGGAAGTGGTTGTTGTTTTTTATTTGTGTAAACCCAAAAGCTCTGTTCTCATAGTTGTCAAGTCTCCCGTATTGGCCGGGAAACTCCTGTTATTTACCCCCCCCCCTTTCCCGCCATCATCCCATATTTGTATTTCCCATAAATCTCCCATATTCTATATTTTTTTAAAAAAAATGGGCCGGGAACTACAGCCCCCATAGTGCCTTGTGTGGAAGGAAAAGGCAAAACCCGTACTGCACATGCACACTGGTGCAATATGGGCCAGGAACTACAGCCCCCATGGTGCCTTGTGCAGAAGGGAAAGGCAAAACCTGTATTGTGCATGTGCACCGGCACAAAATGGGCCAGGAACTACAGCCCCCATGGTGCCTTGCATGGAAGGAAAAGGCAAAACCCATACTGCAAATGCACACTGGCGCAGTGACTGCCTAGCACCGCTGGATTTCCCTTATTTTCAAAATCCAAAACTTGACAGGTATGTCCATTCTTAGTGTGTATCTTTTGTATTTTTATTTATATAATCCAGAATTATGTGGATAAGATGGTCATTGGTCACGATGTCTGTAGCATTCTGGAAACTACAAGCAAAAAGACACTAAAGGCACATACCTATTCTCGATACTCAAGGAATCTACCTCTGCCTGATTTTACATAGATTTTGAAGCTTAATCAGATACACTCAAGAGCAGATTGCAAGAGGCAAAGTGCAGTTCACCAGATGGATATGCTGAGCAACAAATTCCATTAAATTTAGCCCAGCATACCTAATGGAGAGGAATGTTGGAAGTCTTGAACCAATAGCAATATGAAGGGCAGCCCTTCGCCTGTTCTGTAGAGTGCACACTCTTTCTAATGAGGAACTCTCCCAACATCACAATTGTGACCTGAAAGTATCTTGGTCCCCAAACAGTATTTCACTTTATTAATTCCCTTGTAGAACTGTAAGTAGACGTGCAAAAATCTGCCCATCAGCTGTTTTAAAGATAAACTTAAAGATATATGTAAAAGCAGTACATCATATATAATCTGTCATGTATATACAGTAACATAGACATATATAATTTGATAGCTAGAGTGTAAAATGTTTAACATTAAAAGATATAATGACAGCTAATGTATTGTGTTTTCACACCTAGTGAATCAACTTTCAACAAAAAATAATAAGCTACTAGTTTACAGCTTGTGGAATTGATTGATGTTTGCAAAATGAAAATAATGATACAAATTTTACATTCAAAACCTATATGACAAAATGTGAGAACGGTTTTTGAATAATCAAAGATCTCCACTTTACCTTTAGCTGGAAGCTGTCTGCAAACCAGTTATTTTGTTGGACAACTTACAACTATATTTCTTGGTATCTATATTATCTTTGGATACAGCCGTCCCATAATACTGTTCAGTGTCTCTAGCTCTCCTCTATTTTGCTCTCTCTCAACTGTGGTTTACCATGACCTTCCTTGGATTTTAAATGTGTTTACTCTCATTTTGTCTCACTATTTACCCACCCTTTGCTTCCACCTCTGTTCAGTCATTTGTGAGTGAAAAGTGATCAGCAATGTTTATACAAATATGTACTATGTACTATCCCTTATTTGCTGAGCTTTCCTATCAAGGGCTGCTTCTTGGAGGCATGGAATGACTGATAAGGAACTCAGTACTCCTGTGGCATTATATCAGCCAAAAGGGGTGTGTGAAGAACTTTAATGGGAACACAGAATAACAACACAGTGGCTCATCCCTAGCTATAAGCTGTTTGAAGCTATGTGACAAAGAGAAAGCAGAAGGGGGGAGTGCACTAAATGATTTTGTGACAATGGTATGAAGTCAACTTATGAACTAGTAAAAAATCAGGACGTATGTCACTGTGGACCTGGGCACTAATTTGCATTCTCTTTGCATCTGTTAATTATGTGTAGATAAATAAAATAGAGTGGGAGTGGCTGTTACCAATGACATGGGTCTTAAGATGCCCGAGGATGTTGCAGAGGATGCTGAATACCAGGCTCCATCACTGACGTTGAGCCTGGATGCCGTCTCTTAGGCTCCATCCAATGTTCAGACACAATGTTTAATTGTATTTCAAGTTTTGTGTAATTTACCATCTTTGTTTGTCTGTAAACCGCTTTGTGTCACCAACAGGTGAGGAAAATGGTATAAAAATATACTAAATAAATAAATAAATAAATAATTGTGAAAAGTATGATTTAAACAGCTGACAAAAATGGGGAGGAATGTGCCTGTGTTACTTGTGTGTGTATTCATATGCTAATGACCAAAAAGCTCATTTATGAAATCTAGAAATTTCACTTATGATCAGATATGTTCACTTTGGCAACATTAGGTAATCTCCTGATTTTGTTCTCCACGTCAAGACCCCTTGAGGTTCTGGTCAGAGGACTATGCTTGTCTAAATTATTTAGGAAACTGCATTGCCACCCAAAGCAATTCTGTGGAGAGGTCATCCCCTTGTCAGTGTGCCCTTTCTCACTATGTCCTTTCTCACATCAGATCAACATCACACCCATTACACTCTTCCTGTTCGTTTAGCATTTGTAACCAAACTTGACTGTATCTCACATGATCTCTGTTTAACAAAGTTTCTGTTGTGTCCACCATAATCTATGCTTTTCCATTAAAATTAGCACTCCAGCTCTTATTTTGGCTGAAATTTTTCTGTCATGACAGCTACACACATTCCTAAAGTGTCTCTGGCACATGCAGTTTTCTTTTATTTATGTTGCTAAACATCTTTGGCAGGTGTCATGTTTTATTCTATGTTCATGAGTTTTTCCCTATAGGCAATTGAAGAAATGTTCACTTCATCACTTGGGGTAATCTAATTTCAGCCAGATGCTTCCCAATTGCTGTTGACTACTCTCTAGGTTTCATTTCTAACACTTAATATCTTTTTATGTTAAGACATTTGTAAGGAAAACAAAGCCTATTATCTCACTCGTACCTGTCAAGTTTCGGAAACTTTCTGTCAGCCCCCCATATTTTACACTCTTTCCCGCCTTTATCCCATATTAGTTAGACTGCAATTAGACTGGAGGCCAGCACAGGATAAGCATAGCTGTCAAGTTTCCCATTTTGGCCGGGAAATTTCCCTTATTTGACAGAAATTTCCCGAAACTTGACAGGTATGATCCCACTACCATAGGACTCATTCCACGTGACAGAGATCTGCACCCATTCAAGAAGCCAGCACAAAACCTTTTACTGCTTGCACTGTTCCAGGCTATGATTGGATTTTATCCTTAAAAAAGCAACCAAATTAGGTAGGACATAGCAATGTAAATTAGGTAGCAATGTGTTGCATTGGCAATAAACGAATAAAGGAACTGGGATTCTCCCAGCAGTACAACATCTTTTGTAACAAGTCAGCTTTTATTTGAAGGAAAAATAGATCAAAGTTCAGGATCACAAAAAAGAAGATACAAAAATAGAAAGGAACATTTTACTCCCCCCCTTTCCCCTGAATAAAAGAAGAAAGGCATATCTATACCTATAAAAAAGGCCCCTTAACCGTTGGGTTTGTTCAAAGACTCCCACACCAGGCCCAACCATCCCCGACCTAGTCCTCCACACTCACCGTAACCCCTGCCTTCCCAACCCTGCGGGGTTTTGGTGGTCGCCAGTGGGGCAGCCACCCCACAAACACGACCAAAAAAAGAACTATGATTCCCAGAGTCCTCTGCACTACACAACCCCTCAGCCAATCAGGCTGAGTGACGCGAGCGCAGAGGAGGCTTGGAAAGCACAGCATGGCGGTTTTAAAATACAAACCGCGCCGGACTAAGAGAAAAACTTTCAAAGACCCAGTCAGAGCCAGGAAAAGATAAGTGTGGTTGATGAGGGTTGGGGGGGGGGAGGCACTGCCCCAGTAACTACACTGCACCCCCCTGCCCCACCACCTAGCCTCCCCTCCCTAACCTCTGCCGACTGCACTTACTCTTTGCCGGCTCCGGCTGGGTCTTTGAAAGTCTTTCCCTCCCATCGTGGCTTTCTGTGTAGGGAGAAGCACTGGACTGCCCTTCGTCTCTGTGGGCGACATAGCAAAGGGCAGTCTGGTGCTTCTCCCTACACAGAAGACCACGATGGGAGAGAAATTGTTTCCCAAAGGGAACCGATTCGTCTTCCTAGGAGAATGGAGGCCTAAATATTCAGCCCCTGTCTTCCAAGGAAGACAAACACCATAAAAACGGGAGACAAAGGCCAAGCATGGAGCACCGTTCTCAGCCTCCATTTCCCACAATCGCCCCATAGCTTGTGGGGGGAGGATACCCCTTCTCCCCCCCCAATCTACAGAAAGACAGCAGGGGAAAAATTTTCTCCTACAACCTCGGTGGCCGGGACAAGCCACCACCATAGCATGGGGGGTGGGGAAAGAGGATACCCCTCTCTTCCCCCCCCCCGACCCATGCTTTGGCAAGGCAATGGGGAAAAACTATGTTTTCCCCCGCAGCCTTGAAGGCCTGCCCAAGCCGGCCCATAGCTTTGGGGGGGAGGGATACTCCCTCTTCCCCCCCAAACCCAGGCTACAGCAAGGCACCAGCCAGCCCCACTGTAAAAATAAATAAATAAATAAAAGAATCCCCTCCACCCCAATGCAAGGATTTAACGCAGCCTGGCCAGCAAGGCAGTGCCATGTTAAACCCTCCCAACCCCCCAACACACACACACACACCCAAAAACAACAAAAAAACTAACCTACCGGGAACAACCGAAAAAGACATCTTCCCTGCACAAACGCCTCCTCTGCACTGAATGTTAGTGAATGTAGTCCACCAGAGGGTGCTATTTTTAGTTTAAAAATATTAACTAAAATAGCACCCTCTGGTGGACTACACACACACACACACACACACACCACTCCAGCCATAATAAAAAAGTTGGTGGTTGGAGTGGTTTTTTTTCCTAGGAGTGGTGGTTGTGCAAAACCAAAACCACCCCAAACCACCAACACACACATTAAAAATTCCCAGCAAGGCTGGGCAAACTATGCTAGTCTATCTATATTTCCTGGCCTAGTCAGTTAACAAAATCAAGATTACATTTTTTACTGTTCTACTCACAAGCAAGCAAAGGCAAACTCCTCTTTCCTCCTGCTTTGCATAATAATGATGCTTTTTTCTAAATTCTAAGATAACCAAACCCATATTTCATCCATTATCCCTCCTTTTCCACTGTGTCACCCATTAAGACGTCACAATCAATGTCCATCATTCCTAATTCATTCTCACAGTTTGATATTGTTATGACTTCCAAGAGGAAAGGAATCCACACATGGGCCCAAGGTCAAATTCCAAACCTCACTTCACACATACACACCATTGGGAAGAAAAGCAACCAGAGCACCCATTTTAAATTTCCAAAAATAAAGCCTCCAATTCAATTTATTACAACATTCCATTCCATTGTGGTCCTAGTGAAGACTGTTCCTTTCATGCAGGTCTTGTCTTAGAGCATTCACCAATGCCTGACAAACTTAAAGTTTTTCTTCCTTTGCCATTGACTAATTCAGCTCATTAAGATTCCTTCCCTTTATCTGTCCAGCTGGCCAAAATTATGAAATACAGGTAGAAGTGGAACCTAAGCTAGTCACAATTTCAGTAGGGCTAAATTTATGCAGCAAATTTATAAGTTTTGCAGTTGGAGTAGAACTGCTTTAGAGGCCTCCACTAATTTAAATTGATAATTTAAACTGCTGAGAGCCACCTCTGTTCAAACAGAGGAAGCAGTTAGAAGCTTCCAGAAGCAGGGGGCAGAGCCACACCATGCCCTTCCCTGAACTGTGACTCATAGGGGCAGAGTCACACTAGCTTTTAAAAGCTCTGAGCTCTTTCAGGGTCAGCCCTTTTGACTCTGCATGTGCTCTTAAGCAGAGCTGCTGCTGAGGAGAGCCAAACAAAGGAAGTGAGCACTGGAAAGTTTTGCAGTTGGATTAGAGCTGCTTTTGAGGCCTCCACTAATTTAAATTGATAATTTAAACTGCTGAGAGCCACCTCTGTTCAAACAGAGGAAGCAGTTAGAAGCTTCCAGAAGCAGGGGGGGGCAGAGCCACACCAGGCCCTTCCCTGAACTGTGACTCATAGGGACAGAGCCACACTAGCCTTTAAAAGCTCTGAGCTCTTTCAGGGTCAGCCCTTTTGACTCTGCATGTGCTCTTAAGCAGAGCTGCTGCTGAGGAGAGCCAAACAAAGGAAGTGAGCACTGATAAGTTTTGCAGTTGGAGTAGAGCTGCTTTAGAGGCCTAAGGGCACGTGAGATTGCAAACTAGTAACAAAGGAAGAATATAGTCTTACTAGGTAGAAGGGTAGTAAACGTGTACATTTTTGAGGCCCAGAATATTGCACTTGTTAAAATGGATTCTGAGGGAACAGCTGTAGTTACCTGCAATACTTGTGCCATGTTTGTGTTCTTGCCAAAGCATATGGAGAACTACACTTGGAGCAAGTGCAAGCTGGTTGCACTACTAGAAGAGAAGGTCCAGCAGCTAGAGGCCCACATATCTAACCATCAACAAATTAAGGAGCTTGAGCTGTTCTTGGACAGAGCGGAGCAGACTATGCTGGACAAAGAAGAGACAGGCACAGTTCTGAGGGAGAAGGCCCTTCACTAATTCAGGAGGGAGATGTTTGGAGGAATGTGACTCAAAGGAGGAGAAGAGTAGGGGATCACTCTGAGAGTCTGAAATTACAGAATAAATTTGACTTGCCTGCCAGATGCAAAAGTTGCAGACATCACAAGAAATCTAGATAGATTGTTAGAGAGAACTGGGAACGAGCCAGTTGTCATGGTACACATTGGTACCAATGATGTTGGAAAGGCTAAGCGGTCTGTCCTGGAAGCCAAATTTAGGTTGTTAGGAAGAAGATTGAAGTCCCGGACTTCCAAGGTAGCATTTTCAGAAGTGCTGCCTGTCCCTCACACAGGACCTACCAGGCAGGCAGAGCTCAGAAGCCTCGATGCGTGGATGAGGCGGTGGTGTTGAGAGGAGGGCTTCAGATTTGTCAGGAACTGGAGAACATTTTGGGACAAGCCAAATCTGTTCAGAAGGGATGGGTTGCATTTGAATGATGATGGGACCAGATTGCTGGCACTCAACATCAAAAAGGCTGCAGAGCAGCTTTTAAACTGATAACTGGGTGAAAGCCAACAGGAGCTGGGCAGCATCCGGTTCGGGAAAGTGTGTACTTGAGTAGTGAGGAGGATGCAAAAATTACTGAGCAGAACGAGGAGCTAGTCATCAGCACTCTAGCAGAAGGATGCAAGAGGCAGTCTAACAATGCAACTGGACTCAAAAGACTGTATCAGGAAAGCATATATAAATGCTTGTATACAAATGCCAGAAGCCTCCGGAACAAAATAGGGGAGCTGGAATACTTAGCAATAGATAAGAATATTGATATTATTGGTATCACTGAAACCTGGTGGACAGATGATAACCAATGGGATACAGTTATCCCAGGCTACAAACTGTACAGGAAGGATAGGAAGGGGCAAACGGGAGGTGGTGTAGCCTTGTATGTCAAAGAAGTGATAAAATCGTATGAATTGGAATATCTAGGTGATTTGGAGTCACCATTAGAAGCTCTGTGGGTAAGAGTACCAGGCCACAAGGATGGTCTAACAGTAGGCATATACTATCGGCCTCTGACCCAAACTCTTGAGGGAGACTGGCAGTTGGAGAATGTTGTAAAGGAGGCATCCAAGAAGGGAAGCCTGGTTATAATGGGGGAGTTCAATTACCCTCACATAGACTGGGTGAACTGTTGTTCAGCACATGACAAAGAGATAAGGTTCCTAGATATGCTAAATGATTTTTCCCTGGGACAGATGGTTGAAGACCCAACTAGAGGTACAAGAATCCTTGACTTGATCCTAATACTCAGGATCTGGTGCAAGATGTTAATTTGACTGATCCAATAGGGAACAGTGACCACAACTCAATTATGTTTAACTTGATCATAGACTGCAAGTCACTGATAAAATCTAACACAGAGACCTTAAATTTTCAAAAAGGAAATTTCCCAAAGATGAGGAAACTAGTAAAAAAGAAGCTGAAAGGGAAAATTGAGAGAGTCCAAACACTCCAAGAGGCATGGAGGCTGTTTACAAAAACAATAACAGAGGCCCAATTGGAATGCATACCCAAAAGGAAAAAGGGCACTGCCAGTTCCAAGAGGACTCGGATGTGGCTTACAGGAGCTGTTCGGGAAGTGATCAAGAGCAAGAAAAGCTCATTTAGAAGATGGAAGGCTTATCCGAATGAGGACAGCAGGCAGAAACATAAATTCTGGCAGAACAAATGCAAGGCAACAATCAGGAAAGCAAAGCAAGACTTTGAGGAGCGTATAGCTAAAAATACTAAGAGAAATAACAAAGACTTCTTTAAGTACATTAGAAGTAAGAACCCAACTAGGAAGGCCATTGGACCATTAGATGACAATGGAAGGCAAGGGGTTATTAAAGAGGAAACAGAGATTGCAGAGAGACTCAATGAATTCTTTGCTTCAGTATTCACTGAAGAAGACAGAGACCACATGCCCAAAACAGAGCCTATCTTCGTAGGGAGGGAAACCGAAGAATTAAGCAAGATAGAAATAACCAGGGAGGAGGTCCTTGCATGTCTTGTTAAGCTAAACACTAACAAATCACCAGGACCAGATGGCATCCATCCACGAGTTCTCAGGGAACTTAAAGATGAAATTGCTGATCTCCTAGCCAAAATATATAATATTTCCCTCAAATCAGGCTTTGTGCCTGATAACTGGAAGGTAGCGAATGTAACACCAATTTTCTAAAAAGGATCCGGGGTTATCCAGGAAATTTCCGACCTGTCAGTTTGACATGTGTCCCAGGTAAAGTGATGGAAACCATCCTAAAAGATAGAATTAATAGGCACATAGAAGAGAAGGCGCTGCTAAAGGAGAGCCAACATGGCTTTTACAAGGGCAAATCATGCCTCACTAATCTGTTGGAATTTTTTGAGAGTGTCAACAAGCATGTGGATAAGGGGGATCCAGTTGACATTGTTTATCTGGACTTTCAGAAGGCTTTTGACAAGGTCCCACACCAAAGGCTCTTGAATAAACTTACCAGTCATGGAATAAAGGGACAGGTCGTCCTGGATCAGCAACTGGCTAAGGGACAGGAAACAGAGGGTAGCACTAAATGGACACTTCTCCAAGTGGAGGGAAGTAAAGAGTGGGGTCCCCCAAGGTTCAGTACTGGGACCCCTGCTTTTCAACCTCTTCATAAATGATCTAGAGGTAGGAGTAAAAAGCAAGATAGCCAAATTTGCTGATGACACTAAATTATGCAGGGTAGTGAAAACTGTGAGAGATTGTGAGGAGCTCCAGAGGGATCTCTTGACACTGGGGGAGTGGGCAAAACAGTGGCAAATGAGCTTCAACATTAGTAAGTGCAGAGTGATGCATGTTGTTGCAAAAAACCCCAATTACATTTATAAACTGATGGGGTCTGAACTCTCTGCAACAAACCAGGAAAGGTACCTTGGTGTCCTGGTAGACAACTCAATGAAGGTGTCAACCCAGTGTGCCTCAGCAGTGAAAAAAGCAAACTTAATGTTAGGGATCATTAGGAAGGGAATAGAAAATAAGTCAGCAAGTGTCATTTTGCCTCTTTATAAATCTATGGTGAGGCCCCATCTGGAATACTGTGTACAGTTCTGGTCACTATACCTCCAGAAGGATAATATGGAGTTGGAGAAAGTGCAGAGGAGGGCAGCCAGAATGATTAGGGGACTGGAACACCTTCCTTACCATCTGAGGCTGCAACGGTTGGGCCTTTTCACTCTTGAACGATGGCGTCTAAGAGGTGACCTGATTGAAGTTTATAAAATCATACACGGTGTGGACAAAGTAGATAAGGAAAAACTGTTTTCCCTATCACACAACACTAGAACTAGAGGACACTCGATGAAACTTTTGGGTACTAGTTCTCAAACAAATAAGAGAAAGTACTTTTTCACCCAGAGGATTACTGATCTATGGAACTCCCTGCCAGAAGAAGTGGTGACAGCTGTCAGTCTTGACAGCTTTAAGAAAGGATTAGACAAGTTCATGGAGGACAAGGGTATCAATGGCTATAATTATGGATACTTAATGACAACCTCGGGGTTGGAGAGATAGGCAGGATATCTCTCAATGCCATTTCCAGGGAATCCTAAGCAGGTGAAGGCATCTCCTTGGAAATACCCTGAAGGAAATGGTGAGCCACTGTGTGAGACAGAATGCTGGACTGGATGGGCTGTGGCCTGTTCCAGCAAGGCTGTTCTTATGTTCTTATGTTCTTATGCATGGCTAAGTTTAAATACTCATGGGGGGGGGAGTTATGCATTCTGCTGAGTTTGCAGAAATTCCTGGAGATGCTTAAAGGTGGTCTCAGAATCTTTTCTACTGGATTTTGTATGTGTATTATGACAAATTCTGTCCTTCCTGGGCAAACTGTTGCAGCCATGTGAGTTGGCCAGGCTCTTTGTGAGTGACACATCCTCCAATGATGCATGACCAAAAACACACGGGGGCCTTCTCCCCTCTTTTGAGTAATGGTGAAACTGTCTGTTCCTGTTCCCGTGACCTAAGAACATTCCTTTCTTGTTAGTTACACATCCTGCTATTGTAAGGATATAGATGGGTAACTATAATAGGAGACAAGTGAGAGGTGAACAAACAGTGATAGGCTGGTGACTTATCAGGACTTAGGTCACAGTTTATGTTAGAAACAGATGACACTATAAAAAACTGGATGTAAAAAAAGGCCAGCCAGCATTTTCAAAAATGCAGGAGGCATCTACTTTATTTCATTACTATTGTTCAGTTCCCTTTAGTGCAACTGCTTAGATTCCAACTAATCTGAAAAGTAATCATAAGCATTTATTCACAATACTACATGGCACTTAATCCTTGGGAAAATGTGCATAGAATTGGAGCCTTTGAGGTTCCTTTACTTGTTCACAGAAGCTTGAAAAGGAAGCAGGAATGTGCTGTTCTTCCTTTTCCTATTGGTCTTTATTTCTTGGAAAGAGGGGAAATAAACACAGTAAAATACAAATTAATAATATGTGTTTCCCTTCCTTCGTACGAGATGCAGACACATGACTCACCGATGCTTCCTTTCAATAAATTTATATGACATGTAAAAATTGAAATAGCAGATGGAAATCAACTGATCCTTCTGCACATGAGGCATCTGTTAAAGAACAGGAATTTCAGTGCATGCAAATCTCAATCCTGCTCAGTGCACTGCCAGTATAAGCTACAGATGTGAAAACAGTTTGCAATGCTTTGTTTGTGCACAGCTAGGTAGTTATGATAGTTGTGCAATTTGTACATCTAAGGAAATGTGCAAAACAACAATATGAACCAGTGCTCCTCAACCAGCACCAGCAGCTAAGAAGAGAAGTGATTTCTTATTAAAAATAAGAGGACAATTGAGGACATAGTGTCCATCATTAAAGACTTAAAGACTTGGGAGATGAACTTACAATTTCTTATCACATCCTCACTCAGACATGAAATTACTTTGCAGGGTTGAGATGAAAAAAAAATGTACAAATGTTTTTTACACCTAATGAAGCGGATATTAGACAACAAATGTTTGTTCCATAACTCATTTTTGGTCTTTTTTTTCCTATAGCAACCTTTGAAATATTTTATTTCTTGAAACAGGTTGATTCAATTGTCTCTTGAGAAACAATTGAACATGGGGAAATCCTAGAGAAAGAAATACAAATTTTAGTTGCATTATTCCCTTTAAAACAATCATTTGATATTTCATTGTTCAAAACCATTAGCACCCTTGTTAAGCAGTAATATATTCAACAATTTAATGACCTTTTCAAATTTGACCTTTTTGGATTTCTTTTTGGAGGCTATGGGGCAAAATGATTTTACCAGCCGCTTCAACTTGCACTAGAAAATAATTGTGCAAAAGACACTTAATTAAGAATAGAGTTACACTTTGCTCTTTAGCAAATGGATTGATCCACCTTGAAAGAAACCTGTTTAACCCCATTGTTTCATACATGGCCTTTCCCCAGTCTAAAAATGATAAATGATTCTCTTATTTAAACCTACATATAAATCAACTTTTCAAAAACCTCAGCAACTGAAGTACTGTATTTCTTTCTGAAAAGGGTTTCAATTGTTTTTGGGGATGTGACAGGAAGTTAAAAGATAAAAAAGGCATATTTTAAAAAGAAAAACCACCTTTGATGAATGAACTTTAAAAAAAATAGAAAATTATGTATATTAATTCCACCATGGTAGATCAAGGGTAAGAAATTAGAAAGAAAAGTGTATAATGGTAACATGCCACTGGGCATCTGGCCAGTGGCATGGTTTTGCCTCCCTCCTATGGGAGATGCAGAAATTAGGCACGTCCGGGGGGTGCCGGGGAAGGGGAGGAGCCAAGCCTGATTTTGAGGATTGTCTTCCCCAACCCTGGCCCAGTCCGGAGCTTTGAAGGCAAGCGAAAGCCCGCCCGCCTGCCCTCAAAGCAGCAGTGTGGGATTAGCTGGTTACTTTGGGGCCAAGTGGGAATTTTTGCACTCATCCCTGATTGGCCGTGGGACAGTGGTGTTTTTGGCCACTTCACACTGTGGACCGGGGTAATTGGCTTGGTGGCTCAATTTTGGTCATTTGGTGGGTAGCACATAATTAAATGGTAGGTGAAGGCCTAAGATGATTCGGGGATGACCTTGGGCATGTCGGCCGGCCAGAAGCCGGAACACTTTTGACTTCCTCTTCCGGGTGAGGGGCATGCTCACTGGTTGAGGAATGTGCTGTTGAACTACATCCTTGAGGCTTGAGAACAGCATTTACCATTATACCCGAATGGTGAACCAGAATGGGGACTGTTAAAGAACAGGACGTGAGTGGAGAAGGTAAAGTGATCACCTTGGCTCCATCACTTAGAATTGCGCTACTCAGCCCCTGCCACAGGCAAACAGTTTAGTTTGACGTTCATGATTAATAAAGTGGCCCTGAGTTTAAATCCAACACTGTCTCTGTCTCGTTATTCTGGGGGTTGGGGGGGGGGGGACAAAGACTATACTGTAAACAAAATCATACATTAAATGTTTTGATAGTCTACTTCTGTGTGTAAATAATGTTCCTCTTTGTTTACTACTTTTAACATGCAGCTGTTGTTTTGACCAACGGCCTTCCAGTCTTCCCTGGGATTAAATGGTATACCCTAGGGGCATATCTGAGTGAGAGTAAATCCCATTTTAGTACACACTCAGGTCTCAATAATGTATTCCAAAATTTCCTTTGTATGCTCAATTAAATCACAGATAAATTGAAACTTATTCCAAACTGACCTGACATTTAAGCTGCAAACCAGGCAGAGCAGAAGTTTAGCAGAACTGGTTACGTGGCAAGAAAATTGGAGCTTGGACTATATATGAAACATCTAGGATGATTTTCCACGCAATATCCAGTTTTCTGACCTATGTCATACATTCTCTTCCTAGGAAGGATATCTCACCAGTCATATTTCAACTAAGAGTGTTCAGTTGTTCCATTTAAAAAAACATGGCCCATCCTTTCTGATAGGGATGTAATGTATACATCTGAGTGGTATTGTGTAAGATACATGAAACTATGTTTTTAAGGGTTTCAACAGAGCAGCACCTAGCTGAATTCACCGAGTGGGTGACTGAGCAGAATATCATGTATAAATTAGGGCTTTCTAAAAGCCACATTGCTTTGTGCCAAAAACTGCTGTATGTCTAAACTACTGGATGCATGCTAGCCAGACTGCTTGCTAGCTTTACTGCCTCATGGACATCACTGTTTTGCCTGGAGGAAAAGGCTGCTGGCTTTGCTGACACTCTCTGGAGGAGAGAAAGAGCCAGAGCAGTCTTCAGAGGTCTGGAACTCAACTGAAGGAACAAGCCAGGACAAAAAGGTTTTTGCCCAACCTCCGGCCAGCCAGGAGAAGGCTGGAGTTGCTGTGAGTACTTTTACTGTGCCTCAGGACTTAAAGTAGTGCTCACAAGGAATTATAGACTGTTTATCTGCCAGAGAGAAATCTATTGTTTATATTATCTTTATGAACTATTCTGCTGAGTAAAACTGTTTCTGTTGCACTGTTACTCTGCATCTCTGCTTGTTATTGTCTGGGAGAGAGAGATAAAACCACACGGGCACTGTCACTGCTGCCAAAAGCTAACTGCTTAACTCTGCATGATTCGAACCCAGACCACAACACCTAACACCTTCCAAAGAAGGGGGGAGCCCAAAGTGCAATAAACTAAATATTCACTAAGTGGACTCCCTAACCTAACCTACTCAATCAGAAAAGATTCATAAGGAACAAATAGTACATAAAGCATATACTGTAATAAGTTAGATTAGAGTAAAGAAAATAGTGAAAGACCCTAATTCGACTAACTAAATTAATCCACCTCAAGTAGAAATGAACAATAGAAATATATCTATACAAAAAAGAAAATACCCTGCACAAAACTAAATTAGTCCATTTGTTCCATTCCACATTTTGCAGTCCACCTGGCTACACCAGTTAGCTTCTTAAAACAACCTTAAGTGGAAGCAGAGTTGTAGAGGCTGTATTTATTTATTTATTTATTTATTAGATTTCTTCACTGCCCACTTGGCCGAGGCCGAGTATGATGAAGTGTAAAGCTCTGTCCAAGAAGGAACAATGGTGTCCAACAGCAACAAGCTCTGGACAGATGATCTAGAACAAGCTCCAAGGCTTAATGTCCTTAGAGGCTGCGAACAGATCGTGGATTTCAGAAGTGCCTGAAGACCTAAAGTAGCTAAAACAGTTTCCCAACCTTTGGTTTTTGGCCTTCAATTCCTAGAATCCTAAGTCAATTCCCCAAAACACTGATCAGCAATTGAACTAACTTAGCATTCTGGGACATAGCACCACATCGAAAACCACTGTGCTAAAAAGACAAACACTGTGGGAGGCTACCTGGACTGGAATTGTTCTATAGGCTTGTATTCTCCATTACTTGCAAGCAAGACCCACCTCCAAGGCTGACGAGGATGGATATAGATTACTGCGCATGCGCAGACAGAGGTAAAAGTGCCTACTCACGCTTCCATATAAAGTTATGCTTGCTATGCTCTGATAGGCTGATGAGGCGCCTGATGTATGAGCGCCTGATAGGTTAACGAGGTGTATGACGTATGTAATCTTGTATTCAATAAAAGTACTGTGTTGGGTGCGGCCAGCAGCCATATTCCTTTGTTTAAGTGCACCAGATATCTAGACTGCAGTCTCTCTTTCTTCTCTGATCACGCCATTTTGTTCCGGGGCTGGACCCCCACAAAACACCATCTGGCAGCCAAAGCTAACACACACACTGGTGGAAGGAACTGTCTGTAAGGTAACTCTCTGTAAGGTAAAGTTGCACTATAGCCGCTCAATATTGCTGATGCTACTACACTCCAGTGGCAAGCAAAAGTCTCCTCTCTGTCAACTAGGCCATCAGACATGGAAGGCTGAAGGTTATAGCAAACAGGTAGACTTCAAAAGAAATCACTTAAAATGGATTAGCATACTTAAACTTACATGTCTTAGCTTAACTGTTTGGCTACCTAAGACTAAATGTATCTTAGCTTTGTGCAATGCCTGTCAGAGAGCCCCAATTTGACTGGAGGAAAGGTGTGGCTTTTATAGCCTTCAATCTGCTCCACCCCCTCCTTTTTGTCTCTTTTCCATCTTGCATTGCACTTCACTGCAAACTGTACACAACTTGTACTGCACCAGTCTACAAACTGCATTCTCCTCATTGTTTTTAAAACAAGAAGAAGGAAGGAGAAAACCCACCGGAGAGGCTATTCTTTGGTTGAGGCCTCAGAAGACATGAAAAAGAGACAGTTTTCAGGCAGAGGGCCCTTACTTTGGGCTGAATATTTTGCCTTTCAAACTGAGTGCTTTTTAGAACCACATTTGAAAATCTATCATCTGACATACACCACAGGAAACTGTTTGTAGAGCTACCTCTAAACATATATAGAAATCAATGGAGCCATAGCAATATATACTGTCTGGGTGATAATGCTCAGTAGATTACAGCCCATTTCTGCTTTTAGACTAAGAGTCACAGCCCACAAATACAAATCTGTAGATCTCTAGATTTAGCCTCCTTATAAAAGTGGTTTTTGGTTATTTTTTGCCAGCACTGCTATGCTTTCACCATAATGGCTGCCTTTTCTTCATTTTTAAGCTGTGGTATGAACCTGAGTCTCTTTTACAATGTAGTTTTATAGCAATGAAACAAAACAAAACCACCAAAGGGGAGAGATGTCATTGTACTTTGGTTTTCAATATGTGTGTACACACACACACATGCACATGTGAATGAAAAGCTAGGACATTTTTAGTTTCAGTTTTTCACATGCAAATAAGGGTGAATGGATTTGAAGAACTAGAAGCAGTAGAATCTGACAACTTTGAGAAGAATGAGTGCATAAGCCATATTTCCCTGTCAAGCCACACTCTCCATGGAGTTGAGTGAAAAGAATGTCTCTTTCTTCTGCCTTAGGTTTGGACTAAAGATGAGAAATAAATTTGCCAAATAACTTCCTCCTCTATTTACAGTGACAATTTTAAAAAGATGTCTCAGTTGTTGCCAAGAGTTATCATATCTGACATTAGGTTGCTGTGCAGAGTTCATTTCAAAAGAAAGAAGAACTGTCTTATGAGACAGTGCATACTGTTTTTTGTCACCCTGATACTAATGTTTTCAAAGTAAATCATTGGCACTGAAGGCTCATAATGCTGAACACTAATGTGAATCTTCATTCCACTCTCGAAGGTGATGGCTCAAGACAAGGACAAGGTAATAACACTTTTTGCTTTGCATGATTATACAACAATAATCCCATTGGTTTGACATACTGCAAACTGACAGAAGGCAAAGAAATCTCCTTTTCCCCCTCCTAACAGAAATTTGCCAAGATTTATCTGAGCATGACACCATGCCTTGCTTGGAAGCCATATGTTCTCATTTCATTCTTTAATTAGGCTTCTACATTAGCAAGCATGTGTTTTTCAAAAATGCTATATTTTGCTAGCTACAATGCACCTTTTGGTGTATGGTCCTGGCAGTCTGTCTCTGTCTACTTCATGCCTGTCTCTCTGACTTAGGGCCTGAAATGCCTGATCCTTAAAGAAATTGTCTGAATTGTGCTCAAATAAGGAATTGACATGCATCAATAGGAGACAATAATCCATGTTAGAAGAAGTCAGCTACAAATTTACAGTGACATATACCTTTTATTACATCCAGGCTTGATTACTGTAACACACTCTGTATGGGCAGCCTTTGAAAAGTGTTCTGAAACCTCAGTGCATAACAGAATGAGCCACTAGAGGGAACCAGATAATACATTGTACTACATAGCAGGGGTGGCTATCCTTTTTACACATTTAGGACAGCTGCAGGTGTGTTTATGCATCCATGGGCACATTTTATGGTGGATGTAAATGTGTCTGCTTCCACCTCTGGGTGCAGCAGGTCCTGCTATATAGGGTTCACTACTATCTGCTGACTCAGGCATTTTAGGGAGGTCTTGGAACCTATTCCCTATGAACATGGTGAAACTACTGTAATACACACTATCCAGTATGACTTCAATAGCACAATATATCTCATTGATAGACCAGAGGGGTGTTTTTTTATATAAATTGAATTATCAAGTGCAAACCAATGGCAAATGTGTGTGTGTGTGTGTGTGTGTGTGTGGGTCACTTAAAGTTTTAACATTTATTAAAATAGTCCTAGAAATCTTATAGAAATGTCTCTCCATCGGCAAGATAAAATTATTTATTTTAAGAAATGTGTGGGTCCAGTCAAAGTTAACAAGAACTATTTTATGACATGGTGAAACTGGCTGCCAGACTGTTTTTTGTGGATGGGCCACATTATTAATTGGCTATAACCTTTCCCAATTGGTCTGTCTGGCTAGAACACGGGCTAGAGACCACCCTGGCTATGCAGGAAAGGAAATTGGGTAAACACTAATAGTGATAGTTAGCAGTAGAGACTCCATATTGTCTTGGCTGAGAGCACTGAAAGAAGTAGGACAAAAGTCACCCAAATGTCACAATGCCTAGTAAACAGCTCACAGTATCTCACTCACGTCCGTGGAGACACTAAGCTGCAACTAGACCAAACAGTTAAGCGTATTAGCCCAGAGTTTACAAGGACTCTGAGATAGGACGGGAACAGTGAGTCTCGCTACATCTGCTGATTAGTCTGCCTATGGGAACTCAGCATGCAGTACTTTCTTAGTAACTTCTTAGGCTGGCAAATGTACCTTGGCCAGCAACATGCTATGTAAGCAAGCTTTCTGTAATAGGGGTCATGCGCAATCTGTGTGCAAGTGATCGAGAATGCAAGTCAATAAATACAGATCACCCGACTTGATCGGGACTGAATTTTCTACCACACTTCCGTCTCCGTGCCTTCCTTACGCCCAGCGGCCCTGATCCTCCAGGGGGGGGGGGCAGAAATCATTGCAACAGTTTTTTTAAAAGGATAATGAGGAAATAAAAAAGCTACTTGCATGAGCTTTTGTGAGATTTTGGTTAGAAAAGTTGGTGAAAACAAACTCTGAAAGGGGAATGAAACTGAGATTTTCATAAAAGAAAAAAAATCACCTTAAACACTTTTCTCTGATACTGTTACTGGGATTTAGGGTTCCTTAAGAAAAAAAGTATATACTTTTAAATTACATGGTTATCTTAAAAAAAGAGATTGGATTAGAGAAAAGCATGAGAGAGATGAAGAGTTCTCAAAAATAAGGAGGCATTATATAAAAACATTTGTGAATCACTGGCTTAGGAGAACACTTTTTTTAAAAAAAGGCAATACAATAGAAAATGAAAAGATGGGAAAAAATTGCTTCCCGTAACACACACACACACACAAAATTATCCTTTTCAATGCAACCTCTGCAGCTACATTTTGTCAAATAGAAAGGCAGGGGGATTATATATTCCATGAACAAAGCTCTTACTCTTTCCAATCCTCAAACTTTTACATTTTGAACTTACACATGTTTCTGCAGCCACACTTCTCTTGTTTCATTTACCAATGGGTTTTCATTAGTTCTTGCTCTGAGGAGGGCATGTACAGTGATACCTCATACAACGTCCAAACTTGGTTCCACAAGTTTGGACTTTATACGGATTTGGACTTTGCATGAGGCATGCAAAATCCTAGCCGCGATGCCTCATACAACGTCCAAATCCTTGCTGCAATGCCTCATACAACATCGTTTCTTTAGTGTATGGGACCACAGACAATGAAACAGCCGAAGGGTTGGCTTAACACAGGTTTATTGCATGATGATCCAGAGGAACATGTGGTAATGGCGGATGGGTAGCTCAATATATACAGCTGGCTATACATTTGAATGTGGCTCGTTGACAGTCTATTGGTTGCTGCCTGCGTGACGTCGTAGACGGTCACGCCCTTCTTGTCCAGGTGAGGAGGTGGCGGGGAATCTTCCCGCGCTGCTGATCCAGTTGAATCTGAGCCATGAGAGCTGGACGCTCGCTATTGCCATCTAGTGGTCACTAGCTCGCGTCCTCTTATAAGGGTTACAGTGATACAGCTGAAGGTTATAATGTTGCACACAGAAAGGTTACATTGTTACCCTATGGCTAGGTACATTGTTAAAGGCACAGCTTTACAGAACACAACAGTTTCCATAGAGATACATTGTACTGTAACAGCACAGACTACAAGGCAAAGTCAAGGAGACAGACAGGAAACTGACAGAACTTTAAGAAATCATTGTCTAAAGGCTAAAAACATTACAAAAACATGTCAAACAACATTGATTGTCCAAGAACAAATCTGCAAAAATCCCACGAATACTTCTAAAAATTCTGACGAAAAAATCCAAAAATAATAATCCAAAAACATGCTCAAAACCATTCCTAAACACTCTTCGCCTCATGCAAAACCCACAAGAGCAATGCTTGCACGTGTCCTACCTTTTATACTGCCCAGGCACAATGCAACCTGGGAAACCCAATGCCTCATACAAAGTCACACGACTTTGTATGAGGGAACTTTTTTCAAGGAATTAGGTGATGTTGTATGAATCCGATGTTGTATGAAGCAGACTTTGTATGAGGTATTACTGTATGTTAATTTTTTTAAAAAAAAATCAGACCTTTCTCCATATGTCTTTTTCACAACATTGTTCCCAGGGACAGCAAGCAATTTTACCATTGAAATATAGCTTCAGCAATGCTATATATTTCAGAGGAACATATAGGAGAGTTTTTCACACAATAGTCATTTTAGGATGAAAAGTTATAACTGGCCCAAAGTCATTAACTGAGCCATTCAGTTTGGAACACATAATTTCACTGCTCAGTTCAGAATTTGAAGTGTGTGCATGTGTGCACACATGTGTGTATGCACATGCGCACACACATGCACACACACATGCACACACATGTGCACATGCACACTCTCACACACACGCACACACACAAAAAACACAAACTGCTGTTCTGCCCAGTCCACCTTCTGCATCTACTTCATCATACTGACAGAGCTGTACCTTGCAACTTCATGCTGCTCTCAAGAGTAGAGAGTTATATGGATGGTTCTTGTAAAACTAGTTTCCGTCAGCTTTTTCACTATATTCACTATCATTGGGCTGTTCTCACTTTCCTACTTTGACAAAACAGCACTTCACTAGCAATGTATTTGTCATTATGGAAGCGTGGCGCCAAAATGGCCGCCGCGCTCTTTGCGGGCCCCCCCCACCGGACGAAACCATCCGGGTAGTTAGGGGCGTGGCCAGCACCCTAATAAAAGGGCTGGCCACGAGGCAGCCGTGCTGCCATTTTGGCGAACCGACGGAGCGGAGAAGTTTTTCCTCCTGACCTCCGTCGCTCGTGTCCTTTTGGGGAAGCCTTTTTCGGGCAGCTTTCTCTTGTTTTAGGCTTCCTAGCTACCTTAGCCATGCCCTCGAAGAAGAAGTCAGCCACGAACGTGGCTCGATCGGCGCGGAGGCGTCAGCCGGGTCGGAGGACCGCGACTGCGCCCGTTCCGCAGCCACCTTTAGCGGAGCCCACCGGGAACGGTGGGATGGGATCAGTAGCTCCTTGGCCCGGGGTGCGGTGTATACCGGCTGCCCCGGAAGGGGCCTCGGCCCTTGGCCCCACCGCCCCTGCCATGGTCAGCGCGGCTCGGCCCTCTTGCTCTGGCCCGCAGTTCCCCATGGGGAGTGCGAGTCATGGAGGATGGTTGGGCCCCCTGCCTTTGCAGGGCTTGCACATGGCTACCCAAGGGCCGAGCATGGGCGCTTGGCCTTATTTGGCCTCGGGGGCTCAGGGACCTGGACAGGTACCCGTGACTCATGGGCCGGCTGCCCATTTGCCCCCTGTTGGGGCCGGGGCCTATGTCGACGTGGAGGCCCTTCTGGCCCGGGTTGCGGCCCTTGAAGCATCCTTGGCGAGGGCTAACCAAACAGGGGTGTCCTTGGGATTCCAGGTGCCCCCTTTGGCCGCCGAACAGCGGCCGGCGATGGGTCGGGTTGAGCCGCCCGAGGCGCGTGGGCTGGTGGCGGCCACTGCCTCGCAGCTCCCCACCCCACAGGTGCAGCAGTCTGGTGCTGGTCTGGCCCCATCGACGAGCTCAGCTTCGGTCGTGAGCTCCGATGCCCCCAGCGGGCCGGAACCCCCGGTGGGGGCGGCCCGTGGGGGTGCATCGGGTGAGTATGCAGTTCAAGCTAATGCACCCACACAACTGACTTCCTTGGGGGGGCTGTTCAATGGCCGTGGCCTCGCTTGGGTGGTCCGGCGGTCCAATGGCCCCCGGCCCACCAAGCGACTTTACCTTTGATCCAGGGCCTGGGTAGGGGTGGCGCCCCCAATGTGCTAGGAAATGTGTTGGGGATCCCCGGGCTGGCTCAGGCCTCCTTTGCTTTGCCCGCAGTTCCCTCTCTGCCGGTGTCGGCTTTGCCAACAGCAGGGTATTCCTTGCCCCTGGGGGACCATCTGGCCCAGTCCACCAAGGAGAAGATTTGGAGGGGCGAGTATGTAGATATCTTCTCCCTTCTAAATAGGGAACCGACCAAAGAAGAGAGGGAAGGGCTGGACGAGAAGGATAAGGAGCAGGCACGTCGTCGTAAGCCGCCACGCACGTGGGCTAATTAGCTGCCAGCGTACTTGATTTACATGGCCGTTTACCTCAGGGCTAGGCCGGATTTGGCCATCCCTATGGTCCAGTATCTGGACAACATTTACCGGGCTATGGTTGACTTCCCGGGTCTGGCGTGGCTGGCTTACGACGAAGAATTCCGTATGAGAATTCCACTGCACCCGGAGATGAGGTGGGACGAGCCCTGCCAGAAGCTGTGGCTTCTGTATATGACCCCCACGCGCCCGGCGCCTGGGGAGAGATACCATTGTGGACATGCGGTCCAACGAGCGGCCCCAGTACAGGTCCCCCGCCAAGTGGCGGGGCAGGGGGTTCCAGCCCGCCTGCTGTGCTGGACCTTCTCGTCCAATGGTTCTTGCAACAAGAAAAATTGCAAGTACAAGCACGAGTGCCCCTCTTGTGGTGGCCCCCATGCTGCCTCCGCCTGTCCCAGGCCGGGAGGATACAGGGGCAGGGGTAGGGGCAGACAAGGGGCAGGTAGGACTGCCACGGAGGGAGCGGGTTCACCGAAAGGCCCCCTCCCCAATTAATGTCGACATGCTCGAGCGTTGGCTCGCATTGTACCCAAGGAGAGCAGACGCTGTGTACCTCCTTCAGGGTTTTCAGCTGGGTTTTCGTATTCCTTTCACGGGGGATAGGTCACCGCAGGATGCACCCAACCTGTTGTCACTTAGGGGAAGGGAGGAGGTGGCTGCTGCCAGCATTAATAAGGAGATTGCTGCGGGCAGGGTCGCTGGCCCTTTCCCCGCGCCCCCGTTCCCCAACCTTAAAGTGTCTCCTCTAGGACTAGTGCCCAAAAAATCCCCGGGCGAGTTCCGCCTGATTTGTCCTACCCAGCCGGCCACTCGGTCAATGATGCTATCCCTGATGACCTTTGTTCTGTCAGGTATACATCCTTTGACCAGGCATTGCGCATGTTGCGCTCATGTGGCCCGGGTGCACTGTTGGCTAAGTGTGACATTAAGTCGGCTTTTCGCCTCTTGCCCGTGCACCCGGGTGACTTTGAGTTGCTGGGTTTCAAATTCCGGGGTGAATATTATTTTGACAAAGCCATGCCATTCGGCTGTTCCATTTCCTGCTCGGCCTTTGAGCGTTTCAGTACCTTCCTGCAGTGGGCATTTGTCCGTAGGTCAGGGTCTCGGTCTGTAGCCCATTACCTGGATGACTTTTTATTCGGGGGTGAACGGGGCTGGGACACGTGCACACGTCTCCTCAACACATTTCAGACGCTAATGGAGGAACTTGGTGTCCCTTTAGCGCCCGAAAAGACCGAAGGCCCGTCTAATAAATTAGTGTTCCTGGGGGTGGAAATTGACACGGTGGCGCAGGCGTCTTGTTTGCCCGAAGACAAGGTGTCCAGGATAGTGGCCCTTATATCGGACTTGCTGGCTAAGCGCAAGGCATCCCTTCGGGAACTGCAGGTGCTACATGGACACCTCAATTTCGCTTGCAGGGTGGTCGCACCTGGCAGGGCATTTCCTCGGCGCTTGTGTGACACCATGGCAGGCTTATCCAGGCCCCACCATAGGGCGAGATTGACACGGGGCATCAGGGCAGATCTGCACGTATGGCTACAGTTCTTGAGGGAGTTCAATGGGGTCTCGTTTTGGAGGTCAGACCTCCTGGCTTCGCCCCAATTTCAAATTCAGTCTGATGCCTCGGGATCCCTTGGTTATGGGATGTACTTCAATGGGAAGTGGGCATATGGTGGATGGCCACCAGCCTGGTCAGGCACGGGTCGCCTGAGGGATCTCACATATTTGGAATTTTTTCCCATACTGGGGGCCTTGATGCTATGGGGTGAGGAGTGGGCCAACTCTGTGGTGCATTTCTGGTGTGACAATGCGGCCGTTGTTCACATTGTCAACTCACAGACCTCTAAATCTCCCAGGGTCATGGACCTGGTGCGCCAGTTTGTGTTGCGCAGCCTGCGCCTCAAGGTACTGTTCAGAGCCAGGCATGTCCCGGGGGTGAATAATGATATTGCTGACGCTTTGTCCCGCCTGCAGATCTCCCGGTTCCGTGCCTTGGCCCCGGATGCGGAGGAATTTCCCTCGCCACTACCGCAGAAGATATGGACCTTTGGCAAGGAGAGGTGAACCGGGCGATCGGCATGTCACTGGCGCCACGCACGCGTAAGGCGTATCACCACGCGTTGGTTTCCTTTCGGACCTTCTGTACCCAATCTCACCTGCCAGATACCTGGCCGATCCCAGTGGCCCACATCCTCCGTTTCATGGTTTACCTGCACGCTCAGGGCCTGGCGCCCCGCACCATAGCATCCAGGCTATCAGCGCTGGCTTTTATGGCCAAAGTGGGGGGTCATGCGGACAGTACCGCTGATTTCCGTGTGAGACATGTTTTGGAGGGGTGGGTGCGGGAACGTGGGCGTTGCCTGGACGACCGTCACCCAATTTCCCCTGGGGTACTTACCCAACTGGCACGAGGCTGGCAGGACCTATGTTTCGATAGGTATGAGGCAGCCCTGTTTCGTGCGGCTACAACGGTGGCCTTTTTTGGAGCGCTCCGCATCAGCGAGCTTGTGATGCTGTCTAAGGCAGATGCAAGTCGTAGGGCACTGGAACTCGAAGATGTCTATGTTTGCAACGATTGGGCTCAATTGAGGATACGCTCCTCTAAAACAGATCAGCACGGCGTAGGCAGTGGAGTAAGACTGCTACGATGTTCCTTGGCAGACATCTGTCTGGTTGGTGCCCTACAAGAGTTCCTTGCACTGTGTGGCACGCACCATGGCCCGTTTTTCTGTCACCAAGATGGGTCTCCCCTCACTAAATTTCAATTTTGGAAGGTGACTGGGAAGGCACTGGCTAGCGTCGGCCTCCCTGGGGCCCGTTACGGCACCCATTCATTTCGAATTGGGGCGGCCTCTATTGCGGCTGCTTATGGGTACTCCAGGGCTGACATACGCAGCATGGGGAGGTGGGGCTCACAGTGTTTCCAGTTTTATGTTCGCCCACTCCCACCGTGAGTACCTCTTGAGTCACCATGTATCTCTTCCTTCCCTGTTTTTTCCCTTGACAGACCCTGGGTGTCGTATCACACCGGTGACAGTATGGCTGGTGGGCCATAGCTACGTGCACAGGGCAGCGCGTTATGCTGCGGCGACAAATTGGGGACCCCGACTGGGACTGGGTGCATACGCACATCTCACATGGTACGGTAAGCCCGGTATGTTGTGGCGGGAGCTTTTGCCATTCCTCTTTTCGTCGAGGAATGCCGACCCGCCCGACATTCTGATCATACACCTTGGGGGGTAATGATTTGGGTCAGGTCACTAGCTTATCGCTCAAGCATGCGATTTGCGGGGACCTCGCCTACTTACATTACGTATGGCCCGCCACAACCCTTGTTTGTTCAGATATGGTCCCACGGCACGCTTATCGGGGAGGCTTTGATCTCCAGGGCCTGGACCGCGCTCGGCGCATGGTGAACAGGGCTGTGGCCCGATTCCTTTCGACCAAGGGCTGGGGGCGGGTCAGTCATCATCCCGCCATCAGTTTGCAAAATTACGGGCTTTATTCAGGGGATGGGGTCCATCTGTCGCGAGGAGGTATGGACCTCCTGCTGGGTGATTGGCGAGCAGGCCTGTCGACCGAGCTGACGGTCGGGGGGGGGGGGGGCGTTGAGCCTTTATTGAAGCCTCTCCGGGTGGCGGGTAGCACTGGTAAGGTAAACATTGATGACCCACAGGTATCCGGCAGGTTCGCAATTGACTGGACAACACTAGATAGGCATAAGTTGTTTAAACGTTGTCCGGTCAACGACGAACCAGGCGAGGGGGTGATGGTTACCACTAGACAGCTGGAATCACCCCCTGATTTTACGGATACACGTCAGAGGGTGGGGTCATTAGTTAGATATTGACTACGGTCAACAATTTGTTTGTTGTCAACAAACAAATTGATACAAATAGATTGTATCAATTTGTAACAATTGCCGTTGTACATTGTAACAATTGCCGTTGGCAATTTTGGGTGGTACCTTACCAGTGTTACTTCGGCCTGCTTGCCTTAAGAATTATGATTGGTCGTTTTACCAATAGAAATTTATAATTCGGACTAGGGCTTGAATCAATAAATGTGGCCCAATGCCGTTATCCACTTTCATTTGTGTCTGAGTCCATCATTGGGGGGGTGCGCCTGCAATGACAGGCGGAGTCCACTCATTTTCTGACAGGATCTTTCAAGACCATTGTCATATGTTCTGCAGATGTGGACACAACATACACCTTTCACTCAGGAAAAAGAAGTGAGCGTGAAAATGAACCTAGGACAAGAAAGGTTTGAAAAACTGCAAGAGACTAAACCACAAGAGACCATAATTTTAGAGGTCTATGGTTTTCTTAGCAGATGCAAGAGATCTAACTTCAGATAATCATCAAAATGTGATGTGTCTGTTTCTTGTTTTTTCCCATGGTATAAAATTATGTTTTTGAACCTGTGAAACCATCTATCCCTTGCTCTTAAAGAGTGGATCCCTAGATATACATATTCAACTTTTCAATAAACCCTTACATTTGTGACAGCTAGTGTGATTTGTCTCTTCCTTGCTGTAGCATGGGCCCTGGTAATCCATATCCCATCAGATTAGAGTAACATTCCTTAAAAATACCCATGCCACATTTAGGTTTAGATCATTCAGACTCAGAGGGAGATTTTGACCTTATCATATTTATATCTCAAAGTTCACCACTTCACTTTTCTCACATGAAAATCTAATTCAGTCTGACCTGGATAGTTGCTCTTTTTCATCTGAATATATACATCTGGGTTTTTTATTCTTCATTGCACCTGTGTGACAGAATGTTGGGTTCAGGAAGTAATTGACATTTCCACAGTGCTACTCATTTATTTGGACTTCATTTTCATTCTACATGCTATGAACACCAGCAGACAGATCTTATTTTTCTTTTTAGGAATGCACTCTTCAGCATCTCCCACTGAACATTTTATCAAATCTGGAAGATGACTCCTGTTATTCACTCATGAGGTGCATGCTTGGAGAAAGAAAATACTTCCACACAACCTCTTTCCCAACATGAATTTAGGTCCTGAATTTATTTCTTGGGGTTATTTATGGTGGAATATTGGGAACATTTCTAGACAAATACTCTCTCTTTTTTTAAAAAAAATGGTTATCATTTCCTACTGTCTGTTTTATTCCCATCAAAATGATATGATTAGAATGAAATTTTTATCATATCTGCAATATATTTTTAAAAGTCACAATTAAACAAGCATATAGTTTCACCTTGAAAAAAGGTCAGATATGGCTTGTTCTTTTGGGAAAAACATGATTCGCCCTTGGATGTGATTTCCAAATAGATAGTCAGTCAAAAGATTAATAGAATTAAAATCTTAGTAGAATAAACCCTATCTTGCCGACAGCAAACTCACTCCCTCACTTTTATTTCAGAAGACAGTAAACAGAAACAAAGCCTGCAGCAAGAGAAAGTAAGCAAGCACATTAAAGAAGGATTAGCTTCAGGAGGTTATGACAGATGTAAAGTGTTTTGCACATGTTGCTATGTGATGTTCAACATATGTTGTCAATTAAAAACTGCTGAAGAAATGTTTAACAAGGCAAACCTTACATAGCTCAGATTTGTAGGAATATACTGTGTTTCTACTTCACTGCCTTTCATTTCATTTTAGTATTTTACTGGGAGCAAAAGAAGATTCCTTGTACACAATGGTTGCCAGTTACTCTAATTTACCTCCCATAGTGATATTTTAATCATGTATCTCAGAAACCTAACATTAATCTACCTCTTTAGTGAAGAACAGGCCTACCTTGTTCTAATTCAGACCATTGCTTCCTACAGCCCAATATTTTCTCTGGCAGTCAGATCATCCAATTGCTAGTTAGAGAAATCTCTGCTATGATACTAAAGGCCCTTTCATCTGGAGCTGACAATGGTTGACCAGGGTAGCACCTTCATTGCCAAGAGCTTTTGAAATAAAAAAACATTTTCTCTTCTCATAGATGATCATTCATACTAGTTTCCCATTTCTCACTCACCTGAACACCTTCCTTATGATTAAGGAGTGGATGGAGGATGAGTGCATAGTAGTACTGTATATTGAAAGCAGATTCTCCTCACAGAAAAAGAATGAGAAAATTTGTACAGTAAAACCTCGAGTTATGAACGGCAAAACCTACGAAAAACTCAAGATACTAAAGGAAATATTGAGGGAAAATTTGCTTTGAGATAAGAATTTTTCCCCAAGATACAATTTTTTTGGTCTTCCGATGCTTCCCATGGTGGTGGGAGGATTTTGGGAGCATTTTTTGTTGTGTTTTGGCACCACCAGCATCTTTCCCTGAAATCAGGAAGTGAAGAAAATTCCCCTGTCTCCTGAAAAACTGATAGTTGAGTACTGAGCTGGCAATTACTAGAGCTGACCACAAGAGGGTGTTGCTGGAAATGTGCCGGATATGCATTGAAAACCAAAATAATAAGTTCCGGAGCTCAAAAAAAGCCAAATAAATGTCTTTTATTTGTTCAAATCTTTTTATAAAGTGGCCAAAACACAGTGGAAAATTCCAAAATGCACTTTATGAAGAGTTTTGAACAGAAAAAATACTTTTTTTGGCTTTTTTGTCTGAGCTCCAGAACTGATTTTTTGCTTTTCAATGCATTCCTATGTGAAACCACATTTTGAGATACAGATTTTTCAAGATACAAAAAACCTTGAGGAACAAATTAATTTTGTATCTCGAGGTTTTACTGTATTAGCTAATCAGTTCTAGAACTTTGCATCTTGGTCAGATCCTTTTGTTTAAAAATTGGCTTTGGATTGTCTGTTCAAAAGCAAACTACTTTTTAATGTTTGGTACTACAAGCAGTGGCTCTGAACAGAACCCATACAGTTTGACTAGCCCCTCCCATATATATATATATTCCTTTTTTATTGATCATATGTACACATTATTTGTACAATCCATTCGCCTCTGAAATCAGTGTTTTTGTGTACATGCAAGCAGAAAGATTCCATAAAGGAACACAAGTTCCCATTGCTTGATTTAGGCAGGTTTCTCCATGGGGTGGTGGGGACAGTTTTTGGCTGGATTAAAATGCTATGCATTTTATTCCCAATTCATTTCAATGGTAAATTCATTTTCAGACATTTAGAATTTACTCATCCCATCTCCTAAGATGTTTTTGAAATATACTGTATCTTTCCATACCTCATCTTCATGGGTTTTTTGAAACATTATAATATCGCGCACAGCCATGTACATACTTGACACATTTTAAAAGCCTCTCATTATTGTGCTATTATATCTTTATTCCAAATAAACCTTATTAAATTTAACTGACTCTTAGTGTTTCATATTCATTTTGATCAGTGGTTGGCAGCCCTACACTTTTATTATGAAGTAATAATCATGTTAAAGCACTCTTCCTTGACCTCCTATTGGTCCAATACTTCCTTTTCTCTGTCATGAGTCACTCAACATTCAATTTTATTGGATAGCCACCTGTCTTGTATATTTATATGTTTTAGAAATGTACATCATCCATTTCACCCAGACAGGAGTCTAGGGTTGTAAACATATACATTTAGAAAAGTTATAAAGTAAATTAAAAGTAATAATTCTATGTTTGAAACTGTAGCAAGAAGAAACATGGTAGTCAGGTCCTGGTTAGGTTTGTTTCCTCAGGATCATGTTTCAACTTTCATTGTGTCGTTCTTGAGAAAAGTAGAATGCAGAAGAAAGTACTGTTTTTGAGTTTTATTCGGAAGTTGATGCGTCTTTCTGGAGGAGAAAAATCCATAAAAAGCTATGGAAAGTCATACAAGGCTATAATGTTCCTTGTACAACTTTTTTTTTATAACTGTGACACAAATTTTGAGAAGCATAGCTACATACATACTTCTAAACTGTTTTACTTGAAGAGACAATTTAATGTATTGATTGTGAGCTCAAAGTGTCCTTAACTTCCACCTCTGGGCAGACCTGTGACAAATCAATCTTGTGGAATCATTTTCCACCTACCCATGGAGCCAATATATCTTCTGTTTGATACAAGGCATGCTTTTTGACTTTCAGGAATGGATTCATAATATCTCTGAAATCTTTTACAAATATATTGTGCAGTGCAAATTCATTTTTTAAATAAGTTGGAAACATAGTATCATTGGCCACAACTTTTTAGAGGACACTTATTTTTTCAAAGCATTATAATTAAGGAGATATTCTTAGACAAACACTACAGTAATACAGTCCTTTAAAAACTGAAGGTGCAGGGTCTCATGTCCTTGGCATGTTTCACGTCAATACAGAGACAAAAGAAGCAGATCCATATTGCAGGCGCACCCCCCCAATGATGGACTCAGACACAAATAAAAGTGGATAACGGCATGGGCCACATTTATTGATTCAAGCCCTAGTCCGAATTATAAATTTCTATTGGTAAAACGACCAATCATAATTCATAAGGCAAGCAGGCCGAAGTAACACTGGTAAGGTACCACCCAAAATTGCCAACGGCAATTGTTACAATGTATCTATTTGTATCAATTTGTTTGTTGACAACAAACAAATTGTTGACCGTAGTCAATATCTAACTAATGACCCCACCCTCTGACGTGTATCCGTAAAATCAGGGGGTGATTCCAGCTGTCTAGTGGTAACCATCACCCCCTTGCCTGGTTCGTCGTTGACCGGACAACGTTTAAACAACTTATGCCTATCTAGTGTTGTCCAGTCAATTGCGAACCTGCCGGATACCTGTGGGTCATAAATGTTTACCTTACCAGTGCTACCCGCCAATGTGACCAAAGTCAACAGCAGCACAGAACAACCCCTATATCAAACCATAGCAACAGTGTGGGATGGGCGAAAAAGCCAGGACTCAAGGGCCAATGCGAGTCCCAGCCAAAAATTCCCACCCGGCCTCGAAGCGACCAAGGAATCACACTGTTAACTAGGGAGGGGGTGGAGGGGAAAAACTTCTCCGCTCCGTCGGTTCACCAAAATGGCAGCACGGCTGCCTCGTGGCCAGCCCTTTTATTAGGGTGCTGGCCACGCCCCTAACTACCCGGATGGTTTCGTCCGGTGGGGGGCCCCGCAAAGAGCGTGGCGGCCATTTTGGCGCCACGCTTCCATTGCAGGCGCACCCCCCCCAATGATGGACTCAGACACAAATAAAAGTGGATAACGGCATGGGCCACATTTATTGATTCAAGCCCTAGTCCGAATTAAAAATTTCTATTGGTAAAACGACCAATCATAATTCATAAGGCAAGCAGGCCGAAGTAACACTGGTAAGGTACCACCCAAAATTGCCAACGGCAATTGTTACAATGTATCTATTTGTATCAATTTGTTTGTTGACAACAAACAAATTGTTGACCGTAGTCAATATCTAACTAATGACCCCACCCTCTGACGTGTATCCGTAAAATCAGGGGGTGATTCCAGCTGTCTAGTGGTAACCATCACCCCCTTGCCTGGTTCGTCGTTGACCGGACAACGTTTAAACAACTTATGCCTATCTAGTGTTGTCCAGTCAATTGCGAACCTGCCGGATACCTGTGGGTCATAAATGTTTACCTTACCAGTGCTACCCGCCACCCGGAGAGGCTTCAATAAAGGCTCGACGCCCCCCCAAGACCGTCAGCTCGGTCGACAGGCCTGCTCGCCAATCACCCAGCAGGAGGTCCATACCTCCTCGCGACAGATGGACCCCATCCCCTGAATAAAGCCCAAAATTTTGCAAACTAATGGCGGGATGATGACTGACCCGCCCCCAGCCCTTGGTCGAAAGGAATCGGGCCACCGCCCTGTTTACCATGCGCCGAGCGCGGTCCAGGGCCTGGAGGTCGAAGCCTCCCCGATAAGCGTGCCGTGGGACCATATCTGACCAAACAAGGGTTGTGGCGGGCCATACATAATGTAAGTAGGCGAGGTCCGCGCAAATCGCATGCTTCAGCGATAAGCCAGTGACCTGACCCAAGTCATTACCCCCAAGGTGTATGATCAGAATGTCGGGCGGGTCGGCACTCCTTGACGAAAAGAGGAATGGCAAAAGCTCCCGCCACAAATCGGGCTTACCGTGCCATGTGAAATGTGCGTATGCACCCAGTCCCAGTCGGGGTCCCCAATCTGTCGCCGCAGCGTAACGCGCTGCCCTGTGCACGTAGCTATGGCCCACCAGCCATACTGTCACCGGTGTGATACAACACCCAGGGTCTGTCAAGGGAAAAAACAGGGAAGGAGAGATACATGGTGACTCAGAAGGTACTCACGGTGGGAGTGGGCGAACATAAAACTGGAAACAGTGTGAGTCCCACCTCCCCATGCTTCATATGTCAGCCCCGGAGTACCCATAAGCAGCCGCAGTAGAGGCCGCCCCAATTCTAAATGAATGGGTGCCGTAACGGGCCCCAGGGAGGCCGACTCTGGCCAGTGCCTTCCCTGTCACCTTCCAAAACTGAAACTTAGTGAGGGGAGACCCATCTTGGTGACAGAAAAAAGGGCCATGGTGCGTGCCACGCAGTGCAAGGAACTCCTGTAGGGCACCAACCGGACAGATGTCTGCCAATGAACATCGTAGCAGTCTTACTCCACTGCCTACGCCATGCTGATCTGTTTTAGAGGAGCGTATCCTCAACTGAGCCCAATCATTGCAAACATAGACATCTTCGAGTTCCAGTGCCCTACGACTTGCATCCGCCTTAGACAGCATCACAAGCTCGCTGATGCGGAGCGCTCCAAAAAAGGCCACCGTTGTAGCCGCACGAAACAGGGCTGCCTCATACCTATCAAAACATAGGTCATGCCAGCCTCGTGCCAGTTGGGTAAGTACCCCAGGGGAAATTGGGTGACGGTCGTCCAGGCAACGCCCACGTTCCCACACCCACCCCTCCAAAACATGTCTCACATGGAAATCAGCGGTACTGTCCGCATGACCTCCCACCTTGGCCATAAAAGCCAGCGCTGATAGCCTAGATGCTATGGTGCATGGTGCCAAGCCCTGGGCGTGCAGGTAAACCATAAAACGGAGGATGTGGGCCACTGGGATCGGCCAGGTATCTGGCAAGCAATATTGGGAACAAAAGTTCCAAAATGAAACCAACGCGTGGTGATACGCCTTACGCGTGCGTGGCGCCAGTGACATGCCTATCGCCCGGTTCACCTCTACTTGCCAATGGTCCATATCTCCTGTGGTAGTGGCGAGGGAAATTCCACCGCATCCGGAGCCAAGGCACGGAACCGGGAGATCTGCAGGCGGGACAAAGCGTCAGCGATATCATTATTCACCCCCGGGACATGCCTGGCTCTGAACAGTACATTGAGGCGCAGGCTGCGCAATACAAAATGGCGCACAAGATCCATGACCCTGGGAGATTTAGAGGTCTGTGAGTTGACAATGTGGACAACAGCCGCATTGTCACACCAGAAATGCACCACAGAGTTGGCCCACTCCTCACCCCATAGCATCAAGGCCCCCAGTATGGGAAAAAATTCCAAATATGTGAGATCCCTCAGGCGACCCGTGCCTGACCAGGCTGGTGGCCATCCACCATATGCCCACTTCCCATTGAAGTACATCCCATAACCCAGGGATCCCGAGGCATCAGACTGAATTTGAAATTGGGGCGAAGCCAGGAGGTCAGACCTCCAAAATGAGACCCCATTGAACTCCCTCAAGAACTGGAGCCATACGTGCAGATCTGCCCTGATGCCCCGTGTCAGTCTCACCCTATGATGGGGCCTGGATAAGCCTGCCATGGCGTCGCACAAGCGCCGAGCAAAGGCCCTGCCAGGTGCGACCACCCTGCAAGCGAAATTGAGGTGGCCATGTAGCACCTGCAATTCCCGAAGGGATGCCTTGCGCTTAGCCAGTAAGTCCGATATAAGGGCAACTATCCTTGCCACCTTGTCTGCAGGCAACCTAGACGCCTGCGCTACCGTGTCAATATCCACCCCCAGGAATATTAACTTATCAGATGGGCCTTCGGTCTTTTCGGGCGCTAAAGGGACACCGAGTTCCTCCATTAGCGTCTGAAATGTGTTGAGGAGACGTGTACACGTGTCCCAGCCCCGTTCACCCCTGAAGAAAAAGTCATCCAGGTAATGGGCTACAGACCGAGACCCTGACCTACGGACAAATGCCCACTGCAGGAAGGTACTGAAACGCTCGAAAGCCGAGCAGGATATGGAACAGCCGAATGGCATGGCTTTGTCAAAATAATATTCACCCTGGAATTTGAAACCCAGCAACTCGAAGTCACCCGGGTGCACGGGCAAGAGGCGAAACGCCGACTTAATGTCACACTTAGCCAACAGTGCACCCGGGCCACATGAGCGCACCATGCGCAATGCCTGGTCAAAGGATGTATACCTGACAGAACAAAGGTCATCAGGGATAGCATCATTGACCGAGTGGCCGGCTGGGTAGGACAAATGGTGAATCAGGCGGAACTCGCCCGGGGACTTCTTGGGCACTAGTCCTAGCGGAGACACTTTAAGGTTGGGGAACGGGGGTGCGGGGAAAGGGCCGGCGACCCTGCCCGCAGCAATCTCCTTATTAATGCTGGCGGCAGCCACCTCCTCCCTTCCCCTAAGTGACATAAGGTTAGGTGCATCCTGCGGTGACCTATCCCCTGTGAAAGGAATACGAAAACCAAGTTGAAAACCCCGAAGGAGGTACACAGCGTCTGCTCTCCTCGGGTACGATGCGAGCCAACGCTCCAGCATGTCGACATTAATTGGGGAGGGGGCCTTTTGGTGAACCCGCTCCCTCCATGGCAGTCTTGCCTGCCCCTTGTCCGCCCCTACCCCTGCCCCTGTATCCTCCTGGCCTGGGACAGGCGGAGGCAGCATGGGGGCCAGAACAAGAGGGGCACTCATGCTTGTACTTGCAATTTTTCCTGTTGCAAGAACCATTGGACGAGAAGGTCCAGCACAGCAGGCAGGCTGGAACCCCCTGCCCCGCCGCTTGGCGGGGTACCTGTACTGGGGCCGCTCGTTGGACCGCATGTCCACAATGGTATCTCTCCCCAGGCGCCGGGCGCGTGGGGGTCATATACAGAAGCCACAGCTTCTGGCAGGGCTCATCCCACCTCATCTCTGGGTGCAGCGGAATTCTCATGCGGAACTCTTCGTCGTAAGCCAGCCATGACGGACCCGGGAAGTCAACCATAGCCCGGTAAATATTGTCCAGATATTGGACCATGGGAATAGCCAAATCCGGCCTAGCCCTGAGGTAAACGGCCATGTAAATCAGGTACGCTGGCAGCCAATTTGCCCACGTGCGTGGCGGCTTACGACGACGTGCCTGCTCCTTATCCTTCTCGTCCAGCCCTTCCCTCTCCTTCTTGGTCGGCTCCCTATTTAGAAGTGAGAAGATATCTACGTACTCGCCCCTCCAAATCTTTTCCTTGGTAGACTGGGCCAAATGGTCCCCCAAGGGCAAGGAATACCCTGCTGTTGGCAAAGCCGACACCGGCACCGAGGGAACTACGGGTAACGTAAAATGAGCCTGAGCCAGCCTGGGGATCCCCAACACATTTCCAAGCACATTGGGGGCACCACCCCGCCCCAAGCCCTGTGTCATGGGCAAAGTCGCTGGGTGGGCCGGGGGCCATTGGGCCGCCGTGCCACCCGAGCGAGGCCAAGGCCATTGAACAGCCCCCCCAATGAAGTCAGTTGTGTGGGTGCATTAGCTTGGACTGCATACTCACCCGCTGCACCCCCGCGGGCCGCCCCCACCAGGGGTTCCGGCCCGCTGGGGGCGTCGGAGCTCACGACCAAAGCTGAGCTCGTCGACGGAGCCAAACCAGCACCAGACTGCTGCACCTGTGGGGTGGGGAGCTGCGAGGCAGTGGCCACCACCGGCCCACACGCCTCAGGCGGCTCGACCCGACCCATCACCGGCCGTTGTTCGGCGGCCAAAGGGGGTACTTGAAAACCCAGAGATACCCCTGTTTGGTTGGCCCTCGCCAAGGACGCTTCAAGGGCCGCTACCCGGGCAAGGAGGGCCTCCACGTCGACATAGGGCCCGGCCCCGACAGGGGGCAATTGGGCAACCGGCCCATAATTCATGGGTACCTGTCCAGGTCCCTGAGCCCCAGGGGCCAGATAAGGCCAAGAGCCCATGCCCAGCCCCTGGGAAGCCGTAGGAACGCCCTGTAAAGGCAGGGAACCCAACCACCCTCCGTGTCTCGCACCCCCCATAGGGAACTGCGCACCCGGGCAAGACGGCCCCACCGCACGAACCATGGCAGGGGCTGTGTTCGTCGTTTGCGGGGCCGAGGCCCCGTCCGGGGCCGCGGGTATCCTACGCATATCAGGCCAAGGAGCTACCGATCCCATCCCACCATTCCCGGTGGAGTCTGCTAGAGGTGGCTGCGGAACGGGCGCAGTCGCGGTCCTCCGACCCGGCTGACGCCTCCGCGCCGATCGAGCCACGTTCGCGGCTGCCTTCTTCTTCGAGGGCATGGCTAATATAGCTAGGAAGCCTAAAAACAAAAGGAGAAAGCTGCCCGAAAAGGCTTCCCTCAAGAAGACACGAGCGACGGAGGTAAGGAGGAAAAACTTCTCCGCTCCGTCGGTTCGCCAAAATGGCAGCACGGCTGCCTCGTGGCCAGCCCTTTTATTAGGGTGCTGGCCACGCCCCTAACTACCCGGATGGTTTCGTCCGGTGGGGGGGGGGCCCGCAAAGAGCGCGGCGGCCATTTTGGCGCCGCGCTTCCATTCTTAAAAGGTGCATTTTTGGAAGTATGTCGCAATTTTGCAACATATCTTCTATTTTATTCAGAGAGTAATGTTCACATCAGTTATACTAACTCCTGGAGGGTTCCTGCATAAAGGGAAATCTGCCATAGTTGAAAGATGGGTGATAAATTTAATTCACTCCTAAATAAAGTATACCTTCTTGATTACTTAGGGGGAAACCCACAATTGAATATAAACTCAAACTTTAAAATCAGAAATCTATAAATGTATGTGCTTGTCCTATTTAATTCACAATGTCAAATTAAAAACACACTAAAATGTAGAATTGTGAAAATATGGCTGAAAAAATTAATATATTTTAAAAACTAATGTTGTTACAAAAACAAACAATGAGCTGTGTGATCCTTATACAGTAGAAATGCAAGAGGAAAGCCATATTTTTATTAAATCATTAAAAAACATTAAGTGAACTTTTGTGATTGTTTTATTGTAGTTATTGTTATGTGCCATCACCTCCTACTTATGGTGACTCCATGAGTAAGTGATGTACAAAATTTATCTTCAACAGCTCAGCTTTTCCCAGTTCAAGCCTATAGGTTCCTTTGTGGCAGAGGTGGCCAAACTTTTTGGGCTGTGAGCTACTCATGTGATTGAGCAAGCCAGTCACATGGTTCCTCCCACTAGAAGCGGAAGTAAAATGTGCCCGTGCATGTGCAAAATGCTGCTATAAATGCACCTGCACCTGTTGTAGAAACATTTATGACAACTGACAGGAGTGGCATGGGTGATATGGGCTGTATTATTAGGTGCTGCAAGTCAGATTGGGCCCACAGGCTGTAGTATGGAAAATCCTGCTTTATGGAGTCAATTCATGTCATACTTGGTTTTTTTCTTTTCTTGCTGGGGCAAACATGGACTTCTTCTGACAATTGCACGATACTTACCCAGTTTCTACTCATGATTGAACAAGGTTCTTCAAATTTTCCACAAACATCCAAATGCACCAGCAGGATATGAACTTCCTTGCAGCCAGGGCAAAGAGGCCACTGCACAGCCAGGCGCCAAGACCCTCCACCACTACTGGCATCCTGGGCCCCACCCCAGGACTCTGCCGCTCCCTGGAGTTCCTTGTGGCTGGGGTGAAGAGACCACAGGCACCAGGACCCTCCACCACTGCTATGCCGGCACACAGCAAGAGTTTGCCGCCACCACCCTCAGACTTGCATGCGGCCGGAGTGGAGAGGCCGTTGTACTGTTGTATTGTTTTTATATTATGATATGTTCTTTTGTAGGATGAATATGGTATAATTATTATCTATATTCTATATTGTATTATTGTGTTTACTGCTTAATATCGTGTGAGCCACCTTGAGTCGGGTATCCTGATTGGGTGGCATACAAATGTGAGAATTAAATTAAACTAAATATGTTCCCTGTTAACATCTTGCTTTACAATAGGCCAAAATTGAGCTATTTTGACAATGAGATTGACAGAGTCAGAGACATGGGTGGTTAGCAAGTAACATGAAAACCAGGACCTAGGGCAACCAGGCAACAGCCCATACAGTAACCATATCAAAGTACAGAGTCCAAGATTAAAATCAGTTCCAAGGTAGACATAAATACAGGGTTAGTACAGACACCTGTGCATAATCCAAGCACAGTCAGCTAACATGGGAGGGAGAGTACTTTTGAGAGCTGGAGGAAGACAAGGATGGGGTTAAGGAATGAAGATTCAGGCAAAGCACAACATCAATCCACAAGAACCAGGAACAGGGCAGGACCTCTTCAGAAGCAGAAACCAGGAACAAAGCAGGAGATCTTCTAAGGCAGGAACTAGGAGCGAGGCAAGAATCTCAGAAGCTGAGCAACAGCAAGTCCAGTAACCTTCATTGCTGAGGCAGCTTCGGTGGTGGTGAGGGCTGTTCTTAGATAGATCAGCTACCCATGGCCTCCTGGTAGAGCTTATGATTGTCCAGAACCTTCCCTACAGATCACAGAACTCACACCAAGGTGAAGATCTAACTCTGGAAGTTCTAGAGCTGGTGTCTAGGCTGGGGACCTAATCCTGTAACCATCAGAGCTGCCTCTGGAGCTGCCTTAGATCCTGACAGAGATGTTGCCATTCAACCAGGATATGTTACATATCAGAAAAGGTATTTTTGCTTACCAGGAAGCAATTCTAAGAAAGAGATGTGATTCTGAATTAACAAGAAACATGAAATTAGCTGTATATATTTCTCACTCAATGGGTGAATCCAATTGTGCCCATAAGGTAGCTACAATAGGTAGTTACACCCTAAGATTGCTAGCTACATGGATGTACTGCCTGTGCTAGTTTTATAGCTCGAGATGGAAGTGCTGTCATAAAACAGTGTGCAATCAGTCCTAGCAGAAACCTGTGACTGATTGAACCACTTAATTGTGTATTTCATCCTTATAATTCCCAGTACATTTATGCTAGTGTGAATAGCATTTTGCCATTTGAAACATTTTCATTTTCATATCTTTCCACATGCAAGTACTGACAGATATATTTATTCCCTGCCAAAGGGTTCACTGATAGTTTATTATTTTAAGTATTATTTATTTAAAAAGACTTGACTGTTATGTTTCATTTCCATTATATGCAACTTCTGCAGTTAATAGACGGACAGACAGACAGACAGACAGACAGATAGATCATCTAGCACACCAGGACTTCATGAACATAGATTTAACAGTTCATACAAAGCTCATGGTATATCAAGCTATTGTTACCTCAACATTATTGTGTGGCTGTGAAACATGGACCCTCTATCGCAGGCATCCTCAACCTATGGCCCACAGTGCCAAATCATAAGAACATAAGAACAGCCTTGCTGGAACAGGCCCCAGCCCATCCAGTCCAGCATTCTGTCTCACACAGTGGCTCACCCTTTGCTTCAGGGTGTTCCTAAGCAGATGCCTTTACCTGCTTGGGATTCCCTGGAAATGGCATTGAGAGATATCCTGACTATCTCTCCAACCAGAAGGTTGTCCTTAGGTATCCATAATTATAGCCATTGATACCCTTGTCCTCCATGAACTTGTCTAATCCTTTCTTAAAGCTGTCAAGACTGACAGCTGTCACCACTTCTTCTGGCAGGGAGTTCCATAGACCAGTGATCATCTGGTCCACACCCTCACTCCAGCTGCTGCCACCACTGCCACCGCTGCCACCGCTGCCGCTGCCAGAAGCAGCCACAGACACATTTATGGCAGCTGGCCCCTCAGCTATCTGAGGGAGTGTGACCCGGCCCTCAACTTAAAAAGGTTGAGGACCCCTGCTCTATCACCAAAACATCAAAAAGCTTGAACACTTTCACCAACAGAAGCTAAGGTCCATCTTGAACATCAAGTGGGATTACTATGTTACCAACATCGCAGTTCTCGAGAAGACACATGTAAATAGCACTGAAGCTTCCACCATAGGCCATCATCTTAGATGGATAGGGTATGTCCACAATACGGACTGTTCTAGATTTCCTCAACAAATTCTTTATGGGGAACTCAGATCTGGTACAAGAGCTTGTGAAGCTCCTTTGAAATGTTATAAGGACCAGCTGAAACAAACCATGAAGATGTCAGGTATAAACCCACAAACCTGGGAGGCAGCGGCCATAGATCACCCACTTTGGTGCCAAACCATTTCTGCTGCTACTGATCACTTCATAGGAGAATGCCACAGACAAGAAGAGGCTAAGCGACAAGCACGGAAACTTCTTCAAACTCAACTACACCCTCCACCATCTATTTAGTGTACTGTGTGTGGCTGCATGTTTCATGCCAGGATCGGTTTATTGACATCCATCAACTGAGAAAGTGATTTCCAGGAAAAAATATATGCTCTGCTAAGAATAGCAGTCAAAGATGATGACAGCAATTCAGTACATTGACTTGCAGCTGAAGCTATTTAATTTTCATTTTAGAAAATGAAAAGCACAGATATTTGTTGGATCCTAACTTACACTTAATCCTCTTTTCCCTCATGTTTCCTACAATGTCCCTTTGAAGTTAAAGAATATTAACTGCTGAAAGTGAGAAATTAAATGTATAAACATGCTACAAACATAATAAACAACAGCATGAATTCTTTTAGAGAGCATAGATTGGGGTTCATCTACCAATTCATTCTGCACATGATTTTTTTTGTATTTTAAACAGATTATTATTATTTTGGTTGAATTAAGTAACTAAAACTGGTGTTATATTCGTATTATAGATGCCATTAATACTTGTCACCTTTCATTATTGTGGTAGAGATAGCAATACTGTACTGCTGTTTTCTTTTTAGTTTATATCTTCAAAAGTGCAATAACTAGCAGGAACACAAATAGGTGTCAACCATACATATTTAGCAATATCTAGAAAAACCCCATAAATTTTTTTTTTTACTGCATGGCCTCTTTTATAATTTGCTTTTGTAATGCTAAAGATATGCAAATTAAATCTATCCACATCCAAAATCCAGATGAAAACATTAATCTTTGGAGATTAATCAAATGAAAATGATAATCTATAGGAGATGTGGACAAATCAGTCTATTTACTGTTATTAACCATTTCACCTGCATTAAAAAATGTTCATACAATTTAAACTTTCATACCATTTTCACATTATCTTGCAGGAAAAAATATATATAAAAAATAAAGCAAATCTTTAAAATCACATTTTTTAACACATTGTACCTAAAATACAAAATGTATCCCTCTGTCTCTTTGTAAATGAAATTTGGTATTTTGGAGTTCTACTGTATCTGACAAACATCAGGAAAGTGAAAACAGTGAAGTATAGCATCTGATCCAAGTAGGGTTGCCATAATTCTCTTCCACAAAACCGGGCCAGAAATAAAGGTTTCCCTTGCTTGAAAGCCAGTTGTATCCGACTCTAGAGTTTAGTGCTCATCTGTTACAAATCCAAAGAGCCACTGCTGTCTGGTTCTGCAGACATTTCCGTGGTCATGTGGCAGACATGACTAGATACCAGAGTGCATGGAACACTGTTTACCTTCCCACCAAAGTGGTCCCTATTTATCTACTTGCAATTTCTTGCTTTTGAACTGCTGGGTTGGCAGGAGCTGGGACAGAGAGGGGGGCTCATTCCATCATGCAGTACTCAGGTTTTGAACTGCTGACCTTCCACCTCCCAATCAGTATCTTAACCACTTGAGCCACTGCAGTAAAAGGGTACAGGGGCATTTCTTCTGGCTTATATACAAATGTGTCCTAAGACCAGGTACCTTCATTACCTTCTGGAGGGAGTGTGGTGTGATGGAAAAACAAATACTGTACAGAGATTAAGTAGCTAGGAATCCTTAAGCATGAAAGTGTTATAAGAGATCTGTTCCAAAAATCTATTTTGGAATGCTGCATTCCATTGTTTACTTAGCAGTAAGATCCACTGAAAAAAATGGAGCTTACTTCTTAACAAATAAAGGATTCAGCTTTTGGTCTCACTTACTCTCCCACTCCAGTATGAGCAAAGCATACCCACAGAGGGGTCCCACTTATTTCAATCGGACCTCTTTCTCAATTAAAAGGGCACAGGATTGCAGCAAGGAAAAAGTCGGGAGCACAAAAGCAGTTCTTTCTTCTCTTCCTTCCCAAGGTTGCTTCTTGCTTCTCCCCGTAGCTGTCAAGTATCCCTTATTGGTTGGGAAAACCCCTTATTTTACCCTCATTCCTGCCATCATCCCTTATTAATTAGACTGCAATGCCCTATTGCCACCATTGGAGGGCAGCACAGGATAAGCATAGCTGTCAAGTATCCCGTATTTGCTTGGAAATTTCCCTAATTTCCAAATCCAAAACTTAACATTTATGCTTCTCCCCCAGTGACTCACTCCACTCGCATGCTCTTCCCTCCACGGGGCACAGGGCAGGAGAGAATTTGGGGGTGGGCAAACTGCTAACTCAGGGTGGGCAAAGCCCACCCTGGCCACCCCCTGACTAAGGTCCTGCCTGAAACTGACACACTCTCTCACACACATATCTATTGGATTTCTGGAGACTTTCTATTTGCATTAGTTTACCTGACCTCCTCCTCCTCCTTCTTTGGCCACCAGACTGCTGTGGCTGCTGTTACAGACACTGACTGGTGGTTAAGCACATGCACTGCTCTAAGGCAGCAAGAAAAAGGCACAATTTGCCCCCTCCCCTTAGCACAACGCTTGGTTTGATCCAGAGGTTTTCAATGATTTTTATGGAACTGGCCGGGGCAGTTACAACCCAAGAAATTCCCAGTTTTCCGTGATGTATGACAACTCTAGATCCAAGTGAACAAAAAATTATCTTCAAGCACCTCTACATGGTGTCCCTTTTAAAAGATTTTCATTTATTGGAGTGCTAACTACTATGATTTATCAAAAATTTTCATTTTTAAATCTACTTATTTCAGGGAATAGTTTGCTATGTGGCATCAGGATCTGTCAATTGAGAATTTTACTAAACACATATACCCATTTCTGGGGTTTTTCCCCAGTCAAAGGATTGTACAGAGATAATAGTACTGTGCAAAAAGTCTTAGGTTTGGGGAAAATTCAATGAAAGATTTGGGGGGCCAAAACATGGACACCTGAACTCCAAACTTCACCAAACTTGGAAAAAATTAAGATGAGAGTCAACAGACGACTCTTGCCAATGTTGGTGTGTCTAGGTACCTTGGGGGGCTGAGTTATTCCCTTGAAATCACTCATTGAAATTTCTCCAAATCAGCTTTTGTTAGCCTAAGATTTTTGCACAGTTCTGTATTTTTAAAAACATTATTAAAGATCTTCCAGACTTGTGCTAGCTGAATAGAATATCATTTACAGGGAAGGAGGTTGTGAAAATATTTCCAAGCTCTGGAGCATCTTCTTCACAATGCAGGCTGATGTAACAAGCTGGTTGCCAGAGAACTGAGGAAGAGCAACTGTAGTCATATGATCATGCAAAATTTGGAAATGGTACTGCGGCATAAAGCTTCTCCACAGCAGACAAATCTTCTCCCCACATCATCTCTCTCTCTTTGTGTATGAGCATGCATGCATGTATCCGTGCTTCTGTGTGTGTGTACATAGATGAAGGTAGGGAGTGGTGGTAAAAGGATGGTCCTAGAAGGAGGTTTTTTGTATTCCTGGTAATACTGTCTCCTTATACATTCACTAATTAATAAAATAAAATAAAATAAAATAAAATAAAATAAAATAAAATAAAATAATAAAATAAATAAATAAATAAATAAATAAATGTTACCCACATTTGCAAAATGAAGCAGGCATTGGGAAATGGAGATATTGGTTAATGAGGAATATATCACTCTGGGTGCCTCCAAATAAAATTGGAATGATGTAATCTCCCTGTGTCAAAATTTACAGAGGGGTGAGGTGTCATTTTCTTTCACTTCAAACACTCTGCATGCTCACATTTTTTTCATTCCCCCCCCTCACTTTTTAAGGCAAATTATTGCTATTTTCAACTGTGTGATTTTCAAGTGTTTACATTTTAATTGCATTTTAAGTATATTGTTATCTTTGTAATTTTACTGTATAGGTATTTCAATATTTTACTGTTTTAATGAATAATACACCTCCACAGTACAAGGAGTCCCCCAGTTGAATGCACCCTCTATGATAAGTTACTGATTCAAGGGATGTGGGTGATATGTAGTGAGCATAGAACTCCCTTCTTACAAGATATATATTTGGTCCATTCAAATAACTGTTGAAAAATGTGAGTAGAGAATTAATCAGTCAGGCTAACTAGGTATAATTCAGCACTCCCTGAAAAACTGCTGAAGGAAAGAAAAGTTGACACCCACCCACCCTATTCTTCTTCTTATGTTTCTGATCCGTTTTGACCATGTAGATTTGTAACTTACGATTCTACTAGGAAACATATTTACGCACATATGTTTTCTTTTCTCATGGCTAAATTCTAGCAAATCATGACATTTGATACATAACATCCAGGCTGGAGTAAATTTTGCTATTTGCTATCTCATGAAAAGAAAGAAAAATGTAAAACATAAATTGAATTTCATGAAACATCAGAGCAGAAGAACTAAGGAGAAAATACGAGACATTAATGTCATTTCATTTCCCCCCAGCTATATTTATTTATTTATTTATTTATTCAATTTATAGGCCGCCTTCCTTGCCTCAGTGGCCCAAGGTGGCTTACATCAAATAAAACAACTTATACAATTAAAAACACATTGATAAAACTGATAAAAAATAAAATATGTTTAAAAAAACATAACCCCTTAATTAAAACCCCACAGGGCTAAATGAGCCAGCAAGACTGAGATGTGCTGCCAGATGCATTCCATGCCTGCTGGCAGAGCTAGGTTTTCAGAGCCTTCCTGAAGGGATACAGTTCTGCCTGGAGACGCAGCTCTGGAGGCAGGAGGTTCCAAAGAGTAGGGGCCGACACTGAGAAGGCTCTCCTCCTGGTTCTGGTAAGATTTGCGTCCCAGGCTGATGGGACCACCAGCGAGCCCCTATGGTCCGCCCTCTTTGGATGGGTCGAACACCTTGGGAAGATGTGGTCTCTTAAATATCCTGACCCACTGCAATGTAGGGCTTTAAAGGTCAAAACAAGCACCTTGAATTGCACCCGGAAGCATACTGGCAGCCAGTACAGCTCCCATAGCAGTGGCAAGGCACGGGCATAGCACCCACACCCCATCAGCCACATTCTGGACCAGCTGCAGCTTCCAGATGGTTATCAAGGGCAGCCCCATGTACAGCACATTACAGTAGTCCAATCTAGAGGTGACCAGAGCATGGGTGACCGTAAGCAAGGAGTCCTGGTCCAGGAATGGGTGTAATTGGTGAATGACACGGAGTTGTGCAAAAGCCCTCCTGGCCACGACCACCACCTGCTCTTTGAGCAGTAGTCGTGAGTCTAGGAAGACCCCCAAATTATGTGCCGGGTCTGTTTGGGGCAAAGAAGCCCCATCCAGCACCAAAGACGGTAGTTCTCAGGATAATGGTGGACCCCAAACCCACAGCCACTCAGTCTTGCTGGGATTCAGCTGAAGCCCATTGTCCCCCATCCTGACCCTCACAGCCTTCAAGCACCTGGTTAGGATTTCAACTGCATTGCTTGGTTCACCACGGGCCAAGATGTATAACTGAGTATCATCAGCATACTGATGATACCTCACCCCGTGGGAACAGATGATCTCCCTCAGTGGTTTCATGTAGATGTTGAATAGGAGAGGTGAGAGCACCGAGCCCTGAGGCACCCCAAACTGGAGATGACTAGGGTTGGACATCCCATCCTCCAGAGACACTGACTGGGTCCGGCCCTTCAGAAATGAGGAAAACCAGGACAACACCATGCCCTGAGCACCCAATCCTCAGAGCCACCCCAGAAGGATACCATGGTCGACAGTATCAAAAGCTGCTGAGAGGTCAAGAAGAGCGAGGACAGAGGGATTACCCCTATCCTGCTCGTGCCAGAGATCATCCATAAGTGCGACCAATGCTGTTTCAGTTCCATAACCAGGCCTGAATACTGACTGGAAAGGGTCCAGATAATCCGTTTCATTCAGGACCCCCTGGAGCTGCCATGTCACTGCTTTTTCCAATACTTAACCCAGGAAGGGGAGTTTGGGCACTGGCCTGAAGTTGGACAATACTGTTGGGTCAAGTGATGGTTTCTTCAGCAGGGGGTACACCAGTGCATGTTTAAAAGATACTGGGAACACCACCAAAGAAGCATTTACAATCGCTCTGACCCACCTGCCTGTCACTGCCTTGGCAGATTTGATAAGCCAGGTAGAGCAAGAGTCCAACAAGCAAATGGTGTCATGAACAGCTCCAAGGAGCCTGTCCACTTCCTTAGGGACAACTGGATTAAACTGATCTCAGATAAACTGGCTAGACTGTGATCTGGCTGACTCCAGGCAACCCATCTCCACGTTGGGGTCAAACCCTGAGCGAATCCGAGCAATTTTCTCCAACAGGTAATCAGCAAAATCATCAGCCGAACCATGCCAACCAGGTCCCTCCCCCCTTCCCAAGGAGTGACCTGGTCACCCGGAACAGGGTGGCTGACCAATTATCCGTGGAGGCAATAAGAGTGGTAAAGTATTGACACTTCACCACCCTCATCGCCACAAGGTAGGCTCTAACCTGTGTCTGGTCATACTCACTCTGGGTCTTCACCCAATAGTACTCTAGGCATCTCCTTCCCCGCTTCAGACCCCTCAGTTCTTCTGCGAACCATGGGGCTGAGTGGTAGGCATCAGCAGGTTCATACCAGTTTGCCAGAACTGGTAGCATAAATTCTGGCTGGCCCCGCCCATCCAAGTTTTGAAATAAAGTAGTCCTAATTTGTGTGCAACACGGGGCTTTCCCCCTGGCCACACACACCATAACATGTCCACAGTGTGGTAGTAATTTCTTTGGGAGCCCACCACTGTGCCAATTGTGTTGTTCCCCACCTAATCACTATATCTACTGTACTACAGAGAAACAGAAGAAAGAGTTTACAACTTCTAAGTACTTAATACAAAGTGGTATTGTGTTGGGAATTTGCACATTTGTGGCCACTGTTTTGTATTTCAGAAAATAAAATGTGCACAGAAAAATTTCACACATATACTTCTAAAATGCAAATGACTAGAATACATAGAATAGAAAAATATGTACACATTTGATTACTCAGGGAGCAGGGTTGGTGGTGTTTGCGTATGGGAAAGAAAACAAATAAGAGGCCAACTCTTGCACCTAAAAGTCTTCTGAAGGCAAAACATGTGCTCTGCTACTAAACTGTAGCCTTTCCCAAGATTATGTAAAAAGCTTTCTGCCAGAGATGTTCTGTAAAGTTTGAATCATGTATATACATGGGCAATATGCCATTCATGAACCTATACACCCCCAGTGCAGCCTGTGCTTTTTTTCTTGCTTACCTTTAAAGACTAGGTCTTGACACACATATCTGCTATGAACACACATATCAGCTGAATCCCAGCAAGACTGAGTGGCTGTGGGTTTGGGGTCCACCATTATCCCGAGAACTACCGTCTTTGGTGCTGGATACTTATTTACAGCTTTTCTGCACTCTTCACAAGAAATGGATGAAAGCCTAAAGAAGTGGTTTTGAATCAAAAATGTTCATGCAGTGCTTGATATTTTAAGTGATCTATTAAAGGACTACCTGCATTTGTATACTGTAAGGACTATACAGTTCTATTTATTCAAGTTACTTTAAGTTACTTTATTGCTTTTCTTTTATGGAAAATTGTGCCAACTTCCATTGTATAACAACATTTCCTTTTCTGTTAGACCTTGTTGTGTTTATAGGAAATTCTGTGTATTAAACAGTTGTAAATAAAAGATATGTTTCCAGTTCCAGTTGGGTACAATGGCACACCTGCTCCTAAACAGATCCACTTTTATCATTGTTTTATTTCTTTTTAGAGTTTTGAAGTTTGACTTATATCTTGGACAATCTAATTTGTATCTTTTGTTGCAAAAGAAGAGGATTGCTACAAAGAACTGAACTTGCATCAAACTCCCTCACAATTGTTTCCCTCACCTCTAATGGAAAGGAGCCAAATCTCAACTAGCTCTTGTAGGCTTCTCTGCTTCAAGAAACAAAGAATCTGCTGGAAGCCTAGGATAACTGACACCACACAACTAAGGAAAACAAATCTGAAGACTGTGGAGAGAGCTGCGGAGCAATACTATAAACAGCAAGAAAAGTCATTTCACGAAGATAAGGTTTGGAATTAATACCAGTAGTAAAACAGTCTGGAAGACAAACAACTATGTTGGAAGAGGTAAGGAATGAAAGAAACTGGAGCTGCGTATAAAATAAGATTTGAAAGTCTCTAAAAGTCTTTTGAGAAAAACTTTTAAGCATAACTTCTTTTACGAATTGGCTTACCTGCCAAGACACGCAACATTTGCTTTTTTTATTGGATGAGATAGAAATCGGTGATGATACTGAGCTTCAGATGACTACAGCCTCCACTACACATACACCAAGAAGAACATATTGGGCAAATGGAAGTTTTATTGTCTTAGCTCTAACCTCATGTCAATATCTGAGATTAGAATTAACATTGAAGTGGAAACTATAAAAATGAAACCGACCTTTTTAAGTGACTACAAGATGATAGACATTACAGTTCTAGAAGGACATTCCCTCACCCCACCCTCCTACCCCACAAACACACAGCCAAAAAGAGGCAAGACACAATGATTTGGTTTAAACGAGGGCCACAATTTTTATTAAATTTTACTGAAAACTCTAGCACTAGGTTTATGCAGTACCCGCTCTAGTCCGGATGGACAAATCCCTCGCCCCTGAACAGTGCTTTGACAACTGCATCATTGCCTCCTCGTTTGTGCTTTTTAAAAATTGTCTCATAGTTTTATGAATTATTTACATGGACTGTCAGCCACTTCACTGAGAAAAGCATTTTCGGCACTAAGTTTTCAAATAATGACATTGCAATATAGAAAAAAGCACTATACCCAAACAGTAATATGATAGCATTTTTGTATATGTGGATCCCAAGTAGCAGAGGAGATAGAACATTGCTTACTGTATTGTTCTTTATATTCTGAACCCAGAGCAAAGTTTATATCAAATTTCCTTGATAACATACCTGATAAACATGACAACAAATCCACCTATCTGTTACCTGATGTTAAAAAGCAGTAACAGATAGAGTGGGACTGCAGTGGCTCAAGTGGTTAAGATGCTGAACTCACTAACTAGAAGGTCGGAGTTTGATTCCTGAGTACTGCATAACAGAGTGAGCTCCCATCTCTGTCCCAGCTTCTGCCAACCTAGCAGTTCAAAAGCAAGAAATTGCAAGTATATAAATAGGGACCCCTTTGGTGGGAATGTAAAAAGTGTTCTGTGCATGTCCACGGATACATCTGCAGATGCAGACAGTGGCGGCTCTTTAGCTGTAAACAGAGATGAGCACTGAACCCTAGAGTCAGGTACAGCTGGCTTTTGAACAAGGGCAACCTAACAAATAGAGTAGCAAGATTTGCCATAGCTGCCAAACTTGAAGAAAAAATATCTAAAGACTCATATGGTTAGCTGAATGAATGTAATTTTCTTGAAATTTTCCATGGATTTATTTTGTTTGTATTTTGTTTTGAATCCATTATTTTGTGCGTATGTGTATTTGTACTTTTTGACTTTTAGCACTCAGGTTTTTTTGGCTTACACTCTGCAGGTGTACAAATTATTATATGAATATATGTTTTAATTGCAATGCTAGTTGTGATTGAATGACCAAAGCAGTTAAACCAACAATAAAGTCATTGTTTAGCTATAGAAAAGTGACACCTCTCCACACACATAAGCAATCACTTACTTGTCTTGGAGACCATTTCATATATTTTCCAGTTTTTTTGTCTCAATTTTTCTTCTTTTGTAAATAAAGATCCATTTTTTTTCTTTTCAGGCCAAAATGTGTCGCTTGTCTCTTTATTCTGTTACACTACACTTCTTTTATTCTTCCTGCCTCCAATCTTACTTTGGCTTTTCATCTTCATTGCATGTTATATTTCCCCTTTCCCAACATGAGAAACTTCAGGATCGAAACCCAAGGCAATGAAGACTATCTGAATTCTTAATAAGAACCATCAAATGTAGAGATGAAGTAAAGATTCTCAGACAAGTAAGTGTGTGTGTGTGTGTGTGTGTGTGTGTGTGTGTGTGTGTGTGTGTGTGTGTGTGTGTGTGTGTGTGTGTGTGTGTGAGAGAGAGAGAGAGAGAGAGAGAGTCTTTTTGTGTGTGAGAAAGAGAGGGAGGGAGAGAAAGAGATTGCATGCATACACAGGGGGAGAGGAATACTTTATGTGCACTCTGCCCAGACCAGCTTATTGCTACAGCCATGTAACATTTTATGAAGTATAAAGGAGAAATCAACTTATTTATTTATTTATTGAAAAAATCATGAGCATCAGTTATCAGTTAGATAACTGCAGACATATAGAGGAAATCAGGGTGACATATCATTGGTAGTCATGATATCTTTGGGTCATTTTATAAGCCAACAAGCACAGGAGTCCTGAGGTAGAACACAGTTTAGAGCCGGGGTCACCAACCTTTTAAAATCAGGGGCCAGGTCACACTCCATCAGACAGTTGAGAGGGCTGGACTGCTGGTCTCCCAGCCATTTACGGCTGCCATAAATGCATCTGCGGCTGTCAAAAATGCATTTACGACAGTTGTAAATGAGTCCACAGCTGATTCTAGTGGTGGTGGTGGCAGTGGTGGCAGTGGTAGCAGTGGCGGCGGTGACAGCTGGAGCAAGGGTGGGGGACAAATTATTTGGCACCGTGGGCTGTATTTGCCCCATGGGCCATAGGTTGCCTACCACTGGTTTAAAGGAATGTTATCAGGTATCCAATGAACATGTGATCAAGAAATGGAATAATTTCTGTATCACAGACCCCCTGGATGTTGGTGTAGCTGCTATCTATGCTGTCTGGTGGCCAAACATTTCATCAAGAGGAAAACAGATGTGTATGCATAGATATGTGCCAGTTGGACTTTCTTTCATAAAAAGAATTCTGGCCTAGGAGTATAAAGAATATTTGAAACAAATTTTATTTTGGTGATTTTCTGAGTCTTGCATGTCAAGATTTCTTACTAGGACACCCTCCTACTAAAGAGCTTTCTCAGTTTTCAACAAAAACATATCTCTGCTCAGAGGATGCCTGAATGAGGCTGCTTCCATGTGTCCAAGTGCAGCCCTTGGGTATTGAAACCCAACCCTCCAGTCTCTAAGCTCAGTTTCTTATCCAATAAGCCACCACGGGAGCTGCACTCAGGTACTAAAATGTATGGAAACTACAGCTGTTATCAAAACAGATGTATTCTTTGGCAATCTGCAGGCCTGTTAGTAGCAAACTGTTGGCCCTAATTCCCAGGTCTATCTGTTCACTGAAATTGACACGTCTATGAAACTCAAGCTATCATAGATAGATAGATAGATCTTTATTGTCATTGTCCTATAGACAATATCCTATAGACAATATCCTATAGATTGTCCTATAGACAATTGTCCTATAGACAATATAGACAGAACAATATCATGTGATTGAAGCAACTAAATCTGTAGGATTTTTTCCATTGCTGGTCTTTTCCTGTGGCTCGTTCTTGTTGTGAGGGAGATTGGGAGGTGGGGGTGGGGAAGCAGCTGTTACTGTCAGGATCTGTAATGTTTTTTGGGCTTTTGTGATGTATACTTTGCCTTTATGATATTATACTGTAAATTGGATTGTTATGTGATATTTGTATTGTTTATTTTACTGTATTGTTTATGTGACATTTTGTTATATTCTGTATTTTGTTGTAATTGTGTTCTTTTCATGTTGTAATGCCGCTCTGAGTGGCGCTCGTGCCAGGAGAGCGGAGTACAAATAAACCTGGTAGTAGTAGTAGTAGTAGTAGTAGTAGTAGTAGTAGTACCCAACTAGGAATCAATACCATCCAATAACAAGGCTGAAAAAGATATAATTCTAATCTCACTAGCACAAACCTGTGACAGATTTATAGGCTTCTAATTTAAAGATAGTATATTGATTCACATATCTCCTGGTGCCTCTAAATTTAATAGCAGAAATGTATTCCTGCCATTTGTATTGGAACCTCCTTCTTGTATTTGTGTCAACTCTTCTGCAACAAACTGTCATACTTGTTAACCTGTTCTACTATACAGAAAAAGTCATCATGAGCTAAGAGATTCCAGGACATACTTCTGGAGCTTCATTTTGTCAGGGGAATCTTATGGGAAGTTATATTTCACTTAAGTAACTTTGTATTCACTTAATTAACTAAGTATTCACTTAGGTAGCACTGTAGTTTGATTTAACTCACTCTGGGCCTGAGTATCCTAACACTCAGCCAGAGCCACTGTAACACCATTTTGAATTTCTAAAACACACACTCCACTAATTTGCAAATCATTAGGAACACAAAGCTTGATCAAACACTTGGATCATTATCAAATAGAAGAGATGTCTCGAAGATGGGAAATTTGAGATAAGGGACACCTGAGAATCTTAACTAGCAGTGGGAAGCCACAATCTTCAGGCTTCGAAGCATATTTAAAATTATTATGGGATCAGGAGCACCCCAAAATAATATAAAAGAGGACCTAAAACCTGGGTCCACAACACTTCTTTCTGATACAGTGAAGCTCTGTTCAATTAGTTGTATGATGCCTTGGATCATGCCATGATCGATCCATGGGGGCGACTTCACCCATATTTAGCCAGACTTTAGTTAAGTTGTTACTCTTTTTATTTTATGCATTTATTCTATTTCACATATTACTGTATGTTGTTTTATTCTGCTACAATAAATTGCTGCTAAACGAAGTTTAATTGGCAGCATTTTTACTCCTAAGTAAGGGAGGGAATTGTGGAGACAGATACAGGAGATGAAAACTCTGCAAAGAGCTCCTGTTTCTAAGGCCTTGATCTGCGGGGGCGCGTCTCAAGCCGGCAGAGGAAAATTGGGGTGCTGTGATGCCCTGATGAATCAGGTAAAAACTCTGCTTTGGAAAAACTTCTGTTCTGCTTCAAATGCCAGACGTTCCCAGAAAACAGGACTATGTTTATAAATTTCTGCTCTAAATTTTCTTTCTGTCTCAGCCGGGCTGCCCTGCGAAGGGCTATGCCAGAGAGGGGAAAGAGAACTTTAACTAATTTCATTTCTTTGTGTGTGTATGTCTTTATGTTTTTTGTCTTGTTCCAGATGCATTTCTGAAATAAACTTCTGCTTCTATGTGGTCTGAGTGGAACTCAGTCATTTGAAAGCTAATTGGAGAACAAGAATACTCACTGCAATCCACGTTACAACCTGAAAGAAAAGAGCATATTCCCAGAGAGAGAGAAAGGGGGGGAAAGTGATTCTGCTTCGGGACTGTTTCAGGCTTTGTGAGGTTCAGTAAACATTGCTGCATGGAAATGTGTATACCAGAAACTAAAAAATCAGCAGCCTACTGAACTAACCCACAAGTAGAGACCACTTTGTCTGGTACTAGTAATTGGAGGTCTGCGATATGGGGTAACTTTCTTTTCTCAGACTTGGAAGCTTAGAACCAGCTTAGTCCGGTTTCTTCGAGAAGGTAAAACCCTGCATCACCCCCAAGACTCTCCCAGGCCAACCAGGTCTCCACTATAACTCAGAAGGGGTGTGGGCAAGATAACGGGACAGTAAATAATTTGCTCTCATAAATTGCTACCAGACACCTGCTTTACGCCAGGGTCACCATCGTCTGCATATGAGCCAGTATTTACTGGACAGAGGTGAGCTGTGGCCTGATGTCCCGTACAGCCAATAAACCTCAAAGCAGCCATGCTCACTCGTTCCAAGGTCGGAGCTCCACGGAAAAATTGAGGGACCTGTCAGCGACCCCCATGAACCTGTGGCTTCATTTGGTTCTGAATAATAAGAGTAATCATATTTACTCAGAAAGTAATTTGAGTGAAAAAAATGTGCACAGTTAGCATTTGTTTTAGTGCTTGTTCCAGAAATTATTTCACATGATAAACAAGAAAGTGTGGAAATTGTTTTTCTTGCTGAGAGCCATCAATGAAGTATGTGTGTGAGGGGTTTGTTTTGTCTCTGAGGGATTTTGTACTGTTGAGAGTTCAATGGTCTAGCCAAATAACGAGTAGAGCTTGAAGTTAAAACAGAACATTCTGGAACTCATTCATGGTTAAAATCACCTCTGACCTTCACAAGAATTTCACAGGAGGGAGGTAACAATGAAGAAATGCCAATCCCAAGGATAATGACCTAGTAGGAGGGGAGGAGTTACAATAACATTGTATAATGGTAAATGTAGTGAAATACATTTCCGTATTCTATCTTAACAATACCTCTTCTAATACTGAACTGGTTATATATTGTGCAAGACTTAATGATAGAGCCATAGTCAATATTTACATATTCACATACAATTTTTTGATCAAATATAAATGTTGGTTCGCAGGGAGGGGTTTAGTCAAAATATCAGCTGTTTGTTCCTTGGTCCCGCAATGCACAGCCTTAATAAACCCTATTTCAGACATCCATCTCACATGTTTGCATTTAGTGTCTACATGTCTCGATCTATGGCCCACGACATCAGCCCTAGATATATCTATTGCTGCTTTGTTGTCCTCATGAATTACAATTGGGTATGAAGGTTCTTCTCAAATATTTGACACCAGATCATCAAACCATATTAAGTTATTCATAGCTTTTGATAAGCATACAAATCCTGCTTCTGCGGTGGAAGTCGACACAAGTTTTTTGCTTTCCCGTATACCAATGGTTTGGGCAGTTATTTTAAAAACTATGTTATCTGAAGTACTTTTTCTAGTCTCTATATCACCACCCAAATCTGCATCCACATAGCACGAAATCACAGGGCTGTTGGACTTATCTGGAGTAAGTGTCAATGCATCATTGATTGTATACTTTAAGTACCTCAATAATCTCTTAATTGCATTCCAATGGTACACCCTTGGGTTGTTTACGTGTCTAGATAACAAGTTAATGGGAAGCGCTATGTCCGGACATGTCCAATTAGCTATATACAGCAAAGAACCTATAGATGATCTATATAAAGTATTTTCCTTAAATGTTTCACCATCATTATACATGTTCTTCAAAAATATCAGTTTGCATAGGTGTATCACAAGGTTTCACATCAGACATATTACACTTATCAAGTAATTCCTTTATCTTTTCCTTCTGAGACAACACAAACCCACCAATAGTTTCAGCGATTTGAACCCCTAGGTATTTATTGATCTTCTGCAAAGGTTTTAATGAAAAATGTATTGGAAGTCCTTGTGAAAATTGGTCACATTTAAATTTATCTTTCCCAATGTACAATATATCATCAACATAAACCAAAATTTTCTCTACATCTTTCTGATTCCTCTTGATAAACATGCATTTATCAGCTGAAGTGGCAATAAAACCCATTTGTTTCAGGGTCTTAGAAAGACAATCATACCACCTCTTACCAGATTGTCATAGCCCATACAAGCTTTTGTTTAATAACCAAGTTTCCCGTTCATTAAGGTGAATTCCGGGGGGGGGGGGGGCTGGGCTTTAACATAAATTTTCTTGTCTAACTGAGCATGCAGGTATGCTGTTTGTACATCGAATTGGTAGACCTGTTCTTTTAACATTGATGCTATGACCAAAGTTGTCTTAACACTTTCTGTTCTTACAGTGGATGAGTAAGTATCACTATAATCATCTGGTAAGGTCTGAGAAAAACCTTGCACCACTAACCTCGCTTTGTACATTACCTTGTTGTTTTCTAAAGGTTTAGCTTAAAATTTATTTATTTATTATTTATTTATTTTGTTAAATTTCTATACCACCCACTCGACCAAGGCTGACTCAGGGTGGTTCACAATCATAGAAAAAACAGATAAAAACAGATAAAAACATACAGAATTAAAAACCCACCCCTAAAAAGGGGTGCAGATACCGATGGAACTGTGGGGGAAGGCATACTCCTCTATATCAACCACCCAATGGAAGCCACCCCTCTACCTGGACCCCAAACTTGGCCAGCCAGCCAGGTTTTTAGTTCTTTCCTAAAGGGCAACAACTCCATCTGGAGGCGCAGTTGTACTGGCAGGAGGTTCCAAAGGGCCAGTGTGGACTCAGAGAAGGCCCTCCTCCTTGTGCCAGAGAGGCGAGCCCCCCTGGCTGATGGCAAATAAGAAACCCCTCCATTCCTCTCTGGTTGGATGAACAGATGTCCTTAGAGCAATGCGGTCTCTTAGGTAACCTGGCCCACTACCATATAGGGCTTTAAAGGTCAAAACCAGCACCTTGAATTGCACCCGGAGGCAAACTGGTAACCAGTGCAACTCCCGAAGCAATGGTGAGGCATGGGCATAATGCCCACACCCCATCACCACCCGGGCCGCAGCATTCTGGACCAGCTACAGCCTCTGAATGGTCATCAGAGGCAGCCCCATGTAGAGCGCATTACAATAATCTAGTCTGGACGTCACCAGAGCATGAGTGACCATGAGCAAGGAGTCCCGGTCCAGGAGCGGGCGCAACTGGCGAATCACCCGAAGTTGGGCGAAGGCCCTCCTGGCCACAGCCGCCACCTGTTCTTCAAGCAGCAGCTGTGAATCCAGGAGGACCCCCAAGTTGTGCACCGGGTCAGTCTGGGGCAAAATGGCCCCATCCAAAACCAAAGTACCCACTGAGTACCTATTGTCTTCTGATTTTCAGGAACCTTCTTGGGAATGTATACTTCTAGTTTTTTAAATACTTTCCTTTTCCCTCTGCATAGCTTCTTTCCACCTAAGTTGTTCTTCAATTGATAATTTTAGTATATCATTGTAATTTTTAGAGACATTAATTGTACTATCAATAGGCATTGCATAATCCTGTATACCCTTTGGCAGCTGGTTTTTTTGACCTTGTCTCAAGTGGGTCTTGACTCTCAAATATGTCAATTTGATCATTGTTATTAGCATTCTCTATTTTTAGGGTTGAATGTCCCTCCTTCCAAGTTTTAACCTTATCATTTTTCTTCTGAATTTTGTGGCTATTTATCTGATCACATTTGTCTACTCATGTCTGTTCATTTCTGGGGGGGTGTTTATCAATTATAACTTCATTTGAATGTATTTTACTCCAATTTACATTTTCATGAAAATTTGCTGACCTTGACATGACTATTCTGAAATTACTATCCAAGAATTGATAGGCATTTGAGCCTAGTTCATATCCAACAAATCTCAGTCTTTTGGAAACTTTATCACCTTTTCTCCTTAGTTGTTTGGGGATATGTATGTCTGCAAATACTCCAAAAATATGTAGGTGTTATAACTTAGATTTATGGTTGTACATAATTTCATATGGAGTTTTTTCAATTACACTTGACCAGAGTCTGTTTAAGGTATAATTTGAATACATCGACACTTCCCACAATATGAGTAACTTAGTCCAGTGTCCTCTAGTATGCATCTAATCATAGTCTGCAACACCCCATTCCTATGCTCAGCCACACAATTTTTAATGGCTGAGAATGGTGCAGTGGTAAAATGTACCAAACCATGTTTAATGATCCAGTCCTTGAACAATTTAGAAAGGAATTCTGACCCTCAATCCATCATTATTTGTTTTATTTTTAGGTTATGTTGTGTTCTCTATTCTCTTATAAAATTTCTTAGATTTTCTAAATGTCTCCTCTTTGTTTTTAAGTGTGTAGACATAACCATACCTACTGAAATCATCAACAATGGTAAAAAAATCATTTTTGACCTATAGATGTTCTTAGTGGGCCTACCAGATCAATATGTACTAATTGAAATGTATGAGATGTGCTTCTCTCTGATGTATTAGGCTGTGGTTTATCTTTGGACTTGGAACATTTACAGATAGAACATTCCAAATAATTCTCACAGTTCTTCATTTTGAGTCCCTCAGAACAGTCCAGCATATATATTTTTTTACTTGGGGAAAGCTAATGTGTCCTAACTTTCTTTGTGATACATGGGCACAACCCTCATGCATGGGCTTCCCTATTGTGATATGCATTGTAACATTATTTTACATCACAACATCGTCTGTGTCTGTAGGGTCATTGTCTTCACTATCTTCCTTTTCTTGCCTCTCACCATCCAGGTCACTACCATCATTATGCATACTAGCATCCACATCACAAGTATCAATACCATATTCCCCTTCTATCCCTTTTACATCATCATTGTTGGTAGTGAAACTAGCATTGATCTGATCAATGATTTTTCTGTTGGGTAAAAAATATGGTAACCCACAGGCAATAACCATTTCCCCAAACTCTCTTGCATCATTTTTGACCTGTACATCACTATCTCTGGATAATATTTCTATTTTGGCATCTTTGCATAGTTTAATCGTGGCCAAAAGATTACAGGGAATCTCTGGTATGAATACACTTCAGTTATTTCTCCAATGCCTGGGATGTAAAATTTTCCATTTTCAATTACTTGTACATACTTCTGATTAGCAACCTTTATTTTAAAGGAAGTTTTAGTAAAAGAACTAAAAAAAATCTATTGCATGATGTATGTGTAGTTGCCCCAGAATGGATTAACCAGTAACCTTTTCTATTGGCAACATCCGAGTTTACTACTGCATGTCTGACACCATTTGTGGATTTGGTGTCACCTCTTCCAATCTTTTTTAAAAAACTATTATCTTGCCTAGGATTGGATGAAGCCCATGATAGTGACCGTAGAGGAGGTGGAGATCTCTGTTGATGTTTTTGTCCAGAGTTAAATTTTCTTTCATGATAATTATAAACATTGAGGTAATTATATTTACTAATATCTCTATTACTATTGAACCTAGGGCAACTTTTCTTAAAGTGGTTCCTCAAACCACATATATGACAACCTGATAATACATTCACTTGTTCCACAAAGTCAACTTTCTTCATAGTCCTTGATTCTCTATGCAAAATAGCCCGATCTGTTCTAAGATTATCTTCGGCTATCAGTCTACCAGATATGGCATCAAGAGAAATGTTGACACTGTTCAAATTGTCTAATTGACTTATGAAATGATGCCAGCTGTGTTGAAGAGAATTAATTATTATACTAATTAGACTTTCTTCTGTAATAATTTCTCCTCTTTGTATCAATTAGGACCTCTTGGCATTTAAGTTTGATAGATGTTCACTCACAGACACTCCTGGTTTTAACTTAGCAGAAAAAAATTCTCTTGATATCCTACTAGTAGTACTCCTATTTCTACTATAAAACAGATTGCATATCTTTTCCCAGATTTCAGATATAGTTAATCCATTTGGTATACTATGGTAAATGGCAGGGTCGATGGAGCACAACAACAAACAGAATGCTCTATGATGTATACAATCCACATCTAAAGACCATGGTCTTTCAGGTGGATTTAAAATAAAAAGAGCATTTCCCCTCATCAATATTACTTGAAATTGTTGTGCCAGGTCCATTAAATTTTTACCTATTATGCACAACTTCAGAAAGTTACTAGGTAGAATGTTCTGTTGATGGAAATTTGTACCCACACACTGTTGTTGTTGATGTCCTTGAATATGATTTGTTAGAAATTAATAAGAATAAGCAAAAGAAACAAGAATCTTATAAGTAATTAAAACTAAATTGGTTTGATAAAATACAAATGGATAATTGGAATAAAAAGAATACAAAAGAGTATGGTGCAGGAAGAGGTCTTACAAATTTTGAAGAATTATTTACTCAGATAAAGATTGGCATAATAAAGATGAAAGAAGTAGTAAGTAAATTATATAAGTTACTAAACAAAGAGGGAGACCCTGAAAAAAGTATTACAAACCTGAGAATCAGAACTGGGCATAAAGATTTCAGACCTATCCTGGAACAAAAAATGGAATCTAAGAATAATGAGAAATTTGTTAATAAGAATTAAGGAACATGGGGAGTGGAGCTAAGATGGCGACCTGAGCACAAGTGTCTTCTTGTCACAGCTGGAATGGTGAGTCACAGATGTGGAGAAAAGTGGAGTTGAGTTGCTAAATTTATAGTTGTGATGACTGGTTTGTGATCAAGATCATGGTCACTAACCTTGATGAAGCAGAGGATTTTTCTGAAATGAAGTAAAGAGAAGGAAAGTGAGCGATAGAGATCCAGACCACACTGGAGCTGAGACTGAGACCAAGCAAGGCTGAGCTGTTTGGAATCTGAAACTGCAGTGTGAGCATTCTGGAGAGGAGAAGGGCGGACAGGGAAACAGATTGGAAAGGTGTGCGGAAATCGTGGAGAGGAGTAAGGGAGTGGAGTCGGATTGAACCCCTTCAGAGCGAGTTTGGAGTTTGCCCCGAGTGAATTTCAAGTGTCTGTCTTGTGAGAGATCAGAGTGAGAGCCTCGGATGTGAGCGGCAAGTGGCGTGCGATCTTTCCAGCTGAAGAACAAAACTGATCAGATACCTTCTATAAGTGGCTGAGGAATTAAAATGTGGAGTTTTGTTGGAAGCTGCCTTGTAAGACTGCAAGCAATTGAAGTGAGAAAAGCAAGTGGGGATTGGGAGGCAACAGATCCTTCTCGGGGAGATCAAAAGTGAACCCTGATTAGGTCTAGGAGCCCCCAAACCAGAGCTTGTGAAAGAGGCTTGCGATCCCACAGAGAGAAAGAGCTTACAAAAAGGACAGAAATCTCGGAACTGTAGTGCAACGTCTTGGAGCTCATGTGCTTGCCTGGAGTTTGTTTTCCTTTTTCATTCCCTGACTGTCTGAATCTGTCTGACATTGTCTGATACAGCTTGAATTTATTTACCCTATAAAAGCCCGAGAACTGACAGGAATAATGAGGGAGAAGTGAAAGTGAGGTTTTTCTCTTTCTGTTTTCTCACTGATCCTCCCCCTCATTTTGGATGTTAGCCCCGGACTGAGCTTTGAATTATGTTCATACAGGACTGACTGTTTTTTCTTCCCCATCTAACTCTTTGTGCCTGCTTTGTGCCCCGCTTTGTGCAATGGATTCTCTGTGAGTTCCCTCATGTGACTGACTCTGATTAAGTTCATAATGATGACAGGAGTCTGAGTGCTGTGCCTAGCTGGAGACATCATTGGACTGCAGCCAAGGAACTGCCTATCTACACAACTGTCCTTACAAGGTGATAATGTTGTTTCTATAAAGTGAACTTGTAGCAAAGAAGCAGAAAGTATTTTAAAAAAATTCTTTAGCAAGGTTTTGATTGTAACAAAGCTTCATAAGATTTGTGTAATAATTTAAAAGCTGATTACCTTAATTATCTTAATTATTCTGTGATTATTATTTCATCACTTTTCTGATTTGTTTTTTAATTCATTTTTTAAATAAATTCATTGTTTTAAGTGTCATAACATATATAGGAGAAGTAACATAGCTTTTGCTGATTGTTATAAGTTTTGTTATTTGAATTTCTCCCCCATTACAGTATAGTATATAGTTATTTTATTTTTCAAATTACTGGGGGGGGGGGTGATCAGCTTTATAAAAAGTTGATACTGTAGTGTTATTAGAACTGTATAAATAATTAAGTATTATTGAATGAGTTGGAAAGGGAGAGGAAAAAAGGTGGTGCAAGACCAAGATATAGATCCTGTTTGGACAAGGATAGGTAGATTGATGAGAATGGAAATTGAAGAAAGGCCCAGAAGAAGATCCCTTCATGATGAGATTGCTGAGATAGAAGATCTTAAGACGTTAAGAGCGGAAGTAGAAGAACAAAGGAGATAACAAAAAGAGCAACAAAAACAAGATGAACAGCAGCAACAGGTACACCATTTAGAGGAAGAACAACATTTACAGCAACAAAATATGAATGAACCAGAAAGCAGTCAAGGGGCTATAAAGAAGAAAGTGGTTAAAAAATGGTTGAAGGCCAAATAACTAGTGGATTATCAAATGAAAAGAATGAACTAGAAATTTGTGAGGGGTGGGAGACAACAGGCCAGAATGGAGCCTCAGGTGTTAAGTGACTGACTCAAGAGGGAGTATAGAAATGAGGTTGGACAAATTGGAGAATTTTTTACAAGCAAAATTTCAGACAATGGAGGAACAGCGCAAGCGGGATAATCAGAATTTCATCAAAATGCAGCAAGAAAGTCTTGAGAACTTTCAACAAAAATGTTGTTAATGGTCAAGGGTATGTTGGAAGCAATGCAGGTAAACACAACAAAAATTATGAATGAAGTATCAAAGTTAAAAGAACGTATGAATATGAACATTAAAGAAGTTGAGACATTGAGATAGGAAGTTCAGGAAGATCAAGAAAATGTAAAAGAAAGAGAGATAAAGTTGGATGATCAAGGAAAAAGATTAGAGTTCCTAGAGGAGCAAGCAAGAAAGCAAAATTTGATAATGAGAAATATCTCGGATAAGTTTAGAATCCTGAGTTGGTTGAATGATCTGAAGAAACTAAGGAGGTTTGATAATGAAGATATAGTGAGTGTTTTTAGATTAGGATCTAAAAAGTCAATAATTGGTAATAGAAATGTGCTTGTAAAGTTTACAAATGAAGGAATTAAGACAAGTGTGATGCAGCACATAAGGAAAAATGGTGCAAATGTTCTAAAGCTAGATGGGGATTCTATTGAAGTCTTCAATGATATTTCAATGGAAGAAAGAGTATGGAGAACTCAAATTAAACCACTCACAAAGAAATTAAGGGGAAAAGGAACTGAGTATCACTGGATGTTTTCGAAAAAATTGAAATTTACCAACTTAGGGAAAACATTTGTAATAAGAGAAGGATCGTTTGTTCTAGATGTACTGGTTGAAGCAAAAATCATAGAGAATAATAATAAAGAGTGGGAGGATCTCAAAGAAGCTTTGATAATAGCTGGAATATATACAAATCATTCCAAAGAAACTGAAGAATAAAGTAGTAGAGAATGTGGCAGAAAAATTAACTAAGAAAAGGTTTGTTGTTGTTGTTGTTGTTGTTCAGTCGCACAGTCGACTCCGACCCTTTGCGACCCCATGGACCATTTTCCTCCAGGCGCCTCCGTCCTCCACCATCCCCCTCAGCCCTCCCAGCTCTGTGCCCATTGTGTCTACAATACCATCTAGCCATCTCATCCTTGGCCGTCCCCTTCTTCTTTTGCCCTCCACCTTTCCCAACATCAATGCCTTCTCAAGTGAATCCTCCCTTCTCATTTGATGTCCAAAGTACTTTAGCTTCATCTTTACTATTTGACCTTCCAATGAGCAGTCAGGGTTAATTTCTTCTAAGATTGACCTATTTGTTCTCCTCGCTGTCCAGGGGACTCTCAAAACCCTCCTCCAACACCACATTTCAAAGGCATCTATTCTTCTGCGTTCAGCCTTCCTAATTGTCCAGCTCTCACATCCATACATTACTACTGGGAAAACCATTGCTTTGACTATTCTAATTTTTGTTTGCAATGTGATGTCTCTGCTTTTCACTATGTTCCCCATGTTTCTCATCGCTTGTCTCCCAAGAATCAGTCGCCTTTTTATTTCATGGCTACAATCCCCATCTGCAGTGATCTTTGATCCTAAGAAAGTAAAATCTGTCACTGCTGCTACTTCTTCCCCATCTATTTTCCAGGAACTGATTGGGCCTGTTGCCATTATCTTGGTTTTCTTGATATTGAGTCTCAAGCCAGCTTTTGCACTCTCCTCCTTCAGCCCAATCAAGAGATTCTTTAGGTCTTCCTCACTTTCTGCCATTAGGGTGGTATCGTCTGCATATCTCAGATTATTGATGTTTCTCCCAGCGATTTTAATCCCATATTGTGATTCCTCCATCCCTGCACTGTGCATTATGTGCTCTGTGTATAGGTTGAATAAGCATGGTAACAACATGCAGCCTTGTCTTACTCCTTTTCCTATTCCAAACCACTCTGTTATTCCATGTTCTGTCCTAACTGTTGCTTCTTGGTTCATGTACAGATTTCTCAGGAGGCATATGAGGTGCTCTGGTATTCCCATCTCTTTAATTACTTGCCACATCTTGTTGTGGTCCACACAGTCAAATGCCTTAGTGTAGTCAATAAAACAAAAGTAAACTTGTTTCTGGTATTCCTTTGTTTTCTCCATGATCCAGCGTATGTTGGCGATATGGTCTCTAGTCCCCCTGCCTCTTCTGAAACCAGCCTGCACCTCTGGTAATTCTCTCTCCACATGCTGCTGAAGTCTATCCTGTATTATCTTGAGCATCACCTTGCTGGCATGTGGGATGAGCGCGATTGTTCGATAATTTGAACATTCTTTGGCATTGCCCTTTTTTGGGATTGGGACGTATACTGATCTTTTCCAATCCTGTGGCCACTGTTTTGTTTTCCAAATCTGCTGGCATATTGAATGCAGTAATTTGATGCCGTCATCTTTTAGCGCTTTGAAAAATTCAACTGGGATACCATCATCTCCAATAGCTTTGTTGTTTGCAGTGCTCTTTAGGGCCTGTATGATTTCGCTGTCCAGGATGTCTGGCTCAAGTTCAATTTCTTCATCATTGTGATTATCGGGAGTGTTGAGGTCCTTTTTGTAAAGTTCCTCTGTGTACTCTTTCCATCTTTTCTTAATTTCTTCTGCATCAGCTAGCTCCTTTCCGTCCTTGTCCCTTATCATGGTCATTTTTGCTTTAAATGTTCCCTTGATTTCCCCAATTTTTTTGAAAAGATCTCTGGTTCTGCCTCTTTTGTTGTTTTCCTCCATTTCTCTGCACTGTTCTTTTAGGTAGTTTTCCTTATCTCTCCTTGCTTTTCTTTGAAATTCTGTGTTCAAATGGTTGTAGTTTTTCCTTTCTCCTTTGACTTTTGCGTTCCTTCTTTCCTCTGCTATTTTAAGAGCCTCATCAGACAACCACTTTGCTTTCTTACTTTTCTTTTCTTTTGGTATGGTTTTCTTTGCTGCTTCCTGCATGATGTCCCTCATCTCTGTCCATAATTCTTCTGGTACTCTGTCTACCGAGTCTAAGCCATTAAATCTGTTCATCACATCCACCGTGTATTCTTTAGGGATGCTGTCTAGGTGATATCTTTCTGGTCTCCGTGTTTTCCCTATTTTCTTTAGTCTAAGCCTGAATTTTGCGATCAGTAGGTTGTGATCTGAGCCACAGTCTGCTCCAGGTCTTGTTTTTGCTGACTGTATGGAGGTTCTCCATTTTTGGCTGCAGAGTATGTAGTCAATCTGGTTTCGGTGTTGGCCATCTGGTGATGTCCATGTGTAAAGTCGCCTCTTGTGTTGCTGGAAGAGAGTGTTTGCTATGACCAGTGCGTTCTCTTGGCAGAACTCTATCAATCTTTGCCCTGCTTCATTCTGTGTTCCAAGACCAAATTTGCCTGTTATTCCCTCCACTTTTTGATTTCCTACTTTGGCATTCCAGTCTCCTAATATAATTTGGACATCATTTCTTGGTGTCTGTTCTATGAGGTGTTGTAAGTCCTCATAGAACTGGTCCATTGTGGCTTCATCTGCACCAGTGGTTGGTGCGTATATTTGGATCACAGTGACATTGAAAGGTTTGCCTTGAACTCTGACTGACATCATTCTGTCATTTTTGAGATTGTATCCCATTACTGCTTTTCTCACTCTTTTATTGACAATTATGGCTACTCCATTTCTTCTAAGGTTTTCTTGCCCACAGTAGTAGATATGATGGTTTCCACAGCTGAATTCACCCATCCCTGTCCATTTTAGCTCACTGATGGCCAAGATGTCAATGCTTATTCTTTCCATCTCATTTTTTACCACTTCCAGTTTTCCTTGATTCATAGACCTCACATTCCATGTCCCTATGCAGTATTGTTCACTGCAACACTGTATTTCTTCTCCCCCTTTCGTATCCTTCCCCCTTTTCAGATCTGCTGTGCTGAGCATCCCCTTGCTTTGCCTTTTGTTTTGGTCCATAGGGTTCTCTTTGCAAACTTTGTGGCATTCCTTGCCGGTCTCTACGCCAGTCTTTTCCCATCACACATGTTATCACAGTTTAAACAGTTTTTTTAATGATTTTTATTAAATTTTTTGACAGACATACAAAAAAAAAAGAAAATCGTAACAATACAATACAATAATAACTCAGAAATAACATCAACGCAATATTAACTCACATTCATAGAGGCTAGCACCTAACAATACTTGAACTAATTATTTACCATATAACCATCATTATTAGATACCACAATATAGAATATTACACAATCAAACAATAAGAGCTTTCTGTGCTACCTCTATTATAGTTTTTTAATACTTACAAATCACCCTGTGAATATGTACAATGCCCGGAGAGTTTAGTTTCTATTTTAACTCCAAAAACCTCTTTGAGATGGCACAGGTCCTGAGCAATCATTTACCATGAGAGAGTGCTCCACAAACGGTTTCCATATATTCCAAAACCTATTCTCTTTTAAATTATTTCGTTTCATTTTAATCTCCCATGTCAATTTGTCGTTCAATGCTAGACTCCACATTTCCTTATACCATTCTCCGATCTGTATATCTACATCGTTTTTCCAATTTCTAGCTATGCATTGTCTACCTGTAGTTAATACAATTTCCAATAATTCTTTTTCCTCCTTATTCAAACTCAAACCTTCCACATTTGTTAAAAGAATGGTACCTGACTCCAACTTAATGTTTTTACCCAATATTTCACCAAACTCCCCTTCTATTCTTCCCCAAAAATCCCTTATTTTTTTACAACTCCACCACATATGTTCATATCTTCCATCAGTTTCTTTACATCTCCAACATAACTTATCTCTTTTATTATCCATCTGGTGAAGCCTTAGTGGTGTCAAGTACCATTGCCACAACATTTTAAAATTATGTTCTTTAATTCTTACAGACATTGTTCTCATGATCCTCTTTTTCCATTTATTTCTCCATTCAACCTCCCCAATTTTTATATTCAAATTTTGTTCCCACTTATGTTTCAGGTCTTCCTGTGAATCTTTATCCTTATTCAATATAGTATAAAGTTTGCTTACAAGACCCTTAATACCTCTTTCCCCTTTTCTAATCCTTATTACCAATTCCTCAAATTCCGTCTTAATTCTGTCTATCCCTACTTCTCTTTTATATTTTTTATTCCAATTATCCACCCTTAATTTCTGAAACCAGTCCAAATTTAACTTCTCAAATATTTTTTTCTCTTAGTATCATCATCACAAGCTTTCAACCAGTCCTTCAGTAAAAACACCCGATCTTTAACCAATATTTCCTTTTGTTCCTTATCTAATTTTATTGGGAAACACACCATATCAGTCAATTCCAAAATTGGAGAAAGATTTGGAACCATATCTATCTTTACCTTGTTCAACACTTCCATGAGACCTCTCATCATAGTATTGTTTGGCCTTTTCAGCTTATCCTTTATTCCCGAAAAAATCATATTGCCAATATTTCTATATTCTTTCATCTCCATTTGCTCCCAAATTGTCTTTTCTCTTGCCAAAATTTTCACAACATTCTTAATTTGAAATGCACGATAATATGCTAACAAATTTGGCATGCCCAGACCCCCTTCTTTCTGAGACAGATACCAGAGCTTCTTTGAAAGTCTAGATCTTTTACCTCCATTACAGAAACAATTAAACATCTTTTGAAACTCATTAATCTGCTTCTCCTTCAAATGGATCGCTAATGCATCAAATAAAAAATTAATCTTTGGTAGCAGTATCATTTTACAAATTGCAATCCTTCCGAACCATGACAGCTTCAACTTCTGAAACTCTTGTATTTTATTCTTGAATTCGGCTCTCAAGCTGTCATAGTTCAATCGTTTAAGTTCTTCTAATTTGTTTGAAATAGTTATCCCCAAATATTTCAACTTATCTTTAATTTGTATATTAAACACTTCCACTATCTTGTCCATCTCACCTATCCCCAAATTACACACCATCAATTCTGATTTATCCCAGTTTATCGTTAGTCCAGTTATAGCTTCAAATACCTGTAGATGATCTTTAATCCTGTCCATTACCAACTCTGGATGTTTCACCGTAAGCAATGTATCATCCGCATACATACTCACTTTATTACCCATAATCCCTTCTATATTTAAATCATCCCTTATATTTTTAGCTAATATCTCCATTGCCATAATAAACGGGATAGGAGATAATGGACAGCCCTGCCTGGTACCTGCCTCTAGATTTACCACATCAGTAAGCTCCTCGTTTACCCTAATCCTAGCATTGCCTTTTTGATATAATAAATCTATTACCCTATTAAATCTATCCCCAAACCCATAATTTTTAATTATTTCCTTGATTGAAGTCCACTGTAATGAATCAAATGCCTTAAAAATGTCTAATGATAATAGGCCTACCTTTTCCTTTGTTTGATTAACATTATCAATTAGATCTAATACCCTTCTAGTCAGATCCGCCATATGCCGACCCTTTAAAAACCCAACTTGATCAACATTTATATATTCCCCCATAAAACTATTTAGATGATTAGCCAGAATTGCTGTGAATATCTTGCCATCCTGATTTATAAGAGAAATTGGTCTGTACGATTCCACTCTTTCCAGATTCTTACCAAGCTTTGGCAGTAGAACGATTGTAGTGTTATACCATGAAGTTGGGATTGATCCTCCATCTAAAATGTAATTGTATAGCTTCACCAATTTTGGAACCACTACTTCTTTAAATTCTTTATAAAACTCTGTCGATAATCCATCATCCCCTGGAGCTTTCCCCATCTTCAACCCACTAATTACCTCCTTAACCTCTTTATCACTGATCCTTTCCTCCATTTTCTCTCTATGTTCTTGTTTTATTCCATTCCCTAACTGTCTCTCCAATATCTTTTTGAGCCTCTCCAGATCTACTTCCTTTTTTGCATATAATACTTGATAAAATTCCCTAACAATTTTACGTTTATCTCTATTCTTATTACACCTTAAGCCTTGTTTATTAACCAATACCCCTATTTCTCTTTTTTCCCTTTTAGCCTTGGCTGCTCTTGCTAGTAGTTTTGAACTTCTGCTGCTAAATTCAAAGTATTCTCTATTTAAATAAATCAAATCTCATTTAACTTTATCAATATCCTTACCCATTAATTCTGCTTTAAGTCTTTGTAATTTCGTGAGGATTTTTTTATCTTTACTTTTCGCATGCTCTTCCTGTAACTGCTTTATTTCTCTTTCTTTTTCTATCTGTTCTACTTTATATCTTTTATATTTAGAACTCGCCAACTTTATGCTTTCCCCCCTAAAAACCGACTTCATGGTATCCCATACAATATTAAACTTAACCTCATTATTGTCGTTCCACTGCCAGCTTTCTTTCCAACTTTCCATAATCTGCTTTTTACACTTTGATCTTTAAACATATTAGGATCGTACCTCCAACTTCTTCCTCTTCGAATATCTTTTTGTATTTTCAATTCCAAATATACTTTGGCATGATCCGATTCCTTAATGATCCCGATTTCCATTCCTTCTATATCTTTGATCAAATTTTCCGTAAGAAAAACATAATCTATTCTTGAGTAGGTCCCATGAACATGTGAAAAAAAAGAATATGCCCTTTCTGAGCCCTTAAACTCTCTCCAAGAATCCTTCAAACCCATTGCATCCATCCATTTATCCAAAACCTTCCCTTTCAAACCAATTCCACTTCTTGCTATGTTTGTACAATCTAGTCCCGACCTTATCAAATTAAAATCTCCAGCCACAATGGTTTTTGGAACATTCTCTAATTCCACTATTTTCCGAACCTTTTCTAAGAATTCCGCTTGATGATCGTTTGGAGCATAAATATTTACCAACATGATTTCCTCATCCTCTATTTTTCCTCTCACAATTAAATATCTGCCCTCTTGATCACCAATACTTTTTGTAATCTCAAATCCTAGTTTTTTAGAAATCATGATTGCTACCCCTCTTGCTTTTGAAGTTCCAAACACCATCTGATAATGTTGCATCCATCCCAAAAAAAGTTTATTCGTGTCTTTTGACTTCTGATGCGTTTCCTGTAAGAACAATATATCGGGTCTATCTTTCTTCAGCGCCAATTCCAATCTACGTCTCTTAAGAACAGAACCTGTACCCTTCACATTCCATGATATTATTTTAATACTACCCATAACCTACCTCCTTTCTAAGCTCTAAACTCTCCATTGGGCATGCCACCAACAACCCCTTACCCCTATACCACATAAAACTACATACAACACACAATATCTCTCTCCCCACATTCTTACAAAAAAAAGCCGCCCTTGACCACCAAAGAGGGGAGAGGGGGACATGCAAGATGTGCCTTCCTACCGGTGCTATGCGCTATTCACCTTTCTATATCAGTTAAATGTTTTACATTGTTATAATCTAAATCTCATTGCTCCTTACTTGTCTCCTCCTCCACCATGATCAACGACAGCTCCTCCTCTTCTTCCCTTCGCTGCAGTGTTCCACCTGTTGCCCCACCAGCTTCCTCCCTCTCATACTCCCTCCCCAAAGCTCTGGATTCCATCAATTCCTTCTTAAGATTTATCCATTCTTCCAAATCTATTTTTACCAGTTCCAACAAGCTCACGTACTCCAATGGGTTGGCCCCTTCATCAATTACTTGCATTCTTTTGTCATAAAAAAAGTGCAGTTGCTGTGGAAATCTCCAATTATACCTTATATTTTTACTCATTAACAATTTAGTTACAGGCCTCATCTTATATCTCCACGTTCTTTCTTTCAGTGAGATATCATTATAAACTTCTACGTCAGAACAATCAAATTTCAGGGCATCAGGACCAGCACGTTTCAGATGGGCCATTACTTTTAGCTTATCGGCCCAATTTGCAAATTTTACCAACACATTTTTTGGACCACCCTCCCTCTTCTTGGGCCCACCCGAAATACACTTACAAAATCTTCCTGGACAAATTCTTTTCCCATATTCAGACCATTTAACCACTGAACCACTCTTTCTCTTAGCAAGTCCGGTGTCCGTTCCATGACCTGACGGATCACAATGTTCTGCTTTCTCATCATATCTTCCACAGCATCAATCCTTCTCTCTTGTTCATCCAATTTCAGCTTGTTCTCCCGCACCACCTCCTGAGTCCCTTTTATTTCCTTTTTTATGGCAATTACCTCAGTTTGAACCAATTTCACATTTCCCTCAATTTTTTTCAAACTTAAATCCACTTTTTTTGAAAAATCTGCAACAGATGATACCACCTTATCTTGCTTTTTCATCATTTAATTTCTATCTTTCACCCTTGAATCCTCATTCTTCTCCAATTTCTGAAACAACTTGCCAATTTCCACCATAATTTGGGTTTGATCATAGGGCACTGTAGGGGGAGATGAAGACTGAGATGTTTCTTCCATTGGTACTTTTTCTTTCTTCTTAGGCTTCACAACTGTGTCTTCTTCCTTTGCTTTCCCTCTTGTACCTTTATCCATAATAATACAGTATATCAAAGTCCAATGTTGCAGAACGTTGTGAAAATTAGCCAATCGAATAAAACCTGTAACACTGCAACCCCTGGTTCCACAAATGCAGAAGGAAAACTTGTATGTAGGAAGAAATCCAATTTAAATACTGTACTCCACAAAAAAGGCAGAAGGAATCAAAATGTACTCCCAACAGGCAGCAAAATCCACAGCAAATCCGTTTCCCCAAGGCAAGCAATCCAACTGGTTGTTTTCCAAACTACAAAAATAAAGGCTCCAAGGAAACAGTCACCCAAAACTTCTCGTTTAAGTCCAAGCCGCCAAAAAATAAAAAAGGAGGGGGAAATGAAAGGGAAAGGAAGCCCAAATTCCAAGCAGGAAAGGAAAAAGGCGTGAGAAGCTGTATACTCCAGAAGAAAAAAAGCATTGTAATCCACACGGTGAAGGGGCAAAAAAAAGAGCCCTATTAAACCTTCTCTTGAGACGGACAGATCAAAACGCCACTATTCAGCAGCTTCCTTAACTTCGGAGTTGAAACCCCCCTTCTTCTTCTGTGGAACCGCAAACTTTTACCACACGCTTCAAGCTGGGAAACACACTGCTACCTTCCAATATTATAGCCCAGACAATAACTTTTTAATCCACTTTGTTATCGCCAAAACGTGCTGCGGTTCTCCTGGGGTGCGAAGAAACCAAAAACCCAGACAGGATCACTTTCATTTTCCAGGGCCGCCGCCATTAACGAAACAACCACTCGGTTTCAACTACTTCCACCCATTTCCATTTCAAAGTCCAGGCTCTTCTAAACAAAATCCCCAGCCAACTTTAAGCTTTAATATTCCATATGTCCTTTCATGCACTTACATGCAGTTGTTTTCATGCCAAAGAGTTTCTTGCCAGTTCCAGTACTCCTCCGCAGTCTCGCTGGTCCCGTTCTCGGCTTCTCAGCAGAAAAGCCGCGACTGCCGTCGCAGGCCTCACCCGCCAAGGAAAACCTCCCGAACTTCGACCATCCAACCTCAAAACTTCCCGAAATTTTCCAAAAAGGCAAGCAGGAGTCTTAGCCACAGAAATTACCACTTTAAAATTTTTCGATTTCACTCCATCCCATCGATTACCCCTTTGATAAGCGCGAGCGTCCGGATCAAGATGTTACTCGTCGGTCATCTTAGCCACGCCCCCCAGTTTAAACAGTTTTAAAACAAAGATTTATCATGCACAATATCACAGTTTATCACATAGTATCAAAGTAAAAGTTGAACTAATTAATGAAAGGGAAAGAAGGAAAGAAAGAAAAAGTCCACTATATCAAGTTTCTATGTAAGTCAGTTTCTTGTACAGTCACTATGTCAGTTGCCATTAGCCATCTATGTTTAGTCAACTATATTATTTCAGTTCGATTACTTATCCTTTGCATGCACACAGCAGCTCTTGCCTCTCTTCGGCCGCATGGAGTCGGTCAAAGGCGCCGGCTCGGGCCTCGCTGCGATGGTGGTTGTGGATGGTATCTCCTGGGGGTGGTCTCCGGAAGTGTCCTTCTCTCTGGCCCCAGGTCTTTGGATGGGGAGGGAGGGGCAAGATCCTTTACTCACCTCCCCCTTGGGCCTCTCTGGATGGCAAATGGGCAGTAGAGCTGGGCCTTTCTGAAGCCTTTTCTTCCTCTCTAGGCCCAGGTCTTTGGATGGGGAGGGAGGGGCAGGATCCTTTACTCACCTCCCCTGTGGGCCTCTCTGCATGGAATGAGCAGTAGAGCTGGGCCTTTATGATTCCTTTTCTTCCTCTCCAGGCCCAGGTCTTTGAATGGGGAGGGAGGGGCTGGATCCTTTACTCACCTCCCCTGTGAGCCTCTCTGCATGGAATGAGCAGTAGAGCTGGGCCTTTATGATTCCTTTTCTTCCTTTCCAGGCCCAGGTCTTTGGATGGGGAGGGAGGGGCTGGATCCTTTACTCACCTCCCCTGTGGGCCTCTCTGCATGGAATGAGCAGTAGAGCTGGGCCTTTATGATTCCTTTTCTTCCTCTCCAGGCCCAGGTCTTTGGATGGGGAGGGAGGGGCTGGATCCTTTACTCACCTCCCCTGTGGGCCTCTCTGCATGGAATGAGCAGTAGAGCTGGGCCTTTATTATTCCTTTTCTTCCTCTCCAGGCCCAGGTCTTTGAATGGGGAGGGAGGGGCTGGATCCTTTACTCACCTCCCCTGTGGGCCTCTCTGCATGGAATGAGCAGTAGAGCTGGGCCTTTATGATTCCTTTTCTTCCCATCCAGGCCCAGGTCTTTGGATGGGGAGGGAGGGGCTGGATCCTTTACTCACCTCCCCTGTGGGCCTCTCTGCATGGAATGAGCAGTAGAGCTGGGCCTTTATGATTCCTTTTCTTCCTCTCCAGGCCCAGGTCTTTGGATGGGGAGGGAGGGGCTGGATCCTTTACTCACCTCCCCTGTGGGCCTCTCTGCATGGAATGAGCAGTAGAGCTGGGCCTTTATGATTCCTTTTCTTCCCATCCAGGCCCAGGTCTTTGGATGGGGAGGGAGGGGCTGGATCCTTTACTCACCTCCCCTGTGGGCCTCTCTGCATGGAATGAGCAGTAGAGCTGGGCCTTTATGATTCCTTTTCTTCCTCTCCAGGCCCAGGTCTTTGGATGGGGAGGGAGGGGCAGGATCCTTTACTCACCTCCCCTGCTCATTCCATTTGTACGAGAAGTTTTTTGGAAGTTCTAATGCAAGGGGGTGGCAATATTAATTTCAAAAAGGGTTGATTTTACAAAGATTGACACTATAGTTGACCCATATGGAAGGTACCTCATTGTAAATAGTTTAATTGATAATGTGGAAATAACATTTGTAAATGTATATGCCCCAAATGAAAAGCAAGGAGAATTTTTAGAAAATCTGCAGCAAATTTTGGAGAAAAGGAAATTAGGAAGAATAATAGTTGCAGGCGATTTTAACCTTATGAGTTCTGAACAGGACGCTACAAGTACGAAAAGACAAATAAGCATAACTAAAAAAATTATGGGTTTGTGGATCAGGAAGCTAGGACTTAAGGATGTATGGAGGGAAATTAAAGGACAAAAAGAAGGTTACACTTTTTATTCTCAAATACATAATTCCTATTCAAGAATTGATTATGTATTGATGTCAGAAAATTTGATTGGTAAAGCAGGAAATATTGAAACTGGTGTAATAACGGAGTCAGATCACGTGAAAATAATTGTTGAACTCAAATTAGAAAGTGAAATTATTAAAAACATTTATTGGAAGTATGATGAAAAGCTATTTAAAGACCAAAAAAATAAAGATATGATGATTAAAAAAAAAACTGGGAGGAAAATTGGAGACTAAATGATACACATGATGTTTCAGATGAAGTGCTATGGTATTCGATGAAGGCATGCTAAGGGGGGATTGTATTAAGTTATCTCGGAATAAAAATAGACAGTTAAGAGAAAAGCAAAAGAAATTAGAAGATGAAATCAATCATCTCCAGGAGGAACATGCGAAAACTAAAAATAAAGATATATTGGAAAAATTACAAAGACTTAAAATGGAATCAATAGGAAAAGATATTGAAATAGTTAAAATAAATTTAATATATTTAAAAAGGGAATGTTTTGTATTCAGTAACAAGAATTCGAGGATGTTGGCGAGAGTGGCGCAGAATAAAAAAGACAGAAGAGAGATAGGTATTCTGATACACAACTCTGGAAAAAGGCGTAATAAGATTAAGGATAAAATTAAAATAGTGAAATAGTTTTATCAAGAGTTATATGCGGATAAAAATATTGAAAAAGGGAAATTACAACAATATATCAGTAATTGGGCTAAAGTAAAAGTAGATTGGAAACATATAAAATATATGGAAGAAAAAATAACAGAGAAAGAAATTATTGATGTTATTGAAAAATTGGAAAGGCCCCGGGAGAGGATGTGATTCCAGGGGAATTTTATAAAGAATTTAAAGAGGTAGTGGTGCCTAGTTTAATGAGAATATTTGATCATGTTATGGATGGAGGAAATATAGCACCCTCACGGTACAGATCTATTATAACCCTAATTCCCAAACCTGGTAAAAATTTAGAAAGGATAGAATCATATAGACCGAGAGCACTTATAAATCAGGATGTGAAAGTATTTACAGCAGTTTCAACCAATAGGCTGAATAAGTTTATGAATAATATATCAAAGATGATCAAGTGGGATTCATGAAAGGTAGAAACATGTCAGATCTAACGAGAAGGGTTCTGGATCTTATAAGCAGTGCTCAGCAAAATAAACAAAAAGTGGGGATATTATCTCTTGATATATTTAAAGCCTTCGACTCACTCCAATGGATTTCAATAAAAAAGATAATCATAGTTATGAATTTGAGATAAGGTTTAAAGGAGTGATTGATCAATTATACTCAAAAGGTACAGCTGAAGTGAAAATAAATGACACAACTACAGATGATATTTAATTGGGCGCAGGGACTAGACAAGGAGACCCCTTATCTCCCATGATTTTTATTATGGCAATTGTGTTGCTAGCCAACACAATAAGAGAAGATAATGAATTAGATGGGGTGGAGGGAGTTAAGGTCAATCTATATGCAGACAACACACTAGTTACCATTAAAAATCGTCAAAAATCTCTAGCCCTGATTCAGCAACATCTTAGTGAATTTCAGGATACAACGGGTTTAAGAGATAATTGGGACAAGTCTGAGGCACTGTTTTTCAATGAAAAAGAAGAAGAGTTGGAAAGAATTAGGAATACGTTTAAAATACAAATTAAAAATAATATTAAATATTTGGGGATAACCATTACAAAAAAGTTTGAAGACTTAAAGAAAATGAATTATGATAAAATAGAAGGGGAATTGATAGAAAAAATGTGGCAATATACAAAACTGAATTTATCTTGGTTCGAACGAATAGCACTTTGTAAGATGAAGTTGTTGCCTAGGTTGAACTTTTTGCTTGATAACTTACAAATTCAAATTAGGGAGAAAGAGTTAAAAATATTTCAGACTCTTATCAACAATTATTGTAACGGAGGAAAGAGAGCAAGAATTCCGAAACTTCTCTGGTATACTCCTCAGAAGTTCGGTGGGTTAGGAATACCAAATATTAAAAATTATTATATAGTGTTTAAATTAAGGAGTATTTGCAAATTATTAATGAGCAAAGAAATTATATGGGAAAGGATAGAAATGCATGAATTATTAAATGTGGGAAAGGCAATTTTTCTAGATAGAATTAAGAAAAATAAACTGCTAAAGGAGTTATTACATACATGGTTAACTCTGAAGAGAAAATTGGCTCCTGGTCTATCACCAATTATCGAATTGAAAGATGTGAAATCATTCCCAAAAAATGTAGATAAAAAATAGAAGAAATTTTAGAAAGAAATGATGTGCTTTTGTTAAAAAATTGGTTAGAAAAATGTAAGGACGAGGCGAAAAAATCAGATTTATTTAGGCAATTAAATTGGTTACAAATGATTAGGGTAAGTAATTGGAATAAAAAGTATTTAGGAGAATTTAGCCCGGAAATAAATAGGACATCATTTGAGGACATGATATATAAGTTAAGAACGGGCCATATGGGCATAAAAGGACTGGTTAGTAAGATATATAAATTATTAAATCAGGATGATAACGCACAGGATCTACTGAGGATAGATTGGGAACAGGATTTAGGAATTAAAATTGATAGGACAAAATGGTCAAACAAGTGGAAGAAAAGAATAATGAGAACACTATCCGACAGGGTAAAAGAGCACAATTACAAACTCCTGTGGAAATGGTATCTGACACCGGTCCGTTTAAGTCAAATGGATAATACAAAGTCACAATTTTGTTGGAAATGTAATTATTCTCATATGTGGTGGTACTGTGGAATTATAAGACAATTTGGGACAAAAGTCGGGGCTAGGTCACGCTCCCTCAAACAGTTGATGGAGCAGAACTGGTGGTCCCCCTGCCATTTACTGCTGAGTCCACAGCAAATTCCGGTGGCAGTAGGTAGAGTGAGGATGGGGGCTGGATTATTTGGCACTGCTGGCCAATTATGGCCCATGGGCCATAGGTTGCCTACCCCTGCTCTAAATGATAAATTAACTTGGGATTTAAACAGAAATAAAGGTTTGATTAAGACTAGCCAGTTATTAGGGCATATGGAAGACTTTTATTGAATATGTATTTAAAAAGAACCAAGGATATTAACCTGTACAAGAATCAATGTTGTTGGGTTGTTGTTGTTTTTTTGGAGAAGAACGTAGTGAAATGTAAAGATATAAAAAGGTGAAAACTGAGGTTGTATATTTACCCAATTTGTAATGGGTGCACTTGTTATATATTAATTTGCTTTTCTCTTGTTGGGTTTTTTCTTCTCATTGTTGAATCTTTTATTTGTTCTGTTGTATCTTTTTTTGGACTGATTTATTTTCTTTGTTATATTTCTGTTATTATATTAAAAAATAAAAAATATGGTACACATTTTTAATGTTGTTGAGTTTACTGAGAGAGCATGTGTTCAACTGTTTTTCATTAACACCAATGTGACTTTGAAATAGTAAACTGACTAGCTGATGCTATATGCTAATTCTGAGACTGTACATCTCTTAGTTTAATAATTCAAAAATGTTCATAGCTATTGTAATGAATTCATATTATTACTGCTTAACAGGGGATTAATTAAAACTAATTATGTTAAAAGGCAAGTGATTTAACATAAAATATGTTGATATTGCACTGTTCTTTACGCTTTCATTCTGAACTGCTTGTGACAGTGGCAAAATTAACAATAAATAAATAGTGGATTGTGCAGTGTAATGTATCTCTTGGAGTTCTTAATTAGTTCAAAGAATATGCATCTAATTAATTACATGCCTAGAAAGAAAGAACATATATTTTTCAGAAAATGCATTCTGAAAAGCAAACAAAATAGCATGCTTGAATTAATACTGCTACCTCATTCCAAATCAGACTCTCAAGTACAGTGGAACCCCAGGTTATGGACGCGTCATGTAATGAAAAACTCACAATACGGAAGGAAATCCCGAGAAACTGACACCTCAGCTTACTTTTTTTCACCTTACGAACAGGTTTTTGGCACAATGGGCACAACTGTGTATTTGGCGGCCTCCACTGCTTCCCACAGTAGCGGGAGGGTTTTTGGAGCATGCTCGCTCCATTTCTGGAATTTTTCATCACTTTCCCGCTGTGTTTTGGCAGCTAAAACATGGAGTTTTCAGCACTTCTGGGTGGTGGTTGAGCCAAACAGTTGTTGTTTCGGACATTACCAGAGCTGACCACTAGAGGCAGCTGCTGGACGTCAAAAAAACAGAGGGGAAGTCTTTTATTTATTCAAATCTCTTTATAAAGTGGAAGAAACATGGCAAAAAATTCCAAAGTGCACTTTAGAAAGAGCTTGTAACAGACCAAATACCTTTTTCTGACCTCTGGAATGGATTAATTGGTTTTCAATGCATTCATATGGGAAACCAAGCTCCATGATACACATTTTTCATGATAAGGAAAATCCCACAGAACGGATTAATTCCATAACCTGGGGCTCCACTGTATTGCTAAAATGGTATGTTAGGAAGTAGGTTAACGACAGTATGTATTCTCTCTGACATACTAATTTTCTTCATATGGATCATTGTAAATGCATGGGAGAGGGAACCATTCAAATTTCCCTCTCACCATCATTGTATATACACGTGGAATTGATATAGCCAGCCAGGAAGAAGGCTGCACTGTATGTCTACAGGGGGTATGTAGCTCAGCTCCAGTACATATACACTGCAATCCAATGCATGTGTATTTAGAAGTAAGTCTGGCTGAATTCAAACATACTTACTTTCAGGGAAAACAACTCTAGGCTGAAACTTTGTTCTTCGGCTTGTTAAATTGTTTAGTATTTCTATACAGTATATCTGGAAAATTTTGAAGAGTGTTGAATGTTGACAGGAGCTGTCATCTCACCTTATTTCATAACATGATATATTGTTTGGCTATATAAGATAAAGTCTACTAGGAGTCAGCAACTACTTAAAAGGGGTAAGGATTGCAGAATTCTAAATTTCATTAAGAACTATGTATTTTGATAAGCAAAAATACTGATTAATGGACTGGGTTACACAGAAAGAGCCTCCTCAAATATATTTTTGAACCACAATCAGTGTACCCAGGTAATGGCAATCTTGTGTTGCTGGCCAATCTTTCTCACACTAGGTCAGGTGAAAGGAACTGCAGAATGAACTCACCAAAAGTTGCCTTCATTTTGGCAGTTTCATGTCTGAGTGTTATGATCCAGTCCTCATCAGACTCTGAAGATGACCTGGATCAGGAGGCACTTCCTATGTCCAGCCCAGTTCTGCCTGCACCTGAACCTGAGAATGTCCTGAACCAGGAATCTCAGCGTGTTTCTGGCCCAACTCTGTTTCCCCATGTAGATGACCTGTCAGATCAGAAATCTGACTCTGACAGTGATAGGCCCTTGGCCAGGGAAAGGTGCAGGAATGTGCTTCAGCTGAGATGCAAGCAAGCTAGAACTCATTACCAGAGAAGGCTCCCAGCTGATACCCATTAGCTGGGAGGCTCTTAAGCAAGTTTGTTCCAGCATTCAAGTATCAGTACAATTTTTCTGTGCAAAGACCGATGCTCTGCTTGACTTTGGATACCTCTTGAGATTGCCTGCCATGACCCTGATTTCTCTGCCAACCCTGATGATGCCCGTGGCCATCCTTTAAGATTGGATGTTTGCTTGAACTACCAGTAACCAGACCTCAGCTTGCTCTTTGGACTTTGCTATTTAGACTCTCCTTGAATAGACTCTCTGTGTAGCACCAGTGTGTGGTGACTGTGACTGCTGGGGTGGGTCAGCACATTGACCTAGACACAGAAGAAAAATTAATGGACTAGGTAAAAGTGTGTGCGTGTGGGGGGGACTATTGACACTTGATAACAGAACGATTTCCCAAAGATCAGGATACAACAGAATAAAATTTTAAAAATTAAACCCATCAAATATTACCGCTTTAACCTAATGAGATCTTGAATTTCATTTGGTTGTCCTACTCAAAACTGAGCATACATTTTCCATCTGACTGTTTGGGGTGGGGGCATTAAAAAGTTAATGAGAGAGTTATATTTGAAGAGTTTATTATACAAAATATTAATCTGAGAAATGTCCATCACATCCTCTAGATTTAGCATTAAGTTTCTATTATCAAATGTCCATTCTTCCATTCCGGTTTTTACCTAGTCCCTGTTTAATGTACAGTATGTCATTAAACTGAAAGGCAGTGTCTGCCATATTGAGAAAGTCATTATCATTCCATAGATGACGTGCTCATTGAATATTTATTGCATTATCTCTCCTAACATGGGGGTAATATCACCCCATTTTTCACACTTGTTGTGAGGGATTGATAAGCAGTTATCACAGTTCTTATTAAGAAGGAAAACATTAACTACAGTGATCATTGAATAGCAGCAATATAGAATCTGGAATTAACAGCTGCCTTCCAGCTTCTAATGTAATGGCAGATGTCATTATACCCTCATTTTAATTAAAATATAAAATACTATCTCAAAATAAAAAAATGATTTATGTCACATGGAATGTAGAAATAGACAACAACAGTAGTTACTGAATTAGAAGAATATAACATAAAATGAAAATAGCTTCCTTTGATGGTCTCCTTCTCTAAATGATAAGCAATTAATCTTAATTTGGTTGTTTTAATTACCATGTGTATGTTCCATTCTCCAAAGACAACTATCGGGGTTTTCCAAAATTATTCTCAAGATAATTTTATGAGAAGGGTTAGGATAAGAAAGCCTCCCACTAAAAGAATAATGATCATCTTTAACAAATGTTCATGTTTCTGTATCCATACATGGAAAATCTATTAACATAGTTATTTTGCCAGCTGACAAAGAAAAGTGAGAAAAAGCAAAGGCAAAAGAAAACTTGGTGAAGCTTCTCCTAACTACATCTTGTATTCTGTCTGTCCTCTGACTGGCAACGGTTTTATATGGGGTGGGCAACAACATTGATAAAAAGTAGGAATGCTATGAAGTGATGCACTGTAAAAAATTACTACCCACTCAGTGGGTGTGGCTTCAAACCCCCCCAAGGAAAAAAAGAAAACTACCTTGCTCTCTTGCTTCACAGAGATGATGATGATGAGTCCCAGAGCAGCTTGGCGCTGCTGGCAGGTGAGTCCCTCACCATCCGGGCAAACTTTCACCAGCGGCACTGCTGCGAGGTGAGCAGGGCAGGTTGGTGGGCTGGTGCTGGGGCCACCCTCCCCCTCCCAGCACCACCAGAAATGCATCCCATTCACCTCGCCCAGGGCCGAAGGCACACGGGAATTGTGGAGGTGAAAGCGTGCCTTTGGCTCTGAGCTAGGCACATGGGAAGCATTGCCAGCAGTGCTGCTGGGAGGTCAATGGGGTGGGTTGGTGGGCTGGCACCGGCCAAGTGGACGTGGCCTGGAATTTCTGCTACCGGTTCACAAGAACTGTTGAGAACTGGCCACAGTACATCACTGATGCTATGGTATTGGGACAGGCAGATTACTTTTTCTCATTTGGTCACAGTCTCTTCTTCTCTAGCATTTACATCTCAATGATCACGTTGGTTACACATTAAAGAATTTGTACTCTGAAAGACAACAAAATTGTGAAGGACAGGTTGAATTCAGCAATCCTTTCCTACATAGTTATTGTTATGTCCAACCCTTATAAGCACCAGTCCAGACAACGATGAACAAAGCAGCAACAAGTCTTTATTCAACAGTCTTTTAGAGATGAACTTACAAGGTGCTCCGGACACAGAGATGGCTACACAATCCCAGTGGAATCAGTCCCTCCAGACTTTTGCCGTGCAGGAGGCAATAACTAGCTACCATAGAAGCGTAGCATAATGGAGGAGACCCAGGCTTAGCACTAGCTGGCTACCTGTACGGAGTGAGAAGTGTAGATCCGGTCTGGCACCACCCTTGTTTACCTGTGGGTCTTATATAGTGTCTTCTATGTGGTGGCTGCTTGATACAAAGTAGCGACCCACCAGATAACCATGACTAACCAATCATAACAGGGTATATATGTAATTAACCAATGGAGAACAGGATCCAAAACTGTAACCAATTACAGGGCTTGGATTAGCATAATGAGTATTCCCTGGAACGAGGGATTTTGTGCCACTTTAGTCTCCTAATTTGGATGGTGGGAAACCACCGCCCGCACTACTTGCAAATGTGCCTCAATACAAAGCAGCTATTGACCTTTTTAAAAAAATACTTCACCTACAATGACCTTATCTATTTTATTTCTTAAGTTCCAGTCAGGGGAAGCAGCACATTTTTTCATTGTAGATCAAGGGTGGCCAAACATTTTGTACCACAGGCCAGTTGAGTGGGCTGGTCGCGTGGTTCCTCCTGCTGTAAAACACATATGTAGAAATAACCGTTTGAGGCTGATTAAAAATATATTAAATCCAATGAAAAAAGTTCAGTCACTGTATTTATTGTTCATGAATGCAAAAAACATCTTCTCCGTGTAAACAATAAAATTATATAATGCTAAACTTATTATCTTCATAAGTACCAAAGTATACTTGTTAACAGCACAACAATTTACAAAGTAATTATATCTTGAAAAACTGTCATGGTAAACTTATATCTTCACAAGAACCAAAGTATACATGTTAGCAGCACAGTGACTTTCAAAGTGAATACATCTTCTTCCAGAAATGTCTAACAAAGTATGAAATAATGAATATATCTAGCCGGGCAAAAAGTTATTGCAACTCAAACAGTTCAGAAGACTCAGTCTTTTGGACAAAGTCACTATATTTGTGCGCAACATGTGTGTGTTGGGAAAACATGGCACTTAACTCTTCAGTGGATGAATCACTTCCAGGGGGCCCAGGGAACAACCCCCCCGGGTAGTGACAATGTTTGGGGCTCATCCTTGATACAAAGGACCAGTTCTCCCGCACAGTGAATTCCCATAAAGTGAATGCCAAGGACCCCGAACTAGTGTGACCCCAGAATGTTGGTCTTACCCACTTTTGCAACTACGAGGGGAAGACTCATGTAGACATAGTTATAATGGACTTCAAAGTTCCCTATTCCCCGCACTGGAATGTTGCAACCCTGCAAGTCCACTAACTTGCCCAGAAGGCACTTGAGCTTGGGGCACAGGTCAGGTGGAATGTGGCGATACTCCTCTTTGGTCACAATGGAGAGAAAGGAACCCGAGTCCACCTCAAAATGAAAAGGGAGCCCTTCGATGTTGACATCCATGAAGTACCTGTCCTTGAGGTCTAGTCTCTCGTCATCAACCCCATAGCTTGTGAAGACCTTGGCTATGCAGAACTGAAGCATCAGTGAACCTTCAATGTGCTGCTTACAGACCTTAGAGATGTGGCCCTTCTTCCTACACCGGTGGCACTGCACACTCCAATAGGGACATTCAGTGTGGAGGTGTTGTTTCCTGCAACCTTTGCACGGTGCAACCAACCCTGGCATTGGCGTTGGTGCCTGTATTCCCTGCAGAGTGTTGGCTAGGCCTTGGTGGATGTGGCCAGAGATTTCTGAAAGAGCAGCCGTGGTCGTGGCTGAACCCAGCGATCCTTTATCTTCGAGGGTTAACCAGCACTGGAAGTGCTCATACAGTGTTTGCAGCAATGCTAGCAGAAGGACTTGTTGGAGCACATTGAGCGGCAGAAGTTTCAAGACAACGCCAAGAGTCTCTAGCCCGCAGTGGGCCAAGAACATTGCCTTCCACAGCGCTGGCTCAAGTTTCCTTACTGTGAAGTAGCTCTCTAGCTGGACTTCATAGAACAGCCAGAGGCGAGGCTTGCTTGTATCAAACGGTCACAGCCATAGGGGGATGTGGTTAGCCATCTCATCGTTCTTCAATCCCACCTTCATTGTCAATGTTGTATCCGGCCCTTATAAGCAACAGTCCAGACAACGATGAACATAACAGCAACAAGTATTTATTCAACAGTCTTTTAGGTTTATCCACTTGCAATTTCTTGCTTTCAAACTGCTAGGTTGGCAGGAGTTGGGACAGAGACGGGTGCACATTCTGTCATGCAACTTTCAGTTTTTTTACTGCTGACATTCCACCTCCTAGTCAGTGTCTTAATCACTTGAACCACTGCAGTCCCTCAGAGCGATTATAGCTCTGGTTTAAAGTCCTGCTTCTTGATTCACACCAGGATTTCAGAAAATTAAAGCTGTCAAAATATACACAATTAAAATTTGTAAAATTAATGGACTGCTGTTGGATCTGGGCCGTGAAGTGGGTTGTGCAAGCTGGATCGGCACCGCAAAGTGGCTGTTGGGTCCCGGAGGAGACTGGTCAAGCAATGAGACACGAGGCAAGATAGAGCGAAGACCAGTGATTTAATGAAGGCAAATTATCAGTATTTATCATGTACAGGCTGCATGTAAAAGCATCGCGATCTGCAGAACTCACACTCCGTGTTTACACAAGTTAATTGGGGAAGTCTACAGGGGAAGTTAATTAACTAACTTAATTAACGGCAGGGGAAATACATTGTTCCATGTTATCTGAGGTAAACATGTGGCTGGTATTGGTTCCACACATAAAGTTGCATAGGCTCTCTGTGGTTCACGACTGGCACTGTAAAAGCGAACCTTTCCCGATCCCTAGCATCTAAGGGAATTGTATAAAAACAGTCTTTTAAGTCTACGACCAAGATCTCCCAACCCTCAGGGATCATGTTCGGATTCGGGATGCCACATTGAAGCGGACCCATTGGCTGGATACATTTATTGATCTCTCTTAGATTGTGAAGGAGTCGCCACTTCCCCGACTTTTTCTTGATAACAAATATGGGCGAATTCCAAGGTCTGGTGGACCATTCTATATGTCCTGCATCTAGCTGTTCTTTTACCAGCTGTTACAGGGCAACTAATTTCTCCCCTACTACCGGCCATTGTTCTACCCAGACTGGCGTGTTGGTCAGTCATTTAAGTGGTAGAACCATTACCCGAAGGTAAGAGTTGCAGAATGTCTCACCCCCAAAGGTTGACGTGCATGTCCAAAATGTGCGGCCGGATGACCGCTGTGCCATCAGCTTCGGGGATCATGATCTCTACCCAATCCTGGCTTCTAAATGCTTCTTGAACACTGCCTACCCCCCACACATCGGAGACCGGCTCGAGAGCCCACTCACGCGGCCACTGACTCTGGCTGACCATGCTGACGTCAGCTCCGGTGTCTAATAACCCAATCAAAAGGTTTTTTATTTAAAATTACCTTTATGACTGGCCGCCGCTTCCACTCTATGTTGGTTTCCACTGCCACTAAGACCCGGTATCCTTGCACTGCCCGTTCTGCACTTGAGCGGTCTTCCGACCCAGACTCTGAGCTGTCCCTGAGCCTTTCCTGGCTACCTGCTGGTGAGTGACAAGGAACCATGATCAGTTGCGCTAATGTGTCTCCCTTGTGAATGGTTTGGGGTAGGTGTGTCCACAGTTGAACTTGGATAACACCCAAAAAATTGGAGCTGATGACTCCTGGAATTACAAGAATTCCTCACGTTCCTGCAATACTACGGGGCAAAACTAAACCTATATAGCCTTTAGGCAGGGGTCCCATGTACTGGGAATCGACTAGCTAGACTGTGCCTGGCAAGTCACATGTGACTTCTGACTGGCAAGTCAAATCTACCTCTAGGGCTGGCCTGCGCCTCTGGAATGTAGGGAATGTGATTGGAATTTAATCCAGCTCTGGCTCTCCCAGAGCGATTGAGGTCTCTGTTTGGACTTGGGCCGGAGACAAGCCCGCACTCCGGTTTCCCAAGTTTGGGCAGTTCCTGGCCCAGTGGAAGCCTTTATTGCACCTTGGACATGGGGTGGTCGGAGTCTTGGGACAGCCCATGTTTTGGCCGCTGCCCTTGGTGGATCGGCATTCCCTAGTGAAATGACCGATCTTGCCACAATTGTGACATGCTCCTTTGGTCCTGTTCTTGGGTTTCCTACTGCCTTGTACCGCTGCTGCCAACAGACCCATTTTGTAGGAATCTGTCCCAACTTTGGCGCAAGCTCTAATCATGTCAGATCGGGACGATTGCCCAGTGACTGCAAGATCTTATGGCAGTCAAGGTTGGCGTTGTCTTTTGCCAATTTCATCATGAGCTCCTGTTGGGCTTGCTCATTGTCAATCTGTCTACTGACTGCTTCCTCCAGTCTATTGATAAAGTCCATGTAGGACTCCTGGGCACCCTGTTTGACTGTTGTGTAATTTTCAGCTGCTTTGCCAGCTGCTGGGACCTTGAGATAAGCCCTGAAGGCTGTCTCAGCCACCAAATGAAGGGTGGCGATTGGCAAGGCGGTCTGCGCATCAACGGATTCGAACAGACCTGAACCATATAGCTGGTCAGGGATTACTGCTCCGCTCATCCTGGCAGCCCTTGCCTGTGCCTCGACACGATACTCGCTGTCCCATAGCAAATACTGGCTGGGGTTGAGCATCATTTGCATGACGGCTATCCAGTCATACGGAATGAGCATCATGGTTTTGCACACTTGCTGAAGCATGCCCCTGGTGAAGCGACTCTGAAGTCCTGTCTCTGTGATTGCCTTCCGTATAGCCATAAGTAGCTTGTACGGAACTGGCGAATGGACTGTTTGTTGCTGGCCCGTGAGGGCATCTATCTTTATGGAAACTGGGCATATCTGCCTAAACTCAGCTAGTTCTTCTGCTGGCAACTCCCCCTTTCTGATCTCTTCCTCAACCATGCGCTGGATGGAACTCTTGGTAGCTTAGGAACCTGTAACTGTTAGAGAAGCGCCAGCACTTCTCATTCCATGCATTCCTTCAGTGACGTCTGCAGCTGTCACTGAGGGAAAGCTCCCTACACTACCCTGCTTGAGCTGAAATGACAGATAGAGAGCCGTTGGGACTGATGGCTCTGACTGTGCTGGGTGTTCCTCGGCCTCTATCCGGACTGGGTCTACCTCTGCTAAGAGTTTCCTACACTTGCTCCACGTGCTGATTATGCTATCTGGAGCTCTCGGGGCTTGCTGAATGCAGGCTCCTATCCTGTCCCAAAGTTGGAGGTTAAGCATGCCTGTTTCTGGATAAAGCAGATAATTATCCCCCAAGTCCACCAAAAGATCTGCTAAATGGGCACTGTGAATGCGTGTATGGGATACCCTGGCCAGGGCCTTGAGTTCCATTAAGTGAACTCTCTGGTTAGCGGTCGGACATTGCCTCTGAGGACAAGTCCCCATATTACCTGCCAGTCCTTTGAAGTTTTCCTCCTCGGGACGAAGCGACACGTCTGAGTTTAGGTAACAGGTCTGGCGTGACAAACCTCTGGGAAGGAACTCAGAATGTGGACTGCTGCCACAGGCCCTCGATGGCCTCTGCACTGAAGTCAGGGTTTCACAGCCGACCCTGAGCAGAATGCGTTTCTGCGGAGCAAGCTGCCTCAGAGCTTTGGAGCATGCTCTGCCTCTCTGGAATGCCTCAGAGCATAGCTGTCACTCAGATCGGATGGCTTTCCACCCAGAACTGCCGCGCTGTCCTCCGGGATGATTCGGACATGGTTCTGGCATAGGACCGGACCGCGAAGATCGTTTACTCACCAGGATTTAAAAAAATTAAAGCTGTCAAAATATACACAATTAAAATTTGTAAAATTAATGGACTGCTGTTGGATCTGGGCAGCGAATTGGGTTGTGCAAGCTGGATCGGCACCGCGAAGCGGCTGTTGGGTCCCAGAGGAGCTGGGGCATGAGGCAAGATGGAGTGAAGACCAGTGATTTAATGAAGGCAAATCATCAGTATTTATCATGTACAGGCTGCATGTAAAAGCATCGCGATCTGCAGAACTCACACTCCGTGTTTACACAAGTTAATTGGGGAAGCCTACAGGGGAAGTTAATTAACTAACTTAATACAGGGGAAATACATTGTTCCATGTTATCTGGGGTAAACATGTGGCTGGTATTGGTTCTAGGGCTTAAGGTAATCCGCAGGCGTGAGATTGCCTATTACGCACCTAACACGTTAGTCATTAGCTCTCTGTTGACCAAGCAGTTTGTCAGATCAGTTAGTGATGAATTAAACTCTATCTAATATTCCACTCCCCCAATTTCTGTCCCTTCAGAAACCCTGGCCACGAGGTGATCACCCATCACCGGGGTTCTGTCAGGGCCAGTATACCAATTGTGTGCGCGGATCCCAGAGACTGCAAAGAGTAAAAGGTTTACAGTAGGCAGTCCAGATGATCCAGTCAACAGGAGATGATATTAAAGAGATTGTGATAAATGGTGACAGGAAAAAATTTCCTAGGCTGAAAATTTTACCTGTTGGAAACACGAAAGGCAGCTTTGAAAGAGCTTTATAGTTGCAAATTGTTAGGTTTTACTTTACACTAGTTACTCTCAACAATAGGAAGATAAATTAGAGCACTCATATTACCAGCCAAAAGGAGCATCAGAAATATTAATGTTTTGACTATGAATCTCACAAACTGAGCCTTGGATGCAATAATTCATTCAGTGGGATTTTTAGATCTCAAGGTCATTTTCATCCAGCTAATGTTTCCACATATAACCTGAAGCAAATGTCTGTTTTGGTGTTATGTAATCCAGAAACTTCAACAAGGTAACCCTTGCCCCCTGTTATTATTATTTTTTTTTACTGAGAACAGCTTCTCTCTTCCTGCACTGGGGCCTATGTAGTGTGGTCTCTTAGCATGGAGCCAGGGGATTCCTGCTTACCCCTGCTACTGCTCCCCATTGGGAGAGTTCCCAAGAGTGTGCTTACTCTTGACATCCCACACCTAGCCGGCTGCTTGAGTCAAACATAACTGATCATAATCCCACCCCCCCACACACCCCCAGCCCCAGGACTGTAGGTGGACATACAAATTAATATTTGTTTTTGCCACTAGTGCTACCTCCCATCCTGGAACTGAATATCAGGATCCTGATATCTCTTTGAGATATCCTGGGAGCTTACCAAAGCTGCGATTGTCCCTCACTACCAGCCTCTTGTGACATATTTAATATATCCCTCTAGACTGACCTATATATCAAATTCAAAGATGGGATAGGCAAAAAATTCACCACCTTCCGGCCAATCTAGGGTGAGAGCAAACATTCTTTTCCTGACCCGAAGGGTGGGCGGGAGAGTTGTTTGCACCTTTCTTAGCAAGTCTGACCAGAGGGCGAGGAACCACATTTAAAGTCAACACCCTCCCTCCCTCCCTGCAATATGGCAAACTCCCAATGAAGCACATCAAGGAGTGATGATTGGGGATAGGGCATAAAAAATCCCCCTTACGGGAGCAAGCACCACTGAGGAGGAATGCCCTTTTTAGATGAGTCCTGCATCCAGAAATTGTAATATTCTTGCACATGGCCAGGAAATTCTGAGAATCCCAATGAAATGTCTTGTGCACATTACTCCAAGCAGCAAACAGTGTCCCTGCTCTCTATGCTTCTTGTAAGCCTCCGGATGGGAGGGGTAGCATGGTTTTTCTCCCAACTCTGAGAACTCTCATTCCCCCAGGCAGGAAACCAGGCCAAAGGCAGCTTCTCTTCAGTCTGATTTGTTTATTAGCAAGTTTGAAGCCATACGGAGCAATCAGTGGCAAAGTAGCGTGAAAATAAGAAAACTCTCTAGAAGCCAAACAGGGCTTCCCCTAATCCTACTCCTCCCTCGCCCCCACCAGCTTGGTGGGGAGTAAGACTTGTCCCCATCAAACAGCAACGAAAAGAAAAGAAAACCAGCCAGAAAGCTTCTGCACAAAAACAGTACATGGAATATATATCACATTTCTCCACTCCAGGCCCATTCTCCCTCCTTTCCAACCCCCCTTCAGATGTAGTCGAATCACCCTCTTTTCTGGGGTCAATCAAAGATCTCAATCATGCATCATCATCCCTGCCCCACTTTCTCACTCCTTAGCCAGCCCTCCCCTCCCTGGAATTCACCAGGGAGGGAGCAGTGTGGCCAGAAATATCTCCTACTCTACTCCCCCTCCCCCTTGCCACCTGGATGTTATGAGAACTCAAGGGAGGAAAAGGGACTCACAGAGCAATGGAGGGAGGGCGACCAGCTCCTGCTTTTACTGCCTCCCCCCACAAGGTGGACAATTGGGGTAAAACACTCCAATTTCAGCCAGAGCCAGGAGCAGGGAGCGCTAGTTCAGTTACCTAAAAGCACAGCATTCAAAGCATGGCACAGCAAACAGAGCAAGTGATCTAAGAATAACATTCATCAACAAATGTGCAAACCCCCAAACCAAGCCTACTTTTATGAGGCCACTTCAACACATAGGAGACCATGGACCTCCAGGGACTTCATCCAAACCCATCCCCCATCCACTTCCTGTCCCCCAGCACACCCCACCCCCTCCTTTCAACCCACCCCAAGCAGACCTCAGAGTCTGGTTGGGTCAGATGGTCACAGAGGCAAAACCAACTCTCAGATCTTTCATGTGAAACACCGGGGGGGTGGAGTCTTTCTAGGGACTTCAACCAGGAAATTCAGGGCATCCAGTTGTTTACAAATGACCCCCTGGCCCTCCCAATTGACCCCCTCATCCTGAATCAGGGGAGGCCTCACCAGCACCCAGGTTCCCACCTTCAGTTTGGCTATTTGCTTGGGGGACATTGACAACCCAGAAAACTCCTTCAGGATCTCAGTTAAGGCTGGGGAAGAAGGAATTTTCCTACCCTCCCAGTTGGCCTTTAAGAACTCCAGGTACACGGCAATCTTCCTCCATTCTTCATCATAGTCCCCCACCCCAGCAATACGTTTGGAACATACACAACATTTGTCACAAATCTCCCTGGCATCTGCCACCATTCCTTCCCAATAAAACAGCTTAGCCACCCTGTCCAGGGTAGTTTTGAAATTGGCATGATGTTCTAAGTCTGAAGCATGGGCAATATGAAACAACTTCTACCAGTAACTCTTAGGAACCACTAGCTGTAAACAGGATTGCCTCCCAACCCCACACATTGTTTCCCAATACAACAACCCCTGACACAACCCAAACTGGTCCACAGAAGGGTCAGGTTGTGGCAACCCAAAGGTTGCCAGGGACCTCAGTCCTTTCAAAGTCTTGTCCTGGAGTTGCTCCTGTTTAAAAGTGTGGTAAATAGGCAAACAGTCATTGGAATGGTTTGATGTTTGCAGATTGATACGCAGTAGGCAGCAGTTATGGGGCCAAACACATCTTTATTGCAAAGCATGCAATCTGAACATGCGGTAATGGCAGAGGCGCAGCTCCTTTTATACAGAGTCGTACATTTGAATATAGCCACACGGTTCCCCATTGGTTCCTGTATTTGTGACATCATGGTGATGCCCCTCATTCTTTACCTGGTTTACCTGTGGCGGGAATGTTTCCCGCGGTAGGCTGTGATTGGGTGATTGATACCATGTGGACGTGAGTCACTGCCATCTAGTGGCAGGTGAATCGTGTTCTATCCAGCTGACTTACATTGAGTTACATTGTATTCAATTGAGGTTACATTCTTTCATTCTTCCTGTTACAGTTCTCTTAAAGGCATATACTTTCATACACAACTAATGGTTAGTCTCTTCTTCAACCCCCTGGGCCGACAGCTGCCCCTCCTCTAATCTCCTCTCTGGCTTTTCCCCTCAGCTGTGGGGATGGCCTCACTGGTGGCTCCAACAACAGCAGGACCCACAGATGGAGGGGGAGAGATGGAACCCATTTCATTTCACCTCCCTCCCTCCACCTCAAACACCAAAGGGCACAACTCTTCATCCATCACAACCCCATCAACAGATTTTCTACAGCTAAGGGAAGGGAGTCCAGCCCTTCCCCTTCCTTTAATGGCCCAGCCAAGTACCCCTCCAACTCACCCTGCTCTTCCTCAGGGAGGTTTCCAGCAGCCTTCTCCATCAGATACCTCAGGTCCATTCCCAGGATAAAATCTGGCTGATGGGTCCTACAGTGAAATAGACACAGCAACGGCCCTTTATAGCGGCCGCATTCCACCAAGATCTTAGTGGCTTTGCACTCCACCCTGGCTGCACTGTCAGGAGCATACACTTCCACGCTCATGTGGAAGTTCTCCATCAGAACTTACATCTTGATTATAATATTAGAGGAAGAGGCTACACAACATCACTGTCTTTTGTCAGGAAGTAAGATAATGCCTCCCTTTTGTATGAGGTAAGGAGGCTGGTTGGCTGTTGGGAGTAGCTCCACAGGATGGATAGAAATGATGGCTTGTTTCCCACCCCAGGTGGCAGGAGAAATGATGCCAGCCGTGGCTCTTCAGGTACATAAGAGAAATGGATCCTTGTTGTTTCTGATACTGTATCTAATTCAGCTATGATAATGATACAGAGTAGGGCCACTGACATGAATTACCAATACTTGCAATGATGCTAAACTATGAATGGCTTGGTTCTGATTCCTGCAGAAGACTCATTTGATTTTGTAGAAGACTGTTGGTACAAATGTATGACAAATTAATTTGTATCTTTCTGTGAATCCTTTATCCTTTAAGACACAGTATCTGCTTTGGCAGAAAAGACTCGTTAGGACTTGCACACTGAACAACACATTTACCTTACAATTAAGAGTTATTTCCCAATTAGGTTACACCAAAATGCCCATAGCTACTGCAAAATGAGAAGTGGACACACTTTCAAGTATATTTTAGTGCAGGTTGAATGTTCTTTGGGTTTAATGGTTCTGCTTGCATCTTTCCTTGAAGCATTGAATCAATCTTTCAAAAATATCATGACTTTGTCCTCACAAAATTTGAAGAAAACTTAAATATAAATGTTATTTAATAATTACATCTAGTAGATAGATTGGGAGCAATTCTAGCTTTAAAAAGACTAGCGAACTTCTTTTCTGGAAAAACAATTATGTTTTTACAGATCAATACGATCTGTTTTCCTCATTTCTGGAGGGCTGGACCCAGTCGGTGTGGTTGGAGAGTGAGAGGTCCAGCCCTAGGCCCCTACTTTATGGGGTGCCTCAGGGTTCGGTGCTCTCTCCTCTCTTATTCAACATCTACATGAAGCTGCTGGGCGAGATTATCCGTTCCCATGGGGTGAGTTATCATCAGTATTTTGATGATACCCAGCTGTACATCTCAGCCTGTGGGGACCCCAGGGATGCGGTCAATGTCCTATCCAGATGTCTGGAAGCAGTTAGGGTCTGAATGGGGGACAACGGGCTACAATTGAACCCCTCCAAGACTGAGTGGCTATGGATAGGGGGTCCCTCGTTATCCAGGGAGCTGCCAGCTTTGGTCTTGGATGGGGTTGCTTTGCCCCAGACAGACCCAGTATGCAACATAGGGGCCCTCCTGGATTCGGGACTGCTACTTGTAGATCAGGTGGCAGCCATGGCCAGGAGGGCTTTCGCACAGCTTCACGTCATCTGTCAGTTGCGTTCACTCCTGGACCGGGACTCCCTGCTCATGGTCACACAGGCTCTGGTGACCTCCAGGCTAGATTATTGCAATGCACTCTACATGGGGCTGCCCTTGATGACCATTCGGAGGCTACAGCTGGTGCAGAATGCAGCAGCCCAGGTGGTGATGGGCTGCAGGCATTATGCTTGTGCCTCACCATTGCTTCGGGAACTGCACTGTTTACCAGTTTGTCTCCGGGTGCAATTCAAGGTGCTGGTTTTGACCTTTAAAGCCCTACATAGTAGTGGGCCAGGAAACCTAAGGGACCACATCATCCCAAGAGTGTCTGTTCATCCAACCAGAGCGGACCAGAGGGGCTCCCTAATTGTTGCATCTGCCAGAGGTGTTCGCCTCTCTGGCATACGGAGGAGGGCCTTTTCTGTGTCTTCACCGGCCTTGTGGAACCTCCTGCCAGTAGAGTTGCGGGAGCAGATGGAGCTGCTGCCTTTCATTAAAGAATTAAAAACCTGGTTGGTGGGGCAGGTGTGGGGCCCAAATGGAAGAGTGGCCCCTGCCTGTTGGCTTATAAAATGAAGCCTCCCCATCTTTTTAATTTGGGCAGTTTTAATGTGGTTAGTTTTTAATAGGTGGGTGGATATGTTGGTGTTTTAATTGTTTTTAATATGTATGTTTTAATCCTGTTGTGAGCCGCCCTGAGTCAGGTTCACCTGATTGGGCGGCATAGAAATTTGAATTATAAATAAATAAATAAATATAAATAAATAAATACGATTCCTGAAGTCAAATGTGTTCATTCAAGACTCTACATGAATATTGATTGTATTTTAACCTCTACTTCCTCCCAGGAGTTTCAAGACTTGTACCTAGTCATCCTGTCCAATACTACAATATCCTCATACCACTTCTCTGAGGTAGGTTAGAATAAAAGATTCAGAGAACCTAATTGGTTAGCCAGTAGTGGGACATTTGTGTTTATTTATTTTACTTCTATGCCACATTTCTTCTGGTGAAAAAAGCTAAGATAGCTCTCAAAAGAATTTTATAAAGATGACTTAAAAATGCAATCACAAGTTTTATAAAGAATCAAACATAAAATGATAAATATTATATAGACATTTTTAAAAATCTGGCAACAACAATGACAATGATGACAATGATACGATGTACTCAGCATCCAAATGGATTTCACCAAGTTCAAATTGGCACTTAAAAGCCTAAAAACAAAACTTTAACTATCACCATAACTATTAAAAAAAGGTGGACAACATAGCCTCCTAAGGAGAGCACTTCACAACCTGAGGGCAATCACAGGGAATGCTGTCTTCTGTGTCCCCATCAAATGCATATATGAGGGATATGGTCCTGAGAGAAGGGCCTTTTCTGAATATCTTGAGGGCTAGGAATGCTCATTGTTGCATCTGCCAGAGGTGCTCGCCTCTCAGGCATATGAACGAGGGCCTTTTCTGTGTCCACACAGGCCTTGTGGAACCTCCTGCCAGTAGAGTTGTGGGAGCAGATGGAGCTGCTGCCTTTCAGAAAAGAATTTAAAACCTGGTTGGTGGGGCAGGTGTGGGGCCCGGATGGAAGAGTGGCCCCCGCCTGTTGGCTTATAAAATGAAGCCTCCCCATCTTTTTAATGTGGGCAGTTTTAATGTGGTTAGTTACAAGGTACATTCCGTCAGGTAGTTTGGACCCAGGCCATAAAGACTTTATAAGTAAACACTTTGAATTGGCCCAAAACTGAATCAGCAGCTGGAGTAACTGCTACAGCAAGGGAGTTATACACTCCCCAGAACTAGCCTTAGTCATGCCTGGCTGCTACCTTTTGAGCCAGCTGAAGTTTCTGAACACTGCAAATGTAACCCCAGTAGATTGTGTTATAGTAATCAAAATGGGATGAAAATAAGGCATGCCTCAGTGTAGACACACTGTACACTACAAGAAATGGGTGCAGCTGGCACATAAGCTTTAACTGAGTAAATGTGTTACACTCCATTGCTGAAACATGAGCATCAATGCTTCAAATTGGCTCCAATAGTACAGTAAAACCCCGACTTACATATGCCTTGAGTTACATAAAATTTGACTTACATAATGATTTTGTGCTAAAACCAAGTCCAGATTTACATGATTTCCTATGGGTTTGCTTCGAGTTACATAAAGATTCTTTTTCCTATGAGTTTGCTTCGAGTTATGTAAAAAATAATTCCCCTATGGGATTGCTTCGATTTACATAAAATTTCATTTTTCCTATGGGTTTGCTTTGAATCACAAAAAAAACAAACTATTTTTTCCTATTGGTTTGCTACGAGTTACATAAAAAACCGGTTTAAGCAAAAGCATATGGAACGGACTTGCTACATAAGTAGGGGTTTTATGTATACCCGAACTGGAAACCTGAGTTTTCAGTGTAGTGTATTCCCATCCAGTACAGGCTGAATCCTATTTTCTTGTCTGCCTTTTAAATTACCAGAAGGATCTGTCTTATATCTGGACTAAGATTCAGTTTGCTGCCTATATCACCCTCATTACTGACACCAGATGTATATTTTGACCAAAAACAGAGTCCTTGGATTTAGATGGAAAAGAGAAATAGAGTTGGGTTTCATATGAGCATTTCTCACATAAAAAAAAAAAAATGCCAAACACTTTGCAGGCGCACCCCCCAAAGAAAGACTCAGACACCGGTATATGGATAAAGGCATCGGGCCACTTTTATTGAATAATGCCCTAGTCCGAATTATAACTTTCAATTGGTGTAATCATCCAATTGTAATTCTTTAAGGCAAGCAGGCCACAGTAACACTGGTAAGGTTCCTCCCAAAATGCCAATGGCAATTGGCTACATGTAACTATTTGTATCAATTTGTTTGTTGACACAAACAAATTGTTGACCGGAGTCAATAAACTATCTACTGACCCCACCCTATGACGTGTATCCGTTAAATATCAAGGTGATGCAGGCTGTAAAGTTCCTGCCATCACCCCTTGCCTGGTTCGCCCTTGACCAGCCAAACCTATTTCCCCTGTACCTGTCTACGTGTTGGCCAGTCAATTGCAAACCTGCCGGATACCTATGGGTCATAAATCTTTACCTTACCAGTGCTACCCGGCAAAAGTGACCAAAGTCAACTTACCCCTTTTCTCAAACACTAGCAACAGTGTGGGATGGGCAAAAAAGCAAGAACCAAAGAGCCAATTGTAGGTTTAAGCCAAAAATTCCCACCCGGCCCAGAAGGGACCAAAAAATCACACTGTTCACTAGGGAGGGGGTGGAGGGGGAAACTTCTCCGCTCCGTCGCATTTCTAAAATGGCAGCTCGGCTGCCTCGTGGCCACCCCTTTTATAGAGGGGTGGCCACGCCCCCTAACTCACCCGGATGTCTGAGTCCGGGTGAGGGGGGCTGCAAAGAGCACGGCGGCCATTTTGGTGCCGCACTTTCATTGCAGGCGCACCCCCCAAAGAAAGACTCAGATACCGGTATATGGATAAAGGCATCGGGCCACTTTTATTGAATAATGCCCTAGTCCGAATTATAACTTTCAATTGGTGTAATCATCCAATTAAAATTCTTTAAGGCAAGCAGGCCGCAGTAACACTGGTAAGGTTCCTCCCAAAATGCCAATGGCAATTGGCTACATGTAACTATTTGTATCAATTTGTTTGTTGACACAAACAAATTGTTGACCGGAGTCAATGAACTATCTACTGACCCCACCCTATGACGTGTATCCGTTAAATATCAAGGTGATGCAGGCTGTAAAGCTCCTGCCATCACCCCTTGCCTGGTTCGCCCTTGACCGGCCAAACCTATTTCCCCTGTACCTGTCTACGTGTTGGCCAGTAAATTGTGAACCTGTCGGATACCTATGGGTCATAAATCTTTACCTTACCAGTTCTACCAGCCACACGGGGAGGCGTCCATGATGACTCACCGCCCCCACCCCCACCCCCCAGACCATCAGCTTGGTCACCAGGCCTGCTTGCATATCCTCAAGAAAGAGGTTCATACCTCTGGCCGACAAGTGGACCCCATCTCCTGCATAGAGATCATAATCCTGCAAGCCTACCCTAGGGTGCCGGATGGCTGTCCCCAAGCCCTTGTCTGCCAGGAACCGGGCAACAGCGTTATTCACTGAGCGGCGAGCGCGGTCAAGGGCACGGAGGTCAACGCCTCCTATGTAAGTATGTCGCGGCACCATGTCTGACCATAGCAGCCGCGTGGAGGGCCATACGTAATGCAAATAGGCTAGGTCCCTGCAAATCGTGAATTTTAAAGAGAGGCAAGTGACCTGGGCAAGGTCATTGCCACCCAGATGGAGGATAAGGACATCAGGCGGTCCAGCATCCCTGATGGAAAACAGGAATGGCAACAGTTCCCGCCATTTCATACCGCGCTTACCGTACCATCGCAAACATGTGGTTGCACATAGCCCGAGATGGGGTCCCCACTCTGTCGCCGCAGCATACTGCACTGCCCAGTGCACGTGACTGTGGCCCACCAGCCATACTGCCACCGGTGTGCGGGGACACACAGGGTCTGTAAAAGAAGGAAAAAAAGGAATAATGACATAACTGGTACTCATACATGGAGGGGGCGTATGTACAATGCAAAGCACATGGATCCCCACCTGCCCATCCTGCGTATATCAACCTCAGAGTACCCAAACGCAGCCGCAGTAGAAGCGGTGCCTATCCTAAATGAATGGGTGCCATAACGAGCCCCAGGGAGGCCCACACTGGTAAGTGCCATGCTGGTCACCCTCCAAAACTGGAATTTAATAAGGGGAGACCCATCCTGGTTTCAGAAAAATGGGCCAGGGTGCGTACCACGCACTGCCAAAAACTCATGTAGGGCACCAACCGGACAGATGTCTTCAATGGAACATCGTAGCAGTCAAACTCCACTGCCTACGCCTTGCTGATCAACCTTTGAGGACCGTATCCTCAACTGAGCCCACTCTTGTGTAACATAGACATCGTCGAGTTCCAGTGCCCTATGAGACGCGTCTGCCTTAGACAGTGGTACCAACTCACTGATACGGAGCGCTCCAAAGAAGGCTACAGTGGTAGCTGCATGAAAAAGAGCCACCTCATACCTATCATAGCATAAGTTATGCCAGCCTCGTGCAAGGTGGGTAAGAACCTCTGGTGAAATCGGGTGAAGTGTGTCCTGGCGGCGGCCACGTTCACAAGTCCACCCTTCCAAAACATGACGTATGCGGAAATCATTCACGCAGTCAGGGAAGCCCCACACCTTGGCCATAAATCCTAGTGCCGAAAGCCTAGAGGCTATAGTACGGGGGGTCAGCCCATGACCATGAAGATAAACCATGTATTGCAAAATTTGGTCCACAGGTATTGGCCACACTTCGGGTAACCGTAGTTGGCCAAAAAAGGTTCTAAATTGTATGAAAGCATGTTGATACGCCTTATGCGTGCGAGGTGCCAAAGACATGCCGATCGCCTGGTTCACCTCTCCTCGCCAAATGTCCAAATCTCGGCCGGGAGTGGCGAGGGGAATTCCTCTGCTTCGGGAGCCAAGGCTCGGAACCGGGAGATCTGCAGGCGAGATAAAGCATCAGCAATATCATTATTAATGCCTGGTACATGTCTGGCCTTGAACAGCACATTAAGGCGTAGGCTTCTGAAGACAAATTGACGGACCAATGCCATGACCCTAGGGGATTTGGACGTCTGAGCGTTAACAATGTGCACCACTGCAGCATTGTCACACCAAAAATTGACCACTGAGTTGGCCCACTTATCGCCCCATAGCATTAGTGACCCCAAAATGGGAAAAAATTCCAGGAAAGTAAGATCGCGGAGACGATCCATGCCCTGCCATGTGTGAGGCCATCAGCCATATGCCCACCTCCCTTCGAAATAGATCCCATAACCCAGAGAGCCGGAGGCATCTGACTGTACTTGAAATTTAGGGCAGACCATAAGGTCCGATCTCCAAAAAGAGACCCCGTTAAATTCCTGGAGGAATGTGAGCCAAACTGAAAGGTCTGCCCGTATACCCCTGGTGAGCCGGACCCTGTGGTGGCGTTTTAATAGGCCAGCCATGGCATCACACAGACGCCTGGCAAAAGCTCTGCCCGGTGTCACCACCCGGCAGGCAAAGTTAAGGTGGCCATGCAGTACCTGTAGCTCACGAAGGGACACCTTATGTTTAGAAATCAGTGCCTGAATCGCCGCAGAGATCCGGGCTACCTTGTCCACGGGTAACCTGGATGCCTGTGCGACAGTGTCAATTTCGCTGTCTAAAAAAGTGAGCTTGGTGGCTGGGCCCTCGGTCTTTTCAGACGCTAAGGGGACACCCAGTTCCCGCATAAGGGCCTGAAATGCAGTAAGGAGACGCGTACACGTGTCCGAGCCCCGTTCACTCCCGAACAAAAAGTCATCGAGGTAATGGGCTACAGATCGGGACCCTGACCTTCGAACAAAGGCCCATTGAAGGAAAGTGCTAAATCATTCGAATGCCGAACATGAAATAGAGCAGCGAAAAGGCATGGCCTTATCTACATAGAATTTCCCCCTAAAACGGAAACCCAACAGCTCAAAGTCCTCGGGGTGGACTGGCAGTAATCGGAATGCTGATTTAATATCACACTTTGCCAGGAGGGCCCCGGGACCACAGGTGCGTACCTGACTGAGCAAAGGAACCCTGACTGAGCAAAGGAACCCGCAGGGTAGGAAACATGGTGTATTAGGTGAAATTCACCTGGGGTCTTTTTTGGAACTAGCCCCAGAGGGGAGACCTTCAAGTTAGGGAATGGTGGTTCATCAAAGGGCCCTGCAACCCTCATAGCCTGCAACTCCTTAGCTATGCTTTGTGCAGCGACCTCCTCATTGCCCTTTAGTGAAAGTAAGTTTGGGGCATCCTGCGGTCCCCGAACACCCCTAAATGGTATATGAAAGCCAAACTAGAAGCCTTCAATCAGGTACTTCGCATCATCCCGTCTAGGATAAGCGGAAAGCCATTGACCTAACATGGGAATATTAATTGGGGAGGGGGCCTTTTGCTTGGCTAGCACCATCAGAGGGAGCTCTGACCACCCCCTGCCCACCCCTACCTCTGCCTCGTGACCCACCAGCCCGCGGGCATGCAGAGGCGGCGTGAGGGCCAGAGCAAGAGGGACACTCGTGCCGGAAACGACACTGACGCTTGTTGCACACACCGCTAGCTGAGAAGCTCCAACACAGCAGGCGGGCTGGAACCCCCTGCCCCGCTGGCTGGTGGGGAACCTGCGTCACAGCCGCACGCTGCACGGCATGGCCACAATGGTATCTATCACCAGGCGCTGGACGCGTGGGAGTCATATACAAGAGCCACAATTGCTGGCAGGGCTCATCCCACCTCATCTCAGGATGTAGGGCCACCCTCATCCTAAATTCCCCGTCATAAGCCAACCACGACGGGCCGGGAAAGTCAACCATCGCCCTATAAATACTGTCGAGATATTGGACCATAGGGATGGCCAAATCAGGCTGGGCCCTGAGGTACACCGCCATATATATAAGATATGCCGGCAAACAATTTGCCCAGGTACGCGGTGGCTTACGACGACGGGAAAATTCTTTACCCGATCATCCTGTCCTCCTACTCCTCCTTAGTGGGCTCACGATTCAGGAGGGAAAAATATCCACATACTCCCCTCTCCAAATTTTATCCCCAGGAGCCTGTGAAAGATGATCACTGAGGGGGAGGGAAGAACCAGCCATAGGCAGAGCCGCCATCGGCACCTGTTGAATGAAGGGTATGCGCAGCGGGCCCTGAATAGCCCCTGTGATGCTTGGCATACCCCTGGGGGCGGACAACCCTGTCCTAACCAAGGGGCCATTTGGTAACCAGGAATTAACAGGGCAGTGTGGAAGCAACTGACCACCCACAGTAACCTGGCGAGGCCATGGCCACTGTACCCCCCCCCCAGTGTAACTGGACAGTGTTGGTGCACTAAATTGAACCAGATACTCACTGGTCGCACCCACGTGAGCCACCCCCACCGGGGGTTCCGGCCCACTGGGCGTTGGAGCTCGTGACAGGCATCAAGCTCTGGGGCCACACCTGACTACTCCCCACCCGCAGATTCAAACATGTGGGGAGCTGCGAGGTGCCAGCTTGGCCTGGCCTAACGGCCTCAAGCAGCTCGACCCTGTCGGCGGCCCACTGGAGAGTCACGGCCTATGTGTCTGAGACCAACAAAGGGGCCGTGATCGAAGCAGCAGACAAACCCCCTTCGGGAGGTGGTTGAGCAATGCCCAGTGAAGCCTCTAGCACCGAAATACATGCGAGAAGGGCATTGACAGTCTCTGAGCCCCCAGTATAAGGTGGGCCGGGCAGGCCAGATGGGCCTGACGGCCCTGTGGCCAGTTGCTGAGTGGGAAACCCAATTGGGGATCCAGGGCCTGAGTAGGGCCATGCCCAAAACTCCGGCCCATGGGGGGCCGGAGGAATGGTGGGGCGGAAACCACCACCAAATCCAAGTGGGCCACCCTGTCCTGAAACAAAGAAATCCCGCCCAGGGGCAGGGATGCCCGAGGAGCCAGCCTGAGCCGGCCCAGCCTGGAGGCCTGTGCCGGGCTGACCAGTGGAAGCCTGCTCGGCCCCACTGGCAGCAGCGGGCAAGGCTGTCCCGCTGCCCAGCTGGGGGGGTGCAGCCCGAGTCCTCTGACCTGATGGCTGCCCCCCGGTAGAGGGAGGGGGTGGGAGAGCCCTTCCCCTCAGCTGCGGCTTGACCGCCGGGGCCTTGCGCTTGGGAGCCATGGCTCCCAAAGAAGCGATGGATCCCTGGCCAGGGATCGGTTCCTGTGCCCTGAGTTCCGCAGCAATGAAAAGGAGAGAACTCCGTTCAAGACAAAGGTACGAAAGGGCGAAGAAGCAGAAACGCGGTGGAGAAAACTTCTCCGCTCCGTCGTATTTCTAAAATGGCAGCTCGGCTGCCTCGTGGCCATCCCTTTTATAGAGGGGTGGCCACGCCCCCTAACTCACCTGGATGTCTGAGTCCGGGGGGTGCTGCAAAGAGCGTGGTGGCCATTTTGGCGCCGCACTTTCATTCTGTCAGTAGTTTTATGTTAAAGAGCATGGGAGACAGAACAGAACCCTGAAAGATGTCATAGTCCAAATGTTCAGTGTACTGAATATTAGTACATGAGTACCACTTTCTGAAAGCTAATCCCAGGGAGATGGCTCAGAAAGATACCATGACAGATTGTATCAAAACACATTGAAAGGTACAGCTGAACCACAACCACAGTCCAGTTATTGGCATAGTGCCATCCACCTTGGCAAACAAACTGTTCAGCCAGACTGAAATGCATATAGATAATTTACATAGTTGAATTTTTTTGAAGTGGTAGCCATGTTAGTCTGTGCAAGCATACCAGAGAGTAAACAAAACACAAAAACACAAGAGAGAAAAATGTTGTGTCAGCTTAAATATAGAGGAGTTAGTCTTTAAGGTGCCACAACCTTTTTGTCTTTTTTGTTGTTGTTTTGATTTGTTTACTCTCTGATAGATAATCTACTTCATTCAAGAATTGTTGGAACTGGAAAAAAATACTACATTCTCTAGGAACATGCCCAAAAATGGAATATTAGAATTTGGCCAATAGGAAGAGGCCAGCCTGGCCTCCCATAGGCAGGAGTTCTGGAGTCTGGGAGCTGTGAAAGCAAAGACCAACTTTTGGGTTCCCACTGAAAAGGCCTCCTCTGATTATCTTAATGCCTGGACAGAGTCATATAGGGAGATGCAATTTTGAGAGAGTTTGGATCTAATCTGTTTAGGACTTTATAAGTTAAAAGCAGGACTTCCCAAGAAATTGTGCCAAGAAATGGACTGGCAGCCAATAGAATTATACTGAATAACATGGGAGATTTGATCCATGTAACCAGATCCAGTTAACAGAGGCAGACAGGAGGAAAGACTTAACACACTAATTCTGGCCTAGTCAATCTAAGCCCATACAAGAAGAATGCAGGCATTCACATACTGTCACACAGAGACACACCCTGAGAGTCAGAGATATAATATCCTACTAATTAACTATTCTGTACACTGTGTTAAATAAGAAAATAAAAGAAAATTGTAGCACAGACACACAATTCTAGAAATCATGACCCAAGCTTTTTTATTTCACCTAATTCCTATACAAAAACACATAGTACATAGTGGCATCAGTTTGAGCTCCTGTTGGTTTAGAATGTCCAGAGCAGATCTTTGGCTTTGTCAGCTGGATCAGCTATCACTTGCCTTCTCTTATGCCATCAGCATAAGATAATGTTTACTTTCTATTTCTTCTGTTGTGTTAAAATATCTGACAGACTGTAAAGGATTTGTGAAGGAATTGCTTGGCTCCAAGGGTTACCATTAGCTTGTGTTCCACCCCATAATTGTCTGAGAACTGCACAAATACCCTTGATTTGTTTGGTATTTTAAAGAAAGTGTAGATTTGTCCAAAGAAAATGCACATCCTTACCAACAACAGCAAACACAATGCAGGTTACACTGGTACTCGCAATCATTAAATTACTTTCCTAAATATATCTGCTTTTTTAATTGGACAGAATTGCAGAATGAAAGTGCGGCGCCAAAATGGCCACCGCTCTCTTTGCGGGGGGCCCCCACCCGGACTCAGACATCCGGGTAGTTAGGGGACGTGGCCACCCCTCTATAAAAGGGGTGGCCATGAGGCAGCTGAGCTGCCATTTTGTAAAAGCGATGGAGAGGAGAAGTTTTTTCTCCGTCGCTCGTTGACTTTCGAAGGAAGCCTTTTCGGTGGCTGCAGCCCCTTAGCGGTCCTGGCTGCTCGATTTTTGGCTTCCCAGCTAGCGGATTCTGATCCCTGAATAGGGATCGCTCTGCAATTTTATGCCTCCCGAAAGGAGGCTATGGCGAAGCTCGCCTGCACAGGGGCAGCAGTCGGGTCGGAGGACCGCGACTGCACCCCCCTCGACAGGACCTCCAGCCGGAGGCTCCCACCGGGACCGGTGGGATGGGGCAGCTCAGGCTGTGGCCCGCGGCCCTCCAGCCTCAGACCGGCCCTGCAGGGGCTTCGGCCCCCGGCCCGCAATTGCTGGCCATGGGTTCGGAGCAGGGGGGAGGGCCTGGGGCGGTTGCAGCAGGGCTTATCCCGGCACTCTCAGTACGTCAGATTTCTGGCCATGGCCCCTTTTGGGGGGCCGGCCTCTCAAGAGGGGCCGCTGGACCATGGCCCGGTGGGCCGTCCGGCCCACCTGATCCTCCTTACGCAGGGGGGATCGGCATGCCTTACTGGCCTACGTAGTGATGCTAGGGGCATCCCAGGGGATCGGCCTTCAGTGGATCCGGCCCTCGGCCCACGGCTGCCGGCCATGGGCCACAACGATTGGGGGGAGGACCTGGTGCTGGCTCTCAGCACGTTTTACCCATAGGGGCCGGAGTTTTGGGCAGGGCCCCGCTCTGGCCCAGGTTCTCACATTTGGGCCTCTGGCACAATACCGAGCGGGCCATCCGGCCCACCTGGCCCACCTTTGTGTCTGCCGGCTACGTCGACCGCTGCCACTATGCAACAGGCGGCCAGCTGGGTCGAGCTTCTCACGACACGCCGGCCTGAACCTGCTGCTTTTTCGCAGCCCCCCGTTGGTCCGGAACTGCGGCTGCAGCGTGTTGGAGGTCGCCCCAGAGCTCGATTTCGGTCGCGAGCTACGACGCCCACCGTGGGCCGGAACCCCCAGTGGGGGTGGTTCACGGGGGTTGCAACTTGTGAGTATTACGTTCAAGTTGAATGCACACACATCACAGTTCATTTCCAGCAGTGGGGGTCAGTGCTCTTTGCCTCGCCAATTTGAGGCTGGGGGGCATCACTCGCCATCCTATCCCAGTGCCCCTTGGTTGCATTCTGGCACGACGTTGAGGGTGGGGGCTTACGCTCCCAGGGCGGTGCATGACGTCACAGGGGCTGTCCAGGTTACGCTGCGCATGCCCGGTATACATCAGGTACCGGCAATGGCATTGCCAACGACTGTTTATTCATGCCCCCCCGGTGATCATCTTCCCCAGATCAGGGAGGAAAGGGTTGGGTGGGGGGGGAGTACGTGGATGTATTCTCCCTTGGGACTGAGATCCGAAGAGGGATGAGAGGTATGGACAGAAGGACAGTGACATTGGGTAGCTCCCCATAGTAAGCCACCACGCACTGGGGTGTCTGCACCCAGAACAGTGTTGAGCATCGCAGGGGCTGTCATGGATACTGCTGTGTGGGCCCCTTCATGTAGAACGTCCCGTCATGGGCTTTGCCGCCGGACGGCTATTACTGACCCGGTTGATTCTGGGACGCAGGCCATGAGGGGCACGGGCTGGAGGGGGACATGTGGATATTCTCCCTATTGAACTGCGAGCCCACTGGGAGGAGAGAGAAGGACAGGACGACTGAGACAAAGAGATGTCCCATCGTCGTTAGCCACCGCGCACCTTGGGGCCAACTGGTTGTCGGCATACCTTGTACGTATTGTGGTATGCCCCAGGACTAGACCTGTTCGGGCCATCCTGATGTTGAGCAGATGGGCCCAGGACTGTTGGCTCATGGTGAGGGAGGTGGACGCGGGTGGCTATATATATCCTGAGGGAAGGTGGGATGAGTTCTGTCCTCATAGGTGCTCGTGTACATCAGTTGCACGGGACTGGTGCACGGTGATGGGTACCATGGGGTTTATGCTGAGCAGCGGGCTGTTCGGACACTGGCTCCACGCAAACTGGGCGGGCGGGGGTTTCCGGACCGCCTATTGTATTCGGCCTGCTCAGCTGACGAGGTGTGTACTAAGCACCACGGTCGTTACTGACTTAGTGCCCCACCCTTTCTTGCGCTGGCCTCACGCCGCCTCCGCGTCCCCGTGGTTTGGTCGGCTACGGGGCAGAGGTGGGGGTGCACAGGGGCGATCAGGGCTCAGTCTGAACCAACTAACCTTGCCTTAAACCCCCCCCCCCACTGCCCCAATCCCAGTTAGCCTGGAGGGATGTCACTTAGTTGATCCAAGAAGGGATGGTACGGGAAACCTGCTGGAGGGTTTTCAAGGGGGCCCTGGTATCCATTCGGGGGTGTTGGGGGCCCCAAGATGCTGCTAATATGGTTCCCTTCCAGGGTAACGGTGAGGGGGCTTCACCGTCCACAGTTAGGAAGTTGGGGGCTATGAGAGTAACGGGGGGGCCCTTCCTTGAACCACCTTTCCTCAGTCGCATGTATCCCCCTGACGCTCATACCGAGCTAGAAGAAGGTTGAATGTACTATAAGCCTCCATTCTGCTCACCTTGTGGGTGCTCAGTTCAGGGAGGCCCTTCCTGATGACCTTGTTCAGTCAAGTACCTGTAGTTACCTCGGCTACTATGGGTGGCGCGCCCACACAATTCTGGTGCTGTTTTGGCACAGTGTGATATGCACTCGGCTTCCAGCTTTTTGCCTATGCACCTCACGATTTAGACCTATCGGGTTTCTGGGTTTTGAGGGGAATTTTAATTAGATACGGCCAACCCCCCCCCCTTTCTGACCACGTTAATTTATGTTCAGCGCCCGACAGATGTGGGACTTTCGTTAAGTGGGCATCCGCTCACAGGTTGGGGCCTCGGTCTCCAGCCCATTACCTCAACGATTTTGGGTCTGGGGTTAAACGGGGCTTGGACACGTGCACACGTCTCCTCATCACAATTCAGACACTCAGGTGGGAACTGGGTGTCCCCTTGGCGCCTGAATAGACCGAGGTCCCATATTCTGACATCACATTTACGCCTCGATGCTGTCGCGTGGGCATCCAGGTTGACCTTTGACACGGTGGCTTGGATGTCCATGGCGATTTTGGCATTGATTGCCAAACACAGAGTATTTGTAGTTAATTCATTGCCCCCCCCTTAATTTGTTTGCTCTGGCTCAAATTACTCCTGGGTTGCGGGGGGTCTCTTGGGAGATCAGACCTGGCAGTCCGCCCTAGATATCTAGGATGGTCAGATACTGCCGGCTCTCTAACTTATGGGGTTTACTCTGAGGGTGGGTGCACAGGTTGTCCACGCAATCACCGTAATCATGGCTTCTCCAGTTTTAGGAAGCACTGCGGCTATGGCACAATGAGTGGGCCTCCTCAGTGGTCCAATTTCGGAGCAACAATGCGGCAGTGGTGCACATTGTCAACACCCAGAAATGCACATCCCCGGGTTCTGACATTAGTTTGTCTATTCTTTTGATAAGCCTACGCCTAAATGTGCTGTTCCTGGCCAGACATGTTCTATGTATGAATGATGACCTTACTGCTGCTTTTCCCCACCAGCGGATCGCCCGTTTCGGTGCTTTATTCCCGAAGCAGAGGAATTCCACTTGCCACGTTTGGCCGATAGCTGGGCGTTAGGCGAGCTGAAGGGAACTGGACATGTCATTGGCACCTCGCACGCGTAAGGCGTATCACTATGTGTTCATGTGTCGTATCGGGGCAGGGTGGACACGGGAACGTGCCCGCTCCCCCTACACACGTCACTCCTTTTCCCAGAATTTTGACACACCTTGCACGAGGTGGCATTACTTATTTACAGATAGGTGGGAGGTGGCTCTTAGCCACACAGCTACCACGGTAGCATTTTGGAGCGCTCCGCATCAGTGAGAGGGTGCCAGAGTTGGTACCAACTGTGTAAGGCGGGGTGTCTCGTGGGGCACTGGAACTCGAAGATGTCTCTGTCACATATGTGGGCTCGAGTGGGGATACGGTTCCCACGGGTTTTTCAGCACGGTAGGCAGTGGTGTATACTGCTACTAAGTTTTCGAGACATCTGTCCGGTTGGCGCCCTACACAATTTTCGACAGTGCCTGCTGCGTGTCCCAGCCTGTTTTCTGCCACCGGGATGGGTCTACCCTTACCATCGTATAGTCCCTGAGGGTGACCGGGCCGCGTTTCGCGGTGTGGGGCCCATTTTGGCCCCATTTACTTAAGGTAGGCATCGCGCTGATCATGGCTACGTTTGGGGTACTACGAGGTGGATATGCGTGTACGCACAATTTCAGATATGTACGTCCCCTCATTGTGTGAGTACCTGTTTATGCCCTCACCTTTTTCTCCTTTTTTACAGATCCTATGGGTCTCAACACAACGGTGGTGGGGGGCTGGTGGGCCGCAGCTATGTACACTGGGCAGCGGTATAGGCTGCAGCGACAGAGAGTGGACCCCGGCCGGGCTGAGTGCATCCGCATGAAGGCTATGGTATGGTATGCGTGGCACATGGGGGCGTGAACTGAGGCCATTCCTGCTGACTGCCAGGGATGCTCGACCGCCCTATGTTTTACAGGCACCCCGGCGGCAGCGATATTATACGGATCACTGCTGTTACTAAACTGTCTGGGGGCTGGGACCTGGCTTTTTACATCACGTATGGCTTACATACGGTTGCTATGGTCTAACATTGTGCCGAGACACCAATTTGGGGGAGATGTGGATCTCCCTAGTTCGGACCGTTCTGATAGGATTAGACAAAACTTTTGCTGGTAAGCGGGCGAAGGGGTCCACCTGTTGGCCAGAGGTATGTACCTCGTTCTTGGTGTGATGCAAGCAGGCCTGGCGACCGAGCTGACGGTCTTGGGGGTGGGGGGCGGTGAGTCATCATGGATGCCTCCCCGTGTGGCGGGTAGCACTGGTAAGGTAAATATTTAAGACCCACAGGTATCCGGCAGGTTCGCAATTGACTGGCCAACACTAGATAGGTACAAGTTGGTTAACGTTGACCGGTCAATGACGAACCAGGCAAGGGGGTGATGGCACGAGCTATTCAGCATGCATCACCCCGTGATTTGACGGATACACGTCAGAGGGTGGGGTCAGTAGACAGTTGATTGACTACGGTCAACAATTTGTTTGTTGTCAACAAACAAATTGATACAAACGGATACATTGTAGCCAATTGCCGTTGGCAATTTTGGGAGGAACCTTACCAGTGTTACTGCGGCCTGCTTGCCTTAAGAATTATAATTGGCTGAGTACCAATTGAAATTTATAATTCGGACTAGGGCATGAATCAATAAATGTGGCCCAATGCCGTTATCCACTTATACCGATGTCTGAGTCCTTTTTTGGGGGGTGCGCCTGCAATATGGAAATATGCAGTTTAGGTTTAGGTTTAGGTTGTTTAGGGGTGTTTTTTTTGTTGATTTATCATGTGTGGTCTGTTTTGATTGCTAAATGTTCTACAGTGTATCAAGAAAAGAATTAAGGCTTCTAAATTGCTACAAATTGCATTCTTCACATTTTTATCCATTTGTTCTGTAACAGAATTATAGGCCCTGTGACCCCTTAAGTCAGAATTGTTACCCATCTTCTGAAATCTGATTTAAACTTACACTTGGAGTTTCAAAGTACTGCATTATATCCAGTAGAAACCCACACACTTGAAAATCAGTTAATGCACAGGACAGACTAAGTCTCCAGCTATCTGAGTGACTGTCTTCAGCTTTCGCAGTATATATTCCATCTGGAATAAAGTAAAAAACTTTATTTGACCTGCAAAAAGCACTTTTTTTTGCAGTATATTAATTCTATGTTGAGTGCAAAAGCTGACCTAAAACTCAACATAAAAAAATAAAAATAAAAAGATCATGGCATCCAGCCCCATCACTCCCTGGCAAATAGAAGGGGAAGAAATTGAAGCAGTGACAAACTTAATGTTCTTTGGGTCTAAGATCACTGCAGATGGTAAATGCAGCCATGAAATAGAAAGATGGGAGGCAAGCTATGGCACACCTAGGCAGCATAATAAAAAGTAAAGACATCACCCTGCCAACAAAAGTCCACATAGTCAAAGCAATGGTTTTCCCAGTAGTAATGTATGGCTGGGAAGGCTGCGTGCAGAAGAATAGACTCCTTTGAACTGTGGTGATGGAGGAGGCCTTTCAGAGCCTCCTGGTCTACAAGGAGATCAAATCAGTCAATCCTAAAGGAAATCAACCCTAATTGTTCCTTGGAAGGACAAATACTGAAGCTGAAGCTCAAGTACTTTGGCCACCAAACGAGAAGAGAGGAATCACTGGAGAAGGCCCTGATGCTAGGAAAGATCGAAGGCAAAAGGAGAAATGGGCAGCAGAGGATCAGATGGCTAGATGGCATCATTGACATGGTGGGCATTGATCTGGGTGGACTACAGAGGATTGCAGATGACAGAGGAACCTGGCGTGCAGTGGTCCATGGGGTTGCAAAGGGTTGGACTCGACTGTGTGACTGAACAACAGCAACAAAATTCTCTGTTTCTGTAAGTACATTTTTCAAGTTTTGCGGACAGATTAGTTACCGGTAAATTGGAAGCAACTGGGTGGGATCTTCCTTCATCAGCAAGTTATTAATGTTCCTGACATAAAACAAAAACTCACAAACATATAATTAAGTTGAAAATCGAGGGGAAATATGTTGCACAGGAAGTTAAATATTTCTTTAACAATTTACTTGCAAATTTTAACGCAAATAAAATGCAGTTGTTGAGGAGAAGCTAGGACTGCTTTTTTCAGAATACTAGTTTGTATGCTGGCATTTTTCTTTTGGGATAATAACAAGTAGGATAAGTGACAGGGAAATCTTCAATTTAAGAGGAATTTTCCCTTCCCTATTGCCAAAGTTCATTCCCCAAGTTTGGCTTGATCCTCCACCCTTCCTGTTTGCTTCACTTCCTGCTTTTGTGTGTCTTTTCAACCTTTTAACTATTTATTTATTTATTTAGTTCAACTTATATTGCCGCCCAATCTACAAGTGACTCTGGGCAGCTTACAATATTGTCCCATAAAAAACATATAAAACCATGCTAAACTAATTAAAACTTTGTAATATTAAAAATGTTAATAAAATTTTAAAAACCCACCCACCCCATCCATAAACCAGTGACTATACATTTCTTTCAAGCTTACATTTGATTATTCTGTTTCTAATATCTGAACAAATTGCAAATAAAGATGCTTTCTGTTTCTATTTAAGAATGCTTGAAAAAATTATTAAGACTTAAAGTGCTAGTTATTGAAAAGAGGGGTGGGATATAGTGACTTTATATCTATGCTGTTGTCTACACATGCTGTTGTTTTCTTGCTTTATGCTCTGCTAATTTTTTAGGAATTACCAGTCTTCTAATATTTTCTTCTGTGCATTTTTTTATCATGACAACCAAGATAAACATTGCATTTGCCAAGAGAAACAGGAGAATAATAAAAAGTTGGCATCTTTAATGCTATGAGGGCAGCAGTTTTTTTTTCTTTTAAAAAGTCAGGATATGGGAATGTTGGATTTTGTGTCTAGAAACAAGAAGGCAAAAACTGAATTAACTCAATTGTTTTAATTCTGAAAAAGGCAGTCTTGTTCTTCGCTTCCTCTTTTACCCCTTTGGGTGTTGAGGAAGATACAAGGCTCTTGCTCTGGCACTTCTGGGGGCCTTGGCTGACATTATTTGGTGTTCTTGCAATATTTCTTTGATGTTATCTCTCCACCTTCTTCTGGGTATGCCTCAGGGTCTTTGTCCTCCTTCTGCATAAGTCTTGTATGGTATTGAATTTCAAGACATTCTCTACAAATGGGAAACCACATTTTTGGTTGTCTCTGTATATAGTTTAAGATTGGTTCTATTCCAATTATTTCCCTTATAATCTCATTCCTGATTTTATCCCTTCTAGTCACTGCAGCAGCCTTTCTCAGACATCTCATTTCTGTGATGACCAAATTTCATTTATCTTTTGTTGTAAGTGCCCATGGTAAAATAAGGTGGGAATGAATATGCTTTATATGAGGTGCTTCTTTGTGCTGGTCACTATTACCTTGTGTTGTAAGAGCAGAGTTAAATGTTCCAAAATTTAGTTTGCCTTACTAACCATGTGTTAATTTCTTCATCCATTTTTGCATCTTCAATAAACGTTGTTCCTAGATGTTTGAACTCTGCCACTTGTTTCATACCTGTTCCCTTAATTTTAATATTTAATGTACAGTAGTACCTTGGATAAAGTCCAAACTCTGTTCCACAAGTTTGGACTTTATCCGATTTTGGACTTTATCTAAATCAAATGGGTAATGCATTGGATAACGTCCAAAAATGGATGTTATCCGAGGTTCCTATACCAAATACTTCAGATAACGTCCATTTTTTAAGCGGTTTTGGACTTTATGTGATGCATCACGTGTGCATGGAAACCACAACTTTATCAAAATCAGACTTTATCCAAATCAGACTATATCCGGGGTACCACTGTATGCTGTTTCCTTCCAACTGCCATTACCTCAATCTTCTCTTTATTAATTCTCATGTTATTTATCTTACATTCTTGGTTCATAGACATAAGGTATTGCTATAATTTCATAGCTGTAACTTGCTATCAATGACAATCATCTGCAAAAAGTAATTTGTTAATATTGTTTCCATTCATGGAGTTAGCTTTTTGGCTTATTCTGTTTATGTAGGCGATAAATAATAGTGGTGATCCCTGTCTCAGTATTGGCACCAAAACAAAGAAATGTGATTTAAAGATGAACTTTATTCAAAAGTACTGCCATTACATAGGAATTCATGGGATCCAAACTCTATTAGATAGAATCGTACATTTACAGAATAATACAGATGGGTGTTCTAGAATTTGTAGAGATGTGATAGGCCACATATATACCTAAAAGTCAATGAATAGCTGAATGAGACAGTATCCTTTCCAAGGTCCTCATGATCTCTGTTACTAAATTACATTGCTGAGTGTTGTGTATAAACCTCTGTTTAAACCTCTGTTGATAGAAAAGATGGTACCCACCTGGAACTGAGGTAAGAAATACTCCAAAACTCCTATAATAATATAATGCGTAAGCACAATATTTTTTGCTAGCAAAGAAGTAAAAGAAAACATGTCTTTATGGAAACCATTCACAATAGAACAATACAGATGGAAAATATTTTGTTGGAATCAGTCTTCTTTTGTGTCTAGATTAGACTTTAAACTGCCAAAATGAAGCTACCTTTTGGTGCATTTCCTTTTGGTGAATTCACTTGACCTAGCGTGAGAAACATTAGTTGGCACAACAAGGTACACCTGATTGTGGTTCAAAAATACCACAATCTATGAGGAGGCTCTTTCTGTGTACCCTCTTGGAATTAGTAATACCCCATGAAGGCAAAAATCATATTGCTTTTTATACTGGCTTAGGTGCAATTGTTTAAATCAAAGTTATGAATAGCTCCATTATTTCTCGCTAGTATCTGTCACTGTAACTCTATTTTGAAGGGGTCTGGGACATTCTTTTGATGACATCTTGCTATGTATCAACCAGAATTTCAACAATAGTGAGACTTCTTTTGATGAATAGCCAATATTAGCATAGTTTCCATTGATTTCAGTGGGTATATTCCAGTTTAAACTAAAATTTGGTTTAGCCTACTACAATCTGAGACATCTTGCATGACTCATCAAAGGTTGAATTTGTTGAGTATTCTAGTGCAACCCCAGCATGCAGTAACTAGAGAGATAGGAAAAACTAGCCAGACATAAAGGAAGTTGTTTTTGCATTGTTTGCATGTAATTACAATTAGAAAGGTTCTTTCCTGCCACAGAGAACACCAGACCCTATTTGTATGTTTTAAGACCTTTCTCTCAAGTATCTAGTCTAAGCTCAAAAGGGGTGATGTGGGAGACTTGCTTTTGAAAGTAAAAATGCCTAAAACCTGCTCCAATTTGCTGTGCTGCTACTACAAATAACTTATCAGAATTGACAAGAATGAGGAATTTAGTGAATATAATTCAGACATCTTGTAAGCACATCAGTCCCCAAAATTGTTTCCTTTATTGAGTGAGAATCTTTTTACTTTGTGAAAATTCCAAATATGAAAATGACTGCTATTCATTGGGAAATGTGTAAAATCACCAATATTTTTAAATAATTTGAAAATAAAAGGGAAAATCATTAGGATCAACTATTTTTGGAATAGAAAGACTTCAGTACACACATTTTTATCCTTTCCTCCATTTTCAAAAGAAGAATGCATGTTTATAAAGACTTTATTTACTTTCAAATATTCATCTGAATTAGTTTAAACAATCTTATTTCACAGCTGCCTATAACTGCAAATGTCTGGGTAATTTACTTAAAATTTCAGCTAATTATGTTATTGGCTTATGTTTATGTAACTGTAACTTTAGTCATTAAAATTAAATTGATTACAGAATGACTGGTATTAAGAAATTATGAGGAACCCTCTGCTCCATTATTTTTCAACCTGGTCAAATGAATTTCCTTGTGAAAAGATCTCCAATATTACTAAGCCAGAACATTAGCAAGAGAAAGAAATTAGCATAAAAAACAACATTAAAAATATTTGATCACGGAATATTGCAAATGAAAAAATGTATTTGTTTATTTTCCTTAATTCATTGGAAACAGCCTCTAGTACTACAGATCCATGCCTACCATTTTATCACTTTTTAGTTCAACATCTTTTATCTAGAAGTCCAGTTCATTTTTATTTTATATACAATAAAAATTTCAGCAATATACAAATACAGATATACTAACATAAAAATGAGAAAAACAACAACAAAACATATATTTAATATACATATATAAAATATGTAACTGCTACATGCACCCACTACCAAGTGGGACATTATACATTTCTTATATTTATTCTTCATATTAGATTTCATTTATCTATTTGCCCCCTCTTTCCAAAAGTTAAATATTCTTGCCCTTGCCTTATTCCTTTCCCTTATACTAAAACATATTCAATAAATTCACCCCATCTCTCTCTAAAATTGGACTTTTAAAAAATAATCTTTTTAAATTTTTATCTCTCAAGTCAACTTATCATTTATTGCCATATCCCACATCAGTCTCTTCTGATCCTTGTTCTTGAGCTGAAAGAGTGAACAAAACCAAAGCTAAACTAATTACCAAATTTACTCCTAGGCATATTTGGTCACGTAGCATCTTCTTCCCAAAGCTAGGTATTAGAGGGAAAAAGAAGTGGATCCTCAGTAAAGTAAAACAGTCAAAACTGGGCATGTTCATTCAGACAGCTATAGTGGTTTTCTATAAAAGAGGACTCATTTTTTTTTTCCAAGTGAGTTTAATTTACTTTCCCAGGCAATAAAGTGACAACGTTTCAGAAGGATGGTACAAGGACTAGAAATTTATTAAGCTTGGGAAATTGTCTAAGGCTTTTAAATAAATTGAAGTTGAATGGCAAAAGAAAAATAGCTTGGCTGTTTCTTGATGCCATTCTTGTCCTACTACAAAGTACACTGGTTGGATAGTCCATTACAAAATGTGCTATAGAAGACAGAATTGTCATTCATTCAGCCTGACTCCTTCCTTCAACAAGTCCTCAGCCTGGGTGTTTTCAAAAGAAACATCCTAAAGGTTGCTATTGAAGGGAACTAAACCTGAAGTCTGTGCAACACTTTAATTAAGTTACCTTCAAAGGAAAGCCTACTTCACTTTAGAAAGCACTTGTAACTTGCAAATAGACCCAATCTAACTTCAAGCTTCAATTCACATCCCTATTCAATTTCTATTATATTTGGGGAAAAATATAAGTTGAATATTTTTGAATGTGAAGTATTTCAGCATAAAACTAATATACCAACTGTTCATGACAGTCCCACTAGAATGCTTGGCAACAATTTGTCCAAGAAGTGACAATAACATAGATAATGCTGTCTATTGATAGACTTTCCTTTTGTGGCAGTATATTATAAGAGGTATCTGAAGAGTGAGATCTTGACTGGCACAGGAAATTCTTCTTGAATTTTGAACGCTACATAAGAACAAGGTAGCCAGAATTTTATGTATTTTTACAGGAAAAAGATAATAGAGACAAAGTAATAAAACATAAGTTTTAACTCTAAAGCTTGTTGCCATGGCAAAAATTTCTGAATGGCACTGCTATTTTTTAGGAGAGAGACTCAGAAAACAAAATCCCTGTTGATTGTTCAGCTAAACTGTGCATATAATACTTTGTTCTTTTTGAAACAATAGTTTTTAGGTGCTATCTACCTTCATGGCACAAGTGTCCTCAGTTCACAAGGGCACAGTGATAGCTACAGTGGGAAGTGTAACAACTGAATCATTTGTTCAAATTTTATCTTTACGATAAGTGAAACAATGAGAGGAAAAACCTCCCTAGATAGTGATCTCCTGATCTTATGGCCTACCACATTTCAGAGCAGGAGTTTTTCATGTCATAGTAAAAGGCAACAAAATTTTATTAACTGATAGGTGATAGAAATCTGTAAACCATGGGAAAATATGGCTGACTCATCTGTGGCATAAACATTTATCTGTACCTAAATGTTCTGCAATGTGATCCAGCACTCATGTACTCAATTAATCCAAGAAGCTCAGACTAAAAAAATCAAAAGTCTCTGTGTCCCCAAAGCTATGTGCCTGTACACAAATTTCCAAGTTTACACTTGCCCACCAACATGATATTATAGCCCCATACAGGCTTTAAAGGCATTTGTCATTTCACATTGAATTATTCTGTTTTGTTATAGCTGTTGTAACAGAGATTTTAAGACTAATCAGCTAATTGAAAGCCAAAATATACTCTGAATTTCCATTGATAAGACTTTAATTAAGAGGAGTCCAACATGCTGTGCAGAATGAAAATTTATGATTGGGCCATTGTGGACAAATTCTGTATTGTACTAACTCTGGTGACAGATTATTATGGTTTTTTTAATTTGCCTTCCCAACATCGGAAGGTGCATGCATGAAGTGAACTGGTATACCAAAGGTAGCCATTTTATGCTTCCTTATGTGAAGGAAAAATTCTACAGTGGGTCCCTGATATCAGCAGTCAGAAGTATTAAAGTCTGCAATTTTGTCAGCTCAGCCTTCTAAAACTGTGTATTATACAGAACAACCTTTTAAGAGAAAAGATGGGAGGTACAGGACAGAGTAACTTGAAACCTGCATATTTGAGGGGGAAAAAACAAAATAATGAACGAAGATAATCCGAAACAGAAATCTGTAAAAAAGTGGGCATGGAAAGTTATGAATGGATACAAAACCTATATATACATCCATATCAATTGACTTCTTTTTCACTTTCTCTTTTTTCAGATTCGTGTTTTATCTCTTTTATTTCATTATTACTTTCCCCCGAATAGCAGAATATGTAGCTATCTGTCTTGTAGATGTGCATGCACAAATTGAAAGAGGAAAATATGTGCATGCAGACATGAGAGAGAATGTTTATGTGATTGATGGGGAAAACACCTTTGCTGGGGAGGGGGGAGGTGGAGATGGATCATGAGGGCTATAGCTAAACTTTTATTAAGGGTTACAAAATGCCTACAGTTGCCCCACAGCACAAGCTAGTTTATTATAAAGAGCAGTGATCTCTGTTCATTCTCCAAATAGTCCACTTTCCCAGGTATAAATGGTTCACTGTACATTCTTGAAGCAGCTAGCAGAGGTTATAATCAGATACATAGAAGTTCGTCTGCCAAGTGTGAGTTATTGTTGCCTGGAACTGCCCTAACTGGCAGTGTTTTTAATAGGTTATGCTGGTTTTACAGGCTGTCACAGAGAGCATTTATTGATTTTCCTGAACACATCTCACCTTCTCAAAAGCCACCTTCTTTCTTTGTTGGTTTTCATCTTGTCACAAATAAAAATGTGGTTTGTGCTGTATTGCAGCATGGCCCTATACCAGCTTCTGTAAATTTTAAGACACATTCAGTGATGATGGTTAAAAGTTCTGGTGTTTTATCCTCAATGCATGCCATACAAGTAGGACACATAACCTGCAGAATGGAGCTCTTTGGCTGAAGACTGAAGATACATCTTTGTTATCCTCCTAAAAAATATGTAGAATGTGAGGAAAATCATTTAATACACTCTTCCTATTTTAACCATCTTTCCAGCAACACCTACATCTCTACACAGTGTGATAATGAAGAATTAAAAGGCCCTAAGTAATACTGCCACTAATAAATGCTAAAAGAAAATCCCTCTTTACTCGCAAAAGGATTATTGACCTATGTAGGAAATCCACCTCAATTACTTAGATCTCATCTTAACCAAATTTAGTGGACTCTCAGACTCTTCTAGATTGCTCCTTTTCTTGAACAATGGCTCCACCAATTACATGGATAGAGTTACTACCTTCTTGTCATGTGTCATCTGACTTCAACCATTCAGTGGCAGATGATGATCCTTGATTTTCCATGTTTTACTTGTACCACTCCTCATTGCAGGCGCACCCCCCAAAGAAAGACTCAGACACCGGTATATGGATAAAGGCATTGGGCCACTTTTATTGAATAATGCCCTAGTCCGAATTATAAATTTCAATTGGTACTCATCCAATTATAATTCTTAAGGCAAGCAGGCCGCAGTAACACTGGTAAGGTTCCTCCCAAAATTGCCAATGGCAATTGGCTACAATGTATCCATTTGTATCAATTTGTTTGTTGACACAAACAAATTGTTGACCGTAGTCAATAAACTATCTACTGACCCCACCCTCTGATGTGTATCCGTCAAATCATGGGGTGATGCATGCTGAAAAGCTCCTGCCATCACCCCTTGCCTGGTTCGTCGTTGACCGGTCAACGTTATTACACCTGTACCTCTCTAAGTGTTCGCCAGTCAATTGCGAACCTGCCAGATACCTATGGGTCATAAATATTTACCTTACCAGTGCTACCCGCCACACGGGGAGGCTTCAAAGAAGACTCACCACCCCCCCAGACCGTCAGCTCGGTCAACAGGCCTGCTTGCAAATCTTCCAAAAAGAGGTTCATACCTCTAGCCGACAGGTGGACCCCATCCCCTGCATACAGATGATAATTTTGTAAACTAATGGTGGGGTGTCGGATGACCATCCCCAAACCCTTGTCTGCCACGAACCGGGCAACTGCCCTGTTCACCGAGCGATGAGCGCGGTCAAGGGCACGGAGGTCAATACCTCCCCTGTAAGCGTGACGTGGTATGATGTCCGACCATAGCAGCCTTGTGAACGGCCACACATAATGCAAATAAGCTAGGTCGCTGCAAATCGTGAATTTTAACAAGAGGCCAGTGACCTGGCCGAGGTCATTGCCCCTGAGGTGCAGTACAAGGACATCAGGCGGTTCAGCATCCCTGATGGAGAAAAGGAATGGCAACAGTTCCTTCCATCTCATTCCACGCTTACCGTACCAACGTATGCATGCGGCCGCACGCAGTCCAAGCTGGGGTCCCCGCTCTGTCGCCGCAGCATACTGCGCTGCCCAGTGCACGTAACTGTGGCCCACCAGCCATACTGCCACCGGTGTGTGGGGACACACAGGGTCTGTAAGAGAAAAAAGAGAACAGTGACTTAACTGGTACTCATGCCTGAAGAGGACGAACATATAATGCAAAACGCATAGATCCCCATCTTCTCATACGGCGTATATCAGCCTCAGAGAAGCCAAATGCAGCTGCAGTTGAAGCAGCACCTATTCTAAATGAATGGGTGCTGTAACGAGCCCTTGGGAGGCCAACACTGGATAGTGCCATACCGGTCACCTTCCAAAATTGAAATTTAGTAAGGGGAGACCCATCCTGGTGGCAGAAAAATGGGCCAGGGTGCGTGCCACGCACTGCCAAGAACTCCTGTAGGGCACCAACCGGACAGATGTCTGCCATGGAACATCGTAGCAGTCTAACTCCACTGCCTACGCCATGCTGATCAACTTTTGAGGACCGTATCCTCAACTGAGCCCACTCATTAGAAACATAGACATCGTCAAGTTCCAGTGCCCTACGAGTCGCATCCGCCATAGACAGTAGTACCAACTCACTGATGCGGAGCGCTCCAAAGAAGGCCACCGTGGTAGCTGCGTGAAAAAGAGCTGTCTCATACCTGTCAAAACATAGATTAGGCCAGCCTCGTTCAAGGTGGGTAAGCACCCCTGGGGAAATTGGGTGACGAGTCACCGGGCGGCGGCCACGTTCCCGTGTCCACCCCTCCAAAACATGCCATATGCGGAAATCGTTCATGCTGTCAGCAAAACCCCTCACCTTGGCAATAAATGCCAGTGCTGACAGCCTGGATGCTATAGTGCGGGGAGCGAGGCCCTGACTGTGTAAATAAACCATGAATTGTAAAACTTGTTCCACTGGGATGGGCCACACCTCGGGCAACTGAAATTGCACACAATTTTTTTTAAATTGAACGAAAGCATGATGATATGCCTTACGCGTGCGGGGCGCCAAGGACATGCCGATCGCCCAGTTCACCTCTCCTTGCCAAATGTCCAAATCTTGGCTGGGAGTGGCGAGGGGAATTCCTCTGCGTCCGGAGCCAAGGCGCGGAACTGGGGGATCTGCAGGAGGGATAAAGCATCGGCAATATCATTATTAATGCCTGGTACATGTCTGGCCCTAAAAAGCACATTGAGGCGTAGGCTACGTAACACGAATTGGTGAACTAAAGCCATCACCCTGGGTGATTTAGACGTCTGAGCATTGACAATGTGCACTACTGCAGCATTGTCACACCAAAAGTGAACCACAGAGTCGGCCCACTCCTTGCCCCATAGCATCAAAGCTCCCAGAATTGGAAAAAAATTCAAGGAAAGTAAGATCGCGGAGGCGATCCATGCCCCGCCATGCTGGAGGCCATTGGCCATAAGCCCACCTCCCCTGGAAGTAAATCCCATATCCCAGGGAGCAGGAGACATCCGACTGTACTTGAAACCTAGGGGAAACTAAAAGGTCGGATCTCCAAAAGGAGACCCCTTTGAAGTCCTGCAGGAATGAGAGCAAAACCAAAAGGTCAGCCCGCATGCCCCTGGTCAGTCGGACCCTATGATGGCGCCTTGTCAGGCCAGACATGGCGTCGCATAGGCGCCGAGCGAATGCCCTGCCAGGCGTAACCACCCTGCAGGCAAAGTTAAGATGGCCGTCTAGCACCTCAAGCTCACGAAGTGACACTTTACGTTTGGCCAGCAAGGCCAAAACCATCGCGGAGATCCGGGTGACCTTATCAATGGGTAACCGGGATGCCTGTGCGACTGTGACAATTTCAATACCCAGAAATGTGAGGGTAGTGGATGGGCCCTCAGTCTTTTCGGGCGCTAAAGGGACACCCAGTTCCTGCATTAGCGTCTGAAATGTGGTGAGGAGATGCGTGCATGTGTCCAAGCCCCGTTCACCCCCGAACAAAAAGTCATCGAGGTAATGGGCTACAGACCGAGGCCCGGACCTGCGAACAAAGGCCCACTGAAGGAAAGTGCTAAAACGTTCAAATGCTGAACAGGATATAGAGCAGCCAAAAGGCATGGCCTTATCCACAAAGAACTTCCCTTGGAACCTAAAACACAATAGCTCAAAGTCCTCCGGGTGCACTGGCAACAATCGGAATGCCGATTTAATGTCGCATTTAGCCAGGAGGGCACCAGGACCACAAGAGCACACCATTCGCAGGGCTTGGTCAAAGGACGTATACCTGACCGAACAAACGTCATCAGGGATAGCATCATTGACAGAATAACCCACCGGGTACGATAAATCGTGGATTAAACGAAATTCCCCCAGGGCCTTTTTGGGTACCAACCCCAGATGAGAGACCTTCAGGTTGGGAAAGGGTGGTACAGAAAAGGGGCCTGTCACCCTCTTGGCCTCAACCTCCTTAGCGATACTCAGGGCAGCCACCTCTTCCCTACCCTTCAGTGACAGTAAATTGGGTGCATCTTGGGGTCCCCGCACTCCTTTGAATGGGATTCAGAAGCCCCACTGAAAACCCTCAAGGAGGTACCTTGCGTCCTCTCTCCTTGGATAAGTTGAGAGCCATCGCTCCAAAATATACACATTAACTGGGGAGGGGGCCTTTTGTCTGGCTAGCTCCATCAGCAGAAGCTCTGCCCGCTCCCTGTCCACCTCTACCTCTGCCCCGTGACCCACCGGCCCGCGGACACGCGTCGTCGTCGTCGTGGGGGCCAGCGCAAGAGGGACACTCATGTTTGTATCAGCACTGCCAATTATTGCACACACCACTAGCCGAGAAGCTCCAACATAGCAAGCGGGCTGGAACCCCCTGCCCCGCCAGCTGGCGGGAAGCCTGCGTTGGAGCAGCTCGCTGAACGGCATGTCCACAATGGTACCTATCCCCAGGCACCGGACGCGTGGGGGTCATGTACAAGAGCCACAATTTCTGACAGGGCTCATCCCATCTCATCTCCGGGTGCAAGGGCACCCTCATTCTAAATTCCTCATCGTAAGCCAACCACGATGGGCCAGGAAAATCCACCATTGCCCTGTAAATATTGTCCAAATATTGGACCATAGGAATGGCCAGGTCAGGCCGGGCCCTGAGGTACACCGCCATATAAATAAGATATGCAGGCAACCAGTTGGCCCAGGTGCATGCTGGCTTACGATGGCGGGACAGCTCTTTGTCTCTGTCATCCTGTCCCTCTCTCTCCTCCTTAGTGGGCTCACGGTTCAATAGGGAGAATATATCCACGTACTCCCCCTGCCAAATCTTTTCCCTCGTGACCTGGGACAAATGATCACCAAGGGACAACGAATAACCAGCCGTCGGCAAAGCCGTCACCGGCACATTAGGTACCTGGGGCATACGCAGCAGAACCTGGACAGTCCCTGCGATGCCTGGAACTGCCCCGGGGGCGGAAACCCCCACCCCCAACGCTGCACCAGTATGGAACCAAGGGGCACTGGGATAGGCTGGCAACTGATGCCCACTCGCCTCGACTTGACGAGGCCATGGCCACTGAACCCCACCATTGGAAGTGGGCTGTGATGTGGGTGCATTAACTTGAACCTGATACTCACTAGGTGCACCCCCGTGAGCCACCCCCACTGGGGGTTCCGGCCCACGGCGGGCGTCGGAGCTCGCGACCGGAATCGAGCTCTGGGCCACACCTGACCACTCTCCGGCTGTAGCTCTGGATGAACAGGGAGCTGCGAGACACCGGCAGGGGCCGGCCGGAACGTCTCCAGCAGCTCAACCCGGCTGGCCACTTGTTGCAGTGTGGCGGCCGTCGAGGTAGCAGGTGAACCCAAAGGGCCCCCCGCAGAGAGTGAAGGGCCACCTGACATGGGGTTGTGTGCCATCCCCAAGGATGCCTCAAGCACAGCTAAACGCGTTAGCAATGCATCAACTGCCACAGATCCCCCAGTATAAAGTGGGCTGGGTGGGCCGGACGGCCCACCAGGCATTTGACCAGGAATCCCAAAATGAGAGCCTGGGCTCGAATAGGGCCATGCCCAAAACTCCGGCCCATGAGGGGCCGGAGGGGGAACGTGCTGTGCACCAGCACCCCCCTCCCCCGCTGACCAGACCCATGGTCGGCAACTGTGGGCCGAGGGCCGAAGCCCCAGAAGGGCGGGTTGAAGGCTGGCCAGCCGAGGGCCCAACAGCCTGCATCGCCCCACCGGTATCGGTGGAGGTGGTGCCCTGCCGCATGGGCGCAGCCCTGGTCCTCCGACCCGAGGGCTGCCCCCCGCATTGCGCAGGGCCAGCAAAAGTCCTCCCCATTGGCCGCGGTTTCATCGCCGGGGCCTTCCGTTTGGGAGGCATATCGATGATCAACCGATGCCAAAAAACACAGAGCAAGCAAGCCAAAAGCTCTCTGCAACTCCTTCCTTCCCAGCTGGGAAAGTCAAGGGCTAAAGAGCCGAAGAACCGCAGGAACAGCGACGGAGAAAACTTCTCCTCTCCATCGCTATTTTAAAATGGCAGCTCGGCTGCCTCGTGGCCACCCCTTTTATAGAGGGGTTGCCACGCCCCCTAACTCACCTGGATGTCTGAGTCCAGGTGGGGGGCCCCACAAAGAGCGTGGCGGCCATTTTGGCGCCGCGCTTTCATTGTCTTAACCATTTTTGATACCACTGTCACTTGTAGTGGAGTTGCAATGCCAATAAAGGTTTATGTATGTATGACCTATGTTCATAACTTAATGAAAGTCACATTTTCCCTTTCTCCAGAGTACTCTGGCTATTAATGGTGTTACTTGAATGCTTAGGAATGGTTTGGGTTATGTATTACCATTTTTTTAAAGTATGAGGGCTAATAAAAGAAATGTGTTACCAACCAACAACTAAGTACAAAGAAAGACCCATTGATGTAAACTAATTTTAAAAGATCCAAAATTAAAAATTAGTACTGTAGTTTGAAGAATCCATTTCACTATAGTAATGGTGAATGGGCAACTAATTTGCTAAGTACTCACAGATGGGCAACATCAAGGCTCCTGTTTCTTCTTCTTATCATTTGTATCTCTCACCCAGGTTGAGGGGAAAAACATGCATGAAATGATCTCTGGGACATTTTATGAGCCCATAGGAATTTGAACATATTGCAGATTATACCCATTTTTAACAGGATAGTTGTGAGTTTGCAAACAAGGATACCACATAAAATGATAACAATCAGGGTAATAAAAAACACTGGTCCACATGATCAGAAACACTTGTTTTAAGTTGTTGACAGTCTTTTCCCCCTACCCCCACACCCTTTCCACTGCAAACTACTATTGCTGCAAGAGTATGCAACAAAGATCTTGTATTGGCAGAGCAAATAAAAATGCATAAAGTTTCAAATATGGGACCAGCCAATCAAACAAATGTAGCTTTTAAACTGGGGTTCAGATCAGTATGAAATTTGGCAGATTTGTAACAGGCAGTATGTGCAAAATATGGTGGAGGTTGAACAAAAGGAATTAGATTTTTTTTTAAAAAAGTAACATTGTTTTACTCAACATTCAAAAATATGCAACCCCATAAATCTCCAAATCATATAAAGCTCATATAAATTGAAATGAACCACTTCTCAGTGAACACAATCCAATTATCAGGGTTTTTTGTTTGTTTGTATATTTGTCAACAAGTTTTCTAGGTGTCTATTCCCTCTCTACAATGAAATAAAGAGGAAAAACCATGAAGATTTGGTGCCAAACTTGGGCCAGAAATTGTGGAAAGTTTTAAACCTCTGAGCTTGTTTTTGTTGGAAGCCACCTGTAGTAGACAAAAATAAATTGATAAAATAAGAAGAGGTTAAGAGTAAAACTGATTCACTACAGAAAGACAAGATGTTTTTGGTTCCACTTTTCCTTCACATAAAACGTTATCTTCTTTTTTCTTTATTATTTTTTTCCTTTTCCACCCTCTATTGCATTTAGCTATTATTTCATATCTGAAGTGATAAATATGTTGTTCCAACTTACGTGATTTATTAAATAAAAATTCCTCTCAATCTCTTAGGACATTTCCCAAATTTTCAGTAATGCTCTATTTTTAATGGCTGTCTCTCTCACACCTTTCTTTGTTTGGCTGCCATTTCTCAAAAGTGTGGGTTAAATAGAAGTAGTGGAATACATATTTTGTTGTATTGGCAGAACATGGGACAAATCTAAAACAAATATCCTCTCTCTATTGCTTATGAGTACAGAAGCAAATAATTTTTCTTGAAGCCAGAATCTGTTTTATATACCTGTCATTCTTGGCAATGTCTTTTTACTTTCACTGGAAACAGAAAATACTGCCTCAGCATGACATTGAGGTCTCCCAGCAGTACCAGTCTGCGAGACCTCAAAATTGCCACCAAGATTAAGTCCATCAGCTATGCTAAGAGAGTCTACTAGGTTATAGGAACACCAGCAAACCAGCAAAATTCCGCCACTATCCCTAATGTTTATAGACAAGTGAACAGCTTCAAAAACTGGAAGAGATAGAATAGAGAATCTGACAATATTCAAGGAGCTTCAATATATAATGGTAACACACACACACTGCCTCTTAGATATGCCCCTAATGCTGAATAGAAAACCTGTGAGTGCAAATCAGAGGTCTATCTCCCCTCCCCTCAACACCATGCAAGTCTTGGTGACAGAAATTAGATAAACTCTTTCTTCTGAGATCAAGTCATGGATAAACTGGAATTTGCTTTGGACTTACTGGGCATTCAACAGCAGGAGAGTTAGATCAGTGGTTACCTTGAACATACAGCACAACAAGGCAACTAGAACTAACTAGACAGATATTGGATATCTAGACCTAGTTCTCCTGAAACAACTAGTCATTCTAACAGCATTTAGTGTTCAAGGAATGAAGAAGTAGACGAATGAAGTAGTGAAATTCAGCTCTTTATTAGTGGGGTTTGAACATTGTTTGGATAGGGCAAAACTCAGACTTATATACACTATAAACAGTAACAGTAACAATAATACAACAAGCCCATTGGCTAACAGAGTGTGCACATTTGTCGATCCACTTATTTGCATAAGAATAGATACATGAGAAAAGATACATTCCGCTCCTATAAACAGTAACAGCAACAATAATACAACAAGCCCATTGGCTAACAGAGTGTGCACATTTTTCGATCCACTTATTTGCGTAAGAATAGATACATGAGAAAAGATACATTCCACTCCTGTCAGAAAACACAGTTAACATACATAACACAGCACCATACCAATTTTCATGTTCTACCCATGAAAATTGAGATGTAATTCGATTCTACCATTCAAAGATGGCAAATCACTTCCTAAATGACAAAGCTTGGGAGAAACACCCAAAAGGGAAAAATAATTTAAAAATATAATAAAGAACTATAATAATAATAATTTTGTGTCAGAAATTATTCTGGGTTGAAAAGATTTTTGCTGGGGAATCTCCATTCAGGGGATGCCCAAATGAGGCTCCTTTCATGTCCCCAAGATTGTCCCTTAGGAGAGATTGAGGGAGAGGAAGTGGTCCCTTCAGAGAGATTGAAAGAGAGCAAAAATGAAAAGGGAAGAGATTGAGAAATAAAGAGAATGTAAAGAGAGAAGTTGAAAATGCAAAGAGATAGGGAACATTTAGAGAAAGAGAATGTAGAGAGAATGTGAAGGCAGGGAAAAGAGAAACCAGTGAAACAAAATGGATGAAAGAGATGGAATGAGAAAGCTAGCAAGAAAGGGTAAAATTGAGGTAAAATAAGAAGACAAGCAGGGTTTTGGATATAGTTGCTGACAAGGGATAGTTCAGCTGTTTAGGGGTAAGAAAGTTCCCCTAGAGGAAAAAAGACAGGGTTATTATTTTGTGAGGAAATTGATAATCTGTCTAGCCTGTAGTATTTAGAAGAGTTTTGAAGTGTTCATTGAAACTGCCAATTTTGAAACCTGAGCATTGACATTATAATTAGCTCAGTGTTATTTAACAATAAAACTATTTTTAAAGAAATCTCAGTCAATGTGTTTATGTACTCCTGCAAAGGGAGTTTGTTTATTTTTAGTTATTCCAAGATTATACTGAAGCACTGGTCAGTATCTAACCCTAGGAAGAGGACAAAATGGAATTGAGTGGGTGAATTTCCCAGGGCTTGTCTTCAGTTAGGAAAAATCCAGGCCAGACTTCACATTTTAAAAGTGTCCTGGCTGGTAAGAACTCAGACCCAATATTTTCTTAGGAATAAGGGTCTGACCATTTTTTACAACAGTCCTTCCTTTTTTCCTGCTCTCAACTGCAGTTTTTAAAGTCTTCGTCCAGGCAGATTTTCATTTATATGTTTGCCCTTGAATAATGGGGACAAGATGATAATTGAAATCTAAAACAAGAAAATGGCTTCAGGCACTGGACAGTAAAAAATAAACAGTCATGAAGACAGCAAATCAATGAAATTGGATTTCTACAGACTGATCTTTAAGAGAATAGAAAATTACATATAGGGGTCTCAGATAACATAAATGATAATTATCCAACTGATAATTATGCACTTCTTCATCACCAGAACAGCCACAAACGGGGAAGAGACTAATCTCAGCCTGTCCCCCTGCAAGGCAAATCTGGCTGGAACTTTTTGTTTATACAGGTTATACTTTATCCATCTGCATTTAGTATCTTGTTACATTCCTCTTCACTTTCGTGTCCTGTTCATTTACAGCTATGCAGAAACAGTGTTCTGAGAAATCTTTGAATACATTATATGTCATTAGTAATCAATTATAGAAGATTTCACAAGTAACTTGTTTAACAAGAATATTTCCAGTAGAAATCTAAAATATTTAGTTTCATCTATGAAACTGAATTTTCAAGAATGTCTTCATAATTTCAGCATCTCCTGATTCCTAAAACTTTAAGCCCTTTGGAAAATCCTACTAATGCAGATGTGCATAATCCAACCAGCCCAGGAAAAAGATAAAGGCTTAAAATATGTATATACAAATCATTACGCACATGTGCACACCCATGTGCACACACACACACAAACCAAAATTAGTTGTATCATATGTGTTCTGTTTGTGTTGCTCCTCTGAGACTTTATTAAGGCTTTTAATGTATTTTTTTAAAAAAGAAAAATGCAGTGCTATTGCTATTTATATACTTCCATTAAGAAGGAAATGAGTAGAAATGTTTTCAATTGACATGCTAATAGAGGGGAGGGGGGACTTAATTTTCCATGAAGGAAAAGACATTTCTGCTTATATTAAGTATCTCTTTGAAATATTAATCTTCACATCCAAACATTTTTTATAATTAAATAAATTCATATTTGCCTCTTTTAATTATCAGAATAGTTTTCATAGTCTTTGTCAACTGTCAAAAATGTCTCCAACTTCTTTTGTTTTTCATCCATGAAAGCATGTATATAATACATTTTGACTAGGATTTGAAACTAACAATAGTACTGAGCATGTCCCTTCCCAAAGTACTAAAAGTGGTGAATTATATAACTGTAATAAAAATGCTTCACTTCAAAGCTCATCATAGTTGTTATTATTAGCCTCTTTTCCCCAGCAACAATGGTTTGGTGCACAAGCTGATCTTACCATACCACCACTTTCTCTTATTGTTTCTTCTTCTAGATAGATAAATCTTTATCTTTATTGTCACTGTCCCCTTGCGGGAACAACAAAATTTCTCAGTTGCTATATATCAACTCGAATAAGGCATACCCCTTAATTTAAAACGGCTACAGAAACACCAATTAAGATAGTACCATACAGTACAATTTAAAAATTTAAAAAAACTCAATAAAATCATTATTTTAGGGATAATTGTTGCCTGATCTATGCAACTGTCCTTTGCAGGCGCACCCCCCCAATAACGGACACAGACAACATTGAAAGTGGATAACAGCAAAGGGCCACATTTATTGATTCAATGCCCTAGTCCGAATTATAAATTTGTATTGGTAAAACGACCAATCATAATTCCTAAGGCAAGCAGGCCGAAGTAACACTGGTAAGGTACCACCCCAAAATTGCCAACGGCAATTGGTTACAATGTATCAATTTGTATCAATTTGTTTGTCAACAACAAACAAATTGTTGACCGTAGTCAATAACTAACTCATGACCCCACCCTCTGACGCGTATCCGTGAAATCACAGGGGTGATGCATGCTGGTTAGCAATCACCATCACCCCATCGCCTGGTTCGTCGTTGACCGGACAACGTTTAACTAATTTATTCCTGTCTAGTGTTGTCCAGTCAATTGCGAACCTGCCGGATACTTGTGGGTCATACTGTTTACCTTACCAGTGCTACCCGCCCATGTGACCAAAGTCAACAGTAGTAATGGAGAAAGACCCCTATATCAAACCATAGCCACAGTGTGGGGTGGGCAAAAAAGCCAGGACCCGAAGCCAATATGGGTCCCAACCAAAAATTCCCACCCGGCCCCGAAGCGACCATAATCACACTGTTAACTAGGGAGGGGGTGGAGGGGAAAAACTTCTCCGCTCCGTCGCTGAGGCAAAATGGCAGCACGGCTGCCTCGTGGCCACCCCTTTTATCAAGGCGGTGGCCACGCCCCTAACTACCCGGATTCTCTGTCCTGTGGGGGGGGGGCCCCGCAAAGGGCGCGGCGGCCATTTTGGCGCCGCGCTTGCATTGCAGGCGCACCCCCCCAATAACGGACACAGACAACATTGAAAGTGGATAACAGCAAAGGGCCACATTTATTGATTCAATGCCCTAGTCCGAATTATAAATTTGTATTGGTAAAACGACCAATCATAATTCCTAAGGCAAGCAGGCCGAAGTAACACTGGTAAGGTACCACCCCAAAATTGCCAACGGCAATTGGTTACAATGTATCAATTTGTATCAATTTGTTTGTCAACAACAAACAAATTGTTGACCGTAGTCAATAACTAACTCATGACCCCACCCTCTGACGCGTATCCGTGAAATCACAGGGGTGATGCATGCTGGTTAGCAATCACCATCACCCCATCGCCTGGTTCGTCGTTGACCGGACAACGTTTAACTAATTTATTCCTGTCTAGTGTTGTCCAGTCAATTGCGAACCTGCCGGATACTTGTGGGTCATACTGTTTACCTTACCAGTGCTACCCGCCACACGGAGGGGCTTCACAGAAGACCTGACGCCCCCCCCCCCAGACCGTCAGCTCGGTCAACAGGCCTGCTCGCCAGTCACCCAACAGGAGGTCCATACCTCCTCGCGACAGATGGACCCCATCCCCTGCATAGAGGTCATAATTCTGCAGACTAATATCGGGGTGATGACTAACCCGTCCCCAAGCCCTGGTGGTAAGAAACCGCGCCACCGCCTTGTTGACCGCGCGCCTCGCGCGGTCAAGCGCAAGGAGGTTAACGCCCCCTCTGTAAGAGTGGCGCGGAACAATGTCCGACCAAACCAGGGTTGTGGCAGGCCAGACATAGTGCAAGTAGGCGAGTTCCTCGCAAATCGCATGCTTGAGCGATAAGCCGGTGACCTGGCCCAAATCATTGCCCCCCAGGTGGATAATTAGAATGTCAGGCGGGTCAGCCCCCAGGCCAGAAAAAAGGAAAGGCCTCAGCTCCTGCCATAACATCCCAGGCTTACCATGCCATGCGAGACTGGCGTGGTCACCCAGTCCCAGTCGGGGTCCCCACTCTGTCGCCGCAGCGTAACGCGCTGCCCTGTGCACATAGCTGTGGCCCACCAGCCATACTGTCACCGGTGTAATACGACACCCAGGGTCTGCAATAAAATTGAGAAAAAAGGAAGGTAAGGTGACTGAATTGGTACTCATGGCGGGAGTGGGCGCACATAAAACTGAAAACACTGTGAGCCCCACCTCCCCATGCTGCGTATGTCAGCCCCCGAGTACCCAAAAGCAGCTGCTGTAGAGGCTGCACCAATACGGAACGAATGTGTGCCATAACGGGCACCTGAAAAACCCACCCTGGTGAGGGCTATGGCTGTCACCTTCCAAAACTGAAATTTAGTAAGGGGAGACCCATCTTGGTGACAGAAAAACGGGCCGTGGTGCCTGCCACGCAGTGCCAGGTACTCCTGTAGGGCACCAACCGGACAGATGTCTGCCAAAGAACACCGTAGCAGTCTTACTCCACTGCCTACGCCGTGCTGATCTGTTTTTGAGGAGCGAATCCTCAACTGGGCCCAGTCTTTGGCAACGTAGACATCTCCGAGTTCCAGTGCCCTACCACTTGCATCCGCCTTAGACAGCATCACGAGTTCGCTGACGCGGAGCGCTCCAAAAAATGCCACCGTTGTGGCTGCATGAAAAAGGGCTGCCTCATAATGATCAAAACAGAGGCCTGGCCAGCCCCGGGCCAACTGGGTAAGAACCCCAGGGGAAATAGGGTGCCGGTCGTCCGGGCAACGCCCGCGCTCGCGCACCCACCCCTCCAAAACGTGTCTCACACGGAAGTCAGAGGTGGTATCCACATGACCCCCTACTTTGGCCATAAAAGCCAACGCCGAGAGCTTGGATGCTATGGTGCGAGGTGCAAGGCCCTGTGCATGGAGGTGGACCATGAACCGCAGTACATGGTCCACCGGAATAGGCCAGGTCTCTGGCAAGTGAAATTGAGTGGCAAAAGCCCTATATGAACTGAGTGCTTGTTGATACGCCTTACGCGTGCGTGGCGCTAGTGAAAGGCCAATCGCCCGGTTCACCTCTCCTTGCCAATAGTCCACATCTCGTCCGGGAGTGGCGAGGGAAATTCCTCCGCATCCGGGGCCAAGGCGCGGAACCGGGAGATCTGCAGGCGGGATAAAGCATCAGCAATATCATTATTAACCCCTGGGACATGCCTGGCCCTGAACAAGACATTGAGGCGCAGGCAGCGCAGCACAAAATGGCGCACTAGATCCATAACCCTGGGCGATTTAGAAGTCTGTGCATTGACAATGTGTACCACAGCAGCATTGTCGCACCAAAAATGCACTACCGAATTAGCCCACTGTTCGCCCCATAGCATCAAAGCCCCCAGAATGGGAAAAAATTCCAGGTATGTGAGATCCCGCAGGCGACCTGTGCCTGCCCATGCCGGTGGCCACCCACCATAGGCCCACTTCCCATTGAAGTACATCCCATAACCCAGGGATCCTGAGGCATCAGACTGGATCTGGAAATTGGGGGAAGCCAGGAGGTCCGACCTCCAAAATGAGACCCCGTTAAACTCCCTCAGGAATTGCAACCAGACGAACATGTCTGCCCTGATACCCCGGGTGAGCCTAACTCTGTGGTGGGGCCTGGATAACCCTGCCATGGCGTCGCATAAGCGCCGGGCAAAAGCCCTGCCCGGTGCGACCACCCTGCAGGCAAAATTAAGGTGCCCATGTAGCACCTGGAGTTCCCTCAGGGATGCCTTACGCTTGGCCAGCAATTCCGAGATAAGGGTCACTATCCTGGACACCTTATCGCCCGGCAACCTAGAAGCCTGCTCTACTGTGTCAATCTCAACCCCCAGGAATACTAACTTGGTCGATGGGCCCTCGGTCTTTTCGGGCGCTAAAGGGACACCAAGTTCCTGCATTAGCGTCTGAAATGTATTGAGGAGACGTGCACACGTGTCCCAGCCCCGTTCACCCCCGAATAAAAAGTCATCCAGGTAATGGGCTACAGACCGGGACCCTGACCTGCGGACAAAAGCCCACTCTAGGAAAGTACTAAAACGCTCGAAGGCCGAGCATGATATGGAGCAGCCAAAAGGCATGGCCTTATCAAAATAATATTCCCCTTTAAATTTAAAACCCAGCAATTCAAAGTCACCCGGGTGCACTGGCAAGAGGCGAAAAGCTGACTTAATGTCGCACTTGGCCAGCAAGGCACCCGGGCCACACGAGCGCACCATGCGCAGCGCATGGTCGAACGATGTATACCTGACCGAACAAAGGTCATCAGGTATAGCATCGTTGACCGATCTGCCGGCTGGGTAGGACAAATGATGAATAAGGCGAAACTCACCTAGGGACTTTTTGGGAACCAAACCCAATGGTGAAACCTTAAGGTTGGGAAAAGGGGGTGCAGGAAAAGGTCCAGCGACCCTGCCCGCGTCTAATTCCTTTTTAATGCTGGCCGCAGCCACCTCCTCCCTTCCTCTGAGGGATAACAGGTTGGGAGCATCCTGAGGTGATCTAACACCCATAAAAGGGATACGAAATCCCTGCTTAAAACCGTGAATGAGATACTCTCTGTCCTCCCCCTTTGGGTACGATGCGAGCCAGCGCTCCAGCATGTCCACCTTAATTGGGGAGGGTGCCTTTTGGAGAACTAGTTCTCTCCGTGGCAGCCTTGCCAGCCCACTGTCCACCCCTCCCTCTGCCTCGCGCCCCCCCAGGCTTGGGACAAGCCGAGGCTGCGTGGGGACCAGAACACGTGGGACACTCATGCTTATACCTGCAGTTCTTTCGATTGCAGGAACCATTTGACGAGAAAGTCCAGCACAGCAGGCGGGCTGGAACCCCCTACCCCGCCGGTTGGCGGGTAACCTGCGCTGGAGCTGCTCGCTGGACCGCATGTCCACAATGGTATCTATCCCCCGGGGCAGGGCGTGTGGGTGTCATATACAAGAGCCACAGTCTCTGGCAGGGCTCATCCCATCTCATCTCGGGATGGAGGGGAATCCTCATACGGAATTCCTCATCATATGCTAGCCATGAGGGGCCCGGGAAATCTACCATCGCCCTATATATGTTGTCCAAATATTGGACCATGGGAATAGCTAGATCCGGCCGCGCCCTCAAATATACCGCCATATATATCAAATAAGCGGGGAGCCAGTTAGCCCAGGTACGCGGCGGCTTACGGCGGCGTGCCTGCTCCTTGTCCTTCTCATCCTGACCCTCCCTTTCTTCCTTGGTGGGCTCTCTGTTCAGGAGTGAGAAGATATCTACATACTCCCCCCTCCAAATCTTTTCTCTGGTAGCCTGTGCCAAGTGATCGCCCAGTGGCAAGGAATACCCTGCCGTCGGCAAAGCCGAAAAGGGGACAACAGGCCTGGTAAAGGGAGCCGGAGCTAACCCTGCCACCCCCAAGACATTACCAGCAGTGTAAGAGCCTAGGCCCACCCCCGTGGGCATGGTGGCAGTCGTTGTCGCCGGGTGGGGCACCAGAGGGGTAGTCCCCGCACCACCCGAGCGAGGCCAAGGCCACTGAAAGGCCCCCCCTATATTGGGAATATGTGTAGATGTACTCGTTTGCACCGTATACTCACATGCTGCACCCCCGCGGGCCGCCCCCACCGGGGGTTCTGGCCCACTGGGGGCGTCGGAGCTCACGACCGATGTAGAGCTCATCACCGGGGCTTGACCCGCACCAGGTTGCTGGCTGGGGAGCTGCGAGGCAGTGGCCGTAGCCGCGCCACCCGCCTGCAGCAGCTCAACCCTCCCCGCCGGCTGTTGTCCTGCTGCCGTTAGCGCCTCCAAAGGTACCCCAAAAGGGGCACCTGCCTGACTGGCCCGGGCCAAAGACGCCTCGAGGGCCGCAATACGGGCCAGTAAGGAGTCCACATTAACCATGGGTAAAGAGCCGGCCGGCCCACCTGATCCTTGCATGGGGACAGGTCCCTGCACCCCAGGGGCCGTATATTGCCATTGACTACCGCCGAAGCCCGGGAGGGCTGGTGGATTAACCTGCCAAGGCAGGGAGCCGGGCCACCCCCCAAGGCTAGAGGGCCCCGGGAGAGGCTGCGGCCCAACAGGAATAGGCCCAACCGATTGAGCAGGAGGATGAGCGGTGCCCACCGCTCGCGGGCCGCGGGCCGGAGCTCCCTCCGCGCCCGCACTTTGATCGGGCCAAGGGGCGATAGCCCCCATGCCACTAGCCCCGGCCGGGGATGGCAAAGGTGGCTGCTGGGGAGGCGGCACCGCGGTCCTCCGACCCGGATTACGCCTCCGAACCACCCGAGCTGCATTCGCAGCAGCCTTCTTTTTGGAAGGCATCTCACCGCAGCAGAAAGGGAAGCTAGCTAGTAAACGGAACTAAAAGGCTTCCCGGTAGCACCAACGAGCGACGGAGACGCAGGGGGAAAAACTTCTCCGCTCCGTCGCTGAGGCAAAATGGCAGCACGGCTGCCTCGTGGCCACCCCTTTTATCAAGGCGGTGGCCACGCCCCTAACTACCCGGATTCTCTGTCCTGTGGGGGGGGCCCGCAAAGGGCGCGGCGGCCATTTTGGCGCCGCGCTTGCATTATTGCTGAAACATACTTCAAACAACTTTAAAATATATTAATCACCTCAGCTAGTTTATAAAATTTGGAGCAAATCCTTTCCCTAGTCCACTAACACAAAATCAACATTTTTATAACTGTAGAACATGCTCAGTGGGGGGGGGGGCGTTCCAATATGGCAGGCTGCCCAACTGCGATTCCTCTCAGTTCTTCAAAGGAGGGCTGTTTAATGTGGTTAAGAATGGAAATATAGCATTACGAATTACCTAAAAATAAACTTTATTGTGTCTCCTATTAAAATTTTGGAGTGGTGGTGGCTTGGGCAAACTTTACCCGAGGAAAAGTTGCTCTTTGGTTTCCGGTGGCACAGGAGGATGGAGCGGAGTGCAGGACTGATTTTTGGAGGTGACCGGAGGAGTGAATTGCTGGGTTTCGCCTGTTTTCTTTTTGAAGTGCTTTCCTGGACTTGCTCTGGCCCATTTATTTTTCTAAGTCGAGGGGAGATCGAGAGAGAGAAAATTGTGAGTTTCGAGAAGGAGAGAATGGGCTTGGTCGAGACTGTGCCATGAGTGGGGAGAGGAGTCCGGGATCGGCAGAAAATTCCTTTGTGGAGAGTTGGAGTGGAGGAGAAAGAGGAGACAATACAATACAATACAATTTTAATTTATACCCCGCCATTCTCGGCCAAAGCTGACTCAAGGCAACAACATATCAAAACATATCAAAATCCAAACAATACAGTAAACAACATGATAATACAGTAATACAAGGTAGATCAATACAGCAGCGGTTAAATTGACAAGCAGCAACTAAACAAGCGGGCAAGCAGAGCTGCTGGGGTAAGTCCGGGGGGATAGATGGGGGGGAGCAGAAGCAAGCCTCAGTTGGCCCCATCGGCGCCTAACAGACTTCAAGCGGTGCTACGCGATGTTCTATGGGGCTGCAAAGTCGATGTTGGATATCCAATCATTGCCATGAGAACGGAAGCCCAGTCAGCTTTTCATTTTGAATAACTGGAGGTGAAATAACATTTATATTTTTGCGTCATCAAGTGGCTCCTTTCTTTTTTTCTCCTCCCCCCTTTGTGGACATTGTTTGGTTACTCCCCTATGTTTTTTTACATACAAGAAAAGTTTTAAAGAGACCCCGGATTAGTTGATACAAAATTACTACATGGTTGCTGTAGTGCCAACTTTGTTTCTCTGGATAAGGAGAATATGACTCTTTTTGTTTTTTCTCTGGCCTGAATTTACAGTACTGACTTTCACTGTGTGGCATTTTTATGATGGACAAGATGGCGATTTAAGACCCCGGCGTAGTTATTTTAAACATTGCTTACCCTTCTTTTCCGGACACTCTTCCACGCCCAATTCATTTTTAAGGTCATACAGACAACACAGAGTAGACAGTGATTATTTTGAAATCCTATTGAAGATCTATTCCGAAGGCTTTTAAACCAGTCTTTTCCCTCTTTTTTCTTTTCTTTTTCTTTTTCATTTTATCTTATTGTGTTTTGTTTTCTTTGCTATTTTTATATTATTGTTTTAATTCTCTTTTTTTAAAAAGGTGGAATTGAATTAGTTGTGATTTTAATGCATATTGGCTTTTTATGTGTTTTTATTTTTTCAATATACAATACTGAAATTTAAATTTTATAAAAACAACAATAACAACAACAACAAAATATTAAGATTGTGAGGTTTCTGAACATAATTTGATGAGATAAATTTTATTCTTTATCTGTGCATGTATTTGTGTGTGTATAGGTATATAGGTATACATATACATACATATATACTGATTCTTATTGAATTTGCATATATTTGAATTGAGTTTTTAAAGCATATGATACATACTGTTTATGATCTGTAATTTGGAAGTGTAAGTGGATGAGTCACCAGGGAAGAGGTAAAGAAAAGGAAAAGAAACCAGGTTGGTTGAGAGATAGAGAAACGTCATCTGACAGGAGTTATTGAAGACTTGTTCGGTTAGAGGTGGAGAGTGACGTAATGAAGAAGACTTTAAAGCAGGAGGTGATTGATGCGGAAGAACAAGAGAGAGTCAGGAAAATATTACAGCAACAACAGCAAAAACAACAACAAGGAGCCACTCCTAAAACAACAGCAATAGCTTCAACAACAATGGCAATGACGACAACAACAGCAGCAACAACAGCAGCCATAACTATTGCCAAATCATCAGCTATGGCCCCAATAATAATAGCAACAACAATAACAACTGTAGCTTCAACAGCAGTAACAACTACAATTGCATCATCACCAATAACAATGATTACAACACCAGAATCGAAAATACCTACAATAGTAACACCAAAGATATTAACAACAACAACCTCACCAAAAATACCAACTGCAGCAGTGTTGAAAGTTACATCAACATCAACAACACCGTTAACCTCAATTCCTGCTGCGGTGACAGTGGCATCAGGGATAGGAGCAACTGCTGGACCAACTATGAAAACACAAGTGTCGGGTCCCAAGAGTGATTTTGAAAGGATGTTTGAATGTTTTGAAAAGATTGAAGCCAAATTGACTACAGGACAATCAAATTTACAAGACAAGATTGCAGATATGTCGAGAGATTCTAACAAAGGATTTGATGAATTAAAGAAAGGACAGGCTGAATTAAAAAAGAGGAGGATGAAATTAAAAGAGAGCAGAGCGAACTTAAAGGGGAAGTGAAAAAGATGAAAGAAAAAGATAAGGAGCGAGATCTTAAGGTAGGATCATTGGAAAAAAGAGTCAAAATGTTGGAAGAACAGCTAAGATGCCCAAATATCTTAATTCGAAATTTCCCTGAGAAGACACCAGATTCACTAAAAGATAGATTGTTGGGGTGGTTGAATGCTCTTGAGATGGAATACAGCTTTGTTCCCGAGGAAATTGTAAACATATATCATCTTGGACAGAAGAGGGGTAGAGCTGGTCCTAGGAATGTATTGGTGAAGTTTGCAAATGTGGCAGATAAGACAAGACTAATGATGCATATTAAAGAAGCTGGGCCAACGGCTTTGAAGATAGATGGTGCTGATGTCGAGATTTACAACGACATTGCCATGGATGAGAGAATGTGGTGACAAGTGATGAAACTGGTGACAAAATTTTTGATTGGCAAGGACATTAAGTATAATTGGAAGTTTCCAAGGCAACTAATTTTTTGGTATTTGGGGAGAAGATTTTTAATGAGAGAGGGTATTTATGTTTTGGATATTTTGGTAGAGGCAAAGCTACTGGAGAACAGTACTAAGGAATGGGAGGCACTAAAGGAGGAACTGATAATTTCCGGAGGGTTGCATTTTGGAAGAAATATGGATGAAGAAGAAGACAATATGCCCAGGGGTGCTGAAGGTGGATCATAAATTAGATTGTATCTGTGGGGAGTCCTTACTGATCACGCCATTTTTGATGCGCTTTCCCCCTCTCCCCCCTTTGTTTTTCGGAGGCCGCTTCTAGTAGTAAGTGGGGAGAATAGATAATGATTTTGTTTGTTTTTTTCTCTGTGTTTTTATGTTAATATGGATATGTTATAGTTTGGGATATTTTGGATTGGGTTTGTGCACGCCCTTGGGGAGACACGGCAGTCACAGGTTTAGGGAGGCAATTGGGAAAAGAAATGTAGAATATTAAGGTAGTTTTGTGGAATGTGAAAGGTACTGGATGTCAAGTCAAGAGAAGAAGGATAGAGGCTGCTCTCAGAAAAGATAAATCTGATATAGTTTTTTTTTACAAGAAATACATAAAAAATCAGCAGAGGTGAATCAACTATTTTTAGGTTGGACTCAGATTTATGAGAAAGCCTATGGTTCTTCAAAGTCAAGGGCGGTAGCAATATTTATATCATCTAGATTAGGCTTTGTAATTACTAAAAGTATAGCTGATCCAGAGGGAAGATATTTGATTGTTAATTGGAAAATAGATGAAGAGGAAATATCATTGGTAAACATCTATGCACCAAATGAACATCAAGAGGAGTTTCTAGATAAGATGTATGACATTTTGGAAAGGGAAAGATGTGCAAAGATGATTGTTGCAGGAGACTTTAATTTAATAAGATCATCCTTAGATTGCAGTAATGTTGATAGGGGTGGTAAAAGAATGAAAGTTCAAATTTTGGATAATTGGATGATGTCTCTAGGGTTGAAAGATACTTGGAGAGAATTGCGTGGAATGGAAAGGGGCTATACTTTTTTTCACAGGTCCACAATACATATTCAAGAATTGATTATATTATGGTATCAGAGAATATGATGAGGAATTTGGATGGGGTTGAAACTGGCATATTTAAAGAGTCAGATCATGTGATGGTGATTTTAGATTTGAAAATTGAAAGTGAAATTGGTGCAAAAAAGACATGGAGATATGATACTAATTTATTTAAAGATGTAAAAATTAAAGACCAAATCTCTCGGAAATGGGAAGAAAGTTGGACATGGAATGATAATGGAGAGGTGAGTTATAATATAGTGTGGGATGCCATGAAGTCAGTGTTTAGAGGGGAATGCATCAAAATGGCTAGTATAAAATATAAGCAAGCGAAGGCAAAACAAGATGAAATTGAAAAAGAAATTAAGCAACTACAGGAGGAACATGCAAGGACCAAGAGTAGGAAAGTTTATGATAATTGGCAGAACTTGAGAATGGAATTAGTGGGGAAGGATATAGAAAAGGTAAAGATAAATTTGATATATTTAAAGAGGGACTATTTTGAATATAGTAATAAAAACTGAAAGCTATTAGCAAGGGCAGTTAAAGTAAAGAGAGATAAAAGAGAGATAGGAGTTTTAATTTCTAAAATAGGGACAAGATGTAACAAGACTAAAGATAAAATTAAAATAGTTAAGGAATTTTCTTCTCAGCTGCCTGTTGGGAATATTGGTTCCTTCTGCTCTTTTTGTGGATTACAATAACTCTTTGGACTTCTGCTTAATATAAGTTTCCCTGTTGGACTTGTGGAACCAGGGGTTGCAGTGTTATAGGCTTATTTGTTTGACTAATTTTTACAACGATCTGCAACTTTAGGATTTTCTACTATTATGGATAAAGGTACAAGAGGGAAAGCAAAGGAAGAAGATCCAGCTGTTAAATCTAAGAAGAAGGAAAAAGTACCAATGGAGGAAGCCCCTCAGTCTTCATCCCCGCCCACAGTGCCCTACGATCAAACCCAAATTATGGTGGGAATTGGCAAGCTGTTTCAGAAATTGGAGAAGAATGAGGATTCAAGGGTGAAAGACAGAAATGAAATGATTGAAAAGCAAGATAAGGTGGTATCATCTGTTGCAGATTTTTCAAAAAGGTGGACTTAAGTTTGAAAAAAAATTGAGGGGAATGTAAAATTTTTTCAAACCGAGGTAACTGCCATAAAAAAAGGAAATAAAAGGGACTCAGGAGGTGGTGCGGGAGAATAAGCTGAAATTGGAGGAACAAGAGAGAAGGATCGATGCTGTGGAAGATATGATGAGAAAGCAGAATATTGTGATCCGTCAGGTCGTGGAACGAACTCCGGACTTGTTAAGGGAAAGAGTGGTTCAGTGGTTAAATGGTTTGAATATGGGAAAAGAATTTGTCCAGGAAGATTTTGTAAGTGTATTCCGGGTGGGCCCAAGAAGAGGGAGGGTGGTTCAAAGAAATGTGTTGTTAAAATTCGCAAATTGGGCAGACAAGCTAAAAGTAATGGCCCATTTGAAACGCGCTGGCCCTGATGCTTTGAAATTTGATGGCTCTGACGTAGAAGTTTACAATGATATTTCATTGAAAGAAAGAACCTGGAGGTATAAGATGAGGCCTGTAACCAAATTATTGATGAGTAAAAATATAAGGTACAACTGGAGATTTCCACAGCAACTGTGCTTTTTTTATGATAAAAGAATGCAGGTAATAGATGAAGGGACCAATCCATTGGAGTATTTGAGCTTGTTGGAACTGGTAAAAGTAGATTCGGAAGAATGGATAAATCTTAAGAAGGAATTGATGGAATCGGGAGCATTGGGGAGGGAATACGGGAGGGAGGAGGCTGGTGGGGCAACAGGTGGAACTCCGCAGTGAAGGGAGGAGGAGGAGGAGCTGTCGTTGATCATGATGGAGGAGGAGACAAGTAAGGAGTAATGAGAATCAGATTATAACAATTTAAAGCATTTAATCGATATAGAATGGTGAATAGCGCGTAGCACCGGTAGGAAGGCACATCTTGCATGTCCCCCCTCTCCCCTCTTTGGTTGTCAAAGGCAGCTTTTTTTTGTAAGAAAGTGGGGAGAGAGATAGTGTGTGTTCTATGTAGTTTTGTATGTTATAGGGGTAAGGGGTGGTTGGTGGCACGCCCGATGGAGAGTTTAGAGCTTGGAAAGGAAGTAGGTTATGGGAAGTATGAAAATAATATCATGGAATGTGAAGGGTACAGGTTCTGTTCTTAGGAGACGGAGACTGGAATTGGCGCTGAAGAAAGATAGACCAGATATTTTGTTTTTACAGGAAACCCATCAGAAGTCAAAAGACACGAATAGACTTTTTTTAGGATGGATGCAACATTATGAGATGGCGTTTGGAACATCAAAAGCAAGAGGGGTGGCAATCATGATTTCTAAAAAATTAGGATTTGAGATTACAAAAAGGGTTGTTGACCAAGAGGGTAGATATTTGATAGTAAGAGGAAAATTGGAGGATGAGGAAATCATGTTGGTAAATATTTATGCTCCAAATGATCATCAAGCGGAGTTCCTTGAAAAAATTCAGAAAATAGTGGAATTAGAGAACGTTGCAAAAACTATTGTGGCTGGAGACTTTAATTTGATAAGGTCAGGGTTAGATTGTACAAATATATCAAGAAGTGGAATTGGCTTGAAAGGGAAGGTTTTGGATAAATGGATGGATGTTATGGGTCTGAAGGATTCTTGGAGAGAGTTTAAGGGCTCTGAAAGGGCATATTCTTTTTTTCCACATGTTCATGGGACCTACTCAAGTATAGACTATGTTTTTCTTACCGAAAATTTGATTAAAGACATAGAAGGAATGGAAATTGGGATTATCAAGGAATCGGACCATGCTAAAGTATATTTGGAATTGAAAGCACAAAAAGATACTCGAAGAGTTAGAAATTGGAGGTACGATCCTAATTTGTTTAAAGATCAGAAATGTAAAGAGCAGATTATGGGAAGATGGAAAGAAAGTTGGCAGTGGAACGATAATAATGAGGTTAATTTTAATGTGGTATGGGATACCATGAAGTCGGTTTTTAGAGGGGAAAGTATAAAATTGGCAAGTTTTAAATATAAAAAATATAAAGCAGAACAGATAGAAAAAGAAAGAGAAATAAAACAATTACAGGAGGATCATGCGAAAAGTAAAGATAAATTTTTTTTACGAAATTACAAAGGCTTAAAGCAGAACTAATGGGTAAGGATATTGATAAAGTTAAACGAGATTTGATTTATTTAAATAGAGAATATTTTGAATTTAGTAATAGAAGTTCAAAATTATTAGCAAGAGCAGCTAAGGCTAAAAGGGAAAAAAGAGACATAGGGGTATTGGTTGATAAGCAAGGTTCAAGGTGTAATAAGAACGGAGATAAATGTAAAATTGTCAGGGAATTTTATCAGCTATTATATGCAAAAAAGGAAGTAGACCTGGAGAAGCTTAAAAAGATATTGGAGAGACAGTTAGGGAAAGGAATAAAACAAGAACATAGGGAGAAAATGGAGGAAAGGATTAATGATAAAGAGGTTAAGGAGGTGATTAGTGGGTTGAAGACGGGGAAAGCTCCGGGGGATGATGGATTATCGACAGAGTTTACAAAGAATTTAAGGAGGTAGTGGTTCCAAAATTGGTGAAGCTATATAATTATATCTTAGATGGAGGGTCAATTCCGACTTCATGGTATAACACCACAATTGTTCTACTGCCAAAGCCTGGCAAGAATCTCGAAAGAGTGGAATCGTACAGACCAATTTCACTTATAAATCAGGATGCTAAGATCTTCACAGCAATATTGGCTAATCGATTTAACAGTTTTATGGGGGAATACATAAATGTAGATCAAGTTGGGTTCCTAAAAGGTCGGCATATGGCGGATTTGACTAGAAGGGTATTAGATTTAATTGATAACGTTAACCAAAATAAGGAAAAGGTGGGCTTATTATCATTAGATATTTTTAAGGCCTTCGACTCATTACAGTGGTCTTCAATTAAAGAAATAGTTAAAAAATATGGGTTTGGGGATAGATTCAATAGGGTAATAGATTTATTATATCAAAAAGGGAACGCTAGGGTTAGAGTAAATGAGGAGCTTACTGATGTGGTAAATTTAGAGGCTGGTACTAGGCAGGGCTGTCCATTATCTCCTATCTTATTTATTATGGCAATGGAGATTCTAGCTAAAAATATAAGGGATGATTTAAATATAGAAGGGATTATGGGTAACAAAGTGAGCATGTATGCGGATGATACATTGCTTATGGTGAAACACCCGGAGCTGGTAATGGACAGGATCAAAGATCACTTACAGGTATTTGAAGCTATAACTGGATTAATGATAAATTGGGATAAATCAGAATTGATGTTGTGTAATTTGGGAGCAAGTGAGATGGGTAGGAATGTGGAGACACTTAATATACAAATTAAAGATAACCTGAAGTACTTGGGGATAATTATCTCAAATAAATTAGAAGAACTTAAACGATTGAACTATGACAGTTTGAGAGTGGAATTTAAGAATAAAATACAAGAGTTTCAGAAGTTGAAGCTGTCATGGTTCGGAAGGATCGCTATTTGTAAAATGATATTGTTGCCAAAGATCAATTTTTTATTTGATGCACTAGCGATCCATCTGAAGGAGAAGGAAATTAATGAGTTTCAAAAGATGTTCAATGGCTTTTGTAATGGTGGTAAAAAATCTAGACTTCCAAATAAACTATGGTAATTGTCTCAGAAAAAAGGGGGTTTGGGTATGCCAAATTTGTTAGCATACTATCGAGCATTTCAAATTAAGAATGTTGTGAGATCTTGGCAAGAGAAAAGACAATTTGGGAGCAACTGGAGATGAAAGAATATAGAGACATTGGTAGTATGATTTTTTTGGGAACAAAGGACAAGGTGAAAAGGTCAAATAATATTATGATGAGAGGTCTCATGGAAGTGTGGAAGAAAGTAAAGAAAGATATAGTCCCAAATCTCTCTCCAATTTTGGAATTGACGGATATGGGGTGTTTCCCAATAAAAATAGATAAGGAAAAAATGGAAATATTGGATAAAAATGGGGTGCTTTTATTGAAGGATTGGTTAAAAGTGTGTGATGATGATACTAAGAGGAAAAAAATATTTGAGAAGCTAAATTTGGATTGGTTTCAGAAATTGAAGGCGGATAACTGGAATAAAAAATATAAAAGAGAAGCAGGGTTAGATAGAAATTAGACGGAATTTGAGAATTTGGTAATAAAGATCAGAAAAGGGGAAGGAGGCATTAAGGGTCTTGTAAGCAAACTTTATATTATATTGAACAAGGGTAATGATCCACAGGAAGACTTGAAGCGGAAGTGGGAACAAAATTTGAATATAAAAATTGGGGAGGTTGAATGGAGAAATAAATGGAAAAAGAGGATTATGAGAACAATGTCTGTAAGAATTAAAGAACATAATTTTAAAATGTTGTGGCAATGGTACTTGACACCACTAAGGCTTTATCAGATGGACAATAAAAGAGATAAGTTATGTTGGAGATGTAAAGAAACAGATGGAACATATGAACACATGTGGTGGAGTTGTAAAAAAATAAGGGATTTTTGGGGAAGAATAGAAGGGGAGTTTGGTGAAATATTGGGTAAAAAGGTCAAGTTGGTGTCAGGTACCATTCTTTTAACAAATGTGGAAGGTTTGGGTTTGAATAAGGAGGAAAAAGAATTATTGGAAATTGTATTGACCACAGGTAGACAATGTATAGCTAGACATTGGAAAAATGACGTAGATATACAGATCGGAGAATGGTACAAGGAAATGTGGAGCCTAGCATTGAATGACAAATTGACATGGGAGATTAAAGTGAAACGAGATAATTTAAAAGAGAATAGGTTTTGGAATATATGGAAACCGTTTGTGGATCATTCTCTTATGGTAAATGACAGTTCAGGACCTGCACCATCTCAAAGAGGTTTTTGGAGTTGAAATAGCAACTAAACTCTCCGGGCATTGTATATATTCACAGGGTGATTTGTAATTATTAAAAAATTATTATAAAGGTAGCTTAGAAAACTTTTATTGTTTGATTGAATAATATTTTACATTGTGGTATCTAATATTGTGGTTAAATGGTAAACAATCAGTATAAGTACTGTTATGTGCTAGCCTCTATGAATGTGAGTTAATATTGTATTGAGGTTATCTTTGAGGTATTACTGTATTGTAATGTTATTGTTTTCTTTTATTTCCTGTATGTCTGTTTAAATTTTTTTAATAAAAATCAATAAAAAAAGGAGGTATATTCAGAGAAGGATGTTAATTTAAATAAATTAAGGAGTTTTTTGGGGAATTATATTGGACTTAAAGTAAGTAAAGAACACAAGGAGAAAATGGAAGAGAAAATAACAGGAAAGGAAATAAGAGATGTTATTGTAAAACGTAAAAATGATAAGTCACCTGGAGAGGATGGTCTGTCAGCAGAATTTTATAAGGAATTTTCAGATATCGTGATTCCGAGATTGATAAAATTGTTTAATTATTTGTTAGATGGTGGACAAATTCCAACTTCATGGTATAGATCAATAATAGTATTAATTCCTAAACCTGGGAAAGATTTAGATAAAATAGAATCATATAGACCCATATCCTTAATTAATCGGGATGCAAAGATTGGCAAATAGGTTGAATAGCTTTATGGGGAATTATATAGGTACCGATCAAGCTGGTTTTTTTAAAGGGAAGACACATGTCGGATTTAACAAGGAGGGTTTTAGATTTGGTGGATAACATTGATCAAAAAAAGATCAAGGCTGGTTTACTATCATTAGATATATTTAAGGCATTTGACTTGCTTCAATGGATAACTATTAAAGAAATAGTAGCAGGATATGGATTTGGAGAAAGGTTAAAAAATTTTTTAGAACAATTATATAAACAGGGGAGTGCAAGTGTTAAGATGAATAGTGTATATACAGAAGATATAACATTGGAAGCTGGCACTAGACAAGGATGCCCGTTATCCCCAATATTATTTATAAGGGCAATGGAGATATTGGCAAATGTTATTAGAAAAGATACAAGTATTGAGGGAATTCTAGGCAATAAAATAAGCTTATATGCAGATGATACATTGGTAATTTTGAAGGACCCAAGGAAGGCATTAGAAAGAATTTAGGTACCGTATTTTTCGCCATATAAGACGCTCCGGCATATAAGACGCACCCAATTTTAAAGGAGGAAAATCTAGAAAAAAAAGATTCTGAACCAAATACTGTACTAAAAGGGAAGAAAAAAACACATCTTTTCAGAAACCCCACATGTCCAGGTACAATAAAGCCACCACAAAAATACTCAAAGTCAAAAACTACCTGCCCTAGTCAACCTCCAAGAGGAACAAAGGGCCGGGAGGGCACGATGCTTCGCAGCAGCAGCGTCTTCGGAGCCTCCCGGGCCACGGAAGGCTCCCTTTATCTCCCCGCCGATGGTGGGGGCGGGGAGAGCGCGGCTGCGGCAGCGTCTTCGGAGCCTCCCGGGCCACGGAAGGCTCCCTTTATCTCCCCGCCGATGGTGGGGGCGGGGAGAGCGCGGCTGCGGCAGCGTCTTCGGAGCCTCCTGGGCCACGGAAGGCTCCCTTTATCTCCCCGCCGATGGTGGGGGCGGGGAGAGCGCGGCTGCGGCAGCGTCTTCGGAGCCTCCCGGGCCACGGAAGGCTCCCTTTATCTCCCCGCCGATGGTGGGGGCGGGGAGAGCGCGGCTGCGGCAGCGTCTTCGGAGCCTCCCGGGCCACGGAAGGCTCCCTTTATCTCCCCGCCGATGGTGGGGGCGGGGAGAGCGCGGCTGCGGCAGCGTCTTCGGAGCCTCCCGGGCCACGGAAGGCTCCCTTTATCTCCCCACCGATGGTGGGGGCGGGGAGAGCGCGGCTGCGGCAGCGTCTTCGGAACCTCCCGGGCCACGGAAGGCTCCCTTTATCTCCCCGCCGATGGTGGGGGCGGGGAGAGCGCGGCTGCGGCAGCGTCTTCGGAGCCTCCCGGGCCACGGAAGGCTCCCTTTATCTCCCCGCCGATGGTGGGGGCGGGGAGAGCGCGGCTGCCGTATATTTGCCATATAAGACGCACCAACTTTCCCCCCCCAGTTTTGGGGAAGAAAAGTGCGTCTTATATGGCGAAAAATACGGTACATTTGAAAGATTTTGAGGAAATTACAGGATTAAGGATTAATTGGGAAAAATCTGAAATGATTATGCATTGTGTAGATAAATTGGAGCAACAAAGAATTTTGGATAAATACAAAATTCAAATTAAAGAAAGTTTGAGATATTTGGGGGTTAATATCACGGACAAGTGGGAAAATATTAAGAAATTGAATTATGATAAACAAAGGACATGGATTAAAGAAAAAAATCAGCAATATAAGAAACTGAATTTGTCATGGTTTGGTAGGGTCGCTCTATGTAAAATGATGTTGTTACCAAAAATAATTTTTTTATTTGATGCCCTACCAATCCAAATTACAGATAAAGAGATTTAGAAAGTGCAGAATTTTCTAAATGATTATTGTAACGGGGGGATTAGATCTAGGATCCCAAAAAGTCTGTGGTATCTTCCTCAAAGTCAGGGGGGGTTAGGAATCCCAGACCTTAAAAATTATTATAGGGCATTTCATATTAAAAATATTGTGAAGTTTTTGATGAAAGAAAAGGTGATTTTGTGAGGATATAGAGATAGAAGAATTAGGTCAAATAGGTAAAGCAGCATTTCTTGATAAGGATGTAGGGAAAATTAGTATTGGAAATAAAATGTTAAAGTCATAAGAACATATAAGAACATAAGAACAGCCTTGCTGGAACAGGCCACAGCCCATCCAGTCCAGCATTCTGTCTCACACAGTGGCTCACCATTTCCTTCAGGGTATTCCCAAGCAGATGCCTGCTTAGGATTCCCTGGAAATGATATTGAGAGATATCCTGCCTATCTATCCAACTCGGAGGTTGTCCTTAAGTATCCATAATTATAGCCATTGATACTCTTGTCCTCCATGAACTTGTCTAATCCTTTCTTAAAGCTGTCAAGACTGACAGCTGTCACCACTTCTTCTGGCAGGAAGTTCCATAGACCAGTAATCCTCTGGGTGAAAAAGTACTTTCTCTTATTTGTTTGAGAACTAGTACCCAAAAGTTTCATGGAGTGTCCCCTAGTTCTAGTGTTATGCGATAGGGAAAACAGTTTTTCCTTATCTACTTTGTCCACACCGTGCATGATTTTATAAACTTCAATCAGGTCACCTCTTAGACGTCGTCGTTCAAGAGTGAAGAGGCCCAACCGTTGCAGCCTCAGATGGTAAGGAAGGTGTTGCAGTCCCCTAATCATTCTGGTTGCCCTCCTCTGCACTTAATATCCTTCTGGAGGTATGGCGACCAGAACTGTACACAGTATTCCAGATGGGGCCTCACCATAGATTTATAAAGAGGCAAAATGACACTTGCTGACTTATTTTCTATACCCTTCCTAATGATCCCTAGCATTGAGTTTGCTTTTTTCACTGCTGAGGCACACTGGGTTGACACCTTCATTGACTTGTCCACCAGGACACCAAGGTCCCTTTCCTGGTTTGTCGCAGAGAGTTCAGACCCCATCAGTTTATAAATGTAATTGGGGTTCTTTGCCCCAACATGCATCACTCTGCACTTACTAATGTTGAAACTCATTTGCCACTGTTTTGCCCACTCCCCCAGTGTCGAGAGATCCCTCTGGAGCTCCTCACAATCTCTCACAGTTTTCACTACCCTGTATAATTTAGTGTCGTCAGCAAATTTGGCTACCTTGCTTTTTACTCCTACCTCTAGATCATTTATGAAGAGGTTGAAAAGCAGGGGTCCCAGTACTGAACCTTGGGGGACCCCACTCTTTACTTCCCTCCACTTGGAGAAGTGTCCATTTAGTGCTACCCTCTGTTTCCTGTCCCTTAGCCAGTTGCTGATCCAGGACAAGACCTGTCCCTTTATTCCATGACTGGTAAGTTTATTCAAGAGCCTTTGGTGTGGGACCTTGTCAAAAGCCTTCTGAAAGTCCAGATAAACAATGTCAACTGGATCCCCCTTATCCACATGCTTGTTGACACTCTCAAAAAATTCCAACAGATTAGTGAGGCATGATTTGCCCTTGCAAAAGCCATGTTGGCTCTCCTTTAGCAGCGCCTTCTCTTCTATGTGCCTATTAATTCTATCTTTTTGGATGGTTTCCATCACTTTACCTGGAACACATGTCAAACTGACAGGTCGGTAATTCCCTGGATCACCCCTGGATCCTTTTTTGAAAATTGGTGTTACATTCGCTACCTTCCAGTCATCAGGCACAAAGCCTGATTTGAGGGAAAGATTACATATTTTGGCTAGGAGATCAGCAATTTCATCTTTAGGTTCCCTGAGAACTCGTGGATGGATGCCATCTGGCCTTGGTGATTTGTTAGTGTTTAGTTTAACAAGACATGCAAGGACCTCCTCCCTGGTTATTTCTATCTGGCTTAATTCTTCGGTTTTCCTCCCTACGAAGATAGGCTCTGTTTTGGGCATGTGGCCTCTGTCTTCTTCAGTGAATACTGAAGCAAAGAATTCATTGAGTCTCTCTGCAATCTCTGTTTCCTCTTTAATAACCCCTTGCCTTCCATTGTCATCTAATGGTCCAATGGCCTTCCTAGTTGGGTTCTTACTTCTAATGTACTTAAAGAAGTCTTTGTTATTTCTCTGAGTATTTTTAGCTATACGCTCCTCAAAGTCTTGCTTTGCTTTCCTGATTGTTGCCTTGCATTTGTTCTGCCAGAATTTATGTTTTTGCCTGCTGTCCTCATTCGGACAAGCCTTCCATCTTCTAAATGTGGGAAGTTTGGAAAAAGTTTTTAAAAATATTGGCTCCGGATGTATCTCCAATTATTGAATTAGAGGAGATGACAAACTTTCCAATTAAAATTGATAAGAGAGTGAGAGATGTGTTAAATAAAAATGATTTGCTTCTGCTGAGAGATTGGATAAGAACATGTGCTGATGAACTTAAAAGGAAGGAATTATTTGTAGAATTGAGATTGAATTGGTTGCAGATTGCAACGGTGAAAAAATGGAATGGTAAATATCTGAGGGAGCCAGGTTTGAAAAGGAACAAGATGGTATTTGAAGAAATACTATGGAAGGTTAGAAAAGGAGAAATAGGGGTGAAGGGTTTGGTAAGTAAGATCTATAAATTATTAAACATTGAAGATGATGCACAAGATAAATTAAGAATAAAGTGGGAGCAAGATCTAAATACAAAAATTTTAGGTATAAATTGGAAATCAATATGGAAGAGAAGAATCATGAAAACAATGTCTGTTAGAATTAAGGAACATAATTATAAGGTGTTGTGGAGGTGGTATTTGACCCCGGTGAGAATGAATCAAATTGATAGAACTAAGAACAATTTATGTTGGAGATGTAAGAAAACTGCTGGGACTTATTTACATATGTGGTGGCATTGTGAGATAATAAAGGGGTTTTGGGATGATATTGAAAAAGAATTGGTGGGAATATTTGAAGAGGAAATTAAGTTGGGTTCGAGTACCATCATGCTAATAAATATGGAAGAAGTTAATTTGGATAAAGATAAAAAGGATTTGTTATTAAATATGATGACAATAGGGAGATTATGCATTGCAAGGAAGTGGAAGAATGATGTGAGCATTAAGTTGGAGGAATGGTATAAAGAAATGTGGCAATTGGCTCTCAATGATAAATTAACATAGGAAATGAAGGAAAAGAAAGGGTTAATTAAAGAAAATAGATTTTGGAAAATTATGTCTGCGATGTGCCGCATCCCCCCAGGGCTTTGTATATATCACAGGGTGGAGTTAATTGTGATATTTTTTGTTATAAAAGATGCATGCTTCAAGTATTATAGATATATTGTATGAAGTTTAGAATATTATTTTTAAAATGGCGAAGTTATTATAACAAGGTCGAGCTTATTAAAAAATATCTCTTTTTCTATCTTTATTTTCCTTCCCCAATGAAAAAGAACATTGTATCGTTATAACGTGGATAATAATTGTTGGATGAGGTTACATGTCTTTTACACATTTTTCTTCTTTTTTCTATCTATGTATTTTTCATTTTATATTTTTGTGTATGCATTGTTTTATATGTTTATTTTTTGCAAAATTTAATTATATATATATATATATATATATATATATATATATATATATATATATATATATATATATATATATATATATATATATATATATATATATATAAAGAACATGCTCAGTAGAAGATTGCCATAGAGAACAATGGTTCACAAGCTTTGGCTTTCTCTTACTTTCTGGCATATGACCTCAAGTGAGGAGAGCAAGAGAGTCCTGAGCTTTGGACGGACCAGGCATTGTTTAGCAGTTTTCAAAGTCCCCATTTTGAACAGGCATACGTTCAGCCAGAAGATATTTTGCTTTACCCAGCAGGAAGGCTGCTTTTTCCACCTATCTTCCCTTGTTGGCTTTTCATTTTTTAAAAAGAGTGAAAAACAATTCCCCTTCTTCTCACCTTCACCCTGTTATATTCACATACATCTGGACTGTGTAATTATCAATGACATGTTAACATGGTAGAATTAATGAGAATTAATGATTTCATACATCTGTTGGGACAACACAGAGGACAAATCATGGAGTCTCTGCCCTCTAAATCTCCATGGTTCATTTGGTTAGCCAGATGTGTAACTATAGGTTATGGGTCTGTACCACAGACATCCAAAAAATCCAAAGAATTTTAAAAAATTATTTGCTTAGAGATTTCCTTATATCAAGCAATAAACAAGTATTATACATAATTAAATATATCTTGTTGACAAGGTCAAATTTTAATCATAGAATACATTATTTGAAAAGTCTGGTTCCAATCATTGGTATGTCCAGTTAGAGAGATGTCTGAGAAAATATCTTGCAAAGCATCATGTTGTATGAGGGATATGAAAGGAACCTCCCCAAAGATTGCTACTTCAGCGATAGGGTGTACCCTGGGCAACAGAGATTTATCACCGGCAATGGAGATTTTTTTTTTACAAGCTAATCCTTTCAACCCAGAAGACCCAGAAGTAGAAATGACTACAAAGAGACATTTTGACCAATGGCCTATCTCAGGTCCCAAATGGACAGTAATATTGGTCAACATTGAAGGAATATCAGTTAAAGAAAGCCTGCTTCAGGAACTATGCAATAAACATAAATGTGACCAACCACCAAAGCAGAGACTGAAATCAAGGGATAGCTACCTCACAACCTTTGCCCCTCTGAACAGCTAGCCTCCACAGACTGCCTTAGAAATATGGAAAGCAAGGAAGGAGCTAGGCAGAACCATATGACTCTCTACCACCTGGCCAAGAACAACCATGGCCTATGTGGAAAGCTTTAAATAGACTGTGTGCAGGGGTAAGAAGATTAAGGGTTAATCTGAGAAAATGGGGTTCCCCTCTAGGTGACAGACTATGTGAATGTGGAAAAGTACAAATTATCTCCCATATGATACAATGCACACAATGCCCCTTGACGTGCACTGAGGATGACCTTATGTTGGCAAGAGGAAATGCTGTTGATGTGGCCTGATATTGGGCAGATGTGATCTAGCCCTTTTTAATTCTATTTTGTTTTTAGATGTGTTAATTTGAGCTTTGTATGATATTGTATGCTGGTGGTGCATCTGAAACAAATAAAGAAAGATCAAGTTGTATCCTTGTATTGTTGAGATAGGCAGTACTAGATAAGGTGAACTCAATCTAGGGTAATTCAAAGTGCATTAATATCTCACGACCTCAACACACACACAATTTTACCAAGTTCATACTTAGTGTTTTTAATACAGTATCTTCCCTGAGGTGATTTATAAGAGGATTAGGCCAGACATCAGGTGTATCCTACTTGAAGGGAAAAAAGAAATAGCTAATAAATAAAAAAGAGTGAAATATTAATAATTTAAATAAGGCAAAATAAACAGTTCAAAAGATATTTACTGTAGTCTACTAAAACCTCTAAAGGAGGATTCTAGAAGAGAGGAAAAGGTACCCAGAAAGATTCAAAAGCTAAGAAGTCACAAGATCTCTGTAGATGCTACCTTCTTCTTCAGGAGATATTAAGGATGTAACCCATGGGCTGGTGTTTTAAACAAGTAGAGCAACTAACATAGCCAAAGCCCAAATGTCAACTTGGAGCTAAGGTTATTTACTCATTTTTATTCTTGATGACTAACCCAAATAAAGAGTGATGTTTCATTGAAATGCATGTAAACTACATCTAACTAAAATATTACACTCTATAACTATTGATTCACAACTAATTTTTTTGGTGAAATTGTCATAGTTGTCACCTGTTACTCCTAACTGAGTATACATTCCCCACCCCCCACCCCAGGACAAGCAGGAAAGATGCCACTGGCGTGAATTTATTTAAGGTGGATCCCAGCTTGCCATGAAGTGACCGATACACTATGATCATGGAGTGATCTCCTGTGGCACATATGAAATGAGACATGCAGGATTTAACACCAGGACTGCAATGGACTGCTGCAGCCTTGAGGTATTATCAAGGTGCACCAAGGTACACCATTACAATCAGTCCATCTGGCATGGACTCTTCTGCCTCCAGGACCATTGGGAATCAGAATAGTTATTTCTCCTCCACTTATTTTGCCATTGGGCCCAATAAGATGGTTTCCAGTGGCATTTCCTCCACTGAGGGGACCATCACCCCACCTAAAGTGGCTCATCTGCCCATAGCCATTGACCCCTTTGGGGAGTCATGTTATTTACCACTTATCATGGATAGAGGGAGGAACATGCCACACATAGGTGGCTTAGGGCACCCAGACCTTTTTGGGACACACGGCAGGGTGGACCTTAGATCCTGCATCCTGCTATGCCTAAGTGAACAATCCTCTCCCTAACCAAATTGCTAGGGGACAGGGACGGAGTAGCTTTCTTCTGCATATGGCAGGTAATACTGATAGCTTGGCCGAAGCTAGGCTACTCAGCACTGATGCCTATGATACACAGCTTATACTTGCTACTCTCCCTCCCCTTTAACAGACAGAGCTGTTCCTCTCACCATCTCCTGGAAGATTTCTAATGTTGAAGAGATGAGGAAATATGGCTGTTAGATTTAGCCACTTCTGCTCTGCTGGGCTTCCTTTTTTGTCAGGATAAAGGCAGGCAAAACACCACTGTCTTTTTGAAGGTTTATTGAAAGAAATAAAATACTGGATACAGATCTTAAACTAATCTACACTACACGAAACACAAGCTAGTAAAACAAATAAGTAATATAAAATCATGCTAGCTCCCTAGGATGCTCAGCCTTCTTGGTTTGAGGGCTTCTCTTCCCTCCATGGCTAAGTATTAGCCCCGGAGTTCCACGTTGCGGCGTGGACCATCAATCGCTCCCGCAGATCTCTAAATTATGATGTTGGGTTCACACTCCACCTTCCTTCACTGAAATGTTATTTAAATGTAGCAAAAACAGACAGTAAACTTTGCAGGCGCACCCCCCAAAGAAAGACTCAGACACCGGTATATGGATAAAGGCATTGGGCCACTTTTATTGAATAATGCCCTAGTCCGAATTATAACTTTCAATTGGTGTATTCATCCAATTGTAATTCTTAAGGCAAGCAGGCTGTAGTAACACTGGTAAGGTTCCTCCCAAAATTGCCAATGGCAATTGGCTACAATGTATCCATTTGTATAAATTTGTTTGTTGACACAAACAAATTGTTGACCAGAGTCAATAAACTATCTACTGACCCCACCCTATCACGTGTATCTGTCAAATCACGAGGTGATGCATGCTGAAAAGCTCCTGCCATCACCCCTTGCCTGGTTCGTCGTTGACCGGTCAAAGCTATTACACCTGTACCTGTCTAAGTGTTGGCCAGTCAATTGCGAACCTGCCGGATACCTATGGGTCATAAATCTTTACCTTACCAGTGCTACCTGCCACACGGGGAGGCGTCCATGATGACTCACCGCCCCCCCAGACCGTCAGCTCGGTCACCAGGCCTGCTTCCACCACACAAAGAAAGAGGTACATACCTCCAACTGACAGGTGGACCCCTTCTCCTGCCTACCAGCAAAAAAAATTTGAAAGCCTATCCGCAGGTGCCCAGTGGCTGTCTCCCAGCCATGCTCAGCAAGGGACCGAGCAACTGCCCTGTCCACTGACTGCCGGAACAGTCCGAACCACGGAGATCCACGTCTCCCCTAAATTGGTGTCTCAGCACGATGTTAGACCATAGCGACCGTGTGTAAGCCATACATGATATAAAACGCCAGGTCAATGCCCCTCGACCGTTTATGAATAGCAGTGATCCGTATAAGATCATTGCCGCCGAGGTGCCTAATAAGAACATCGGGCGGTCCAGTATCCCTGACGGACATCAGGAATGGCCACAGTTCCTGCCCCCTTGTGCCATGCATACCATACCATCGCATACGTGCGGATGCACACAGCCCAAGTCGGGGTCCACTCTCTGTCACCGCAGCATATACTGCTGCCCAGTGTACATAGCTGCGGCCCACCAGCCCCACTGCCACCGGTGTGCAGAGATACACAGGATCTGTAAAAGAGGAGAAGAGGTGAAGGACATAACTAGGTACTCATACAGTGAGGGGACGTACATATAAGAAATTACGCATACACATATATCCATCTCCGAGTACCCCAAATGTAGCCGCGATCAACGCGACACCTATCCTAAATAAATGGGTGCCAAAATGGGCCCCACACCGCGAAGCGCGGCACCGGTCACCCTCAGTAATTTTACTTTGATAAGGGTAGACCCATCCTGGTGGCAGAAAAACAGGCTGGGGCGCGCAGCAGGCACTGCCGAAAATTCATGTAGGGCACCAACTGGACAGATGTCTCAATGAAACTTCGTAGCAGTCTAACTCCACTGCCTACGCCGTGCTGAACAACCTTTGAGGACCGTATCCCCAATTGAGCTCACTCATGTGTAACATAGACATCGTCGGGTTCCAGTGCCCTACGAGACACATCCGCCTTACACAGATGGTACCCAACTCTGGCACCCACTCACTGATGCGGAGCGCTCCCAAAAAGGATACAGTGGTAGCTGCGTGACCAAGAGCCACTTCACACCTATCCGAACATAAGTCATGCCAGCCTCGTGCAAGGTGGGTCAGAAACTCTGGCAAACTGGGTGGTGCGTGTCTGTGTGGCGGAAACGTCCACGTGTCCACCCCTCCAAAACATGACGCATGCGGAAGTAACTTACGCAGTCATTGAACCCCCTCCCCCCACGCTGGCCATAAATGCCAGTGCCGAAAGCCTGAAGGCTATAGTACGGGGGGCCAAACCCTGACTGCGAAGATAAACATGCATTGTATAACCTGGTCCACTGATATTGACCACACTTGAGGTAACTGTAGTTACTCGCAAAAAGTTCTAAATCGCATGAAAGCATGTGGATATGCCTGACGCGTGCAAGGTGCCAATGACATGCCCGATTCACCTCTCCTCGCCAAACGTCCAAATATCGGCCGGGAGTGGCAAGTGGAATTTCTCTGCTTCCGGAGCAAGGCACGGAACTGGGGTATCTGCAGGCGGGATAAAGCATCAGCAATATCTTTATTAATACCTGGAACTTGTCTGGCCCTGAACAGCACATTGAGGCGTAGGCTTCTCAAAAAGACTTGACAAACCAATGCCATGACCCTGGGGGATTTGCACGTCTGGGTGTTGACAATGTGCACCACTGCCGCATTGTCACACCAAAAATGGACCACTGAGTTGGCCCACCCGTCACCCCATAGCATCAGTGCTCCCCAATTTGGGAAGAAACTCAAGGAAGGTAAGATCGCGGAGGCGATCCGTGCCCAGCCATGCATGAAGCCCTCGGCCGTAAGTCCCCCTAACCTCAGAGTAAACCCCCATAATCCAGGGAGCCAGAGGCATCCGACCGTACTTGAAATTTAGGGCAGACCACAAGGTCTGATCTCCAGGAAGAGACCCCATTAAATCCCTGGAGGAATTCGAGCCAGACCGGAAGGTCCGCCCGTATGCCCCTGATCAGCCGGACCCTGTGGTGACGTTCAACAGGCGAGCCATGGCGTCACACAGGTGCCAGGCCAATGCTCTGCCGGGTGTAACCACCCTGCAGGCAAAGTTAAGGTGGCCATGAAGTAGCTGCAGCTCACGAGGGGACACTTTATGTTTGGCAATCAATGACAAAATCGCCGCAGAGATCCAAGCCACCTTATCCATGGGTAACCCGGATGCCTGTGTGACACAGTCAATTCCAATGCCTATAAATGTGAGCTTAATAGCTGGGCCCTCGGTCTATTCAGGCGCTAAGGGGACACCCAGTTCCCACATGAGTGTCTGAAATGTAGTGAGGAGATGCGTGCATGTGTCCAAGCCCCGTTCACCCCCGAACCAAAAGTCATCGAGGTAATGGGCTAGAGACCGGGACCCAGACCTGCGAGCCAAGGCCCACTGAATGAAAGTACCGAATCGTTCGAATGTCGAACATGGAATAGAGCAGTCAAAAAGGCATGGCCTTATCTAAGTAGAATTCCCCTTGGAACCTAAAACCCAATAGCTCAAAATCCCCTGGGTGCACTGGCAATAATTGGAAAGCCGAGTGCATATCAGACTGTGCCAGGAAAGCACCGGGACCGCATGAGCGTACCACCATTAGGGGCCAAACAAACGACGTTTTCCTGACTGAAAAAGGTCAGCAGGAATGTCATCACTGACCGAAGAACCCGCAGGGTAAGCTAGATGGAGGATTAGATGACATTCACCCGGGTTCTACTTCGGTACTAGCCTCAGAGAGGAGACCTTCAAATTAGGGAAAGGTGGTTCCAAGAAGGGGCCCGCTACTCTCATAGCCTCAACTTTCTTAGCTGTGCTCAGTGCAGCAACCTCCACGTTACCTTTCAAGGGATCTAAATTAGTAGCATCTTGGGGCCCCTAACACCCCGAATGGAATACGAAAGCCCCATTGGAAACCCTCCAGCAGGTACCACACATCATCCCTTCTTGGATAAGCTGAGAGCAATCGCTCCAGCATGAGTACACTAATTGGGGAGGGGGGGCTTTGACATGGCTAGTTCCATCGGACGGAGCTCTGATCGCCCCCTGTGCACCCCTACCTCTGCCCCGTAACCCACCAACCTGCGGGCATGCGGAGGCGGCGTGGGGGCCAGCGCAAAAGGGGACACTTGTGTTGGTAACGACACTGGCGCTTATTACACATGTCGCTAGCTGAGAAGATCCAACACAGCAGGCGGGCTGGAACCCCCTGCCCCACCGGTCAGCGGGGAGCCTGTGTTGCAGCAGCCCGCTGCCCAGCATGACCCCAATGGTACCTATCACCAGGCGCCAGTCATGTGGGAGTCATGTACCAGAGCCACAATTGCTGACAGGGCTCATCCCACCTCACCTCAGGATGTAGGGCCACCCTCATCCAAATTCCTCATCGTAAGCCAACTACGATGGGCCCATGAAATCAACAATCACCCTGTAAATATTATCAAGGGATTGAACCATCGGGATGGCCCAATCAGGCTGGGCCCTGAGGCATACCGCCATATATATAAAGTATGCCCGCAACCAGTTGGCCCAGGTGCGCATTGGCTTACGACGACGGGACAGCTCTTTGTCTCTGTCATCCTGTCCCTCTCACTCTTCCTCAGTGGGCTCACGGTTCAATAGGGAGAATATATCCACGTACTCCCCTCCAGATCTTATCCCTCGTGACCTGTGACAAATGATCACCGAGGGGCAAGGAATAACCAGCCGTCGGCAAAGCCATCGCCGGCACATTCTGTATAGAGGGCATACGCAGCGGGACCTGGACAGCCCCTGCGATGCTCGGCACTGCCCCAGGGGCGGACACCTCCACCCATAACGAGGGACCATTTAGAAACCATGGATACTGGGATAGGATGGTAACTGATGCCCTCCCGCATCAACTTGACGAGGCCAGGGCCACTGAACCCCACCACTGTAAGTGGGCTGTGGTGTTGGTGTACTTAATTGAACCTGATAATCACTAGGTGCACCCCCGTGAGCTGCCCCCACCGGGGGTTTCCGGTCCACGGCGGGCGTTGGAGTTCGCGGCCAGAATCGAGCTCTGGGATCACCCCCGACTGCTCCCAGCCTGGACATCAGGTCGAACGGGGAGCTGCGAGATACCAGCTGGGGCAGGCCGGACCGTCTCAAGCAGCTTGACCCAGTTGGCCGCCCGCTGAAGCATAGCTGCCGGCAAGGTAGCCGGGGTCGACAAAGGGGCCCCTGTTGAAGAATTAGTAGCACCCCCCTCTGAAGGAGGCTGTGCAATGCCCGGGGATGCTTCCAGCACTGCTATCTGTGCTAACAGAGCATCCACTGCCCCAGAGCCCCCAGTACAAAGTGGGCTGGGTGGGCCGGACGGCCCACTAGTCAGTTGAGGAAAAGACAACCCAAAGGAGAGCCAGGGACAGAATAGGGCCCTGCCCAAAACTCTGGCCCATTGGGGGCCGGAGGAACAGTGGGTTGGACACCCGCACCAGCCCCCCTCCCCCAGGCTGCCCTGTCCCATGCCCGGCAAAGGCGGGTCGAGGGCCAAAGCCCCGGAGGGGCCGGCCTGTAGCTGACCAGCTACCAAGCTGGAACCCAGCTGCCAAGTGGTAGCCTGACCAGCCCCACTGGTACCAGTGGGCAAGGCTGGCACATCGTCCTGCCGTGGGGGCACAGCCCTGGTCCTTCGACCCAAAGTCTGGCCCCCATCCGACGCAGGGCCGGTAAAAGTTCTTCCCCTCGGCCGCGGCTTCAGCTCCGGGGCCTTCTGCTTGGGAGCCATGTCTCCCTAGGAGAAGAAAGTCGCAGTAGGATCCCTATCCAGGGATCGAGCTCCTAGCATTTAAGCACCGCGGCAGCCAAGCAATCCAAGGCTCCGGGTGCTTCGATCCTCCTTTCAATAAGGAAAAACAGCGACGGAGAAAACTTCTCCTCTCCGTCGCTATTTCTAAAATGGCAGCTCGTCTGCCTCGTGGCCACCCCTTTTATAGAGGAGTGGCCATGCCCCCTAACTCACCCGGATGTCTGAGTCCGGGTGGGGGGGGGCGCAAAGAGCGCGGCGGCCATTTTGGTGCCACGCTTTCATTCTGGGATCAACTCAGAAATGAGGAGAGTATGTTCTTAGTCAACATGTTAATGACTAGTGGGAGGAATAGAAACTATTTGTGAATTTGGTTTCCTTAAATTCCTAGGAATTCTCATCCCTAACTATCTCTAATATTTCCTTTGTCTCACGTCTGCTTTTACAAAAAATTACATACCGATATAATCTCTTAAACTCAGTTTACCTTCCTTCTGTTTATGGCGAATAGCATAGTATATATTCATCTTTGCATCAGCTATGTTGAAATCTGTAATTTTAAATTATGATCAAAGAAAGGAAGAGAGAGTTTCATGAAATCCAGAACCCTTCAGTTTTAACTATTGAATGCCTTTCCACGCCTCCCAAGGCAATAGGTAACAGTGCTGTTTTGAGAAAGTAAGGGAATAGCCTCCCTTATCAACTTATACTATAAACTGTTTTCAACAGTTAAAAAAACACTTGTTCACATTCTGGAACATCACAACTAAAATCCAGTGGTATTATTATGTTTTACAGTTTCTGTTTTATTATATGATTAAGATAATAGGACAAAATGTAGAATTAATATATTTGCATCCTATTGTATATGTTTAGAGTCCTTTAAATAAAAGATCGCTATATAGGTTACCACAGGTACAACACTTTACCCAGAAACATATTTTGTCACCTAAAGCTTGTGATTTGTAAATTAATAGCTAAAAATAGTAGAATAAACATAAGGGAGCTGCAGCTGTAGCTTATGTAAGCCTCAAAGTTAATTGCAAAGGATGAAATGACAAGTAGAGTTCATCTGGGACATGTTCTTTCAAATGATGGAAGTCTTTCAAATTATCATTATTATTCATTTGCAAATTGCTAGGAGTGTGTAGTGTAGATCATTGCATAGAGGCAAGGCAGCCTGGAGGAGCTTCCTAATTTATTTATTTATTTGCAAGATTTCCATTTACGTTTTCAATGCAGATAGGAAAAGTGTGAGAGTAGCACAAAAATAAATAAATAACAAATTGCAACAGTCAACTAGTTTCAAAGACTCCTGCTCAGAATCTCTACAGCTGAATTAAAGAAACAAGAAGCAGTTTTCTTTTTTGAAGCTGTCAGAATGTGAAGCTTACTGGAACAAGGAGTATCTCTTATTCCCTAGTGATGTGGCTGGATTGTCCGTATTATTTAACAAATGATAAAACAAAGTGAATTGCCTTGAAAACAGTTTTATCTTTTTGCCCTAGTTTTGAACATTTTCTATAGGAGTTGAGATATAGCAACAGAATTTTAAGTAACAGGAGGTGGGGTGGGGGTGATAAGCTTGTGCGTGCATGTGTTTCCAACCAAGGCCTCTTTATGCTTTGAGAGAAACACATTGCAAAAAAGAGTGCTTGACAATAGGCACACAAGTAAGTCAGAGGACTTCTTTCTTGGCAATGATCTCAGAGCATAATTTAAGAGAAAATGTGAGAGAGTTTTGCATCCTGTAACTAATTGACATCCCAGGAAATTCAGAATGCACATGAAAATAAATCACACTTAGGAGAAATAAATATTTTAAGGAATGAATGTAAGCAATGGCTAACGGAAGACTGCCAGCAGGGCAGCTATAGAGTGTTAAAGAATTGGCTATTCAGTCGCATATTGGACTAAGATTGGTTTAGAATGAGTGATTGATGGGGAAAGTTCTGGAACCCCTGGAGAGAAGAAAATGGAGGAGTTTTGAAAATAGCTGCCATTCTGTAATCATCCAGCTCAGTAGGAGTGAGAAGGCTTCCCTAGGAAAATTATATAGGTTTATTATTTTGCCTAGGTGTGGGTAAAGTGTTGGTCTACATTGCCTGTCACTGTTTTTTTGAGTGTTTGATATTGTTGCCTTTCTCCCCCCCCCCCTGTTTTGCATATCTTCTGACTTTGCTGTTTGTAAATACCCCAGTTTTGTTAAGACAAACCTTTTAAAAAATCAAGCCCTTGTGTTTCATTACACAAATAAGGGGAGAGTTGTTTGTCAACGGAAACGTCTGCAGATGCAGACAGCGCTGGCTCTTTGGCTATAAACAGTGATGAGCACTGAACCCTAAAGTCAGATATGATTGGCTTTCGAACAAGGGTAACCTTTACCTAGGAGGAGGGAAAGACTGTAATTCGTTAAGACAGAGCTGGGATTGATGTATTGGGTATCTCCAGGCTTGTCTTGTGTTTAGAATAATCCAGGCCAGATTTACCAGACTCCAGGCTGGTATGGTCCCAGACTTAAAGGTTTCTTAGGAAAGGGGTCTGGCAATCATTGCAAATGTGAAGTATGATGGGACTTGGGGCTGGCCTAGTGCCTTTATTGCCTGATGCAAAGATGAAGGGATATCCCTTTTTCATTCCACATGCAGAAGCTAAATGAATTCTCAATTTATTTATTTTATTTTATTATTTTTATTTTTATTTTTGCACATTTATATCCCACCCTCCTGGTGGGTAACAATATAATAAAAATTACAACAAAACAATTCAATGACAATAACTAAAAACAAACCTAACACTCCAATTAAAACCAGCATTAAAACACTAACAAATCGTCATTAAAAAAAACAACCCACCCCCACCCTAGCCCTGTTAAAACAGAATAACCAAGACTGGGGGGCAGCCCCTTACATAGGGGCTGTGTGAATGAGCTTGTGGTTGCTCAGATTTGGGCAACTGGATAATGGCAAATCTATTCAATATGCATTTGACCAAATAGCCTTATTTAATTTTGTAAAATATCAGTTGGGAGAGAACATGGCCTTTTTTTTTTTTTTTTTGCATGTCTGATGTCTCAACCATGTAGCTCTGAAAAACATCCATGTGATCTGACCCTTTTCCATATCTATAGTGCTAAATTAAGATGCAAATTTGCATATTATCACATTACGCAAAATAAACACATTAATTGTTGCATTTCTTTTCTATCAATATATGTCAGCCTCAGTATGATTTATATTGCAACCACCATTCTGGGACTGACAATAGTGCAGTGGCTAGATAGACAGACAATCCACAGTTGAAATCACCAATTTATTACAAGGCTATATTGAGCCCTTAAGTCAGTTGCAGTTTCTCAGTTAAACCTACTTTACTGATTGTTTTCAGTGCAAAATGAGGAGACAGATACCATTTAAAGCAGCCATGTATGTAACTGGAGAATATAAATATGTTTTGCCACAGCTGTAACCTTCTTCATTCGCCTGTTTTTTTTTTGCTATATTGTTTTTACCATACTTTTTTTTTCTTACCATATATTTAGAGGTAAACAAACAAATAGACAAACAAAGAGAACCTGAAAATTCATGAGAATACATACCACAGGAGTACTTTACAAGTGACACTGTCATCATATTTTTCAGGAAATATAACTTTCACATATTTGACTTTTCATATATGCATAGAAACACATACACATATAAAAGCAGGTGTCAATTAAATGTGACATCTGTTTACTTAAACTCCACTCCACCAACTTCTCTCTTGTTTCACTGCTATGGCCTTTACTATTGGAGGGGATGAAATTCATAGTAGATAGAACTTGAAAATTAACTGTTTGAACTACATTGTCTAGAAACCCTCAGCCAAAGCTGTTAATTACTATGTTGGCTGGGGGATTCTGGAAGCTGTATATGAAGAAAGCAGCCTTACTAATCTAAAATAATCTTAACATGTACAGTCTATCAATTTCCTATGCACATTTACTGATGGTTTTTGCCAACAACCCCAAACAGCATATCTGGTGTTTAAACCACTAGCAGATCGAACAGGTTCGCCATTATAAATATATTGGTGTGATATTTCAATCAAATGTTCATAGAAATTCTCACACCATGCACCTAGCAAATAATGCCCAGAAAAGTCCTGGAGCAATCCAGACATTTTTCTAGAAAAAGGGTGGGAACAATATTGTGGCTGCCCTTAAAATTTTTATGGCAAAACCCCTTGCACGAATGATATATGGGACTCTCTTTTGTTTGGGAATGAACATAACCAATCTAGAGATAATTCAATCAAAATTTCTGAGATCAATACTTCAAATCCCAACTAGAATATCTAATGCCACAACTAGGTTGGAAACCGGTATGTATTCTGTTTAGTCCAGGCTTCTGATCTGTGCATTGTTCTATTGGCTAAAACTGCTATTTTTCCCAGTGGGTTATTGAACTTAATGCTGTTAGATTCTACTGCCACTCCATTGGATATCCACCCTTGAAGAAAAATTGGCCTCCTATGGCCTTTCAAAGCACCTTGTTATCTCCTTGGGTTTAACTCATTGTTGTGTCCTAATGGTTTGATCCTCCACATGGATAACAATGTATCTGAACCAATGTAACCTTGCCTATGGGCAACAATGTAACCTTCAGCTGTATCACATAAACCCTGTAATAGGACGCGAGCTAATGACCACCAGCTGGCAGCAGCGAGCGTCCAAGCTCTCTTGGTCCAAACTCATCAAAGGCAACAGCGCGGGAAGTTTTCCCGCCACCACCTACACCTGGACAAGAAGGGCGTGACCAGCAATGACGTCACGCAGACAGTAGCCAATGGGCTATCATGGAACCACGTTCAAATGTGTTACTACAGTATATAAAGAGCTATTGATCCGCCATTACCTCATGTTCCCTCTGACCACCATGCAATAAACCTGAGTTAACCCAGCCCGAGGCTGTGTCCTGTGTCTTGGTTTTCATACACCAAATTGGTGACGAAGGTGGGATAATGGATCCTCAAGGAGCAGCCAGGGCACAGAGCGGGTTCAACATCACCAAACCGCAAGACTGGGAGCTTTTTGAGATGGACTTCCAGGCGGCGCTGGTGGAACTCAAAGTCAAAGAAGACGATGAGGAGAGGAAGAGGGCCATCCTCACCAGAATGCTTGGGATAGAAACCAAGCAAACGCTGGTGGGCATCATTGCACCGAAGAAGGTGAGCGAATTCAAAGCAGACGACATCATGAAGCTGCTGCGTGAGCGTTTCCGTCCCTCGAGGGCAATGTTTCCCGCTCGGAGCGCGTTTTGGAGGCGAGTCCAAGCGCCGGACGAGTCGGTTGAGGCATTCGTAACAGCCATGAGGATAGCCGCCGGCCCCTGCAGATGGGACGACCTAGAGACGGCCCTCAGGGACGGAGTGCTGTGTGGCCTGAAGGACAAGGAGGTGCAGCGCAGCTTGATGAACAAGGAGCCACCACCCACGCTGGCGGAGGTTGTAGAGGCCGCGGAAGCCGCGGAGTCCACGAATGCGGGAGTGGACGAAATGCACCAGTGGCGTGAGTGGCGTCCTAGAGCCGGCAAAGCGGAGAATTCGGTGCACGGAAAGTCCGGACAGTCGGTGCACGCAACCCGAAGGGCCTCAAAGTCGTCTACGGAAGGCAGCGACGGCGAGGAGGTCCAAAGGGTCCGAAAAGGGGGGCGCCGCTGCGATGGTTGCGGAGCGGCCCATGAGCGCGCAAGGTGCCCATTCAGGAAAGCCGAGTGTTACACCTGCGGCCGTCGGGGGCACATCGCCAAGGCGTGCAGAAAACGGAAGGAGGGCCGGAGGCAGTCACAAGACCGCTCAACCAGACCGGACCGTCCAGCAAGGTCCAAAGATGGCGCCCAGACCACGAGGAAGCAGGACGGTGTGGGCCGCATCTCGGACGACAGCGAGGACGACGCTCAAGTGTTCAGCGTGGCCGCAGGACAGTCCCATTACTTCGTTGAGGTACTAGTACAAGGGGCCCCTATCAGGATGGAAATTGACTCGGGGTCCTCCTATTCTATAATTCCCCAGAAAGAGTTCTTGAAAATCGACCCCCACGTGCGACCCAAACTTAAAACGTTGAGGTCCACGCTACGAGATGTACAGGGGAACAGCATTCCAGTATTGGGGGTCGGGAAATTTCGGGTCAGTTTTAAGAGACATTCTGCGGAGCTGCCCCTAGTTGTCCTTAAGGGGGGTAATTGTAGCCTCCTGGGGACGCAGTGGTTTCAGCCCTTAGGTTTGTTCATAGGGGGAGTGCATACCGTGGGGGTGGATCCAATACAAGCGGTGTGCGACGCGCATCCCGCCGTTTTTAAAAAAGGACTTGGAAAATTCAAGGGACCCCCTGTAGCCTTCGACCTAGACCCGGAGGTCCGCCCGATAAGACTCAAACCGCGCAGGGTGCCGTTCGCACTAAAGGACAAAATAGAGGCGGAACTGGACAAACTGGTGGGCCAGGGGATTCTTATTCCTGTTGATTCCGTGGAGTGGGAAACTCCAATTGTAACCGCTCTGAAGGCTAACGGGGAGGTGCGCATTTGCGCTGATTATAAGTGTACAATTAACAAGGCGATCCGCCCTAATGCATACCCGGTGCCGGTGGTCAGCCACCTGCTGGCCAGGCTGAATGGGGGAAAGTGTTTCGCTAAACTCGATTTGGCTCAAGCTTATCAGCAACTCCCTGTAACTCCCGCCACGGCCGCGGCACAAACGATAGTCACACATAAAGGAGCGTTCCAGGTGTCGCGTTTACAGTTCGGCGTGAACTCGGCACCCGGCCTTTTTCAGTCGCTTGTGGAACGCCTCCTGAAGGGGCTGGAGGGGGTGTTGCCTTATTTTGATGACGTGTTGATAACAGGGGGGAGTGAGGCCGAACTGGCAAAGAGATTGGATAAAGTTCTGACTGTCTTCGAGAAAGCGGGGCTACGACTGAGAAAAGACAAATGTGTCTTCTTCGAAACTGAGGTTGAGTTTCTAGGGTTTCGAGTCACGCCAGAGGGTATTAAGCCATCCAAATCCAAAGTAGCCGCCATCAAGAATGCCCCTCGCCCCACATCCAAAACCGAGCTACAGTCATTTCTGGGGCTCCTCAATTTTTACCATACCTTCCTTCCACGGAAGGCGTCCGTGGCCGAGCCACTCCATCGGTTGCTAAAAAAGGAGGAAACATGGGTGTGGGGTGATGAGCAAGAGAGGGCGTTCAAAGAGTTGAAGCAACTCCTAACATCCGAGGCAATCCTAACGCATTTCGATCCCAAACGGCCAGTGGTCTTAGTCTGTGACGCATCCCCGGTGGGGGTGGGGGCGGTGCTTTGCCACGTGCGGGACGACGGAAGGGAAGCCCCGATAGCGTTTTATTCAAGGTCCCTGTCCCAAGCAGAGCGTAATTACGCACAGACCGACAGGGAGGCGCTAGCGATAGTAGCGGGAACCAAAAAATTTCACGATTTTCTGTATGGTCGGCCGTTCAAAATCGTGACGGACCACAAGCCCCTATTAGGAATTTTCACTGCAAGTAAGCCCACACCACAGATCCTGTCCCCAAGAATGCTGCGGTGGGCTATTTTTCTCAACGCATACCAGCATGAGCTGGAATACCGGCCCGGGAAGGAGATCAGCCATGCCGACGCACTCTCGAGGTCTCCTTTGCCCTTGTCGGGCGTCCAAAAGGAAAGGGCAGAAAGAGATCACCAGGTTTTGTTAATAGAGGTTTTAGACTCACCCCCAATAGTACCAGCCGACATTGCCAGGGCCACAGGTAAGGACAGAACGCTAGAGAAAGTTAGCTCATGGGTACAGAAGGGGTGGCCGGCGTCATCCCCAGGTACGGAATTCGACCCATTTTTTCGAAAAAAAATAGAGTTGTCCCTAGAGAGGGGCTGCCTTTTGTGGGGCCAACGGGTGGTGGTTCCTACGTCCCTGCGACCGAGGGTACTCGAACTGCTGCACGTCAGCCACCCCGGCATCGTCCGGTCCAAGGCGCTGGCCCGGAGTTACTTCTGGTGGCCACAGCTGGACGCGGACATTGAGCACATGGTCGGCACTTGTGAGGCATGCCAGGGCTCCCGACCAGAGGCGGCCCGTCTTCCGCATAGGGAATGGGACACAGCAAGGGGGCCATGGTCCAGGGTGCACGTAGACTTCGCTGGCCCATTCCGAGGAACAATGTTTCTCCTGGTGGTGGATGCATTCTCCAAGTGGTTGGAGGTTATCCCAGTAAAGAGTACGTCCTCCGCCACTACGATTAGCCAGCTAAGGAGAGTCTTTTCCACGTTCGGTTTACCCGACACTTTAGTCAGTGATAACGCTAGTTGTTTCACCTCCGCTGAATTCAAGGCATTCATGGAGGCAAACGCCATTCGGCATGTCACATCCGCGCCGTTTCACCCCGCCACGAATGGCCAAGTGGAACGGCTGGTGCGAACGACAAAGGATGCGCTGCGGCGCATGGGCCCGGGGGACCTAAATCACCAAGTATGTCAGTTTTTGTTAGCGTATAGGGTGACCCCCTTAGCGTCAGGTTACTCGCCGGCAGAGCTGCTGATGCGGCGAAAACTGACCACAATCCTGTCCAGGCTAGACCCGACGAGAGTCGAGGACAAAGGAAAAAACATAGGGCTGGCAGTCTCGAAAGGTTTCGCCGCCGGCGATCCTGTTCACTGCAGGAACTACGCCAGCGCAGGTCCAGCCTGGGTACCAGGGACGGTTGTGGAACGGACGGGGCCTGTGTCGTACCGGGTCGAGACTAGCACGGGTCTCCTCTGGAGGAGGCACGCGGACCAACTTAGGCACCGAGTGAGTGGGGGGCCGGTCAGTGGAGCTCAGCGACAGGACTCAGCGTTAGGGTTCTCCCCCACCCGTTTAGCCCAAGGGGGGGACAGCAACGGACAACGGTCCCAAGCAAGGGGGGGAAGCAGCGGCCCCGACCCATACCCTTTTGATACGCCGGCTCTATCAGAGGCTGGGGAAGGGGGAGAGGAGTTCGCGACCGCTGCCCCCGAATTTAATTCTGATTTTGATTTTGAGAGCCGGGGGGGTTTTCGGGAGTGTTCCCCCACCCGTCCAAGCGAGAAGAGGGGTTTTTCGTTAGCCCCCAGTGCCCCCGGTTCTTTCCCAATAAAGCACACACCTCCCAACAACGCCGCGGAGCCGCGGCAAGTCACTAACGAGTCTCCCTCTCCAATTACAGGGCAGGAAACCAGGGGACAAAGAGAAGGTAGCAAACCAGGGGGAAGGCAGCCCGCACCGAGACCCCAGCGTGTTCGAAATAAGCCATCTTGGCTGAGAGACTTCGTCTCATCCTAGGGGGGGGAGTGTGGTTTCGAGACTTCGTCTCATCCTAGGGGGGAGGGATGTTGTGTCCTAATGGTTTGATCCTCCACATGGATAACAATGTATCTGAACCAATGTAACCTTGCCTATGGGCAACAATGTAACCTTCAGCTGTATCACATAAACTCTGTAATAGGACGCGAGCTAATGACCACCAGCTGGCAGCAGCGAGCGTCCAAGCTCTCTTGGTCCAAACTCATCAAAGGCAACAGCGCGGGAAGTTTTCCCGCCACCACCTACACCTGGACAAGAAGGGCGTGACCAGCAATGACGTCACGCAGACAGTAGCCAATGGGCTATCATGGAACCACGTTCAAATGTGTTACTACAGTATATAAAGAGCTATTGATCCGCCATTACCTCATGTTCCCTCTGACCACCATGCAATAAACCTGAGTTAACCCAGCCCGAGGCTGTGTCCTGTGTCTTGGTTTTCATACACCAAACTCATGCTAAAGAGATAATCAAGCAAAGGATTCTGGATATCCACCATCAACAAGATTCAAGTAAAATAACCTGTCCCCTGTTTGATATGCCCTTATCTAATATCTTTAGGCCCTTACCATACTTATCCACCTTAAGTAATCCGGATCATACGAGATCTTATATCCTCCTTTGTTATAACATGTTACCCACAGCATTCAGAGAGGGGTTATTCAAGAAAGTCCCTGTACAAGAGCGTCTTTGTCTCTGCCAGATTGGGAGGGTAGAGAAGCCCCAGCACGTGCTGTTAGAATGTTTATTCTATGACAGCCTCAGACGTGATTTTTGTGCTCCATTCCCCCAGCTGGAGTTGAACAATTATTTGTTTAGAGACATGCTTTCTGACAGATCTAATGATCTGACAACAGCAGTGGCCAGATTTGCCTGGAGGACTACCAGGATTCGTAGTACAAGGGTGAATCAGCTGCAGCGGTAGGCCACAACCAATAAAACATGTTCCTTTTCTTTGGCCCGTAATTTCCATTTATCCCCATAATGCTGTGTAAATGTTTTAGTGTATTTATATATACTGTCACTTTACTGTTTTATAACTGTTTTTATACTTGCTTATAAATTTTAACTGTTTTATTTGAGGTCATATTTTAATTTATATTTTAAACTAGATACTGTTAGTGTTTTAACATTAAGATATTACCTCATTATTTTATTGGACCTGATTTTAATGAAGATGCTGATTGGGCTGTATCTCATTAATAATCGTTTGACTTAAACTTTTTATTGTAACTGGCCACTGTCCGCAATAAAGAATTGATTGATACTGAGTATATCACCCATTTATGTTAGCATGGCTGCAAGTTAGAGTTAGTAGTTCAAAGAGCCATACCAAGAAAAAAATGTTTATATAATCAGATCTTCAAATGGGACAATATAATTTACTTAACATTGTATAAAACCTTCTTCTAGAATTTTAAGATTCACAGCAACCAGAAGCTCAACAATAAGAACAGTTAATTAGTGTAATGTTTGTGTAATATTAACAATAATGTATATCAATTCCTCTCCTCCTCTTGATTTTGCCCACTCTTCCTATACTGGAAGGAAAACCTAGAATGAATCAATCATAGACTCACAGAATTGGAAAGCTAGGAATGATCCCTAGGGCCACTGAGTCAACTTAACCTAGGCATTAACTGTTACAAAGTATTTATAACTTTAGTTGGTCACAAGTTAAGTTTGAATTTACACTAGAGTTATGTTACTCCATTACACTGGAGAAAGATCTGAGAAGTAGCATTGATGAATGCAAAGTTCTACATGCTGCAGTTTCCACTGGTTATTAATCTCATTCCATCTCACACTTTTGCCAAAAATAGCAAAGTTTGAGAAACTAATATCGCAGACAGATTACCCATCATCACTGCTAAGCAGTTTGCTTTCCAGAAAAAGGGGATGCGGTATCAGTCATTTGAGCTCTAATCCTGGGCTTCACTCTCATGCTTGGGGATTGTCATGAGACATCAAGTCCATGTTAAATTATCTTTAAGAGTAGTACATGTAGTTGTGTGGGATGTATAAAATTGCTTGCAATACTGATGAAGGAAATAGGAACTAATGTTCCGAATGAAAAGTGACTAGGTCTTTGACCATCATGGAAACTGTAATCCTAAATATTCTAAATTGTAAAAACAAGCCCTGCCATTGTCAGGATACCTCTCAGCCAGCATAATGAAGTGGTGGCAATATCTGTAGTTTGTTGATATTGCTTTCAAAAATCCCTTTAGTGAGAGAACAGACAGAAAAAATGCATAATATCAGGAATCCCTTTTTATTAATATTTCATGTCATGAATCCATGTTCTGCTCCATAATCTGAAGATCACCCTTTGTTCAAATTAGGGCCCAGGTGACAGACAAAAATCTACTCTTGAGAAGGAAGAAGAGGACAGATCTATTAAGGATAAAAGGCTTGTTTTATTCAAATATATCTGATTTGGGATTTTCCAGCAAATGAGAAATGTTTAAATATTGTGAAGACTAAACTGAACTCTTCACATCCATGCTGTTGGTTTATAAGAAAAATGCAAATAACACAGAGGAAAGAAATACAATAATGTTACATGGTTATTACATAACAGAGTTATGAATGGTTTTGGGGGAAATTCTGTCAATTTAATCATAGACATATCTACTCAGAATTAACTCCTACTAAGTCTCAGGTTTACTTCCTGGTATGTGGATGCAAGATTGCTATTTAAGAGTCTTCTATTCACAGTGTCTCCTACCCCCCCCCAAAAAAAAAATCAAACAAACAAAAAAACAACAACACCTCCAGCGATAACTTTAAAAGAGAAATCAGTTTGTTCTAGCATGCAACTGCAATGCTATGAACACTTTTCCTGGGAGCAAGCCTCTTTGAACACTGAAATTAATTTGTTAGTGTATGTGCAGAAAGTAGAATTTTAAATGAATGAATGTAAACCTTGTAGCTGTTGCTGTGGAATTAGCCAAAAGCTTCAAGGTGAAAAAAATTAGGCCATAAAAAAGATTTTAGGCCAAATCATGTTTTTTTTTACATCAAGATGGCAGTCATATTTTGTTCCACACTGGGGACCCCAAATACCAACTATCAGAAGAAAATGAATTTGGACACACATACCCAACTACTGTTGACATCCACTGGAGAATCAGAAAGATATGAGGGCTGAAGATAAGGTGATGAGGGACAGAAATCAGAGATCAAGACAAGTATTCTTGCGGTATGGATGGGAAATGGATTTTTCCAAAAAATATGTTATTGCTTGATTTTAAAGCTGAAAATCATTAATGAATTAGGAGAGAGGTATAAATAATAGAAGACAGCAGGGAATGGAGTACACTTAATATAATAAAGAATGGCTCAATAAGCCACAGCCTTCTGCTTTCACAACTTGAGCAGGGCTGAAAATAATGGGACCTTTTGGAAGTCACTGGGTCTCTATAGATTAGAGGTAACTTGATGGTACATAACAGCAGTCAACTAACTTGTTGGCATCTTTCTATTAATTTTTCCATCTCTGAACTACAGATCCACTCTAAAAAAAACTACAGTATAGAATCTACTGATGGGCTAAAAAGGAGCTGGGTGGCTTATCCAAAATCCATTCACTTGTCAAAAATAGGTAATATGGCAACATGAGCACTGAGGCAAGCACATGTTAGAAGAAATAGTCATCCTTATTTATTCAGGGAGCTGTGATTCAATTCACATGTTAGCTACATTGTCTAGTTTGGTCCATGGTCTCACAGGGTAGGTAACAAACTTTCTTAGTGGAGGACAGGTAATTTGATAAAAACTGTTCTATCCTGCAACAAAACAGAACTGCTGAGAAGAATAGATAGGAAGCTACAACCCCTATCTTCCAGCATCTGCTTGCTCAATTAGTTGTCTCACTCTGATTAATGGTACAGCTATGCCAATGAACCAGCTCAATTTATGATCCATCTCATTAAATGTAGTCTGACTAGCAATTCATTTTGGGCTTAAAACATGTGTGATAATCTGCCTGTTTTATAAGCATACTCAGCTGTTAAATAATGAGTGATATGTATTTTGCTTGCAGTGCATCACAGGTTAAGGTAAATGTGAAACACATGATAAATTGAAGGAGAAAAATAAACCATCTCTTCAAAAATTATGATCCATCAAAACAATAGTCATGTTGACAGACTAGGTAAAGATTCTATCCTAGCTCTTACAGGCACTTGTATAGAAAATTGAAAGTATATAAAATAATTCACATACATTTCAACCATAACTGATTCATTTACTCTTAGTAACCATATATAAGTTATTTCTGCCCCCCCCTTCCAGACAAGCTGGTGAGCTGCATGAACCTTATCAGGATTACTTACCATATATCTGAAGAACTGGCAACCTAATGAATTACATGTCTTGTTATGAATATTAAGATCTTTTGGGGACATCCTCTTCAGAATATCAATACCCATATAAACCCACTTGACAGGCATGTGGAAGAAGGTTCTCTCTGATCTGGCCTCTAGATTGTGGAGTTCTGATTAGTTTCTACCCCCACTGCCTCAGTGCTGACAGTTCCCACACTAAGGTAATAGTGCAGATAATGTACATCTTTTTGAATATTCAGAACAAGTGGTGTGAAAAGAAAGGCCTGTATTTAACAAAGTCATTGCTCTAGCACAAGGCCCATTGTACAATCAGTTATGCATGTACAGATATAGCAGTAGGGTGCTAGATACGTGACACTGTTTTAATTTGAAAGTCCTAGCACAGTGTAGATTGCAACATTGCTGCTGCTGACTGACCAACAATGTAACACAGTGCACCTACACTAGAAGGAATTTTCATTCTGGTAGAGTTACATTGAATACATTGAATTTTAGATAAAGTATATAACTAGGTTTATTCTGTTTTTTTATTGCATTAGAATTGATCCTAGAAACATCATTCAAACTGCAGAGATAGACTTGGATTTGGCCTCAGATTCACACGGTTGGATTTACATTATGCTACAACTGTGTTACTCACTTCACAGACAGACATCTGACAGTGGGTCAAATAGTATTGTGACCCAAAGACTCTACTCCCAACTGTGTATAAGTTGAATAAGCATGGTGATAAAATGCAGCCTTGTCTTACTCCTTTTTTTATTCCAAACCACTCTGTCATTCCGTATTCTGTCCTAATTGTTGCTTCTTGACTCAGGTACAGATTTCTCATGAGACATATAAGGTGTTCTGGTATTCCCATCTCTTTAATTACTTGCCACATTTTGTTCTGGTACATGCTGTCAAAGGCCTTGGTGTAGTCAATGAACATGAAGTAAACTTGTTTCTGATATTCCTTTGTTTTCTCCATGATCCAACGTATGTTAGCAATGTGGTCTCTAGTCCTCCTGCCTCTTCAAAACCCAGCATGTACTTCTGGTAGTTCTCTTTCCACATGCTGCTGAAGCCTGTCCTGTATTATCTTGAGCATGACCTTGCTAGCATGTGGGATGAGTGCAATTGTTCGATAATTTGAGCATTCTTTTGGCATTGCCCTTTTTTGGGATTGGAACATATACTGAACTTTTCCAATCCTGTGGCCATTGGGGTGGTATATAAATGCAATTGCAATTGTTATTTCCTTTAGATATAGTTAGATCTTCAGAACATAAGTGAAGGAGTCTTTGTTCTTGTTTGTATTAGAGCTTTCAAATATTTGAGAACCAATATTGATATTTTTCACTTGTTGTCCCAATCACAGATTAATCACATACAGCTCCATCTATTTTTTCCATCCAACTCTGTGCTGTTTCTTACTGAAACCACTCATTTCTCCCTATTTCTATTGAAAAGCAGTTCCTAGGTGATCATCATTTTCAACTACTTCCACAACTGCTCAAAGATGTAATCATAGAAACAATATAAAGCTTGGTGGAGAAGGGGAAAATGCAGCAAACAACTATTGGAAGATGGGTTGTCCACAGAGGTCACTATGTTCTATAGCAAGGGATGTTTTATACTGATGAATAAGACAGGAGTATCTCAGATGGCATTGCTACTGGGCTGTGGGGGAGATTCAATTTTCAGATCTTAGATCAGAATGTTTTTCTGTTCACACATTACTGTTCATCAAAAGATATCAAGGTGTTGAATAAAAAACAATAACAACAAACTAATTGATAATTTAAAAAAATTAAAAAAAGAATTAAATTAATGCAATATTAATCCTCCTCCAGATAGACAAGATATCTTAGTATCCTAAGAAGCTTGTTTTATTTTGCTGTTACCAGATAAACTAGACCAGGGGTTCTCAACTTTACAATGCCTTGGGTCAGACAACTCCCCCTCAGACACTTGGGTATGCTGGACACATTTTTCCCCCATGCTGCAAATGCTGCCATAAACCATGGCGGGAATGTTTGTGCAAGTGGAGGTGCATTTTTGGATGTTGTAAATGCTTCCACTTCTGTTTCCAGGGTCATCACCATGGGCCAGATTAAATGGTGTCAGGGGCCGGGGATGGCCTGTGGGCCATAGGTTGTGAACCCCTGAACTAGACTATAAAGAGGCAATTTAAAATAATCTCACCTGAACTACCATAGAAAGTACCTGTGTCCCCAAGTTTCAGCCATTTGCCATGTACATCATTTTAACAGGTGGAAGAATTTCCCCCACAAATCTATTGCATTTTCTGGTTGGGGTATTTTTGTCTCACACGATGCAAAGTACCAGGATGAAAAATGTATCGTACAGTTTTTCAGCTGAAATATGATTCAACAAAGCAGACTAAAAGCAACACATATCATTACCAAAAGAGAAAAAAAGTAGGACATAACTTTATCTGAAAAGATTTTACCTATATAAACAGTCTGTTGTTCACAAATATAATATAATTTTCTTATTAAGAAGATGGAAATGTGCAATCAAATAGCTACATTACTCTCCCCTGTGGAATAAGTTACTACTCACAAACAATTACAAATTACTTTTCCTGTAGTCCAGACAAGATGAAGGGGAATGTAAAGTACAACCTCACATTATTGTTGCTTTGAGGTACACAGAAAAAGCCTCCTCAAAGATTGTGGTATTTTTGATCAACAATTGGGCATACCCCAGACAACAGCAACCTTGTGCTGGCTAATCTTTCTCACACCAGGTCAGGAGAAAGGAACTACAGAATAAATTCATGCAAAGGTGGCTTCATTTTGGCAGTTTCACATCTGGCCAAGACATGAAAGAAGAAGACTGCTGCTTCATATTCGGCTAGATAGTTGGCAGTGGTGTGCTAAAAAAATTTACTACCATACTGTGGGTGTGGTAGGGTGGGTATGCCCAGGGGGAAAGCTCTGTGTTGCACCTGAATTAGAACTACTTTATTTCAAAACTTGGATGGGCAGGGCCAGCTAGAATTTCTGCTACCAGTTCTGGCAAACTGGTGTGAACCTGCTGATGCCCACCACTGGTTGTTGGGAGAAGTCAGCTACCACTGATAAAAGAAAGACTGAGGGAAAGTACACTTGGCCATATTGTTTTCGTGTTACATGTTCTGCAGTCTAGATTTTCATCAGAGGAAGCTACAAAAAAGACACTATTCTGATGATCCGAAGATAGTGTTCTCTCAGAGCCTCATGAGGTTCAGAGACCATTTCTTATGTACAAGCATGACTGAGAAGTGGCCTCTGGAAATGCCTGCAGGTATACATGGAAGAAATGTATCCCATAGCCAATGCTATCCACAGAAGAGGACAGCTACAGGAAGAAAGACAGTGTGCATATTCTTTCCTATTTTTGTTCATGGAAGACCATGTGGAACTACTGATGTTATGAGTGACAAGGATGGAAGGAACCATGGCAGATAATTTAATGTAGGGAAGTAAAAGATTTGTTGGGACTACCTGGGATTCAAGAAAGTGTAGAAAAGGAAACAGTGAAAGAAACCGCTGATTTGTTCATCACTGAAAATATATCACACCACATAAGTCTGGAAACAAATATGAAGGCAGAGTTTAATTACAAAACCCTGGATGTAGTGTGGTGGCAACACAGATTGGACTGCATTTCCACTAGATACAAAATGTGATGGGAGATATTTTTTCCTAATCTTAAAAGTGGCAGAAAGCCTGCTTGCCAATGATCCAATTCACATTGGCATCATTTAATAGAAGGCAACACACATTCCTTTTCATCCACCTGTTGCTTCTGCTCTAGAGGGTGGACAAGTAAACCAGCAGATGGTGCTCAACATGTTGAAAATCCACTTGTAACGACCCTTAGAATTAAATTTCCATAGGATTCCTTGCAGAAACCCTAGTACAAGCCCTCCATTGTAGGGTATCTGTCACACAAAAAACCCCAACACTGAACAAAATCTTCTTTCCTAATGCAATTGGCACAAATCTTCTTGGTGGACTCCTGCAAGTTAAGAATTCAGCATAAGCATTGGGTATTCCATGCTGAGTTATACAACCTGGGGAATAACAACAAATAGCTACACTAAACTTCTTAACATGGAACAATTTGAAAGGAAGATTTATATCAATTGTGTTATGCTACTGGGCATAACTAATAGGATTTTGGATATCCTTTGTGCTGTGGGACCATCAACACTGTAATGAGAGAACAACACTTTTTTTCCTTCAGAATTTATATTAGTTTATATTTACAAAGGTTCAAAACAATGTTTTAAATGTTTTGAATTGGAAATGACTGTAGTAGGATTAAGACACAGAAGTTGGGGTGGTTGCACTTTTGAGAATAAAAAGAAGACTATCAAGTACTTGAAGCAATTACTCCACTTCAAATGAACATGTATTTTCTGGTAATAATAATTTAGCATTGGAAATTATTCTGGGTTGAAAGAATTTTTTGCTGGAGTAACTTTGCTCATGGGATGCCCAAATAAGTCTCCACCAAAGTGGCACCTATTTATCTACTTGCAATTTCTTGCTTTTGAACTGCTAGTTTGGCAGAAGCTGGGACAGAGATGGGTGCTCAAAATATCATGCAGTACCTGGGTCTCAAAATGTCAACTTGCCAGCCTTCCAGCTAACAAGGTGAGCTTATTAACCACTGAGCGGGGCTTGGCTATTATGGAGCCCCCACTCCATCATGTAAACTCACTTGTAAAATCACTACTTAAATATCTCACCTAGAAAAACCTATTAGGCTATCTTTAAGTTGGTATTGACTTGATCACAGAACAATAATAATTTTGTATTGTAATATGTATTATTAATATATCATTGTTTATATGCAGGTGGCTCCATTGTAAAAGATCCTTTTGACATTCCATACATTATTTCAGTAGCTTTATTAATAACTCAATTTTCTTCCAATGAGGCTCATCTCTTACACATGGCTCTCCATGCACCTCTCATCATAGCTCAGTGAGATAGACTAGGTTAGCAGAGAGATTTATTATTGAACGAAGAGCTCTGAAATAGGACCTCTGAAATGCTATCCACTTGACCAGGGGTCATCAAACTTGGCTCTCCAGATGTTCTTGGACTTCATTTCCCAGAAGCACTGATCAGCAGGTGTACTGACTTGGGCTTCTGGTAATTGAAGTCCAAGAACACTTGGAGAGCCAGGTTTGGGGACTCTTGTACTAGACCATTTTGGTTTTCATATATTTAATTTCTACTCTAGAACTATAACCAGCTAGTAGTCAAATCCTTTCTTTTGTTTAATGTTCAGTGCATGAGTTGCCCCCAACCCAGTATATAAAGAGGCAAATACAAATACTTTTGTATTTGTGTTAAAAAATGGACCACAATTTATTTAATAAAAAATCCCTTTTTGGTGCAACCCTCTACAATGAGTACACAGCATGTTGGGGGCAAAAATGCTAATTAACTTGAGAACCACCCAGAGAGTGCACTAAGCACTATGAGGTCATTTATAAGTGTAATTGCTATTGCTAGTAGGGCAGGTGGACCCGATCAGCCCATATATAGCTTGGATGGGTGAGTCTGGCCTCTGTGCAGTGCTGTGCCTTGGCAGCCATGAACAGGCTGTTTCCATTGGGGAAACATCAATGTGGTGTTTCCAGATCTATACAAATGAAGAGCTAATGCTCATACCACTAAGATACCTAATTAAGCCCATTTGCATGTGCACCTGATTCACATGAATAACAACACATGCCCAGTGGCCTTACCATCAAATGATTTCTCTGAGGGATTCACTGCTATGAATCTAACTCAGCACTACCTGTCTTACAAGCCAAATGTGAATTATTTATATATGAGCTGCCGAGATCTGTCCCATCTGCAAGTCTGGCCGGACATCTTGATATGGTAATAGAGTAGACTGTACAGTCAGTGACTCAATGCCAAGTTTTGGGTGGCAGTAAATAACTTGACTCTTGAAAGGGGCCAATGGCTACAGATGGATAAGCCCCTTTAAGTGGGGTGATGGTCTCCTCAGTGGAAATGCCACTAGAAACCATCATATTGGGCCAAACAGCAAAATGAGTGGAGGGGTAACCACTTCTGATTTCATGGAGGCAGAAGAGGACGTGTCAGATGGACTGGCTGTCAAGGTTACGGCAGTCCATTTATTTATTTATTTTAAAAATTTCTACTCCACCTTCTTCATCCATGGATGACCCAAGGCAGCTTACATGGCAGTTAAAAATACATACAGGTTAAAATACAGCCACAACCCCCCTACCCCCTTAAGATAGAAGTACTCACACAAAATTTAAAAGAAACTATTAAAAATAAATTAAACAATGCCAAGAAATTAAACAATGCCATTGCAGTCCATTGCAGTCCTGGTGTCAAATTGTGCATGTTTTATTTCAAGCGTGCCACAGGAGGTGGATCTGTGATCATAGCATGCTGCAATCCTCCTTAAATGAATTCACAGTAGTGCCATTTTTCCTGTTTCCAGGAAATATGTATACTTGGATATGAGCAGCAGCCGCTGCTGCTGCCGATGCCGAGATCTGCCCCATGTGACCTAAAGGAATCAGAATGGGATATGCAAAAATCACTTGGAATCCTTTTCTAAATTTGCCAATCAGGATTAGTAAAGGTAAAGGTCACACTTGCTCAAAAACCAGTTTTATCTGACTCTAGGGTTTGGTGCTCATCTCCATTTATAGCCAAAAAGCCAGTGCTGTCTGCATCTGTAGACATTTCCATGGTCATGTGGTAGGCATGACTTGTCACCGGAGTGTACTACCAAGGCCAAAATTCCTATCTGGCCCCTAATGGTAACCCAGACAATACTCTGAGACATGGGGTGGGAGGGAGGGCTGTTCTCCAGATGCAAAGCAAGAGGCTGCCTTTGTGGCAGGGCCAGCTTAGATATAAAGTTGACAAACACTGTCCCCTAGCCCTAGTGGTAATGTACACTTTTCAACAGTGCACTTCTTCATTCTCCTCCTTCCAAGTTGCTTTGTGGCAGAATCCAAAGAAGACAATAGTACTGGACTGGCAAACCATGGTAAGCATTTAATTTGGAGCTATATCACTTTCATACTAAATTAGGAGAAAAATATTTTAAGAACACAATTTATATGTTTCATTGCAGGTATAGTCCATATCAGTGTGAAAAGAAGACTGGCAACAGAAATAGGGATCAGTCTCACAGCATGCCCCATTATGTGCATCATTGATGATGTCATCTGGACATCAATTTCCTGCATGGACAGTACAGGTGCTCACACAAATCAAAGGCAAGGAAAATACAACTGGCTGCCAGCTTAGCCAAATGTACCACATACACATGCCAAAAGTTTGGAGGAACTCATTCTAACATCATGAAGTCGATGGGGGTGAATGTCAATAGAAGCAATGAGAAATGTGGCAGAAATAATTGGACAAATACCCATCCAGTCATTCTCATAGCCTGTCGTTCTATCAACTAGACCATACTGAGTCTCTGTAATTGTGTGCCATCAAGTCATTTCTTGGTATTCTAGGCAGAAAATAGTAAAAAAAATATCCTTCTGCTTGGGGCCTTCTGTAACCATGTAACTTGTCCCAGATTACACTAGTTGCCTTTTCTCCCAGGACCATATGCACCTGCCCTGAAATTCTGATATACGTCTCCAGAAGTAATATACTCCACAGTGTTTGAGAGTAACCATTCTATTTAAGTCGGTCTTAGTACAAGGATGGGGAGCTACAGATGTATATCATTGTTTAGAACTGTAGCCTTCATTACTCCCTTGCCATGGACAATAAAATCTCATCTATTCACTTAATAATGGCAGATTGAGAAAGGAAGCTAGCAAGGTTGCTATAGAAGTGTCTTTATGTGCTCTCTGTTTGGTATGCCAGTTTGTAGCTGAAAATTGACCATATATTTTACCAGTTTCCTGATTTGGAGGCAGTTATTGATCATAAAGGCCTTTTTTGTGGGGTGGGGGGGCATCTTAAGCCTTACCCATTCAGGTTTTTGTTTTTTGTTTGTTTTTTGCTTGACTTGGGAACAGATTCTTGTAAAAGACTTTGCCAAAGGCCTTTTCAAACTTTAAATACATTTTAATCAGCCTATGCTCCAGTTTCCAATGCTTTATTGACACAAACAACCATACTGCTGAAAACCATTTTATGATCAATTATAATGGTAATTTGAAAATATTAATTTTGTTGCATTCTTTATTTTTACTCTTCTTTTACTACTCACTCATGCTTTAAAAGCCTTCAAATTACTCTTTTCTTTCTGAATTTTCCTGTACTTGGACAGTGAACAATTCTTCAAAGTGATAACAGAAGCAACCCCCTGAACCTCTTCAGATATTACAAAATGTAAATAATAGAAATAGTGAACTCAGTTGATACAGAGAATGTAATAAAATGATTTAGTCTTTTTAAGAGGCATTTTCCAAAACTTTGAAGTAAAAGCATTTGAGTTGAAATGTTCCTTTAGGAAACCAACTAACAAGTAATTATTTGAGGTTTAAATACATAAGTGGCTCAATCTAGTGAGGATCCAATGGACATCCAACTATTGTTGGATTACTACTATTTCCACCCATGCCTTTGTAGATGCTTAGAGAAATCCACTCATTAGATGAAATTCTGTTGTACAACTCTGCATGCACAATGGTGATGAAATAATAACCACTGGCAATTTACTCCTGATGAAAAGATGAATTTGATCATTTCAGGGTGCCATTTTCAGGCTTAGTGCTCAAGCTTATTAAAACATTTTTGAATTATATTCCCCAGCTTACAAGACATTAGATTTTCCACCCAATTTTGTGTCAACCACAAATTTGTATTTTGTGTCATCCACAAATATTCCCTGCACTTCCTCATCCCAGTAAATTAATAAATATGTTGAAGAGCACCAGGTCCAGGTTTGAGCCTTGTAGTATCCCAATTGTAGCCCCCTCCCTCCCAGTTTGAGGAGGACCCATTCTTATGAAGTGCCTATGCACTCTCTGAATAGGATTCTGTAAACAACTGTGCATCCATCTGACAATCCTGCCATCCAGCCCAAACCTAGTTATCTTGCTAATCAGAGTATCAAGGGACACTTCATCAAAGACTTAGCTGAAGTCAAAATATATTACATTTACAGCTTTTACATTGAATTATCCATTAAAAAAACCAAAAAAACGTTATAAGACTGGTTTGGCAGGATTAGTTCTTGACAAATCCAAGTTGGTTTCTTGTTATTACTGCATTGTTTTGAAGATGCTTGCAAAGTGACCACTTTATAATCTGTGCCAGAATTTTCCATGGGATTGATTTCTATCTGACTCATCTGTAGTTCCCCAGTGCATCCTTTTTGCTCTTTTTTCATCTGGCACTTCACTCTATGATTTCGAGAAAATGATAGACAGTGGTCTCAGATCTCTTCAGCCAGTTATTTTAATATCCTTGGATGCAGTTCATCCAGCCCTGGTGATATGAACCCATTCAAAGTAATAAAGCATTCCTTGATTATTTGATAAATACAGGAGGAAGGTGATACCTTTATAGTATCACTTTTAAAAAATCAAGCATTGTGTGAGCTTTCGTGATACAAGATTACGTCTTCAGGCATGCATCAATTTCTTGTGGATAGGGTAAGAAAATTATAAAGGAAAGTCCCAAAAGTTCATGGCATGATGTTTAGCCAGGCTTTGTCTCTTAGATGTGTTGTGGGGTAAAACAGCACGCTGCATCTTTTATGTTGACATATTGTGATTGTACCAATTGTATTGCATTGTGATGTTTATTTTTGAATTTTTGTATTGCTGTATTTTTATTGTATTATAGTATTAATTTGTTGTGAGCCGCCCTGAGTCAGCGGAAGCTGAGTAGGACGGGATATAAATAAAAATCTATCTATCTATCTATTTATCTATCTATGACCTCCATTCAACAAACACAGGAAGCCAGGTATGATCTACACAGATGACCTGTTTTTTAAGCTGAAGCTCTCTTTGTGGCCAGAGGGAGGGACAATCAAAACCTCAGTGCCCTCCATCCAGGGAATTGAGGAATAAATTTGGTTTACCTACCAGGTATGTCAATTGTAGCCAAATCAAAGTCAATTAGGAATATTACCTACTGGTTAGAAATTCTTCCAATTTGTAGTGCTGCTGTGTTGATGATAAAGTCCATGTAGAGTTCTTGATTATTTGTTTATCAATCTCAAATTGCAATCCTGTTGCCTGGAGAGACATACACTAACTTTTGGGAAAATACAAAACTGAAGTAGGAATTGTGATCATTTCTGCCTTTTCTTTGTAACTCTGAAATATCAGTTATATTAGACTATAACAAGAACAATTATACTTATATACCACCTGATAGTGCTTAGTGCACTCTTTGAGTGGTTCACAAGTTAATTAGCATTTTGCTGTCAACATCTTGGATACTCATTTTACCAACCTCAGAAGGATGGAAGGCTGAGTCAGCCTTGATCCCTGGTCAGGATTGAACTCAAAATGTTCTGGCTGCAGTACAGCAGTTTAATCACTGCACCCACAGGGCTCCTTATATTAGTTATCATTAGTTATAATAGACTACATATGCATTCTCTCTGTTGAGGTGATTATCAGTCTTTCAGATGGCTGTGGTCCATACCCAATTGCTATTTCCAACTAGAGTTAGACTCAATTTATATTCTGACATTTACATAAACTCGATTGATTCAATAGTCTGTTTAGACTATTGGTTTCACATCTTTATACTCAATGCAATTAAAATTTTAAATTTCCTTTTTCTTGGAACTTTATTTATTATTTATACCCTGATCTTTTGATGTAAGCCCAACTCAGAGCTGCTTACAATATATAAAACATTCAATGCTACATTACAAAAGCTTTGTTAAAAGATGAAACTTACAGTAAAACCCCTACTTACGAAAAAAGACTGTTCTGTAGGCTTTTGCTTAAATCAAATATTTTTTTTTGTAACTCAAAGCAAACCCATAGGGAAATGAATTTTTACGTAACTCGAAGCAAGCCCATAGAAAAAAGAATGTTTATGTAACTCTAAAGCAATCCCATAGGAAACCGTGTAAATCGGGACATGGTTTTAGCACAAAATCATTATGTAAGTTGAATTTTATGTAATTCGAGGCATTTGTAAGTCAGAGTTTTACTGTATAATCATCCAAAAATAACCTAAAGTGAACCAAAGATTCAAAACCAGAAAGTGTCAGATAATATACTCCTTACATATGTTTCTTTATTCTGCATTTCTCTGGAAAGATTGCTGCTACTGAATAGCAGTTCACTTGTTAACTTCTTCAAAGATGGGGTGCAGGCAGGATTTTCAAGGCTGCTGGTGAGTGCTACATATTTGTAAGTGAGGAGGAGTACATGCTAAAGAAACCATGACTTCTATTTTTTTAAAATTTCTAGGCAGTTATCTTATACATTATATTTTCTGACACTGTATAATCATCAATTTCTATTCTCATTTTTAATGATTATACAAAAATCAAAAACCATAAAACAAGGACAATTTATGCCCCCTTTGCCCCTTTACAGAAAAGTGAGCTATGCCTGAAACAAATTTCAGGAAGGGTGGGGGATGCAGTTGGCTTCAAATAATCATTCAGATTTTACCCATAATATTATTTCCCAATGGCTGCATTCATTACCTGTTACCACTTTACTCCCTTAAATTCTTCTTCATTTATTATATTCCTCCCAGCATAACTTTGTTGTTGTTCAGTCGCACAGTCGATTCCGACTCTTTGCGACCCTATGGACCATCGCTCTCCAGGCACCTCTGTCCTCCACCATCCTCCTTAGTCCACACAGCCCCGTGCCCATTGTGTCTACAATACCATCTAGCCATCTCATCTTTGGCCGTCCCCTTCTTCTTTTGCCCTCCACCTTCCCCAACATCAAGGCCTTCTCAAGTGAATCCTCTCTTCTCATTTGATGTCCAAAATACTTCAACTTCATCTTTGTTATTTGTCCTTCTAAGGAGCACTCAGGGCTAATCTCTTCTAATATTGACCTATTTGTTCTCCTCGCTGTCCAGGGGACTCTCAAAACTCTCCTCCAGCACCACATCTCAAAGGCATCTATTTTTCTTCGCTCAGCCTTTCTAATGGTCCAGCTCTCACAGCAGTACATTACCACCGGAAATACCATTGCTTTGACTATGCGGACCTTTGTTTGCAGTGAGATATCTCTACTTTTCACTATGTTCCCCAGGTTTTTCATAGCTTGTCTCCCAAGAATCAGTCGCCTTTTTATTTCATGGCTGCAATCCCCATCTGCAGAGATCTTGGATCTTAAGAAAGTAAAATCTGTTACTGCTTCTACTTCTTCCCCATCTATTTTCTAGGGACTTATAGCGCCTGTTGCCATTATCTTGGTTTTCTTGATATTGAGTCTCAGGCCAGCTTTTGCACTCTCTTCTTTCAACCTAATCAGGAGCTTCTTTAGGTCTTCTTCACTTTCTGCCATTAGGGTGGTATCATCTGCATATCTCAAATTGTTGATGTTTCTCCCAGCAATTTTGATCCCATATGGTGATTCCTCCATCCTTGCATTGGGCATTATGTGCTCTGTGTATAAGTTGAATAAGCAGGGTGACAGAATGCAGCCTTGTCTTACTCCTTTTCCTATTCCAAACCACTCCGTCATTCCATACTCTGTCCTAACTGTTGCTTCTTGACTCATGTACAGATTTCTCATGAGACATATGAGGTGTTCTGGTATTCCCATCTCTTTAATTACTTGCCACATTTTGTTGTGGTCCACACAATCAAAGGCCTTGGTGTAGTCAATGAAACAGAAGTAAGCTTGTTTCTGGTATTCCTTTGTTTTCTCCATGATCCAACGAATGTTGGCAATGTGATCTCTGGTCCCCCTGCCTCTTCTGAATCCAGCCTGCACCTCTGGTAGTTCTCTTTCTACATGCTGCTGTAGTCTATCCTGCATTATCTTGAGCATCACTTTGCTGGCTTGTGGCCAGCTAGTTATGCTTGTGCCAGCATAACTAGCACCTCTTTCAAAACCTCCCACTCCTTAGACCCATTTTCAAGCAGCTTTGCCTCTTCCAGGATGTCCAATGGAAAGGAGCCCTGGTCAATCAAATAGTGCTTGCTCAAATGGAAGAAAAAAATTTTTTTAGAAAGTTTCCAATTATAATTTATCCCCTTGTCTATTAATCGCTTTGTTATAGGTTTCATAGTTCTCCTCCACACCCTTTCTTTCACAGCTATATCATGATAAATTTCTATGTCAACTCCATCTATCTTTAACACGTTAGGGCCTATCTTTTTTATATATGCCATAATATGTAATTTATCTGCCAAATTGGTGAACTTCAACAACACATTCCTGTCTCCAATTTTTTTTCTTTTTCTGATCCAAACGTTATACACTTAAAATGTCTTTGGGGTCAAAATTTATATTCAAGTCCAGCCCATTTAACCATTCCATTATTCTATCCTTAAGTTGCTCAGGGGACCTCTCTGGGATCTGTCTAATTATTATATTAGAACCCATCATCCCGTCTTCCAACAGCTCCAGCCTTTTCTCTTGCAATTCCTCTTTAAGTTGTCTTTCTCGCACCTTTTCCTTCATGGTGGAGAGTTCTAATTTTATCTCATTTTGTTCTTTTTATTTCCTCCTGTTCTTTCTAGAGGATCTTCTTGTTCTTTCATGTGGTCCACAAGGGCACTATTAACATTTATAATGAGATTGGACACCATCTCTTGAAGATTTTGCTGCCCTTTGAATAATTCCATCTTATCTTTGGACCATATCTCTTCCAATTTGGATTCCATGTTATCCAATCTCTCCTTAATTATTTCAAGCATGCTCTTAGGGCCCTCTCCATCTTTTGTACTCTTTTATTGTTGTTGTTGCTGCTGCTGCTGTTGTTTTTGCTGTTGCAGCACTTTCCTCAACTCCTCCTGCTCTTCTGCCTCCTTCAGCTCTTGTTGTAAACTCTTCAATGCTCTCCTATTCACCTCCTCCATCCTTACTAATCTTTTATAGCTTCTGTCAGAGGATGTCTCCATTTGTATCCTAACCCAGCCCACTTTCTTTTCTTTTTTCCTTCCCTCGCCCATGATGACTCATCCAATTGGGTATAAGTGCAATTCATAAACAATTCAAATTAATCGTTATTTTCAATCCTTAAATAAATAAATTAATCACCAATTCATTAAACGTCACTCAAGAAAACAAATCTAATTTTAAAACCCTTTTTTTTACAAAATCCCTAATTAATCCGAATTAGTCAATTCAAATAATTTTCCACAGTCCTAATAACCAAACAATTGATATTCAGTATTAAACTTATTGTCCCCAAACAGCAACTATGTAATTTATTAAACTTTCTTACTAGTTCTTGCTTCTTACTTCATATCAATTTAAAAAAATCATCAATTTTAAAATATATAAAATCTATTACTTATAAATCCCAAATATTAATTTTACTTTAGTACATATATCACCAACAATTTAAATTGATCCATTTATCATAAGGACACCAATCAGCAATCAACAAATTAATTATTAAACTAATAATCTCTTTATTTAATATTCAATGATTACCATTCAATATTCCATATAATTTTCAACAATCATCGTCATCAAACAATCACTGTAGACTTTGATCAATTGCCTTCGAAGTTCATATACCAATTTAGTTTAAAGGTTCCTCAATTTAAATTTATATGACTCAAATCTTAAATTCCCTTTAAATTCCAATTCCCCACCTTTAAACTTTCAGATTATTATACTAATGAAAGATGAAATGCAGCAAAACCTCTTCCCTTCTGAAATTATTGTGAAAATTCTCTTAAGAGTCCCTTATAACAGCAAAATGTTGAGGACAAATTAGAAAAACTGTCTCTGGCTGCTTCACTAAGTTTCACAGTCTCTCACCCCGTCAGTTACTCCTGAGCACTCATCGCCATCTTTGTCATGAAAAAACCTATGTCCGTCAGAATCAACACAGTCCGATAAGATAGTAATGGTGTAAAGAAAAATAATAGTCCAGGGACAGGGGAAAGGAAAAAGTCTGCACCAAGCACTCAACACAAAGTCCCAAAAAAGAAGAAGAAACAGACGGAAGAGAAGCAGGACACAAACTTAGTCCTTTGGAGCCAACTCCACCATGTGGCACCAACACTTTCCCTATCACTGACTGCCGCTGGGATCACAAACTGTCCGCATTCTTTTTTAATCTGTTTGTCACTGTTAATATTATCAGCATTAAAGGGGAATGGGACATCTCAGTAGATAGTCTGTTCTTCTTAAGCAATTGAACAGGTAAAAAGATCAGCCCCCGAGAACAGCCGACTCAGTACTGCCGATCACCCCCTCCTCAACTCTTCAGCTCTACTTTTAAATCTCTCAGTCTTTATACATTCTTTGCCCCAACTCCCCAAAGCTCAGCATCCAGTTTTGCTCACTCTCCCCAAAACAACAACAACAACAAATGACTCGAATCTGCTTCTCCCCACTTCACTCAATCTTGTCAGATTCTCAGCAGGCTACAAAGTTCTGTCAGGGCTCCGTCAAACTCCGCTCCACAACAAAGGCACCATTCACATTCATTCTTTCTTTGGGCCAGATCCTCAAGTTCTGCAGTTCACAGAAAGGATTTTCAGAATTAAATCTATTTTAAGTCAAGTTGATATCCTCTTTTTATCCACATTTGTGGCTCTCAATTTGCAGCTCCAGGAATCATGTCTGTTCAGTCCGCCATTTAGCCGCTGCCCCCCCCCCCCCAATCTCATGATATTTCTAAAATAGGACAGTCTCAGCTTCATCATTTTTGCCTCTGGATACAGTTCATGCTTGATTTTGTCCAGGACTCCCTTGTTCATCTTTCTGGCAGTCTAGGGTATTCGCAGAGCTTTCCTCCAGCTGATATTTCAAATGAATCACCTTTTTTCTTTTAGTTTTCTTTACTGAACAGATAAAAAGACACAAACACTAGTTTAGAGCCAGCAAATACTCACTGAGCAACCAGAAGAGTGGTGAAGAGACAGGTTCTGACATTCAAATTATATCATACTCAATATAGAAAGCACTTCATTAAAACAAAATACTTAAAGAGAAAAATAATTATTCACACATGCCTAGTGTTCTGTGTGATCCAATCTCAAACATTTTAATTTTAATCCTTATATATCCAGGCATTTTTCTACTGCTGAATTCAGATTGCCTTTTTTTACATTAGAGCCTCCTCCCCATACCAGCTTTATGGTGGACAGATGTAGTAGAGGACTCTGTGTGCTATAACTACTTATATCTATTACATTTTTTATCTACTTCAGAGTAGAAACAATTTTATTCCTGAAAAGTTACTAAAATTTACATTTTTTACATTTTTGGAATGGAAAAACCTTGAGTTTTGAGAAATTGTTGATACTGAAGGAGAAACTGTAATAAACTGCTATTGAAAGAGGAACTAATTTGATCAATAAACCTAATGACAGTGTAAACTGAATTCTTCCCTCCTTTTTTTTAAAGCAGAACACCCATTTACTTCCTGGTCTTCTAATTCAAGCGGAGGAAGGCTCGGGTGATAGCTATACTTGAACTAGGTAAGCCACCAGAAGACCCAAAAAGCTACAGGCCCATATCTATTCTTAGCCACATATACAAGATATATGAATGTTTAATTCTGAACCAATTGTCTACTTATACAACAGTAAGCACTGGCAAAGAATGTACAGCACAAATTCTTAACTCAACACAGTATATAGAAGATGGATTTGAACTGAAGGTAATCACAGAGGTAGTGTTTATAGATCTTACTGCAGTTTATGATACAGTCAAACATGTAGCACTGCTGAAGAAAGTAGCCCAAATCACAAATGATTTTACATTTACAAAAATCAGAGGCTGATTACTGGAAAACCAGAGATTCTTTGTCAGTTTTCAAGAACAACACAACCAATGGAGAAATCAAAGAAATGACCTCCTGCAGGGCAGTGTGCTAGCGCCCATACTATTTAACATATATGCTAATGATCAACCAATGCCAGAAGCCACTCTGAGTTTTATCTATGCCAACAACCTTGCAATTGTCACATAGTGCACAACCTTAAAGGCTGTTGAGAAAAAAACTGTCTGAGTCTTTTAACTTAATGGCTATATATTATAGAGATAAGCAACTGAAGCCAAACTGTCTAAAAACTCAACTCTGTGCTTTTTATCTGAAAAACCATGAGTCATCAAGAATGTTGCAGGTGAACTGGAATGGCACCAGGCTTGAACACTGCAACACCTATAATAATAATAATAATAATAATAATAATAATAATAATAATAATAATAATAATAATAATAATAATAATAATAATAATAATAATAATAATAATAATAATAATGATGATGATGATGATGATGATGATGATGATGATGATGATGCCTGGGAGTTACTCTGGATTAAATTCTCACCTTCAAGACCCACTGCCTAAATTCTAAACAGAAAGTTTTTGCCAAGAACAATATTTTGAGGAAACTAACAGGCATAAGTTGGGGTGCCCAACCATACACATTAAGAACTTCTGCACTAGTTTTATATTACTCTTTAGGAGAATATGCTAGTCCAGTGTGGTACAGATCAAAGCTTGCAAAGCAGATGGATGTGTCCCTAAATGAAACAGAGAGATTGGTCACAATACAAAAAGTGCATTACTTAGCTGGCATCCCTCCACCAACATTTCACCAAGAAAATGTTGCTCAGAAAGAGTAGGTAAAAACAAGATCCTTGGAAACACACCTGCTATTTGATCATGAACCACCAAAGCAGAGACTGAAATCAAGGCACAGTTTCCTCATAACTTCTTCCCTCCAAAACAATAAGACCCCCTCTAGAACTTTGGAAGGCAAGCAAGGAGCTACCAGACAACATACCTGTCAAGTTTTGGATTTGGAAATAAGGGAAATTTCCCAGCAAATACGGGATACTTGGCAGCTATGCTTATCCTGTGCTGCCCTCCAATGGCGGCAATAGGGCATTGCAGTCTAATTAATAAGGGATGACGGTGGGAAAGAGGGTAAAATAAGGGGTTTTCCTGGCCAATAAGGGATACTTGACAGCTATGCCAGACAACTGGGCAGGACCACACAATTCTCTATTGCCTGGCCAAGAACAACCATTGTGTGTATGAAAAGCTTTAAATAGACTGTGTAGGAAGATCAAGGGTTAATCTGAGAAAGTGAGGTTTTCCTGTAGATGGTAGCCAGTGTGAATGCAAAGGTACAATGCACATGATGTCCCTCAGCGTGCAAGAGGAAATGCTGTTAATGCAGACCAATATTAGGTAGATGTTATCGAGCCCTTTTGATTACTTTTTGTTTTGGATACATTAATTTAACTTAGTATGTTATTATATGCTTGTGGTGCCTCTGACACGAATAAAGAAAGAATTCAAGTTTCAGTCTCCATAGGCATGTTCAACTGGAGGAGGAATTGAAAAACTTGTGTTCAAGGAAGTAGCCTCCCTTTGTCAATCTAAGTTATTTCAAATTCTCTCACACACTTACAAGAAAATATATTTTACCTAGTGCATGGCTGCATACTATTTCTACATTAATTCTGTTACAACTATTTCAGTTGCCTATACTGAAAGATCATAATCATCATCAGCTGCAACTCGTATCCAAGAATGCATTTTTTTCTGAAGCAGGAAAAATGCCATTGGCATGAATTTGTTTAAGGTGGATCCCAACTTGCCATGAAGTGACCCACACACTATGATCATGGAGCCATCTCCGGTAGCACATATGAAATAAGACATGCAGGATTTAACACCAGGACTGCAATGGACTGTCGCAGCCTTGAGGATATTATCAAGGTACGCCTTCACAGCCAGTCCATCTGTCATGGCCTCTTCCACCTTCATGACCATTGGGAACTAGAGGTTCTCCTCCACTCATTTTGCTGTTGGGCCCAATAAGATGATGTCCAGTGGCATTTCCTCCACAGAGGGGACCATTCCCCCACCTAAAGGGGCTCATCTGTCTGTAGCTGTTGGCCCCTTTAGAGAGCCAGGTTATTTACTGCCCCCAACACTCATCATGAAATAATTCACTAGGGTGAGAATCCTTTTAAATGCCTGGCGTGTGGAAATGGCTTCAATGATTCCAGAAAAATTGCTTCTACTACTAATGTTAAACCATTATTGTGGGCTGTCTACCTAAAAATAAAAATCTGGAAAGGATTGTTGAAAGTTGAAATCAACTTGATTGCACGCAATACACAGGCAAACATATAGGATTGCTGTCTCTGTACTTAAGAAATTTTGAGAAGATTGCATTAATTGTGGCTATCCTTTCCATTGATATAAACTGTAATCTTTAAAGTACAATCCACCACTTAATCAAAACTCTAAATCCCACTGGAAGTACCATGCCAAGAATTAAAACTTTCATGAAGAAATATTTGTATGCTGGATTACTTTTTGACTTAGGTTCAACCTACCTCATTTTCTTCCAGACAGATCAATTTCCCATCCTCCAGTCCTGTTGGGAAAATTGTCCCTCACCCTTCCATCCTATGGGGCCAACATTCAGATGCAACCACCCCCTCTTTTACCCTTGGATTCTGTTCCTCTTCTAAATAAAGCACTAGATCTTTAAAGGTCAGGGTACTAGAGCCATATGTCCACCCCCACTTCTCCAGGTCCTGGGGAGGGGGTGCAGGGAGCCCTCTTACTTCCAGAACTGCCTTTCTTCCCTTCTGAAAGATATAAAACATATAAATACAACCATATAGTTTTTGTGTTTTTTTTTAAAAAAAGACAATTGGAGTTTTCTTTAAACTTGAAGATTTGTGGATGCTATAACATGAATTACATTTCCCCTTCTTTATTGACCCCACACACTTAAACTGTACTAAATTGATCCAAAACTCGATGGACTTTTATAAAGCCAACTGAATACAAATTCAACTTGAAACTCCATACTTCTGGTAGAATTAGAGCAAATATTTTTTTAAAAAAAGAAAAAAGGAAAAACTACATTTAATGAGGGGGAGCCTACTATTTTCTAGAAGCTGTTACAAATAATACATTCCTATAAGTAATATAGTGTAACACTAGCTATTGGCCAATAATTGTTTCACAATATCATGTGGTGATTTAGCTCTATTGTTTGAGAATATAAGTAACAAAAATCCTGCCCTTTGGTTGGCATAAGCAAAGGATTATATCTTGGAAGGGCTTAAATCCAAACATGCAATTTTACTATGGTGCAGGATGCTAAAATACTTTCCTTCAAAATAGGCTGATTTGCAGATAATATTAAGATGTCCACAAAAGCTCAATATAGTCATATGAAAGAAAATGTGTGAACTTTTTGCTTTTTTAATTAGAATCCTTACTTGATTTGTATTTATATAGAAAACTAAAGAAAGTATCTTCTTCTGCCAATGATCTGCTATGGAGATGGTAGACTTTTTCTCTCTTTAATTTATTGCTTGTTGTATGAGAAAATGTATGTATACTCAAGAGTTGGCTTTGCACATTTTTGTAGAAGGATTGGAGCACTGAACAATGCAGTGAGTGCTGTCATGCAGTGAAAGTAGTAACATTGGATGGGTCATTTATGTGTTTGTGATCAAACAGCCAGTCCTGTTATGTGCTCTCTCTCACTCTCTCGCTTTTGTACAAATTACATAAACTCTGAGCATCTTTACCCCAAAATATTTGGACTTAGACTCTTGCTTGAGGTAAAATGTCTGACAAAGTTGTAGAATCTTGGCTTTAGATGGTGTCTCACTGAACTGAGACAGCCAGTTTCAAAAAATATCTCAACATGTTCCTTGCTGTTGACCAGATAATATATGTTGAATATTGATCTGGTCAGCATATCACAATCAGGTTCCATTCCTCTTTGCTTAGATATGACCCTGTGCAACTCTGAACTGATTCAGAATAACATGTACCTCTTCTGATTTCTCAATTAATTAGCAGATGAATATGTTCTTCTATACTATTGAATAGTGTTTTGTGTGAGATAATGGGTAGAGTAGGTTTGAACACATAGCTTCACATGTTCACTTAACTGACAAGACATAATTATACCCTATAGTTACCATCCTTGCCTAGTAATACACTGCGTTTTCAGATGGAGTGTGAATATGTTTTACATGCATATATCTCTGTCCAAGCATGGGAACCCTTCACTTTTCTTTAGAGTGTGCAGTAGTAGAGGTTGCATTTGTATGTGGGAATATAGTTAGTGGACATGATCTATTTCCAACTTATACATTGGTAGCCATATGATGGGAGTATCCAACATTCCCTTGTATTAAGTTTTAACATTTAGTCTTATATCTATGATAGTAGAGTACATTCAAATGTGCAAGTCAATTCCACAATGAATGCTCCTGTTTTTTAAATTATTAAATTCCATGTGCAAACTAAGACCTAAGCTGAAAATACAGAGCTTTTACCTGCTTTTTAAAGCAAAAAACAAACAAAAACAAAACAAAACAAAAACCCACCTGAAAGTATTTCCTGAAAGCAGTGGGATTTCAATTTCAGCACACACACTTTGCCAGACCCACCCCCCAATAAAGAGACGGACACTGTGCTGGGTTTAAACTGGGCCACTTTTATTAATCACAATTTAATAATGCAAGCGGGACGCCATAGCACTGGTAAGGACGAATGGTTATAGCCAATTATCTCGACCCCCAACAGAAGCGCAAATGACTTAACCTCTGCTTCTGATGTGAGACTGGCGAACTTAAAGGTTTGGCAAGCTATTTCTAGCATAGCCTTCCCTTGTTCCTAAAGCACACCTGATTGGCCAGCCGAGTTTCCCTCTATCTTATGTGGCCAACCAAGTGTGCACCTGCCGGACTAATAGGGGTCACCCAGTGCCCCCTTACCAGTGCTAGCCGCCAAGTGACCAAAGACAAGAACCAAAAAGTACCCCAGAACTCAACCATCAGTGACAGTGTGGGATGGGCAAAAACAACAAGAACCAAATGACCAATCTAGGTTCAAGCAAAAATTCCCATCCAGCCCCGAAGCGATCAAAAAACTCACACTGACACTAAGGGAGGGGGTGGCGGGCAAACGTTGAATGGCCCAGCCGAGTAGAAAGGAGGAAGGGAGGTCCGGACCTCTCATTTCAAGGAAGGCCCAGCCCCCGCCTCTTCCAGCCCTGTGCAGAAGAGCAGTCCGGACCTCTCCTTTCAAGGAAGGCCCAGCCCCCGCCATTTCCAGCCCTGTGCTATCTCAAATGGGGTGGGGCCAGCAAAGCACCCGGCAGCGGATCCGCACCGCTGCGTGTCCCTTGCCGGACCCACCCCCCAATAAAGAGACGGACACTGTGCTGGGTTTAAACTGGGCCACTTTTATTAATCACAATTCAATAATGTAAGTGGGCCGCCATAGCACTGGTAAGGACAAATGGTTATAACCAATTATCTCGACCCCCAACAGAAGCGCAAATGACTTAACCTCTGCTTCTGACCTGAGCCCGGCGAACTTGAAGGTTTGGCAAGCTGTTTCTAGCATAGATTTCCCTTTGTTCCTAATGCACACCTGATTGGCCAGCCGAGTTTCCCTCTATCTTATGTGGCCAACCAAGTGTGCACCTGCCGGACTCATAGGGGTCACCCAGTGCCCCCTTACCAGTGCTAGCCGCCAGGTGACCAAAGACAAGAACCAAAAAGTACCCCAGAACTCAACCATCAGTGACAGTGTGGGATGGGCAAAAACAACAAGAACCAAATGGCCAATCTAGGTTCAAGCAAAAATTCCCATCCAGCCCCGAAGCAACCAAAAAACTCACACTGACACTAAAGGAGGGGGTGGCGGGCAAACGTTGCCTGGCCCAGCCGAGTAGAAAGGAGGAAGGGCGGTCCGGACCTCTCCTTTCAAGGAAGGCCCGGCCCCTGCCTCTTCTGACCCCGTGCAGAAGGGCAGTCCAGACCTCTCCTTTCAAGGAAGGCCCGGCCCCCGCTGCTTCCGGCCCCATGCCATCTCTAATGGGGCAGGGCCGGCAAAGCGTGCAGCTGCGGATCCGCACCACGGCACATCCCTTGTATGATGTTCTACAGCTGACATAGCAACCATCTGAGTTAAGTGTGTGATACATATTCACTATATTAGGAAATTATAAACAATATAATTATGTAAAGGTATGTACAGCCAAAAAAATTCTAGGTTGACAACCCTCAGAACTAGTTTGCATTTATCTTTTGGATATAACTTTGTACTAAGCAGCTTGCCCATAACTATACAGGCTAGCTATTCTCTGAAGAGGCACACTGGGTAATTGAACTCCCAACCTTTGGCTCTGCAGGTGGATAACAAAACTACTGAGCTATTCTGCTGGCTGATCCAGAAATAATATTCCAAAAAAAAAACACCTAAAAAAAGTTCATTGGTATAGTTTAATGGTTGTTAAACATATGGCTAGCTCACACTTATCTACTGGGACTATGAAAAAGACATAATTCATATCTTTAATAAATCATATTACTACTATGAGCAGGTGGAATTAATTGGCAGTAAAGCAATTAAGTGTTATTTACGTATAAGTAGAAAAATGTCAGTGGGTAAATCAACTGTGAGTGCTTGGTATGATACAAATACAGTAATAACTTATACAAAGTCCGCTTCATACAACATCGGATTCATACAACATTGCCTAATTCTTTGAAAAAAATTGCCTCATACAAAGTTGCTGCGACCCAAACGCCCCCATGGTCAGTCATTTCTTAGAAAGGAAACACAGCCACAAAGACTTAAAACTGGTAATTCTGGAGACTTTTATGCCAACTAAATATGAGATAGTTGACATAGAGCTATTCCTTCTTCAACGGGAGGCATTTTATATTCATCATTTTAATACCTTATCTCTGCACGGATTAAATACGGATTGGGACCTATCGGCTTTTTTGTAAATAGCCAGGTTGCCTTTAACACATTGGTCAGAATAGTCTACCACTGCCGCCCCTTGACATCATTGCAGCACCTTGTGACGTTAATACAAAGGTATTCATACAGCTGTAGGGTATCACGCAGCATAACCTTTTACCCAAATTATTTAAACCAGCACTTTGTGATCAGAACTTAACGCGAGAACACAATAAGAATAAACCCAAGAGGTTCACGCGCCAGAAATGCCTTTTAAATAGGTATGTCCCTGTCTATCTTTTATGTAGTATAATGTTTTGTATGTTCCATTTCACATGGGATATAGTATTCTGATATGTTGGGATTTTGTAAGATTATACACATGTTGTCAATTCTGTTTTAGACACTCAGGAGAGGTTATTGGTTGTGAATTTTGCTTGTGTGTTCTCTTTGTCATATACTGTAGACTCTGAGGAAGTCTTCGAAATGTCACCATACCGGAGGGACATCAGTATTTAACGAACTTTACATCCCCCCAATCCGGGTCGAGCCGATCGTTGTTTTCCTTGTGGTCCACGTCCCGCACCGAATTGTAACGTAGTAAAGACTTTGCATTTACCTGTTGTGGCGTACTTGCACGGACGGACCAACACGATCTGATTTTCCATGCTGCCTGCAGGAACTGTGTTTTTTTCGACTCACCCGGCCTTGTTTGTCATGTGAGGGGGGATGGGGAGGGGGACTGTTTCCAATACTGCCTTCATGTTATACACTTGATGTGCCTTGTCTTAATGTATATGTGCAGATAGACCTTGATATTCCAAGACCCCTCAAGTAGTAGTTCAGTGAACCACCGTTTGTTTCTCACAACCATTAGTTAGGATATTAAATATTGTTCATTTGGCACTTTTCCGGGAGTGTTTGTTTCCATTACTGGGCAGTATAAAAGGCAGGACTCATGGTTTTGAGTGCGACTTTGGATTTTTTTGAACTTTTTCATCAGAATTTTTAGAAGCATTCCTGGGATTTTTGCAGCATTCTTCAGGTTATTGGACAATCAGGGTTGTTTGACATGTTTTGTAATGTATTTAGCCTTTAGACAATGATTTCTTAAAGTTCTGTCAGTTTCCTGTCTGTTTCCTTGACTTTGCCCTGAAGTCTGTGCTGTTACAGTACAATGAAAAACGACGTTGTTCGAGGCATCGCGGCAAGGACTTGGACGTTGTATGAGGCATCGCGGCTAGGATTTTGCATGCCACATACAAAGTCCAAATCCGTATAAAATCCAAACTTGTGGAACCAAGTTTGGACGTTGTATGAGGTATTACTGTACTTTTATTTTATCCTAATGAAAACACTCTTCCTTATTTTATCCCAAGGAAAATACCTATGGTTTTCCCCCACTGCATTATTATTATTCTTGCATGAGTCGAGTAGTCTTTAATATTCATTATTCTTGTTCTGCAGTATCCAGATCTGAATATTGGTGATCTTCATGGTGCTCAGACTTGAAACTGTCCCAAGAATATAATGCAGTGGCTTTTCATCTGCCTTCTGCATCGCAGCATGACCCTCATACCACAGATCCAGTTCTATGAGTTACTTCCTGGTCCTGAGCCCTTTTGGCACACAAAGTCCTCATCAGCCCCAAGCCAGAATTGATGAAGCTGCTGCCCTCTATCAAGATGGATTCAAGTACAATTTAACCCACTTAGGGACCATCACCCTTCCCTGTGGACTTTGTCACCCAAGGTCATCAATCCTCAGGGTTGTCAGGCAAATTAACTGTCCTCTGACACTTGAGTGGCTAGCAGTATGGTCTACTGTATTACCACAGCAGGATAACCTGGCCGGACAACAATATTAATTAGACAACAAATATAAATACAGGTATATTTACAAGCATAGATGAATGTTTTTACACAAGGACATAATTCAAACCATGTGATTATGATAAGGGGAATCTGGAGTATTAAAGCATACATAAAATGTTGTTATTGTTTAGATTTGGTAAAATATGGAGATGTACAGAATATATTACAATAATAAATAATGACAAAAATAGGTGCTACCCATTAGGAAAGTACATGGGGATTTTTAAAATATTTGATTCATTTTCAGTCCATTGGGGAAGAGGGGATGCATCTTTTGTTATCATCAGTTCTGAATGCCATTCCTGATTAATATTAAAAGGCCTAATGATCCTGTAAGAGGTACTCAAAAACAAAAGAAACACAAGACAACAGAGAATTAATTTACTCTAAAAACAGGATATGGTATATGAGAAAAATCATTATTCAAAATTATAGAGAAAAATGACCAAAGACATGCAAAACTAACCAAAACCACCCATGCAGCCTGTTGGCACAATCATAATGTCCAAATATTATATATATTCAGTCGACCACAACTGAACAACAAAACAGAAGTGTATATTTTGGTGTGGGGTTTTGGGAACCATTTTGTTTTATCTCTGTGTATATAGGGGGTAAGTATGTATATGTGTGTGTGCATGCACACGTGCGCGCGCGCACACACATACACACACACACAAATACTTACTCCTTATATAAAGGTAAAGGTTTCCCTTGCTCGAAAGCCAGTCGTATCCGACTCTAGGGTGCAGTGCTCATCTCTGTTTCCAAGCCGAAGAGCCAGTGCTGTCTGCTTCTGCAGACGTTTCTGTGGTCATGTGGCAGGCATGACTAGACACCGGAGCTCACGGAACGCTGTTACCTTCCCACCGAAGTGGTCCCTATTTATCTACTTGCAATTTCTTGCTTTCGAACTGCTAGGTTGGCAGGAGCTGGGATGAAGACGGGAGCTCATTTCCGTCCTGCAGTACTCGGGAATCGAACTGCTGACCTTCCACTTCCCAGTCAGCATCTTAGCGACTTGAGCCACTATGGTTCCCAAAACCCCACACCAAAATATACACTTCTGTTTTGTTGTTCAGTCGCACCGTCAATTCCGACTGTTCACGACCCCTTGGACCACTGCATGGCAGGCACCCCTATCCACTACCATCCTCCTCAACCCTCGCAGCTCTGTGCCCATTGTGTCTACAATACCATCCAGTGATCTCATTTTTGGCCACCCCTTCTACTTTTGCCCTACACCTTTCCTAGCATCAAGGTTTTCTCAAGTGAATATACTTCTAACAGAGTGAATATTCATCAGTTTAACTATGTAATAATTTTAATAATTTCCCCTTCTCCGTGGGGGAGGGGAAAAAGCAAACTGAAACACAAACACACAGTCCTCAAAACCAGACAAACAAACAAATAAAGGCAAATATTACACTCAGCACCTCTACTAAAATAATATTACTAGAATTTGAAGAGATTTAATGTCTTTACTTTTCTTTTTTGTTGTAGCCACATACAATAACAAGAAAGGACAAAAGGGGGAAATTTCTTAAGAAATTTGGAGAGGGGATAAAAAAAAAATCCCAAAGAGCAACTCTGGCTATACAAGCAGGCTTCACAATCCAAAATGGAGAGACCTAGGAACTCACGAATCCACAAGAAATGATAGACGGGGGGAGGGGGGGAAGACATCACAACAAATCTAGATTTTTACAGATTCAAGTTCAGGCTCCCCAATCTTGTAAATTTTGACTAGCTATCAATAGCAGCCCTCTGCGATGCTACTGGATGAAAATTTCCTGATAGATCTATATCATGAAATAAAGACTAAATGAAAGAGGAAACCATGAAAGAGCAACCACATTTGTTAATATGAATAATCCATGTTTAACAGTCTCTCTTTCAGTAAACAACTTGTGCATGACTACACATGTTGGCCTGTGCAACAGTATTATACAAAATAATAAGAAAAAGAGAGACATTTTCCTTCATTTAAACACAAAAGCCCTATCCAAACTAGTCAGTTAACAGAAGATGCAATTCTTTTTTAAAAAAAAAACCCACAACCCTCCAGTATATTGTACTTCTGTATCCACAATTCAACACACTGTTGTTGTGCCTGCATTGTCAGCAGAATAAAAAGAATGACAATCTTTAAACAGCAATGAATGGCCTTTTTCCAATACACTCCAGTTTTCTAGGACTTTCTAAAGATTCAGACTTCTCACTCACTCCTTTGAGAATGTTTTCTGAATTCTAACTTGTAGCTGACAGCTATGGGGCTATTTGCTGGAATATCAGATTAAGTCAAGGGTCAAATGGAGATAATAAATATACAAATTTTGTAAGAAAGCCTTAAATTTCTTTACCTTTCTTTTACAGATCTCAAATAATTTGTATTTCAAACTGGTTTTCCCCAATTAAGCTTAATCCAAAACTCTCATCCCTAGTGGTAAAACAAACAAATGTATCTTTGCTGAAAATCTTAATTTTGGGGAGGAATGCTTGTGAGGAGACAGTCTTTCAGATATCCTGGCCTTAATGCATTAAGTTTGACTAATCAAAATGAGATCCTTGATTTGAGCCTGTAGACAAATTGAAAGGCAGCAGCAGAATCAATTCAGTGTAACATGGAATAAAAAAATGAGGGCAATCTCTCTTATCTATTCTTTAAGCACAGCATAAGGTCTGGATCTCAACACTAAGAAGACTAACTACAGTATCTCATTATAAACTGAATACCAACTCATGGCAAGTTAATGGCAGGAACACAAGAAATCTATAGAGTGGATAAAATTGTCTATTTGGGGACCATTTTAAATGAAAAGTGGGATCCTGAGGTAGAGATTACAATATGAATAGAAAAAACAAGATTTACTTTCATAAAAATGTGACATTTGTTATGTAGTAGAGATCTAACATTCACTACAAAGATCTGAATAGTAAGATGTTATGTATTCCCAGAGTTGTTATATGGAATCAAAGCTTGGACATTGACTAAAGCATATGAAAAAAATTGACATTTTTGAAATGAGGATCTATAGATGGCTGCTAAGAATATAATGGGTTGACCATGTGACTAATGTAGAAGAAAGCTCCAATACCTTGGGCATATTATGAGTAACAACATGAAGTATATAATACTCCAATTCATTAGGCAAAGAAAGAGAAGTCCTGGACATAATGGACTTCATGGCTAAAAAAAACCCTGAGAGATTGGTGTGGAATGTCCTCAGAATAACTTTTCTCAGGAGTTAAGAACAGGAAGACTATCACCATGATGATAGCCAATATCCAGATGAAGATGTAGTAATGTGTTCATATGTACCACATGCTACATTTTGTTCTATTCATAGCTGCTAAGTCCCTTGTGGAGTTCATACTGTTGTTTGACTGGTAAGTAATTACGTTGTGGATTGATTTGGCCAATTCCCCCTCCTCTAAGAAAAGATGTAGCTAGCAAAGGAACAAACCTGGGCAAACAAAGAAGTCACCCAACTTTTGCAGAATTAATTTGTAACATAACATGAAGTTTAGTACACTATGTAAGTGTTGCCTTGAACAGTTTACAAGTTATAGGTAAAGATAAAGGTTTCCCTTGCTCGAAAGTCAGTCATATCTGACTCTAGGGTGCAGTGCTCATCTCTGTTTCTAAGCCGAAGAGCCAGCGCTCTCTGCTTCTGCAGACGTTTCCGTGGTCATGTGGCAGGCATGACTAGACACCGGAGCGCACGGAACGCTGTTACCTTCCCACCAAAGTGGTCCCTATTTATCTACTTGCAATTTCTTGCTTTCGAACTGCTAGGTTGGCAGGAGCTGGGATGAAGACGGGAGCTCATTTCCGTCCTGCAGTACTCGGGAATCGAACTGCTAACCTTCCACTTCCCAGTCAGCGTCTTAGCGACTTGAGCCACTGCAGTGCTCAAAATATTTTTGAAATGATGCCTAATGAATGGCTTCACCAAATTGATCTGCCTGACATTGAATGAATAACCAATAAAGATAACATTATAAACATGTAATAGTGCAGTGGTGATATGCAGCAGAACAAACAAACCATTCTACAAGTCAATTCTAAAAATGGAACAGCCAAAACAAGTGTAAGTTTTAGAAATATTTCAGATCAGCATCAAATTTGGTATAGTAGGAACAGACAGTCTAATCTTGCTCTGTGCTAAATTGGTGACATTTGATCAAAGAGTTTTAAAGTTATGATGTCTTAAATATAAAGGTGATTTATTCCCCACATTCAGAAGCAACTGACTTTTTTCTCCAGCAGATAAGAAATTCCTGAAATGTATTTCAAACAGCTGGTTGTTTTTGTCTTTAAAGTATATTAATTACCTTAACCCCTATTTTGCAGCAAATTCATCCTGTAGTCATGCAAATATTGAAAGCTCTTTTTTACATAAAACTTAAGAGTATTTTGAGTATTTGCAGAAAGACTGTCAATAAAAAATAATGGTTCACAAGCATGCTCTTAGTTTCTGGTATATGACCTCTGTGGTTGCATGAGGAAAGCAAGTGAGGCCTTGGCTTTGGTAACTACTTAGTCTTAAAGGGTCAGGTACCATTTAGTGATTTAAACCAGATCAGTTATTGTTTTACTTAGCAAGAAGGCTTGGTTTCACTAATTTCCCCTTCCCCTTTCTTTATTCTCATTCTCATCCTATCATGATCTCATACATCTAGACTATGTAATAATTAATAGCATTTTGTCAGGGTGCACACCTGGCAGATAACATGAGTGCCAGGGCACAGGACAACTAAATAACCAGCCAAACAGTAACCATATTTCAGTCAAGAGTCCAATACCAACTCAAGCCAGGGAAGCATGATTAGTCCAAATGAGTCAGAAGAGAGATGACTGGGAGAATAGACAAGGCAGGATATATTTGAGGTTTGGGGCAGGGCAAGGATGGGCTTTTGGGAGCCTGGCAAGGCACAGTAGCAGTCTACAGAAATCAGAAACAAAGTAGGGTGTCTTCAGAAGCAGGGAAAAGGCAAGAAATCTGGGAGCCAAGCAACTACAAATCTACTAACCACTTTTGCTAAGGCAGCTTCTGGGAGGAGAGGCCAGTTCTTATATAGTTAAACTACCCAGGGTCTCTAGGTGGAGCCTATGAAGGGCCAAAACCTTCATCAGGACCAGTGGTGGACTGGCCCACTGGGCTACCAGGACTCAGACTGGGGCACCTGCAGGCCCCCAGTACCATGGCACCTAGCTTGAGTGCAAACCCAAAGAGCTGAGACAAGCTGCAATGCCTGGAACGATCGAGCAAATCAGTGGGGCACTATGTTCCTCTGCCTGCATTCTCCTCCTTTGCTACCAAAGATAAGCTTAGAAAAACAGCTCTATTTACTGTGGAACTGCCGTGTCTAAGAAGTTGTAATTTTACCTTGTAATCAAGAGGTTGTTGGTTCAGATCCCCAGCGAGGAGTTGAAATTAAAAGGTGAGTGGGAATGTATATATTTTATTCATCACCACTCCCTGTCCAGCACCCTTTTAACATAGCCAGTAAACCCTTGATCAGGACTCTCAGGTCCTCCTGAGAGCAGCTACAGCAGAATAAGGTAGCAGTTCTTCAGGATTTAGAGCAAGGGCCCCCAACCTTTTCAAGCCCGGGGCTGGGTCATTCTCTCGGTTAACTTTGAGGGCTGGACAGACATTTTGCCCTTCCTGCATTATGGGGGTGGCCATTTTATCCCAACTGCTTTAAAGAAGTGGCCATTTTATTTCTCAAATGCCCTTGGAGGGGTGGGGGCCACATGAATTGATGCACAGGCCAGATCTGGCCTGTGGGCCTTATTTTGGAAACTCCTGATTTAGAGGAACACCTGCAAATCCTGACAGTCTGTCTGTTAACCATTTCTCTGTCTAGGGATTTGGGAAAAATAAGATAATTTTCTAATATGCAATTTTGTGGAGCAGGCATGGCAACATGAGTTTTTCTAAGAAGCTAAAGAATCTGTGAGTTTCTCCAATGTGTGTGTTGCACTTAATCACACTTTGGCTTCACTATTTCATTAAATCAAAAACAACTGATCAAAATCTATATAACTAAAATCAAGATATGGTGCTCTATGTTCCTTATACAAATCCACACCCTGCACCGAATGTGATGAAACTCGGCACATATGTACCTTGGGCCGAAGAGACGATCACTGTGGGAGTGTCAAGCCCCATAGGGAGGGGTATATCCCCTAAATCAATCCGCAAAGGGGACACCCCCACCAACAGGAGAAAAAGCAAGAGAAAAAGCCAACCAAGGGGGATTATGATGTCATCGCTACAGCTCAACCAATTCCCAGCTTACCAGATTTGGGGCTCCGTGACATCACAGGGCTCCCTCATACAAAGTGACAAACCTGCAAATTAAAAAAGATCAAGAAGAGGTAAAGGATGATGTAAGGAAGTTGAAAGAAATACAGAAGGAGAGTGAGAAGAAGGTGGTGACTTTAGAGAAATGGGTAGAAATGCTCAAAGAACAACAGAGATGAGCAAACATTGTGATTCGTAATGTTCTGGAGAGAAATTCTGATAAGTTAAGAGATAGGATAGTAGATTGGATGAGTGACTTAGAGATAGGTTATAAATTATCATCAGATGATATTGTAAGTGTTTTTCACTTGGGACAAAGGAGGAGAAGATCTAGTCCTAGAAATGTCTTGGTTAAATTTGCATGTTCAGCCGACAAGATGAAATTGATTTCCCATATAAGGATATCTAGTTCATCTTTGAAGATTGATGGAGCTGATATAGAAATCTACAATGATATCCCAGTGGAAGAAAGAATTTGGAAACAAAAGATGAAACCTGTAACCAAGTGGATGAGGGACAAGAGTGTTAAATACAATTGGAAATCTCAAAAACAGATGACTTTTTGGCACTTGGGAAGAAGATTTCTTGTACAAGAGGAAGCTTATGTATTACACATTTTAGTAGATGCAAAGCTACTTGAAAATGGAACTAAAAATGGAGTGATTTAAAAGATGCCCTAATTCTTTCTGGAGGCTTGTGCTTTGGTAGAAATAATGATGATGGTAGCAGGGAGTCAAAGAGAGCTGAAGGAGGTTATTAAAAAAAAAGTTTTAATGCAGCTAATGGATCAGTTTGCACACTGATTTACAGATGGGACACTCCCCCCTCTCCTCTTTGAATTTCGAAGGCCTCTTTCTCAAGGAAAAAGTGGAGATGGTGTATAACTTGCTATGTTTATTTTTTTAGGCTTATTTTTTCTTTTGGTTTGACTATGTTATATTGATGTCCACTTTTATGGGGATATTGGGTTTGATTTTTGTCACTTTAATAAGATGTCATTTTAATAAGAAGGACATAGGTAAAGAATGGGAGATGTGAAGGTATTGACCTGGAATGTGAATGGTACTAGCTGTCAGGTGAAGAGGAGAAGAATAGAAGCAGCTCTTAGGAAAGAAAAAACAGATATTGTTTTTGTACAGGAAACTCACCAGAATTCCATGAAGGTGAATAAGATTTTTTTAGGTTGGAACAAGATTTATGAAAAGGCATATGGATCATCTAAATCAAGAAGGGTAGCTAACTTTATTTCGAATAGTTTGGGCTTTATAGTAACAAAGAGTATTTCTGATCCTGAGGGGAGATATTTGATAATTAATTGAAGAATTGATGATGAGCAGATAACACTGGTAAATATATATGACCCAAATGATAATCAAGAAAGATTTTTAGATAAGGTTTATGATATTTTAGTTGTGGAAAGATGTGCAAAATTGGTTATAGGTGGGGATTTCAATTTGATTAGGTCAACTATTGATTGTACAAACCCCATTAGATGTTGTAAAATGACAAAGATACAGACATTAGATAAATGGATGTTATCTTTAGGACTTAAAGATACTTTGAGGGAGTTGCGGGGATTCAAAAGGATTTACACTTTTTTCTCAGGTGCATAACATGTATTCAAGAATAGATTACATATTTGTATCAGATAACAATGGGAAGTTTGGAAGAGATTGATGTGGGTGTCTTTAAAGATTCTGATCATGCAAAAGGGATATTGAAATTAAAATTTGAATGAGAGAAGATGAGAAAGCCTTGGAGATATGATAGTGATTTATATAAATATCCTAAGAGTAAAGAAAATATTATTAGAAATTGGGAGGAAAGTTGGAAGTTCAACGATAACGGTGAAGTAAGTTATGATATAGTCTGGGATACTATGAAAGTGATTTTCAGAGGTGAGAGTATTAAGCTGTCTAATTCTAAATATAGACAGTTTAAGGTAAAAACAGGAAGAAATTGAGAAAGAATTAAAGTATTTACAAGAGGAACATATGAAGACGGGGAATAAGGAAACATTTGAAATAATGCAGAAACGAAAAAGGAAATGGTAGGTAAAGATATTGAAAAAGTAAAAAGGAATTTAATATATTTAAAGAGGGAATATTTTGAATATAGTAATGAAAATTCAAAGTTAATGGCAAGATCGGCTAAGGAAAAAAGAGAAAAAGGAGAGATAAGAACTTTGATTTTTAAGGATGGTGTTAGATGTCATAGAACTAAGGATAAAAAAGAAATAGTAAAGGAGTTTTATCAAGAATTGTATTCCAAAAAAGAGATAAATGTGGGGAAATTAAGAGATTTTTGGGAGAAATATATGAATAAAAGGTTTTTGCAAGAACATAAAGATAAAATGGAAGATTTAATTTCTGAAAAAGAGATCAAAGAGGTTATATTTAATTTGAAATTGGATAAATCACCAGGTGAGGATGGGCTTTCTTCTGAGTTGTATAAGGAATTTGAAGATATAGTTACCCCAAGATTAAAACAGTTGTTTAATTTTATATTGGAATGAGGGTCAATCCCAATTTCATGGAGTAAATTTATAATAGTTTTGATACCTAAACCAGGGAAAGACCCGGAAAGGATTGAATCTTTTAGGCCAATATCTTTAATAAATCAAGACACAAATTTTCTTACAAATATATTAGCAAATAGGTTCCACAAAGGGGACACCCCCACCGACAGGAGAAAAAGCAAGGGGAAAAGCCAACCAGGGGGTATTGTGATGTCATCACCACAGCTCAACCAATTCCCAGTTTACCAGATTTGGGGCTCCGTGACATCACAGGGCTCCCTCATACAAACCTGCACTGATTGCACCGGAAACTGCCTGCATGCCTACCATCAACATCAGGGGTGGCTGGCATGGGTAACCAGCAGCCCACCTTGAGGTCCTTGCCCCTGAAAAGGGGCTGCAATCCCCCTGGCTGGCAGAAACGACCAGAGGAGGTGACTGTGCATGCATGAAAATCCACGCATGCACCTAACCTTGCCTGGCATTCCAGGCTGTGGCACATGTGCGGAATTCCATGCATGCACCTAAGTCTGCCTGGCATTCCAGGTGGTACATGGCCTAGCCGCCAGTACGGATGGTGGCAATTATTGTCATTATGGCTGCTCCTGCCCCAGATACTACTGTCAGTGGCGGCCACTGTGGCATGGCTCCTCTGCACTCCTGAGGCTTGCCTCAGGGAAGACATAACCCACAGCCAGGGTGCAGGTGGAAGACAGGACCAGGATGCCATTTCCTGCAGGCCTCTGCCCCAATGGGTCCTCTGCCCACCCGCCCAAATGGAGCCTCCTTTCTGCCCAACACAACCCATGGGAGGATGGAGGGGTCGGGCTGTGATGGCTACCCACTGACTGTAGTCGCCGGGGAGGCCAGCGGTGGTGGCCAAAGTCAGGCTGAGATGGTGCCTCACAGCGGGGCTGAGAAAGCGGCCACAATGACCGCAAACAAAAAGATAAGGCAGCGGGGGGGAGGTCCTGGTCTCTCTTTGGCCCAGGTTGGGTACCCCTGGGCAACGCTGGGTCCTCTGATAGTATTTTAGTATGAAAGGAATGCAACCACTTCCCATCTCTTCAGGTTTTGCCCTTCCCCAGCAACTATTGTATAGATCATGTGTTCATCTTCTTGGATTGTCTATTACTGGGTATAGCTACATAATGTAAATTGCTGCTGAAATTTGTGTGAAGATGCCAGGGAATGAAAGCGCGGTGCCAAAATGGCTGCCGCGCTCTTTGCGGAGGCCCCCCCACCCGGACTCAGACATCCGGGTGAGTTAGGGGGCGTAGCCACCCCTCTATAAAAGGGGTGGCCACGAGGCAGACGAGCTGCCATTTTAGAAATAGCGACAGAGAGGAGAAGTTTTCTCCGTCGCTATTTGTTCTCCAGTCTTCGGCTGTTTAGCCCTTGAGCCTTTCCCGGCTGGGAAAGGAGGATTCGCACACGCAGAGCCTTGTTTCGCTTGGCTACTGGGGCTTTGGCGCTAGGTTTTTGATCCCTTGAAAGGGATCCTACTTTTTCTTTGAAGACATGCCTCCCAAACGGAAGGCCCCGGTGATGAAGCCACGGCCAAAGGGGAGGACTTTTCCTAGCCCTGCGCAGGACGGGGGACAGCCATCGGTTCGGAGGACCAGGGCTGCGCCCCCACCGCAGGGCACTATGCCACAGGCTGGCCCCTCAGGGGCTTCGGCCCGCCTTTACCGGCCATTGGTCAAGCAGCGGGGGAGGGCCTGGTGTGGGCGCACAACCCGTTCCACCTCCGGCCCCTCATGGGCCGGAGTTTTGGGCATGGCCCTATTCTGGCCCTGGCTCTCCTTTAGGTGTCCCGTTCCAACTGCATAGTGGGTCTTCCAGCCAACCCGGCCCGCCTTATGCTGGGGGCTGTGTGGCAGTGGATGCTTTGCTAGCACGTTTAGCAGTGCTGGAGGCATTCTTGGGTATTGCACAGCCTCCTGTGGGAGGGGGCGCTTCTCTTCCTGCCGGGGCCCCTTCGTGTGCACCGGCTACCTCGACGGCCGCCACGCTGCACCAGGCAGCCAGCCGGGTTGAGCTGCTTGAGACACTCCGGCCTGTGCCTGCCGGTGTCTCGCAGCTCCCTGTTCGTCCAGATCTGCAGACGGGGAGTAATCAGGTGTGGCCCCAGAGCTCGATTCCAGTCGCGAGTTCCGACGGCCGCTGTGGGCCGGAACCCCTGGTGGGGGCAGCTCACGGGGGTGCACCTAGTGAGTATCAGGTTCAAATTAGTGCACCTACATCACAGCCCACTTCCAGTGGTGGGGTTCAGTGGCCCTGGCCTCGTCAAGTTGAGGCGAGTGGGCATCAGTTACCAGTCTATCCCAGTGCCCCTTGGTTTCAAAATGGCACCTCATTGAGGGCAGGGGTTTCCGCCCCCGGGGCAGTGCCGGGCATTGCAGGGGCCATCCAGGTCCCACTGCGTATGCCCCCTATACATAATGTGCCGGTGACGGCTTTGCCGACAGCTGGTTATTCTGTGCCCCTTGGTGATCATTTGTCCCAGCTCACGGGGGAGAAGATTTGGCAGGGGGAGTACGTGGATATATTCTCCCTATTGAACCGTGAGCCCACCAAGGAAGAGAGAGAGGGACAGGATGACAGAGACAAGGAATTGTCTCGTCGTCGTAAGCCACCGCGCACCTGGGCCAACTGGTTGCCGGCATATCTTATTGATATGGCAGTATACCTTAGGGCCCGGCCTGATCTGGCCATTCCTATGGTCCAATACTTGGACAATATTTACAGGGCGATGGTGGATTTCCCTGGCCCATCGTGGTTGGCTTACGATGAGGAATTTAGAATGAGGGTGCCCCTACACCCGGAGATGAGATGGGATGAGCCCTGTCAAAAATTGTGGCTCTTGTACATGACCCCCACGCTTCCGGCGCCTGGGGATAGGTACCATTGTGGCCATGCCGTGCAGCAAGCTGCTCCAACACAGGCTCCCCGCCAGCCGGGGGGGCAGGGGGTTCCAGCCCGCTTGCTGTGTTGGAGCTTCTCGGCTAATGGCGTGTGCAATAAGCGACAGTGCTGATATAAACATGAGTGTCCCTCTTGCGCTGGCCCCCATGCTGCCGCCACGTGCCCGCGGGCTGGTGGGTCATGGGGCAGAGTTAGAGGTGGACAGGGAGTGGGCAGAGCTTCTGCTGATGGAGCTAGCCAGTCAAAAAGCCCCCTCCCCAGTTAATGTGTATATGTTGGAGCGATGGCTCTCAACTTATCCAAGGAGAGAGGATGCGAGGTACCTCCTGGAGGGTTTCCAGTGGGGCTTCCGTATCCCATTCAAAGGGGTGCGGGGACCCCAAGATGCCCCCAATTTACTTTCCCTGAAGGGTAAGGAGGAGGTAGCTGCCCTGAGTATTGCCAAAGAAGTAGAGGCCAAGAGGGTGGCGGGCCCCTTTTCCGAACCACCCTTCCCTAACCTGAAGGTCTCCCCTCTGGGGCTAGTACCTAAAAAGACCCCGGGTGAATTCCGTTTAATCCACCATCTATCATACCCAGTGGGTTACTCTGTCAATGATGCTATTCCTGATGACCTTTGTTCGGTCAGGTATACGTCATTTGACCAAGCCCTACGGATGGTGCGCTCTTGTGGTCCTGGTGCCCTCCTGGCAAAATGTGACATTAAATCAGCATTCCGATTACTGCCAGTGCACCCGGGGGACTTTGAGCTATTGGGTTTTAGATTCCAAGGGAAGTTCTATGTAGACAAGGCCATGCCTTTTGGCTGCTCTATTTCATGTTCAGCATTCGAACGTTTTAGCACTTTCCTTCAGTGGGCCTTTGTTCGCAGGTCCGGGTCTCGGTCTGTAGCCCATTACCTCGATGACTTTTTGTTCGGGGGTGAACGGGGCTCGGACACGTGTACGCGTCTCCTCACTACATTTCAGACGCTAATGCGGGAACTGGGTGTCCCTTTAGCGCCCGAAAAGACCGAGGGCCCATCCACTACGCTCACATTTCTGGGTATTGAAATTGACACGGTCGCACAGGCATCCCGGTTACCCATTGACAAGGTCACCCGGATCTCCGCGATGATTTTGGCCTTGCTGGCCAAATGTAAGGTGTCACTTCGTGAGCTTCATGTACTTCATGGCCATCTTAACTTTGCCTGCAGGGTGGTGACGTCCGGCAGAGCATTTGTGCGGCGCCTATGTGACTGGCCACAGGGTCCGACTGACCAGGGGCATGCGAGCTGACCTTTTGGTTTGGCTTAAATTCCTGCGGGAATTTAATGGGGTCTCTTTCTGGAGATCCGACCTTTTGGTTTCCCCTAGATTCCAAGTACAGTCGGATGCCTCCGGCTCCCTGGGATATGGGATTTACTTTGAGGGGAGGTGGGCTTATGGCCAATGGCCTCCAGCATGGCGGGGCACGGATCGCCTCCGCAATCTTACATTCCTTGAGTTCTTTCCAATCCTGGGAGCTTTGATGCTATGGGGTGAGGAGTGGGCCGACTCAGTGGTCCATTTTTGGGGTGACAATGCGGCGGTAGTGCACATTGTCAACGCTCAGACGTCTAAGTCACCCAGGTTGATGGCGTTGGTTCGTCAGTTTGTGTTACGTAGCCTATGCCTGAATGTGCTTTTTAAGGCCAGACATGTACCAGGCATTAATAATGATATTGCTGATGCTTTATGCCGCTTGCAGATCCCCCGGTTCCGCGCCTTGGCTCCGGAAGCAGAGGAATTCCCCTTGCCACTCCCGGCCGAGATTTGGACATTTGGCAAGGCAAGGAGAAGTGAACCGGGTGATCGGCATGTCTTTGGCACCTCGCATGCGTAAGGCATATCAACATGCTTTCGTTCAATTTAGAACCTTTTGTGTGCAATTTCAGTTGCCCAAAGTGTGGCCCATTCCAGTCGAACAAGTTTTACAATTTATGCTTTATTTACACAGTCAGGGTTTGGCTCCTCGCACTATAGCATCCAGGCTGTCTGCACTGGCATTTATGGCAAAAGTGAGGGGTTTTGCTGACTGCGTGAATGATTTCCGCATACGACATGTTTTGGAGGGGTGGACACGGGAACGTGGCCGCCGCCTGGACACTCGCCACCCAATTTCACCAGGGGTACTGACCCACCTTGCATGAGGCTGGCATAATCTGTGTTTTGATAAGTATGAGGCGGCTCTTTTTCACGCGGCTACCACGGTGGCCTTCTTTGGAGCGCTCCGCATCAGTGAGTTGGTACTACTGTCTAAGGCGGATGCGACTCGTAGGGCACTGGAACTCGACGATGTCTATGTCACTAATGAGTGGGCTCAGTTGAGGATACGGTCCTCAAAGGTTGATCAGCACGGTGTAGGCAGTGAAGTTAGACTGCTACGATGTTCCATTGCAGACATCTGTCCGGTTGGTGCCCTACAGGAGTTCTTGGCAGTGCGTGGTGTGCACCCTGGCCCCTTTTTCTGCCACCAGGATGGGTCTCCCCTTACAAAATTTCAATTTTGGAAGGTGACCGGTATGGCACTATCCCTTGTTGGCTTCCCCGGGGCTCGTTACGGCACCCATTCATTTAGGATAGGTGCTGCATCCACTGCGGCTGCATTTGGGTACTCTGAGGCTGATATACGCCGTATGGGAAGATGGGGATCTATGCGTTTTGCATTATATGTTCACCCTCTTCAGGTATGAGTACCAGTTAAGTCATTGTTCTCTTTTCTTCTTTTACAGACTCTGTGTGTCCCTGTACACCGGTGGCAGTATGGCTGGTGGGCCACAGTTACGTGCACTGGGCAGCGCAGTATGCTGCGGCGACAGAGTTCGGACCTCAGCTTGGACTGCGTGCAACCGCACGCATACATTGATACGGTAAGCGCAGAATGAGATGGCGGGAACTGTTGCCATTCCTGTTTTCCATCAGGGATGCTGAACCACCTGATGTCCTTGTACTGCACCTCGGGGGCAATGACCTCGCCCAGGTCACTGGCCTTTCCTTAAAATTCACGATTTGCAGTGACCTAGCTTATTTGCATTATGTGTGGCCGTCCACAAGGCTGCTATGGTCGGACATCGTACCGCGTCATGCATACAGGGGAGGTATTGACCTCCGTGCCCTTGACCGCGCTTGCCGCTCGGTGAACAGGGCTGTTGCCCGGTTCTTGGCAGACAAGGGTTTGGGGATGGTCATCCGACACCCCACCATTAGTTTACAAAATTATGATCTTTATGCAGGGGATGGGGTCCACCTGTCGGCTAGAGGTATGAACCTTTTTTTGGAAGATTTGCAAGCAGGCCTGTTGACCGAGCTGACGGTCTGGGGGTGGGGGGCGGTGAGTCTTCATTGAAGCCTCCCCATGTGGCGGGTAGCACTGGTAAGGTAAATATTTATGACCCATAGGTATCCAGCAGGTTCGCAATTGACTGGCCAACACTTAGACAGGTACAGGTGTAATAACATTGACCTGTCAACAACGAACCAGGCAAGGGGTGATGGCAGGAGCTTTTCAGCATGCATCACCCCGTGATTTGACGGATACACGTCATAGGGTGGGGTCAGTAGATAGTTTATTGACTCCGGTCAACAATTTGTTTGTGTCAACAAACAAATTGATACAAATGGATACATTGTAGCCAATTGCCATTGGCAATTTTGGGAGGAACCTTACCAGTGTTACTGCGGCCTGCTTGCCTTAAGAATTACAATTGGTTGAATACACCAATTGAAAGTTATAATTCGGACTAGGGCATTATTCAATAAAAGTGGCCAAATGCCTTTATCCATATACCGGTGTCTGAGTCTTTCTTTGGGGGGTGCGCCTGCAAAGGCCCAATATTGCAACACATTATTTTGCCCACATTGCCTCAGAAAAAAGGATGTCATGCCTGAACAGCAAAGGGCAACCTGAATGTTAACAACAGCAATGACAACAGTGAAGAGGGTCAACAGGTTACTTCATTCTGCTACCACTCAGAAAGAAAAGGGAAAAAATCAAGAAAAAATCCAAGACCCAGATTACTTTTCTTATTGCTTAATCACTTTTCATTGAAAAATAAAGCAACTGTTACAGCTTCTTTTGACAGATTATCTTAGAATCTATTGCTTGAAGCCATATCATAATCAAAACACCTAATAAAATCAATTTTCAGATCTACTGTCTGCATTAAAGTATGTTCTATTTGCTGACGTGATGAAGGCAGATGCCCTTTTTTTTAAAAAAAAATGTTGAGTTTCAAACCAATTTTTGCACTCTCCTCCTTCACATTCACTAACATGCCCTTTAGATCTTTACTTTCTGCCATTAGGGTGGTATCATCTACATATGCAGGTTGTTTACTTTTTTGCCCAGCAATCTTAATTCTGGCTTGTCCATATAAAACTCATATGGATTTCAAGTGCCTCTACCTTTTTACATAGAACTCCTCAGCCACTGCATTGAAAAAGAAGTTTCAGCTAGATTCTTTTCTTGTGTTATTGAGGGCCAGTATTTTTATGTTTAATAATGAAGAACAACACATCCAAATTTAAATTCAAGACTAAAGGATATACCTGTTGCAAAATTTGGTTTTGAATCATTCTTAAGTTTTATGCAGTGTGGATATTTTTATGAAAAATTATGTTTACCAGGAATGTACTTGAATTTAAGCTTGAATCAGGGCATCTACTTGTCTGTCTCTTTTGGATTGTGTTCAACATTCCACTTTTCAATATTTCCTGATTTGCTGCTCTGTGTCAAGATAAATGGAGCAGAAAATAATGTCAACTATTTTCCTAGGTGCTTTCTTAATACCAAAATGTATGTATCATTTCCTTGTGTTTGAAAAACTGACAGGATCTGAGCTTCAAAAATGAGAGCAGGGAAAAAAATTAGTTCAGCTGGTACAAAAAAAGTGGAAAGGGAGATGGGGAGAAAGCGATAAAATCATCATCCATTTAATCTGAAAAATCCAGGATATGTAAGGTGAAATCACTCCTCTCTATACAAACTGACAATGATTTCAAGGACCAGTCGACTCTTAATTATGATTGATTACATGAAGAAAAAAGCTCCCATCAACTGGTTCCTCATAACAAGAGGTTTCATCACAGCTGTCGGTTATTATACATTTCTTCCAAGGAATAGATACTTAAATAACTGCAAAGGCCAGTGTGTAAAGTTTCATATTTTTTCCTGCTGGCAACATGGGTATGATATTTTTGCAGCAATATGAGACAATTTCATAGCATTTTAGTTGTGACTAGTAGGGGTTACCCACTTCACTGGGTAGTGGATCGTTACCGGCGCTCTGGGTGGCGGCCGCCTGTGGCGACCTTGCCTTAAACGGTGGCCACCTGTGGCAACCTTGCCTCGAACGGTGGTGCCATGGCGGGTGCTGCAGCCACCTGTGGCGGCCTTGCCACTGGGGTTCCCCGCACCTTTGGCAGCCTTGGCTCAGGTGTCAGTATGTATTGCTGACTGGAGCGCCCCATTTGGAGCACTCAGTTTGGCGGGTATCCTCCGTACTATCCTCCACTGACTGGCTGGCATTTCAGCCAGAGGACGGCCCTTCTCTGGCAGGCTTGGGTCAAACGGGGCACTCCGGTCGGCCCATGGCTGCCAGAGAAAGTGAGGTGGCTGGACCTTCTCCAGGAGGCCAGGGTGGATCGGAGCACTATGCGTGGCCCCCCTCCCAGAGAAGGCCCGGCCGCCTCACTTTCTCCAGCAGGCATAGACCAAATGGGGCACTCTGGTCAGCCCATGCCTGCCTGAGAAAGCGAGGCGGCCAGGTCTTCTCTGGGAGGCCGGGGTGGATTGAAGCGCTCTGCTTGGCCCCCCTCCTGGAGAAGGCCTGGCTGCCTTGCTTTCTCCAGGAGGCCGGGGTGGATCAGAGCACTTTGATTGCCCCCTCCTGCAGAAGGCCTGGCCGCCTCATTTTCTCTGAGAGGCAGGGGTCAAATAGAGCACTCTGAGCGCACCGTTCAACCCCTGCCTCCTAGAGAAGGGCCAGCTGCCTCACTTTTTGGGAGGCTGGGGCAGATCAGAATGCTCTGCTGGCCCCCCTCCCAGAGAAAGCCTCACCACCTCGCTTTCTCCGGCAGGCATGGGCCAGCTAGAGTGCCCTCGCTAGGTGGCCAGGGCCAATCGGAGCACTCTGTCACCTTGCTTTCTCCAGGGAGGCAGAAATACGCATGCGGCAGAAGCCACACATGCTCAGAAGCCTGCCCGGAGTTCCAGACACCGCAGCCCGGCAATTGCATGCTGTGGGAGGGGGGTCTTTGCAGCCAGTTTTCGAAGTGAAAGACCCTGAAATGGTCTGCCAGTCCCCCATGCTGGACAAACCTGGGGTTCGAGGTAGGCAGGGCTGGCATCGTCAGGGCTGGGGGTGCAGGTCTCACGCTGCATGTTGGTAACATACAGTGCAACACCTCCATTTTGGTTATATAGATTAGAGAAGTGCAATATCCCTCATTCATAAATGAGACAGAATTTTTAAAAATAAGAATAATTGAATCATTACTCAGACACCTGCTGCTCTTGCAGAGAAGGCAATATTCTAAGAAATAAACATATTTCTCCTTCTACATATACTGTATATATGCCCTGGTGGTGCAGTAGTTAAATTGCTATCCTGCAACTAAAAGGTTGTGAGTTTGATCCTGATCAGGGATCAAGTTTGACTCAGCCTTCCATTCTTCTGAGGTTGGTCAACATGCTAACTTGTGAACTGCCAAGAGAGTACACTAAGGGCTATGTGGTGGTATATAAGTGGGATGCTTTGCTGTGATTGCTTTGTTGGGTTATACAATATGAACATAGTGTAATATAATTTGTTATTTGTGTCTTTCTTCCAGAAACCATAAAAAAGTCATATTGTATTAGCTACTACTTTTATTCAATTTTTTTGTTACAGGGACTTTTCAAATAAACACAGTGTATCATATGTTTTTCTAGTGATCAGCAATATTAATAATGAATGCATCAAATAAATATTTAGAATGTTCCTGCTATAATTATGCTAATTTCAGCAGTGTACAGGTACACACTTGTATAAAGATGTACTGCTTCATATAGAACTTGAGTGCAGTATGGGAAGAAGTTGGCAGGATAAATTACATAGCAACTTAACTTTTGGTCTACATTTGTATTATAACTCTAATTCACATCAATTGTTCTAATTACTCTGTCCTTAATATTTCTCTAACCATTTTCTTTGTTTGATTGGTGTTATTAAGATTTTAACTTCAATCATGATTTCTCCTATAATATAAATGGGAAATATTTTGCAAGACCATAATGATATTATTATTTTTTAAAAGAAAACCTTAGGGTGTGTTTCACTAAATAGGTATTTATGCTCATCCATAATTAAATACTATTTTCCTCATTGTGAAATATGACTCTATTGCATCACTCCTAAGTGCACAACCACACATCATAAAATTATCTCTATATTAGACCATTGTGGAAATTTCAGAATCCAGTTTTATAACTTTTCATAGTTAAGAGAGCAGACAATAGCAATATTCTAGACAGAAAGAGATACCTGACGTGTGCTAGATGTTTCAGATTGGGTATTTTTTATACATCACAAAGATGGCTTTGTAACCCAATTTTTTTGGAACACCAAAAGGCCAGTTTTGGGAAAATTAAGATCTGAAGAGACACAGACATGAATATCCTTATACTGAAGAATGGCATTGCATACCTGTCAAGTGCGGCTCCAGACAATATGGGACCTGCGCAGAAGGCTTCTTCCCTAAAGATAAATAGCAAAATGTTCCCCTTATTAGTTCTCTCTCTCTCTCTCTCTCTCTCTTACTTTCTTGAAAGCAAGTTGATTGTTTGACTCTCTTGATTCCTTTCAGTAGGGGGTTGTGGGTACATAGAAAGAACCTCCTCAAAGATTGTGGTATTTTTGAACCATAATTGGGTGTACCCTGGACAACAGCCCCCTTGTGCCAGCTAACCCTTCTCACATGAGATCAGGCAGAAGGAACTATGGGATGCACTCACCACAAGGTGGCTTCATTTTCATAATTTCATGTCTGGTCTAGACATGGAAGAAGAAGAAGTATGGGTTGTGACATTTATTTTTCTTAAATAATTCCAAATAGTTCCCTTTTCTTGCCCTTTCAGCTAAATTTTAAACCCTGCTGTAGCCACTCTTCCTGACAAGCTTGTACAATGCATGTCCAACTTTATAACAAATCTCTGTTTCTTCAAACAGGAATGCCTTTCACGTGAACCAATATTTCACAGAGAGAGAGAGAGAGAGAGAGAGAGGGAGAGAGAGAGAGAGGGAGAGAGAGAGAGACTGGATTCTTTCCAAATAATGGAAAGTGAGAAGGGACAACATTTCATCTCCAAGATAATCAAAATGAGACATTTTGGTTTATAACTGCTATTTTAAATCTGCCATAGTTTTGGGTTGCCTATTTCTTAACAATTGGGTAAAATAGTTTTACTTTAAAATTTGTAACTTGAAAACTCTTCATCCAAACAACTCACAATTTGAAAGAGCATAACAGCAGATTGTCTGCTACAATTGTTCCAAATCTAGTGGTGACATGAACCTGAGGTATTGAACAATGCCATTGCTGCACTCTTATGCAGCTATAATTTGTTTTTCTCTACAGGGATAAAGCAGTACGTGCCTTCATTTCTCAATACATTCTGTTACATAGTTCCACTTGAAAGTATTGTAAATGCCGCAGTATTCCAACGGCAATCTGAGGAAATCTTGCATAGATTACTATATGAAAGAGCTACAGACTGGGAAGAAGAAAGAGGAAAATGAGTATCAGAATATATTACAATCCTTTCAAGTGTGATGAGGGTGGGGTGGAATATCAATATGTTCCATGTTATACTGATAACTCTTCATCTTTGGATGAAAATAGCGAAAAGAAAAGCTGCCTATAGATCACCTCCCACCAAATGACCTGAGTTACCAAAAACAATATAGCAGAATTTCTCAACCTTTTCAAGCCGGGGGCCGGGTCACACTCCCTCAGACAGCTTTGGGGGCCAGGCAACCATTTTGCCCTTCCTCTACCACATGTCAACTCCTGGTGTGGTGGAGGTGGTGGTGGGCCACATGAAATGGTGCTGTGGGCTCAGTGGTGGGCATCAGCAGGGTCACACCAGTTCGCCAGAACCAGTAACAGAAATTCTGGCTGGCCCTGCCCATCCAAGTTTTGAAATAAAGTAGTCCTAATTCGGATGCAATGCAGGACTTTCCCCCTGGTCACACCCACCATACCACACCCACAGTGTGGCAGTATTTTTTTTTTTTGGGGGGAGCCTACCACTGCGTCGGCTGCATCCGGCCTGTGGACAGCAGGTTGAGAATCCCTGCTATATAGGATGAAGCAGTGTGATTTATTGAAGTTTCAGAATTCTCTACCAAAAGAATATGCCTCAGATACCATAAAAATAGCAGAACACATCTTCATACATATCCCTTTAAAGAAAGGAAATTGTTTTAAAAGAACATACAAAGGTTTGAACCATAACCCTCCAGACAAGTCAATAAATCAATATCTTATAGCCTCTGACTACAAAATTAATAACTTTGCTAATTATCTCTTGCTAAAAAATATTTGATATTCTCTGGGCTAAGCTTAACTTAAAGAGGGTCATAGCAGCAAATAAATTCTCTTAGCAGATGACAAAAATCTATCTGAGTTACTGGAAAATTAGTTTGTTTTTTTTTTCTTTGCCAGCTGGACCACTTTTCTTTTCTCAACTAGGTAAATACTCTTCTCATTTCCCCTCCTTTTTTAAAACATCAGTTTCTAAAGCTTACAAAATGAGATTCTGTCAGAGTGTCTCAAAAGACATTATATCTTTTCCACAGTTGTAAAAATGTATTGAATACACATGCCTCATGTGTTTGTTTGAGTTTGAGCATTAGTTCATTAAAAAGCAGAAGCAAAAAGTTTAACTGCTATAAGACATGACTCTCTCTCTCTCCTTCACCTCTGTGTGAATTATCAAGAAGAGACAAGTTATTTAAGAGGATAGGTAAAGGTCACTCTTGCTCGAAAGCCAGTCACATCCGACTCTGTCTGTGTCTGCAGACCTTTCCGTGGTCATGTGGCAAGAATGTTTAAACACCAGAGTGCACAGAATTCTGTTTACCTTTCCACTGAAGTGGTATCTGTTTATCTACTTGCAATTTTTTTTTTTACTTTCAAACTGCTAAGTTAGCAGGAGATTTAAGTGGATGCACAGGCCAAAAAAGGGAAGGTCGGTAATATGTAGCAGGTTACATGTAAAGGGCAAACCACATTGGTTTTTGCTGTGTGTGAGATTGTTGTTCTTTTCTTTTCTTTTTTTTTTGCCACATATTCTCTCCTAGATTTAAAGCATTTTATTTATATCACACAGTTCTCCATTGTAGGACCAAATACTGTTTATAACATAAACACATCTTACATTTTAAAAACATGTAAGTCATTAACATTACTTAGATTTTTTTTAAAAAAAATAGGGAATATCTTAACCTATAAAACCAAGGGTTAACCGTTGGAACGGTTGCTATGCCTTGCCCTACTTGCCTGCACTCACCCTTCGTGCACACGGCTGATCTGGGTCCGCAGGTCAACAAAGGATTGAGAAAACAGGCAGTGGGGCAACAGCCCCACAAATGCGAAAAAGGGAAACAACTTCATTCCTTGCGCCACGCCGCGCCAGAGCCAATCAGGCTGAGAGGCTCTCGCACGGCACGGCACAAGGAACGTTTGGAAACGCGCTGCAGCCAATCAAAAGAAAACTGTTTAAAAAAACACAGCACAAACACAAAGCACAAACCCATAACTACAAGCTCCAGCGTCCTGTGCTCCATGAGCGTGCAGAACACTGAGGAAGCTGGCACACAAAAATTAAAACAAACAAAAACACCAGGAAAGCAAGTCCGCCAAGCCGTGGGAACCAAAGCCCCCCTCCCCAACGGCGCCTGAAGCTCCTAATCGGAGTTTCCCCTTTAATATCACTGGGTGGGAGAGTGTTGTGCTCCCCCTCTCCCCCTCTCTACTGGCTCCCCTGGGGTTGGGAGGGTTGGGGGGGACCAAAGGAGTCTGTCTCCCCTCCCCCCCACACACGCCCCATATTAAAGAGAAGAAACCAAGCGGTTACTTCTCTTTAAAAACGGAGTTTTTCTTGGGGAGGAATCCCCCTCTCTGATGGCTCTCCTGGGTCCGGAAGGGTTGGGGAGACAGACCCCTTTTCTCCACCCAACCCTCCCAAACCCAAGGAGGCCAGCGGAGAGGGGAATCACCCCCCCCCCCATATTAAAGGGTAAACCATAATTGAGAGTTCCCTTTTAATATCAGAGGGTGGCCTGGATTCAATCCCCTCTCCTGGGTCCCATGAGTCTGGAAGGTTTGGGGAGACAAAAGGGGTCTGCCCCCCCCCGAGCCTTCCAGAGCCAGGGGAGACGGCAGAGAGGGGATCCCCCCGTAGGACACCAAAAAACACAAAAACAAACAATCAAAAACATCCAAAAAATACACAAAAACAACCAAAAATAACACCAACAAACAAGACAAAGTAAACAAAATCCAAAATTTCAAAACACACCCAGCACCCAGCCAAACACCACAAAATCCAACCCCCACCCCCACCCCAAATAAAAAACAGCCAACTCACCACCACCACACGACCTCACGCCACAACGACTGGAAAAGAAATGAATAAAGAAAGAGACTACTTACTGGAAGAAGCTTCACCCAGAGGCCACGAGAGAAAAAACAGTCAAAATACAAGATAACCCCTACCAGCACCACTTGCTGCCCACAATAGTAAAAAAAATTCAAAAAGACACAACAGCCCCACACAAAAGGCCCCAAGAGAAAAAAAGTAAAAACAAATAACACAAAATAACAATTTTACACAAATCAAAAACAGATGTCAATAAAATAAAATAAAAACTATTCAAAAATCCTGTGCTGAATTTTTACTCAAATAAAAAACAAAAACATCAATACACAGTTTAAAAACATTTATTGTGAAAAACATGTACTTTCACATTTTTTAAATTATTATCTATGGTACAACAATTAAAAAAATGCATACTAAAAATATTGGGTTAAATAATTTTTTTGGAAAAAGTATATATCCTTTATTCTTTTTTTCATCCACAAAACCAAAACACCAAACAAAAATCATCACAGTTTATAACAGGCCACCAAAAATTTTTTGTATAAATAAAAATTTTGAAACTTTCAATTATAGACTAACCTCTTCTTTACAAACATTAACAACAACAAAAACTTTCCAACACCATTTAAAACAGCCCGGCAACATCGGGCAACCTCTGCTAGTAAGACATAAAGTTGCCTATAGATCACCTCCAACCAAATAGCCTGAGTTACCCTAAACTATATATAGGATCAAATTGTTGTGTTATAATCACAAACACAACAAAAAATGTATTGTATTGTGTTTGTGGGTTATGAATTGTGAGCCACCCAGAGTCACTTTGGTGATAGGTGCAGCCATATAAACATACCTGTCAAGTTTTGGATTTAAAAATAAGGGCTGTGGGCTGGGCTACCTCTGTGGGCATGGCCAAATCTGTGGGCATGGCCAAATCTGTGGGCATGGCCAAATCTGGCCATGTGGCTTATTGGGCTCTAGCCATGCCTGCCACATGGTCATGAAAATGTCTGCAAACAGACAGCACTGGCTCTTTGGCTGTAAATGGAGATGAGCACTGCACCCTAGAGTTGGATATGACTTGCTTTTGAGCAAGGGTGACTTTTACTAACCACTTGCATAAACAGGGCCAAACTTCACAGCAAATTTGAATACCAATCAGGGATTTGCTGTTATTAGGTAAAAGTAAAGCTGGCCCTTGCTTGAAAGCCAGTCATATCCAACTCTAGGATTCAGTGCTCATCTCTTTCAAAGCTGAAGAGTCAGTGCTGTTTTCTGTGGTCATGTGGCAGGCATGACTAGACAACAGAGTGCACAGAACACTGTTTACCTTCTCACCAAAGTGGTTCCTATTTATTTATCTACTAGCAATTTCTTGTTTTCGAACTGCTAGGTTGGCAGGAGCTGGGACAAAGACGGGAGCTCATTCCATCCTGCAGTACTCAGGAATCGAACTGCTGACCTCCCACCTTCCAGTCAGTGTTGATTAACAAAATCAAACATTGACTCCGTAGTTATTATTCAAAGTTTTTTCTCTCATGCTAAGGGCAGAGGTTTCTAAAGTAAACTTGGCGTATCTTCCTGAAAAGTCAATGAGCATTTACCTCCCCACCTCCCCCTCTCTCGGTAGCCTTGGCTAACACAGGGGTATGTGTGTGATTGTGTGTTTGTCAGTTGTTCAAAGGAACCAGCGGCAGAGACACTATGGGGTGAGCGAATGGGTTGCTCTCTGTGCACGCATGTGTGTCTGTCTGGCTCCCTCTGTATCCCCCCTCCCCTGGGGCCACCGGTTCGATCCCTAGTTCCTTCCACTTCCTCCTCCTCCTCCTCTCCCTCCAGGCAATTGGAAAAAGGAGGAAGAGGAAGCCCTGAGAGGCTGAAAGGGAGACTTTGCATCTTTTCTCCCTTGGACAGAAGGAGGCTGGAGCTGGGCAATCGCACACTACACCTTGGGCAAATCTACTTTGGGGGTGGGCTGCAAGCCACCCCTCTGCCACCTGCTGATTATGGCCCTAGCTTACTGGCTACGAGGGAAAGACACCCTCCCCCCCTCCTGGACGTCACTTTTGATTTGGCACCCATGGCAAGAGGGGGGCAGATCAAAGAGAAAAATAATTCAATTAAGAGTGAGGTGGATTGAGCCCATCAAGGAAGCCATGGCCACGGGAACAAAGGGCTGGTCAGGACAGAAGAGGGGATTTGAAGAATATGTCCCATCCATATCCCAAAATACAAATTCTTTCTCCCTTTCCTGGAGCTGGGCTGGAAAGATTTGTGTTACTTTACTCCCCAGTGGCAGGGAGTAATATCTCTCTCCCTGCATGAAACGGAGAATGAAAACCGAGAGCCATAGTGTGAATGGTGGATATCCTATTTACTTCATCCATTGCTCTGAATTTGACAACTGGAAGGTTGGCTGATCAGCAGTTCGAAACCTGCATGCTGCATAATGGAGTGAGCCTCGGTCTCACTCCATAGCAGCACCCAGGCACACACACACACACACACACACCCTCAGGCAAACCCTTCCCCTCCCCCAGATGCCTTTCCATGTGCAGCAAGCCACAAACACAGGAGGCGGTCCTCCTCTGTGAGGAGGGTGAGGGATGGATGTGCTCACAAAGGCACAGACAGATTTCTTTTTTTCTGGTTGGTCAGTGAAGTATCTTCTTCTGGTGCATTGGTGCAGCAGTCACCCCTTGTCACCAGCTAGTCTCCGACCCAAACTCTCTCTCTCACTCTCCGAGTCCTGGTCCTCTGACTCTGAGTCCTGCTGGCGATGCCACTCTACTCTCTCGTCAGGAGGCATTGTGCCTTTCCCCCTGCTCAACGCTTCTCATTGAAACTGAGGCTGCACATCAGTTTAAATTTTGCACACTCACACTTTACCATGCATGTGCTATTACACTCCGGTCTCTGAGTCTCTCCTAATCCCAAATTCTGTGATGCTTCGCTCTGGAGGCTTGCCTGCACAGAGCTCGGGGGGGGGGGGGGGAGACTGGTTTTCCACGCGCACAGCCAGTCTCTACCCCAGGGCTCCCTGCAGGCAAAAATATGGAATAATACGGGGGTGAATAAAAATTGGGAGACCAGCGGGAAATTGGACTAAATTACGGGAATATCCCGGCCATTACGGGATACTTGACAGGTCTGCATATAAATCTAAATAAAATAAATAAATAAATAAATCTATGCCTATAAACCTATAGACAATTAATACACTAATTATGTCAATCTTAAAATACTGTAGATCACTACTGATTACTCAAAATGTCATTCTATCAATTTAATTCTGCACCACAAGACCAGCAAGTGTAGAGCATTTTAATGAAACTATCTTATTTTATTCCTTCTTTAAGCAGTCAAATATAAGTAGTAAATTCTTCCATTGTTTCTGTTGCCTATAATAATAACTGCATGACATCAAGTTGTTTCTAACTTATGGTGACTTTTCTAGGATTTCCTTTGCAAAGAATACAGACAAGTGGCTTACCAGTCTCTTTTGGGGAGGGCACTGTGAGACTGTGCAGTTTGTCAACAACTACATAGACTGATTTTTCTCCCTGGAGGCCCAATGAGGAATCAAACTCCCAGCCTCTGAATCCACAGCCAGATATCTAAGCCACTGGGCTATTCCTCATATCCTATCCACATTTCTTCAGCAGGAATAAGCATTGAACATTTCCCCTAGTTTGGACAATTTCAGTTCTCTAAAAGAATGGATGCCAAATCTTCATCAAATAAATTATTATTCTCTCCAGAGAATAATGAACATAATCATAACATTTCACTAGTGACTATCTCTTAATATGTTAATTTGCACAACCAATCATCTACATCATGGCAAAAGGATTTGACCATGGTACAGGGAATCCTCATACAGGTATGTTCCAAAGATCCTATGAAGGTAGTCCCACACCCCAAGAGCTGAGAAAAGCCCCATATGATGCCAATTCCAGGTTCTCCATAGATCTTTGGGCATCTGGCACCCCTGCCTGAGAGGCAAACACTCTCCTCACCCCACCCACCTTCCCACTCAGGCCATTGGGATACACCTCCGAGAAAGGGGACAAACCAGGCAATGAAAATTGCCTTGCCTGTTACTTCTGATGTTGGTGGTGCATGAACTGCCACTGGATTGAAACACCCCAAAATGCCCAAGTACACCTCTGAAATCAAACAAAATGAAACAAAATGAAAACAAAACAGTAAACAAGGGTTGAAAGGTTGTGCATAACACACAACCAAATCCTACTGCTGTACCTGCCCCCTTGCAGAGTTGCAGATTCCCTGCCCGGCCTTCTTGAAGTGGTTTTGGTGCTGGCTTTGGAGCTCCCGGGGCTTATGGTCCTGGGGAACTTCAATTTGCCTTCGTTGGGGCCATCTTCTGAGGCAGCTCGGGAGTTCATGGCTTCCATGGGCCTGACTCAAGTAATTGAGGGTCCCATCAGAAGTAGCAGCCACTCCCCTGACTTAGTTTTCCTGTCAGAGCGGTGGCTGAGTGATCTGAAATTGCAGCATATAGAGATCTGCCATGGTCAGATCACTATCTGGTCTCTCTGGATTTTCGGGGAGCATCGCTTCACCGTAGGGTGGCAGGACCAGTTTTATTGGTCCGGCCCCGGTGCCTAATGGATTCTGATAGATTTCAGATGGAGCTGGGGCCTTTTCCTCCGGACAGGCTGCACGATTCTACCGAGACAATGGTCGCCCTTTGGGAAAAGGAGGCGATGTCAGTCTTGGATAAAATCATGCCAATGTGGCCTCTCCCTTCCCGCAGATTATGCAGCTCTCCCTGGTACACAGATGAGTTGAGGGAGATGAAGCGGGTTAGGAGATGCCTGGACCACCATTGGGTGAAGACCCGGTGCGAGTGCGATCAAACACGGGTTAGAGCCTCTATTAAAGCCTATCTCATGGTGATGAGAGTGGTGAAGCACCAATACTTCACCCCCCTCATTGCCTCTGTGGACAATCATTCAGCGGCTCTGTTCCGGGTCACTAGGTCCCTTCTGGGTAAGGAGGTGCCTGGGCCTGGGTGGCAGGGCACAGCAGACGATTTCGCTGACCATCTTGCAGAGAAAGTTGCTCGCATCCATTCCGGGTTTAATCCTGACGTGGAAATTGATCGCCTGGAGAGGACCAGAGCAGAGTCTAGCCATGTTGTCTGGGATCAGTTTTATCCAGTTGGCCCTGATGAAGTGGACAGGCTCCTTGGAGCTGTGTGTGATACCACTTGCTTATTAGATCACTGCCCTGCCTGGCTGGTTAGAGCAGCCAAGGCTACAACGGGCAGTTGGGTCGGGGCAATGGTGAATGCTTCCCTGAGGGAGGGGGTAGTTCCAGCAGTCTTCAAACATGCACTGGTTCAACCTCTCCTGAAGAAACCATCACTCAACCCTACAGTTATTACAAACTTCAGATCAATTTTCAACCTTCCCTTTGTGGGGAAGGTGTTGGAAAAAGCAGTGGCATGGCAGCTCCAGGGGTTTTTGGATGATACGGATTATCTGGACCCATTTCATTCAGGTTTCAGGCCCAGTTATGTTACCGAGACAGCATTGGTCGCACTCTTGGATGATCTCTGGCGGGAGCGGGATGGAGGCAACCCCTCTGTCCTTGCTCTTCTTGATCTCTCAGCGGCTTTTGATACCGTTGACCACAGTATTCTTCTGGGCCGGCTCCGAGGATTGGGGGCCCAGGGCACGGTGTTGTCCTGGTTTTCCTCATTTCTGATGGGCCGGACTCAGTCAGTGTCTTTAGAGAGCATGTTGTCCAGCCCTAGGTTGCTCCCATGTGGGGTGCCTCAGGGCTCGGTACTCTTGCCTCTATTGTTTAATATCTACATGAAACCACTGGGTGAGATCATTCGTTTCCATGGGGTGAGGTATCATCAATATGCAGATGATACCCAGCTGTAAATCTCAGCCCGTGGGGACCCGAGTGATGCTGTCAAAGTCCTAACCAGGTGTCTGGAGGCTGTCTGGGTCTGGATGGGGGACAATGGGCTTAAGCTGAACCCTGGTAAGACTGAGTGGCTTTGGGTGCGGGGCCCCGTGTTATCTTGAGAACTACCATCTTTGGTCCTGGCTGGGGCATCTTTGCCCCAGTCAGATCCGGTGCGTAATTTGGGGGTCTTCTTAGACTTCCGGCTACTGCTTGAAGAGCAGGTGGCAGCCGTGGCTAGGAGGGCCTTTGCACAGCTTCATGTAATCTACCAATTGTACCCGTTCCTGAACCAGGACTCCTTGCTCATGGTCACTCACATTCTGGTCACCTCCAGATTGGATTATTGTAACATGCTCTACATGGGGCTGCCTTTGGCGACCATTCAGAGACTTCAGCTGGTCCAGAATGCGGCTGCCCGGGTAGTGATGGGGCACGGGCATTTTGCTCACGCCTTCCCACTGCTCTGGGAGCTACACTGGTTGCTGGTGTGTCTCCGGGTGCAATACTCAGAGAAATAACAAAGACTTCTTTAAGTACATTAGAAGTAAGAACCCAACTAGGAAGGCCATTGGACCATTAGATGACAATGGAAGGCAAGGGGTTATTAAAGAGGAAACAGAGATTGCAGAGAGACTCAATGAATTCTTTGCTTCAGTATTCACTGAAGAAGACAGAGACCACATGCCCAAAACAGAGCCTATCTTCGTAGGGAGGGAAACCGAAGAATTAAGCAAGATAGAAATAACCAGGGAGGAGGTCCTTGCATGTCTTGTTAAGCTAAACACTAACAAATCCCCAGGACCAGATGGCATCCATCCACGAGTTCTCAGGGAACTTAAAGATGAAATTGCTGATATGCTAGCCAAAATATATAATCTTTCCCTCAAATCAGGCTTTGTGCCTGATGACTGGAAGGTAGCGAATGTAACACCAATTTTCAAAAAAGGATCCAGGGGTGATCCAGGAAATTACCGGCCTGTCAGTTTGACATGTGTCCCAGATAAAGTGATGGAAACCATCCTAAAAGATAGAATTAATAGGCACATAGAAGAGAAGGCGCTGCTAAAGGAGAGCCAACATGGCTTTTGCAAGGGCAAATCATGCCTCACTAATCTGTTGGAATTTTTTGAGAGTGTCAACAAGCATGTGGATAAGGGGGATCCAGTTGACATTGTTTATCTGGACTTTCAGAAGGCTTTTGACAAGGTCCCACACCAAAGGCTCTTGAATAAACTTACCAGTCATGGAATAAAGGGACAGGTCTTGTCCTGGATCAGCAACTGGCTAAGGGACAGGAAACAGAGGGTAGCACTAAATGGACACTTCTCCAAGTGGAGGGAAGTAAAGAGTGGGGTCCCCCAAGGTTCAGTACTGGGACCCCTGCTTTTCAACCTCTTCATAAATGATCTAGAGGTAGGAGTAAAAAACAAGGTAGCCAAATTTGCTGACGACACTAAATTATACAGGGTAGTGAAAACTGTGAGAGATTGTGAAGAGCTCCAGAGGGATCTCTTGACACTGGGGGAGTGGGCAAAACAGTGGCAAATGAGCTTCAACATCAGTAAGTGCAGAGTGATGCATGTTGGGGCAAAAAACCCCAATTACATTTATAAACTGATGGGGTCTGAACTCTCTGCGACAAACCAGGAAAGGGACCTTGGTGTCCTGGTGGACAGCTCAATGAAGGTGTCAACCCAGTGTGCCTCAGCAGTGAAAAAAGCAAACTCAATGTTAGGGATCATTAGGAAGGGTATAGAAAATAAGTCAGTAAGTGTCATTTTGCCTCTTTATAAATCTATGGTGAGGCCCCATCTGGAATATTGTGTACAGTTCTGGTCACCATACCTCCAGAAGGATAATATGGAGTTGGAGAAAGTACAGAGGAGGGCAACCAGAATGATTAGGGGACTGGAACACCTTCCTTACCATCTGAGGCTGCAACGGTTGGGCCTTTTCACTCTTGAACGACGGCGTCTAAGAGGTGACCTGATTGAAGTTTATAAAATCATGCACGGTGTGGACAAGGTAGATAAGGAAAAACTGTTTTCCCTATCGCACAACACTAGAACTAGGGGACACTCCATGAAACTTTTGGGTACTAGTTCTCAAACAAATAAGAGAAAGTACTTTTTCACCCAGAGGATTACTGGTCTATGGAACTCCCTGCCAGAAGAAGTGGTGACAGCTGTCAGTCTTCACAGCTTTAAGAAAGGATTAGACAAGTTCATGGAGGACAAGGCTATCAATGGCTATAATTATGGCTACCTAAGGACAACCTCCGGGTTGGAGAGATAGGCAGGATATCTCTCAATGCCATTTCCAGGGAATCCTAAGCAGGTGAAGGCATCTCCTTGGGAATACCCTGAAGGAAATGGTGAGCCACTGTGTGAGACAGAATGCTGGACTGGATGGGCTGTGGCCTGTTCCAGCAAGGCTGTTCTTATGTTCTTATGTAATTCAAGGTGCTGGTTTTGACATTTAAAGCCCTTCGTGGTATTGCACCAGGTTACTTAAGAGACCATATTGTCACAAGAAATTCAGCCCATCCCACCAGGGAAGACAGGAGGGGTTCAGTGGTGGTCCCATCAATGAGAGAAGTACATCTGATTGGGGCTAGGAAGAGAGCCTTCTCCGTGTCTGCCCCAGCCCTGTGGAACCTCCTTCCACCTGAGGTGTGCCTCCAGATGGAACTACTCCCCTTTAGGAAGATGCTGAAGACATGGTTGTTTCAGCATGGGGAGACAGACCTGTGCTGTCTTGGATCTCAGTTTTAATTGTGGCTGGTGAGGGTTTGTTTTTTTGGGTTTTTTTGAATATTTACATAGGTTTTATGTGTTTTAATGTGGATTTTAGCTGGGTTTTTTAGTTGTGAATGTTTTTAATTTTGTATATTGTATCCTATTTTTTTCCTCTTTCCTCTTTTGTTGTTAGCTGCTCTGAGGGGTGTTTCCCACCAGGAGGGTGGGATATAAATTACATAAATAAGCCTTGTGACTGCTAGATGGAAAAGCACATCAAACTTTCACTGAAAACAGTCACTTCTGTCTGGATGCAACATGGGATCTTAAAGTCTGCTCAGTTCAAAATAGCAGGCCTTAGTGGCTAATGTCTCTCCCTGACTAACTGTATGGTTATTCTAGACAAATTATGCCCTGGCTATACTTCATCTCATCATCCTGTTTTGTCTCTGTTCCAAGAAGGAGGGTGGAAATATTCTCAGCAGCTTGCTAAAACTGACGTTTTTATGACATGATTTTATGAACCTCAACCAGATATGACTATAGACTGGAAGAGGATCGCACCCTTTTACACTTCAAGATCTTTGTTATATCTATTTAGTAATGCACCATTCAATACTCCCTTTCGAGGCAGTTGAGCTCTCACCTTCCTCATACTCAGAAAGCTTGAACTCATCTTCACTTGAAGAATTATCTATTATAGGCACAACAAAAAGGAGAAAGGAATTATTCAATGAAACTGTTTATTTTTACTGGTTTAGCATTGTTATTTATTTTAAAATCCAACAAAATCTGCTTCCTATATCCAAATGTTAAATGATATCCCATCAAGAAACATTGCACTATAAACTTGATGATGAGCAAAATGATACAATAATCCATTTTAGAACCAGAAATGAAAATAATTTCTGTTGATATAGACTGCACCTCTTCATCTCACACACACACACACAAAGGTTCAGAACCATTCTTCGTCAGATCTACTTGGCCATCTGAACCCAATCTATACCATTTTGTTGGAGTTATAATATCAAAAAAGCTAACTGGGAAACAATTACAACAATACTAGATGCAGCTGTGTTTCAGATTGCTTCTCAACCAGACATCTATGATTAATTTTCAACATTGATATTGGAATATTTTTGCCTCCATATTATGAGAGTGCTAGACCAACTGCATCCCATGTCTCACTTCAAATTAGGTACCTCAAATTATATTCAGGAAAACTTATAGTCGAGTATATAAGGTAAATAATGGATTTGCTGCTTTCTGTAGTTTTGGGCAGCTGCAGAAGATGTGGAAATGTTTCCCCATGGACTGGGAAGGGTGAAATGTATTGAATGACCTGCAACAAATTTCATTCACTCCATAGACCAAGAGCAAAGAATTTGTCTCCAATGTACTAATTACCTTGGTGAGCTTAGTTTAGTAGAAATCCTTGCAGCATTTACTGATTTCGCTCCTTATTCTTTTGGGCTTATACAAAAAAAAAAAATTAATAGAAATTTTGAAATGAAATTTAATAGAATGTTTCTCTCTATTACTACTCAATAATGTGGTGTTGTCTTGCTAGCCCAAAATAAGCTTCTATTGCAGATCCAATTCAGAATAATGATTTAAAGGAGGTGTGGGGAAAACCACTTCAGTATCAATGCTTTGCCTTAGAATGCCCATCATTGTATCTTTTTTTAAAATATTGCTGCAGTCTGTCCTAACATTTCAAACTTTGACCTGTTCAATTCATTTCAACTGGTATAAAGGCCTTATTCTGATATTATAGTCCACAACATTAAAAAAAAACAAAAAAACTACACACCAAAGACTCACAAAAATCATTGTTCTCATTCAAATTGGGAGTAATAATCATATTGGTCCATTTAGGTAGTCATTTGTTTCAAAATGGTAACATCCATGAATGATGGATATCAAACTAATCCATAAATGCTACAGTGATGGGGAAACACTACAATTTTACCCATCTAATATGAACCTCCTATTGGCTGGAATTCAGAAGGCTGGTAACATGTCATTTCCTCCCTCTTCTCCCTTATCCTGAATATATGCAGTCAATTATTCTGTGTGCCTTCCATGATGCAGATGGGTAAGGAAGTGCATGATGATTTAGCATTATATAAGTGAATACCTTTCCAACTAGATATCTGCATGAGGTGACAGAATTATTGTTCTCCTTAACCACTCGATTTTGACCCTTTTCTATAAGTACTCCTTTGTTTCTATTATATCACTATCTCTAGTATATCATTCCATGCACATATTAACTTGCTTTTCTTTCTCTAGCTCATCATGCTTGATGTGTATGCAGCCCTGGAATCTGAATGAATAGTGGGCTAATTCAGAATAATACATGAAATTTAGCCCTGCCACCATTCACTGCTTCTTATCACCATAAGATTTCCCCATTAGAGCTGTCACAGTGTTCTTTCTTTCCTTCCTCACTCCCTTCCTAAAAATGTCAAGGATGGCTAGAAATATTTAAAGCCAGTAATAATAGCAGTTGGGAAGAGGAGGATTTTTGAACAGTTGGCTAAACTTTATGGATCACCCAGTGCTTTTCCACATTATAAAGTCCAGCCACCTCCAATTTTAGAAAACAAAACTGTAATGCCATACTGGGACAAGCAAGTCATTTCAAATAATATACCATATCTTTAAAAATCTGGGTACAGTGGTACCTCACTTAAAGATCATAATGCATTCCATGGGATTGATCTTTAAGCGAATTGCTCTTTAAGCAAAACACTTAGAAAAAGTCCCACCGCTGCCATTGTAAGTGACTGATTATGACTTCTGGTGGGGAGGGGGATTGCGTACCCCAATTTAGTTGTTAAGCAAGTTTTTCATTGTTTTTAGTTGTTAACTGAGGGCAACCATTCAGAGAAAATTCTGCTCTTTAAGTGAGTTAGTCTCTAAGCGAGGCACTCTTTATGCAAGGTTTTACTGTACAGGTATTACACTTCTGGATAATTAGCAAAGAAAACATAGCATATAGACCTGGGAGTTCCATCAACAAACAACCTCAAAATAATCAAAACAAAAAATTAAAAGGGTATGGAAGCAAAGTCAGGTCCTCCTCATTATCATCCTGATTTCAGGAAATTAAACCATTATATTTCATTATCAGTATAAAACAATGATCAATAACTGTCAACCTGATTCCAGAAATTGAAAAATCAGTGATTTTGCATTCATGTCGTCTCATCCACAAACTTTCAGGATATGACTCTTAATGTTTAGGCTTGATCCTTTTGTTAACTCACATGCAGCAACAATGCTGATAAATAATAATAATAAATAACAGGAAATATAAGCAACAATAATAATAAGTAAAAGCAACAGTTGGGAAAAATCTTAGCTCAAGGTCTGCATAAGGAAGGTATCATGTGCCTATATATTTGTATAGTGTACTTCATGATGGTGGTGGTCTCCTTGTGTGCACAGGCTTGAGATGGCCAGAATGATCAGTTTTTTGTACAGAATGAAAAACATTCCACACTTCATTACTTGTTTGGAATTATTTTTTAACTGGTAACAAGGATCTAAATAATTGAATTCTAATAAATATTATCAAACAGTATTTTATTTATGCCTTCCACTTTCTTATGAAAAATTCATAAGAATATCGGATTTGTGCCACTGCCTGCTCACTACAATCTATGATATTAGTTTCTGCATTACCAAATTTAGATTAGACTTTTTATAACTTATTTGCTAAACAGATAAGATATAGGCAAGTTATATCTACAATCATAGATTTACATTTCTCCTAGGCTGACCTCCACTAGTTATTGCTTCTCAACAATTAAAAAAGAAGCAAAAACCATGACCCAGCAGTGTTATTACTCTAACAATGTTTGAGGAGGTTGCAGAAATACTTTTTTTTTCAAACTTCTGCCTCTCTGTGGAACATATTTTGTTGCTTTCAAAAAAGAGAAAAAATGAGGCAACAATAAGATTTAATAAATCATTTTCCCTCCACTCCCTCAGATGTGTTTAAAATAAAGATTAAAGAGCCCTATGCATGTCAATGAACAGTGAAAGACAATAAATAAAACAAAAGCTGCATCGAGTCTGAATATAATAGTCTGAAATTTTAAGTAGGGGGGACCTGTTCACGAAAGGAAGGAGATTAAGATTCATTAAACTGATGTTATGCTGTAATATGTATTGGAGCCACAGCCAATTGTGTTGGTAGAAACAGAGGGGGTGGGATAGAGTTGGCTGTAAATAGCATCAGTATGGGAGATCAGCAGGCAAGCTCCCACTGCAGTAAATGAGCTGGCAAATAATATCCAGAATGATGGCTTTGAATTATCTCTGTACTTTTATCCTGATCAAAGATAGCATATAATAGTAAAGAATGGTTGCAAATTTGTACAAAGGATTTTCAATGAACATTTCTTAGGCCTGTCAGGTCCTGATCACTGACTATAAAGGTAAAGGTTGCCCTTACTCAAAAACCAGTTGTGTCGAACTCTAGGGTTCAGTGCTTATCTATGTTTATAGCCAAGGAGCCAGTGCTGTCTGTGTTTGCAGACATTTCCATGGACATGTGGCAGGCGTGCCTAGACAAAGTGTTATTTATTTATGTACTTGCAATTTCTTGCTTTCAAACTGGTAGGTTGGCAGGAGATGGGACAGAGATGGGAGCTCATTCTGTTCTGCAGTATTCGGGCATTGGACTCCAACATTCCAGTCTTCAAGTCCAGTGTCTTAACCACTTGAGCCACTGCAGTCAAAGTCATGGACTGTAATCTCAGAGAAATGATATGCTCCTTTGGTTTCCCAGTTGATGAGTAAAATATCATAGGTTAGCATCCTAGAGAAGGAGGACATTTGTTTGTGTACTGTCTTTACATTGTAATAAACTTTTCTGACTTATTGTCACAGAAGAGCATGGCTCATGGGTTTGGTACAAAAGGAAGGATGAGGGAGATTTGTGCCATTTGGACATGGTAAGAGTGGAGCACCAGCACTGCTCTCCCTCCCTTCCATCCATAATAACTGAAATGCAGAGACAGCATTCAGTTAATTTTGAAATTTAATTATTTCTGATTAAAGAAGCAGGTTTATTATTATTTGGAAAGAAAAATGGATCTACTGTGAGTTCGCTCGTAGAATAAATGAAACCTTAAGATCCAGTACTTGGGAATATTACTATAGGTATCTCTAACATTTTGCATCCAGTTGTTGCTCTTTTCATGATGTCATCAAAAACCTTTGATGTATGTGTCTGGCTGTGCAGACTACTTTCCCTGATGACTGCACATAGCCTTAAAGCTTTTAGCCCTTGATGTACTTGTCTAGCCTTAGAGCCTAGCTCAGAATGCACATGATGGATGAGATTTTCAGCATAAGCTTTTGAACAGCCTACTTTCCTTTGCTGAGCTCTAAGCACAGCTTGCAGGGATATTTCTACAAATACATAAACCTGCACATGTGTGAGAATACATAAACTGTTTTATAATCTAAGACTGAAGGTTCTAATTTTTTTTAGATGTAGAAGTAATTCAAATTAATATAATTTTAAAGCAGATATTGATTCCACTTTCCCTCTAAAAGCCTCTGATTTGTATTATTTCTTTATAAACTTGATAAGGGTAATTATAGCAAAATTTGAGTAATGTGTACTGCAAGCCAGTTACTTATTGTAACCAATATAATCTCATGAACCAATTACAGTAAATATGAATAAAGTGAAGCATATTCCAATGTTATAGTCAGATATGAGGCATTGGGCAGTACTCCTCCCACCTTGTACTCATTGTATTGAGATTTGCCAGATCTGCAGCATTCCATTCTCTGAAAGTCTGTTGCTAAAACTGGAGGCAGACAAGGATAGGCCTAGCTCAAACAAGGGTTGGAATACCAGAGGCTTTCCTCAGGCTTCATGCTGCTTCTGAGAGAAAGGTCATGAGTTATGGTGCTCCATTTCCTGCTTTGCTCTAAATGGCAGAAATAGTCCAGCATTGCCAAAGAGGTAGGAGTGAGGCAAGTTCACTAGGAAAGCAAGTCGTGGATGCATTCAACTAGGCTTATTTTGTCTCACTTGGAGCAACACACATAATCACTCACACTTGTCTCCATGTTAACCCCATCAGTGCTGGCTGTAGCTGCTAATAATAAACAGAGATGGTTGTCTAGGCTTTTGGTGTACTGGGACCAAAACAATAGAAGCAGCTGAAGTCTGGCTTAACACATCTTTATTGGCACACCGGTAGACTGAACATGTGGTAATGGCAGGGGTACAGCTCCTTTTATATTGCAACAATATATTTGAACATGGTTACACGGTAGCGTATTGGCTGCTACCTGCGTGACATCATTCTGAGTCACGCCCTTCTTCTCCAGATGTTCCTTTCGTGGGAAGGTTCCCGCAGCTGACGGTAATTGGGGAATTTGTACCATGTGACCTGAATGCTCGCAGCTGCTCTCTATGGGTACCTAGCTCGCGTTCCATTAACAGCTGAGATACCTTGTGATCATTGTTAGGTTACATTCAGACATTGCAGTGGCTACATTCATTCTTAAAGCAATACAGTTTCATACACAACAAGGCTTTAAAGCTTCCTTAACCCACCCATCCCAAAAATCAAAATACAGTAAAACTCCAATTAATGGAAATAATCCATTCAGTGTCTTTTTCCTTAAGTCAGTTTTTCCTTAAATCAAAACACATTTTCCCATAGGAATGCATTGGAAAAAATGTTTCTGACCTCCCCAAAAATAAAAACATTAAATAAAAAATGCAGAACACAGAGTAAAAGGGAATGGAAAAGATGCAGCTAAGCTCCCTACCTTTTCCACACTTGAGAAATTCTCCACCAGCACCACTTTCCTGGGCTCCAGTGCTTCTTCCTGAAGGTTGGTGTCTTCCTCGCCAATGTCCACCGGGTGAGACTCACCCCTACTTCTGCTGAGTCATCATCACCACAGGGCTGTTGACCCTGTCCATGTTGATCTGGCAATGATGACTCGGTGGATGGAGGGGTGAGTCCTTGGGCAGCCTTTGGCATGGACAGACAGCATCATTACAGCCAGACTTCCATCCAGCCCGGTGGCAAAATTCACCCGGCAGAAGGAGGAGTGGCTCCCCTTACACGCCAGCAGCTTCCTCACAAAAAACAAAAACACTCAAATCTTCAAGAGACAACTTTTTGCACCACCAACAAACTCTAAAGTGGTACCGGGCTGGCTCTATAAACCCTCTCAGATGCAATGCACTCTGGGGGAACCCATTCTGTAACTCGATTTTTTCCTGTAACTCAGGACATCATTTCCTCAGGATTTCCTTATGTAAGTCAAGTTTTCCTTTACTCGAGGCTTCTGTAACTCAGGGTTGTACTGTATCTCATTTTCCAATATTGCTCATGAAGAAACTTATATCTCTCTCTCCAGATCCAGAGAAGCACAGCAACTTCTTGAGAGTTTAGCCTCCTGCCTGCATTCCTTTAACATAGAAGATATCATTCTGACAGCTATTTGATAGGTATTCTGTGGTACAGATTTTTCCATAGACTGCCATCAGATTTGTACAGCATCTTCCAAGATGGATAACTCTTCTATAGCGTCTTTCAAGAAACAGTTTGTGCACAGAATGCTGTTTATCTTCCCACTGAAGTGGTACCTACAGTATTTATCTAATTGTGATTTCTTGTTTTTGAACTGCTAGCTTGGCAAGAGCCAGGACAGAGACAAGAGCTTACTCTGTCATACAGCACATGGGTCTTGAACTGCTTACTTGCTGACCTTCTAGTCGTCAAGCCACCACAGTCCCAGTGGTGGAAGGGAAAGAAAAGATTCTTGTAAAAATACTGTTAAAGCAGAAACACTGCAGGATGGTAATGAAGATTCCAGGGTTACATCCAAATAATAATTGCAACAAGCTTAGTAACTTTAATAGCTTAACAATCACCAAATGTCATTAATAGGTTGGTTTAGTTTGCATCTTAATTAGCTTACTGTTTACTCATAAATGCATTAGTTTCAATAGTTCTGGCTAGTACATTTTGAAGAGACAGTCACCCACTATATGAAGTCACAGAAAGACTCTAAGCCACGGCTTCAAGCTGAAACACTGCAGAAGGAAGGAAATCATCATGGCACAAACACTGGGTTAAAAAAAACCCCTTTCCTCATTATATCTGAAACTGGCATTGAAAAATGAGAGCAGGCTGAAATAGAGATGGGCATCAGGTGTGAGATATATGTGTATATGAGAGAGAACACCAGAACCATCATTACAGAGTTGAAGGAAGGAGAAGAGGAATCAGAGGACAGCTAAAAGGTTTAGTTGAAAAATGACAGTGGGGGATACTGGAAAGTTTCTATTCAACTTTTACAAGCAGAACTGTTCTAATGTAAGAAATGCAAAAGTCTCCTTCTCCATTTTTCATGCAATGGCATTCAGTTTTCTCTTTCAGCCACATTTCTTCATTCAAAATGGGTTGAGAAGTACAAAATGTAGCTATACAGTGCAGGAAACTGTTTGACATATGCTCAAAGTCACTTAAAATATTTCAGATTTGGTATACTGAATGATGTTTCTAGCCACTTAATGCTGCATTTCAACACTGTACTGGATAGTACTGTTCTGTACTCTAAATAAAGACTTCATTCATTTTTGATCATAATTATTGTCTATGAAAATCGGTTGACAGGTGACACAGGCTGGGAAACTGGAGAAAGAAGCAGATAACTGGGAAAGTCTTAATTAAGTTACTAGATCTATGTCAACAACATATTTCAACTTGGTATGATCCAGATATTTTGGACTAAAAATCCAGCTATACCAATTGCACAAATGTGTAATATTTAGTCCAAGGCATCTAGAATGTGCTTGGATTACTTAGGCAATGTAAACTGCCCAATTGTATAAATTGGGCCCTTCCAAATTGTGTCTGCAACATGGCTTGGAATAAAGGGGATGAGAATTCCCTCCCTTCCATGTGAGAAGAGGCAGAGCCAGCAGGGGATGCTGTTGTGTCACTGCTTGTCAGGATGGGATGGGGCTGTGGATAGGGATGCCATATTTCACTCTCACAAAAGCAGGAAAGGAGTAACCCTTGCTCAAAAGCCAGTCATATCCGACTCTAGGGTTCATCTCTGTTTCAAAACCGAAGAGCCAGCGCTCCATCAACTCTTTGCCTCCGACCAGGTGAAAGCCCCTCAGTCACGCTCATGTTGCTGGAAGGCACTTCCCCCCAGCTTTACTCTGGAGAAAGGGGGGAAAGAAAGCTTGCTGGCTGGGGAAAGAGGCTCCTCCACCCCCAAACTCCGGGAGAGAGGCGGGAGAGAATGAAAGAGTTGACAGGAAGGGAAGGGGGGAAAACTCCTCCCGAACCAAGGGAGGTGCCAAGGGAGTTGGCACCTCCCTTGCTGTGTTCATGAGAGAGGCATGACTAGACACCAGAGCACATGGAACACTGTCCCCTCCCCCCCCAAGCAGTCCCTATTTGTCTACTTGCAGTTTCTTGCTTTTGAGCTGCTAGGTTGGCAGGAGCTGGGACAGACGACTGGAGCTCTTTCCACATCTGCTGCTCACAGATGCCACCTGCTGGTGATTCAGTAGAATTGCCGCTCTAAGCTTGGTCTCAAAAGCGGGAAATACCAATGTTTTTAATGTGACCAGGCGGGACAGTTTCAACCCGTGAAATTCCCGAGTTTCCATTATGTATGGCAACTCTAGCTGTGGAAGCTTTAATCTTTGCCCAATCCCATTGTCAGCCTCTTTTGCTTTGGACTTAAGACAGGATCTGACCATTCTGAATTGAAGCTATAACCTCAGAAGTGCATTGGAGTTTTCTACCAATCTTTGTTGGACAAAATTTACACCAGTAATGATTATAGGCAGTAGCTGGCAGTAGATTTCCCCTCTGGCTCCTCTTTCTCAGTTCTGCTGAGGGATGGAGTAGCAGCCACTATTTTGGTAGTTCACGATTGCAGCCACTATTTTGTCTTCAGCATATGTAAGTTGAACTTATTCAATATATTTCAATGTTAATTTGTCCCACTTATCAGCTCTTAAAACTAGCTGTGGGCCTTTGCTATATTGTTCTTTATCTGGTATTGCTGTTGGCAGGGGTGTGTGTGTCAAAAAAGTTAAATTATAAAATCATAATAATTATTAGAAATGATAGAACTAAGAAGGGTCCCCAGGTTGGCCCAGCATTAGAAGCTTCAGCTTTCAATAGTTACTATTGAGGTTTGTATTCTACTGTGGGGGCAAACACATTGCTCTGTGGGAGGTCATTTCTTTGAAGTCTCCATTGGCCTCATTGGCCTTGGAAACCAACAAAAAATCTACAGTTTTCCAATAAACAGCCTACAATTTTTGTGAATTCAAAATCCTTTGTGACATGGGCAACTTTCTTCAGCAAAGCTGTATGGTTGACTGTGTCATTAGCTGCAGTGAGCTCTATAAACACTATGCCTGTGATTTCCTTCTGTTCAAAACCATCTTCTATGTACAGTGTTAAGAACTTGTGCTGTGCAATCTTTGCCAGGTTGAAACCAGCTTGCTGTGGTTTAAGCCGCGGTTCTACTATTGCAGACAGTTGGTTTAGAATTAAATATTCATATATCTTTGCAAATTGAAGTTGTGTCTATGGAGGAGCCTCTTGAACAATACCAAAAGGACTCCCTAGATATTTGGAATTTTTTTTTCTATTGGACTTGAACATCCTAACTTGCCAAAAAAATAACTCTACAGTAAAACCCCAACTTACGGACGCCTTGAGTTACAATTTTTTCAAGTTATGAAATGTATTTTTGTAAACCTGGATTCCTGATTTACAAAATAATAAATAAATAAACAAACAAACAAATAAATAAAAAACCAAGTTATGAAAATACCCTGGTTTACAAAAATTCTGTACCTCAAAAAATGTGGGGTTTTTTGTGCTCAAAATGGTGGCGGCACCATTTTGGGCGCTGAAAATCACTCCCAGCCACTCACCCACACCTTTGTAAGTGAAAGAAAAGAAAGCAGCAGCAGCCAGAAGGTAGGAAATCACTCAATTTTAATTTATTTTTTTCTATGGGTTGCATCGAGTTACGAAAAAAATTGATTTGCAAAATAGGCCACAGAACCGACTTTATTCATAACTTGGGGTTTTACTGTACTAGGAACTGCATATATACTTAGATGTTACCTTTACTGGTTAGGGCTTGAACTGTTAATTGCCCTGCAAAGTGACCTTTTAATTGTCCTCGAATGCAGTTGGGGCAAGAGGAACTATGAATGAGCTAGCCCTCTCTAGTGGCAGTTAGAGCTAGGTTATGGTGGTAGTGGTGATTCTCTCATTGGATGAGGTGAGTACTGTATGACTGACATTGGGCATATAGGACACACCATGAGACAAGCATGGGGTATACCCAATATCTGTTCACAGGAACGGAATTGGAAATGCCCTCATAGATGTCTCCCCAAGTAGCTGCTACTCAGTTGCTAGGGATTTACTAGTCAAGACTGGGGAGGGGAGGATTAGCTTCCCTTGCTCTGGTAACAGATTTATAGCACTCCCCCACCCCCACCCCATGGCCCCAGGGTTTAAAATTCAATAAATTGTGGCCTAATTTTCATACCAAGATATTGTGTCTTTTGCCTCTTTATTTCATGATGTGGAGGGAATAGGCAATTAAAATGAATTGAAATAATAAGCAATAAAATGCTATTGGGGAAATGATGTGAACATATTTTTTCCTGGTGGTTCCTTGAAAAGTAGAAAATTGTTTTTCATTTAACTTGAAACAAAAAAATTATCTGTTGAATTTAATCTAAACTGAAGTAGGCTTTGCAACTTTGTAGCAAAAATATTTTAAAAATATAGCCTATTCTACTAACATACCAAGATCTGGTCATCTTTTAGTATATTCAATTCCGCTTTGTTCACATAATTTTTATTCAGGGTACATGGACCCATTTTAAAAGAAACCAAGTCATCACTAAAATTCTGCTGGTTATGTCATGACTTAATTATACATAATAAAAGGAAGTGCTACATTTGGATGTGCATTATATAAATTTACCAGCTATAAACTCGTGAGTGATTTACTAAGGCTTGAGAATTCAACACTATGTTTTGGCAATGATTAACCTGCCTCCTTGATGGACACTGTTGTGTATGTAACTGAATGTATTGTTTTAACAGTTTATTGTTGGGATTGGGTAATCCTCCATTTTGTGTTCTTCTTAGAACTAAGCTCTCACGGGATTTGGGTTCCCGCCCTTTCTAAAGAGAAGCGTGAAAGGCTTCACAGTCTCTGTCACCCCACGATCAGTGCACTGTTCTCCCAACCAATCCAGTTGTTTCCCACCCAAATGTATCTTTCCTGTACAGTGTGTGTGTGTGTGTGTGTGTGTGTGTGTGTGTGTGTGTGTGTGTGTGTGTGTGTGTGCTCTCCATGTTCAGTTCCCGAAATATAGTTGTGTTTGGCCCTGTTATGTTGGCTGCTGCGTATTAATCTCTGAACATCAAATTGGCGACGAAGGTGGGATGGTGTCCCTCAAGGCTCGTCCGAGTCCGTTCGATGTGGCCACCCCAGAGAAATGGAACCTGTATGAGCAACAGTTTCGGCACACCATGGTGGCTGAAAACATCATCGAGGAAGATCAGAAAAGATCCTGCTTCCTTTCACAGAGTGTTCTGGCCACGCTCGAACTTGCCATTCACCTAGTACTGCCAAGGGACATTGATGGTGTCCCCCTCACATACATCTTTGGGGCATTATGGAACCACTTCCAGCCCAAGGTGTCCATCTTCCCAGCCCAGGTGGCATTTCACAGGCATGGCCAATGCCCCGGGGAGTCCGTGGTCAACTACGCTGCTACGCTGAGGTTGGCTGCCACCCAGTGCCAGTTGCCCAATTTGGAGGATGCCCTCCATGACCATCTGCTGGCCGGCCTATGGGACAAGGAGGCACAACATCGACTCATGACGAGGGAAACACTTACCTTCAAGTCAGTCTTGAGGGAAGTGTTGGTGTCCGAGGCAGCGAGATCCAGCATCAAGCCATGTAGGCCCATCACTGCTCATCCTCCTCGTCGTTATCCGGCCCCTCATTGTTGTCCGCATCACAGGCTTCCACGTCCACGTCGGGATCCAAAGATAAAGAAGGCAAGGTCTGGAAGGTCTGGAAAAAGACAAAGTACAAGCATGACGTCGAGAAGGCCCAGAGGAGATGTGATGGCTGTGGAGGACGACACGGTGGCCATCACAAGTGTCCCTTAAGGAACCCCGACTGCCACCATTGCAGAAAAAGGGGTCACATCGCAAAGGTGTGCCAGCAATGACAGAAGCAAGTTCCAGCACGGGACGAGTGACTGAGGTGAAAGGGAGCATCCACCTCGAAGATTTCATCAATGGAGCCACTCATCAGCCACATTTCCAGTTCCACAAATCATTTTTTCGCCGAGGTCCAGTTGCAAGGCATCCCAGTCAAGATGGAGGTGGATTCGGGTACGTCCTACTCTATCTTGCCTCAGAAGCATTTTCTAAGGATTCTTCCCTCCTCGCACCCAAAATTGCGGGTGCTGATGATGTCCCTTCGAGACATTCAGGGTTGCCAGATTCCAGTCCTGGGGGTGGGGAATTTTGCAGTAAACTTCAAAAACATTTCAGTAAGGTTGCCCCTCATAGTGGTTAAACAAGGTACCAACTGCCTACTGGAGGTGCAGTGGTTTGAATCACTAGGGATAAGACTGTCCAGCTTCAACACCGTCCGAGATGACCCAGTGCAGGATGTTTGTAACGCACACCCGGCAGTCTTTAGAAAAGGACTTGGAACTTATGTGGGCCCCCCAGTTTCCTTCGATCTTGATCCAGCCATGCAGCCTATTCATCTCAAGCCTCACTGTGTCCCCTTTGCATTAAATGCCCCCCAACCAACTGCAAAAACAGAGCTGCAGTCTTTCCTGGGTTTGCTCAATTTTTATCACTCCTTCCTGCCTAGGAAGGACTCCGTAGCTGAACCACTCCATCAGTTACTTAAAAAAGACGCAGTTTGGCATTGGGGGCAGAGCCAGGAAAAAGTGTTTCATGAGCTAAAAGAGCTTCTGTCCTCTGAAGCAGTCTTAACTGACTTTGAACCAAAAAAGCCTGTGGTTCTTGTGTGCTATGCTTCACCTGTGGAGGTGGGGGGCAGTTCTCTGTCATTCTTTGGAAAACGGGAAAGAAGCCCCGATTGCATTCTATTCAAGGTCCCTATCTAAAGCAGAATGCAACTATGCCCAGACTGACCGAGAAGCTCTGGCTATAGTTGCTGGAACAAAGAAGTTCCATGACTTTTTATACGGGAGGGAGGTCACAATTGTAACTGACCACAAACCATTGCTGGGGATTTTCATTACTTCTAAGCCCACTACTCAAATACTCTTACCCCGTATGTTGAGAAGGGCTATATTCCTGAATGACTATCAGTTCTCTCTGGTTCACTGCCCAGGAAAAGAGATCAGTCACGCTGATGCTCTTTTGAGATCCCCTTTTCCAGAATTGGGGGAGCCAGACAGCGAAAATGAACAGGATCATCAGGTGCTGATAATCAAATCCCTTGATTCACCCTCCCCCCATTGTGCCTTCGGACATTGCCAAGGTGACTGCAAAGGACAAACTCCTTTCAAAGGTAGTGTCCTGGGTTAAAAAGTGTTGGCCATCAACTTCTCCCTCAGAAGACTTCAATGCCTTTTACAGAAAACGGTTTGAGCTGTCGCTGTCGCTCGAGAGGGGTTGTTTACTGTGGAGCCAAAGGATGGTTATTCCTACTGTGTTATGTTCTAAGGTTCTTAGACTACTCAATGTTAGCTACCCAGGAATCGTGTGCTCCAAAGCATTGGCATGAAGTTACTTCTGGTGACCACAAGTGGACAAAGATATAGAACAATTGGTGGGCACTTGTTCCAGCTGCTAAAGCTCCAGGCCTGAGGAATCCCAACTTCCCTCCCGGGAATGGGACACAGCTCGTGGACCATGGTCATGACTGCACATAGATTTTTCTGGTCCATTTTGTGGTATATTATTCCTGTTAGTGGTCGACTCATTTTTCAAAATGATTGGAGGCTATTCCTATGCCAAATACTTCATCAGCTGTGACCATTAAACTGTCACATAGGCTGTTCAGCTGTTTCGGACTACCAGATGTGCTTGTGTCCAATAATGGCACAACTTTCACCTCTGCCAAATTCCAGGCATTCCTCGAAAGGAACGCTATTTGGCATGTCACTTCTGCCCCGTTCCACCCTGTCACCAATGGTCAGGTGGAACGTCAGGTTCGCACCACTAAGGAGGCTCTTTGCCACATGGGGCAAGTGGACATTGAATTACAGCTTTGCCAATTCCTCCTGTGCTACAGGATGACTCCCCTTGGCCTCAGGGTTATCTCCAGCTGAACTATTAATGTGCAGAATGCTGGCCTCTTTGCTCGATCAGCTAGATCCTTCCAGGGTAGAGGATAGAGGGGTTAATGTAGAGATTCCACATAAAAAGGTCTTTTCAGCTGGGGATCATGTGCATTGTCGGAACGATGTGGCTGGAGGGCCAGCATGGGTTTCAAGTCTTGTGGTGGAACAAACAGGACCAGTGTCCTATCAGGTCAAAATGGATAACGGTTTATTATGGCGGTGACACACTGACCAGCTGAGACATCAGATAACGGAGTATCAGGAGGTGCAAGGAGAAAACACTCATAGCAATTCCATGTTAGGGTCCTCCCCCACCCACTTATCCCAAGGGGGAGATGAGGATGGCAGCTCGGCATCCAGCTGTAATCCCCAGCTTTCTAATTCAAGACAGCTGCATTTTCGCTGGAGGTCGTCCTCAAGCCTACAACGTGGTAATTTGCCTTTTGAGTTACAGGATCAGGGGGAGTTTTCTGTGTGTTCCCCCACTCTTCCAAAAGAGAAGTGGGGTTATGATTTCTCTCCCAAGGCCCCCCATCCTCCTGTGTTCAAGTCTACCTCCACTCCAACCCAAGCAAGGCAATTTTCTGTTGAGTCGCCCCCTACTCAAAATAATCAAAGGAGGGAATTTTCTTTGGATTTTTCCCCTTCCAATTCAGAGTTTAATTTATAGCGATCCCCTGCTCCACCTCAATACAAATGGGGTTATGATTAAGTTTCTCCCCTCCCTGGTTCCTTTTCAGGATCGGGACAGTGCTCCCACATTGCTACTACCTCAGACAGAATCCCCAGTGCAGGAAACCAGTCAAAGGAACCATGTACCCCTAGGTCTACCAATTTCAGTCATGTGTCAGTGCAGCTCAAAAGAGTCTGTGGGCCACCACAATGGCTAAGGGACTTTGTCCTATCCTAGGGGGGAGGGATGTTGTGTATGTAACTGAATGTATTGTTTTAACAGTTTGTATTTAATTGTGGGGATCAGGTGATCCTCCATTTTGTGTTCTTCTTAGAACTAAGCTCTCGCGGGACTTTGGTTCCAGCCCTTTCTAATGAGAAGCGTGAAAAGCTTCACAGTCTCTGTCACCCTATGATCACCCCACTGTTCTCCCAACCAATCCAGTTGTTTCCCACCCGAATGTATCTTTCCTGTACAGTATATATAGGTGTTGCTGCACCATTGATCTCCATGTTCAGTTTCCCAAATTTAGTTGTGTTTGGCCTTGTTATGCTGGCTGCTGCATATTAATGAGTTCCTTCATGTTCTTGTTTCTCTCAGATAAAAAGGTGAAATGCAGTTGCACAGGCAGATATATATTCAATTGACATCAACTCAAAATTTAAACCAGAAGAGATACCACAATCATTCCATTTTACTGATAATTAAGTACAAGATTCTATGTTATTCATACTAAAAAGAGCATGATGTAATGAAAGTGCGGCGCTAAAATGGCCGCCGCGCTCTTTGCGGCCCCCCCCCCAGACTCAGACATCTGGGTGAGTTAGGGGACGTGGCCACCCCTCTATAAAAGGGGTGGCCATGAGGCAGCCGAGCTGCCATTTTGGAAAAGCGACGGAGAGGAGAAGTTTTCTCCGTCGCTCTTCGTCTCTTTGAGAGCCGCAGTTGGCTGTAGAGCCTTAGCGGGTATTTTGCTTCTCAATCTTCGGCTTTTCAGCCATCTGGTGCTGATCCCTGGAAAGGGATCGTGCTTTTCATTATGCCTCCCAAGAAGAAGGCTATGGCGACTCAGGCTCGCCCGAAAGGGAGACAGCAGTCGGGTCGGAGGACCGCGACTGCGCTCCCGCAACAGGACCTCTTATCGGATGCACCCACCGGGACCGGTGGGATGGGGCAGCTTAGGCCATGGCCTGCGGCTCTCCAGCCTCAGACTGGCCCTACAGGGGCTTCGGCCCCCGGCCGGCAATTGCCGGCCAGGGGCCTTGATCACGGGGGAGGGCCTGGTGCAGTTACACAGCAGGGCTTACCCCCGGCCCCTCATGGGCCGGAGTTTTGGGCATGGCCCTATTCGGGACCAGGCTCTCAAGTCGGGGGCCCTGGACCATTGCCCAGTGGGCCGTCCGGCCCGCCTGGCCCCCTTTATGTAGGGGGATCTGCGACAGTGGATGCATTACTGGCCCGCATAGCTGCGCTAGAGGCATCCATAGGGATCACCAATAACCCCATTGGGGGGGGCTTCACTGCCATCTGGGGCCCCCTTTTGCCTGCCTGCTACCACAGCAGCCGCCACTCTGCAGCAGGCGGCCAGTCGGGGTGAGTTGCTCTAGGCGCACAGGCCCGTGCCCGCCGAGGTCTCGCAGCTTCCCGTCCATCATGAACTGCAGACGGGTAGTGGTCGGATGTGTCCTCAGAGCTCAATTGCGGTCGTGAGCTCCGACGCCCGCCGTGGACCGGAACCCCCAGTGGGGGCGGCTCACGGGGGTGCACCCAGTGAGTATCAGGTTCAAGCTAATGTCCCCACATCACACTCCACTTCCGGGGATGGGTTTCAGTGTCCATGGCCTCGTAATGTCGGGGCGGGTGGGCATCAGTTCCCAGCTTACCCGGGTGCAGCTTGGTCCCATACTGGCATAACATTGGGTGGGGGGGTTCCGCCCCCGGGGCTACACCGGGTGTCGCAGGGACAGTCCAGGCTCCTCTCCTGATACCCCGTGTTAATACTGTGCCGGTGTCGGCATTGCCGATGGCCGGGTATTCCTTGCCCCTCGGGGATCATTTGGCCCAGGCCACAAGGGAAAAGATTTGGCGGGGGAGTATGTCGATATTTTCTCCCTATTGAACCGGGAACCCACCAAGGAGGAAAAAGAGGGGCAGGATGAGAAGGACAAAGAGCTGTCTCACCGTTGCAAGCCACCACGCACCTGGGCCAACTGGTTACCCGCATATCTCATTTATATGGCGGTGTACCTTAGGGCTCGGCCTGACCTGGCCATTCCTATGGTCCAATATTTGGACAATATTTACAGGGCAATGGTGGATTTTCCTGGCCCATCGTGGTTGGGTTACGATGAGGAATTTAGAATGAGAGTGCCCTTACACCCGGAGATGAGGTGGGATGAGCCATGTCAGAAATTGTGGCTTTTATATTTGACCCCCACGCGCCCGGCGCCTGGGGAGAGGTACCATTGTGGCCATGCGGTCCAGCGAGCTGCTCCAACACAGGCTCCCCGTCAGCTGGCGGGGCAGGTGGTTCCAGCCCGCTTGCTGTGTTGGAGTTTCTCGGCCAATGGTGTATGCAATAGAAAACAGTGCCAATACAAACATGAGTGTCCCTCTTGCGCTGGCCCCCACGCCGCCGCTGCGTGTCCACGAGCCGGTGGGTCACGGGGCAGAGGTAGAGGTGGACAAGGAGCAGGCAGACCTGCCGCTGATGGAGCTGGTCACTCAAAAGGCCCCCTCCCTGGTTAACGTAGCTATGTTGGAGCGGTGGCTCTCAATTTACCGAGGAGGGAGGATGCTAGGTATCTCCTCGAGGGTTTCCAGCGGGGCTTTCGCATCCCATTCAAAGGGGAGCAGTGCCCCCAAGATGCTCCTAATTTACTTTCCCTGAAGGGTAGGGAGGAGGTGGCTGCCCTAAGTATCGCTAAGGAGGTTAATGCAGGTAGGGTTGCTGGCCCCTTTCCTATGCCCCCCTTTCCCAATCTGAAGGTTTCCCCTTTAGGGTTGGTTCCCAAAAAGACCCCTGGGGAGTTTCGTTTAATTCACCATCTGTCATACCCGGCGGGCCATTCGGTCAATGATGCCATTCCTGATGACCTTTGTTCTGTCAGGTATACGTCATTTGACCAGGCCCTGCACATGGTGCGCTCTTGTGGCCCGGGTGCACTTCTGGCAAAATGTGACATTAAGTTGGCATTCCGTTCGTTGCCAGTGCACCCGGGTGACTTTGAGTTATTGGGTTTTAAATTCCAAGGGAAATTTTATGTTGATAAAGCCATGCCTTTTGGCTGCTCTATTTCCTGTTCAGCATTTGAACGTTTTAGCACTTTCCTTCAGTGGGCCTTTGTTCGCAGGTCTGGGTCCCGGTCTGTAGCCCATTACCTCGATGATTTCTTGTTCGGGGGGAACGGGGCTGGGACACGTGTACGCGTCTCCTCAATACATTTCAGATGCTAATGCAGGAACTCGGTGTCCCTTTAGCGCCCGAAAAGACCGAGGGCCCATCAACTAAGCTCACATTTCTGGGTATTGAAATTGACACGGTCTCGCAGGCATCCAGGTTACCATGGATAAGGTTACCCGGATCACTGCGTTGATTTTGGCCTTACTGGCCAAATGCAAGGTGTCGCTTCGTGAGCTCCAGGTTCTCCATGGTCACCTTAACTTCGCCTGCAGGGTGGTCACGCCTGGCAGAGCTTTTGCTCAACGCTTATGCGACGCCATGACTGGCCTATCCAGGTGCTATCATAAGGTCCGACTGAACAAGGGCATGAGGGCTGACATGTTGGTTTGGCTTAAGTTCATGAGGGACTTCAACGGGGTGTCATTTTGGAGATCTGACCTTTTGGTTTCCCCTAGGTTCCAGGTTCAGTCGGATACCTCGGGGTCCCTGGGATATGGGATTTACTTTGAGGGGAGGTGGGCCTACGGCCGATGGCCTCCAGCATGGCGGGGCATGGATCGTCTACGCGATCTTACATTCCTTGAGTTCTTCCCGATACAGGGAGCTTTGATGCTATGGGGTGAGGAGTGAGCGAATTCAGTGGTTCATTTCTGGTGTGACAATGCTGCGGTAGTGCACATCGTCAATTCCCAGACATCTAAATCACCCAAGGTCATGGAGTTAGTTCGCCAGTTCGTGTTGCGCAGCCTATGTCTCAATGTGCTCTTCAGGGCCAGACATGTACCAGGTATTAATAACGATATTGCTGATGCTTTATCCCGCCTGCAGATCCCCCGGTTCCGCGCCTTGGCTCCGGACGCAGAGGAATTCCCCTCGCCACTCCCGGATGAGATTTGGACGTTTGGCAAGGAGAGGTGAACCGGGCGATCGGCATGTCACTGGCGCCCAGCACGCGCAAGGCGTATCACCATGCATTCAGTCAATTTAAAAAATTTTGTGCACAACTCTGGTTGCCCGAGGTGTGGCCCATTCCAGTTGCACACGTTCTCCAATTTATGGTCTACCTACACAGTCAGGGCCTAGCTCCCCGCACCATAGCATCCAGGCTGTCAGCACTGGCATTCATGGCCAAAGTGAGGGGCTCTGCTGACAACACGAATGATTTCCGTATACGACATGTTTTGGAGGGGTGGACACGGGAACGTGGACGCCGCCCGGACAATCACCACCCTATTTCTCCAGGGGTTCTTACCCACCTTGCACGAGGCTGGCATGACCTGTGTTTCGACAGGTATGAGGCAGCTCTGTTTCATGCGGCTACCACGGTGGCCTTTTTTGGAGCGCTCCGCATCAGTGAGTTGGTGCTACTGTCTAAGGCGGATGTGGCTCGTAGGGCACTGGAACTCGAAGATGTCTATGTCTCCAATGAGTGGGCTCAGTTGAGGATACGGTCCTCAAAAGTTGATCAGCACGGTGTAGGCAGTGGTGTTAGACTGCTACGATGTTCCATTGCAGACATCTGTCCAGTTGGTGCCCTACAAGAGTTCCTTGCAGTGCGTGGTACGCACCCTGGCCCATTTTTCTGCCACCAAGATGGGTCTCCCCTTACTAAATTTCAATTTTGGAAGGCGACCGGTAAGGCACTGTCCAGTGTTGGCCTCCCTGGGGCTCGTTACGGCACCCATTCTTTTAGAATAGGAGCTGCTTCTACTGCAGCTGCATTTGGGTACTCTGAGGCTGATATACGCCGTATGGGGAGGTGGGGATCGAAGTGTTTTGAATTATATGTTCGCCCTCTTCAAGTATGAGTACCAGATAAGTCACTGTCCTGTCTTTTTTATCTTACAGACCCTGTGTGTCCCCGCACACCGGTGGCAGTATGGCTGGTGGGCCATAGCTATGTGCACTGGGCAGCGCAGTATGCTGCGGTGACAGAGTGGGGACCCCAGCTTGGACTACGTGCCTCCGCATGTATCAGGTGGTATGGTAAGCGCAGAATGTTATGGCGGGAACTGTTGCCATTCCTTTTCTCCATCAGGGATGCTGAACCGCCTGATGTCCTGGTGCTGCACCTCGGGGGCAATGACTTGGGCCAGGTCACTGGCCTTTCCTTAAAACATACGATCTGCATTGACCTAGCTTATTTGCATTATGTGTGGCCTGCCACAACGCTGCTATGGTCGGACATCATACCGTGTCACGCTTACAGGGGGGGTATCAACCTCCAGGCCCTTGACCGCGCTCGTCGCTCGCTGAACAGGGCAGTGGCCCGGTTCTTTGCTGACAAGGGTTTGGGGCGGGTCATCCGACACCCCACCATTAGTCTCCAAAATTACGATCTTTACACAGGGGATGGGGTCCATCTGTCGCCCAGAGGTATGAACCTCTTTTTGGAAGATTTGCAAGCAGGCCTGTTGACCGAGCTGACGGTCTGGGGGGGGGGCGGTGAGTCTTTATTAAGCCTCCCCGTGTGGCGGGTAGCACTGGTAAGGTAAATATTTATGACCCACAGGTATCCGGCAGGTTCGCAATTGACTGGCCAACATTAGATAGGTACAAGTTTGTTAACGTTGACCGGTCAACGACGAACCAGGCAATGGGGTGATGGCAGGAGCTCTTCAGCATGCATCACCCCGTGATTTGACGGATACACGTCAGATGGTGGGGTCAGTAGATAGTTTATTGACTACGGTCAACAATTTTTTTGTTGTAAACAAACAAATTGATACAAATGGATAGATTGTAGCCAATTGCCATTGGCAATTTTGGGAGGAACCTTACCAGTGTTACTGCGGCCTGCTTGCCTTAAGAATTATAATTGGCTGAGTACCAATTGAAATTTATAATTCGGACTAGGGCATGAATCAATAAATGTGGCCCAATGCCGTTATCCATATACCGGTGTCTGAGTCCTTTTTTGGGGGGTGCGCCTGCAATGAAAGCGTGGCGCCAAAATGGCCGCCGCGCACTTTGCGGCCCCCCCACCCGGATTCAGACATCCGGGTGAGTTAGGGGGCATGGCCACCCCTCTATAAAAGGGGTGGCCATGAGGCAGCGAGCTGCCATTTTGGAAAAGCGACGGAGAGGAGAAGTTTTTCCCTCCACCCCCTCCCTAGTGAACAGTGTGATATTTTGGTCGCTTCGGGGCCGGGTGGGAATTTTTGGCTGGAACCTACAATTGGCCTCCTGGTTCTGGCTTTTTTGCCCATTCCACACTGTTGCTACGGTTTGATACAGGGGCTTCGCTATTGACTTTGGTCATATGGGCGGGTAGCACTGGTAAGGTAAATATTTATGACCCACAGGTATCCAGCAGGTTCGCAATTGACTGGCCAACATTAGATAGGTACAAGTTTGTTAACGTTGACCAGTCAACGACGAACCAGGCAATGGGGTGATGGCAGGAGCTCTTCAGCATGCATCACCCCGTGATTTGACGGATACACGTCAGAGGGTGGGGTCAGTAGATAGTTTATTGACTATGGTCAACAATTTGTTTGTTGTGAACAAACAAATTGATACAAATGGATAGATTGTAGCCAATTGCCATTGGCAATTTTGGGAGGAACCTTACCAGTGTTACTGCGGCCTGCTTGCCTTAAGAATTATAATTGGCTGAGTACCAATTGAAATTTATAATTCGGACTAGGGCATGAATCAATAAATATTGCCCAATGCCGTTATCCATATACCGGTGTCTGAGTCTTTTTTTGGGGGTGTGCCTGCAATGGGAAACCATATCTAGATATAGGTGGGGGCCTCCACCTCCAATCTTTCATGGGCTAGCTCACAATTTTCCAATCTTGAGCCTCCAGGGCTTCTTGTCATCCACTGATCCCTGGAATGTACATATGTGAAAGTTTGGAGATTTATCAAACCTAAAAATTCTTGGGATTTTTTAAAATCCCTCTATGTAAGTAACACAGATGACTTCTACTCTCTCACCCAACAGAATAGTCAGATTCTTTGTTGCCAGAAAATCCTTTAGTTTCCCAAGATAATTTATGACCCAGCATACCTGCATACTGTTTTAAATTGTTTTGAGGGACAATATTGATTACATAAGTTCCTTGTAAAGTAACTTTACTAAACATGATTATTAATGTATGTGTGGTACATTAATAAAAAAAGCAGTATTCAGTATCAGATATGGCACGAGGAGGAGGAGGAGGAGGAGATAAACTCACTAAATTATTATGCTCAATTATTTAACTATAAACTAACTTTCAAAGTGACAGTCACAGCAACAAAAACTTTGTAACAATTTGCAGATAATGTAGCTGTGTATTTTAATTACATTATTAATTACAAGTACTGAATTATTTGTAACAAATATATTTCAACCTATGGTGCTTCTGCTAACTTGTCTGAATATTTCTAACTAGTTAATATATCTTTTGATACAGAAAATTATAACAACTCCTTGACCTGTCAGCGGCGTTCGATTTCGTCGACCATGGTATCCTTCTGGAACAGCTCCGAGGATTGGGGATACAGGGCACTGTGTTGTCCTGGTTTTTCTCATTCCTGAAGGGCCGTACCCAGTCGGTGTGGTTGGAGAGTGAGACATGCAGCCCTAGGCCACTCCAATATGGGGTGCCTCAGGGCTCGGTGCTGTCTCCTCTCCTATTTAATATCTACATGAAACCGCTGGGTGAGATCATCCAGGGCGCGGTACCATCAGTACAAGGATGACACCCAAGTGTACATCTCATCTCGTGGTGATCCCAGTGATGCTGTCAAAGTTCTGTCTGAGTGCCTAGTGGCTGTTGGGGTCTTGATGGGGGACAACGGATTACAACTGAACCCTGGCAAAACTGAGTGGCTATGGATTAGGGGCCTGGTGTTATCTCAGGAGCTACCATCGTTGGTTTTGGATGGGGTTAGTCTGCCCCAGACAGATCCAGTGCACAACTTAGGGGTCCTCCTGGAATCATGACTGCTGCTTGAAGATCAGGTAGTGGCCGTAGCTAGGAGGGCTTTTGCCCAACTTTGGGTGATTTGCCAGTTGCGCCCGCTCCTAGACCAGGACTCCTTACTCATGGTCACTCATGCTCTGGTCACCTCTAGACTAGATTATTGCAATGTGCTGCAGTTGGTCCAGAATGTGGCTGCTTGGGTGGTGATGGGGTGTGGGCGTTATGCTCGTGCCTCACCACTGCTTAGGGAGCTGCACTGGCTTCCAATTTGCCTCCAGGTGCAATTCAAGGTGCTGGTCATTACCTTTAAAGCCCTATATGGTAGTGGGCCAGGATACCTAAGAGACCGCATCACCCCAAGATCGTCTGTCCGTCCAAACCAGAGTTGACCGGAGGGGCTCCCTGCTTGTACCATCTGCTAGAGGGACTCATCTTTCTAACACAAGAAGGAGGGCCTTCTCTGTGTCCGCTCTGGCCCTATGTAACCTCCTGCCAGTGGAACTAAGGCTGCAGATGAAATTGCTGCCCTTCAGGAAAGGTCTGAAAACATGCCTGGCGGGACTGGTGTGGGGTCCAGAAGTTGTCGTGACCCCCACCTGCTGGTTGGTTTAATATCAAAGTAATCTTCCACTTTTTAATGTGTGGGGGTTTTAGCGGGGTAATCTGTTTTAATGGGGTTGTTCTTGTTTTAAGGGTTTTAAGATTGTATGCCACCCAGAGTCTTTGTGAGTTGGGCAGCTATATAAATATGAATATAAATAAATAAATAAATAAACAACTGACCTGCTGACCTTCCAGTTCAGTGTCTTAACCCCTAAGCCACTACAGTCCCTACCAGGATACATCATTATATTGATATAAATGAAGCCTATGGCTTTAATCTTGCAGTGATCTGCAGCAATGGGAAACACTTCTTCACTGCATCTAAATTAGTTCACTGCTATATAATGCATTTCCAAGCAAACTTTTAAGAAGGTAACATTCCTGTATGGTTATAGTTGGCCTAGCTATAAAGAGGGAAAAACCTAATTGCCAAGTTTTTTTTTTAAAAAAAATATCCCTCTATCTTGCCTCCATTTTTAGCTTTATGCTCACATGCTACAATTTGTAACTAGCAATATTAGCAGGTTCCAAAATTATTAAGGTTGTGAGAATCATTCCCTCCTCCAGAAAGATGGAATTGTTCATAATTCAGGTCAAAATCTCTTTGAATTTCAACTAGCCCTGTAAGTAAGTCTGAGACTGCTTTTATTCCTTCCCTTTCTCAAAACTTACCTTTTATCAAAGTAAGTGGTGGCTCAGTGGTTAAGAAGCTCAACTTGTTGGCTGAAAGGCTGGCAAGTCGGCAGTTCAAGACCTGGGTACAGCATGACGGATTGAGTACCTTTCTCTGTCCCAGCTCTTAGGGACAGGAAAGGAGCCTCATTTGAGCATTTTTTGAGTGGAGTTTCTTCTGCAAAAATCCTTTCAACTCAGAATAATTTCTGACATGAAATTATTATTATCAACATTGAATAGGGAAAGAGGTTTCTTCTTCAGCCTCAATTAGGTCCAAAGATTTTCCCAAGAACGTACATCCTACGGCTTTGTAATGATCCAAATGTGGAGCAAGCTATAATTCCCAGACATAATTATACATTCAGAAATTTATTTGCAAGGCATTCCATTTCTGTTAATAAAAAAAAGAGTTCATCTCTCTTCCTGTATCCATCCTGACTGAAGTAGGAAATAAATGTTAGGACAAAAGAAGGTGGGCTGGATGAATAAATAAATAAGTTCATATCAGCTTCAGCCTCACACAAAGATGATTCTATAGTATGTAATTTGAATTTTTGTGGGCTTTTGCTTGTTGCTTTCAATTTAATTATATTATACGTATCTACTACTGTTGGGTTCTAAAGACCTAATTATCCAAACATCTTCAGATTTCTTTGTTTGCTAATTGAGTCAAACACTTGACATCCTCGCCATAGGATTGTCACAAAGAAAGACAAAGAATATGTTTAAGGGTAGCATATTCAAATATATCTGCCAGCTTGGCCAAATAGTCTTTAGCCACTTGAAATCTAATTAATCATCCTGTTTTTGAAGAAATGCAGTCAATTATTCGAGGATGTTTAGAAAGTTAAATGAGAAAGGTTATGCAGGATTTGAAGCTTCTGTGAGCTATTTTATGTTTGTCACAGACAATTGCCTAATCTCAGTGCATATGTATGGTGTACATTTCAGCTTCCTGAGAAGGGACAGGTAAAGGGGAGGGGAGAGTCAAGCAAAACCATGAATTATAAGCCCTGAATATTCTGCATACACTGTATTTATTTTGGCATTTTACAGCAGGAATGTTTCACACTGTTCCAAACCACAAACAACAGCTCACTGAACTCTCAGTTGCATGATTGCAGTAAGCAGATATCTGACAACCATCTGCTTTGTGCTTACTACTTGCCCTTAATCAGACCATGGGAAATTAAAATACAGAAACAAAGAGAGAGGTTAAGGCAACCATTGTGGAGCTATTAAGGATATTCTATTCTCTCTAATACTTTCATATTGGTAAAGATAAATGTTGCTGAACTACTTCTAAAGAGTGAACTGTGCAGAATTGGCAATGTTATGTTTTGTTTTGTTTTTTGTTGCCATTGCTAGATTTACTGTTATTAGGATGCAAAACACTGCAAAAAAAAACAGAGAGTGCGGGAGCTCCACATTAGTATATGCCCAAGGTATTCACCAGGTGTATAGATAATGTACATTTCCTTTTTCTCCATCTGCATTTATCTCATTCAAGTCTTAAACCATCTATTGATTTTCTTACTGTGCCAGTGAAGCAATATAGGGAAACAAATGCAGAGTGAAATTTTGTGGCTTAGCATTAGAAATTGCAGAACCTTCACTCTGTTTCAACACAGTAAATAAACAACATTTGCCGCAGTTCTCGAGGGTATTCACATACATCCCAAGAATGATGGCAGGATCTCTTTGTTAATTTTCTCAGAATAGACTGGAAGTTATGAATTTTTCTCTGCCAGACAACACGATTTTACCCACAGTGACATATTGCAGAAATAATGTTGCCATTTTTTTGTATAAATGCTATCTCTTCCTCTTTTTCAGGTACAAACCCCTCATGCCATTCTTCTTTTGGCACTGAAAAAGGTTTACCTATAATAATGAAAGGGGAGAGTCTTTCTCTCCTATAACTGCAAGATCATGAATGCCACGGTGGGCATCACCACGGCGGTGCTGTGAAAAAGCCGCCGCCGCTGGAGTCCCGGAGCCACTGCTACATCTCGGCTCCCTCCCCTGGCCTTGCTGTTCAGGGGAGGTTTGAGCGCAGCTGGCCTCAGGGGAGGTGGGAGCAGTCCAGCTGTGCTGCATTCCCGGCGGGGGAAGTAAGGACGTTTGAGCCTTGGCTACGTTTATGGACATTTTTGAGCCATGGGGCTCCAGCTATGGGTGTTGAACATTGGGGGCTCCGTTTGGAGACGCTTAGTAGCCGAGGATAATGTTTATCTAATTTTGTCAGCATTAGTATTTAAATAGCAATTTTATATGATATGTAGTTGCTTTGTAAACCTTATATGTGTGTATTTTGTATAATTTGTAATATTGTACTTTATTTTATTTATTTTGGAATAGTTTAGGGACTGTTTATTTTATTGTAATGTGTATTATATTGTGCTTATATAGAAATCAATTTTGCTTATATTTTTAACTGTATATTGTATTTTCAATTATGTTGTAATGCCGCCCAGAGTTGGCCATGTGCTGAGTGGGGCGGGGTACAAATTAAAGTTGGTATGGAATGGAATGGAATCTACCTGTGTAAAATGATGCATGTAGCAAGGTCACTCTGAGAATTTTTCATCTCAACATTACTTGACTAATAGGTCATAGCATTAGTAAGTTAGATACTCGCTCACACACTTGGTAAGGGTAGGGATGTCCTGAAGACAGAAAGAGTTTTACATTCAGGAAATCTCTGTCTGGGATGTTTCCACACATATCTGTCAGTCCCAGACCCCATGTATACTGATTCTAAGTGTTAATTTCTCCCAGAGCATCTCACTTCTTGGAACATCACATAGATCTTTGAAGAGCTTAGTTATCAAAGTGTCTAGTTCTTAACCAAAATGTACACAGTTGTGTTTTTTTAAAAAAAAATTGTGTCAGCGAATAAACACATAGCAAAAAAAATAAAATGAAAGAAGGGAAAATCTACAAGCAGTATCAGCAGAATGGTCATTGACAGCTACAAGGCTTGCATATATTTCATCCATAGCATTAATATACATTGTGAACAGCATATATGGGAGTGCATTAAAGAAACTGAACCATTCAAGAGGGTCTCAAAAGACAGACACTGAAAGTCACTCTGGCATCCAATGTGTCTGGACACTGCCCAAAAAGTGGATCAGGTTGTCCTTTCCACTTTTCAGTAACTTCAAAACTCCTGCTCTTAACCTTCCCAAATCTTTCATTCTGTTTTTCAAGTATTGATCACGCATAGGCTTGTTTTTTAAGTTTCCAGTTTATTTTTTATCAAGGAATGGCTGCAAAACAGAGGATTGTATAGTTTCCAGGAGAAATACTACCAGGAATTCCCATGTCTTAAGAAGGACTCCAAAATCTCCTGATGACCCCTTCCAGTGGCCTCAGATAGATGTTGAACAGCATTGGGGAGATTGCTGACTCCTGACATTCCTCATATTGTTGCACCCAAGGGTTGCAAACTCCTCTCTGAGTTGCACTCTCTGGACACACTCCTCTAGGAAGGAGCACAGCCATTCTAAAGCCTGACCTCCAATACCTAACCTGGCAAAGGATACCATCAAAGGCCACTGAGAGATCCAAGAGAACCAACAGGGAGCATTTAATCCTGCCATCTTCTTTCTGAAGGTCCCCCAGCAGGGTGACCAATACTGGCATTGGTGCCATTGAAACAAGACTGGTGTGGATGGAGGTATTCAGTGTCCTCCAGGAACATGCACAGCTCACCTGCCATTACTCTTTCCATCACCTTATCCATAAACAGGTTGTTAGCAACCTAATGATAGTTGTTAAAATCATCCAATGCTAGGTTGGATTTCTTCAACGTGGGTTGGATGATCATCTTCTTCAATCATGCTGGCACAATGCCCTCACAAAAGGAGAAGTTAATGATCTCCCTATCCCATGCAGACACCATATCGGTGACTGATCCAGGAAAGGCAAGGATCTAGGAAAGTTGTGGTGGCCCTACAGTCTACCCTGCAAGTTCCCTGAAGGTCTCCTGAGGTGTTATAGGCTGAAACTGCTCCAAAACACATGAGACAAATGGCACAGTGAACATCTTCTAGTCTATTGTTGGAAATTTGGAATCAAGGTCCCTACAGATGACATACACCTTGGTCTTAAAATATGTTTCCAACCTATTACAGTTGTTGACCATTAGGTGTAAATTCAAAATTTGCCTTCACCCTAGGAGCTCTGAGGCTATCTGAAATAATTGTTTTTGTTCATTTCCATTGCCCTGAATAAGTTGGATATTATGGCTTTTTTCTCCCAAATTTTATAGTGCTGGCATAGCTCCTGGAGCATGCCTTAACAGCAATGAGATTATCACCTGTGGAAGCTGACCTTCACATGCCCTCTAGTCTTCTATTTCTATGCTTAAGAAAACTGAGCTGGATTTGGCATTTGGGAGTGATAGTGTCAATTGCCATAATGGACTTGTGTATCATTTTTCCACTGGAAATATGGCAGAATCACCATTGTGTTCTGTCAAAGACTCTCGCAAGACCTTCTGGAAACCATTAGGATCCATAAGAATGTGAGATAGGACCATCCTAATACTGTATGTACCATCTCCCCATGGTGTAGGGTTTTCATCCCCACCATAAATTGCAGCAGGAAGTGGTCAAGACCATGACAGTGAGGTGTTGTTTATCTCTCTCACCCTCAGATAACTTCTCTTTTCTGACAAGAAAACCAAGTCCAGAGTACACCCTGCCATATGTATGGGGGTGGTGACATCTTGAGATAGCTCTATGGCTGTCGTGGCTCCCATGGAGTCTGCAACTTCCCTAAAAAGCACTTCCTCTGCATGAATGTTAAAGCCCCACAGGACTAATGTCCTAGGAGACCTCATACCCACCAAGAAGATGAAATATGTCAGCTCCTGGAAGGACTTTATTGGGTTGTGTGGAGCACAGTACACCAACATGTTTCCAAGCCAACCCTGGGCCCCCACCTCCACATGTAGACACTCTAGACCTGAGTTCAACAGCCCATAGACCCTACACATATTCAAGATCCCCTGATAATGGTTATTTAGTGACTCCCCACTTTTCAACAAGATTGCTTCCCCAAAAGCTCAGAAATGTTTAAATTGGTCCTAAACCATTCATGGCTTTATAGCTAACTAGCATATTTTTGCCCGGCAGTGCTGGGCTTTTTGTGTGTGTGTGTTTTTGGTGGTAGGGGTTACACACACACACACACACACACACACACACACACACACACACACACACACACACACACACACACACACACACACACACACACACAACCACACAACACAACCACACACACACAATGCACACACACATGCCGTAGCTCCGTGTGGAGATGAGGGGCTCCCCTCCTCCCCCTGGAAGCCTTGGTGAACACACACACACACACACACACACACACACACACACACACACACACACACACACACACACACACACACACACACACACACACAATCTTGCTGAAGTTGGGGAGGACAGGATCTCCCTCCTCTCCCCCAATCCTTGGCGATGACTCCCAGAAGGCCATGCCAGGGGGAAAGGGCCAGCTGGCAAAAGGTAAGTGTGTGTGTGTGTGTGTGTGTGTGTGTGTGTGTGTGTGTGTGTGTGTGTGTGTGTGTGTGTGTGTGTGTGTGTGTGTAGGGGGTGTTAGGGAGTGGGGGCAAGGTGGGAGGGCAGATGGGGGGCCTACTGACCGGGGCCATGCCTCCCCCCACTCCCTAGCCGCCGCCACACTTACCTTTTGCTGGCTGGGTATCCCCCCCGGTGCGGCCATCTGCTTTGGGAGGCGCATTGGCCTTTTATTTCATCCCTATGGGCATGGAGGCCTCGATGCCAGCAGGGATGAAAGAAAAGGCCGGTGTGTCTCCCAACCCAGAAGGCTGCGCCGGGGGGGGGGACACCCAGCCTGCAAAAGGCAAGTGTGGTGGGGGTTAGGGAGTGGGGGGCAAGGTGGTGGGGCAGTTGTGTGGCATACTTACCGGGGCCGTGCCTCCCCCCACTCCCTAACTCGCACCATACTTACCTTTTGCCGGTTGGGTGTTTTCCCCTGGCACGGTTTTTTTAAAGCCAGCGTGCCGGCTGCCCTGCCTCCTCCATGCTCACACCCTTCAGCTTCATTAGCTGAGGGGTGGCACAGTGCGGAGGATGCTGGGCCTGGTAGTTTTTTTGTTGGCCACATTCATGGGGCAGTTGCCCCCCTGGCGACTGCCAGACTCTTGTGCCGATGGTCGGTTGGGGTAAAGATAAGTGTTGGTGGCTCAGTACGGGATAGTAGGGATGGGTGCGGGCATGCATGCCAGAATCCAATGGTTAACGCAAAATTTTATAGGTATAGACTGGCATTGCTCATGCTACAAAAGTAAAAAGAGCAATCAAATGGGAAGGCAATATTACACTGATAAGGCTATTTGTTGCATCAGCCAGTAAAAGTCTTTCTAAAAATGTACAGTATTTGCAAAATACTTATGAAAATAGTCTTTCCCACTCCCAGAGATAAGGACCTATAATAGACAGATTAAAAGCTGCAAAATTAACCAGGAGGCCAATTTGAGTGCCTTTCCTGATTACCACAAGCAATAGGAAATGCATACTTACAGAGGAGCCAATTCTTCAAATGTCCAGGAGCCAAACTTGAGCATTATCAATAGATAAATGCAAGCTCCTTCTCTCTATTTATGCATATAATATACACATATCAATTATAAAATTTATATTCTCCTTTTCTTCCAGAAGTAGTGCAGGTTTTTTTCCTTTCCCCCCTACTCTTCTCCTTTCACCAGTGTGATAACTCATCTTGCTAACTTGCAGTATATAACAGCATGAAGCACAGCATGTGACAGGAAGTTTCAGAAATATGAATGTTTAGCTAGTTTTGCTTCTTACATGATTTTGCTACAAGGCTCTTGGAGGAGGTATTACAGTTTCTCAGGAGGTAGAAAGCATGCCTACTTTTCAAAAATGTAATATCCAATATTATAAAATTTGAACTTTTGCAAATCAGCACTTATGGTCATTTCAGACTTTAGTTAATTGCAAACTGGGAATGCTTTTCCATTTGCTTTTAAATCCACTGCAAAACGTTCATATGGTAAGCTACAGCACCACAGGGAGTAACCTGTGTACTACTTCCTTTGGCATATGATAAGGTTTTATCCCCCCTCCTGACTTGACTGACCATTTTACAAACAGCCCATTAATTTTTCATGGTGTAGCAGTTTCTGGCATAATTTCTATAATACTCTATGTTTGCTGACATCGCTTTAAAACTTGGATCAAATAAACACAAAACAAAAACTAGTCACTATTTTCAGATGTGCTTCCTGTGTAAACATAATGAGCCACTTCAGCATATCAGAAATTGGAAACTTTCCATGATCTTCTATGAATAGTCATGGGTAGTGACATTTTTGTTATGCCATTAGATCATTGATGATGCAATGCATCATTTTCTTTAATTTTTGAAATGTCTTTGTTTTTTGGTGTGTTTCTAATTGAAGCCATAGCTACAGGCACAGTTTCAATTGTCAATATACAGAAAAATGAAGAAAAATATCTTTTTAAATGTAAACAAAGAGATACATAACATCAGTAATGCTCTGCAGACATATAAAAAAATCACTTCCCCTGACTCTTCACAGGAGGTCAGGGGAATTGGGCAAAGAGTTGCTTCCCATTTGGATGGGAGGAGTTCACTGAATATCACATCGATTTCACCCCCAAATATAAGCAACACTTTTGCAACCTATCCAGCATGTAAATGGCAGTCTGGAAAGGCTCTAAGTCACAACTAGAGTAGATCCATATAATCAATGGAACCAATGGAAGAGGTGACCTATCAAATCTCCATTTTTCCATGGGGCCTACTGTAGTGCAACTTTCTAAACCAAGCAACAGGATTTCAGCCACTAATTGTCTATTTTGTTAGATCAGGGGTCCTCAAAACTATGGCCTGCAGGCCAGATCCGGTCCACTGATGAAAATATCCAGCCCTCAGCCTCACTGCAGCCACCACTGCTGCTGCTGCTACTTCTGCTACTGCTGCTACAACCTCCACTACTTTTGCTACCACCACCACTTCTGCTTCCACTGCTGCCTCAATCATTGTCTCATCTGCTTGGCTTAGCACGTCCTGCCAGTGCTCCAGAGCTGGGTGGATGTTGTAAGGAACTGCCACCAAAAGGGCTGGGTGAGTGTTGTGTATGTAACCAAGGTAATGTGAATGAATCAGATCAAGCAATCCTCCACTTCCCCCTCCTTTCCCCCCCTTGTGAATACTCCTCTTGTGTAGATATTTTGTATGCATGTAAGTCATCTGCCACTCGCATGGAATTCAGCTGCCAGCAATAGTGCAGCTGAAGGAGCTCAGCTCACGTTACCCCAACCACCCAATCAGTGACTAGCGCGGGAAACCTTCCCACCACAGGTGAGCCACACCAGGTATGCAGTACATCAGAATGACGTACTGCAACCAATGGGCACCTTTGGGCAAAATTCAAATGTGTTGTATGATATATAAGGAGCTGCATCTCTGCCATTGCCTCATGTTCAGATTGACTACACTGCAATAAAGATGTGTTTGGCTCCCGGACTGCTGCCTACTGCCTATCAATCTGCAAACATCAAATTGGCGATGAAGGTTGGATAATGGCTTCCCACAGCATCAAGCTACCTCCGTTCGACCTCAAGGAACCAAGAAATGGACTCTGTACGAGCGCCAGTTCTGGCACATGATGGCCACTGAGCGGATCGAAGAAGAGGAGCAAATGCGCTCTTGCCTCCTCGCCCAATGCAGCCTCCCCACGCTCGAGTTGGCAACACACCTCCTGCTGCCCCGGGACATCAATACGGTCCCACTCAAAGAAATCCTGGTCATGCTAACAGACGTGGATGGTATTAATTTAAACAAGGAGGAAAAAGAGTTACTAGAAATAATGTTAACAACGGGTAGACAATGTATCGCTAGAAATTAGAAAAATGATGTAATTATACAGACTGAAGAATGGTACAAAGAAATGTGGAACTTAGCATTGAATGATAAACTGACATGGGAGATAAAAGAAAAAAGGGATAATTTGAAAGAGAATAGATTTTGGAATATTTGGAAGCCCTTTGTGGACCATTCATTAATGGGTCCAGAAAGAAATGGACCTGTACCGGATCAAATTAGTTTTTGGAAGTAAAATAATGAGACACTCTGAGCTTTCCAGGGCAATGTAAATAAACACAGGGTGTAATGTATGTGTAATTTTGATTCTGATAGTTGTATCTAAATCAAAATATTATTGCATTGTTTAATGGGAATGAATTTAGTGGTATTAACAAATAAAGAGTCTTGGGAAGAGTTCTTGAAATAGGTTAGAAGTTAACCACTAAATCACAATTAAATGTTTATTTTCTCTTTAAGGGATGTTTTATTGCATTTGAAATATAAAAATAGATATAATAATGCTTTGGATCAATTATCTGATATGTTAATTATTTTTGTGTATTATATGTATTTTTATGATGTATTGTTTTGTATTTTTGTATATGTTTGAATTTTTTAAAATAAAAATTATATATATGTGCCACCTTCAGCTGAAGGTATCCATCTACCTGGAGAGAGTTGCCTTCCACAGGTGAGACCAGCAACCGGGAGAGTCCGTGGCTAATTATGCTGTCACCCTCAGGTTAACCACTGCGCCTTGCCGGTGGGACAACCTGGAGGAAGACCTGAGGGACTGCCTGCTGTCCAGGATGTGGGTTGAGGACGCCCAGCGGAGGCTGATGGCCAGAGACCATCTCACGTTCAATTCTGTCCTGCAAGAGGCTCTGGCGGCTGAAGCAGTGAGGTCCGGGGTCAAAGCATTCAAGGTGAAGCCTGTCGTACCTGGAGGGTCTGGTTCCACTGTGCAGGCCACCTGATGGTCGCCCCCACACTCATCACCCGTCCCTCCCTGCCCCCTGCCATCAGGCGGGGAGTTTAAAAAGGGCTCCCGTGGCCAGAGGGAGCCGAAGAAGACGCTGCCGCGCAAAGCCGTCCCTCCCCACCCCCTGCCATCGGGCGGGGAGTTTAAAAAGGGCTCCCGTGGCCAGAGGGAGCCGAAGAAGATGCCGCCGCGCAAAGCCATCCCTCCCCGGCCCCTGCCATCGGGCGGGGAGTTTAAAAAGGGCTCCCGTGGCCAGAAGGAGCCAAAGAAGACGCTGCCGCGCAAAGCCGTCCCTCCCCGCCCCCTGCCATCGGGCGGGGAGTTTAAAAAGGGCTCCCATGGCCAGAGCGGGCCGAAGACACCGCACGATGACATTCCCATCCGTGGCCCCACCATGGTTGTAGACTTGGCTGCTGAGGACATTGCGGTATTTGTCTTGTCTCTTTTGTATTTTGTAGAGTTTATTATGGTACTATTGCTTATTACTGAGCTGAGCACCAATGTAGTTGTTGAGTCCGGCTCGTATTAAGAGTTGTGTAAGGTCGTTGAGCCTTGGGCTCCGACCCTCCCCCCCCCCTTTTGGATTATTGTTTTTTTTTCTTCCCCTGATTATATCTTGTAACATTGTAAACTGTTATTATGTTTTGTATAAGTTTATTTTTTATTTAATTGTTTATATTGTGTTTATGCTTGATATGTTGTTATTGTCCTGTATTGCATAATGAACTGTATTGTGTCGTATTTCCCCTTTTCCCTCCCCTTTCCCCCTCCCCTTTCCCTTTCCCCTACTTATGTTTAGTAGTTGAGGGATCGTGTAACCGTTTTGTTATGTTCGAACTTAAATGTTATTTCATATTTTATTGTTTCACTGCTGTATTGTAACATTGTATCATTTGTAATTTTGTATATTGTATTTGATTTAACTGTTGTAAGCCGCCCTGAGTCGGCCCTGGTCGAGTAGGGCGGGGTATAAATCGAATAAATGAAATGAAAAAATTAGTCAAGTAAAGTTCAAGGGTTTCACGGAGAAGCTGCCCCTAATGGTACTTAAGTGGGGTTTGAGCTGCCTCCTGGGGAGTCAGTGGTTTGCTTCCTTGGGTATTAATTCCTTGGGAATTAAGGTATCCAAGGTATATATATATTATGATGTGTGTTGTATATCTTTTATATGTTGCAAGCCGCCCTAAGTGGTGCTTGCATTAAAAGAGTGGGGTATAAATGTAAATTAAGTAAAATACTGTAAATCCTTACATATACATACATACATACATACATACATACATACATACATACATACATACATACATACATACATGAAGCTACTGTACTGTATATGTATTGTTGATATTGTATAATTTATTTACTTTGTATTACTGTATTGTTATTTGTACTTGTGTTCCTATTGAATTGCTTTGTTATTGTTGTTTTGCCGCTTCGAGTCACCCTTGGGTTGAGGGAAGCGGGGTACAAATAAAACTTTATTATTATTATTATTATTATTATTATTATTATTATTATTATTATTATTATTATTATTATTATTATTATTATTATTATTATTATTATTATTATTATTATTATTATTATTATTGAACTGTCCTGCATCAACACCATAGAGACTGACCCAGTGCGAGACGTGTGTGATGCACACCAGGCGGTCTTCGAGAAGGGACTCGGGAAGTATAGGGGGCACCCAGTCTTGTTTGACCTGGATCGAACAATTCGACACATATGGCTCAAGCCACGAAGAGTACCCTTCACCCTCAAAGACAAGATTGAGGCAGAACTGGACAAACTTGTGGGTCAGGGGATTTTGGGTCCAGTGGACACCACAGAGTGGGAGACACTGATTGTTACTGCTATGAAATCCAACGGGGAGGTAAGGATTTGTGCTGATTACAAGTGTACAATTAACAAAGCTATTCACCCCAATGCATACCCGGTGGCGGTAGTTAGCCATTTACTAGCCACTTTACACGGCAGTAAATGTTTTGCAAAGCTTGATTTAGCGCAGGCTTATCAGCAGTTAAAGGTCACACCTGTTGCAGCAGCTGCAGAGATGATTGTTATGCACAAGGGTGCATTTAAGGTGACACGCCTCCAGTTAGGTGTGAACTCAGCCCCCGGAATATTCCAATCTCTTGTGAAACACCTTCTCAAGTGCCTCCCCAGGGTCCTGCCCTACTTTGATAACATTTTGATCACAGCTGAGAGTGAGTCAGAACTAGTAAAGAGGTTGGACAAAGTTTTAACAGTGTTTGAGAAGGCGGGGTTGAGGTTGAGACGAGATAAATGTGTGTTTCTAGCAAGGGAAGTAGAGTTCCTGGGTTTAAGATAACCCCCGAAGGAGTTAAGCCCTCTGACTCAAAGGTTGCCACTGTTCAAAACGCCCCTCGCCCCACTGCGAAACCAGAATTGCAGTCCTTCTTGGGACTTCTCAACTTCTATCACTCCTTCTTGCCAAGGAAGGCTTCCATAGCGGAACCTCTGCATTGTCTTTTAAAGAAAGACACGGTTTGGCGGTGGGGGGGGGGGGGGACAGCCAGGAAAGAGCTTTCAAAGAGCTAAAACAGCTCCTGTCTTCAGAGGCAATTTTAGCCCATTTTGACCCAAGGAAGCCTGTGGTGTTAGTTTGCAATGCTTCACCAGTGGGGGTGGGGCGGTGCTGTACCACGTGTTGCCTTTTACTCAAGATCCCTTTCAAAGGCAGAGTGCAACTATGCGCAAACGGACAGAGAGGCTCTTGCGATAGTCGTGGGAACCAAAAAATTCCACGACTTCCTCTATGGTCAGGAGTTCACTATTGTTACCGACCACAAGCCACTGCTGGGTATCTTCACCACGTGCAAGCCCACACACCAGATTCTGTCCCTTAGAATGCTTCAGTGGGCTATATTTATTAACACCTACCAGTTCACACTGGTCCACCACCCGGGCAAGGAGATCAGCCATGCTGATGCACTTTTCTGGTCTCTCCTACCTGAATTGGGGGAACCTGAGTGCGAGGTTGAGCAGGATCACCAGGTATTGCTCATCGAGTCCCTCGACTCACCTCCAATTGTGCCCACAGATCTCGCCAAGACTACGGCGAAGGACAAGGTTCTGTCCCTGGTTATTTCATGGGTAAAGAAGGGGTGGCCCACAACTCCTCCCGCCGAGGAGTTCAAAGCATACTTCCAAAAGAGGTTCCAGCTTTCGATAGAGAGGGGTTGCCTCCTGTGGGGCCAGAGAGTGGTCATTCCTGAGGTGATGCAGTCAAAAGTACTCAAAATGCTACACGTTAGCCACCTGGGAATCGTGCGCTCAAAGGCTTTGGCCAGGAGCTATTTCTGGTGGCCCCAGATAGACGCAGATATTGAGCATTTGGGTGGGCATTTGCGAGAGTTGCCAGAGTTCTTGACCTGAAGAGTCCTGACTTCCTTCCAGAGAATGGGACACAGCCCGTGGACCATGGTCTCGATTACACATCAACTTTGCTGGTCCATTCAGGGGCTCGCTCTTTCTGCTAGTGGTCGACTCTTTTTCGAAATGATTGGAAGTTTTTCCAATGACCAACACCTCCTCAGCAACCATTAAGCAATTGCGGAGGCTATTCAGTTGTTTTGGTTTACCCGATGTGCTTGTCTCTGACAATGCTAGTACTTTTACCTCCATCAAATTCCAGGCATTCCTTGAGAGGAACGCGATTTGACACATTACGTCTGCCCCTTTTTACCCTACAATGAATTGTCAGGTTGAGCACCAAGTACGAACTACTAAAGAGGCACTTCAGTGAATGGGCCATGGGGATTTAGAGTTACAATTGTGTCAGTTTCTCCTTTGCTACAGAATAACTCCCCTGGCATCCGGACTCTCGCCAGCTGAGCTCCTAATGCGCAGGAGACCGGTCTCACTTTTTGACTGGTTGGATCCGACCAGGGTGGAGGATATGGGGAGGAATGTTGAAATTGTGCACACCAAGGTATTTGCAGTTGGGGACCCAGTACATTGCAGGAATTATGCGGTCGCCAGCCCAACATGGGTCCCAGGGGTCGTGGTTGACCAAACAGGACCACTGTCCTACCAGGTAGAGACAAGCACGGGGCTACTGTGGTGGCAACATGCTGACCAGCTCAGGCGTCGGGTCATGGATGCCCAGGGAGATGAAGGCCAGGGTGATTCAATGTTAGGGTCTTCCCCCACCCGCATATCCCAAGGGGGAGACATGGTGGACAGCCCACCAAGGGAATGGGATTCCTGTTTCTTTCATCCCTTGCAAACAGGCTGGGAAGAGTACGAAAGTCCAGACCCCGACAGTTTAGATTTTGAGTTACAGGACCGGGGGGAGTTTGCAGAGTGTTCCCCCACTCATCCAAGCGAGAAGCAGGGCTTTGATTTCTCCCCAGTAACCCCCCGTCCTCTGGTTTTCGAGTCTACCTCTATTCCCAGACAAACAAGGCAGTCTCCTTTAAGCCAGTCTCCTCCCCTCCCAGGTTTTGATTTAGAGCGATCCCCTGCTCCTGCTGAAACAAAATGGGGTTTTGATTTGCAGTATTCCCTCCTGGGTTCCTCTTCTGAGTCGGGCCAGTGCTCTCAACATGCCGCTAATGCTACTCGTTTCCCTACTGCAGGATGAGAGTCTGTGGAAGCCAAATCCCCCAGTTCCTCCAAACTCAGCCAAGCTGCTGTGCGGCCAAAACGAACATACAGGCCACCACAATGGTTGAGGGACTTCGTCCCGTCCTAGGGGGGAGGGATGTTGTGTATGTAACCAAGGTAATGTGAATGAATCAGATCTAGCGATCCTCCACTTACCCCTTCCCTTCCCCACCCTTGTGAATACTCCTCTTGTGTAGATATTGTGTATGTATGTAAGTCATCTGCCACTCGCATGGAACTCAGCTGCCAGCAATAGCGCAGCTGAAGGAGTTCAGCTCATGTGGCTCCAACCACCCAATCAGTGACTAGCACGGGAAACCTTCCTGCCACAGGTAAGCCACACCAGGTATGCAGTACGTCAGAATGCCATCACTGGTACCGCAACCAATGGGTGCCTTCAGGCGAAATTCAAATGTGTTGTACCATATATAAGGAGCTGCGTCTCCGCCATTGCCTTGTGTTCAGATTGACTATACTGCAATAAAGATGTGTTTGGCCTCCTGACTGCTGCCTACTGTGTATCAATCTGGAAACATCAAAGTGAGTGAGGCATGTGACCAGGATTGGAGCAGTGGCAGCAGAAATGGCAGCAGTGGAGTCTGGCCCCTCAACAGTCTGAGAGACAATGAACTGGCCCTGGATATAAAAGTTTGAGGACCCCTGAACTAGATGATCACAAAACATTGTGGTATAATAGGAAAGGAGATGCCTTAGTGGTAAACATTAAAAGGTTCCCTTCTCTGATTAATGGTTTAACAAAGGGCTTGTAGAACTATGAGATTTATGCCTCATACTGAGTACACACTTTGAAGCCGATCTAAGTCATGAACAGTTAAAATCATTACATTGACTGATCAGTGCTTTAGGAAACGTTCTGGGTCTTAGGGTGGAAACAGACCTGGGATGTCCTCCCGAAGGAAGCCTGGCTAGAATTAGGCAGTAGACATACTGCAGATCCCTAGGGCTACAGGCTCACACTTAAAAGAAGGGAAACTGGGACAGTATTTCTCATCCTGCCCTAGGATTCACACTATGGGGAAGTCAGCCTAAAGGATATTGGAAGTGGAAAAAGTTCAATAAAATTGTAGATCTATTTCACATTATCACTGCATGTCATCTCTTTACAGTAAAACCCCAACTTATGTTAAAAGTCCATTCTGTAGGCTTTTGCTTAAATCGGTTTTTTATGTAACTTGAAGCAAACCCATAGAAAAATTTATTTTTTTACGTAACTTGAAGCAAACCCTTAAGGAAAATGATTTTTTTATGTAAATCGAAGCAAACCCATAGGGAAATGATTTTTTACATAACTCAAAGCAAACCCATAGGAAAAAAATCTTTATGTAACTCGAAGCAAACCCACAGGAAACCGTGTAAATCGGGACATGGTTTTAGCACAAAATCATTATGTAAGTCAAATTTTATGTAAGCCGAGGCATATGTGTGTCAGGGTTTTACTGTATTTTCTGGTGGGTAAAAGTACAACAAACCAAGTGTTATTTTTTTGTTTTTTACTGTATTAACCTCATTAAAACAAGCACTACTTATGGTTCACAAGTTTAAAAATAAAACCCCACAATATCCAACTGATAAGTAGACATTTTAAGTACATTAAAAAGGTCAAAAATATAATGTGTGACAATGTCGTAGCCTATGATGCATCATTATTGCTATTAATTTATAAAGGATTGTTTGGGGAGTAAGACAAAAGACTTTATTTAATTAAAATCCAAATATCGTACATCTGTAATGTCTAATATAGATCAAAACTATGTTGCAGGACAAAGATGTTAAGTAATTAACTAGTGAATGAATGCAAAGCAAATGAAGAGCTAGTCACCAGGGAATTTGCATATATGACCAATTTCTCTGTAGGAACAGTCTACAAAGCATTGTTTTGAAGATCAAAAGAATAAATTAGCATTAGAATATATAGACATTTTTGTAGCTGAAAGGCAACAAACATAGGAACTCCAATCAAATGTCTTTCTGATGTAAAACTAACAACCAAAGTTCATGACTTTAGCGTGAAATGGATCAAAATAAAGTTGTGTATTTGGTCAATACTAAATATGTAGCTAGCAAGTGGCATCATTTTGTGACACTAAGTTATTTTCCTTATTTTCATAAGTACTAAATGACATGTTGGTCTCATAAGCTGAGTGCATGTGTACATCTCCAGTGACATCATAATGCTACCTATCAACAAATGATCAATGTCATGCAGGGGGGGGGGAATCTGTGAGTGACTTTTCACCTCAAGAACTGTGAAAAAGAGAACCAATGGGCGATGGACTGAATGAACACTAGAAGTAAACAAATAGTCATTTTCAGTTTTTATTTTGAGTTTGGGGAATTGTCTTACTGCTTGATTTATTTTCAAAAATACTTCTCTTGCAGCCTTGTATTTTTGCCCATTTTCTCATCAGTAGAGAGACACAGGAGAGTTGTCTGTGGACCTACAGTCCATTAAAAGTTTCAAGAGAGGACTGCATTCAGTGTCAGGTTATAAGCAATGCTTTGCCAAGCTCAATATAATGATTGGGGCTGTCTTGGCTCAATGGTTATGTAGCTCACCTTGTTAGTTGAAAGGCCAGCAAGTCAGCAGTTCAAAACCGGGTACTGGATGATGGATTGAGTGCCTGTCTCTGTCCCAGCTCCTGCCAACCTAGTAGATGGAAAGCAAGAAATTGCAAGTAGATAAGTAGGGGAAATTGGGGTAATCAAGGGAACATTTAAAGCAAAAATGACCATGATAAGGGACAAAAATGGCAAGGAGTTATTTGATGCAGAAGTGATAAAGAAAAGATGGAAAGGGTACACAGAATAACTCTACAAAAAGGACATCAACACCTTTGATAATCACAATGATGAGAACATTAAACCTGAGCCAGACATCCTAGAAAGTGAAGTCAGAAAGGCCCTAAAAAGCACAGCAAACAACAAAGCTAGTGGAGATGATGGTATCCCAGTTGAATTTTTCAAAGCCCTAAAAGATGGTGGAATCAAATTATTGCATTCTATATGTCATCAGATTTGGAAAACAAAACAATGGCCACAGGATTGGAACATATGTTGGATCATGGACAAAACAAAGGAATATCAGAAATAAGTCTACTTCTGTTTGATTGACTACAACCAAGGCCTTTGACTGTGTGGATCACAACAAAATGTGGCAAGTAATTAAAGAGATAAGAATACCAGAACACCTTATATGCCTCATGAGAAATCTGTATCTGAGTCAAGAAGCAACAGTAAGGACAGAATACAGAATGATGGAGTTGTTTGAAATAGGAAAAAGGAGTAAGACAAGGCTTCATTTTATCACCCTGCTTATTCAACTTATACACAGAGCACATAATGCGCAATGCAGGGATGGAGGAATGACAATTTGCAATCCAAATTGCTGAGAGAAAGATCAACAATTTGAGATAGGCAGATGATACTACCTTAATGGCAGAAAGTGAGGAAGAATTAAAGAAGCTCCTGATTAGGTTGAAAGAAGAGAGTGCTGGCTTTAGACTCAACATCAAGAAAACCAAGATAATGGCAACAGGCCCTATCCGTCCCTGGGAAATAGATGGGGAAGAAGTAGAAGCAGTGACAGATTTTACTTCCTTAGGATCAAAGATCACTGCAGTTGGGGATTGCAGCCATGAAATAAAAAGGTGACTGATTCTTAGGGGACAAGCTATGAGAAACCTGGGGGACATAGTTAAAAGTAGAAAAATCACCTAGCAAACCAAAAATTCGCATAGTCAAATCAATGGTATTCCCAGTGGTAATGTATGGTTGTGAGAGCTGTACCATTAGGAAAGCTGAGTGCAGAAGAATAGATGCCTTTGAGATGTGGTGTTGGAGGAGAGTTTTGAGAGTTCCCTGGACAGCGAGGAGAACAAATAGGTCAATCTTAGAAGACATCAACCCTGACTGCTCCTTATAAGGTCAAATAGTAAAGATGAAGCTAAAGTACTTTGGACATCAAATGAGAAGAGAGGATTCACTTGAGAAAGCCTTGATGCTGGGAAAGGTGGAGGGCAAAAGAAGAAAGGGGCAGCCAAAATGAGATTGCTGGATGGTATTGTAGACACAGTGGGTACAGAGCTGGGCAGGTTGAGGAGGATGGTGGAGGACAGAGGTGCCATGGGGTCGTGAAGGGTCGGAATCAACTGTGTGACTGAACAACAACAAAATAGGGACCATTTTGGTGGGAAAAGATCTTGGACACATGAAAGGAGCCTCATTTGGGCATCCAGTGAGCAGAGTTGCTCCATAAAATATCCTTTCAAACCAGAATAATTTCTGACACAAAATTTATATATATCAGGTGCAGAGGTACACAGTGTTTGGTTAGAATAACAGATAGGTTTGCAAATCAATGTAGCTTTTTACAACTGGTAATAACAAAAGAGCCCTGCTTGGTATTCACATTTATACTATGAAGTTTGGTTCTGTTGAGTTGTAACGATTAGTAGATAAAGGGGGAAAATTGTGGCATTACACATCTGCTAATGAGATTTATTACACAGGTTTCTGTTTATTGCCTTTCCTGATAGTTGATTTATGTCCATTAACTCTTTTACACAGAGATTGTCCTGTTTATCCTATGTAGAGTACAGAGGAGACTTGTTGGCTATTGATGGCATAAATCTCATTAGGAGAAGAACAAGTGAAACTGCCTTCAGTGTTGTGTGTGACATTGTTGGGTCTGGTAATAACGTTGTAGTCAAATTGTTCACTTTATACAACACTTTGAGGATGACTTCAAAAGAATGCTAATCATGGGAGTGGCTTTTATTGATCTAGTTGTAATGTATGATACTGTCAATCATGGGATACTGCTCAGTAAAATAAATAATCTTACCAAAGATTACAAGTTTACAAGGATCATTGGCAGCTTCTTTAAGAACTGGAGATTCTGACAATGAATGGAAGGAAACACAGGTGGAGGTTGTCACAAGGAAGTGTATTGTTTCCAACATTGTATAATTTAGACACAAATAATCAACCAGTTCCTGACAATACAAATTTGTTCATCTATGTGGATGACACAGCAATGACCATACAATAATCAAACTTTGATGAGGTATCTGGAAAACTTACTAGAGAACTTGAAGAATTAGGACAGAATTAAAACATCAAGCATTTGAAACTTAATCCAAGCAAGACTCAAGTATGTGCTTACCACCTTCACATCCAAGTGGCAAGGGTTGAGTTGAATCTTATATGGCAAGGGAATCAACTACAGCATTGTTCATCACTGAAATAACTTGTTGTAACACTTGACAGGACACTCTCTTTTAAGCAGCACTGCCTGAATACCAAGTCAAAGTTATTATGAGGAACAACATCATCAGGAACTCACAAACTATACATGGCAAGCTCAACCATCCATGCTGCATACACCAGCTTTGGCATTGAGCATCTCTGCAGCAGAATATGCTGCACCAGTATGGAGCACACCCACACATGCAAAACAAGTTGATATTGCTGTTAATGTAGCAGTGCATATAGTGACAGGATGCTTCAAACCTACACCAGTTATTAGTACTACCCCACCTATGATAAGGAGAGAAGTAGCAGCAGACTCTGAGAGAACTAACCAAGAGGATGACCCTTAACATCCCCTGAATGGATATGTGCCTCAAGTCTGCTGGCTCAGAATCATGAGGAGCTTTATGGCAAGATCAAACATTCTTGACTGTACAAAAGAGCAAAACCAAATTAGAAGATGGAGGAATGAGATTAGTATAATATTGTATTGTTCTATGTTTTTGTATATTGTGAACCACTTTGGGTCGTCCACAAGATAAGGAAAGTGGTATACAAAAATAAATTCAAATCAAATCAAAATGAGATCACTGGAGAAAGAATAACATTAAAAGAAGATATAACTGAGGAACTCAACCTTCCATATGCCCGGGAAGGATAAAAGGTGGTCAGCATGCCCGCCCCTCACCCCTGGCCTCTTCACTGCCATGGGCCGAAGGAGGATGACCGGACCCTACAGCTGTGGCTCGTCGGGGTGGTAAACGCTGCTCTGGCCACCCTCCTGAGCCTCGTCTGCCCGGGAAGGATAAAAGGTGGTGAGCGCATCCACCTCTCACCCCATGGCCTTGTCACTGCCAGGGGCTGAAGGAGGGTGACTGGACTGTCAGCTGTGGCTCATCGGGATGGTGAATGCTGCTCCCACCAACCCTCCTAAGCCTCGTCTGCCTGGGAAAGATGAAAAGTGGTGAGCACACCCGCCCATCACCCCCTGGCCTCGTCACCACCAGGGGCTGAAGGAGGATGATGGGACCATCAGCTGTGGCTCATCTGGGCAGTGAACGCTGCTTCCACCCATCCTCCCAAGCCTCGTCTACCCAGGAAGAATAAAAGGGGGTGAGCGCGGTCGTCCCTCACCCCCTGGCCTCGCCACCACCAGGGGTCAAAGGAGGATAACCGGACCCTCAGCTGCAGCCTGTTGGGGCAGTGAACGCTGCTCCCACCCACCTTCCCAAGCCTTGCCTGAGCCCTCTCCCCTCGACCGGCATTTACCACAGGGGAATGAGAACACCTGGGCTCCCAGCGTGGCGAGGACTTAAGCCAGGCGCTGCCGCAACCTCATCTGAGCCCTCCCCCTCCCCGGTCTGGCATTTGCCATGGGGGTGGATGCTGCTGAGGACTTGGTGCTGGGCTCTGACATGGTCTTGTTAAAGCCAGTTTAAGGTAGCTGAGCCTTGGCTCCACCCCCACCACCACCCCAATCATTGTGCTTTTTTCTGATTTGTAACTTGTTAACTGTTTCTGTAATTGTATTGTACTTTCTTATTGCACTTATGATATCGTGTCCTGATATTGTATTTTTCTCCTATTGTATTTTTGTACTGGTTTATTGTATTTATTTAATATGTTGTAATTGCCGTCCTGAGTCGGCCTTGCACTGAATAGGCTGGGGTATAAATCCAATAAACATAAACATATGTCACTTAAGAACATAAGAACATTAGAACAGCCTTGATGGAACAGGCCACAGCCCATCCAGTCCAGCATTCTGTCTCACACAGTGGCTCACCATTTGCTTCAGGGGATTTCCAAGAAGATGCCTTCACCTGCTTAGGATTCCCTGGAAATGGCACTGAGAGATATCCTGCCTATCTCTCCAGCCTTGGATGACCCTGAACAGGCTGATGGTCAGAGTGCCTAAATGCAAGATCACACGATCAAATGGGGACTGCTGGCAGATAACAACATGCACTGTGAATGTGGAGAGATACAGAAACAAGCCTATTTACTGGTTTGCCAACTACTATCACAAACATGCAGCAGATAATGCTTTATATTAGCCAACGACAAAGCCAAGAGAGTGGTTTCATTGTGGTAATCCAAATTTTGATCTAGACATGAAAGAAGAAGAAGAAAACAACTGGACATAGAGATTGGGCATACAAAAGTGTTGATTATCTTGGTCTCCAGTGACATTTCCAAATATTTGATTATCTTTTCTAATCCCTTCAATTCTGCTCTTCTATGTCTCAGTCTTCTTTTGACTTCTTAGTTGCAGTCTCCATTTGAATTGCTTATAGAACCAAAGAATACAAAATCTTTCACTATTTCAGCTTCCTTATTATCAACTTTTAAGTTTTGTAGATTTCTGTAGTGATAAATCCTATTTGGTGTTTAGACAATTATTGTATATCTAACAGGAAACAACAGGAGCACACACTATCTGAAAATTATTAAAGATGAAAGAGTACACTGTTGTAGCACTAATGTTGATAACTATTGCATCTCTGCTCTGATGCAAGCATGTTTTTGTAACTCAGACATTTCTCTTTCCTCTTTGGAAGGAGGCAATCATGAAACCAGTTTTGTCTACAAACCAAGCTATATTGAACTCAACAGACATATGATATGTTAACAGGTTGTTGATGCTCTAGCATCCATGACATTCATTAGAGGCAACAAATAAAAGTGTGATTTAACAAGTAGAGGAAACAAGTTTACAGCTTGAACAGTCCTTCATCTCCCTACCCTTTGTCCATTAAAACTTCCTTCCATTAATGAAGCAGAATGAAAGCGCGGCACCAAAATGGCCGCTGTGCTCTTTGCGGGGGCCCCACCACCCGGACTCAGATATCCGGGTGAGTTGGGGGCGTGGCCATCCCTCTATATAAGGGGTGGCCACGAGGCAGCCGAGCTGCCATTTTAAAAGAGCGACGGAGAGGAGAAGTTTTCTCCGTCGCTGCTTGTTCCCCCTTGGTCCTTCCCGGCTGGGAAGGAAGGATTTGGCATGGAGCCTTTGGCTTGCGGGCTCCTCTGTGCCTTTTCTCTACTCTTCGATCCCTGGAAAGGGATCCTCCTCCTTCGATATGCCTCCCAAACGAAGGGCCTCGGCGACGAAGCCTCGGCCCGCGGGGAGGACTTTTGGCCCTGCGCAGCGTGGGGGCCAGCCCTTGGGTCGGAGGACCAGGGCTGCGCCCACGCGCCAGGACTCTACCCCCACCGATACCGGTGGGGCAATGCAGGCTGCTTGGTCCTCGGCCGGTCAGCCTTCAGCTGGCCCTTCCGGGGCTTCGGACCTTGGCCCGCAGATACCAGCCATGTGTCCAGGCAGCGGGGGTGGGTCCGGTGCTGGTGCACAGCACGTTCCACCTCCGGCCCCTCATGGGCCGGAGTTTTGGGCATGGCCCTATTCGGGCCCGGGCTCTCATGTTGGGGTTCCTGGTCCAATGTCTGGTGGGCCGTCTGGCCCACCTGGCCCTCCCTATACTGGGGGATCTGTGGCAGTCGATGCATTGCTAATGCGTTTGGCGGTGCTCGAGGCATCCTTAGGGATGGCACATAACCCCGTGCCGGGTGGCCCTTCATTTGCTGTGGGGGCACCTTTGGGTCCTCTGTCTGCCTCAATGGCCGCCACACTGCAGCAAGCGGCTAGCCGGGTTGAGCTGCTGGAGATGCTCCGGCCTACCCCGGCCGGTGTCTCGCAGCTCACAGTTCGGCCAGAGATACAACAGGAGAGTGGTCAGGTGCGGCCCCAGAGCTCGATTCCGGTCGCGAGCTCCGACGCCCGCCGTGGGCCGGAACCCCCAGTGGGGGCGGCTCACGGGGGTGCAACTAGTGAGTATCAGGTTCAAGTTAATGCACCCACATCACAGTCCACTTCCAATGGTGGGGTTCAGTGGCCATGGCCTCGTAATGTCGAGGCGAGTGGGCATCAGTTGCAACCTTATCCCAGTGCCCCTTGGTTCCATACTGGTGCAACGTTGGGGGTGGGGGTTTCCGCCCCCGGGCTAGTGCCGGGCATCGCAGGGACTGTCCAGGTTCTGCTGCGCATGCCCCAGGTACCTAATGTGCCGGTGACGGCTTTGCCGACGGCAGGTTATTCGTTGCCCCTTGGTGATCATTTGTCCCAGGTCACGAGGGAAAAGATTTGGCGGGGGGAGTACGTGGATATATTCTCCCTATTGAACCGTGAGCCCACTAACGAGGAGAGAGAGGGACAGGATGACAAAGACAAAGAGCTGTCCCGCCGTCGTAAGCCACCACGCACCTGGGCCAACTGGTTGCCCGCATATCTTATTTATATGGTGGTGTATCTCAGGGCCCGGTCAGACCTGGCGATTCCTATGGTCCAATATTTGGACAATATTTACAGGGCGATGGTGGATTTTCCTGGCCCATCGTGGTTGGCTTACGATGAGGAATTCTGAATGAGGGTGCCATTGCACCCGGAGATGAGATGGGATGAGCCCTGTCAGAAATTGTGGCTATTGTACATTACCCCCACGCGTCCGGCGCCTGGGGATAGGTACCATTGTGGCCATGCCGTTCAGCGAGCTGCTCCAACGCAGGCTTCCCGCCAGCTGGCGGGGCAGGGGGTTCCAGCCCACTTGCTGTGTTGGAGCTTCTCGGCCAGCGGTGTGTGCAATGAGCGGCAGTGCCGATACAAACATGAGTGTCTCTCTTGTGTTGGCCCCCACGACGACGACGCGTGTCCGCGGGCCGGCGGGTCACGGGGCAGAGGTAGAGGTGGACAGGGAGTGGGCAGAGCGGCTGCTGAGGGAGCTAGCCAGGCAAAAGGCCCCCTCCCCAGTTAATGTGTATATGTTGGAGCGATGGCTCTCAACTTATCCTCGGAGAGAGGATGCAAAGTTTCCAGTGGGGCTTCCGAATACCATTCAAAGGAGTGTGGGGACCCCAAGATGCACCCAATTTAATGTCCCTGAAGGGTAGAGAGGAGGTGGCTGCCCTGAGTATTGCTAAGGAGGTTGGGGCCAAGAGGGTGGCAGGCCCCTTTTCTGTGCCACCCTTTCCTAATCTGAAGGTCTCCCCTCTGGGGTTGGTACCCAAGAAGGCCCCGGGGGAATTTCGTTTAATCCACCATTTATTGTACCCAGTGGGTTATTCTGTCAATGATGCTATCCCTGATGACCTTTGTTCGGTCAGGTATACGTCCTTTGACCAAGCCCTACGGATGGTGCGCTCTTGTGGTCTGGGTGCCCTCCTGGCAAAATGTGAGATCAAATCGGCATTCCGATTGTTGCCAGTGCACCCTGAGGACTTTGAGCTGTTGGGTTTTAGATTCCAGGGGAATTTCTATGTAGATAAGGCCATGCCTTTTGGCTGCTCTATATCCTGTTCAGCATTTGAACGTTTTAGCACCTTTCTTCAGTGGGCCTTTGTTCGCAGGTCCGGGTCTCGGTCTGTAGCCCATTACCTCAATGACTTCTTGTTCGGGGGTGAACGGGGCTTGGACATGTGCACGCATCTCCTCACCACATTTCAGACGCTAATGCAGGAACTGGGTGTCCCTTTAGTGCCCGAAAAGACCGAGGGCCCATCCACTACCCTCACATTTCTGGGTATCAAAATCGACATGCTCGCACAGGCATCCTGGTTACCCATTGAGAAGGTCACCCGGATCTCTGCGATGATTTTGGCCTTGCTGGCCAAACGTAAGGTGTCACTTAGAGAGCTTCAGGTACTGCATGGCCATCTTAACTTTGCCTGCCGGGTGGTTACACCTGGCAGGGCATTTGCTCGGCGCCTGTGCGATGCCATGTCTGGCTTGACAAAGCGCCATCATAGGGTCCGACTAACCAGGGGCATGCGGGCTGACCTTTTGGTTTGGCTCTCATTCCTGCGGGACTTCAACGGGGTATCGTTTTGGAGGTCCGACCTTTTAGTTTCACCTAGGTTTCAAGTGCAGTCAGATGCCTCCGGCTCCCGGGGATATGGGATTTACTTCCAGGGGAGGTGGGCTTATGGCCAATGGCCTCCAGAATGGCGGGGCACGGATCGCCTCCGCGATCTTACATTCCTTGAGTTTTTTCCAATCCTGGGAGCTTTGATGCTATGGGGCAAGGAGTGGGCCGACTCAGTGGTCCATTTTTGGTGCGACAATGCTGCAGTAGTGCACATTGTCAATGCTCAGACATCTAAATCACCCAGGGTGATGGCCTTAGTTCGCCAATTCGTGTTACGTAGCCTACGCCTTAACATGATTTTCAGGGCCAGACATGTACCAGGCATTGATAATGATATTGTTGATGCTTTATTCCGCCTGCAGATCCCCCGGTTCCGCGCCTTGGCTCCGGACGCAGAGGAATTCCCCTCGCCACTTCCGGCCGAGATTTGGACATTTGGCAAGGAGAGGTAACCGGGCGATTGGCATGTCCTTGGCGCCCCGCACGCGTAAGGCGTATCATCATGCTTTAGTTCAATTTAATAGCTTTCGTGTGCAACTTCAGTTGCCTGAGGCGTGGCCCATTCCAGTGGAACAGGTTTTACAATTCATGGTTCATTTACACAGTCAGGGCCTCGCTCCCCGCACTATAGCATCAAGGCTGTCAGCATTGGCATTTGTTGCCAAGGTGGGGGGTTTTGCTGACAGCATGAACGATTTTAGCATACGGCATGTTTTGGAGGGGTGGACACTTGGCACCCGATTTCCCAAGGGGTGCTCACACACCTTGCACGGGGCTGGCCTAACCTATGTTTTGACAGGTATGAGGCAGCTCTTTTTCATGCGGCTACCACGGGGGCCTTCTTTGGAGTGCTCCGCATCAGTGAGTTGGTACTACTGTCTAAGGCAGATGCGACTCGTAGGGCACTGGAACTCGACGATGTCTATGTTTCTAATGAGTGGGCTCAGTTGAGGATACGGTCCTCAAAAGTTGATCAGCACGGCGTAGGCAGTGGAGTTAGACTGCTATGATGTTCCATTGCAGACATCTGTCCGGTTGGTGCCCTACAGGAGTTCTTGGCAGTGCGTGGCACGCACCCTGGCCCATTTTTCTGCCACCAGGATGGGTCTCCCCTTACTAAATTTCAATTTTGGAAGGTGACCTGTATGGCATTTAGAATCGGCGCTGCTTCAACTGCAGCTGCATTTGGGTACTCGGAGGCTGATATACGCCGTATGGGAAGATGGGGATCTATGCGTTTTGCATTATATGTTCGTCCTCTTCAGACATGAGTACCATTTAAGTCACTGTTCTCTTTTTCTCTTACAGACCCTATGTGCCCCCGCACACCGGTGGCAGTATGGCTGGTGGGCCACAGTTACGTGCACTGGGCAGCTCAGTATGCTGCGGCGACAGAGTGGGGACCCCAGTTTGGACTGTGTGCGGCCGCATGCATACGTTGGTACGGTAAACATGGAATGAGATGGCGGGAACTGTTGCCATTCCTTTTCTCCATTAGTGATGCTGAACCGCCCGATGTCCTTGTACTGCACCTCGGGGGCAATGACCTAGGCCAGGTCACTGGCCTTTCCTTAAAATTTGCGATTTGCAGGGACCTAGCTTATTTACACTATGTGTGGCCATCCACAAGGCTACTATGGTCAGACATCATACCATGTCACGCTTACAGGGGAGGTATTGACCTCCGTGCCCTTGACCGCGCTCGTCGCTCGGTGAACAGGGCAGTTGCCCAGTTCGTGACAGACAAGGGTTTGGGGATGGCCGTCCGACACCCCACCATTAGTTTACAAAATTACGATCTGTATGCAGGGGATGGGGTCCACCTGTCGAATAGAGGTATGAACCTCTTTTTGGAAGATTTGCAAGCAGGCCTGGTGACCGAGCTGACGGTCTGGGGGGGGGGCGGGTAGCACTGGTAAGGTAAAGATTTATGACCCATAGGTATCCGGCAGGTTCGCAATTGACTGGCCAACACTTAGACAGGTACAGGTGTAATAACGTTGACCGGTCAATGATGAACCAGGCAAGGGGTGATGGCACGAGCTTTTCAGCATGCATCACCCCGTGATTTGATGGATACATGTCAGAGGGTGGGGTCAGTAGATAGTTTATTGACTACGGTCAACAATTTGTTTGTCTCAACAAACAAATTGATACAAAATGGATACATTGTAGCCAATTGCCGTTGGCAATTTTGGGAGGAACCTTACCAGTGTTACTGTGGCCTGCTTGCCTTAAGAATTATAAATGGATGCGTACCAATTGAAAGTTATAATTCAGACTAGGGCATTATTCAATAAAAGTGGCCCAATGCCTTTATCCATATACCAGTGTCTGAGTCTTTCTTTGGGGGGTGCACCTGCAATGAAAGTGCGGCGCCAAAATGGCCTCCGCGCACTTTGCAGCCCCCCCCACCCGGACTCAGACATCCGGGTGAGTTAGGGGGTGTGGCCACCCCTCTATATAAGGGGTGGCCACGAGGCAGCCGAGCTGCCATTTTAAAATAGCGACGGAGAGGAGTTTTCATTCCACCCCCTCCCTAGTGAACAGTGTGATATTTTGGTCGCTTCGGGGCCGGGTGGGAATTTTTGGTTGGAACCCACAATTGGCCCTTGGGTTCTGGCTTTTTTGCCCATCCCATACTGTTGCTGAGGTTTGATATAGGGGTTTTTCTGTTCTTGACTTTCATCACTTAGGCGGGTAGCACTGGTAAGGTAAAGATTTATGACCCATAGGTATCCGGCAGGTTCGCAATTGACTGGCCAACACTTAGACAGGTACAGGTGTAATAACGTTGACCGGTCAACGACAAACCAGGCAAGGGGTGATGGCACGAGCTTTTCAGCATGCATCACCCCGTGATTTGACGGATACACGTCAGAGGGTGGGGTCAGTAGATAGTTTTTTGACTACAGTCAACAATTTGTTTGTCTCAACAAACAAATCGATACAAAATGGATACATTGTAGCCAATTGCCGTTGGCAATTTTGGGAGGAACCTTACCAGTGTTACTGCGGCCTGCTTGCCTTAAAGAATTATAATTGGATGAGTACCAATTGAAAGTTATAATTCGGACTAGGGCATTATTCAATAAAAGTGGCCCAATGCCTTTATCCATATACCGGTGTCTGAGTCTTTCTTTGGGGGGTGCGCCTGCAAAGAGGGCCCTGCCAGATAATCTTAAACTGCCTGAGCAAATATATATATAAATGTATGTCTATGATATTTAAAATGTAAAATCTCATCTAGAAGAGAACAAAAAAAAATCATTGTTGCCTGTGAGAATGAAGAAAACAAAGATGCTTATGGACCATGACACATGTCAGCACCGTTAATTATAATTTGTTTTATATTAATTTGTGTTGAGATATATAAAAGTCCCTTAAATGTGCTGAAATCTACAATAGTAGGAGATACACAGGTATATTTGAGAATTAAGTGTAGAGCTACAAATACCTTATAGTTAAGTTAACCTCCTAGATGCACTAGAAACTACTTGAGAGTAAAAATGTGTTCATGATTTTACTATTAGATATCTATCAGTCTTGTCACCTATTGCATTCCTGAATAGCATGCAAATGTGTGCAAATTATTTCTCTGAATATAGATTTTTATGTTGACAAAACACACAAGAGGGAGTTATAAATAAGTTTAGGGGAGTCTTCAAGTATTCAAGAGATTAAAAAAGAGAGGAGATCAAACTGAGGGTGGAAATCTGCAAAAACTCAGCAAACATAAGCATGCTCATTTGTTATGGATTGCTGACTGAATGTGGAAGAAACAGTGAAAGTGAAGTGGGAAAATATTTAAGGATCTGGGGAAAGGACATCTACTTAATTGGAACACTTTATGGTGCAACGTATTGTTGCAGGCCTAATTTTTGTTTGATATTTTCCTTTTCATTAAGATGTGCATCTTTGGATGTATAGTGTAATAGAATACAAATGGGGGTTTGCATTTTTTTTAAAAAAACACACAGTAACATAGTTTTTTGAATGTTGTTCATTGCAGAGGTTAGGTATGTGAACTTCAAAGTGGTTGCTGGGGAAAGACTGTGTGGTAGATCTAATAATGCTGAGTTAGGTGAGAATGGAACTTGGATTTGATGGCCATCTAATCCTATGTAGTAATTGGCTGAGATCCTTCAGAGGGAGGGCCAAAGGTGGAAATTGTCTGAGGAGATAAAAGAAGGGGGAGAGAAAGGAGGGGTCTCTTTTTGTCATGCTTTGGAGTGTTTTACATCAGAGGGAACTGTGAGTATACAGTCACAACGTAGTTCACTAATTAGATATAATCAGGCCATAGTCTGAAGATAGAAAGGTTATTTTTTATTTTTGTGTGTGATCAACTAGTAGGAGTTTTTCGGAGATATTGAATCAATCCCTATCTCAGGCTATTGTTCCATCCTGCCTAAAGTCTTCTATTATTGTTCCAATACCAAAAAAAAATCCAGCCCGGAAAATTTGAATGATTTTCGTCCAGTGGCTCTCACACCTGTAATCATGAAGTGTTTTGAAAAGCTGGTACGAAATTATGTTATTGCTTGCCTACCAGAGGGACTGGATGCATTCCAATTTGCCTATAAAATGAAAAGATCAGCAGAGGATGCTGTGGTGATTGCCCTTCATGCTGTTCTTGCACATTTGGAGCAGCGGAGGGGTTATGCCAGATTGCTCTTTGTGGATTTCAGCTCGGCATTCACCACCATTCTACCGCAGCTTTTGATATCTAAGTTGAGGGATCTGGGGTTCCCACCATCACTTTGTGGGTGGATATTGGATTTTCTGTCAGAACGCTCCCAGAGGGTCCGGTTGGGCCGTTATACCTCTAATATGCTTAGTACAAATACAGGAACACCACAGGGATGTGTGTTTAGCCCGCTCCTTTATATTTTCTATACGCTTGACTGTGTCTCTGTCCACCTTAGCAATAGGATTGTCAAATTTGCAGATGACACAACTGTGATCAGGGTCATCTCTGATAAGGAGGGTGAGACAGCCTATAGAGATGAGGTGGAGCAGTTGACAAAGTGGTGTAGAACCAATAATCTGCTCCTCAACATAAAGGAAACAGAGGAGCTTGTGGTGGATTTTAGGAGGCAGAGAACTGATGTCCAGCCACTTTTGATTGACGGAACCTGTGTGGAGAGGATAGCAACATTCAGATTTCTGGGCATTGAGGATCTGTCCTGGAGTGCCAACACAAGGGGCCTTGCGGAGAAGGTGCATCAGAGACTGTATTTTTTGAGAACTCTAAGGAAAAGCCATCTTCCGCAAAAGCTGCTGCTTGCCTTCTATTGAGAGCATGCTCACTTATGGCTTATGTGTGTGGTTTGGGAGTATTACTCATCAGGATAGAATAATGTTGCACAGAATTATTAAAACAGCAGAGAGTATCATCGGCTGTCCACTCTCCACTTTAGAACAAATTTACACCATCAGGTGCCAAAGAAAAGCATTAGATATAGTAGGAGACCCATCACATCCTGACCACTACTTCTTTGAGCTTCTGCCATCGGGACGGAGATATAGAACAATGAAGGTAAAAATGAGCCATCTCAAGAACAGTTTCTTCTCCAGAGAAATTTTGGCCTTAAATGGAAACTCTGGACTCTGAAGTCATCTTATCTTATTGTAAAATTTTAATTTTTTTAGATTTTTAATTTTTAGGATTTTAGAATTTTTAAATTTTTAAGTTGTACTGCACGGTACTATCTTAATTGGTGTTTCTGTAGCTGTTTTAAATTAAGGGGTATGCCTTATTTGAGTTGATATATAGCAACCGAGAAATTTCGTTGTTCCTGCAAGGGGACAATGACAATAAAGATTTATCTATCTATCTATCTATCTAAATGGCTAATTTGCAAATCTTGTTCCTACGATCTAATCTTTGAAATTTGCCAATAAAGTATGTTTGTTACGCAGAGCCCTTGTGTCTGGTGATTGGAGAGCTGAGCTGAGCTGGGAATGATCTAATGCTTGGGCCAGAGCTATCATTGATACATTTTTACATATGTTCCAATTGGTCTAGTTGCCAGACGTTAGCCCGTCACATACATGTAGCCCCCAAAGCCAAGCCGAGAGTGCCAGGGACACACTGAAAAGGAGTGTGAGCCCAGACTTGTGGGTATAGACTGTTGGCAAAGTGGGAGAATATTTGATGTGTTTGGTGGCAGAGGCTGTAACCCTTCCAGGCAGAAGCAGAGAAGAGTTAACCCTTACATATATCATGTTATTTATTGTGATTGCTTTCTGGAACTGTCCTACATATATGTTAGTTTTCTAAGTAAAGGCAATTAAAGGAAAGTGTATACAGTAAAACCACGACTTATGTATGCCTTGAATTATGTAAAATTTGACTTACGTAATGATTTTTGCACTAAATCCATGTCCCAATTTACATAATGCAGTTTCCTATGGGTTTGCTTTGAGTTACGTAAAATTTCCTTTTTCTTATGGGTTTGGTTCGAGTTTCATAAAAATTCATTTTTCCTATGGGTTTTTCTTTGAGTTAAGTTATATAAAAGCCTATGGGACAGACACTTTACGTAAATAGGGGTTTTACTGTATCCCCTAGTTGATAGAGCATGACATGTCTTGACCAAAGTCTTATCTCATCTTAACATCAGGTCACATGAAAAAACTCTGAACCCCATTACATTTCTATCTTGACATTTCACAGCTCTTCCAGTTATCAAAACATATGTACAGCACCAGTTGTGACATCCTGCACTTCAAGCAGTTATTCTGTAATCCTTTCAACAGCAATCAGATGTAAATCTGCTTCTATGCAGTTTTTCTGAAAGCTTTGCATGCTGGTGCTTAAGGTATAATCAGTGTGATTTACATTATCTTTAGCCCTCTTTTTTGCTATCTCTAATAATACATCTCTCCAAGCAAATTCAAAATATTTAGTTTGATTTTTGGCAGCTCCCATTGCTAGAGGAATTTCTACATAATGTTTTGGAAGCTAAACAAAGCCCTAGCTCAAAGTTTTGTGAGATTAAGAATCTAGAAATGATAAAGGGAAACAGGTCAGAAGATGAATAAAATTGTATAACTGATATTCTTTAGTAAATGATTGAGACTTTTCAGAAATAAATGGTTGAATCCCAGTAAGTGACCAATTTTGTAGGCCAATAATAAATAATACAGAATGATACACCTGTAAATTCAAATGTTAAGTGGGGAGTGAACATAAAAAGCTGTGTTTAAAGAACCTGTGATTTTTACCTTGTTAACCACTGCTCATCCATAAAAGTGAAATTCAGATCTTTTTTTAAAAAAAAAACCCCACTTCTAGTTCATAAATATGGGATTTTGTGCCAAACACCAGGAAACAGTCTTAAATTGCTGCACAATAGTATGCTTGCATTAGCAGCAGGAAAAAAAGGAGGCAAAACTTTGCATAGGAAAGGGCAGCCTAAATATTGACAACAATAATGTCAGCAGTCAAGGAGGTCTACAGGATACATTCTTTTGCAATTCTGCTCATTACCATTCACAAAAAGACACCAAGTAGGCATAAATCCCAGATACAAAGCAAGTATAAGGGCCATTTTTCAACAAATTCTTTAGGTATCTTTTGCTTGGAAAATTGGGATGATCATCAAGTGATCCTCCTGAAGGAGGGGGGAGTTGGCGGTTTCAAAGAATTGAGATATTTTGATTTTCTTTTCATCTGCATAACACTCCTTCCTTTTTTAACTGAAGCATGACAGCAGTTAAATTTGCTTCTTGCTGCTGCTCTTCTTTTTGAATCTGGATGCTGCCAACATTCCAAACAAAAGGGAATAATTTATACATTCAGGTAATAAGAAGAAGATTGACTGATAATTGATAATAATCTCTACTCATTTTGATGTTAAAGAGAAAATCAGCAAATAGACGAAAAAGAGGATGTCAAAATTGATTTATTATAATGTTTTCAATCCAAAAGAGACAGCCAGTCACCTGTCATAATTTAATCCATTTCACTTCCCTCCCAAAGGATCAAGAAAATCCCCAATAAGCATTATTTTGTAAGCAAGGATGGATTCTGTACTCCCCAAGAATGATTTAAAATGAAGCAGTTTTAGAAGTATCCATATATTTGTTTTCACCCTCTCTCAAAATGTTGTTGTCTCATGCTATACTCTTGAGTATAAAAGAACATTGATCATGTAGGAAAATGGCTGAGGCTCCTTTGCAGGTGCACCCCCCAAAGAAAGACTCAGACACCGGTATATGGATAAAGGCATTGGACCACTTTTATTGAATAATGCCCTAGTCCGAATTGTAACTTTCAATTGGTGTAATCATCCAATTGTAATTCTTTAAGGCAAGCAGGCCGCAGTAACACTGGTAAGGTTCTTCCCAAAATGCCAATGGCAATTGGCTACATGTAACTATTTGTATCAATTGGTTTGTTGACACAAACAAATTGTTGACAGGAGTCAATAAACTATCTACTGACCCCACCCTATGATGTGTATCCATTAAATATCAAGGTGATGCAGGCTGTGAAGCTCCTGCCATCACCCCTTGCCTGGTTCGCCCTTGACCGGCCAAACCTATTTCCCCTGTACCTGTCTACGTGTTGGCCAGTCAATAGCGAACCTGCCGGATACCTATGGGTCATAAATCTTTACCTTACCAGTGCTATCCGCCACACGGGGAGATGTCCATGATGACTCACCGCCCCCCCCCCAGACCGTCAGTTCGGTCACCAGGCCTGCTTGCATATCCTCAAGAAAGAGGTTCATACCTCTGGCCGACAAGTGGACCACATCTCCTGCATAGAGATCATAATCCTGCAAGCCTATCCTAGGGTGCCGGATGGCTGTCCCCAAGCCCTTGTCTGCCAGAAACCGGGCAACAGCCCTGTTTACCGAGCGGCGAGCACGGTCAAGGGCACGGAGGTCAACGCCTCCCATGTAAGTATGTCGCGGCACCATGTCCGACCATAGCAGCCGCGTGGACGGCCATAGGTCCCTGCTAGGTCCCTGCAAATCGTGAATTTTAAAGAGAGGCCAGTGACCTGTGCAAGGTCATTGCCACCGAGATGCATGATAAGGACATCAGGCGGTCCAGCATCCCTGATGGAAAACAGGAATGGCAACAGTTCCCGGCATTTCATACCGCACTTACCGTACCATACCGCACTTACCGTACCATCGCATACGTACGGCTGCACGTAGCCCGAGATAGGGTCCCCACTCTGTCGCCGCAGCATACTGTGCTGCCCAGTGCATGTAACTGTGGCCCACCAGCCATACTGCCACCGGTGTGCGGGGACACACAGGGTCTGTAAAAGAAGGAAAAAGGAATAATGACATAACTGGTACTCATGCATGGAGGGGGCGTATGTACAATGCAAAGCGCATGGATCCCCACCTACCCATCCTGCATATATCAGCCTCAGAGTACCCAAACGCAGCCGCAGTAGACGCGGCGCCTATCCTAAATGAATGGGTGCCGTAACGAGCCCCAGGGAGGCCCACACTGGTAAGTGCCATGCCGGTCACCTTCCAAAACTGGAATTTAGTAAGGGGAGACCCATCCTGGTGGCAGAAAAACGGGCCAGGGTGCGTACCACGCACTGCCAAAAACTCATGTAGGGCACCAACCGGACAGATGTCTTCAATGGAACATCGTAGCAGTCTGAATCCACTGCCTACGCCATGCTGATCAACCTTTGAGGACCGTATCCTCAACTGAGCCCACTCTTGTGTCACATAGACATCGTCGAGTTCCAGTGCCCTACGAGACGCATCCGCCTTAGACAGTGGTACCAACTCACTGATGCAGAGCACTCCAAAGAAGGCTACAGTGGTAGCTGCATGAAAAAGAGCCACCTCATACCTATCATAGCTTAAGTTATGCCAGCCTCGTGCAAGGTGGGTAAGAACCTCTGGTGAAATCGGGTTACGTGTGTCCGGGTGGCAGCCACGTTCACATGTCCATCTTTCCAAAACATGATGTATGCGGAAATCATTCACACAGTCGGCGAAGCCCCGCACCTTGGCCATAAATGCCAGTGCCGAAAGCCAAGAGGCTATAGTACGGGGGGCCAGCCCCTGACTGTGAAGACAAAACATGTATTGTAAAATCTGGTCTACTGCTATTGGCCAACTTCAGGTAACCGTAGTTGCCCACAAAAAGTTCTAAACTGTATGAAAGCATGTTGATACGCCTTACGCGTGCGAGGTGCCAAAGACATGCCGATCGCCCGGTTCACCTCTCCTCGCCAAATGTCCAAATCTCGGCCAGGAGTGGCGAGGGGAATTCCTCTGCTTCTGGAGCCAAGGTACGGAACCGGGAGATCTGCAGGCGAGATAAAGCATCAGCAATATCGTTATTAACGCCTGGTACATGTCTGGCCTTGAACAGCACATTAAGGCGTAGACTTCTCAAGACAAATTTACGGACCAATGCCATGACCCTAGGAGATTTGGATGTCTGAGCATTAACAATGTGCACCACTGCAGCATTGTCACACCAAAAATGGACCACTGAGTTGACCCACTTATCGCCCCATAGCATTAGTGCCCCCAAAATGGGAAAAAATTCCAGGAAAGTAAGATCGCGGAGACGATCCATGCCCTGCCATGCGTGAAGCCATCGGCCATATGCCCACTGCCCCTCGAAATAAATCCCATAACCCAGAGAGCCAGAGGCATCCGACTGTACTTGAAATTTAGGGCAGACCATAAGGTCCGATCTCCAAAAAGAGACCCCGTTCAATTCATGGAGGAATGTGAGCCAAACCGAAAGGTCTGCCCGTATACCCCTGGTGAGCAGGTCCCTGTGGTGGCGTTTTAATAGGCCAGCCATGGCATCACAGAGATGCCTGGTGAAAGCTCTGCCCGGTGTCACCACCCTGTAGGCAAAGTTGAGGTGGCCATGAAGTACCTGTAGCTCATGAAGGGACACCTTATGCTTGGAAATCAGTGCCCGAATCGCCGCAGAGATCCGAGCCACCTTGTCCATGGGTAACCTGGATGCCTGTGCGACAGTGTCAATTTCGATGCCTAAAAAGGTGAGCTTGGTGGCTGGGCCCTCGGTCCCCGCATAAGGGTCTGAAATGTAGTAAGGAGACGCGTACACGTGTCCGAGCCCCGTTCACCCCCAAACAAAAGGTCGTCGAGGTAATGGGCTACAGAGGTAATGGGTCCATTGGAGGAAAGTGCTAAATCGTTCAAATGCCGAACATGAAATAGAGCAGTCAAAAGGCATGGCCTTATCTACATAGAATTTTCCCTGAAAGCGAAAACCCAACAGCTCAAAGTCCTTGGGGTGCACTGGCAGTAATCAGAATGCTAATTTGATATCACACTTTGCCAGGAGGGCCCCGGGGCCGCAGGCGCGTACCATCTGTAGGGCCTGATCAAACGACGTATACCTGACTGAGCAAAGGTCATCAGGAATAGCATCATTGACTGAGGAACCCGCAGGGTAAGAGAGATGGTGGATTAAGCGAAATTCACCCGGGGTCTTTTTCAGGACTAGCCCCAGAGGAGAGACCTTCAAGTTAGGGAATGGTGTTTCAGTAAAGGGCCCCGCAACTCTCATGGCCTGCAACTCCTTAGCTATGCTTTGTGCAGCGACCTCCTCATTGCCCTTTAGAGAAGGTAAGTTCAGGGCATCCTGCGGTCCCCGAACACCCCTAAATGGTATACGAAAGCCAAACTGGAAGCCTTCTAGCAGGTACCTCGCATCATCCCGTCTAGGATAAGCGGAAAGCCATCGTCCTAGCATGGGGATCTTAATTGGGGAGGGGGCCTTTTGCGTGGCCAGCACCATCAGAGGGAGCTCTGCCCACCCCTTGCCCACCCCTACCTCTGCCTCATGACCCACCAGCCAGCGGGCACGCGGAGGCAGCGTGAGGGCCAGAGCAAGAGGGACACACGTGCTGGAAACAACACTGATGCTTGTTGCACATGCCGCTAGCTGAGAAGCTCCAACACAGCAGGCGGGATGGAACCCCCTGCCACGCCGGCTGGCAGGCAACCTGCGTTGCAGCCGCCCGCTGCACGGCATGGCCACAATGGTACCTATCACCAGGTGCCGGACGCGTGGAAGTCATATACAAGAGCACAATTGCTGGCAGGGCTCATCCCACCTCATCTCAGGATGTAGGTCCACCCTCATCCTAAATTCCTCATCGTAAGCCAACCACGACGGGCCAGTAAAATCAACCATTGCCCTATAAATATTGTCGAGGTATTGCACCATCGGAATGGCCAAATCAGGCCTCAGGTATACTGCCATATATATAAGATATTCCGGTAACCAATTGGCCCAGGTATGCGGTGGCTTACGATGACGGGACAATTCCTTGTCCCGGTCATCCTGTCCCTCCCTCTCCTCCTTGGTGGGCTCACAATTCAGGAGGGAGAAAATATCAACATACTCCCCTCGCCAAATCTTATCCCTCATGGCCTGT